>OW285238.1:150324524-153282024 GCA_935421215.2 Melolontha melolontha
CAATCGCGACATAGGCCAAACGAAACAATATTTATACAAAAGAATACAAGCCCACAAATACTCTAGAACAGACAAAACTGCATTGTCTACACACAAACTACAACGCGATCACCATTTCGATTTTGAAAACACACAGATAATTGATAAAGAACAACACACAGTGAAAAGACAAATTAAAGAAATGATCAGTATTAAACAGGAAAAAAATTCAATTAACAACAGAAATGATATAAAAAATCTAAGCAGTATATACTATAATTTAATTTTGTAACGATCTACAATTTACCATCATATTATATTTTTTTTTTTTTTTTTTTGTTATATACCTTATGTTATTTAAATATCGTTTAAATATCATATACTTTTGCTTATCATGATGACTGTTCCGTGTTTTGATTCCTGTCTAGTTGTCCGAGCAGGTTTTCGTGGTTTTCCTTCTCGTTTTGAGCGAATGCCGACAACTTTGTATCTTAAGTCGCTCCACGGGCGCATACGTAATAATAACTCATGTCTTGCTTTTCCCTGCCTATCCCTGTTTTCTGTTTTTTGCTGATGTGGTCCTCTACTGGGTTGCAGCCTAGCATATGCGCTACAAAACTCTAGGGGGGTCTGCCCGTTGGGCAGTCAGGTGCCATTCCGCCTTTCCAGCAAGAGTGAGGAACCATGCTACGCGGCGCTATCTCGTCGCCGCGCAATGCACACACCACTAGGACCGGTCCTGGGCGACAACCTGGCTAGGTTGCCGTTAACAGCACACACACGTTCGACGTGTGTGCTATGCCCCCGCTTCGGCGGAAAACGTTAAGATGGCATAAGTGTGACCATCGTCGACCGAGGTAGCCACTAAGAGTGTTCCCTTAGTTGCGATGAGCAACCCCGTACAGGGTGCGCTTCGCCTGTCTGCGCCTTGCCTCGTTGGGGCGGGGGTCAGACCGTCGAAGTACTGCACGGAATTGTAAAGAAGTTGTCGGGAAAGGGTTGGCGGCCCTACGCAACGGCTGGTTATCCGACCTCTCTAAATTCATGCGACCGATCACTAAACACACGCACGAACGCACCGACATACAAAACCCTACACTTACGCTCTCACACAAAACCACACACCCATAGAGAGACGCAAGCTGCCAGCAGCAACCAACACACAAGTTCATACCCAGAAGGAGACACAAATTGCTAGCAGCGAACAACACATATTTTCACACCTTGTTATCTATTTTTTGGAATACTAAGGCATGATTTATTATTATTACTAGAATGTATCTTTGAATAATTTAAACCATAGCAACTTAATTACTTGACATTTATATCCTGTCATTCATATTTTATATTCTCTTGAAAAAGGCGTATACAGCCGAAACATGTAGAGTTTTTTAAATACATATATTTTGAAGTAATATACAGACCTTTAATCGCCTACTGATTAGGTTTACCATATCATACCAAGGTCACGAAGTTATTATATATATATATATATATATATATATATATATATATATATATATATATATATACGAGGTAACTTAACACCAGTACGGCGCAGTTTTCCCCATCATCGTTAATATGTCCGATCACGTCTTATTGGAAAGTAGAAATATTACATACCGTAAATACATTAAGAAACAATCATTTATTTAATTAAAAATTTGTGATAGCAGATATGTAATAAAAGTAAAATGGCATATTATTTTCATTCACGAATCATTGACCAACGCTCTGCTTACGACAAGTGAACAAACTGAAATAGGTGCACCTCCAACATCGTTCAGTTTACTTGCGTCCAGGGTGTAGAATAGATAGTTTATTCCAAAACTGTTACAGGACAAAGAAATATGTACGTATATATATATATATATATATATATATATATATATATATATATATATATATTACTGTGTATATATTTAAAATAATTTTACATATTTCGGCAATTATATTTATATATGTGAAGTTATCATGGGTAAGAATGACATTATTCAAAAATATATTCCCCAACAGCTTGACGAAAATACAGGGGGCATTGGCAAGCCATGAGTTATGTCTACGCCTGTGGAGCGACTTAAGATGTTCAGTTATCGACATTCACCCAGAACGAGAAGGAATGATAAGCCAGTGTGCAGATATTTGTCCGAGCAGGTTTTCCTTCAAATTACTCTCCATTCTGTGCAATACACTTGTCCCATCGCTTTGTCCACTTGGCATAAACATCTGAAAAGTTTCAGTTGGAACTTTACCCAACCAAACACAAAATTTTATCGCATATTATTGCTCCACTCTTATTTCTCATCATCGATGGGTACGTCAAACACTGACAATTCAGTAATTAATTTGTAATAAACGTCAAAAGTTAAATCAAAGCCTGCTTGAGGATAAGTACGTTAGAGATGGAGCTTTCACGTTCTATTCTTTGTGCTATAAAATTCTAGTTGTGGAAGAAGTTATAGCACCAGTCTCGTTGTATTTTGATATACCCTCGTACATTGGCTAAATTGGGTTAGAAAGTACTGCCTTACCCCAATATAGTCTCAACTTGTCCCCGAGTGATTATCATCTCTTTGGGCAATTCAAAAAGTTCTTGGGCGACAAGCGATTTGATTCCAATGAGGAAGTGAAGGATGCGGTCCAAATTAGTTACCGGGTCGACCGACAGACTTTTTTCGACGGGAATTCAGAAGCTACCGTAGCGAGGCGACATGTATGTTTTAAGGGGGGGTTGGTACTTAAAAAAATTATGAATATATAATATTAAATCTCAGTTTGTATTGACCAGAAAAACACAAAATGCAGGTCAAATTTAAATCACCCTCGTATCTAAAAATACGTCTACGTTTCTGTACAGGTAGAGCGTCAATATAGAAACCCTTCTAGTTTATTCGCACAAGCCAAGTGGTTGCGTGTATGTATACGGAAGTGGTGGTTCGGGTAAGGGTACATCTTCATGGTCGATGAAGCGGTTGAATATGCGGTGAACTTCAATCACCGGTGCCAGATGTGGCTAGATGGAACAATTCTCCGGAACTTTGTCTTGCAGTACGTAGTCTCGTCTGTATACGTGTGTGGCAGTGAGGGTGCATGTATGTGTATATCTGTATTTCGGTCCCCACGAACCGGCGGAATGAAGAATTAAGGACGGAATGTCCTTCGGGGTCTGCCGAATAATGCACTAGTTAGTGGAAGATCCACGCAAACCGGCACTCGCTGATAGAAATTTGATGTCTGCCAAATTGACTTTGTACCGGGTTACCCCCTACGTTGTAACGCCCACTCTCACACCGCTCGAATTCTACGACCAGACCCGTAAGATAATTCAATTTCGTATGGAACCGCAAATGCTATTTGGTCCGCCTTTTACTCCAAATGCCTCCTCGTTCAAATGATGTTAACATAAATGATTTCATAGGTGTTATGAAATTGACGACGTCCTTTCAATTTTTGTACTAAAACCTACAACGCGTAAGTAGATAATGTACAGATTACATAAAAGTATTTTCATAAAATCACAGAATGTCTGAATTTTATCATTAACATGAATACGTTATTCTTTATATCTTTCATGTTACTCTTCTTTCCTTTTGCCTGTTGTTTGATTTCATTTGTACAACATGCAGTGGACGTTCTTGGTAAAATTTACAGGGAGTTTTATGTGTCAATGATCCAGATATCTTGTTACGAATACGATGCGATGTTTTATCTTATATGGCTAATCCAAAATTTATTGTATGATAAGACAAATATATTTATTTAGAATATTTGTCACTAATTCTATCTAGATATTCATGGCAGAATTTATTATTGTTTTAAAGTTTTAAACAAACTTAAACAGTATTTTCGGTTGAACTTACTCCTGTTATACTTCGTAAATATAAGAATGTTTTAATTCTATTTTCAATTAATTTTTTTGCAAATATATCTCGAATTTAAAATATGAATACAACTTAGACATTTTCTGTATACATTCGTTGGCAAAGAGAAAGCCTTTCTTTTATTATCATTCTGGTCAATTGACCCTTCCAAGAAATCTACCTGATTGAACGGTCAATTCACATTCAACGTTCTCTTCGAATTTCTACATTACGTTTCGTTTTTAAACTTAAGTTATTTAATTTATTACGTACAACACTTCTTCATAATTATATCATGCCACATATCATTTTAAAACTTTTCTCACAATTGATAATTTAATTTTTGTTTCATTGATATCGCAACTCTTAGATTAGTTCTTAATTCAAGACATCTCCAACTTCGATCCCTCTCCACTCTAGGCCATAAAACAAACCTACCCGTTTCCAAACCACTGTTCTCTTCGACACAAATTCCCTTCTTCTGTTAAAAAGTCTTGCAAAATACACATACTTCAAAACGTGACACGTGCATATATATATATATATATATATATATATATATATATATGTATATATAACAATTGATAAATTATTGGAGTTTTTCGGCTTTTATATGAAATATTACAAATATCAAGTTAGTATGTATGTAATTGCAAAGTAAGGGGGGAGGTAAACATTGCTGTCTACAAATTACAATGCAAATCATACGAAATTTTTTAATTGAAAAATATTGTCTATGTTGGGACTCGAACCCAAGTCTACAGTTTGCCGGACTGTCGGACCGACAGTCCGGCAAACTGTAGACTTTTATATTTTTCAATTAAAAAATTTCGTATGATTTGCTTTGTAATTTGTAGACAGCAATATTTACATCCCTCCTTACTTTGCAATTACATACATACTAACTCGATATTTGTAATATTTCATATAAAAGCCGAAAAACTCCAATAATTTATAAAGTGTTATATTTAATAAACGGCTAAGAAATTATCTAAACACTTATATATATATATATATATATATATATATATATATATATATATATATATATATATACACCATATATATATAATACAAGTAATTCTTTTGGTTTTAGCGGCCTTTAATGAAATAAAACAAATCTATTTATGAATATGACGTTTCGACTTTTATTAATTTTTAGTCTTTGTCAAGTTTGTATATATAAAGTGTAAAGGAACAACAAATTCTGTTTTTAATATTTTATATGAAAATTTTTTGTACAACTAAACTCACCAATTGTTCTCACTTCAAAAATATTTCTCTTTTTCTTTTCATCGTTGTTTTTTTATGGGATGTGTGTTTTTTGTGTGCTCCTTTCTGTAAGTGAATCTAAAGAACTTTTCTTATTGCGTTTTTGTGTGAATTGTTTTTTTATTATGCTCTTGACTTATTTTAAAAATTTTCATTTAGGTTTTTAGCATCTGTTCGGAAATTATAAATGGAGCTATATTATTCGATAAGTGGGTAATAAACTTTTGAAAGTCCATCTATTTCTTTTCAATCATTAATTGTGTTGTTTTTTAATATGTGTATCATTTCTAAAATTTGCCTGGTTTTCGTGTTATGTTTTGTTAGAATTTTTGTATTATCAAAATCAAAATTGTTTAATTGTTGCTTGATGTTTTTTAAGGCTGTTTGATTTTTCGCATATTTGAGTCGTTTTAATCTTTCTTGATGTAGCTGTTTTGTTTGGTCTATGCAAACTTTGTCACAGTGTTTACAGGGTATATTATATACTGTATGTGATTGGTTAAGGGTTGGTGTTGGGTTTTTTAATTTTGCTTATCATGCTGGCAGTTTTGTATCCAGATCCCTGACTGGCTGTCCGAGTAGGTTTTCATGGTTTTCTTTCTCGTTTAAGGCAAATGCCGACAGCTTAACATCTTAAGCCGCTCCACGGGCGCAGACATAATAATAACTCATGGCCTGCCATTCCCCTGTTTTTGTTGTCTAACTGTTTAGAGAATGCTAAGGCATGATTTATTATTATTGAACTTGAATGTATTATTGAACAATTTTACCCACGACAACTACAGATATATTGTATGACATTAATATTCCGTCATTTATTTTTCAAATTTCTTTGAAAAAGGCACATATGCCGAAACATGTAAGATTGTTTTAAATATATACAGATTGAAATAAAACCAGACCTTAAATCGCCAACTAATTGAATCTACAATATATACATATATATATATACAAAGAATTCAAATAAATTTTACCTCAAAGTAGCCCTTGGAAATTATGATTATGTCTTAGCTTGTTACTAATTTTAATAGGAATTTTTTTGGTTATGAGATGAGATATTTGATTGAAATGACAAATGTCAAAATAATAAAACGAACATTTTTAAGTGAATGAAATATGTTTATTTCCAACAAACAAGCAAAATTTTATAAAAATTGTTCAAAGTGTCCACCACCTTGTTCGAAACATTTCTCACATCTTCTTCTAATGGAGGAAAAAGTGTTTTGTAGTATCGCATTGTCAATTCCATTAATTCTTTCAGCAATTCTGATTTGAAGGCCTGCAAGATCATGTATCTGTACTTGATAAATTGAGTTCTTTAAGAATGGCCATAAAAAGAAATCACATGGGGTAATGTCACAAGATCTTGGTGGAAATTCATGTTCAGTGTTTAAACTTATCAACCGATTTTGAAAAAATCGCTGCAGAATATTAATTGTTTCACCTGCTGTGTGTGCTCTAGCTCCGTCTTGTTGAAAGTAACCCTATGTTATTTCTTCGTCGTCAAGCTGTTCGATAAATGGCATAATAATTTCTTGTCGATACCTTTCTCCTGTTAAGGTTCCGTTAAAAAAAATAGGGCCAATAATTCCCCTTCGACTAAATTCTAAATTCTTCTAAACAATCTTGAAGAGAATACTGCCATTGTCCGTCAATCTTACGTCCGTTTCGAAAATAAGATTCTAGCATGAATGATTTGTGTTGTATAGTAAAAACCATGTTAAATCAATTTTAAATTACAAAGCAATTTTTGTCAACTATGCATCTGACTAATTGACAACTAATGGAAATTTAAATTATTAATAATCATACGTTTTTAAAGGAATGGCCTACTAGAGGCAAAGCTTATTTGAACGCTTTATATATATATATATATATATATATATATATATATATATATATATATAGTTAATTACACGAAGTATAGAAGTTAAAAGCCATGTCTGTGTCAAAGATATCGTGCCGACGAGCTCGAATAAGAGCTCTCTTTAAGTACTCCCATACGTGTTCTATTGGATTATAATCCGGACTCTTAGCAGGCCAGATCACTCTCTCAATTTCAATATCAGTAAGATACTGTTGTACATCAGTAATGTGCGAGCGTGTATTATCATGGATCAATCTTAACCTCTCAAACTCAATAAAGCCGGTGTATGGGTAAACATGGTCTTGAAGTATATGTTCCAAGTACCAAACGCCATTCTTTGAGTGACCTCCACATGCTCAGTACGTCCGTCTGAACTTATACCTGCCCAATACATCACTAAAGCAATTTTTCCACTATGCTCAGATGCCGCTGCACCACGATTTCTTAGACCTGTGGTCTGTAGCAGTGGCGGCTAGCGCATAAGCGCTGCAGTGCTGCAGAGCTCCCAAAAAATTGGGCGGGCGAACCTGTATTAGTTATAACTAGTTTTCTTTTACATAATTTTTCCGACATTACTGATGTTTATAAAAGCGTAACATATTGTTATGAAAATTCTCCCCCTGTATATCAAAAAATTTGCATATTTTTCTACATCACCTGTAGAGGACATCAAACCCTACAATTTGACACCTCAATCATCAAAATCCGACAAGTAGAAGCCGAGATATTCGCTTCCGAAATTCCAAATAATATTCAATAGGCGACCAGTGGAATAACCAACCTAATTCGCGCGATCGCTCACTTGTTCCTTATCTGGTCCACATGAGCGTGCGCTCAGAGCTCTGTAAAACACCCGCGCGCACCCCGCTACCCCCGCGAGTGTCTAAAACCATTGCGTCATTTTAGCAGGCCTGGTCGCTGCATTAAATGCAGCGAAATGCAGTGCATTTATTCCAGCGCGTAATGGCGATGTGATTCGGTATACGATAGGTCCAACTCGCAACGGGCCATAGGCAACAATATACGTATGGAACGTAATGCGGTGGGCAACGTGTGTACGATGCCTATATTGTGTGAAATTTATTTTGCAGAATTATTGATTTTTTTACTTTTATCTTTTAGAAAACGTTATTGTTTTTTTATTACTTAAAATTACTTTATATGAAAAATAGTATACCATAAAAGTGTAAACAAAGACAGTATACATTGAAACGAATATTCATTCAATTGTATTGTCATGAAATTGAATTTGTCAATCGTTGTTAAATTTGTTAGAATGAATAGATATTTATATTTATCGGAAAATACTAATACTTAAAGCAAACAAATAAGGTGTAGTGTTTTGTTATAGGAATGAGGAATGTATAATATCCATTTCTTCCTGCATATTGATTATGTAGCTGATGCTTTCGTAATATGCTCATATTTGTATTTCTACTATTATCGTGATGTTATTATAATACAGATACCAAAATCTCACGTAATATTTCCATCTGCCTTTTATTAACAATAAACAAGTAAAGTACAACTTCGTAGGTCGACAAACGCTCCAGTCTTCATTATCACTGTATTATACATGAACTGTAGGCTTAGTTTTTCGTAGAAATTGAAGTACGTGTCTGTTCCTTTGTAAAATTATAATAAGGGCCGGGGTTAATTTTATTCTGGCATTTTTAAAAATGCAGAGATCAGTTTTGCGACAGCATTCAGCTAATTACAATCTAAAATAAGCAACATTGTAACGTATTTTGGAATTGTGAATATCCGTAGGTAATAAAAAAAAAGGAAGTATAGTTTAATTACAACTGTAGCTTCCTCCTGGTTTGAAGGAAGTCGGTATGTATCGACCGAAGTATAAGTTAAAATAATACAAATATGAGCATATTACGAAAGCATCAGCTGCATAATCAATATGCAGGAAGAAATGGATATTATACATTCCTATAACAAAACAGTACACCTTATTTGTTTGCTTTAAGTATTAGTATTTTCCGATAAATATAAATATCTATTCATTATAACAAATTTAACAACGATTGACAAATTCAATTTCATGACAATACAATTGAATGAATATTCGTTTCAATGTATACTGTCTTTGTTTACACTTTTATGGTATACTATTTTTCATATAAAGTAATTTTAAGTAATAAAAAAACAATAACGTTTTCTAAAAGATAAAAGTAAAAAAATCAATAATTCTGCAAAATAAATTTCACACAATATAGGCATCGTACACACGTTGCCCACCGCATTACGTTCCATACGTATATTGTTGCCTATGGCCCGTTGCGAGTTGGACCTATCGTATACCGAATCACATCGCCTTACGCGCTGGAATAAATGCACTGCATTTCGCTGCATTTAATGCAGCGACCAGGCCTGCTAAAATGACGCAATGGTTTTAGACACTCGCGGGGGTAGCGGGGTGCGCGCGGGTGTTTTACAGAGCTCTGAGCGCACGCTCATGTGGACCAGATAAGGAACAAGTGAGCGATCGCGCGAATTAGGTTGGTTATTCCACTGGTCGCCTATTGAATATTATTTGGAATTTCGGAAGCGAATATCTCGGCTTCTACTTGTCGGATTTTGATGATTGAGGTGTCAAATTGTAGGGTTTGATGTCCTCTACAGGTGATGTAGAAAAATATGCAAATTTTTTGATATACAGGGGGAGAATTTTCATAACAATATGTTACGCTTTTATAAACATCAGTAATGTCGGAAAAATTATGTAAAAGAAAACTAGTTATAACTAATACAGGTTCGCCCGCCCAATTTTTTGGGAGCTCTGCAGCACTGCAGCGCTTATGCGCTAGCCGCCACTGCTACAGACCACAGGTCTAAGAAATCGTGGTGCAGCGGCATCTGAGCATAGTGGAAAAATTGCTTTAGTGATGTATTGGGCAGGTATAAGTTCAGACGGACGTACTGAGCATGTGGAGGTCACTCAAATTGAATGAATATTCGTTTCAATGTATACTGTCTTTGTTTACACTTTTATGGTATACTATTTTTCATATAAAGTAATTTTAAGTAATAAAAAAACAATAACGTTTTCTAAAAGATAAAAGTAAAAAAATCAATAATTCTGCAAAATAAATTAAAATTTTAAGAAAGTCACTCAATATAGGCATCGTACACACGTTGCCACACCGCATTACGTTCCATACGTATATTGTTGCCTATGGCCCGTTGCGAGTTGGACCTATCGGTATTTAATATTTTCGCGACTATTTTTACGGTGCGGCGAGTTTAACGTAAAAACAATAATATTAGAGACTTATTTTTTTGTGTGACAATTGACAATCGTTCCAGAAATCCATTACTTCAGTGCGGAAGGCGAAGAAAGCACGATAAGATCGATGGGAGACAACCTCTTACTGCCCGTGCAAGGTAAATTTATTTGTAAAACTTGCAGAACACCTTAAAATTTTTAGCACGAGCCGCCACTGGTCTGTAGTAAACGACTTTGTCTTGGACTTGTACATCTCGGTCGGCCTTGTACGGGACGCCTGCTGAATCTGCCGTTTCCCTATATCGTTTTAGAATACGGCAAACTCTGAATTGGTGCATATGCAAGCGTTCCGATATTTCCATTTGCTTCAGACCCACTTCAGATAAGGCAATAACTTGAGCAGTTATCAGCTCGGCGTAATTAGAAGAATGTTTCATTTCAGTGACAATACTAAGTAGACGCTAATGAGAGAGCAATAACCTAAAATTGTCTCCGAAGCAACGCAATGAACAAAATGCTACAATACTAACCTTTCTTTTTGTGATAACCGGAGATCCGGTTGTTTATTTGTAATGTGTTCTTTTAAACGTTTTTATTATTCAAAAAAGGATATATTGTGTTGTATACCATGCTATTATTTTACTATGCAACATATCCATATCTTGCATTTTAAAATAATCGAGTCAAAGCATTATACGATAGGCAACCCATTATACATACTACTCTAGCGTCAAGAATAACTATTGTTTAGTGTCAATTGAAATACGTCAAATATTATTATTATTATTTTCCCTATTGTGCCATTATCTAAGTTACAACACTTTCACAAATGTATTCCAAGGAGGAAAAAATTCAAATGTGCTTATGGTATCAAAACCATCAAAGTCTACAAATGGTGAGCGACTTATTTTCTGTAGAGTTTCCCCATGGACCGTTACCTACACGTTCGACAATTTTAAGAATGTATAATAGATTTAAAACAGATTTTTCGGAGTTACAAATTGCAAAACCATCAACAGCTATTTGAAATTGACAAAATCTCTCGAACTGAGTTTTGCGAAGTAATGTTTGATTTACTAAACCAAAATGAAGATTTGTTATACAAAATTTGTTTTACCGATGAAGCTACCTTTTATTTAAACGGGAAAGTTAATTCTCAAAATTATAGGTATGATGGCTGATTTTATGTTTTTACAAAGTCATTGCAAATTATCCTTACAGATATTGGGCGCACAGGAATCTTCATATACAAAATTGTACACACGTACAATATAATGAAAAGGTTAATGTCTGGTTGGGCATAGTAAATAATACATTGATTGGTCCCTTTTTTATAAATGGTAATTTAAATTCTAACGCTTATTTGAACCTTTTGCGAAACTCAATACTTCCTGAAATTCGGCAAATTGCAATACAAAATTATTGGTATCAACACGACGGAGCTCCACCACATTCAACAGTTGAAGTAAGGAACCTCCTCAATGAAAATTTTCCTGATCGCAAGATTGGAAGATACGGGCCGATAGGATGGCCAGCAAGATCCCCAGATTTAGCCCCAAATGATTTTTTTCATTTGGGGTTACCTCAAATCAAAAGTATATACGCATATACCAATATTAACAACACAGGAATTGAAAACCAGGATTACAGAAGAATGCAATAATCTCAGAGCATCACCAAATAAAATAACCTATTCTATACGAAATTTTGATTATCGTTTAGGTTATTGTTTAGAACAAGAAGGCGGTCATTTTGAAAATACTTATAATAAAAATATTTAAACATTTAATTCCTTATGTATATCAATAAATTACCTACTCTTTGTCTGTTTTTAGAGTTTAAACACATTTGAATTTTTTCCCTTAGAACACAACACCGAAGAGTATTCAAAAAGTACTGCAAATTAGTTTGAAACGCGAAAGAATATTTGACGTAATGGGGTGCCTATCGTATAATGCTTTGACTCGATTATTTTAAAATGCAACATATGTATATGTTGCATAGTAAAATAATAGCACGGTATATGTTGTCACAAAAAATAGTCAAAGGTAATATAACAAGACCTTGATAAATACTCGACTATTTTTATTGTATCTAAATTTCGAGTGGGTTTTAGTGTCAATTTGTCGAGACGTCATTTTGACATTAATACTCAAAGATTAAGTTCACGAGCTAAAGTTCTCGGTATATAGGATAGTATAGAAGTGAAAAGTCATGTCTGTCCAGGATACTGTGTGTTGACAAGCTCCAGGAAGAGCGAAATGCATCCACACATTCCGGGATAGATGTGAATTTTCACAAATCTTTCATTATCCTAACAACCAGGAAGGCGGCATCGCGACGTGTAGCATTTCTGCATACTGGTACAAACTTAGTTTATCGAAATGCAGAAATGAACGCAGCACATTAGGCGACACTTGCATGTAAAGTGAGATTTTATACTCATTGGTTCTCATTTACAGCAAGTTCTAATAAAAACACAAAGTATTCATCCACCTGATGAAGCCATTGTATGGCGAAACAATATTGTAGTGGTATTTACAATAAAAGAATTTGTGAAACTAGAAGTTTAATTACTTATTTCTTAGCGTTATAATGCAGTTTCAACAAGTATCTCCTTCGTCAATTAACTATTTGAAAACACTTTCGGCAACTTTAGTTTCTGTTGTTACATAAAATCAAATAAATAAGTCGTAGATATTATGTTTTCTCAAAACAAAGAATGAAGAAATGAGGAAAGGGTAATAAATTATTTAACATATTCAAAATATTCAATACTTTTACTCATGGGAGTATAATCCAAATAAAATTAATTATGAAAGAGGTAAGATAGATATTGCAAACTTACAGAGTTTACAAATTGGAAGGAAATGACCTTCTAGATATAGAAGAAATCTTGTCTGAACGCCAAGTGTGCGGTGGAAAGTTTTTGCAGAGCGGCGCGGAGGTAAAACGAAACACAGACACACACTTAGACGAAGGAACTTTCGAATTTCGTATGGAGCAAGTGTTTTCCGGTAGCAGGAGTACTCGTCTAGGGATACGGAATAGCGACAGAGAAGATTCGAGAAACTCAATTAGGTCCATCCACGCAGTGCGGCGTCACCAGCCCGGGGTTTTTCTTTCTTATTCTATTTTTCTTCGCCGGGTTTGTTTCACCGTTTCTCTCTTGGCGGAGTTTCAGGGTCGGGTAGGGTCGCATTAATTAGCAGTTTAGAAGCATCAGAACGAACAGACGACGAATATTAACTAGTAAAAATGGAAAGAGCGGCCTAACCAGATGAGAGTGGAATCGGTGGACGCGGAGAAATTTCCGCAACGACATTGTATGCTATTAGTGATCGTGTTGAAAATTTGGTCAAATTGTTGCGAACAAATTTTCGTAACGGGCTCCGTTACTTTAATATGTTAAATGTAAAAAACGAATGGATTTTTTTTTGAATAACCCGAGAGTGTAGGGATTCTAAATACTGATATTAAAAGTTATTTGGGTATCAGATCAATATCGTTATGTAAGGAAAGTAGTTTTCGTACATTATTGATTATTAAATATTTGCACACATGCATACACACACACACATACACAAATATAGGTAGAAAAGCAATAAGGATCTAATTAATCGGAACAGAAACAAGAAAAAACCCTAACCATAATATGTATATATATATTGTTGTTGGACTGAAAACAGCTCCACGTTGGTTCGTCAAATGTTGTTAGCCAAAACGTCCCCTTATGTGTTGGTCTGGGGAAATGATATACTATGTTATGTAATTAAACAGTAACCCCAAAGTTGGGCTGGCCCGATTGTAACAATGTCGTAATGGTGTAAAAATAAGCGCCACCACGTTAGAGGGCCAAATTGTAATACGGCTGTTAATCCTAAGTGGACTAAAGAGAATAATGAATGATTTATATAAGTAATAGTTGAAGATTTGAATTTAAATATTGGGCGCCAGAATTAAATAATTCACAATAGGTTTAACGTCATCTGTACACATATGATAAAACTTCTAGCCGTCGGAGAGCACAATTATAAAATAATGTAGATATAAAGTATCTCAGAATCTTCGTCGATCTGCGAATTATCTCCCAAAAATGATGTTTTATGTCTATATAATATGCTTAACTCAACAACTAAATACTAATAAATAAAAAAGACTGGTTGAAAGAAAATAATAATGTATATATTGGAATAAAAAGTAGGAAACTGTAACAAATTATGATAGAGCTAACAAGTGTCTATTAATGGTATTTCTACAGTTGCACATGTGTATCAAATTATACTTAAAAGTTGTTTGTGAACAAAAAACTAGATTATCAATTATGTTAAACTATTTTAGAAATAAGGTAAGTACTACGTTATTGTTTTATATAAAAATTATGTGTTTCAATTATGATGGTGTTGACGATGTAATAGATAATAAATTTATGAAGTTTTGTAGATATTTTAATAAGTTGTAATGATTTTTCTTAGTGAAATATAAATTTTAGGTAATAAATGGAGTAAATCGTTTATTTAAGAACCTGTGTTCCAAGATTTTATACGATGAATTAGGCTGGAAACGATGTTTGTTGGAAAACACCAAGTACGGCTTTTGGAATCTTGATATCGGCTTTAGCGTCGTTCGATGGTCACTCGAAGATGCTCACTCGTCGAAGTTACGATTTCCAAATGATGCTATCTTCGATAACAGACGTATTCTTGGCGGTGCTCGGCTGGTTCGTGTCTCAAAAGGTTGGCTGATATTTTGTGTTTCAATTTAATGTATTTGTAATGAGAAATTTTGAATATTTTAATGGTAATTTTAATTAAACTTTTTATAACTTCAAAAACACGGCCATATCTTGTAAAATATTTCTCGGCTTCTCTTTGTTCTTTTATTTTTCCAAGGCCTATTTTCATATTAACAAATAGCCTCGAAATTTAATCATCATTACATCGATTTGTACGTTGAATTTGACTAATATTATGTTTTTTTACAAATTTATAAAATTTTTACAATAATTTTCAAATACACAATGTTTACGATTTAATATTAGGTTATGTTGCAATAATGTATTTAAAGTTGCATTCTTACGGGTTTATTCTAAATTTTAAAGAGGGCGTGTCAAATCGGTATCAAATACATTATCTCAATGTAGATAAATTAGATATCGGTAGTTTCGCGCTAAATATTTGAATTATGAAATTAAAAATAGAAATATAAAAGTAAGTTTTAAAAATAAAAATAAGTTAATTTGAATTATACAGCTCTCGTCATATTCATTTATATACATTTTGATACTAATTTTACAAAATAAATTCGCCAATTTCACCCTTTTTAATTGTATTTTGTGCATTGTTTAATCTGTTTTTCCGTTTTAGCTGCAGAAATATGGGAGCAGTTTGTCCCATTACAATATATATATATATATATATATATATATATATATATATATATATATATATATATATAGTTCATAAAGTATAAGTTTTCAGTTCAAGGTCAAATTCGAAGCATATGATTCAAATCAGTACTGCAGAGTCAAATGAAGTCAGTATTCAATCGCGGAAACAACCGTTTGTCATCATAAAATATAAACGTCATGTTTCAATATTGTCAAAATTTTAGTATGTTACTTGCAATATAACCAAAGAAAGCATATACATAACCTACATGTCAAAATAATAATAATGAGTAAAGTGGGAACATTAATAGTTCAAAAGTATTGTTTCTTTTCTAGTTCTGTATAAATATATTCTAACCAAGAAAACTATGCCGAAATTATTACTTTAATATTTGAACAAATTATTTTAAATGTCATTTATAATTATAAACTCACGAAACTATTCGATCAAAAATTTATTTAAAAAGAAATATTTCAAGTCAGATATCAATAGTGAAATGCATAGGTATTGAAAAGATCTTTAGTGTTAAAAATGTTTGCATTATTAAGAATGACATACCTACCAAAATCATTTTCTTGCACTATATCTGGGTTAAGAAGATTGGGAATGTATTAATTTGATGAATAATTTAGATTTCTACTTAACTTATATATTGTTTATATTTTAAATAAATTTAAATATATTGGAAAAGAATGTAAAAGTTATGTTCGTAACTCTTTCAAAAAGAATTAAAACCTTTTGAAAGTTGTAAATATATGTTGTCAAATTACATTTATAAAATTATACATAAAAGAAATATTTATATAGTCTACATTTAATATTTTATTGTTTCTTAAGAAAATAATGGTATAATAATACAATCCAAATCCATATTATCCTTTATTAGATGAAGATAATATTTAACAAACACATGAGGATTTTCTGATAACTACATTTGATAATTTTGCAGGTTAGTACACTACCGATTAAAAAAAAACAAACTACACCACCAATACGAAAAAAACAGCCTTCATTCATGTAAAACTTTGCCACGAGATCTTTATCATGTAATGTTTCGTTGAACCAGTGGCAGTAATTTCTTCGCTGCTTTATATTATGTGCATGCAAATGATAAACATTGATGGTTTTTATGGCAGAATTGATGTAACCATATTAAACTTCTACAAAATATAAATACAAAAATATTTTGCCAAAATAAGATAGTTACCTGCTTATTAATGTTTAGTGAACTTTTATAGAAGTAAACTTCCCTGTTTCAACCAAATAAAACCTCAAAAATATTACTTGTATTATTTGTAATAGGTATGTTATTTTTAATGTGAATAGAGTATATATTACAAAAATGAATGAAAACTAGTCAGTTTTTGATTCTGACTCAAAACTTGAGTCATTTACATTATTATTGGAGCAATCTCAGCCCTATCAAGAAATTGCTCCCGCTCATGCCATTTTTTAATTAAATTTTCCGTTTGCCTAGCACAATTATACCAAGTAATTTCATCACACTGTTGCAAAGCTTCATTCCACATTTCTTTAACTCTTTCATCTGAATAACCATTTCTTCCAATATTTGAATTATAATAGTTTTTAACCTTAGTCCAAATCATTTCAATTACGTTCAAGTCACAATGGTACTGAGGTAATCTTAAAACTTCATGTCCACTCTCACATTATTTCACCTATAATAAATATCTTCTCTTCTTTATGATATTTTACTAATTGAATTAATTCATTCTTAGTCATTGCAGGTGAATAGCTTCTATCTTTTTTTCTCAACCATTCCATAATTTCTGTTTTTTTGAGGAGGTATTTGGTTGTTTATTTTGACTAGCGCTATGATAAGGAGCATTATCTATTATTATAAGTGATGGTACCTCAAGATTTGGTATAAGCTGATCATTTACCCATTGCTTAAAGGAGTCACCATTCATTTCTCCATGGTAATCACCAGTGATTGTTTTTGATGGAAAAATCAGACTAACTCCTTTAATGAAGCCATTTTCTGTGCCAATATGTATAATAATAAACCGTTTACCATCATAGTCTTTGGGTTTCCTATCACTTTTTATATTATCATTTTGCCAGGATTTCATTCTATTCTCTTTCGAAAAGATTCAAATTTCATCAAGGAACATAACCTGACGTAAAGTTGAATTTAAGTTATTCATATATTCCCTTAAAAATACATTTCTCATTCAGACTATATTTAATTTCTCTGTGAGCACTCTCCTGTTACACTCTTTCTTATATTTAAAACCAATATCTTTAAGCAATATTGCTAAAGTAGTTGTATGAAGAAATTCTTTCATAGCCAAAACATTGCTTAAGTTTTTTAAGGTAAGGTGTTTTTCTGAAAAATTTTAACATGTAATAAATATTTACAATATATTAAAAACATACTTTCTTTATACATGTCATAAACAGTATTTCAAACTTCCATTTTAGTTGCTTCTGCTAAGTCCTTAGTTTTTGGCTTCTTACAAGACCTTTTTTTGCTAGGAGACGATAAAACTGGATTCTGAATGTTACGATGTTTAATAGTGTAGACCGTTCTACTAGAAATATTAAGGGCTTCTGCTACCCTCTAAAATAAAACTTATTTCATAATACCGCCTTATCTAGCTGATTATGTCAATTACCTCATGAACGCGGTCGATGAACATAAATGGTCCACCATTCTCCTTTACCCGTTAATAGGCTGTAAGATTTAATACAACCTGTTTCGCTTGAGAACCAAGAGGTTTACTTGGCATCTAAGAAATATTCTGTAAAATAAATAGGTTAGAAATGTCAAAGTAATAATCAAACAATTTCGTACGTACTTATTGCCATTAATTGATATTACTATTTATTATCAGTATTGTTCTCAAAAAACAAGATTTTGTAATTTTTGATAAACTAAATATTCAAATTGGAAGAATGCTTAACCTAGAAGTCAGAATACCGGAAACAAAGTCAATAAACAACAATATTGAAATAATTTGACAAGTCGAATATCATAAGACTATCTCCTAGACAACCTATCCTTTTTATTTAATATAATATTTCAAAGACGTACGTCTTAACTCAAAATGACAAACGTCTGTAGTATTACAGCGCATGTTCATGTGTGTTAGAAAGAGATAACGTACAATTTGCGGTTCATACTTGGGCAGTACGAACTGAAAACTTATACTTTATGAACTGTATATATATATATATATATATATATATATATATATATATATATATATATTGTAATGATACGATGTATGCCGTGAGAATGGCCCCACGTTCGGCGGTCAAAAATGTAATAATAGGAAGAATGAAAAAAAATAAATAAATATTTACTTGTTAATTGTCTTCCGGCAATAACCTAGTCGGAGAGATGAATCTACTCGCGTACTCAAGTTGAGATTCACAATAACTAGCCAATTTAATAAATAAAAGAATCTTTTATAACAAATAAACTATTTATTCACTATGTATAATCAAATCTGATATATTTACAAATATGGCCATTTCAAATATTATAAAATAAACAAATTTAAATGTTAATATCTCAAATATACATAAACCATGAAAAAAAAGAAATAACTTATGCAAGGATTCTGAATTTAAAGAATCAACAATTAATAATTATATTAAATGAGCTTGGTAAAACGGTATCTTTGAATATGTATAAGAAAATTTCTTGGTATAAGTATTCTTTTAGCTTATTACTCACACGAATATATTTTATTATGACTATGCTTGGAGAAGTATTGCCAGACTCGGTCCAACTACTGTTATATTTCCAATACGAATATATTTTATTATGACTATGCTTGAAGAAGTATTGTCAGACTCGGACCAACTACTGTTATATTTCCAATACGAATATATTTTATTATGACTATGCTTGGAGAAGTATTGCCAGACTCGGACCAACTACTGTTATATTTCCAATTACTGCTATATTACCAATCCACTACTTTATATATTTCCGATCCAAGATACACCATATATTATTCTTCCAAATACACTCTGTATAACAAAATATAGCCTGTTCTAGTAGATTAACAGTTATCCAGTCTTCTGAAATTGCTCTTGGTGTATTCAAAACTACTATTTATTAAATCAAAAATTCAGTTTTTAAATTTTATCTCTCTTATTTTTCACGTCAAAAAAATAATAATCTCCTTTTTTATTTAAATCGCCATGGTTATCTTCTATACTTTCGTATACATCCAAGTCAGTTAGTCTCTTTTAAAATTCAAATTTGAAAATGACATTTAATTATGAATATTAAAACTACTCACTTGCATAAGCTAAATTTAACAATAATTTATACAAATTAACTAACTATAATTTACATGATTGTATAATTTTAACAGATATAATAAACTAAAAATATATATACCAAGATTGAACTCTATTGATATTTATAAAACTAATCTATTAATAATAAGATATCCAACCTTTTAATAAATATGACAACTATTACAAATTCACACAAATCAAAATATCTCTTGCATATGTTATAATATAAAAAAGAAAATCTTATAGACATAATATTAGAAATAGCTCATCAATATAATGGAGGTTTATCATTATTATATATATATATATATATCCTAAATACGTATTTCGGTAACTAAGTTGCCATCTTCAGTAGAACAAACTGCAAACAAAAAATAGTGCTAATACATTTTACCACTTTAATCACTTAATTACCGTGGTTTCGACAATGCATAGCATTATCTTAGTTTATTGTCTCAGGTCCATTACTTCCTTTGTTCACTATTTTTCCTATTTCACGTTCTTCTTCATTTTCATTATGAATACTTCAATATATTCATATCTGCTAACTTTCTCAAAGTTCTATTCAATATTTCCACTGATATCTTAAAACAACAACTAACTTCTTCCTCTTTGCCCATTCTCTATTTAGCTCCAATAGTGCAGTAATTGCATTAACAATTAACGTTTCTTGTGACTGCAAAGGAGGACTTACGCAATGTACTTCAACGTACCTTAACATTAACAACCGATTTTTTTTTGCAATCTGTCGCTTCGTTTATAGATAACCATAATTTATTATTTTTCAATTCGAATTTAATCATATGTTCAATACGTTCACGGGGGAATGGTTCTAGTAGAAAATATAGTAATGTTTTCCGGCTAGGTAACGTTCCTTTACCGCAATGCTACCAAAATGAACGAGATGATTCGTTGTCTACTAACTTAAACGGTATCTTCTTTGGCAGTGAAATTTCTTTGAACATATTAGCGGTATATCACACACTTTACACTTATATTGCCATTGTACATTAAATCTGGAAATCCCTTTATCAATTTATGAGCTACATTGTAAAACGGTCTGCTGGTTATTTCTGACATTATACAATTATTATTTGTCACTGTAAACCAGCGAAGTGCACTGAACGGTGTTCGGACGGCGTCTGACAAAATACATATCTGCCCTAGGACGAGCCGCCGGTGTGATGTTACTGGAATGAAACTTTCTATAGATAAGACTGAAATAATCTCAACAACAACCTACCAGTACCAAAGGAGCTTAACTTTTCCAATTAAATGCAATGCCCAATAATTAAGTTAAGTGCACAGGAAAAACCGTGAAAATAATGTCAACGTCGATAGTCTGAACTATTCCCTGAGATCTCAGTGCTAAATTAGTTGTGGCAGACTGTATATAAGCCAACATTTTAAAAACTTTCCCGAAAGTATCGATTACGGCAACAGATCTAAATTGCTAATATCGAAACTATCAGTTTTTATAGCAATCTTTCAATAGTCAGGAAACACAGACGTTCGAATAGGGGAATTGAAAATCTTCCATAAGGGACGAACAAAAAGATAAGCACAACCCTTCACTAAAATACAAGGAACACCATCTTCACCTGTAATTAATTTTAATTTTAATTTGTAAATTATCGTGCGTTAATTTATTTTTTATTAGAAAGCTTTGTTTAGGATACCGAGTTCGTCCTATATTCTTTTAAATTTCAAACTCGTTCCGATTATCCGAAATAAGTGAAGATTGTGGCTCTGAAACAGACAGAAATAAAAAAATCCTAATCACAATATACATCAATAAATTCTAAATACGTATTTCGGCATCTAAGTTGCCAGCTTCAGTAAAACAAACTGCAAACGAAAAATATTGCTAAACGTAGCGTCTTTGGCTTAAGGTAAAACCTTTTGAAGATGAGCTCTTCACCAAATCGTATGTGGGATAACACTAAATTCCTAACGTCAAAACAAATCCTTATATGCTAATTAAACCTAGCGTGAAAATTAAAGTACTTCAATAAATCATATAAACTTGACTGCGGAATTGGTCCATTGTCAGAAATAATTAATTTACTCTTATTTACATGTACATATATAAATACTTTCGTAACTATTTAATTCTCTATAATTATTTACAGTTTTAATTAATCTAAGATTATTTATTTAGAGGCATAGAGTGGCCTGTGTTCCTAATATGTCGGGCAACGCTAGATTTTTTTGTATCTATTTAGTCTAAAATGGGAAATATGTTCCTTGTAACGAGTTGAAATTGAACGTTTAGTTTGGTCGCTATATTTTTGGTTACAATCTTTACAATTTATTTCATAGTACCAGATTTTATCCTACTTCAATTTTATCTTTGGTGTTACCTAAAAGTGATTTTAATGAGCTACATGATTTAAACGCTATTTGAAGAGAATGGTTTTTGAAAATAGCGTTCAGATTTCTAGAAGCTGAGTGATACGGTAAACAAACAAACTTATCACTTTGATCTTTTTGACGTAGTAAACTCGTGGTATCATGAATTAGTTTTTTTAGCCTTCTTAATTAGGTTAGTCAGTATTTTATTGTCGAAACCATTGTATCCTGCGATGCTTCTGATTAAACTGAATTCCTTTTCATATCTATCTCTTGTAAGAGGAAAACTTAACAACCGATGGATGAGAAAATTAAAGGATGCCATCTTCTGTTGGAAACTATGATTTGAATTCGCGGTTATAAACTTGTGTCAACATTGGTGTCTTTTCGGAAAGTTGTTATTATTTCTAATTATTAAAACATCTAAAAAAATGGTATTTGTTCATTGTTTTTTTTAATTGTGAATTTAGTTATTGGACATTACGAATTTAACTGCATTAAAAAGTCATCAAACTTGAACAACTTTTGTTACGCTTGGCATTGAAATATTTTTATGTAATTTTAAATAATATTTCTTCTTTGAATATCTCTATATTAAACTTAAGACATTTCTTCTGTATATTCATTTCCAAAGAGAAAGTATTTTCTTTTGTTATAACCCCAACCGCCGACGACCCTTATTACCTGAACCGTCAACCGATGACCGAAATGTTGAATTTAGAATGTCGAATTTCTTCTAGATAAATTCCATATTTTTAAATTGTTTTAATTTAATATTATTTACATCTTCTTTTATATGTCGTGTTTGATATCGTTAGGAAGCTTATATCACAAGGGTTATTTTAATAATAATTCTGACATCGACAGACCAAGTCTTCAAGTTGCGCGTTTTAATTCACTATAATTCAAGATATCGACCCCCTCTTCGATACATCATAAAACCAAGCGTTTCTAGACATTTTCTATCGACGAAAACTAACAGTTCCTTCTTCGCTTGCGACCCTTTCGTGAGAAAACAACTCCTCGTGTACTGTCCAAGTCATGACGCTATCACGCCGACCAGGTGTTCTTCAACTTCTAAGGTAAACTGCATTGTTCTATGCATATTATTCTTTTAAGTGAATTCATATTAATTTAACTCATTTCTTATTCCTCCGGAAAAACATCGCCCTACATATACTTGTTCGAGTATATCTTCAGACCACGTGGCTACCATCGCCGCAAATCAAAGGTAAGCTCTGTATTCTTCGATACAGAGATTATTTTATATACATATTAATTAACCCTTAATTTACTATCCCGGTTAACGTTCGTTTCAGAGTATTTTTTGTGTTAATTTTAATCTACTTATCCACCACTCCACGTGTACATATTACTTTGTTTTAATTGCTTTTAAATATACGAGTTCAATTTTTTTATTATGTAAATATAAATACAAAATTTAAGGACGCCGCTGTGTTTTACTTTATGTATTAAGTTGTTGTATATTTATTTTAATTAACCAATACCACGCACGTCCTGGACCTTTGAAGGAACTTCACCAGCATCCGTAATTATTTTAATTTCTATCAAATAATTTTATTATTATAAATAGCCAGCCCCCCTGTATTTGTAATAAGTGGCGCCCAACGTGGGGCAAAAATTTGATTTAGTGTAAATCAACGAATCCACAACAACATGGTGAAGTCAAAGGAACAACAGGAAAACTCTTCTAATTCTAAATCGAATGATTTGGTGGCGCCTAACGAAAACTCATCCGATATACAAGGTTTAATCAATGTTTTACAGGAATTTTGTAGATCAGTTGCAACACCACGTGTATCACCTCCAAAGCCAGATGTTTTTAGTGGAGATATTTTCCAGGACCCTGAAGTATTCCTCCAACAACTAGAAGCACATCTGAAAGCAGAAACGCTAAGCCCTGCACGAACGATAGACGAAATCGCAACATATCTTCACGGAGAAGCAGCATTATGGTTTGAGCAATTCGATAATCAAATTGATTCTTTTGAATGTTTTAGCGAATTATTTCTTGAACGTTACAAGTCGAACGAACGTAAGGACAAACTTCATGAAATTTTATACGGACATTTTCAGCAAGAGAATGAACGCGCAGTTCCTTTTCTCTTAAAGAAAAAACGATTGTGCAATCGTTTATATCCAAATTGGGATGATACGAAGATCGCAGCGTTAATCAAGAGGCAATTACGATCCGAATACAAAGTGATGTTAGGACCGAAATCTCTAGAAACATCGAAAGCGCTAAGAGAAGCATGTATGGAAATAGACAACTACATTCATGGCGATCCAGCAGACATTTACGCAAGTAAGATATCGTCTTTATCAGCTAAATCAATTTCAGGCAACAAAGTGAAGCAATTAACGACGAAAGGATTACCGCCATGTGATTACTGTTCTGATAATCACTGGCATCGCAACTGCCCAGTTCTGCGAAAGAAACAAGAACCATCGTTGAATTATATACAGAATAATTCATCACCGAAAACACCTCGTATATGTGTGGAAGTCACAGGACACGCTGTCGACGCCATCTTAGACACCGCAGCGACAAATAACTTTGCCGCTCCTGCAATTGTTCGACGCATAACATCAAACAAGGTCAGTACAGCATCATTAGGACACAAATTTGCACACATGACTATTACCGGAACTGGGATCGTAAGTGCACGCATCCAGAATCAAGTAATAGAAGTCCCTGTTCTAATTGCACCGGATTTGCGAGAAAATTTAATATTGGGAATGCCATTCTTCGAAACGCAAGAAGCGGTATTAAATATAGGACAACGTTGTTTACATTTTGGTAAGAAAAATCGTAAAACAATTAAATTCTTTACAGCTCCCGAATCTTACCATGAAACCAAATGTAATCCTACAATTAACCCTATCCCACCTCCACGCGCAATCGAGTATGTTTGTTTTTCACAGAAATCAAGATCGCCTAAATTAACTAGGTCAACGCAGCTACAGCGAAAGAATTCTCCGAATCGACATCGAAGCACAACACATCAAGAGCAGGTAGAAACGATCCCCTTCGAGCGACGCCGCTGCATACCTCTCTTCGCCGCCGTCGATTTGCAAGACCAGGGACAGTCAACAGCAACCGACCGACAACGGACAAAACACGCCATCGAAAATCCAAGAATCGACGCCAAATACCAACAGCAAGATCGCCGCTACAGGGTGAATAGTACGCGAACGGGTATTTCAATTAAATGTTAGCAATAATGATTTAATCAAATTAGTTAGATATGTAATGATAGATTAGGGCCCATTCTCCTTTTTGTTTTCGTTCGATATTACATATTTATACTACATTGTGTCGCGACTAACACCTAGCGACTTACTAATCAGTTCAGTTTTTTTTCTTTTGCATTTAATTAATCGAACACTGATTAATTACTCAAGTCAATTAGTTCAAACTGTACCTCTGATTTTTAAGAGCGCAGACTTGCCTAGTACGGGTTTCCAGGTTTCCCCGTACGCCATACGTAACATGGTGTGGGTACAGTATAGCACAAATCGGTCCTGGCCGTGATTTGTCCTTAAATTAAAGTTAAACTTGACGTAAAATTAAACTTAATAAAAATTTCTTATGCAAGACACTCATAGACAAAAAAATGTCTTTCAAAGGGTGGGCGAATTGTTACGCTTGGCATTGAAATATTTTTATGTAATTTTAAATAATATTTCTTCTTTGAATATCTCTATATTAAACTTAAGACATTTCTTCTGTATATTCGTTTCCAAAGAGAAAGTATTTTCTTTTGTTATAACCCCAACCGCCGACGACCCTTATTACCTGAACCGTCAACCGATGACCGAAATGTTGAATTTAGAATGTCGAATTTCTTCTAGATAAATTCCATATTTTTAAATTGTTTTAATTTAATATTATTTACATCTTTTATATGTCGTGTTTGATATCGTTAGGAAGCTTATATCACAAGGGTTATTTTAATAATAATTCAGACATCGACAGACCAAGTCTTCAAGTTGAGCGTTTTAATTCACTATAATTCAAGATATCGACCCCCTCTTCGATACATCATAAAACCAAGCGTTTCTAGACATTTTCTATCGACGAAAACTAACAGTTCCTTCTTCGCTTGCGACCCTTTCGTGAGAAAACAACTCCTCGTGTACTGTCCAAGTCATGACGCTATCACGCCGACCAGGTGTTCTTCAACTTCTAAGGTAAACTGCATTGTTCTATGCATATTATTCTTTTAAGTGAATTCATATTAATTTAACTCATTTCTTATTCCTCCGGAAAAACATCGCCCTACATATACTTGTTCGAGTATATCTTCAGACCACGTGGCTACCATCGCCGCAAATCAAAGGTAAGCTCTGTATTCTTCGATACAGAGATTATTTTATATACATATTAATTAACCCTTAATTTACTACCCCGGTTAACGTTCGTTTCAGAGTATTTTTTGTGTTAATTTTAATCTACTTATCCACCACTCCACGTGTACATATTACTTTGTTTTAATTGCTTTTAAATATACGAGTTCAATTTTTTTATTATGTAAATATAAATACAAAATTTAAGGACGCCGCTGTGTTTTATTTTATGTATTAAGTTGTTGTATATTTATTTTAATTAACCAATACCACGCACGTCCTGGACCTTTGAAGGAACTTCACCAGCATCCGTAATTATTTTAATTTCTATCAAATAATTTTATTATTATAAATAGCCAGCCCCCCTGTATTTGTAATACTTTGTATTAAAGACCGCGAAAATATCATCCACATATCTAATTAATACTTTAGGGAAATATTTAGTATTTCTCATAAATTCTATCTCAAAATGACCCGTAAACAAGTTCGCCATAAATGGAGACAAGCCTATTGCTGTATCACTAGGGAAGAACTACTACAAAAAATACCAAAGAAATAATAAATTTACTTTTTCAGCAAAAAGTAATTTATAAAACATTATATGTGATACACCGTTGAATTCGTAATGAAAAATTCCATCACATACAGGATGAACTTTTTCTCCGTCCATATAAAAAAATAAAGTTGATGATGGTTTCCCAAAACTGAAACGTCGGACTAAAAATGTAACAACATGTAGAGCTTTGAAAGTGCCAATGAAGAAATCTGATTTATTTTTCGATAACTTCGATAACTAAATAAAGTCAGAAAAAAATAAAAGCAAAAATTTAAAAAAACACATTTTCCTAAATATCTAAAAAAACATAATTGAATTACGTAAGTAAATAAAAGGTCACTAAAATGCGTAACTTTTTTCCCATTTAAACAACTTTGTATCTCTTATTGTTCCCGGGATCCCTATGCAGTTCATTCTTATCTTGGACACAGTGTATACTTATGTTAATATCTTGTAAATGTAATTATAATATTCTGTTGGGTAAAATAAAATAAAATAGAATATAGTCATAATGAGAAACTGTATAATTTAAAACTACAAGAAATATAAATTCAAAATTTAAATTTCGAAAACGAAATCTTTTAAGGATGTGTCATGAATAATTTGGAACTTTCTTTGAAATTTAGATACAGTTTATTCGAGTCGGATATAAGGGCCAAATTTGTTTATTAGAAAAGTAAATAATTCTAATAACGGCAATAAAATTTTTTATACACCCTAAGTATAAACGATGCATTTTTTTTAAAGAAAAATGTTTACGTAAAGTCGGAAATTTTGAAAACTTCAGAATAAATTAAAAACAGAAATGAATTCGTTAATAAAAAATCAGTGATAATATAATAATATAAATCCAAAATATTTTCCCAAAATTCCCTCTCATAAGCGAGAGAAAATAACAAACATATTAAGAAAAAATTGTTACGCCACTGCGCGATCTTTTATATTATAAAAGACGATATTAAAGTTGACTGACAATAAGAAAAGGAATAGTTTTATTATTGTCCATTTCATCCAGCTGTTATGTATGTAACCATACGCTGTAGCTTATGTGCGTGTGAGAGGTATTTATTATTTATACACGTTTCGAATAGTTTGAATTCATAGACGTCTCGTAATATAATTTTCATGTTTTTAATTTCGCGGTTCGGGTCGTACTTGATTTACAATATTTTAGATTTATGTTCTATATAATTATATCTTTCCATTTATTATACGTTGTTTTTTTACTTCAAAGAGACATGTATATATGTATATACATTGTAAAAATTAATTGAATGGGTAAGCGGTATCCCAAATAAAAAAACTTTAGCAAAGACACCACTAAACATGTTAAAACTAATCGTTTCCATTAAAACACAAGATGTTAGTTTATCGTCAACCTTTTAAAGACAAATAGTTCTTTTTAAAAAGTTTCTCGTCAACCTTTTAAAGACAAATATTTGTTTTTAAAAGGTTGACGACAAACCAACACCTTCTCAATTTAATGTTTTAATGTAGACGATTAGTTTTAACATGTTTAGTGGCGTGTTTGCTAAATTTTGACTCTGTAATTGAACTCCTGAAGAAGTAGCAAATCGTTATAATATAGAGTGAAATAAATGAGTTTTTTATTTGACAGAACGCAATATGTGATAGTTTCTTTGCTTAATTGGTAAAGCAACGGTCCAGCAAACCGTACACTTGGGTTCAAGTCCTAACGTAGACAAAATTTTTCAATTAAAAATTACGTATGATTTGCGTTGTAATTTGTAAACAGCAATGTTTAGATTCACATTTACTTCGCAATTACATACTGATTTGATAATATTTGTAAATATTTCATATAAAATCCGAAAAACTCCAAGAATTTATCAATTGAGATATGTATATATATATATAATTATTTCGTGACCTAGGTATGATATGGTAAATTCAATCAGTTGGCGATTTAAGGTCTGGCTTTACTTTAAAGCATATATATTTAAAACAACCCTACATGTTTCGGCAATGATGCCTTTATCAAGGATATAAAATATAAATGACAGTATACAAATGTCATATAATTGAGTTATATGACATTTGTATACTGTCATTTATATTTTATAACCTTGATAAAGGCATCATTGCCGAAACATGTAGGGTTGTTTTAAATATATATGCTTTAAAGTAAAGCTAGACCTTAAATCGCCAACTGATTGAATTTACCATATGTATATACCGATAGGACCAGCTCTCAACGGGCCATACCGAGCAATAAGTGGCAACAGCCGAATCCCCTCTACGCGCAATAGCTTACATTACGATACATTGCAGAGTTATGAATTTAGTAAGACTTAAACCGCGCAAGGATATAGTCGTTTGCATATTCGTTCGGTATACGTAATTTGCCCATTTGTTTCAGATATAAAAAGGTCGTTATATCTCCAAGTTATTATTATTGTATTCTTAGCTGCTACGGAAAAGTAATTTTAAGTAATAAAAAAACAATAACGTTTTCTAAAAGATAAAAGTAAAAAAATCAATAATTCTGCAGAATAAATTTTAATTCTGAGAAAGTCATTAAATATAGGATTCGAAAATACCGCCCTCTCTCCCCAAACAATAGCCGAGCCTATTGTAAAACTCCCGCCTCACTCCCTCGAGATTTCTAGGGGTTATTGTCTCGAAAATTCTAAACAGTTGAACTTGCAACTGTTGCAAGTTCGGTATTGTTAGAAGACCGTTGCCAACATACGTTGCCACATCGCATTACGTTCCATACGTATATTGTTCCGTATGGCCCGTTGCGGGCTGGACCTATCGGTATATAAGTGTTAGATAATTTCTTAGCCGTTTATTAAATATAACAATTCATAAATTATTGGAGTTTTTCGGCTTTTATATGAAATATTTACAAATATCAAGTTAGTATGTATGTAATTGCAAAGTAAGTGGGGATGTAAATATTGCTGTCTACAAATTACAAAGCAAATCATACGAAATTTTTAATTGAAAAATATTGTCTATGTTGGGACTCGAACCCAAGTCTACAGTTTGCCGGACTGTCGCTTTTACCACTTAGCCACAATAGACCTAGGTTTAAGCTATTTAGAAATGCATCACAAAGTAACAGTCCGAATGAATCAGATGTCAGTTATTGAATGTAGATCTCAAGTTGAAAGCAGAAGTCAGTTTTGAAAGCTGATGTCATTTTTGATAGCAGATGTCAGTTAGTGAAAGCAAATGTCAGTTATTGAAAGCAGATGTCTGTTTTGAAAGCGGGTGTCAGTTACGAAAGCAAACGTCAGATTTGAAAGCAGATGCCTATTTTGAAAGTAGATGTCAGTTATTGAAAGCAGACGTCAGTAGTTTGAGAGCAGAGGTCGAAAGCAGGTGTCGAAAATATATGCATCATGTTCAGTTAATAGATATAAAAAAATCAACGCCAAATAATACACAAAACCAACGTCAATGGGCTCTGTTAAAATTGACATAAGCGACAATGTAGCCACTACAAGTTGAGAAATTTGCGGGCGTGCCAACACAATTGGCGTACGATCATTTACAGACACAATGTATAAGCTCTATATCGGACATGACCTCAAATTTTCATGGATTACTTTGACACCGACTTTTTCTGAACACCCGGTATATTACAAGCAACAGTCTGTTTGACTAATTTCTATTAATTAATGGTATTTTAATGAAATTTCAAGCGATGTTACAATTACTTGCAAACGGAGATATCATTTGGCATAAAGTGACATTTGCGTATACGATAACCTACAAAATTATGTTAAGTAAATGCAACTAAATATAAACTATATATCAGACATGACTTCGAATTTCCACAGATTACTTTGACGCCAATTTTTACTAAATACCCGGTATATTACAAGTTACAGTTTATCTATTACTGAAGGTTAGTAAGTTAATAACACAGGTCAACAGTGATTTTGATGTTTGAAAGCTGTTTGTTAATTCGTATATGTTTGGGGGCCCTTATACCAAAAAACGCCATATTTTTGCTCTATCACGTAAATTTTTTTTATAGCGCTCTAGATCTTAAAAATGTTAATTTATTAATATACATACCTATGACAAGAATATGTTTGTCCATGTTAGGCATGATTTTTAAATGATTGATTTTTATGAAACTAAATGTGATTTGGCAACACTGGTTAATATTAGATTTCTCAGCAAAGCAACAGAGTCGACGCAGAAGCGTCAATACAACGTTGAAACCTGCTTATGTGCAGTTTGGTTGTGTTAGTCGTCGTGCTACTGTGCCCGCGCGCTTGTTGTCTTCGTTGTTGCGTATTTTAAGTGTTCTAGAACGTATAAATATGGAAAGAAGACATTGCGTGAACAATCCGAATAACTTTTGTTATATCTGTGGTAGTTATGTCGTAGTAAAGCAGAGGCAAACTATATCTTCGTTTGTGAAAAATGTATACCACGCTTATTTTGGTGTAAAAATTAGCGACCAAGACAAGTCCTGGGCTCCTCATACTGTTTGTTCCATTTGCGTTGAAGCATTAAGAAACTGGCAAAAAGGTAGGAAGAAATGTTTAAGCTTTTTGTGTTCCTATGGTATGGCGAGAGCCTAGAAATCACAGTGATGATTGTTATTTTTGTTCGTGTAATGTTCAAGGATTCAACAGAAAAAATAAGAAACAAATTGTGTATCCCAATCTTGACTCTGCTATTCGACCAGTTCCTCATGGACCAGATGTACCGATACCTACCGCCCCAAAAGCACTAGAAAACGTCATATCGTCATAATCAGAGGAATCTAATTGCGACCCAGATGACTCAGATTTCACACCAGATTTCAGAGAGCCCGAAGTGTTTAACCAGAGCGAACTAAATGATTTAATTAGAGATTTGCACCTTCCAAAGGATGCATCCGAATGTTAGCCTCCCGACTTCGTGAGAAACATTTACTGGCACCTGGCGTCACATCAAGCTTTTACCGGGATCGCAAAAAAGAGTTATGTCAATATTTTACTCAAGACGGACCGCTAGTGTATTGCAACAATATTCCTGACTTAATTTCAAAATTAGGAAATGTGCCGTATGTAAAAGAAGAATGGCGCCTGTTTATTGACTCATGTAAGCGTAGTTTAAAAGGCGTTTTATTGCACAATGGTAACGAGCTGGCCTCGGTTCCCGTTGCCCATTCGGTACATTTAATGTAAACGTATGAAAATTTTGAACTTCTTTTAAAGAAAATAAACTACCAAGAACATCAGTGGATGCTTTGTGGTGACCTTAAAGTGCTGTGCATGCTACTAGGACAACAAGGAGGTTATACAAAATTTCCATGCTTTATTTGTGAGTGGGATAGTCGAGCAAGGGATAGACATTGGACTCAAATAGAATGGCCCTCTAGAACAAGCCTTGCACCTGGTAGCAAAAATGTATTAAGAGATAGCTTGGTTGACCCCAAAAAAGTTTTACTGCCTCCTCTCCATATCAAACTTGGCTTGATGAAGCAGTTTGTTAAAGCCCTAGACAAAAATGAACAGTGTTTTAAATATTTGTGCGAGACATTTCCAGCCTTATCCGATGCCAAGTTAAAAGAAGGTATTTTTGTTGGGCCGCAGATAAGAACATTATGCAAAGACAAGGATTTTCAAAACACAATGACCAATGTCGAGAAAAACGCCTGGGTTTCATTTAAAGAAGTAATTGATAAGTTTCTTGCGAACTCTAAAGACGAAAACTACGAAAATATTGTTCAAAATATGTTACAACACTTTCATCGTCTAGGTTGTAATATGAGTTTGAAAGTGCATTTCCTGTTTTCACACTTGAACTATTTTCCTGAAAATCTTGGAGCAGTTAGCGAAGAACAGGGAGAGAGGTTTCACCAAGACATTAAGGAAATGAAACGGCGATACCAAGGCAGATGGAGCATAACGATGATGGCGGACTACTGCTGGATGTTAAAACGGGATATGCCCTTAAAAACATACAACCGAATGTCCGGACAACGCAGCTTTCTGGCAAAAAGACAAAGATTTCACTTAAAAAAGACTGAGTAAAGTATTTTTTTCCACTTTTTTAACTTGTATTCTACCATTTTACTCAATAAACAAATACATTTTTTTAGAAATATCGTTTTTTTTTCATTTAATATTTGCAAAAAAACCTTACGTGATACAAATAAATGCATAGAATTTTTGAAATCAGCCTACCAAAATTAAATAAAATCAGTTTTCAAAATAAAAACATCTGTCAAAAAGTTTAATTTTGTAGACCTGTGTAATCAATAGGAAATGTACACTGCGTAGAATATATACGAATCACATTAATATTGAGTGGTATTTGTGTCAAATATCTTATGTCACATTATCTTTAAACTTGATATGGCAAAAATATTCAACCACAAACAAACTTTTACCGAACATTCTTTAGTCATATTGCTGGGTTTACTAGTTATCTTTATTTTTAGTTACAATTATGTTACAACTAGTCGCAAACGGAAATATCATTTGACATAAACTAACATTTGCGTATATGATATCCAACAAAATTGTGTTAAACAAATACAAGTACATATATATAAACTCTATATCAGACATGACTTCAAATTTCCATGGACTACTGTGACACCGAATTTTCTGAACACCCAGTATATTACAAGCAACAGTTTATCTATTAGTGAAGGTTAGTAAGTTAATAATCAATAGGAAATGTACACTGCGTAGAATATATATGAATTACATTAATATTGAGTGGTATATGTGTCAAATATCTTATGTCACATTCCTTTAAACTTGATATGGCAAAAATATTGAACCACAAACAAACTTTTACCGAGCATTCTTCGTTTATATTGTTGGGTTTACTAGGTATTTTTATTTTTAGTTATAATTATGTTGCAACTTGTTGCAAACAGAAATATCATTTGACATAAACTGACATTTGCGTATACGATAACCTACAAAATTGTGTTAAATAAATGCAAGTAAATATAAACTCTATATCAGACATGACTTCAAATTTCCATAGATTACTTTGACACCAAATTTTCTGAATACCCGGTATATTACAAGCAACAGTTTATCTATTAGTGAAGGTTAGTAAGTTAATAATCAATAAGAAATGTACACTGGGTAGAATATATATGAATCACATTAATACTGAGTAGTATTTGTATCAAATATCTTATGTTACATTATCTTTAAACTTGATATTGCAAAAATATTCAACCACAAACTTTTACCGAACATTCTTCGTTTATATTGTTGGGTTTACTAGTTATTTTTATTTTTAGTTCTCAAATTCACGGTGTAAATTTTATTAGAAAAAGGTTAATAATTATAATTATAACCAAATTTGTTAATAAATATTTACTTATTTTAATAGATTTAGGTTAGTAAAGCGAGTATTAATAGATTTAGGTTAGTAAAACAGCTTAGAAATAGGTCATTAACCAAGCCACATCAACGCAATTGAGAAAATCGTATTTACCCAAAATAAACGGATCGAAGTATTTACCTTGCGGTACTCCGATGCGAAATTTAAAAAATTGGAGAGCGAAGTACATGCGAGCGACGGTTAGATTTGTTCTAAATTACTAGAAAAGAGCTAGCCAGACTTACCTAAGACGAATCTAGCGTTAATCAAGAAACGAATTTCGAAAGGTGATTTAGATGACGACCACGACGACAGCGACGAACGGTGCCGATAATGGTAATGACGGTACTGATGATGAAGACACGATGATCAGTCGTCAGTCGGAGCAATAAAACACCACAAAATGAGCGATATTAAAACACGTACGCAGCAGCTACAGGCGGCAGTATCAAAATTCAATTGTTAAAGGAGAGATTCACACACGCGCCGCGAGATAGAGTTCTTTGCTTTCTGCCTGTATATATGTATATCTATATGTATATAGAGATGGTATGTATATATATATGTACGTATGTATAGTTCTGGCAGTCCCACGGGCGGAGCAATGGGAAGTGAGGCTGACGGTACCGGGTCGACTCCGTTAACCCCGCTCTTTCTCTTTACACCCCCTCTGTAGCTATTGATTTTTCGATTGCCACCGGCCTCGAAAGCGCACCAGAAAGGAGTCACATCAAAAACGTACAACGGCGCCATTATCAAATAGAACGACTTATAAGTGGTGGTGTGGTGTTGGTCCTCTGCGAAAAAGACCTTTCTACATTTTTTCCGTTCTTTTTTTTTCTGGTGTCTCTTTTTTTTTGGTATTCTTTGTAAGCCTATTATTGTTCCTAGTATCGTCGACATCATCGTCATGCGACCGATCTACTGTTATTTAAACGGGCGATACTGGTCAAGTCTCTCTCTCGATTCTCTCGGGTCCCCGTGATGATACTGACGGAGAAAGAGAAATTTTTAACCGTGCGTTCGCACAGGGGAAGGAAAAAAGCGATCACGTTGGTGGCAGCGCGCAATCCCTATTTTAGACTACCCCAATCGAGGACTCGGTGGTTAGGACGTACGACACGGGAAAAAGTACCTCTCGCATTACTAAGGAGTGAAAATCGGTTTCAGAAAAACCTGTCACCAACAGAAAATCAAGAGTGTTCATATCCAGACATATTCTATAATGAAATATACAAAATGCGGATTATAGAAGAAGATATCAGTTACAGTTTTATTAATTGAATCGCTATCATCTTTGTTAGTAAGTAGGTCAACCAAAATTTTCCTAAATTACAGAGTTTTAAAAAATAACAGCTGCTAAAAGTTTCGAAAATAATTTTCGGTAAAAAAATACTTGTTCGTATTAAAGCTATGTACTTTCATGAAAACAAGTCCATAATTGCAAGAATAATACATTTGCTAGAAGGCATTTTCTAGAAGAAGTATGTATTTTCTCATTTATTACAAGATATTTATAGTGTAGTCAAGAAGAAATAGTATATTGTTGATTTATTTGTAATTTGGATTGTTGATTTCAAATTACTTTCCAAAGCGCATATATGTGCTTCGTCACTATCAAGAAGAGTTAATCGAAACGACAGGATACCAAGAACACTCCTCGAGACTGTCTTCTAGGATGTGTGTATGAACTTCCTGGTATATACGTATATACACAGGGTGGCGTAAAATGACCATTATGGTATGAATTCTTTATATCGTTTTTTATTTCAACTTTTTGTTTCAGAATGTTGTAAACAAGACTTCTAAATTTAATATGGCAAAATACAGAACAGAACAACGAACAAAAGTTGTCGAATTTTGGTCAATTGTTTGGACGCAGCGTGCCAACAATACAAATTTACGCCAAGGTGGGTCAGTAAAGAACCTCTCCAATACAGGAAGGCTTCGTATTGTGCACACAAATGAAAATATCCAACGTGTACTGGAGGAGTGTGCAGGATAATACAGAAACATCAACAAGGGGACGCTCGGCTGAACTCCTCGCCGAGGTCCCTTCAGAAAATTTTTTATGCCATTGCTGTTGCTTGAAAAACAAGACCAGGATCCCGATTTTAACCGCAAATTCATAATGAGCAATGAAGCCCATTTACAATTAAATAATTTTATTAACAAACAAAACTGCATGATATGGGCTACGGTAAATCCAAGAGCAGTCCATCAGCGGCAATTACACCCACTCAAGTGTATTGTTTGGTACAGTATATCGTTCCAAAGAATCATTGGCCAATATTTTTTCGAATATAAACCCGGTGATATAGTTACCATCGATGCTGCTTAATATCGGGAAACGCCGTAAAACTTGTTGCGGGCAGCTGCGGAAAAACATCCACAACTGTAGTTCCAACAAGATGGAGCTACAGCGCACACTGAAAGACACATTATGGTTTTGTTACGAGACATCTTTTGCGAAAGCATTATTTCGCGTGATAGTGACTGCAACTAGCCACCGCGTTCACCGGACTTAACCGCTCCCGGTACGTTAATAAGCCAGCGACCAATCTCCGACTTAAAAACAATATTCGCAATGAAATCCATGCAATAATACTGGAAATTTTGCGGAAAAGTAATGAGAAATGTGTTGGAAAGAGCACGAATCTGTCAAGCAGAAAATGGGGACCATTTACGGGATGTAATCTTTCACGTCCAGTTTACTAAAATTCCTCTTATGTACACTATATTTTTTCCACTCTAAAATAAAAAAGGTTAGGACGAATTTAAACCAAAAATGTTATTTGCGCCACCCTGTATATATATATATATATATATATATATATATATATATATACATAGTAAATTCAATTAGATGGCGATTTAATAAGGTCTGGTTTTACTTCAAAATATATATATATATATATATATTTTGAAGTAAAACCAGACCTTAAATCGCTAACTAGTTGAACTTACCATAACATACAAAGGTCACGAAATAATTATCTATATATATATATATATATATATATATATATATTCTTATATATATTATTTCGTGATCTTTGTATGTTATGGTAGGTTCAATTCCTTCTAATATAGTATTAGAAGGAATTTCTTATCTTCTTGGCTATAATAATTATACGAGATAAAAGTAATATTTTTGGAGTAGCGGCCAGGTAATTAAAACAATATTTAATTTGACGTTTCGAAACTATATATAGTATCTTTTTCAAAAACTGTAAAATTTATTTTAATGTTAAAAAAGGTGAGAGATGATATATTAAATTTACTTACAATAAATTTTTGTTGTGTTAATACATTGCGACATACACTGATGGAAAAAAGTGACGAGCACACCCTGTATAATCTGAACGTATCAAGGTAAATGCGTAGATTTAGCGGAGCATTAATGTTTCCTCTAGACGAGTTTGCACAGCGAGTTTTGACTTTTTCTAATGCTGCATTTTTTACTGAGTGCCTCCGATAGCTGCAATATGTTGTCTCCATGGAGACCGATGCGGGGAGGGAAAAATCGGTTATTGTGGCGGAAGCGGGTAGTTGTAATCGTACTTTGTGCGTGATGGAAGGCCGTTCGCGTTATCTGAGTGAGTTTGAGCGAGAAAAGGTCGTGGGGATGTACATGACAGGAGTATATTTCCGTGATATCGCGCGTCGTCTCGAGCGGTCATTATCGTCAGTGCAGCGGGCATGGCGAAAATGGATGGAGCAAGGACATACGCGCCTTCAGCCGCGAGCGGGACGGCCCCGCGCGAGCACAGCACACGAGGATGGCGCCTTTGTGCACAGCGCTTTAGCGTCGCGTACGTCTTCCTCAAGGCAACTTGGAGCCACTTGGCCAGCAGTAAGGGAAGGTGTACTCACTACGCGAACTGTACGGGGGCGTTTGCTAGAAAGCGGACTGCGAGCGCGCTGTGCGTTGCAGAACCATATACGGATGCTTCCATGGCCGGCACGTTCTCCGGATCTCAATCCGATCGATATGATTGGTCGGAGACTTCAACATTATCCGGCTCCCCCGGGTAACGTTGAGGAGCTATGGAGGCGAGTTAAAGTAGCATGGTTGGACATCCCTCCCGCTACCATACAACGACTAATTGACTCTATGCCTCGTCGTGCAGCGATGGTACGCGCCGCTCGCGGGTGATACTCCCGCTATTAATGCATCCCTTCCCAGCAGGGCTGCTCCGCTCTCCAGGTGAGGGTAAGTTATGCTACGTTAGTACTACTTCCACACCAAATTTAATTGCGTTAGAACCACTTCTTCAAATTATACAGGGTGTGCTCGTCACTTTTTTCCAACAGTGTATTTGCTATGCATTTTTAAGCAAAACTAAACTTTCTTTAGCAGGTAGATTTGTTTCGGCCATGTGTTTATTTTGGCGGGTGGAAAGAATGTTAGCTTTGTCAACCCTTTGCGGAGGGGGGCTAAATTCAATTAGTGACCGAACAGATTCAGATTTAAATTAGTTGTCAGTAATATACCTACCCATTATATAAACACCCCCCCCCCTCCCGTATAATAACAATATAAACATCACAAAAATAAAATAAAAAACACATGTCCCAGACCCCCCCCCCCGAAATAAAAAAGAATCTACAGTAAAAACGGGCGAGGTAGGAATATATAGCAATAGAGGAATATAGTAGGGATGTAAGTTGGTTAGTCGCAAGATAGGTCGCCTGCACTTATGTCAGTTGTGTTATTTTGAAGTCTGTCAAATTGATTAAACGCGCCTCACTTACTCTCCTATTGTAAAGCGCCAATCACATAATTTTGTATATTCGCAGTAAGCGCGTTTTTACTGTATATATAATTAGATGCCCTTTTTGCCATTAAATGCCGTGAAGCGTTAATTTTTTCACAACTGATTACAAACTGACACAATTACTTCTTGCTTTGCGCCAGTTTCTTCATTCCATATAATTCTTTTCTTTCCTAGTCCTCTTGATCTTGAAAATTGTTTTACTGACTGGTTTCCTAATTCCGCTCTTATTTATGTGTTTTTCTTTTAAATACTTACAGGATATTTCCGAGCATTTGTCATTATCCATGGCACCTGTCAGTGCCTTAATTCTAGTATTTTAGATTTAAACTTAACATTTTGTTTCGGTATATTAATGTACTCTAGTATAAATTTTATTTATGAAAGTGTATTATGGGTAATTTGCAAATTTGCAGAAAAGATCGCAGAATTCAATCGCAGAATTAACAGAAACCGTTAATGAAGCGGTTACTGAGTATTTACAAACATAAAGATATTCAATTTTCGCAAAACTGCAATGCTTTTGGAACATTATTCGTCCAAGCACGTCCATCTTAAGAATATCTTCTACAATAAAAATATTTCAACAAACTTTTCATAGTCTTTCCATTTAATTGCCAGAAGTTGTTAGACGATTTTCGTACATTTTGAGATGGTAACTTTAACTTAGTTAAGCGTTAACATTATTCGTTCTAAATGTAAATATCCTTATCAGACCATTGTCTAGTATTATGTAAAATAGCGGTTTCGAAATTTCGGTGGAACTCCGAAACGACACAAGTCCTGTTTAGTTTGTCTAACTTTTTGACGTAGCATCTAATAGGGCAGTGATCAGTAACAAGGTCAGTGAATAAATACCCTTAGTTGTGGATTCACTAAGTCTGAAGCACCCCATTACCTTTGTTTAGGATTAAACATATATACTGCTTGCATTTTAAATTAGTTTACATACTTATTACAGCAGAATTTGAAAACCAAATATCCAGTATGAAACTTTATAAAGTTACATAAACAATCTAAGCATTTAATTGATATGAAGATATGTAGAATTATTTATATAAAATTGATATTCAAGTTGTTAGGCACATTGCGATTAAGAAAATTAGTACATCTGGTAATTCCTCTGCTTCGTTTTATTCAAAACTAAACTTCTTCCTAAACAGTATTCTAGATTGGACGTTAAAAATATAGAAATTTATTGAAAAGAATTGGAAAAAGAAACATGAAGTTAAATTGAAAAAAGACAATGATCATGTTGTTCGGGTAGAATGGACTTGATAACGTACAATTAAAACAAAGAGGATTAATATGAGTACAAGCAAAAAACTTCAAGTACTTACAAACATGATATTGATGCAAGATAGAGAAATAGAAGACATGGTAGAAAGGTTCATGATAACATCAGAAATTAATTTCTTAATAAGAAAGAAGTTTCATAAAAACCCTAAGTAGTGATATTTACAATATTAAAATATCTACTTTTATACAGTGTGGTCTTAAAGTAATGTACATTGGTAATAACTTTTTAACATGCAGTTCAAATAAATGTATTTATGAACCTCGGCGATGAAATTTAAAAGTTAAAAAAATGTCGAGTGACAATTTTCCATATTTTTACGCCAACCCTATATGTAATTGGACCTGCTGATTGCGATAAACGAAACTAGAGTTCGCTATCTGCTTTGGTTCTCGAGATATTTACGAAAAAGTGTCGACAGATCAAAACTAAAAAAAACGAAATCGCGAATTTTCAGCGGAAAATCGTTCAGACAGTCTTCTTTAGCGCCCCCGAGAACCTTAGGGTGGATTTTTAGTAGAAATTCGAGATTGAAAATTTTTTTAAATCGCGGAAATTTCGCCGAAATATGATGTTCAATTTCGACGCCTCTCTATACTTTGGAAACCAGCTGGTTCTAGATGACCTATGCTATACTTCCCAACGCGTTTTGACGCGCTGAATCGACTGGTCCAAACCGGAAGCCTCTAGGACGCCTACTTCTTGAGTTATATCAGGAAAACCGTAAATTTCGTAATCGAAAATGTCGATTTGCAAAAATTTGCGTGGCCGTAGCGGTTGGTCCTAGAGTGGCACTTTGTATACTCGTTTTAATCTTCATGGCGAGATCTTTAATTTGGCGCAAAATTCGCGGCGATCGGATGCGGAATGAGGGAGGGAGTTATGGCGTTTTGAAATTTTCGCAATTTTTTTTGAACCTCAGACGATGGAATTAAAAAATTACAAAAATGGCGAGTATCGATTTTCCCTGTTTTGACGCTAACCCTATATGTAATCGGATCCGCTGATTACGATAAACCAAACTAGAGTTCGCTATCTGCTTTGGTTCTCGAGATATTTACGAAAAGTGTCGACAGGTTAAAAGTACAAAAAATGAAATCGCGAATTTTCAGCGGAAAATCGTTCAGACAGTCTTCTTTAGCGCCCCCGAAAACCTTAGGGTGGATTTTGAGTAGAAATTTGAGATTGAAAATTTTTTTAAATCGCGGAAATTTCGCCGAAATATGATGCTCGATTTCGACGCCTCTCTGTATCTCGGAAACCAGCTGGCTCTAGATGACCTATCTTATACTGCCCGAGGCGTTTTGACACGCTCAATCGACTGGTCCCAATTATTATTATTATTTTTTTAATTGTAACACCTATTTTTTTCTAAGTGATTTGAGAGAGTATATTTTTGCTTACACTATGGCGTAAAATAAGTAACACATTAAAGAAGAAACTTTTCAAAGAAAAATTACCCTGCCAGACCGGAATTCTGTACATGGCTTTTAAATCAAGAAGAAAACAATCCTAATTTTGTATCTCGGATTTTGTTTACTGATGAATTAATTTTTGGCAGACAAGGACGGTACAAATCACATAATTGCCATATCTGGAGACAGGAAAATACACATGCTATATCTTCAACAGCGTTTATGCAGAATTTTTGAACGCAAAACTTCACAACTTTTGCTTGAAGATATTTCACATCTTTTTATTGTTAACTACTGGTTTCAATACGATGGTGCACAAATACACCTCAGTCTAGAAGTTCGAGAAATTTTAGATCAACAGTATTCTGGTCGATGGATAGTTCGTGGTGGTCCACGACATTGACCTGCGCGGTCCCACGATTTAAAACCTCTGGATTTATTTCTTTGGGGCCACATTAAACATGTTGTATACAGGCACTCTATTGCTATAGAAGAAAAACTCAGAGGTCAGAAAGAATTTGCTACAATTACTCCTGAAATGGTTACGAATTCTAAACTGAGTCTTTTGCGGCGGGCACAGTTATACTTGGTTTTGGCTAAGTTGTTTTTGTTATTATTATTATCTTATACCTGTCCTCTTGTTTTTTATTTATGATAAGTTCACGTGTATTAGAATAAACAAGATACTTTTCAAAAACGCCATTGTTATTTTATTAAAAAATATATAATAGATTAATATGATGGCGAATGTAACATCTTGAATGGCATCTGCCTTAACCTAACATGTTGATGTTGATGCTCTGTCCATTCGACGTCGAATATCCTCTATGCAATCTGCTGCTCGTTTTTTAGGTTCTCCACCGTCAGGTTTACGACTTATTGCCCCTGTTGCACGAAAATTATCAATGGAAGCATCAATATTATTTAGCAGCTGTTTATAAGTAACTGACAGATTAGGAAACTGTTGCCAGAAATCACGCAAGCACTGATTAATGGAATAAACAAATCTATTTTTCGACCAGTTCTAAAGTAACTTTCGATTATAAACATTTTGTATTGTAACTAAAGGATAAAATGCGTGGTGTACGATTTGCAAGCCCGGAAGATGCAGTGAAGAGCTTCAAAAAACTTATATCTGAAGTGACTCATAAAGAGTGGTGGAATTTATGCTATGATAACTGGTTTTATCGAATGTCTAAATGCATTGAGTTTAAGGACCAATGTTTTGAAAAACAATAATAAAAATAAGTTTTGACTATAACATTTTGTTTTATTAGTTTGCAGAAATAATCAGTGCTACCCTCGTAAAATAATACATTCAGATATAAGGTTTTCTAATTTAAGTTTCTCACTGACAGCTGTCACAATTTAAAAGTATCGCAGTGACGTAAATCTTACTAAAATCTTCTCTAATGTGGAAACTTATTAAAGGCATGGTACGAGGAATGTACAGTATTTACTGTCCCTAGTATAGTAGGCGTTGAAATAAACATTACACAACATCATTCATTTGTTGTTTATCTGTCAAACAAAGTGCCAAAATTGAGTCGTGTAGCTGTATTTGTTAAGAAGTTGTCTTGAGTTAAAATAGAAGCTGCTCAAAGATTTTGAAAAATGGAGAAAAACGAACTTCACGCTGTCATTAAATATCTGCAAAAGAAAGGTTTAGCGCCACAACAAATTTATGAATATATGGTTAGTATACTTGAGGATGATGCGCCTTCATATCAGGTGGTGAAGAATCGAGAATTTCGATGTGGAAAAACAACTTGCGAACATGCAAAAGGTGCTGGTCGGCCCCAAACTGTGTGCACTCAGGAAAATGTTGATCGTGTCTGTGACTTGATTAAACAAGATCGTCGGTTAACAGCAGACGTTGAGCAGAGATAATAGGCTTTTCAAACGGTACAATTGGAACAATAATCAATGACTATTTGGGATTTCATAAGGTGTCTGCAAGATGGGTACCCCGATTGTTGACACCCGAACAAAAGCAAGAGAGAGTCACGACTTGAGATACGAATTTTAAATTGTTTAACAGTGTAACACAAAAAAAATTCTGGATCTATTTGTTACCGTTGATGAAACCTGGGTTCACCACTTCGATCCCAAGTCGAAAGTCCAAAGCAAGGAGTGGCGACATCGAGGATCTCCACCACCACGCAAGTTTAGGGTCCAACCCTCGGCGGGTAAGATTATGGCCACCATTTTCTGGGATGCCAATTTTATTAATTGATTATCTGGAACGAGAACATACAACCACGGGCCAGTATTACGCTACACTAATTAATCAACTTCGTGATTGCATCAAAGAAAAAAGAAGTGGAATTTTGTTTCATCAGGATAATGCTGCAGTGCATAAGAGCTTTGTTTCGTTAAGTGAAATTAACAATGCAGGTTTCGAGCTGATGGGCCATCCACCATACTCACCTGACCTAGCTCTTAGTGAATTTTATTTATTTCCAAAACTAAAGGAAAGTGTTCGGGGGACCAAATTTAATAGCGATGACGAGGTTATGACATCAGTTGAAGAATTCTTCAGTGATCAAGACCCCGAGTTTTTTCAAAAATATGTTAGAACTTAGGTGGATTAAGTGTCTTCAAGTGCAGGGTGACTATGTTGAAAAATAATATTGTTTCATATGTTACGGACAATAAATACTGTACATCCCTCGTATAACTAAGAGCTGAGGAGTGAATATTGATTCACTCTGTATATTCTGGTTACACCAAAACTTAAGTCGTAACTTCAACAAAATATGGCGATCGCTATTATTTAAAATTTGATACCAATTTTAGACAAAACATTTTCATTTATATTAAGGACACGTTGCTAATTGTAGTCTCTATTAGCTCTCGCTTTGTGTAATATCTTTTGCTAAAATAAAGTTTTCGAATATTCTATTGAGTTTTTGAATTGTCACTCGTTTTTAATTTCTGTACGGACTGTAACTAGTAATATACTTGCAGTCAGTCCTACATTTACTATTGATAAAATATTAATACTTCAGCAATTCATTATTTTTTAAGGAGCCAACCTTTTTTAACTTTTAGTCGTAGGGGAAAACACGAGGCTTTTTTCATTTTCAGACGCCGTCGTTTCCTGTTCCTTCGCTTCTCTTGCTAACTCTATTCCTTTTTTTCTTGTTGTACCTTGTTGTATCTGTAGAAGAGGGGTATGTGCATGAAATGAAATTTTAAAGTTGCATGAGGCCGTCTGCGTTATCGCCCTCTTGCTGATATTGAGATACAGTCAAAGCGCCATCCTGAGACACGACAGATACCTCTTTGATAACGCAACTAGTGAAATGTAAAAATTCATTGAGAATCCCACTTTTTTTTCCTCGAAAACTTATTTCGTTAGCGAAATTCCTGGAATAGAATAGTACTCACTCAATGCATTACTGAATAATGAAGGCACAAGCCGGGAAAACTGAAAGGAAAAGGTAAATAACCAACTAATGTATTGGTACTGTATTATGGAAGATGAAAATAATACATATTTTACGATGGCTTTTTTAACACTATTTATGTGATAGTGCCAATGTATTAGAAAATGCCATATGAAATTTAAGAAGGGCAAATTACCAGGATGCGACTATGATAACGTTAGATATTATTGAAAATATAGAGCCAAAGGAAAACGTAGTGATGCTAATGACGATGATGTATAATAAGTATAGTTTGGATTTTACGAATGTAGAAAACATTTTTATTATTAGGAATATCACTGCAATATTGTAGATATATCCATTCTAAACTGAAATAATGCCGGTATATTTTGCATAAAATTAGACTTTAGTTCATATTTTTAGTTTGTGCTATCTTCTTCTTGACTCAACTCGTAAGACTTCAAGTCATTCTTTCCCTTGATCTGTCGATCACGTTCATTTTCGTCTAAAATTTTTGATCATTTCACTTTGATCTCCTTTGACGTTCTGTGATTGCTTGTAGAGAATGGCGGCCTGTGTTTGAACATGGGCCAGGCATCTCTATAAAATCAATAACAATTTCTTGCTTGTTTTTCAAATATTAATATCATTAATAATATCGCCTTTTAAATTTGATATTTGTTTGTAATATATATTTTTTAAATAGCATCTTGATATTTACGTCTAACCTATACACATTATTTTAAGCTTTCATAACAATATATTAGCGTAAATATAGTATATAATTAACAAACGTCAACTTGTAATAAAAAAGTACTACCAAGCCAAATATTTTTGCGCTACATACTTATGTCTACTTATTTCACCGGTGCGGGAAGATTTTTGTCGCGTCGTGTTAGAAAAAAAAAATCATTTTACTATAAAAATACTGGCGTATTCGAATGCAACGTTGTGTCAAAATTTCAAGTCAATCGACATTTCGAGTTTTGCGAGCGCCTTAATTTATATATATATATATATATATATATATATATATATATATATATATATATATATATACATATATATAAATTGATAAATTCTTGGAGTTTTTCGCCTTTTATATGAAATATTTACAAATATTAGTATGTAAGTGCGAAGTAAATGAGAATGGAAACATTGCTGTCTACTAATTACTACGCAAGTCATACGAAATTTTTAATTGAAAAATTTTGTCTACGTTGGGACTTGAACCCAAGTCTACGGTTTGTCGGACCATTGCTTTACCAATTAAGCCACGATAGACCTTGGTTCAAGTTATTTGAAGTGAATTATAAAGTAACAGTGTTAATAATTCAGATGTCAGTTATTGAAAGTAGATGTCAGTTTTGAAAGCAGAAGTCAGTGTTGACAGCATATGTCAGTTTTGAAAGCAGATGTCAGTTATTGAAAGCAAATCTCTGTAATTGAAAGCAGATGTCAGTTTTGAAAGCAGATGTCAGTTTTGAAAGCAAAACTGACATCTACTTTCCATTTACTTCGCAAAATAACATACTAATTTGAAAATATTTAATGTAAAAGCCGAAAATTCCAAGAATTTATCAATTGATATATTAAATAAACGGCTAAGAAATTATCTTTATATATTAGGAGCGAAAGATGAAAAATTAGCAATTTCAAACTGACATCTGAATATTAACATCGGTGCCTTACAAGGCGTTTCCAGTAGATTTGAAACCAAGATCCTCGTGGCTCAGTTGGCTAGGGAAACGGTCCGGCAAACCGTAGACTTGGGTTAATATTTGTTGTTATTGTCAATTTGGTGTTTTATTGCAAATTTTGGTCCTAAACTTAATATTTACATAACATTTTCAGGGATACTGTCATTAGTTAATTGTTATCTATTCTTTATTATAAGTACCATTTTGTAGGAGCTTTGAGGTGTCATTTCTTTGGTATGTTTTTTTGTTTTAGAATGTCAAATTTTTTTTTTGTTTAGTTTTGATATTATTGAAGAAATTAATGTGTTTACCTTTTATCCATTCTGTCAACTTACTGTATGATTTTAGGTTAATTTGTTTTTTGAGTTCTGTATATACTGTGTATGAATTTCCTTTTGCAAAATGTTAATGTGTTTTACAGTGTCTTACTTATTTTATTCTCGAAACTATTGGTGAGTCTATTATCATTAAATGAAATGTGTGTTAATTTTAGTTTTAGAAATGTAGGTGTTAATTTGTTAGTCTTGCATAAATTTAAAAAAATTCTTCGAATCTTCATTTTTGCTATTCAATTTTCTAATTTGGTTATTTTCTTGATTCTCATATATGTTCCTTGTCCCAGGTTCTTTATCTTAGAGTAACTCCATTCAGTTTGTTCTATTACCATATTTTTAACCATGGTTTATAATATTCGATGTTAATAAGAATCTAAAATTTCTTATTTATTTTATTGGTCGTAACTGGATAAATATTCATAATTTGTGTTGAAGTGTTAATTGCTTATTGTGAGCAAAGAATCGGGTATATTACAATATTAAGAACAACATTTGCAACAGAATGTACATTTTATTTCTCAGGAAACGAAAACAATCTAGCCAAAGTAAAAAAAAGTATAGATTATATTGACAATTTAATATTTGGACGATCTCTTGTTACAAAATTTAATACGAAGTTACGTCACTTTTGGCTTTAGCAACTGCTTTAATCCGATTTAGTATTTAGCAAACATTTACGCCAGATGACTGTAGAAAATTGTTGGAAACCAATTTTTTATAGTCATCTGGCGTAAATGTTTGCCATATTTCTGTTAGTTTTGTATGTAAAGCATTTATTGCTTTTTGCGGATACATGAGAAATAACTCATCTGGACTGCTGGAATGACAGAACTCTTATGTTATGATCTGCAAACCAAAGTTTAGTTGATTTGGCTGTATGGTAGGATTCGCCATCAGGTTGAAATATAAAATTTCCATCGGGTTAGAGGTTTTCTACACTAGGAAGCAGGCTATGACTGAAAATTTGCTAATACTTGACAGCATTAACAGTCCCATCTATTATTTCCATTCTACCTATACCCTTTCCAGACATACCTGCCCATATAATTATACCCTTTGCAAATTTGACCTTTTCAGACAGTCCTAATAAAAACCTTCCGATCTATCACGAATAATTCGTTTTCTACAATCACCTATAGAGACGTCGAATTTGGATTCAATGCTGAACGCGGCTTTCAACCAATCTTCTAGTATTCAAGATAATTTGGACTTTGCCCATATTATACGGTTTTTCTTTTGAATTTCCGTTAACAGCGGCTTTTTTTTTCGTCTTGAATAACATACATAATATTACTTCTGTCTGACTTACTTCACAGCAATCACGTTGAAAAGGAAAAAATAAATGAATATTTGCAGTTAACAGGCCTCTATATGGCCCAAAATTGCTTCCAATTCGAAGGCAAGTTCTTTGAACAGCAACAGGGTACAGCCATGGGTAATTGCTTATCTCCATTTATCGCGAATTTATTTATTAGTTACTTTAAAATTGAGTTTAAAAAGACGGCCAGATATTTTCCAAACGTATGGGTCAGGTATGTAGACGATGTGTTTGCAATTTTTGATACCGACAAGTGTGACTTAGATCATTTTGTAACAGAATCCAATTCAAAATTTCCTAGTAATAAATTCACGGTTGGAAAGGAAAACAACGGACGTTTACCATTTTTAGATAACTTAGTAATTAGGAATGACAAAAACTTAGAGTTTGATATTTACCGAAAAGAAACCAACGTCTACAGATTTATAACCGCAGATTGAAACCATACTTTTCAGTACAAGAGTGCCTCTTTCAATTTTCTTATCAATCGTTTGTTAAGCATGCCATTGACAAAGGATAGATATGAAAAGGAATTAACTTTAATTAAGAACATCGCGAGTTACAACGGTTTCGATTCAGAAATAATAAACAAGGTAGTTAGAAAACATAAAGTAAGAAAAACAATTAAGGATTCCACATGTTTGCTACCTCAAATTGATTCGAGCAAAAAATTTTTTAGCTTACCGTTTCACGAAACTACGAAAAATTTAAATAAAACCTTTAGACAGTATAATCTTCAAGTAGCATTTCGGTCGAATAACTCCTTGAAATCTCTTTTAAGCCACGCGAAAGACAAAGTTGAGGTAATCAATAAATCTGGAATCTATGAAACAAATTGTAAGGATTGTGATAAGAAATATGTCGGCCAAACAAAGCGTTCGATTCTAACTCGTTATAAAGAACATGTTTTGCATATTAGATTCAATAGGCCGGAAAAATCAAGTGTTGCCCGACATATTCTTGAATCAGGTCACAACGTAATATCTGACTGTCTAAGATTAATAAAAAACGTCACTAGCCCCCGCGAATTAGATAGTTTTGAGAGCATTTTTATCTTTAAAAATAGGAATAACGTAATTAATGCAGATTTGGGTCCTATACCAGGTTCATCTTTATTCGAGTTAATTGACAGTTAGATGTTATTAAACAAAAAAAAAGATAGGAAAACCATTAACAAATTAATCTAATTCTATGCAATTTTTTAAATTTAGTTTCGTTACAACATTAGCCTTTAACAGATATTATGACTCAATATTAATTTCTAAATGACGTATATAATTTAAGAGTTTTATAATGGTTTCTTTATGTATATTAAATTAGCGTGTCCCCTTTGTGTAATTTTCTAAAGGGCCTTTCTATAGAAGAAAGCATTAATCTGTTAATGGTCTCTTAATGAATGTACGTATTTAAGTAGGGTTTTTCCAATAAGGTAAGTTCTGTAGTATTCAGGTTTTTAAAAATTTTAAAATTTAGTGTTAAACGAGAAGCCGTGCAATATAGCGCTCAGTGAGTGTTGTGTGTTTTTTGTGCTTTCAAGTGTTACACTGCTTTTTCTACTGAGGATGACAACGTGGTTGTCGAAATACGTATATAGAATTGTTAAATTCTATTGTGGTAAGGGTTTTTAATTTTTTTATTCACTTAAAAGCCACAGTCTACGATTTTTCAGATACTTAATATTATATTAACATCTAGTGAGATTAAAAAATATATTTTTTAATTTTTACCTTATAAAAACCGAGGCCGGACTTATGTGTTCACTACCCACAAAATTCTTGTGAAATCGCCACATTAGTTTCTGCAATAAAAAGAGCTGTTATATCTCTTGCATGGCTCTGCGGTGACTTTACAATTTCTTACGAGATGTCTTCTCATTCTGGGTGTCACTTTCTTGAGTTTCCCTGTACCTTTACCCCGAATGTCGAAGCCGGACGTCTCGCCATGATATTTAATAATGCTTGCTAGTTGATTTTGCCAAATTCAAATTGTTTGCGAATGTGCACATGCTGTTTCATTCATGATACTGTTTTATCGCAATTTCACGTATTTTCTTCGAGGTGGTTTTACCACGACTCATTTTTCCGCGCACAAATTGATAAGAACAATAAATAAACAGTTGCCGAGGCGATAACTGTCAAATTTGACATGCAGTCACGACCGCTCTAATGATAACACAGGCCAGCGATGGTAAAATTATCTGGATTTTATACAGTGATTTCAATAGATTTTTTGGTGCTGAAAATGGGAAAATTATTTAAAAAATTCCATCACGTAAGGTTTTTTACAATCTGGGGATTTTTGACCTATCTGCATGTATTAGTCTTTTTGAAAAAGGACAATTTTGTTAAACCGTTGTTTAAATAAACTATTATAATTTTTTTACTTATGATGATGCAAGAAGTTGATGTTCTGAATAAACATACACTAGATTTATGATAAAGAAGTTACAAATAGAAATAATTGAGCATGTCGCAAGACATGACTCATCATCTTCCTGTTACTGCATGTCTACCTCCCCACCTCCACTACAAACATATTGCTATTCTAGACAAAACAGTTAGTTCATTCAATATCTTCTTTACAACTGTGGTGTGAATTTGTGTAATTAGTTGACATTTGTGATTAGTTGCTGAGTTAATTTAATTTTTATTTTACGAGTTTTTTTAAATTAAATTCCAATGGCATCAAGAGGCTGTGTCAATGTACCCAACTCCTTCTGCTATATTTGTGGAAAGTTTACAGTAAAAAAACAACAAAGAAACATTACAGATTTTGTAAAAAAAGTATATTTTGCATATTTTGGTGTGAAATTAGGAGACCAAGACAAATCTTGGGCTCCTCATAAGGTTTGTTCAGTGTGTGTTGAAGAGCTTCGCCAGTGGTCACAAGGAAAAAAACAGTCTTTTCGCTTTGGAGTGCCTATGGTTTAGAGAGAACCGATCAATCATAGCGACCTTCGATCCTATACACGTCCTATACCTCATGGACCAGAAGTACCTGTTCCTTCACTACCAGATACATTAGATGATGTATCTGATGACGAAATGGTTTCACGTACATGCGCAAGTGAACTGGATGAGGGAAGTAATTACTATGATACTGGAAGTGATGAGCCAAAACTGTTTGACCAATCGGAATTAAATGATTTGGTGAGGGACTTAAACCTAAGGACTGAGCTGAGCTTCTAGGCCCAAGGTTGAAAGAAAAAAAATTGTTAGCACCTAGCACAACATTTTACTGGTTTAGGAACAGAGAAAAAGAGTTTGCTCGATATTATTCCGAAGAAGATGCACTAGTTTTCTGTAATGATGTACCCGGGCTCATGGAACAATTCCACGTAGAATATATTGTTTCTGAATGGAGACTCTTTATTGACTCTTCAAAAAGGAGCCTTAAGGCCGTTCTTCTACACAATGGAAGTAAATATGCTTCTGTACCATTGGGACATTCAGTTCATTTAAAAGAGTGTTATGAAAATCTTGAGCTACTTTTAATTAAAATTCGTTACAAGGATCAAGATTGGACAATTTGTGGGGATTTGAAAGTTCTTTGTTTGTTACTTGGATAACAAAGCGGTTATACTAAATATCCTTGTTTTTTGTGTGAGTGGGATAGTCGTGATAGAAAGCAGCACTATTGTAAAAAGATGTGGCCACCAAGACAAACCTTACAACCTGGAATGAAAAACATTGAAAGAAAAAGTTTAGTAGACCCGAGCAAAGTTTTGCTTCCTCCATTACATATAAACGTAGGGTTAATGAAACAATTTATGAAGACATTAAAAAAAGATGGAGAGTGCTTCAAGTATCTTTGCAGCCAGTTTCCTCGCTTGTCAGAAGCAAAGATAAAGGAGGGTGTTTTTGTTGGGCCGGATATAAGAAAGCTTATGAAAGATGAAAATTTTGAATCTAAAATGGAGGAAGCAGGCAAACAAGCATGGATAGCCTTCAAAAATGTGGTTAGAAATTTTCTTGGCAACAAAAAACATGAAGATTATAAAAATATTGTGCAAAATATGTTAGAAAAATTTAAAACCTTAGGCTGTAACATGAGTTTGAAGGTGCATTTTCTAGATTCGCATCTCGACTACTTCCCTGAAAATCTTGGTGCAGTAAGTGAGGAGCAGGGGGAAAGGTTCCACCAAGACCTAAAAGAGATGGAGAGAAGATACCAAGGAAGATGGAATATAAGCATGATAGCTGATTATTGTTGGATGTTAAAAAGAGATGGTCCGCTACGAGATTACAGAAGAAAAAGCACAAAAAGGAGTATGGAAAGACAAAGAAAAAGATATTATAAGGACTTGTAAAGACATAAATAGTATTTTACTGTTTCTTTTCATTAGATTTAATGATATTTGTAAGTACTTTTGTTTTTTATATTCTTTGTAAATAAATTCAAAATGTAACTAAAAATTATTTTTAATTTTTAAAAAATATAATTTGAAGCCTTTTTGTGAAAAATCCTTACGTGATGGAGAAAAATAGAGTTCATATTTGGATTCAGCGCCCAAAAACACATAAGAATCAGCTATCAAATTTAAAGCAATTTTTAGAAAGTTAAAAAACGCAGGCCTGTGTATTTAATTCACAATCGTAGTCGTCCGAACATTAAGTTGCCAATGTAAAATGTTTGGTTCCTCATTTTCCTCTTCTAAAATTGATACGTTTCACATTAAGTAATATTCTTTTGTGTCGGTAGTGACTGCACACTGTATATTAATAAATAAAAAAAAACTAATTTGTACTGCTAGCAGAAATTGTGGACGACTAGCTGTAAAAATAAATATCGTCCGAACCTTATATTGTTAAGGCTCGTATGTTTTTAATAACTTCTCTAATAAGGCAAGTGTATTGATTTTTAAAACGTATCTATCCAGTGGTGGCGTACTGATGATTCTGTAGTAAGATGAAAGACGTGTTTGCGTCTCTGGAGAGACTTTCACAAATATATGAACTTGTATTGTGTTCTCCACATTTTCTCCGATTTTTAATATTTTATATTATTAAAATGTTGTTGTTTTATACAAAATTTGGTGGGGTTTAACCTACTCAAGTTTAAAATTACATTGAGAATAATAGAGCAAATATATGAAAATAATATCGACGTAAAGTCATTCGCAATTCATGTTCAAAATTAAAAGAATTCATTTGTAACAAATTAGACTGTCTATTTTCGGATTCTATAAAAAGAATATTAGAAGTTTTAGAATTTTGTAATAATACGAAGAGCGGTTATCATCCGTTATTGCTTCGTTAATTGTCGTAATCGAAAAATATTTAGCAATTTGCCGTTACAAGACGTAATAAAGCTAAAATTAGAAACGAACAAGAAAAAAATGCTAACGTACACAGGCTGCACTACAGTATACGAAGGAATAGTTCTAAAACAGCTTTATATATTGATCAGGACCATTATGCTAATGTTCTTGTATTGTAGTGACACGATGTGTGCCCAGAATACATACACATATTGGCGAATCGAAGAAAAATGGAAAAGAAAGGAGAAGAACAAGAAGAAAACCAAGGGGTTGTGTGTGTGTGCGAGAGGGAGTGTATGGGAGACCATCTCCGCATTCTAATTCCTCCCTCCACAAGACCAATTTTATGAAAATAAGAAAAGGAAATGTAGATTTAGCATAGAATATTACACTGTGTTCCGTGCTTCGCATCTTTTATAAGAGAGGGACCTCCTCCAATATCCTAATACAGAAGCAAAAAAAACTTTTTCATTTACGACTTATTTACTTTTTTCTTGTCTCTAAATTACTTAATATATATGCTTGAATGTTGAGTACTTCGTGTCTTCATATCTGTTTACATAGTTCTGGTGAAAGATACTTTGAAATTGCAGAAATAATCTCTAATCATGATAACCCACATAATTTTGAAATCATTTAGTATGCTTATAAATTGAGATAATTCTATAGATTGTGTTATCTCTGGGGTAAGTATTAGGAAAGAACTCTTCTGGTATTGCATGAATCATTTTGTAAATATGAAATAATAATACAACACTTGTTTATTTAAAGATTAAATAGCTAATGCACATTTACCAGTGATGCAAAGTATAACTTAATTTTTTTTTAGAAAACAAAGTAATCATAACCATGCAACTATTTTTTATTTACAAACAACTAATTACTTCCACTGCATCGTGTATTATATTCAATAGTTACAAAAGTAGATGAAACGCTTTCACAATATGATATATAAATACTACCATTTAATTGAATTACTGAATTGTAGATAGCCATATACCGGGTGTATTATGAAAAACCTTTGAGGCTGTAGCTATTTTATCTGATTTTAATGAATGATATGTCAAACTAAATCGTTTTTAAAGCACTGTAACCTGTTTTTTTTTTTTTTTTTAATTTTGACGTTTCGTTTTTGACAGACAGTAGTCAATTTTTTTTTAAAATTGTACTACATATTTTTTTTTACTTATTCTAATAAACATTTATTTCCTGAAGACACCTCCATTAAATTGAGTGACAAATTTTTTATTATAAAAAAAAAACTACGAAATTTACAGAAATCAAATCAGGTGGAGTCAAATAGACATGATCTTGAATGTAAGACCACAGAAAGAAATCCAGTGGATTCAGATCTGGCGATGTAGCAGGCCATCGAATAGGTCCGTAAGTGCCCATCCATCTGACGCCAAAATAATTATTTAGAAAATCAGTATTCATTCGTGCATTATGGGGTGTGGCACCGTCCTGTTGGAACACCACCCTGTTTAACTCAGCAAGTGGCAACTCATCTAAATAATCGCCTAATTCATTGCGTAACAAATTATTATACTTTTCTTGGTTTAGATTACCCTCCACAAAAAAAGGCCCTACTACTCTATCGCCTAAAATGCCACACCATACATTTCACTGAACCGATTTTGAAAATTGTGTTGCATCACAACATGGTTATTTTCAGTGCTCCAATGGCGATGATTATTTCTGTTGAATACACCATTTTTCCCAAAAGTGCATTCATCTGACCACAACACACGACGATAAAAAATTGGATCTTCCCTTAGTTTATTCATGAAAACCGGGCAGAATTGAACCCTTCGTTGAGGGTCGTTTCACCTTCCGTGGTTTATAAGGAAAGAAATTGTGCTTCTTCAGAATTTACTGAACTGTAGAATGTGATACCTGCATGTAGTGAGCAATTTCTCGCGTAGACGTATTAGGGTTTTCTTCCACATAGAGCAAGACACTTAATTCTAAATTTTGATCTTGAATTACACGTGCGTTTATTTTCGGTTTTTTGAATGATCCAAAATTTCGCAACTTTCGCACGAGCCTTCCAAACTTATCGGCACTTGGACGCAGTCTGTCAGGAAAACGATTTTCATAAAGTCGCAAAGCAGCTGCAGAATTTGTTCCGCATTCAAAATATGCTTGAATCGCATCCACACATTCGCCATTATCCATTTCATTAACAAAGTTTAGAAATAAATCGTTGAAAATATTATAATGAATGTGTGACTGACAGATGTCACAGCTCTCTTCGAAAATTTGGAATGCACTTTTATCGTTCAATATGACTGCTTGATTTTTAAATTTTTAAAATAAACACTGTAAATGTTGTTGTGACCCACCGCTCACTGATAACATTGGTTATAGTATTGAATGTTAGTGATTTTAAAAGGTACACACATTTGCTGGTAATAAAATGAAATAGAGTATTTAAAATGCATTTAAGAAATCTCTGTCTTCGGAAAAACCAGAATAAATCGAACTAAAAAAAAAAACCTTCAATTTCTCGATTTTTTTCATACAAGGATATCGTTGTTTACAGTTTCATATTCAGAAAAAGTAATATATTTGAATAAGGAAAAAAAAAGTATAGTGCAATTAAAAAAACACAGTTTGCAGCTGTGTCAAAAACAAAGTGTAAAAAAAAATTCAAAGCTGATCACGTTACAGTGTTTTTAAAACGATTTAGTTCGACGTATAATTTATTACATTCGGATAAAAAATAAAAAAGTTACAGCACGAAAGGTTTTTCATAATACACCCGGTATATATATATATATATAAATATAATATTTTCGTGACCTTGGTATAAGGTAAACATAATAAGTCGGCGATTAAAGGTCTGGTTCATTACTTCAAAGTATATATATCTAAAACAACCATACATGTTTCGGCAATGATGCCTTTGCCAAAGGAATAAAAAATATATATATCAGTATATATATATATATATATATATATATATATATATATATACTGACATCTGCTTTCAAAATAGGCATCTGCTTTCTAATCTGACGTTTGCTTTCATAGCTGACACCTGCTTTCAAAACAGACATCTGCTTTCAATAACTGACATTTGCTTTCACTAACTGACATCTGCTATCAAAACTGACATCAGCTTTCAAAACTGACTTCTGCTTTCAACTTGACATCTACATTCAATAACTGACATCTGATTCATTAACACTGTTACTTTATAATGCATTTCTAAATAGCTTGAACCTAGGTCTATTGTGGTAAAAGCGACAGTCCGGCAAACTGTAGATTTGGGTTCGAGTCCCAACACAGACAATATTTTTCAATTAAAAATTTCGTATGATTTGCTTTGTAATTTGTAGACAGCAATGTTTACATCCCCACTTACTCTGCAATTACATACATTCTAATTTAATATTTGTAAATATTTCATATAATAAAGCCGAAAAACTCCAATAATTTATCAAATGTTATATTTAATGAACGGCTAAGAAATTATCTAAACACTTATATATATATATATATATATATATATATATATATATATATATATATATGAAAAAATGTGTGAAAGTCGTATCCACCCTGGAATGTGCAGACGCCAGCGTTTCATGGTTTTACCAATCATCGGTGCACCTACATCCAGGAATAGACACGACTTTCATTTCTATACGAAGTGTATATATACTAATTGTGATAAACGTAATGTTAATGAGAATTAATAATCAATAAATTCTCACATTACTGCCAATGCCGCTCTAATTCGTTGCATTAATTTCTACACCTGACAAAATCACATTTGCCTAAGAATGTAGCTGCAACGCGTCGCGGCGCCAACTGACCGAGTTGTACGGGAAAATGAATAAATGTGTGAAAGTCGTATCCACCCTGGAATGTGCAGACGCCAGCGTTTCATGGTTTTACCAATCATCGGTGCACCTACATCCAGGAATAGACACGACTTTCATTTCTATACGAAGTGTATATATACTAATTGTGATAAACGTAATGTTAATGAGAATTAATAATCAATAAATTCTCACATTACTGCCAATGCCGCTCTAATTCGTTGCATTAATTTCTACACCTGACAAAATCACATTTGCCTAAGAATGTAGCTGCAACGCGTCGCGGCGCCAACTGACCGAGTTGTACGGGAAAATGAAAAAATGTGTGAAAGTCGTATCCACCCTGGAATGTGCAGACGCCAGCGTTTCATGGTTTTACCAATCATCGGTGCACCTACATCCAGGAATAGACACATTCCAGGGTGGATTCGACTTTCACACATTTTTTTCATTTTCCCGTACAACTAGGTCAGTTGGCGCCGCGACGCGTTGCAGCTACATTCTTAGGCAAATGTGATTTTGTCAGGTGTAGAAATTAATGCAACGAATTAGAGCGGCATTGGCAGTAATGTGAGAATTTATTGATTATTAATTCTCATTAACTTTACGTTTATCACAATTAGTATATATACACTTCGTATAGAAATGAAAGTCGTGTCTATTCCTGGATGTAGGTGCACCGATGATTGGTAAAACCATGAAACGCTGGCGTCTGCACATTCCAGGGTGGATACGACTTTCACACATTTTTTCATTTTCCCGTACAACTCGGTCAGTTGGCGCCGCGACGCGTTGCAGCTACATTCTTAGGCAAATGTGATTTTGTCAGGTGTAGAAATTAATGCAACGAATTAGAGCGGCATTGGCAGTAATGTGAGAATTTATTGATTATTAATGCTCATTAACATTACGTTTATCACAATTAGTATATATACACTTCGTATAGAAATGAAAGTCGTGTCTATTCCTGGATGTAGGTGCACCGATGATTGGTAAAACCATGAAACGCTGGAGTCTGCACATTCCAGGGTGGATACGACTTTCACACATTTTTTCATTTTCCCGTACAACTCGGTCAGTTGGCGCCGCGACGCGTTGCAGCTACATTCTTAGGCAAATGTGATTTTGTCAGGTGTAGAAATTAATGCAACGAATTAGAGCGGCATTGGCAGTAATGTGAGAATTTATTGATTATTAATTCTCATTAACATTACGTTTATCATATATGTATATATATATATATATATATATATATATATATATATATATATATATATAGATAATTATTTCGTGACCTTTGTATGTTATGGTAAATTCAATTTGTTGGCGATTTAAAGTCTGGTTTTACTTCAAAATGTATATATTTAAAGCAATCCTACATGTTTCGGCAAATGATGCCTTTTTCAAGGAATATAAAATAAAAATGACAGTATATTAATGTCATACGTATACATTTGTAGCTGCTATGGATAAAATTATTCAAAGATACATTCCAATATAATAATAATAAATCATGCCTTAGTATTCATGAGTTATTATTACGTATGCGCCCGTGGAGCGACTTAAGATGTTAAGCTGTCGGCATTCGCCTTAAACGAGAAGGAAAACCACGAAAACCTACTCGGACAACCAGACAGGGATCAAAATACGGAACTGTCAGCATGCTAAGCAAATGTATAGATATTTAAATAACATAAGATATATAATTATATAACAGAAACATATATTATGATGGCATCATTTGCCGAAACATGTAGGATTGTTTTAAATATATACATTTTGAAGTAAAACCAGACCTTAAATCGCCAATAAATTGAATTTACTATATATATATATATATATATATATATATATATATATATATATATAATTTATTTTAAAAGAAATTATCGATAGTACTATATTGGTTAAAATAAATTAAAAACGGGCAAGCGGTCTGTCAATTAAAACTTATTTATTAATTATCTCTATATTTCGCAACGAGTTTGTTGCTTCTTCGGGAGATACTACAAAATTAATGAAAAATAACATTAAATAAATTAGTGTATAAAGCAGTACTAAAATATTTACAAAATGTAGAGTTCAAAACATAAAAGTGACGTACACAGACATTAAAATTGATTAAATTTAAAACATTAATGTAATTATAGATATAAGGTGTCACATCAACCTTTAAAAAACATGTATACGTAAAAGTTAAAACATAAAAAATATAAAAACGAAACACAGCAAAAAACTAAAGTCAAAAGAATATCAAAGCAAAAAAAAACTATGCAATATAAATTTAACAATACAAGGACCAATTAACAAAAAATTTTTGTTTTTTTTTGTTTTGTCCGTTTTGAAAGCAGAAGTCACTTATTGAAAGCAAATGTCAGTTATTGAAAGCAGGTGTCTGTTTTGAAAGTAGATGTCTGTTTTGAAATCAGGTGTCTGTTGTGACAGCAAATGTTAGTTTTGAAAGCAGATATTAGTTATTGAAAGCAGATGTCAGTATTTGAAAGCAGATGTCAGTTTTGAAGCTTTGCAATTGCTAATGATTACTCCATTGCTATATGTGTGTTTAGATAATTTCTTAGCCGTGCATTAAATATATCAATTGATAAATTCAAAACTGACATCTGATTTCAAAACTGACTTTCAATAACTGATATCTGAATCATTAACACTGTTACTTTATAAAGCATTTCTAATTAGCTTGAACGAAGGTCTATCGTGGCTTAAGTGGGAAAGAAACGGTCCGGCAAACCGTAGACTTGGGTTCAAGGCCCAATGTAGAACAATTTTTCAATTAAATATTTCGTATGATTTGCTTTGTAATTTGTAGACAGAAATGTTTACATCCTCATTTACTTCGCAATTTCATACTAATTTGATATATTTGTAAATATTTCATATAAAAGCCGTACTGTAATAGTGAATAATTTATTAAATCAGGTAAGCGGTTTGTAAAATAAAAAACTCATTTATTTTACTCTCTATATTTCGTAACCATTGGTTAGTTCTTCAGGAGAAGAAATACAGTTAAAAATTAGCAGTGACGTAACTAAACATGTTAAAATCGATTATCTTACATTGAATTGACTAGCTATTGGTTTCACGCCAACCTTTTAAAAACATATAGATGTAGGTATACAGATATAATAAAACACCTATAATATATGAGTATATTAAAATAATGACATTAACTTAGTAATTAGGCTAATGACATTGTAAATCGTTGATTGAGGAAGCAGATACTTGTTGAAATTTTATTATAATGATAAGAAGTACTAAACTTCTAGTTTCAAACTTGGCGAACCTACCTACATCAGGTGGATGAAAAACCGAGTTTTTCATCCACCTGTTGAAGCCATTGTATGGCGAAATAATATTGTCATGGATTTACAATAAAAATGTTTGAATCTAGAAGTTTAGTACCTATTTCTTATCGTTATAATGACATTGTAACTAGCACCTAAATATATATAGTTGCCTATGATCACATTTGTTTAGTCATCTTGTCTCTTTGACAATGGTAAATTGTCTTACCAAAACATATGTTAGAGAATCAAATAAAGTAGTAAAACAGTTAATGTCAAGTGATTTCATTTATTCGAATAAACAAGGTATATATTCACTATGCACAACACATAGAAACCATATTCCAAATTTCAAATTGCCTTCAGAGGTAGAAATGAAAAAAATAGATTAGAGGATATACCTGTGAAGTTGTCGGAATAGTAGATTATGTGGAAATATCTCTTGTTGCATGGAAAGACAACAAGACTGTTACATTAGCTTCGTATTTTCTAGGACAATTTAAAGTATCCAAAGTTGAATGTTTTGACAATAAACAAAAAAGAGTTTCCATGATGGATGGTCATGTAGATTTCTTTAAAAATTGGCGAATTATTGCTATCTTTCAATACGATTCATCTACTAAACGACAGAATAGTAGGACCTCTTAAGTTCATTTTTGGAAATAAAAGCCGAAGTGAAAGAAGGTACATAAATTCGAAAAATTAACTAACAAATTGCTTCAACTAAAACTGTAAGAAAAGCGTGCTTTTACTTGTACGATCAATACCGAACTAATGACAAATAACCCCTTTGAAAATGATTGATTACTTATAGGTACATCCAGTATTTACAGAGCAACATAAATAACCAACTTTTGCGATTTTATATTTAGAAAACATTAGTGATACTAAAAATTCATTCAGATTTATTTAAAAATAAATAACAAATGTTGCTGTTTTATGTATTATTACATATTCGGGTGTAGTCTCTTAACACCCGCGCATCTACTCTTGTTTTACAGACACCTTAATAGGGTTAACGAGGCTAAAATTGTGTGAATATAACCGCAAACAGGTGTACAGTACGACGACTAGACGAGACCTAATTGTTTCTGTTTTCGCATGAAGCTGACAACATTCCTCAGCGTAAAACAAGGCTTACATGGAGCTGAAATGTTTTCCGATAATTTGAAATGCTTTAAATAAATATCGGGAGCATTTACATTTCAAGTTTGTTATTAAATAATCAGTAATGTTTAGTAGGGTTCCAAATGATCGTCAGTAATCAAAAATAAATAATTAATTATACGCGAGTTCCAAAATAGATACAATAAAACGATTATTGATTGATTTTTCAAGTATAGTCATTTATTGTGCATGTAATATCAGAACAAGCGTGTCTATGAAAAACCCTATCCACAGAAAATTTTTGTTACGAGGCATGATCGTTATTGTTATATTTGCAAAATAGATTTAGATAACCTTCTCTGTATACAAGGTGTCACGTATCGTTATGTTCAAATGTTAGGAGTGTAAAGTAGACTTCATTTCAAGTAACAAAAACGCAAAACTTGTATATCCATTTTTGTTTGTTTCAAAGTTACAGATCTATGAATGTGATTGTCAGATCATGAAAAAAAATGTAATCCTAAAGTCAATACAAACTGATTTTATTTAAAAAAAGTTATACGATTCAATAACAGGCCTGTGATTGTTAACGTCGCATAATAAAATGCTATCCTAAAATAAATAAACACGTGTCGTAGTGCATACAGTAATTTCTTGGAGATCTACAAAAAAGAGTACTGGAAATTGATTTATGATAAAGAAGGTTGCTACTTATTTCGTAAGTGCTGAGCCATGAATATCATACAATAAACAAATGTCTAGATGACTGTTAACGTTGTATTTTTTAATAAAGGATTGCATTACATTTCAGTTCATACAACAGCTTATTAGTGAGTGGACAGGTTTTCTTTATTGAAAATGCCTTACCGATTTTCTTCTCAAGAGTATGTGGACATATGTGGATATATATATGTTTAGATAATTTCTTAACCGTTCATTAAATATATCAATTGATAAATTCTTGGAGTTTTTCGGCTTTTTTCGGTTTTAATAGAAAAATAACAAAATCTTCAATTTAGTATTACAGAAAAGTTTGCTTCGGAAAGAAAAGATAACCAAACACTTAAAGATTAATAATGCGTGGGACCTCCTCTAGCTCTTATGACCTCCTGGCAACGTCTTGGCCTGCTGGAAATCAAATTCTAAATGTAATGCTGAGGAATATTTTACCATTCTTCCAAAATGGTAGTTCGGAGCTGATGGTGATTGTTTGGATCCACTCCTCATGATCTTATCAACCTCTGGGTATTACCCCCATACGTTTTCTATGGGATTAAGATCTGGAGAGTTCGCTGGCCAACCCAATTGCGTAATATTGTTCTCTTCAAAAAATGCATTGATTTGTCTTGTTCTATGAGGACGCGCGTTATCATCAACAAACACAAAACCATCGCTTATTTCATTAGCAAATGGCAACACTACAGGTTGTAATACCTCATTAAGATACCTGACACTATTCATTGTAGCATTTCCAAACATAACCAATTCAGTACGACGAGTCGCAGAAATACCTCCCCAAACAGTAATTGAACCACCTCCATAAGCTTGATGGTAAGTCACGTTGTTCTCAATATAGCGTTCTCCTCTCTTTCTCCAAACTCTAACTCTTACATCTGAGCTATGGAGACGCACTCTGGTCTCGTTACTAAATAAATAACGACCCCAATCTTCAACATTCCAATTTACATGTTGATGTGCCCACTCTAGCCTTCTTCTTTTGTGGGCTCTGGTCAACAATGGGCATTTTTTAGAAGATCTGGACCTTAAATTTACCCCATGGAGCCTTCTTCTTGCTATTTGAGTGGATACTTGAATACCTGTTGCATTCAATAACTGAATTTGGTGTGTTCTTGCAGTAGAAAATCTATTCCTTCGACACTGAATCGTAATTAAACGGTCCTCCCTGACTGTTGTACTGCGATTTCGCCCTTCGCCGTGTCTATGTTTGACAGATCCAGTATCATTAAAATGCATTTGAACTCTTCTGATCACATTGTGGCTCACATTGAAATGGGCAGTAACAGTTCTTAGCGATGCACCAGTCATAAGAATTCCCATAGCTTGGCTAATCTCTTCAATACTTAAACGCCTTAATGGCATCTCTAAAATGCAATCAACCACTCTGCATTAAAACTTATTCGAGAAATTAGCAAAAAATGTCTTAAAACTTGAGAAAAGTATAAGCGTCCGCGAGCTCAGTAATTGCACATATGACAGATAATAACAACAAACAACAATGGAGTCGCAAATGTCATTCGATAGACATTTGTTTGCATTCCGAAACACAGCCCTGATCATATGGGAAGTCATGCCTAACGCCTACGAAGGGTTGTTTACTTTTACTGCATGCTATATAAGTGTACCAGTTCAAAAGTTGAGCAGTGTATATATATATATATAGACTATTAAGCATTATCGACCGTACTGTATAAGTAAAAATTAATTAACGGGTGAGCGGTCTGTCAAGTAAAAAAAAACTCCTTTTTTTCACTCTATATTTCATAATGAATTTGTTACTTCCTCAGGAGTGTAATTGAGAGTTAAAATTCAGCAAACAACGACACTAAACATGTTAAAATTAATCAAATTTAAAACATTAAATTAATACGATGTTGGTTTATCGTCAACCTTTTAAAAACAAATATCTATCCATATTTGTTTTTAAAAGGTTGACGATAAACCAACATCGTATTAATTTAATGTTTTAAATTTGATTAATTTTAACATGTTTAGTGTCGGTTGTTTGCTGAATTTTAACTGTCAATTACACTCCTGAGGAAGAACTCGTTATGAAATATAGAGTGAAATAAAGGAGTTTTTTTTTACTTGACAGACCGCTCACCCGTTAATTAATTTTTACTCATATATATATATATATATATATATATATATATATATATATATATATACGTATATATATATATATATATATATATATACACACACACACATTTGTTACTTCATATTAATCGTTCTATAACAGAAACGACGTAACAGTGAAAATATTTGTGCATTAGTTGACATACACTATATATGTACGTTCTCTCATTAATATAATTGAACAAACGTACACATGTGTAATATAACAGTTCTTGTATGGAAAATAGAATGCTACAACATCGGTAAGCATCTTGTGCAGTTCGACTCTATGCCCCAGTCTAAATAATAGACAATATTCAGTATTAATAAAATGGAATGTGTAAATTATGGCTCGCAAACGTATTCTCTGCCTTAATGATACTATCTAGGTTTTAAGACATAAATCTTAGCGGTTTCCTGAATTCGTGATATTGTTTTGTTTCCAATTGGACCGATTTCTCCGAGCCAGAACCTGGGTTAGTATAACATTTTCCTTTATTGGATTTTAGATACATATTGCTATGGATTTTTCCTTAAATAATATTTAAAATTTAATTCAAAATAAATGTACATAATTTGTGGATATCTGTGTATATCCGATATGTTATTTCATGTGTGAGACAAAAACTTGATTTTTGGAGGTCGACTTTATGTGAAAGCGATAGTGACCGAGATATTGAGGGGGAGACGAAGTTTTGCCCTAAGACAAGAACGTTGTATTTCTTTGAAATATATATATATATATATATATATATATATATATAGTGTAATAAGTCCTGATGGGCTTATGGATAAAAATAAATAATTTTAATTATAGCGAAAATAATCTGAATTATTAGCTCATAAATAAATAGGAATATAAATTAAAATAAGCCAAAAACTACTTATTTCAGGGTCTTATAGGCAGGTTCCGGACGTATAAAAAACAGGAATATAAGCACATAAAATAAAACAATTATGTTAATGATAATAATAAATATATTTCAAAATTAAACTGTTTTTTTTTTTAAATAAATTACAAGATACAAAAGAAAGAGATTGTGAATTAAGTATGTTACCCAATCATACTAATAAGTGGAATAAGTTTCCTAACCCCAAAAATAGATGGTGGTGAACATATGTATATAAATGATCTGTCAAATTAGAGTATAAATATAAACGTTAAATGGAAATTAATTTGAAATTACGTGTGTGAAATAGATAATATTTAATCCTTGAAAGAAATGATATATCTTGTGAATTATAACAGGTTACAATAACAATGTTAAATACCTGTTCAGTAAGTATATAAAAACTATAATTCTGATGTTCAGTATCCTCTGGTATATGATGTATTCTAAGACTTGATCCGACTGGTACAGAAGTAGAAGATCACGTTACACAGGTCCAGCAAGACTAGTAGTATGTTCCAAATGTAAATCGGCTTAAGGTCCTGATGTATAAAGGTATCAGCAAGGTTATGTTTTTAATAAAACAACTGGAAAAGGTGTTAATTATTCCAAAATGTCCAATGACGTTACTGGTAATTCCATAAATATCACTGCATAAATGTAAATTTGTATTAGTAACGAAGATATTTTAATAAACAGGATAAAAGGATTCCTGAACAATTTCTTCTCGGAGAAATCCTTACGGCAAGGTATTTATTCCAATAATTTATTAATTATACACTTCGTTGTAAAGATTTTGTATGTAAAGATACTTTTAAATATTAACTTGAAGAAGAATCTTAATAATAATCTTCTAATCACCAACTCTGTGCAAAAAAACTCTTCTTATTTTTTTTCTGTTTTTCGTTGTCAAGACTCCAACAAGAAATTATATATTTCCATAAATCAGATTTTCTATGAAATTAATACAGTGACATTGAAAAGTAAAATTGAGACAAATTAGACAAATTGAAAAGGAATATTTTAAAATGATACTTCAAAGAAAATCTTTCATAAACCAGAAATAAAATAACTCTGACAGAATGATCAAAATATACATTATCATCACTCACGTAATAGCAATCACAGTTTTTGGAATTTAAGTAAATCAGGGTCATAATAAATAATATGTTGATAGAAATATGATAACACATAATATAATCAGAATTAGATTTAGAAAACCAAGATCCTCACGAGAAAGTTAAATTTAAGAACAAGAAATAAAAATAAAATGAATACAATTTACAATATTAAACGATATCAATATTTCTAAATCTAATTATAATTTTACATTGATAATACAAGATTTGACTATTAGATAATATATTTAAAAATCATTGAATTGCAGATATACCATTTCTATAAAGAAAACATATAAAAGAAAGAAATTAAGAGAGCATCAGATGTACCACATCAATATATATATTGATATAAGGCAAACCTGAACATAAGGATGCCTAGGAGAACAAATAACAGAATTTTAAAAACTAATGTACTCATTAGAATTATAGGAAATTTCGAAAACTGAATTCTTCTCATGGTATATCAATAAAGTTGATTTCGCGTTTATTTTAATGCATAAAATTAATTCTCACATTTCTTTATTTCTATCCTTTCAGTTGCTTTAGTTATTTTATTTCGAAATCTTGTATTTACTAAGATATGTCAACTTAATTGATTATCAAAAATAGATAATAATATTTTAGGTGAAACTGTACTTATTTAAAATAAACACAGCGGGAGAGTTCACCACAATAAAATAACATTATGTAAACTTATTAACATTTACATATTAATTATTTATATATTATAAAAAACTTTAGAATTTATGTTAAGCTCATGTATATTTGCAATGAGTAAATTGTCATTTTCTTTAGAAAAATATGACGAGATTAAAGTAATGCATACGAATTAACGAATAAGAAGCCAATTGGAAAACAAAACACAGTTGGCGTCATCAGAATAAAAACGCCATTAAAAATGCCGCATCATATAAAAGTGCATCTCTGAAAATTAAAAGAAAAATACACAAAATAAAATTAGAAACTTATATAAAACACTAGTAATACCTTACCTATACATCCAGTACCTGTTTGAAGTATTTTACGTGCCCAAACGATTTCCTGTACCTGAGAAATCAAGAATTGCTGTTTACCGAGGAAGCTAACTGCTATAGGAGAATTCTAGGCCAAACGACGCGCCATTGCCCATAGAAAATCGTATCCTGCATTAATTGACTTTCCAGACCATATCCAGTAACAACAGTCCTGAACCCATTCACTTAAGTATTCTTTAATCTCCAATGAACTATAGAAAATGCAAAATTAATTCATTTCATTAAAATAATAAACATAATCTATGTATTATTAAAAATTTATAACCTAGTTTACATTTGATGTTTATGAATGCAAATTAAGTTAAAAGAATCCAGTTTTCTTGTTACTATATTTAATTAGATACTAAATTCATTTAAATATTAGAAGTTATGTAGGTAACATGTATTTAAATTGTTTTGCTAACCTAGAAAGTTGATCACATTTAATTTAACACGTGACATGTTACACTTTCATTATAATTATAATTTAATAATAATTTCAATCACTTACCTGCTTTGATTTTACGTCATTAAAGTCTTTTACATTTATCCTTATCTTGCTTGTTTTATTCTTGGTAGTTTGATAACGTATTCACCATTGTTTATTGTATAACCTCCAACAAAATTGGTGTATATTCTATTTAGACACCGACCTCACTAGAAGGTGCATTGTATATGTACCAACCAAGTCTCCAGTACCAACTCTTGTTCTTTTATGAGCTGGACACCCAAAGTTATAAAGTGTAACACACACTCACACACAAAGAATAACCTTACAGAGAAGCTGAGTACATAAAGAGCTGTTTAAGGGCAAGTGCACTTAGCGTATAACATTTATGCATTTTAGATTTGTACGCATGCAACAGAATATGATAAAGAACCCCATCTATATGTAACACATATTATCATATTTAAAAATAGATATTTGTCGTACATTCATCAATATCGCCCTTAACAGTTACAATTCATTTATTATATTTATAATTCAGCTTTTATCTATAAAGCATTCTTTCAGCATCATATTATTTGACGCAATTCAATATTCTATTATATAGATTGATTTTACTTTACAGCTTCACTGTACTTCATCAATTAACTTTGTATTTATTAACTCTAGCTCCTTTCGTACTATATTAATATATATATATATATATATATATATATATATATATATATATATATATATATATATATATATTTAATTTAATTCGGGATGATTTGATTGTGTTAATAAGTTGATGGTATTTTTTATTCAATTCCCGTACATTGTAGAGAGTTGTATTCTCGTAATTTGTTGATTTTAAGATTAAACAACGTGCCTTGTAAGTCTCCTAAAACTGTAATTTTTTTTTTATGATATCATAAAACTTTGATTAATGTAATAAGAATATTTATATTGTATTCAAAAATTGTTATTTAAGAGATTTATTATTAGTAAGAATAAATAATAAAGAGTATTATTAAACTTCTACGTAAAAATTATAATTGTAAAAGTTTGCTCGTTGGTTTCAAGAGTATTTTTTGTATGCGTTTGATGATTGCGCATGTGTTAGATTTTGATCGTGTTTTAAATTTTATTATACAGTGTGGTTCTCTGGGGAGAAATTAAAAATAAATTTTATTATTTTTTTAGATAAGTTGTTCGGAGTAATTTAGAGGAAGTTTTAATCCACTTAGCTGTCAATATACAATGGATATATTTTACCTCATTGTGTCATTGAAAGATACAATATCTTTATACTCTATAAAGATAGTTTTTTTTTCTTTTTTGATTTTTTTGTATTAAAGATTCAGTTTAAATTTTATTCTGTGTTTTATTTTTGCTATAACTTTACTGCTCATTTATTAAAATATAAGTAACTCAGAAAATATACATAAATAAAATTAGTGTGATCTATTCACTGGCGCCTAGCATTTTCTACAGAACATGGATTTCCTTATTGGAACCCTGAGAAGTAAGAAGTCTCATATTTGGAAATCAACTGGCTGAGAATCCTAGTTGGGAAGTATAGTTGTGGATGGTGGCACATTGATTCTACAGACCACTATTCATAGCAATATGTATACACAATTTATGAGAAAGAGATAAAAATATAAAGATTTTTGTATAAAAAAAAATCTTTAATTTAATTTAATATCGAAATATTATTAAAAAGCTGGTGTAGAAAACACAATACAAGTTAATATTTATTTGTATGAAAAATTGTTATCCAGACATGCAGACACGTGTTTCGTCTTGCTATAGACTCGTCAGTGCATAATGCTGAGAAAGACAAAATTCGCGATTAAACTTTCTTACTGCAGACAATCATGTCACAAAAGACAGTATGGAAGAGCACTCAGCGCTGTTCATTGACTGATGTTAAAATCACGAACGCCAAATCAACCATTGCCGTCCACACGACAAGTGCAAGGAAAACAAGTGGTTTCCATCGGACAGTCACAGCTGTAACCGACGGAAACTGTATTAACGTGTCTCTATCAGTTGAATAGCTTCGGCTTATATTTTCTTAAAAATCTCATTCTCTCTCAAGCCAATATTGCGTAGCACGGCTGTTGAATATATAATAGCAAGTGATGTTGGCTTTGTTTGACCTCGCTGAAGACATGGAAACCGCCGCTTCTAAGTCCCAAACAATCTTTCGACAACGTTTCTTGTCCTTATATGTGCTGTGTTATATCGTACTTCCTGATCAGTATCTATAATATACACTCCGTTCACTCTAAGTTCTGAAATTCACTAAATTATGGGGATTTAGGAAGGCATCATAATGTCGAATTTCAACATTTACATTATACGATAATGTCATTATTCAAAATCAAATGTATTCGCATATTACCCCTCCTAAAAAGCGCATTTGCAACATAAAAATCACTGTCGACAAATTATGCAGTGGATTGTGCTTTTGATTGCTTATTAAATCTTTTTGTTCACACTACAACTTAATCGTCCGGCTGTTCAGTCTCGTAGAATTCCTTGAGCTCACTTCTCTCGGGTCGATCCTTACGGATGCAGGTTATATCATAAAATAAAACACGAGGTGTCAGATAAATTATACACACATTTTCCGTTTACATTAATATAATAAAAAAAAATCAACTTTACAAAGTGTAACGTTGAACTGTTAAATGCACAGCAGCAAGGATAAAAAAGGTTTGGATATCATATGAAGATACAAACCAGTAAAAAACCTTGAATGACAAATCACGAGCAAAGATAACTAAATTAATAATATCCAAGAATTCATCAGATGTCAACAAAAATATAAACCCAACAATTTAAACGTCAAAGTAAAGAATTGTTTACTCTGCGCGCGAAATCAAAATCTGAACTGTCATGAATGCAATCACATGACATTACACAAACTCGTCCCCACTTTCCTACGTATTGAAATATTCAAAGTGAATAAAAACACCCAAACTCCACAAAAAACATCTAACAAATTTTCTAGATATTATTCTGAATACATAATAAATTTCACAAAAATTTTACAAGTTAATTATAGCGCTTTCATCAATATATATTAATAATTATAAAGATACCTACATTAATTAAAGTAAGTCACAATTAAACACGAGAGATTCCCTTTCTTTAGATAGGTGTATCATTTAAATAAAATTACAAATATAAAAGATTTGTAAATTCACGATAAGTTACTTTTAAATCACATACGACGCACCAAAAACTATAAACGAATTATCCAAAATTTTAATTATATTAGACAAAATTAAGTCGTGTCTGATATACACTTATACACACCTATCTTCAAGGACATTCAAATAATCTCTAAAATGAAGTTCCAGGACCCGCAAGGGCATCCCCACCTACTATAAAATCAAGATATAGAGAAAAATATACATCTTAGTACAATATGATATCCGGGGTGGCGGCGGCTTTAAACATCTGACCAACCTAAATATACGAGGATGGATCAAAATTTTAAACATAATAAAATTAATCACTTAAAATTAAATATATTTATAACGATCCCCGTCTGAAATAAAATAGACACCAAAATGAAATATATAAGTTTAATAAATGTACTACACAAAAAGTTTAATATAGTTCTATTATTTTTTCCTTTCTTCTCCATGGAAAAATCCATGGCAATATATGCCGATTTATGCTGTTGACAATTGACGTCCACACATCGCGATAGTAATCGGTAATCTTCCGCTTACTGGTAAAAAAATTCGGTGTCGAAGAGATGTAACCTCAGAATGCCGTTGAATTCTCAATCAAAGAAGCTTGTTGCTTCTTTGATTTCCTTTTTCGAGAAAGAACATGAGATATATGAAAGCTAAATGTATGCGTTAAACAGAACATTCGTTTTGAAAAAAGGTAATATATTCACAGCGACTTGCTGATGCTTTGCTGCTTCATTCTAGTACTGTTTCGGCTATATCGAAAGATATCAAGGACGGTATACCCTTCAGCAGTCCCAAAAAAACACGAGTTCATATAAAACCAGTCACTAATACTGATGACTTTGATCAAATGACTATTCGAAATACAAGATGATGTGTATTGAAATAGAAGATTTTTTGTATCTCATTATATCATATATCATAATCACATCATATGTATATCCTCCAGAACAACATGTTATGCTTAACACCTTGCATGATACCCTACAAGAGAGAAGCATATATAATGGTGGCAGAATACCTTTATCAATAATTTTACTTAGCATTAGTTTCCGTTGGAAAAAAGATGATCCTCGCAGAGCATTAATGGAACAATCTCATAATTTTTGTTCGAGTAGATTTTCTGGTAGGTTACATTAAAAATAAAAATGTAAATTATTTGTGGGAGCCTGTTTTTGTAGATGAAACATGGATATTTCAAAATGGCACTATAGGTAGATCGTGGCAAGATCAGAATGTTCAAAGTATCAAAGGACTAAAGTTGATGGGTGTAGGTTAGTGAACGATTAGTATTAAAAAAGTATAGTAGTTAAAATATTAGGCTCTCTAGATATATTATTGTTCATGCTGGTAATCGAAAAGGATTTATACCAGGAGCATCGCTAACATTTTCATCGAAAGGAAATGATCGAGACCATCATGGGGAAATGAACTCAAGTGTTACTGAAAAAAGTATCCCAACTTCTATGTGGAAAAGATTAATATCATCCAGGGTTAGTTAAATAAAAATAAAATACAACATGATGACAACTCTTTGGAAGTACAACTCCTGCAACTTGTTAAGCAGTTTAGGGCGTGTACGTAGTTTACTTCTATAATTATTTAATTTGAGGCATAGACGAAGAAAAGTGTTTGTGGCAGATAAGTTGGCTGAAAAGCATGGACACAACGTACATAGATTACCCCAATATCATTGTACATTCAATGCAATTGAAAATGTATGGGGAATTGCGAATAAATATTACGATAATAAAGGGATATATGGGAAACTGGCAGAGAATGCTTTGAGACTATGGCAAGATGCAGTGGAACATGTAACACCAGAAATGTGGAAAAATTGTATCTACCATGTTGGAAACATTATAGAAGGGGAAAGGGAGGTTGTGATCGATCAAAATGAAAAGGTAGAATTTATTAGTGATGATTTAGATTAATTTTAAGTAAAGAATAACTTTTCGATCCAGTTTCTAATAATGCTGTGTGTAATTTGTATCAATAGATCTTAAAGCAAGCGGTATTATTACTGTATTTGTTTAATATATATACCGCCTAATTCTGAGCAAACGCAACGATCCGAATGTATGAATATTTCTCCCGCTTCGAATACAATTCTCCTGAATGCTGTAGGCGCGTCAACATCGATGTCATACATATAGCAAGCGCCAATTATGTTGGCGCGAGGAGGGGGTTTAGCAACAGACTGTTTTGTGATTGGCTTAACATCGATGTCATACATATAGCAAGCGCCAATTAAGTTGGCGCGAGGAGGGGGTTTAGCAACAGACTGTTTTGTGATTGGCTTAACGCGTTCAGGGGATTTTTATTCGGAGCGGGAGAAATATTCGTACATTCAGGCCGTTGCCTTTGCTCAGAATCAGGCGGTATATTGTAATAATACTACTCACGGAGAGAGTAAAATTAATTAATAATACTACTTCGAAAATTAATTATAAAATAAAACTGATAATTGAAATAGATATTGAATAAAATTTACAATTTCAAATCTCGCGCCTGAAGATCTAGGGAAAAAAGATATTTTATTGATTTTTAAGCTGACAGTTATGTTGATGCTCAATCTTTAACTTTTTTAACAAATATGCCTCGGTTTAAACAGTCGTCAATGATCTTTTACTTTATCTCAGGGCAGGAACAAACAACGATTTTAAAACTCAATCAACAGGTAAGATATTTTTTAATATAAATATTTTATTAATGTACAACTATAAATAAAAATTGATGGTTATGCTTATAAATTTATATTTTCCAAAACACATTCGTACTTGTTTTATATTACAGTATTATTGTTTATATGTTTTAATTTTATTTTAGTTACAAGCAGCTAATGGAAAATTATGCCAAGCTTTTAAAAAGCAAATTGAAAATTAAAATTGAAAGTTTCCCATATTCAAATAGAAGATAAGAAATCTTACAGGTATGTTGTTTAGTAATTCAAAAAATATCAGTAGCCCATTTTAAATACATAATTTCCAATGATAATTTAACTTTTTAGTTTAATCCTAATTGAGATATATTTAATTTGAAATTGAATGTCAAATGACTAGTAGTTACTTAAGCATAATTTTCTTTATATCTATCACACAATATATTTTAATATTAATGTTTAAAACAATTCTACAGTGTCTGTTCAGTTTTTGACTGACTTATACAAAAATATGAATACTATTCAATAAAATCTATGAACATACTTGACAATAGTAAATAAAAATAACTAATTCAAATTTTATCATAAGTAACAAAACATTTTAAATTGATATAATGGAAATAGAACCATTATAATTAGAGCAGACCAATTTCCGTGCGCGCCATGTGCGCCGATGTGAGGATGATTGTATAGCATCAGAACTATTAAAAAGAAGTCTGTATGTGTTTGGTACTTGCTTTGACCGTATTTAAGTGTAAGCATACGTAATAAAATGTTGTCGACACATAAATCAAGAAAACGATCGTTGTCAGACAAAGTGAATAAGTTTATTATGGATTTCCCGGACTTAATATACGATGGCTCAAAAATTAAATGTTTAGTGTGCAATACATAGCTAATGTGTTGGTTAAAAACACATTGTAAAGAACACGTAAGCAGTTCGAAGCACAATAATAACAAAATTAATCAACAACAGTTTATACATGAACAATGTGTAACTATGATTGTGTGTATACTGCCGTTTACCTTGTTAAGTAATGATTCATTTATTTCATTTTGGAATAAATACGCGAATCAAACATTATCGAGCACGACAACGTTACGAAGGAATTTACCATCGGTGCGTAAACAGGTTGAAAATAAAATCAAAGCCGAACTGAAAAATAAAAAACTGTGCTTATGTGTGGACGAAACAACTGACAGCAAAAAACAATCTGTAGTTAATGTGATGGCGCGTAATATGGGACCACATCAACCAACGTCTTCAATTTTATTAGCATCCAGACTACTAGAACAATGTAATGCCGAAAAAATTTCAGAGGTGCTATTAGATACCAAGTATTAATGTTTATGACCGATGGTGCGGGAACCATGTTTCTGTAGGCCGGTCTCTTAGAAAATATTGTCCTAACATGTTACATATTACTTGTAAACTCCATGCTCTACACCTTGTGGCAGAACAGGTTCGTAGATGTTATCCAGAGGTAGATGCTTTAATATCGAGTACAAAGGCAGTATTCCTGAAATCTCCAAAACGTATTCGGAAATTTCACGAATTGTGTCCCCATACCCCTAAGCCACCACAGCCAATTCTGACACGTTGGGTACATGGTTATCATGAACATTTTGAAAAAATTAAGGACGTGATTTTATCATTCGATCCGAAAGAAAGTGCAGTTATTAATACAAGCCAGAAAAAACTTCAAGGTGCCCAGATTAAAATGGATTTACAAAGTATTCGTGAGAATTACTTGGGACTAGAAGAAGCAATGACAAAATTAGAAAATTCGTCGCTGTCGTTAGAGGAATCACTGCAAATCGTAAAAGATGTTCATGCACAACTGTGTGCTGTAGAAGGCGCAAAAAGTGAAAGTGTTCTAATTAAATTTGAAAGTGTTTTAGACAGAAATGCAGATTTTAACACCCTAACACGTATTTGTGAGGGCACGTCTACAGATGCGAAGTTGCTTAAAAAAGTATTTTGATTATGCGAATATAACGTCACTAGATGTAGAACGCTCGTTTTCCGAATATAAACATATTTTTCCTCACGGTGGACATGTTTTTCAGAAATAACCTTAGAAACGCACCTGATGTTGAAAATATACAATCGAGTTTCTCCAGTTTGTCAATCCTTAGAAGACGCTTAAAACGGTAATTGTTTTTTTAAATCCTCTGTCGTGCACACAATCACTGATTTCATACATTTTCCATTTTATTTATAGGTACATACAACGCTGCTATAATATGTACTATTATTATTTTTCGTGTGTTTATGCATATTACTTTAATAGCAGAAAACCAAATGTATATTTAATTATTTCTGATAGAATAAATGTCTCTACTTCTATACTTATATCGGTAACAAGCTCATGTTGCATCCCTATTCTATCGCATATTCTAATATATTACGAATTACACTCCCATACCGGCGCTCATGGCGCGCACGGAAATTGGTCTGCTCTAATCATAATATATATACATATATACAGGGTGTTCTCTGAGGTAACCGACAAACTTACACAATGTGTCCTAGAGGTGATTGTGAACGAAAAAGTTCATATAAACTTTAGCATAATTTTTTTATTCTTTTAGATTTCAACAAAAGAAGAAAACTGTTTCAGTAATGTATTTAATCATGAAATTACATAACAAATTAATAAACTAATATTATAGCAATTGCTCGAAATGTTCGCCTCTTCTTTCTAAACATGTTACCAGTCATTACTTAAGCTGAAGCTCGTCTTACAACAAAAAAATTCAATTTTTTTGACATATATGAAACTTGAGGTTATACTACATTTATCTGGCCATGACTGTACTGTACATTTTTCTAACTAAATCTTGAATTTTAAAGCAATATATTAACCGGAAAAGTACATGTTAAAATTTTCCTGGACGGTGGATAGGCAGAGGAGGCTTTGTATTATGGCCTGCGCGTTCTCCTGACCTTTCGTCCTGGACTATTTCTTTTGGAGTTGTCTAAAAAATCGTGTTTAGTATAACGGTTAGTGAAACACTCGAGAGGAATTAATCGAAGGAATAGTTCCAGGTGTAGATTCCTTACGAAATGAACTTACAGATACTAATTGGAAACAGAATATGGCACACAGACTAGCAACATGTTTAGAAAGAAGAGGCGAACATTTCGAGCAACTGTTATAATATTTGTTTATTAGTTTGTTATGTAATTTCATGATTAAATACATTACTGAACCAGTTTTCTTATTTTGTTGATATCTAAAGAACAAAAAAAAATTAAGCTAAAGTGCATATGAACTTTTTTGTTCAGAATCACCTCTAGAACGAATTGTGTAAGTTTGTCGGTTACCTCAGGGAACATCTTGTATAATGAGTTTCGTATGTTTGCAATAGAATTAGTGCACTGATATCAAAATATTTTATATTTATTTGTTGTAAGTAGATACTCTGTAGTTCAATATCCAAATAAATAGTTCCTTTATAAAATATTTTACTTAATTTATTGGATTATGTTCATATATTATTTAGTTGCTGACTTCTATAATACTTGTGCTGCTTCTTATCCACTTTAATTATATGCGGTAAAGCAAATGCGATATTTCTCCTATTAAATTTATTCATGTACCATTGATTATAAACTGTTTCGTGTACAGAAAGATATGGGAAACAAAATTAGCTCTTTTATATTTTATATATTATGTATGTAGTTATAAATTACTTCAATAACATCTAAATTTCATGAATAGCTCTTTACTCCATTACTACGCGATCAGCATGGATCAATACAAAAACATAACCATATCACTTAAGTCACATCAGATATAACTTATTCTGTAATTGTCAGTTAACCGGCAACAACTTGGAGGAGAAGCGACGTTTAAAAAATCGAAACTTACAGTGAACAGAGTAAGTGATCATTCTGCTGAATAGTAAATTAAGGTTGAGGTTTTTATGTAAAAATAAAATAGTTAAAAAAATGGCTACGTGTTTTTTTACTATCAAAACTGTACACGTTAATTACTAAAAATACTGCATTTAAGTAAGATGTCATAAAATGCTCTCATATTTCTTTCTGCATTTCAAAAATTACCAACACACGCCGAAAAAGTCAAATATGTTTTCTTCCCAACACATTCAAATATATTTTATGGTAAACGCAACACAGAACATTCGTCGGCACGAGATGGCGCCGTGATGTCATGTCCGTATCAAAATGCATAAGGGGATGTATGTTGAATCAGGTATATAAGAAACAAGTCAGACTGAGACGTGCGAGTAAGGGAGAAGGACGGGAAAGCAGGCCGGAGCCGGGAACATCCAAATTGAACAACGTTGAATTAGAGATAGCGAACGTGATAAATGTGACAAAGGCAAAAGATAATTAGGAAACGCTGAAAGATATATTGAAAGATTGCCAGAATTTCCCCAGGTATTTCTGAGCCGTCCCGCGATTGGAAATTTATTTAGGTTAAATTATTTAGTTTCTTTGCTATTCTAAATGAAAATTCCTGAGCTCCGGAGATACCCGCCATGTATTAAGTTGAACTACCGTAGTTCATTCATTACGTCAAACCAATTAATTCATTTTCTCCAACTTGCAGACTGTATGTCTCGTGTAGAAGATTTGGTTTTGTTTTAATGTTTTGGTTTAATTGTTTCTTGTTTGATTATATTATTATGCACATACAAGGGTCGACTGATATATAAGGTTTCAATTAATTCATTTTCTCCAACTTGCAGACTGTATGTCTCGTGTAGAAGATTTGGTTTTGTTTTAATGTTTTCGTTTAATTGTTTCTTGTTTGATTATATTATTATGCACATACAAGGGTCGACTGATATATAAGGTTTCCAACTTCATAAACTAAGAATATGAAAAGGCAAAATCACAAAATTAAGTAAATTTATTGTCCTACTAATGTATAGAGTCGTTCCGAAATTAGTGGAGACTGTGGCTTGTAATCTGAAACAGAAATAAGAAAAACACCCTAACCACAATATATATCAACAAATACTATATACCTACGTATTTCGGCAAGTAAGTTGCCATCTTCAGTATAACCTTAAAAACTGAAAAATGTTAAACCTAGCGTTTTTGGCTAAGGTAAACCTTAGAAGATATGCTCTTCACCAAATCGCCAGTGGGCTAACACTGTGTTATTAATTATGTGTAACATAGTGTTATCCCACTGACGATTTGGTGAAGAGCATATCTTCTAAGATTTACCTTAGCAAAAAACGCCAGGTTTAACATTTTTCAGGTTTTAAGGTTATTCTACTGAAGATGGCAAGTTCGTTGCTGAAATACGTATATAGTATTTATTGATATATATTGTGGTTAGGGTGTTTTTCTTATTTCTGTTATAGGGTCGTTATTTTGATATATTGAATTATTAACTTTATTTTTGCAAAACACATTAACAAAATACATAAACATGTTCATCACACCTTCCCATTTCAAGTATGGATAATTATGTCGGGCATATGAGCACCTCTACTGGGCTGGTACGCAAGAACTCTGTCCGTGAAATTTACTATGACAGCCAAGTGTCCACTTAGATCTCGCCAACAACTCGCTGTATTTCCTCCTTCAAGGCAGGGATGTTTCGGTGTTTATTGATATACACCAATGATTTAAGAGCACCCCAAAGAAAGAAGTCACATGACCTTGGTGGTCATTGATGGTTAGCATTACGCGGAATGAGGCGATCCGGGAACCGCTAATGGAGCAACTAAATTGTTTCGCGAGAAGCGTGGCAGGTGGCACCATCCTGCTGAAACCACAACTCTTGAATGTCCATTCCATCCAAATGGGGCCACAAAAAATCTCTTATCATCGTACGTTATCGGTTTCTATTAACTGCCATAGCTTGTACTGCCTTATCTTCCAAAAAATAAGGCCCGATGATGCCCAAAAGGCGCACCAAACTGTCACTCGTTGAGGATGCATTTCCCTTTCTTGAATAATGCAAGGATTTTCTGACACCCAGGTGCGGCAGTTCTACTTATTCATAAATGGATTTAAGTGGAAGTGCGCTATGTCAATGAAGATAATTTTGCTCGCAAAGCCATCGTCCGTCTGTCGTCTCCTCAAAAACCAATCAATCGCCTTTTTTCGTGATCGTCCACTTTCAACTGCTGCGTTAACTGAATTTTGTATGGGTAGTAATGGAGATCATACTGGAGAATTCTCCGTACTGAAGAACGTCCTATGCGCAACTCTTGGGAACGGCGAAGAACTGATTTCATTGGAATAACAGTTATACTGTCACGAACTACCGCAACGTTTTGCTCAGAACCCGTTTCATTAAACTTTTTCCATAAGTCAGCGATGTTTCATTATGCCTTAGAATGACGGGAAGTTGCCTGCCAGTTACTGCCTAACTTTCTACGTTCTGATAAAACGTTTTCTCAATTAGCCCACGTTGCGCAATAGTAAACTGATCCATGGCTAGATATGGCTGGCATGTATATATATATATATATATATATATATATATATATGTATATATTATTTGAATATAGTATTTATGTTTTTATTGTGATTGAAAATGGTGAACACATGTTGTGTGAAAACATGTCGAGCAAGAGTTGGAGATGTTAAATTTCATAGACTTCCATTTCAAGATCATGAGGTAAGAAAAACAACCTAAATTATGTATGAGCTTACTAGTTTCATTCTTTTCGTAGTTATGCCAATTATGGCTTTTTACGAATTGGCAATGAAGATCTGTTTGCCAAGAAAGACAGAGACTTAACTAATTATAGAATTTGCCACAAACACTTTGATCCGATGTGCAAATTGGTGACTAGAGTTGGATTGAAGCCATCTAGTCTACCAACCCAATTTCTGCCCGACTATTCTGGAACTTCAACGTTTAGTGATTGTTTCCTAACTGAAGTGGAATTACAAACAGGTAAATCATTTTGCTGAATATACAAAATCTGAAGTACGAAAAGTTTTACATATAGAAGTATGATTATTAATAAACTGGAGTAGAGTTTAATCATATAATATGTTTTATCAAGATTTATATTTATATATCCTATTATAATATGATATAATCATATACAATAATTTTATTTGTGTTTTACAAATATTAATTTTTGTTGTATAGAACTAACATCAATTTTTTATCAATATCTTATATCTATATAAATTTGTAAACAATTAATTTAATTTTTAATACAGTTCTAATTCTAGAATTAATAGAATTTAGATACATTTTATTTTAATAAAATATTTTGCAATATGTATTTTACTGTTTGTTTGCTAGCTTAACTGATGACGCCTAATAGTAATGGCAGAAACACGTATCTTAAGCAGAAGTAAATGCTGAAAATACGAGGTGTATTGTCCATGTATACAGTTACAGATATGTATATTACATGTCTGTTTCAATTGTAACAAAAGCGTTATACTTGCATAAACGTATAGATATACTTAAAACTTTTTGTATATTTACTGCCATCTGGCTCGTTGTTAATGGACTACCCGTATTTTTTTCGTTCTTCGTACTAGCATAGCTAGTCGAACGAAAAGGTCGCCTTTTTCGGCAAAGTCTCTTTCGTCCGTCAGATGTCACTTATTAAATAAGTGCCACCTTACAGGATAAAATTTGCTTTATCTTGTAGGCGATTTCGGCTTAATGCTATATACAGATACAAATCTATTCATAAAGATTTGTATCATTTGTATTACATTGCTTCACTAGCTTAACTGATGACGCCTAATAGTAATGGCAGTAACACGTGTCTTAAGCAGAAGTAAATGCTGAAAATACGAGGTGTAGTGTCCATGTGTACAGTTACAGATATGTATATTACATGTCTGTTTCAATTGTAATTAGAGCAAATATGTTCATATAGAATAGCCTCATGCTCCTTTGATCCTAGGATCGTGACCGGGCTTGCCTTGCGAGTAAGTTTTCGTGGTTTTTCTTTTCGTTTAAGGTGAACGGGGTCGCTTCACCGGTGTGGGAGTAATAATAACTCCTGCTAATGCCTCATATAATTGGTGTTAAGATGTGGTATGCTAAGACATGAATAATTATTATAAATAAAATAATAAATATTTTATTTTGATAAATATCAAACAATAAATTAGAGCAATAAAGCTTTTTTGCCATATAACGAAGTATTTTCAATCTTCCAAGAGATTAGCTTTTAAAATAAAATAGTACCGACTCAGTTTCAGCTGCTTCAGCACGAAAAGAGAAAACAATTGCATCTTTTCATTATATATAAAGTTGGAATTCTAGATTTAATTGCTGACTGTACACGACTAAAGATAGTTTAATAACAGTTTAATCCAGGAACATGAAAAATGTATGAAAGTAGTATGCGACGATAATCGAACTGAATGTTGTCGCGGTCACCAAAGATATCGATTCGGTTAAATGACGCCATAATACGAATGTCGGCCCGGCAATCTAATTGATCGACGATATGTACAGGGCGGAAGAATGACATAATTCCGGCGTCACGGGGTTCCTTTGTAATACAGCGAATTTCGACGAAGTACTTAAAAAGATAACGGCAATAATTTCCTTTTTGTAGTGAAAACGATCGGAATTCATGAGTAGATGAATTCCGATCATCGGCTAAGATATTAGTGATGAAGAATCTGTTTTTAATACAAGTTTATATTAGGTTGCTACGTATGAAATGTTTATGCGAAATTAGAGCGCAATTTTGTGAAATATTTGTGTTAAAAATCGAAATTTGTAATATGAATAAGTCAGTTGGTCATTTGATAAAAAATGAGTATTAAGCGATAATTCAAAGAGGCCTCTCAATAGATATATAATAAAGTTTGAAATCTATATAAAAAAATAAGCTCACACAATTGCCTGGAGTGCACGCATGTATAATAGGGTAGGTCAAAAAGTTTTTTTTTCTCGTATCGACTTCTAATAGCGTAAATATGTTGTATTTTTGTCTGCATTAGACCCCTGTAAAATATTATTAATTTATTTTTAGTGTAAGAGCCCGCGCTTTGATCTTCAATTTTGTTAAATTTTGAATATAGCGACCATATCCCTTTTTTACATAACAACATAGCATTGTATTGCAGAAAAGCATATTACTGTATCGTAACGACTTTTAAGTTCTCGAGAATTCAGACAAACAAGCAATTCATTCATTGAAACGTATATCTTCTTCCAGGAAATATTTTTGATAGAATACATATAAAATAATACATAATAAAAAGATCAGTTTGGTTTTACTACTCAGACAGTGAAGTTGTGTGTTTATTTTTTTATTTGAACTGTTTTAACTTCTAATCGTTATTATGGAAACCAGAAGCCAAGGTTATTTCTGCCCGATATTCGGAAATGTAGAAGATATTAATGATAACGTTTTGCCAACTTACGAAGATGTTATGAAATGCTATGCTATGAAATAGGTTGCAACTAAAAATAACGAGGAATACTACCAAAGAACCATCGTTTTTAGATATTGCAAAACTTGTAGCTCAAAGGGTAGAATGTGTTTGGAGAAAATCGTCTCTTCCTACAGTTTCAAATACAAGAGTCATACAACTAATAAACGGTTATCATATAAAGTGCAAAAATTTCAAAAAGTCGTTGAAAAAAATATCCGTTTATCAGAAAGAAAATTTTCTCCGACGTAGCAGACTTTTGTTTGATATTTGTTCCTGTAAATGTAAACAAATTGAGCTTTGTTGCTGTCCAAGGCAATATAAGGTACCCAAAGAAGAACAGGAGTTTTTTAGTGACCAAAGGAGAGGCGAGAAAGATGCGTATTGGAGGAATAGATCGAGTTCTTACAACTAAATTGCAAAAAAGAGCAGCCCGAGCACCAAAGACAGAAAAAAACGTAAATAAAAGTCACGACAAAATTTACTCAAAACAGCAGGACTTGGAGTTATCTGTAAGTAATTCCAGTTCTTCTTGTGATGATTCTTTTAATTTACCTTCCACGTCAAAGGCATAACGAAAAAAAAAACAAAAAAAAATTTTAGTTTGCCTATGATGTCAAAAACTTGTGACCGGTACGGTGTTTCCGATAGAGCAGCGGCTGCTATTGCTTCTTCTGTATTGCAAGATATATCTCCTGGCAGTGAACCAATTGATAAATCAAAAATACGACGGGAAAGAAGAAAAGTACGTAAAGAATATATTCAAAAGCAGAAGCAGCTAGACCTATCAGCTTTATACTTTGACGGCCGAAAAGATAAGACGCTTAATATTATTAAAAAGGGAGCTAAGAAATACAGACAAATATTGATTGAGGAACATGTATCTGTTCTTAAGGAGCCAGATTCAGTTTATGTTGGCTATGCAACACCAGATCGAAGTTCTTCTAAAAGTATTGAAATGTCAATTATTGCCCTTCTTTCGTCTTAAAAAATTAATAAAGAAAATTTGATGGCAATTGGTTGTGATGTACAGTCACTAACACTGGGAAATTTAAGGTAGTAATAAGAGTATTGGAAAAAAGACTTCAGCGCCCTCTGCAATGGATTATTTGCATGCTACATTTGAACGAATTGCCATTAAAACATCTATGTAACAAACTAGATGGTGCTACCAAGGGACCATATTCGCATGCTGGTCCTATTGGCAACTTATTAGAAAACTGCGAAAAACTACCCATAGCCAAGTACGAGAGAATTGAAGGCCAGCTTCCGGAAATACAATTTGAGGGCTTAAGTACAGATCAAAAATATTTGTATGAAATAACTATATCTGTTATAAGTGGACACTGCCACGATGGATTAGCTAACAGGTCTCCAGGAAAAATATCCCATGCTCGATGGCTAACAAAAGCAAATCGAATTTTACGTTTATATATTTCTACATCAAACCCGTCATATCAGCTAAAAGTATTAGCTGAGTATTGTGTAAAAGATTATGCTCCAGTTGGGTTTGAAATAAAAACAAATCCAACTTGCAAACTTGGGTCTAAAAATTTTTGGAAATTGGTAACAAACTCACGATACCTTCCTGCAGAGCTAAAACTAGTAATAGATACCGTAATTCAATGTAACGCCTATTTTGCTCACCCAGAAAACTTGCTTCTATCGATGTTGTTGGATGAAAATAAAACAGTGAGAGAACTGGCAGCCAGACGAATTCAAGAAGCATGAAGCTCACCTCATACTGGAAAGCAACCTCGCGTGATTGAGGTCCCGACTATCAATTTTGACGCAAGTAACTACTTTAAATTGAAATCAAAAGTTTTTCGATCCACCAATTCTTCGAAACATCACTACTGTAGAAATAAATGCGGCAGTTGAGTGTCAAGAAAGTGACAATCTAAATTTTTGCCAAGCTGCCATGTCATACTCAGGCGGTGGAACGAACTGTGAAAATAGTGACAGAAGCATCCATGACTCTATGCGATAAAAAATCAAGAGGTTTAATACAGACGAAACTTGAATCAAGACGAGAGATGCCCAGATTTGACAGTAAACAAATTTTGTGACCAAAAAATAACTAATATAATTTCGTGATTTTATTGTTTTATTTTGTATAAGAACCAAAGTTTTATTTTTTTTTAAGTTTAATTAAAAATGTTTTCAGTTTTAATTAATAATAATTGATAGTAAATAAAATATTAAAATTTAAAAAATGGCTTTTTTTTCAAAAATACTTCATTCTTAGGAGCTCCGGCGCGGACTCAAGATGTGACTTTTTTAAACTTTTTTTTAGCAATTTTTATTTGTTTTAACGTAAGACAAAAAAATATTGCTATTAGAATATGATTCGAGAACTTTTAATTTTTTCTCATACATCAGTGACCCATCCTAAATTGTATAATGTATCTAATAATTTACGACGGACGAATTCAATACGGGAACATACGAGTATACGATAATAATTGCCTATATTTTTTAATTTTCTGGTTAAAATTATCACCTGCGAGTTAGTAAATAACATTAGTTTACAAAATGAGATGAGATGTCCCTTTTTAAACATCAACAGTAATAGGCTTGACTGCTCATTTGTCTAAGAGTTATGATGCTCTTATCAAAAAAGAGAGTTTTGGTGCTCATATTGCAACCTAAATTGCAAAGTTTTTGCAGCATATTTTGAACAGGCGTCCCTTTCAATGGCAGTCACAATAGTTTTAAAGTGACTGTCCATAACCAATTTTATAATTTAGGGACCAATGAAGATACCCTTGTTAAGTTTTACGTCAGACAAATCGGGGAATTTACTGTTTATACACCTTCTGCTTGGCATACTAAGAGACAACTAACACACAATAAGAGTTCACGACGGTTCTTGTACGAATACTGTGACTGTACAGGGGATATACCACTTATATACCATGTGTTGTTGAATGAAATCTACAAACAAGTCAGCGTACGCTCAGACAAGTTTAAACATGTACAAGCTGCTGTACTTGGTATAAATATTTAATACGGTTATTAATACAGGAGTATAAAGCTTGTAAACTGTGGCTGAAGTTATGTATAGATTTGCACATTTCTTGGTAATACTTTGTTGCTAAATTGTGAACAATCTTTACATGGTAGAAACAAACGGATCTCGGTTTAGTAATCAGTAAACATGTATAAAGCACGGGCACATGTTTTTATTTAAACCCCAGATACATTGTAGACCAGCGTAATTAAATAAAGAAAATGTTCATTTGCACTTTTTGAAGGTGGATGATGATAATGTTGTCTAAATTGTTTGTATTGTAGATCTACCCCAATTTCAGAGCTTTTGTGTCACCTCTCTAGTATTGTAGGCGGTCCGAGAAGTGAGTGAGGAAAATACAGTGCTCACTGCCTAGAAAGTCCGCTAAAAATATTTAAATACAAAAATTAGGACCACTTCTAGTTGTATTTAGAGTGGTTTGAGGACTATCTAAGACACAGACTAATGAAGGCAAGAATTGGTGATGCAATAATGTGATAATTATCCCATTATACATGGGTACCGCAAGGAAGTGTACTTGGACCCTTGCTTTCTATATTAAACGTCAACAATATTTCATTACGTTTTGAATAATTATAATAATAATAATGATGGTGTTAAGAAAGTTTAAGACCAAGTTGAACATTTGTTTGACACCGTATATGCATGTATTCAATGTAAAAACACTAATATTCATAATTGTTTTGTGTTTTACATAGATATAGTTTAGTTTATATATATTTAGCTAACTACTTTCGTTAAATTCATATGCATCAATGTAAATAATATCTTGCATTTGGGTCATACGAATTGCAATAACATATCTTTATAATCCATTCGAAATTTCCAAATTAATTAAAGTTCATAATTGATTTAATAAAATAAATATAATTCTGTGGCCCGTTACGTGCGTGTTATTTCTGTTAAATATGCAAAGCCTTAATTGAATGTAAAGGTTTGTTATAGGTCTTCCGTTTATAGTTTATAGCCCTCTTTGTCCTGTTCATTGAGGGTTTCTCTGTATGTATATTGATTAATATCCCAGATTTTTTACAAGTTTTAGTTTAGTTTTATTACCTTGTCTGACTAATTGTGGATGCGACTCCAAAATTTACCTGGCACAAAAAAAACTAGTATGTACGAAGAACTGAGAAATCATCTAGCAAGAACTCGTAAGGCATCGAGCTAGACAGAAAACTCGTTCGTTATCTTCGTTCAGATATTCAAAATAAACTTCAACATCTAATAAATAGCAAGTATCTTTTATCAAATAATTAATAGTTATGTACACAGTAGAATAAAATATTTTAGTTCACAAACGAGTGTTTTATTCGGAAAACTGTGCACAGCGAAGAGCTTCTCAAACCAGAGAGGCTTACACAGATGGTTTATTAAGTGCCCAACAGTACACCTAAATACAGGCACAAAAAAGTACCATGCATGAATAACAAATAAATAAAGATTTCAAGAAATTAACAAAAAAATCACAGCTTCATCACATAAGCAAAAGTTACAGAGTTTCAAGAAGCAAATTGAGGCATTGCAAATCAAATTCTCTAAAGAGGGACAGTCTATCTTATTATGCACTACACCATAAAAGAAGTTAGTACTGGCGATTTCTCGTCTAGTATCTAACAAAACTGATGATCACGCAGTAGACCATTGTGATCGGTATTTCTAGGTGGATACTCTTCAATAGCCTTAAATCTCTGGAACTTTAAAACGCGCCGCTGCACTCTTTTCACTTGCACTTCATAGTGTGTTTAGTGTAAGTGTATTTAGGATGCCAAATTATTGTAGCGTACTCCAGTTTACTTCAAACTAGCGAATAATGGTAATATTTTATCGAAATCTTTTACTGACATCGCCCACAAAGATAAAGCAAGTTTCGTCCTATAAGGTGACACTAATTTAATAAGTGACATCTTACGGACGAAAGAGACTATGTCGGAAGGCGACCTTTCGTTCGAACAGCTATGCTGTTACAGGAAACGAAAAAATACGTACGTCGGTGTAGTCCATTAACAACGAGCCAGATGGGGCGGTAAATATACAAAAAGGTTTTGTTTAAGTATGACAATACGTTAAGCAAGTATAAAGCGTTTGTACAATATGAAACAAACATGTAAATAATTTACATATCTGTAACTATGCACATGGACAATACACCACGTATTTTCAGCACCCACCTCTGCCCATCTGCCTATCGAACGATAGGTAGCCCTCCGGACAAAGTATCTTTCGCCCGTAAGATGTCAATTATTAAATAGTTGTCTTCTTATAGGACGGAACTTGCTTGATCTATGCGGGCTATTTCAGTAAATTTAAATACAGATACAAACCAGTTGTTTATAACAGGTTTGTATTAATTTGTATACATTGCTTCACTAGCTTAACTGAGGACGCCTAGATGGCAGAAACATATGTATTAAGCAGAAGTAAATGCTGAAAATACGAGGTGTATACCCTTTTTCCATTATCTCTTCTATTTTTTTCTCTATATCCTCCTGTCGTTGTTTTATTTCATTGTGATTTTGTTGTATCATATCCATTTGTTGTTGTTTTATATCCATTTGTTGTTGTTTTATTGTTTTCATCATTCGTTCCATCTCCTTATGGTTTTGTTGCATCATATTCATTTGTTGTTGTTTTATTTCCATTATCGTTTGCATCATAGCATGCATCATTTCCATTATCCCTTGACTGCTTCCTCCATTGTGTCCTCCTTCATGCATGTAACTAGCATTACCCATTCTTTGTTTGAAATTTTCCATTATATTTTTCATTTTTATTGTAATTGCTTTCTATTTCTTCAATATAACTTTTTTAACCTTGTTATATTCACGTCACCCTTTGGACTCTCCAAATTTATAAATTAGCGTGTATTTCCAAATTATTTGCTTATAATTTCATTAATAATTCCTTTTCTCATTCGCCGACACGTTGGGCTGCCAAAATTAATGCAGTGGAATGTGCTTTTGATTGCTTATTAATTTTTTTGTTCACACTACAACTTATGCTTCCGGCTGTTCAGTCTAGTAGATTCCTTGAGCTCACTTCTCACGGGTCGATCTTCTCAGATGAGGGCCAGGTTATGTTTGAAGTAAAACAATAAACATTAATAAAAGACACATTTAGCTAGTTTACAATATTTAATAAAAGAGAAAAAAAAAATCCCTTTACCGAATGTACAGGGAGCTAAAGCAAAATTAACAGTAGCTTAGGAGGAAAGACTCTTTATGAATATGACTCGCACAAAGAGAAAAACCCCCTGTGACTCTCGAACAAACATAAAATTAATAAATAATTGAGAAATTTGTCAAGTTTGACCTCTACTTTAACCCCTACAATTTTAAATATCAACAACTACAAAGTTATTGAAACCGCGTAACAGTCTTACAGTCATGCGCAAATAAAACACGACAAAAATCAACCCACAACTAAAAAAATCCAACCTGAATTTAAAACGTTCTAGAATATTATCTTGAAAAAAAAACTCCACTAAAAAAGAAACATGACAATTTTCTCTAGTATTCATATACTACTTTAAATATCAAAATTATCACAAATAATACATTAAATTAATTATAAGCAAAATAATCGTAGTATCATTTATATAAATTAAATATTTTTATCGAACTTACATCGATCTAAGCACTGATAACACAAAAACTACGTGAGAGATACCATACTTTATTTAATTCAACCACGAGATCACCAACTCTCGTAAAAATCGAAATAACGTTACATGCACAGGAATAAATGCATAAACTAAAATAAAAACCCGACTTTACTTAAAGCAGAGAATAAAAATGAACTTCTTATCCTCTACAACCGGTCACTTTGCAAGTCTTGATATCTCTCACTAAATTTACCGCGAAAAATTCCTACATCAAATTCAATAGTACCACAACAGTCCGCAACCATACGTTTAAACTAATAAACATACAGAGTCAGTCAAAAATATAATTACAAATATAATAAATATCAATAAAATTCAAATGTTGTTCAAAATTTAAATCTTCCATCTTTTTCTCTCTCTCTCTCTGGATAGAAAAATCCACTACAATATGTATTTGTTGAAAAGTAGTATTTTTAAAGTTTTTAATTTTATTTCTATAATTGGAACACTTGTATTTGTTCATTTTGTCGATCAAGTTGAGTAAAGGAGTATTAATATTGACTAGCAATAGTTTCTCAAGGTTTTCTTCTGTCAATTTTGTTCTCTTTGAATTAAGTACATCCTTATAAATAGAAAACGTCCTTTCTACATCGCAACTGGTTATAGGTGCATACTGGAAATATTCTTTTATTTCTTCATATTTAGCCGTTAGATTTTGTGGAATTGTCTCCATACATAATTGCTGCAATGTAATTAAATCTGGATTTAGATCTACACATATCAGTAATATGGTCGAAAAAGGTTAGACCACTATCAAATAACACTCCTAAATCTTTTACTGTCATACTAGAAGGTAAAAAGAAAAATCCGAATACTATTATGTATGCGGACGATATAGTAATAATTTTCGCACATAAGGACTTACAAACTGTAACTATCATTCTAAATTGTAGTAATAATATTCTTGCAAAAATATAGGGTGTTAGAAACTTTATACATTTAATAAAATGTTTCATAATTTAAAACATCAACACATAAAATTCATGAAGAGATACTTCTACCCGAAATATAAACAGTTAATCATTATCGGGATGAATGGAGTAACCTACTGCAACGCGTTTAAAATTTACGAAAGACAAGGTAAAATATACTTTACATGACTTTGACACATCGACTTAAGAAAGGAATATTTTATTAAACTACAAACAAGCCTTAAAACGACAAATATAATAAAAGTAAACATTTATAAGATAGCAATATCGCTTATAATAATAGCTTGTCTACACGTTATCCCAACTTAACGAACTCAGAGCACCCCACTTAATGTTGTTTATTTTACAACACTGGTATTGTATATAATAAAAAAAATGCATAAGATACAAACATGTTTGAATTACGAGCACAGGGGACCCACCGCTCTCCTATATGTAACTTGAACGCTATTGTCTATAGTAAAATTTCAGTCATAAAAAAATAAAACCTAAAAATATTTTATTGAATTTATGTTTTAGATCGTCAACCTTTTTTTTATATAACTATACTCAGCGTTACTATATCTTTAGTGAAAAAACGCAGTTACATTTCCGGGTCTGCCCCCAATTCTGTATGCTGGCGTGGGGAATTGTGAATATGCTATTAAGTTGGAGGTAGTAAGTAGCTACTACTACTTGGGAATAAGTGTAGATTAGTTATTGCTGTGAGATGCTTATATTATCAACTTTCTATTTATTATTTAGCTATTTCTATTGCATGCGTTACCTCCAAATGCGTGCCACACCGGGTTCATCGTGCCTTGGTGGAATCGGTGGTCTAATAAGAATAACTATTTGGAGTTGTGCCACGCATATGTTAGATAGGGTACAGCAAATATAAAATATGATAAGTTGATCGAGGGTAGGGATAAAAGTATTTCAATGTGCTAAGACCTTGAAATCTTGGAGGTGACCATCATAAGCAACTATTCGCTTATATAAAATGATAAAAACACACAATGTTGTATTAGATTTACACTTTATTTAATAATATTTAATAATGACTATATAACAGCTGTTTCACCGTACAACGGTTTCTTCAGATATAACAAGCGGTACTATATGAAACAGCTGTTATATAGTCATTATTAAATATTATTAAATAAAGTGTAAATCTAATACAACATTGTGTGTTTTTATCATTTGATATGGATTTACATCAAGTAAAGGCAGAATCGATTCAATATTCGCTTATACCTGTCTTGCCAAGTATCAATCATTATCATGATCCAAGAGATATGGAAGCGAGGACCTTCACTGCTCCAAAAATGAAAAAATTAGTACGGTGACCAGCTATAGTAGCGCATCTCCCTGAGCAGTTTAATTTTCTGCCAGTGGGATTGGTACAGCATGGTTCGTTGGTGACTGTTAATAATACAATTAGGAATTGCTGAATAACAAACATTAGGTAGTGTGTATTAGTTTGCTTTTCTTTCGTTGTTGTGAGCTTGTAGATGTGACCGTTTTGATTAATTGCCAATGATAAATTGTTACGTGTCCGTAACGTTCAACGCTTCATCACGTTATTTTGTAATATAATTAATGATATCTTCAATATATTTTACTCTATTTCCAACGAACCTACCTGTATAGGTATCGTTATTCTAATATATATTTAATCTCTTTCAATTTTTTTTTTCCAACCAAACAAATCATATTTATTATTATTTAATATACATATATTTAATCTCCCAAGTTTTTTTTTTGTTATTCCTCGCCCGTCGGGTACGCCATCTAAATAAAGAAATAAACAACGAAATAAGCGAACGGAAAACAAAAACTTGAAAGAGATTAAATATATATTAGAATAACGAATAACGATACCTATACAGGTAGGTTCGTTGGAAATAGAGTAAAATATATTGAAGATATCATTAATTATATTACAAAATAACGTGATGAAGCGTTGAACGTTACGGACACGTAACAAAGTTTATTAGATCTTTTTGGATAAATAGATTACAGCATCTTGGAGATAATAAGTTTTGAGTTTTATATTAATTCTTTTAATTTTGTATTTCACAATTTAATACGCATTAGCTTGAATTGCACATCTTAGTTTATTTATACAGTATGTTGTTTAAGTAATATAAGTAATTAAGATATGTTTCGTAAGAATTTTAAATAATTATCAAATACACACAAGAAGACCTCCCTCGTGCCCTACTTCGAACACATGATACGGGTTGGGTGAGAAGCCCTAAGCAATAGACGAGTTAAAAAAGTCATATTGAAAATATGTAATTGTGGGTGTAAATTACGAAAAAAAGCATAATCGAAATAATTAATTTCTCTCGTGGGTAAACACAAACGTAATAATATACTCTGAATAGACTGTGAGGCAACATATGCAATAATAAATCAGGGGATTTATAGATTTCCAAATGCGTTACGTTTTTCTCGTTTTATATAATAAATTGTTTTTTAGTAAATTAAAACTAGTAATTAAATAGGAATTATTTCATATTTTCAACTAAATTATCGTGTATTTCACTATAAATTCTATACACACGCAATGTTTCAAAAAATATCTATTCTACTGCAAAAAATGTCTACTGAAATGAATACGGGCATTTTAGTTCACTTTGGCTTTTAAAAATTAAAATTCACTGGACATTGATGACTTGACGGGAAACTGACTTTAAGGAAATACTTATTTGAAAATTTGGTCAAATATTCGACAGCCACCACCCCCTCTATAATGCACCGGAGAGAGTGGCGGTTGCAATAAGGTGAGTAAAATAACAGAACATCTATCCTTTACGCCGAAACCTCCACCAGGCTGCCATTTGGATTGTAAAGATGGAAAACTATCAACCGCTTCAGAAAGGGAGTCGCCTCCGCAAAGACGAACCTAGCTAACTTGTAAAAACTGCTCAAACTCCAGTTCCACCGATTTATCGCTTGCTACAGATAATGCTTTGGACGTGGCCCGATACTGGTCCGACAGAATTTGAAGTGGATTTGGACACGAAAAAGTAAGTTTCAAATTTGGGAAAAAGAAAATATTACTCGTCAGCCAGATCTGGTCAGCACGATTAATGAGGTAATTCAACAAATTTAGTGGTTGCCATAGCGGATTAATCAGATTTAGGGTGATCCTGATGGGACGAAACTTTTTTTTTATAAATTCGATCGTTCGCCATTCAAATATGTCAATACATCAGGATAATACAAGGGTTACCTTTTATATTTTTACAAAATCTGGGAAGAAAACAAAATTTTAAGAAACAAATGTTCAAAATATTCGCCTTTATGGTCTATACATTTTTGCATGCGTACGAACCAGTTCTCAAACCATTTTCTCCACTCTGAAGGTTGTATCTCAGAAACATGGTTTTCAAAGGTTTCGACTACTTCTTGAGGTGTTGAAAATCGCTGTCTACGTATTTTTTGTTTCACAGTTGGGAACAAAAAGAAATCGTTCGGCGTCAAGCCAGGCGAATATGGACAATGAGACATTATTGTTAGACTGTTAGACGTGATTTATGGGTACTCACATTGTCGTGATGAAGAATAATGAGACGTTTTCGGTTGTTCTTCCTGATTTCGTCTATAACTTTTGGCAAACAAATTACTGTATACTATTCAGCGTTAACAGTTTTTCGATCCTCTAAAGGAATTGTTGCGATGTGTCCTGTACAGCCGAAGAAACAAGCGATCATTTTCATGGAAGTGCTCCTTGCATGAGAGTTTGCTTCGTCCTGGAACACCCATACAGTAGATTGTTGCTTGGCTTCCGGCTCATACGCATATATCCATGTTTCGTCACCTGTGACGATGTTGTATACGGATTTTGGGGTTCCTACGTCGAATTTTTTGCGCATCTCTTTACACCAATTGACACGAGCTGCTTTCTGTGCTTCGGTCAAGTTATGTGGAATCCATCTGGAACATATTTGTTTAGAATTAAATGTTCATGTAAAATCGAATGAATTTCAGTCTTCGATATGCCAAGAGATGCCTCTACCTCACTGTAAGTCACATGTCGATCGTGTTCTATCATTTTTCGCACAGCATCGATGTCTTTTGGAATTACAACAGTTTTTGGTCGACCTTTACGTGATTCATTACTCACTGAGGCACGACCATGACGAAATTCTGCAATTTTAAACTGTCTTCTCTGATGGTGCTTCGTTACCGAAAGTTGACCGAAGCGATATAATGCATTCTTGTGGAGTTAGGCCTTTTTATAATCGTAAAAATCATCCAACGAAAACCTCCACGAGTAATCTCCATTATTTTACAAACTCACTATCTTAAAACTGTCACTGTCAACAAACTACTGACTGAATTTCTAAGCTAACGTGGATTTCTCATTGACAAATGTCAAACGTTAAGAATATAGTGATTACATATGTCAAAAGCACCATCTAGTGGTCGATTGTAAAAATATAAAAGGTGTTCCTCGTATTGGTCAGTTATTGTACTTCGCTTTGGTAAATAGTTAATATAGATTACACCTTCGGAATCACAAGAAATCGTAGCCGTAATCTTAGGAGAAAAAAACTGTTTTTGCCTTCTTTGGAGTACGTTCATCCGTAGAAATCCATCGTTTTGACTATGTGTATTGTGTCTCTTGAGTACAGCGATTCATTTAAGCTTCATCTATGGCGACATATCGACGAAAAAATTCTCTTGCATTTCGTGCTGAGTTAGTCATAGAGTCAATTGAAATGTAACATGGGTTCGTTTTTGCTCAAACTAAGCAAATGCGGCGCCAATCTAGTGGCTAGCTTTTTCATGTTTGAATATCGATGCAAAATATTGCCTACTCGTTGGGCTGAGATTTTTACGGCATTAGTTATGTAACACATTTTAATTCGGCGGTCGCTCATTATAATCGCATAAACTTTATTAATTATTTCTGGTGTAGCTACTGTAAATGAAGGCTCCAGACGTTAAGGATCTTCTTGTTCGCAGGGGAGTTTGCGCTAGGCGCTTTCATGCGTCCTATCATTGCTTTTGGGTCTTGGCGTTCCCGCGAACACAAGCTTGGCCCAACAAGTCACTGCTGCCAGACAGGGAAATTGTCGAATGGTAGATATGTTTGCATATCGCGCCGTTCAACGGGTGACGGTGAAGTTTAGTACCAGTGGTTGAAAGCTCAAGCGGGCTAGAGGTGTCTTTTCCTCGCCGGGTGAGCAGCGTATCTGTTCGGGTACTGGCCTGTAGAGTCAGTAGGGATTTAGATAGGCCCCTCTATCTGTAGGGTGCTGAATGGTTCTTGTAACCTCAGGCGTACAGGTAGTTCGTTTGCTGAGAACGGGTGCGCTGATTGAGCGTATCTCAATTCCGCTGTTATTGGGTCATCTCAGGCAGGCGTTACCAAATTAAACGTCAGATACTAGTTGTGTAAATCGGGAGGATATTCATCGCAACGTTTCCGCACGTTTTTCTAATGGTTTTTACACGTAAAAGTAATGTAATTAACACAGGAAATTCGATTTTCTACACATTAACACAAAAGTAACATTAAAAATTAAACAAAATACACAATTGTGTGACTTTCTGTTTTTTAAATTTAATTTTACATTTTTAAAGTAACAATTATGTAGTCTACTTTAAATTACTTTTGATTTGAGTAGAATTTTTGCAGTAGGCTTCTAAAACATGAGTGGAGGCATTAATAAACTCATCATGGCGATATCTTAGTCAACATTTAGAAAGTCACTCTCCGCTCAAATCATCGACGTATATAACGAAATATGTAATAGATTGCCTCTTGAGATACATATACTCAACGTATACTTCAATATATGTATTACAATTTATATTAAGTTTACAACAATTAATAATTATAAAGCATTAAAAAAAACGTTTATTAATAGCTCTGTTGGAGGTTAATATTTTTAATGGAGTAATTGAGTACGTGTGTCTACTTAAAACTTAATAACTAAAGACGGCAAACTATGTGCCCGAACAGTAGGGTGATGTGGAGGGATCGAGTAGAGGCGTACGACGATCAATTCAGTTGCCGTTGAGACGTTGTAAGCGATACATTGTTAACACAATCGTGTTGAAAATGTCGGGAGTGCGTAGAAACAATGCATCGACTCGGTTGCATGCTAACGTAGTAAAGAAATTTTTACATCGGTTTCCCGATTTAATATATGACGGTACCGTAGTGAAATGTTTAGTTTGTGAAACAACTTTATTAACTTGGAAAGCAAGTCAGTGCCAAAAACATATAAATAGTGACAAACATAAATCGAATAATAGTGGACACAGATCATATAATAAATTTGTGTGTGATTTAACAATGATGTTAATTGCGACCAATATACCAATGCAGAAAGTGGAACACCCAATGTTTCGTTAGTTTTGGAAGAAATACAATCCTACGTGGAAATTACCAGCAAGAAGTACGCTACGGAATTACGTACCGTCAGTGCTTGAGAGAATTGTAAATTGTACGAAAAATACGGTAAAAAAAAATTCCTGTGGTTAACAATAGATGAAACTACAGATATTAAAAAACAGTCCATCCTAGCCATTCTAGTACGGACGCTGACTCCGCAAGCACCTTCTCCTCCTTATTTACTAACCTGTAAACGAATGCAAGGGTGTACTGCCAGAGCGATATATGATGTATTAATAGAAACACTACACAAATTTGAGATTTTACCGAAGCAAGTGTTAATGTTAGTTACCGATGCTGCCAAGGTTATGTGTTCCACGGCAAACTTACTCAAAACGATTCAACCAAACCTGCTGCATGTCACATGTTTGCTTCACGCTTTACACCTTGTAACAAACACTATACGTACAACTTATCCTGATGTGGATCAACTGATAGGACAAACGAAACCGGTTTTTCTTAAATCTCCGAAACGGATTCGGCTATTTCATTCGCTGTGTCCTGATATACCCGAGCCACCGCAACCAATTCTTATACGATGGGATACTTGGTTAGAAGCAGCATTTTATTATTATAAACATTTTGAAAAAATTATATCAGTGATTTTACAACTAGATTCCAAAAGAGCAGCTGCAATACGGCTCAGCCAGGTTCAATTTAAAAATCCTCAAGTTGCAGCAAATTTAAAAATTATTTACGACAGTTACGTTCCAATACTGGACGCAATAAAAAATTTACAGAACACTGCGCTGTCCTTATCGGACTCATTAGCAATTATTGACCACGTAAAACTACTGCTGCATATCCTTGAAGATGAAAAAAGTGATTGTGTCCGTGAAAAATTTAACAGTGTATTAGATAAAAATGTAGATTTTACAACATTAGGGCAACTTTTTACCAATACTGAAGATCCGTTGTACAGGTACAAAGAGCGCTTTAACTATGCAAATATAACATCTCTCAACGTCGAACAATCCTTCTCTGTATATAAACATATATATACGTCGCTACGTACGAACCTTTCCGAGACTAACACAGAAACATATATTATGGTGCAGTTCTTTCATCGCGCACATCCGCATTTTTTTGCAACAATGTAAACATGTTGGGTAATTTATTTATGTTTTTTCTTAACGTTTTGTATAGGGATTCGATATATTTATTTTTAAGTAAGCGCACTGTTATTCTGCTAAACTCTCCACGCAACGCCACTGCTGGGGCACATAGTCTGCCGTCTTTATAATAATAACTATTTGGGATTTGTTTAAATTCACAGAGAATGATAAGCAGTGTTTTTGTTCCTTCATCTATCACGTCAATTTTTTTAATAGCTGTAAATATACGTGGGTCGTTTAATTAAATTAAAATTAATAAAATATGACAATGTTTTTGGTTTTGCATTTTATAATCCTTTTAAATAATCCTTAAGAGCATTACAAAACTGATTGACCTGCTCCTATTATTCTCAAAAATATTCAATTAGTACCGACAAATTTTCTGTGTGCCGAAATAGGATATTAATATTTAGGGCGTGTCTGAACCTTGTGTGGATTTAGGTTCTTTCATTTCGGGTGTGCTGATTTGGGAAATTAGAGATGCAATACTCTACCAAGCATTGAATCTTAGAACCAAAAATAATCCAGTAATAATACCCTCAGTGCGCAGATGCTAAACAGTCGAACATCGAAGCGCTTACCAAAAGGTAGTTGTTTTGAAAACAGATGCCATTTCATGCCTCAAATATACATGCCTTCAAAAACTTTCCTGGTTAGAGTAGGCTGTCTTTTAAGTATTGTCTTTAGTAAGATTGAAGACACTGCGACATTTTTAAATTGTGGCAGCTGTCAGTGACAAATTAAATTAGAAAACTTTACACTTGATTATAACGAGCCATCGAAAAAATTCATAATTGGAGTAGACTGTGAAATTGGGTTGGTACTTTAGCCACTTCCACATAATGACATTTATTATTTGACATCGAAACTATAAGTTTGTGTCAAATTTTTCAAAACTCTTAATAAGAAAATTAAATTTATTTAAAAAATGGTATTCAACATAGAACAAAAAGCAAAAATTATCGAATGTTTCTTCCGTACAGGTGTGAAAGTAAATGGCGAGTGACAGTATTCAATTACGGAATGCATGGCTGATTTTAGTGAAGAACATCCTGAATTAGTGTTTGACTACAATGATTTTTACAATGTTTTGACAAATTGTGTAAAGTTATTCAGAGAGACTGGTAGCGTCGGTCGAAAAACTGGAAGTGGACTGCCATCTAAACGTACAGCTGATAATATTGAAGCCCTTTAGCATATTATTGATGAAAATCCAAAAACATCCATTTCAGTAGTGACCCAACAAACAAATTTATCTTATGGTACGTGCCAATTCATTCTTAAAAAAGTCTTACATTGTCATCCATACAAGCTGCAATGTTTTCATGAACTTTATCCAGTGGATTATTTAAGACGAGTGGAATTTTGTCAATGGTTTCAAAATAATCTACACAATCAGGATATTCTTAACACAGTTTTTTTCACGGATGAGGCCTGGTTTATCTTTCTGGATATGTTAATTCACAGAATATGAGGTGTTGGTACTCCGAAAATCCTCATTTTTTTGTTGAAAAAACCTTGCATCCCCAAAAAGTTGGTGTATGGGTTGGAATATGTCGAAGAAGATTGGTGGGTCCCATTTTTTTTTGAAGGTACACTTACTGCTGCACGATATCGCAATGAGATACTCGGCTCATTCATAAATCAACTGGATGATGAGGAATTACAAAATGGATATTTCCAACAAGATGGTGCAACAGCACATACGATCAGAGAAACACTTCAATATCTCAGAGAATTTTTAGATAACAGAATAATAAGCAGGAACACTGAAATCCCATATCCAACTAGGTCTTGCGATTTAAACATATGTGATTTTTTCGTATAGCCATACATCAAAAATTCGATTTATTCAACGCCAATTCATAATCTGGAACAACTAAGAATTCGCATAACAGAAAAGCGTGAAGAGATTAACAACTCACCGCAAATGTTGCATAAAGTTTTTGCTGGATTACGGAGAAGAGTTGGTTTGTGTTTAGATGTAAAAGGACAACATTTTCAACAACTTCTGTAGCTATATGTAAATTTTGATTATGATTTCGATATTAAATAAATTATTTGTTTTCTTTTTTGTTGTAGTATCATTTCAATGCCATAGCCTTTTTTTACAATGAAACCAAATGAAACTGTCAAGCATCAAGTAATGTGTCATTATGTGGAAGTGGCTAAAGTACCAACCCAATTTCACAGTCTACTCCAATTATGAATTTTTTCGATGGCTCGTTATTATTTTATTATTAACATGTTAGAGTTATAATACAAAAAGTTTATAATCGAAAGTTATTTTAGAACTGGTCCAAAATAGATAATAAAGAATGGGTTTATTTCGTTAATCGGTGCTTACATTATTTCCGGTAACAGTTTCCTAATCTGACAGTTACTTATACACAGTCATGTTCATTCTTCCTTTGATAAATTTATTGAAACAGGGACAATAACTCGTAAACCTGATGGTGGAGCCCTTAAAAACGAATCAGAGATTGCATAGAGGATATTCGACGTCGAATTGACAACTCACTCAAAAAATTAATTGCAAAGCTTTCTCAAGAAGTTCGTTTGTCAGAGCACATGCCATACCGTTGTACGAAAGGACTTAAAGTTGTTTCCATATAAAATTCAAGCATTTTTTGAACGCACGCAGGTTGATTTTGGTACGAGAACACAATACTGTCAATGGTTTAAAATAAATAATGACAACATTATCGCCAAATGCCTTTTTTCTGATGAGGCTTGGTTCCATATTTCTGTCAATTTAAATAAGCAAAATACGAGAATCTGGTCGCCAGAAAGTCCTCACGAATTCATAGAAACTTTATTACATCCACAAAAAATAGGCGCCTGACTAGCAGTTTCAAGAAGACGAATTATCGAGCCTATAATTTTTATCCAAACCGTAACTGCGGAAATATAGTAAAATCAATTGTTACAACCTTTTATTAATAAACTTCACGATAACGAACTTATGGAAAGATTTTTTCAGCAAGATAATGCATTTGTACACAAATCTCAAAATACAATAGCTTTTTTGCAACAATTCTTCGACGATAAAATTATCAATTTTTCCGGATCTGGTAATTTTAGATTATTCTATTTTTCCATATTTAAAGAATACCATTTTTAACACCAGACATCACACAATCGCAGTTTCGCAATGTTATTAGGGATTCCTGTGTTGACATATCCCCACAACTCCTAGTAAATGATTTTAAGAACATGAAGCGTAGAATTCGGGTTTTTATTTTTGCGCATATATTGGTGACATACAAACTGTCAAAGTGATTAGTGCCTGCGTGCACTGTTATCAATCGTTATCAAAAAACATGGCCATCTATAATCAGGTAAGATTTTAAAGCAATAGTAAAAGATAGCATTGCACTTAGAGAATACCGAATTGTCAAAGCGGTGAAGGGATGTACGTCATAAACGCTTATCATATCATAAACGCTAAGCGTTTTGATAGAAAATAGTCTAGGTCCGCTTTCACCTGTGGTTAAAGCCGTTCGATACAATAGGACGGTAACCCATATATACACTGAGATGGGAAAAAAACATCGATACATGTTGTAGAGGTGGTCCGGTGTTCGATCTCTGAACTTTCGAACTCGTAATCAAGTTACCGATCGACTGACCGGAACGCTCTCTACTCTAATGGTGATTGTATTTTAAAATATGGTGAATTGTTAAATTCTTCGAGTAAAAACAAAAGTTTTAGAACTAAACAGATATTATTTATGACAACCTGACAAAAATAAATAATATATAGCTTCCCGTTTGAAGCTGATAAATTATCAGCTTCAAACGGGAAGGGAATTAATGAATTAAAGGATTTAATTTTTTTTAATTGGTTGTAACATATACGAATAAATAGAGTGAAAAACGTTTTTTATTTTATTATTTTTTCATTAAAAAAGTAACATAAATTTAGATATTAACAATAAATTTGAATAATTTATTTATATAAGAAAAAGTGTATTATAACTTTTTTTTTAATTTCTCTTTTGATGATTACAGAAATAATCATAATTTAATAAAAAGTTTTTTTTTTAATAATCTAATTACATACATTTTAGATTTTATTTTTTATACGTATCATCGAGAACGTTTCATAATCTAGAAAAACCGTCTTACATTTTTTTTGTATCTAACATAATAACAGCACCGTTCGTGATAGTACAGTGTGGTCATAAAGTTTGGAACCAAGCTTATAACCGCATTATTTTACATTTTTAGGACAAACGCTCGGACAGGTAAATTTTCTTTTTTAAAACGCTATCTTTTGACATACAATTTTTTTCTATGACGTCATTGGTTTTCGAGTGATGACGTTATCAACACTTTCTTTAAATGGCAACCATATTATTTTTTTCTCGTTTTTGGTAGATCATTATATCCACCAAATAGTGATATAAAACAATTGGTATGTTGCATCACATTTTTTTTGAAAAAATGATGTAAATTTAGAAAAAAATACGAAAATTTTATTTTTGTACAAAATTAAAATTAAATTAAAAAAAATACATCTGAACTTAAATTTATTGTAACAGTTAACGTAAATTTTCAAAATGGACCCCACCAACCAACTGACACTGTCCCAGCCGAGTGTAAATGCTTTGCGATCAATAGTAATCTGCGTTATTCGCTCCAGCTCAAAAGAAATTCGTCTTCCCAATCGGCCAATTACTTATTAAAAAGTCTTATTTAACATTAAATAGTTTCACAAAAAAGGGCCAAAGAAGTTTAATTTATTTAAAAAATTGACATGATGTGGCAGACCATTTCTTAATTAAAATTATCGCCCAAAAATTGAAGATTTCAAAATCTAATTAAGCTTACAAAATTTACTGAAATATGTGAGTAAGTTTTTTTCACACTTCTGTCTTGTGTGAGGACTTAAATATTCTTCTTGAACAAACCGGATCGTCAAAAGCACATGACTCATGTTACTATGCAAAAAATTTACAAAAACAAAAACACGCACTTTTTTGCAAGATATTTATTTATGACATTCTTGCTTCTTTTTATACAATTTATGTACAAAAATTTTAGTTTGAAATTGTTTCTATGGCGACAACATTGTTGAATTATTTACTTCTAATTTTGACGTTAAATTTCTGCCTAAATGGATCTGTTCACCGCCATAATTGCAGATATTGGTCGCAGAACAATCCGCATTGGACTCAAGCGTGTCATACTCAGCGCAGACGAAAAGTTAACGTATGGGATGGAATGATTGGAAGACGCATTTTAGGACCATATTTTTTTGAAGGAAATTTGACTGCTGTGCAATATTTAGAATTTTTAAGATTTGAACTGGTTCCAGCGCTCGCTGTTATTTTCCCAAATCACGAGGATGGTGATGTACCCCATCCAAATATTTGGTTTCAACAAGATGGGGCGCCTCCCCATTATGGTGTAGAGGTTCGCAACTATCTTTACGAAATATTTCCCAATAAATGGATTGGACGGAGAGGCGCCATGGAATGGCCACCTCGTTCTCCTGCCCTGACTCCGTTAGACTTTTTTTGTGGGGTTATTTGAAATCGAAAGTGTATTTTAACAAACCGAACAATTTAGAAGATTTAAAAGAACGAATTCGCGTAGAACTTACACAAATATCTCCAGACATAATTGAGGCGAGTATACGAAGTGTTTACACTCGGCTGGGATAGTGTCAGTTGGTTGGTGGGGTCCATTTTGAAAATTTACGTTAACTGTTACAATAAATTTAAGTTCCGATGTATTTTTTTTAATTTAATTTTAATTTTGTACAAAAATAAAATTTTCGTATTTTTTTCTAAATTTATATCATTTTTTCAAGAAAATTGTGATGCAACATACCAATTGTTTTATATCACTATTTGGTGGATATAAAGATCTACCAAAAACGAGAAAAAAATATGGTTGCCATTTAAAGAAAGTGTTGATAACGTCATCACTCGAAAACCAATGACGTCATAGAAAAAAATTGTATGGCAAAAGATAGCGTTTTAAAAAGAAAATTTACCTGCCCGAGCGTTTTTCCTAAAAATGTAAAATAATGCGGTTATAAGCTTGGTTCCAAACTTTATGACCAGACTGTATATCTCTAGATATTAATAATGTTTTGCATGCGGGAACCAATTCGTTAGTCACGCCTCTGCTTTCGCTCCGAATTGGTCCACTCTACTAATAAGTACAGGCACTTGCACAAAATACTTTTTGTACCACTCACAATACGTTTAGATCTCTAGATAATTCAAAAGGTGCACGGGCGGTTTGAACAATAAAGTTACATGTTAACCACTGTCAATTTAGATAGCGATCATGTAACATAATTTGATAAAATGAAATACACTATCTAATATCTGATTTTATGAAAAGAAATATTTAGGATTTATATTATTATATTGAAAGGAAGAATAAATATATTTACCTTGCATTAGTGAAATTAAGATTGTTGACCTTTTGGAATGGAAATCAAATCGTAATTGTAATCGTGAAAATCTTTGGAGTTGTTCAAAACTGAAACTTCAAGGTTTATTTTAGCCTACTATCATTTAAAAATTCATCAAACAATGTTGTTACTTGTTTCGATTATTGTCTGTAATATAGATAAACAAATTCGATGAAATTTTATTGATATTGATAACTAGACTCAAATGATTTGCAGTTGTATACAAAATTGTTAACAATAAAGTAATAAGAAATCAATTTTTCTTTGAAAAGGCGCCCAGATGTTTAAAGTAATGAAAATTTCTTGGAGATAAGCCTGGCAAGAATAATGGATGCTTTATTATGTTCTTCTTCTTTTAAGTCTTCAGGTTGGACATCATAAGTTAAGGTACTTGAGCAAAATTGTCTTTGTACCACCCCCGATGGATCTCTCAATTCCACTCTATTAGTCCTGCGTCCTTGATATAAGCTATTATCCTCAGGGGAAATTTGAGTATCCTAGTAGGAATAGATATTTACGGAAAATGTTTCTGTCCGATTCCCTTCAATTACACACAAGTACATATTTCAGGAAGGCTAGTTTCCTCATGTTTTCACATTTTCTGCAACTTGCCAAGCAAGCCTAAGTTGTATATATGCTTCCTTAACGGATAAAGTTTGATTGCACAAGACTACAAAAAGAAAATTTTCGCGTGCTTTTTTTAATTTTCCGCCAGGATATATAAAGGGCGTAAACGAAATATGCCGACATACTTTAATATGTAATAGCTGTAATAATATTACACATAAAATGCTAATGCATGAAAACTATCTCGAACGACATCAAAGAAAAAAAAATTAAAAAATGCGCGTGGCTCGAACCGACTCTAATAAATTTATATATGCCTGCAGCGCTACCCCTACTGAAGTGTTATGGTGGGAGTTTTATATGCGATGATGCATACAGTAAGTCAGAAGTCAGACTGTTATCAACTTCCGGGAAGTAAGGCTTATTCAAATCACGAATTAACAGATATCGTGTTTGCTATACGGTGATACAAGTGGAAATGTTAGAGCTACTAGACGTATTAATGAATGTCGGTTTCCGAACCGAAAATGTCTAACAAACGATTTAATTCTACAAATCGTGTACAGATTGAGAGATCGCGGTACATTGCATCCAAGTTATGAACGCCGTGCCTGTGAGAGAGGATCTTCGGCAACGTATTTTTCAAGCTGTGACTGGAGCCGTGTTAAATCGTGTGTTTCGAAGTTTACCGATCGGTTAGAAGCTTGTATTTATGTCAATGGCAGCCACATTGAATATCTCCTTTAAGTATTTCACCTGTTTCACAGAAATCTGTCCTTTTTCGAGAAAAGAAATTATCATTAAAAAAACAGGCAAACAGAACACAGAAAAAAATATGAACATTCAATTAAAAATTACAAATGTAATTTATTATTTCTAGGCATGAATTTAATATTAAGACATTTAAAGAAATTCGATATTGTATTTTTTTGAGATGTTATAAAGATCCGGAAATTGAACTACTTAGAAGTAACAACCGAACAGCCGATGCATTAGAAAATTTATATCTATGAAATGAATAAATACATGTTTATAAACTTTTCACACAAATACGTATTACATTACTGAAATTTGCAGGGGCTTTTTCGGTGAACTTGAACAAATAAATGCCTATGTTTGTTGAATCGACAACATATAATTTCTATTTATTTAGATTCAATCGAAATATAGGACTGTATATGAAAAATTAAAGTTTCGATAGAATAAAATTTTTTGCAGATTTAAATTGCTGTTTTATGTATCTATTATATATTAGCGAACATCGGCGTATTTCATTTACACCATGTAACAAGTGTTCATTTGAAAAGTCAATCTAGGTTACTTTGAAATTTTGATAGAATAAGACGCAAATATATTAGTATGTGTTTGTTGTTCCGTAAACGTAAATCCAAATGACATTTGATAATGTCATTCACAAATATCAGTTAGTGCATAAAATAATCGTGCGTCGATTCTGGTTTAAATAAATTGCTTCTCAGTTTTAAAATGGCTTTCACTTTAGAACATAAAATTTTTTTTGTCCAGGCTTATTTTCGAAGTGGTAATAAAATTGATGGTTTATGGGTTTATTCAGTTCAAGATTGCATGGTAGAATTTCAAGTTGAGTTTCCACATTTTGTAATAGATTATATACAATTTAAGAATACTACTTTGGATAGAACTTTAAAACTTTTTTCTGAAACTGGCAGTCTCTTAAGAAAATCAGACAGCGGAGCAGTTAAGAAACGTAAACCTCAAGTTGTCAATCGTGTTGAAGAAATAATGGAAAATGAACCACAAACATCTGTTCGACATTTGAGTCAACAAATAAACCTTTCTGTTGGTACAACTCACAAGTTATTAAAAAAAGATATGCAACTTTATCCATACCGTGTCACAGCAGTACAAGAATTGTTAGAAATTGATTACCCACGTAGACTACAGTTTTGTAATTGGTTTGTAAATATGAACAATAATGCAGAACTTTCGCAAAGAGTCATCTTTACTGATGAAGCATGGTTTTATAAAACGGGATACCTAAATTCACAAAATTCAAGAATTTGGAGTAGTGAAAATCCACATGAAATTAATGAAGAATCGCTACATCCAGAGAAGATTGGTGTTTGGGCAGCGATAAGCCAAAGGCGAATCATTGAACCAATATTTTTCAGGGAACGTTAACTGCTCAAAGGTACCGTACGGAAATTTTACAACCATTTGTCAATCAGTTGCATGATGATGAACTTCAAAATGCATATTTCCAACAAGACGGAGCACCTTGTCACTGTACTGCAGAATCTTTGGATTATTTAAGAGAATTTTTTGATGAGCCTATAAATAGTCGAAATACTGAAATTGCCTGGCCTGCACGTTCATGCGATCTAACACCTTGCGACTTCTTTTTGTGGCCTTATCTAAAAAATAACATATTTCGAACACCTATATTGAATTTGAATGATATGCTACAGAGAATCGAACAGAAATGCATGGAAATTAATAACAATCCAGTAATGTTGCAGAATATCATTAGAAATTTTGAACGGAGGATTTTAAAGTGCATTGATCTTGAAGGACAACATTTTCAACATTTGTTATAGTTTTCAATAAATACCTATTATTTGTGATTTATTTGTATGTATGAAACTGTCAAAATACACGACTTCGTAGGTTAAGTAGTAAATTTTAAGTTACGACATACTTCAAAATGTTCTCAGTAAATCACATGCTACTAGATTGACTTTTCAAATGAAGACTTGTTATAATATGAATACTCTAAATCCAAATCTGTTGCCAGTTTTCCTTTATCGGGCTAGATTTTCATACAAAATGAAATCAAATGTAATAAGGTATTTATATTTTCAATGAAATATTACAAATATATTGAACACATAAAGCTAATACAAAACTATTTCTGCAGGTTTAGTTAACTGAAATATGACTGAATATATTGAAAAAAGATAAACTATGTGTCAATAAATATTAATTATAATCTTATTTCTTACAAGGTTCTTTTAAGGGCCTTCCCACAACTCGATTCTGTTTCCTGTTACGGTATGTACTGTTTATTTAGGTAGTCAAGGATTACCCAACCGAGTCTTTATAACTATCAGGTCCGTTAATTTTGTTCACAGTAATAAAAGAAAGGGATAGAATATTTTCCTTGTAAAGCTTTATTCATAGGAAATATTTTAGTTTTGGAAATGGTCTGTCGACAGTTAGTAGAGTTTTGAATTCCAGTTAGTTTCAATGTGCGCGTGAAAAATAGTCCTGATTCCATTTGCTATACGTGTGGTAGTTATACTGCACAAAGAACAGAGAAGAAATATAACGCAATTTGATAAAAATGCATATATATCCCGGTGGAAAATTAAAGAAAAGCACGAAAAATTTGACTTGTATTACTAAAACTGTTAGTTTCTATAACAGCGATTTCTGAAAAAATGAAGCCAGATGAAACAAAACTAGGGCTGGTTTGAGAGCTTCCATCAGGTAGGTAGGTAGGTAGATAGTAATCAGGCAATATCAACAGTTTTCATTCAGCAAAGATTGTGTTGACCTGTGTTATCAAACTGGTGATGAATTCCTCTTTTGTTGCTTCTAATTGGCTGAAAAACTGACCTTTCGTGAGCTACCACTTTTTATATGTTCTCTTTCTAGTCATAACTAGATCTTCCTGAGCCATCTGGCGGAATGTTTAGCGATTGTGGAATTGTAGGGCCAGAGCCTGTATGTGGATACAGGTTCTGGTCATACGAAGTTTTCTTTTGAGCACTCCTTGGCCAGTTCATTGGGAATCTCATTGCGTTTAGTCTCCTAATTAGGTTATATTTCGATTTTGCACCTAAATTTGGTATTTTCATATTTTCACAGATTCGACAGTTTTTCGTAAATATCTCTAAAACCAAAAGAGATATGGTGTAGAGGTTGCGTTTATCAAAATCAGTCCTTTCAAATCTATAATTTGAAAGCATCGGAGCATCGAAAATCGACAATTTGCATTTTACCCTTTTCACGTGTCTATCTTTCTACGTCAATATCTGGAGATCTAAAAGAAATGCCGGACCCCGACTTGGGTATTCGTGATCAGAGCAACGAAATACATAAAGAAAAGGATGTGTATTTCATATATTATGCAAGTGATGGAAGCACAGTTCGATAAAATAGTTATACTACATATTTTTTTCATTACTTAACTATTTAAAATTGAGATTGAAATCTTGGGATTTCAATATTGACATAACATAACAAGAAGGTTTTTTAAATAGAAACATACTAATTTATAGCTTCAAAAATACTGCTCACTTTTTTAATTTTGCTCTCTTGATAATGTTGATTCGTAAAGAAGAGGTGAATAAAATCGTGAAGGTGTTTATATAACCGTCGCAGTCATAAATAATAAATATCAATTTGCCAAGTAAAAAAGTTTTAATATAAATAAACGTGTCGCATCGTCGACTCTACATTTCAGACTTTTCAGGTCATAAAGCGTCCGGGGGACAGTTTTACACTCAGGCAGAGTAGTTAAAGTGCACAAAAACACTTCTCTATCCGCTACCAACCGTGAATTATACATGGGTGAACCTTGCCTCGACATCTCCTTCACATTGAAAACTTTCATCTTACATCAGTATCAAACAGTGTTCGCATTATCGCAAAGCAGTGCGTCGAGCATTGTTAAGGAAACGAATTGAAGAAATCTATTTTCAGGTGTGTGGCAAAACATATTATGATCATAAAATAATAATATTGAAAATAAATTTGAGTATAGTATATACACTACTGCTTACGAAAATTCGGTCAATGGAGAAAATATAGAAATTCGATTATAGAGAAGATTGCTTAATTTAAAAAATGAAAATATTACTGTACAGTGATGCTAACCAAGTTCGCTACATAATGAATGACAGTATTTGGAAGGAAAATTAAGATTAAACATTTTATGATCGTCTTAAATGTGTTTGTAACACTAGTTTACACCGAAAATGTACATTTGATGAGAGATAGATTTCCTTATGTATTTTCTTCCGCTGAATTCGAAAATCAAGGTTAAATTTTTTTTTATGGAACAGTTTTTGAGATATTGTAATTTTTTCATTTTTTCGACCTTTTTTGACTTGACAAATCACATCTCGAGCTAGAAATGTCCGATTGGGTCGTTCTTGGTACCCAAATACAAGGTATTGAGATGACGAACAAATATATATAATCGGATCTTTGATTGGTAAAGCGGTTCAAAATATATCCATGAAAATAGGGCACATTTTCAAAAAAATCATATTTTACAGTGATTCTGTGCCGACAGAAAAGTATAAATCGTTCAAAAAACGTCTGGTTTCTGTTCATGTACGTAAAGATGATACTTTTACGTAAGAACTAAGACCAACCAGATGAAAATCGACCGAAAAATGACAAAGTTATAAGCAATTGAGTGAATAAATCCAAATCCCATATTTTCCGAATATTTTATTTTTTTCGACAATTTATTGTGTTTAAACGCTTGTAATACATTCTTGACATTTTTGTGTGTTAGAAATAGTTGTGGCTCTTGCTGTGTCTTCGGTTGCTTTTGGGATCCGTTTCTCTAGTGAGAAACCATACATAGTCTCCCAACATTGCTTCATCCAAAAATCCTTGATAGCGCCGCTCAATGGTCTTAATTTGTTGGTGAAATCTCTCGCCGTGTTCGTCACTTACGTCACCAAGATTGTCCGGAAAGAAATTCAAATGCGAATGCAAGAAATGGATTTTTAGAGACATATTTACACCTGTAAGAAATAAATAAAATGGTAAAAACAATACAATAGAAAACAACCAGGAATGAAATTAAATAATGGCATTCCGTACCCATCTTGTTGTAGTTCTCCAGCAAATCGGTAATAATTCCCTCGTAGTTAGGGCTTTTATTGTTCCCAAGAAAATTGGTAATAACCCGCTGAAATGAATTCCAGGCCTCGTTTTCAACGGGTGTTAAATATTTTGGAAAATCTGTGCTTTTTACCAATTTCTTTATGTGTGGACCATCGAAGACGCCTTCCTTGATTTTTGCTAAAGAAAGCTGCTGGAAAAGGGTTTTCAATTAGGAAAATACTTGGCCTTCCTTGTCTAAGGCCTGTCAGGGTTCTAAGGTTCCTAAATGTGATGTGTTGTTGTTTTGTTTGGAATAAAATCTAAGAACTCTAGCGTCAACGTGAGAACTAATATACGTTGCCAATATACCAACAGGCTATCGATATAAAATCATGTTCCTATACCAAAGACATATAAATATCAAGATATAGCAAGAGTCAGCTGTTTACTGGTACGAATAATAATTATTATTATAATAGTAATAAAAAAGTCAAAATACATAAAAATAACAAATAATAAATTCAATATATTTGCGTGTCAACCGAACTCATAAATTGTCGAAAAAAATAAAATATTCGGAAAATATGGGATTTGGATATATTCACTCAATTGCTTATAACTTTGTCATTTTTCGGTCGATTTTCTTCTGGTTGGTCTTAGTTCTTACGTAAAAGTATCATCTTTACGTACATGAACAGAAACCAGACTTTTTTTTAACGATTTGTACTTTTCTGTCGGCACAGAATCACTGTAAAATATTATTTTTTTGAAAATGTGCCCTATTTTCATCGATATATTTTGAACAGCTTTACCAATCAAAGATCTGATTATACATATTTGTCCTTATCTCAATACCTTGCATTTGGGTACCAAGAACGACCCAATCGGACATTTCTAGCTCGAAATATGATTTGTCAAGTGAAAAAAGGTCAAAAAATGAAAAAATTACAATATCTCAAAAACTGTTCCATAAAAAAAAATTTAACCTTGATTATCGAATTCAGCGGAATAAAATACATAAGGAAATCTATCTCTCATCAAATGTACATGAAAAAAATTTCATTTTGTAAACTAGTGTAATTGTCGGCATATGATTAACACGTTCAAGCTGGCGTGAATCAGAGGTGGTTGACATATAATTTTTACCAATAGATGGCGTGATTAATCGGCGATTGACATTTATCTATTGTATGGTAAAAACTTAAAAAATGGTATAAAACCACTTACCACGCTTAATACGCGTATTCTAAATACGTATTTCGACAACTAAGTTGACATCCTCAGTAGTTAAAATTAATAATCACAATGTTGAACATAAATTTAAAATTAAATTCAAAAGACTGAAAAAATAGAGCGTTGTCCGTCATGCGTTAGAAGCCGATCATAAAATTACGGTGGAATATTTAAAACCTACCAAAAATACAAGCAATACAAGAGATCTGGACATACACGAAAGTATTCATATTATTAAAACCAAAAATAACACATACATTGTAGATCCCGTTGTTTGTCCCATGATGAAGTTGTTAGAGCTGTAACACTATTAGATGTTGGTTTAAACTAACAATAGAAAGCGCAATCCATTGGTGTAAAAGTCAGTCTTCCATATCCCCTTAAAAGATATAGGGAGACAGGATAGATACAATAGAAGACCACGACAAGGGCGCTGAAGGTGTACCTCAGAGAGAGATGATCGTTTTTTGCGTTTAAGAGCACTGCGAATACGACACTTAACTTCTAAAATGTTATAAAGCGAACTTTTCCATGCCAGAACGATTCCTCACAGTCTGCTTAGTAACCACTACGTGGTTACTAAGCAGACTGTGAGGAATCGTCTTCGAAAACATGATATACATCCCTATGTAATAGTCAAAGGTCCACTTCTGACCAGAGAACACAAAAGAGCACAATTGGAATTTGCTCATGAACATGCCGAATGGGAGGCAAATGACTTGCACAGAGTGCTCTTCTCAGATGAATCTAGATTTTGTCTCTACACTTCGGACTGGCGAATTCCAGTTTAAGGACGACCAGTGAACGCTATTTACAGTGTAACTTCATTCCAAATGTAAATTACGGTAGTTGTTCGGTAATGGTGTGGGGAGGTATTGCTTTTGGGGGTCGTACTGAGTTAGTGCCACTACGAGGAGCCCGATTATCGACACATAGGTACATAACAGACACTTTAAACTGGCCAGTACGAAGTGTTGATCTCGATTCAATAGAACATGTTTGGGATCACGTAGGACGTCAATTAAAACACGAGGAATTCAGTATCGCTACCTTCCGACACTCGAAGCGGCACTTCTTAAAGAGTGGGATAATATGGATCAGAATTACATAGATAACTTAATTAACAGTTTGCTACATCGCATCGAGGTTGTGTTTAGGGCAAGATGTGGAAACACCTGCTATTGACTTAATTATGTAACGTTCTATAAGAAGCGGATTTTTTTTATGTTAAAATTTATGAATACTTGAGCTTGTATTGAGAACACCACTTGTTAAACCAGCTGTTATTAAAGCCTTTTGACATATTGATAGTCATTATTTACTACAGTTTACTACAATATTGGTATCTGCATTTATCGACAATATTTTTCGCGGAGTGTATATTGTGACTTGGTGATTTCTTCGTTGATAATAATTACACAGGCCTTCATAAAATTTGTGATGACGTGATTTTTGTTTGTTAAGCTCAGTTTTTATATAGCAATAACTAATTAAAATACAGTTGGTCTCTACCACCCACAGATTTTTTTTGCACAAAAGAAAAAGACAAAAATATAAAAAAAATCTTATAATAGGCGTTTTAATACATTTTAAAATGAATGTACTACTTCAAATTCTAGGTATTAACCCAAAAATTATTTTCTGTTGTGGTTTTAAAGAAATTTGTTAAATAGGCTCTCATTACCTGATGTAAATCTTTTATTACATGTATTAATTTTGGACAAGATTTCCGGGAATTTTTACCTGCTAAATCCTATTTATTATGCTTTCACTTTTTATTAGTACTGCGAAGAAGGATTTCAAGTTTATCACTCCAAACAAAATGTATATTTTAATGTCATTTACTTCATTATAGCTCTGAGTGTCGATCAGTAAACAAGTAAAATTAATTTGTCTTTAGTGTTGTGCGTGGTATTTGATAAATAAACATTGCTTAAAAATATGTCTAGCCGGTGTTGCAAAAACAAACCAGATGATTTCTGTTATATTTGTGGATATTTCGTCTTGAAAAAGTTTAAGAGACCATTTGGTGAATTTGTGAAAAATGCATATTATGCTTATTTCAAAATAAAATTAGGAGATCAAGATAAAGATTGGGCACCGCACGTTGTTTGTAAGGTATGTGAAGAAGGTTTAAGACATTGGACCAAAGGGAATAGAAAAAGCCTTCCTTTTGGAATACCGATGGTTTGGAGAGAACCGCAAAATCATCATGAAGATTGCTACTTTTGTTTTTGTGATATTAAGGGGCATGATAAAAAAACTTTGAAACATATTTTGTACCCAAACAATATTAAATTAACTATCAGACCAGTTCCTCATAGTGATCATGTACCTATACCTATACCCCCCAAAGTACTACAAGAAGATATTGAAACCTCTTCAACTTCCGGCTCCGTACAGATGGATAGTGATTTTGAACCATCAAGCTCAGGTCAAAACCAACCTCAGCTATTTTCACAAGCCGAACTGAATGATTTAGTAAGAGATTTAGGAATTTCAAAAGATCTTTCTGAAGTACTGGGTTCTAGGTTGAAACAAAAAAATTTGCTTGCCCCAGAAACTACCTTCAGATCTTCCTTTAGCTGAATATGACAGAAAAACAACCAAACGAAGCTTTTATGAAAAACTAAAACGATTTTTTGAGAAGCATAAAGAATAAATAACTATTTCTAATAGTTTCTATGTGTATATTTTTGTATTTTTTTAAATATAATATAAAACTAGCTTATAAATGAAATAAATCGTGTTTTTTCTATATTTTTTGATTTTACTGGTTTGAAAAATAACCTTACGTGATACAAAAAAAGCAGATTTGAAATCAGCGCTACCCAATTACTATAAAACAGTTAAAATTTTTAAATCAACATTCAAAGAGTTGAAAATGCAGGCCTGTGTTATCTAACACCAGTCTTCAAGTGTTGCTCTGGAGCAGTTTTCTTGGTTGAAGTTCTGTATTATTTTCAATGATTCTCTAACCGTTAGGAAATGTTCTTCAACAATATCCGAAAGAAGATTCTTCAATGAAAAAGCAACGTTATATAGCAACGTTCGCTCCACGAAGAAAAGTGTACGCGAGACCGTCTGTTAATAAAACTGTCTTTGCGAAAGTGTTGTACTAACAATAAAACAGGGTGGTAGTTCCGTTTTAGTTTTAGAGTTGCTTTTTTCGACTCGGAAAAAGGAAAATTATTTAGAAAGCGACATAATTAACAGAATAGACTTTTTTCGTGATCCGAAATCCATAATAACTTGTATTCGGACAGAACAGATTTAATTTTGTATTTTTAGTTTGATTTAGATATAAGCAAACAGATGTAGGTATATTTATGTTAATGTATTCAATCCTAGTTTTAAATTGTAAATATTGTAAAGTGTATATAGAAAAGGTTCTTGGAGTTCGGATATTATATTTAATGTTGTCACCTAAGACCTGGTCAGGTATTACATTTCTTTATTCATTGTCTTGTTTTCTACGGTCGTAAAATCTATTTATTTTATTACAGGCACAACCTTCTTGTTTACCCATCCATTTAGTAGTTGTAAATGTAATGTATAATAGAATAAGTTTTATTGACATATTTCCTGTTATAGATAAAGTGTTATATTATTATAATAGGTTAAATAGTTCGGTTCGATGCGATTCTGCGAAATATTATGTTATCTCTAACGCACTTCCTGGGTATTGTATATTTATTATTTTAAGAGTTATTTTATTATTCTATAATTAAGGGTTTCCGGCGTATATTGTTTATTTTATTACATTGATGACGTTGGAAACTACAGCATATCCTTTTCTTGAAGAAAGGTAAAAATAGTTGTAAAGAAATTTCTGTATAATCAATTTCGTCGTTTTCTCCATCTCTTGTAACTGGCGGGGACAAAACTTTCTTGCCGAAAAATTATTAAATGAAAAAACAGTTCCAACCAAGATCTCTTAGAGCTCACTACAGTTCTAAGTACGATCTCTTCGAGTTAACTACAGTCCTAGCTTAGTTCTCAGTGATCTACAGCAGACCGATTTTTATGTGGCCGGTTAGAAGTACCGCCCTCGAGATGCGCACGAAATTCATAGGTAGGGGAACCTCTGGCATTCAGTGTTTTACATCGTTTTAAGCGATAAACACAGTAGTGCAGTGCCATATTAAGGTAGTGAGTAATGGAGTTTAAAAGTAAATTAAATAAATGTGTTTTACACAGTCAAACTCGTGAAGTGATCTCAAATATATTTAAATATATGCAAGAAGAAAAAACCTCAGGGGTACTCAAAATTCCACTGGATCAGTTATATGAACGCGTTATTGCCGCAACGGGTGTTTCTGACAGAAGTATTAGACGGATTGTTAAAGAAAAAAGTGAAATAAACGCAGGTGCCGGTTCATCTTTTACATCGCCAAAGAAAAATAAAAAAAAAAACAAGCCCAAAACCGACTTAGACGATGCAGATAAAGGTGTGCTGCGTAGAACAATTTTAAATACCTTTACTGTTGACAAAATTGTGCCTACAATACCAAACATTCTAAGAAAATTTAAAGAAACAGGATACACTGGAGGAATAGATTCCCTTCGGAAAGTAGTAAAAGATATTGGCTTTCGTTGGAGAAAAACAAAAACCAACAGAAAGTTGTTAATGGAAAAGCACGACATTCGTCAGTTAAGAGTGTCTTATTTGCGTACCATTCAAAGCTACAGAAATGAAAAAAGACCGATTATATATATGGATGAAACTTACATCCACAGTTCTCATACCGTGGCTACTTGTTAGAGTGACAATTCCAATGAAGGATTAGCAAGGCCTATATCAAAAGGTCTAAGACTAATTATTGTTCATACTGGCTGCGAGACGGGATTCATTCCGAATGCTAAATTGATTTTTAAGTCTAATACCACAACGAGAGATTATCATCACGAGATAAATTATGAAAATTACAAAAAATGGTTGTTAGAAAAATTAATTCCAAACCTGCCTCCAAAGTCTGTCCTAGTAATTGACAATGCTCCTTATCATAATGTCCAAAAAGATAAACCCCCGAATTCTAATAGCAGGAAATCAGTTATGATAGACTGGTTAAGGTCTAAAAATATTTACTTCGACAATAACATGCTCAAGCCCGATTTATATAATATTATTAAAGTACATAAGCCAACATTTAAAACGTTCGAGATAGATGAAATGTTAACACAACGTGGCCATAGTGTTTTGCGATTACCGCCATACCACCCAGATTTAAATCCGATTGAGTTAGTATGGGCATCTCTTAAACAATATGTGGCACAAAAAAATTTATCATTCACTATTAGATATGTCCAACAGTTATGTGATAACTTTTTTGATGAATTTAGTGCTGCTGAATGGAATAAATGTTGTGACCACGCGATAAAGTGGGAGCAAAAGTTTTTGGAAGCGGAACCTCTCATAGACGAAGTTACAGACCAGTTCATTATTAATTTGGGTGAAGACTCTGAATCGGAGAGCGAAGAGGAAGTCAGTGATAGTGATTCTGCATAACTTTTTATATAATTATATGTATAATTTACCGTAATTTTTTTGAAACTTAGTTATTGTTCATTATTGTTTTCTCCTATAATTATTTTTGAGTATTTATGTATTATTTCTTATTGTAATTATTATTTTCATTGTTATTTCCAATAATATTAGTATTAATAATATTCTTTTCTCCACGACTATTAAATAATGTTATTACAACACACGCCTACGCTCGTTGAAGAATATACTGTTCTTTTGTACATATAGAAAGTTTAGAATGTGATTATAATGAGAAAGATATTAGCATAAACATTATTTGCCAATAATTCAGTTAATTATCCAAATTAGTTTTACTTAATCCTAAGCCTTTCTACCGTTAAATGTAGCTAACAATCTTATTCAGTCATCCCCTTAATATGATGTTAGTACGCTATTAGCTAGTAGGTAAGGTAAGACATTTTAATTAAACATCTTACATGAAACTATGCGTTTTATTTAACTTCTATTTGCCTTAATTTAGTGAAATACAAACCATTATAAACATGTTCAACAATGTGATTTTCTGAATTTATCCCTTACTACGTCCCAATGCACGACTCGCACAAAGAGTTTGCATTTCATTTTTCCGAATACTGTCTCTATCTAACACTGACCCTTACTTTACGCACGTACAAATTCTCCCATCGGCCACATGAAAATCGGTCTGCTGTAAATAGGAACACATATTATTTATTAACCAGTTTTCTCGGTCTTTAGTATTAAGACCAGATACTGCATTTGTACTAAGTTAACGGAACTCCAAGACTAAATTTGTAAATATATTAGTGTTATTCAAAAACTATTGCATTATTTCAACTCCAACTTCGGTCGATACATACCGAACTTCCTTCAAACGAGGGGGATGAAACAACTTGGATATATAAAGCAGGAACAAGCTAATATTTTACGTGAAAATGACACGGGAAAGTTTAGAACATAACTTCTTGAAAGGTCTTTCTTTGGAGACTGTGGTTAAGTAAAAAGTCAAGAAAGGTATATAACCTTTTACGACAATTAATAATCGTATCCTAAATACGTATATACGTCCACGTATGCACTCTCAGTGTATACATCGACGCCGTGTAAAGTTGTTGCGAGATTATACGTGTTAGCTTTACTGTGCCCCATGGGCGACACTTTGATTAATGCTTTTACCTACTGCTACGCAAACGCGACCAAATATAAAATAAAACAGATCAAGTAGCAACGTGGTTACGAGATGCTCGGTAGGGCCACCCTCTCTTGCTTCGGAACCACCTGGTGGAGAACGACTCTAGGTAATTACTCTGCCGGCTAGCTCAAAGTGATTCGGAGAGTGCGCGAGTAAAACGTCGCGAGGTGAAAAAGCGCCACTGTATTACTAAACCCAGCAAAATACCTCCTTGAGAACACGGAAGCGGGTGGGTCGAAGGTAGCTTCTGAAATAAGAGAGGATGCTCCTTGCTACTTGATTCAACTAACAAACAAACCAAACTTTGCTAAAAATATCACTTGCGGGAAAGGTAACAATCAAACAACGACGTCAACTATAACAAAATTTAATAAACATACGAAGCAGGTCAGAGTCTTTAGTATAATAACATAAGTAATAGTATAAGTTTAAATGTGTGATCAAAATGGTATAATACCTAATTATAATTTAATTTGAAGTCTCAAAGCAAAGCGTCATGGCTGTAATAAAATTAAATGAAATTTAAATAATAGAAAATGTCACTCAAATAAATTAACCCCCTAAGATAAAGGGTAGGTAAAGGTGCAAATAACAAGACAAAAGCTACAGTAAATAATTACCCCCCTCTGTTTAGCAGGTAGGTTTTAAAGTGTATAAAATAGAGTATGTTCCAAAACAAGTATGAACAGGTGAGATATGAATTAATAAATTTACGAAAATTGATTTACAAACCTAACAGCGGATAATTAGAACTCAAATTATGAATACGTAATTTTTAGGTTCTTCACAAAAAGGTTACATAGCTAATAACATAAGATATAAATGAACAGGTATGAACTGTATGAACAGGTGAGATATAAATTAATAAATTTACGAAAATTGATTTACAAACCTAACAGAGGATAATTAGAACTCAAATTATGTATACGCAATTTTTAGGTTCTTCACAAAACGGTTACATAGCTAATAACATAAGATATAAATAAAGTCGAGTGACGTACTCCAAGTTAACGAGTTTACTATTCGAGGGCTGATCTGAAAGATCGTGCCACGAAAATTAGCTCTATTAAAAAGCTCTTCTGGCAGCCGGTGAAGCTGACAGCCAGATTATTAAAATAAACAATCTAGATCTTGAACCCAGAGGTTCAATCGTCTGACTGTGCAATTCAATCCAATGCCTTGCGCGCTATCTTTATGTTAAGTTCAAAATAAGATTTAGCGACTCTGTAATGAGAACAGAAGAAGTAATGCGAATCACAGCTATGTAGACAGATTACAAACAAAAGCTAGAACGTACAAGAAAACGTTCCCCCAAGAATCAAAGCCGATACCAACAATCGGAAACTCTCTCGTTACATACAATGATTAGCTAATTACATTACCTCGTCTGTCCTTAATGACTGTACGGCTACTCAAGAGCCTTGCTTATGAGTATTCAGCATGTTAAGAATTTAATTAAATTGGATAGCAAAAGTTAAAATAATAATCAAATTTAAGATTTAGAAAATCTAAGGAACAAACTCTATATGAAGAAACAGCAAATGAGAATTGCATGCTGGAACATAAAGACTCTGTATTCAAAAGATCATGAACTAATTCCCGAACTCAATGAACATAAGATAGACATATGTGCACTCTCTGAAACGAAAAAGAAAGGTAGAGGAACAACAAGACTTAGCAACTACATCTTACTGTACTCAGGAGTAGCAAAAGACCAAAGAGCCACATCAGGGGTTGGTATGGCAGTAAACGAGAAATATGAAAAGAATATAGAAAGCACAGAGTATGTTAACGACAGAATTCTAAGAGTAAAAATGATGTTCAATCATCCCCTGCACATTATATCAGTATATGCACCTGACATTGGCAAACCCGAAGAAATGTCAATAGATTTCTACGAAATCCTACAATCAGAACTGGACAAAATCCCAAAAAACGAAAAGATAATCCTATTAGGAGACCTAAATGCTAGAATAGGAAATGAAGCAGTAGATGGAGTAAAACAAAAATACAACGAAGAAGTAACTAATAGAAATGGCGAAATGTTGACAGAATTTTGTGCACAGAATGAATTACGAACAAACAACACATACTTCCCTCATAAAGACCAACACAAATACACCTTTTACGACAATAGATAAAATAAATCCATAATCGATTACATCATCACAAACAGAATGTTCATGCCCCAACAAATAGTAGATATAAGAGTCCTGTCCTCAGCCAACATTGGAACAGACCACAAATTAGTGCTAGGAAAACTACGAATAGCAATGTCACTGAGGAAACAAAAGCCAACAACAAGAGCTGAAAAATTCAACATAGAATTGCTCAACCAGGAAAATACGAAACAACTATACGCAGACCGATGCAAACAATACATTACTCTTAACCCAATAATACAACCCGACACTCTCCAAACAGCATGGGATAAACTGAAACAAAACATCTATAAAGCCGCCGAAGAAACCCTAGGCACACGCACGGTATCGCAGAACAGTAGACCGAACAATAAACCTTGGTTTACAACGGAAGTCAAGGATATCACAAGGGAAAAGAAGAAAAATTATTTGCAATACAGGGAATCTCCAACTCAAGAAAACCGAAATAAGTATATTGAAACTAGGAACAAGGTCAATAATAGGGTTAGAGAGATCAAGGAAGAATACTGGCAGGAATTCAGTAACGAAATGGAAGCAGACATGTATGGAGCACAAAAACGAATTTGGAAACTACTAAGAGGCATGAAACGGGAAACGAATGAAACAATACAACTCAGAACAATTACCGAAGAAACTTGGGAGAAGTATTTCAGAAATCTTTACGCAGACATAGAGAACCCTGTAGAAACACAAGAAGAAGACATACAAAACGACCCACCAGAAGATTGCACGCAAATTACCGAAGAGCAAGTAAGAGAGACAACGAGGAAACTTAAGAACAGGAAAACTCCAAACCAAGACAAAATACCAAATGAGCTAATAAAAAATGGAGGAACTGCCACCATAAAAGAATACACAAAACTGTTTAATATCATACTACAACATAGAAGAATACCTGAAGAATGGAAGAACAGCGTAACAATACCCATCTTCAAAAAAGGACACAAAACCGATCCAGCAAACTACCGTGGGATAAAATTGTTGAGCACCTCGCTAAAACTCCTAACTAAGATCATTGCGGACAAAATAACCCCTACAATGCCAATAAGCGAAGAACAACAAGGATTTCGAAGAAGTCGATCCACCACTGACGCTCTATTCATACTCAGACAACTGATAGAAAAATCATTAGAGTACAATACCCCTGCCTATCTTTGCTTTGTAGATCTAACTAAGGCCTTCGACAGAGTACAACTAAAAGGCGTCATCACGATCCTGGAAACCAATAATACGAAGAAAGAATACGTAGAACTCATTAAGGGCCTAAACACGAACACAAGAACGCAAATACGCACAAACCTCACCCTAACGCAACACCTACGAACCACAACAGGCATTCGTCAAGGCGATAGTCTCAGTCCTTTATTATTCAACGCAATCATGGATGAGCTGGTGAAAGCTGTAAAGAACACCGGATTAGGATATCGGATGGGCATACACAACATAAATATAATATGCTATGCTGATGACGCAGTACTTATTGCGGAATCAGAGGACGACCTACAAATAATGTTACATGCTTTCAACAAACAGGCAGGAAAACACAACATGGAAATTTCCATAGACAAGACCAAATGCATGACCATAGCAAAAGAACCTGTACGCTGCAAATTGGTAATAGAAAATAAGACCGTCGACCAAACCATGTCAATCGAATACCTTGGGTGCAAAATTACAAGCGCAGGGTTTTTGGGTGATGAGGTGAAGAAACAAGTAAACAAAGCAGCAGCAATATCGGGACATCTTAGGTATCCAATCTGGAGAAACAAACACCTAAGTACGGAATGCAAATCAAGGATATACAAAACATGCGTACGACCGGTGATGACATATGGTGCGGAGACGAGAGTGGAAACAACGATAACAAAGAGGATACTAAGAACAACCGAAATGAAGACTCTAAGAACGATAACAGGATACACATTACATGATAGGCAAAGAAATACAGATATAAGGGAGAAGTGTCAAACGGATGACGTAGTCAGATGTATACGGAAAAGAAGAAGAGAATGGAACCACCATGTCAGCCGAATGACTCCCGACAGAATGGCCAGAATAGTACGAAACAACATACCTCACGGAAGAAGACCCATAGGACGACCACCAAAACGCTGGCGAGACAGCTGGCAATCAAATTCACAAGAACTGCCGCCACAAAGAAACCGGAACTAAACAGGCGATACGCCTATCGAAAGAAGAAGAAGAAGAAAATCTACACCTACTTCATATTATAGTAAATAAAACGTCCCCAAATGATTTTAAATTGAATTAGCCTTCCATGGGATTGCTCGGGTGATCCAACTCCGTGTTATATTTTACGATTAAATGATGATCTGACGCCAACTTGACGCCATCTTGGATGTGGTGAAAATTTCCTTCTGGAACTTAATGTGGCCACGTGGATATTCCTCCAAATTTACCGTTTAATCAAGAACAGCAATACGGAATATAATAACGCAAGACCAGCCTTCACTTTTCACTCTTAGGTTCACCAAATCTCGAAAAGAACAATGGATTGCAGGTATATCCACCTCTCAAAAAGCGGTAGAACAATATAATATAGGAATAACGATAGATTCGTTGTCTATAATATCGAAATTAAAATCCTGCAAGGATGAAAGAAACAAATAAGCCAACGCTCAAGTGAAAATAATAAATCCTTACCGCAAATATAAAACCACACACGAATGGAACACAAGTTAGCGCTTCAAAGACTTAAGAGCAAGTGCCCGACAAACAATGCACGAGAAATGAACAGGCCGGACGTACGTCATAGAAATTGTCGGAAAATTTGGAAGAAAGAAAATAATTACACAAAATCCCTGACAACGTTATTGAGCGATATAGGAGACTAATGATCAACAAAACGTATAAAAAATTAATATCGAAAGCCGAAAAATAAGTAATATAAGGATACCTCAAACGTCTAGAGTTCTGTAAAAGCAAGTGACACTAAGAGACGTGTAGGTGTCGCGCCAAGCAAAAGTGAAGGAGTTCGCTCAATTAAGTTTAAACCAAATGGAAAATTAGCAAATTGAAGCATCCAAAAGAATATACAAAATACTAAAGAAAATTATCACAATAAAAGAATTGATTACAGAGTAACCGAAATTGAATTTATAGGAAATTCAAAATGTAACGTGACTAAGCATATAAAAATTTCCAAGATGTCCGACAACGTTCGAAATGTAAGCTGACAACCGAAAAAAAAGAATACGGATATAGCGGCATCCAAAATAATTGAACATAAATAAATTAAGAAGGAATTAAGGTTTGAAGTAGCCCAAGTTAAACGATAATTAAAAATAAAAATAAATAAAATAAAAATAAACGAAAATGTTGAAAAATGAAAGGCCTAGGTTGTCTGATCGTAAAAAGATAATGAAATAAATTCATTAAAAATTCCCGAATGATCTCAAAATGATTTTTCGAGCGTAACACTACTGATGATGACAACTTTGTTGTTGTTTGACGAAATACATATTTCGGATACGATTATTAATTGTGGTAAGGGGTTTTATACCCTCTTTTAAATAACTTCATTGAGTTATTGTGGAATAAGTATGGCAGTAAAATAAAGAGTATAAGTCCTAAGGAACTTATATGGAATTGTCTTCTTAAAGACTAGAATAATACGCCGTATGAACTTTTAAAAAAATAAGTTAGAAGAAGGCTGCGAGTCGTGTAGGTGAAGGATGAAGGTATATACTTGCTATTCCAAAACAATAAAATATTTTCGTCATTTTCATACGAGTCTTATTTTTTAATTTTACCTTATTCAACGACTACGTTGAACGCACATACGCGTATATATATACAGACATAAACATGCATAGAGGTTGAGAGGGAGCCACTAATTTGCAGAGAAAGAGGAGGAAGATCTAAAACACGATCGATTAAAGAAGAGGGTAGGTACAAATAAAACCGCGAACGAGAGAGGTAGACAGTAAACGAAAGAAAAAACACAAGGATAAAATGTGTCCTAAGCAAAGCGACAACGAAGAGATGAGGATCTAGAAAATTGAGAAAACCATAATGGCATACCGAGGGGGCCCCTTCCCATGATACATGTGATATTAATTCACGCTTTCCGCCTTATATGCGCCACAAATTTGATAAAATTAACTTCATAGATCTTTGCTTAACTGTGCGTCTTCCTGCATACTGGAAATTGTTGCCGAGAAATACATTATTATGAGCAACAAGAACGGTATGACGGTGCTATTGCTTTATCTGCAATATTTCTTATTCGCGTGTACTTCATATTAATTAAAAATGTTTTAATATAAATAACCACTTTTCATCACAAATGCTTCTTATTCTAACTGAGTAAATAAAAACACGCGATGAGATAACGTAATTAATTTAATTTTTAATAATAATCGCGAAATCTGGACGTTTAAATAAAGAAGATACATTGTACACAATTTTTGATTGAAATCATGTACATTTCCACTAAAAATAATCTATGACAATGGACCCACTTTAAATTCAATATTAAACTTATCTTACGTATCACAATCTCATCAAAATACATATACCAGAAAATAGATTTGCCAATATGATTTTAAAATGAATTATTAATTAATTGATTGCCCAACAGTGAATACCAATCAAAGGACAATAATAAATAATTTATAATGAATATATACTTAATTATACATTCTAACTTGAAATAACATAAAATAATTATATTTTATCGTATGTACATACATAATTTAGTCTTTTTAAATAATAGAACTTGTCTAATACTCCTAAACATCAGATATTCTACATATATTGTACAAAAGCGAGTTTAGCAATAAATAGGTTCTGGGGCGTCGGTAATACAAATATGAAATATATCTAGATGGACGGTTAACCTAAATTTGAAGTAAACAGGATATACACAATAGCATTAAACAATGGTTACTCTATTAATATTATCAATAACATCATCAATAGTCAAAAAAAATCTAATACCCTTTCTTTACTTTACACAAAATTAAAACAACAATATCACTAATTCCTACAATTCAATCACTTACTTAGGAAACATTTCGGAAAAAAATGGTACTTTTATTAAAAACTTAATAACGAATATATGTCGTTTAAAATAAACGATACTATACAGAACATTATTAAAAACAACAACGATAAAATAGACAAAGAATCAAAGTCTGGTGTACATAAGTTAACAAATTAGGATGAAAGAACACGAGAGAAGTCATAAAGAAAAGAAAACAGATTCAACTTTCGCAAATAATTGTTTAGAAATTAACCATAGATTTCAAAATTTTACATATTCAAGACTAACAGAAATAAGAAAAACACCCTAACCACAATATATATCATTAAATACTATTTTATACGTATTTCGGTAACTAAGTTGCCATCTTCAGTAGAATAACCTTAAAACTGAAAAAATGTTAAACGTAGCGTTTTTGGCTAAGGTAAACCTTAGAAGATATGCTCTTCACCAAATCGTCAGTGGGATAACACTAAATTCCTAACATCGAAATAACACTTATATACTACTTAAACCTAGCGTGAAATTTAGGGAACCGTGAAGCGTAAATACATGAAGCGTTAATGCTATTGTCACAATAAAGCATACAAACTGGACTGAGGGATTGGTCCATTGTCAGAATTCATTAATTTATTCTTATTTCTATATATATATAAATACTTTCATAACTATCTAATTCTCTATAATTATTAACAGTTTTAATCAACCTAAGGTTATTTGCCGGCACAGAATGACCTGTGTCCCAAATATGTCGGGCAACGCTAGATTTTTCGGGTCTGTTGAATCTAAAGTGGGAAATATGTTCCTTGTAACGAGTTGAAATTGAACGTCTAGTTTGGCCCATATATTTTTGGCTGCAATCGTTACAATGTATTTCATATATACCAGATTTATGTTCTACCTCAATTTTGTCCTTGGTGTTACCTAAAAGTGATTTTAATGAGTTATATGATTTAAACGCTATTCGAAGAGAATGGTTTTTGAAGATAGTGCTCAGATTCCTAGATGCTGAATGGCACGGTAAACAAACAAATTTCTCACCTAGGTCTTTTTGAGGTAGTAAGCTCGTGGTATCATAAATTATTATAAATTTCCTAAGCCTATGTTTCTTAATTAGGTTGGTTATTATTTTCGAATCGAAACCATTGTATGCAGCGATGCTTCTGATTAATCCAAGTTCTTTTTCATATCTATCTTTTGTAAGCGGGAAACTTAACAACCGATGGATAAGAAAATTAAAGGATGCCATCTTTTGTTGGAAACTGTGATTTGTATCCGCGGTTATAAACTTGTTCACATTGGTGTCTTTTCGGTAAATATCTATTTCTAAGTTATTATTATTCTTAATTACCAAAACATCTAAAAATGGTATTTGTTCATTGTTTTCTTTTTCTATAGTGAATTTAATTGTAGGGAATTTCGAATTTAATTCTATTAAAAAGTCGTCCAAATTACACAACTTGGTATTAAAAACCGTGAAAATATCATCGACATACCTCATTCATACTTTAGGGAAATATTTAGATGATCTCTTAAATTCTATCTCAAAATTACTCATAAACAAGTTCGCCATAAATGCAGACAAGCAGTTGCCCACTGCTGTGCCATGCCGCTGTTCATAGAAGTTTCCTTCAATTTGAAAGCAGTTCTGAGACATGCATAAAGTTGTCAACTTCAAGTATTCATTTATTTTCTCGCGTTCAATATTGTTCTTAAGCAATAAACTGTCTAAATATTTCAGTGTTTCAGGAATAGGTACAGAAGGGAACAATGAACTGACATCAAATGACACTAAAATTTCACCCTGTTCCAGCTTATAATCTTTGATTTTTTGAATATTCCAACGAATTTTGAATTGAAAAACTTTCTGGTTTCTCGGGTAAATTTTTAAACTCGTTTGCCAACCATTTTAAAATCAAGTACGTCGGTGAGTTAATACCCGATACAATAGGTTTCATCGAATTACCTGGTTTGTGAATTTTTGGTAAACAATACATTCTAGCTACAAAAGAGTTGCTTACGTTTAGTTTAAATTTGAGGGGAGCAGTTATTAATTGTGGACAGTCTTTTAACGCGCTTTTAGTTTCTCGAATCATCTTAAGGAGGGGATTTTTGTTTAATTTGATATAAGGTCCATCCAATATTAAATAATTAACGCGACAAAAGCAAAAAAATTAATTTGTTAGAAATTAATAGACATAATAATTTACGATTAGCCGATGACCAATTAGATTTAAACAATTCCCCATCTACTAAATTCAAGATTGTTAAAATTTTCCACAACCATTTTTTCTCAATAATTTGTACATAAATATTCGAACTTGCATTTTAAATATGCAGTTTTTCAACCACCTGATGAAGACATTGTATGGCGAAACAATATTTTAGTGGATTTACAATAAAACAAAAATTTAAACAAGAAGTTTAGCACTTATTTCTTATCGTCAATTGTGAAAGATATCTGTGAAATAATTATCCGCTATTCTGCACATATTACGCAAGAGAGAGTTTGCCAACAATCGGCGTCGGTAATACAAATGTTGCATGTTTGGATGAATCGTAGATAGTAGATGGCTGCCGTCAATAATCCCATTCAGTAGCTTCCACAAAAACATGAGTCAATGTCTTTGTCTCGGTTAATGAAGGGATTGCAAACCATGACATTTTAATGCTAAATCATAGCCGACATTCCTCAATGGATACCGCCAGCCCTAAATCAGACATATTTCAATCATCGTCGTTGTATCTTCTCAATTCTTATTTGGTGATTAGACAATGGAACAATATTCCAAATAGCTCAAAACAAACGTGAAATATAAGGACTTTAGAGTTCTAAAGTCACTAAATTGTCTGGAACTGTGTATTATAAATCCTAATCGTTTCGAAGCCGTTGTAGAAACATATTCAATATGATTCCTAAAGCTCAGCCGTTGATCAAAAACTACACCCAGGTCTAAACACATCAACATAAAGAAGCAATGACTAAGAAGAAGTAACCTTATTTATAGTTTTTAGAGAATATCATTCGTGAGTCTCGTTAATTTAGGAAAAAATCTTTTGCCACCTCTTCACATCAAATTAGGAATGATGAAAAACTTCGGGAAGATGATTAACAAAGATGGCGAAGGTTTTCTTTATTTAGAAAACACATTTCCTAGAATATCCGAAGTTAAAATAAAAGTGGAAATATTTGCGGTCCCCAAATCAGGGAATTAATGAAAGATGCCAGTTTCGAAAACACCTTAGATGAAAGAGGGGCACCTGCTTCCCAGTCCTTCAAAATTGTTGTATCAAACTTCCTCGGAAATAAAAAAGTTGAAACCTATAAACAGCTACTGAAAAACTACAAAGATTTGAGAGTAAATATGTCCTTGAAGATACATCTCCTCCGTATACATCTAAATTTTTCCCAGATTATCTTGTCGACGAGAGCGATGAAGATGGTGAGATATCACAAAAAATATCAGCCAAACTGAATTATACTACAAGGAAAAATAGAACGAAAGCATACTTGGGATCTACTGTTGCGTCTTAAAGGAGACGAGCCAGCAATGAAATACAGCCCTAAGTCGAATCGAAATATGTTTGTAAATAAAATACAAGGGGCAACCTACTATTGTTGAGAATAGAAAGATTGATACATGTTTTCAGAAATTTTTATTTTAAATATGTTCAAAGTAATTGCCATCAATAATAATACACTTAACCATTCTTTCCTTCCATAGTTCAAAAGCGTTCAGCGATCTGTCTTTAGGGGTATTATCAAAAAAAAACTTAACGGCGATATCAATCTCTTCTACTGACTAGAACATTTTCCCTCTCAAATGTTTTTTGATGTCAAAAATAGCCAGAAGTCACACATCGCCAAATCCGGTGAGTAACGAGGATGTCCTATAACTTTGATTTTCTTTTCAGCTAAATACTGAACAGTTATTCGTGCTGTATGGGACGACGCGTTATCATGATGTAACATAATTCCCTTTCTTGGCACTTTACTAAACACAGTAGGCAAACAATTTTTAACATAGCATTTAGCGGCAACTGTGTTCTGATCTTCTAATTTAATTGCGGCCACCAAACCCATACTCCTAAAAAATACTGCGTACATTACTTTTTTCATCGCTCGCTGTTTTCTCACCATCGAGGAGGTTTCCTCATCTTCATGTATCCAGATTCGCCTTCCTTGGCGAGCGAGAACATCAAAAAACGGTATGTACGTTTCATCGCCAGTTACAATTTTAGAAATAATTTGATGGCCTCCAGCATTCAACATATTGTAATGTACCTTACCTAAATTACCTATATTGTACTATCTTATTGTATTTCTGTAATAATTATTCATATATAAATGTTATTGTTAATAAGATACATCTCATATAAATTCACGAATCATCTCTTAAAATTATTGTTCATTCAAATAAAGGAATCTTGTTTGTTTGTCTATATTCAATAGTTATGTGTATGTATAATCTTATATCTAATTTTCCCATTGATAACTCATGATGTATATTAAAGGAGAAATTATCATTAATTCAATTGAATAATTGTTCTCATCTTATGCATATTCTAAGAAATAGTTGATTAAAGTGCACGTATTCACATTTAGTTTCGACCCTTGATCTACTATTAATGATATTTCTCTTATCTATTAATATATATATATTTGGTAAAATAAGTAATATAGCAGTAGAAGTAGTAGTAGTAACAGTAGTTTACAAAATCTCTAAATCATCCTTGGTAGTTAACCAATTTTTTGTATATTATTTAATATAAGTTATTATTTAATAAACTTGGTGAAGTTAAGTTGTGTTTTAATTCCAAGAAGTCCATTACAATATCTCAAGTTTGTTGACAAGTTCGAACACGTTCTGCTTTGTGTAAATCTGTCAGATGATGGGGTACAAGCCGAGCTACAACCTTTTTCAAATGTAAATGTTCGTGCAATATTGATCTCACTTGCGAGGATCCATTCTTCAGCTTGGACTCTATCATTGCATCGATAATGCGTTTGTCGTCTTCCACTATCTTCTTCACTGCAGCAATATTTTTTGGGATTAACAACATTTTGTAGAAGGGCCAGCTATTTTCTGTGTACAACCGAGTTACAACCTCGTCCAAATTTTTTATACCATCTATAAACAGTAGCCAATGATGGTGCGAGGTCCCTAAATGCCGATTTTAAACTTTCCTCACACTCATACGCGCTGAAGCCTTTCTTGAAATCATAGTAAATCATTATCCGAAAGTTCTCTCGTGATAATTCCATTTCTTCGACAACAGAAGCGTATTCTATAGGTTATTTCTGAGACACTATTCAGCCGAATTGCACAATCTAAACTGCATTTGACAGATAAAATAATGCACTATTTAATAGACAACAATTTGTTTTTCATAGGTAAATAGATTTTTCTATTCTTAATAATTCTAGCTTATCCTTCGTATTATGTACCTAGATTATTTTTAATAATATAAAATATTATTAAAAATCTGGTGTGGAGAACACAAATACAGGTTCGCTATTAATATTTTTGTGAGCGTGTCCGAAAATATCTCTCCCCAGAGACGTAGATAAGTATTTCACCTTTCTACAGGCTCATCGGTACGCCCCTGCTGGAGAAAGAATATTTCCAGACACATTCACAAAAAAGAACCACATCACCACATCACAGAAATTATCCAGACCGGGCGTAGAAGTAAATTCAGAGCTGCGTGTTGTTGGACAGCCGAAGTACCTCGCCCCGTCCACATAACCAATGTGAAGTAACGACGCCCTTCCAAAGGTGGCACAGTCATCCCTCCAGAAACTGCATTTTGTTTGTGAATGTGTCTGGAAATATTCTTTCTCAGACAGGGGCGTACCGATGAGCCTGTAGAAAGGTGAAATACGTATCTACGTCTCTGGTGAGAGATATTTTCGGACACGTTCACAAAAATATTAATAGCGAACCTGTATTTGTGTTCTTCACACCAGATTTTTAATAATATTTTATATTATTAAAAATACCTTTGTATTATACAAAACTGGTGGGGTTTACCTACTCATGTATGTTTCAATTATTCTGATACCAAGATTATTCCTTAAAAAAATAAAATATTAGAAATTTGGAGAGCGTTTTACTTAAAAAAACTTACGTGCTTTGAAAATTTAGAAAGCAGATTCGGAATAAGCAGGAAAAGGCTATAACAATCACCATCTTCAGTAAGTGAAAATTCAAAACGTTAATTTTGTATAGCAAACGCCAATTAAGTTGGCGCGAGGAGGGGTAAGTTCGCGCAGGATTAAAAGTAGTTGGGAGATTTGTATTTGGTTTTACATCAAATGTCAGATAATTCTAACCTCTGAGCGTGTATCACTTTATGATCTCCTAGCAAAGACATTATGTTCCGTCAAACGTCAATGACAAATGTATTCTGACAATTACTTGAGTAGTGGGGGTAGACGTTTTTAAAAACTGCTTCTGCGCACCTCCTCCTCGCGCCAACTTAATTGGCACTTGCTATACATTGGTATTATTATAAAATGTTATGTAATTATAAAGATAATTTTACACAAAAATAAATATACTTTAATTAACTTTCGTAATAGTTAAATATCGCAGGTTTGTTTGTATAAAACATTATATTCAGAAAAAATAATTTTTCCTCCTACCAAAGATTCTTGATAAGATTAATGACAATAGATTTATATTCAATTTATCGATTTTAATTTCATATCAAATCAAATTCGAAACCGAAATACTAATATTTGATATAATTTACTCATCCTACATCATGAGGAACATCATTTTTGTATCATTGCTAGTAATCTGTAAATTTATTAACGCCGAAGATGTTGTAATAAGTATACCGCAGGGTGCATTGACGGGAACAACGGATACTGACAGACTGGGCAGAGAATATCACAAATTCTTGAACATACCCTATGCTAAACCTCCAGTTGACAATTTGCGTTTCAGAGTTAGTATAAATTTATCGAATATTTATAAAAGAATTAATATTTTTCTAAACTTTACAGGCACCAGTACCAGACGAAGGTTGGGAAGGAGTGCGACCAGTTATTGATGAGATACCATTATGTTTCCAGTGTTCTTATGCTGGGTGTCCTGGTTCAGAAGATTGTTTATATCTTCACGTATACACGCGAGTAAATATATATTGCTTAATAGTTTTAAAAAAATATTTCACATTGGATATTTGTAGTTACCAACAGAAAGTGATGAATTAAAAGCTGTAATGGTATTCATACATGGAGGTGGCTTCACTGCAGATGGACCAACGGAAGGAGCAAAACATTTGTTAACAAAAAATGTTGTTCTTGTAACTTTGAATTATAGATTGGGTATATTCGGTAAGTATTTAGTACGGTTAAATTTTAAAAGAATAAAAACTATTTAATTTTCGATTTAGGTTCGTTCAGCGTAGATGATCCCGAACTTGGTGTGCCTGGTAACGCAGGTATGAAAGATCAGGCCTTGGCAATAAAATGGGTGCGTGATAATATTATGTACTTTGGAGGCGATCCCGACAATATTCTTATTTTTGGAGACAGTGCCGGGGCTGCAAGTGTGCACTTACAAGTTTTGTCACCTATGAACGCAGGTATGCTAGACATTTAAAAGAAATATATTTTTTAAAAATGGTAATATTTAGGAAATATACACAAGGCGATATGTGAAAGTGGTGTTGCTCTCTTTGATCTAATGAATGGAGTAAGAGATAACGGTATATTGATCGCTCAACAACTGGGAATACAAACAGAGAATTTGAGTGAAATGTTAACGGCGTTACAGCAAGCCTCACCTTGGGATATATGGATTGCAGAACAGGCAAGTAATATCTTTTTTTTTGCGAAAAGGTTAATTTTAATTTTAAGATTGGATTAGATACTTGCGATGGCAGTAAATTCTATTTCACTGCGACCATTCTGAATTTAATGTGGTCCTCATGTCTCGTTAGAGTCATTTCTCTAGCCCTGCTCTTTTAATTAAGCTTAGCAGCTTCAACAGCAATTTTTTCAAATACAGATCTTCTTTAGGGTTCCTCATTTGTAGTAACCGCGTTATAGTCTTGGCGTCGCGGTTACCTCTTCTTCTTGGCAGAATCTACATATAATTTCTTCTGTTAAGCCCATATTGTTCATAGTTTGTTGAGTTTACACCGCCCTGTTAATAGGCCTAATAACATCTTAACATATATACTGTCTCTTTCCAGTAGGTCCGTTATGAACTTAAGCAAATGTTTCTTAAAGAACTGTTTTGCCTATCTTTGACAAGAGGAGTTCTTCCACCTTTCCCTAGATATAGTTTCAGCCCTCCTTCATGGCTGGATTAATAATTGCTTTTGCAATGCCAAAAGAAGGCTTTGGTCCTATGAAGGCTGTAGACGAGGCCTGATACGCTAATCCGTCCGCTTTCTCGTTAAACCTATGGTCTTCGTGCCCTGAAACCTAGCGGGTAATATCACTTTCTTGTAAATATTGAGCTCGCTTAAGGCACACACAGAATCTCATACAAGATTAGATTTAGCTTGCATTGAATTCAGTGCCTTTAACATTGCTTAATTATCGAAGACAACATAGCAATCTTAAATGGACGCGGTACGATTCTGCTTCACCCTGTATGTTAATTTTTCCAAAGCAATGATGCAATGCTTGAGCATGAAATACCTTTTCTTTCTGCTTAGGCTCATTGGGATAATTGTCATTTCTTTGAGTCCATATATTTCTGCTCCAACCCCTTTTTCTGTTTAAGAGTCAATGAACCAATTAGATTCCATCTAGACGGGTGGACTTCTCCCTATATGGTATGACGATTTTAAATTTCTTATTAAAGTCGAATTTCTGAAGAATGGTATCACTCAGTTTCCCTGTAATGAAATCTGCTTTGCGTTCTTCCATCAACTTATGATGGTCAGGACCGTGGACTTGGCTTGTAGGTGTCTGGCCTTGTATTAGTATGTAGGCTACTGAGATTGCTTTTCCTTGTATATGGATATCTAGAGGTGGTCAATTTAGTATCACCTCCACCACAACAGTAGGAGTTGTTCTTATGCTAGTCTTTTAATTTTACTAAATGTTTCAGATACTTACCAGTAACTATCCCAGGATTAGCACGCCTCTAGTGGAGATAAAGTCCAACGAGCCCGCTTTTCTACCAGACGAAATTATAACGCTAATTCAAACTGGAAATTACAATCACGTACCTTTCATAATTGGACATAATAATGTTGAAGGACTGTTCATACAAATAAGTGTTAAACAAATGACAGGAGAGAATCTTCTTATAACGGATTTTACCGGTTTCATCCCACCAGATCTACAAATAGAAAAAGGCTCTGAAGAAGAATCTATATTGGCAGAGAGGATTAAGAATTTCTATTATGGAGATACCGAACCAAGTCGGGATGATATTACTCAGGCTGTTCAACTTAACACCGACTTTACTTTCGCCTATCCATCCTACAGAGCAGCGGTAGAGCATGCGAGAACCGCAATATATCCCGTGTATTTCTACTATTTTTCTGCAGATACGCTACTAAATTTATTTAAGAGAGCAGAAGAAACGGCTGCAAATTTCCCGGGTATGTTTATGTTCTAGGCTTAGTTAAGAAATAATAATCGATTAAAATTTATAGGCGCTTCTCATTCTGATGAAAAGGGATACTTGTTCGATTACCCAAACACACCTGTAATCGAAACAGGCAGTGTCGAGGAATTAGCGCTTGAAAGACTAATCACTTTGTGGACAAATTTTGCGTTTTACTCTGATCCTACACCGAATGAAGAAGAAAATGCTTGGCTACCACTTACTGCTGATAGTTTTTCCTATTATCACTTCGATACAAACAGTTCGACTGCGTATAGCGATGGGAATCCACCGAAACCAGAAAATATGGCTTTCTGGCAACAGATCTTCGATGAATTCTTTCCAGGAAATAAGAAGTAGAATATTTTGCTTAGTGTCATACTAACCAGACATTTTATATTTAGATTGTGACAATAAAACGTTTTAAATATTAAATTGTTTAAATGTAATTGAACTTGTTACCAATTTTCCAATTTGACAAAAAAAAATATTTATAGGCGAGATGCCTTTCTTTGGAGATATTTAGATTGGCTGCATTTACCAGATGGAACTGTTCCAAAAAATTCTGGTGAACAGCGGTTATTTTTATGATGAGCGGTCGCCATCTTTTGTAGCGTTAAAATATTTCGCTCCAAAGTACGCTCCGTTTCAGCGCAAGTTGCTCAAAATAAAAATGGCGCATATAACAAAGTAAATAAACGATTTAACCTACAACTCTGAGGTTGATCAAGGTTAATGGACAAATTGTACATAATATTCAATACATAAACAAATCAATCATTCATTATTTTGGGTATTTTAAAATATCAATGGACGGAGAAATCCACAAATCTACTTTTAAGCCAATATAAATCAGTTTAAATCATCTTCTAGAGCAGAGGCTCCCAAACTCTTTTTTCTCAAAGACCACTTTGAAAGTTTTGCTGGTTCCGGTGGATCCCCTGCAGCTACATTTCTACCATATTCCCAAAACTCGACAAAAAATGTGAAGATTAGATCTAACTAGGGAAATTTGCGTTGCGGCTGAGTTATTGGTTAATTATAATTGATTGTGCTGTGAGTGGATGTCAAAAAAGTAAAGTTAGCTAATCAAAAAAGTGATTCCATCCAACTTTACTCCTTTGACATCTACTCACAGCACAAGAAACCAATCAATTCTCACATATTTTATTTAGAAAATTCCCCATTCGGAGTGGTAAAAATAAAAAGAAAAATAGTATATTTCCTTGTGTTGTATTTATTCAAATATGTAATTATTACACTATTAATTATTATTGTTATCATATTATATTGTAATATGATAACAGTCGTAATATAATTAAAATTAAATATTAATAACGTAACGTAACTTCTACAATGACAATCACAAAATAGTCATAATTTTAGTGGAAGGGATGTACTTGATGGATTGCCAGCAAATTATCAATATTTGGCTTCAGTTTTGTTAGGAATAACCGCAAATCTCCCCGTTCTGTGATATTCAATCTGCTCCTTTTTTTTGTTAAGAGGTTTGTAACGACACAAACTTTTCTCGACAAGATATGACGAGGGAAAGGCTATCAAAAGCTTTCTCGCAATTCCCCACAGTCCAGGATATTTTTCGGGTATTTCTGCCTGCAGCCAAAATGTTTGATACCCTCTTTTAAATTTCACCTTCAGTTCCTCGTTAGTGCTAAGCTCGAGTAGCTCCTCTTGTAATATCACATTCTCCACTTCCGTTTCATCAAGTGGATTTATGATCCATGGTGGTATTTCCATCGTCAGAATATCTTCAAATCTGATTTTAAAGTCATCATGCAGGGCAATTAAATGTTGAACGTATGTGTGAATATCCTCATCTAGGCATTCTACCTGTGACAAGTTTGAAAACTGGGAAAATTCGCGACGACTAATATTTTGCTTCATAAATTTCAATTTTCCAAGAAAAGCTGAAATTACACCCTTTGTTTTTATTAAATTGAGGCTGTCCCCTTATAATTGTAAGTTAATGTCATTAAATTTTTTGAACAAATCTGTCTGCTTTCAAATTGATCAGGTTTTCTTTTAAATCTGGATCTTTACTCTTCAGAAACTCTAAAACTGATTCAAAAACATGTTAAACATGCACCTTTCGACAACCAGCGTACTTCAGTATGTAAGAGCAATCGTTGGAAGTCTTTATCATTTTCATCGCACAATTGTGCAAATAAAAGCGTATTCAATGCATTGCTTCTTATTTTGTTAACTGCATTAACTACAAATTGAAGCGATTGGTGCAATTTAGCACTCAAATTTTTCGCTACTAGGTGTTGTCGGTGGATGACACAGTGAATTGCAGTTACCTCTGGTATAATTCTTTTAAGATGGCTTATAAACCCACGACATCGCCCGGCCATGGCAGGAGCTCTATCTGTTGCCACCGAAATAACGTTTGTGAATGGAATCGATTTTTACTTAAAAAATCACTGAGGACATTAAATATTGATTCACCTTTAGTGTCCGTCTCCAAAGTTTTCGCGAATAGTAGCTCCTCATGAATTTCTTCGTCCATAACAAATCGAACTTATGGCAATAATAATGCTTCATTACCAGGTAAAGTTGACTCGTCCAGTTGAATAGAAAAATGAGTTGTTTGCAGATAATTACACAAGAAACTTTCAATATCAGAGCTCATTTCGTCAATACGTCTTTGTCCAGTGTTGTTACTCAAAGGAATTCTTTTGAGTATGTCAAATAGAGATTTGTGCAGAACAGTTTTTAAAACCTCTTCAACAGCGGGTAAAATTAACTGTTCTCCAATGGTGTGCGATTTTCCAGATTTCGCTATAAGTAATGAGATATTGTAAGATGCCCGCAAGCCATCATCGTTACTTTCCGACGTTGAAGCGAACATACTGTGCACGGTGGGTCTCTTTTCATATTTTTCCTTCAATGTTTGAAAATATTTCAAATCTTACCTATTTTATCAGGATGGCACCTTCTTAGATGATCTTCGAGCTTCGATGGTTTCATAGAGTCATTGCTCAAAACTTTGTTGCATAAAAGGCATATGGGCAATCGCTTGTCTGCCTTTGATGGAAGAAAACCAAATTTTAAATAATCAACACTGTACTGTCGACATTTCTTCTTAGATTCAGCCATGTTTCGTATCAGTTACCTACCTGTAAATAAAAAAAAAAAACTTTGTTGTAGTAATCTTAAGGCGGTCTTACTCAACAGGATATGGCTATTTTAACAGGATTAATTGATTATTGGAATGAAATAAACAAAGGACCGGCGGCAAACTGATACTAATTATTAAAAGAAAAGCAATAAATCGCTAAGATCAATAATTGAGTTTTATGAAAACGGCTGAACCGATTTTAATGTAATGTAAAACATTTTCTCATTAATTATATTTTGATATATTTCTGTAAATTCGATAGAAAATACCTGTAAATTATATTCTGATATCAAAACTTCGCGATTTTAATTATCTATTTATTACTTTGATGCACGTTACGAGTATGTAGTATATAAAGACACGTACAATTTATGAAAATATATTTAATTATTAGTGAACCACCAAACAGTCGGGAAATAAAAAAATTACTAATAAAGTAGGGACAAGAAGTTCAACCTTACTCGGCTTTCTGTTCTTTTATGGAAGTATCTAATAATGGCTCTGTTCAGTATTTAATTTTTAATACGTACCTACTACACGCAAACATTACAAATATCTTATTACAACATAAATATATCTCCTATCGCAGATGAGTTGGAAGAGATTTCTTTTAGGAATAAGCCTCACCTTTTGTACATACGTATTTTTTTGTAATTTGTCCATTTTTTGTTTACTTACGTGTACAATAAATTGTAAAATAAATAGATAAATAATAAATAAAATAAAAGTATGTACAACAAATAGGCAGGTAAGTACTTACTTTTCCGACAGTGGCAAACACTAACATCGTTTCACTTTATTTTACTTTTCTTTTCGAAATTCGGGAAACAAATGAGTATCGTTTATCCGTGGAATTCGTATTTATATTGGTGAAGAATCAAACAAGTTCATGCAAGATTGCAATCACACACACCACAAGTCGTACTTCGTCCTTTTCACGTCTGAACAAGCATTGCGGACGGCGGCAGCGCTTTGCAAGTCTCGGCACGTTGTACTGAATATGGAATATGCAAGTTTTTACAAGTAACAGTCGCTGAGCTTCTTAAAATATTCTGCCTACATTGATAGGTGAACTCGAGCCAACATATTAGCTCTTCACTATCGAAACCAGATAAATTTTCATGGACCCCCGCTTACGAATTGTGAACCCCCATTTTTTTGTCACGCCAACGTAGACCCCGGTCGAGTCTCCCGTGGACCCCTGGGGGTCCACCTGGACCACTTTGGGAATCAATGTTCTAGAGGTTGGGCCAATTCATTTATAACATGTACTGCTGAATGCAAATTTAATAAATCATCATTCAATATGAACTTCATGTTTTAATTTTAACTAATATAACCTACTTTCAAAACAAAAAATATGTTGCTCTCCACTTGTTTTATTTTTGGTGATATGCGGAAAGAAATCGTTCACTCAACCCCAACATGTTCACGGAACTGTTTATTTGTATCATAGTTCTGGTGAACGCAGCCATTGTGACGGCAAAACGTTGTGTATTTGGACAAATTCGTGCCAGTTGCTAATTTAGTCCACTTAAAAGAAATTTATAAACAATCTGAAGTTGCTTTTGAAGAAAATTAAAGACCACGAATGGAGACTATATGGAGATTTAAAAATGTTATATATGTTGTTAGGCCAACAGGGTGGGTACACCAAAATACCGTGCTTTTATTTTTGAATGGGATAGCAGAGCTAAAATGCTGCATTGGATAAAGAAGCAATGGCCCCTACGGACCGGGGTCAAAAAATATTGTGCACAAAAGTTTAGTGAAGCCAGATATCATACTTTTTCCCCCAATACTTATAAAATTAGGTATAATAAAGCAATGTGTAAAAACTCTGAATAAGTATGGAAACTGTAGTTAAGTACCTTTGTAGCAAATTTTCCGGTTTGTCAGACGCAAAATTTAAAGAGGGTATCTTCATTGGTCACCAAATTAGAAAATTGGTTTTACTTTAAAGCTACTATGGCTGTAGTTGAAAGGGAAGCCTGGATTGCTTTTGAAAGTGTAATGTAAAACTTTCTAGGAAATCGTAAATCACGGGATTATTAAAAAGTTGTTCAAAACATGCTGTAAAAGTTTCGCGATTTAAGTTGAAATATGAGCATAAAAATTAACTTTTGTATGCTATTCTTGATTTTTTTCCGGTAAATTTTGAACAAATGAGCGAAGATGATGGAGAAAGATTCCATCAGGGCATAATAGACATGGAGTAAAAGTACCAGGGAAGGTGAAATACAAACATGATGCCCGACTGCTGTTTAGGTTTAAAAAGAAACATCCCTGCGTCTGTGCATAAAAGAAAAATGATTAAATGAACTTTTCAAACAAAGAGGCAACGGTCTTATTAATGAGAGTTCCAGAATTTCGACTAAAACTATTTGGAAGTTATGTATTTTTTGATATATTAAAATATAAAAGTGTCAATTTGTCATTACTAAATACAACATAGTTATATACGTTGGTAAAAAGCAATTCTTTTTTATCTCGTAATTTGAGTTGTATCTGGATGTTATAGGAAAAAGTTTAAATCATGCAATCGCAACAACAAATTTAGTCAATATTACCTATTAAAATTCAAACCCCAGCGAACAAACTTAAATTTGTAAACTAATCTAATTAATGAATGTTAACAAAGACAAATCTTCAATTTCTCTTCAAAATTTTACTTAAAGGATCGTATGCAGTATATTTTTTACACTTAATTAACAAATTTCTTTCACAATACTAAACAGTAGGGTGGGTCACTGATGTATGAGAAAAAATAAAAGTTCTCGAATCATATTCTAATAGCAATATTTTTTTGTCTTACGTTAAAACAAATAAAAATTGCTAAAAAAAAGTTAAAAAAAGTTACATCTTGAGCCCGCACTGGAGCTCCTAAGATTTAACTATTTTTGAAAAAAAAGCCTTTTTTTAAATGTTAATATTTTATTTATTATCAATTATTATTAATTAAAACTGAAAACATTTTTAATTAAACTTAAAAAAAAAATAAAACTTTGGTTCTTATACAACATAAAACAATAAAACCACGAAATTATATTAGTTATTTTTTGGTCACAAAATCTTGTTTACTGTCAAATCTGGGCATCTCTCGTCTTGATTCAAGTTTCGTCTGTATTAAACCTTATCTTGATTTTTATCGTATAGAGTCATGGATGCTTCTGACACTATTTTCACAGTTCGTTCCACCGCCTGAGTATGACATGGCAGCTTGGCAAAAATTAGATTGTCACTTTCTTGACACTCAACTGCCGCATTTATTTCTACAGTAGTGATGTTTCGAAGAACTGACTTAAGTAATAGAGTTTAATTTTGCTGGATTCCCCAAAAAACAATTATCCTTCCATATATATATATTACAAAAAACGCCCCAAGCTGTAACTCTGTTATTTATATTTCGATTTTCATGAGATAGGTACCAAATGAAATGGTTTTATGAGTACTATGTCTGAGGGTACATTTACTTTTTTCCAGCACCACCTTCAATTCCTAGCGATTGTCAATTTTTTTTTTAAGTGCACGGTATATATTTTTTTGCATTATTGAATAGAGATTTTTTTCCTGAATCCATTGATGTACAATACATTCATTTTAATTGTAAATTTAGACGAGAAAAAAATTAAAAGACTTTCCAAACATTCTCTTAAAGTGACTTGTATTATACTCAAAATAAACTTGTAGCATGTCGGTAAGTTGATTGAAATTCAACCATATAATATTCAGCGATAGTTTGTTCCACATTTTCGCATGTGGAACAAACTATGGCCCAGATAGTAAATGGCTGCCCCAGAATAAGTTCCCCTGGTGGTATCCAGGAACTGAGCACAGTATTGGATTGGCTGAAGAATTTAGATATTGGTGTATAAATTAGTTTTACAGCCATTTTTGTCATAAAAGTGATTTGTACACTAACATCTAATTTTCGCTTTCGCTTCTCATACGAAATAAATAAATAAATAACATTAAAGACGGCCCAATAAGAAAGAAAAACAAAGTTTTTTATACTACTAAACGCTTAAATATATAGGTTGCTTACAGTGGTAAATTACTTATTTTTTATATAAAGAATATTCTGCGAATAGAGATCAGAAGTTATATTTGTAATTTTCCTAAAAGGTTAACAAACACCAAATCGATACTAAATAATTTACAAAAGGATAATTCATTTGTAATTAAAAACGTATAAACTTTAATGTTTCATTAGTATTGACGAGAGGCAATCGATATGCTTTTCTAAATTGCAGGTGTTATACTGGATAATTGTAATAGTGTTGATATAACAGCATGTAGACGATGGTTTTAAGAATTTAGTGGGGTCGACAATATTCATGGGCAGGTAAAATTTCTTTAGACACAGATGTACATAACATCATTTGCACTAATTAAAACAAAAGAGTGCCTGCAAGCGTAGACGTGTAGAATTAATATATTTTAATATTTTTCCAGATACGGATATGTTAATACTTAGAGCAGACAACTTGTATTTGCACCATATTATGCCGTAGCAAGAACTTTAATTGTTCTGATTGTTTCAAAACATATTAAGAAGATTATATAACTCATTTAAAATTTAGCCAATAGCAATTACAAATTTTACATAGTTACCATGTATTGATAAGTGAATATACTCTTGACGACGTGATATAACCGTTTTGGTGTTTCGCTTCCTCCAACAATATGAATTTTGTCATGGTAACAAGTGTTTTGAAGTTTGTTGATAAACGTCAAAAATATATTCAGCAATTTTCATAAGGTTTTTTTAATTTTTTCGACATGGAACGCTTTGGTATAAGCTCGGGGACCGAAATAGATAAAGAAATTGAAGATTTGACACCGCAAAATACCGTTAAAACACATAAATATGTTTGGAAACAGTTCACCGAATTTTGTGAACAGCGAAATTATAAACTTTGCGCTCAAACTTCTGACGAACAATTTGCAAGTATTTTGAAAGATTGGGCATTCAACATGAAACGTGCAGACGGCAATGAGAAATAAACAAGATTCTGCCAACTCTACCATCAGCAGCACCTCAAATTCAACTTCTAAAGATAATACAACAAATATTTATTATAATAATTGTACTTTTAATTTCAACCAATAAAAAAATCTCGTTAGTTAATTCTTTATATAATCGTAACGAATACCACTCGAGCAAACGAAAATAATCCATTATATAACCTCTTCACTCGACGTATATCCTTAAAACGCAGAATACGTCTCGTGACTCGGAAATATAATCGATTATTTTCTATGCTCTTGTGATATTATAACTGAATATATATGAGTATATTTAAACAATGCACTTCTAGAAGTTACGGTGAAAAAATGGTTTGTAAAATTTAAACTAAAAATGCCTTTTAAAGATACCTTTGAAAGTTGGGACACATCCACAACTTATTGATATATTAAGTATGTGTAAATTCCCCACATGTTTAATGAAAAAAATAAGATAAGACAATAAGTGTATATTATCGTAAAATTCGCTATTGAACTATCTAGCAGTCGATTATTTTTTTAAATCGCCTAGTTACAGGTGACAAACCTTGGGTATAATATGAAAAATATCAAGAGCAATCTATCTTTGAAACATTCAAGTGAATTCCTCTTCAGCACTTCAATGAATTAAACCGCTAATATACATGTGTATTGTCATCAATGGACCACCTAAAGCATGTGATTTAATAAACATCCAAATTTAATCGTAAAAGGATATAGCAGTCAATATAGATTCACCGAAAGTTGAGGGTATTAAACTGATATATTCCTAGTAATTCTTCCTGTTTCCCTACTTGCTGAATCTGGTATTATTAAATTTCTATCTCTTTTGTCCATTGCAAACAACTCAGTTAGCGAAATGTCCGTAGAACCTGTAAAAAAATCAAGGTGACACGCGAAATGCTGGTAGTACAGCTCTCTAGCACTAGATGGTGAGAGCTACGTTTATACTAAGTCAGTCTGTCAGGCGGTACTTTTCTAGGTGGCGAAAAACAGCTTTTGTGTTTATATTTGTTGAGTTGTTTGAGTTAATGTAGAGTATCGCTATGGGCTAGAAAGCGTGCTAAATTAAACAAAATAACGAGATCTACAAACTCGTAAATAAATATCGGTAATGAATCAAACACCATCCACAAATTAATAAATCAAAATCACGAAGTTACTTAACAAAGATAAAAATTTATCTTCTCATAAACACGTCTTTCTAAACTCAGAGAACATTAGCGTCTCGAGAAAATATATATATATTTTTTATACGTAAGTAAATTATATTATTCTTATTATCATTATTATTATTATTTTGAATGTATTGATTTGTGTATTATTCCATTGTGTTAATTTTGATATATATTCTGTATTCTTTGTTATTTGAATTAAATGACAAAGAACGTTTTTTAAAATTTCTGATATAAAAAAATCTTCTATAACTTTAAACTTTTGTACGCTTGGGATATCAAGGGCATATTTTTTTCATGTGTCATATCAGTTTGTTTATTTTGTTTCTTGTAGGAGAAATTAAAAAGCTTCTTTTTAATTTATTAGTTTTAATTTTGATCGGAAGTCACTAGGGAGTTTTTTAACGTGCGCTGCGGTCACTTCCGAACGATATTTTTACCTTTATAATATTGTTTAATATATAATGATATTTTTTTTTTGTATTAAAGTTTCATTTTAAGATTGCCTTGTGTGTTTTTGAATTTTATAAGTAACTCAAAGACATTATTATTATAACATTTGTCAATACTCTTTTACTGGCGCATTATAAATTTGTAGAAGAGAAAAAACCACGTTTTCCGATTGGAACCCTGAGGGAAAAGCTGTCTCATCTAGAAAATAAACCGACTAAATATCTAAGCTGGACAGTTTGGTTGTGAATAGTGGTACTATTAAATTCAAAACTACTATTAATAGCAATATGTTTATTCACAAAAATTATATTTATATTTTCTGAATATCTATAAAAATGTATATGTAAATGTTAATGATTAATATAATTAATGATTTTTTTGAAGATATATATGTACGTATATAAGTATCATTAAATTTTTAGTGTTAGTAGCTTATATATTTCATATGTAACATGTATTCGAATAATAAATTTGTATTAAATCAAATAAAATTTTACAAGTTTTTTTTTTTATTTCTAATTTTATATCACGTTCTTCCTGTATAATTTTCAACCTCAGCATGCTTTCTTTCTTTTTCTCTGCCATCTCCAAATTATGAGCGTCTTGCAATAACTTTAATTTTAATTTATGCTCTTCTAGAAAACATGCCTCAACTTTTGCATTTACGAGGCTAACAGCAGTAGCTTGTGCATAGTTATAATCTATTTGCATAGAATTTACAACAAACAATATTTATTATTTATTACACACATGTATGCATAGTTCTATATCACCCTTACCATAATCAAATTCTGATTCAAGCCCTATTAATTGCACACCTATTAATTCTTTAATATCTGCCTTTACACAACAGCTCCCAAACTCTTCAGGTGGGCCCCACCTGTCTTCTGTGTATGAGCTTTTTCAATAGCAAACTGTTTCTGTTCATTTCTTTAAATTTTCATATTTACTTTTTAAAGTTCTGCTATCACGGAAGACATCCCCACATATATTGTTAAACTCACCAGTCAGATTATTTCATGATTCTATTTTTTTTCTTGGAGGCTGAATCGGTTATTTTATTTTCCAATACATTTATGTACTTTCTACCAAGGGATACTAACGTAATTTCTTCTCTGTTTGAGAAATTTGTTTCCGTTTTTTTATCCAATACTAATTATAAAAATATACTCTGTACTTACAAATAAATAAATAAAAAATATAGAAAAACATACCCGATATATTAATTACTGAAATAAATTTATGTAATGTAGTAGCAAACATGTACAGGCTGGCCCAAAATGACCGAAGGGGTTTTAATTCCTTATAACTTGTTTATTTATTTATTTTTTGTTTTCAGTATTTTGTAAAGAAGACTTGGGGAATTTAAAATGGAACAGTACACAATTGAACAACGTGCCAAAATCGTTGAACTTTATTTCTCAAATCAACGATCCATTGTTTTGACTCAGCGTGCATATCCTCGTTATTTTAATGTGCGGGTTGGACCCTCAGAGTCAACAATAAACCGTCTGGTTGCAAATGTTCGAGAACAAGGGGCAGTAAGGAAACTTTCTGGTGCCGGCAGACGACGAACGGTGCACACGGATGACAATATTGAACGGGTACAGGAGAGTATTCGAGAAGATGGAGGAACATCAACCAGGAGACGTTCGACACAACTTGGCCTCTCAAGAGGGTCGCTGCAGAGAATTTTGCATACAATAAGAATGTTTCCATACAAAATTCAGCTTGTCCAACAATTGAAACCGACAGATTACCAGCAACGACTTGATTATGCAATTTATTTTACATCAAAAAGCAGAAGAAAATCATGATTTTATTCATAATTTAATTATGAGCGACGAAGCCCATTTCCAATTAAATGGGTTCGTTAATAGGCAAAACTGCAGGATATGGGCTACGGAAAATCCAAGAGTAGTTCAACAGCGAGAATTGCACCCACTTAAGTGTACCGTTTGGTGCGGTGTTTCGTCGGAAAGGATAATTGGCCCATATTTTTTTGAAAATGAACACGGTGTCGCCGTTTCCATCACTGGTGTTACATATCGGACAATGTTGGAAAATTTTTTAAGGCCAGCCGTGGAAAACCATCCGCAAGTATGGTTCCAACAGGATGGAGTCACAGTGCACACTGCGAGGGACACAATGGCTCTTTTACGCGACATCATTGGTGAACGAATTATTTCCCGTACAAGCGATTTTAATTGGCCTCCGCGTTCACCGGATTTAACTACTTCAGACTGTTTCCTTTGGGGTTATTTGAAAGGAAAAGTCTATATTAATAAGCCTCGAACCATACAGCAATTAAAAAATAATATACGCGACGAAATCAACAACATAACACCTGAAGTTTTGCGAAAGGTTATGGAAAATGTTTTGGAAAGAGCACGAATATGCGAAGCAGAAAATGGCCACCACTTGCGAGATATAATTTTTCATAATTAAATTAAAAATATTCTCCATTAATATATAGTATTTAAAATTAAAAAAATTTAATAATTATGTCTTAAATAAGAAGTTATAATGAACTCAAACCCCTTCGGTCATTTTGGGCCACCCTGTATTTGTTGCTTCTGCTGCTGGCAAGTGAATAAATAGAAGAAAAAGGCAAAAAAATTTTTCTATCGTATGCACCGAATTCATCATTTTCCATTACTACCAACCGACTTTAGCCAACAATCAAGTGACTACTTGTTTATCACCTTTTGTTCAACGCATACAAGCCGAACTAGCGTCATCTTTGACCAGTAGATCAACTGAACTAAGAGTTAACTGTAGTTGGTACAACTGGCCCTAAACGTTTTATAATTGTAGCCTACAATTAAAACAATTTTAATTTTCTCACTTTTACTTAATATACGTTCCATTGCGGCACTGATAATTCATTTCAATATCTTTAAGCAGTTATAGTTTGATTAAAAAATATAGTCCCACTAATTCGTCTTCTTGAAACTGCTAGTCAGTCGCCTATTTTTTGTGGATGTAGCGTAGTTTCCACAAATTCATCAAGGTTTTCTGCAGACCAAATTCTCATATTTTACTTGTTTAAATATCCTGAAAGACGGAACCAAGCGTGATCCGAAAAGAAGCATTTATTGAGAATGTCATTATTATTTACGTTATTCAAAATCTATAGACAATACTGTGTTCTCGTAACAAAATCTACCTGTTTGAGTTCCGAAACTGCTTGAATTTTAAATGGAAACAACTTTAAGTCCTTTTTTAAAATAGTATGACATGTTCCCACTGACAAATGAACTTGTGTGTTTTGCAATTGAGTTTTTAGGTGAATTGTCCATTCGACGTCGGATATCCTCGATGCAAATTACTGTTCGTTTTCTAGGTGCTCCACCGACAGGTTTACGCTTACTATTACCCCTGTTTCGCCAAATATAATAACACAAGCTTGAATATGTTTTTGTAGTTGGGCGTAAGTAACTGGCAGATTAGGATATTATCGGAAACCATGTAAGCACTGATTAGTGGAATAAACCCAATCTGCATTTTCTAATTTTTGGCCAGTTCTCTAGTAGCTTTTAATAATAAATATTTTATGTTGTGAGTCGAACATTATAATAGAATAATTTAAAAATATAAGGGTTTATAATTTGAATTTAGGTATAACAACTCTCAGAATTTGGAAAAGCTTCGCATGTGCTCCAATCTTTAATTACTTAAAAAACAGCCTACTATAATGAGGGAAGTTTTTTAAGGCACGTTACTATACCATAGCGTATCGTGTATGTATATAAATTATATTTATTTTTAAGATAGGAATCTTGCGTTTTAGATATTGACCTGTAAATTTGACGAGTTCAGTAGTGGTTTCAGACAACACAGATAATTAGGATCGTTAAAAATAAAGTAATTATAAGATAAAGTTTTGGAAATACTATAATCATAATTTACTATCTTTTAAAATATATTATATAAGTTATTCATTTAGTGGACGAGCGTACAATACGCTGTGAAAAGTCAGCCATGAAGTTTTTGGAAAGCTATTTCATACTTTTTCTCGTATTAAAGTTAGGCAGTTCTCAAAATCCTATCGTACAAATACCGCAAGGTTTGTTACGAGGGGCTACAGATGCTGATAGACTTGGAAACGAATATTCTTACTTTACAAATGTACCCTTTGCTAGGCCACCAATAGGTAATTTAAGATTTAGGGTGAGTGACAAAATTATTAACTTAAATATCCTTAATGACGAAATATTTTCAAGGCACCAGTTCCGGCTGACAGATGGGAGGGTATAAGGGAAGCAGGCGACGGAACTACACCAGGGTGTTTCCGATTTTCCTTCTTAGGAGGAATAGGCTCGGAAGACTGCTTGTATCTTAATATATTTACACCGGAGGTAATTACTTATTAAGTTAATCGAATCTTTCAAAGTCTCTAATTGAAAATATTAGTTGCCGAATGGTAATTACACGCCCAAGGCAGTAATGTTGCATATACATGGCGGTGCTTTCACGCAAGGTGCCCCAGATACTGGAGCGAAACATTTATTAACAAAGGATGTTGTGTTAGTTACGACAGCTTACAGACTAGGAATATTTGGTAAGTTACTGATTTTATAGGTGTATATGATTTTAAATCAATAATAACACAGGTCTACAAAATTAAACTTTTTGACACATGTTTTTATTTTGAAAACTGATTTTATATAATTTTGGTAGGCTGATTTCAAAAATTCTATGCATTTATTTGTATCACGTAAGGTTTTTTGCAAATATTAAATGAAAAAAAAACGATATTTCTAAAAAAAATTATTTGTTTATTGAGTGAAAAGGTGAAATACAAGTTAAAAAAGTGGAAAAAAATACTTTAGTCAGTCTTTTTTAAGTGAAATCTTTGTCTTTTTGCCAGAAAGCTGCGTTGTCCGGACATTCGGTTGTATGTTTTTAAGGCCATATCCCGTTTTAACATCCAGCAGTAGTCCGCCATCATCGTTATGCTCCATCTGCCTTGGTATCGCCGTTCCATTTCCTTAATGTCTTGGTGAAACCTCTCTCCCTGTTCTTCGCTAACTGCTCCAAGATTTTCAGGAAAATAGTTCAAGTGTGAAAACATGAAATGCACTTTCAAACTCATATTACAACCTAGACGATGAAAGTGTTGTAACATATTTTGAAAAATATTTTCGTAGTTTTCGTCCTTAGAGTTCGCAAGAAACTTATCAATTACTTCTTTAAATGAAACCCAGGCGTTTTTCTCGACATTGGTCATTGTGTTTTGAAAAATCCTTGTCTTTGCATAATGTTCTTATCTGCGGCCCAACAAAAATACATTCTTTTAACATGGCATCGGATAAGGCTGGAAATGTCTCGCACAAATATTTAAGACACTGTCCATTTTTGTCTAGAGCTTTAACAAACTGCTTCTTCAAGCCAAGTTTGATATGGAGAGGAGGCAGTAAAACTTTTTTGGGGTCAACCAAGCTATCTCTTAATACATTTTTGCTACCAGGTGTAAGGCTTGTTCTAGAGGGACATTCTATTTGAGTCCAATGTCTATCCCTTGCTCGACTATCCCACTCACAAATAAAGCATGGAAATTTTGTATAACCTCCTTGTTGTCCTAGTAGCATGCACAGCACTTTAAGGTCACCACAAAGCATCCACTGATGTTCTTGGTAGTTTATTTTCTTTAAAAGAAGTTCAAAATTTTCATACGTTTCCATTAAATGTACCGAATGGGCAACGGGAACCGAGGCCAGCTCGTTACCATTGTGCAATAAAACGCCTTTTAAACTACGCTTACTTGAGTCAATAAACAGGCGCCATTCTTCTTTTACATACGGCACATTTCCTAATTTTGAAATTAAGTCAGGAATATTGTTGCAATACACTAGCGGTCCGTCTTGAGTAAAATATTTATATTAACTCATTTTTGCGATCCCGGTAAAAGCTTGATGTGACGCCAGGTGCCAGTAAATGTCGAAGTCTCACGAAGTCGGGAGGCTAACATTCGGATGCATCCTTTGGAAGGTGCAAATCTCTAATTAAATCATTTAGTTCGCTCTGGTTAAACACTTCGGGCTCTTTGAAATCTGGTGTGAAATCTGAGTCATCTGGGTCGCAATTAGATTCCTCTGATTCTGACGATATGACGGTTTCTAGTGCTTTTGGGGCGGTAGGTATCGGTACATCTGGTCCATGAGGAAATGGTCGAATAGCAGAGTCAAGATTGGGATACACAATTTGTTTCTTATTTTTTCTGTTGAATCCTTGAACATTACACGAACAAAAATAACAATCATCACTGTGATTTCTAGGCTCTCGCCATACCATAGAAACACCAAAGCTTAAACATTTCTTCCTACCTTTTTGCCAGTTTCTTAATGCTTCCACGCAAATGAAACAAACAGTATGAGGAGCCCAGGACTTGTCTTGGTCGCCAATTTTTACACCAAAATAAGCGTGGTATACATTTTTCACAAACGAAGTTATAGTTTGCCTCTGCTTTACTACGACATAATTACCACAGATATAACAAAAGTTATTCGGATTGTTCACGCAATGTCTTCTTTCCATATTTATACGTTCTAGAACACTTAAAATACGCAACAACGAAGACAACAAGCGCGCGGACACAGTAGCACGACGACTAACACAACCAAACTGCACATAAGCAGGTTTCAACGTTGTATTGACGCTTCTGAGCCGACTCTGTTGCTTTACTGAGAAATCTAATATTAACCAGTGTTGCCAAATCACATTTAACTTCATAAAAATCAATTTAAAAATCATGCCTAACATGGAACAAACATATACAAATTAGCAAACAGCTTTCAAACATCAAAATCACTGTAGACCTATGTAATTTATACTATTAGATGAAGATTTGTTATTAAGAGAACTTCTAGTGGAATTTTCTTTGTTTATTTTCTAGTATCGTGCTCTTGATTTAATTTTTTCTAATATTAACGGTATTGTGACAGTTGCTCATGAGGATCAACCTCTTGTACCGGAAGATTCGTATCATCCTGCGTTATGCGTGGAAATTAATAGTCTTGTTCATTCAGCACTTCCACAATTTCCCGTGACTCGAAAGGGCCATTACAATTTTCGTAAGGCTAACTTTACCAAGCTTTATGAAGATTTTTAGTCACGTTGGGTGGAATTCCTTGATGGTTTCAGTGATATTGATCTTTTACTTGATGAATTTTACAAGAAGTTTTATAACATCTTAGATCGATCTGTTCTGGAATATCAGAACAGATCTTCACTGGTTCAACAAAGAAATTATAGCAATTCTGAAACTAAGTAGCAAAAGCATGGATTATGGAAATGTTCTCACAGTATGTATTACTGATTATAATAAATTTAAAATGTTTTGTGCTTTAGCTAAGAATCTAATATTCGATTCTTACAAAATATACATGAATAATGTCGACGAAACTGGAGTTATGCATGACGATCTTAATGAGATAGATAATCCTCAATATACCTATTGCTAATTCCTTTGCTAAATCTATTTCTAGCGTATATACTACCCCTGTAAATACATACACATCTAGCGTCCCTATTATGGAGTTCTCATCGTTTTGGATATCTCCTATATCTAATTCGGAGTTGAAAGAAATTATGCCCTCCTTTCCGAATAAATATACATTAGGCGACGACTTAATACCTAGCTTTCTTGTAAGGCATGCTCGAAATTTTCTTGTTGTTTCAGCAAAAAGATTACTAATGTCTCCATTTCAACATCGGTCTTTCCTAGATTGTGGAAGCGGGCTAGAATGGTTCCAGTTTGGCGACGACAAGACCAATACATTAAACTATCGTACTATTGCTATTCTTTCCAATTTTGCTAAAATATATGAACAGTATTTATATAATCACATATTCTCTTATATTTCTCCGCGACAACATGGCTTCTTCTCTGGAAGATCTGCTGTAACCAATCTGGCAAGCTTCACACAATATGTGAAAACACTATAGTGAAACTATTGATTGTCGGGGTCAGGTTGATTACATTTATTTTGACTATTTCCGTGCATTTGATACTATCGATCATGTAATACTTCTACATAAACATTCTTCTTTTGATTTCTCTTCATGTCTTCTCAGACTTATTTAAACAATAGAATTAATTACGTTTTCTATAATGGTTACTTGTCTGATGCTTTTATATCTGCATTCGGGGTTCCCTAAGGCTACAATCTAGTGCCTTTATTATTCCTACCGTTTATAAATTATTTACTTGTTTGCCGTCTAATGCCTTGGGTTATAATGATATTAAAATTTTCCCTAAAGCTATAATCTAGTGCCTTTATTATTCTTACCGTTTATAAATTATTTACTTGTTTGCCGTCTAATGTCTTGGGTTATGCTGATGATATTAAAATTTTCAATGTAGTATCGAGTTAAGCTGATGTTGAACGTTTGCGGGAAGGCATTGACTTTATTTTTAATTAGTCTAGTGTCAATCACTTGATGTTGAATACAAATACATGCTTTGTCATGTTTTTTTGCTAGGAAATTATTTCTTCTTCCTATTCTATGGACGGTCATATACTTTGTAGAGTTGCTTCTGTGAGGGATCTTGAGATAGCATTCGATCCCTGCTTAAACTACAATTTACACTTGCAAAACATGTGCCTTTCAGCAAGTAAAACTTTAGGTTTTATCCTACGATCTACCAAATTTTTCAAGAACGTTGATCCCCTCAAACCGTTATATTTTGTGTTCGTTGTGTACGTATTTGTTGTTTGGTATCCCATTTACGATACTCAGAATGTTGCTGTAGAGAGAATTCAGCGTCGGTTTTTGAAGTATCTGGAGTTTCAAAACATCTGGCATTTATCCGGATCGTAGAATGGAATATTCTTTTTTGCTAGAGCAACACGGCCAGCGTTCAATCACTGTCTAATCTGAAGAAACTGCATATAGCGCAGGTTTTTTGTAGAAATGGATATGAGGTCGGATTAACTGTCCGGATTTACTTTTTGGCGTTGGCCTTCGGGTGGCCCTCGTGTTCCGGTAATGTTCCACATTTGCCCATCGGACACCAAATACGGACATTTTCTAGAAAACCCCATTGATTGACGCACATGGTGCAGATTTCCGAAGCAATATACTTCGACATATTTACTGGGAGCCGGTGTTAGGGGCGCGAGGGTATTAACTATTATGATGTAACTATATGGTATATGCATCATCACAATTGCGAGCACTTGAATTGTACTTGGTGTTTGTTACCGGTATCGATTTCTGGTTAAACATGTATTCTTGATTCATTTTACATTTTCCGCCAGTTGCCATTAGTTCTCATTCTCGTTGTAGAACGATGAATTTGGAAGATTGGCAAACGCATTCTGCTACTTTAACTTTTAAAGATTTCAGTCTTTCTTTTTCTTTTTGTCTTGAATTTATATTATTTTTATCATTACTCTCATTATTATTATTATTATTATTATTTCCTCCATTCACAAGAACATTCAATTTGTCCTTGGTTGCCAGGGTGTTAACCCATCGGTTCGTGAGAACAAGATGGCTGGCATAACGGTCATAATATTATTATTATTGTTTGTTTCTTATTTCCAGGTATTTCTCCGTAATCGATCTATGCGGCTCTACTACATATGGCATGCTACATTCATAGTAAGCAGATAATAGTACCACTCCCATGTAGGGGGGGGGGGTTACATTTACTCGGCCCAGAGGATCCGGCGCTATAGTTGTTATGTTGACGAAGTGGGTTGAAATGAATGTATCTCAACAACATCCTCGCCTGAGTCTTTTGTTTCTACTGAAGGATGCCATATTTGTGTTTCATGCCCAATTCGCTGTTTCAGTCCTTGCTTGTTAATCAGTGTTTGGAGCAAGTGTACCTGATTGGGGCTGCTATCCCAACCCAACGGTTAGCTCAGGAAACCGTGGGGTCGCTAGTCCCCAATAACCTAGCTCTTGGCTACCCTGTGCGGTATTATTATTATTATTATTATTATTATTATTATTATTATTATTTCCTCCACACACAAGAACATTCAATTTGTTCTTGGTTGCCAGTGTGTTAACCCATCGGTTCGTGAGAACAAGATGGCTGGCATAACTATCATAATATTATTATTATTGTTGTTTATTGTTTCTTATTTCCAAGTATTTTTCCGTAACCACTATGCAGCTCTCCTTCATATGGCATGCTTCATTCTTAGTAAGCAGATAATAACATCTCCCACCATCTGGGGGGGGGGGTCATTTTCACGGCCCATAGGGTGCGGCGCTTCAGTTGTTATGTTGACGAAGTGGGTTGAGATGAAGGTATCTCAACAACATCCTCGTCTGCGTTCTTTGTTTCTACTGGGAAACAAGGAACTATTATTATTAGTATTTTTTAATATGTATGTACTTGAATTTGTTTATTGTTGTCTTGTAATTGGGTTTCTATCTGTTGGACAATACACGATAATATGATTATTACAGTATTGAATAAATGTGTGAATTTAATTTGAAACATTCATTGGAGAACATTACCTCCAATAATACACCATCTTATTATTTTTTTTATTGCTTTTAGAAAATTAATATAAATTCTAAACGTGATACAGTTCTTTCCTAGTTGTTTTCTGAACAAATTAAACATTTCATTTACGACTTAATACTTTCTCAGGTGCATTTAGTATTGATGATCCCGAATTAGGAGTCCCAGGTAATCCTGGAATGAAGGATCAAGCCTTAGCTATCAAATGGATTCATGATAACATAGCTTACTTTGGCGGAGACCCCAATAATATACTAATATTCGGTGACAGTGCAGGTGGTGCCAGTGTACATTTACAAGTCCTATCACCTTTAAATGCAGGTATTATAAGTACACGTAATTAACACCATCAAACTTAATATACAAAATTTAGGACTATTTCATAAGGCTATCGCACAAAGTGGTTCCGCTCTCTTTGATTTAATGAATGGAGTACGCGACAATGGCATTTTGCTAGCCGCACAGCTTGGCATACAAACTGAGAATCGGGAGGAAATGTTGACTGTGCTCCAACAAGTTTCCAGTTTCCAAATATCCATTGCAGAGCAGGTATTTTAATGTATAGAGTTATTCAACAGTAAGTTACGTTTTGAAACTGCTGTAATTTTCTTAAAAGTAAAGTATATAAAATTAAAAACAGGTTTTTATCGGTAAAATAATGTCCGCCATCTTGTTCTTCAACAAAAAGCAGCCTTTCTTCTATACCGTGGACAACATCGTCGCGTAAATTAATTGGAATAACTGCCACTTGTTGTGAAATTGGTTCTGTGAGCTGCTGGATAGTCGTATGATAACTTAAAAAAAAACATTTCCTTTAAGATAGCCCCATAGCCAATAATCTGCCGGATTAATATCTGAAGAACGCGATGGCCAAGGATTGGGGGAAGTTTCTGCGTATGATAGGATTGCCAAAAGTTAAAAACACACAATGTTGTATTAGATTTACACTTTATTTAATAATAATAATGACTATATAACAGCTGTTTCACCGTACAACGGTTTCTTCGTATATAACAAGTGGTACTATAAAACATTTTACTTAAACGTAAATATTTTTTATTTTATTACTTAATGGTATTCTCAGAAATTGGAAACCGAAATATTTTTACCCGCCTCTTTTAGTAGGGATACATATAGATAACATAAATTATATTATAAGTGACACATATCTAACAAAATATTTCAATCACAAATAGGAAATAAATTCAACAGAGGGGAGGAATTAAGCTCTGTTTTGTCATTTAATAATTTATTTGAAAATTTTTGTTTATTAATTTGCATTGCTTCTAATAAATCGAGTTTCTTACTTTTCTTTTCTTCGTGTAGGATCTTGAAATTATTATTAAAACTATGGCTTTCTTCAATTAAATGGTTGGAGTATGCTGAATCTGTTTTCCCATTTCTAAACGAATAATAATGTTCGTATATGCGCTTTTTGAACGTTCTACCTGTTTGCCCGATATATGTTTTAGTACATGTGCCACAAGTTAGTTTATACACACCTGACTTATTATGATATGCTGTTTTACTTTTATTGTTTTTGATGTAGTTACTAATATGGTTGTTGGTTTTATATGCAATGTTTATATTTTGTTTTCTTAAAAATTTTTCCAAAAAAAAATTTTTGTTATATCCGAAGAAACCGTTGTACGGTGAAACAGCTGTTATATAGTCATTATTATTATTAAATAAAGTGTAAATCTAATACAACATTGTGTGTTTTTATCATTTGATATGGATTTACATCAAGTAAAGGCAGAATCGATTCAATTATTGCCAAAAGTGTTAAATTAAGAGTTTTTTGGTTTTCTTGGGGTGTCAATATGGGGGGGGGGGGGTATGCGCCATCTTGCATAAAGATGATATTTTCAATATCGTAATTGTGCAATCCTGGGATAACATCATTTCGCAGCATGCTAAAATATCTTTCTCCAGCAACTGTAACTGTTTTTAATTGATCATTTCGATTTTCCTCAAAAAAGTATAGTTATAAAATGAATCGGGATGTGAACTTAATCCACACGGTTCCTTTCAAATCATGAACCCCTTGCTAAATTACAGTATGCAGATGATTTTCCGACCAAATTCCACAATTGTGTGTATTAACACCACCACTCAGTTGAAAACGCACCTCGTCGGTCCAAAAAACGTTATCCAGCCACTGTGGAGTTTGTTGAATTTGTGCTAACACACGAAGAGCAAAATCATACCTAACTGGTCTATCCGTTTCTTTAATTTCAAATAAAACTTGCATTTTGTACGGATTATACTTGCATTTTATCTCAGATTATTAATGCTATTAAGTCCTCGTCGACCCTATTTACTAATATCGAAAAATTTAAACTAAAGGTAATGAACCCACAACCCCCAAACTATATTCATTAATTAAATTACACAAACAAAACTTCCCCATAAGACCAGTAGTTTCATATATTACAGCCCCAGCAGTTAAATTATCTAAAAATCTCATAAATATAATTATTAAACACACAAAATTTAAACCACATTACAGCGTTAAAAATAGCTATGAATTAGTTAATAAGATTAAAGAGGTCAATTTACCGAATAATGCGAAACTAATATCGTTTGATGTACAAAACCTATTTCCTAGTGTTCCTCCTAAAGAAGCCATTTTGCTAATTAAGAATATGCTAGAAAATAATAGAACTAACCCCACCATAACAGAGGAAATTTTAATTTTACTTTCAATTTGTGTGGATCAAAATTATTTTTTGTTTAATGATAATATTTACAGTTGTAAAGACGGATTAATAATGGGCAACCCACTTAGCCCGTTATTAGCGGAAATTTTTATAGATAACCTTGAGATAACTATATTTAATAACAGTGCATTAGTTAAGAACATATTATTTTGGCATAGGTACGTAGATGATATCTTAATTTGTTATACAGGCACAGATAGACAACTTAATAAACTTGAAGAATTTATCAACTCAATACATAACAACATTAAGTTCACAATAGAGAAAGAACAGAATAATAGCATTAACTTTTTAGATTTAACGATTAAGCGATGCAATAACCTACTAAAATTCTCGATTTACCATAAAGAATCGCACACAGACATAACAATACATAATAAATCAATGCACCCAATTCAACATAAATTAGCAGCATTCTATAGTATGACTCATAGACTATTAAATATACCCATGTCCATAGAAGACTTTAATTCAGAATACAACATTATAAAACAGATTGCAATCAATAATGGTTATGACCCGAATATAATAGACAAGATAATATCAAAAAAACGAGAAACTAAAGCAATACAAGATATATATCCGATTACTAAAGATCATGACAAGAAATTTAAAATTATTACTTACCTAGGCAGACAAAATAAAATATTAGAAAAATTTTTAAGAAAACAAAATATAAAAATTGCATATAAAACCAACAACCATATTAGTAACAACAATCAAAAACAATAAAAGTAAAACAGCACAGCATAATAAGTCAGGTGTGTATAAACTAACTTGTGGCACATGTACTAAAACATATATTGGGCAAACAGGTAGAACGTTCAAAAAACGCATATACGAACATTATTATTCGTTTAGAAATGGGAAAACAGATTCAGCATACTCCAACCATTTAATTGAAGAAAGCCATAGTTTTAATAATAATTTCAAGATCCTACATGAAGATAAGAAAAGTAAAAAACTCGATTTATTAGAAGCAATGGAAATTAATAAACATAAATTTTCAAATAAATTATTAAATGACAAAACAGAGCTTAATTCCTCCCCTCTGTTGAACTTATTTCCTATTTTAGATTGAAATGTTTTGTTAGTTATGTGTCACTTATAATATAATTTATGTTATCTATGTATCCCTTATACTAAAAGAGGCGGGTAAAAATATTTCGGTTTCCAATTTTTGAGAATACCATTAAGTCATAAGATAAAAAAATATATACGTTTAAGTAAAATGTTTTACAGTACCGCTTGTTATATCTGAAGAAACCGTTGTACGGTGAAACAGCTGTTATATATATTAAATATTATTAAATAAAGTGTAAATCTAATACAACATTGTGTGTGTTTTTATCATTTTATACGGATACATTTTTAGATGTCTTCTGAAAATTTGCCAAACTGTGGTGTAACTTATTTGGACACGATTTGCAACTTGATTAGCGCTACATACTCCGTAGTTATTATTTCCGGCTATTTATTCAGTCTCACGTAAAACATCAGCAGCAGTAATATCATTCGCTACTATAGGTCTTCGAGATTTTGCTTTATCAGTAACGCAACAATGTTCTTCAAATTTACGAATTAGCTTGCGGTAAGACTGTAAACTGCACGACCCGTTTCTCAAGTTATTGTTTCTTCTGAATTTTCTTGTACCCGCTACTAAACTTCTTGCACATTCACAGTAGCACTGAACCAGCGCCGCGCCGTACTTTTGGCCGCCCGTGTGCATGTATAAATTTGTCGCCTCTAATTTTTTACTATTTTAACATTTACAAATTTTGCTTTTACGCGGAGGGTCCGGAATCCATATATTCAAAATTTCAAATCATTCATGTGTTTTAAAGACCACGAGAAATAAAGTGTGTTTTTTTTAAGAGGTGTATGATTATAAATTGAAGTAAAAACCACAAGTGTTAGGAAAATGAGAATTTTTTTTTTAAATCGGTAAAATAGTTTTGACATTAATGATGGAAGATGATTTTGGGCATATGGCCATCACGGGAGGGTCTGAGGCACGCTATCCTGGAACACCAAAATTAGTGCTAGTTTTTCGAGTGTTTGAGGCCGTATGTTACGAATGGTGCCGTTGATGTTGGTTTCCAAGGCTTCAATAGTTGTTGACTTGTTTGTGTACACCAATGACTTCAAATAGCCCCGCCAAAAATAGTCGGGAGGCGTCAAATGACATGATCTTGAAGACCAATGTGCAGGTCCATTTTTGGAGATAATCTTATCTCCGAACACTTCCTTCAATAAATCGATGGTTTCGCCATGTGCATCGTCCTGCTGAAACCAAGGGTCTTCCAGACCATGTACATGTACTTTTGGGAATAGAAAATCGTTATCGGTGACAGTTCGATTTTCTTTGTTTTTGAAGAAGCATGACCCGATTATGCCATCTGGTCACAAACCGCGCCAAACAATGTATTATTCAGCGTGAATCGATAGTTTATGTGTCACCTGTGGATTAGTGTCGCTCAAAATGCGACAATTTCGCTTATTCACAAAACTACTGAGCCAGAAGTGAGCCTCATCATTGAACTCATTTTGACCATGAAAAAATGGATTGACTTCCAACAATTCAAGCGTCCAATTACTGAACTGACGTTGAAAACGATGGTCGGTTGGCTTTAGTTCTTGCACCGATTTAATCTTGTAGGCATCTCAGCTAAGATCCTTGCGCAAAATTTTCCACAAAGTCGATGGGCACAGGCCAAGTTCTTGCACATGATGACGAATCGATGAATTTGGATCGTCCTCAACACTGACCTAAACGGCGACGATATTTTCTTCAGTGCGCACTCTACGCAATCTCGTTGGTGGATGCAAGTCCAAAAGAGTAAATTGAGTGTAAAATTTTTCAATTGTGTTGCGAATGGTCGTTTCAGTTGGCCGAACAAAGATATCTGTATATGCACACATGAACATATACAATGCATACTTTACGCATTGGTTACTTCTACGTACAGATATGTGTTTTAAACTTCTAATTCTAAGCAGTATACGTGAAGAAGTACAATAATGCCTTATGTTGCTGCTAAGTATAACATAATCTTATACATTACATGCCATAAGATAGCATCTCAAGACCTCTGACAGCTAAGAACATTCAATAGAGAATGAAGTTACACAAGTTACTAAATGTGCATTTTTGAATATATTCTATATTGTATACAATACGAAATATACATAAGAAAACGAAAATTTACTCTATTCTGTTTTCATATGACAGTTATAAATTTTGGTAATTGATGCGCTAGTAAAACAGACCGTAATATAATAACATTTTCAACACTAACAAGTTTAGAGCCTGACATATGCTTGCTGATGAATCTTAAAATTCTAAACACTTGCAAACATTTATTAGGGTAAACCAAACAGTGTCATAATTTCTTAACGTAATTATAAATTTTCCAGTCAGAGTGATAAAAAGCTCCGTAATACAAATAACGCTCTAACGCCCGGTTTCATAATGCTGGCCTAAAAATTCCTTTAACTAAAGTAACTTAATCTTTTTAAAAATAATTTAAAGTAATTGCGTGTCATAATGTTATATCTGGGCAACTTTAACAAAAGTGCGGTTTATTCATTTTAAATGAAATTTGACAACAAAAAATCTGAGTGAAAATAGTTGCATTTCAAAAGTACAAATAGTAAATTTCAAAACATTTTGACATTTCAGTTATATAGGCAGTTATTGGTTAACGTCTCGTTAGCTCGCACTAATATGGTCTTATTATTTCATAAATTAATTCAATGCAAATACATAAACAAAAATTTTGTTTCTGGCTTTACAGTACCGCCTCTATAATTTTTGTATATGTTTATAATTATCACCATAGATACATTTTTAATCAATATTTTTATGAATGCTTACTCGTTTGTTCGACTACTAATCCTATCTCTCAGATAATCTAATAATTCAAAAGCAATTGCTTTGCTTAAACGAAATCTAAAATAAAATTCTCCATTACTTTTAACTATTAAAAGTAGTTCCAGGTTTATATACTTTCGGCGACGTATAATAACTAATTCATCCTCTGAACTACACTACTTCTGGATGATGGATCAAGTAAATAATCTGTTGAGGCCATGGTATTTGTTATAGGTAATTCGTAATATAACAAAACTAGAGATTATGTCTGAATCGATGACAATATGTTCATGTTAATACGTTTCAAAGTTTCTTTAAACGCTAAAGTGACACCGGCAGCTTTAACTTGCACTAAAGTGATAAATATGAGTTATGAAACTCATTTTATGTTTAAAGTACATTTTAATATTTAAAGTGTTTTTAAAGTTCGTTATGAAATCGGGCGTAAACACTAATAAGTTTAATTGCTTAATGTAATTTAAATGCTATACACATGCAAAAAATATAACGATTAGAAGAAGTGTGTTATCGAGGGTATGGTTGTTTAAAGTAATATAAGTAAATATCACCCACTAGAATACTTTCTTGCGATAGGCCAGCATGTTTTTTAAATTACACATATTATTACAAATAGTATTATCTTAACCTATTGATTAATGATGAGTGTCTCTAGTAATGTCGAATAATTTTCGCCGCCCTTTGATTTGACCAGCTGTGTGCCTTGCACACGTGCACACAATTACGGCGCGGAACTGCCCTGAACAAAACTTAAACGATTTTGCAACGTCAAAACCATTTTTCACAGAGTGAATGTCTGTCAAATTCAGTAAGAAAAGCTAACCTTTCTATTTTTATCAACAAACTTGTTGCCATGATAACGGAAATAATAAATATTAACGGTGAGTAAACCCCATTATTTTATGAACACAAATATGCTTTTAATTTGTGTATACTTTACTATTTAACAAAACGACGGCAATTTCAAAATGTAACTTACCTTTGAATAACTCTTCACAATAAAGTCTTACTTATAATATATGATGACGTATTTTTTATTCCAGTTGCTCTCAACGACATATTCACGAATTGCCACGCCAATAGTAGAAATGCCGTCTAATGAACCTGCCTTTCTACCACAAGAAATTTTAACAATGATACGAACTGGAAACTACAATCACGTGCCTTTTATGATCGGATATAACAACGCAGAAGGCCTCTTGATTCAAATCGCGATAAAACAAATGACAGGACAAAACTTATTCATAACTGATTTTACTCAATTTATCCCAGAAGATTTCGGAATAGAAGCAGGATCTGAAGAAGAAACAATTTTAGCCAATAGGATTAGGGATTTCTATTACAATGGTACCGAACCCAGTCCGGACGATATCACGCAAGCAATATTCTTGTACACAGATTCGATCATAGGTTTCCCATCCTATAGATCAGCATTGGAGCATGTCAAAACAGCAGAAGCACCATTATATTTTTATTATTTCTCCGCTGATACGCTGTTAAATATTTTTAAGAGGCAAGAAGAAACCGCAGCTAATTTTCCAGGTATAATAATAATAATAATAAAGAACCATAATGCTTTAGCATAGAACACGTCATAAAATAAAACACCTCTACGTATCAACAAATATAAATTAAAATTTTACATCAATTTAGCTAATGAGCCCTTTCTACATATTAAAATAAATCTGTGAGTATGTATAGTATTTTTCGCTATCTAAGAAAATAGCTTAATGCCGTGCAAATACTTTAATAAGGCACCATGTGGTGAGGGTCTAGGCAAATACAAACGCTGATTATAATATCGGAATGGAAGCCATAGGAGTATTAAGCCTCTTTATTGTATTGGCACGGCACAAAGCTATTTTCTTAGATAGTGAAAAATTCTCTACTAAATTGGTTTTTGAAAAAAGTCTTGTACGTTGTAAAACGAGTGGACTATTAGGTAACATTTTACAAGATGTTGATCTCGGTTTCTGGGCTGGAACCGCGTCGAGTTAGGCGTAATTGCCAACGTTTCGTTCACTGTTGCAAGGGACATCTTCAGGGCTGTACGTAGATGTTCGTCATTTCGCAGTAGCTTGAAGAATGTTCTTCAAACGACGCACATCTACGTACAGTCCTGCAGATGTCCCTTACAATAGTGGACGAAACGTTGGCAATTACGCCTAACTCGACGCGGTTCCAATCTGGAAGCCAAGATCTACATCCAGAGAAAGACCGACGAAACCTACACCTACGTTTAACTTTTTACATGTTTCTTAAACACCTTCAATAGTAAATTCTTAAATTCACTTAGGGTAAACAAGGGTGAGATGGTGAAAGAAATTTTATATGCCAATATATTTTTTAAATTTCAGGATTTGTAAAAAATACATTTGTAGGTACATTGGAAACGAACAACAGAATCAATATTCTATTCATAAAACTCAAAAAATATTCAACACAAAAAGTTATAAAAAAAAATAAATACTATTAATTCATCATCTCACCCATACCACCATGGGAGAGTTGGTGAACGACACTTGGGTGAGATTGTGAAATTTAAAAAGATGAAATGTTACTCGTCAACACTTAATAATTAAACTGAAATAACCTTATCTTACGGAAAGCTATACTATCTCTACAACTTCTTGCTTTTAAATCTTAGTTTCCCACATGAGTCACAAAAGTCACCATATTTGGTGCAGCCACCGTTTGCAGTTAACGCATTTTATCCAATCCTCTGTTTTTTTTTGTGGATTGGTATTCTTCACCACAACCAGCACAGCAACACTCGTTTTCTTCATCGCTGTCTTCGTCCTGCAGTTGTGGAGATTGTTCTGATTCGGTGTCAGAGTCAGAAAACTTCTTAATTTTCTTTTTGGTCTGCGTTTGTTTCCCCTTCTTTTGACGTAATTTAGTTTTCAAGTTTTTAATATTATTCTGTGTTGAGGATGGTGGCTATAGTCCTGGCATTCTTTCTAGCTTGTTCTATTTTAGTCACAGTCTTTATAGGAGAAATAGTATCCAACATTTTGCCAGGAGTAACATCATTGTTAATAACTACATTTTCATTTAAGGTTTCCACTGGTGCTTCATGAACGTCCTCAGGATCTCTTGAGCATCTCGGTTGCGGAGAAGCTTCTCTTGAGGAAGATGAGTTGCGATTTTCATTTATTGGCTGGGGAGAACTCTCACTTAAATATGCATACTCAGGAATAGCACCTTGATTCCATGGAAAAATTCCAGTTGCCCTAAAACCAGATATGCCATTTTCCGACGATGTAGCTTTTCCCCAAGCATCACTCAATATGCCCCCATAGATAGTCTGGTAATTTTTCTGGTGGGTTTCATGAACAGATTGCAACCATTGTAAAAATAAGTCTTGAGTGCTTTAAAGAAGGCTCGATCCAGAGGTTGTAAGTAGTGCGTCGTATGGCTTGGTAGACATAACAATATTATATTTTTTGCATCTGTAATACAAAAATATAATAAAATAATTGCAATATCGGCACGTATTTTTATTTAGATACGGATTAAAGCTAGCTTACCGAAAACTTTGAGGTCGATGTTAAAAGCATTTCTGGATTTATTCACCACGTTTTTGCAAAACAACAAATTCGACGATTTTAAAGCACGCTGGTAACTACAACTGTTACTTTACAACTACAGGAGCCGACATCTAGTGGTACATCTTTGAAATATTTCAGTTTACCATCTCACCCGATTCACCATCTCACCCGATTCACCATCTCACCCTCGTTTACCCTATAATATTATTCTATATTTTTAAAACTTGTGTCACAACATTTTTTTGAGCCTGTGCAAAGTTTGTGTGTGGTAGACGACGTAAATTTGCTTTTATACACTCACGAGATACATATTTGTGTCACTTTGAAGTCTTTTAGAGGCTTAACAATTTTTTTTTGCGAAACACGCCTCTTATAAATATACAAAGATGGTATAGTTAATATTCCGTGCTGTTTAAAAACGGGTTTACATGTCTCTCTTCTTCTTAGTTTAAGTATACTTTTGGCCTCGACGAAATTTCTCCAAAAAATAATGCCATAATTCATTCGAGAACCTACGAAAGCGGATTCCTTTGCTCCATTCCTGACCCACTCACATTAAAAAATTGGCAAATATCTTACTTTAATTTTCCAACCTAGTCTTCATGAAGGTTAACGCGATTTTCCCATCGATGTTCTAGCAGTTCTATTGCTTCTCGAAAAAAATATTGTTCAACCCCTGCAAATCACTGATTTACAGCAAATATCACATCATTATCTGACTTAAATTGTTTACCACGCAAGTGTTCATTAAGTTTTGGAAACAGTCGGCTGAATCTGACGAATATGGGCGGATGCCCAACTAATTCGAAGCAAGCTTGAGCTATTGCAGCTGTTGTAATGGCTGACCTGTGAGTGGGTGCGTTATCCTGATGCAAGCTAACACCTTTCGGCAACTTCCCTCGACGTTTTTCTTTTATTAAGTCGCATAATTTGGGAATTAAATTAGCATGATAAGCAGCCGTAATTATGGCCCCCTTAAGCAGAAAATCTATTAAAATTTCGCCGTCACCATCCCAAAATATGAATAGTATTACCTTCCCTGCAGAAGGTGACATCTTGAATTTTTTCGGCGGTGGTGAACATCGATGTGTCCACTCCTTACCCTGTATTTTGGTCTCTACATCACAATGATGGATCCAGGACACATTCATTGTCACTAATCTTAGAAGAAAAATTTTCTTTGTCGTGTCTTGTCGTGCATCTGTTAACATTCGTGGTACCCATCTTTCAGATAACTTTTTCATGTTCAATTCGGCTGTAATTATATTATATACCACATGGTATAAGAGACCAGTATCTTAAACTATTTGTCTAATAGTTACTCGTTGATCTTACGGCACGAGATCATGCACCTTTTTAACAGTTTCTTGGGTAGTGACGGTTGTGGGCGCTCCACCTACATGTTCGGCTGTACACGACTGTCTACCACATTTAAATTCACGATACCGCCTTTTAACTATGTCATATGATACTGTAGATTCCCCTAATATATTCACCAAATCTTGATGTATTTGAGTTGGGGGTAATCTCTTTTATACGTACGTATTTAATCACCGCTCGTTGCTCGACACGATCCATTTTGATACTACTATGTGACTCTCTCGACCCCGGGCGTCTATTGTATGCACGTTTTAACAGGGTCAGGCTTGTAAGTTTCCTGCGCTAGTCTATATATAGCAGGTTACAACGAAACGTGAAGATAAATAATTATTTTGGTTTATAAATGGGTCAGGGGCGGAGCAAAGTGATGAGTCCTCGTATACAGGGTGAGTCGTGAGGAATCGACCAAACTGTAGGAGTGTATTCTACAGGTGAAAGTAATGGAAAAAAACTCAAATGTTGCTATCCGATTTTTATTTGTTTTCGAGTTGTAGCGTAATTAAAAATAAACAAAATTTCATACATTGAGGTTTTTGTATTTTATTGGTATTATCGTTCTTTATAATATATTTTCAAAAATACCGCCATTCATTTCAAAACATTTTTTAAATCGTCTACCAAGGGCGCTGGTTGCGTTCCTGATTGCGTCAGGTTGATGTTTGATATTGTCAGCAGCATTCATAATCCGTTGAATTAGTGCATCACGAGTGTCCACTTTTACTTGATACACTTCATTTTTTAACCAGCCCCATAAACAATAATCGAGTGGCGTGAGGTCTGGAGACCTAGGAGGCCAACCAATGTGACTACCACGTCCAATCCAACTCCCTGGAAACCTTTCAGCCAAATGTTGCCTGACTTCACGAGCGTAATGTGCAGACGCTCCGTCGTGCTGGTAGAAGATTTGGATTCTGATGTTTATGGGAACATCCTCTAGCAGTCCGTGCAGTTCATTTTCTAAAAAATGTAAATAGATGTCTCCCGTGAGGCGATTCTCAAAAATGTAAGAACCAATTAAAAAACATCGATCATACCACACCACACGTTTACCGAAAATTTATGTTGAAAGTTACTTTCGACTGTTGCGTGTGGATTTTCGTCTGACCATACATGCTGGTTATGACAATTATTAATACCGTCACGGGTGAATGTCGCTTCATCCGTAAACAGTATACGCGATACAAAACGAGGATTATCATTTATCCATCGACAAAATTCCATACGTCTACGATTATCATCTCGTTGTAGGTGCTGTACTCTGTGTACATGGTACGGACGTAAGCCATGCTCGTGGAGTGTTTTTATCACCCTTGTTTGTGGAATGCCCAATTGAATAATAATTCCCCGTGAGTTGGTAGTTGCGTCTTCTTCTACTACATCCAGAATATCTTCTACTTCTTGTAATTGTTGTCGACTGCCTCGTTCAGATATTATGTTTACACTGGGAAGCTTTCCGGTCGCGCACAATGTGTTGAGTACACTAATAAATACAGTTTTATTAGGATGTCTGTGATGTGGAAACCGTTGACGATATTCATTAGCAGCAGCTGTAGCATTCCCATCACAAAATCCATAAACAAACACCATATTAGCATATTCTAAATTAGAATAAGTGTGTGGCATTTTAGTTTGTTACACTATAGTCGTACAAACATCAAGTCAATGTCACAATACCCGAACACAATGTTATAATTTTCTCCAAGGTATAGGGAACATTTTTTATGATGGCAGCGCCCTCACTATATCAACGATGAACTAGAGGTAGTGACATTAGACGCATTAGGCATACAAACCACTCTACACTATTTATCGACTGCTTTCAATGTCACTACCGCTAGTTCGGAAAACCACGAACAGGTAGCGCTTCAGCTAGGAAGACTTCCCTATAATGAATTACTACCGGGGTTTCACTGTTTTTACGAATACATACATAAACATGGTATACAAAATCTACATTTTTAATTACGCTATAACTCGAAAACAAATAAAAATCGGATAACAACATTTGAGTTTTTTTACATTACTTTCACCAGTAGAATACACTCCTTTAGTTTGGTCGATTCCTCACGACTCACCCTGTATACGCATGGTGGACGCTTCTGTATGTATTTAATCATGTCCAATTGCTGAAGTATTACTCAATGAATGGATGATGTTAAATACTTCCATTTCATCAGTGTCAAACAAGAACATTGTTTTTTTTATTTTGTTTTATATCACGTTGACCAATAGAGCCGGCTTACATTACATTTTCCAGAAATGTTTTTGTCTACATTTTCGTGCACATGTAATTCGTCCGATTACGTATCTGGATCTCTTGCTCTCCATTACTTTGACAAAATGCATCTACATTCTTTACCAAATTTCATGTCACCTTGATTTTATTTTCTGAATTTATGATCGCTTCTGTGTTTCTAGTTCTTCTATAAGTTATTTAAGATAATCGTAATAATTTCTATAAACATCTTCAGCAACCTTGCCATTTATCATTTCTTCATAAAGTTGTCGTTTTATCCGAAATTTATGTTGCAGTTCATCGTATCGATACCAATAATTTATAGTTCAAGTGTAGAAAAGTAAAATTTCAGGGGCCTCTCATACTGATGAAATTGGATATCTGATGAGTGGTGATCATACTGCATATGCAACAGAAGGCAGCGTGGAGGCACAGGCACTCGAAAGGGTAATAACTTTGTGGACGAATTTTGCTAAATATGGTAATCCAACGCCAACAGATGATGGACCAGTTTGGAGTCCTATGGCAGAAGACATGTTAACTTATTTCCATATAGACACTTACGAATCTACGTTGAAAACTAATTTAAATTCAGAGAGAATGAATTTCTGGTTGCAGCTTTATGAAGAGTTTTTCGACCAGGAAGACGAATTCTAGATGTATTTTTAAGGGTCGAAAACATAAAAGAATTCGTATGTTCTCAATGCATTGTAAAATATGTGTGACATAGTACTACCATACAATGTACTAAAAATAAAAAATTAATTCAAGATTGCATCCTGACTTTGAATATATATATATATATATATATATATATATATATATATATATATATATATATATATACATAGAGAGCGGATTTGGTGAATTTATATATGTTTTTCTAAAAGTATCAATAACGATGCGTTTATAATCTCTATATAAAAATCAAAAACATATAAATAGTTATTTATAGACTCACAAACTACTTAATAAAATTTTGCGTGTGTATTCCTTATGTTGTGTGGAAGGTGATGATATTTTTTTTCTAAATTTTATTGGCAAATATTAAAGAATTAAAAATATGTGAAATTGCATGAATTTCCATAGGAAAAAAATCGTAATTTTAAATCATTATAAAAAAACCATGACAATGTGACATATAAAATATGACAGTACAAAATATAATACACCGTAATTTTTTATAATTATATGTAATTGAATGTTCACACTAAAAGAAAACTCTTTGAAAAAGGCCATAAGTGTCGAAACATGTAACAGTTAAAGTATTATAGCCCAATTACTTCCATTGATGTTGAACGATCTTTTTCCACATTCAAACACTTGCTTGACGACTGAAAACCTTAATTTAAAATAGAAAATTTGGAAAAGCACTTAATTAATTTTTTTAATAGTGCGTAATTGGATAGATCATATATCATAAGTCATAAGTAAATATACTTATTGTTAGATATTAGTAATTATTAATCTATCTATCTATATATATATATATATATATATATATATATATATATATATATATACAGTGTGTTTCACTTTTCATGGGGACACCTAAATAACTTTTTTATTTTGAAAGAAGTTAATATAAAATTTTTATCAGTTGTGTAGGCCACGGCAATGCACCTTTTTGTGTGAATAGAGTTTTTACAAAGTCAATATCTAGCCAACTATAATTAAAATAAAAAGTACTGTTTCAAGTAAAGTCATGTCAGCGATTAAGATAGAGCAAAAAAGTATTAGGAAAAGTTTTCACAAATCACTCAAGAACCCCTAATACCAAATTTCGCTGAAAATTTTTCATTTTTAAATTCTTCTACACTTTTATGTTATCTGTAGATCATATTCTTATTGCAATAATAAGAGTACCATGAAGCAAGAAGATAATTTGTCAGTTCAAACGTCAATTCACTAAACAGTTTACTTCAGTTGTAGCTATTGAACTTTACTTACTGAGCAATGGCTGATAGACATTTAAGTATTGCTCAAAAAGTAGAAATTATTCGAATTGTTGGTGATAATGTACGTTCTACCTGAGAGACTGCTAGCCACATCTCGTAAACTCGTGTGAGGATTATTACGATACGCTACTAATATTACTGCATGGAAATGGTGTTCTCGATTGTTCAATTCTCGTTGACGTGGTTTAGCAACATTTCCAGTTGTTGTGAAAATGTTATTCATGTATGCAACAGTTCGATGACGGACGGGTGGACGTTCAGGATGTCTCGCGTTAAACTCTTTAGCAGCCTCTCGGGTAGAACTTACATTATCACAAATAATTCGAATAATTTCTACTTTTTGAGCAATAGTTAAGTATCTATCGATAGTTATAACTGAAGTAAACTGTTGTGAATTGACGTTTGAACTGACAAATTATTTTTTTGCTTCATGGCACTCTCATTATTGCAATAACAAACTATTATCTACAGATAGCATAAAAATGATGAAAAATTTAAAAATGAAATATTTTCAGCGAAATTTGGTATTAGGGGTTCTTGAGTGATTTGCAAAAAATTTTAGTCGATAGTATGACATTACTAGAAACACTACTTTTTATTTTAATTATAGTTGGCTAGATATTTACTTTACAAAAATACTATTCATACGAAAAGGTGCATTGTCGTGACCTACAGAACTGATAAAAATTTTATATTGATTGCTTTCAAAATAAAAAAGTTATTTAGGTGTTCCCATGAAAAGTGAAACACACTGTATATATATTTGTATATATATATATATATACATATATATACAGTGTGTTTCACTTTTCACTTTGATATGTACAATCTTTCGCTAGATACCTGTACTAAGTTGGGATATTTCCCGCCGTAAACAATTCAAATAAGTACAGCTATATCCAAAGTATATGTCTATAAAATATTCAATCAATCAAGTTAAAAATCTTCGGTAATACAATAATATTGATGAAAATGACTAAAGCAAATGACATAGAAAATAATAAACTACATGATTCTTATTTAAGCAATAAATACGCGGAATTAACTTCATTGATGTATAAATATCCTGTATTTTTGTTCCAGAGCCTCTCATGTACATGGGTATGTCCCACCACAATATATATATATATATATATATATATATATATATATATATATATATATAAATCTAAAACAATGAATATACCAAAGAAGTTTGATTGGTATAATTACTACCATCTGGCATCGTGTTAATGGACTTACACCTACATACATATTTTTTCCCTTCTATACCGGCATAGCTGAACGAGTGAAAGGAAGAAAGGAATTTTACTATAATATTGAAGTGATTGCGTCACAATTCAACGACAAAAAAACTATTCAGTAACTGCGTGTTGTACGATATATGGTCCATCGTAATTTCCGCCTGATGCGTCCGGTCTTTAGTAATAGTTTCATTTATCATGAGTTCGATGTGCAAAATTCTGTCACAGGGGCGATGTGACGGTGTTAGACGAAAAGCGATCAGATCGACCAGTATCAGTGACGCATGAAAAGAATCAAAGACAAGTGAATGTACTGATTCAAGGAAATCGTCGGATTCGTCAAGAAATAGTTCAGTACAATTTGAATTACAGAAAAATTTGCGCGATGGATCCCGCGACAATTAACAGATGTAATAAAAAAACAAAGAAAAGATATTTGTCAAGACCTTCTTAACCAGGATCGACGTGAAGAAGATTATTTTCTGAGGAACATCATCACCGGGGACGCATCCTGGATTCGTCATTATGACCCCGAAAGCAAGCGGCAGTCAATGGAATATGGTCGTCTTGATTCACCACGTTTACGTAGATTTAAGAGTTTCACCAGCGCAAAAAGTAATACTCAACATTTTCTGGGATGCAAAGAGAGCCGAGTCATTCATATCGAATCAACATTTAATTCAATAAGATACTGTAATGGCAGAAAGTGGTTGGCAGGATCACCATTAATGTCAGAAAGTGGCTGGTAGGATCGCCGTGCGAGGTCGGTTCAGTTAGCGAGAGGTGGGATCGCGAATAGCGATTTCCTCTCGCCCAGCTATGCCGGTACAGAAGAGAAAAGTACGTATATAGGTGTAAGATTAGATAAAATCACTATTTTCGGGGTAGTCTCTTTTGTCCGTCAGATGAAACTTTACTTGACTAATCATACTGACGAAGTATATTAAGACAGAAACGCGTATCTTTGGCTGAAGTAAACGTTGGAAATACGTGGTGTATGTTCATGTGTACAGATACAAATGTGTGTAATGTATATCTGTTTCATTTGTAACAAATGCGTAATGCGTGCTTAACGTATTGATGTACTCAAATTTCTTTGACAAAATATTTAGTAGAAAATTGGCAAATTCACATTTAAAATTGACTTTTAATGTCATAGTGTTAACCACCACGAAACTTCTTAAACTTTGAAATTACTATTATTTATGTAAGAGGTCATAAAAGACGCAAATTACCAAAAACCACATAAAGAAATTGTGTTATAAGATTATGTCGCTTGTGTCTCTAGGCAAATTAGAACCACCATAGAGAGTGGTTCAACATTAAGCTGGCGACCAGCACAAAGAGCGGTCTTAAAATACGTGCCCCCCCCCCCCCCCCCCCCCAAAGTAAAGTTCGGATTGCACTAACAAATAAAATTCCTATGCGAGATAAAGAGAATAGTAAAGTTTAATTACATACCTTGGACTCTGTGTGTGTATTGATTCCGATGTGGGTGTCTGTACCTGAAAATTTTAAATTTCTAAATGTGTGAGTTCGTCAAATATAGTTCATTAGAATAAAAATATTAAGCTTGTTAAAAATTAAGAACCTACAAGTGCAGTTATTATAGAATTGTAGCCAGCATTACATCTTAAATGCGGTTTATACAAATGGGGGATTATAATATAATATTATATAAAAATAACACTGAGTAACATTAATTTTTTTTCCTGCTGACTATGATCTGACACTTATTTTTAATTAGTAGTGGTACGCTAATGCCAAATATGAAACCCATTTGTCCCTATCACGACAAGGTTTCTTTCTACGGCGTTTCTTGTTTGCTGATTTCAAAATTCTTGAAATGTAAAGTAAATGCAGCAAATTCTTAATTGTTCAAAAACTTGAAAGACATTTCAAACACATTTATCTCATTAGCATAATATACACTTGTACCTGATAATATTTAAGTACTTGATGAACTAATTAAGTAATAAACAATTATAAAGAAATGAAACTCTATTAAGCTTATCCTGTTCATTAAATGAACATATTAGGTTACAAATGAAACAGACATGCAATATACATATCTGTAACTGTACACATGGACAATATACCTCGTATTTTCAGCATTTACTTCTGCTTAAGACACGGCATAGTCTCTTTCGTCCGTCAGATGTCACTTATTAAATAGTGCCACCTTATAGGACGAAATTTGCTATATATTGTAGGCGATTTCAGCGTAAATGTATATACAGATACAAATCTGTTCTTAAAAAGATTTGTATCATTTGTATTACATTGCTTCACTAGCTTGACTGATGACGCCTATAGGCAGAAACACGTGTCTTAAGCTGAAGTAAATGCTGAAAATTCGAGGTGTATTGTCCATGTGTACAGTTACAGATATGTATATTGCATGTCTGTTTCATTTATAACAAATGCGTAATACGTGCATAACGTATTGATATACATAAACCTTTTTGTATATGAACATATTAGGGTTTAATGAGATCTTATTAAAAGGTATTGCTCACTTAGGACTATTTAAAAGTAAACAAGGGTGATAATAAAACGTGAGTTACATGTTAGTTGTTACATCATGTCAACCACTCGAAGATGTGTAAATAGTGCTGATTTGTTCTGCTACATTTCTGGCAGCTTCACCGTTCCCAATAAAAGGGTAACTATTACTGCTTTCGTTAAGAAAATGTATTTGGCTTATTTTAACGTAAAACTTGCTGATCAGGACAAGTCATGGGCTCCACATAATGTGTGTGAACCATGTGTGGAAATTTTGCGGCAGTGGAGTGAGGGAAAACGCCAGAAATTAGCTTTTGGCGTTCCAATAATATGGCGTGAACTGAAAAATCACGTAGATGATTGCCATTTTTGTTTAGTTCAGACCTCCGGTTATAATAAGAAGAATAAGAATAAAATTGTATATCCTAATACCGACTCCGCGATTCGACCAGTGCCACATTCCGATGAAATACCCGTACCAGTTTATCAAAAGCTTCCTTCACTTGAGTACTCGTATGCTGAGAAGACATGGCAGATGCTATTGAGGGGCAAGATTCAGATGTAGATTGTGACTATGGAGATATAATTTCTAATGACAGACCGCAACGTTTTACTCAAAGCAGAATTTAATGATTTAATAAGGAATTTGGACCTATCAAAGCAATCATCAGAACTGCTAGCTTCAAGATTAAATGAAAAGAACTTACTCGAGCAAAGTACGAAGATAACTTTCTATTGTAGCAGGGAAAGTGATCTTGTGAAATATTTTAAAGAAGAGTATGAATTTGTTTATTGTAACAATGTGCCAAGTTTGCTAACTAGAAAGGGGGTTTTACAATATGATCCAAGTGAGTGGCGTTTCTTTATCAATGTTCCGGCAAAAGCCTCAAGTGTGTCCTACTACACAACGGTAATGTTTTGGTTCAATTCCTATTAGATATTTCGTTCAATTAAAGGAAACATATGGCGACGTCGAGAAGGTTATAAAGTTACTAAAATATACAGACCATAACTGGGTCTTTTGTGTGGATCTCAAAATAGTAAACTTTTTACTTGGATTTCAAAGAGGATATACAAAATTTCCGTGCTTTTTGTGCCTCTGAGATAGTCAAGCTAGAAACCAACACTGGATTCAGAAACATTTGCCTCACAGAACATCCCTAGATGTTGGAGAAAAGAATATTATAAGTCAACTTTTGGTCGATAGAGAAAAAGTAATTTTTCAACCTCTTCACATCAAATTGGGGTTTATGAAGCAATTTGTTAAAGGTCTAGATTTGCAAGGTAACTGTTTCCAGTACATATGCGAAAAGTTTCCACGACTAAGTTACGAAAAAATTAAAGCAGGGGTATTTGATAGACCTTAAATTAGAACTTTAATGAGAGATCCAAATTTCATCAACTCTATGAACGAAGTTGAGAAAGAAGCCTGGACTTCATTCACGATGGTCGCGAATAATTTTTTTAGAAACAAAAAAGCCTGCAATTATAATGATCTAGTGCAATCAATGCTTAAAAAATTTCACCGCCTTGGTTGTACTACGAGCATAAAGCTTCATTTCCTTCATAGTCATCTTGATAGGTTTCCCGAAAATTTAGGTGCTGTAAGTGATGAACAAGGCGAGAGATTTCATCAAGATTTAAAAATCATGGAAATTCGGTACCAAAGAAGAGACTGTCAAAACCAAAATACACAGCAGAAAGTGCTACAAACGAAAATTCCCTGATTGTTGTTTTTCCTTTTACAAATAGACGTGATACACAAAAACTAATATGTTTTTCCGATTCAGCACATCCGAATTAGTAAAAAAACAAGTCTCGCTTAGAACTCAGCAAAAATCGTGTGGGTCAGTGTATTCATGATCATGATAGGCAGGAAAAATGATCCGTTCACTCATAAGTAGTAATCTATCTGATTCATAAAAACGAAGCCAAAATGGAGGTATAAACTATCGTAGTAGAGTAAAATCATTTTCGGATGAGACTGGCGCAGAAACACATTTTAGTAATTAGAAAGAGAGCCACCTCATAAATGAGAGAAACAGCTAGTAGTATAAATCCGTATACTATACGAGCCACGAACGTTAATCGATTATTTGTCAGTCGGTACCAGGCATTTGATCGGTGTGTTTCGTAGTGGTGTTGTACGTACATTGAGAGTTTTCCTATTTGTAATATTATTGTTGTGTTTTATCTATTAATTAATTTTTTTTCAAAGCTATTCAAGAGTAAGAATGCATCCTCTTGTAAGTAGAAATATACTTATCATAAAATTCCTGAAAATTTAGTTGTATTTATTTACACAGGGTAAAATGTCTGATATCGCAACAAACTTTGTCCTGGAGGAAGTGAGCCCTTGTTCGAAAAAGAGAAAAGTTATTCTTGAACAATCTCGTGAAATAATTTTTAATGTATATAACTATTTTAAAACAACAAGGTGTGACAGGTAAATATATTTACAAATTAGGTGGATACATAATATTTAACCTGTAATAATATTACTTTTTTTTAAATCAAATTCAAAAATTAAAATTTATATTGTTCATCATTTATAGGTCAGCTGCTAGATAGGAGCATTGTAGGTCGAATAATTAAAGAAGGTCATGCTGTTGAAACAAGAAAAGTAAATTAATTCTTATCGAAAAAAATAAAACCACCAAAACCATCACCAAAATCTACTGTCGATAATTGTGGGGAAGAAATTATTCGCAGAATTATACATAATTTTCATGTGACTGAAAAGAGAAGACCCACAATAAAAGCCGTTTATAATAAAATTCACGATGATGAAGGAATCGGTTTTGCAGGAGGGCTATCATCTTTTAGGAAATTATTGCTGCGAATAGGATTCAGGTACTTTTTTTTATTATTTTTAGTAATATCACTCTAAACTTTTCATTTGCTAGAATGAAAAAAACTACTGATAACCGTAAGATTTTAATGGAGCGGTTTGACATAAGAGAGCTGAGGTGTTCTTACATCCGCAAAATAACAAATTATCGTACCTAAGGACGTCCAATAATATATACAGGTATAAAAACCATTTAGAAAATCTATTTAGTACATATTTTAAGTACATAAGTAATTTTTAGATGAAACTTACATACATGCAGGGCATACATCTCCTTTTGGATGGGTCGATCAATCTAATGAAGGATTAAAGTTTCCAATTTCAATAGGGAAGCGTTTAATAATTGTTCATGCTGATTCTGCAGAGGGTTTTGTTAATGATGCGTTATTAATTTTCAAATCAGGTCAAAAAAGTGGCGACTACCATGACGACATGAACTTCATAAATTATAAAAAATGGTTAGAAACATCTTTAATTCCTAATTTGCCTGATAATTCTGTGATTGTTGTGGATAATGCCAGCTACCATAATGTTATGTCATATAAACATCCAACATCAACCAGTAGAAAGTGTGATATGATACAGTGGCTAAACGAAAGGGGCACAGCATAGATGATATATTTGCAAAAAAAGGCCACACCGTCCTGAGATTGCCACCATACCACCCAGAACTAAACCCGATTGAAAAAATCTGAGGCATTGTAAAGAATCGGGTTGCATCAAGAAATGTTACATTTCATATAAATGATGTTGAAAAATTGGCGAGAGAAGAATTTTCAAACATCAAGGTAGAGGAATGGTCAGAAACTTGTCGACATGTAGAAGGTGTAGAAAAAGATTACATTATGAAGGAGCACATAATGGATGATTTTTGTAAAGAATTTATTATTAATGTCAATAATGACTCTGAAGATGATTTCTACGATTTTTCAAGCGATGAAGACTGAAGATTTTAAATGTTTCAACATATATATTATATTAATTTTGTCATCAGCGAAAATAAATATTTGATTATACATTGTATGTATGTATATTTGTTTTAATAAATACAAAAATTTTTCTAGGCACATGCTTGTGTATTTATCTTCTTTTAATGTCTCTAAAGTGAGATTTTGGTTAGGAGTAAAATTATAATGAGAAAAACCAAAATTAAGGTTAATGAAAACCATATTACAAAATATGGATTAATATAATAATAATTTGTAAATACAAAGACTTAAATGTGAAAGCACTATAAAAAGAAATATTTAATTGTAAAATACAATTTATAAAAAATTTGTTACATAATACCTATTGATTTAATAATTATTTTATTCTTCGCGAAGTAATAAGTTGATTTAAAATCAACAACAAAACATAATTATTATGGTTTAATATAACTAAATATTATTTAAATTTAAAACTGCCGCCTATATTGTCAAGACTGCTCAATGTTTTTAAGGTGTTCAGTATTTTTGTAACGTCATCGCTCGCGCATCTTCAGTCTCATCCGAAAGTAATTTTACTCTAGTACAATATTTGCAAGAGAGAAATTCAAGTTAGTTGGTCAAAAAATAATAAGTGAATACAAAGATGACTTTAGAGAAAAGAAAAACCGTCGATCAGACTTTAAAATTAAACAAATATTGGCTGCATCCACTTACAAAAACAATACTAATATTAAATGGTCTTTAGTCGATTAGCTTATAATTAAAAAAAAAATTAAGGAAACCCATTCTTTAAAAATCAAGATAGTATATCTAATTTCAAATAGTCTCCGATTAGATTTGCAAATAATCTAGATCTTAATCAGTTAATTTAGTTCAAGAGGCTAGATTGTATTGCTATTTAATGAAGAGTATTTGCAAAATATCTCATTTTCAGTATGAATAGTGGTTATTTTGTTTTGTTATTAACATCTCTGACATTTGTCAGTTCTCAAGATCCTATAGTTGAAATCCCGCAAGGCTTTCTACAAGGTTCTACAGACATAGCTAGAGATGGAAAAGAATTTTATCAATTCACAAACATACCATACGCCAAACCACCCATTGGAGATTTAAGATTTAAAGTATGTATGCATGTTTAAAATAGTCCGAATAGCATAATGCACAATATTTCGAAGGCTCCAGTACCAGACGAAGGATGGGAAGGTATCCGTGTTAATACTTACAACAAGCCAAAATGTGTTCAATATTCCAGTGATGGTGACATTGGATCAGAAGACTGTCTGTACCTTAGTGTCTATACGCCAGAGGTAAGAATTTACCATGTAAAAGATAGCGAATTAACATCAAGTGACAAATAAAGAAATACAAAAATGTTGAATAACGTTAGTTCGACATCGATTTTTACATGGTATATTGGAGCCATCTAGGTTACGAATAGTGAGTTACACATTTAAACGTATAGTTTCGTTCTAGTAGCTTAGCTACTCATAAAAATTTTTGCCGACGTCCTCTTGGCCGTCAGACATCTGGAGATGCTTTCTCATGACATGTGACATACAAGATTGTACCTTATTTTTTGACTTGCATCTACGAGGTATAACTCTCCCTTCGTTATACTGTAGAAACATATTATACAAAAAGTTAGGGTGACCGGATAAAAGAAGATGTGCCTCATCGAGGGTGAAGTTCGTATATGTGTCAAACTCCTACAAACAGTGACAGGGCCGGCAAGCAAGATATAAAGTTGATTACTATTGTATTGTTGCTAATTTATTTTTGCCCACTGAATCGAAATTTGATCCCCAAAAGGCCGCAACTCGTCTAAATTTTTAAATACAGATGAATTTTGAAATCGTGTCCACATACATACGTGCTACAGGCGGCCAACAAGACCACTATTTAAATTTAACTAACACCTGCGGTTTGAACGAAGCAGGCGTTGTTTTCGGTCGAAATTTTTACTGAGAAAATTCACTTAAAATCGTTTTAATATGAAAATTCATATCGAATATAGACAGTCGTGATTTCATGTTATAAAAAAGTATTCGAGTGTTTAAAGTGCGTTAATTTCCGTGATTTACACGAAAGGAAGTAAGAAAATGGAAACAAGAAAGCAAGAAATATTATTTCTTCTTGGCCATGAAAAAAGTCAAATTATCGCCGTCTAACGAGCAAGTGTTACCTGTGTTAATTTATAATCTGCGCGAACACACGCTGTAGCGTATGTGCGTGTAAGTTAAGAAGTATTTATTATTCTGACATTTTGAATTCATAGGCGGCATATAATACAATTTTCAAGGAGTTTTTAATTTTGTGGTTCGCGTAGTAATTGATTTTTTGGATTCATATTCTATATAATTGCGTCTTTCCTTGTTTTCATACATTGTCGTTTTCTTTCAAGGATAGTCCGTATTAACAGTAACGTAAATATTTAGTGTGTTTCGTTTTGTCGTACACTGACGAGAACTACGATGAGTTCGAAACACGTGTCTCTACGCAGAAGTCCCAACAATGCGAAATGAGTACATGTTATGTAGATTCATGTGTAAATGCACAGATATGCTTTTTCACATTTTTGTATTATGGAAGTTTTATTTTTTGTAGCTACCCAGCTCAAATTACACATCCAAGCCTGTAATGGTATTTGTACATGGTGGACGATTTATAGGAAGTTTTCCCAGACAGGGTCCAAAATATTTGCTTTCCAAAGATATTGTACTTGTCGTTATAGCATTTAGAATCGGAATATTTGGATTTTTCAACATGGAAGATCATGAACTGGGTGTGCCCGGTAACGCTGGAATGAAAGATCAAGTTTTGGCACTCCAATGGGTTCAAGACAACATAGTACAGTTTGGTGGTGATCCAAATAACGTATTACTCTTTGGAGAGAGTGCAGGGGCAGCCAGTGTGCATTTACAAGTTTTATCCCCTATGGCAACAGGTACAAAAATAATTTGTGTTTAACAATAATTTGCTAATATTTTAAGATGCTTACCGGTAATATTTTCTTCTATTTAAAATGCAGGACTATTCCACAAAGCTCTTTCTGAAAGCGGTGTAGCTTTAATTGACTTAGTGGGAGGAGTTAGAAATAATGCTATACTACTAGCTGAGGAACTTGGTCTACAAACAGAAAATTGGGACGAGATGTTAGATAGATTACGTGAAATTTCAGCATGGGATGTCGTCGCTGCTTCAAATGTAAGACCGTATATTAAAAAAATATTAATATGATGTAAAATTATTTTTCCTTTTGGACGATTTTCACGAACTTTTTCAAAAATTTACTGTAAGCAGACCTTTTTGCACCAATCGACAGTAACGGTACGTCTGTTTCCTAATGCTATAGTAGCAATATGCCCCGTTTTGGAAAAAAAAGCTAGCTGCCACCTTCTTACCACCGCTGCGAATTCGTGGTCTTTTATAGTCTTAGGCTTTGTTCGAAAGACCCATTGAGCTGATTGGTTTTTCCTTTAAGGACCAAAACAATAAATCCATGATTCATCACCAGTAAGCGAATTTGAAGTGCTGCCTTGAAATTTTTCCAGAGTTTTTCCGTACTATTCAATGCATTGTTCTTTTTGATCGGTTGATGTGGAATCTATCAACATCAACATATATTCAGTAAAGTATAAATCTACGTCGTTTGCGTGGCTACTCCTTTCTTCTTCTTAACTTGGAAATAAAATATCCAAAGCCATTTTTAGCCGAATTAGTTAATGTTTTAAGAACACTTGATGAATAAGCTTCTTATTCTTCTATTAATCTTTTTATATAATTATTTGTTTTAACCACTGAACACAAATATCTTCTTTTGTTCTTGAATCTAGAATCTAGAAATGCAGTTACGTCTAAAATATCTACTGGTGTTGAGCCAGTAACACATTCGAATTCTTTTAACAATATATTTTTCTTTTTGGTCATTAGGATTCTCCGTTGAAATAAAATTTTGCATTAGAGATTGTAAAATTGGCATCACCATGGAAAGGGTAGGTTTATTTTCTGATAAAAATAAAATTGTAACAATTTGAAATGGTTCTGAAGTATTAACAATATTTTCCAGAATTCATTTTCATTTAGCATCAGTTGCGCTGCATGATTTCCCGATGTTATTGTTCTGTCCGAAAGTACGCCAACTAATACTTCTAGTTGCTCTATTATTCTTTTGGAATATCCAAAAATACTCAAAAGTTTGAGTAAGTAATCAAATATTTGAATTCGAATATTTGATTACTTATTCAAATATTTCGACTATTCGAATATGTCATACTATGCGAATACTTGAAAATAGTCGAATATATGAATAATTCGAGTACTCGGAAATTTTTACAAATGAATATTTGAATATCAAAATCTGAAAAATTCCCATCGTACAAACATCTATTCTTTGATAATTTCTTTGTTTTACTTTCGCTTATTTTTACACTTAACGTCTCTACACACGATATCTAACTTCTTATTCATAAACTATGTCCTCATCATGGTTCAATGTCTCTTAACCGTAATCTGTCGTTAGTGTCTTTGCGGCTTGTCTAACTTCCTTTGTCTGTAGGAAAGCCGCTGACTGTCGGAGATATTGTTCGTGACCTCGTTATTTAAAAGAACGCCTTATTTGTACCAGAATGATAGAAATCGCTTCATTTCATTTCTCTGTAAATTGTTCTTTTATTTTTCGGTTACGATGGAATGAAGTTTGTATATGTACATGAATCATATTAGCATTAGCAAATGTTTATAACATTGTCTGAAGGACAAACAAAAGGTTATTATTGTATGTACCAAGTATGTTCAAATATCTAGTTCACGAAAAAATATTCAGATTTAAAATTTAATCATTCAATGGAGGAATTAGGCTGGTGCTAGAATTACTTAGTCCCTCTCTCTCCCTCCATGTAAGTGAGGCGGGGCAAACTTTGAAATCTTAAATAGGAACCCGTATATTTTATTACAGACTCGAATTCTACTGGAAAAAGTAGGTAAGGATTTATCTGAAATATTTTTTTTCAATTTATGATAGATGGCGCTGCTATCAATGAGTTTCAAATATTTTAAATTACTCTTTACTGAGAAGCTATGCATACGATTCTGCAATTCGTTTTCAATAAAAAGAATACCACGAAAAATGACTTATCAAGAAAGTACTATTATCATAACCTATGAAGGGGCATCCTTCTTCACACACTTGGTCAACGGGATTTCCTTCGCTCATGACTTACCGGAGCGTTTTCAAATAAAAAAAAAATTGTATTATTATTGTATACCGTTTCTTATGTGGAAAATAATATTTATAAAAATGTTTTAAAGTTTTCTCGCGTCTAAGTGTTGATGCAAAATGATTCGACACATGCCAATTCCGAATGTCGCCAGAATAAATTCATATAACGTCTATCGACCTTCCTCAAGCATAGTTCGAATAGCGGAAACATTCTGATAGGTAACAGCAGTCCTTGGGCGTCCTTCACGAAATTCATCACAAGGAAAAAAATCGATCTCTTTTGAATTGAATTTGAATTATAAATTCTTGCCTCAGATCTTCTTCGCCAAATGCAGATCAAAGTCGATCTTCACATTGTTTAAAATCGAAAAAATCATACAGATGCCTAAATCTCACCGTATGCCACATGACAATCTTGCACTATACGTTCGCGCATTGCACTGATATTTTCTGACGCAACAGCTGATTTTGGATGACGTTCTTTAAATTCGTATGTGAGCGAACAACAGCCACGATTGAATTCACTAAACTAGGGATATACAGTGGTCTTACATAGTTCTTCATTGTCAAGAATCGAAGTGATTTGATCGGTGCACTGTTGTTGACATAATTCACGCCGAAAGTCGTGGTAAAACATCGAACGAAAGTTTTCAGAGTTAATTCTATTTTCTTTTACTGAGATTAAAATTTCAAGTCACTATTAACACAAATAGCGCTCGTATAAGAAAACGTTCTACACTAACATATTATTAATCTAACCCAGGCTTATCAAGTTTGGCATGTCATATTTGACTTGTTATATTTAACTTAAGTTAACTATAACTTAACTATATTAGCAATGTCCGAGGGTAGTCCACAAAGTAACCTCCGGTTTGAAATAAAAATGAAACCTGTTGAGATACAAAAATTTTATTATATACATCTTAAAACTACAACTTGTCTCTACTTTTCGACATAATCTCTAAACAAATTCAAGTATTTGTCATATTTTTTAACAGTTTTTGAAATACCCTCTGCATGAAACTCTGCCGCCTGCGAACGTGGCCAACCTATCACGGTGTTTTGAAGCTCTTCGTCATTGGCGAACCGCTTCATGTAAGCCACCGCTTCATGTATAGGAACAGGTGGAAGTCACTGGGAGTCAAGCCCGGGCTGTAAGGGAGGGTGATCAAAAACGTCCCATTTGAACTTGGCCAAAAGTTCATTTGTTCTTTGAGCTGCGTGAGGGCGAGCATTGCCGTGAACAAACACAACACCACATGTCAGCAGACTACGACGCTTGTTTTGGATAGCGCGTCGTAGTCTTTTCAAAGTTTCACAATACACTGCAGAAGTGATTGTCGTATCACGCTCCATGAAATCAGCGAGCAAGATGCCCTTAGCATTCCAAAACACCGCAACCATCAATTTCCTCGTAAAGAAAGTTTGACGGGCTTTCTTTTGTTTTGAATAAACATGATGATCCCATTGCATTGACTGCTGTTTTGTTTCATCTCTAGTAACGATCCTGTTAAAAATTCTTCACCTTCAACGTCATACCGAGAAAGAAAGTCTATGACAGAACTCATTCGTTTGATTTTGTGGTCATGGGTAAGCAGTTTTGGTATCCAACGAGCACAAAACTAGTGGTAGCCTAGTTTTGCTGCCACTAACTCGTGTAGAAGGCTCCTAAAAATTTCAGGGAAATGATCGGATAGTTCTAAGATTGTGAAGCGACGGTCCACACGAATATTTTTATTCACTCTGTTCAGTAAGTCATCACTGACAAGACATGGCCTACCGCTCACGGCTTCATCGTGAACGTTAGTTCTTCCATTTAAAGAAACGGACTACACCTTTACTAATAATGTTTGGACTATACACCGCACACAATTCACGATGAATTTCAAGTGGTGAGTGATATTTCGCACAAAGAAATCTTATTAGGCTACGGACTTCACACTTGGCGGGATTATCTATTGCGGCACACATGTTTACAGGCTAGAATTCGAGAACGTGGGACCGTACGATGCTTCTTGCACAGCTAGAAGCGTACTGAATCACTATGCACACTGATGTTCGAATAGTGGCGCTACCCCCACTACGTATCGCGCTACACATAAACGGAAGTTACTTTGTTGACCACCCTCGTATGTACAAGGGTGGATCCCTTTGCTCCACCCTCACAATAAGAAATTGGCAAATATCTTATTTTTTTTTTCAACATAGTGTTCATTATGGTTAACACATTTCCCCATCGATGTTCTAGCATTTTTAATGCTTCTCGAAAAAGAGATTGTTCAACATCTGCAAACCACTGATTTATCGCACATATCACACCATTGTTTCGGAAATCGTTTACCACGCAAGTGGTCTTTAAGTTTTGGAAACAGTATTAATAGTAATTCGAAGCCTGCTTGAGCTATTGCAGTTACTGCAATGGCGAACCAGTGACTGGGTGCGTTATCCTGATGCAAGAGAACAACTTTGCGTAACTTCGCTCGATGTTTTTCTTTTATCAAGTCACGTAATTTGGTAATTAAATTGGCATAATAAGCACCTGTAATTCTGGCATCCTTCAGCAAGAAATCTATTAAAGTTATGCCTTTATCATCCCAAAATACGGAGAGCATAATCTTCCTTGCTGAAGCTTGCATCTTGAATTTTTTCGGCGGTGGTGAACCTCGATGTGTTCACTTCTTACTCTGTATTTTCCAGGATTCATCCATTGTCACTAATCTTGCATGAAAATTTTCTTTGTCGTGTCTATGCCGCGTTAAAAGATGACTGCAAATGACAATTTTTTTATGTTCAATTCGGTTGTAATTATATTATACACCACATGGCATGAGAGGCCAGTATCTTCAACTATTTGTCTAATAGTCACACGTCGTTCTTGCAGCATGAGATCATGGACTTTTTTAACAGTTTCTTGGGTAGTGACGGTAGTAGGCACTCCACTTGTATGTTATCTGTACACGACTGTCTACCATATTTAAACTCACGACATCACCTCTTAACTATGTGATATGATACTGCAGATTCCCCTAATGTATCCACCAAATCGTGATGAATGTTATTTGTGGTCATCTCTTTTAAACGTAAGTGTTTAATCACCGCTCGTTCTTCGACACGATCCATTTTGACACTGATTAGTAACTCCCTCCTACAGTAGGAACGCTTTTATCAGGTTCAGACTTGTAAGTTTCTAGCGTTAGTCTATACATAGCAGGTTACAATGCGACGTGAAAATAAATAATTGTTTTGTTTTATAAATGAAAATATTTGTCCCGTTAACGCAACTAAAAAACACTGATTTTATGCTTATAGGAGTTGTACGGGTTTTAAATGTCGCGCAGTGTACGAATACCCTTTCAAAAATGTCAAACTTTACGATCAATATGTCGGATGACGCTTAGCAATACTAGTGTCGCTACGGTTTCAGATATATTAATAGCTATCGTGATAAATAACGTTTTTTAGCCAATATCTTTAATTTTAGAACCTATCAAGAATTTACGACAGATTCAATGGACCACTAGTAGAAAGTCAATCAAATGAAGCACCTTTTCTGACAGACGAGCCAATTAGTTTAATTAAAAGTGGAACTTATAACCATGTGCCTTATGTAATCGGTTACAATGATGCCGAAGGTCTCATGTTTCAATTGGAATACAAAGAGGCTACCGGTAGTGATTTGGTAATCTCAGATTTTACTAGGTTTATTCCACCAGATTTACAAATAGAAAAGGGTTCAGCCGAAGAAGCGGAACTAAGCGAAAGAATCAGAATCTTTTATTACGGTGATACCGTGCCCAGTTCAGAAGATATTACACAGGCAGTTTATCTTTATACCGATTACACATTTGCTTACCCTTCATATAGAGCGGCAACCGAACATGTAAAAACAGCAATATATCCAGTATATTTCTACTTTTTTTCAGCAGATACGGAAATAAATTTGTATAAAAAACAGGAAGAAACAGCATCGAAATTCCCAGGTAAAATCGAAATAACACTCTCAACACTTCTAAAGTAAATGAAATTTCAGGTGCTACTCATGGAGACGAAATGCATTACTTGTTCGACATGTACGGATATGATATTCCTGAAATAGTAGAAGGCAGCGTTGAAGATCAAGCAATTGAAAGGATGACAACGTTGTGGTCAAATTTTGCAAAATATGATAATCCGACACCAACTAACGAGGGTTTAGTTTGGGAACCAATTACTGAGAATAGTTTTAACTATTTACATATAGATACTAACGAATCAACGATGAAAAGTAACTTAGCACCGGATATAATGCATTTCTGGGAACAAATATACAATGACTATTTTCCTGAAGATGCCTAAATGTATAGTAATTAATAAATTATTATACCATCATAAAAATTAATATAATTGTATAGTTAGTGTACAATATGTTTTTGTTAAAATATATATTATAAATTAAAAAAAAAATGCTTGTATTTAATAAAAGAGTTTAATTAATCTAATTTTAAACTTGGGCTGGTGCGATAAGACCTTCTCTAATATACCATTGTAATTTTAAGATCAAATCGCTTGTGGTTCTAGGCAAGTTAGAACCACTGTGGAGAGCGGTCCAAAATTAAGCGGCGGACCAGTCATAAGAGCGGCCGTAAAATACGTGCATAGACCCAGAATAAATTTCGGTCTGCACTAATTTAATTAACCTGACTTAGTAAAACAAAAACACATATTTTGTACGTCAATTTTATTATTTTTTAACTCTACATTTTTTACCCCAGAAGAAGCGACAAAGTGTTGCGAAATATAGGGTAATTTAATAAAGGAGTTTTTTAATTGACCGCTTACCCGAATTTTAATTAGTTTTTGATAATATATCACGGTCGATAATTTCTTTTCAATTTATATATATATATATATATATATATATATATATATATATCTGTTTTAATTAAAACTCAAATATTCTTAACTCAATGTTTCGTCAATATATTTATGACTTCATCAAGAGTACCTATAAAATTGCAAATTCCACTTTACTCTTATACTAATTATTCAAAAAAGAAAACTTACGGCAGTCTTATTAATTACTGTATACATAATTGTCACTAGCAGCTCACAAATAACACATGAACATTACATTATTAAACAACCAACTATAACTGTAAAATTTCAATAACAAACGTCGCAACTACTCAAACAACGGATTAGTCAACATAAGAGTGATTGCAGAATTGGAAAGAAATCATGTGCTTTGTCATTACATTTTAATAATCAGAATCACAATTTTAATTATGACAATGTTCAAATTTTGGAAAAAGAAAATCATTATAAAAACAGATTTGAAATGTTACACATTCAGAAAGAAAAAAGCACGTTGAATTTTAAAACGGACACCAATAGTTTAGGTGTAATTTATTAAAATTGAAATTAAGTTGAAAATAAATAGTCATTTTTAATATTTTTAATGTCACGTGCAGAACATTGTAACAAGGGAATTTATTTTAGTTACAATAACATAATGTATGTAGATAGATTTTTGTATATAGACCCTTTTTTCTTACTACCCTATTTTTTATAACCGGATAAGGACCCAATGAAAAAAATTCAGACATTTGTTTTTTTTCACTTAAAGTTATACAGACATGCGGGTGAAAAAGCTCAGGTTGAAATTTTACAGTTGTAGTTGGTTGTTTAAAAATGTAATCTTCATGTGTTATTTGTGAGTTGCTAGTAACAATTATATGTATAGTAATTAATAAGACAGCCCACGTTTAACTCTAGTTGTGTCTTCTTTTTTGAATAATTAGTATAAGAGTAAAGTGTAATTTTCAATTTTATAGCTACTCCTGATGAAGTCATAAATATATTACTGAAATATTAAGTTAAGAACATTTGAGTTTTAATGAAAAAAAACCGATAACTCAAATAGAAGTGAATTTATATATATACATATATATATATATATATATATATATATATATATATATATATATATATAATTGAATAGAAATTATCGACCGTGATATATTATCAAAAATTTATTTAAATTCGGGTAAGCGGTCAATTAAAAAACTCCTTTATTAAATTACCCTATATTTCGCAACACTTTGTCGCTTCTTCTGGGGTAAAAAATGTAGAGTTAAAAAATAATAAAATTGACGTACAAAATATAAAAATGATTAATTAATAATGATTAATCATTTTTATATTTTGTACGTCAATTTTATTATTTTTTAACTCTACATTTTTTACCCCAGAAGAAGCGACAAAGTGTTGCGAAATATAGGGTAATTTAATAAAGGAGTTTTTTAATTGACCGCTTACCCGAATTTAAATAAATTTTTGATATATATGTATATATATATATATATATATATATATATATAATATATATATATATATATATATATAATATATATATATATATATATGGTAGATTCAATTAGTTTGCAATTTAAGGTCTGGTTTTACTTCAATATGTATATATTTAAAACAATCTTACATGTTTCGGCATATGATGGCTGTTTCAAAGAAATTTAAAATATAAATGACAGTATATTAATATCATACTATATATCTGTAGTTGTCATGGATAAAATTATTCAAACAACAAACTTATCAAAACGTTATCAATTCATTAGACTTCCACTCCATTTTCTTCAAAAGATATGTAGATGACATCATAACATGTATTCCGATAAATAAAATAAACTACCTTTTAAATAAATTCAACAATTTTCACAACAAATTAAAATTCACTATTGAAGAAGAAATTAATAACAGTATTAATTTCCTTGATATTTCTTTAAGCTATGATAGACAGGGTACTATTTATACAAATTGGTACAATAAACCCACAGCTTCTTTTCGATATATGAATTACCACTCAAATACTCCTACAGTATTCAATAAAATGATTATAAATAATCTGACTGATAGGGCAGTAAAACTATCACATATTCAATACCGGAAAGATAACGTCAAGAAAATTAAAACGATCTTAACAGATAATAACTATCCACCACAACTTGTAGACCAAACAATTAAAAAAATAATCCACCAAATATACAACACTACAGACACCAATAACAATTTAAACACTGAAACAACATATATCACGATTCCATATGTTCCACAATTATCAGAAAAATTTAGATATACTTTAAAAAAATATGATATAGCTACAACATATAAACTTAGTAATACTAATAAACATCTATTTTCAAAACTGAAACCCAAAATAGAAAAAAATCGAGAAACACATGTCATCTATAAAATACCATGTTACGATTGCGATAGTTACTACATAGTCCAAACTAAACAATATTTATACAAAAGAACATAATCCCACAAATACTCTAAAACTGACAAAATTGCTTTATTTACAAACTACAACGCGATCACCATTTCGATTTTGAAAACACACAGATAATCGATAAAGAACAACACACAATGGAAATGGAAATTAAAGAAATGATTAATATTAAACAGGAAGAATATTCAATTAACAGAAGTGATATAAAAAATCTAAGCAGTATATATTATAACCTAATAATGTAACGATCTGCAATTTGCAATCATAATATATGTTGCAGTTATATAAATATATATCATATGTTATTTAAATATCTGTACATTTACTTATCATGCTGGCAGTTCCGTGTTTAGATCCCTGACTGGCTGCCCGAGTAGGTGTTCGTGGTTTTCCTTCTCGTTTAAGGCAAATGCCGACAGCTTAACATCTTAAGCCGCACCACGGGCGCAAACATAATAATGACCCATGGCTTGCCATTCCCCCGTTTTTGTTGTCTAACTGTTTAGAGAATCCCAAGGCATTATTTATTATTATTGAACTTGAATATATCTTTGAATAATTTAATCCATGACAACTACATATATATATATATATATATATATACCGCTTCATTCTGAGCAAACGCAACGATCCGAATGTATGAATATTTCTCCCGCTCCAAATACAAATCCCCTGAACGCGTTTAGCCAATCACAACACAGTCTGTCTCATTCCGAGCAAACGCAACGATCCGAATGTGCAATCGATGTCATATGTCATACATACTTACATATTATAGAGCCGCGTAAGAAAAATTATCTGATTACCAAATTACTATTAAAGCACTATAAATTGTTTAGTCCTGCGTTATGGTAATGAGTAAATTGCAATACGTTATACTGACGATGGTTACACAAAGCGTAATGATATTATTAATAAGCGATCAAGAAAATTGCAAATAAAGCATCAAGAGATTTAATAAATTAAATTTTAATAATAAAGGTCACAAAAACTATTCATAGTATACTAAATAAATTTCAGAACTAATAAAAACTAAATTAAATTCTAGTAATGTAATGAAAAATTTACTCTTACAAATAATAAAATAAATTGTAAAATGAGAAATTAATTATATAATAACGGAAATTCATCCGTTTAAACTCATCGCCGTAAAATAATTAATGATGTTTGGAATATTTATAATTACGAAAACCATTTAATTTTAGTATGCGGTTAACGGAAGAGCAGCATATGCCTAAATCATTGTAAATATCGCTAAGTGTCAAATTTCAATTTAGTTCTATTGCAGCGCATACTAAAATGGACGTATCATTAGGAACTCTGCGATTTGGGAATAATGGTATTAAATTTTGTACGGAACCAGTAATGTCTATTTTCTTTTTAAGTCTACAAATTGTAGCTTTGTTCGGGATGGGCCTGTCGGCATACCTTCCGGCAAATAAGTCACATACTCTTTCATAAGAATTATCAGCGTGATACCATTTCATCATTTCGGCTTTCTCTTCTAGTGTATAACGCGGCATGATCACTATTCAAACACTTAAGAGACTCCGTATAGGGTGACAGTGGTGACACTAATTTGTGACATTAATTGTCAAATGGTTGCGCGACAGACTGTTTTGTGATTGGCTAAAAGCGTTCAGGGGATTTTTATTCGGAGCGGGAGAAATATTCATACATTCGGATCGTTGCGTTTGCTCAGAATGAGGCGGTATATATAATATGACATGAATATACTGTCATTTGTTTTTTAAATTTCTTTGAAAAAGGCATCATATGCCGAAACATGTAACCTTGTTTTAAATATATACATATTGAAGTCAAACCAGACCTTAAATCGCCAACTAATTGAATCTACCATAACATACTAAGGTCAAGAAATAATTATATATATGTATATATATATATATATGAAAAATTTTGTGAAAAACTTATCTGTGCGGAATGTGCATATATCGATATTTCACTGTTTTTTACAGATCATCAGTGCACCTTACCGAAGACAGACATGATATTCACTTCTATACTACGTGTATATATACGAACTGTAATGAACTTCATGTGTATGAGAATTAATAATTATTAAATCTCATTTTACATGCGATTGTCGCTATAATTTGTTGCATTTAATTCTACAATTCGGCAAATCACTTTTGCCCTAGATTGTAGACGCAAGAAGCCGTGACATCAACTGTACAAGTTGTCAGTACAAATGAAAAATTTTGTGAAAAACTTATCTGCGCGGAATGTGCATATATCGATATTTCACTGTTTTTTACAGATTATCAGTGCACCTTACCGAAGACAGACATGATATTCACTTCTATACTACGTGTATATATACGAACTGTAATGAACTTCATGTGTATGAGAATTAATAATTATTAAATCTCATTTTACATGCGATTGTCGCTATATTTTGTTGCATTTAATTCTACAATTCGGCAAATCACTTTTGCCCTAGATTGTAGACGCAACAAGCCGTGACATCAACTGTACAAGTTGTCAGTACAAATGAAAAATTTTGTGAAAAACTTATCTGCGCGGAATGTGCATATATCGATATTTCACTGTTTTTTACAGATCATCAGTGCACCTTACCGAAGACAGACATGATATTCACTTCTATACTACGTGTATATATACGAACTGTAATGAACTTCATGTGTATGAGAATTAATAATTATTAAATCTCATTTTACATGCGATTGTCGCTATAATTTGTTGCATTTAATTCTACAATTCGGCAAATCACTTTTGCCCTAGATTGTAGACGCAACAAGCCGTGACATCAACTGTACAAGTTGTCAGTACAAATGAAAAATTTTGTGAAAAACTTATCTGCGCGGAATGTGCATATATCGATATTTCACTGTTTTTTACAGATCATCAGTGCACCTTACCGAAGACAGACATGATATTCACTTCTATACTACGTGTATATATACGAACTGTAATGAACTTCATGTGTATGAGAATTAATAATTATTAAATCTCATTTTACATGCGATTGTCGCTATAATTTGTTGCATTTAATTCTACAATTCGGCAAATCACTTTTGCCCTAGATTGTAGACGCAACAAGCCGTGACATCAACTGTACAAGTTGTCAGTACAAATGAAAAATTTTGTGAAAAACTTGTCTGCGCGGAATGTGCATATATCGATATTTCACTGTTTTTTACAGATCATCAGTGCACCTTACCGAAGACAGACATGATATTCACTTCTATACTACGTGTATATATACGAACTGTAATGAACTTCATGTGTATGAGAATTAATAATTATTAAATCTCATTTTACATGCGATTGTCGCTATAATTTGTTGCATTTAATTCTACAATTCGGCAAATCACTTTTGCCCTAGATTGTAGACGCAACAAGCCGTGACATCAACTGTACAAGTTGTCAGTACAAATGAAAAATTTTGTGAAAAACTTATCTGCGCGGAATGTGCATATATCGATATTTCACTGTTTTTTACAGATCATCAGTGCACCTTACCGAAGACAGACATGATATTCACTTCTATACTACGTGTATATATACGAACTGTAATGAACTTCATGTGTATGAGAATTAATAATTATTAAATCTCATTTTACATGCGATTGTCGCTATAATTTGTTGCATTTAATTCTACAATTCGGCAAATCACTTTTGCCCTAGATTGTAGACGCAACAAGCCGTGACATCAACTATACAAGTTGTCAGTATTAAATGCAACAAATTATAGCGACAATCGCATGTAAAATGAGATTTAATAATTATTAATTCTCATACACATGAAGTTCATTACAGTTCGTATATATACACGTAGTATAGAAGTGAATATCATGTCTGTCTTCGGTAAGGTGCACTGATGATCTGTAAAAAACAGTGAAATATCGATATATGCACATTCCGCGCAGATAAGTTTTTCACAAAATTTTTCATTTGTACTGACAACTTGTACAGTTGATGTCACGGCTTCTTGCGCTACAATCTAGGGCAAAAGTGATTTGCCGAATTGTAGAATTAAATGCAACAAATTATAGCGACAATCGCATGTAAAATGAGATTTAATAATTATTAATTCTCATACACATGAAGTTCATTACAGTTCGTATATATACACGTAGTATAGAAGTGAATATCATGTCTGTCTTCGGTAAGGTGCACTGATGATCTGTAAAAAACAGTGAAATATCGATATATGCACATTCCGCGCAGATAAGTTTTTCACAAAATTTTTCATTTGTACTGACAACTTGTACAGTTGATGTCACGGCTTGTTGCGTCTACAATCTAGGGCAAAAGTGATTTGCCGAATTGTAGAATTAAATGCAACAAATTATAGCGACAATCGCATGTAAAATGAGATTTAATAATTATTAATTCTCATACACATGAAGTTCATATATATATATATATATATATATATATATATATATATATATATAGTAAACCTAATCAGTAGGCGATTAAAGGTCTGTATATTACTTCAAAATATATGTATTTAAAAAACTCTACATGTTTCGGCTGTATACGCCTTTTTCAAGAGAATACAAAATATTTAATCGCCTACTGATTAGGTTTACCATATCATACCAAGGTCACGAAGTTATTATATATATATATATATATATATATATATATATATATATATATATATATATATATATATATAGACATAGATATACATTAGCTATCAAAAAATCTAAAAAAATTTTCTCGAGTTTGTCTATGTTAAATAAAACAATCAAATCAAGTCATACACACATTGTTTAATGTATTTTTAAATGATGATAAACTAAAATAAACATTTAAATGTCACTTTTTAAATAAGTACATCGAAGATTGATGCGATTACAATTTCAAGTTTATTTCTATTCTAAAGAATCTGCAATCAATACTTTACTGATAAAAGGTCAATATATCTACCTCTTCTTTTAATAAATCATATATCAGATAGTACTTTTAATTTGAAATTAAGTTAGAAGTATCATGATCGTTATCTAAATGGATAGTGCTTAGATATGTAGCTTAATTGTTCAGGTCGCACGTACACCTCTTGAATTATCTATTTGAAACAGTGTAGAGTATAATTCCTTTATTAAAATATTTATGACAGGTTCGCTTAATTTTTAATATTTTCGACATTTATCGGCTCTCCAGATCTAGTATAAATAACGCAGGGTTTCTTGTCCTTTATCTTGTCTTGTTTCCATAGTTTGCGTCATTATCCACGTCGCAGATCAAGACACATAGAACAGCGGTGTCGCTCTTTGATACGAGGTGTGATCAAAAAATACGGTGAATAATTTTATTACGAATAAAGTACTAGGCTTACACCAAATTTGAATAAATCACCTTAATAGTACTTTCATCGGCTAGCATTGTACTTATTTATCCCAATGTTGATTTCATGATTCAAAGCACTTCTGGAAGGCTTCCTTTGGAAGGGCCTTCAGCTAGGTAATGAATTCTCCACATACATAACAGAAACTGTTTTGATTATTTATATACGTACGCGACATTATGAAATAAAAAGGCGTTTAGCTATCACAAATCGACTTACATTGAATTGAAAGAGCCGTGTGCGGCTCTTTATATACCCACATAGCCATATATCTACCAATCCTTAATTTGATTGGTTCCAGAGCAAAAATGGGGTTGGTTTAAGTGCTCTGACGTGGACATGTTCAGACATGTCCACTCAATGTTCGACAGAACGATATTTATAGTAGTATCTTTCTTATATAAAAGTAACTTTGAAATTTTGTAAAATTTAATGCGTCTTTTGAAAAAACTTTTTAAGAAAATATCTCAAAATCCTAACCTGATGGAGTAAATTTTAAATCCGACTCAGAATTAGCATAAACTGCACGTATTAGTGTACAAGAAAACCAAACTTTGTTGACCAATGTAATCCGGACATTGTCCTTTGAGGACGCATCTAGGCCGTATAGGCTTGGTAAGCGAGCTTTGGTGTAGAATATATGAAAAACAGGAGGAAATTAGCCTGCCTGGAATACGTACTTGTGTGAAATCGAAGGGACTCAGGCAGGTGCATTTGGGTGAGGATCCATTGGATCTTAGGGTGGCACCCAAATTTCGTTGAGAGAATAGTGGCTTGCTACGGCCGGCGCCAGTTGTAATGTTAGGCGCCAAATGGTAACGTGGTCGGTAATATATAAGAAAAAAAAACAAGGTTTCGGGCAACATCGGTTGCCCCACCTACCCGCTCCTGCCAACGTCTAGCGGGCCACCCGGCTACTACGATAGAAGCTATCGTAGTAGCCGGGTGGGCCGCTAGACGTTTGCAGGAGCGGGTAGGTGGGGCAACCGATGTTGCCCGAAACCTTGTTTTGAGCCTTGAGCTGACGCAGCTCAGGGGTGCGGATATCCAGAGGTACGATAAAAAAAGTTGGAAGGGGCGCCACCGAATTTGATACCACTAGACGCTGCAAATCCGGAAACCCTGGATTTTAATAATAAAAAAAAATTACAAGCCTGCACAAAGCGGCGGGTAGATTGCTCAACCGAGTCGTCCTAAAAGATAAAAAAAACGTTCGGCTAGCAGACTAAGTATAATTGATCTTTATTAATAATTATGCTGTGAAATTAATATAATAACGGGAAAAATAGAAAAAAAAGTACAACGTATTGATTGGCTCAATTGAATCCACATACCCCCCCCTCACCTTCAAAATACGTATTTCTCCGGGTTCACAATTAGCGTGCTGTGAACCTATATTCTAGTTCTCAAGTATGGTCTATTGAGCAGACCCTGTATATGACTAAGAGCTTTATCGATACTATGAGAAAAAAACAAAATTAACTTTCCATACTCTTCTGGAGAGTGAAATTAGTAAAGAAAAAAAAACAGCGTTGGACAAAAGTTCTTTAATAACTTACAATGAATTGATTATTTAAATAGAAAAAAAAATAAGAAAATCAATTTACATTTAAATAGACAAATCTTAAGAAATATAAAACGAAATTTATTTGTTAACTTCTATGTAAAAGAAATGCGTCTCCTCGATCACGTTTTCGAGTAAGCGACTAAAAAAAGATGGTACAGAGAGAAACTGTATATTACAAGAAATGTCACATTAAAAGTATTTAATGAATGATTTGTATTAAAAAAAAAATTGAATTAATTAGAAATTTAAGTTCAGCAATAATAATTATGAGGATTCAAGTTAATTTAAACGTATATTACAAAAGAAATTACGTAGTATTTTTAAAATTTTAATTAAAACTTTAAGACTAACAATAGTAATTAATAATTCCTAATTAAACATGAAAAAGAAGATAAAGACAGTAAGTTCTTAGCTTTGATCTCCGAATGCCTAGAGTGAGTTCACCGGGCTTCTCGCTCCTAATTCGCTGTGTCATCGGGGTATAAATCGTAATTCATCTTCGGCAGGCCGTAAAAGAAACTGATGGAACTTCGGTTTACTATAAAAAAATCCACCAGTATGTAACTTAGTGGTTTAGAAGATACAAAAAAAAATTAAACTCTGGTAGTTGGATGTGGAAAAAATGTTCCCGGTCACCTTAAAATCCCTTATAGGAAAAATTGGCTATCCAAACAAATTCGTGAAACTTTTGAACAAATCCCAAATACTGGAAGGCGCTATAACGGTATAGACATTTCGTAAGAAGGATAACTAATCCCTTATAAATACAAAAGCCACGTGGTGAACAAGAGGTAAGAATTTAGCGTAGTAGTCTCTACTCTATGTGGTCTTCGCCTACGATCCCAACGAACGATATACCTGGGCTCGACCGAAACCTAGGTAGGGGGGTAAAGGCAGCACTTGAACAAAAGGGTATCTACAGGGGTAAGCAAAATTAATAAACAAAATTGTAAAGACATAACCCTAATTTGCGAAAAATTAATTAACACGTAACAGGCCTTTACCTGGTGTGCAGGACAGGAATTGAGAGATCTATTGGGAGTCATACAAAGATCATTTTATTCAAGTGCCTGGACAATCTAAAGGCTAAGAGGAGAAGAACAGAATAAAGCATACAATGTATTCACTAAATTTGTCGCCAAGAAATGTTCAATACTTTAAACATCTGGATGCCTTTTTATATAAAAATGACGAATAATTTGAGTTCACCTACCCCAAAAAAAAAAAAAAACTTTCCTTGAGTTTGTATATCTATGTTAAAGAAAATACTCGAAACAACTAACATTGTTTGATGAATTTTTAAATGATAATAGACTAAAACAAACCTTGAAATTCTTTAAACAAGTACACCAAAGATTCGGGCGATTACCATTTCGATTTGATTTCTATTTTTATCAGCAATCTGAATTTCGCTATTACAAGGTAAATATATTTATCTCCCCTTTTAATAAATTAAATACACATCCTAAATATTCCCTTTCATAAAATCAGATATCAGAGAGTATATTTCATTGCATCAAATTAAGTTCATAATCGGTATCTAAATCGACAGTGGTTAAATTGTAATTAATTGTTCAGATCGCACGTACACCTTTTGAATTATTTATATGAATGGCTGCATAATACATTCATATGCAATATGAATATTAAGGTATTACCTTTATTTTTGATATTTTTGGCATATGTTAATGCTCAAGATCCTCTGGTAGAAATACCGCAGGGATTTCTAAGAGGTTCAATAGATACTGCTAGAAATGGAAAAGAGTTTTTTCAATTTACAAATATACCATATGCCAAACCTCCCATTGATAGCCTAAGATTTAAGGTATGTACATATTTAAACTAAACTAACCATGAATAATGTATATCGGTCTCCAAGGCATCAGAACCAGACGAAGGATGGGAAGGTATCCGGGAAAACACTTACGTTAAGCCTAAATGTTTTCAATATTCTAGTGACGGTGACGCAGGTTCCGAAGACTGTTTGTATCTTAATGTTTACACACCTGAGGTAAGAATTATTTGTAATACGAGAGATGTCTTGTTAGTGTTGCATATGGCCTCATAGAGTGCGCCAGTAATAAAACATCAGGGGTCAAAGTTAATCTCAATCTTTCGCTAACCTAAATCTAAAATTTCATTAAGATACGGTAAGTGATTTTGTCAGTGAATTTTTAAAGTTTCTACCAGAAAGTTGGCCGAAAAATTGAATTGAATAGAGAAAATTTTCGCGCAATAATTATTTACATTCGGTGAAGATTAACTCTACAACGTCTTGCTGAGTTGGTTTCTGTCTTTGAAGATGAAGCAGCAGATCAATCGACAATTTCACGTTGGTAAATTGTGTAATTTCAACGTGGACGCATCAGTATTAGTGACGATCCCATGACAAGTCCGCTAAGAACAGCAATCAGCCAGAAAAAGACGATCCAATATGTGAGAAAGTTAGTTTCCCGTTGGAGCAAAAGTTGGTTTGCGTTAATTGGTGCCGAAAAACTTTGAGCCGGTTCAATGATAGAAAGCCAAAAAGGTCTGCAGCTTCGTCAGTGGCGATGAATCGTGGATTTATTCCTATGAGCTTGAAAATAAACGTCAGTCCACTATTTGGGCCTTAGGATGAAGAGTCGCAAAGTTTTTCTTAAAAATCAGATCCTATAGCTGCAATTCCTTTGCAAGGTGGAAAAATGGTTAATGCGGTTGGTACAGAACCGTTGGTTTTCCAGAAATAATCGCCATTCTCCGAGAGCCCACCCCCAAACGGCGAATCGCCCTGCGTCATGACAATGCGAGCTCGAACACAGCTTGAAAGACAATTCAGTTTTTGGAGCAGCAAAAAATTGAATTATTAGATCATCCTTCTACCGACCCAAGTCCCAACCAATTCTTTTACGTTCTTAAAGATCAAAAATGGAATGCGTGGTCGACGATTTCAGTCACCGAAAGAAGTAGTACATGCCTTCAAGACGGCAATTTGGACTTTTGGTTTGAACAAATACAGAAATGTGTTACATTCATACTTTCTTATTTTTATCTTATATTCTTAAAGTCGTGCCCTGGTAATTATTTTTCATTTGCGAGTTTAACTTTATTCATCGCGTACTTGTATCGCCATCTGATTTTAATACAGTTACAAAACCGATTGTATCCACCGTGTAGATTCATTCGAATAGAGGTCGTTATCGAATCCAGTTGACAGTGATGGTAGTGTGTGTCCTTTCGAACAATAGGAAGTTAGTTTTTCACGAATTCTACGACGATTGTGAGTTTTAATCGCTTATTCGAATTCAGGCGTAGAACGTGAATTTTTATAGAATTGCTGTATACCGATTTCGAAGTTTGAGAAGCTTGTAAGGGGAAAACTCCCTTCCTGACCTATAGAGAACCTTTTATTGCGGCATTTCTTATACGGATCTCCGGATTAATTCAAATTACTCTTGCGAAGACCAAACCTAGACACCCTATACCTTTTAGTCTGCAGCTATCGACGAATTCGATTCTGCCGCCTCAATTAGTGGAGAAGAAGTCGGAAAAGTTTTTTTTTCGAGGGCTGAATGTCCATGTAACTTCCGTTTCCGGTTGAATGGCTGTGGATACCGACTGAGGACAATTTCCTGTAGACGTAGCGAAGAAACAGTAACTTCTATGAACTTTCTCTAATGCCATAGTATTTGATACCTCTAGAACTAAAACGTCTTGAAGTTTATTACTCTTAATTACCTATCTCTTGGTTTAATAATAAATTTCCTATTTGATCTTTATATTCATTCATATTTGGTGGCAATATGTCACGTAATATATTTATAAGATGTTTGAAATCTAGTTATGATTTGAATTCTATTTATAATGACCTTTGGTGGTTAATCATTTTATTTTTAACGTAATATTATTCTTTTTACTGCATTTGAATTTATTCTAAATTTCTAATCATTTTGGTACATAATATTTAAAGTAAAATTTCTTATTACGTTGGTCCTTGTCATATTAAAAACCTTTTTTTGTTTGCCAGCTGTGCCTGTGTGAACATTTTGCTCTTGGCTTTGCGAGACTTATACTTTATGTTCTTATGCAGATGCACTGGCGATAAAGTTAATAAATTCTAGAAATATATTTGATTAAAATTTTTAATTTCACGTAAAATAATTTTTTATGTTCATAAACTGAATGTATTATACTGTACGGTTATTTCTACGTATTCCTAGAAAAGGTTTTTATTTAATTAAACCTGTAAACCTAGACTATTTTTGGAATTTTCTTTTTTGCGTATTTATTTAATATATATACATTGGTTTTCTATTTCCTGAGATATTTATTTACGTGCTTTCAATACATATTACGCCTAGTTTTTTATGTAAAATCACTCGTTTGTAACGCCTACATTTCGAAATTCTTAATATCCAAAGTGATCTTATTTTTGAACAAATTATTTTTTTTGTTTTTAAGGTTGTTATTGAATACCATTTTCATTTAACGTTGTCTTTTTTTATTTTGTTAATATACTAGTTAACTGGTTAACTAGCTTTTGGATTTCGCTTTTGTATTTAATAGTCTCTATGCGCATGCGCCTACGATCGCGCGATCCCTTTTCTTCGTTTTCAAATTGAGCTTCCGTAAGTAAAACTGGGTGGCGCTACCAACCATCTTTTATTTGCTAACCCACGTCGACTCCACTGACTAAGGACATATACAATAAATAGAAGCTACCATAAAATTTGTGCTATACGATCATCGGTTTCGATCTGTTTTCGGTCATCTTCATAACGCCTGTGCGCACGTAGGTAGCAAGTGTATCTATATTTTTTATGGAGAATATTTTGAAAAGCAATAAAGCATTTTGAATCGATCCACTGTTTTATTTTATGGCTATATGTAACACTAAAAAGACATTCATCGTATAAGTTTAAAATTTTAATAAATATTATAGTTACCTAGTGCAAATTACACATCTAAACCTGTAATGGTATTTATACATGGTGGAGGTTTCATAAAAAATTCTCCTAAACAAGGTGCAAAATATTTGCTATCGAGGGATGTGGTGCTTGTAGTTATTGCGTACAGAGTCGGGATATTTGGTTTCTTCAATATAGACGATCCTGACTTGGGTGTGCCGGGGAACGCCGCAATGAAAGATCAAGTTTTGGCACTCCAATGGGTCCAAGATAATATAGGTTACTTTGGTGGCGATCCAAACAATGTATTACTCTTTGGGCAAAGTGCAGGTGCAGCAAGTGTACATCTACAAATGTTATCACCCATGGCAACAGGTAAAATAAGTTATTTTCTTATTAACTAGTTTACATATACTTTGGAAAGCACGTTTGTAATAAGTAATATTTTAAATGCAGGATTATTTCATAAAGCTCTTTCTCAAAGTGGTGTAGCTCTAATAGATATAGTGGGTGGAGTTAGAAATAATGGTATACTATTAGCTGAAGAACTTGGAGTACAAACACAAAATTTGATGGATATGATGGATACATTACGAAACATTCCGGCTTGGGATATCGTAGTTGCATCTAATGTAAAATTAATATTCAAACGAAGCGGATCTAACGAGCAATTTTCCCTTTCAACCTTCGAGTAGATTTAGGCCAAATTTGTTATGCACATAACTATAGTTAAACTAGTTTTATACCAAAAAAATTCCAATATTTTATAGTTTTAAGCTGAATTTGGTTTTTCCTTTCCTTTTAGAAATTCCTTCTGCTGTTTTCTACTTTCTCCCATTCTTTTACACTATTACACTCACTAATCCAGTCGCTTAATGGTTTTATTAAATTGCGGATCATCTCGATTTAGCGCTCTGAGTTCAGGGTAACAGTAGTCCCACTATTGTCATCAATAAAATACGAGCCGATTACGATAGTTTTGCTCACAGTGCACCAAACCGTTACTTTAGGACTGCGTAGCGATCTTTCGTGCAGTTCACAATACTATCGATATAAAAATGAGCTTCATCACTCATGAATAAAATGAGGTTATCATTTTCCTCAAGAATTGTTTCGATCTGACGTGCAAATTTCAGTCGCTGTGCGTAATATCCTGGTTTTGGACAATGGCTAATTCGTGCAGGTTTAAATCCAAAATGCACCTTACGAACGATTACTGAGGCCAAGTTCAGAAGAATGCTTCTTAGCAGATCGACGAGGACTTTGCAGCAAGTTTTACCTGGCTCTTTCCAGATTTTCTAGGATACGTGCCATTTGTTAAGTCCCCAGAGATTTTTTGTTCAGTAGAGTACCTCGTGTACGAAGTGCCTTAAGCCACATTAGAATGGTTTAGCGAGCGAAAACAGTTGAAATGGCAGAGAAACTCACGTTGAACTGCCGTGATAGACTCGTTATTATTTATATGCAAAAACGCGGTGCTCGATCGTCCACGACACCATGGCCTCAACTGACAATTGTTTACACAAAATATTAAGAACTAACGAATCGAGCGCCATCTGCCGCACATCTGTCTACCCACGTAGTGCTGAGTGCTTGCCTTTTCAAAAACGTCTGTCCTTTCTGTCTAACCTTGTTTTTAAAAGCTAGAAAGGGAAGGTCACTCCTTTGTTCCGAAATATTTAACGACGACTAATGCTTCTCATCACGATTACGGTTAATATTTTTATTTTAGAGTTTGTCAAGCATTCATGACAGATTCAATGGACCACTGGTAGAAAGTCAGTCAAATGAAATACCTTTCTTAACGGACGAACCAATTAATTTAATCAAAAGTGGAACTTATAATCACGTACCTTAAGTAATAGGTTACAATGATGCCGAAGGTCTCATGTTTCAAATGGAACACAAAGAAGCTACCGGTAGTGATTTGGTAATCTCCGATTTTACTAGGTTCATTCCACCAGATTTACAAATAATAAAGAGTTCTGTTGAAGAAATGGAATTAAGCGAAAGAATCAAAAGCTTTTACTATCGTGATATCGAACCTAGTTCAGAAGATATTACGCAGGCAGTATATCTTTATACTGACTATACATTTGGTTTCCCATCATACAGGGCAGCGAAAGAACATGTAAAGACTGCAATTTATCCGACATATTTCTATTTATTTACAGCCGACACGGAAATAAATTTGCGCAAAAAACAAGAAGAAACTTCAGCAAAATTTCCAGGTAAAATTGAACTAAAACTCTCAACGCTTTTAAAGTAAAATGAAATTCTAGGTGCTACTCATGGTGATGAAACTCATTACTTGTTTGACGTGTCTGGATTTGATATTCCTGAAATAGTTGAGGGCAGTGTAGAGGATCTAGCCATTGAAAGGATGGTAGAGTTGTGGTCAAATTTTGCTATATATAATAATTCAACGCCGACAAATAGTGAAACAATTTGGGAACAGATTACTGAGGATTCCTTTAGCTATTTGCATGTAGACACTAATGAATCATTATTGAAAAGGAATTTAGCACCAGATGTAATGCAGTTCTGGGAGCAAATATATCAGGATTATTTTCCTCCAAATAAATAATTGTGAAAAATTAATAAAATTAAATAATTACATTGTGTTTAATCTTATTATACGTATTTTTATCTGTTTATTTCAATGTTTTATTTATTAATTATAATAGTATGTAATAGTCTTTATTATCCAGCAGATAAATAAACCCACTTAAAGGATAATATAAAAATATAAATACAGAAATGCTATGAATAGTGGTTTTGAATTTAATAGTACCACTATTCACAACCAAACTGTCCAGCTTAGATATTCAGTCGGTTTATTTTCTAGATGAGACTGCTTTTCCCTCAGGGTTCCAATCGGAAAACGTAGTTTTTCTCTTCTACAAATTTATAATGCGCCAGTAAAAGAGTATTGACAAATGTTAAAATTATGTCTTTGAGTTACTTATAAGCACAAATGTAGAAAGGTAAAATTCAAAAACACACACAGCAAACTTTACATTAAACTTTTGTTACGTGTACAAAATCATTCTGCGAACTTGCCGGAATTTTTAATCCATTTACTTCATTTTTAACCTCTTCAAGTCAACTTGGTCCGCTTATTTTTCAACATGTACGTTTTATTCTATTTTATTTCATTATATTGTTAATTATCGTGCAATTTAAGCCTTTCCAAACGTTAATTCCTCCAAATTTTAATTCAGGTTCTATTATTTTGGCCGTCCCTATAATTTTCGTATGATGATGCATTCACGTTAAGGTATGCGCCATCTATTATTGTTAATGCATAGTCTCGAGTGCGGTACATTCTGTTATACTCAGTTTTGGTTCCTTTTATTGTTTGCTTTGTTGTTATAATCCTTTTCGAAATTCGTGCACCTATTTTAGGGCCTTTTTGATCTTTTCACTCTTTTAATTCAATTAGTTCTATGCTACATATTATTTCTTTCGTTGGATGCGCCCTCTTTCCGTCATTTTGTGTTCTTCCATTTACAGAGATCTGTACGATGGAGGTGGTAACAAGCCACTTTGATTTTCATCTGTCTCTTAAAGATCTTAACACAGAGAGGCATATCCTCGTCTGTTTTGATGTAATTATTCTTTTCTATTTTTGTAATACATATTCAATCTTTCTATATATACTAAATACTGATTTTCACGATTTCTTGATAGTATTGTTAATACATGAAACTACTTTTGTAAGTTCCGAAACTCTAGCTTTCAAAATTTAATCTACTTTTAAAACTTTATCTTTTGAAATACTGTATTTGAACCTGTTTTGAAATATTTATGAAGGGGTGGCAAACCTAAATTTATTTGACCATTTCATTTTCTGATATATTGAGACCTGCTTTAAACGAAGATTTGTTTTGAATTGAATTTTATATTAAAGATTATTGTTGAAGTTATTTTTTGTGTTTGATTTCTTTTCCCTACTTGTGTTGGGACGAGCACAGTTCTTCGGATTTAGCAGCAGCGAGGTAAGAGGGGTACAACTCTCTCTTGTGTCTGAGGCCACCTAGTTCCACCCGCATCCGTTTATACGGGGTGTACCTTGCCGTGTACTCTTATGCGGTGGCGCCTTCTGTACATCTTGCGATCTTGGGACTCGCACGCTCTACATTCCATTGAGCTAGTCGGCGGGGTGTTTCGACGGAACGTCTACCTTCAGGTGGGTCAGGCCGAGAGAGATGGTATTGGCAGAACAACTTGCGTCATCCTTGTTGCATGCGTGCCTGCTGCTAATTGGATCGCGATTAGGTAGCACTTTAATACAAAAAAAAAATAAAATAAAAAAAAAATATATCTTTATGAAGTATAAAGATAAATATTGCGTCATTAAACAATATTATAAAGGTAAAAATATCGTGCGGAAGTGACCGCAGCACACGATAAAAATCTTCCTTTGTGACTTCCGATCAAAATTAAAACTAATAAATTACAAAGATGCTTTTTAATTTCTCCCACAAGAAACACACAGTAAACAAACTGATATGACAGCCCGAAACAAATTCTAACGCATGTGCAAACCACATGAAAAAAAATATGCCCTTGATATCCCAAGCGAACTAAAATTTTAAAGTTATAGAAAATTTTTTTTTTTATATCAGAAATTTTAAAAAACGCTCTTTGTCATTTAATTCAAATAACTAAGATTAAAATAGATATCAAAATTAACACTATGAAAAATACAATTCAAATCATTCACAATAACAATAATAATAATAATAAGATCTTTTAATATAATTTACTTACGTATAAAAAAATATATTTTTTTCTCGAGACACAATGAACTAGAAAGCGTTCTAAATTAAACAATATTACGAGATCAACAAACTCGTAAATAAATCTCGGTAATGAATCAAACACCATCCACAAATTAAATCAAATCACGAAGTTACTTAACAAAGATAAAAATTTATCTTCTCATACACACGTCTTTCTAAACTCAGAGAACATTAGCGTCTAAATCGGATACAGCTAAGCCATCGGCTCCGTATCAAAAATACAGTTTTACAACCGTCCACGGCAAAGTAAACGGCGTGCTTCAACTACACTAATCAAGTTCAAGATAAATGTGCATTCATAAATAATAAACTTTTCAAAATATTTGCGGGGAAAAGTCTATAGCAATATGTTACAGTGCTAATTCTACTGACAAGTTTAAATTAATCGATTATCTTCAATATAAAAGACATGACAAACTAACTCATTTATTTATTAAAAGGATCCCCATAATACTTATTAGCGTTTTTCGCTATATGGACCATTGGAGCTTTATCCAAAATATTAGTTCTCGCACGAAGAACTGAAAATGTAGCCGAAGAACGTGTGCCGTAATTTGGTACAAGAAATTGTACTTCACCGTGTAGAATCAATTTTGTTTGTAACAATTTTGATTAAAAATTGTCTCTAGAAATATTCCTCCGTTCCGACAACGACTGCATGCCATACTCGCTCAAAAGACTAATGTAGTGTGCACAGCGCGGTGGATATATTAAATTAGTTCTGAACGAAATATATTTCAAGAACATCCTTTAAATTTTCTCCAAGCCGAGTTGCTGGTAAGTATAAATATATGAGATACCATATATCCAGAAATCTGAACAACATTGTTAATTAATAATTTTTTTCCATAAAAACATTGAATTTTATTTAGGCATAATTTGAAATTTGAAATTTATACACTTTATTCAGAGAGATCACGGTATTCCCCGTTATTAACCATAATTTTATGTTGTACCATCACTTACCTTATCCAAGAAGTATTGTTCAAAGCACGGCCTGCATTAACCGTTTATCCCATATATTATGTTTTATGTGTATATTATGTTTTGGTTCATTCTTCTAAGAAAATGTACTTTGAAATACGTATTTATCGTATACGTATACCCTCTATGGTCACCAAATGTTCAAATACATCAGTTAAGCATCGTAATGTTTAAATCGAAGGCTTGCCGCCTATTGTTGTAAACACGTAGTTGCCTGTTAAGCCAGACATCTTCATTACGGTCATATTTTCGAGGGTCTTTTGTATATTAGTATTTCGGACATATGATTTAGCCAAGGTCGAGTTTGGGTAAAACCGTATGTACCTGACCCATCTATTCCCTACAATGTAGCAATGCCAAGTTCATGTAAACTTATGTACCTATTCTGTTTCGACGAATCCTAAAAAATAGGGTGGAGTCTTATGACTGCAAATTCTTTACCTGGATAATATTTTAGATTTAAAAGTTTAAGTTTGCTAAGATCTACTAACGAGATCACATACGTGTCCTTTCGAACAGCTTCAAGAGTTACTAGATTAGAAAATGTAACCAAGTTTTATAATAATATATTCTGCTTGCGGCTTATGTAACATTGTTTTCTTGTATTCACTAATTAAAGAGTGTTGTGCCTTCAACAAGTGCTGTTATTATTGCAAACCACTGAGCGAGAGAAGACCTTCTTATTCACAACTTGAATCAACGACGATTCAACAGAAACTAGTCATCAGGGATTTACGACCCATGATTCGAAGAAGTGTCAAATCCAGCCACATACGCCCCAACACCATACGGCAGAGGCATATTCAAGTTTAGAACAGACCATAATAAAATAAAACGTTTTTATTGTAAACGCGTTAGCGAATTGTCTGCACGTTCTTATAAGGAAGCCTGATGATCGAAAAGCAGAGTTGTAGATTGCTTCTATGTGCCCAGTAAATTTAAGCTGTGCATCAAATAAAACACCTAGATCTCTAACTACTAGCTAACTACTAGTTTTCAGCAACATAATTGTAAGGAATAAATTGCACGCTCCTGGAATAAGTGACAATGGCACGCTTGTTAATATTTAATTTAAATTGGTTTGCATGGCACCAGGCGGTAATAATATTGACGATTCTTTGCAATGTTTCACAGTCGGAGTCGGATAACAAATCCTTGTTATATTTTCCAAAATTTCAAATAAATTCTTATTATGTTTAGTTATTTCTTTTGTTTTTGTCAATTGAGCCCTCTTGAGTAATTTAAGCCGATTCTTTATTGTATTTGCTCTTTAGGTGAAAATCTTCCTTCGGTTGGTGTGGAGAATCCCGATGTCTATAAGTTCTGTTCGGATGTTAATTCTGTTGGTTGGTTAGTGTGTATTTTGGTTCCTTATTTGACTTTTACTGTTTGTTCTTCTTTCAGTGGTAGATATGGACATTATTCTGTTTAATGAAGTTGGAATTATTATATTACGAGTTTTTTTTAATAAAAATGTACTTTTCTTCTTTGGTGTATCCTTTTTAATAGTAGCTTTCATTTTAATATCAAGCCAAGAGGATTTCGCTAATTAAAATCCTGAAATATCTTATCTTAAGGTAACCCCTGGACAAGAATTTTTTTTCGGCTTCATCGTTTCTAGATTTAAAACTTTTATAATAAGCTTATTTACTATCCATAACATGTCAATATACATTATAAACAGTAGAGATCCTAGATTGGACCCTTTGCGGTACACCAGGATAGGCAGTGAATATCTTGGAATTATATCCATTGTAACAAACATAGGCCAATCTATTGTCCAAATAGGAATCAATTAGCTTTTCAGTATCAGACGAAAAGCCGTAGAATGACATTTTACTATGAGTATATTGTGATCATGCGTATCAAACGACTTGGCATCACATCTACCTGCTCTCTTTTGTCCAAGCAATGACTAATTACGGTATATAAAACCGATCTTTTTAAATATTAGTAATGTTAACGACACAGGCTTATTAAACTATTTCAGAAATTAAATTGTTCTCTAATTCCATATCCAATAGTGCTGTGAAATACTAATATTTCCCTGAGGTTGGCATTTCAATGCCTCTTTCGACTTGGAGAACAACTAAAAATCTGAACGAGCCATACATGCAACTGTCAAATATTGGATTGCGTCATTCCAAAGAGGAAAAATTTCCGTTGAATATGAAAAGCGACCAGGAAGACCGATTTCGGTGTCCACCCCCGAAAATATTGACGTAGTTCATGACATGATATTATCAAACCGTCGAATTGGGCTGAAACATATAGCTGAGGCACTAAACATTTCATATAAACGCGTCTATCATACAGTTTAAGCCGATTTAGAAATGAAAAGGATTTCTGCAAAATGGATTCCTAAATGCTTGAACGCCAAACGCAAACGAGCAAGAGTGAAAGCATTACGCTCAATCTTTGCCCGTTTTGAAGGAGATCCAGATTTTTTGAACCGTCTTGTGACTATGGATGAAAATGGGTCCATTACTATGACCCAGAAACAAAACAGCAATCGATGGAGTGAAAGCATCATGGTTCTCCAAGGCCTAAGAAGATTCGAGTTCAAAAATCCACAACGAATTATTAAAGCGCTTCAAAAAATCTCGCATATAATAGGCATTGATTGCCAAGTGTTTTAAGTATATTTTCGTAGATTTCCTTACCACTTAACCTCTTCAAAGACAAGTATTTGAAGATACTTCGACATGCTTTCTTTCAAAATTTACTGCACAGCAATATTTCCATTTCTTAAAAAAAAGATTTTACAGGGACACTTTCAAAATGTCATTATTTCTTGCCATTGTAACAAGATTTTGTTTTGTTCAAGGAAAATGGCCTAGACTAACTAGATATCAATACTCCCGCGTATTTGAATTTATTAAGGCCTACTTTAAAAAAGAAATGAATTATTATGAAGATATTTTTTATTCTTAATTTCACTCAATTCCTACTCTTAACTAAATTGTCGATTGTTATATTACGTACTTACTTAATTAAAATTTAATTAACGGAAAAAGAAAATATATATTCGTGTAGTTGACAACATCTATTATTTCTACACAGCGAATGTTTTCAAGGCAGTTTGTGGCGTCTAATTTGCGTGAATTTGTAAACCCTCCTAACCCTTCAGTTCGTTGTGGTGCATCTTAAGAGGGTCTCTCGAGTTGCTTTTGTATTTAAATATACACGGGCTCGCTCTCGAGAACACTAACTATGCGTGTTACGGATTTTCTTAGTCTTCTGGATGCATTCTCTTAATGCAAGCTTTTTATATTATGATCGTGTCGGGTTCTGGAATTCTAATTTTTTTTGTGTTCGTTGTTGTTCGGTTACGTCTAATTTTCTTAAAACTGCATTTATAACAGATAAACAATTTCAATGAAATACTAGTTTCTGCTTTGGAATTAAATTAATTGAATCACTTATTTCTAAAATGGCCTAAGATACATTTTGGTGATTTTGAGATTTTTATGTTTACATATTAATTCGACCACCCCCGAATATTTCATCGAAGTTCTTCAAACGAAACATTTCCTAATCGATGGATTGGTAGTAGAGGCACGGTCTCCATATTTAAATCCCCTAGATTTTTTCCTTTGGGTTCATTTAATAACTGTTGTTTATACTAAACGACCGCATAATCTGGAGTTGCACAAGAGAATAATTGAGGATGTACAATTAATTCGTGAGGAAGCTTTGGCAACAGTTACTCAAGAATTTGTTCACAGACTTGTCAAGAAGTGAATAATTTCGAAAACTTTCTTAACTGACATTGAATTTGTTTACATGTTAATTTTTCTTGTTCTCAATCAAATTTGCATTATTAAATTTAATTAAATACTTTGTCGTTGTTGAACACCTTATTGTTGTTAAGCTCCCAGAGCAGAACTCTATTGAAATTCGTAAAAATATAGAGGCTGTTCCATTTGAAATAAAAAAGTTAATATAATTTCTGGCTAAACCACATGTTTCATTTGGAAACAAATATACTATTTGAATTTCCTATTTGCATTAACTTAAATGTGGAAGTTTTTATTAAAATCTCAGTGGTCGTCTTAAAGATATTCGAAGGGACATACATTTGCCTAACACTGTATATGTCCTAGCCAGCATATTTTCTGCGATCTGACGGTAATTGCAACGAATGTGCTGCCGTTAATTCCTGGTTGATATATTTCTTTGCTCACCTATTTGTCAATTTCAGTCTATTCATGATCTTTTCTTTTCTCGTCTAGTAATTTGGATTTGAGAACTTTTCTTGACACCTTTTTTTCGAGAAATCTTCTTATATATTCTAATACCCTATAATTTGGCTACTGTTGTGGCGAATGAATTACCGTAGATGTATTTTGATTATAGGTTGACATTTTCCCTTTCCCAAAACTGTCGACTAAGATCTTATTTATGACCTTTTCTCCCTTCTTGGCTAGTAATTTGGATTTGAGAACTTTTTTCGACACATTTTTTTCGGAGAATCTTCCTTTGTATCCTATACTCTGTTTTTAAATAGGAGAGACAAACATCCTCAACCCGCATCACATTAGGCATATTCCACTGACACCAATTTTTGGCGGCAAATTTAAATGATAAATTACAATGAAATAAAGCAGCACTTGCTATTTACACTTCCATATTCAACTAAACTGCATTGTAGATCATAGTTGCAAAAAAAAAATAAATGGCAATAGTTTTAATATCGATTTTATTACTTGATTTATATTTGCAATACATAAAATAAATATTTACATAAAAATTATATTCATTTAAGAAATTCATAAAGTATGTGATAATCTAAAAAATGTGTAAGTAAATAAATAAATATTAGAGGTTACGACATAAAGAATATTTGTTGATAAATATAGCTGAGACCAATTTAATTACTTGTACGTAAATAAATAATATATTGATAACGTTTTTCTCTATAAGTTATATTATTTATTTTACAACTTACACTTAAGAAGCCTAAAATTTATTGATTATACAATTTCCAACTCCAAAAGGTTGATTAAATTGATTTAAATATTTCATACTGATTTCCATTCAAAATATAAGAATATTATTTGATTTAAATTCAATACACAGTAGAATCACTATCATTGTCCATATTAAAATCACTGTCGCTACTGTCATGATTTTCAAGTGAATTAATAAACGGCTCCATTATAATATATATCATCTATTAAACAATCTAAATTACACATTTTATCTTCCTCTTTGATTACATGTTCTTCACTTTTTACCAATTACACTATTGTCAGGTAATTTTAATGTTACTGAACCAAGCCTCAAAAACGTTTGCAGCCATTTCATCCTGGTAACCAGCAGTTTTTTCCTTCCCTCAAATAACAAGAACCCATCGTCAACAAAACCGTTTTTAGAGCCAATATATAAAATAATTTAGCGTCTTCCTTTACCAATGGGATTTTTTAGACTGGTATTTACACCATCTATAAATGCTTGTTTGCATGATATAACATTAATATCTTCCCACATTTTTGCTTTTGTGTGTCGTTCATTAAGCGATGTTTTGTCTAAATAATAATTAATAGATTGGGCGTTGCTCAGTTCTATATTTTTTAATTGAAGATAAATATCTTCCTCTCCACAAAATAATATCATCACGTTCAAGCAGCAGACTTTTGCGATTGCCTTTTAAATACCTATGAACACATACACCATATTACATAAAACACTTATATAATTTAATACCACAACTCACTTAAAATTAAGGATCTTCATTAGTTTATACCGGGTGTATTATGAAAAACCTTTCGTGCTGTAACTTTTTTATTTTTTATCCGAATGTAATAAATTATTCGTCGAACTAAATCGTTTTAAAAACACTTTAACGTGATCCGCTTTGAATTTTTTTTACACTTTGTTTTTGACAGACAGCTGCAAACTGTGTTTTTTTAAATTGCACTATACTTTTTTTTTCCTTATTCAAATATATTACTTTTTCTAAATATGAAACTGTAAACAATGATATCCTTGTATGAAAAAAAATCGAGAAATTGAAGGTTTTTTTTTAGTTCGATTTATTCTGGTTTTTCCGAACACAGAGATTTCTTAAATGCATTTTAAATACTCTATTTCATTTTATTACCAGCAAATGTGTGTACCATTTAAAATCACTTACATTCAATACTATATAGCCCATAAAGGATTACAAACCAATGTTATCAGTGAGCGGTGGGTCAACAACAACATTTACAGTGTTTGTAAATTTTCGAAGAGAGCTGTGACATCTGTCAGTCACACATTCATTATAACATTTTCAACGATTTATTTCTAAATTTTGTTATTGAAATGGATAATGGCGAATGTGTGGATGCGATTCAAGCATACGTCTAATACGTCTACGCGAGAAATTGCTCACTACATGCAGGTATCACATTCTACAGTTCAGTACATTCTGAAGAAACACAAGTTCTTTCCTTATAAACCACGGAAGGTGCATGCTCTCGGTGAAAACGACCCTCAACGAAGGGTTCAATTCTGCACGGTTTTCATGAATAAAATAAGGGAAGATCCAATTTTTTATCGTCGTGTGTTGTGGTCAGATGAATGCACTTTTGGGAAAAAATGGTGTATTCAACAGAAATAATCATCGTCATTGGAGCACTGAACATAACCATGTTGTGATGCAACACAATTTTCAAAATCGGTTCAGTGTAAATGTATGGTGTGGCATTTTAGGCGATAGAGTAGTAGGGCCTTTTTTGTGGAGGGTAATCTAAACCAAGAAAAGTATAATAATTTGTTACGCAATGAATTAGGCGATTATTTAGATGAGTTGCCAGGGTTGCCAGGGTGCTGAGTTAAACAGGGTGGTGTTCCAACAGGACGGTGCCACACCCCATAATACACGAATGAATACTGATTTTCTAAATAATTATTTTGGCGTCAGATGGATGGGCACTTACGGACCTATTCGATGGCCTGCTAGATCGCCAGATCTGAATCCACTGGATTTCTTTCTGTGGTCTTACATTCAAGATCATGTCTATTTGACTCCACCTGATACCAGAGATGATTTAGTAAGAAGGATAGTACAAGTATGTCATGAAATACCACCAAATCTTATATTAAACGCAGCAGTTGGAGTTAATAGAAGGTGTCAAATGTGTGGGGTGTATGGCCAATTTCGAACATTTGATTCATTAAAATATATGATAGCTTGATTTCTGTAAATTTCGTAGTTTCTTTTTAATAATAATAAATTTGTCACTCAATTTAATGGAGGTGTCTTCAGGAAATAAATGTTTATTAGAATAATTTAGAAAATTTTTTTGAAGTTATAGACCGTAACTCCATCTAAAAATGTTTGTTTTTGTGTAAAAATACGGTATGCAAAAAATTATGCCTATCGAACAAAGGGAAGGCATGGAGCACCGCCTCTCAAGGTGACCCCTGTTGGTAAAATGAACAGAAATATAATTTTTTTTATGTATTTATATTTTTTATACCTATATTACCTATATTTTAGTATACCTATAATTTTATTATTATAACATAATTAAATTTACGACCACTGCCACGATTTGTAACAAGGATTTGATTATAAAAATTTAATTGGAATCAAATTTCAAAAATTGTGGCGGCAACTAAATTATTTACATATCCTGATAATAGTTTACAAGCATAGATATTTTTTTAAGCCAACGAGTTCTAAATATAGCTTTTTTATCCCTTTTTTCGAATACTCTTACGCGTTTTAGTTAAGAAAAGTTGGCATCACTGTGGTGCAGCCGACTTCAAGGCGCTTGTGTTCTTTTAGAGCAAGCGATCGGAAAAGATCTTTTATATTTAGCACGCCGGCATCACATCTATGAAATCATTTTAAAAAGTGTTTTCGATATAAAAAATGCAAAAATCATCAGGCCCTAACGTACAAATATTTAGCAGATTTAGAGACGCTTGGATCAATTGACAAAATTAACTTTATGAGTGGTGTTGAAGATCAGAAAGGAAGGATGCAGTTAGGAGTGTATCTGAGATTATAAAATTTGCATGTCAAAATCTTGAAGTAAAGCAACCACGTGATGATTATAAAGAGCTGCTTCAATTAAGTATAATTTTTTTTGGTGGTAAAGTCCCTGAATTTACCTTCAAAAAGCCTGGAGCATTTCATCACGCCCGTTGGATGTCGAAAGTTATTTATTGCCTTAAATTATATTTATTTCGAAAGAATTAAAATGACACAATTGGAGATAACTGGTATTCGTGACATTTGCATCTTTGTTGTAAGGGTGTATGTATTTAAAAAATTGGATACAAGCACCAGTTGCAGCAGAAGCCCATATGCAGGATTTAAGATTGCTAAAAGATTTACATGCTTATAAAATTGTTGATGAGAAGATTAGTCGTGCATCACTAAGCAAATTAAGTAATCATTTGTGGTATTTAACCCCAGAAACAGCAGCGTTGTCTTTTTATGACCCAAATGTTACATATGAGTCGAAGAATCTTATGGTGCAAGCTCTGGATAACCCTACTGATTGCGAATTAAAAAAAATTGATCGTAACTCTTCATACTATAAGCCAATATCTTAATAAGAACATCGATTATTTTATAACCCAAAATTCACGTAATTTTTTTAAAAGGTTTGGTATTCCAACGGACTTTTTAACAAAAGATCCAAATGAACCTAGTTTTAACGTTGGCCTTAATATCGTTGGAAATATGAATGTTGTTAATGACTCGGCAGAACAAGCAGTTAAGCTAATGGAAGATTTTAATTTAGTGTTATCCACAGATGAAGAAGAAAAGCAATTGATAGTGCAAATTGTTGCGGATTATCGGAAACTCTACCCCAATGTGAACAAATATTCTCTTTTGAAATAAAATAACATATACATAACTAAAAACAAAGCATTTTTATTTATCCCTTGTCAGACAGAGATCTTGTAATATTATCAAATCTGTGGCCCCAAGGAATAAGTGAATGTTTTATGTTTCTCCTATTTATTAACTCTGTTTTCCAAAAGTAAGCCATTCCTTCTATCGTTTTATTAATTTTCATTTATTTTCTTAAGAAATATGTCACCATATATGTATATAAATACATAGATTTTACTTTGTATTCTAGTCCTTAAAAATTTGGTTTTAAATTAATACCAGAGAAGCTTTAAGATGACACCGTCTCAAGGAAATTTAAAATATGTTAAAATTAAAGTCAAATATATTTTTTAGTATAAATAAATATATTTTTTATAACCAAGAAAATTTTATTTTTATATATTAATATATTTTAATAATATTTTTGAACCAAATTTCAAAAGCGATGCGCCACGTCTTGACCTCGCCCAATCGTGATAATTTTTTGCACACCGTATTTTTATACTATAACGAACATTTTGAGGGGGAGTTATGGTCGAAACAACAAAGCTGAAAAATAAGGACCACCCTAATATATATACATATATATTTTATGAAATATTTTAAAATTTTATGTAATTCCGTTTGTTAAGCTTCTATCTGTCCGCAATCAGTCTTAATTATAATGTCCTGATTGATTTTTTTTAGTTACATTTTTGCCTAGCCACCTTTGATAATTTTTCCATGGTGAATTAGATAGTACTAAATAGTGATAAATTTAAAGACGGCAGGCTATGTGCCCCACACTGTTAAATTTAATAATACACATAAGGTGTATTAGATAAAAATGTAGATTTTACAAAATTAGGGCAACTTTTTACCAATACTGTTCTCGAAAGTCTCCAAATTGTAAGTAGAATAATTTTTTTTATGTCGACATAAATTTAAAAATCAGATTATATTAATTGTAGTTCTATTGTTTTGGAACAAGTAGGAAATTGTCTTAATTATTAGAAATAAATAATAAAGATTATTATTAACATTTCTTTGTAATAATTATAAATTGAAGAGTTTGTTCGACGGGATTCAAGGTTATTTTTTTGTACATGTTATTTTGCGCATGTGTAAATTTTGATCGTGTATCAGATTTTATTATACAGTGTGGTTCTCTGGGGAGAAATTAAAAATAAACTTTATTATTTTTAGATAAGTTTGATCGGAGTTAATAAAGAGGAAGTTTTTTGTGAATATATTTTACCTCATGTATTATTGTAAAATACATAATCTTTATACTAATATAAATATAAAACATATTGTGAACTTTTCACTGGCGCCTAGTATATTTCACAGTCACGACTTTCCTTATTGGAACCCGTGAAGTTAGAAGCCTCATATTTGGAAATCAACTGGCTGAGTAACCTAGTTGGGTAAACTAGTTGTGGATGGTGGCGCAGTAAACCTACAAACCACTATTCATAGCAATATGTTGCTTAGATTTCTTTTTAACTGGCTTCGATTTTAATACTTTTAACAGTGAACCAGCTTTTCTTTTTAATTTCTTCTAGTTTATTTCGAATTAGAATTAACTTTGCAATATATTGATATAAATAAAGTTAATATAAGAATTATAATTTATAAATCAAATATGATTAAAATAAATTAAGGATTGGTTTTAAATATTCTATAATTTATAATATAAAATGTTACCTACCTTATTATTGAGCTTAATTTGGTAGTAGAATGTAAGATGTCGCTCATACAATATTATCTAGGCAAGTTTATTATAAATAAGTATTTTTTTATTATAATATATTAATACAATTGGGCGTCAGTTCCTATTTTTATCTATGAACATTATATGTATATTTTCGGCTGCTTAGCAGTAGAACGAGATCTTTCTCACAGGAGCCGGTCCTTCAATTCATTAGAGAAGAAAATATCAAATCTCATTTATGTGACAACAATCTATCTCGGGTATTAATACTGAATTTTAGTGAAAAGTATCAATATCATATGCATAAGTAACTTAGTAAAATAGACAATAAATAAAAGTATAAATTGTAGTTTGTGTTAAATCCAATTTAATGATTATTTTAGTGAGATATTCAATCCTCTTAAAATTACATATATGAATCAGCTGTAAGTGATGCGTAGATCACGTGACATAATTGTGTATTAGATAAAAATGTAGATTTTACAAAATTAGGGAAACTTTTTACCAATACTGAAGATCCATTGTACATATACAAAGAGCACTTTAATTATGCAAATATAACATCTCTGAACGTCGAACAATCCTTCTCAGTATATAAACATATTATTATTAAATTTAACAGTGTGGGCACATAGCCTGGCGTCTTGATAATACTCGTAATTTATTTAAAAAGCATTTACGTTTTTATGTCATAGTGTCATGATGATAAAAGCCTTTGAATTTTTGCATCGGAAAGTACAAAGAAAACAAATTATAATGTGATAATCGATTAAAAAAATAATGAAATAAAATACACGTTAATTTCTGACTTGAACACAGTATACTCATTGTTGGATACATTTTAGTGTACACGCAAGGGAACTATGCGATGTTTACCGTTAACCCATACAGTTAATTAACGGAGAACGTGATCAATCAATCAATTGGTGGTGAAGATCAATTACAAAGCTTCTACTTTACGGTAAGTACCTTTCTTCAGAACGTATTAAGTCCGAATAGATACTTTTTATATGCGCAGCAAGCAACACAAATTTTTCCTACAAAGCAAATTCATTGTGCTAAAATTATGTTTAACGAAATATATTTAAAAGTAATCTTTTACAGGTAAATATTATTAACATAATAAAGATAATTATCACTTATCGAATATTGTAAAATTGTTTTGAATAAGAATTTAATAAGAATAGAAGAATATACTCGTAGATACACAGCTTGTATGTAATGGGTGATTCATTTAGAGATACTTTTTCCAAAAGCAAAGAACAAATGAAAAAGGCCAATTTATTTAAGAAACTTGATTATCATACAAAAGAACCATTCTTTACAATTATTTTTTAAAGATTATTTCTCTCAAATGTAGGCCGCGACTGCGGTTAACGTAGTCTATTCTGCTCTTCCAATTATCAATGACGCGTTCTAGCATTTCGAGTGGTATTTGTCCAATGACCCGAGTAATATTGGTCTCCAATGCCTCAATTGTAGCCGGTTTATCCATGTAGACTTTAGACTTCACGTAGCCCCACAGAAAAAAGTCTAATGGTGTGATGTCACAAGATCTAGGGGGCCAATTTACTGGTCCGAAGCCTGAAATTAAATGTTCACCGAATCGTTCTCGCAGTAAAGCCATAGTTTCACGAGCTGTATGGCTAGTGGCGCCATCTTGTTGGAAGTAAATGTCTTGTAGACCACGGGTGTCAAGTTCAGGCAGCAAATAGTCCCTTATCAAGGCGCGATAACGGTCGCCATTCACAGTCACATTCCGGCCGGCTTCTGTTTTGAAGAAATATGGACCAATTATTCCACCGGCCCATAATCCGCACCAAACAGTTGTTTTGTCTGGATGTAATGGTAGTACTTCAATCTCTTCAGGTTGCTCATCACCCCAAATACGGGCATTTTGCTTATTCACGTACCCATTAAGCCAGAAATGGGCCTCATCGGAGAACAAAATTTTTGTCGCAAACAGTGGATCTTCTGCAAGTTTATCAAGAGTCCAACGGCTGAAACGGAAACGATTCGGAAGGTCGGTCGCCTTTAGTTCTTGCACTAGTTGAATTTTGTATGCTTTTAAACCAAGATCCTTTCGTAAAATACGCCAAGTTGTTGCATACGACAAACCAAGCTGTTGAGAACGGCGACGAATTGATTCTTCCCGGTCTTCGCGTACACTCGCTGCTACCGCCGCTATATTTCCTTCACTACGTGCTGGTTGAGGTCTATGTGGTCGCGTATTATCCATTATTGTAAATTGAGTTTCAAACTTATTGATGGTATAGCGAATTGTGCGTTCGGTAGGCCGATTATGTGGCCCATATGATGCTCTAAGCGCACGATACACATTCCTTGTAGAACGCCCATTTTCGTAATAAAGCTGTACTATTTGTAGACGCTGTGCCGGGCTAAGTCTTTCCATTACGTAATGTCAAATAGTACTGAACCAGAATGCGCAGTCCGCTGACGCGTCGCATGCACGCTCAGCCATTAAATCCCCACCTAAAAAAGTACCTCCAAATGAATCACCCATTACTTAGCAAAAATAAGAATGATTTTTTAAATTTTATACTACAACACTGTCAGCATAATAATAACAATATTGTTTATCCTTTGAACTACAGCATGGCATACGGTACATCACGATGTTATTCCATAGAATCTACCACACAGACATAAGTTTACAAAAGACAATCAACATCATAAAACACGTTATTTAAGATTAATTAACTTTCAGGATCATCCCTAAATTCCATAAATGAATAATAACACATAGTTAAATTTGTTCTTTTTTATATTAAAAACGATTCAAAGGAAACTATTTATTATTAACGGTGTAATAGCAAGATTAATAAGGATTTACTTCCGTCCTTGGTTATTGGAAAGTCATTCACACATATGATATAGAGCAATGGTCCTAAAGCGTTGCCTTGAGGAACGCTTTATCTCTATAGAATCTTATTTATTTCTCTCAATATCAACACCATGTAATTTATTTCTTTACATAGTTCGAGAACCATACATAAGTAACTCTAATTTCATAAGATAAATATGAAATAATTCTTTATGACTTTATAAATCAAGAAATTGTCAATGAACTGGCAGATTCTCAGCATGGATTCGTATAGGGAAAATCTATTATAACCAACAAAATAACTATAACACACTATATATCAGATGACCTGGTGAACGCCTTCATATACAGTGTGGTCATAAAGTTTGGAACCAAGCTTATAACCGCATTATTTTACATTTTTTGGAAAAACGCTCGGACAGGTAAATTTTCTTTTTTAAAACGCCATCTTTTGACATGCAATTTTTTTCTATGACGTCATTGGTTTTCGAGTGATGACGTTATCAACACTTTCTTTAAATGGCAACCATATTATTTTTTTCTCGTTTATGGTAGATCTTTATATCCACCAAATAGTGATATAAAACAATTGGTATGTTGCATCACAATTTTTTTGAAAAAATGATATAAATTTAGAAAAAAATACGAAAATTTTATTTTTGTACAAAATTAAAATTAAATTAAAAAAAATACATCTGAACTTAAATTTATTGTAACAGTTAACGTAAATTTTCAAAATGGACCCCACCAACCAACTGACACTGTCCCAGCCGTGTAAATGCTTTGCGATCAATAGTAATCTGCGTTATTCGCGCCAGGTCAAAAGAAATTCGTCTTCCCAATCGGCCAATTATTTAATAAAAAATCTTATTTAACATTAAATAGTTTCACAAAAAAGGGCCAAAGAAGTTTAATTTATTTAAAAAATTGACATGATGTGGCAGACCATTTCTTAATTAAAATTATCGCCCAAAAATTGAAGATTTCAAAAACTAATTAAGCTTACAAAATTTACTGAAATAGGGAAGTAAGTTTTTTTCACACTTCTGTCTTGTGTGAGGACTTAAATATTCTTCTTGAACAAACCGGATCGTCAAAAGCACAAGTACTCATGTTACTATGCAAAAAATTTACAAAACACGCACTTTTTTGCAAGATATTTCTTTATGGCATTCTTGCTTCTTTTTATACAATTTATGTACAAAAATTTTAGTTTGAAATTGTTTCTATGGCGACAACATTGTTGAATTATTTACTTCTATTTTTGACGTTAAATTTTTGAGATATTGCGTAAAAGTTGTTCATTTTCGCTAATATAAAAAATGGCACATTTATCTGAGCGGGAAAGAATCGAAATTTTAATTATGGTTGGGTATGGGGACAGACAAAGAACGCATGCAGAAGCATGCGATTTGTTTAACCATGAACACCCTGATAGACCTCCAATTACCAGGTCTACGGTGACAAAACTAGTTGGAAAGTTTATCGAAACTGGATCCGTAAAAGATCGACCACGGCAAGGAAGACCTCAAGTAGGAGAAGATGTGAAATTAAATGTGCTTCTAGAAGCAGAAGAAAGGCATCATGTTTCCACCAGACAACTTGCGTTAGCCAATCAGGTGGCTCACTCATTTGTCGTCAACTTATTTAAAAAAGAACACTATCGTCCTTACAAAGTTCAACTTGTACAGGAATTACATGAGGATGACGAGGATCGTCGACTGCAGTTCTGTGAAGACGTAATGTTACGTTGTGACCAAAATCCAAATTTCTTGGAAAACATCGTTTTCTCAGATGAAGCTACGGTCTGCCTAAATGGATCTGTTCACCGCCATAATTGCAGATATTGGTCGCAGAACAACCCGCATTGGACTCAAGCGTGTCATACTCAGCGTAGAGGAAAAGTTAACGTATGGGTTGGAATTATTGGACGACGCGTTTTAGGACCATATTTTTTTGAAGGAAATTTGACTGCTGTGCAATATTTAGAATTTTTAAGATTTGAACTGGTTCCAGCGCTCGCTGTTATTTTCCCAAATCACGAGGATGGTGATGTACCCCATCCAAATATTTGGTTTCAACAAGATGGGGCGCCTCCCCATTATGGTGTAGAGGTTCGCCACTATCTTGACGAAATATTTCCCAATAAATGGATTGGACGGAGAGGCGCCATAGAATGGCCACCTCGTTCTCCTGACCTGACTGCGTTAGACTTTTTTTGTGGGGTTATTTGAAATCGAAAGTGTATTTTAACAAACCGAACAATTTAGAAGATTTAAAAGAACGAATTCGCGTAGAACTTACACAAATATCCCCAGACATAATTGAGGCGAGTATACGAACTGTTTACACTCGGCTGAGACAGTGTCAGTTAGTTGATGGGGTCCATTTTGAAAATTTACGTTAACTGTTACAATAAATTTAAGTTCAGATGTATTTTTTTAATTTAATTTTAATTTTGTACAAAAATAAAATTTTCGTAATTTTTTCTAAATTTATATCATTTTTTCAAAAAAATTGTGATGCAACATACCAATTGTTTTATATCACTATTTTGTGGATATAAAGATCTACCAAAAACGAGAAAAAAAAAATATATGGTTGCCATTTAAAGAATGTGTTGATAACGTCATCACTCGAAAACCAATGACGTCATAGAAAAAAATTGTATGTCAAAAGATGGCGTTTTAAAAAAGAAAATTTACCTGTCCGAGCGTTTTCCTAAAAATGTAAAATAATGCGGTTATAAGCTTGGTTCCAAACTTTATGACCAGACTGTATAGATTTTCTTTATACCGATTTGTCTAAAGCCTTTGGCAAACTTCCTCATCATATGTTATTATCAAAATTAAATAATTTTAATCAAGTCAAAGTTTATTCATACTAGATCCACTGTGCAAGTTCTGCTAATGCAAAGGCACCAGATTTAATCGTAGTCGTGCGATAAGTGTAGTTCCGTTGGGTTTCGCTTGAGACCTCTACTGTTTGTGCTGTACGTGAATGAATTGCCACATTTACTTAAGTTAAAATATTTACTGTATGCAGGACATACAAAAGTTTACTTTAGAGCTAAAATCTACTATAACCAAGTTAAAATCTATGACACAGTATGTATTGGATGCCCTTGAGGAACACCCTCAGGTAGATGTTATTTATACTGATTGATTTAAGGTCTTCGACCAAAATTTCATAATTGTTATTAGAAAATTAAATAACATTAACATCACTTGAAAGTCTATCGATGTTATTGGAAGTTATTTAACAGACAGTACTAATTTTGTTCAATGCAAAAGTAGTAGATCTTATTATTTTCGTACCATGGATGGCGTTACGCATGGTTTCATTTTTGGGACCGCTACTGTTCGCATTGTATACAAATGATAACTCTACTCAAATCAAAATGTTTATTATATGCTGATGCATTAAAAATTTACGTTAAAATTCAAACATTCCGAGATAGTAGTAAACAGCGTCAGAAGTAAAAGAAATAGATTAGAATTATATATTAACACGTGCAAAACTTTATCTTAAAAAAAAAGAATTCTATAATATATTTTGTTACCATATTATGGTGTTTTGTTGGTTGGTTCCTGTATGTTTCTGCTGTAATATAACTTATTGCGACGTCACCGGCTCTGGAAAAAGAACTTTTAGAGAAGGAGATGCGCGTGGGAGACAACGGGCATTTCTGTTGCAAAACTCGAATCTAGTTGTGTTTTTGACTGTTATGTGATTTTGTATCGAGAAAATTTACATTGAAATAAGTGACTTATTTGGCGGCAGACAGAGTTTGATGTACCGCAATTTTATGTTTGGGTGAACGTTATTGACTAGGCTGAAGACTAATTAATCCCTTAGAACCGCTATGGGTGAGTAATATTCCCGCTAACTTTCTTTGTGATATTTCTGTGTTCCCAATCTTCGTGTCTTGCTAATTCTAATGCATAAATTAACATCTGCAGGGTTTTTGTTACGAGTTCTTGTAACTAACTGGCTGCTGAAATTTGCCGGACGAGTGGTTAAATCAACGGAAGTGCATAATCTTTTGGAGAAATGTATGAGATCACGTGTTCCAGAAATTACCTCGAGGATCATGTGTAAAACGGAAAAGACGCTATAGCAGCAGGTTAACCTTGAGCAAAATCAACAAGCTGTAAGGCAGTTTTATCTCTAATTACGCAGTTTCATCTGATCTGCTATCACTCAAAAACTTTAATAATTGTCATAATGCAATTTTGATTAAACATAAATTAATTGTTTCAAGTTATTTAATGATTTCGTGTAGAAGAATGGATTTCATTTGATTCATATTTTACTTTAATAGCGTCATAGAATATGTAGCTCTAAGTTTACGTATATAGGCTTTAAGTTCGTCTGTGAGGGAGTACTCAAGGCCTTGCGTACATGCATGACATTTGCTTATATTCTTTTCTTACTTTCTTGTTCTCTAAAATATACAGACTGTTGAATATACAATATAGTACAAAAGTTTTAACTCTTGATTTTGCATTTTGAATTTATAATTAAATAATGTTGATGATTAACAATTATATAGTTATTTAAATTATTATATGCTTTAATTTTATTATATACAGTCACTCTTTCAGTTTTGGTTGAAACGTACTACATCGTTACTTTTTCTTTAATCTTGTAAATTTTATTATCGACGAAGACGTTAATAATAAACTTAGTTCTTTTTCTTTACGTGAAACGTTTTCTTTTACTTGTTATTACCTCCTATTTTTCTGTAATTACGTTAGTCCTTCCGTTGTGGGTTCGTTAGCACAAGTACGATCTTCGCGTGAGGTATAGTCTCAACGACAAGCAGTTCCTAAACCGTGGTGGCGTTCTTTTTAATTTTTAGTTAATTTATCAACGTTTCAACAAGAATCGCACGACCATCTTCACTGAGTTTTACGCCGTTGGCACTGGCTGCTTTGTCAATTTAAGATCATCCCACCACGCAAGGTAAATATGAAGAGGGTGTTTGGATTGCGCAACATTATAGCAAAGCCAGTTTTTGTGGATTTTTATTGTTGCACGTTGCGTGTAGCAATATAATATAATTATATCGGGTGTCCTATGAAAAATAGAAAGATTAAATTATATAGAATATAATACAATAATCAGCTATTACTAATTTTGTACGTGCATTCAAGTGCACTATTAAAAAATTTAAAAATGTGTATTATCTAAATGTTTTTTTATTAGCAAAAGCAAGAAATATAGATTTAGAATGTCTATAAAAAGTGCTATTGAATACCGTGTTTATATTTATATAAACTAGAAGTAGACAGCTTTGTATACTACGGATTCCAAGAATTTTTTAAAGATGTATTAAAAGAAGGTGTAAGATGCTTGCTATACGGGCATTTAACGTCCTATTTGGTAGCGATCTATCTTTAATCGAAGACGTAAGTGTAAATTGTATCGAAGGTACGTAACGATCGACAACTGAACAAAACCAAAAGCGAGATGGACAATAACAAATCTATTCTTCTTGTTATTGTAGATTAATTTTAAGATATCCTCTTTCATAATATAGTCGATTACACAGTGGCGTGGTAAAAATTTTTTAAATGTGTTATTTTTTCTCGCTTATCAGGGAATTTTGGAAAATATTTTGGATATATATTCTATATAATTGCATCTTTCCATTTTTCATATGTTGTCTTTTTATTTCAAGGACTTCCGGTATAAAAAAATATCAGTCGCTCATCTAATCACATCAAGTTCTCTTTAACTGAAGTTTTTTGGGAATCAAGTTCAGTGTAAATATGCAAATCATCAAATAATAAAAACTCTCGCTCATGTAACGATATTCTATTTCATTTAAGCATTTAGAACTAAAAGATAATATTGTTCCATATCCGACAGATGCACTTTTTATAATTTTGCGTCTATAATAACTGGTTTCACGAGAAAGAAACTCTAGTCATTACTTTTCGAGAAGTAAGTTATAAAACGGATTCCTGGATGACATTGTTTCCTTTCACGTTGGTTGGATTTGACCGACAATTTAATTATTGCTAAATAGTGCAATTTAGCTTGCTTGAAACAAGACAGTAGACATAATTTTAACATTCCATTTCCATGGATATTGTATAAATTGAGTGGGGGAAACTGAAGCGAGTAACTGACTTACCATTTAAGGAGAATAAATTTATTATGGCCAGTAATAAATGGACATGTGTGCAAGGGAAGTAAACCGCACACCGGGTAGGCTCTGTAAGCATCGGAGAAACCGCATCAGAATTGTAAATGTTAGGGCAACCATGAAGTACACGTAGTTAAGTTCAAGAGATAAATATCATTCCATATTCATTATCCATTTGCAAATATATAATTTACTTTTTATTTAGTATTTATGTAAAATATCTTTTTTCGGAAGTCAGTAAATGTGTATAGTTTTGTCTGATTTGATAATTTTTGTAAAAAGAACATATTCTTTTCTAAAATTCAACAAAATACAGGGTATAATAGAATGCATTCTCAATTTTGTTCCTTTGGCGAAAAGAAAAAAATCCATTAATCATTATGGCAACATTGCTAAATTAAAGAGTAAGTCTTAGAGATATTTTATTTTATTTGCGTTAAATCGCGGTTGATTTGCAATGATGATAATGAGAAAGATGTAGACACCGCTGCTATTGAAAGGACAACCTAATGACAGCTCAATTATATTCACCAAGCTACAAAATGTTAAAGAAAATAAATTTTCGTTCATATATAAAATTAGTGCAATCATTAATATATACATATATTTTAATTAAACACAAATTTATATAAATATGAGTTCTTAATACGTTAAAATACATAAACGCCGAAATATAAAATGAATCCATTATAAATTAACATATACAGTGTGGTCATAAAGTTTGGAACCAAGCTTATAACCGCATTATTTTACATTTTTAATTTTCTTTTTTAAAACGCCATCTTTTGACATACAATTTTTTTTCTATGACGTCATTGGTTTTCGAGTGATGACGTTATCAACACTTTCTTTAAATGGCAACCATATTATTTTTTTCTCGTTTTTGGTAGATCTATATATCCACCAAATAGTGATATAAAACAATTGGTATGTTGCATCACAATTTTTTCGAAAAAATGATATAAATTTAGAAAAAAATACGAAAATTTTATTTTTGTACAAAATTAAAATTAAATTAAAAAAAATACATCTGAACTTAAATTTATTGTAACAGTTAATGTAAATTTTCAAAATGGACCCCACCAATCAACTGACACTGTCCCAGCCGAGTGTAAATGCTTTGCGATCAATAGTAATCTGTGTTATTCGCTCCAGGTCAAAAGAAATTCGTCTTCCCAATCGGCCAATTACTTATTAAAGAATCTTATTTAACATTAAATAGTTTCACAAAAAAGGGCAAAAGAAGTTTAATTTATTTAAAAAATTGACATGATGTGACAGACCATTTCTTAATTAAAATTATCGCCCAAAAATTGAAGATTTCAAAAACTAATTAAGCTTACAAAATTTACTGAAATATGTAAGTAAGTTTTTTTCACACTTCTGTCTTGTGTGAGGACTTAAATATTCTTCTTGAACAAACCGGATCGTCAAAAGCACATGTACTCATGTTACTATGCAAAAAATTTACAAAAACAAAAACACGCACTTTTTTGCAAGATATTTCTTTATAACATTCTTGCTTCTTTTTATACAATTTATGTACAAAAATTTTAGTTTGAAATTGTTTCTATGGCGACAACATTGTTGAATTATTTACTTCTATTTTTGACGTTAAATTTTTGAGATATTGCGTAAAAATTGTTCATTTTCGCTAATATAAAAAATGGCACATTTATCTGAGCGAGAAAGAATCGAAATTTTAATTATGGTTGGGTATGGGGACAGACAAATAACGCATGCAGAAGCATGCGAATTGTTTAATCATGAACACCCTGATAGACCTCCAATTACCAGGTCTACGGCGACAAAACTAGTTGGAAAGTTTACCGAAACTGGATCCGTAAAAGATCGACCACGGCAAGGTAGACCTCAAGTAGGAGAAGATGTGAAATTAAATGTGCTTCTAGAAGCAGAAGAAAGGCATCATGTTTCCACCAGACAACTTGCGTTAGCCAATCAGGTGGCTCACTCATTTGTCGTCAGCTTATTTAAAAAAGAACACTATCGTCCTTACAAAGTTCAACTTGTACAGGAATTACATGAGGATGAAGAAGATCGTAGACGGCAGTTCTGTGAAGACGTAATGTTACGTTGTGACCAAAATCCAAATTTCTTGGAAAACATCGTCTTCTCAGATGAAGTTACGTTCTGCCTACATGGATCTGTTCACCGCCATAATTGCAGATATTGGTCGCAGAACAATCCGCATTGGACTCAAGCGTGTCATACTCAGCGCAGAGGAAAAGTTAACGTATGGGTTGGAATGATTGGACGACGCATATTAGGACCATATTTTTTTGGAAGGAAATTTGACTGCTATGCAATATTTAGAATTTTAAAGATTTGAACTGGTTCCAGCGCTCGCTGTTATTTTCCCAAATCACGAGGATGGTGATGTACCCCATCCAAATATTTGGTTTCAACAAGATGGGGCGCCTCCCCATTATGGTGTAGAGGTTCGCCACTATCTTGACGAAATATTTCCCAATAAATGGATTGGACGGAGAGGCGCCATAGAATGGCCACCTCGTTCTCCTGACCTGACTCCGTTAGACCTTTTTTGTGGGGTTATTTGAAATCAAAAGTGTATTTTAACAAACCGAACAATTTAGAAGATTTAAAAGAACGAATTCGCGTAGAACTTACACAAATATCCCCAGACATAATTGATGCGAGTATACGAAGTGTTTACACTCGGCTGGGACAGTGTCAGTTGGTTGGTGGGGTCCATTTTGAAAATTTACGTTAACTGTTACAATAAATTTAAGTTCAGATGTATTTTTTTTAATTTAATTTTAATATTGTACAAAAATAAAATTTTCGTATTTTTTTCTAAATTTATATAATTTTTTCAAAAAAATTGTGATGCAACATACCAATTGTTTTATATCACTATTTGGTGCATATAAAGATCTACCAAAAACGAGAAAAAAATAATATGGTTGCCATTTAAAGAAAGTGTTGATAACGTCATCACTCGAAAACCAATGACGTCATAGAAAAAAAATTGTATGTCAAAAGATGGCGTTTTAAAAAAGAAAATTAAAAATGTCAAATAATGCGGTTATGAGCTTGGTTCCAAACTTTATGACCACACTGTATATATTAGAAGCGAGGTTTCATATACGAGCATAATGCGTTATTGTTAATAGAAGCAAACTATGGATAAATACCTATTACTGTTAAAATATAACTCTTAAAATGAACATTACTAATTTGGTCATTTTGTCTATATGAATATAGACAAAATGACCAAAGTAGTAATGTTAATTTTAAAAATTTTAATAGTACATATATAACACGTATTTGAAATATTTTAATAACAATTGTAATGTGTATGTAACCGTAATTTTTAATCACACTAACAACGAAAATGAAATTTAATTATATAGAAACCAAAACATGTTCTGATGAAGACACGATTTCCTATGTAGAATAAAGGAGTTGTCGAAACGTAAACACACTAATTTATTTATTTAACAAAAAGCCGAAACTCCAAGAATTTTATTAACGATGATATATATATATATATATATATATATATATATATATATATGGTAAACCTAATCAGTAGGCGATTATATATATATATAACACCTTATTATATATATATATATATATATATATATTAAAAATAATAGATTTTTTATTGGTTTTAGCGACCTTTTATTGAATTTCGTTGTAAGCGAACTTCGCTTACAATATCCACACAAGCACGGTCGTTTCCTTAAGAAAATAGGGTCTCGGATGTTAATATTTAAAAAAAGAAACACATGTGTCACACAGAATGCGTTACCCTTATGAAACCAAAACGAACAACAACTTTACTTGAAAAAGACTGAATTAATAAAAGTCGAAACGTCGTAGAAACATCGAAATTCAATAAAAGGTCGCTAAAACCAATAAAAAATCTATTATTTTTAATATTAAGACACGACCAATAAAATAAAAAAGAAAAAGAAAATTCTTATTAAACACTATATATATATATATATATATATATATATATATATATATATTAAAAATAATAGATTTTTATTGGTTTTAGCGACCTTTTATTGAATTTAGATGTTTGTTTGCGACGTTTCGACTTTTATCAATTCAGTCTTTTTCAAGCATCTGGAAACAAGAATCATTACAATGAACATGAGAACTGTGTTTGTTTTGTGTGATATAACAATTGAATTAACCATTTTAAATTTAACATTATATTAAGAAATGAATTACGGATTAGGTTAGTGTTTTACGTTGAAAATTAAATAACATTAAATTAAAATAGCTTAGAATGGTAGGGGGACATTTATGTGATTAATATCTGTATGAATTAATTGGAGACTTAACAAATATTAACAATTTTTAAGTTTAAAATTAGATTAAAGATGATTACAAATTGAGTTAACATTTAACGTTGAAACTTACATAAAATAAAAATAAGAATGGCTAAAATGAACAGGAAAGTTGAATTACAATACAATACGTAAAGAGAACAAAGAAAAGTCAAATAAAACTCACATTTGTTGTTTTTTCTACACGGGTACGCATTCATGTGCCACATGTGTTTGGACACCCGGGACCAATTTTCTTAGAACGAACATGCTTGTGCGGATTTTGTAAGTGAACTAATGCTTTAGTTTGCGGGAGTTTAATTTCTGTTTTTTGGAATGAGCATGGTAGTCAGGACCGTATTTAGGGGTATAAGTTAACATTGTTATTTCTAATGGGAGATATTTTTTTCCCGTTTTTGTCTTGTGCGTGCAGGGGTTTTTTTTTTTGATTTTTCTATTGTTTTATGAGAGGGAAATAAAGTTTTGAAAGCCCATCGATTTCGTTCCTGTCGTTGATTGTTTTGCTATTTTTGAAAATGTGTGTCATTTCTAAGACCTCTCTAGCTTTTGTGTTCTTTTTTTGTGTTATTACTTTGGTGTTTTCAAAATCAAAATTATGTTTTAGTGTCAATTGGTGTTTTTTTAAAGCAGTTTGATTTTTTGCGTATTTGTGACCTTTCAATCTTTCTTGTAGTAACTGTTTTGTTTGGCCTATGTATATTTTGTCACAGTCTTTGCAGGGTATGTTGTATATTGTGTGTGATTGTTTTAGTGTAGGTGTTGAGTCTTTAAGTTTGGTGTGTAGGAATTTTAGGTTTTTACCGCTTTGGTGTGCTATTTTAAAATTAAATGGTTTGAATATGTTGTCTAATTTTTCGGATAATCCAGTTATATAGGGTGTGGGGATATATGTGAATTCATTGGTTTGTTTGTTATTGTTTTGGTTGTTTGTTTTGTTATAAATTTTATTGAGTCTAAGTTTTATAATTTTTTGTATGAATTGTGGTGGATAGTTGTTTTCTGACAAAATTGTTTTAACTTTATTTAGTACTGTTGGTCTGAAAATTGGGTTTGTGAGATTTAAGGCTCTGTCTACTAACGCTGTTACTAAATTTTTTTTGTGGGCTAGGGGTTGGTTAGAAAAAAAGTTTACATATCTGCCGGAAGCGGTTGGTTTAGTGTACCATTTTCTTTGTATGTTGTTTTTTGTTCTTGTCAGTGTTAGGTCTAGGTAGTTTATGGAGTTGTTTTTTCTATTTCAATGGTAAACTTGCGTACCCGTGTAGAAAAAACAACAAATGTGAGTTTTATTTGACTTTTCTTTGCTCTCTTTACGTATTGTATTGTAATTCAACTTTCCTGTTCATTTTAGCCTTTCTTATTTTTATTTTATGTAAGTTTCAACGTTAAATGTTAACTCAATTTGTAATAATCTTTAATCTAATTTTAAACTTAAAAATTGTTAATATTTGTTAAGTCTCCAATTAATTCATACCGATATTAATCACATAAATGTCCCCCTACCATTCTAAGCTATTTTAATTTAATGTTATTTAATTTACAACGTAAAACACTAACCTAATCCGTAATTCATTTCTTAATATAATGTTAAATTTAAAATGGTTAATTCAATTGTTATATCACACAAAAAAACACAGTTCTCATGTTCATTGTAATGATTCTTGTTTCCAGATGCTTGAAAAAGACTGAATTGATAAAAGTCGAAACGTCGCAAACAAACATCTAAATTCAATAAAAGGTCGCTAAAACCAATAAAAATCAATTATTTTTAATATTAAAACACGGCCAATAAAATAAAAAAGAAAAACAAAATTCTTTAAACACTAAATATATATATATATATATATATATATATATATATATATAATAACTTCGTGACCTTGGTATGATATGGTAAACCTAATCAGTAGGCGATTAAAGGTCTGTATATTACTTCAAAATATATGTATTTAAAAAACTCTACATGTTTCGGCTATATACGCCTTTTTCAAGAGAATACAAAATATGAATGACAGGATATAAATGTCACTTGACATTTATATCCTGTCATTCATATTTTGTATTCTCTTGAAAAAGGCGTATATAGCCGAAACATGTAGAGTTTTTTAAATACATATATTTTGAAGTAATATACAGACCTTTAATCGCCTACTGATTAGGTTTACTATATATATATATATATATATATATATATATATATATATAATCAGGTATTACGTGGACATAAAAACCCAACTTTATTGGTTCTAAATAAGTTAGAACGTGCAGAATAAGTCATAAACCATTTTAAGAGTGTCCAGACAACATGAAATTTCAGATTATGCAGACCGGAATCTAGAACGAACGATACCGGATGCCCTCCACACACCATCTTCCCCGTCTTTCATTCATTTATCATTTCTATTATTTTACAGGAGTTTTACACGTTGCTTGATTCCAGCAGAACATCTGTATACTTATATATATAAATATATATATATATATATATATATATATATATATATATATATACGGGGTAATAAAGTGCCACCCCTTTAAACCGACACACCTACACTTTGCATATACCCTGGTTTTATATTCACGGGCATACTGTGTGCCGGAGGACGACGAACGTTATCATCCTGTTTATTATAAGCAATGAAAAGGGATGTACGTCTGGGTCACAGCATAACGAAGCGGAAATAAGTTCTGTAAGACCACGTGACAAGGGAATTGTTCAGAAAAATGCGACGTATAATGAAAATAAGCATATTTTCTATGTATTGGGTAAGGAAATATATCATTTTGATATACGCAGATATATGTAAGAACTCCAATTAAAGATTCTTGTTTGTCTTATATGTTAATTTTAATTTGTTTTTTTCGGAGATGTGAGAGATTTGCTAAACATACTGTTATTACTATTCCCTTCGACTGTGATAGGTTTGTTATAGAATTTTCGATGAATTCATTTTTTTTTCAAGTATTAGACTCAACGAAGTTTTGTTATCTTTGCCTTTGGGAAGAATTTACTTTAAATCATAATGACTAAGTTTATTTAAAATGCGAGTAATTTAATTTTCTAATGCTATCAAAATATGAAAATGTATTTTTAATCAGTTTGAAATTGTTAAGTGTTCAATAAGTAGGAGGAATAGCATCGGAAATACCACAGAGAATTTGTAAAGTATACGGGAAGTGAAAGTTATCGGATAAAAAGTAGTCGAACTTGTAAAAGACCTAAAAAGGAGCAACATTGAGCATAAACTTAAAGGGGGAAACCTAATTTGAAAAAAAAAATAAAACAAAAACAAACCATTTTCAACAAAAGCAAAAAAAATGCCAAATTTTGGATAATCATGTTCTTTGAATGTCCTAATGTATTAATTAAACATCACTCTCACGTATTTTGCTATATTAATCGTCAATTTTTTTACATTTGCCCCCTTTAACTCTCTACTCTAAAGTTTTTCCTTTTTAGGTACTTTACTTGCAATTCTAAGAATATGTGATCCATATTTATATAAAATATTCTAACCCAAAAAGACAAATATAAAACAAATAGTCTGGCAAGCTAATTTCGGCCATCAGTTGACGAACGTTGTCTTTCAAATGCTCTAAAGTTAGAGGATTGTTAGCATAAACACGGTCTTTTGCGTAGATCCACAAAAAAAAATTCTTTAGTTTGGCCTATGTAGTAACTATCGCAATTGCAACATGGTATTTTATAGATGACATGTGTTTCTCGATAAAATAACATGTCGCGATTGCGATGGTTATTACTATAGGCCAAACTAAACAATATTTATACAAAAGAATACAAGCCCGCAAATACGCAACACACAATGAAAAGGGAAATTAATGAAATGATTAATATTATGCAAGAAAAAAATTCAATTAACAACAGAAGTGTAAACTAACTTAATAATGTTACGATCTGCAATTTACCATCACGAATATATACAATTGTCATATAAAAATCTATCATATGTTATTTAAATATCTGTACACTGGCTTATCATGCTGGCAGTCCCGAGTTTAGATCCCGGACTAGGCTGTCCGAGTAGATTTTCGTGGTTTTCTTTCTCGTTCTAGGGAATGCTAAGACATGAATTATTATTATTAAACTTGAATGTATTTTTGAATAATTTAATTTTATCCATGACAACCCATATATAAATATGACATTAATATACTGTCATTTACAATTTTAAATTCTTTGAAAAAGGCATTAATTGCCGAAACATGTAAGATTATTTTAAATATGTGCATATTAACCTAAAACAGACTTTTAATCGCCCACTTATTAAATCTACTATAATATACAAGAAATAATTATATATATATATATATATATATATATATATTAAAAATAATAGATTTTTATTGGTTTTAGCGACCTTTTATTGAATTTAGATGTTTGTTTGCGACGTTTCGACTTTTATCAATTCAGTCTTTTTCAAGCATCTGGAAACAAGAATCATTACAATGAACATGCACGCACAAGACAAAAACGGGAAAAAAAAAAAATATATATCTCCCATTAGAAATAACAATGTTAACTTATACCCCTAAATACGGTCCTGACTACCATGCTCATTCCAAAAAACAGAAATTAAACCCCCGCAAACTAAAGCATTAGTTCACTAACAAAATCCGCACAAGCATGTTCGTTTTAAGAAAATTGGTCCTGGGTGTCCAAGCACATGTGGCACATGAATGCGTATCCGTGTAGAAAAAACAACAATGTGAGTTTGATTTGACTTTTCTTTGTTCCCTTTACGTATTGTATTGTAATTCAACTTTCCTGTTCATTTTAGCCATTCTTATTTTTATTTTATGTAAGTTTCAACGTTAAATGTTAACTCAATTTGTAATCATCTTTAATCTAATTTTAAACTTAAAATTTGTTAATATTTGTTAAGTCTCCAATTAATTCATACAGATATTAATCACATAAATGTTCCCCTACCATTCTAAGCTATTTTAATTTAATGTTATTTAATTTTCAACGTAAAACACTAACCTAATCCGTAATTCATTTCTTAATATAATGTTAAATTTAAAATGGTTAATTCAATTGTTATATCACACAAAACAAACACAGTTCTCATGTTCATTGTAATGATTCTTGTTTCCAGATGCTTGAAAAAGACTGAATTGATAAAAGTCGAAACGTCGCAAACAAACATCTAAATTCAATAAAAGGTCGCTAAAACCAATAAAAATCTATTATTTTTAATATTAAAACACGGCCAATAAAATAAAAAAGAAAAACAAAATTCTTTAAACACTAAATATATATATATATATATATATATATATATATATATATATATAACAATTGATAAATTATTTGAGCTTTTCGGCTTTTATATGAAAGATTTACAAATATCAAATTAGAATGTATGTAATTGCAGAGTAAGTGGGGATGTAAACATTGCTGTCCTAGAGAATACAAAATATAAATGCATTTATATTTTGTATTCTCTTGACAAAGGCGTATTGCCGAAACATGTAGGGTTGTTTTAAATATATATATACTCTGAAGTGAACCAGACCTTTAATCGCCGACTTATTAAGTTTACCTATATATATATATATATATATATATATATATATATATATATATATATATAATTTATAATAACTTTTCTTTTAAATTGTTAAGTGTTGAATGAGTAACTATTAATAGGTATAGCACGGGATATAAAACAGGGACAGAAGAAGAGTTGGTGGCCGGGAATGAGATGGAAAATGTAAGAAAAAATAAAAGTGTGGTGAGAAGCTCTAATTCAATATATGAAAGAGAAAAACATACAAAAATACTCAAACAAACTCAGTCCCAAACACCAATTTGATATTAGAAATCTCTCTACAATGAACTATCTAAAACATATCTAATGTATTAGAAGAGCTAAAGTATTGTTCTGGGATTTTCGTTGATGTAAGCCAAGCCTTTGATAAGTCTAACAAAATCTTATATATATATATATATATATATATATATATATATATATATATATATATATATATAGTAAACCTAATCAGTAGGCGATTAAAGGTCTGTATATTACTTCAAAATATATGTATTTAAAAAACTCTACATGTTTCGGCTATATACGCCTTTTTCAAGAGAATACAAAATATGAATGATGAATAATGAATAATTCATATTTTGTATTCTCTTGAAAAAGGCGTATATAGCCGAAACATGTAGAGTTTTTTAAATACATATATTTTGAAGTAATATACAGACCTTTAATCGCCTACTGATTAGGTTTACCATATCATACCAAGGTCACGAAGTTATTATATTTATATATATATATATATATATATGAGGGCGGTTTGTTGTATAAGGTTTCCAACTCTATAAAACAGGAATAATAAATGACAAACTAATGAAACCAGTCTCAAAATAAAGTAAATTTATTGTAACTACTACCAATGTACATTAATATTTTTCCATCTCGTAATTACCATTTAGTGCAACGAATTTCACCAAACCCTGAATCTGAATCCATTTTTTCATTGCGTCCATGAAAAAACTTTCTTGTTTACTGTTGATCCAATTGCGAACAGCAGTCCGAACTTGACTACCTGATGAAAAATTTTAACCATTCAATGCCTCCTTCAACTTTGGAAACTACCAGAAACTTGAAGGTGCCAAATCAGGACTGTACGGAGGGTGTGAAATAATCGTGAATTTCAGATTCGTCACTGTCTTCATCGTTTCGCTGCCGCAATGAGGTCTGGCATTGTCCTGGTGCAAGGAAAAGTTCGTTCTTTCTTTACTCTACGGATACGATGCTTTAATGATTATCAAGTTTTGCAGTATCTTATTGAATTAACCGCTGGTCCCTTCGGCAGATTTTCGGTATGAATCTTGCATCTCTTTGCATCCCAGAAAATGGTGACAGTGACATTTTGCGCTGATGAAACTTTTTTGAATTTTATTACAAGTGCCATGCCGATTGTTTTCGAGGTCATAACGATAAACCAAAGATTCCATCCCAACCCTCCAGGGTTAAAAATTCTATCACGGATCGTTGCCTGGTACGCATCTCCATAAATCGAACACATGATAAATGACACTGTTACCCAACAACGGTACACAGGAAAATGAGGCTTTACATGCTAAGATCAGGTACTCGAAATTACCGTTTGTAAGTTAGAACTTGCTTCCATCCTTAGTACTCACACAATGGCGTTGTTGGAGACCTTATATATCTAATCACATTAATTGGTTAAATATCAAATAGGGTTCCACAAAATAGTGTATCGAGGCACGTATTATATTAAACCTAAACAGCCAACTTATCCGTAACAAGAAATAATCCTACTGCCACGTTTGCAGATGATGCTGTCATAATACAAACACATAGTGATCATCCAAGAGCTTAGAAATTCTTGCAACGCCATCAAATCGTAAGACAGATATCCCCTACTACGAAATCTATCTATTCAAAAAGTTTTTTTCCCTAATTTAATACATTGCACGTATTTGGCCCATGAATTAAGTAGAGTAGCCGAAACTGTTAAATCAGAAGTAACGTGAAGAAAGTTCTTCAGGTATATAAAGAAAAATATCCAGAATTGCCACTACCCTTAGAACCAGTTGTTACTGGGTGGGGGACGTGGTTAAATGCTGTAAAAAAAAACGTCGATGTTCATTCAGATTGGCCAGCATCAATTAGAAAAAGCATTAGTTTATTTGAAAACCCTTCAATTACAAGTCGATTGAACTTTATTAAAAGTAATTTTTTGTGTATTGTTACTGCAATCACAAGAAGGCAGAGGATTTTAATTAGACGAAAGTATTTCTCTAGTAAAATCTGTAAAATAATGATATTTGTAAAAACTTAATTCGGTGTAAGATAGAAACCTACGATTTAAAAAGTTTAACGGTCATTTACCAATTACAAGTTGATTTTAAGTGAATGACGACAGTTTTATAATTAGACTGCGGAACAGACGCTTTCCTCTAATGAGTCATGTAGGCGCAGAGACAGAGTCGGTTCCGCCTAATAATAAGATTGATGCAATATTCGCTCGTATCCCTGATTTTAATGTCCTGAAAGGCTTTTGTAGTAATGTTCAAAACACGGAAATCGGTAGACATATTAAATTTAAATATTATTAGTTCTATGCGCCACTTACTAGCTCTGATGTTAAGCGAAGTTTTTCTATATTTAAAGACATACTGTTCAATAAAAGAACGCACTTTACAGAACAAAGTTTAGAATATATTGTAATTAAGGTGAATAAAAAATGTTTACTGTGGTGTGACAAATCATTCACTTTAATTATAGGTGATATAATTAATTTCAAGTTTATACTTTTTCAAAATTTTGAATTTTTTTGCTGTATAAACTAAATGCATTTTGTGTATATATATCTTGAATTAATTTCAATTCATTTAACTTCAGTGTTTTATTTATTTTCCTAAAAATAAATTTCCGTACCTATATATATAACGGGTGGGCAAATTTGAGGTTAGGAATTAATTTGGCTGTCAAATGATGAAATTTCAAGAATTGTGCTGTCATCCTTTGACATTTATTTAGTAAAAAGTTGGGAAATTTTAACCATGGAACGCTACACTCTTGAACAAAGAATTTTAATTGTGAAAATTTACTATCAAAATGGTGAAAATTTTACTGTATCACTTCGTAAAATTCGAGCAGCTTTTCCTCGTAATCAGGCTCCTTCTGAGACCGCTGTGCGTAATTTAATAGCTAAATTCGAGGCTCACGGTACTGTTGCCGACAATAGACCAAAACAATACGCTCGTAGTGGCCTTAGTGATGTAAACATAGCCGCTGTACAGCAGTGTTGAGAATGAGCCTGGAACATCAACTCGTCCACGTTCGCAACAATTGGGCATTACCAGAGGCACTTTACGCAACATTTTGCATAAAGATCTTCATCTTCACGCTTATAAAGTTCAACTCGTTCAAGAATTAAAACCGGCCGACCATTGTTTGTGTCGAACGTTTGTGAATTGGCTGTTTGAAAAACTGAACGAAAACAACGTATTTTTCAACAAAATCTTCTGTAGTGATGAGGCCATTTTCAATTAGGCGGTTATGTAAACAAACAAAATTGTCGCATATGGGGCTCACATAATCCACAAACAGTCCTCGATAAACCATTACATCCAAAGAAAGTAACCGTATGGTGCGGTTTGTGGTCAGGCGGCATCATCGGCCCGTATTTTTTCGAGAATGAGCAAGGAATCGCCGTTACCGTGAATTCTCTGCGCTATCAAACCATGATAACCGATTTTTTGTGGCCACAATTGGCTAATGTTGACATCAATATCAATGACCTTTGGTTTCAGCAAGACGGCGCCACAAGCCACACAGCCGGCCAAACAATTCAGTTATTGCATGAGAAATTTCCCGGTCGCGTAATTTCTCGATTTGGCGATGTCAACTGGCCGCCTCGTTCTTGTGATTTAACGCCGCTTGATTATTTTCTCTGGGACCATTTGAAAGACCGGGTTTACGTGAACAAACCACAAACAACTGACGCTCTGAAAGATGAAATTCGGTTCTGCATTGCCGAGATAAGCGAAGCTTTGTGGCAAAATGTGGTCCAAAATTTTGTGAAAAGAGCGGACGTCTGCCGACGTGCTAGAGGTGGACATTTGCCCGACATCATATTCCATTATTAATTCCCATATTTCTACTTTACATTGTTATCAATAAAACTGAATTTGTCAAAAAAAGTGTGTTTTTAAGCTAATTTACTTCCTAACCTCAAATTTGCCCACCTTTATATATATATATATATATATATATATATATATATATAAATATATATATATATATATATATATTATTGTCTTTATTACGACTCTGGCGAAATATATTTCACACTTCGTCTATTTGCATTGAAAAACGTACAAACAGACAACTTTTATCAATACCATCGCACTATAAGAATCATATATACTGTTAAGTTGATCGATTGTACATTGTCGGCACCGATGAATCACACCTGATACGGTATAGCGCGGGTTCCGTAGTCTATTTATAATGGACAATCTAGAAAAACATTTGACTACTTACTGTTATTATTCGAGTAACAATTAATTACGGTCCGCGATATAAAAAATGGGACACTTTTTTTTACCTATTGTGACAATACTTTGTTGCATCATACTAACTTAATAATGGCAGATGCATAACCTTATATTTATGGCTGCTAATATTGACAAAAATCTTACTTACGAAACTAATTTAATGTCCAAATCGTTATAAGACATGTCCCTTTTTTTCTATGCGCACAGTAATTATGATTAGATTTTATTGTAAGGTTGTTTAAAATTTAAATATACATATTGTTAATAGAAAAATATATTTTCTGTACCGTAGAATCTCACAAATTCGAACCTTCACAAATTCGAACCGTCCAGAAATTAGAACCGGCCATTTCAATGTATTGGAGGCTCTGAAATTAGAACCTGTGGTTCTACTTTCTGGAAGTGTTTTTTTTTTGGTTTTTATTTCCACTAGAAAATTTTTTTTTCTATGATTTTGAACTAAATAGGCGAAAAACCAAATTAAACGCTCCAAAATTAGAACAGGGGGTTCTAATTTCTGGAAGTTTTTTATTTTTTTTGTATTTTCACTACAAATTATTTTTTTTCGCTCATTAAAGTAAAAATAAAACGGGGAATCACCGAGTTATTCGTGGTGTGTACAATTCGGTCATATGCGTGTCAAATTTGATATGCTTGTACAAATTTGGGTCAGTTGATGACTGAAGGTCAAAGTGAAGTGTTCATACGTGTGAAAGTTAAAAAAAATGCCAAACAAAAGTAAAGAAATACCTTATCTTTGGATACTAAGGTTAAAATATTAAAAAAACTTAATGAAGGTGTGAGTGGAAATCGTTTAGCCCAAGATTTTAATGTGACAAAATCTTCCATCAGCTATATAAAATCAAAAAAACAAGAAATAATGGATGCAGTTACCAGCACCTATCAGGAAGCAAAAAAAAAATCTTTACATAAGGCAGAATATGAGGAAATGGAAAAGCGCCTTTATGAGTGGTTTTTAAATCAACGTGAAAAGAAGAACACAGTGACAGGACCCGTATTAAAAGCAAAAGCTAAGTCAATTTTTAGTGAAGTGTACCCCGATAAAGATGAAAACGCATTTACTGCAAGTGATGGATGGTTTTCCAAATTTAAAACCCGTCATGGAATACGATTTTTAAAAATTGGTGGTGAAATACTTTCGAGTGATGTTGGTGAGGTCACTCCATTTCTAGACAGATTTCGTGCAAAAGTCGCGGAAATGGGGTTATTGGAAACACAAATCTATAATGCTGATGAAAGCGGATTATTTTTCCGCTGCCTTCCAGATAAAACATTTGTCGCTGCTTGTGAAAAAAGTGCCCAAGGATTTAAAATTCAAAAAGAACGCGCTTAAATTTTACTAAGCGCAAATTCTGATGGCTCACACAAATTAAAACCATTGGTTATTGGAAAAGCTAAAAAGCCAAGAAGCTTCAGAGGATATGATAACCCACTTCATTATGACTTCTCGAAAAATGCGTGGATGACTTCCCGGATTTTTCATGGTTGGTTTCACAAGATATTTATCAAAGAAGTATGTTTAACCAATGCATATTTTAAGTTCCATATTTTTTAATTTTTTTTTTTGTTCTACAGGTCATCCGATTTTCTGAAGACAATAATTTGGCCCCAAAAGCTCTTTTGCTTGTAAATAACTGTTCCGCTCATGCACCAATTGATAAACTTCAAAGTGAAGATGGTAATATAATTGCATATTTCTTGCCACCAAATGTAACAGCAGCTGTGCAGCCAATGGATCAAAATCCTATTAAAATGACAAAACTTATTTACAGAAGTAAGTTGCTATCTCAATTAATTGGTGATGGTGGTGATATTGATAAGCTTTTGAAACGGCATTCAATCCGGGATGCAATAATATTGTTGAAACAAGCATGGGATGAGGTACAACAGACAGTGTCAAAAAATTCTTGGTCCAAATTATTAAATTGGGACTCAGGCGATTACGACAGCGATGATGATTTGCCACTAGCACAACTGGCTCAACGAAATCAGGATTGCAATGAAGTTCTTCAAATAAAGCTTGATCTTTTGAATGAAATTATGCCAAACAATTCCGTAAATGTAAATGAAATCGAGGAATGGAATGAAGATGTGTTTACTGACGGATCTGATGCAGAGAATAGCGATGAGGAGGCTTCAGATAGCAGCGACGTCGATATTATCGACATAACGCCAGCTATTCCTCATTTAAAAGTCCTTGAAGGCATCAATAATGTTATAAAATGGTGCAAAACTAGTGATATATTTTCCAGTAAACACATGTCTAACCTTTTGGACGTCCGTAACGATATCGTTGTATCCAGTTTAAATAAATCAAAAAAACAAACAAGTATTACTGATTTTATGTTAAAAACCAATTAAATACCTAATAATTAAAAAACTTTTTAAAAGTTTTTCTATGAATTTAATATATATATATTCAATTAATTAAATGTTAATACAAAATAAAAACCGTTTTGTGTTAAAATAAAGCTTATATAACTAGTTTTACTTATTATAATTTTATCATTTTCTGTAAAAAAAATGTCCAGAAATTCGAACTTTTCAGAAATTCGAACTGCCCGGTGCACGAAGTGGTTCTAATTTGTGAGATTCTACTGTATATCATTTTTGTTGTTCTTGCACTATCTAAAATAAATAATTTCATAAACAAAACAGTTTTATAACTTTTTATAACCTTAAACACTCTATGTACTTGAACATGATACGTACTCTTCCTTATTGTATTAGAGGTTATTATTAATATAATAATTATTTTATTACCTATAAAGTTTAGTGCAATAATTGCATCTTTCAGCATAAACGCATGTTTAATGACATAATTTAATAGTTCATAAAGATAAAGGATACGTGTTCGCTTCTTATAACATTAAATAAGAAAGTGGGTCGGCAATATTGTTGTCCGGGAGAGCAATAATCAGGAGATGCAAAGCAACCACGTGTTCCCCAGCGAACCCGTGGTTTTTTTATTCTTGTCGTCGTCATTGGACAATAAAAAAGTGTCCTTTTTCGTCGCTATTTTGCAAATTGTTTCCCTCTACATCGAAATATAATAAGACAACATATACAATGAACTCTTGACCTAATTTTTTCTGCCCTGACACATGATAAGAACCGTTGTCACGACGTTTTAACGAGATTGTACTGGTCATCCTCTGGAATTGATCACTGACAAGAATCGCAGCCCGGCGATGAAATACTGTTTTGAAATACTTTAAATACATATTCGGCAATCAAACAATTTTCTATAAATTAACCAGTAGCTATGCAATTAGCTAATTTAATTTGAAACATTATGGAATATAAATTAGAAAAATTGAAATTGTAACAATTAGATCAGACTTTCTCTTTTCTTCGCCGTTAAAGATTTATTATTGTTTTGAATTGCAAAATTAACGTAGCAGTGTAATCAGACCGAGTTCAATTTTAATATCGCCAAGATTAATTGCTCGGGAGAGCCAAGGATATGCGGATACTGCTACATCTGCGAATTACTGCCGGGAAGAGGTCAAACTGAAATGAAACGCTGAAACTAGGGATGGGAAAGCTGCGAAAAAGAATAAGAGACGAAATATGCAAATATTTGGCGCATTTATAACGTCGTTACCCGGTTAATAGGTGTTTCTTTTGTAAATGAATTATCTTATTAGAGAGATTATGTCGTTGAGCAGCTCCTATTGCTTGCATTCATACTTTAAAATTTTGCCTTTTAGAGAATTCGCTCCCTGTTTTCTACTTTTTTAGGCTACTTTCTTTTGTATCTTCGATAAATTGCACAATTACACAAATTTTGTGCTAGTATAAAATATAAATATGAGACTATATGATGAAAATGTAAATTAATGAAAATGTGTGAACGTGATTTTGAACATTCTTAGTCTTGACCATGATGGCGTTGTCATCGGGGAGGGTGATGTTCTCAATATGTATTACATACACATTTACTATGCTTTGAATTACCTTCAAATGCTCTGCTAAAGCAGCTTTTGGTATTTTTGTTTCAATTAACAACTCCACCGCCCGCCACACACTGCACGTAGTATAGCACAGCATACAACAGCCAAAAGTGAAAGACGTATTTGTATCCAACATATGAAAGTAAATTAAATACTAGGTGCTTCCCATAAATTAACGAAATTTCAATCGAAAGGGATGGTAATGCAGTTCTATAGTGCTAGTTGCTGTGAGCTAGTGTTGGGAAAAACCGATTTATTTCAAAAACCGGATAATCATTATTCGAAAGACCATGAAAACCGAATGATCATTTAAATCATTCACTTGGATGTTTATAGTCCTATTAATCAATACAACGTCAAATTTAAATATAATGATGAAGTTCTGCAATGGGCCGCGAATAATCCCGATTTGAATCCAATGAAAATATTTGGTGACGTGACTTATAATGAAGAACATTTATAATCGAAATTTCCGTTATCAAATTTCTGATCAACTTTGAAAAGCCATTCAAAGTACATGGGAGGAAATAAGACAGGACGAAAATTTTATTGTGCCTTACATTTCAATGCCTAAAAGACTTCAGCAAGTTATTTTATCCAATGGTGCATCTACAAAATATTAAACTAGTTTTTCTTTTTGTTATTTTCATTTTCATGTCTTCAAAAATCTGTTTTGAATAAAATATAATGTGTCACTTTGATATTTCTCATTTGGGTATTAGACAGTTTCACAATGCTTAAAAAAAACAAAAAATAGTTCATAAGAGTTGTGCCACTTTATTGTAAATACAACTGTACATTATTAACCATCAGAATGATAATCAGAGAGCGGATTCGAGCGATTAATGATTCATAGCCCATAGGAGGCAGCATTGTATTCGGAATAGGTTTGTTTCTTTAAGCGATCCGTGAGTTTCCAACAAGTTGATACGTGTGGTCAATTACATAAGTAGCACATATACCTACATATGCAGTTAATATCTGTCAACGCACAACAGAGCGAATGTAATAAACGGTTTGGTAACCGGCAGCAACTACTGCTGAAACAAAAGTAATGCTACAATAAAAGGTTTAGTATATCAATACGTTAAGCACGTATAACGCATTTGTTACAAATGAAACAAACATGCAATATACATATCTGTAACTGTACACATGGACAATACACCTCGTATTTTCAGCATTTACTTCTGCTTAAGACACGTGTTTCTGCCATCTATAGGCGTCATCAGTCAAGCTAGTGAAGCATTGTAATACAAATGATACAAATCTTTTTAAGAACAGATTTGTATCTGTATATACATTTACGCTGAAATCGCCTACAAGATATAGCAAATTTCGTCCTATAAGGTGGCACTATTTAATAAGTGACATCTGACGGACGAAAGAGACTATGCCGAAAAAGGCGACCTTTCGCTTGACCAGCTATGCTGGTACATAAGCGAAAAAATACGTATAGGTGTAGTCCATTAACACGAGCCAGATGGCAGTAAATATACAAAAAGGTTTTAAGTATATCAATACGTTATGCACGTATAACGTATTGATATACTTAAAACCTTTTATTGTGTATTTACTGCCATCTGGCTCGTGTTAATGGACTACACCTATCTACGTATTTTCTTCTCTTATGTACCGACTTGGCCGGTCAAGGGAAGGGTTGCCTTTTTCGGCATAGTCTCTTTCGTTCGTCAGATGTCACTTATTATATAGTGCTACCTGATAGTACGAAATTTGCTATGTCTTGTGGGCGATTTCAGCTTAAATGTATATACAGATACAAATCTGTTTTTTAAATAGATTTGTATTATTTTGTATCACATTGCTTCACTAGCTTGACTGAGGACTACTATAGATGGCAGAAACACGTGTCTTAAGCAGAAGTAAATGCTGAAAATACGAGGTGTATTGTCCATGTGTACAATTACAGATATGGATATTGCATGTCTGCTTCATTTGTAACAAATGCGTTATACGTGCTTAACGTATTGATATACTAAACCTTTTATTGTATATTTACTGCCATCTGGCTCGTGTTAATGGACTACACCTATCTACGTATTTTCTTCTCTTATGTACCGACTTGGCCGATCAAGGGAAGGGTTGCCTTTTTCGGCATAGTCTCTTTCGTTCGTCAGATGTCACTTATTATATAGTGCTACCTGATAGGACGAAATTTGCTAAGTCTTGTGGGCGATTTCAGCTTAAATGTATATACCGATACAAATCTGTTTTTAAATAGATGTGTATTATTTTGTATCACATTGCTGCGCTAGCTTGACTGATGACGCCTATAGATGGCAGAAACACGTGTCTTAAGCAGAAGTAAATGCTGAAAATACGAGGTGTATTGTCCATGTGTACAGTTACAGATATGTATATTGCATGTTTGTTTCATTTGTAACAAATGCGTTATACGTGCTTAGCGTATTGATATACCAAGGCTTTTATTGTATATTTACTGCCATCTGGCTCGTGTTAATGTACTACACCTATCTACGTATTTTCTTCTCCTATGTACCGACTTGGCCGGTCAAGGGAAGGGTTGCCTTTTTCGGAATAGTCTCTTTCGTTCGTCAGATGTCACTTATTATTAGAGAACGGATGCAATTTCCATAAAACGCAATCGGCAATTGGAATTGTGTATAACGTCGCTCAGTACATCCCGGCGTAATTCAATGAAGTATTTGTTTGACTTACTCGGCCACCTGGTCTCGCAGCGATAACAATGGACAACCCAGCTATTGTATTCGGAGAATATAGTGTTTGTCAGTGGTGTCGTGTACGTAGATAACATAAATAAGTTTATCGTATTTCGTAAGAGAAATAGCACGTATATTCCTTTTCTTTTCATTTAAGCAACATCTTCCAATTATTTCCAGTATTTCCAGTTATTGCCAGTATGCACCTATAATCAGTTGCGATGTAGAAAGGATGTTTTCTATTTATAAGGATGTACTTAATTCAAAGAGAACAAAATTGACAGAAGAAAACCCTGAGAAACTATTGCTAGTCAATATTAATACTCCTTTACTCAACTTGAACGACAAAATGAACAAATAAAAATGTTCCAATTATAGAAATAAAATTAAAAACTTTAAAAATACAACTTTTCAACAAATACATATGTATTTCGCAATTTTATAGATCACCACCCGTTTGTTTTCCAATTATATAAATAAAATTAATTAATAAATATGTATTTCGTAATTTTAGAAAGATAGATCACCACCCGTATGTTTTCCAATTATATAAATAAAATTAAAAACTTTATAAATACAACTTTTCAACAAATAAATATGTATTTCGTAATTTTATAGATCACCACCCGTTCGTTTCCCAATTATATAAATAAAATTAAATATTTTAGAAATACAGCCTTTCGCCAGTACTGCACTGGGCTTTGCGTCATGTGGTAAGCGTGTCCGTTCTCTACTTATTATATAGTGCTACCTGATAGGACGAAATTTGCTATGTTTTGTGGGCGACTTAAGCTTAAATTTATATACAGATACAAATCTGTTTTTTAAATAGATTTGTATTATTTTGTGTATCACATTGCTTGACTAGCTTGACTGATGACGCCTATAGATGGCAGAAACACGTTTCTTAAGCAGAAGTAAATGCCGAAAATACGAGGTGTATTGTCCATGTGTACAGTTACAGATATGTATATTGCATGTCTGTTTCATTTGTAAAAGTAATGCTGACAAGCAAACTGCGTATCGAATTTTGAATAAAAATAATTTACAAAGAACAAAACTCTAAACTATGTATTTTCTGTGAAACATTGAAAGTGTAAAACATTACTATGAACAACTAAAATTTGTTCAAGGTGTTGCTGTATTAAATTAGTTCTTTTAGATGTTAAAACGCCTTTAAAAATAGAAAATGTCCGTTCCATATCACAACTGGTGATGGGTGCGTGATTAAAATGTTGCAAAAGTGCACTTCGAATGTATACTGCATATATCTTGGTATCATTACGAATATGCAACATCGTACCATGGTCGCCCTACGAGAATTCTCCATAGTTAGTGAAAATAAAGAGAAATACTAAGAACAGAAACAAATGGACTAAAAAGAAGAAACGAAAACTGCTCCAAAAATAAGGTAGTAAATTAAATTTAATACTCATAAAAAATTATGGGATAAATATACAATATAACAATACAAAACGGATTTTTTTAAATACTAAACGTTGTAACCAAATAACACTGAAAGAAACGAAACCAGAAACAATCCCTTATAGAAGAGAATAGAAAATATACTATCTCAAGAACAATAAATACATATATGTATATGCATGTATAAATAGAAAATGTCCGTTCCACATCACAACTGGTGATGGGTGCGTGATTAAAATGTTGCAAAAGTGCACTATACTACGAATATATAGATTTTTCAATCGGCTCTGTGCAGAATTGATATAATATATTCAAATCTTGATGTCTGCTAAATATGACTTTTTGTCACAGCTTTGAGAAATATATTTTTAAATGATGAAACCAACTTATCAATATTTGGAAAATGACCCCTGATGTATTCACATACTCTGTGTAGTGCATGTGCTGCACAGGTAACGTGTAGCATATTGGGATACGATTGCTTTAATAACTTGTTTTAACCCTGTTTTTAACAAATAAGCTGCTGCATCAGTCAAAAATAATTGCATCTTGCCTTTATAGTTGTTATCCGATGACAGAATACTGTGAATACATTGATCAATTACTTCTGCAACTGTTTCACCATTTACGACTGGTAAAATTTTAGCTGCAATTAAGTATGGTTGGTATGAAGTTGTCGGATGAAGAATACCAACAACTAAATTTAACACATATCGCCCCATTACTTCCATTGTTTCGTTTGCACTTACCCAAAGATAATGACCAGATAGGTTGGTTCGTATTTTTTCAATGATTCTCAAATAACATTGTGGTAAGTGGTATTTACGTAAAGTAGATTCATAAGATATATGACTATCAGTATATTTTGTAAGAAACCTCTTGAGCACTGGATTGTTAAGCTTTCTGAATGGGATATTGGCCGCCATGAAAGCTTCACAGCTCATCGTTAAAAGTGTCAGGTGCAAATGGTCATATATTATCTTGATGAGTTTTCGAAGAAACATGTCTCTGCACATTACACTTTTGTGGACGCTTTAAACTTAATGAACAGGCACTGCAATATATCTCATTACGTATCATTACGAATATGTAACCGAACTGTATGGCCACTAATCCATCCTACCATGGTAGCCCTACGAGAATTCTCCATAGTTAATGAAAATTAAGAGAAATACTACAGAAAGAAATGGACTAAAAAGAAGAAACGAAAACTACTCCAAAAATAAGGTAGTAAATTGAACTTAATATTTATAAAAAAAATTATAGGATAAATATACAATATAACAATATAAAACGGATTTTTTTAAATACTAAACGTTGTAACCAAATAACACTGAAAGAAACGAAACCAGAAACAATCCCTTACAGAAGAGAATAGAAAATATACTATCTCAAGAACAATAAATACCTATATGTATATGCATGTATTACAGCATGTAAACACAAGAATACACTTTGGAAATTAGCAGATATAATTTTTTAAGCGATTATTTCAAGAAGTCTAACGAAATAATATATAAATGTATATTCCGTCTTACACGCCACTGTTGAATTATATTTATGCAGGAGTACACACAATATCCTATTCATAACGACGGAAATAATAACATCCGCTCGACGAATGCAATCGAGCAAGCAAATAGTGGAGCTGTTATAACATGCATACTATACTTGATACCGTCACAATTATCGGACCAATTGGTCATTCAATCGCTACAGTCCGCTCGCTGGTAATGGCACAGCAAAGAACGAGATAACGAGAGATAAGAGTGCGCAGACATGTGACACAATCGACAGTTACATCGATGTGACCATTTATTTTGCATTTGCTGTAATGGGAAGTTCTCCTGTTCGTCAACTAGGGTCAATTCCGCGTAAATCTTATAGGTAGAGAACGGACACGCTTACCACCCAGTGCAGTACTGGCGAAAGGCTGTATTTCTAAAATATTTAATTTTATTTATATAATTGGAAAACGAACGGGTGGTGATCTATAAAATTACGAAATACATATTTATTTGTTGAAAAGTTGTATGTATTTATAAAGTTTTAAATTTTATTTATATAATTGGAAAACAAACGGGTGGTGATCTATAAAATTACGAAATACATATGTATTTGTTGCAAAGTTGTATTTTTAAAGTTTTTAATTTTATTTCTATAATTGGAACATTTTTATTTGTTCATTTTGTCGTTCAAGTTGAGTAAAGGAGTATTAATATTGACTAGCAATAGTTTCTCAAGGTTTTCTTCTGTCAATTTTGTTCCCTTTGAATTAAGTACATCCTTATAAATAGAAAACGTCCTTTCTACATCGCAACCGGTTATAGGTGCATACTGGAAATATTCTTTTATTTCTTCATATTTAGCCGTTAGATTTTGTGGAATTGTCTCCATACATAATTGCTGCAATGTAATTAAATCTGGATTTCTATTAAGAATTGCTTCAAACTTTTGCCGAAGGCCACATCCGAAGTCACTTGGAATACTTTTCAAATTATTAACAGCCACATCTAATGTGGTTAATCCATCATTTAATTTGAGATTTCGATTTTCAAAATAAGTGATTAGTTTTGGCAATTTTCCAAAGTGTTCGTGAAGAAAGTACAACTGATTTTTTAAATTTGGGATTTGTGTGAGCTCCTTGCACTCACCAATAATTCTAGCATCCTCCTTTAGCAGTGTTACGAAATGTTTTAGACTATCGAAATTCTCAGCATAATAACTAGTAGCTTCCAGCCATGTTCCCCATCTAGTTATTACTGGAGTGGGAGGCAGTGAGATGGAAATTTTTCCCTGAAAAGAGCTACTCTCAATGGTGCTTTTCTGAAAACTTTTTTAAAAGCTGATACAAGTCTATCAACTTCCGGAAAAGTGTCTCTGATATATTCACAGATTCTGTGGAGAGCATGTGCTACACAAGTAATATGCAGCATATTAGGATATGTTTTCTTCAATAGTCTGCCTGTTTTTAACATATACGCAGCACTATCACTGACAAATAAAAGTATTTTTTCTTTGTACGTGGCGTCCGAGTGAAGCATCTTTTGCATATTCTCCTTAATGGTTTCAGCAACTGTTTCCGCATCAACTCTATTTATAACACTTGTTGCTATTACATATGAGTTATAGGGAATAGTTGGATGTAGTACACCAGCTACAACATTTACCACACAGCGTCCTAACATATCCACCGTTTCGTCGGCGCTTATCCATATGTATTGATTTAAAAGATGGCTTCTAATGCGTTCTACTGTTCTCGTATAGCACCTAGAAACATAATATTTGTGTAAAGTTGATTCATCACGAACATTTCGACCAGTATATTTTTGAAGAAATATTTTTAAAGTGGGATTGCTAAGTTTATTTAATGGAATATTAGTCGCCATAAAAGTTTTACAGAGTTCAGATGTGTTTGCGATCCTAAGTGACGAATTTTTGACGATACTTTACGGATTTTGTAATAAATTTCGGAATCACTGACAATGGACATACAATCAGTATGACCGTCAAGTCAATCCAACTCGCCATTGTTTTACAATGCCGTTCTCGACATTCTTCCATATCATGTCTGAAAAAGTAACTTAAACAATGGTCTAGATCTAAATAAATGAAAACTAAAAATGTGTGCGTAAGTTATTGAAACTGAACGAAATTCAATGCACACTCTTACGTCGAAATAATTGGTAGAAATAGATTCAATCAAACAATATTAAACAGGATCTATCACAAAAATTACGATGTAATTAACAGTTAAAACTATGAAAACAAGAAACTTACTCACAGCACTTTATTTATCTTACGAAATATAAACTAATAAATAAAATATATTATAAAAAGCCCGCTTCTATCTACGCTCATGAAAACACTTTAAAAAACACTATAGTCTCCGAATACAATAGCTGGCTTGTGCATTGTTATCGCGGAGAGACCAGGTGTCCGAGTAAGTCAAATAAATACTTCATTGAATTACGCCGGGATGTACTGAGGGACGTTATATACAATTCCAATTGCCGATTGCGTTTTATGGAAATTGCGTCCGTTCTCTAATTATAAAAACCCCGCTTCTATCTACACTCATGAAAACACTTTAAAAAGCACTATATTCTCGGAATACAATGGCTGGCTTGTCCATTGTTATCGCGGCGAGACCAGGTGTCCGAGTAAGTCTAACAAATACTTCATTGAATTACGCCGGGATGTACTGAGCGACGTTATACACAATTCCAATTGCCGATTGCGTTTTATGGAAATTGCGTCCGTTCTCTACTTATAGGTACATAAAATATTATAAATATAAATAAATTTTATAAATATTTTCCGGGCTGGTTTTATTTTTTATTTTACATCCGCGTAAATCTTATAAATATAAATAAATTTTATAAATGTTATCCGGGCCGGTATAAATATATGAGCTAAAAAGGCAGACAATTACGAACAGTAAATCCAAGTAACGACAAATTGTTAGGTATTGAACGCAATTAGTACCTAATATGGCGTTCGTCCGCCCTTTTATACTGCTAATGATGTGAACTGGCCTAATGGTGGTTTGTTTTAAAACGCAATATCGTTGAACTAAATCAGAATTAGTTTGTATTGGATACAAAGGCTTCCTTTTTTAAATTGTTCATTGATTGACCGTATTGTAAAATGTCGAACCAATCTTTCCTTGCTATCAGCGTTGAAAATAGTTCAATTGTAGTATAATTAAGATATTCTGCTATTTTACTCCAAATATGTTTATTGTTATTATGTTGAAATAATACCGTAAAATAAGTATTGAAAATAATCCTGGGAACAAGAATGTCGCTAGTATTTATTAGGTTTTTCGAAAATTTGTTCACACTTTTGATTTCCTAACAAGCATTAAACACAAGTGGTTAAAATGTTTAAAAACTTGTCATAGCGGTGTTTAGAATTACTTGGCGCTATACTTATAATATACACATAATTTGCAAATATAGCTCCCAGTGTTTGCTGTGTTTGCAAACCAGAGAGATGCCTTTCATTGAAAAACACTTGAAAGTCTATTTGTTTATGTATGTATTTGAAACAGAAAACAAAATATGTGTCTGTTTTAGAATGGACGCTATAGGATTTTTATGATAAGTGTGTGTTAAGTCATTGATGTCGTCTATGCTGTGTTGTCAATTGTATTTATCCTTTACAGGTTATGTTCGACAAATGTCATTTATTCCATCAAATGTGAACTAATAATGTCCATCATTATCACGTTCCGCTTCAAAATTAGCAACTGTACCTACGACTAGCAATTTACAATGATTATAAAACGTTTTCGGCATTATTAGTTACGAAAATAACCGTTTCTTTTTTGCAGTAAGATAAGTAAGAAAATTACCAAACAAAACAATTGATGCGATGTAACCTAAATGTAAAAATAATTTTTTGTAAATTTCGAAATATGTCAACAACGCGTGAGTTGTTTGCAGGCAGACAACATGAAGGCCGTATAACCCTGGTGTAACCCGATTAGTATCTTTATATCAAGTGCATATTTTGATAATTGTATATTTGTTAGACCATAGTTTCTACCAATGACATAAACGCATTCTTATCCTGAAAGTCCTAAATAATCGTGTGCAGTATTTAGAGATGATTCGCGAAGTTTAAAAAATGTGAATTCATTTCTTCTTGGATTCGGGACTGAACTACTTCACTGACGCTACTTTCTTCTTGGCTGATGTTTCGACTACTCTTGCAAAAGACAACTTCAATGCTACTACTAATATAATTGCAACAACACACCTGAAAATGTTCCTTGTAGGAGTGGACGAAACGTCGGCAAACGGCGCGATATCAGCCCAGCATCCGAGAAGAAATCATGGATAGGAGCAGCAGAAACTTGCAAGCCAAATGTGAATTCAGTTTGAATAATGAACCTCGATCCAATCGAGCTTCGGTGAAAATTGGAGCAAAATTCAGATCTTATATCAATAGTAGTTTTGGAAGATATTGATAGTTGAATTAAGATGAATTGATGGAGCGAAACTTGATGGACAACAAAGAAGCGACCAGTGTAAGAAAGAAAGCGTATGTGTAATTAAGCCAATTAGCTCCAACAATTGCAGAACAAGATTTACATCCTTTCTTATTTATTATAAAACTTTTAATTGGGCACGACCATTAATTCTAATAAGTATTGTTGATAAACAAATTTGACTCGTAACGAGAAGTTGTTGACAGTGGATGCTTAATTGAGTAGTTGTGTGGGCTATTTCCATCGTTTGTAGGATTTGAATAATCCGACGTTTCGGCAGTCGATCTACTGCCGCCTTCAGGGCAGATTCAGGGCATAGACAAGATTGCTCAAGGCGCACACAACACGCCAACCGTTTCAAAGAAACGGTTAGCGAGATTTTCGGTCACCAACTCGGACGTCCGCTTTTTGGTGTGTTGTGATACAATATACCTCAATGGTATTTACTAGTTCACATTCTGCGATTACATTATAAATGGTTGTCTGGAATATTTTGATTGCAAAACATGTTTATAATTTTTAGCTTCGGAACACTGCGCAACATAAAATCCGTACAACTCTTATGAGCAGAAAATCGAGTTTTTTAGTTGCGTAAACGGTACAAATATATTCATACTGTCACTTATAAACTTTATAGGTTCTACATACATTGCTATAATACCTATAACTTAAGTCAAACTTGACAAGTCATACAATACATGTCAAATTTGATAAGCCTGACTTACATTGATAATTGCAGTTACTTGTTAGTGTACGGGTTTTATATGTGGGGCATTGTACGTGTCCAAACAGGTTGTAAATGCTTTTTCAAGATTTCAAGCTTGTACGACATAAACGTCGCAAATTATTCGACATCTATGAAATGTCATAATAAATTTGAGTATTAATGAATAGTTACTATATTACAAGTAGTTTACATTTATTTTTAAGTCGACGAAAATTTACCCAAAACTTCTGTGACATACGTTATAGCTTACATTTTCACAATATGGGCTAGAAATGTGTTAGTAATTTATTCTTTACAACTTTAGATTTCGGGTTTGTGATTTTTACTTAACAAAACTTAATTGAAGAAAGTTAGGGATGAATTTAACTTTAAAATAAAATTTGCTTTATTTTACAATTTTCTGCTTGATCTTTCAATATATATTCAGGCTGATTCATTTTCGGCCCTCACCATGGGGATCTCGCTTATTATTGGAGATAGAGTATAGGTTTAAATTTGGCAAAGTTGTTAAATTTTGTGTTTGTTATAAATCCGTAAAGAAAATAGACCTGTGACAAATGACCTTCGTTATTAAAAAAAAAACGCGAAAACCCCATTTTCTTCTTTTACCTGTAGCACCGACATTTGGCCTTGTAGAGAAAAAATAAAAACACATACTTGTGTCCATTTCTAAACCTCTATCCAGTGGTGTACTCTAAATTTTTATACGACGTTTCGTTTCTTTCTGGCCATCATCAACTATCTAATTTCTTATAGGCGCCATATTGGATTTAGACATCTTCAGAAAGAGTTTTTTTTTCTGATTTCAACCATGTACCACATGCTGACTAAAGTTTTTGACATTAGGTTTTATTTGAAAGAATAAATTATAAGATTAAATAAGGTAGCCATGGAATTTCAATCTGTCAAACATTTCATTTATTGTTCATTAATAATACAAAAATGTCATACACTAACGAAGAGAAACGAGATATGATAAGTATTTTTTATTCTTCGAAACGAAATTCAACAGTAGCGAGTACAAGATATCTACAATTATATCCAGAACGACAACAGCCTCATCGTACCATTTTTCTAGATCTCGACAGAAATTTGGTCGAGAATGGATCGTTTACTAAGCCGCGTAATGGTCAAGACAACGGGAATTTAAATTAAAATCGACAAGATATTTTACAAATGGTAAATTAAAAGCGTCTTTTCAAATTTCGTGTTAATCTTGTATTTTTATAGATAAATAATAATCCATCAATTTCTACACTCGAAGTAGCGTCAGAATTAAATTTGTGCCAGTCCAGAGTTTGGAGAACTTTACATAAAAGTAGGTTTAAACCATACAGGATCCATGTTAGTCACTCTTTACTGCCTGGAGATAATTTGAGAAGGCTAGAATATTGTAATTGGTTAATGGGAAGGATAGAAAATGACGAACATTTTTTAAGCAAAATCATCTGGTCAGATGAAACAAAATTTACAAATTCTGGAATGTTCAACAGAAATACGGAGTACAAAATCCCCGACAAAAAAGGGCTAGAAGACCACAACATCGTTTTGGAATAAACGTTTGGATGGGTATTTTGGCAAATCGTCTCTTAGGACCAGTTATGTATGAAGAACATTTAAATGGAGAAAGATATTTAAACATTTTACGTACATACGTATCTGACTTACAGGCGCGGCTCGTGATGACGTATTTTGGTTTGCAGTACAATGATCCGAGTGCTTCGTGTATTCTCGTGTACTAACTGTAACGTTTGCTTAGTAAACACCGAAAACACACGAGGCACTCGTATCATTGTACTGCAAACCAAAATACGTCATCACGAGCCGCGCCTGTCTGACTATCTTGACGACAATATCCCATTAAATCATTTACAATATTTATGGTGGCAACAAGATGGCGCACCAGCACACAATGCAGCTGTTGTTAGAAAATTCTTAAATCAAGAGTTTGCAAACCGTTGGATTGGAAATAGGGGAGTTGTTGAATGGCCTGCGAGATCACCTGATTTAAGTCCGCTAGATTTTTTTTTATGGGGATACGTTAAAAATAATATTTATAAAGTGGATGCGCCACAAAACATTGAAGAATTACGAGACAGACTTCAGAATGCCTTCGATGCAGTTCCTAGAAGAACTATACAAAGGTTAGTACAAAATGCCAGAAGGCGTGCCCAATTGTGCATTACCGAAGATGGCCAGATAATTGAACATTTACTGTAATTGTTTATTGTTTACTTTTCTATGTATTTTTATTAATGTTTTTGTTATCTTGTACTCGCTACTGTTGAATTTCGTTTCGAAGAATAAAAAATACTTATCATATCTCGTTTCTCTTCGTTAGTGTATGACATTTTTGTATTAATAATGAACAATAAATGAAATGTTTGACAGATTGAAATTCCATGGCTATCTTATTTAATCTTATAATTTATTCTTTCAAATAAAACCTAATGTCAAAAACTATAGTCAGCATGTGGTACATGGTTGAAATCAGAAAAAAAAAACTCCTTTTGAAGATGTCTAAATCCAATATGGCGCCTATAAGAAATTAGATAGTTGATGATGGACAGAAAGAAACGAAACGTCGTATAAAAATTTAGAGTACACCACTGGATAGAGGCTTAGAAATGGCCACAAGGATGTGTTTTTATTTTTTCTCTACAAGGCCAAATGTCGGTGCTACACGTAAAAGAAAAAAATGGGGTTTTCGCTTTTTTTTTTAAATAACGAAGGTCATGTGTCACAGGTCTATTTTCTTTACCGATTTATAACAAACACAAAATTTAACAACTTTGCCAAATTTAAACCTATACTCTATCTCCAATAATAAGAGAGATCCCCATGGTGAGGGCCGCAAATGAATCAGCCTGTATATATATATATAGATCCTTCCTCTAATGCCTCATAATTCTTTCAACCAAATAAACTGTGCCCGAATGATTCTGATATGATTTAGTTCTTAACTATGTATATACTGCCATATTTTAAAAATTCGTAGCTACCAACCCGCATAATTCTCGCCAAAATTAATGGGGGATTCGTTTTCCACGTTTTTTTAATTATCGACGAGCCATAACTATGAACACCGTATATTTTACTTCATTTATATATTAATATTTGCCCTTCAACTTTAATAACTGGTAAATTGGCTTCATAAATCTTTCGTACCTCAGGCAAGTCAGTGAATCCACAACATAAAAATGTTGTGGATTGAATGCCATACTGTTGTTGAATAATACCCCAAGCCTTCCCTTCAGAAAATTTATGAACACATGACGGAAAACATTTTGTTGTTTATCCGTTGATACAGCCAATGGATCAGAATGTTATCAAAATCAGGAAGCTGTGCTATAGAACAAATTCGTTGTCATCAATTTTATCATCCAAATCTCAAGATCAAAGGATCTGAAGGGTTTAACAATCAAAGATGCCATAATGAATCAAACAGCATGAAACCGATGTGAAATTAATACCAAAAAGAAGTTGAAAAATCATTTTGAAAATCATTGAAAATAATTAGTCTGATCTGGAAGAAAATATTTTGCTTAGCATTTTAACGGAAACAATAATAAAACAGAAGACTGGTGCAAAGAATTTAAGAAGTTATTGGCAGAAATAAAGAAGAATATTATCAATGAAATAACGAAAACGAAAATATGGAAATTAGTTCATTAGAAACTGTGTATTACGTAAAAGATATATTTTTATTATTGACAATTGAAGAGTGGAAGTACCAAAAGCACTAAGTGCCAAAATCTGAGTTTTGTAGATATTTACTTAAAAAGGTTGTAAGTCCCATCGCCAATGTACGAGCAAGGGTTATAAGTGTAATTTTATTTCTAAGCTTTAGTAAAGTAAAACTAGATGGCGCTCAGCACTATGTCCTGGAAGTTTTGATTTTGAAAGGGTATAAGTTCCAAAGTCGGGTTGAATGTGTAAGCGTGCTTCTTTGTTTTTAAACGTTTATTGGACAAGAAATTGCAGTGTAAACATGGAAGTTGTGTAAGAAAAGACTAAAGGAAGGTTTATAGAACAGCAGAGAATGAAAAAGAATGCTGGGAAGGCATATGTTAATAGGAAGAAGAGAGAAATTCGTCTGAAAAATCCACCTAATCAAGAGGTAAGAAATTTTAGGTTATGGCGGTAGTTTAAGATTATTATGCAAATAGATAGTGACTCCTCGTCCGTTGAACGGGCGGCGTATTTAGGTCTGCTGTAAAGTTAAACGGACGGTGAGTGATAAACGTAAATGTAAAAATATTTTATTGACCTGCACCTAAATATTTGCGTATCTCTTTCAGGAGTCGTGTAAGTGTTATTTTGACTGCAAAAAAATAACGTACTAACGAAAGCTTCAACTATTTGAGAGATTTTATGCTGAAAACTACAAAACGCAAGGGACGTATTTGATGGGCCTAATAAATTTAGTGAGAATAAAAAGACGTCGCCATGGAAATTATGAAACTGCCTCAGATAGCAAAAGGCAAATTTCCATATCCTACACACTTCCAGATCAAGATGGAAATTTTGTGCATGTATGCAGAAAGACATTTATGAATGTTTTTGATTGTACTCAGAAGCGTTTGGTTGGTTTAATAAATAAGAAAAAAATGGGAGATACCACATTTACTGATAGGCGTTCTAACAATAAGCCAAGCAAGTTCACGGAAAACGACCGCCAACTGATCCATCAACATATAAACTCCATCCCTAGAGATGTTTCACACTATTCACGTGCAAAATCAGAAAAGCAATATCTCAGTCCTGATTTAAATATTCATCGACTTTATAAAGCATTTTTGGCGAAAAACAAAGAATCTTCTGTAAGTTGATAAGTTTTATAGAGGTGTGTTTAAGAAGGATTTCCCGAATCTAAGCTTTCATCGTCCTAGAGTCGATACATGTCATACCTGCGATAGGTTAAATTGTGCGGCAAAGCAAACTTCTAGTGCTGGCTGCAGTGCGAAACAACAACTCAACCTTCACCACCGAAAAGTACAACAAAGTCTGGAATATATGAAGAACCAAACCGCAAATTCACAACTTCCTGGTAGTGACAAATGCTGCATTTCGTTTGATCTCCAACAAGTTTTATTTGTTCCTACGTTGACACATTCAGATATGTTTTATCTGTCTCAACTATCTTGTTACAACCTGGGAATACATTTGTCGGACTCTAACCATGCTTTTATGTGTATGTGGCATGAAGGTGTTAGTGGACGTGGAGGCAATGAGGTAGCATCTACCCTCCTCAAACTTTTAAATTCCGGTGTCACACCAAAAAAACATTTGCTACTATGGAGTGACAACTGTGCGGGGCAGAACAAGAACAGAATGGTAATATTTGTTTTAGTGTTCCTTGCTCTTCATAAAGTTTCTGAGACAATAGAGTATAACTTTCTAATAAGTGGTCACAGTTTTATGGCTTGTGACCGAGACTTCGCTCTCATCGAAAAAAGAAAGCGTGTTATGAAGGCAATGGTGCCAAATGATTTGCAGAATGTAATAACTTCCGCAAAATATGATCCGCCATTCGAAGTTATTGACATGTCTGTAAACGGATTTTGGGATATAAAAGAAGCTGCTGACACATTTCTCAACACTAAATCCTTAAATATCAGTAAGGCAATAAGAATAAAGATTGATTATAAAAATCCAACACTACTTCATATAAAAGAAGCTTTCTCCGAGTTAGAAGCCTGGGAAAAAATCAATGTATTGAAGAAAGGAAAAACCACGGAAGATCTAAGATCAGCAAAAATAAAACCTTTACCACCTGAGAATAAGATTACCGCTAATAAAAAAAAATCTCTATCGTCCATGATTCCTTACCTGGAAAATCCAGAACACAAAATATTTTATAGAGAACTTCTTAATTTAGACGAAGAAAGCTTGGGGCCAAGCAGCAGCTCAACTCACCTTTAATTAGTACTTATAACCTTTAGGTTGTGAGGTTCTTAAGACAAAATTTTGGTTTTTGTTTATAAACTTTGTAGGAATCATAGTTTGGCACTTATGCTCTTTCAGTTTTAGTTCTAAACAAACTTAATTATTTAATTTTTTTGATAGAAACATTAAGTTTGTGTTCTACCAGTTACTATTTCTAGATGCTAGGAATCGTTTTAAAATGTTTATAATAGAAAAAATTAAAAAAATTTGCTTTCTAAAGTGGTTCTCTTAATTATCTCTGAATTATGAATATGGCACTTAGTGCCTTTGGTACTTCCACTCTTCAATTTATTGATATTGCGAAAATGCAGGATTAAAGAAAGGAGTTACAGAAAAGCTTGGATGCAAAAATATTTCAAAAACGAATCACACATTATTATAATAAACTGTAACATATATGTAATTTGTTATCAAAAATAAAAATATTCCTTCGATTATGAATAATTTTATTTTACGAACAGACCTGGTATTTACTAGTTCATATAACAGAGTGTGTATCCTATATATAATTGATTCTCAATTCATTTCACGTAATTGTGTTTGCGTTATTGGAAATGAGTTTATTATGATTAAATTTTTTAATTTGTTATTAATTTAAATTATTTCACTAATTTTATAGAATTTTGGAAAGTATTTTATCGCAATTTTATTTTATTTTGTACATTTTTAAAAGCTTTTTTAAAGTATTTTTTTAACCAAAATATAACATTGAAAAATGCGTTCCATTGATCAATATGCTCATGTGAATTTAGTGTAAAGTCAGGGCGCGACCCAATGTCTTGGCAGTCTCTAGCACGTTTTCTGAATACGAAATAACCCTTTGCCCTTTAAACCTGTGTGGATGAACGCATTTAGGACAGAGGATCGATAATAAAACATTTTGTGCTTTAGGAAATAACAAAAAGAAGAATAACAGAAAGAAAAACAAGGAGTACAGTAAAAAAAAATAAATGAACCTTCATAAAAACTAAACCTTTCATAACATCCTACAAGCAATGCCAGAAACCTGCATATTTTTATTAGAAAATTTTATATAAGTGAATCTTTTCTCGACAGAATCCTCCGACATCGCTAGCAATAAATTATTATGATTGTTGACGATTAAAATAAATGAAAAAAATAAATAGTGTGTTTAAGTCACAGACCCTTAATGGCAGCCTGAATTTAACAAGTGTAAGAGTAAAATCAATACTTATCTTACCTTTAGCAGTGACAGGATATCGCTTGTAAAACGAAAATTGTTGAAATTTAGTACTCGATTGCCTATTTTTAAATTTTATTTAAAACAACCAAACACGACAACCGTGAACAAATACAAATACAAACTAAATTACATCAAACTCCCTAAAGTTGAGTTGAGCGTACGACAGTAACATCATGGGAACATTCAATTAGGTAGGATTATTCTTCTGTTGGTAGGAAGGTATAGCAGCGCTAAATTTAAATAGAAAATATTCGTACTATCTTTGCCAAACACACTTTAAAATCGCATTCCCTTAAATATATATGTAGGTACATTTTTTTTTTTAATAAAATAATTTTCTCTGAAACTATTAGTTCAATAATGATTTTATAGTAATATTAATAATTAGTTTATGCATTCTTTTCATGTTTTTACGTATTGATTTGGGCTTTATATATTTATAGATTTTTATCCATTGAAAATATAAAATTATATACCTATATACATAGTTAATTAAATTTACTTTACTCATGTAGACAAAACTACAACTCCCAAGTAAAGCAAGTTGCAGTTTGCCGCAATCTGTGGCCGCAAACATTGACTATGTAATTATTGAAATTGATTGTTGTAAATGTAAATCTTATTAAAATGTTCCACAATGTTTAGCAAGAGGTTATTATGTTCCGAATAAGGATTAGCGTTGTATATGAGTAAATCATCTTTTATGCGACATCTTAATTTTGGTAAATATGAACCATATAAGTATTTATTAGGAAAAATTGCCTGAAATTTAACAAATATGGCTATAGAAATAATTAAGTCTATTGTTAATAGCGTTATAATTACTATACAAAATTAAAGTAATATTGATTTTCCAGAATTTAAGTAAAACTTCACCAGGAAATATACGAGGTGCATTCAAGTTCTAAGGCCTCCAATTTTTTTTCTAACTAACTACTCACCTGAAAACTATGAAACTGGTGTTACTTCTCGACGTAATCTCCCTGCAGACGTACACATTTTTCACAACGTCGACGCCATGATTCCATGGCCGCGGCGAAGGCTTCTTTAGGAGTCTGTTTCGACCACTGGAAAATCGCTGAAGCAATAGCAGCACGGCTGGTGAATGTGAGGCCACGGACAGTGTCTTTCATTGTTGGAAACAGCAAAAAGTCCCTAGGAGCCAGGTCAGGTGGGTAGGGAGCATGAGAAATCACTTCAAAGTTGTTTTCACGAAGAAACTGTTGCGTAACGTTAGCCCGATGTGCGGGTGCGTTGTCTTGGTGAAACAGCACACGCGCAGCCTTTCCCGAACGTTTTCGTTGCAGTGCAGGAAGGAACTTGTTCTTCAAAACATTTTCGTAGGATGCACCTGTCACCGTAGTGCCCTTTGGAACACAATGGGTAAGGATTACGCCCTCACTGTCCCAGAACATGGACACCATCATTTTTTCAGCACTGGCGGTTACCCGAAATTTTTTTGATGGCGGTGAATCTGTGTGCTTCCATTGAGCTGACTGGCGCTTTGTTTCTGGATTGAAAAATGGCATCCACGTCTCATCCATTGTCACAATCGACGAAAAGAGAGTCCCATTCATGCCTTGGTTGCGCGTCAACATTGCTTGGCAACATGCCACACGAGCAGCCTTGTGGTCGTCCGTCAGCATTCGTGGCACCCACCTGGAGGTCACTTTTCACATTTTCAGGTCGTCATGCAGGATTGTGTGCACAGAACACACGGAAATGCTAACACTGGAGGCGCTCTGTTCAACTGTCATTCGGCGATCCCCCAAAACAAGTCTCTGCACTTTCTCGATCATGTCGTCAGACCGGCTTGTGCGAGCCCGAGGTTGTTTCGGTTTGTTGTCACACGATGTTCTGCCTTCATTAAACTGTCGCACCCGCGAACGCACTTTCGACACATCTATAACTCCATCACCACATGTCTTCTTCAACTGTCGATGAATTTCAATTGGTGTCACACCACGCAAATTCAGAAAACGAATAATTGCACGCTGTTCAAGTAAGGAAAACGTAACCATTTTAAGTATCTAAAACAGTTCTCATTCTCGACGCTGCCGCTACAATTCCATCTGCCGTACAGTGCTGCCATCTCTGTGACGTATTGACAACGAACGCACGCTCATTTTAAAACAATGCACATGCTTCTATCTCTTTCCAGCCTGGAGAAAAAAAATCGTAGGCCTTAGAACTTGAATGCACCTCGTACTTGTTAAACGACGTGTTATAACAAAATTAGCTAGGTATTTACGTTTTATTATATTTTTCTTCCATTAAAAAGAACTAAGCTGAACCATATATCGACGTACCATAAATTTTGTATATCTGAATTAAATCGGTATTTCTTGGTCCATTTCATAATCATAAATTGAAAATAAAAGCATTCAAATTCTTGTAAAAGTTATTATTTGTGGCATTACTAAAACTATATAACCTCAAAATTTTGTTCTAATCAAACAGTATTTTATAAAAAATAAAATTAATAAAACCTTATTGACAAGATCATTTGTTAATTAACATGAAAGTATAAAAAAACGTGTAAACGTTTCAGGTTAAAAGTATTTGAAGTGTAGATAGGTATTCTAGGTAAAACTTATGTACATTCAATTTTATGACACCATTGATTAGTAATTTTAATTAATTTAATCGTGCCACATATCACAATTCGCATTTTTGTATACCTACATCTTTACACACATTATTTTGTATTTTACCAATATTAAGCATAGAGAAAGCTTAACAATAGGTAATTTAAGAAAACATTTATTTATTCCATCCTACATACGTATTTATTTAATATTTTAGGTTCCTTGTATAAATATATTGTGAAATATATTTGCACTAAAAGTATAATTTGAAATTCTCAGAAATATTCTGGCACATTTCAGGTATATACATTTTAATAGGACAGGTTGCAAAATAGTATGTATATTAAAAAACAAGTTTCATAAGGCACCATTTTGCCGCACGAGATTAGTTTAGAAAACGAGTTTTCTAAAGAGCGAGTGCGGCAAAAGGCCTTATGAAACGAGTTTTTTATACTATTTTTTCTATTTTGCGTTTTTTACATTAATAAATTGCTTAAATTGGAATTATTTAATTTGAAATTTCAGAGTTTAATTTTTATATAAAGCATGCAGTTGGTCACATTGATACTTGACATTTTCAAATTTAAATCTTGCTATCCGCGAAGTATATTATATTACATATTATTTACTAATTTTCGTTAACATTACTTGATACTTCATTTAAAAATATAAACCTGAGTGACATAGAAACTTATATATTGTGTGTATGAATTGTCGCAAAAGCTACACGCAGCGACGTTCTTCGTTTGGTTCTGAATAAAGAATCACGGAATATGTTGCAACAATAGCTCTGGATGATTACGGTACCGGCAATTATGTGATGTACAGTATATTTCAAATTAAATGCGAAAACTACGAAATATTTATGAGCAGCCAACATCGCACTGTTGTAATGTTGGTGATCGCCCCTCTTCATACCTAGTGATACATAATCCGTAATTCTCTGTTAATATATTTAACGTGACTACATTTTCATTAATTTTTTTAATTATTTTGAAATTTTTAAAATTCTAAATATATAAAATGTGTTGATAAATAATAAATTAATTTAAAAAAAAGGTAGAGTCAATGTCTATAATAACTGAACGTATTCTTTAAAAATTGTCATCGGGGAATCGATCGTGCGTATCTTTCGCAAAGCCTTAGATAGGGTATATAAGTGCATGTGTATACTTGAGTAGTTGCGGCATATATATATGCATCATTGGTAGTACGTATTATGTATTCCGTAATGACGACCAGCGCTCTAACGTTGATAGAGATAAACATATGGTGGATTCATAACTATATACAAAACCTCTTTTTGTGTGTATTTCTTTGGAAGGTGACAACATTATATATCAATTATTTTTTTAAATAAATACTATGCGATTTCTTTTTTTTATGTTTTACAAACTTTTTAAAGGCTTCTTGTCATAGTAAAGTAAGTTCTTAAATTACTTAATATTTCAATAAACATGTTTGACATAATAAAGAAATTCATTTCGATTTGTCATTTTACAAAATTTACTTTTGTCCATATGGATTTAGTAAATAGGTTTTCCTTTATTATAAAAATTCTCTATCTATCTTGATACTTTTCATTCGTATGACTACAAAGAAGTATGCGGACGACAATTTAGTTTGCGTATATAATATATACTATTTTTATTATTGATAAGGTTTATAAACAAAAGAAGTAAATAATAAAATGCAAATAGGCAAATATATTACATATAATAATAACCAAAAAAAAAAAAAACAACAATAATAACAAAATATTGTGGAACTTTATTTTAATGGACAATAAATATTAAACATAAAAAACAATATTGTACAGGCTATTTTATTTGATTAAAAACAATATGCTGTGAAATAGAAATCAAAATTTTTTTTTTATATCAAACGAATCAATAATATTTCCACGTACTGTGAAATAATTTTTTAAAATAAGTTTTAATAGGGTTTCACATACAAAATAAGCTACAAAAAAGTTGAAATAATCTAAGAATAAAAGTACGTAAACAGACTATTATTATAAGGTTTGCGATCTTTTCCGTGACCACGCGGCAATCACATGCACATGTATAAGTAACCCATTCAAAGCAATATTATAAATATGGTGGACCAAGCCGGAGCGATATTTGTAAATATTTCATATAAAAGCCGAAAAACTATAATAATGTAATGTATCAAATTATATATATATATATATATATGTATATATATATATATATATATGTATATATATATATATATATATATTGTAGTAACGCGGAATGCGTTACTATAATAAGGAATGAGAAAATTCAATGTAATAACAGAATGGCTAGCTCAAGAAAAAAAAGATAGTTAGGTTATAAATGAAAAAGAATGCCAGAAAACTACTTAAACTCAAGGGTCTCGAAGTAAGTTCTCGATACACAGACAAACACTTAAACATACATAAAATAAAACGTAAAAGGTAAAGTTATGTATATCAATATATTTAATGATATTATTTAGATTATCACAAGATAATAAAAAAATTTTTAAATAGATGTATTGCCTATTCAAATAATAGAAAACCTAATCCTATGTCTATATCTAAATTAAACAAGTTCCAAGATTTTAAAATAAAACTACCAAATCTGACATTTAAAAGCTAAATGATGTGACACTTGAGATGACGTGATTAAATGATATATAGAAAAGTGATTGCAAGAAATGTTATATCTATTACAAACACATATTTTACAATTTTCACTTAAATACCTGATGGATGCGTTAAATTTTGAAGATAACAATTTCAACAGGTTCTTTGGACGAGATTCACAGGAATATTTCCAACTGGAACATCAAAGTTGGTTGTCAGTTTCTTGATTGAAATGGCTGGATAATTTCCTAGGCGCTGATAAATTTATGATCCAATCTTGCAGGGTATACCACCGGGTTATGTTCAATATAAAATCCTGAAGTGGTGTTCTTCTCCAAATTAATTGAAAAGAAATATGAATTCTTCTTTATGAGCGTTGCATTAACATAAATCCATTCTTCCGCAATCGTATGTATATTAAAATTCTCCTTAAATGGTTCATGTGTCAACTGTATTTTATTACACTGCTTCTGCTTGATAAATATATTCCCATAAACAATATATATGAGGACTATAAAGGGAATATTAATTAAAAAACAATATTTATGTCAAGAAGGTAAAAAACTTTCCAATCCATCCAAAACAATTTTATTCAATGCCAATTGTTTTCGCCGTCAAGACTCACATCAGTAATTTAGTAAAAGTATCCATCTGATATTTTAAGTAATTAATACAAAGGTTTCTAAAATAATACTAAATATAATATAATATTCAAATTCACCCACGTAATCTAAATAACAAATTATGAAAATGAAGTTCAAAGAAGCCAAACAAATAACATAATTTGCAGATATATGTTCAAAAGTAAGATAAAACATAGTTGGTCTTTTAGAAATCTCAAGTCCTCTTGAAAATAAATTAGAGTTAATTTTGATAATTAGCAAATAGATTAAATATTACATACAATATTCAACGGCATCATGATTTCAAATACCAATTATGAATTTATTACAAAATTCTAACGTTAAAGTAATAATTCACAAATCTGAATATTGTAGATATAACATTCTTGAAACCGAAATATTATTAGTAAAATAATTTATTAAAGAAGAAAGGAGACTCACATCAATATATATAAATATATATATATATATATATATATATATATATATATATATAAAGGTATTTATTTATTTAATGTTAATACGAATTAAATATCCTATTTATTTTATTGCCCGTGTCTTAATATTTAAAATAATAGACGTTTTCATTTGTTTAGCGACCTTTCATGAATTTCAAGATTTTTATCTACGACGTTTCGACTCTTTTTATTATTAAGTCTTTCTTAAATGAATAGAAACAAAAAATTAATACAACGAAAGGTAAGACAATAATTATACATTTGTATGAATGAATAAGAAAATAAAATTAAAATACTAATAAAGTAAGGAAAATTAAATGATATAAAACTCACCGATTTATTACGTTTCAAAACACATACTTGTGTACTTGTATGGTCGGAACTGCCCGACACCTTTCCAGGGTCGATCGCGTCATTCCGAATATTTTGTGTAACTAAATGTCTTTGTTGGATAAATGTTTTTTTTTTTTTTTTGGTTTTTAAAATTAGCATGATCAAGCCATGTATTAGGGAATCATAGTATATATATATTTACAACGGAAAACTAAAAAAAAAAATTAATTTTGGTGCGTGTGGGTGGGATTAGTTGTCTTCTATTGTTTAATTAGTGGATAATAGAGTTTAGAAAGTCCATCAATCTCGTAATGGTCGTAGATTGTTCTGCTGTTTTTTAAATATATGGATCATTTCTAAGACCTCCCTATCCTTTCTATTTTTGTGCTTTGTTATTATTTAGGTATTTTCAAAATCAAAGTTATGTTTTTGTGTCATCTGGTGTGTATTTTAAAGCTGTCTGATTGTTTGCGTATTTGTGACCTTTTAAGTCGGACTAAAAATTCAAAATAGTCAGGTTAAATGTGATTTGCAAACTATTGACAACAATTACTTCGGAATAGTGCAAGCATTGGAAAACCTACAAAATTCTTCGCTATCGTTACAGGAATCAGTGCTAGTTGTGAGAGATACACACGCACAGCTATGTTCGAAAGAAGACACAACAAATGAGTGTATTTTTAATAAGTTTGAAAGTGTTTTAGATAAATATTATTATTTTGCCAGACTTAGACAAATTTATGATGGTTCGTCTACAGATGTATTAAGTTGTTTCAAAGATTAATTCAATTATGCAAACATCACATCACTAGATGTGTAGCGATCGTTTTCTTTATACAAGCACATATTTTCCTAATGGCGGACGCGTTTTCGAGAAATAACTTTGGAGACGCACCTTCCGTCAACAATATTTCATCGCGCTTCTCCAGATTTTCAAGACACGGAAAACGCATAAGACGGTAATATTTTTTTATATTCTTCGAATTACATACATTTTAAAATTTATTTTTTATACGTATCATCGAGAACGTTTCATAATCTAGAAAAACCGTCTTACATTTGTTTTGTATCTAAGATATTAACAGCTTCGGTCGCGATAGTATTTCTCTAGATATTGAAAATGTTAAGCATACGGGAACCAATTCGTTGGTCACGCCTCTACTTTCGCTCCGAATTGGTCCACTCTTTTTATAATATTGCTTTCAATGTGTTATTAATACATGTGCACGTAATTCGCGCGTGGTCACAGAAAATATAGCAAACCCTAATTATTTTATTAATAAATATTTTACTACTATGTTAGGTACGGCTCTAAAAATAATTTTGACTAATAGTGAGACATTCATATTGCTAATATAAGTATTTATAATAATCGACCAAAAAAAATTCAAAATTATAAACAATTTTTTGCCGAAAAAAAAACGTAGCTTTCTCGGCTCTAAAACTTAACTTTAATAATAGCTTCAACGACCATAATTATCAATAGTAGATTGCAGCCCCCTTTCCATGTGAATTCTAATTTTCGCCTCATTCAGGCGCGTAATTCTACTCGTCCCTTTACATCTGGTTTTGTTTATATTACTAACCCATCTCTTGAAATGGAGAAAACAAAACCATTAAAAATGTATATACATACACACTTTCACATAGCATTTTACACTTTGAGGCGAACATTATAATTCAAAATATTATCCTACACTCTACAGTATGAATGTGGTCTTTTAGTTTGTATATTGGCTAACTTAAAGACATTTATCAGTTTTATTATTATACAGATTGAACGGTGTAACAGTAAAAAATAAATATTTCGTTGCAATATAATATATTGATACAATTTTTTATGAGCCATAAATCACTCTCAAACAATATTTAATAATTTTCAAATTGTAAAAAAAAATAGAATAAAGTAATCAATAAAGTTTTTTTTTTTTAACGTTTAAAATCATCAGTCTACCATGCTTATTGTTAAATAGTTTTATTCGATTCAACAATAAAATTATTATAAGCGAATAAATCGATTTTGATTTTGTTTTATGAAAATGATTAATTTATGTATATATAATTCGAAGAAACCCATATTACAAAAATCAGAGATTTGAAAAAAGGTATCTTCATTTGATTTATTCCTTAACTCAATGTGTTCCATAAACAGCTTAGGAAGAGCTACTTAGGGATTCTATTAGGATAAGGAAGCTGTATTTGACTCCGTATATATAAAAAAAATGTTCCTTAAGGGGAATTACTACAATAAAAATATTTTAATTTTGTTTGTAAAGTTATTAAAAAATGTATTTAATAATTATGTTCAAAATACGTTTCAAATTAGATTCTTTAACATTATAATGTTAATGTAAATATTCCTCTTAAGATTGTCCTAAAATCGTCTTCACGAACTATGTATTCGTTTAATTTTATTTCACGGGTCTCGCAGGTCTATAGATGGAAAAAGAAATGAGAAGAAGAAGCAATTCAATTCTTCAATAAACGGCTTAGATGTGGAAGGAAACGAGTACTGGATGAAAATGTCTTGAATAACGCGATAAACTACGTTTCTCAACAACCGTTTTCTTCCATGCAAATGGTTATCGAGTTAAATAATTTCAATTGCAGCCGCCCAGCACTTGGGAGGAGACTCAAGGACAGCGGATACAAATGCAGACGTCCAGCACAGAAAATCGATTTAACTCCGGTTCATGTGGAACGCAGATTGCAGTTCGCACAAGCAAACATAGGACGATATTGGGACAACACGATTTTTACGGACGAAAAGGTGTTCTCTTCCGAAATTGGGTCTCGGAAACCTTTGTACAGGTTGCCGAATTCGAGATACCAATAGCGGAATGTACTCAAAAAGAAGAGGAGCGGCCGAATATCCCTTAACATGTGGGGGTGGATGTCTGTAGCAGGTCCCGGAGAACCTGTACGCGTAGACCCACGAATGGATGCAAAGGTGTATGTGCAATTATTAGAAAATAGCATGCTACCGAGCGTACAGGCAGTTTATGGGGACGCAGCTCTAATGTATGTGCATGACAATTGTCCGGTGCATACTGTTATAATTGTTAGAGAATGGTTTGACAACCACCCTCAATTCATAGTGACGAATTGGCCTGCTACATCCCTGGACTTTAACCACATTGAAAATCTTTGGGCAGACATTGTGCGGCGATGGAATGACTTCCGGGGAAACATTCGCCTAAGAAATGCATGAGAAATTTATTTGCATGCCAGCACAATTTGGGAGCATTACAGGTTTACGTAAATTTGTGAAAACCTCGTAAATTCCATGGAAAGGCGACTGCAATCAACTATTGATAATAATGTTCGTTGGACCAAATATAAAAATATAGTTTTAGAGCCGGAAGGCAACGCGTATTATTTTCGCAAATAATTGGTTAATAATTTTAAATTTATTTCTTTTAATCGCTGTTTTCTTAAGAGCCATACCTAATATAGTATGTACTAAAATATTTAATCATATAATAATAGTCTGTTTATGTACTTTTATTCATAGATTATTTAAACATTTTGGTTGCTTCTTTTTTGGGTGAAACTCATTTAAGCATTTATTTTAAAATTGTTCAACAGTATGTGGAAATTGGTTTCTTGAAAAAAGAATTTTTATTCTCATTTATATTTCAGAGCATATTGTTCTTAATTGAAAAATATTTGCATTTACAATATTATTTTGAATTTATTGTTTGTTCCAATTTAATTCCTCAATATTTTGTTATTTTTTATATTTTTTTTTTTATGTTAGTATTTATAAGAATAGTTGCGTTTTTTTATTTAATTCTCTTCTTTATAAACCTTATCACTATAACAAATGGTATATCTTATATACGCAGAATACATTGTCGTCCGCATACATATTTTTAGTCATACGAATGAACATTATCAAGATTGATAGATATTTTTTATAATGAAATAATAACCAAATTACTAATTCCATATGGACAAAAGTAAATTTGGTTAAATTACAAATAAAAATGAATTTCTTTATTATGTCAAACATGTTTATTGAAATATTAAGTAATTTTAGAACTTACTTTAATATTACAAGAAGCTTTTAAAATGTTTTTAAAACATCATACAGAAAATCGCATAGTATTTATAAAAAATAAAAATTGAAATATTATGTTGTCACCTTCCTAAAAAATACACAGAAACAGATGTTTTGTATATAGTTATGAATCCAACATATGTTTATTTACATCAACGTTTGAGCGCTGGCCCTCATTAAGGAATACATAAAACGTATTACCCATGGTCTTACAAAAATACACGTATATGTATAATATATACCGCAACTTTTCCAGTATACAAATGCACTTATATACCCTATCTATCTAAGGCTCTTCGACAGATAAGCACGATCGATTCCCCGATGACAATTTTTAAAGAATACGTTCAGTTATTATAGACAATGACTCTACCTTTTTTTTTAAATTAATTTATTATTTATCAACACATTTTATACATTTAGAATTTCAAAAATTACAAAATAATTAAAAAATAAAGGAAAATGTAGTCACGTTAAATATATTAACAGAGAATTACGGATTATGTATCACTAGGTATGAAGAGAGGCGATCACCAACATTACAACATTGCGATGTTGGCTGCTCATAAATATTTCGTAGTTTTCGCATTTAATTTGAAATATACTGTACCTACACTCCATGCAGTATGATTGCGTGAACTTCTTCAAAAGATTGTAAAGAAAACATTAAATTGACAGATTATTTAACATATAGTCCTGGCTAAGCATCTAACGATTTCTTTGTATACTCACATGTCCAAGATAAGAAGCTTCTAAGTAAAATTTGTTTTGACCTTCCATGGTTGATATACTCTCGGGAAATAGGGCCTCCAAGGAACCTAAACTAAGGTGGAAGGTAACGCGTCGAAAGTGTGGCCGTAGAGAAGTGCGGTCTTTAACGTTCTCACGAAGGCAGCGGGCAGGCGTAACCCCCTTACATGTAGCTTTATCTGGGTAAGCTTATACTCCTGATCAGATGGTCTGTTATTTCTCTTGAAACTCATGGGAACGGTATGGATAAAGTAAAAAGTTGTGGTAGTGTAAAGCAGTTCGCTAGGTTATCTCGATCAAAAACGTAGTATCGGACCATTTTGTACTACAACTTTGCCCGTGGATTGTGTATACGTATTGATCAGTAGAGTCCGGATTATATGCAAAATATGTTTTTTTTAATTGCCTTATTTCATTCAGAAAACATTAAATAAACCCAGAAAACTCATTATTTTGTTGTTAAAAGGTATATCAACAAAATTATGAGTTTTCTGTAAAGGTTTATTTAATGGTTTTTGAATGAAATAAGGCAATTAAGAAAAGCATATTTTGCATATAACCCATACTATATTGATCAGTGTTTGAAGGAGATGTCTCCTTTGCTAAAAATGGCATCGATCAATTATATTTAGATAGTATGAGTTACTTGTCTTGGGAGATGGTCCGACTTCGTGACACCTTACTTCGTCCATTATCAACTTTGTTGAATATATTGTTAGAAACTGTTCCGATAAGCTATAGCAAGATAGAAGAATGCTTAGGTAGAATGTTTAGGTATACATGCACGAACAATTCATACTATTTTGCACAAATAGCTGCGAGTGTGGACGATTTGTTCCCTATGGATACTCCATGCCTTAATCAACGAGCAGACGGCACTTCATGTTTCATGGTGGCTCGAAATACTCTAGAAGATTAAAAATAGAACATCTTGACAAATAACGGAATCTGGCTTTACTAATATAACATGCTCACTAAAGCACATAACAATGCCTGACTCTTTGAAAATGAAGATTTGCTCGTGTCCTCCCGTAAGAGAATCCAGCCAGGAAGACAAGGCTGAAGGTAGAGTCAATTAAAGTATGTAAATATGAGGGATGCCTTTTATGTTTTGCATACTGGGATATAGAGAGCGCCACTAATCAAATGTCAGTACTAAAAATTAACCTCCATCTTTAATTAGCCTAAATTCAAAGTTCAGTGCGATACTTACCTGCCTATTTGTTATACATACTTTTATTTTATTTATTATTTATCTATTTATTTTACAATTTATTGTACACGTAAGTAAACAAAAAATTGACAAATTACAAAAAAATACGTAGGTACAAAAGGTGAGGCTTATTCCTAAAAGAAATCTCTTCCAACCCACCTGCGATAGGAGATATATTTATGTTGTAATAAGTATATTTGTAATGTTTGCGTGTAGTAGGTACGTATTAAAAATTAAATACTGAACAGAGGCATTATTAGATACTTCCATAAAAGAACAGAAAGCCGAGTAAGGTTGAACTTCTTGTCCCTACTTTATTAGTAATTTTTTTATTACCCGACTGTGTGGTGGTTCACTGATAATTAAATATATTTTCATAAATTGTACGCATCTTTATATACTACATACTCGTAACGTGCATCAAAGTAATAAATAAATAATTAAAATCGCGAAGTTTTGATATCAAAATATTATTTACAAGTATTTTCTATGGAATTTACAGAAATATATCAAAATATAATTAATGAAAAAATGTTTTACATTACATTAAAATCGGTTCAGCCGTTTTCATAAAACTCAATTATTGATCTTAGCGATTTATTGCTTTTAATAATTAGAATCAGTTTGCCGCCGGTACTTTGTTTATTTCATTGCAATAATCAATTAATCCTGTTAAAATAGCCATATCCTGTTAAGTAAGACCGCCTTAAGATTACTACAACAAAGTTTTTTTTTTATTTATAGGTAGGTAACTGATACGAAACATGGCTGAATCTAAGAAGAAATGTCGACAGTACAGTGTTGATTATTTAAAATTTGGTTTTCTCCATCAAAGGCAGACAAGTGATTGCCCATATGCCTTTTATGTAACAAAGTTTTGAGCAATGACTCTCTGAAACCATCGAAGCTCGAAGATCATCTAAGAAGGTGTCATCTTGATAAAATAGGTAAAGATTTGAAATATTTTCAAAAATTGAAGGAAAAATATGAAAAGAGACCCACCGTGCACAGTATGTTCGCTTCAACGTCGGAAAGTAACGATGATGGTTTGCGGGCATCTTGCAATACCTCATTACATTACTTATAGCGAAATCTGGAAAATTACACACCATTGGAGAACAGTTAATTTTACCCGCTGTTGAAGAGGTTTTAAAAACTGTTCTGAACAAATCTCCATTTGACATACTCAAAAGAATTCCTTTGAGTAACAACACTGTACAAAGACGTATTGAGCTCTGATATTGAAAGTTTCTTGTGTAATTATCTGCAAACAACTCATTTTTCTATTCAACTGGACGAGTCAACTTTACCTGGTAATGAAGCATTATTATTGGCATATGTTCGATTGTTATGGACGAAGAAATTCATGAAGAGCTACTATTCGCGAAAACTTTGGAGACAGACACTAAAGGTGAATCAATATTTAATGTCCTGAGTGATTTTTTTAAGGAAAAATCGATTCCATTGACAAACGTTATTTCGGTGGCAACAGATAGAGCTCCTGCCATGGCCGGGCGATGTCGTGGGTTTATAAGCCATCTTAAAATAATTATACCAGAGGCAACTGCAATTCACTGTGTCATCCACCGATAACACCTAGTAGCGAAAAATTTGTGTGCAAAATTGCACCACTCGCTTCAATTTGTGATTAATGCAGTTAACAAAATAAGAAGCAATGAGTTGAATACGCGTTTATTTGCACAATTGTGCGATGAAAATGATGAAGACTTCCAACGATTGTTCTTACATACTGAAGTACGCTGGTTGTCGAAAGGTGCATGTTTAACAAGATTTTTCTCACTTTTTGAATCAGTTTTAGAGTTTCTGGAAAGTAAAGATCCAGATTTAAAAGAAAACTTGATCAATTTGAAAGCAGACGCGTATTTGAGAGATTTGTTCAAAAAATTTAATGACATTAACTTACAATTACAAGGGGACAGCCTCAATTTAATAAAAACAAAGGGTGTAATTTCAGCTTTTCTTGGAAAATTGAAATTTATGAAGCAAAATATTAGTCGGCGCGAATTTTCCCAGTTTTCAAATTGTCACAGGTAGAATGCCTTGATGAGGATATTCACACATACGTTCAACATTTAATTGCCCTGCATGATGACTTTAAAATCAGATTTTAAGATATTCTGACGATGGAAATACCACCATGGATCATAAATCCACTTGATGAAATGGAAGTGGAGAATGTGATATTACAAGAGGAGCTACTCGAGCTTAGCACTAATGAGGAACTGAAGGTGAAATTTAAAAGAGGGTATCAAACATTTTGGCTGCAGGCAGAAATACCCGAAAAATATCCTGGACTGTGGGGAATTGCGAGAAAGCTTTTGATAGCGTTTCCCTCGTCATATCTTGTCGAGAAAAGTTTTAGTGTTGTTACAAACCTTTTAACAAAAAAAAAGGAGCAGATTGAATATCACAGAACGGGGAGATTTGCGGTTATTCCTAACAAAACTGAAGCCAAATATTGATAATTTGCTGTCAATCCATCAAGTACATCCCTCCCACTAAAATGATGACAATTTTGTGATTGTCATTGTAGAAGTTACGTTACGTTATTAATATTTAATTTTAATTATATTTCGACTGTTATCATATTACAATGTAATATGATATCAATAATAATTAATAGTGTAATAATTACATATTTGAATAAATACAACACAAGGAAATATACTATTTTTCTTTTTATTTTTACCACTCCGAATGGGGAGTTTTCTAAATAAAATATGTGAGAATTGATTGGTTTCTTGTGCTGTGAGTAGATATATAATGAAACAGATATGCAAAATACATATCCGTCACTGTAAACATGGACAAACACCTCGTATTTTTAGCATTTACTTCTGTTCAATACATATGTTTCAGCCATCTAGGCCTCATCGGTTGAACTAGTGAAGCAATGTGTATACAAATTAATACAGATCTGTTAAACAACGGATCTGTATCTGTATGATCTGTATTAATTTGTATACACATTGCTTCACTAGTTCAACCGATGAGGCCTAGATGGCTGAAACATATGTATTGAACAGAAGTAAATGCTAAAAATACGAGGTGTTTGTCCATGTTTACAGTGACGGATATGTATTTTGCATATCTGTTTCATTATATAACAACTGCGTAATACGGCAAAAACGTATTGATAAATATCCCTTTTTTGTATACTGTGAGTAGATGTCAAAGGAGTAAAGTTGGATGGAATCACTTTTTTGATTGGCTAACTTTACTTTTTTGACATCCACTCACAGCACAATCGATTAATTAATTAACCAATAACTCAGCCGCAACGCAAATTTCCATAGTTAGATCTAATCTTCACATTTTTTGTCGAGTTTTGGGAATATGGTAGAAATGTAGCTGCAGGGGGTCCACCGGAACCAGCAAAACTTTCAAAGTGGTCTATGAGAAAAAAAAGTTTGGGAGCCTCTGATCTACAGGATTAAAGAACTGTTATTCGCCGAATTGTATACAACCATTTGTTTGCCGCAAGTTATCGCTGAGCGCCGAGAAACTAACCCTCAATGACGGATCATCCTCCACCAAGAATATTGCAAGTTCACACACAGCTCGCAAGACGATTTAATTTTTAATGTAACAAAACATCGAATTGTTATCCACAGATCATCCTCCGTACAATCCCGACCTAAATCTCGTCGATTTCTAACCTTTCCGAAAATCAAGAACGGAGTGCGTCGTCAAAGATTCCAGTCAGATGGAGCTGTCGAAGCCTTCAAAAAAGCAATTTTTACTGTACCAACAAACGAGTGGAATAACTGCTTCCAGAGTTGATTCGAGCGCATGCAAAAGTGCATTAATCTTCGTGGAGAATACTTCGAAAAACAATAAAGTCTTTAAAAGATATCTACTGTTTTATTCCAGTTCTATATGCAAAATATAAGACTACCATGGTACATATGGCTGAGGGTCCAATCGTAGAAAAAGTGAATTTAGTCATCTGGATTTCCAGGTTAGCGTGGAGGGCCTGGCGAAATCAGGCCAGGACTATATACAAGTTCAAGAGCCACGGTCGAAGCTGACTTCTTCAGGAGTCACACAACTCTAGAAAAAGAACCCGCGCTTTAAAGAGGCGTTTTGCTTAAAGTTGTTAGATTCAATTAAAGGAATAAGGCACCTCCAGTAATCTAATGCCGAATTTTCTGAGAAAAGGCTAAGAGAACATCCTTCCTAGTTTGTTTTCTTTCTTAATATGCTAATAGGAAAATAAATCGCTCATTAAAAATTTAATATTTATGGTGGTGTGTTTTGCTTAGAAACTAAATCAACATAGGATACAAAACAAATAATTACGGAAAGTCAAAAAAAAATGCAATGTGTAGAGAATTGACAGTACAATATATTTTTCAATGTAAAATGTGGAAATAAATGTTCCAATGTAAGTATCAAAAATCACATTTTTATTTTTTAGAAAATATATATACAACAAAATAAATTACAGTTTATAATAGCAGGAATGAATTCTACATTTTACATAATTTTCATCTTTTTATCTACAAATATACATTTTTAATACAAACACAAAATAATTGTATAAAAATGGCAGTATGATGATAAAATATCAGACAATATCAGCTACTTTTGAGACTGCTTGGGCAGGTGGCTAGCTGAAATCGCAAGAAAAAAAACACAATTAAATACTTGTAGTGTATGAGTATTGAAAGCATATCTAGTGAAAAAATCATTAAATAAAGGCAGCCAAATTATCAGTAAAAATAATAGACACACTTTTCTATTAAATACAATATATTCTCATGCCGCCTATTTGCAGAGTGCTACAATTAAATACATTCTAAATTCACACATATGAAGGTCTATTTTTTAAATATTCGCAAGTATTTATTTGAAAAATAAATTTAAAAGTTTTCAAAGTAAAAATCAACTTTATATTTTATTTTAGCTTCTGTTATATTAGTTCAAGTCATATATTTTTTAAACACATACGAGACTATGTAATTAAAGAACGAAGGGATATTTTTGGATAAAACTTTAGGTTAATCGCTGTTTAAAGACTAGACGACGTCATTAGATCAAGCTCAATTAAAATAATTTAGGAAATTGTTTCAACAGTTAAAATTACTATTCATTTGAAGATGGGGTAAAAACACCGTGCTGAACTATAATAGAAATACAAATACAATAATACATATGTTAAAACGTATATAGCGCATGCCCAATTCGCATTGGAGACTATCAACGCACGGACAAGTGTTTTGGGTTGCCTCGTCGCATATGTCAAACTTGTACGACCTATACCGATAACAGAAATATCTCACGACATCTGCTGGCCAAAAGCAGTAATCCTGACGATGGTTTCCGTGGGTAATTAATAGACTGCGGAAACATCGGTGCCGGCAATGTACAATCGATCAACTTATGTTATAGCGCGATGGTATTGATAAATGTTGTCTGTTTGTGTACGTATTTTAATGCAAACAGACGGACTTGTGAAATATATTTCGCCAGAGTCGAAATAAAGGCAATATACGGCAATATAAAGGTATATACGGAAATTTATTTTTACGAAAATAAATAAAACACCGAAGCTAAATGAATTTAAATTAACTTGAATTGAAATTAATTCCAGATATACGAGGCGTGTTTTTTAATTAAGGTCCGTTTTGTTGTAGACACTAGTAGTTCGCGCGCATATCGCAACGAGCACATGCGTCGTGTACCGGCATGCCTCGGGAACAACTGTGCTCAGTTTCAGCTCTGTAGCTAACCTGTACGGTTCTGTTCTATGCTTTCAAAATGTTTACGACTATCAACTCACCCGCCGCGTGTGAGGTTCGGTCAGTGATACGGTTTTTGTCAGCAAGGAAGCTCGTCTGCTGCAGAAATTCATCGACAGATTTGCGAAGTGTACGGTGATACTGTTATGAGTGAAAGCAAAGTGCGTAAGTGGGTACGACAATTCAAAGATGGTCGTGACAACGCTCATGAGTACCGCTCCGGTCGCTCTTCTTTGATTAGAGACGATTTGGTGGCTTCAGTTGAAGCGAAGATTCGTGAGAACAGGCGCTTCACAATAACAGGTCTCTCAAACGAATTTCCTGACGTGTCGAGATCAGTGCTTTACAACATTGTTTCTGAACACATAAAGTTTAGGAAACTGTGCTCCCGTTGGGTCCCGAAACTCCTAACAGAGGACCACAAAAACCAACGATTTGAGTGTGCGACGAAGTTCTTGACTCGTTATAACGAAGAAGGTGACGGCTTCTTGAGGCAGATCATAACTGGAGACGAAACATGGGTTTCGCATATCACGCCCGAATCGAAGCAACAGAGCATGGAATGGAGACACACACAATCGCCTGTAAGGGTGAAGGCCAAACAGACTCTGTCCCAGCGCAAAATCATGGCGTCGGTGTTTTGGGATAGGCATGGTATTTTGTTGGTCGACTTCATGCAACGGGGAACCACTATCAATGCAGAAGCATACTGCCAAGCCCTGAGAAAGCTACGCAGAGCGATTCAAACCAAAAGACGCGGCATGCTGACAAAGGGAATTGTCCTTCTCCATGACAATGCAAGACTGTTTTGGCTGAGAAGTTTTAGACCACCCACCCTACAGTCCTGATCTTGCGCCGAGCGATTACCATCTGTTCCTCCACCTCAAACGTCACCTCAGTGGCAACCATTACAATGACGACGACGTGAAAACGGCAGTGAACTCTTGGTTATTGGAGCAGGCGGCAAGTTTTTATGAAGAGGGTATTTTAAAATTGGTTAATAGGTGTGATAAGTGTTTGAACAAACTTGGCAACTATGTCGAAAAATAGAGTGAAGTATGTACTTTCTGAAAATAAATTTACTTTTTTGAAATAACCTTTTGTTGTATACTTATGTTCAAACGGACCTTACTTAAAAAACACGCCTTGTATATACTAAAAGCATATACTTTATACAGTGAAAAAATTCAAAATATTGAAAAAGTATAAACTTGAAATTAATTATATCACCTATAATTATAGGTGATATAATTAATTTCAAGACTAAGCATTCACTTTAATTATAATTAAAGTGCTTAGGAACACCACAGTAAACATTTTTTATTCACATTAATTACTACAATATATTCTAAACTTTTTTCTGTAAAGTGCGTTCTTTTATTAGAGAATTTAAATATAGAAAAACTTCGCTCAACATCAGAGCTATTGAGTGGCGCGTAGTAATAATAATCTTTAAATTTAATATATCTACCAATTTCCGTATTTTGAACATTACTACAAAAGCCTTTCAGGACATTAAAATTAGGGCTACGAGCGAATATTGCATCAATATTATTATTTAAGGGAAACCGACCCTGTCTCTGTGCCTGCATGACTCATTAGAGGATAGCGTCTGTTCCACAGTCTAGTAATTAAGCTATCAAAAGAAACTATGCATTAAAATGTGTAATCCGTTACTCGTAGCCTAGATGGCTTCAATATACGATGTAAAGTATAGCCATCTAGGCTATGACTAGTAGATCATTTACTTTACATTTTAACGCATAGAATTTGCTTATGGTAGCTTAGTTACCCACGGAAACCATCGCCAAGCGTTACCGCTCCTAGCCGTCAGATGCCGTGAGATATTTCTCCCGTGGATGTGTCGTAAAAGTTTTACTTATGCGGCGAGCCAACCCAGGTGACTTCTGTCGTACGTTGACGACAAAACACGTGTCCGTACGTTGATAATCTTCAATGGAAATTTGGTATGCGTTATGTCTATTTGTATACGTATATAGACGATAGAAGTGATGGCTTTTTACTAAAAGCAACGAAAAAAAGCGAAAAATGTTTAAAGTATCAATAACATGAGGTATGCAGGAAACATAACCTAAAATTTCAAAATAATAGTGAAATTAATTAATGATCTAAATATCTATGTTTAACAGTTGGAGAAGGGGGAGAAATTAGTGAAGATATTAGGCAGTGGATATGTAACAGTGACATAATAAAATAAAATGCGTCTCGGATTAGTTAATAAATTGCGAAATTGAGATAGTAATGGCCTTAATTATGAATTTCAACTTTTTGTTCAGTTATTTGTAAGTCCATTCTTGCTACAAGTTCTACAATATGATTATGCTATATCGACTCCATACATAGTATGCTTATTTGCGTTTAATAATAAATCAAAAATAAATCTTATAATTGTAACTATTAGGAGAGATGTACTACGTTAACACCAAGAAAAAATATCAGGAATATATACATATGTACAAATATAAATTAAATATCCGATAAAATAGCTTAATTAAATAAAGACAAAACCACTAACTTACATACATCTGCAGTTCGCAGTTTCGACGTCTCACCTCTCGTCAGTGTGCATTTTACATTCCATCGATTGTATTTTTTTATATTTCCATCGTGTAATTATATGAAATGTGTGGAATAACATGTACATGACAATCTCAATATAAACTGCTTTAAGACGTCCATACTCTCTTTATATATTAAGCAAAATTATAAGTCAAGTGGAAAAATATTGATTTGAAATATTTTGCTATGCTACTAGGTTGGTAAGAAAGTAATTTTTGGGGTTCGCAAATACATGACGTTATGTTGTTGTTTGAATGACCTGCGTCAATGTTATAATTCTTTCCTTTTGACATTTGATAGCTGTTACCTTTAGCTTACATTAGATGCAAATTGCGCGTAATTTTGTTTACAGTTGCTAGTTCAGTGCCAATTTTCACATTTTACCTTTTTATTTTCGTAAAGTGATATGTGGAGTTTATGGTATCGATTGCTTTACAGAACGTGCGTATCAGAATTGGTTTAAAAAAATTCCGTTTGCAAGATTTTTCACTCAAAGGTAACCTACTGACGTTCTGAAGATGATGACTAAATGAAAGTCATAATTAAATCATAAGTAGAGAACGGACACGCTTACCATATGACGCAAAGCCCAGTGCAGTACTGGCGAAAGGCTGTATTTCTAAAATATTTAATTTTATTTATATAATTGGAAAACGAACGGGTGGTGATCTATAAAATTACGAAATACATATGTATTTGTTAAAAAGTTGTATTTTTAAAGTTTTTAATTTTATTTCTATAATTGGAACATTTTTATTTGTTCATTTTGTCGTTCAAGTTGAGTAAAGGAGTATTAATATTGACTATCTATAGTTTCTCAAGGTTTTCTTCTGTCAATTTTGTTCTCTTTGAATTAAGTACATCCTTATAAATAGAAAACGTCCTTTCTACATCGCAACTGGTTATAGGTGCATACTGGAAATATTCTTTTATTTCTTCATATTTAGCCGTTAGATTTTGTGGAATTGTCTCCATACATAATTGCTGCAATGTAATTAAATCTGGATTTCTATTAAGAATTGCTTCAAACTTTTGCCGAAGGCCACATCCGAAGTCACTTGGAATACTTTTCAAATTATTAACAGCCACAACTAATGTGGTTAATCCGTCATTTAATTTGAGATTTCGATTTTCAAAATAAGTGATTAGTTTTGGCAATTTTCCAAAGTGTTCGTGAAGAAAGTACAACCGATTTTTTAAATTTGGGATTTGTGTGAGCTCCTTGCACTCACCAATACTTCTAGCATCCTCCTTTAGCAGTGTTACGAAATGTTTTAGACTATCGAAATTCTCAGCATAATAACTAGTAGCTTCCAGCCATGTTCCCCATCTAGTTATTACTGTAGTGGGAGGCAGTGACAGAGATAGAAATTTTTCCCTGAAAAGAGCTACTCTCAATGGTGCTTTTTTGAAAACTTTTTTAAAAGCTGATGCAAGTCTATTAACTTCCGGAAAAGTGCCTCTGATATATTCACAGATTCTATGGAGAGCATGTGCTACACAAGTAATATGCAGCATATTAGGATATGTTTTCTTCTGTTTTTAACATATACGCAGCACTATCACTGACAAATAAAAGTATTTTTTCTTTGTACGTGGCGTCCTAATGAAGCATTTTTTGCATATTCTCCTTAATGGTTTCAGCAACTGTTTCCGCATCAACTCTATTTATAACACTTGTTGCTATTACATAAGAGTTATAGGGAATAGTTGGATGTAGTACACCAGCTACAACATTTACCACACAGCGTCCTAACATATCCACCGTTTCGTCGGCGCTTATCCATATGTATTGATTTAAAATATGGCTCCTAATGCGTTCTACTGTTCTCATATAGCACCTAGAAACATAATATTTGCGTAAAGTTGATTCATCAGGAACATTTCGACCAGTATATTTTTTCAGAAATATTTTTACAGGGTTCAGATGTGTTTGCGATCCTAAGTGACGAATTTTTGACGATATTTTACGGATTTTGTAATAAATTTCGGAATCACTGACAATGGACATACAATCAGTATGACCGTCAATCCAACTCGCCATTGTTTTACAATGCCGTTCTCGACATTCTTCCATATCATGTCTGAAAAAGTAACTTAAACAATGCTCTAGATCTAAATAAATGAAAACTAAAAATGTGTGCATAAGTTATTGAAACTGAACGAAATTCAATGCGCACTTACGTCGAAATAATTGGTAGAAATAGATTCAATCAAATGATATTAAACAGGATCTATTACAAAAATTACGATGTAATTAACAGTTAAAACTATGAAAACAAGAAACTTACTCACAGCACTTTATTTATCTTACGAAATATAAACTAATAAATAAAATACATTATAAAAACCCCACTTCTATCTACGCTCATGAAAACACTTTAAAAAACTTGCTGGCTTGTCCATTGTTATCGCGGCGAGACCAGGTGTCCGAGTGGGTCAAACAGATACTTCATTGAATTACGCCGGGATGTACTGAGCGACGTTATACTCAATTCCAATTGCCGATTGCGTTTTATGGAAATTGCGTCCGTTCTCTAATCATAAGTAATCGTAAGTAACTGTGCAAGATTGCATAGAGGTTAAATGTATCATGAAAATTACTTGGACTCGTTAAGAAGTTCGATATTTAGAATTCACATGAATTGAAAGAGATTCATTTAACACAACGAATTCATACGATATGCATGTCACGCTCAATAAAATCGATCCCTTTTGAAACGAATATCATCGAAAACGATCTTGGTCCAAGCGTGATGAATAGAGTTGTTATCGCGTTTTTGTAAAGAAGGTGTGTCGGTATGAAATTATAACTCAGCGAGATATAAACGCCTACACATCATCAGTTTATCGCAAACTTTGCACATAATTTTAGCATCATTATAATATAAATCGGCAAATGCTCCAATAAACTTTTTCACAGTGTCAAACATTGGTTGTCTTTCACGTTTTCTTTCGTTCAACATACTGATATATGTGTTTATAGCATCATAAATTCAACCGCCTCGCATCTACGCTTAACTAAAATATAAACATCTGGCCGGCATACATGACCTAACACAATGCATACAATGAACCTGGTTATCTTCAAATTCGCATTCTTTCTTTTGCAAATGGGTGCGTCTCGTAAAAAAACAAAACTTTTCGTAAACATCTCTTATGATAAGTAATTTCTTTGTTAATACTTAAATCTTATCGGAGTCTGACAACTTTACTGATGAATCAATACAAACCACATCGAAAATGGAAATGTATCAAAAATATATAATGCTATTTTGAGCTGATTCCAAGGGAAAAAACTGCAATTACAGTTGTGGACAAAAAAATTCGGATACTGAATGTTTATCATAATTAAAATTCCTTTTTTTGTTCTTTTTTTCACAAGACATGAAATATTATCTATGCACTAAGAATTGGAAATTAAAGAAGATAGAAAACAGCCAAAATAAAAATAATGACGAATCCAATCTAACTTAAAAAATCTTGGTGTGCTCTTTATTCAACTTTTATCTGTTGTGTTGAAAGTTCATTTCAACTGCCAGTACTGATACTTATTGGCTGACACAATGCAAGCAGAAAATGTAGTCCGAACGGTAACTTTGAACGAAGATGGATACAGCATTAGATACATCGCTGCTGTCTTGAGTATTCCCAGGAGTACAGTCCAAGACACAACACAGCAACATCGTAAAAGTGGCGAATACACAAGAAAGCCAGGGTCACCTCACACCACAAATCAGCAGGAAGACCGTTTTATAGTGTTATCTACATTACGCCATCGTGGTTTACCATCAACAATTGTGTCTCGCCAAGTCGAAGACGGTTACGGAACTGCAGTTTCTGCACGAACTGTTCGCCAAAGATTGAAGAAATACGGATTGATCTCAAGGAAACATGCTGCTTGTTCACTCTTGCTCCCAGCTCTTCGTGTTCAGCGACTACGATTTGCCCGTAAACGTAGACATTGGACAATGGAGCTCCGTATGGTTCATGGATGCCTCGCTTTGATCTGCGTTCACCAGATGGGCGAGAACGTGTGTGGAGAAGGGCTGGTGAACGATTTTTAGCGTGTTGTTGTGTATCTTAAAGAATGGCATTTGGCGGAGGCGGTATAATGGTTTGGGCTGGCATTTCATTGTACGCGAAAACTGAGTTTGTTCTCATTGAAAATGGTACCATGACGGCTGATCACGTAGTAACATTTGCTCCATTTGTAGGTAAGAACTTTACTCTAATGCAAGACAACGCGCGACCTCACACCGCACGGGTGGTTGAGCAACTATTTGGATATGGTTAACTTTCGCCGTTTGTAATGGCCAGCTCGAAGCCCGGACTATTAATCGCTTAAATTTTGTGAAAACGTATTGTTACGTGTTCGTAGACACGTCCTTATTTCGTCGCGAATTAGCGTCTTCTTTTATTTATTTTGAACCAAACTGTAAGTGCATCCGCGTGTTTTCGTATATCTACAAAAAAAAAGTAATTACGTATTAGTTCTTCTTCGCGACCTTCCTCCTCGATTATCGAGTGGAGATATCTTCCGGCGAGAGAGGTAGACTGAGACCGCTATCGACAGTGAGTTGGTCGACCGCTTTCTATCGTCATTGTTGTGTCCGCTTGCTTTCAGGGTTTAATTACCTTCATTAAGAAGTATTTCGTATTTTTGCAGCCCTCTCGATTATACGAGGATATAATTAGGTTGCCACAATTTTTAATTGTATTCATCTGGTTCACAATTAATCAATACAAAATTATAAACCAGATCTATTGAGCAGACCTGGTATATGTTAAGAGGTTTATAGTTATATAACGTGTGTTCATTTGAAAAGTCAATCTAGGTTACTTTGAAATTTTGATAGAATAAGACGCATATATATTAGTGTGTTTGTTGTTCCGTAAACGTAAATCCAAATGACATTTGATAATGTCAATCACATTTTTTATTTATTTGTATGTATGAAACTGTCAAAATATACGACTTCGTAGGTTAAGTAGTAAATTTTAATTTACGACATATTTCAAAATGTTCTCAGTAAATCACATGCTACTAGATTGACTTTTCAAATGAACACCCGTTATATACGGGGTTGGGCAGAAGTAACGCATCAGTCTAATAATTCCGTAAATATAAACTTCAGAATAAAATGTTGTCAACAAAAGTTTTTTGACAAGTTATTTTGTATTGGCTTCAATCATTTGCGTTTTTTTTTCATGATGATTACATATGACAGCAAAAAAATTTTTTTTTTTAATGGAAATAATATTTTATTTTAGAAAATTCGGAATCTTTATTAATTTCTGAATATGAATAGTACTTTTTTCATGGGATTAGATAATAAAAATATTGAGAAATAAATAAAATTTATAAACGTACATTTGGACTAGTGCAGTGTTTTGTAGATTGCTTTGGAAATTGTAGATTTTTTGACTGTAATTGAATTATTGACGTTTCACAATAAAATAGTTTCCATTGTAAAACTTTTTTTAATACGTGTTTTGTGTGAAAATGGTCAAATTAACTACTAAAGAAAGAATAGAAATTCTTATGATCGTGGGATATGGTGACAGGCAACGTACACATCACGAAGTTTGCACTTTATTCAATAATGTTTATTTGGATCGAGAGCCTATAGCTCAATCAACAGTTTAGAGATTGGTTACTAAATTTAGAGAAACGGGCGATGTTAAAGATATACCTAAAGCTGGCCGACCAAAAGAAATCACTAATGAAGACCGATCTCTTCATGTTTTACTTGCTGTAACGGAAAATCCCACTACGTCAACCACTCAACTAGGATTAGAAAATGATATGAGTAGCAGATCTATTAGACGAATATTAAAAGCGAACAAATACAAGCCCTATAAGATACACTTACTGCACGAACTTAACGAAGATGACCCGGACAGAAGATTACAGTTTTGTGAAACAATAATGGAATTGTCCAATAACGATCCAAATTTTTTAAACATCGTATTTTCTGACGAAGCTACATTTTGTCTAAATGGATTTGTAAATAGACATAGCTGCTGTTATTGGGTGACTGAGAATCCACATTGGATGCGAGAAAATCATACACAGCATCGCCACAAACTTAATGTGTGGGCTGGCATTGTTGGGCAACGAATCATAGGTCCATACTTTTTGGAACACAACCTAAATGGTGATTGGTTACTTACATTTATTGCGTAACCATATTGTACCAGATCTGTTGATTTTATTTCCTAACGACAATCAACCAAGTATGCCAAACCGTAATCTATGGTTTCAACAAGATGGAGCACCACCACATTATGCTATTAATGTTCAACAGTATTTAGACACAATTTTTCCCGGTCGTTGGATTGGACGTCGGGGTTTTATTGATTGGCCCGCTAGGTCTCCCGATTTAAATCCATTGGATTTTTCTTTGGGGAGACTTGAAGTCGAAAGTATACAAGGAGAAACCTAGAGGATTTGAGAGCCAAAATTACTCGTGAGATACAAGCAATACCACCTAATAGTTTACAAAATACAATTCGTCATTTTTGGGAACGTTTAGGACACTGTTTACTTTTATTAAATTCTATTTTTTTCTCAATATTTTTATTATCTAACCCCATGAAAATGGTACGCATTCATATTCAGAACTTAATAAAGATTCCGAATTGTCTAAAAATTAATATTATTTCCATTTAAAAAAAAAAATTTTTGGCTGTCATTTGTAATCATCTTGAAAAAAAAAAAACAAATGATTGAAGCCAATACAAAATAACTTGTCAAAAAACTTTTGTTAACAACATTTTGTTCTAAAGTTTATTTTTACGGAATTATTCGACTGATATTAAGATAATGATGTCGGTTTGATATAATTAAGAACTAACAAATAATGAACGATTAAAATAAATGAGAAAAATGCAATACTTAAATTATAAATCACAGATTAACAAAAACATTAAAATAAAGATTGATTACACTTGGCTGAAATCCGCCCTTTTGTTTTCTTTGTTTTAACGTTTTGGACGGCTTGGTTGTGCTATCTGCCCACTGCGTGACTTGCCTTATTTATTTTTGTTATCGTAATTTCCGAATTTGCGATGTCTAGCGGTACCAAATTCAGTGGCGCCCTTTACCACCTTATTTTTTTTTTGTACCTTTGGGTCTCCCCGCCCCTGGGCTGAGGCTGTCTCTGTAGCCGGGTAGGCCGCTAGACGTTGGCAGAGGCGGGTAGGTGGGGCAATCCACGTCGCCCGAAACTTATTTTTTGTAGTTGCGGTATTAGCACCGTAGCAGTATGCGTAAAACCTAGCCGATAAGACCAATGAATTTGTTAATTTTGCACAATTTACTGTTTCGGGACTTTTTCCTATTGAATAAAATATTAAGTGTTTTTTATTTCTCATTTTTACTTTACAGATGTTTCATGTCTTGTTAAAAAAAAATATTTTTCTTGTACAGGTGGCCCAAAATGACCGAAGGGGTTTTAATTCCTTATAACTTTATTATAATAATTTTTTTTTTGTTTTCGGTATTTTGTAAAGAGGACTTGGGGAATTTAAAATGGAACAGTACACAATTGAACAACGTGCCAAAATCGTTGAACTTTATTTCTCAAATCAACAATCCATTGTTTTGAAACCGTCTAGTTGCAAATTTTCGTGAACAAGGGGCAGTAAGGAACCTTCCTGGTGCCGGCAGACGACGAACGGTGCACACGGATGACAATATTGAACGGGTACAGGAGAGTATTCGGGAAGATGGAGAAACATCAACCAGGAGACGTTCGACACAACTTGGTCTCTCAAGAGGGTCGCTGCAGAGAATTTTGCATACAATAAGAATGTTTCCATACAAAATTCAGCTTGTCCAACAATTGAAACCGACAGATTACCAGCAACGACTTGATTATGCAATTTATTTTCGTCAAAAAGCAGAAGAAAATCATGATTTTATTCATAATTTAATTATGAGCGACGAAGCCCATTTCCAATTAAATGGGTTCGTTAATAGGCAAAACTGCAGGATATGGGCTACGGAAAATCCAAGAGTAGTTCAACAGCGAGAATTACACCCACTTAAATGTACCGTTTGGTGCGGTGTTTCGTCGGATAGGATAATTGGCCCATATTTTTTTGAAAATGAACACGGTGTCGCCGTTTCCATCACTGGTGTTAGGTATCGGACAATGTTGGAAAATTTTTAAAAGCCAGCCGTGGAAAACCATCCGCAAGTATGGTTCCAACAGGATGGAGCCACAGCGCACACTGCGAGGGACACAATGGCTCTTTTACGCGACATCTTTGGTGAACGAATTATATCCCGTACAAGCGATTTTAATTGGTCTCCGCGCTCACCGGATTTAACCGCTTCAGACTGTTTCCTTTGGGGTTATTTGAAAGGAAAAGTCTATATTAATAAGCCTTGAACCATACAGCAATTAAAAAATAATATACGCGACGAAATCAACAACATAACACCTGAAGTTTTGCGAAAGGTTATGGAAAATAATGTTTTGGAAAGAGCACGAATATGCGAAGCAGAAAATGGCCACCACTTGCGAGATATAATTTTTCATAATTAAATTAAAAATATCCTCCATTAATATACTGTATTTAAAATTTAAAAAAATTAATAATTATGTCTTAAATAAGAAGTTATAATGAACTCAAACCCCTTCGGTCATTTTGGGCCAGCCTGTACTAACATTTACTTCGATTTTTTGTACACGATGTAATAAAATTGGAGGAAGAAATCATTGGAAAACGTCCAGTTTGGGAAATCGTATTTTGCCATGACAATGCTGAACTTCACATATCTTTAGTAAAAATTATTAGCGCTTGGTTGAGAGGTGATGTGATCTCCACCATATTGCTCTGACCTTGCGCCATTTCATTACTTGAATCAGTTTCTTATTGATAGGGACCGGAAGTTCTATAAGCGCAGAATCATTACGTTTTATTTCACATTAAAAAATTGAAATTACTTTCTTGCCAACCCGATATATTATAGTGACACCTTTAACCGCATAAATTCTGTCTATCCTGATCAAAAACAAAACCGGAAATGTTTGTGAAAAATAATGCGAATTCAATTGCAATTATAATGTTGAACTGAGAAAATATAAAAATTATCCTTATGTGACTTTGCTCGTATAATAAAATAGACACGTTAAATTGGTAATTACAACATAGAAATGACATATAAAGACACCTTCCAAACGAATGCAAAATTCCGTTGTAAAGGTTGAAATTAAGTACAAGTCCCTAGAAAACAGATTTAAGTGTTCTCTTCGTTCGTCCAGGATGATTGTTAAAATTAGTATTGACTCGTTTTTATTATGGAAAGGGATGGTTTGATTATGTAAGTTTTTGTACATATAGTACAATATATTAAATAAAATGTAATATTAATTGAAAATGTTACACTCACCAATAGTATAGCAATTCATGTTGATTCGAAATGTTTACTAAATCTTTACTACAAGATAGAAAACTAATTGAAAATAAATGTGCAGGTATATGTAAGCGGAATAAGCAGAGAGAAGTAACTTATTCTTATAACTCCAAGAAGTACATCTCGTCTAATTGCTACATTGATATTTAACAACACATTTACACTTCACACCACACAAGTAGTTATTAAACTGGTGATGTATTTCGATAACGTTGTGGCCATCTTCAACAGTAGTGAATTGAACTGAAAGAACAATAAAATAAACTACATCGACTGGTCTACTCTAAAAAATTCCAATTTCATGGATCAAGTCAAAAAATTATTAGTTTAATTACTTAAGAGGTAGATAATTTAGTAACTTAGCTCTCACAATACTAATAAACACTAAATTGTATTTCGACAATCTACTTTAGTGCCATTGCTAAAGATGTCAAGATCATTGTCGAAATACGTATTCAGCTCATAGAGTGATTGCTTATTAATGCTTAATAAGAAGCTGTAGTTTCAAGATCGAGTCTTAGGTATTGGCCTCTCATCTGAATTTAATTTTTGTAAAGGAATATACCTTCATAACCATCTAATCCAATGACTATGCAAACGTTTTTTTAACAATTTAACAGTGGCGGCTCTTTAATGAGAGCAGTGAGCAATTGCACCCCCTGGAATTACGAAACAAAACAAACCAAGCGGCGACTAACTAAAAGTGTTTATTTATTATGTATATTATGTATTCATAGTTATTGACGAGGAACGTGGCACGCTAACAACGTACATACACCGAGCGTCGTCACAGATATACTGAGCAAAGCCCTACCGTTGCTCTTTTAAGGCATTAACATTACATTGATGGTGGGGAGAACTGTCTTTTGCCGTACTTCAATGTCGTATAATACATAACGTTGGAGCAAGTAAACCAGACTGCTCTCGAGCGTTATTGCGATGAACTCCGTGTCTTTTTTAGAAAACAACGCATTTTCGCGTTTAACGTATAATGAAAAAATCGCAGTAAAGAATCTTAAACGGCCGATGCCTCAATTATGTTTAGAAAATAAACAATCTGTTAAAGGAAGGTAAAGACGTTATAAGAAAATTCAAAATGAATATTTATCAGAAAAATGACTGGATTTGTGGGTGTGAAATTAAAAATACTTTGTTTTGTTTTCCGTGTCTTTTGTATGGTGGTGAACCGTCTTGGTCAAAGAACGGAATAAGAGACTTAATTCATCTTAGTGCTAAAATTATTAAATATGAAAATTCCGAAGGGCATTTGAAAAATATATTTAGTCTAAGAATGTTAGGAAAAAATAACATTTAGAATGTTTTAGATTCATCTTATAGAAAAGCAATTCAACAACACAATGAAAAGGTAACCAAAAATAGACATGTGTTAAATTTAATAATAAATTGCATTAGATTTTGTGGCGCGTTTGAACTGGCACTTCGGGGTCATGATGAACAGCAAACGTCGAATAACAAGGGCATTTTTCGGGAATTGATAAATTTTACGGCAGAATTGGATAAATCGCTCAGAGATCACATCGAAGCAGCACCGGTTTTTAAGGGATTATCAAAAACGATACAGAATGAGCTGCTTGATGCAATGTTGAACGTATATCATGAACAAGTTGCCAGTGAAATTAAAGCAACCGACTTCATATCTGTGATAGCTGATGAAACCACAGATGTGTCCAATCACTTTCAGTTGGTGGTTGTTTTAAGATATATTGTGAACGCGAGACCGGTCGAAAGATTTTGGAAATTTCTTTGCCTAGTGGACATGATGCTAATTCTTTATCTGCCTCCATCCTTAACGAAATTAGTTTGCTTGTTGATGACCCAGAAAAACTGATTGCACAGAGCTATGATGGGGCAGCAGTCATGAGTGGTGCTATTAACGGCGTGCAAAGACATGTCCAAAACCAGTATCCAAGGGCTAATTTTGTACATTGTTATGCACATCAGACAAATCTAATTATGTCACATGCTACATCGAGCAGTAGTAATTGCAGAATTTTTTTGCCAATCTGACGGGATTATGTACATTTTTCTCCACTTCACCACAACGAGCTGCAAGATTGGAAGAATTCCTTCAGAGAAAAAGCTTACCTCGTTCTTCAAAAATAAGATGGAACTTCAATTCTAGGACAGTGAATACAATATATGAGCACCGAGAAGAAATAATTGAAGCTCTAGAACAAATTGAGGGAGAAGCTAGTTTACAAACTACCATTCATCAAGCTAGTGCCAATTTGCGAATTTTAGAGGAGGAAAATTTTATCTATTGGTTAACTTTCTTTCATAAAATTATGCCACATGTGGACATATTGCTTAATCAATTACAAAATGTCAATACAGATGCATTAAAAATCAAGAATAATTTAGATAATTTTGAACGTGCTATTGGAAAAATTCGAACCCAAATCGCTGACAAAGATAATCAGTTGGTTAAACAAAATGACCCAGAACTGACTCCTCGACCATCAAAGCGGCGAAGAGTAACTGAAGGTAGCCAAAGAAGGAGGGAAACTATTGAAGTGTCCGATATTATTTTGCTAGAAATAAAAACTAGATTTCGGTATACAGGGCACTTAATATTAGCAAACTTAATTTCTTTTAAACAGTTCTCCTCTTTTCAAAAAAAAATTCCGGAAGATTGCCTTAAAGAAGCCGTACAATTTTATCCATGCCTCAATGAAAGCAGACTACGAACTGAATTAAGCGTTCTATATTCTAGAGAAGAATTTAGGCAAAATATAGAAGTCGGTGCTGTAGGTCTGCTAGGTCTTCTGCTGGATGGATTAAGCGACACCTTTAATGAAGTTGTTACGCTTTCAAAAATTGTCATTACAATCCCAATGACAACGTCCGAAGCGGAACGCCAGTTTTCACGGTTGAAGAGAATAAAAACTTTCCTGAGAAATACAATGAAAGAAGAGAGATTAAATGCCCTTACTATGTTATCTTGTGAAAAAGAATGTATAAATGATTTCCCAAACTTTAATGAAAAAGTGATAGAACTGTTCTGCAAGTCAAAGACACGTAAAATGGACTTCGTTTATCGTCAGATGTAATTAATCTGTGTAGTGTAATATTTACTATTCTCTCAAAACAAACTCTACAATGAACAGTACCTGTCTGGAACAGTACGTCGGTGAAATTTATAAGGATTTGGTAAGCGTTTTTGTATTACACTTTTTAATTTTGAAATTATGCACTCCCTATGTGACCCACCCCGATCCGCCACAGCAATTTACTATTTTTAAACTAACACTGTGACCAGCGTTCCAAACAATGTTTATCACGACTTTATTTGCAAGATCTATTATGTCTAAATACAGTATGACCTCTTTAACCCGAACATGCCTTAATCCAAACCTCCAATAATCCGAACAATATTTGAAATTATAGTCCGAACAACGCTTCTACAATCCGAACATCGAAGTAATTCCTGTTGCGTAAATAGGGGAATCACTGATGTTAATGTTTTCTAAGATTTTCTTTGTTTAGGTTTTTTATTTAGTAGACCGTTGACTGTCAGTTGCATGTTCAGTTCGCAAAATTACTTCTAAAAGAAAACATCATACAGTGAATGCTTTATCATTAAAGTACAAAGCGGGAAAATCAACGATTTGCGACGTCAAAAAGAACAAAGAAAAAATTTTATCATATGGCGCCACATCCAGTTCTTCATCCCATAAGCGTAAAACGTTGAAAGTGAGAGCATATCCCGACGTTAATAAAGCGATTTATATCTGGTTTATCCAGGAAAGATCTAGAGGTATGTACCAAAATGAATGACTTAAATCTTAAATTATTCTAGGTGTCCCAATATAGGGAGAAATTTTACGTGAAAAGGCTAAATTCTTTTATGACCCTTAAAGCTTCCTAACTTGTCATTGCGAACCCCAGAAGGGTGTAGCTTGTCAAGGGCTACTGGATTTAACAAGTTTAACGTTGAAATATTTTTTAAGAAACTGGAGGAAGTTATAAAGAAACATCAAGTTTTGGTGATTGAAGTCGAATTTACAACTTAGATGAGACTGGTACACTTACTGTTTAGAGAAACACTACAAAGTATTTGCCGAGAAAGGATCATGTCAGGTTAGTAAGACCACAAGTGCAGAAAGAGGAATACTTGTCACTACATGTTGTATTGTGGGGATTTCTGGAATTGTTATCCCACCCGCCATGATATTTCCTCGAGTTCATTTTAAGGATTTCACGATTAACGGGACCTCACCAGGCACACTTGGTCTAGCATCAAAAGGAGGATGGATGAACAATGAATCTTTTGTAAAAGTTGTGAAGCATTTTATAAAGCATACTAATAGTTCGAAAGAAAATCTTTCACTACTCATAATGGATAATCATCAAAGCCATCTGTCAATAGAGGCAATCGATGTATGTAAAGATAACGGTGTTACCATTTTAAGTATACCACCGCACGAACAGGTTACAACCGTTAGATGTTGGGTTTTCAAACATTTTATAGTGCAGCCCTGGATTCATGGATGATGAACCATCCAGGTCTAACATTTACAATATACAATATTGCGTCTTATGTAAGATTAGCTTATCCGCGTACCATGACGCCGGTAAATATTGAAGTGCGTTTAGAAAAACCGGTATTTTCCCGTTTGATAAATTTATTTTTAATGAAGAAGATTTCATGCCAAGCGCAGTAACAGTTAGAGAAAACCTTCTAGATAAACAAGATGCATCACTGACACAGTTTCCTATCGAACTGAACAACGAAAATTGGGAACCTGTGTCGATGATCAACCCTTGAACATAGGCACAACTTCAGCGTGTGCGGATCAACTTTTGAATAGAGTCAGAACTTCAGCAACACCGCCTATGGAGGAATCTGATAAAGCCTTTGTAAGTCCAAGTATTTTTAAAGGAGATCCCAAGGCCGGTCCAAGAAAATTGACGCAAAATAAACGTAGGCGAAAGGGAAAGACCATGATAGCAACGGATACCCCTGAAAAAAATGAGCTTCTTGAATTTAAAAGTAAAAAATTGACAAAGGCACCCAAGGTAAAAAAATGGATTTTGGATAGCGACTCCGAGGTAGACGAGAATGTTGAGATTGAGCTGAAAGATTCTAGTAGCGGCGAAGAAATTTTTAAGACGTTGATCGTAATCCGATTCCTAATGAATATGTCCTAGTGGAGTTCAGGGGAAAACAACCCGTTTATTGTGGGAAAAGTGATTTCTCAAGTGAGTTTGAAGTGACATTCCTAAGAAAAAGTGCTTAGATGGTTTTCATTGCACCTGAGGTTCAAGATAATTCGCTCATCTTTAAAAAATACATTAAAATTGTCCTCCCTCCACCTATATCACAAACAGAACAAAAAGACAGCAATCGTTGAAATTTGACATTAATTTCTGAAGTATAAATGTGAAATAATAGCATTACATGTATGTCTCATTGTTCCGGCCGAGGTTAGTACACTAAGACAATTACAGTTTTTTTGTATTATTTTTTTTAAGAGTCTATTTTGCTTTTCGTTAAAATTAAATTAAAATATTGTTTATAAAGCTAATACTGATGTTAGCTTAAGTTTTCAAAGAAAAATTTTGTTTTTTTAAAGTAAATATATCGTTCCAAATTTTTTCGTCTCACTGATCTACCTCTCTCGTACATATTTTATAATGGTCTATGTGGAGCTACAAACCCATCAATGTTCGATGCGTATCCAGTGTGATAACTATAAAGTGTGCAGTGTAAAGGTGTTAAATATTCAGTGAGATGTCGTTTCAAAACGAGGTTACAATTTAACCACTGGTGTACCAACAATTCTACATTTACTCCTTACAATAACTACTCTATTATATAACTCCAGTATCTAATATCTAATAATTCTTCGAATATATACTATTATAATTATCGTCTGTAGCCACACATTAAAGCAAAACATTTCGTAGAAGTCGCCTTTATTTAATGGCACAATTCCACTTAAATTGGCACACGCAAATGTATATATATATTTATAGCATATAGTAAAGAAATGCGAAGAAGTAATGATCATGAATGATTAATAATGTATATAAATAATATGTGGCAGGGGTGCGAAGGTCTACAGAAAGCTACAAGTAAATTAGAACAGCGCTAATATATTCAAGTAATGTTAGCAGCCAACCACCAAAAAATACCAAACATTATGGTATATAATAATTGTAAGTCCATGCACCCCGTACCTGCCTTTGGATATCCATACTCAGTCAAAAAATTTGCTAACATATCATCCAAGATATTATAAGAACCTGGATACAATCGAGAAAATAATAATTAGATTCTTTTTAATAAAGAAATTGAGAATTTCAAAAAAAAAAAAAAAACAGAAAATATTGTATGAATATATTAGTGAAAGGAATAGTTAATTACCTGATTGTTGTGGGGGAAGATTTTTCATTTTTCCAGAATTTTGTGGGGGGAAATTGTTATTTGAACTCTGAAAATTTGACAGTGTATTAGCTAAATATAAAATGTGCAAAATATTACGGTAAATAATAATAAAATTATGTTGCTTATATCCGATAAAACACAATGTAAAATATGAGTATATAAAAAATTCGTCTTTGATTTAATTTAACTGAAACATGTGTAACTATTTAGATCCGGCACAAAATTTCGAATTTCTATTTAGAGATAATTGCTGTATATGCATCAGTCATAAGTAAGGGTCACAATTTTGTAACGCTAGTCGTATTCGAAATATAAGAAATACATAATTACAGCATATTTCCCATAGATGTACAAGAATAGTAAACGTAGTAAAGATCAGCCGCACATTTCAGGCAGCCGAACACAGTAGACGGTGACACAGATGTCCCACTACCGTGTGACCACACGAAAATATGATACTTGCACTCCCCTGTTGGTCGCAAGTCTTCTCATACAATGGAAATGTTATTTGAGTTAATACACCTAAACAATCTTTATACAATACAAGTATACCGCCTGATTCTGAGCAAACGCAACGGCCTGAATGTACGAATATTTCTCCCGCTCCGAATAAAAATCCCCTGAACGCGTTAAGCCAATCACAAAACAGTCTGTTGCTAAACCCCCTCCTCGCGCCAACTTAATTGGCGCTTGCTATATGTATGACATCGATGTTAAGCCAATCACAAAACAGTCTGTTGCTAAACCCCCTCCTCGCGCCAACTTAATTGGCGCTTGCTATTGTATGACATCGATGTTGACGCGCCTACAGCATTCAGGGGAATTGTATTCGAAGCGGGAGAAATATTCATACATTCGGATCGTTGCGTTTACTCAGAATTAGGCGGTATAACAAGTGTTCATTTGAAAAGTCAACCTAGCAGCATGTGATTTACTGAGATCATTTTGAAGTATGTCGTAAATTAAAATTTACTACTTAACCTACGAAGTCGTATATTTTGACAATTTCATACATACAAATAAATAACAAATAATAGGTATTTATTGAAAACTATAACAAATGTTGAAAATGTTGTCCTTCAAGATCAATGCACTTTAAAATCCTCCGTTCAAAATTTCTGATGATATTCTGCAACATTACTGGATTGTTATTAATTTCCATGCGTTTCTGTTCGATTCTCTGTAGCATATCATTCAAATTCAATATAGGTGTTCGAAATATGTTATTTTTTAGATAAGGACACGAAAAGAAGTCGCAAGGTGTTAAATCGCATGAACGTGCAGGCCAGGCAATTTCAGTATTTCGACTAATTATACGCTCATCAAAAAATTCTCTTAAATAATCCAAAGATTCTGCAGTACAGTGACAAGGTGCTCCGTCTTGTTGAAAATATGCATTTTGAAGTTCATCATCATGCAACTGATTGTCAAATGGTTGTAAAATATCCGTACGGTACTTTTGAGCAGTTAACGTTCCCTGAAAAAATATTGGTCCAATTATTCGCCTTTGGCTTATCGCTGCCCAAACACCAATTTTCTCTGGATGTAGCGATTCTTCATTAATTACATGTGGATATTCACTACTCCAAATTCTTGTATTTTGTGAATTTAGGTATCCCGTTTTATAAAACCATGCTTCATCAGTAAAGATGACTCTTTGCGAAAGTTCTCCATTATTGTTCATTTCTAACAATTCTTGTACTGCTGTGACACGGTATGGATAAAGTTGCATATCTTTTTTTAATAACTTGAGTTGTACCAACAGAAAGGTTTATTTGTTGACTCAAATGTCGAACAGCTGTTTGTGGTTCATTTTCCATTATTTCTTCAACACGATTGACAACTTGAGGTGTACGTTTCTTAACTGCTCCGCTGCCTGATTTTCTTAAGAGACTACCAGTTTCAGAAAAAAGTTTTAAACTTCTATCCAAAGTATTCTTAAATTGTATATAATCTATTATAAAATGTGGAAACTCAACTTGAAATTCTACCATGCAATCTTGAACTGAATAAACCCGTAAACCATCAATTTTATTACCACTTCGAAAATAAGCCTGGACTAAAAAAATTTTATGTTCTAAAGTGAAAGCCATTTTAAAACTGAGAAGAAATTTATTTAAACCAGAATCGACGCACGATTATTTTATGCACTAACTGATATTTGTGATTGACATTATCAAATGTCATTTGGATTTACGTTTACGGAACAACAAACACATACTAATATATTTGCGTCTTATTCTATTAAAATTTCAAAGTAACCTAGATTGACTTTCCAAATGAACACACGCTAAATATAAGTTATAAGATATGTGTAGAGATGGCAGAATTTTGAAAATAATATATAGGCTGTGTAGAAATTAGCAGACAATCTACACGTGGCGTCTTTCCTTTTGTTATTCTTCGATATATTCCTTATAAATAAACTTCCAACGGTTGTTAATAACTTTACATGAGGTCGTCAAAGATTCGAATTTTTACCACCAAAAATGCAATTTTTCGTTGTTATTTTGCTGTAAACAGTAAATTTTTTATAATTTCAAACATTTATTCAAAATTATCTCCATTTTTTTTCCTAAAACTTCAACATTTTTTGCTCATAGTTAATAAAGCAAACCATCATTTACTTTTCATGTAGATTCACACACTTAAATATTCGCATATCAATAAAGAACAAACGGTATAAAACTTTGTACTGTCCTGGCGTGCAGACAAAAGTAGACCATTCTAGCCATATGATAACTTGTTAGACGAGTTTGATTCTTGCTCAGCTTATAATAATCGTATATTGATTGCCTTGATTCATTTATTCAAATTAATTCATAAATATTATTAACAGAGAGTGGACTGAAGCGATTGAATGACCAATTGCCCCGACAAAACGTTGTGGCGGTATCAGGTACAGTATGCATGTTATAACGCCCCACTATTTGCTTGCTCGATTGCATTCGTCGAACAGATGTTATTTCCGTCGTTATTATGTCTATTCATTCATTAATTCTATTTCACAGTAGCGTGTAAGACGGAATACACATTTATATATTATTTCGTTATATCCGCTAATTTCCAAAGTGTATTCTCGTGTTTATATATGTATTTATTGTTCTTGAGATAGTATATTTTCTATTCTCTTCTAAAAGGTGTCCCAACAGGAACTTGGGGATTTAAATTTCACATTATTTTCAAATAAGGTAACTTAGCAACCTAATATTTGGTATATGTCATCTATAAACTTGTAAAAGTCATCATGCAACGTTTCACGACTGAAGAACGTATCCAAATTGTTCAAATTTATTATGAAAATGGTCGTTCCATTACGAACACAATTCGTCGACTACGCGTTGTTTTTCATCAGAATCATATTCCCAGCAATACGGCAATTAGAAATTTAATGGCAAAATTTGAGCGAACTGGTTCTGTTCTCGATGTAAAGACACCACTACGTCCTCGTAACGTTCGGTCAGTTGAAAATATCGCTATGGTGAATGAAAGTGTTACCGAAAGTCCAAAAACTTCAATTAGTTATCGGTCACAGCAATTGGCCATCTCAAGATCATCTCTGCAACGAATTTTAACAAAAGACCTTCGGCTACACGCATACAAAATCCAGTTAACACAAGAATTGAAGCCCAGGGACTATCACCACCGCCGTATCTTTGCCAATTGGATTTTGGAGCAAACTGATTTTGATGACGAATTCTGTAAGCGAATCATATTCAGTGACGAAGCCCATTTTCACATAGGGGGTTACGTAAATAAACAAAACTGCCGCATTTGGGGGCGTGAAAATCCTCGAGAGATTATTGAAAAACCCATGCACCCACTACGCGTCACTGTATGGTGCGGTTTCTCGGCCAATGGTGTTCTTGGACCTTACTTTTTTGAAAATGAGAATGGAGAAGCAGAAAATGTATATGGGGAGCGGTATCGACAGATGTTGAATAACTTTCTATGGCCTCGTTTGGAAAATATGGACCTCAACAATCTTTACTTTCAACAAGATGGGGCCACTTGTCACACTGCCAGGGAAACTCTAAATTTACTGCAGGAGAAATTCCCTCGCCGTGTGATTTCTCGTAATGGTGACGTGGATTGGCCTGCAAGATCCTGCGACATAACACCGCTGGACTTTTTCCTTTGGGGTTTCCTTAAGGATCAAGTCTACACAAATAATCCACAGACAATTGATGAATTAAAAAAGAACATTCGTGCGGCTATTGGCGAGATTAACTTGCATATGTGTGATAGTCATTGAAAATTAAAAAAAAGAATCGCTGTGTGCAATAGAAGTCACGGTGGACATTTATCCGATATCTTGTTCCACATATAATTTTAGGGTTTCTATTTTATGTTTACGTTAATAAATCGTTGAATTTCTAAATACTACGCATGTTATTTGGAATTTAAATCGCCAAGTTCCTGTTGGGACACCTTATATAAGGGATTGTTTGTGGTTTCGTTTCTTTCAGTAGTATTTTAAAAAATTCATTTTATATTGTTATATTGTATATGTATCCTATAATTTTTTATAAATATTAAGTTTAATTTACTACCTTATATTTGAGTAGTTTTCGTCCATTTCTTCTGTTCTTAGTATTTCTCTTTATTTTCATTAACTATGGGGAATTCTCGTAGGGCAAACATGGTAGGATGGATTAGAGGCCATACAGATTGGTTGAATATTCGTAATGATACCGACATTGCAGTGCTTGTTCGTTAAGTTTAAGGCGTCCACAAAAGTGCAATGTGTAGACTTGATAAGCGTTATGGTAAAACTAGCGGTGCTAACAGTTGGTCACCAATCATACCTAAACAGATGTTTAAACTAAAACACTGCTGATGTCTTTCTTCAACTATAGCTTCAGAATTCTCGCCAGAACAAACGCGATTACTGTGGAAATTAAGTATTTCATTTTCAGTCAAACTTTATCAAAGAAATCTTGCCGTTCAGCAGCTTCATATAAAAACTACTCACAAAATGTTCTTTTCACTTTATAATCCGGAGTAGTAAGATCTTGTACCAGGTGAATATGATAGGGTTATAGCATCTGCCCATGAAGAGTTCTTCAAACAAGATAGCTACGTCTACCCACTTGAGCTGATATTTTTGTAACATTTTTCATGAACAATATTCAAAATATGTTTTCCTACCTCCGATGTACATGCTGTTGTTTGCAGTATCACGAGACCTTTTCTGAAACAAATCAGTTTCTCTTAGACGTTGAAACATCACATGCGATGGCAGTTGTGGATTAGGAAACTTTTTCGCATAGATTCGAAGTGCTTTTAAAGAATTCCCATTGGCCAAACTGTAAATAAATACCATCTCGCTCATTTCAGCATTTGAATGCGCAATACGCATTGTAATCGGTTCAAATTGCACAAAACTTCAAATTAAGTTTCAAAAATCAAGGAAGAAAACATATTCTGTAATTCTAATAAAATCGCTATTTTCTCGTAAACAGTTGAATTGCGGACCAATACATATTAGGACTTTTAATATTATTGTTGACGGTACTACATGCCCTTACGATTTTTAAATGTTGTTCAATAACACCCTGTATAATAACAAAAACTAGGTCTAAAATTCAGTCAGAAAATTTTTCTAATTCCCTTAAATGTAAAACAGAAATAAGAAAAACACCCTAACCACAATATATAACAATAAATACTATATACGCATTTTGGCAACTAAGTTGCCATCTTCATTAGAATAACCTTAAAACTGAAAGAAAAGTGGGATAACGCTGTGTTATCCCACTGGCGATTTGGTGAAGACCATATCTTCTAAGGTTTACCTTAGCCAAAAAACGCTACGTTTAACACTTTTTTTCAGTTTTAAGGTTATTCTACTGAAGATGGCAACTTAGTTGCCGAAATACGTATATAGTATTTATTGTTGTATATTGTGGTTAGGGTGTTTTTCTTATTTCTGTTTCAGATTACAAGCCACAGTCTCCACCAATTTTGGATCACTCTAAAATGTATTAACAAACAACTTTAAACATAAACTATATTACAAGAGTGTTGCTTAATGTTTCCAAATTAATTTGGAAGAAGTGACCTTATTTATTACTAATGCCTTACGCATTGGCAAATATGATATCTCCTGTGACGAAATTATTGACAATATGTATACCATAAGTATCTCTAGATTAATTAAGATATGTATAAATAATATAGTATCGTACAAAAACCGTTTTATTATCAAGAAAGATCATCCCAAAGAGTGTACATCTGCACTAATTCTACAGTATTAATGTGAAGAAAATAGATGAGAAAATTCGGATCAGAGGTGTACTTTTAGTTACTTTTCAAATGCCATAACCCTAAATACAGCCTGGTGTATTCTGAGTTGCTGAAAGTTGACCTTTAAAATAAATAAGCACTGTTACAATATATAACGACCACAGTATTAATACAAGATGTCCTAAATGTCAATTCCTCGAACTGAAAAAGTCACTTCTCCGAATTGAATGGAATAACTAGAACCGTGGGGTGATGTGAGGGCTACCTTCGGTATATCGTTTAGTGTGTTTGCGTCCTGCAGCGATATGGTGTGTGAATTCGTTTCCGTAGCAACGTATCGTAAGTTAATGGTGGATCAGCGTGTTTACGTGTTGCAAACATGGTGGGAAACACATACAAACAGTGCGCAAACAAGAGTGAAGTTTAGTTTATAGCTCCTAGCAGAAGATCAATTTACAATCAGGCGCGGCTCGTGATGACGTATTTTGGTTTGCAGTACAATGATACGAGTGCCTCGTGTGTTTTCGGTGTTTACTAAGCAAACGTTACAGTTAGTACACGAGAATACACGAAGCACTCGGATCATTGTACTGCAAACCAAAATACGTCATCACGAGCCGCGCCTGATTTACAATATAAATAAAATATTTCAACGAACCGGCAGCGTGGTGGATTTGTCCCGAAGTGGACGACCACGTACCTTAGAGACAAACGCAAATTTAGAGATGATTGCATTAGTCATGTTTGAGAATCCTAGACAGTCGATTCGATCTGTAGCTCCATCTTACGTTTTATCCCGAAGCAGTGTACAACGGGTGTTAAAACGTTTAAATCTTAAACCCTACCGGCCTCATCTACTGCATGCGTTACATGAAGACGACCATGACCGTCGCATTGAATTTATGGAACACTTTCTCATACGGTGTGAGGTTGAAGATTTTCCTGCTCGAACTCTGTGGAGCGACGTAGCTACTTTTGAATGGTCGCCTTAACCAGCATAATTGTGTGCTTTGGAGCAATGCCAATCCACGCGAAGTGCAGAAGTCTGAGCAGGTATTTTGAGAAATGGTATTGTTGGACCATATTTTTTTTACGAAACGGTAACTGGTGCATCATGCACACCTTGAAATGTTAACGGATGTTGTATTGTCTGAATTATTTACACACATTTGGCAACAAGACGGTGAGCCACCACATTACGTTATTTGTGGTTTGATGTCTGTTTTACAGAGTAGATTGGATGTGAGGTACGACTGGCTAGCGCGTTTATGCGTCCTCACTTCTTATGATAACGTGTATAAAGGCTGAGTTACATTACACTTTTTTGGTCTAGACTCTTTAACAGGTTTTCAAACTAGATGTACTTGTGGAAACTTTTATAATGTAAATTAGAAGAATCATAAAAGTTTCTAAACTATAAAACTATTTTTCGTACAAGTTTCATACTAGACTTGCGCATTAAAAACCATTTCGTTTATTGGAACTGTTCACATTAAATAAAAATAAATAATAAATAACCATTTTAGTTTATATTGTCTGGTTTTTAGCTTCATTTTTTTAATATTTTTGTATATATAAGGGCCAATAAATAACCACAACCTGTTTAAACGTTAAATATACAAGCTGTCCCGTATAGTTATGTTCAAATTTTAGGAGGGTTAACGTAGACTTCATTTCAAGTAACAAAAACGCAAAACTTGTATATCCATTTTTATTTGTTTCAAAGTTACAGATCTATGAATGTGATTGTCAGATCATGAAAAAAAATGTAATCCTAAAGTCAGTACAAACTGATTTTATTTAAAAAAAGTTATACGATTCAATAACAGGCCTGTGATTGTTAACGTCGCATAATAAAATGTTATCCTAAAATAAATAAACACGTGTCGTAGTGTATACAGTAATTTCTTGGAGATCTACAAAAAAGAGTACTGGAAATTGATTTATGATAAAGAATGTTCTTACTTATTTCGTAAGTGCTGAAATATGAATATCATACAATAAACAAATGTTCAGATGACAGTTAACGTTACATTTTTTAATATAGGATTACATTACGTTTCAGTTTATACAACAGCTTATTAGTGAGTGGACACGTTTTCTTTATTCGAAATGCCTTACAAATTTTCTTCTCAAGAGTATGCGGACATGCATTTTGTGTATGGCTACTGTAACGGCAGTGCACGTCAAGCAGTTATAGAATACCGACATCGGTTTCCCGATAGGCGCATTCCTCATTACAGAACGTTTCTGGAAGTACACAGACAATTTCAGGAATGCGGATTGCGTGATCATCTTTTTGACAGAGGAGTAAATTTGCTAGCAGACTTAGAGGAAGAAGCGGTAGCTATTGTTACAAGGGATCCAACTCTCAGTGTATGTCGAATCGCTAGACAACTAGGAGTGCCACGAACGACAGTTTGGCGAATTTTAAAACGTGAGGGCTTATATCCATATCACTATCGCAGGGGACACGGTTTGCTTGAGGCAGACCACTATGCTCTTCGAGTTTATTCTACCTGGATATTAAGACAGTAACGGCTTCATTTTAATTTCTGCAGAACAGTCCTCTGGACAGATGAATCTATGTTCACGAGAAGTGGTGTTACAAATCTGAGAAACCTACACAGGTGGTCATCGGAAAATCTCAAAGCTATACCCCCATCTAAATTTCAACATGAATTTTCTATTAACGTTTGGGCGGCCCTAATCGATAACTTGTTGATTGATCCTGTCGTTCTTCCTCGGAGGTTAAATGCGGACAATTACCTTCAATTTATTATTGACGAACTGCCAGGTCTTTTAGAGGATGTCCCACTGAATGTTCGACGAGACATCTGGTTTCACATGGGCACCACCACATTTCGGAATTGCTGTCCGAAATTGGGTTAACGTCAATTATCCAAGATGGATTGGTGGAGGTGGTCCTGTTGCATGGCCACCCAGATCACCCGATCTTAATCCCCTTGACTTTTATTTATGGGGGTACATGAAAAATTTAGTCTACGCGCAAGTTTCGAACACAAGAGAAGAGTTGTTGGATCGTATTCACCTGTCTGCCGAGCAAATCCGACAAAACAAGTATGAAATTCGGATAAGTACTTTTTCTGTTGGCTTACGGACAGAAGCCTGCATTCAACAAGGAGGTGGACAGTTCCAAAATATTATTAATTGAACTTTTTTAAATAAAATCAGTTTTTATTGACTTTAGGATTACATTTTTTTTCATGATCTGACAATCACATTCATAGATTTGTAACTTTGAAACAAATAAAAATGGATATACAAGTTTTGCGTTTTTGTTACTTGAAATGAAGTCTACTTTACACTCCTAAAATTAGAACATGACGATACGGGACACTTGTATAATAATAAACAAACAAAAACATTTATTTTATGTCGGTAACGCACCCAAAGTTTGCTGCCCTCTATTCGACACAGCATAAATTAAAACTTGTATGAAATCTAGTACCAGAACTTGTTTAAGTTTCTAGTACAAAAAAAAAGTGTAATGTAACTCAGCTTTAAGAATAGACCTACGACTCTTGCCTACTTAAAGGTAGCCGTCGAGAGGGAGTTTGACGTGCTGAATGCTAACACGGAATTGTCCGCTGCCATTGTAAATGTTTCTCGACGCTGTTAATTATGCATCGACAGCAACTGAGGACACTTTGGACAGTTAGAAAAATAATTTGTAACACATTATGCTAATAAAATATTTCTTATTATCCGTTTCTCTTTTTGGATTCTTCATATGTGCGGAAGTGATTTTTGGGACACTGTATTCCATTAAGGAAGAAATAAATCTTTTAATTATAAAATTATTATTATAGGATTTATATCGTACTTAATGGAATATTAAAGCTATCGTAGTCATATTGTAACAGTGCCTATGTATTTTAACGGCCATCTTCTTACGATACTTTTCGGACCACAGTGCGAAATTTAGGAAGTTTAGCGGAACTTTATTCAATTTATGAAATATGTAAAATACATAAGATTATTTATTATTTTGTTAGGTAAATACCCCGCCTCTAAAACCTCATACTCAGTTTGGGGATTTACCATGCGAAAGAACCGCAAAATGCACCTGAAATTCGCATTACTTATTCAATCATACTTTTTGCCTATAGAAAGCTATTCGATTTGTTAAAGTTAATAGAGTGGTACATAGAAATGGCAAATCAGTAGGCCATGATTTTTTCTTCATGTATTTTATTAGAAAATTGTCAATTATTTGCATTTAATTAATTGCAAAATCTTTCCTTGCTCGTGTGTGATTTGTTCGTGGAAAAAGTGATTTTTAAGAAGTAAGTTAAATTTACATTTTTAACTTTAGTGGAGATTTTAAAAAGTGATACCACATAATACCAGCTTGAAACGCACAACATTTTAAAGTTTTTTTTCCCTCTGTTGAAAACTCAAAAGATCTTCTGCGATATTTTGCGATCTTCTTTTAAATGAAACATTTTCGAGAATGACTTTGCAAGTTTCATATAAGTGTATATTCCAAAAGTGGAAGGAAGAACCGACATCGTGTACCATCATTGGTTTTGTTTTGGAAAAAATAGGCTCACCAATGTTAAGATCTGATGCTCTTTGCAGTTTAAAGGCAACTCTTCGCGCACTGGTTTGTAAAATACGAAAAAGGTGGAGGGAATCCAGTCGAAATTTAGCATCATTTCTGAATAAAAATGCTGTCTGGCTTGAAAATAATGTAAAGTTTTCAAATTCTGTAAGGGATGCATTGCCCAGTGGATCGAGGACCAATGCAGGCAGACCTAAAAAATAATTTAGGTATTGTCATCCTAAAGTGCAAAACAGAAAAGTGCATCATCTTTTGAAGTCCGGTAGTCAAGACGAGTTAGCCAAAGCAACCGTAACAAAGCTATACCAATCTGGAAAACGAAACTCTGCAGCGATTGTCAAGGAACTGGCATCTGCTTCTCCAGAAAGGTGAAGCAAAATCAAAATGGCTCGCATGTCTTCTTCAAACAGCCCACGACAATTAACTCCGGACCAGGCTCTGGCGCTACTTATTGATGCAAACTTATCGTCAAATCAATACAACATTGTTCGTGATCAAGCAAAACATCACGGTTGCACTTTGTATCCACTTTATTATGTTGTAAAGGAGGCATAGAGGTTATGCTATCCAAAGGACATAATAATAACTGAAGTTTCAGCTGAAGTATCAGTTCAGTCGCTTATAAATCATACCATAGCAAGACTTTGTACAGGGCTAGAAGAGACTCTTAGAACTTTGTCAAACGTTAAAGCACTAAATATTATCGTAAAGTGGGGATGTGATGGGGCGGAACAAGTTAATTATCGACAAAAGCATATGGACAAACATAGCTCTGATGATAGTATGTTTAGTGTATCAATGGTACCAATCCAAATGTGCTCTGTAAATGATAATGGTGATAATCAGACACTAATTTGGAAAAGCCTGCTTCTTCTTCCACACGGTACTGTCGCCCCATTAAGTTCGTTTTTACCAAAGAAACAGTCAGTGTAATTACCTCAGAAGTAAACAAAGTGAAAGAACAAATATCTCAACTTACTCCAACCACTGTACTTGTAGAAGGCAAGCAATTTCAGGTTACAGCAAATATAATCTCTTGTATGATTGACTGTATCATCCTGTGCATCATCACAAACATGCTACTTATGTGGGGCTAAACCTAGTGAAATGAACAACATCTGCGATATACCTACCTCAAAAAAATATTAACGAATCCTTTTGATCCCTTGGACTATCGCCCCTCCATGCATGGATAAGGTTTTTGGAATGTATTTTACATATATCGTACAAACTTGATATTAAAGCATGGCAAGCTCGTGGAGCAGAAAATAAAAAAAAGTTGCAGAGAAGAAAAGATACATTCAACAAAAATTCAAAGAGGAGCTTGGCTTGCTTATAGATATGCCAAAACAGCGGACCGGAAACACAAACGATGGTAATACCGCGAGGAAATTCTTTAGAAATGCCGAAAAGTCTGCCGAAATAACCGGCGTTAACTTAGAATTGATCAAACGTTTTGATGTGCTGTTAGAGTGCCTAAATTGTGGTCTTAAAATTGATTCAGAAAAGTTCGGCGAATATGCAAGAGAAACTTTGGAATTGTATTTGAAAGAATATTTCTGGTACTCAATGCCCGTAAGTGTGCATAAAGTTCTTTGTCATGGAAAGGATATTATAGCCCCTTGCATTTTTCCGATCGGACAATTTTCTGAAGAAGCTCAGGAGGCAACAACAAAGACTGCAGAATATATCGCGAACTTTTTACTAGAAAAACGTCAAGAATAGACACAAATACGGATTTATTTTATCGACTGCTTATTTCGTCGGATCCGTACATCGCTAGTCTTCGTAAAGTACCGAAAACCAAGCATAGTGAAGTTACGCCAGAAGTTTTAGTGTTAAAAAGATTTGCAGGCCCGTGTAATGATTGCGAGTCTTCAGACGATTGCAATGAGTATAGTTCTGAATAGGTGTTCAAAATGTTGTTATAAAATGTATGTTTTTTTAAATGTTCTATAATAAAATACACAAATAAACTCAAAACTTTAAATAAAACATATTAATTTTTATTAAAAATTTTAAAAACCAACAAATAGAACTGTTTTACTGTTTTGAATAATTAGGTTCCGGTAAACTCAAGAAATTTCGCATTGTGGTATAGGTTACATACTCGTATGTAGCGTAAAAGATCGAATGCTAGACCCGGTCGATTTTGTTTTTTGATTTTGCCTTTTGCAATTTTTTCAAATTAACTATTATTTTTTATTCTATGTTGAATATTATTATTAAATTACAGGAAATAATTAGAATAATATAGGAAATATTTTTAATTTCGTTCCATATGTGGACTTCAGCAATCCATAATACAACAAACTGTATTTTAGGCTTTGGTATTTCTACTGATACTTAAAAAAGTAACCAATAGTAGATTACCGATTTGCAGTACAAAACCATTACGTCATTACGTACTAACTTTGTTGTAGACGCAACATTTACATGGCCTATTATTATTTATTATTTACTATTATAATTATAGCTAACATTCTTCAGAGAATTATGATTGGATTCCCAATTATTCATCAGTCTATAGTACTGGCGAAAAAGTTTATAACTTAAACCCATTAATACTAAGCTAATCTATTCATTACATGAACGACTGGTGTATATGAAATACATGTTATTCCAACCACCGGTCATACTTTTTCTACTTTTACTGTATCTACTAAAAATGGTAAAATCATGCATTTTGTTACTGGAGACGCAGTGATTCTCAATCTTAGGGGAGTGAACCACTCAACGCTGACAATCACCGAGTTAGATGGGGGGAGGGTTCCCTGCAGGTTGAGAATCACTGTAGTAATGTATACCGTCTCTAAACGTGGTAAGTTAACGACACTGCTGTGCAAGACGCGTCCCCGCCAACTTTAGCTCCCCAATATGTTTATTCAATGTATAGTGTGTAGCATTTGATTGGATAACACAGGCCTGCATAAAATTTGTGATGACGTGATTTTTGTTTGTTAAGCTCAGTTTTTATATAGCAATAACTAATTAAAATACAGTTGGTCTCTACCACCCACAAATTTTTTTTTGCACAAAAGAAAAAGAAAAAAATATAAAAAAACCTAAAATAGGCGTTTTAATACATTTTAAAATGAATGTACTACTTCAAATTCTAGGTATTAACCCAAAAATGATTTTCTGTTGTGGTTTTAAAGAAATTTGTTAAATAGGCTCTCATTACCTGATGTAAATCTTTTATTACATGAATTACTTTTGGACAAGATTTCCGGGAATTTTTACCTGCTAAATCCTATTTATTATGCTTTCACTTTATTAGTACTGCGAAGAAGGATTTCAAGTTTATCACTCCAAACAAAATGTATATTTTAATGTCATTTACTTCATTATAGCTCTGAGTGTCGATCAGTAAACAAGTAAAATTAATTTGTCTTTAGTGTTGTGCGTGGTATTTGATAAATAAACATTGCTTAAAAATATGTCTAGCCGGTGTTGCAAAAACAAACCAGATGATTTCTGTTATATTTGTGGATATTTCGCCTTGGAAAAGTTTTTAAGAGACCAATTGGTGAATTAGTGAAAAATGCATATTATGCTTATTTCAAAATAAAGATAAAATCAAGATAAAGATTGGGCACAGCACGTTGTTTGTAAGCTATGTGAAGAAGGTTTAAGACATTGGACCAAAGGGAATAGAAAAAGCCTTCCTTTTGGAATGCCGATGGTTTGGAGAGAACCGCAAAATCATCATGAAGATTGCTACTTTTGTCTTTGTGATATTAAGGGGCCTAATAGAAAAACTTTGAAACATATTTTATACCCAAACAATATTAAATCAGCTATCAGACCAGTACCTCACAGTGATCATGTACCTATACCCCCCAAAGTACTACAAGAAGATATTGAAACCTCTTCAACTTCCGGCTCCGTACAGATGGATAGTGATTTTGAACCATCAACCTCAGGTCAAAACCAACCTCATCTATTTTCACAAGCCGAACTGAATGATTTAGTAAGAGATTTGGGACTTTCAAAAGATCTTTCTGAAGTACTGGGGTCTAGGTTGAAACAAAAAAATTTGCTTGCCCCAGAAACTACTTTCAGATCTTCCTTTAGTTGAATATGACAGAAAAACAACCAAACGAAGCTTTTCCGAAAAACGAAAACGTTTTTTTAAGAAGCATAAAGAATAAATAACTATTTCTAATAGTTTCTATGTGTATATTTTGTATTTTTTTAATATAATATAAAACTAGCTTATAAATGAAATAAATCGTGTTTTTTCTATTTTTTTTTTATTTTACTGGTTTGAAAAATAACCTTACGTGATACAAAAAAAAATAAAAGCAGATTTGAAATCAGCGCTACCCAATTACTAGGAAACAGTTAAAATTTTTAAATCAACATTCAAAGAGTTGAAAAATGCAGGCCTGTGTAATCAATAGGGATAGGTCAGAAGTAGGTGTGGTATACACATACGTAACTGATCAGGCTAGGCACAGAAACGCCTGGTATGGTAGCTCCCTTCTCTCTTATCTAGTGTACTGGTGGGGTATCGTTCACGTCTCCGCCCTTAACTTATTACGTTTAGAGACGTTTACGTTTAAGAAATATAATCTTAATAATTCGGTATACATTGTTAATGCTAAATAATTGAGTCATCTGGATATAATGCTATAAAAACTTAGATTTTCTAATAAACATTTGCAAAATATGTATTCATTGATATAATATTTAATTCGATTAATAAGTTGGAAAGCAAGAATTACAATTATACTACTTATAAGAAAAACAAACTTATTAATTACTAGCATCCATAATACCCATAAATATTGAAATTTATCGCATATAAGGTCAGTTTTTATATATGCTTGTGTAAAGGATTCACATAATGTATAATGTAATTCTAAAGCAGAAGTATAGCTGTATAACAAATTCATGGGAATGTAACCATTAATTTAGTAAAAATAAACTTGTACTTTCTGTAATCTATTATTGAATGTGGCCGGTTATTGCAGTAGGTATTCATGTATCTAAAAGCTTAAAAATATACTTTTGATCTACAAGTTTATTTAATACACATGTAAAACCAGTTGTACGCACACGACAGGAGGAATTCCAGACAGAAACACTACAAACTTTGCTTATACAGCGTATAATTTAACCAATTATTTGTTGAAATGATTTATTAAAGTAAACGAATCCAGGACATTTAGAAGGAAAAAAACTTATTTTTTAACGATCCGGCTCGATGGGCCAAATATAGTTCGATTTAATAAATGCTGTGAATTTGTTTAATTTAACAATTTATTCAGAATATTGTCTAAATGTCTTAACCTAATTGCCTATGTGTGTGTAACTTCGCGGGAATTGGTCACTGTACTATCTAAAAATGATGCATAATTTCGTAGCAATTTTATTATTTATTTTTTAAAATTTAGTTCTACATCTAATTAATATTATTTACAGAGCTATTCCAAAAGCAAACCCTGAGAGCTATCCATATTTAAAGAGTCAAAAGAGATATATGCATGTGTAACAATTTACATTTTAAATAATTGTAGCCCAACTTACTGCAATATATAACACTATATTACTTCATTAGTCAGGCATTAGTTTATTGTCATACTTGAAGAACCTACGGTGTAGCGAAACAGCTGTCATATATTTTTTTAATATAGTGTAAATCTACAAACATCATTTGTGTTTTATTTCAATTTGTGAAATGTATTTACATCAAGTAAAGATCGAAACAATTCAAGATTTTAACTCCCTTCATTAGCTCAAGTAGTGGTTACATTCCTCTAAAATTTAATCCCCCTACAACTATAATAATTATCTAAAATCTTGTCATGTATTCATGCGTCTTTTTCATTCAAAAATATTATATTAATGAGTAGTACTTACAGAATAATATTTTTCATTCAGGTAACTCTCAGCCGAATGCGGGAATTTTTCAGAGCTACAAAAAATAAAATGAAATGAAATAAAAAGAGGGAAATTAAAGAAAATTAACTGCACCTATTATAATGACTTTTGGAGGAGGTGGGTGCGGAGTGATTAACGGAATTCTGCATTAAAGTAAAATCATTTAAAAACTGTCTTTGAAAGACCTCCTGGAATCCCGAACCAAAGTCCGCTTTATAGTCAGTTCTCAGAGGAACACTAGGAGCTGTTTGTTGCGGTAAAGTAGCTGCGTTATGCAGAACACCTTTCGGCGAGTAACTTTTGTTATAAGCGATCACGGAAACCGGAGAACTGGTCAGTGATTCGTTCGTCTTAGCGGGAGAAGATAATCTCTGCAGTGCCTTCAGACTTTCCATGGTTTTCTGTATTTCGTCACCTTCACTAGGCTGCTTCATCTTTTGATAATCCAAAGGCGGAGTCGTACTGTAAGGAGTGTATTGTTTATTAGTTTCGCCTGACTTGCCATGAGATGCAAGTGCGGAAGATGAAGAAACTTTCGGCATACTTTGTTGAATTAACTCCGTCAGGTTCTCACAAACTTTCGCGTTACTCTCGTCCTTATCCTGTTTAGGCTTCATTAAGTCCGTTTTAACTCTGATTCCTTTCTCGCCCTCGTAAGGTTTAGGTTTGCTTTTATGCGAACTCTTCTTTCTTAAATCAGGCGTCAGCGTGTCGGTCAAGTCAATGATTTGACAATGGCCATTATCAGTTTTGCTGTTAACATCTAACTTGCCATGGTGGTTGCTCTCTTTCGTCTTAGATACATCTTTTGCCGAGTGTAGATTGTTATTTTCGCTATATTGTGTGTTAAATCCGTCTTCTAACATGACTGAATTATTTTCCTTATTGGGTTCTACGAAGTCAATCCTCTTCATCCTTTCTGAACATGATTTCATTGTTATTGTTGTTGTTGGTGTGATAGTTAACGAAGTCGACGTCTTAATTATATCTGGCAGTATTTTATTGTTATTTTTACTAGTGCTAATATCTTTGTTATCGATTTTATTAATGGTAATATCACTTGTATTTACATTTCTTGACATTACACTTGTACTATCTACACTTGTATTTACAGGTTTTTGCGACACATTAGTCACAGGAGTTATCGATAAGTTCGTATTCGAAGCTAATTTTTGTATTTCTTTCGCATGAGACGTATCTATGGACTGAGTTGAAGACGAAGTTGGATTTTTGATTGTAGATGATGTTGACGGCGTTGGTATCCTTGGCGAATTTAAAGATTTTTTCGAATCGGGCGGCAACACGGCGTTACAGACCTTCTGCAGAGCGGTCATGGACATCCATCCATCGGGCCACAATATTTGAATGTCTGATTTTAAATACATACATATTAATGCCTCCAAGTTATCCTTGTTCTTGCCCTCTATTAAAAAACATTTCTTCCTCAACAAGATTATCTCTTTTAACAGTTTTCTGAAATTTGAGCGGTTCAATTAAGGTCACGTCTCTGTTGTCAAATAACGTTTGCTTACTTTGTATCTTCCGTCCAAGAAAATCGTCGTTTTGGTAATCTTAACTGCTTGTTTTCTTCATTCGATAAACTTTCCTTGGAAAACCTGTAACATACAACAACTTTCTTAAAATCATCACAAAAAAAATTGAAAGAATTATTAGAATATACAGTGGAACTTCTCTAACTCGAACTTCTAAAACTCGACTTATTCCGTAAGTCGAATATTTTTGGCGAACAATGAAGTTTGAATATTATTATATAGTATTTTTGTCTCCCTAACTCGACTTTCTATTTCTCGACTTTTTCTATTACTCGACATAATATGCGAACACGTAGGTACACCTAACTCGACATTTTCGGGGAATTACGGAATTATCTCTTGGAATCAGCAATATGAACAGGCAGAAACGTGTGCTGGGTGCTTTCGGAAGTGCAGTTGTGTAGTACGCGTGACAAAGTGTACGGTAAATATGTCGAAGCGAAATTTAAAGTGTTTAACATTGAATGAAAAAATAAAATTAATAGCAGAGGTGGAAAAAATGGGAAAAGAAGAAGAAAGACATTGCGGAACAATTTGGGATCCCTCATAATACGCTATCGACAATTTTAAAAAATAATGACAAACTTTTGGAAAGAAAAAATGATACGTTTAACAATAAACGAAAAAGGCCTAAAGCTTGTGTTAACGATGATATTAACGAAGCAATGTTCAAGTGGGTTACTACCGCACGTGCTAAAAATATTCCTCTTTCGGGGAGTTTAATTAGAGAAAAAGCGAAAGAATTTGCCGCTGCCTTGGGACGGGAGGAATTTTCAGCTAGTATAGGCTGGTTGGATAAGTTCAAGAGTCGACATAATATCGTCCAAATGTCACTGTGCGGTGAAAGTGGTTCTGCAGATTTTCAATGTGGTGAAGAATGGCAGAAAAATGTTTTACCGACTTTAATCAGCCAGTATGACAAAAATAATATTTTCAATGTTGATGAGACGGGGCTTTTCTTCAAATGCTTGCCCAACAAAACCCTTGCATTTAAAGGACAAAAATGCTTTGGTGGTAAAAACAGCAAGGAAAGAGTAACGGTTATGGTTGGGAGTAACATGAGTGGTTCTGAAAAGCTAAAATTGCTTGTTATTGGCAAAACAAAAATCCACGTTGTTTTAAGGGTATAAAGTCACTGGAAGTGGATTACGAATATAACAGAAAAGCGTGGATGACAAGTGAGATTTATGAAAAGTGGTTATTAAAGCTTGATAAGCAGTTTGCAGTCCAGAAGAGAAAAGTTTTGCTGTTCGTTGACAACTGTCCGGCGCACCCCAAAACCGTAGCAGGAAAGCTGAAGAATATTAAATTGGAGTATTTTCCTCCTAATCTAACCTCAATCTTACAACCGATGGACCAGGGAATTATAAAAAATCTAAAGCAACATTACAGAAAACGGATTATTATGAAAATTTTGGCTCATTTGGAAGAGCCAACATTTACTTCAAATGTTTCTTTACTTGATGCAATTAAAGATCTAAACAAAGCATGGAATAACGACGTAAAGACGCAAACAATTGCAAATTGCTTCAGAAAGGCGGGCTTTGGTAAAGATGATTTAGTGCAGGATGCTAACCACTGGGATGAAGATGATATCCTTCCACTGTCTGAATTAAAAAATTGGTGGGTCTTATACAGAACTGCAATAAACACAAATGATGTTGAATTTGAGGAGTATGTTGATGTTAATTATGATGTGTCAACAATGGATTTCCCAAGTGATGAAGACATTTTAGAAAGTGTAATACAGCACCTTGCTCCTAATGAAATAGGTAAGTTTACCCATCCATGTTTTCTATGTTCCAAGATGCCAAATTTTATTATTGTCTTAGATACAGATGAAGACGAAGATACTAATGAAAACCAGACTGATACAACTGACATACCTACACTCAACGAAGCGTTTTCTGCCATCGAAAACTTAAGAAGATTTGTTTCATCTAGGGAGAATGTGCCATATGCATTGCATGGTTCCTTAAATTTACTAGAAGATTTTATAACGAATAAAAACTGGACCAGTGTAACTCAAAGAAAAATTACTGGTTTTTTCAATAAAAATTTGATGCAGCTTTTTTGACGTTTTAACGAATTACGAAGTTACTAATATGTAGTATTAAATGTATAATACATATAAATAAACTTTAAGATTCAAATTTTACGTAATTTTCCGTAACTCGACATTTCCCTAACTCGACTTTTATTCCCTGTCCCTTGGAGGTTCGAGTTAGAGAAGTTCCACTGTACTATTATTTCCACAGCTCTCTTATCTGTTTGCTATAAACTTTTAAAACGGGTTATCTACAATAGAATAGAAAGCACCGTCGACGAGATTATTAATAAGGAGCAAAACGGTTTCAGAACGAGAAGGAACTGCTTTGCCAAGTGACCAAGTCTTTGCGTTAACAACGCACATTGAAGCAGTTTTTCAGAAAGGCCTGAAAATATCCGCCGCTTTTGTCGATCTCTCCAGTGCCTATGACACAGTCTGGAGGAATTGAATGATTTTTAAATTCCAAAAAATCATCCCATGTGCTTAACCCTAGGACTACCAGGAAAACGGCCTATCGCTACTTACCACGTGGGTCCATTGGACCCGTATTAATATATGCTGGGTTTGAGCTAATATTCGGCGATTATTTTGAATTCAATATAGCGTAAGCATTATTATATTTGACTTTTATTTTATTAAACATAAGAAAATATCATTAGAATAAACCGAAGCAGTTGTGATAACCTAATTAAGCAATGCAGTGTACCATTTATCTAAGTCAAGGCGCGGGCTCGTGTGTAATGCATGTTATATCCAAACATGACCTCGTCCGAGATAAAGTACATACACAAGCATTCGCAAGGTACGTTACACACTTTAAACACTTGTTTATTTAGAGTAAGGACATATAGTCGAAAAGTAGATCACCCTATCGATATATAAGACATCCCATCCGGAGTCTTATCAGAGTCAGTACAGAGTCAATAGAGACACAGTTAGAGTCTCTTTTCGACTATCGTCTACATTGTTAATTATGTAATTACCATCTTGTTAAATAGTTATAAGTGTTGGTTTATTAAACTATGTTAAACCTAACATACTTGTGTATTATTTAACGCTACAACGATATCTGCGTGAAGACTCTCACCGATGTGGCCCTCAGGACCAGGCTCACATCACATGGCGATCCTGCCAGGATTGATCACCCCGAGGTCGTGGAGCTGTTGAAAAGACCAGCGGGATCTATCGAACTTCAGGTGATAGACAAGGCAAGCTTCAATACACTCCAACGTCGTAACGAAACAAGCATGCGTTTCAAGGAGATATTCCTATACGACGAAGATGCTCTCACGATTTTTATGAAGGAGACTGTAGGAATAACAAGTCCTCAGCGGTACATGCGCTTGTTAACTACACTCCAAGAGTTCTGCGCGGAACAAGACATACAGGAAATATGTATAGTAAAAGATAATTCCAGGAACAGCGACTTCCTGAGAAAAATTATTCCATGGAGTAAGAGAGAGCCAAACCATTTAAAGGTAAATGTAATTAGAGGAGTGCAAAGAATTGAAGACTACGAGACACAGCAACTAATAATCAACGACTACCACATGTTACCCACAGGGGGACATAGTGGGGTAAATAGAACTTTCAACAAAATCAAAAGATTTTACTTTGGCCGAAACTTAAACACGACATCGAATCATTTGTGAAACGATGTAGTGATTGCCAAAAATACAAGCACTCAATACCCAATAAGGAACCAATCAAAGTCACAACAACATCGTCATACGCCTTCCAGAAGATTTTTGTAGATTTGTTAGGTCCATTAAACCAAGACCAAGAGGAGAACAAATATGTTCTGACACTCCAATGCGAGCTAACGAAATTCGTAGAAGCCTATCCCATTAAAAACAAAGAAGCTTCCACAGTAGCCAAAGCTCTGGTCGAGAACTTTATACTAAGGTACGCTATTCCCGAACAGATAGCTTCCGACCAGGGGACAGAATTCATGGCTACAGTTTTTAAGGAAACATGTTCTCTTTTAGGCATACAGCAGCTAAAATCAACTGCATACCACCACGAAACGTTAGGCGCTTTAGAGAACACACACAAAAACCTGGGAGCGTATTTACGTATTCAACTGAATAACCACAAAGACAATTGGTCAACGTGGATACCTTATTGGTGTTTTGCATTCAACAACACAGTGCACACAGAAACAAAATATACCCCACACGAATTAGTCTTTGGTAAACACAATCCCCTACCCTCATCGTTGACAAACGCGATAGAGCCACTTTATAATTTCAATAATTATACCGCAGAGTTTAAATATAGATTACAAACAGCCCTAAATGAGGCAAAAAACAATTTAATTCAATCTAAAGTTGAAAGACAAAATAAACTTAACAATAATCGAAAACCCACACACTTCTGTGTTGGAGACCAAATCTTAGTAAAAAATGAAGCAGGACGTAAACTCGAGACATTGTATAATGGTCCTTATACCATTACTGAAACAAACAAGCCACCGAATGTAACAATTCAAATAGGCGATAAATACAGTGAGATTCATAAGAATCGTCTCAAACATTTTCATGTGTAATATTTAGATAAGAATATTTTACTATATGCAACAACCCCAAAATCCGTATACGAAACAAAGAACATTATAGTGCACAGATTTTAAGTTAATATAAGATGTTTAGATAATAAGTAAGACTATCACATGTATATGAGATATAGATAGATTTAGAAATAGATATAGGAATTTGTAACAAAAGAAAAGCAAACAAATCGTGTTTGTTTTCTTTTTTTCCCCCGTTGGAAGGTGTGATAACCTAATTAAGCAATGCAGTGTATACCATTTATCTAAGTCAAGGCGCGGGCTCGTGTGTAATGCATGTTATATCCAAACATGACCTCGCCCGAGATAAAGTACATACACAAGCATTCGCAAGGTACGTTACACACTTTCAACACTTGTTTATTTAGAGTAAGGACATATAGTCGAAAAGTAGATCACCCTATCGATATATAAGACATCCCATCCGGAGTCTTATCAGAGTCAGTACAGAGTCAATAGAGACACAGTTAGAGTCTCTTTTCGACTATCGTCTACATTGTTAATTATGTAATTACCATCTTGTTAAATAGTTATAAGTGTTGGTTTATTAAACTATGTTAAACCTAACATACTTGTGTATTATTTAACGCTACAACGATATCTGCGTGAAGACTCTCACCGATGTGGCCCTCAGGACCAGGCTCACATCACACAGTAATAATAATAATAAGACAAATATTGTAAAATAAAATATCGACCCGGGCTTTTTCCTTTGCAGAGACATCCAATTTGTAAAAATTGCTTAAACCAACGACTTATCCTCTTCCTAGTTCGTGGTTTAATGCCGAATCGGAGACGAAATGTCCGCTGCACCGTAACTGCCGACTTATTTTTTTTTGCAAATTCAAGAACGCAGAAAACCTTATCCTGCGAGCAGGGTTTATAAGTATTGATTTGTACTCTGGAGCAACAACACATCCTGCGCCAGTCTTCCGCCTCATTACAGTGTTGTAGAATCTTTTCTGTTACTCTATTTCATACAACCAATTAGCAAGATTTCCTGACAGTGTCAAAAAAATTGATGTCATTATTTCTTCTGCGGAAGAGGCCATCTAAACTCCTTCGAAGCATTGGAACCCTTGACGTGTTGGTGAATCGACTGTTGTTTCGATTCAGGATCAGCGATGAACCCATGTTTCATAGCCAGTTCTACTTTATTGATAATTAAATCTGATTCGTATCACACGTCTACATTAACATCAAATTAGAAATAGTGAAAGCACTGATGGACCTATTTCGCACCAAGCTTTGTCATTTCAAGGTGCTCATGAAGAATTTTATAAACCGCGTTTTATAAAGCCCCCATTAAAGCTGCTAATTACTTTCTTTTCAATCTGGCATTCATTTTCACTACAAGCCGGATTATATGCAGTTTGTATAAATTTGTATAATATATGTATTTTGTATATTATTTGCATATTTTGTAGCAATTTAGCATTTTTGCAAATTTTAAGTATCCGATCAATCAAATTTATTATAGGCATTATTAAAAATATGTCGTGGATGTAACAAACAATAAAAATTAAACAGTTTTCTTTAAATTAAAAATAGTATTTTATTAAGCCTCTTCCCGTTACTTTTCCGATAAGCGATTCCAAGAATTTATTAATGCTCTTTCCATACATCCAGGCCGAGACAAAATTCTAGGAAAAGCTAATACGTTAAAACTTCTAAATAAATACAAAAATACATTTTACCAGAAAATTAGGAGTATATATGTCTCTTTGCTATTCGGAGAAATTTATCTCAATATTCGCAAGTAATTTCATTTTAAACATCATTTTACGTTGGCTTTTCGAAGTGTAAACTTGTGATATATACAAATGAAACAGACATGCAATATACAATATCTGTAACTGTACACATGGACAATACACCTCGTATTTTCAGCATTTACTTCTGCTTAAGACACGTGTTTCTGACATCTATAGGCGTCATCAGTCAAGCTAGTGAAGCAATGTAATACAAATGATACAAATCTTTTTAAGAACAGATTTGTATCTGTATATACATTTACGCTGAAATCACCTACAAGATATAGCAAATTTCGTCCTATAATTATAGGTCCTATATTATAGGACGAAATTTACTATATCTTGTAGGCGATTTCAGCGTAAATGTATATACATGTATATACAATGATATATACATGTATATATCATTTGTATTACATTGCTTCACTAGCCTGACTGATGACGCCTATAGATGGCAGAAACACATGTCTTAAGCAGAAGTAAATGCTGAAAATACGAGGTGTATTGTCCATGTGTACAGTTACAGATATGTATATTGCATGTCTGTTTCATTTGTAACAAATGCGTAATACGTGCATAACGGATTGATATACTTAAACCTTTTTGTATATTTACCGCCATCTGGCTCGTGTTAATGGACTACACCTATACGTATTTTTTCGTTTATGTACCAGCATAGCTGGTCAAGCGAAAGGTCGCCTTTTTCGGCATAGTCTCTTTCGTCCGCCAGATGTCACTTATTAAATAGTGCCACCTTATAGAACGAAATTTGCTATATCTTGTAGGCGATTTCAGCGTAAATGTATATACAGATACAAATCTGTTCTTAAAGAGATTTGTATCATTTGTATTACATTGCTTCACTAGCTTGACTGATGACGCCTATAGATGGCAGAAACACGTGTCTTAAGCAGATGTAAATGCTGAAAATACGAGGTGTATTGTCCATGTGTACAGTTACAGATATGTATATTGCATGTCTGTTTCATTTGTAACAAATGCGTAATACGTGCATAACGTATTGATATACTTAAACCTTTTTGTATATTGTGATATATACTAGCAAAAATGCCGAAAATAGCGACTGTGCCTGAATGATTGCACCTTATTCAGAATTGCGTGTGGATGGAGAAAAAGTGTTTTGCGAGATTGTGAGTCTCATGCTGCAAAACTAACAAAGATGAAATTAGCGAAGAAGAGTCAGCAAACATAACCGCAATGTTTACCATCAACTTCCAAAAAATCGGAACAAGAACAATTTAATGAAGATTTGTGTCAAATGTTTTGTGTCGGCAGATATTCCACTACATAAATTAAACAATTTAAATGTCAAGTTATTTTTGCAAAAGTACATTAGCAAATATAACTACCGACGAGAGCACGTTAAGAAAAAAATATATTCCCTTATCTATGCAGAAACATTGAATAGCATTAAGAAGGTTGTTGCAAACAAATATCTTTATATATGCGTAGATGAAACTACTGATAGTGTGGGCCGATACATAGTTCAATTAATGATTGCTATCCTTAACGTATCGGATCCAGCAAAATCTTATTTCATTTCATCCAGACAGTTGGAGAAGGCAAATAATTTGACAATAACGAGGTTTATACAGGAAGAACTGGCAAATTTCTTCTTACCGGAATCGATTTCAACAGAGAAAATTCTATTGCTTTTGACGGATGCTGCACCATACATGGTGAAGGCAGCTTTCAACGTGAAAATCTTTTAGCCAAATTTAATTCACACAACTTGCTTGGCGCATGGACTAAATTGTGTTGCAGAAGAAGTCAGAAAACATTTTTCCTTAGTAAATACTTTAATTAGTAGTGTTAAGAAAGTATTTTTAAAGGCAAGTTCAGTTTTACAACCAATATCATATCTCCCCGGTGTTCCGCTTCCTCTTCAACCAGTAATCACACGATGGGAAACGTGGTCGGAGGCTGCTATTTTTCATGCAAATCATTATGAAGAAATAAAGACAATTATTATGGATCTTGATAGGGATGCACAATATGTGATAGACGCCCAAAAGGTGTATTCGAGTAAAGAAATACCTCAACAGTTGGCGTTTATTAAAGCCAATTACAATTTTATTTCCACTTCTATATTGCAGTTGGAAAAACAATTTATGTCTCTAATCGAGGGCGTCGAAATAATAAACAAATATGAAAATTCACGTTTTGATGTTAAAGGAGAAGTGGGACAGTCCGTGTATGAAAATTTTTTAAGTGTAATAGGAAAAAATGAGGGTTTTAAAAAGCTAAAATCTTGTAATTCAGTAGAAAATATAGAGTTGAGAATAGATGATATTTCTAATTTGAAATATGCTCCTATAAAAAGCGTCGACGTAGAACGAACCTTTTCAATATATAAATACATGTTTTCAGACAAGCGTCACAATTTTTCTGTTGAAAACTTTGAGAAATATGTGATTGTAAATTGTTTTCATACTTAATTATGTTGTAAAATGTTCTAAATAAACTTGTGGTTAACATAATAGAATATTTTTTTCTACAGTATTCCATTTTCTAACATTCCTCACATTTTTTTACCTGCATATTTTTCGCAAGGAAGTGCATATTTAGGCGAAAACATCTGCATATTTATGCACATATTTTCAGTTTTTTTTTTTTTGCATATAATCCGGCCTTTAATTATCACCAAACATTTTTTTTTAAATCTTGTTTTTTACCATCGCGAACTGATAACGAATCATCAACCAATGACCCTTGACCATGTTCAAGCAATTCTGAAAGGTAACCATTTCCCCTATACGACCAACAGTATTATTTTGGGTGTTTTTCTTAATTTTTGTAAGGAATTTTTACAACAGCTCTGTATTCCATTTGATTTAATTTTGATAAATTAACAATGCGCGACAATGAAAATTATATAAAAATTGGAGACTATTCGGTCTAGGAATACGGCAAACCAATCATCTCATAAATCCATAGTTTACATTAATTATAAAATTAATTAAAAAAACTTACTTCTTTTGCATAATTTTTTGGCTATCTTTTTCATAATTATCCAATAACGTAGGCATAATTCTATCTATTTCATCTTTTAATCTGGAAATAAGAACGAATTAAATAAAATGGGGATCTTATCTTGCCATTTACTCTTACTTATTTACAAGAGACTTGATCTTCTTCTGATCGTCTTCTAATACTAAATTTTTTGCTCTTCTAATCAAAGTTTCTTTCCTACACTTAACAAAAGGCGCCAGATGTTCGTAAATTTTCATCCGGGATTGTTTTCCTAAACATTTACACTTCCTTTCTAATCTGAAATAGTATTTAAAAATTACATCGAAAATAAAAATATACACAAAACAAACCTAAGTAATGTATCGCAAACAGGCCCTGAGAAAAATTTAACCTTTCCTTCAGTACTCTTGATGGCGTATTCTTTAATTTTTTCAATAATACCTACAATATCGTTGGGTAGATTTTCAGGTAACTTCACAATTTCATATTCTACTTTTTTCTCATCTGCGTCTCTGCTATTTTCACCATCTGATGAAGGTATAACAGTTACTTTATCCAAGTTATTGTTTTTAACATCGACACGTTCATTTTTTAGGTCTTCATCTACACCTTTAACAACGGATTCTATAACATCTGTTATATTATCTGACTGATGTGGTTTTTTGTTTTCCTTCATGGAATCCTTTAAATCATCTGAAAATATAATTTGGGAATGTATTACCTTTTTATTTTGGAGGATAGTGGTGGTGTAAGTATTAGTGATGTCGATTTTCGCTACTTTTTAGTAATCGTTACTCAAACCGTGAGTCATCGTTTAATTTATTCGTTACTTTGATTCATATACATATTCATGTTACATAAGTAGGAGTTTAATGTTGGGTGTCGGCATTCGTCTTATATTATAAAGGGCGGGCAAATTTGAGGTTAGGAAATAAATTGGCTTAAAAACACACTTTTTTTTTGACAAATTCAGTTTTATTGATACCAATGTAAAGTAGAAATATGGGAATTAATAATGGAATATGATGTCGGGCAAATGTCCACCTCTAGCACGTCGACAGACGTCCGCTCTTTTCACAAAATTTTGAACCACATTTTGCAACAAAGCTCCGCTTATCTCGGCAATGCAGAACCGAATTTCATCTTTCAGAGCGTCAGTTGTTTGTGGTTTGTTCACGTAAACCCGGTCTTTCAAATGGCCCCAGAGAAAATAATCAAGCGGCGTTAAATCACAAGAACGAGGCGGCCAATTGACATCGCCAAATCGAGAAATTACGCGACCGGTAAATTTCTCATGCAATAACTGAATTGTTTGGCCGGCTGTGTGGCTTGTGGCGCCGTCTTGCTGAAACCAAAGGTCATTAATGTCAACATTAGCCAATTGTGGCCACAAAAAATCGGTTATCATGGTTTGGTAGCGCAGAGAATTCACGGTGACGGCGTTTCCTTGCTCATTCTCGAAAAAATACGGGGCGATGATGCCGCCTGACCACAAACGGCACCATACGGTTACTTTCTTTGGATGTAATGGTTTGTCGAGGACTGTTTGTGGATTTTGTGAGCCCCATATGCGACAATTTTGTTTGTTTACATAACCGCCTAATTGAAAATGGGCCTCATCACTAAAGATGATTTTGTTGAAAAATGAGTTGTTTTCGTTCAGTTTTTCAAACAGCCAATTCACAAACGTTCGACGCAAACAATGGCCGGCCGACTTTAATTCTTGAACGAGTTGAACTTTATAAGCGTGAAGATGAAGATCTTTATGCAAAATGTTGCGCAAAGTGCCTCTGGTTCCAGGCTCATTCTCAACACTTTGCTGTACAGCGGCTATGTTTACATCACTACGGCCACTACGAGCGTATTGTTTTGGTCTATTGTCAGCAACAGTACCGTGAGCCTCGAATTTAGCGATTAAATTACGCACAGCGGTCTCAGAAGGGGCCTGATTACGAGGAAAAGCTGCTCGAATTTTACGAAGTGATACAGTAAAATTTTCACCATTTTGATAGTAAATTTTCACAATTAAAATTCTTTGTTCAAGAGTGTAGCGTTCTATGGTTAAAATTTCCCAACTTTTTACTAAATAAATGTCAAAGGATGACAGCACAATTCTTGAAATTTCATCATTTGAATTAATTCCTAACCTCAAATTTGCCCACCCGTTATTATTATTTGCCACGCAGAATTAGTAATGGTTTACGTAGCTGCTTTTCACTGAATTTGCGGAAATATTAGAACAAATTTCATCAAATTGTATTATAGTATATTTATTGTAATATAGCAATGGCCTCCGCATTCGATTACGGGCCCTGGACCAAGGATCAGAGACGCCCCCTATTTTACAGTTGCATGCTACATTATCTTATTTATTTATTAGTTATTTCATATCCATACTCTTTTTAGAATGTAATTTAACTTGAAAATACTGGGTATAATTATGGTAACTACACTTAGCGGTAGAATTAACCGCCCACCCTATGTTTTGTCATTAATTCGGAGATTTTTGTAATTCTGAATTTTTTTTTAGTTTTTAATATCGAAGTACATATTGAAAAAGGAAACAAATACCAATTAATTGAAATTTTTTGTTTACTCTTTAAAAAATACAGAAAAAAACACTTTTTGAATATACTAAAGATAGAGTTAATTTTAATTCGAAATCAGGTATATACGAAATTAGTTGCGATGATTGTAATTTGAAATATATAGGCCAAACAAAACGACCAATAATAAACCCGGTTAAAAGAACACATATCACATATTAAATACAATAGACCGGATAAATCTAACGTTGCCAACCATGCTTTAAGTACACTACACAATGTGTCGATTAAAGGGTTAAAGCTGGTCAAGGGCATTAATAACCCCCGCGATCTTGACGCCTACGAAAGTATACATATCGCTAAAAACATACAACACTCCATGAACGGTGATAAAGGACTGATCCCCTTCACTTGTCTCTTTTCATTGTTAGAACCATAAAAGGGTCGTCGATGTTATAAATTGAAGTATTAACACATGTTGAGTGCCGTTTCCCTAAGAGAGGTAATTTTTGTCGATCTTTCGTTCGATATGTTTCAAATTGGAGTATAAACATATTGTAATAAAAGTAGGGCCTTATGCCCTAAGGCAGACTCGCCATGGCAAAGTGTTACGCATACACATGACTACGTATCGAGTTATTACAATATGTGAATGTCGTTTCCCTAAGAGAGGTAAGTTTGTCGATCTTTTCGTTGGATATATTTGCATGTTTAAATTAGTCTATACGTGGACGGACGCCGTGTAAAGTAGTTGTTGCGTAAGCGGTGTTCTAGCTTTACTATGCCCCATGTGCGACACCTTGATTAGTGGTTTTGCCTGCTGATGATGACAACTTAGTTGTCGAAATACGTATTTAGGATACGATTAATAATTGTGGTAAGGGGTTATATACCTTTTTTTAAGATTAGCAATGCATAAAATTTATGGAAAAAAGTATTGTTGTTAACAAACTTGACCACAATAATGAGTGTTACTCCCCCGTGCCCTAATCACATCAAAGAGCCTGCGTGGAAGTGTATCCATGACGTTTTGAATGTCAACTTGTGGGATGTTTGCCCATTCTTCCAACGCAACAGTTTTCAGCTCTCTAATGGTGGTTGGAGCTAGTCTCCGTGCTCGAATCCGACGTTTCAGATTATCCCAGATGTGTTCTATTGGATTTATGTCTGGACTATTTGCTGGCCATGGTAAAGTTCTGATGTCAACTTCATTAAGGTATTGCAAAACAACTCGAGCGACGTGAGAGCGTGCATTGTCTTGCATTAAAACAAAGTTGTCCCCAATAAGTAGCGCAAACAGAATAAAGATCTTGAAGAACTTCTTGTACATATCTGTAAGCATCTACACCGCCTCTATCAAAAATCACTAGGTCCGTACGAGCCTCGTAAGAAATTCCTCTCCATTTCATTATTGAGCCTCCACAGTTTGAACAAGAGAAGGAGCAAACTGCTCGTTTGGACGTCTGTATACACGCTGGCGGCCATCGGGATTTCTTAAAGCAATTCTGCTCTCGTCGGAGAATAAAACATTCCTTCACTGAATCATATTCCACATACTGTATTCCCGTGCAAAACGGAGTCTAGCTGTTTCGTGATGCCAACCTTCTTCTTACAGTTCGCTCGCTCACGCCCATATTTCTAAGGTCAGCAAGACGATTACGGGCTTCAACGGCGGTACAAAACCGATCTCTTAAAATCGTGCTTACAACAAAACGATCGTCCCTCGCGGAAGTGCATGGATGGCGGCCCTGACCAGGCCTTCTGTTGTAAGAACCCGTCTCCCGAAAACGCCTAATGGCATCTCTGACTGTCTCACAGACAGCACCAAGTATTCCAGCAATACGACGTTGATGTAACCTTCATCGAATAGAACCACAGCCTTGGCTACGGAGTTTGCGTTCAATGGCATTGTTTCGTATTCAATATGTTTTTGAACTTAACTTAAAACGATTTAAAAAGATATACACCAACACTAAACAAGTCTAATTAAGTTTAATAAAAAAGAATCGAAAATACACTAATACTAACCAAGTAAAATTTGAACCAAATTACTTATAAGCGCACGAATGACAGTAATACACAGACAATGACACTTAAATTTAATTATTTACTGTCAAAGTGTCATGTAATGTCAATGTCGAAAATTGACGAAAATCTCCAACAAAATGACAAAACATGGTAGGCGGTTAATTCTACTGCTGAGTGTATTTTAGTCCAAACTAAGCTTTATTTATAAAATTATTTTACTTAAAAATGACCATAGCAGATATATTTATTTAACACACTAAGATTTAAATAAAAATAGTTACAAAAACCTAAACTTTAGAACTATGTAAGTCATAGACACTAGCTACAAAAATAAGAAGTCGTCCGAGTTTTCTTCAGACCAAAATGATCAATTATGTCGGAAAAGTCATGAATCTTGGCCAATTTATTCCCAATTTTTAAAATTCCTAAACGTTTAAGATGACGTTGGTCTGTTGTGCTCCTTTGCAAAATTTTTAAAGAGGTTGCCAGTCTACTAAAAGACCTTTCAGCCATAGACACTTACTGGAATCGTACAAAAAAGTCTGTCTAATTGCAGGACACAGGTTCAAAAAAATTGCTTGAAGGTTTTCCTCATATATGGAGTTAAGAAGCTTCATCGGGTCCTTTTCAGATTGGAAGACTGTACTATGGACGCTTATCATGTGTACAATTTCTTCAAATAAGCTTCCTGAATATGCTGAAGGATACTTTGAGACAAGATTGGTGGTTTTAACTTTCAGTTCATCATTTTCTAGGTCCACGAACGCCAAAACTGGTGAAAACAGACTACAAATTTGTTTACAGCTCGCAAATCTTGTTTTCAAATCTGCCATGATAAAATCCAAGACAGGAAGAACAACAGAAGATTTAAATTCATTTGATGCTTCTAGCCCTAGCTGAAGTTCAGGCGTCTTTTCATCTGCATTGGGTTTCCTTTTGATAACAAACTCTTGTGAAATGCCAACTATCTCGGCAACTACTCTTGCTTCATTCAAAATAGTTTCCCATGAATCTCCTAAGACCTGCATCTCATTAAGTAAGTTTTTAATTAGTCGCGTCTCTACGTCGAGGGAAATTCCTTTGTTTTGTACAATGACGTCTTTGTGATCAATCGAGGGTAAGCTCTTGTACCAAAATGATGATATTAAGAGGTCTTTGAAAGATCCAAAATATTTCTTGAGTCCCAAAACAGTATTTCTTGCTGGTGAAGTTAATGTGGGTACGTTAATTATCCTCCAGGAGCAGGTCTAAAATTTTGAAGAGTTAACAGGTGGACTGCGACTGATAAGCGATGGGATGCGTTTATTTTTAAAGCAAAGAGGAAAAAGGAAACGGCTAGACCAAATATAGCCAAGGCACACAAGTTCACACAACACACGCGATGACAATAACTACCAGCACCAATTTGATTAAAGCTTTATGATAAACGGATTATAATAAATATATATTTTAAATTTTAAGCTATTTTTAGTTGTAGAATCTTCTAAAATTTCATTCGATAAAAAATTTTCAAAATATTTTTTTTTAGTTTGTATTAAATTATAATAAAAAAATTAAATTGTGTGGGGCTAGGCCCGGGCCCCAGGAGTCCACCCAACCCCACACTTGTGGGGGCCATGTAATATAGCGTATATGAAGTATGATGAAATATTAAAAAAATATAGGTAAACAAGTAAATAAACTTTAATACATTACATATAAACGTTTTGGGACAGCATGTAACCATAGGTAAAGTGTAAACTAATAAAATGAAGTTGACTGTCGGTTTCCTGTCGTAAAACCTTTCCTCATATTAGTTGAATTTGTAAGCATATTTTTATTGTATAGATATTATATAGTATGGAACTGGGGGTGAGAGAATGGCGGGGAGGTAAATGATACTCCACCAGTATACTAGATAAGAGAGAAGGGATGGTTATAGCACCAGGCGTGTCTGTGTCCAGTCGTCGACGATGGATACGGCAGAAATACGAGCACACACGCAATACGTATGTGTATATCACACCTAGTCCTGACGTATCATTGCTTATCCAACCCATAGGTATGTGTATACCACACCTACATCTGACCTAGCCTTTGCAATCAAATGCTACACTATATATTCAATAAACATATCGGACAAGTAAAGCGATGGGGACGCAACAGTGTCGTTTTCTTACCTCGTTTAAACACGGTATAATATGTTGTATTAGGTACAACTTAATCACTGTTACTTTACCCTGATTAAACACACCAATTGAGCGGCCAAATTTTGGCTAAAAATAGACAATTGAAAGAGTATTTCCAACTTTCTCTTGATCCCATCAAATCAAAATAACATTTTAAATCTCAATTTGTGTATTGTATTTGTCATGCTAGTTTTGTATTTATTTGAAAATATGTAATTAATTCAAAAATAATCACTGATAAAGATTGATCAGCTTATCTGAAATTGTTTTACTTATAATAAATTAAATTGACTCCACATTCTGGAAATCTGAATTTTATAATTACGCAAGTAAATTGGATTGCAAAACTTTTTGTTTATATTCGATATGTCTATAGTTAAGAAATATGCTCTAGAGTCTAGATAATCAATGAATATGGTATCCTGTACCCGTATATTTATACTATATGCATATACTACATATTGCTATGAACTTTTCCCCATAAATATTTTGAAAAGTTTAATTATTTTTGAGTGTATATTTTTGAAATTTATTATTTTTTGTGAAAAAAACTGGTTTTACATTCTAAGCCTGCGCGCTTGATTTGACCTTCAGACAGACACAAGTGTTCAGGGAAGTAAGAAAGGTGTGTTTATTTAAAGATAAATCTTTATCTTTGTTTTAGTAATTTCGGTTTTTGTTTTTTGATTTAATTGTTTTTGCGTTTGCTTAAATCATTACCGGTTTATTTACGAGTTTGTGTATCTCGTAATTGTTTTTTAACACTTTCTTACTCATGTGTCTCGAGTATATGAATATATATTTTTTACGTAAATAATATATTTTATAAAAGATATCTTATTTTTATATTGAACGAATTGAATATTGTCATTTTTCTATTGTATTATTATTATCGTTATGATATTTAATCTTAGTTACTTGATATAAATGACAAAGAAGGTTTTTTAAAATTTCTAGTATAAAAAACATTTCTGTAAATGTAAAATTTTAGTACGCTTGGGATATCAAGGGCATTTTTTTTTACATGTGGTTGCACATGCGTTAGAGTTTGTTTTGGTCTGTCAAATAGTTTATTTTGATTTTGTTTCTTGTGGGAGAAATTAAAAAGCATCTTTGTAATTTATTAGTTTTAATTTTGATCGGAAGTACCTAAGGTTTTTGATCGCATGCTGTGGTCACTTCCATGCGTTATTTTTACCTTAATAATATTGTTAAATGAGGCAATATTAATCTTTATACTTTATAAAGATAATTTTTTTTTTCTTTTTTTTATTTTTGTATTAAAGTTTCAGTTAAATTTTATTGTGTTTATTATTAAATTGACCTTTTTTCTTTTGTGCTCATAAGTAACTCAAAGATATTATTATTATTTTTCTCAAATAAATTTTGAGTGGCGCCTAAATATTTTATTAATTCAATTGTGTTTTCCACGTTTTCCAATTGGAACCCTGAGAGGAAGGCAGTCCCATTTTGAAAGTAAACCGACTGAATATCCTAGCTGGATAGATTTGTCGTGAATGGTGGTAAATTACTTATCAAAACCACAGTTCATAGCAATATGTAGGAACGTAACGATATGTACAAAAGTAATCAAATACGATTGGAACGCTATGTACAAAAGTAATCAAATACGATTGTAACGATATGTACAAAAGTAATCAAATACGATTGTAACGATATGTACAAAAGTAATCAAATACGATTGTAACGATATATACCGAAAGTAATCAAATACGAGTGTAACGATATGTACCGAAAGTAATCAAATACGAATGCTAATGTACCGAATAGTTATTTTTTCGACAGCACTAGTAAATATTATATTTCACCTTTCATCTCCTGTTTCTCTGTTATTTTCTCCACTGGTAATGGATGATTATCTTCATCATGTTTTTCTGCTAAAAGTTCCTTTATGGTATTTTTCTTCTTCTCCTCCGTCCTCTTTTTCTTAATTTGTTTAATTTTTTCGGGTGTCAACAGTTTCTTTTTGAGTTTTACTTCTTCCTCCGTGCCATTCATATGTATTTTCGGTTTCTGAAATCAATAATAAAAATCTAGTATTCAATAAGTATAAGTTGAATTAATACTTGCCTTATCTAAATGGTCTACTTCTTTTTCAGTCTCTTTTTCTCCCTCGGATTCACTGGACGAGTCAAGCGCCCTCTGTAACCAACCTTTCTGTAACAATACACCCATATAAAATACATTTAAAGATTCCCGAACCTTTCTTCTGGTAATCTTGATTGTTTCGTCTTCTTCCTCATCTTCAGACGAAGAACTAGAAGAAACATCTGAGCTGGCCTCGTCGTCAGTCTTAAATTCTAACGCTCCGCAGTTAATATAAAAGCCCCCGTGCAGAGTAGTAACATTCTGGGGTATCATCTCGTCATAACCGTCGGTGTTGTCGATGAAGGAATCAGACTCATCGTAACCCATTCCGATATCCGCGTAGTCGTCTCGTCGACCTTTTCTCTTCTTCTTCGGACCGCTAACGCCCTAACAAACAAGCACTGAGTGAGATACAAAGTGGATTCAGGTCGCCAATGTTGACGCAATATTACGTATTTCGCTTCCATCTCTTGGGCAATTCGCCTAACATCATCGTCGTCCTCAGTGAAGGGATCGAGGCCATTTGTTGTAGGTTTAACGTGTTTCTGCTTATCTTTTCTCTGAAAAGATATTGACAATTACAATAACGCAGATATACCAATGATAAGAAGTGAATTTTATTCAAGTATTACTATTTGAAGAACGTATACTATCACCCCTATTCTGTAACACCATTCATTACGATACCGAAGTTCGTTACGAGTGTTTTCGATACAGGTCTTCTAACGAATTTCGTTTAGATCGGTATTCTGTATTTAGTTTATAGAAATCGGTGGCCGTTTACTGAAGAGCCTAATGTTTTTACAACGGGCTGTTATTATATAGCAATATTTAGTGATTTTTAAGTTGACAAATATGACAAATAACAGTTTAAATTTATTCCCAGGTTCTTGATTATGTTAATAAATAATTATAAAACTGAATTTTATATTGTTTTATAATCCAAAAATAATGCAAATTAGTTATTCAAGGTTTATATATACAAACGAAATGATAAAAGATCCGCATTTATAAGAAAGACATACTCACAGAAAAAATTGAAATTTTACTCCAGTTGTTGATATTACACTAAAACTAAATAATAAATGCACAATATAAGTATATTTATAAGATTATTTGAAAAAAAAAAATTAAAAATTAATCAAATATTACATATACCTTACCTTAATTTAATTTTACAGAAAGGTAATAAAAGGCGTCGGAATGGACAAGCCTATTGAAAATTATAAAGAACGCCAAGACAAACAAATAGAAGTTTAAACGAGTGGATTGTTTTTGTGAATAAATGTACTTAGGTTATAAATTCATTAATAAATGTCAAGTTGGATAAATTCGTTCTTAAAAAAAGTATTATAAAAGTTCAAGATATTTCAAAAGAAATGTGAAATTATTGATACTGATTTCAACAGAAAGTAAATAATAAACTTTTCTTGACTCATAACTGTGTCGTTTCATTTCCTTTTTTTTTTGTTTATGCTGCTTATGAATAAAAGCAATTTATGTTTCTTTATTGACAAAAATATTAGGTAAGTATGAAATTATAAATTAGTTTAGGAAATACTTTACTATTTATTAATCAAAGTATGTTTGGATATATTCAAAGGTGCTTTATAATTCAAAATTGTAACATAAAAATTTCAATTAAATTTCTTAAGTTTTATTTGTAAAATTTAAAATAGTTGCTTATTATTGTAGGACAACAATAATTAACACAGGTCTACAGTGATTTTGATGTTTGAAAGCTGTTTGCTAATTTGTATATGTTTGGGGGCCCTTATTCCAAAAAAACGCCATATTTTTGCTCTATTACGTAAATTTTTTTTTGTACTCGCTTATCAAAACCTGTCATTTCACGATTCGCTTTGCGTGCGTAAAAAGTCACTTTAAACACGAGTGCGTAAAAGTAAAGTTGGTACTTCCTGGAACTTGATTAATTTAGTGACATTTTAAAATCATAAATCCCTAACCTTAATAATATGCTACCCAGTTAGTTGTTTTTCTATGAAAATAAAAGGAAATGAAATAGAAATTGTTATATTTGGAAGGTATGTAATTCAATGTCAGAACAGCAACAAATATTATATTTTAAATTTATAGAAAACTAAAAAAAAAATTGTCAGAAGTGGGATTCGAACCCACTCCCTCAGAGAGGACCAGAACGCTCGGGAACCCGTATAACGGGCAAGGTAAACCTTGAGTCTGGCGCTTTAGACCGCTCGGCCATCCTGACAGATACTACTAAAATTGTTAAAAATACTTATAAATATAAAAATTTTGAAATTATATTTATATTTTATATAAATATTTATATATTAAAGTTCTCGTACAAAAAAATATTGTACAAACTTCGTGCGTGAAACATTTCGCGAATTCGTGTCCATAAAGCGCTCGCCTACGGCTCGCGCTTTAAACTGGTCACTCATTCGCGAAATATGATTTCACGCACTTGGTTCGTAAATAACTATTATAGCGCTCTATATCTTAAAAATGTTATTTTATTAATATACATACCTATGACAAGAATATGTTTGTTCCATGTTAGGCATGATTTTTAAATGAATTGATTTTTATGAAATTAAATGTGATTTGGCAACACTGGTTAATATTTGATTTCTCAGCAAAGCAACAGAGTCGGCGCAGAAGCGTCAATACAACGTTGAAACCTGCTTATGTGCAGTTTGGTTGTGTTAGTCGTCGTGCTACTGTGTCCGCGCGCTTGTTGTCTTCGTTGTTGCGTATTTTAAGTGTTCTAGAACGTATAAATATGGAAAGAAGACATTGTGTGAACAATCCGAATAACTTTTGTTATATCTGTGGTAGTTATGTCGTAGTAAAGCAGAGACAAACTATAACTTCGTTTGTAAAAAATGTATACCACGCTTATTTTGTTGTAAAAATTGGCGACCAAGACAAGTCCTGGGCTCCTCATACTGTCTGTTCCGTTCGCGTTGAAGCATTAAGAAACTGGCAAAAAGGTAGGAAGAAATGTTTAAGCTTTGGTGTTCCTATGGTATGGCGAGAGCCTAGAAATCACAGTGATGATTGTTATTTTTGTTCGTGTAATGTTCAAGGATTCAACAGAAAAAATAAGAAACAAATTGTGTATCCAAATCTTGACTCTGCTATTCGACCAGTTCCTCATGGACCAGATGTACCGATACCTACCGCCCCAAAAGCACTAGAAAACGTAATATCGTCAGAATCAGAGGAATCTACTTGCGACCCAGATGACTCAGATTTCACACCAGATTTCAGAGAGCCCGAAGTGTTTAACCAGAGCGAACTAAATGATTTAATTAGAGATTTACACCTTCCAAAGGATGCATCCGAATTGTTAGCCTCCCGACTTCGTGAGAAACATTTACTGGCACCTGGCGTCACATCAAGCTTTTACCGGGATCGCGAAAAAGAGTTATGTGAATATTTTACTCAAGACGGACCGCTAGTGTATTGCAACAATATTCCTGACTTAATTTCAAAATTAGGAAATGTGCCGTATGTAAAAGAAGAATGACGCCTGTTTATTGACTCAAGTAAGCGTAGTTTAAAAGGCGTTTTATTGCACAATGGTAACGAGCTGGCCTCGCTTTCCGTTGCCCATTCGGTACATTTAATGGAAACGTATGAAAATTTTGAACTTCTTTTAAAGAAAATAAACTACCAAGAACATCAGTGGATGCTTTGTGGTGACCTTAAAGTGCTGTGCATGCTACTAGGACAACAAGGAGGTTATACAAAATTTCCATGCTTTATTTGTGAGTGGAATAGTCGAGCAAAGGATAGACATTGGACTCAAATAGAATGGCCCTCTAGAACAAGCCTTGCACCTGGTAGCAAAAATGTATTAAGAGATAGCTTAGTTGACCCCCAAAAAGTTTTACTGCCTCCTCTCCATATCAAACTTGGCTTGATGAAGCAGTTTGTTAAAGCCCTAGACAGAAATGGACAGTGTTTTAAATATTTGTGCGAGACATTTCCAGCCTTATCCGATGCCAAGTTAAAAGAATGTATTTTTGTTGGGCCGCAGATAAGAACATTATGCAAAGACAAGGATTTTCAAAACACAATGACCAATGTCGAGAAAAACGCCTGGGTTTCATTTAAAGAAGTAATTGATAAGTTTCTTGGGAACTCTAAGGACGAAAACTACGAAAATATTGTTCAAAATATGTTACAACACTTTCATCGTCTAGGTTGTAATATGAGTTTGAAAGTGCATTTCCTGTTTTCACACTTGAACTATTTTCCTGAAAATCTTGGAGCAGTTAGCGAAGAACAGGGAGAGAGGTTTCACCAAGACATTAAGGAAATGGAACGGCGATACCAAGGCAGATGGAGCATAACGATGATGGCGGGCTACTGCCGGATGTTAAAACGGGATATGCCCTTAAAAACATACAACCGAATGTCCGGACAACGCAGCTTTCCGGAAAAAAGACAAAGATTTCACTTAAAAAAGACTGAGTAAAGTATTTTTTTCCACTTTTTTAACTTGTATTCCACCTTTTTACTCAATAAACAAATAAATTTTTATATAAATATCGTTTTTTTTCATTTAATATTTGCAAAAAACCTTACGTGATACAAATAAATGCATACAATTTTTGAAATCAGCCAACCAAAATTATATAAAATCAGCTTTCAAAATAAAAACATCTGTCAAAAAGTTTAATTTTGTAGACCTGTGTAATTATTATAGTTAAGTCATAACTTTATTTTTATTAAAATTTAACATTATAAGACGTATTTTGTAGGCATCTCAGAAGAACGCGTTGGCCATATCCTACACGAAATTTTGGGCATGAAAAAGCTTTCGGCGCGATGGGTACCGCGTTTGCTCACACCGGAGCAAAAACGAAATCGGGTGACCGTTTCGGAGGAGTGTCTGGCCAGGATCCAACGCAATCCAAGGGATTTCTTCATGCGTTTCGTAACCGTGGATGAGACTTGGATCCACCACTACATACCGGAGACCAAGGAACAGTCGAAGTAGTGGACTTTTCCGGGCGAATCGGCTCTGAAGAAAGTAAAGACCGTTCCATCGGCCGGAAGGGTCATGGCGACTATTTTTTGGGATTCCTAAGGTGTGATCCTCATCGACTATCTGCAGAAGGGAAGGATGATCACGGGGCAATACTACAGCGATTTATTAACCCGATTCGATGCAGTATTGAAGGAGAAACGACCTCGTTTGCAGCGGAAAAAAGTGCTTTTCCACCACGACAATGCACCGGCTCATTCATACCGCATCGTTGTGTCCAAATTGAATGAGTTGCGCTACGAATTAGTCTCTCATCCTCCATATTCACCGAACCTAGTCCCCCCAGCGACTTCTTCCTATTCCCAAACCTGAAAAAATCGCTGGGAGGAAAGAGATTTGCCTCCAATGAGGAGGTCATCGCCGCTACAGATAGCTATTTTGCAGAACTCGAAACATCCTTTCCGACGGCTTGAAGAGACTGGAGCACCGTTTGAAAAAGTGTATTGATCTTCGAGGAGACTACATCGAAAAATAAAAATAAAAAACCACACCAATACCGTGTTTTTCTTGTCGATTCCGGAAACATTTCAAGTCGCCCTCGTAAGCATTCGGTAAACAATCAATGAGCCGAACACAAACTTTTGACTGGTTTGTTGGATTAATATTAGTGGTAAAAACAGATGTGGGAATGGAAATACGTTTCTGAAAGTGGTGTGTCCATTCTGAAATTCGGTAAACCAACTTGTAAACACTACTCTTGGTGCTTCATTCGCAAAAATTAAGTCGTATAAATAAAGTCGGTCAATGCATTGTGTTAGCGATAAACAGCATTTGAAATCATAAAAAATCAGTTTCATTTTTACATAAAATGACTATCCTTTAAATGCTGTTTAAACAAAGTTAGTTTGTTTACGCATGAATTGAAGACCTTTCGCAAGAAAGAGGTAAGTTCACTTATCGGCAAAAATGAGTTAAGTCTACTTTTTGACCCTATCGACTATTCCAAATCGTTAGGTGCAAGTAAAATGTAAATCCGTGTATATTTGGTTGCCTCACAAGCTATTTTGGCATATATCCTCCTAACTTAATTGGTTCAACAACGATGTAAGTCAGGAGTTATCTCTTCCTTGCGCCAATTATTATTGAAATGTCTAGTTTTATAACCTCAAATTATTTAGATTGAAGTGTCGTGCTGTTTCTGTTCAGTATTACATTAATTAAAGTTTGAGCAAACTGTTTATTATATAAAATGGAATCTGAGGGTAGTGACAGTGCAAGAGAGCATTTTTAGCTGTGGTTCTTCCGATAATTACGAACCGAATAATTCTAGTAACATTTCGAATTTGAGCAGTGACGAAAAAACTTTCCCCAAACCACAGAGAAAAATTAACCTACAAATGTGGGAAAGAAATAGTAGGAAAAAGAATTTGGCATTGGGAGAAGAGCACAAAAATTCGGTTAACGAGCACGTTACTGCAAGGACAGCCGGTGAAGACTGCAAATCTAGAAAGAGGTGTTTTCAAAGGATTGATCTGGAAAATCGGCAAAGAATTTTGCAGAAATTTAATGAATTGTGTGAACCAGTGGCGGCCCTTTAATGAGAGCAAGTGAGCAATTGCACCCCCTGGAATTATGAAACAAAACAAACCAAGCGGCGACTAACTGTGAAAGTATTTATTTATTATGTATATTATGTATTCATACTTTCATAGTTATTGACGAGGAACGTGGCACGCTAACAACGTACATACACCGAGCGTCGTCACAGATATACTGAGCAAAGCCCTACCGTTGCTCTCATAAGGCATTAACATTACATTGATGGTGGGGAGAACTGTATTTTGCCGTACTTCAATATCGTATAATACATAGCGTTGGAGCAACTAAACCAGACTGCACTCGGGCGTTATTGCGATGAACTCCGTGTCTTTTTTAGAAAACAACGCGTTTTCGCGTTTAATGTATAATGAAAAAATCGCAGTAAAAAATTTTAAACGGCCGATGCCTCAATTATGTTTAGAAAATAAACAATCTGTTAAAGGTAAAGACGTTATAAGAAAATTCAAAATGAATATTTATCAGAAAAATGACTGGATTTGTGGGTGTGAAATTAAAAATACTTTGTTTTGTTTTCCGTGTCTTTTGTTTGGTGGTGAACCGTCTTGGTCAAGGAACGGAATAAGAGACTTAATTCATCTTAGTGCTAAAATTAGTAAACATGAAAATTCCGAAGGGCATTTGAAAAATATATTTAGTCTAAGAATGTTAGGAAAAAATAACATTCAGAATGTTTTAGATTCATCATATAGAAAAGCAATTCAACAACACAATGAAAAGGTAACAAAAAATAGGCATGTGTTAAATTTAATAATAAATTGCATTAGATTTTGTGGCGCGTTTGAACTGGCACTTCGGGGTCATGATGAATAGCTAACGTCGAATAACAAGGGAATTTTTCGGGAATTGATAAATTTTACGGCAGAATTGGATAAATCGCTCAGAGATCACATCGAAGCAGCACCGGTTTTTAAGGGTGATAATCCCGATACAGAATGAGCTGCTTGATGCAATGTTGAACGTGTATCATGAACAAGTTGCCAGTGAAATTAAAGCAACCGACTTCATATCTGTGACAGCTGATGAAACCACAGATGTGTCCAATCAGTTTCAGTTGGTGGTTGTTTTAAGATATATTGTGAACGCGAGACCGGTCGAAAGATTTTGGAAATTTCTTCTGCTTAGTGGACATGATGCTAATTCTTTATCTGCCTCCATCCTTAACGAAATTAGTTTGCTTGTTGATGACCCAGAAAAACTGATTGCACAGAGCTATGATGGGGCAGCAGTCATGAGTGGTGCTATTAACGGCGTGCAAAGACATGTCCAAGACCAGTATCCAAGGGTTAATTTTGTACATTGTTATGCACATCAGACAAATCTAATTATGTCACATGCTACATCGAGCAGTAGTAATTGCAGAATTTTTTTTGCCAATCTGACGGAATTATGTACATTCTTCTCCACTTCACCACAACGAGCTGCAAGATTGGAAGAATTCCTTCAGAGAAAAAGCTTACTCGTTCTTCAAAAATAAGATGGAACTTCAATTCTAGGACAGTGAATACAATATATGAGCACCGAGAAGAAATAATTGAAGCTCTAGAACAAATCGAGGGAGAAGCTAGTTTACAAACTACCATTCATCAAGCTGGTGCCAATTTGCGAATTTTAGAGGAGGAAAATTTTATCTATTGGTTAACTTTCTTTCATAAAATTATGCCACATGTGGACATATTGTTTAATCAATTACAAAATGTCAATACAGATGCATTAAAAATCAAGAATAATTTAGATAATTTTGAACGTGCTATTGGAAAAAGTCGAACTGAAATCGCTGACACAGATAATCAGTTGGTTAAACAAAATGACCCACAACTGACTCCTCGACCATCAAAGCGGCGAAGAGTAACTGATGGTAGCCAAAGAAGGAGGGAAACTATTGAAGTGTGCGATATTATTTCGGTATACAGGGCACTTAATATTAGCAAACTTAATTTCTTTTAAACAGTTCTCCTCCTTTCAAAAAAAATTTTCGGAAGATTGCCTTAAGAAGCAGTAAAATTTTATCCATGCCTCAATGAAAGCAGACTACGAACTGAATTAAGCGTTCTATGTTCTAGAGAAGAATTTAGGCAAAATATAGAAGTCGGTGTTGTAGGTCTGCTAGGTCTTCTGCTGGATGGATTAAGCGACACCTTTAATGAAGTTGTTACGCTTTTAAAAATTGTCATTACAATCCCAATGACAACGTCCGAAGCGGAACGCCAGTTTTCATGGCTGACGAGAATAAAAACTTTCCTGAGAAATACAATGAAAGAAGAGAGATTAAATACCCTTACTATGTTATCTTGTGAAAAAGAATGTATAAATGATTTCCCAAACTTTAATGAAAAAGTGACAGAACTATTCTGCAAGTCAAAGACACGTAAAATGGACTTCGTTTATCGTCAGATGTAATTAAACTGTGTAGTGTAATATTTACTATTCCCTCAAAACAAACTCTACAATGAACAGTACCTGTCTGGAATAGTACGTCGGTGAAATTTATAAGGATTGGGTAAGCGTTTTCGTATTAGACTTTTTAATTTTGAAATTATGCACTCCCTATGTGAACCACCCCGAGCCGCCACTGGGGTGAACTGATCGTTTTGAGAAAGAAGTTTTTGAATGACCCTTGTAACTTGATATATAATATTTGCATTATCATTACATGAGATAATAATAAATATAATATACATTTAACGCTCTAATTTGTATTGGATCACTTATATTCTTTGATCAAATTATGTATACTACACGAACACAAAAAGTTCTCGTAATATTACATATGTAAGTGCTAATTACTATTCTGGCTTTGATTATAATGGATATACTTCATGAATCGTTGCAGTTAACAAGAAAAATCTATTATACAAATGCATGTACATTTTAATTTTATAACACCGGTTTTTGTATAAATAGATTGCTTGAAATTGTGCTAATCGGTGTAGGTAGTTTTCAAATTGCCATCTCAACAGAAACCAGTTATTCAACAATTCGATACCAATCATATGAGGAGTTGTTGTTCCTTCTTTAACGAAATATTTCTTTTATTATACTTTTATCACTCGTCTCTATTCTTAAGTACTTTAAAGTAATTAATTTTTAATTATGTATTCGTTCATATTAGATTGAGAATATACTTTGTAAAAATAAATGTTCATAGAAATGATATACTTATCCGGTTAGGCAAATAATTTTATAACGTACCATACGATTCGACAAATTGCGTAATGCATAGCGAAAAATTATGTAAACTTATTATGTAGACATTAATAAACGGCTATTTTTATCTAAATCCAATACATTTGTAATTTTATTCTCTCACAGATATTTTAGTTTTTACCAAAATTACTGATGCGTAATCTAATTACTAGAGAACGGACGCAATTTCCATAAAACGCAATCGGCAATTGGAATTGTGTATAACGTCGCTCAGTACATCCCGGCGTAATTCAATGAAGTATTTGTTTCTTACTCGGACACCTGGTCTCGCCGCGATAACAATGGACAAGCCAGCTATTGTATTCGAAGAATATAGCGTTTTTTAAAGTGTTTTCATGAGCGTAGATAGAAGCGGGGTTTTTATAATGTATTTTATTTATTAGTTTATATTTCGTAAGATAAATAAAGTGCTGTGAGTAAGTTTCTTGTTTTCATAGTTTTAACTGTTAATTACATCGTAATTTTTGTGATAGATCCTGTTTAATATCGTTTGATTGAATCTATTTCTACCAATTATTTCGACATAAGAGTGTGCATTGAATTTCGTTTAGTTTCAATAACTTACGCACACATTTTTAGTTTTCATTTATTTAGATCTAGAGCATTGTTTAAGTTACTTTTTCAGACATGATATGGAAGAATGTCGAGAACGGCATTGTAAAACAATGGCGAGTTGGATTGACGGTCATACTGATTCTATGTCCATTGTCAGTGATTCCGAAATTGATTACAAAATCCGTAAAATATCGTCAAAAATTCGTGACTTAGGATCGCAAACACATCTGAACCCTGTAAAACTTTTATGGCGGCTAATATTCCATTAAATAAACTTAGCAATCTCACTTTAAAAATATTTCTGAAAAAATATACTGATCGAAATGTTCCTGATGAATCAACTTTACGCAAATATTATGTTTCTAGGTGCTATACGAGAACAGTAGAACGCATTAGAAGCCATCTTTTAAATCAATACATATGGATAAGCGCCGACGAAACGGTGGATATGTTAGGACGCTGTCTGGTAAATGTTGTAGCTGGTGTACTACATCCAACTATTCCCTATAACTCATATGTAATAGCAACAAGTGTTATAAATAGAGTTGATGCGGAAACAGTTGCTGAAACCATTAAGGAGAATACGCAAAAAATGCTTCATTCGGACGCCACGTACAAAGAAAAAATACTTTTATTTGTCAGTGATAGTGCTGCGTATATGTTAAAAACAGGCAGACTATTGAAGAAATCATATCCTAATATGCTGCATATTACTTGTGTATCACATGCTCTCCACAGAATCTGTGAATATATCAGAGACACTTTTCCGGAAGTTGATAGACTTGTATCAGCTTTTAAAAAAGTTTTCAGAAAAGCACCATTGAGAGTAGCTCTTTTCCATCTCTGTCACTGCCTCCCACTCCAGTAATAACTAGATGGGGAACATGGCTGGAAACTACTAGTTATTATGCTGAGAATTTCGATAGTCTAAAAGATTTCGTAACACTGCTAAAGGAGGATGCTAGAAGTATTGGTGAGTGCAAGGAGCTCACACAAATCCCAAATTTAAAAAATCAGTTGTACTTTCTTCACGAACACTTTGGAAAATTGCCAAAACTAATCACTTATTTTGAAAATCGAAATCTCAAATTAAATGACGGATTAACCACATTAGATGTGGCTGTTAATAATTTGAAAAGAATTCCAAGTGACTTCGGATGTGGCCTTCGGCAAAAGTTTGAAGCAATTCTTGATAGAAATCCAGATTTAATTACGTTGCAGCAATTATGTATGGAGACAATTCCACAAAATCTAACGGCTAAATATGAAGAAATAAAAGAATATTTCCAGTATGCACCTATAACCAGTTGCGATGTAGAAAGGACGTTTTCTATTTATAAGGATGTACTTAATTCAAAGAGAACAAAATTGACAGAAGAAAACCTTGAGAAACTATTGCTAGTCAATATTAATACTCCTTTACTCAACTTGAACGACAAAATGAACAAATAAAAATGTTCCAATTATAGAAATAAAATTAAAAACTTTAAAAATACAACTTTTTAACAAATACATATGTATTTCGTAATTTTATAGATCACCACCGGTTCGTTTTCCAATTATATAAATAAAATTAAATATTTTAGAAATACAGCCTTTCGCCAGTACTGCACTGGGTGGTAAGCGTGTCCGTTCTCTACTAATTACTGGGAAGTATGTATATTCTCTCCCATTCAAAATTAATACACCTTATTCATTATTAAATAAATATATTTAAGAACTTATACCTGTATACTGGTTTTTCATCTTAAACATATTCTATGCCATAAGATCATACAAGGACCCAATAAACATTAATGAATTTACCTATTAAACAGATACTGATAATGCCTTGGTAGTCGTTCAAGAAAACTTTAGTATTGTATTGATTCCTGATCTTGTGCATACCCGTATGATTGCCGACGTTTCTATACAATTTGAGAGGACCTGGAATGCCGCTGTGCGATATGAGGAATGTTTGTTTTTAGTGTTGCATATAGCCTCACAGAGGGCACCGATAATAAAACGTCAGGTGTCAAAATTAATCTCAATCTTCCGTTAATAAAAATCTAAAGTTTCATCAAGAAACGGTAAGTGATTTAGTCATAGTGAATTTTTAAAGTTTATAAGTTGATTGAAAAATGGAATTCAGCAAAAAAAAAAAATTTCGCACTATAATTTTTAACAAAGGATTAACTCGTAAACAATGTCTTGCTGCGTTGATTTCTGTTTTTGAAGATGAAGCATGACATCAATCGAGAATTTTACGTTGGAACTGTGAATTCCAACGTGGACGCACCAGTATCAACGACGATCCAGGGATAGGAACGCCAAGAACAGCAGTTACCCAGAAAAACATCGACGATGTGTGCTGCTTGATTAAGGAAGATAGACATGTGATATATCGCGAAATTGAGATATCCATGGGTATTTCAAAGACCTCAATTTAAATGATTCTACATGATGAACTGAAGTTGATGAAGGTGAAGAAATTTGAAGAAACTGGTAGCGCGTTAGACGTACCCCAAGAACCACGAACAGTGCGGATGCCAGAGAACCTGCAGACAGTGAGGGAAGTTTTTGAACGCAGTCCTCGCCGTTTGGCGCGCCAGCAATATCGAATTTTAGGCATCAGTAGAAGAGAAGATCATACCATTATATCGAATGCTAAAAGAGATAAAATGCAACCCTTACAAACTGAAAATTGTTCAAAAAATTACCGAAAGAGACAAGGAAGCAGGACTTGCACCACCATGAATGGGTTGTTACGGGAAAGCCCAGATATTCTGAATAATTTGCTAATGACCGATGAAGTATATTTTCAATTCTTTGAAAATGATAACGAACAAACAGTGACCCTTGATTCAGAACGGAACTGTTATCTCTCGTTTCGGGGAAATCGCTTGCCCAGCTTGGTTGCCCGACCTCGGTATACCAGACTCTTTTCCTGTAGTTCCTAAAAGACCGCGTGTTCAAGAGGCGCATTATGAGCATTCAAGAACGCAAGCAAGCCCTTGTTGACGAAGTTGCAGCCATTGATGAAGACCTACGGAGGCGCGTCTATGACAACTTCAAGAAATCTTCGCAACAATGCATTGATAGTGAGGTAAACCAGTTGTCTTCGGTTATATTACGGTTGGAATTTGCAATAGGGCGAATTAGAGACAGTACAGGTTGTGTTGGTACAGACAGTTGTCTTGGCTGGGTTGTGTTATTTTCCTTTTGAGTGTATACAAATGCATGGATCAAATAATGTGTACGAGCGTCACACAAGCACATTATCTTTAGACCGTACTTTACAGGCTTACTCTTCAAATACATACGAAAACGACACTTCCCACGAGAACCAACAAGCATTTCGTCCATAGTCACATATTCTCCACATGAATAATTAACACTACAGTTCTCAATCAAGCGGTAAATAGTTGAGAGATAGCAGCAAGTTTATAGCCATCTGCCATACGTTGTGGCTTAGTACTTGGGCCGCCAAATCTCAAGGCTGCAAGTAGGAAGCTAAACCTTTTTTGCGTCATTGTCGCACGAAAAATGTCACGTAATTTTCTCATTTGTTTTGTCTATAAGTTCATCTATATTGTATTCGTCAAGTAAGAAATTGGGAGCCCGATTGGGTGTGGAGGGTTTGTCGATACGGGCTGGCCCTGAAAGACCAGGAATATGTGACACTGTTAATGAAACGAGTAGTGCTGGGTACAGGGCATCGTTTCGCCCACTTTTTTCTATTTTTCCATAGTAGTAACCATTTGCATCATTCTCGGGAACATCGCTTAGATCAACTTCATCAGGTAAATTGTCATTTTCGTTATTACTTTCACTACTACAGTCGGTATCACTGTTATGATTACTAATAATCGTTTCTGCATCAGAATTGTCCCAAAAATTTTTAGCTAACCTCTTTAATTTGTGTTGAACTAATGATCTCTCTTTTTATCGCGCGCACGTTCCATTACTAACAAAAATGTAAAAATTTAATTCCAACACTAATGGTATACCAAGGTCAAATGTCAAATACAACCGTATTTTGACAACTAATACGGCGAACAAAATTGTTTAGCATTTAAGGAAAATAGATGGCGCTTGATGTATCCAGATTGAGCAGTTTTATAGCAAACTGTAATTCAATTTGTGGTAGGGTCAAAATTGACCCCGGCATACCAGTTAAGGGTTAAGGAAATTTCTATTTATTTTTTTCCCAGCTTTCGTATATGTGACAAAAATGTTAGTTGGCTACGCATATGTATATACTAACATTTATACTATACTAACATATTCATACTATACCAGTGGCGGCTCTTTAATGAGAGCAAGTGAGCAATTGCACCCCCTGGAATTATGAAACAAAACAAACCAAGCGGCGACTAACTGTGAAAGTATTTATTTATTATATATATTATGTATTCATAGTTATTGACGAGGAACATGGCACGCTAACAACGTATATATACCGATCGTCGTCACAGATATGCTGAGCAAAGCCCAACTATTGCTCTGTTAAGGCATTAACATTACATTGATGGTGGGGAGAACTGTATTTTGCTGTACTTCAATGTCGTATAATACATAGCGTTGGAGCAACTGAACCAGACTGCTCTCGGGCGTTGTTACAATGAATACGGTATCTTTTTTACAGAACAACGTTTTCGCGGTTAACGTATAATGAAAAAATCTTAAACGGCCGATGCCTCAATTATGCTTAGAAAATAAACAATCTGTTAAATGTAAAGACGTTATAAGAAAATTCAAAATGAATATTTATCAGAAAAATGACTGGATTGTGGGTGTGAAATTAAAAATACTTTGTTTTGTTTTCCGAGTCTTTTGTTTGGTGGTGAACCGTCTTGGTCAAAGAACGGAATAAGAGACTTAATTCATCTTAGTGCTAAAATTATTAAACATGAAAATTCCGAAGGGCATTTGAAAAATATATTTAGTCTAAGAATGTTAGGAAAAAATAACATTCAGAATGTTTTTTATTCATCATATAGAAAAAGAAGTCAACAACACAATGAAAAGGTAACAAAAAATAGGCATGTGTTAAATTTAATAATAAATTGCATTAGATTTTGTGGCGCGTTTGAACTGGCACTTCGGGGTCATGATGAACAGCAAACGTCGAATAACAAGGGCATTTTTCGGGAATTGATAAATTTTACGGCAGAATTGGATAAATCGCTCAGAGATCACATCGAAGCAGCACCGGTTTTTAAAGGATTATCAAAAACGACACAGAATGAGCTGCTTGATGCAATGTTGAACGTGTATCATGAACAAGTTGCCAGTGAAATTAAAGCAACCGACTTCATATCTGTGATAGCTGATGAAACCACAGATGTGTCCAATCAGTTTCAGTTGGTGGTTGTTTTAAGATATATTGTGAACGCGAGACCGGTCGAAAGATTTTGGAAATTTCTTCTGCCTAGTGGACATGATGCTAATTCTTAACGAAATTAGTTTGCTTGTTGATGACCCAGAAAAACTGATTGCACAGAGCTATGATGGGGCAGCAGTCATGAGTGATGCTATTAACGGCGTACAAAGACATGTCCAAGACCAGTATCCAAGGGCTAATTTTGTACATTGTTATGCACATCAGACAAATCTAATTATGTCACATGCTACATCGAGCAGTAGTAATTGCAGAATTTTTTTTTGCCAATCTGACGGGATTATGTACATTTTTCTCCACTTCACCACAACGAGCTGCAAGATTGGAAGAATTCCTTCAGAGAAAAAGCTTACCTCGTTCTTCAAAAATAAGATGGAACTTCAATTCTAGGACAGTGAATACAATATATGAGCATCGAGAAGAAATAATTGAAGTGAAATTTATAAGGATTGGGTAAGCGCTTTTGTATTACACTTTTTAATTTTGAAATTATGCACTCCCTATGTGAACCACACCGAGCCGCCACTGTACTATACTAACATATTCAATTAAGACAATTTATTATCAATAAATGTGTAAACAGAGTTGAAAATTGCAGTGTGACGTGTTTCCAAATATAACTAACCTACGTTCATTCTTAAATAAAAATTTAGTTTAGTAATAGCAACGTTTATCACAATTAGTTACAAATTTATGCATAAAATAATGCTGTTGTATTAGTGTAAGTTCCGATACTAAAACAAAGTTGTTTTAAACACTGGAATAATATAACTAAAAGTAAGATTCTTTTGTCCAAATGCATCGTCCAAAACGTGTATAATATTTCAATAGTTTAGCAGTCAACAAGTATTCGTTATCTATTGTATAAATAAATTATTTTCTTTATGCTAACTGTCAAATACAAAATAATAGTATGTGATGAAATTAGGAAGCTAGATTAGTGATAAAAAATCAAAAATTTCCAAGTTATTTTGATCCTATTTATACAATATTTAGCGTTTAAAGAACGCAACCATTTTCACTAGCGTACAACACCAACAGGAATACACAATGCACGTTGCGTGCGGGAGTTCAGTTTCTCAGGTCCTAGTATACCGCCTCGCTTTCCTGCTCGCCTGATATTTGCGCGCCTTTGAATCGCTTTCATTTAGGATACATAAATGACTTTTTACTAATCATACTCCTAATAGTTTATTAATAAATAATTTCGAAAGATACTAAAACAGAAAATATTCTAAATTTTTATCTGTAATTACTGGAGATTTTAAGAAAAAAAACTGTACAGTTTCTACTCGATGTGAAGAGGTCACTCGGCGTTACGCGGCATCCCTTCCCCTTAAATGATATCGCGCCCAAACTAGTACGTGTTTCAAAAACATCAAATCGTTGTTAAAAAAAATAAGTGCACGTATCTAGGAAAATACAATTTATAGAATTGCTACATAAATCTATTTTCAGTAATTCATTTCAGCACGTGACTATGTAATCAAAATAAATAAGGAGTATACTTGCATTCGAAAGTTGCATAAATCGTATGGTAGGTCTTATTATAATAAATGCAAAAAAAAAAATAAAACAATTGAGCTTATAAGAAAATTATCTCTACGTGAGTTTTTCTGTTTCTATTAAAATACATGAGGTAGATTGGAATGTAACTGTTCTTTTTTTCAAATCGCTTTAACCTTGAAACCTATTTATTATTCATCATTAAACCGAGAGATATCGTACAAATACCTTAATTATACTCGATCTGTAATGAAAAAAAAAACCAACAAGTAAAATATTACTTTAGCAGCGTTAACGAACATCAAACGTTAAAAATATCCCTAGTAAGTAGATTGCAGTAACTCAACCGCGGTTAGTATAAACTCCCCGATGCCAGACTTGAGGAAATAAAAAGATAAAAGAAAGCAACCAACGCGAAGTAAACAGTATACAAAATCAACATGCTTCATAATTAATGTAAGAAAATTGGGCACGCCAAGAAAACGACGCTTTAGGATATTACATAGTCTCAATCTACATGTTAGACATGTGTATCGAGTACAGTTCGGAATAATGCGGGAAATATTTATGGCAACGCTGCAGTTTAATAAATTTTGTCATTTTACAACGAGACAAACAATGGCAGTTATATTGGCTATCATATTTCATTAATATGACAAAGTGTATTTAGATATTAAAGGTGGACCGTGTTGGATACTAGATGTCTAGTTGAACAGCGTACATCTGAGATGTCTATGGTTGGGGTTAGGATTGCACCACCCTGCACGTACACCAGGACACAAATTCAATCGATCTAAGTGGAATACAGCCCAGGGAGGTGGCCGATGTTGTAATTTTTTAAAATAATATTAATGGAAGAGCTGTCAACATCCTCGAAGGCAAGTGGACACTCAGACTCATCTCCCTCCCAAAAACGTGCATAGCGTGTATTGTTTACATGCAAACTTTTTTTTCGCATAATACCCTACAAATATGGCGACTATACACTGGAATCTTTGCTATATAATTACACAGGCAGCCAGGCATTTTGAATAATAGAGAATCAAATTCGACAAAGGGCGATATAGCAGAGGTTAGAGAGCGCAAATTTTGGGTGTATTTTTCACCTTTGCCTATTAACATATTCCAGTAGTTCATACGAAATTTGAAATTTCATACTTTTATCTATCACACGGTGCAAGTTTGCTCTCAAATCGTAACCATTTTCTGTTATAACTTACCTTTGCAGCAGCTAGCTCTTCCTTGTAATTGTATTCTGGGCATGTGTCTTCGTTTGATTCCGGTAATGTAAGAGATATACGTATAGTTTTAGCACTTTCCTTGCATTTTTTGTCGTCCACTTTATGTGCATTAAGAGAAATTAGTGCTGGACGTTTTATATCTGACATTTTTCATCACTTTTATCAACACAATTCACTCTACAACCCGGTTTCGCTCCAACATATTTAAATATACTACACACTTACACACATCTAACCTATTTTAGATTGCGCACGCATGGCATTGCGCAGTGCGTGGTCATCTGTCAAAAGGACTGTAAATAAAGGTTTGTATCTAAAATATGACAATTTTTTGCGTTACTAATTTAATCTATAGTCCGGAAGAGGGCAGGATATACATGTTTTCTTTCATTAAAATGAATATTATTTTACACATCACATAACTCATATTACTTATAGATTCCATTTTATTTACGTATCTGTATACATAGAACTTTACAATATTAATTAATAATTAAAAATATAAATCGGACAGTTACCAAACTAATTGCAAATAGTTTTCAATTTGTGTTAACCAGTGCATTGTGTATGTTGAAAGTAATAAAATTCTTTGATAGACATAGGCACGATCTCTGGGGAACTGACCTCACTCCCAGAGTATTCAAGCCCTTTAACAAAACAACGGTCAGCCACAGAAACGGCCACTATCAAATATTTATCATGTAACCATTCGAAAAGTGTATACTTTAAATGTTCTCGGGCAACGGTAGCTATTGCAAATATTTAAGTTTCAAGTAATGGAATTATAATCATTACTATTTGCAGTGAACAGCATATGTTATAAACCTGGGGCGAAGGTTATAAAATTAAAAATTCTTTCAATGGAGACTGTGGTTAAATAATAATTTAAAAAAGGTATATAACCCCTTACCACAATTATTAGTCGTATCCTAAATACGTATTTCGACAACTAAGTTGTCATCATCAGTAGGTAAAAACTACTAATTAAAGTCACACGGGGCACAATAAAGTAAGATGAACGCTTCCGCACAACTACTATACACTGCAACCCTGTAAAGACTCCAGAGTCTTTACAGGGTTGCAGTGTATAGTAGTTGTGCGGAAGCGTTCATCTTACTTTATTGTGCCCCGTGTGACTTTAATTAGTAGTTTTTACCTACTGATGATGACAACTTAGTTGTCGAAATACGTATTTAGGATACGACTAATAATTGTGGTAAGGGGTTATATACCTTTTTTAAATTGTTATAAAATTAGTTTAAAAATAATTTGTAACTAATTTATTCCGAATTAGATACATAAGAAAAAGTTCATTAATTTTGTGCTTTAGTTAAAATATACTGGATGTCTCATAATTTCACTATGGATAATATCCGCGCTATTTGGAAAGATAAAAAAAACTGTTTCAGCAAACATTTTTAACCTCTTTTTAATCCTATTTTTAAGAGCTAGCTGGTATTTACTACATAAATTATCGCCACCTCTTTGATCAGTAACATAGAAAATAGGTTTGTTCTAGCACAGAATCCCTGATAGTTTGATGTACTTTTGTAGTGCGCATGTGCAAGTAAATTATTAATTTGAAATTAGTTTCCAATTGCGAATGCTAGAACAAGCCAAACATACTGCGCGACATCTGCCCCAAATGTGTGATACTAAATAGCAAAAGTATATAGTTCCCATTTCCGATTATTAGGTATTCTGACACCATAACCAATTATATATGTTATACTTATAAATATTATCATATTTTTTAAAAAAATTCTTAAGTAATTTAAACCACTATTCCCGTTAAAAAGAAAGTGATATCGTTTACTTTAATACACTCGAATTGATCTGAAATACACTTCACCTGTTACAGCGTTATGCGCATGTCCCAAATTTCAAATTTTATTAGAATCCAGGAATTGTTTGGATGATCCACAATCAACCTGCTATTAGCAAGAAATTAGTAATTTCACTTGCCAGAACACAATATTAGTATTACGCATGCGCTATACAATACCTAATAGTTTCTTACTGCTGCTAGAACAAACCTAATATCTACAACACTAGGTTAATAACAACTGCTCGCCGAATCGATCGCTTAAGATTATTGAATTTAAGAGATTAGTTTTCAACAACCAAATCCATCCAAGCCCAAAAAACAAGTGGAACGAAAGAATAAAAGTTAGTAATGTGTGACATCTCCCCTAGCTCTAATAACTGCTTTGTATTTGCCGTAGTTGGGGAATATTATCTTACTTGAAGAAATGAACGGCTTGTTCCAATACCTGGAGATTAATAGGAGCTGATAAATGTCGTCTTACTGATCATTTTAGAGTATTCCATACGTGACATATTGGATTTCAATCTGGACTTTGTGGTGGCTAGCCCATGAATACTGATCTTTTGTAAGTAATCCAAAACTAGTCTAGCGATGTGGGGCCTCGCATTAGCCTGCGTGAAAATGAAATTGTTCCCTATAAATGCAAAAGGCGTTACATCCTCCTGAATAATGTTTTCTAGGTAGTATTCAGCATTCATTGACCTTTGGCTAATAGCGATTAATTATGTGCAGGCGTCAACACAAATAGTTCTTCAGAACATTCTTGATCGACCACCAAAGGGCTCGCTTTGAGAGATTGTGCAGTTATGATATCTTCCTTCAGTTCTTCACCATACTCTTTCGCGACCATCTGGTGATTTTAAACTTACTTTAATCTCGTACGAAAACAAAACTCGGTTCCAGTCTTCAACTGTCTAATCTGCATAATTTCTGGCACACCTCAAACGTTATAGTCTGTGTGATGCGGTAAGTAATGGTTCAATGGCAGGTGGCTCTCCTACTATTCAATATTTTCCCTCAACCTTCTCCGTACAGTTAAAGTAGAAACTCTGATATTTCTGACGTCTTCAAGCTTGCTACTGAATTCTGCGTTTGTTATCCGCGTATTGGTGAAAGATTGTAGCTTCAAAAAACTTGCTAGTCGTTTCTACGTTGATCATGTCTTCTCGAGTGCGATTCGGTTTCCTTAGATCTTCTAACCATTCTACTTACTATCGAATGATTAACTTAATTCTATACATGCAAAAAAATTAAACTCGTAATTAACTTCAACGACTTTAACTGTGACTTTTTTTTACCAGAAATGTCAAAATTACTTTGCAGTGAGATAAAGCTACTAGATCATGTTAAAATAAAATCATAAAATTTTTAGAAAATGCAAAAATATATCAAAAGCATTGAGTGGTGCATTAATTTTGAACATGGGTTTATAAACGTGGCTTCAAAAACTTTCCTTATTATAGTAGGCTGTTTTTTAAGTAATTAAGTAATCAAAGATTGAAGAAACTTCAAATTCTGACAGGCGTCGTAACGAGCGATCAAGATAATTTGTAATCGAGTCAACCTTGAATCCGAAATCGTATGTATTTGCTTGAACTGCACTTACATTACAAACGTCAAGTAAAATGTCAGTTGACAGCTACAATAACAACAGTTAATGTAAACTATGCAACTGAGGACGAATGTATTTACGACATACAATTTCGGTTTCAAGGTTGACTCGATTACAAATGAGGAGGGTTCATGCAAAAGCAGACATGTCCATATGAACAAGTTTCGAGAAAAACAGCAAAAACATTTACATCAAAGGACGTTTTATTTAACAAAAATTTTTTTTGAACACAGCGATCGTGATCTCTTAACTCATTTTTCAATAAAAACAAAACCAATTTATATTTTCCTCAGATATTTTTAACAAACAAAAATGGATTTGTCTGCTTTTGCATGATCCCCACAGATAAGTCTGGTTTTGTTTGAACTCATATGGGATATTTCTGGGTTTGTTAAAATACGGTTGCATAAAATAAAAATATTACTCCTTTATTAAAAACTCTAAACAAAATAGAAAATAATGTTAAATGTGCATTTCTTTGTCTTCTTCAATACAATCACATATTTCAGCATCTTCTTCTTCTTCTTCTGGTTCATCCAACTGCATGACATTTTCCTCCAAAATATTTTTAAAAAACTTCAATTCAGGAAGGTTCTGCCATTGAACATCATCTTTATTAAATTGCTTTTCCAATAGGGTTACAACATTTTTCTTTTTGTCCGTAGAAAGTGCAGTTATTTTTGCTACGTCCTCTTTTTATCAGGGAGCCATATTTTTCGCCGTCATTTTCAAAACGAAAAAATTGACACCCCTTGTATCGGACTGTAGTGGTGTTCCTCGATATTTTTTTTTTATATAAATTTTCTTTAAATCTTTGATAGTGCTCAGTTTGTTGTAGGTTTCTGAAAGTTTTTTGATATTATACAGGTTCCAATCTTTGCCTAATTCTCGAACTCTTCCAACTTGACTATAAAAACCATTATATTTTTCAGGATTGAGAATTACACTGTACTTCTTCAGAATTTTTTCGACACGCCCAAAAACACGATCGGCCGGCAGGTATGAGTGTCCTCTTACTGGAAAATGAATTATAACTTCCTTAACATTTTCTGGGGCTTCATGTCTTAGCCAATAGGCCAACATATGGATAATGTGGGAGTTTTTATTTTGGCCCCCACAGCCATCACAAAACAGTCTTATTAGTTCTAAATCAGTTAGGTCCAGAGATCTAAGATGGGCTAGTAATGCGGATCCTATTTCTGTTGAGCCACGGCTCGCCTGGTTTTCAGACCAGGTATAGAAAACAGGATTTTTTGATTGTAATGCATCCTGAATAGGTGTTTTTGGTAGTGGATGTATTTGCTGGAGGTCAAAACAAAATGTAACACTTTTTTCAGGCGTTTCATTTAGCAGAGTGTAGAAACTGTTTGCTCTAAGTTTATGAATTCTTAATTCTGTAATTAGTTGTGCTTTATTTGGTCCTTTTTGTTTTATTGCATTTTTCAAATTGATACACGTCCCGCAAACATCTGAAGCTGGAGAAGCGAATCCAATGTTAAACTCTCCGTAAAAAATTCGTTTAAACATTGATTGTGATGTGGTAAAATCAGGGTTTTTCACATTATACATCTCGCTCAATTTTTTAATATTCAGTTCACATGACACATAAACACGGCTGGATTTGCTTCTGTTGTAATGACTCTCAGAGGCTGGAAGGTTCTGTAGAAATTCCCGAATTTTTTGCTTTTTTTCAATGTTTTTATTACCGTAACGATCACCTCCTCGGTTTTCTTTTGGTACATTGCCTCTTTGTATAATTTTCTGAATAGTACACAACCGATTTTTTGTAATATCGAATACAGACAAAAAAAAGTTTCTGCAGACCGTCAAACTTTCTGTTTTGTTATTACTCCTGTATGTACGGAAAAAGTAAACAGAAATAAATAAAACACACATAAGATGTTTTAGATTTACACTTTATTAATAAAATAATGACAGCTGTTTCGCTAACACAGTAGCTTCTTCAAATTCAACTTAAGACTAAAGATACATACAAGATACAGCGTTAATCAGATAGTTGACCCAAGTTAAAATTCTAGGAACTATTACATTTATATTTTGCTTTTTGAAAACTATACCATGTCCTACTTGTGTGAGGTTTAAGTATAAAAATATAGTATAAGCAACTATGAAACAATATTTCAATGGGTGAACAGATTTAACAGTGGGGATGAATTCAAGTCTAATTTATCGTTTAGTAACATTTCTGAGTTTTTAAGTTTATTAATTTCTAAAAACTCAGAAATGTTACTAAACGATAAATTAGACTTGAATTCATCCCCACTGTTAAATCTGTTCACCCATTGAAATATTGTTTCTTAGTTGCTTATACTATATTTTTATACTTAAACCTCACACAAGTAGGACATGATATATGAAAGGAAAATATAAATGTAAAAGTTCCTAGAATTTTAACTTGGGTCAACTACCTGATTAACGCTGTATCTTGTATGTATCTTTAGTCTTAAGTTGAATTTGAAGAAGCTACTGTGTTAGCGAAACAGCTGTCATTATTTTATTAATAAAGTGTAAATCTAAAACATCTTATGTGTGTTTTATTTATTTGTGATATGGATTTACATCAAGCAAAGGTCGAAACAATTAAAGAAAAGTAAACAGTATGTACAGACTTTGATTTCCTTTTTTCGGGAGACACCCCATCCTTAGGTCGACGTTTTTTCGGGTTCACAGACAGATACCAGATGGCACAACTTCTGATCTTGAACAATTTTAGAAGGATTTTCGTAAAACTTGTCTCTAGTCTTTTTAACATCGTTTACTTTTACCAAATTGCACTTATACGCCTTACTATTGTGATTACAAGGCCGCACTTAGTGCCTTAAATTTGGATCGGCATTAGAATATCTAAAATTGTAAATAATGATACAGAGAGATATAACCTCAACACTAATTTTTACCTTTGATGTTTTTCTTTCTCGCGTTTCAGCATTTTCGGCGTCTTCTTTCTGCTGCCCACATTGATTGCAGCAACTGTAGTATTCATTGCGTATTTATTTATTACTGTTTATCTTCAACAACACCTTCTACAATAACAGCACGAATAACACTCAAGTCTTACTCAAGTGCAATGTTCAACAAGTAGTAGAAAAGACGTCGGTAAAACAGGAAGCGTAAAGAAGCAAAAATGCTATTTGGATATGTCTTATTTTTTAATGGAAACATGAAAGAAATTACTATTTTTAATGGGATTTGTCTCGTTTTGTCCAATTTTAGTTTTACTTGGGATATGTCTGCTTTTGTCTGAACTATTTTTAATGGGATTTGTCTCGTTTTGTCCAATTTTAGTTTTACTTGGGATATGTCTGCTTTTGTCTGAACTCGATATTTTTAGATGCAAAATACTGTGAGATCTGTATGGTTTTGAGAGATTCTGAAAAATGCAAGTCATAGAAACCATTTCAAGTATTACAAAACTGACAAAAAGTTAATTTAGGGGTGAAATGGACATGTCTGCTTTTGCACGAACCCTCCTCAAATTAGGTATCTTGATCGCTCTTTACATAAATTCAAATTATAAACGCTTATATTTTTTAATGCAATATTATTTAAGGAGTACATAGGTAATGTAGCTATAATTCGCGAGGATGAAGTTTCAAATCCGAGTGAATTATAGCCATTATGTGCGAGTCAAATATGATATTTTTATTTTATCTACGACTATAAACATAAATAATCAAACTTTATTAGTATAACACACACTTTGTCAAAAAAACCTTGATTCAAGCGTTAACTAAGGTGAATTCAAAAATAATTGTATATAATGTAATTATGAGTTTACAGAATGCAATTATGATCAGTATATAGAGGAAAGGCACCAAATATGGAATACCATTTTCATTTTGGACTATACTCGACACAAATTCTACTTTACAAAGAGAACAAACTAATATAGCCGATTAGCAATGTATTTAGAAGACTTGCTTCACAGTTTTGGACATCAATTTTAATGCAATTTTTAAAAACAATAAAAAATTCAATAAGCTGTGCTTCTGCTATCATACAAAATAGGACGCCTAATTTGGAATACCTATATACCTAATATGGAATAGGGAAAATGCGTATTACATTAAATGTATTGCGGTTATTTATTTCAAACTTAATTGATTACAAACTAACTTTAATATTTATTTACAAAAATCGCAAACAAAAACGTTGCTATCTGCTCCAGAGCAGGCTTCATGAGCCCATTTTTTGCACAAAACGCACAAAATCCACACTTCACCAGCCCTATCTTCTGAGAATCGAAATTCACAGAACATACATACTGCATCTTCTTCAGGATTTTGTATTCCTTTCTCACAGAATGACTCATCTTCTGAAGAATCTTGCAGAGTTAACAATTCATCATCTTCTGATGAAGTAGACACTTTCCTTTTCCTCTGTTTAGAGGTCACTGTTCCGCTTGTACTAGGTCTGTTGGATTCAATGCTTTCCTTTTGCTTATTTTTAGCAGCACTCAATATATTTCTTGTAGCCGTCTTCTGTTTTTCCTTAGAATAGTTTAAGCTACTTTCCAGTTCTTTAAGGTAAGGAGATGATGTTATTATATTAGCTTTTCCAGGTCTTCTACCCCTAGTTCCAGTTTCCTTTCTTAAAGTTGAAATGGGCTCGATGTCTTGTGGAATTATAATCGGAGATTCCTCACCAGGACAATTGTTTGATGAACGATTTTCGGAAACATTTTCAGCCTGGTCTTCATCATTTTCTTGTGTAGATGCCAAAAAGTCCGATTCTTGAAAAATATTTCGTCGAACAGGATATAACCCGGTAGCTTCAAAACCTTTAACTGCATTAGATCCACACTGTATCTTCAAGTATGCTCTACCGAATAATTCAGCATCTCAAATTGAGTAACTGCGCGTTTGTTAGTTCGCAGAAATACTCGAATTTCCTCATTACAATGCAATTTTAAAGCACCCATAATTGTTTTGTCTAGAGGCTGTAATTTATGCGTGCTATGAGGCGGAAGACATACAATGGTTACTGAGTGTTCTTTAGCTAGTTTAAGGAGCTCTATATTTCTTGTGTGCGTATTATGCCCATCTAAGATCAATAGCACTGGATTATATTTTGATGGCTTTACTTTGCTGATAAAATGTTCAAACCATTTAGTAAATAATGCTGTCTGAATCCATCCAGATGGATGACATGCGAATATACTACCAGTTGGTGCACCTTTTTCAAGCTGTGTGCTCATGTTTTTCCTTGGGTATATCAATATTGGAGGTATAAACGTACCACCAGCACTCATACACAATATAGCTGTTATTAAAGAACCACGCTCTGCTGATGTAATGGACCCCACCTGCTGCTTACCTTTAAGTGAAATAACTTCACTACATTTGGATTGCACCACAGTTAGGCCAGTTTCATCAACGTTAAACACTCTATCCGCAGGGTAGTTGTGTTTATCCATTGCGACCTCAAGAATATCAAAGAAGTGGTTAACACTGTGCCTACTAAAGCCTAGGGCTCTAGCAGCAGAAGTTCCTGTGGGTTTTCTTACGGTCAAATGTGGATGCCTCTTCAGGAAGCCTTTTAACCATTTTTTTCCAGCTGTTTGAAGATGAGTGGAAAAACTATGCTCAATTTTATTAGAAACAGCTAGCTGGTAGGCCATTCGACGAACGTCTGACCTTGTTAAACCAAAAAAAACGATTATCCATATCTAATGAGTATTTGGCTAACTCTTCCTCTATATGAAAGGGTAAAGCTGATTTTCTTCCTAATTTTGTATGGCATACTTGATTTGTTTGGCCATTTTTCTTGCTAAGTCGAAACAATGTTGTGCGCGGTACCCCAAACTCTTTAGCGGCTTTTAAATACCCCATCCGTCCCTCTCTAACAGCTGCTATAGCCTCAGCCATCCTTTTTATATCACAATTTTTTCTTTCTCCTTTTGGTCTCGGCATCTCTAAAAGAAATGCATGAAATTGTAATATCCAAGATATGTTTCATAATTTTTTGTTGCATTTGCTATTAGTTAGGTATCAATCATAACATCTAATTTATTTTTAAGCAATTCTAATACAGTAACATTACCAAAATAGAAGGATAGGTACTCTTAATATGGAATACTATTCCATATGCATGACTGATGCATGTCTAACTTGAAATAAATTTATCAATGTAAACTATTGCTTTACGTAGCGTTAATACTAGTATTATAGTAAGCTATCTTCACACTTACCAGGAAATAAATTACTAGTGTATTAAAAGTAACTAACACTTTATAAAGCAAACTGCACGCGCTCCCTAGAATAATTCCCGAAATGCGAAAGTTGGGTTCTCATCATTTATACAATTATTTAGATATCTACTTTATCATTCGTCCTTGCAGTACATATAAAGTTCATTACGACGTTAGTATACGCACATACATACTAGATGTCATCACAAACTTAAAAAATAAACCCGTATTCCATATTTAGAAGCTATTCCATATTAGGCTACTTTACTCTACGTTAATTATGAGATTGTATATAACTACTATAACTGAATCGGTTAATAATGCATACATAATTGACCAAAAAATATATAAATAAATGACGTTTTATTAGTCGTAGATAAATTATTTCATTAAAATGTTAGAGTTGCAAAATAAAACATTTATTATTCCAAGTTGCTATAGAACTGGCCAAAAATTAGAAAAAGAGATTGGGTTTATTCCACTAATTAGCGCTTACAGAATTTCCGACAACAGTAAACAGTTAATCTGCCAGTTAATTACGCACGATTCCAAAACATATTCAAGCCCGTGTTACTAAATTTAGTGAAACAGAAGCACTAACTCATAAACTTGTCGGTGGAGCACCTAGAAAACGAACACCAAATTGCATAGAGGATATTCAATGTCGAATGGACAACTCACTCAAAAATCAATAAAAAAACAATCACAAATTCATTTGTTAGTGGGAACATCTCATGCTATTTTAAAAAGGACTTAAAATTGTTTCCATATAAAATTCAAGCAGTTTAGGAACTCAAACAGGTGGATTTTGTTACGAAAACACAGTATTATCTATGGGTTTTGAATAAAAGAATTAATAATAACATTCTCGACAAATACTTCTTTTCAGATGAGGCTTGGTTCCACCTTTCAGGATATTTAAACAAGCAAAATATTATTATTTGGTCTGCAGAAAACCCTCACGAATTTGTGGAAAATACACTACATCCACAAAATATTGGCGTCTGGTTAGCAGTTTCAAGAAGGCGGACTATTGGGCCTATATTTTAATATTTTTTACTCAAACCATAACTGCTGAAAGATATCGAAATGTAATTATTAGAGCCGTTTATTAATGAACTTCATGATGATCAACACACGTAAGGATATTTCCAGCAAGATAATGCACCAACGCACAAATCTCTGGAAACAATAGTATTGCAATTTGTAAGAATTTTTCGATACAAGGATTATTATTTTTCCATAATTAAAGAATAGAATTTTCAAGACCAGACATCACACAATCGAAGAGCTTCGTAATGCTATTGTGAATTCTTATGCTGACATAACCCAAGAAATCCTAATAAATGGTATTCGAAGCATGAAGTGTAGAGTTCTTTGTCTTCAAAATAATGGCCACCATTTCCAACAATTGCTTTGGTATTATTTTCTTTTAATTTTGATTTGCCAACGCGCACATTTCTCATCAAAATTAATGCCGGATTCGTTGGCGGTGTGGCATTTAGCGTTGTCCTGTTGGAACCGGTATTCCTGCAGATTGTTTGCAACAACAATTAGGGAGAAATATTCGTTTAACATTGCCCGATAACGAACGCCATTTACAGTGATACGCTGTTGTGCATTATTAAAGAAATATGGTCGGACGACACTACCAGCATGAACGATATACCAAATTGTAACTTTCTCCGGATGCAAGGGTATTTCGTTATATTCGTGGGGATTGTTTTCACTCCAAATCCTGCAGTTCTGCTTGTTTACATAGCCATTTAGCCATAAATGCACCTTATCTTTCAATATGACAATATGATGAAAAAGTGGATCTGCAGCCATCTGCTCTAATATCCAAGCAACGAAACCACGACAAAGACGATGATCTGCTGGCTTCACTTTGGACTATCACGAACATTCAGTCTTACTGCTTCAACATTGTCTGCATTTCTCACATTTCTGATACGATTTATTCTTGGATTATCCAGAAACGTAAACTCACGTTCAAATGTCTTCGCAGCATTACGAATTGTTTGTTCACTTAGTCGATGATGTGCACCATAGAGTGTACGTAATCTACGCCAAGTTTCTTTTACAGAGCATTGTCTCTGATAGTAAATTTTAATAATTTCGCAATCTTCTAGAAGTGTTAAATGTTTCTCGTTGTTTTGTAATAACCTAACCTACAAAACCGACAAATACACGAAGGAATCACCGTACAGGTTTGCCAAAATTTCGCTTTATCTTAAAGCATTAATTGGATTAGCCTTTACATATATGTTTTTTTGAACTTTTATGTGCCCACTAATAACAGTTTAGGTTACAAATCCTTTATAGATTGTAACTTATATATAATTATAAATTTGTTTATCGATATTTCAGTAAACAACATGGCACATAATGGAAATTATCACAATTAAATTACGATAATATTTCTTTTTATATTGCAGATGAAATATATTATTTTTGATTTGCATTTGTATTAGCCTAACAAATGTTTGAAAGATATAATCAAATTTATCTGTACGACGAACTTCATGCATTTAATATCGCTTTTAAACCGAAGTTTAGAAAAAATAACAGAACCAGACAATACAACAAAGCAGAAAGAAAAGGTCAAAAAGGGGAAAGCAAAATAATGAAGCCCCATAAAAATTATCAAGCGGCTGGTATAAAAAAAGAACGCCTTGCGGATGAACTAGAAACGAGTAAAAAAGCACAGCATCTGAGTATACAAATTAACATTTTGTCATGAATAGCTCCGCCATAAAGGACTGTGTTTTGTGATTATATAATGAATGAAAAACTGTCAAATACACTGTGAGTATATAGGAAATCTACCACCGGTTAAATTTATACATATGGATGTATAGTTTATTTCAAATTATAAGAATATAACTTTGAACGGCTCTAATGCTTTTATTTCACCACCTGCGGCAATAACTACCTGGCCGCTCAATACGATTGTCTTTTACGCAAACAAACTGCTGAGGTCCGTAATTACAAAATTTAAGTAAATTGTAATTACTGCAATTTAGATGAAATAAAATTTAATAATAATATAAGTACCATCAGTTGTTAATTTGAATATATAGTTATTATATATAGTTAAATAGTCATTAAATTACAATTTAGATGAAATAAGTGCTTATATTTATTAAACAAAATTTAAGTAAATACAGTTAGGAGAGTTGGTATATATTACATCTAATATTGAGTCTATTTATCATTTATTGTTAATCTTTACTGCTGTATATATATTTGATTTTTCTCTCTTTACTTAACGAACATGTGGCGACCTTTTGCTGAAAGAAGTGTTAGTGATTATGATATGGATAGTGATAATACTGTTGGAGCACGACAGAGAAAGCATATATCAGAAGATGCAAAACAGATAATTTTCAATGTCTATCATACCCTGATGGAAGAAAATAACGAACTACAAACCCAAAACATTCAACGAACGTCGCAATTAACCAAGGTGCCTTTTGGAACAATATATAAAATAATTAAGAATTACGCGGGGCCTCGAAAGCAAAGAAGTGACAAAGGAGCACCGAGAAAAATTGAAGAGAATGCAATTGATACTATTAGGTAGCAAGTATACTCCTTCTACAGAGGAAATGTTGTATCTACACTTGACTGCTTACATAAAAGAATCAGTGATGAGCCTATAAATATTCGGTGTTCTAAAGCAACCTTGTGGCGGACGCTAAAGAAACCTGGTTTTAGGTTTGGCACTATAGACAAACGTCGCACGATTATGGAAAGTCCGAGGTTACAGAAACTTCGATATGAATACTTAACGACAATTAGAAGGTATAGATAGGAAGGACGATTAATATGTTATTTAGACGAGACGTGGTATGACACCCATGACACAATTTGCAAGGGTTGGGTGGATAGTTCAAGTATGTGTCAGTTGGACGCGCCGGTTTCGAGAGGGAAGAGAATAATCATTCTTCATGCTGGGTCAGAAAAAGGATGGATCGGACAGCCGCTATTACCTGCTAAAAATGTTAAATTCTCAAGTTTAGATTATCATGAAGATATGACCTCAGCTTTATTTTAAGAATGGTTTTGTGACACTTTGCTGCCAAATTTACCAAAAGATAGTGTGATAGTGATGGACAACGCTCCATATCATTCTCGACAGCAAATCAAAGTTCCTACAAAATGTAATAATAAGAAAGATATTAAAACATTTTTAAAAGCAAATGATTTATATTTTGAGGGTCATTATACAAAAAACCAATTAATAGAGGTGATGAAGACAAAAGAATATTTAAAGGATTATTACGTGGACAACAGAGCCAAAGAAGCAGACATACAATTTTGCGTTTACCACCATACCATTGCATTTTCAATCCCATTGAATTGATATGGATCCAACTGAAAAATACCATAAGACGAACAAATCAATCACCGAAATTTAGTGAAAGCAGTGTAACACATGAAAAATGCTGTGGAACATATAACTGCTGTAAATTGGAAGAATGCTGTTAAACACGCAATAGCAAAAGAGGACGAATATATGCGCATGTACAAAATAGTAGCACCTTTGATTATAAATTTGCAATACGATTCAGACACAGACACCGATTTGCAAGACGACTCAATCACAGATGATTTATGAAATGCGGTGACATAAAAATTTTATTGTGTAATACAAATGAATTAGCACATATATCTATAACGGGTGCTCATTTGAAAAGTCAATCTAGTAGCATGTGATTTACTGAGAACATTTTGAAGTATGTCGTAAATTAAAATTTACTACTTAACCTACGAAGTCGTATATTTTGACAGTTTCATACATACAAATAAATAACAAATGTGATTGACATTATCAAATGTCATTTGAATTTACGTTTGCGGAACAACAAACACATACTAATATATATGCGTCTTATTCTATCAAAATTTCAAAGTAACCTAGATTGACTTTTCAAATGAACACACGATATGTATCCACTACACATGTTGTCACACGATTTGTAATTTTTTCTTTGTATATAAACCCAAAGTACAGATATTTTTTATTATATACTTGAAATTAACAGCGTTTTATTATTATATTATAGGGCCCTAATTTATAGTCAATACGACCCCTAGATTCATACGTCGCAAATAGGTAAACCGCACCCGTTCAATAAGGACACCAGGTATAATAATTATCATCACAGAAGGTGGTGCAATAAAAGTATTAGAGCCGTTCAAAGTTATATTCTTATAATTTGAAATAAACTATATATACACAGTGTCGCATTTAAAATGTAGCTAAATGTGGAATAATTCTTGAAATAATAATTTTATACGAACAAAAATTATTGAGGCCTTTTTTTGTCTTAAAGGGCGCTTTCGAGATGACATTGACATTTGACGTTCGATACCCCTACCTTGTATAACCACCAAAATTTTAAATAGATTTATGGAGTGTGTGGTACAGGATTTGCAAGCTCTTCTATCTAAAATTGATATTCAATAATGAATATTTTAGTACAAGGAACGGAACAAATTGAAAAGCAATCTTATAATTTATATACCAGCCATAAGAATTCTTCAAAATGTTTACCACCAAGTATCTTACATTAAAATATATGTCGATGATTAATTTCACTCACTGTAGCATCTGTGATATGACATTCAGAGTTTGCACGATTTGTACACTTAAATTGTCTAAACTGTTAGCCTGTGTATAAGCACAACGAAAAAAGTTCAGTGGAGCTAAACTTGACCTTAACTATTGATTCATTTACCATGAAATTTTCGTTTCAAATATTCTCGTACTGGTGCTACAAAATTACAGGGAGCTCCATCCTGCTGGAAGAATGACTCATCTCGTATTAGAAGATTATCGTCTTGTAATATAAATAGGAATATAAGTAGGCTAAACAGGATCTATCTCAATTTCCAACATGTCTAAATACATATCTCCATTTATAATATAATATAATCTAAGTTCCCTTTCTACATTTCGGTGTAGGGATTATCTCCATTTAAATTACTCTTTATTTCCTAAAATAGTTGCCCAAACATACAAATTTCAACCTTTTTGGTTATGTTGCTCGCTGTAGAGTTGGAGGTATCGTTATAATAATAATAATTAATTCCTTAGCATTCTCTTAATAGTTCAACGCCATTATAGGGGGCATTAGTAAGCCATGGATTATTATTACGTCTATGCTTGTGGAATGACTTAACATATTTAACTGTCGGCATTCACCTTAAATGAGAAGAAAATTCGTTAAAACCTTCTCAGACAGTAAGACCTGGATTTGATTCCCAGACCCCTGGCATGACGGGCTAGTAACTTACTACTGAGCTATCGGTCAGCTATTTTTTAACTCGTGTAAAATCAGCACCTTATATGCGCGAAATTTAGACTTCCAATAACCTGTGAACACTAGTTTTAGATACTCCAGAATGTTTGGTCAAGTATCACCGTTGTTATAAATTCTGTTAATACCAAGACGAATTAACATCGTTACTTGTGTTGAATGATTTCACTTATAGATGCCAATGTTAAACTGTTATATTTTTTACATAAAATTGAACCACTTTCGTCAAATTTATCAAATCCAGCATATACTTGAGAAAGGCATTTTGACCAAAAAATTTTTGACTACAAATTTTAGTGAAGGATCTGGCGTGTCAACAATATTTTATAATTTCTCTTTTTTCTTGTAAAGAATATGCCGTACTTGAAAAATTTTTATGTTTTACATATTGAGACATAGAGAGCGCCACTAATCAAATATCAGTACCAAAAATTAACCTCCATCTTTAGTTAACCTAAATCCAAAGTTTCAGTGTGTTACTTGTAGTGGTGTAGCTACAACGAACTGAAAAAGTTGACAAGTTAGTTGAAAAATGGGATTAAACCGCGAAAATTTTCGCACAATAATTTCTTATAATTTTATCAACAAGAATGCCCCGCCAAGTTTGCTTCTGTTTTCGGTAATGAAGCATCACATCATTCAACAATTTCTCGTTGGTATGGAGAATTCAAACGTGGACGGGTTAGTCTTAACGAGGATCCAAGAGCAGGTGCACCAAGAAACGGCAGTCACTCAGGAAAACGTCGATGCTGTGTGCAAGCTCATCAACGAAATTCGACATGTGGCATATCGTGAAATTGAGGCATCACTGGAGATTTCAAAGACCTCAATTCAAAAAATTTTACATGAAGAATTGTGTGTAAAAAATAGTTTCCCGTTGAATACTGCATGCATTGGCCGAAGAACAGAAAACAGTGAATTGGTGCAAAAAAACTCTATACCGCTTCAAGGCAGGAAAGTTTAAAAACGTGTACAACATCGTGGGTGGTGATGAATCTTGTATTTGCTCATACGAGCCAGAAAATAAGCACCAGTCGTCTGTTCGGGCGTTCGAAGGTGTAACAGTTCTCATTACCCTTAACATTAGTTCGTTATATTAATAATGTCTTGGGCTTCGAGAGTACTGCCCAAACGATAACTTTGTCGTTAAACTACTTAATTGCCGCAGTTATCCTAAATATTGAGATATAGATTAAAGTTGAATATTAAGTAATTGACTTTTCAATTACTGTTTTTTGTCGGGCGCCAAGAGGGTTACCCCCCTCTAAGGTATAATTGTCCTTTTATAATTGCCGGTTAGCTAAAAATAGCGGAGAGATATAGAAAAAGACTCTAAATAAAACGGGTAAGTCGAAATGCGACTTACGCCTTTCTCTCTCAAAGCGTGTTTGAAAACTAATGTGAAAAATAATGAATCCCTCTTTTTCTACTTAATAATTGTTTCGATCAATTTCTTTTGTTTAATATGCTTTTCCAGTAAAGCTTAGATTACATGAATTTAAATAAAAGAACAAATGATTACTAAATGTACTTATATTGATAAATAAAGCTTGTTAGTTTATCTGATTAATTACAAATTTACTTAGGGTTATTCTGAAAAGTTTACTAAATACTAATATACATATGGGGCGAGATACAATAAATTTAACACAGATTTAAACTATTTAGTCTGATCAGATTTATAAACAGTATTTATAAAGACTAACCTTTCATCGCAGCACTAATGGCCACTTCACTAAATCGTTGACTCGGTGCTTTCCGGAGTGATGCACTTGTTCACTGTATTAACACTGTTTCCTCACGCTTCAGGGTGCCGGGTATTCCAGACAAGAGCCCTGATGTAATTATGCGTGGGATTCACTTTTAACTAATGACTGCACTTTTATGCAAGTGATACTTTTACTACACAGTGTACTTATTGTACTTAAGTACACAAAATGCGGTTAACCCTTTCTTACGCTTGCTTATAGGGTCGCACGTTGGCCTCGTTTGACTGACTTTTGTCGAGTCCTTTTATTGCAGTATTCCCTTACTTTATTATCACGTTAAGTGTAGCACGTTTGACTCCCTTGAGCCGAGTGCCTCGTTTCGCTTTCCTTGATGCGTCCGAGCTTCGGTTTTCTCTTGGTGATTCCCCGGCTTTCTTATAAAGTTCTTGATCATACTGGTTTCGTAGATGATGCATGACAGTGATTCTAACGATTCGTATATGTGACACTGGATTATTTTAATAGAGTTTTTGTATGGCTAACTGTACACACTTAATTATATAAAATGATGATTTAGCATAGAAGGAACTGATCGAAATACGTGTGTAATATTATTGCGAAATGTTCTGCAATAATATTTAATGGCGGGAAAAGCATTAAAATTTATACAATGTGACTTTTTTAGTTTAAATAAATTAATTTTAATATTCTTTAAAATTTTACAAATGGATATAACTGCTTTGAAATAAGATGGGCGTAATGTGTCCCATTACAAAGGTGAAGAAAAGCCGACAAAAGTCATCCCTTCTCGAAGTGTTTCCAAAAAGATGGTCATGACATTTGTCTCGGAAGCTGGTTATATCGCAACAATTTATCTACAAGAACTGTTACTGTCGATTGATATACAACCATTTCTTTGCCGCAAGTCATCGCTGAGCTCCGAGCAATCAACCCACAACGACGAATCATCCTCTACCAAGACAATGCAAGTTCGCACATAGCTCGCAAAAGAATTGAATTTCTAACTCAACAAAACGTTGAATTGTTAGACCATCCTCCGTATAGTCCCGAGCTAAGTCCCAACGATTTCTTTACCTCTCCGAAATTGATTTTCAGTATTGATTTTTCCGTCCTTGATTGACGTACTGCGTGGTCAAAAGTTCCAGTCGTCGGAAAGAACAGTTGATGCCTTCAAAAACGCAATTTTGACTGTACCAACAAACGAGTGGAATAACTGCTTCCAGAGTTGGTTCGAGTGCATGCAACAGTGCATAAATCTTCGTGGAGAATACTTCGAAAAACAATAAAGTCTCTAAAAGCTATAGGCCTTTCACGATACGAAGACGTGCACGTCATTGATGACGTTTGCACAGTGTAGCAAGACGTGCATCTTTGTTATGTAATGAATAATGATTCTTTAATATATGTATATTATATGCATCATATTGACATGACATGGAAGATGTTTAGGTTATGTTGAAGTCATAATTCATAATAAAATATATACAAATGAAGTGGATGCATACATATTAGTTAATATATTTATTGTTTATATTTTTGTTTATTTATAAGATATAACCTTTGCATTTAATAAAGAAAACTGCTTTTTTAAGGATTTTATTAAATAGAAACACATGCAATTTATTTATACACAAATAATACAATATGGAATACATTACATCAATATAATACTAAATAAACGTAATCAACTTTAGCTTTGCGAACACTTCTACGATCATCATCTTGCCATGAACGTGTCACTGTGTCATCTTGAAAGATCCTAGTTTCATCAACATATATAAATTGATAAATACCAGATTTCTTCAGTCGTATATAGTCTGATAAAAACTTCACACGTTTTAATACGATGTGTGGTAACGCCACCAATGCCATTTCAGGATCTTTTTTGTAGTGAAATCTTATGTTTTGTAGCACTTTCTACAGTGATGTGCAGCCACCCATAAAAATTTCTGTTTCAAAAAGTACTGCTTTCAAAGATTTTAGCGTAATATGTTGTTCTGTATTTATACAATAATTATATTATAGTAATGTTTATATATTTTGGAAAACTTACGTTTCTGTACATGTTGTACACGGTATATCCTGATAGCACACTTAGTAAAGTTGTCAATATGAACAACTACTGTCTTCTTGGCATGCTTTCGTTTACGGCTGACCAGTGTATTACTCTTTCCAACATCAGTAGAGATTCTGCTAATAGTTGTAACGCTTACACTTAATGCTGTAGATGCCCGTTATAAATTATTGTATGAATAACAATTATAATTAACATCGCGTATTGCCGTTAATGATAACATCGGCCCACCATTATGACGTTCTTTCTTAAAATACGCGATTGCAGGTGCAATTAGCGATTTATTCTGACTAGAGACCAGTTTCGGCATTATTGCGTAAGCGAATAATTCTAATAATAACTAATAAACAAGTACAAACAACAAGGAAAATAAATGACACAACAAATTTGTTAAATGACAGAACAAAGTTGTCAAGAATGGACGCTTCTTTCTCAGTTCGACAAACTTATACGGCGATATTAACGTTGAATTTCATCAAGTGCACATACGTATTTTATTTGCTACAGATTTGTAATGCCGAAAGTTCAGGAAATGACGTGCACGTCTTCGTATCGTGAATGGCCTATATCTACTGTTTTATTCCAGATCTATATGCAAAATATGAAAGACAACCCTCGTATCAACTAAGAGCACTGGGTAACAATAAACGAAACAAAATAAAAGGACTACATTGTTTCATTATAAGTAAAAACGGGCTTACTGCGAATATGTAGCAGTAGAGGAATATAGTGGGGATGTAAGTTAGTTGGTCGCAAGATAGGTCGGTCGTCACGTCTACTTAAGTCAGTTGTGTTATTTTGAAGTCTGTCAAATTGATTAATCGCGCCCCACTTACTTGTCCTATCATAAAGCGCCAATCACATAATATTGTATATTCACTGTAAGCGCGTTTTTACTGTATAACTTATTCTAACAACAAATTAAGATTAAATGAGGTTAAACTTGTTTTCACAAAATACAGAAGTTAGCTTTCTATTCTAGTCTATCAAGCATGTCCTAAATCAATAGACATATATTATCTTTGTGTCCTGCATTATAGATACGTTCTATTAGATAAAAATGCCTGCTGAAGTTTTGCAAAAGTTCGAAATTGGTGTCACTCATTTTTGAAACGTACTAGAAAAAACTGTTTCGCGAAAAAAAAAAGCGAATCACTTCAGCGTGTTAAAATTCGTATTGAAGGCGTATAACATGTCCACCTGCCGCCCCTTCAAGATCCGCGTCCCAAGTGTTGCCAGATCGAATGCTACGTTGCCAGTCTCATTACTTAATTTACACACCGCGTATATATTGCTATAGATTTTTCCCCGCAACATTTTGAAAATTTGATTATTTATTGTTGAATTAATATTTTTGGATGCCAGTGTATAATTTATTATTTGTGTGTAAAACTGGTTATATTCTAAGCCTGCGCGCTTTACTACGTTTTAACCTTCAGACACTAACTGTTATCTCAAGTGACAAGACGTATTTTTACAAGATATAAATCTTTATATTTTATCTTAGTTTATTAGCTTCGTGATTTTTATTAAATAGTTGATGTGCTCGAATTCATTATCGTTATTTTAAAACGAGTTTGCTAATCTTGTAATTTAATTTTATACGTTCTTTTTGCTTAAAGTGTCTAGTGAAATAATATTTTTTCATATAAAAGTAAGTTAAAATATTATTACTAATTTATATTGTATTATTATAATTTGTATGCATTTAATATTGTATTTTCAATTGTGAAATTTTGATATATATATTAATCGTAGTTAATATATAAATGACAAAGAAAGTTTTTAAAGTTTCTTGTAAAAAATTTTTATAACTAATACTGGTAGCCGTAACTTTGTGGTAATTCATTTTGAAAATAATAAAATAAAATTAAACAATAACTTTGTTATATATACCACTTTATTATAATAAAGTGGTATATATAACATAGTTATTGTTTAATTTTATTTTATTATTTTCAATTTTTATAACGTTAAAATTTTGCACGTTTGTGTTCTAGGGTAGAGTTTTTATTACATGCTATTGCGCATGTGTTAGAGATTTTATTCGGGTCTGTAAGTTCTGGTTGTTTACCTTTTTGAAGTTGTTATTAGGGGTGAAATTTAAAGATATCTTTGGAATTTATTTAATTTTAATTTAGTTCGCGATTCATTAGAGGACGTTTGAATTTGCTTTGTGGTCAATACCAGCAAATTTATTTTACGCTATTCTTTATATTTTATAAAGAATTTTTTCTTTTTTCTTTTTTTTTAAATATATGATTAATTTGAGTAAATTGTGCATATCATTTTTATTACCTTATACTTGTGTGATTAACTATAACTTCAGAAAAACATAATCATAACTTTTCACAAATAAATTTTGTGTGGTGCCTGATTATGGTATTAACTTAATTATTTTTCCACGTTTTCTATTGGAAACCCGGAGAGGAAAGCAGTCCCATTTAAAGAAAGTAACCGACTGAGTATCTAAGCTGGACAGAGTTGATGTGAATAGTGGTACATTTAACTACGAACCCACTATTCATAGCACATTTGTTGCAGGGACGAAATGTAAAATATAAATTTTATGTCAATATATGTACTCTTTTGAAACAAAAATTGAACCTCGTCTGCATTTTTACATGACATAATTATTACTTCAAGCGTAAACTTTTAAATGAGCCACACAGACTGTACATACTCATACGACATTATTTCATGTATACAAAAGATGTTCTCGAAAAAACTCCAGAGGCAGTATAGATTTCCTCGCTTCTAACTTCATTAATATAGTGAAATTGCATAGACGAATGACGAGAAGTAGGTTAATAATGACAGACGCTTGCAGGGTAGCCAACTTCAAACACGTAGCTTGACGCTACGAGACATCGTTCGCGCTACATGTAATGTTTGCCAATAATGAAACGTGTGGCAGCAACATCATTTGTTGTTTCTACGTGACTATTGGCCCAAACCGCCGAATAAACGTACATCAAATATTCATATACGATCTACAAATGTTGCTAACCGAGAATTTATTTATATGCAAAATAAGGTAGCTGGCCACATGTAATAGATTTTGACGCAGACGAAAATTAATTAAAAAAATATTTTTCGTTTTTACGACATACTTTGAAATAATGTATAGCAAACGCCAATTAAGTTGACACGAGGAGGTGTAAGTTCGCGCAGGATTAAAAGTAATGGGGAGATTTGTATTTGGTTTTACATCAAATGTCAGATAATTCTAACTCTGAGCGTGTATCACTTTATAATCCCCTAGCAAAGACATTATGTTCCGTCAAACGTGAATGACAAATGTATTCTGACAATTACTTGAGTAGTGGGGGTGGACATTTTTAAAAACGGCTTCTGCGCACCCCCTCCGCGCGCCAACTTAATTGGCGCTTGCTATACTTTGTTAAACAATCTGTGGATAAAATTTATCGGAGGATTTAAATCTCGCCGCATGCTATTGTTTTGAAGTTAGCAACTCAGATGTAATCTATGATACTTTCCATTAGAAATTTATAACAGTATATCATAGAACAACACGCTAGTATTTTTGAAACGTATTAAAAATCTAGCAAAGATAGTATGAAAACTTTGTGGAATTTTTGGTTGGGAAATTACGCGAAGACTGATTATAAAATCAACCGGAGATAAAAGAATATATTAAAAAATCAACTGGGCATCGTATATAACAATTGAACATTTCAAGAAGCTTCTTTCACCGAAAATTTATTAAAACCCAATATCGCCTTGTGTACAAAATTCAATTGATGTAAGCTGATCAATCTCGGCATCACAGTTCATAACTTTGTTTTTAGAGCACTATGAAATAACTTTCAATTTGGTCTATAAATCATTTTGGATGATTGGATGCATTTTCAACTCAACAGATTCCAAAAATAAATAGATTTATTGTTTTGGAGCTTTTGGAGAAAAATTTTTGTTAATTCATGAAAAGCAAATGCATTTCAAACAAGCCCTTGCAAGATGTGGATTTTGGGCAAGTGGTGTTTTTCTTGGAAGATGATACTGGAAATATAGGGAGGTCCTAACCAAAACATAAGAACAGAATTTTTCTTTAATACCAACTGAACAACATGGACCAGGAGTAAATATCGTTCCAGCGGAACGGCGTTACAAATCTTATATCTTGACCAATAATAGATTTGCTGCACCAACAATTTCTTGGTCGGATAATTTTACTAAATGTCGACGTCAATTGGCCAGAAAGATTTTGTGATTTAATTTAACACAGCAAAACTTCTTTTTGTTGTGTTATCCAAGGCCTATACCAGCAGTCTGTAAATAATATAAGATTTTAAGAACGAAATTCGACGTATTATTGATGACATTGGTTGCTCTGTAGAACATCCCAAATACTGTTTTCATAAAGATTTAGGAAATGGACGTTGGAAAATGTGATAAAATTTAGTGTTAGTTACATACAATAATCAGTTAAAAAGTAATTGTATAATTTATATCCGGTTCTCGAAAGACCAAATGTTGAGATTCTATTAGGCTCGCGAAGAGCCTTGTATAAATTTGTATTTTATTTATTTAACAAAAAACAATTAAATATAATTTATTGAGATAAATTTCGCAAATGTAGCACTTAACATAAATGACTTAATGACTTAATGACACTTAATATAAAGAGAATGTTATGTACTCTTGACGAGTTGATACACTTTTGTACTGTACTGTTAAGACTGTGTGTCTTGTACTGTTGTTGAGTTGATACTGTTCTGTCTTACACAAAAGTAAAAATATACCACTACTCATAACTATTACATAATTAAATGCGTGTTTTCGTTGTATATCGTATTGTTTAACGTCATAACGGGAATTTTTTAGTGTCCATAATTCGTAGAAATTCTACCTACGGATAATAATACCCAAGATTTACAATAGGTTCTTAAAATTCTAATTTTAACTAATAAATAATAAAATACAATTACTAAATAAGTATTTTTGTTATAAATCTAAGCATGTAGTTCCAGATCGTCCCTTGTTAAAGTAATAAAATTCATTATACATATTTAATTAAAAATTAAATATTGTCTTTTGAATGCGTTCCCTAACAACCCCAGGCAATAAAAGAAGCGGTTTAAATTATAAAGTAAGTAATAAATAAATTTGCAAATGTAAAGGATTCTTAGGACCTAAAAAATGTTTTATAATTTGAATATGGTAATAAAATTATGTTATGCAGTTGTTTAATCTTGAAAATGTACGTTGAGTATTAATAATAATAATAATAATAGATATATTTGCCCAACAGATATACATCTAATTACAGGACAATATAAGAATTTGATAATACAGTTCGTGTGTTACATATACTTAAAGAAGGCAGAAGTAAATAACAAGTGATGGGAGGAGGTTGATACAATGCTATACGATAAAGCTATTGGGAGTGTGTATATTAATTAATAGGATGGGTAGGGGGGTGGAAAATAGATCAATACTCTTATTGGCTGTGAGAATTTCATTGCAAATGGTACACATTGAATAGATTGGGGATTTTCGCAAAGTATTAGTTTTAGGAGTTTGGCAGTATAATGTGGTGTACGTACGCGCGGAGCGCTGTGGTGTCGCGAAAGGCAGCTTACTCAGTAGTTTGGGGGCATCAATGTTATTGTGTAGTAAGTTGCAGAAGAATATAATGCTGGTTAATTTGCGACGGTGTTGCAGTGAATCGAAATGAAGTAATTGTAGTAAAGTAGTATGATCGTATCCCTGCCGTGGGTATTCGCCATATTCTTTAAAATGTAGATATTTTAAAAATCCACGTTGCACTTTTTCAAGTGACTCAATATGAGTTGTATATATAGGTGACCATACCAGTGAGGCGTATTCTAATTTAGATCACACGTAACAGTTGTATAACTGAATAATGGTATCAGTAGACGTGAAGCTTTTCGAGTTGCGTATAACAAAACCCAAGGTCTTGAGAGAAGTAGACGTCACGTAAGATATGTGTTCCGAGAAGGACAATTTGGAATCGAATACAACTCCCAGATCCTTCACAGTCGAACCCCGATTCATACATGTACCGCCCCAGTGGTAGTCATACACTATTGGTTGAGACTTACGAGTAAAGGTAAGTATATTACATTTTGGCATATTCATCGCCAGCTTATTGTCATGACACCAGGCAAGAAGTTGGTCAATATCCCCTTGCAACTCAATGCAATCCTCTATTGAGTTAATTTCCTTGTATAGTTTCAGATCGTCTGCAAATAGCAGCTTCTCGCAGGCAATCGCGCCACAAATCGTTAATATAAATTAAAAATAAAAGTGGCCCCAAGTTACTGCCCTGTGGTATTCCCGATGTTGGACAGAATATTTTAGAGGAATGTCCACGATATGTGACCAACTGCCGTCTGTCGCAGATGTAAGACCTCATGAAGCAAGTCATGGATGGAGAGAATCCTACAGCGTCAAGCTTCTGTAATAGGATGTCGTGATCTATTCGATCAAAAGCCTTGGTGAGATCCGTGTACACGACGTCAATTTGTCCATTGTTGTCAATGGATTCAGCCAGCGTTTGCGACATAATTGTTAAATTAGTAACTATCGATCTCCTATTGATAAAGTCATGTTGATCTTCAGACAAGTGGCATCGAACACTGGGAAAGATATAGGTATACAGACAGATTTCGAATACTTTCGCGAAGTTATTAATAATTGCTATGTGTCTATAGTTCTCTACCCGGCCTGTGTCGCCTTTCTTATGAGCAGGAGTATTTTTAAAATTGGAAATGTTATAGTTTAATTTTTATCATTTACTTATATTTAAGATATACAGTGCATTCGCAAAGTAGCGGATAAATTCGATTAAAATTAAAAGGGAAGTTTTTCAAAAAAACCCTCGAATCCGTCGATTTTTATTTTTAATTTAGTTTTCTTACGTGAAACGAAAATATACAGAGTATCTAGAAAACTGATATGACATTTTTTTTTAAATATTAACACCCATTCTTTATTACAGAATTAGAAAGGGCAGATTCTTTTACATACGACAAGGTAATTTTGGATGATGTTTACATAAGGAAATTTTCAAGTAATATTATCGTAAACATTAAAAATGAAACCATATCATCTATTGAATCCGTTCTACTTGGTCATTACATCTTTGAGGAGAAAATTAAAAACTCTTTAAAAATACAAATTTTCAATAGTACGCCCGTGGGCGATGAGTCATAGGCCTCTCGTGTCCGCTCCCTACCTATTATACAGAAGACGAAAATCCTTTGTTCGTCGATGCGCATCAATAAATTTTGAAACAGTTTATTATTAAGTAGTCAATATACCAAATGTATTGATTGAACACTCTTTTAACGAGAAAATATCAAAGTACATTTTAAAGACGCAATAAAAATTTAAATTTCACCCATTATCGTTGTACATTAATCAAGACAAATGTAGTAGTGATAAAACCTATAATTTTTTCCTATAAGTTGCCAAGTTTTAATGGCGTATATTTTCAGCGCGAATATTACTAGAAGGAAAGCGAGTCCTCGTCGAAGTGCCGTATAATAAGGGGACATTTTTCTCTTAGCGGAGTTATTGCTTTGTTGGCGTTCAACGGTCCATTACACGACTTGCCTTCTAAAAAGTTATCAAAAGAAGTGACCTGTCAGAACTTTGATTAAGATACTGATTTTATTACTCCATTCCTTTCAGAGAAAGCGAGAGAAAAAAGTTTTCCGTCGCCATTTCGTCGCGTTTTGGCGGGTACTTTATTTGGTTTTAATTGATACCATTGTTTCTTAAAATGTTTCTGTAGATGGGACAACTTTCAATTTGAAATTTAAATTTAAACTGCCTTTTACGGAATGTTAAATCGTACTGAGGATGATAGAACAAGAATAATATCAGGAAATAATAATAGAGGAAATGCATTGGAGCACTTAAAATTTTTCGTTTTAATTCTTCATGAATTTTAAAGTTGATGTTATGGGTTAAAAATTAACAAATATAAAACGAAAGTAGTTTCAAAATATCACTGTCAAGGAATTTTAAAAAAAGGTGTATAATAATAATAATAATTATTATTATAATAATAATAATAATAATAATAATAATAACGCCATATTACCAGTACCAGCCGAAAAATGTAGTGGAGTTGCCTGAGGCCATGATTTACTGGAATCGGACAATACAAACTGATGGAACTGTCGAACACAACAGACCAGACATTACGTTACGAGACCATAACAAGAGCATTACATACCTCATAGACATCTCTGTGCCAGCGCCAGCGAATTTCCAGGAGAAGCACAGAGACAAGATCGACAAATATTTACCACTTGCCCAAGATGTTAAAGATGTGTGGAGCCACAACAAAGTGATTGTGGTACCCATCATCATCGGTGCTACAGGAGAAGTACCGCTGAAGTTACATGAGGCTCTAAAGACCCTAAATATACATCCTATGACATATAAACAGCTTCAAAAAATTGTCATACTAGAGTCAACGAGCATTATGCGGCAGGTGCTGAGCCAGAATACATGATAAAAACAACCACGAACACATCTCAAACCGAAACACCATATCTCCGAAAACACGAACTAATCGACTCTTACGATCTATTGCGTCGATTAAGAAGGAAAAAAAAAAAAAAAAAAAGCCAAAAGAACAAGAAAGACAAAAAAAAATTATATTTAATATACATGTATAATTATATATATATATATATATATATATATATATATATATATATATATATATACGGAGATGATAATGAACCTAGGACCGAAAGCTCTGGAAATAATGGTAAAGCATTAAACAAAGTATGGAGAGAGGAACAAATACCACATGACTGGGAGATAGGAATATTGATACCGATATTCAAGAAAGGGAATAAACGGGACTGCGCTAATTACAGGGGTATTACTTTGCTTTGCACGATGGCCAAACTCTATGAATGGATACTGACCAAAAGACTAGAAAGAACAGTGGAAAGACAATTAGAAGATTCACAAAGTGGGTTCAGAAAGGGAAGAGGAGTTCAGGACCACATATTCACACTGAAACAATTAATAGAGAAATGTACCAATGACAATATATATGTGGCCTTTATAGACCTCAAGAAAGCCAGTCTAAGAAGGAGAGGAGTCGGGCAAAAATTAATAAACTGTATTAAAGCTATATATAAGAACACAAGAAATTACGTTAGAACCAGGAACACAAGATCTGAAGAATTCGCAACGACGGAGGGATTAAGACAAGGAGGCAACCTCAGCCCAGTATTATTTAATATAATAATGGATGATGTAACAAAAAAAGCGAAAATGAAAGATAAGAAAATGAAGGTGGGATACTACAACATGGAACCGGTAGAAATAGCAGAGAGCATATTTGCGGATGATTTGGTGATTTATGCGAAAAATAAGCGCAACCTTCAGTGGAATCTAGATATATGGGCAGAGGCGTTACGAAAGAAGAATTTAAAAATAAACGCAGAGAAAACCAAAGTTATGGTAATAGGGAAAAAAGATGATGAATTACAAATAAAACTGGACGACACTAAAATAGAACAAGTAGAAACATTTAAATACCTAGGTGTGAAAATACACAAAACAGGAACTATGGAGGCAGAATTGAATGACAGGTTAGATGCAGCATCAGCACTTTATTACTCCTTGAACAATTCGTTCCTGGGAAGAAGAGCAGTGTCAAGGAAAACTAAGACCTCAGTTTACAAAACTATATTTAAGCCCGTATTGATATACGGAAGCGAAAGTTGGACATTGACAAAGCGAATGAAAAACAAAATCCAAGCAATGGAGATGAGGTTTTTAAGAGGAATAATGGGAATTACTAAGAGAGACAGAGTAAGAAATAGCAAAATAAGGGAAAAACTTAAAGTACGGAAGCTGAAGGAAGATATACAACGAAGTCAATTAAGATGGTTTGGACACTTGACAAGAATGGGAGAGGAGAGAACAATAAGAAAAGTATGGCAAGCAAGAAGATATCAGAGAAGACCAAGAGGTAGACCTAGGAATTCGTGGAACAGTTAAGTGGAAGACATATTGAGAGCCAAGGGAATGTCAGGGAGAGAGGCGAAAAGAATGGCAATCAACAAGAAAGAATGGGGAAGGATGATATATGGAACGAAATTAGAATAAAATAATAATGATAGATTCTGATAGGCTGCACTTACTGATTTAATGTACTGTAACTTTAAGGAATTGTTTGATTTTTGTATTCAACCTTAACACCTAACGGTAAATAAGGTGTCGATAATATATATATATATATATATATATATATATATATATATATATATGTATAATTCTACCAATGTTTCCATCCATATCAAGCAGGATAGATGTTGATATGCTTGCCTCGCGGCCGTGTATCAACTTTTTCCCTTTCTCCCGAAAGGAGCTTTCACATCAATAATAATAATAATAATAATAACCCGCACAGGGCAGCCTAGAGATAGGTTACTGGGGACTAACGACCCCACGGGTTCCTGAGCTAACCGTTGGGTTGGGTTAGCAGCCCCAATGAGGTACACTTGCTCCAAACACTGAATGAAAAGGATACTGTGGTGGGTCGGAGGCGCAGGATCCAGGTAGGATTAACCAGCAAAGACCCAAACAGCAAATTGGAAATGAAACACAAACATGGCATGCTTCAGTAGAAACAAAGAACGCAGGTGAGGATGTTGTTGAGATACCTTCATCTCAATCCACTTCGTCAACATAACAACTAAAGCGCCGGACCCTATGGGCCGTGAAAATGAACCCCCCCCCCCTACATGGTGGGAGGTGTTATTATCTGCCTACTAAGAATGAAGCATGCCATATGGAGGAGAACGGAAAAATACCTGGAAATAAGAAATAATAAACAACAATAATAATAATATTATGATAGTTATGCCAGCCATCTTGTTCTCACGAACCGATGGGTTAACGCACTGGCAACCAAGGACAAATTGAATGTTATTGTGAGTGGAGGAAATAATAATAATAAAAAATTATTGTTGTAAAATTTATAAAAGTCAATTTAGATCGTTAATATAGTATACAGCTAAGCGCGCATCGGTCTATAGCTCCTAAACCAATGAAGTTCGGAATTTCGTTCATATGTCAATCTATTGTGTTTGTAAGGCTCTATTTTAAGAAAATATTTTTGAGTGTACAAGATGGCAAGATATAAGTGTGACGATATTAAAGTAATTTTTTTTAATGAGACCCTGTATTTTTTGTGCATTTCAGTTCAATTAAACGCACTTTATCAATTCCCAAAAATTTATATCATTACTTCTGATATTTTAGAAGAAATAAATTAAAAATTATAAAAAAAAACACTGACTAGAAAAAGAAAATAACATCAATAGAGAATTTTGTAAAGATGATTAAATTTAGTATTCAAACACTGCCATTTTGTTGAAAACACTGATTTAACCTGTTTGTTAAAGACCTATTTACATTTTCTAACTTTAAAGGAGTAATTGTATTAAAGGCTTCTCTTATTCTTCCCCGCATGTTTTCTGGTGTAGTTGGGGGTATTCGGTAGACCCGATCTTTAACGTACCTCGATAGGAAATAATCAAGTTTAGTTAGATCTGGTGATCTTACAGGCTACGGAACAGGTCCTTGTCTTCCAATCCGGTGGCCTGGAAACTTTTCATTCAAAATATGTCGAACTCCAATACTAAAATGAGCAGGCGCTCCGTCTAACTGGAACCACATTCTTAATAGCCCTAATGGTATATTTTCTAGAAGATTATCAAGATCGTCTAAAAATCTTTGAAAAATATCCTCATTGAGATGTTCATAAAAAAATACCTGGAAATAAGAAATAATAAACAACAATAATAATAATATTATGATAGTTATGCCAGCCATCTTGTTCTCACGAACCGATGGGCTAACGCACTGGCAACCAAGGACAAATTGAATGTTCTTGTGAGTGGAGGAAATAATAATAATAAAAAATTATTGTTGTAAAATTTATAAAAGTCAATTTAGATCGTTAATATAGTATACAGCTAAGCGCACATCGGTCTATAGCTCCTAAACCAATGAAGTTCGGAATTTCGTTCATATGTCAATCTATTGTGTTTGTAAGGCTCTATTTTAATAAATATATTTCATAAAAAAAATGGGGTCCTATTATATCGTCTTCAATATGCCTCCCCAGACGTTTACACTCCACCTGTGTTGCCGGTCAATTGCCCTTGTTAAATTTGGATTCACATTGGCGTAGTAATGTAGATTATGCCTGTTCACATGACCATTATTGTGGAAAGTCGCCTCACGGTAAACTATACAGTATTAAAAAACCGTATATCTTCTCAAATTCGAGCTAGACCCCAATTACAGAAATTTATTCTATTTTCAAAATCTCGACCTTAAAGTGCTTGATTCAGTTGTATATGATGGAACTTTTGCTTTTTCAAAATGTTTTTAACAGAAGTTTGACCTATGCACAGCAAGTCTGTAATGTCTGCTGTACTTCTATATGGGTCTTCAACAGCACTTGCAATAATGTTAAATTCATTTTCATCATTTACTTCGTGCTTTACTCTGTCATGCTTTTTATATTTAACTGTCTCAGTCCTGTCAAATGTATCTATCAATCTTTGAGAAATAATCTTGCATCTGGGTGCCTTCTATCAGGAAACCTCTCGCTGTACACTCGAGACGCTAGAAGACTTAAAGCATTCAGCATACGAGCATATACTTCATGTTAATTGATTCTGGATCGTATACTTCATTGTTATTGCAAAAGAGAGGATAATTTGCACAAATATCACCAAATGTCAGAATAATTAATAACATTGTCATACTAACGAGTAGCTTTTTCCATAGCCGCCCAAATATTTATTTCATTAGTTCTGGTATTTTAGGAGAAGTAATTTAAAAATCATAAACAAAATTTATTGTATTGTATTAAATTTGTATTAACTTCTGTTAATAAAAATTTACCGTTAAAAATGGTAAATGGTTTTTCATAAATATCTAGAAAAACGTCGAGAATTTGAATACAACTGTAGTTACAATAATTTTTTTTTATGATTCTTAATTTACTTCTCCTAAAATACCGGAACTAATGAAATAAATATTTGGGAATTGTTAAAGTGCATTAAGATGAACTGAAATGTGTAAAAAAATACAGGTGTCCCATTAAAAAAAAATTACTTTAATATCGACACAGTTATATGGGCCACTTGTATACTTAAAAAATATTTTCCTAAAATAGAGTCTTACAAATACAATACATCGACATATGAACGAAATTCCTAACTTCATTGGTTTAGGAGATATAAACTGTCGCGCGCTTAGCTGACAACCCGGTATATAAACATAAAAATAACGTCTCAAAAGTTTTCGGAAAAAATTCCAATAAAATTTATTTGTAGTAAACATGATCTGATCCAGTTGCCGTTGGAAACAAAATTTAGTAAATTGTTTGAAGTTTAATATGACATATCATTTATGTAAATAGTTAATGTCAACAATGCCGTACAAGCATGATATTCGTAGAGGTATTTATCAGTTTGCTGGCCAAGTACCTAAACGCGATATTGTTAAGATTTACAGAGAGCAAGATATTTCGGTTTCGACAATCTATCAAACAATAAAAGTTTTTTCAGGATGGTATCCATTGTATCAATTTACTTAAAAGTGGACGACACAAAGTTTTAAGCCGACTTAATGGGCGAAGGTTGATTGAAAGAGCAAAAAACACATTGGGAATGTCAATGTGTAAGTTATCTCGAAGATACCATATTTCACGCCCGACTGTTAGTCGAACATTAGCCATAAATAAAATCTAAATTATTATAAAAAAAGAAAGGCTCCAAGATACACCGCCGCTCAGTTGGAAAGAATTCCGAGGTGTTCCCGTGATTTGAGACGCATTCATTTTCGTGATAAAGTTATCGTTATGGATGATGAAAAATATTTCACGTTGTCCAGCTCCGAGGACAATGGTAATGACGGTTTCTATATGGACAATGTACAAGACAAGACGCTCCTAAGAATGTTAAATTCAAAGCAAAGGCAAGTTTGAAGATAAATTTTGGTGTGGTGTGCCATATCAAAGGCTGGTGTTACAGCCGCATGTTGGACGTGTTAGAGGTGAAGCCATCAATGCAGACATTTACATACGAAAATGCCTCACGAAACTTCGAAATTTTATAAATACACACCGAATAATGTTCTGGTCTGACTTAGCCTTGTGCCATTATGTCAGAAGAATAAGAGTCTGTCTTGCCACAAACGGCATCAATTTTGTCAGATAGCCCTCCAAATGTTCCTCAAGCGAGGCCCATTGAGTAATTTTTGTCTCATTTAAGCAGAAAGGTATATTATTGTGTATGGGAAGCCTAAAATGGAAAGCAGTTAAGACGCAGAATTTTCTGAGAATTCGGGTAGTCGACGTTGCTACCGTCCAAAGACTGATGGTAATGGAACATGTGGAACAAAACATGATCAATTCATTAGACTTTTTCTTTCAAATATATGTAGACGACATCATAATATGTATACCGATAAATAAAATAGACTACGTTTTAGATAAATTTAATAACTTCACAACAAATTAAAATTCACAATTGAAGAAGAAATTAATAACAGTATTACTTTTCTTGATATTTCTTTAACCTATGATAGACAGCGTACTATTTATACAAATTGCTACAACAAATCCACAGCTTCTTTTCAATATATGAATTACAACTCAAATGAACCTACAGTATTGAATAAAATGATTCTAAATAATCTGACTGATAGAGCAGTAATTTTACTGTTAATAAAAACAGAATTTGGGTCAATGTATCAAATAAACGATTTATTGCTACGTAACGTTTCTAAACTATATTTGCTTCTTCATCAGACCCTATAAAAGATTTACAAATTAGCCATATACAGTACAATATGGAAATGCACTTACATTAGCAATTAACAATTCCAAAGCAATTTCGTAGAATGAAGATACTAATTAAATGCATATCTTATTTATATTTACACAAACCAACTGTTGTAAAACATAAAAAGTGCATTCCTATTAACCACGTTTAATAGGAATTAAAAAAAACAAATTTGTATTGTAATAGTTCGATGTCAGGGCACTCTGTGGACACGAAAATGCTTAAAATCAAAAATGTATACCTTCGAAGACGGATTCGTAAAGGGGTAACTGATAATTCTAACCTCTGAGCGTGTATCACTTTATGATCCTCTAGCAAAGACATTATTTTCCGTCAAACGTCAATGACAAATGTATTCTGACAATTACTTGAGTAGTGGGGGTGGACGTTTTTAAAAACGACGTCTGCGCACCCCCTCCTCGCGCCAACTTAATTGGCGTTTGCTATAATTATGTAACATTTTGAAAGGAATTAAATACGAAGACTAGACACAAAAATAGTACAGAAAATATAAAAAATATCAATTACAAGAGGTTATGATAAATAATTCCGTTATTAAGCAAAGTTCTTCAATTACAATAAGACAAGTATTTAAGGTAAGTTTACATATCTAAATTACTAATTACGATGATCTTTGAAATATTTTGGATGATTTTTGTAGGATATCTAAATAAATACTTTATTAATATGAGGCGTTTCTCTTTAGAGTAAAGGATAATTAATTACAAGGATTTGTGATATCTGGATGTTTTCTTGTTGGGATAGGGTCCGTATGAAGCCTTCGGGATTGATAATCGGCCAGGATAGGTTGGGTTTAAGGTTAACCTCCCAATTGAATTGTAGGTTCGAGAATTTCGGTCCTCCAAAGGCTTCCAATGTATTTTAGCACTTTTATTTAATATATTCAGGTAAGTTTTCTTGTTATTTTAATGTTTATGTTCAATATAAAGACTTCTTGTTTTGGATTTTCTGTTTTAAAATGATAATATATTTTTTTGACAACGTTTTGATATAAATTTACGTAGGTTTAGATGCTTTTTACGCGTTTTTATTTAATTTACTCAGGGCTACAAAATTTAAGACGCGTTCTTTATCAATATCTAGGAAAAGACGCTATCCGTCACTTGTTTTTAGCCTTGTAAAGTAAACACTTTAGATTTCGATAAAACCTCAATAATTACATTTGAAAAAAACAACAAAGCAAGAAATATACTAGAAAGCATCCACATGTAAAAGAAAATAAATTCAATCTACGACTGTACAGATTTAAACAACTTGTCAACAATATATCTACCTATTATATAAACCCCCGTAAAATAACAATATAAACATCCCAAAAAAAAATAAAATAAAAAAACACATATCCGTGAACAGTTAAACCAACCCTCCGCAAAGTGCTTACAGAGCCAATATCTTTTCACTTGTCCCAAAAAACTCATGGCCCCGAGAACAATTTACCTGCTAATACAAAGAAGTTTAGTTTTATTTGGAAATGCAAAAGAAACACGTTGCAATATATTAATACCAAAAATATTTAATGTAAGTAGATTTATTATATCATATTTTATTTTTTTTACATTTAAATAAATTTTGGCTTTTGAAAAAGGTGCTATGTATAGCACCGAAATGTTAAATTAAATATTGTTTTAATTACCCGGTCGCTTCACCCAATGACATTACTTTTATCTAGTATTATAATTACGGCCAAGGAAAAAAGAAATTCCTTCTAATATTATAAATGTATGCATATAGACAAATGTCAATTTAGCACGCGATAAATTATTGTAGTCGTGTCTAACAACACACTTTTCTGCATTTTGAGATAAAGTTTTTGATGGAGATTCAAAATATTTATTATCATTATTATTATTATTATTTGAAAAAAAGTAGTATTGGTGACTTAAAATAGTAAATTTGAATTGATCATTTACTTTATAATAATGTACAACAAAAAATTTCCAATATCAAGTAGGTGATGGATGAAGCGGCTATCAGAAAATACTTAAGGTGTTTTCTCGGTAAAAAAAAGAAAGAAATCATTTAAAAAATGCTATGATGTCATAAAAAAAATTACGTCTTTCTGCCTCTCTTTATCTAATCTGGAACGGATAAAACGACATCGGCTCGCAGTTTGTTTAAAAGCGTACCAGCAGCGGATACTTACGTTCGCCATCGTTATGTAACTGCCTATTCACACGCCGACTGGTATAGCTGTATAGCGGCGCACTGAAAAAAAAAAGGGAAATAAAAGTTGTAAACTCCGATAGTATGTTATAAAGAAGTATAAAGTTGCCCGAGATAAGCGAATCCCGAGGCAATGTAATTCTGGAAAGACGAAAACTGGAAGCAGAGCCATTGACTTATTGTTATTATTCTCATCACACGCTATATTACACCACGAGAGGGGCTAATCCAGTCTTCTTCTGTCTTGGACTCGCTGAGCCAGCGGTTTGTCACATCGGAGATATGAGCGCCTGGGCGACGGCCACAAGAAATATTATCTGCGATCCCAGCTTTTGAATTATATGCGGCAGATGTGAAATGATCGGTAGTAGTAGTACTGCCTCAACCCGAGCCGGCGCCTTCGCCTCTTCCTTATCCATTCTTTCGAGAATCCGTTGGAGCGACGGGTTCTCCGGGCCCTCCATTTCAACGTTTGTCATGTTCTCCCCGTGCTTATCGTATTTTTTACATGTGCGCGCTTTTTTATTCCTCCTTACTTTTCACTTATCCCATCATATATCATTGCCAAATCTAAAGAGCAAGGTTCTTTTTGCTCCGTCTTCCTATCATTATTTATTACAATTACATGTAAGGTTATTTCTTTTATGGTGTATACACTCCACTTCCACTCTCAATTTACATTTATATGCCATCTTGTACCCGTGTCGTCATTTCTTCTTTTTTTGTCGTGCAAAAAGCGCAGGATTTTACACTTATTTTCGGGATTACCTTTTAAGATTTTTAGACGTTTTTTAGTTCGCGGCAGAACTAATTCGATATTTAAGTTTATTCAAAGGCAAGATGCGAGAAACTAATGGATATACCACATGCCTTTACTTTTGTGATTGACAAAAATGTATAGATTTAAAGTTTGTCCTTTATAATATTATCTTTACAACAGCAGTTCCCAAACTGTGCGCGGCGGTGTCCTTGGGCCCTGCGATTGCTTCTAAAGGGCTTCAACAACAAATATGTTAAAAATATTAAACGACAACGCCCCGAGTGTCAAAATTGTGGGAAATCGGTCGATATAATTATAGGTTCCCTATAAAAAATTAAGTTAATACTGACAAGGCAAAACTGTATATTTACCTGTATTTTCATTATGTATGTCTCTCAAAAAGACCGTAACTTGCTTTTAGCTTTTTTTGGTATCTCAAAAAATAACAGATATCGATGATCAGTGTCTAAATAGTGTGAAATCGGTCGATATAATTATAGGTTCCCTATACAAAATTAAGTTAATACTGACAAGGCAAAACTAAACGTCCTGTACATTTACCTGTATTTTCATTATGTATGTCTCTCAAAAAGACCGTAACTTGCTTTTAACTTTTTTGGGTATCTCAAAAAATAACAGATATCGACTGATTTCGCACCATCCTCTATATTTAATATTCAAAAATTATACATACAATCTTAACGCATGCAGAACAGTAGACTTTTTCCATATCTATACGTAGTTCTTTGTATGGCTTAACCCATACTGACGTTCTTCTGATTTTCGGTATTTTCCTAATAAAAATAAATAAAATACCACAACACTACAAAACACAAACCGATGTTATCTCTTCAAAAGCACAATCAGAAATAAAATTTAGAAATCGATTTATTATTTAACTACTTATGTAAATATAGGAACAATAAAACCCCTGTTAACGGTTTAAAACGACCTATTTGGATTTCTGGGAATTTAAGACTGGAAATACCCTTATTATTGTACTTCTTGTACTCTCGAGAACTGAAAACAATAAAATAATTACTTAATAATGGAAGATTTATAAAATTGAGTATCTTGAACTCTTGAAACGATTGCCAAAGATCTACATCATTCAAAATTATTTCAATTACGCGCAATATGCTATTTATTAAGGATATATGCAAATATTTAAAAAATGTGTGTAATATGCAAAATATGCGCTTTGCATATTTGGGTTATATTAATCATTATATAATACAATGGTATTTTTAATAATATAAAATATTATTAAAAATCTGGTGTGAAGAACACAAATGCAGGTTCACTATTAATATTTTTTGTGAATGTGTCCGAATATATCCTATCCCCAGAGACGTAGATACGTATTTCACCTTTCTACAGGCTCATCGGTACGCCCCTGCTGGAGAAAGGATATTCCCAGACACATTCACAAAAAAGAACCACATCACCCTATCACCGTAATTATCCAGACCGTGCGCAGAAGTAAATTCGGCGCTGCCTGTTGTCAGACAGCCGAAGTACCTCGCATACCGTCCACATAATTAATGTGAAGTAACGACGCCCTTCCAAAGGTTAGCACAGCCAACTCTCTAGAAAACTGCATGTTGTTTGTGCCTTCACTCATACTACGGCTTAACCGCATGTGTAATGTATCAGAATAATTGAAACATACATGAGTAGGTAAACCCCACCAGTTTTGTATAATACAAAGGTATTTTTAATAATATAAAATATTATTAAAAATCTGGTGTGAAGAACACAAATGCAGTTCACTATTAATCACAGAAAATATTAATAGTGAACCTGCATTTGTGTTCTTCACACCAGATTTTTAATAATATTTTATATTATTAAAAATACCTTTGTATTATACAAAACTGGTGGGGTTTACCTACTCATGTATGTTTCAATTATTCTGATACAATCATTATATAAAAATATGAACAGACATGTATATATTCGACAGGTGTTATATTACGACTTTACGTGCCTGAAGGGTGAATAAGGATTATCGGAGATCTTCGCTATCTTTACAAAAAAATCTACAAAAAAACCACATACGCTATTTAACTTGACCGTAACATTGGTGGTTTCGAATTCATAGTTTGCTACCTATGGCGCGCACAGGCGCAGCGATGGCGTCTGAAGATGATCAAAAACAAAACGAAATCCGTAGTCGTATCGCACAATAGTCTTCAAGCTTCTACTTATGGTGTATGCCATTAGTCAGTGGAGACGGGTGTGGGTGACTAAAACAAAAGTTAGAAGGGAGCACCACTCAGTTTTGCTTACGGAAGTTCAAATCTGAAAATGGAGAAAAGGGAATGCGCGATTCTAGGCGCATGCGCATACAGGCTACAAAAATACAAACGTTAAATACACAAACAGAACGGCCAAATGCTGCGCAAGATAACTGCAACCTGAAAATATACGCTCAACCTCAAACTTGCTAAAGAGAGAATAAAACAAAATAAACAGTTAACTCGTATATTGAAAATTTAAATCATAAGAATAAAACAAAATTCTGTTCAAAATAATAAAAGGAAAAAAGATGCACCCTGTATGTTCTCACACTGTATATATGACAATATGAAATTTTGCACAATATAAAAAAAAATAAAAGTGGTTATAAATGAATGAAAACAAGCTACAATATATATACACTTGTCACAAAAAGTATCGCATCATGTAAAAAAGTAAGAATGTTTTTGAATTATGGAATAAATCTCAACTGAAAATATTGTACTTATTTCGTAAATGGAATACTTTACTTATTTTATCTCACAGTTAATTTTTATCAGATGTTTTTTCTTTGTTAATGTCAAGAAACGTAAAAAGTGGAAAGTGTAAGAAAAGGCGTAGTTCATTAATTCTGTTAAAATGTAAATTTGCTTAGGCATTTGTTAACTGTTTTTTTATTAAACAGATTTTGGACAAAAATGAGTAATTTGACACCAGTACAAGCAGTCCAAATTGTGGCCTTAAGTGAGGATGGAAGATCGCAGCGATATATAGCCCAACTTATGAATATCAACCAATCGAGCGTATCCAGAATATTAATAAGGTTCAGAGAAACGGGAGTTTACCATAGAAGACCAGTTCCAGGACGTCCAAGATGTACCATCCCTGCAGATGACCGTTTTCTACGTCTACAAGCCCTACGGGAACGTCATATTACTGCACGAAAACTGCGCAATGATTTTTCCAGAGTCCGTAATGTCCAAATAAGCATTAATTCTGTTAGAAACAGGTTAAGGAAAGTTGGAATTAGAGCCAGAATGCCTGTTACTGCACCATTGCTAACCAGAGCACACCGTGTGGCACGTTTGAGATTCGCAAGACAACATGTAAATTGGAATGTAAACGACTGGGCTAATATCCTGTTTACAGATGAGTCCAGATTCTCAATTTTCGGGTCAGATAGACGTATACCAGTTTACAGACGCGAAGGCGAGCGATTTGCAGAGTGCAACATAAGATCAGCAAGGAATTTTGGCGGTGGCTCTATTATGGTATGGGTAGGCATTTGTTTAGAAGGTCGCACAGAGTTAGCTGTATTTCGCAGGGGATCTTTGACAGCTGATCGGTATATAAGAGACGTTCTAGAAGAACATGTGGTACCATTTGCTCCTGTTATTGGAATAAATTTTGTTCTAATGCATGATAACGCACGTCCGCACGCTGCAAGAATAACAACCGATTATCTTCGAGAAGTAGGTATTCAAGCTTTAGCATGGCCAGCAGTAAGCCCAGACTTGAATTCAATAGAGCACGTTTGGGACAACCTAGAACGCCGCATAAGATCTCTTAATATCGCTCCGGACAGCTTAGATGACCTTAAACACGCATTATGGGAAGAATGGGAAACTTTAGAGATGGAGTTTGTAAGGAATTTGATAAGAAGCCTTCCACAACGGATGCGAGCTGTTATTAGGGCCAGAGGTGGCAATACTAGTTACTAAAAATCGTTTACTTTACTTTAAGACATTTTTTGTTACTTTAAAATTTTCTTGTTTTGGAGAATAAAAATTATCTTTCCAATTTCCTCAAAAATTTTCAAATAAAAAAAAACAAACATCTTTTAAACTTAACGAAAAATCATTATCATTTTTTTTTAAAAAATGTATGTATGTATATCGTGAGAAGCATTTTGTCAAAATCCATTTATTTTGAAATGATGCGATACTTTTTGTGACAAGTGTATATATATATATATATATATATATATATATATATATATAAGTAATGTATAAAGTATAATGAAATATTGCGCAAAAAGAAATTATAAAGACATCAAGTCTACAATACAGCTATCAAATAAATTAGTCTTGTCTATGGTACCAAAAAAGAAAAAATTATAAGGACATAGTAATATAATAGTAATATGTACGTATTTAGTTTGTCATACGTATATTTCAAGTAATTTTTAAATCATTAAATTTTATATCGTAAGAAATTCACATGTACGATTTACACACAGTTTTTTTTAACCAAGCGATGGGCGAGTGCGGATAGTTCGCACAAAAAAAGTTACAGACAAGAAAAATTCTCACGTTAAAAATAAAGTTAGAATATTCTTATACATTGTAAAATTATAAAAGCGGTAAAAACAATAGAAAATATTGCGTTAATATTTAATATAATATATCATCAAAGCATATAAAGTTGAGTTTAAATTGGAAAAAGATTATAACTAACTACAAATATTAATATATCCAAATATAATATTAACTTACGGAACGTTACTAAAAATTTTAATTTGAACAGATAATAATTTAAGACTCGAAAGTTAGAGAATATATGATTTTTAAATTTTCACAACGGCATTTAGAGAGACAAAATTTATACCAAAAATACACGAGTTTACGTGTTGTCCTTCGGTGATACCGGGTGGAATATCGGTTTCTGTCTCCAACAGCTGGTGTCGGAATATGCGATGGATTATCCTAAAAATAAAAATTCAAAAACTTGGTTGCAGGAAAAGAAAAACGTCGGTGCCTATATTACATGTGCCGTCCAAAAACTTATGTAAAAAAAGGTTTCTTTTTCTCCTTTCTTTCTTCTAAATCTCACACGGAACGGTATCGACAACTTGTGAATTGTATCACGTTCTATGTTCTTATTTGCAATCTGCGATTTTTATCAAAATACGTAGAATTACGTAAAACTTAATTTCCCCGCGAATGTAAAATGCCCTTAGCACAACCAACCGATCTTATATACGGCTCGTAAACCAATCCTTAACTCAAGCATCGCATGTATCCAAGCAGTAGGGTGGCGGCGATACCGTGAGAAATATACGCACGGGAGGGGGGGTGTCGATAGACGTACACATGAAAATGAAAATTAATTACCGGAGGATAAAACGTTAAATATAAAAAATGACGAAATTCAAACGTAACAATTTCTCGTCACACGAGAACTAGGATGAATTAGAAACATGTGTTCGTACGTAGTCTCACCAATGAGAAATAAGTATGCGTTGTGTATATCCATGTGTACGTATAGTTTTATAACATATTTACATTATTGTATTTTACACTTGATGTTAGCTAAACATCGATATGCTATCTTCCGCATGGAATATTTTTGAGGCAGAATGTTTAATTTATGTAAATGCTAAAACTATTTTTACAATTTTATTCTAACTCGAGTTTTATTTTAAATATTTTCGCTAATCTCTGTTAATTATAATATACTAACGACATCTACTGAAACGTTTTAGTAAATAAATATACTTAAGGCATTAATAATAATCCTACTCGCAAATAAATATATCACCATCGTCGGTAGTAAGTCTCCATTCGACCAAGTCTTCATAATTCAATATTTGCTTGCGGAAATCGTTTCGTATTTAAAGCGGCGAGGCGAAACGGCCCCAGGGTTTTGACGGCGAAAGCAGTTAATGTATTCTTCTTACCTTTAAGAGAAGAATCGCCTCGGCGTGCTGTCGCAGTATTTCATAATAATAATTAACGCACAGTAGAGAAGATACACTCCGTATCGCGGACATAAATTCAAAGCCGTAAAATTCCGTCCTGCGACGCGGTTGGTTTTTGTTATAAACTGAAAAGGAAGATTCAGCATAACACTTAATATAATTAAGCTCATAAATTATGTGATTATATTATTAAATTAGCAGTTTGAATATTGTTAAATGCATTTTTTTTTGTATAATGAAGCATTTATAAGTAAGTTGATGGCAAAATGGAAATAATATGATAATAATTAATTATTCCTCAATTAACGAGCAATCAAGATAATTTGTAAACGAGTCATTCATGAATTTAAATCCGCATGTCTTTTCCGATTGTAACCGTTGCATAGTTATACAGGCTTTTTCACGTAACCCGTTCGTTAGAAGTTTTCTATGTTAATGCCTTAGGACACTTTTGAAAATTTGGGATACGTAATCTTGATACTCGATATGTTAAAATAAAATATTTACACCCATGAACCACTTTCGGCTATACTGGAAGTCATAGCCATCTTTGATATTTTAAATGGAATGTTATACTTTTTATTGTTTTGTTTAGATTCCTTGTAAAGTACTATAACACGACAAACTCGATGTCCGATGTGTTTTAGAGAAGAATTTACCGTTGCCTCTCGTTCCAGAAAATCGGTCACGTAAACTCGGTCAGCATCCCAAAACACAGTCAAAAGATTTTTTTTGCGGATGCTTGCGTGTTGAACTTTTTCGCCCGACGAGAAGACAGATGTCGATATTTAGCGCTCTGTCTTTTCACTTCCGGGTCGTAATCATGCGCCCATGACTCGTCTCCCGTTACAATATTCAATAGAATGTCGTCTTCTTCGTCACGGTAGCGCTGCAAAAGTTGCTCACAGCATTCAAATCCACGCGGTGAGATGGCGTAGTACCTATTGTGCCCAAATTTGACGGTATTTCAATTGTTCAATAATGAATTCGACACGTTCCTTAGATATTGCAATATGGTTTGCGATACGCTTTCGAGTGATTCGCCGGTCATTTTAGAATTAAATCTTCGACGAATTTACGATGTTTATCGTCTGTGGCAGTGATCCGATGTCCGCTGCGTGTTTTATAAACAATTTTGGCTTTTCCATCGATTGGCTCATCGATTTTCAGTAAACCTATCAACAACATCGTCGTCATAAACATCCTTTAAACGACGAAGAATCTCACTAGGAGTTAATTTTTCGGCAGTCAAAAATTCGATAACAGCACGCTGTTTAACTCAAGTTGACATAGCACTAGACCGCGTCTCCATACTTCCGCTTCTCAAAATACACCGGATGAATTCAATGACCTCAAACCTGTGGATGCGTATAGAAGTGGAATGTCACTTCCACATTCAGCCTGGTGCGCTTCTGATGGGCGTATTTATTTTTTTATGGGACATCTCTTAGATCTTCACACATTCGTTCTACTTCAATGGCCGGTTGCCTTACTTCTCTGTAGTTGTTCTGTCCACTCGATATTTCTAACCCCAAGTACGTAAAGGACATCACTTATTCGATGATTTTGTTGCTTATTTATTACCTACATCGTATAGGTTCTTTTGCGACAACTAACGATTTTGTATTTCCTGTAGATATTTGCATATTGTATCTTTCGGTCGCTTTTGTGAATCGATGGAGAAGTCTTTGTAGGCTGCCCTCAGTATCTGCGATTAGCACCGCATGGTCAGGGTAACATAAAATAATCAGATTGTTTTTGCCATTTTGTAGCCATTCATGTTTTTCAACCTATCTATGAGTTTAATCATAATAAGATTAAAAAGTAGCATATACCCATGGTGCTTTTAATTTGCTTAGATAACCCATTTCTTATTTGCATTTTGGTGTTCGTTTTTGTAAACGTTATCTTCTGTTATCAACTGTTTCGGTATGTTATTCTCCTGTAGTATTGTTAATACGTCGTGTAGTTTCATCCGATCATATGGCTTTTGTAAGTCGACGAAGCACATAAAGGCTGACTAGTTGACGGATAACGAATATGGCGTCAGTAGTAGATCTATTTAGGCAAAATATCTGTTGTTCTTCATTAATGGTTAATTGTGATTGGCTTTTTTCTAATATCACTTTTGTTTAATAACTTCTGTGTCGTGTTTAACAGTGTGATCCCTCTGTAATTTTCAGGATTATTTTATTGCCTTTTTTGTATATTGGGATGGTGATGCTAGTTTCCCGTTCTAAAGGCACTTTTCCTCTTTTAATTATGAAGTTAAAACATTTTGTTAGTTCTTTTTTTTTGTTTATTATTTTGGTTCTAAATTTGTTGCTTATATTATCGTTTCCGGCGGTTTTCCTGTATTTTAATGCTCTTATTAAAATCAAGGTAATAAAAGAAACTATATTATTCCAAAGTATATTTAATCCGCATTTATTAAAATTTTAGCAAAAATTACAGCAGCGGTATTATTTTTGTATATTCACACTACATGGTCTGTACTAATTTGATATATTTTTCCGACTTCGCTGAGATGCAGGTATTATTCTCTCGGGAACGGTGCCTTCAAATGAACTCTACTTCATTCATTGTTTACTTCATTTCGACAATTTTTGATGATATTTCTTTTATTGGCGAAGTTTTCCGGCTCTAATTACGTCCCGAGAAAGTTCAGCCCAGTTTTACGACACAACCGGTAATCTCGTGGGTATTATCTTGGTCGCTGAATGAGGACACAAATGCTACTAGGTACAAAATTCATAGCAGTCAACAAGCATGGTTTCTATTGTGTTAAAGGTATGTTAGGGAAGAAAAAAAATTTCTGTAAATTAACTAAACTATCAAAGTATTCTGTTCTTTTATCTACTCTATGTGTACGGTACATTTTTATTAGGTGAAATTTTGTTTGTATGTTTCGGTATTTGATAAGATATATACACATATATATATATATATATATATATATATATATATATATATATATATATATATCCCGACCACGCTTCGCTGTGACTCAATCTGAAATGAAATGAATGAGAAAAGAGATAAATGTATTATAGTAAATATAAATTCACTTGGAAAACAAATCATCCAATTGCGTTGCTGTGTCTATGTGAAGTTAAAGGAAAAAAAAAATTTTTTGACCAAAAAATTATTTTTTTAATTGTAAAGCTGATGAATTGATTACATTTTTTGTTTAGTCCATTTATTTATTTAACATAACTTATAAACAATGTAACCCGCTATTTTAATAATGTTCCTGTCACTTGACTTTTGACACATTGTTGATACTACTTCAAAAACGTCACCTTTCAAACATCTCAGTGTTATTTAAATTCTTTTAATAAAATTTTTATCGTATATGTTCTCTTTTCTTCGATCCTACCTTGAATAAATACAATAGTGAGTGTATTCTCTTAAATATTTAATCTTCCTTTCTTGTGATCCTTAATTTTTGGATTTTATGTCACTTTATCTTTAACTTCTTTCTATAACAGCTTCTCTGTGCCTGTTTCCTATTACTTTTCATTCTCATTGAACTTGTTATTAAATTCCTTCTGCCAATACTATTCTTATTCCAGTTATAATTTTTTGATTGTCAATTTATTACAAACAAAATGAATATGGCCATCGCTGTACTACTACATTATATTATAACATTATTTTCTTTAGATTGACATTTTTAAATTCGTTATATCTTTTGAATGGAATGTCCGATTTTAATAATTTAAAAAGTATTTTACTGGTATTGAAATGGTCTTTAATAAAATATCATTTAATAGGATAAGGAATAATACAGAGGTATGGATAATATGGTTTGATTATTGTCGGCACTTTTATTAACTTTTAAAACGTAAAAAAGTAGTTATAGTGGCATAACTACACTAGTTGGATATATGGTTTCGCGGACTTTCTTGTAGATTAATACGTTCCATAATACTGTAGAACATTTTTTTGTTCTATCAACAATAGTTTCCGCAGCGTACGCGATGACAGATTTTTTGTGACTAATTTTTTCACACCTTGGGTTACATTAATGCATTTTTATTGGGGATCCCCTTTTTTTTTGAAAATGTAATATAGCCTATGTCACTCAGTGAAAATGCAGCTTTCTAATGGTGAAAGAATTTTTGAAATCGGTCCAGTAGTTTTTGTGTGAAAACATTACAAACATACATACAAAAACACAAATGTTTAATCTTTATAATATTAGTTTAGATATATTGTGGTTGGGCATACCCATTTACATGAGAGGCCCTGGAACAAAAATACAGGATATTTATAAAACTTATTATAATAATTTAGAAGATAAGATTTTGTCGGAACTGTATATTTCACATGTCAAATCAATGAAGTTAATTCCGCGTATTTATTGCTTAAATAAGAATCATATATTTTATTATTTTCTATAACTCATTTGCTTTAGTCATTTTCATTAATATTATTGTATTACCGAAGATTTTTAACTTGATTGATTGAATATTTTATAGACATATACTTTGGATATAGCTGTACTTATTTGAATTGTTTACGGCGGGAAATATCCCAACTTAGTACAGGTATCTAGCGAAAGATTGTACATATCAAAGATAGTTTTTTGTATCACAAAATTAAATTTATAATTTTTGTAAAATATCAAAACGATTTGCCGTAGTAAATTACTTCATTTATAAAAATTTAATATTAGATTAAAAAGTACAAACAAGAATCACGAATAAGAAGCCTGGATAAAAAACAAATGCGAGTTAGCATAGTGGTTGAATTTAATTTTGCACGCGTCGACATATTGTAAAAAAAGTGTTCCAAGAATTTAGTGAGAAATTATTATTAAAGTATAATTATCAAACCCGAAGATATATTCTACGTATCACCAACCTATAAAGCTTCGATTGACGAAAAATCCAAATCCTAACTCCTTCCTACAAGTCTTTAAATGAAAATCCTACCCCGAGGGACGCTACCTGTATAATTCCTTTACCAGAACCTTAATCCCGAGGAAAAGAATCTTGAAAACCTTACGAATATCCAGTATCCACCATACACCCAAACTTGAGTACTTTTTTTTATATATATTTCCTATAACATTGAAATTATTTATATTAATTTTTAAACACAATCGTTGATATTATCATTTTTATGCAAAACGTTTTATTTACTGATAAATTTACCTTAATATCGGAAAAATACAGTTCCTTGCGTTTTAATAAAATGTAATTTTAGTAAATTTTGTTGCATTATCTAATTACAAATAATTAACCTAACAATTATAACCTTATTTGATCACGTGACTATTTATAGGATAATGCATCATATATTCATGTTAACACTTACCTTTTTGAAAAAGAATATTATCAATTAAACCATTTATTTATGTTCTACACTCTCTTGTTTTATTTATTATATTATTCATCCAGAATCATTCGATATATAACAACTTGTTTAATCACACACATTTATTATACTAAGTACCAGACCCGCACTATTGTTGTTATTATGTATAATTTCACCACAAAGACTAGAGCTAGCTGGCGCCCACATAGATATACATTTAAAAATTATAACAATAAGATTATGCACTTGGAAGAGACCTATTAAGTTAAGTATAAGTTATTTATTTATTTACATATTGTTTATGTTTTGCCCTTATTTTAGCGACATCTGTAAACTCAAACCTTAGCTATATCTATAGGTCGAATATTGAACTTTGCTAGCATATTCAATATTATTTTAAATTACATAATTAAATTAATTCATAACTTTACATTTCTTTTAATTATAACGTGATGGCATATTTTTAACACAACACCATATGCTTTTCATCAATACATATATATATATATATATACAATATTTTCGTGACCTTGGTATGATATGTTAAACTTAATAAGTCGGCGATTAAAGGTCTGGTTTATTACTTCGAAGTATATATATTCAAAACAACCCTACATGTTTCGGCAATTATGCCTTTGTCAAGGATATAAAAAATATAAAAAAAATAATTTTTTAATATTTTTTATATCCTTGACAAAGGCATCATTGCCGAAACATGTAGGGTTGTTTTGAATATATATACTTCGAAGTAATAAACCAGACCTTTAATCGCCGACTTATTAAGTTTACTGTATATATATATATATACATATATATATACACAGATATATACCGCCTAATTCTGAGCAAACGCAACGATGCGAATGTATGAATATTTCTCCCGCTTCGAATACAAATCCCCTGAACTCGTTTAGCCAATCATAAAACAGTCTGTCGCGCAACGATTTGACAATTAATGTCACAAATTAGTGTCACCACTGTCACCCTATACGGAGTCTCTTAAGCGTTTGAATAGTGATAATGCCGCGTTATACACTAGAAGAGAAAGCCGAAATGATGAAATGGTACCACGCTGATAATTCTTATCAAAGAATATGTGACTTATTTGTCGGAGTTCCTAATGATACGTTCATTTTAGTATGCGCTGCAATAGAACTAAATTCAAATTTGACACATAGCGATATTTCCAACGATTTAGGCATATGCTGCTCTTCCGTTAACCGCATACTAAAATTAAATGGTTTTCGTATTTATAAATATTCCAAACATCATCAATTATTTTACGATGATGAGTTTAAACGGATGAATTTCCGTTATTATATAATTAATTTCTCATTATGAACAATTTATTTTATTATCTGTAAGAGTAAATTTTTCTTTACATTACTAGAATTTAATTTAGTTTTTATTTATTTCTGAAGTTTATTTAGTTTACTATGAATAGTTTTTGTTACCTTTATTATTAAAATTTAATTTATTAAATCTCTTGATGCCTTATTTGCAATTTTCTTAACCGCTTATTAATAATTTTATTACGCTTTGTGTGACCATCGTCAGTATAACGTATTGCAATTTATTTATTATAAAATCATTACAATAACACAGGACTAAACAATTTATAGTCCTTTAATAGTAATTTGGTAATCAGATAATTTTTCTTACGCGGCTCCATAATATGCGAGGAAACTGGCTGCAAAGATACTTGAATCACTCTCCATCTTTTTTTAATGTCTTCACAAATTGTTTCATTAACCCTAGTTTTATATGTAATGGAGGAAGCAAAACTTTGCTCGGGTCTACTAAACTTTTTCTTTCAATGTTTTTCATTCCAGGTTGTAAGGTTTGTCTTGGTGGCCACATCTTTTTACAATAGTGCTGCTTTCTATCACGACTATCCCACTCACACAAAAAACAAGGATATTTAGTATAACCGCTTTGTTGTCCAAGTAACAAACAAATAATTTTCAAATCACCACAAATTGTCCAGCATTGATCCTTGTAACGAATTTTAATTAAAAGTAGGTCAAGATTTTCATAACACTCTTTTAAATGAACTGAATGTCCCACTGGTACAGAAGCATATTTACTTCCATTGTGTAGAAGAACGGCCTTAAGGCTCCTTTTTGAAGAGTCAATAAAGAGTCTCCATTCAGAAACATTATATTCTACGTGGAATTGTTCCATGAGCCCGGGTACATCATTACAGAAAACTAGTGCATCTTCTTCGGAATAATATCGAGCAAACTCTTTTTCTCTGTTCCTAAACCAGTAAAATGTTGTGCTAGGTGCTAACAAATTTTTTTCTTTCAACCTTGACCCTAAAAGCTCAGCTGAGTCCTTAGGAAGGTTTAAGTCCCTCACCAAATCATTTAATTCAGATTGGTCAAACACTTTTGGCTCATCACTTCCGGTATCATAGTAATCACTTCCCTCATCCAGTTCACTTGCGCATGTACGTGAAACCATTTCGTCATCAGACACATCATCTAATGTATCTGGTAGTGAAGGGACAGGTACTTCTGGTCCATGAGGTATAGGACGTGTTGCGGATCGAAGGTTTGGGTAAACGATGTCCTTTTTGTTTTTTAAATTGAATCCGTGTACTACACACGAACAAAAATAACAATCATCGCTATGATTGATCGGTTCTCTCCAAACCATAGGCACTCCAAAGCGAAATGACTGTTTGTTCCCTTGTAACCACTGGCGAAGCTCTTCAACACACACTGAACAAACCTTATGAGGAGCCCAAGGTTTGTCTTGGTCTCCTAATTTCACACCAAAATATGCAAAATATACTTTTTTTACAAAATCTGTAATGTTTCTTTGTTGTTTTTTTACTGTAAACTTTCCACAAATATAGCAGAAGGAGTTGGGAACATTGACACAGCCTCTTGATGCCATTGGAATTTAATTTTAAAAAACTCGTAAAATAAAAATTAAATTAACTCAGCAACTAATCACAAATGTCAACTAATTACACAAATTCACACCACAGTTGTAAAGAAGATATTGAATGAACTAACTGTTTTGTCTAGAATAGCAATATGTTTGTAGTGCAGGTGGGGAGGTAGACATGCAGTAACAAAGAAGATGATGAGTCATGTCTTGCGACATGCTCAATTATTTCTATTTGTAACTTCTTTATCATAAATCTAGTGTATGTTTATTCAGAATATCAACTTCTTGCATCATCATAAGCAAAAAAATTATAATAGTTTATTTAAACTACGGTTTAACAAAATTGTTCTTTTCAAAAAGACTAATACATGCAGATAGGTCAAAAAACCCAAGATTGTAAAAAAACCTTACGTGATGGAATTTTTTAAATAATTTTCCCATTTTCAGCACCAAAAAATCTATTGAAATCACTGTATAAAATCCAGACAATTTTAGCATCGCAGGCCTGTATAATTAGTAATTAAACTAAATAAATTATATAAAACGATAATATTGAATTTTGAATAGCCCATGATGACTTAAAGTTAGAAATTAATGTAATTAACTCCTTAAAAATGCCCAAATGGAATAAGGATCATTTTTCGAGCGTAACAATGAGCGTTATTCAGTCTGATCGGTCGTTCTCTACTTTGCTGTCTCGACCGCCATTCCAGCAACGTCGAACCGGGATACCAGTCTCCCCTTGGGTAATGGTCTGTCGTGAGGCTCTACAAACTGTCTTACCATCGGATACTTTGAGGTCTCTGATCTAGCCCACGTGCTCGCGGGTAATGTCTTCAGGTACTCTTGTAAAAGGGGAATATCTAAATCTCTTTGGAGTTGTTTATTTTTGACAAACCATTTAAAATTAGCGATCAGCCTCAGAAGTGATCTTGACGTATATTTTCGCCGCGGTGCTCGATAGAAAAAGCTGTTCTACGCAAAACAGCTTAAATTGTTGATCGTAGAGCGCTTGTACACAAATCCATGTTGGTTTGGAGATAAAATAATTGCTATCTGGTTTTAAATATTAGCATACAAAATGGATTGAAGAAACACCTTAGAGAAATTGCATAAGATAGATTGGTCGGTAATTCTCTGTAATTTTTTCCATACGATATGGAACTCTGACTGTCGTAAAATTGTAAAATATATATGATGAAGAGGTACACCAAATGACATTGTACAGTCACGCAGAATAAACTTCGGCAAGACGTTAGAGCCACTCAGCAAACTATCCTTTGACCTTCTCAAAGCTGCCAAGCTTGTTTTTGGAAAGTAGGAATAAAAATCATGGGTGTTATGTTGGAACTTTGTGATGGATGCCTAATTAATTTACTGTTTTGCATAATAGACAATACAAAATTATTTTAATAAAAACTTGATTTTATGTAAAACCAATCATTCCAGATATTTGTTTTTTTTTTGCGATCAAAAATAACGTATTGATCACAGTGTAGTAAATAAGAGTTACTAACCACCGTTTCATTACGAAAACTTTTCAATAATCAAGAGATTGAAGTATCAAATTATTTTTATAATTGCTTTTATAAATTTTAAAACTTACGTTTACAAAACAAAATGTACACATACATCGTATGTTAGGTATTGTAAAATTACGCACGACGTCTTTCAGAATCTTTAATTTTACTTTAAAATCTCTTTTTAGGTCCCCAAAAATGATGTCATTTTATACTATATTACGATGTAATTTTATAGAAAGCGACATCTATGTTCAGCAATAGCATTTTAAATGTTATCGTTCCCTTATTCGTCTCTTCGTGATGTCGACGCAATATTGGATAGAAAATGCCTTCGAAAGTATTTATCGAACGTGAAGAATTTCTTTTGCAAAAAGAAAAATTTTGATGTTATTGGATAATGTATATACTTGTACAGTCCAGTGAATGCATAATGTCTGATCTTAAGACATGCGGTGTGACATTTATTTATTTCAATTTCTCTCTCTCTCTCTCTATATATATATATATATATATATATATATATATATATATATATATATATATATATATAAATATAATAACTTCGTGACCTTGGTATGATATGGTAAACCTAATCAGTAGGCGATTAAAGGTCTGTATATTACTTCAAAATATATGTATTTAAAAAACTCTACATGTTTCGGCTGTATACGCCTTTTTCAAGAGAATACAAAATATGAATGACAGGATATAAATGTCAAGTAATTAAGTTGCTATGGTTTAAATTATTCAAAGATACATTCTAGTAATAATAATAAATCATGCCTTAGTATTCCAAAAAATAGATAACAAGGTGTGAAAATATGTGTTGTTCGCTGCTAACAATTTGTGTCTCCTTCTGGGTATGAACTTGTGTGTTGGTTGCTGCTGGCAGCTTGCGTCTCTCTATGGGTGTGTGGTTTTGTGTGAGAGCGTAAGTGTAGGGTTTTGTATGTCGGTGCGTTCGTGCGTGTGTTTAGTGATCGGTCGCATGAATTTAGAGAGGTCGGATAACCAGCCGTTGCGTAGGGCCGCCAACCCTTTCCCGACAACTTCTTTACAATTCCGTGCAGTACTTCGACGGTCTGACCCCCGCCCCAACGAGGCAAGGCGCAGACAGGCGAAGCGCACCCTGTACGGGGTTGCTCATCGCAACTAAGGGAACACTCTTAGTGGCTACCTCGGTCGACGATGGTCACACTTATGCCATCTTAACGTTTTCCGCCGAAGCGGGGGCATAGCACACACGTCGAACGTGTGTGTGCTGTTAACGGCAACCTAGCCAGGTTGTCGCCCAGGACCGGTCCTAGTGGTGTGTGCATTGCGCGGCGACGAGATAGAAAGAAAAGAAATGATCAGTATTAAACAGGAAAAAAATTCAATTAACAACAGAAATGATATAAAAAATCTAAGTAGTATATACTATAATTTAATTTTGTAACGATCTACAATTTACCATCATATTATATTTTTTTTTGTAATATACCTTATGTTATTTAAATATCATTTAAATATCATATACTTTTGCTTATCATGATGACTGTTCCGTGTTTTGATTCCTGTCTAGTTGTCCGAGCAGGTTTTCGTGGTTTTCCTTCTCGTTTTGAGCGAATGCCGACAACTTTGTATCTTAAGTCGCTCCACGGGCGCATACGTAATAATAACTCATGTCTTGCTTTTCCCTGCCTATCCCTGTTTTCTGTTTTTTGCTGATGTGGTCCTCTACTGGGTTGCAGCCTAGCATATGCGCTACAAAACTCTAGGGGGGTCTGCCCGTTGGGCAGTCAGGTGCCATTCCGCCTTTCCAGCAAGAGTGAGGAACCATGCTACGCGGCGCTATCTCGTCGCCGCGCAATGCACACACCACTAGGACCGGTCCTGGGCGACAACCTGGCTAGGTTGCCGTTAACAGCACACACACGTTCGACGTGTGTGCTATGCCCCCGCTTCGGCGGAAAACGTTAAGATGGCATAAGTGTGACCATCGTCGACCGAGGTAGCCACTAAGAGTGTTCCCTTAGTTGCGATGAGCAACCCCGTACAGGGTGCGCTTCGCCTGTCTGCGCCTTGCCTCGTTGGGGCGGGGGTCAGACCGTCGAAGTACTGCACGGAATTGTAAAGAAGTTGTCGGGAAAGGGTTGGCGGCCCTACGCAACGGCTGGTTATCCGACCTCTCTAAATTCATGCGACCGATCACTAAACACACGCACGAACGCACCGACATACAAAACCCTACACTTACGCTCTCACACAAAACCACACACCCATAGAGAGACGCAAGCTGCCAGCAGCAACCAACACACAAGTTCATACCCAGAAGGAGACACAAATTGTTAGCAGCGAACAACACATATTTTCACACCTTGTTATCTATTTTTTGGAATACTAAGGCATGATTTATTATTATTACTAGAATGTATCTTTGAATAATTTAAACCATAGCAACTTAATTACTTGACATTTATATCCTGTCATTCATATTTTGTATTCTCTTGAAAAAGGCGTATACAGCCGAAACATGTAGAGTTTTTTAAATACATATATTTTGAAGTAATATACAGACCTTTAATCGCCTACTGATTAGGTTTACTATATATATAAATATATATATATATATATATATATATATATATATATATATATAAATATATATATATATATATATATATTGAGGTGGGTCAAGCTAACACTCGGGAATGCCTCAGTAAGCAAAAGACAGAATTTTAGAATGTATAAATATATAAGTTCTAGAGTTATTTAAAATATATCAAAAACTGAATTCTTCACGTGCTAAATCAATAAAGTTGATTTCGCGTATTTAATTATTTTTAAAAAAGTCATTCTCACATTTATAATTTATATCATTTCATTTTGTATCAGTATTTTCATTTCGATAATTTGTATTACAAAAATATCAACTTAATTGATTAATTATTAATGACGCCATTTATTTAGGCATAACTGTATATTATTTGAATTGTTTACCGCGGGAAAGTTTCCTACAATAAAAACAGCATTATGTACTATATTTGACATTCAAACAACAAACATTTTATCATCAAAATAGATTAAATATTTATTACTACTTATAAATATATTTAAAATTATTAAATTGTCATTTTCATAATAAAAATATGTCGAGATTAATTGAATACATACCGATGGACGAATCAAAATTGGGATACGAAAAAAAAGAAAGTTAGCGTTACTAGAAATATGGCGATTAAAAAAACACCTCGAAATACTGGAATGTCTCTCTGAAAGCAATAAGAAAAATACAAATAATTTGAATAAAACCATACGTCCGTTTTAGAAAAAAAACTTACCAATTATTCCCAGCTCCCGTTTAACATTTTTTTTCAAGACCATACGAACACCAGTGTTGAAGATATCGCCGGGTGCAGTTTGCCGGGAAGAGGTTCGTTGGACCGGACATCTAACTGGGGTGACGCCGTTCAATTGCCGCTGAAAGAACCTTGCCTTTACAGACCTATAAGTGATCCTGTACACCAATTTTCCTGTCCAGATTACTTAAGTATTCTTATAATCTCCTATAAACATTGAAAACGACAAATTAATCAACATATTAATAAAGAATACATCATATTTTCTACATCTGTTAAGATAATAATTATTAATGTCATAATATAAGATCTAGTATTCTATTTCTAAGATAAGGAAGAATACAGTTTCTTTTTATTTTATTTTATATTATTATTATTCAGTAAATTTATTATTCATTAATTTATTTATGTCACATGTAGTGTTTATTTAAATTAATCTAAAAGTTTCACCATATTTGTTTAATCACGTGACATGTTTGATATCAAAAATTCTTTACATTAGTATATTTTTCACTTACCTGTTATATTTGGATAATCAGTTCATTAAAGTTGTTATTCATTAATCCGATCTCGACCTTTTTATTTTGTAGTATAGAATATAAACGAAACAAACAGTCTATCACTTTAAAATCAGTGAATTTTATGAGTGTTTGATTGGAGATACCGAACTTGCACTATTAAATTTGGACATATCTCAATGCCCTATCACAAGAGTCAACATTGTTCTTGAGTTTAGCCGGATCTTAATCACAACTTACGCCCACTAATTAATGCTAATAAGAAATCTATACATCCGAACAACTTTTTAAGGTTAATGTTATGGAGTTGTTTACTAGCATGTAACTTTGTATCATGCGCATATAATTAAGCATTGTGCAACTCCATCTATATGTTATTTGAAGTAACCTAGTTAATTTTGAAATTGATAATTCACAAAATTTAATATAAAAATTACCAAATTAATTATTTTTAACTTAGAATCTTTGTATTTACAAACTGTTGAATATTTTATAGCTCTTCCGATTCGTTACAATATATATATATACATATATATAACAATTGATAAATTATTGGAGTTTTTCGGCTTTTATATGAAATATTTACAAATATCAAATTAGAATGCATGTAATTGCAGAGTAAGTGGGGATGTAAACATTGCTGTCTACAAATTACAAAGCAAATCATACGAAATTTTTAATTGAAAAATATGGTCTACGTTGGGACTCGAACCCAAGTCTACAGCTTGCCGAGCTGTCGCTTTTACCACTTAGCCACAATAGACCTAGGTTCAAGCTATTTAGAAATGCATTATAAGGTAACAGTGTTAATGAATCAGATGTCAGTTATTGACTGTAGCTGTCAAGTTGAAAGCACAAGTCAGTTTTGAAAGCTCATGTCAGTTTTGATAGCAGATGTCAGTTAGTGAAAGCAAATGTCAGTTATTGAAAGTATATGTCTGTTTTGAAAGCAGGTGTCAGTTATGAAAGCAAACGTCAGATTAGAAAGCAGATGCCTATTTTGAAAGTAGATTTATCTACATATATATATATATATATATATATATATATATATATATATATTGAGGTAGGTCAAGCCTACACACACAGGAATCCCTAGTTTAGTTAAAATACAGATTATTAGTTAGAATGTAAAAATTAGAAATTAAGATAATTTTTTGAACTGAATTCTTCATCTGTCAAATCAATAAAGTTGATTTCGCGTTTTAATTGTTAGAAATTAATTTGCATTATCATTTATGTTTGTCTTTTCTTTTGCCTAAGTCAATTTATTTATATATCATGAATTACCGAAAACATTTCAACTTAATTGATCGATTATCAATGACATATACTTTAGAGAATGCTGTACATTTTCAAATTAATAACCGCTGGAAATATCTCGACTATAAATCAGCATAAAAATAAGACTTGTATGTACAAATAACTTTATTTATTCACTAGAACAATCTATATAATTTTTGTAAAGTATCCATTTGGTTAAAATAATTAAATTGTCATTTTCATTAAAAAAAGTAACGAGATTAAATTAATAAATACTAATTGAACGAATAAGAAACGAGGATTAAAAACAAAAGATAGTGGGCGTCATTAAGTTGAAATTCTCCGAAAACCACGCCGGCGTTTAATTAAGTGCTCCGTCTGAAAATAGAAAAAAAAGTAGTAAATTAAATAGAAAACTATACAACACACATCTTAAAATATTACCAGAATATACAGCAACATTTTAACGCCTTTTGGGAATCGATACTTCAACCAGTTCCTGACAAAACGGAAATTTCATTTCACCGGGGACAGCATCTTACGAGACCCGAACTATAGAGGTGACGCCATTCAAACACCCGCCAAACTTGTATCCTGCATTTTTGGAAACGAGAAGATTTTTGAAGAACCAGCCTCATCTATTGTCACTTAAGTATTTTGAAATCTCCTCTGAAATTTTGAGAAAATTATATTAATTAATTTCACGTAGTAAAACTTTGATTAATGTTTTTTTTTAAATGAATATACCTAATGGGTACTTTTAGTTTTAAGTATTACGTAATTTAAGTTACGAAGAATACAGTTCAACTTGCGTTTTTCTCAGTTCTCAATTCTTTGTTTTTTTTATATTTTAATCCATTAAATTTTAATAGAAGCATCTATGTTTGTTTAAGAATTAAAGTAAAATTTGTCACATTTATTAATTTAACCTTACATTTAGTTTACGTAGAGATAATCACGTGACATGATGCATATTAATAAATACTAATTTTAAATTATTTAACTTACCTGTGAAACAATATCATCCATTAAAGCATTTACTTTATTCCTGTACTTACTCGTTTCATTTTTGTAGAATTATCCTTATTATTTAGACAAAATCACCATCATTTATTATTTTGGACATAAACAATTTCCATATGTATTTCTATTTTGAGTCACCGATCCCACTATTAAAGTGTATTTAAGATACACAACCCAAGAGTCTCTATGTTCTTAAAAGCTGGACATTTATACATATAATTTTGGAGCCCACAGAAGAAAGAAACAATAAATAATAAACACATGTACACCTGTTGAGGTTATGTATACTTCGGTTGTAAACGATTACTTTTAAATTGTATCACACACGTGCAACATATGTAATTATTCAAAACCTCTCCCTTTATATGTTTTATTCACAACTATATTTAAAGAGATTTAAAATACATTTCTTTGAAAATTAACCTATCTGTTTCCAATTTTAATCGTACAAGGTTAAAAATAGACAAAGCCTTTCAGATAGGCAAACAAGTATACTTCAATTTAAGAGAATAACAAGAGGTCTATTTATCAATTGCAACTTAACTGCTATTGATCATATTGATATTCATTATAATACAAGTTTCTTTCATAAATAATATATAATTTATATTACAACCGTCGCATCACATTAATATATATATATATATATATACATATATATATATATATATAATATTTTCGTTACCTTGGTATGATAGGGTAAACTTAATAAGTCGGCGATTAAAGGTCTGGTTTATTACTTCAAAGTATATATATTTAAAACAACCCTACATGTTTCGGCAATGATGCCTTTGTCAAGGATATATTTAAATTTTTTATATCCTTGACAAAGGCATCATTGCCGAAACATGTAGGGTTGTTTTAAATATATATACTTTGAAGTAATGAACCAGACCTTTAATCGCCGACTTATTAAGTTTACCCTATATATATATATATATATATATATATATATATATATATATATATATATATACTGATATATGATTGATATACTGCTATATATATTCTTAATTTCTTTGAAAAAGACACAATGTGTCGTAACATGCTAACATTGCTTTAAAGATATACATATCAAAGTAAACCAGGCCTTAAATCGCCGACTAATTTAATCTACTTTATATATATGTATATATATATATATATATATGGTAAACCTAATAAGTAGGCGATTAAAGGTCTGTATATTACTTCAAAATATATGTATTTAAAAAACACTACATGTTTCGGCAGTACGCCTTTATCAAGAGAATACAAAATATAAATGACAGGATATAAATGTCAAGTGATTAAGTTGCTATGGTTTAAATTATTCAAAGATACATTCTAGTAATAATAATAAATCATGCCTTAGTATTCCAAAAAGTATTATTATTACTAGAATGTATCTTTGAATAATTTAAACCATAGCAACTTAATCACTTGACATTTATATCCTGTCATTTATATTTTGTATTCTCTTGATAAAGGCGTACTGCCGAAACATGTAGAGTTTTTTAAATACATATATTTTGAAGTAATATACAGACCTTTAATCGCCTACTGATTAGGTTTACCATATCATACCAAGGTCACGAAGTTATTATATATATATATATATATATATATATATATATATATATATAAATATATATATATATATATATATATATATATATATATAACAATATTGTTATATTTAATAACCTGCTAAGAAATTATCTAAACACTTATATATATATATATATATATATATATATATATATATATATATATATATATATATATATATATATATATATATATATATTCATACAGTGTGTCCCCGGATCGATGATTGAATAGGTAAAAAAAATTGAAAATTTTCGAGTTGAAATTTTATCCTCTGGGATGCTTGAATAGAAACTAATTTGTACCATACCTTTAGTTTTGAAAAACCAAACATGCCTTGAAAATGTACAAAAAGGTAATTTTACCCAAAAATAAAGTGCTTTTTCTGTAGGAAATACGACAAAATGTTATTATAGAAGTTACTTAGGTTGATAAATTACGCAAGTGTGCAAAATTTCAACAGGATCAAGTATATCTTGCAAATGTTTTTGTTGTCTTGCTTTTCCAAAACGCATAGTGTGCTATGAATATAAGAAGATAAAAATAAAGTAACGTTTTGGCACTTGTCAAAAATAGTTAATTCTAAGTTGATGTAGTATTTTCTGCGCTCTAAAATTGGTCTACAATTTTGTAAACACCACTGTAAAATATCACAAATGCTATGCCTACTCTAGCAGAACGAATCTACTTAATTCAATGGTATGGTATAGGTGAATTAGTTATTAGACAGTTTATGGTGAAGTTTCCAAACACAGTATTGGTCTAATCTACAACATCCAAACTTGTTCAAAAATTTCTGACTACCGGCGTTGTGCATAATACACCAAAGAAAAAGAGTGACAATCGCATGTAAAATGAGATTTAACAGTTATTAATTCTCATGCGCATGAAGTTCATCACATTCGTATATATACACGTAGTATTGAAGTGGAAGTCATATTCGTCTTCGGATAGCATGCACTGATGATCTGTAAAGACAGTAAAATATCGGTATCTGCACGTTCCGGGTGGATGTGACTTTCAGAAATTTTTCATTTGTACTGATAACTTGTACAGTTGACGTCGCGGCTTGTTGCGTCTACAATCTAGGGCAAAAGTGATTTGCCGAATTGTACAATTTATAGACAGGAAGGAAGAGCAAAATGGAGGATAAGGAAGGGAAAAATGGAAGAATGTTGTTATAGAGGATGTGGAAAGGAAAGGACTCAGGAATTGGAGATTATTGGCAAGGGATAGGAAGAAGTGGAATAATATTACTAATTAATAGGTCTAAAAAATCTTTGCTTTGTCTGATGTCTAATACTTTGCATTAGACATGATCCGAAGTACTGTTTGTCTGGTATAAGTGTTCCAAAGGAGGCAAAGACTGTACACTCGGTCGGAAAGGTTATGGTTGCTGTCTCTTGGAAACCGCAGCGAGATTATTCTCATCGATCATTTCACGAAGGTAAGACGATAGCAGACGAGTACTATAAATACCTTTCAGATCAACTGCAACGGAAATATTTCTTATTTGAGTTCTTAAAAAAGAAAAGTGCTTTTTCTTCAGAATAATGCGTGTGTTCATACTTCAACTATTTCAATGATAAAAATTCTTGAACTACATTTCGAACTGTTTTCTCATCCAGCTTATTTACCAGATTTGCCTCCCTCAGACTTTTTACTTTTTTTGCAATCCAAAATCTTGGATCGGCGGCAAGAGATTAGGGTCGAATGAAAAGGTAATCACTGAACTAAGATATATTTAGAAGTTTGATGAAACTTATTTTTAGGTTGAACGAAAATACTTGAATATTGATTGACTAAATGTAGTTCCTTTAAAATAGTTCTTTTGTCAAAAAGTTTGTGTTTTCTTGGGCTAATTCATTCTCATTTGGGGATCATTCTAGGCTCACTAATTACTGAACCTACTGCGTAGAACAATGTTTCGAACTTTCTACAATTCCTAAAGAGCATATTTATTTTGCTATTTCACTATCCGTGGAGGATAATGCCTGGGCGACAGAAGCAAGGGATTTCCGTTTTTCTTTTTGAAAAGCGTTCGTTGCATTAAATTTGAATTACTTAAAATCACACATAATTACATTTTCATTTTCGCTTAACATCCATTTTTATTATTCCTTTAATTGCCGTTATACATTTAAACCGTTTATTTATTTATTTCGGAGAAAAGCTCGAACGGAAAGGTTGGGTGCGGGAGTAATATATTTTTTGTCCCTTCCAAAAGAGATACCATTACTTGAGCATTCAAAAGCGAGAAAGAGTGGATTACGCGGCACGACGTGATCTTGGGGAGAAATGTAGTTATAGAATTAGACAGGCGAAAGAAAAGAAAAAGCGAAAGTAGAAAAGGTAATTTCGTAGTGAATAAAAAAGAGAGTCGGTAACTTTTTCTATGACAGATTTCCGCGAGATTTATTTGCAGAAAACCTAACGTAAAAGTGCGTTATTTATTCATACTTGAGAGTTTCTCCCATATTTGTTGCAGGGTTGGGTTGCACGCATCTTGTTACAATATGTCAACGTATGTTTAGTAAAATACATTCATATTTTACGGAAATATTGGTTTGACTTGTCAAATATATAATAATAATATATTGACTACATATTCTATTGAGCCAGTATATACAAAGTAATTCATGCAAGTAGGATAAATGAATGTTTTATCTATTGATAGATGTTAAAACACATACGAGGTTGGAGTGATATGTTATCGGTCTGACACATATAAAGATGATCACTGTGATCAGAGTGATCAGATTTGGAGCTAGAATTCGTTAACATATTGTAATGTGAGTCATGCAATGACGTCACCCGCCGTACGCGCCAACACGTTCGAGAGCCTTCTGGAATAACACCAGACAGAGTCCATAATATTCTCGAACGCGCAAGCAGAACCTATATATACGGCTTGGAAAGGATTATTATTCAATCAACCAGTGACCGTCTTGTTAAAATAATGTTATATAAATGTTAAATAAATATTGTGAATATAAATACTATTATTACTGTTATTAGTTATTAAGTGTTTTTAGTATACTTTTATTATTAATATAGTGTTTTTTAATTACCGCTAGTTTGATTTAAACTAACCTAAAAATCAAGTTCAATACAGTGGTGTCCAGGTGTCGAATTTAATAAAACGAACTAAGTGGACAAGTCAGTGTTAATTAAATATTTGTTTAATAGTTATTTACATTATAAGTTCGGCAAATGAGATTTTACAGTTACGAGTTAGATGTTCCTGGACGAGGCGACGAAGGAGTCGTGGCCAGAATTTAGAAACGAGTTCTGTGGAAATCTTGTGCCAGACGTATATCGTACAACATTTTATTTCATCCTAAGAAATTTCGTTTGAAGAAACATGGAATTATTTGTTAAATGCCACAAAAATCATTAAGTCTACGAATCATAATTTTATATCGTACAACATAAAGTCGGAAAACCGATATAAAAAAGAATTTGAGTTATTTATTCAGTGGAAACGAATAAACTAAGTGAAAACAGTCAATGAGGATGTAATGTTGTAGTATTTAATGTATTTTGTTTGCATAAATCTGGTAAAAATTGTAGTCCGATAAAGTATTTAAATACTGTAAAGTTTCATTTTCCGGACTGAAATGAGTCCGGGAAATCAAAGAATGTGACACAGGTTAAAATAAATAAATATACAGTGCGGAAAGACGTTTATTTTTAAATATCGTGATGGGAAATATAGAATTAGAAGAGAGGGATGAGAATTCAACCGGTAAAAGGGCAATGCTCCAGCAACGACTTCGAAAAAAGTCTGGAACAAGTAGAGAAAGCTCTAGAACAGAGACTAGTTGATAAGTAGAAGTTTTTATTGGTGTGGAGGAGAAAATTCTAATCTTTTAGAAGAACATTTAGAAGAAGACTTTTAGAGGAACTAATGGCTCAGATGAAATTACCTGTGACCATAAGTCATTCGGATCTCAAGCAAGTCAACGAACGCTAAACGCTATGCTGCGGCCCACTGAAATAAAAGAAGACGCTGTGGTTATCTCCAAGACTAGAATCAAGCCACCAACCTTTGATGGAAAAAGTCATGGGTGACTTACTCGACCCAATTCGAAGCAATTGCAGAAGCAAACGCATGGTCATCTTTCGAGAAGGCTATTACTTTAATCACAGCGTTTAGAGGTGATGTAAGTGGCATTTTGCAGGTATTACCTAATAAGGAACGCAAAGATTATTCCCAATTTGTTAAACGGTTGGAGATGAGATACGGACATGTGCATCTAGAACAGGTATGCCATATTAAACTGAAGAACCGGTCGCAGAAGAAAGATGAGAATCTTCAGGAATTTGAGACAAATATTGCCCGTCTGGTTCAACTTGTATATCCAATGGCGCTAAGTAATTTCATGTAATACCTGGATGTACGAACGTTCATAAATGATCTCCGAGATAGGAATACGCTGCAGGTATTAAGGCTGGCACGACCGAAGGCTTGGCGCATGCGTTTGAGTTTGAAACCGCAAAACAGGCATCTCGGAACCATACTCACCTGTACATAAATACAGTAACTACGATATTCGACGTTTAATAACTCGAAAATAGTTTAAAATACAGGTGTCATATGGTATAATTTTATTTAATAATATATAGTGTAGGTATTCCATTAAAAAAATATCGTAATGTCAGAAGTAGCTGGTAGGATCGCCAGCCCATGTTCAGCTAGAGAGAGGCAGGATCGCCATAATATATTCCCTGGTCCTGGTCGTAGCTTCGTTTCCGAGGCGGACTCATTAGAGGTCGGCTTTTCGGTTGAATAAAGAACACATTCGGGAACGGTATATAAAGAAACGTTCAATTAAATAAATAACAATTATATTATAAGTTACGATGTTTACTTGTATAACAACCTTATGGTCAGATACATAAGACTGAGGATTCTTGTTGGTCAGTCTTGTGCCGTTTATGGGACGTTTATATATCATCTCTACTTACTATAGACCTAGTTAGTGTGATCTGGTTTACATACTTGTTTATGAAATTACTAACCTAGATACATGCCCTAGAATGTCGAAAGATGTAGTAACTAAAAAAGACGTGTTGGGTTAAATAAGTATTACATTGTATGTGTGAAAATATGTGTCCTACTTAAGTTATCAGAATATTATTTTTGTATCATTGAATCTGTGCGCCACTGTGTTTTTGGTGGGATGTAAAGAAATTCAGGCGAAAATTTATTTTTATTTTTCTACATAGTCTCCTTGTAAATCTACACACTTCTCCCAGCGATGGTCCCATCTCTTCAACCCGTCCAAATAGTAATCGGCATCTTTCTCTGCAAAATAATTGTTTGAGAAGGTGAGGGCCTCCTCATTTGACACTGACACTGACACTGAGCGGAATTTTGAGATTAGGGAACAAAAAGACATCGCTTGGGGCTAGATCTGGCGAGTACGGGGGGTGGTTAAGCAGGCGGAGTTCAAATCGTAATTCGTGGATTTTCGCCATGGCAACCGCTGAGGTGTGAGACTTGTCTGCTGAAACAATTTTTTTTTTCTGCAAATGTGGCCGCATTTCTGCTTTCAGCTTGTCAAGTAATGATGCGTAGTATGCTCCTGTAATGGGTTTTCCTGTTCGAAGATAATCGATTAAGATAACTTTATTACTATCCCAATAAACAGTCGCCATCATTTTCCCAGCCGAAGAAACAGTTTTTTGCTTTTTTGAGGCCGATTCCCCATTCGCAGTCCACTGTTTTGACTATATTTTTGTTTCGGGCGTATAATGGTGTATCCAAGCTTCATCGGCAGTAATTAATAGGCGCCAAAACTCTGATTTATTGCGCCTAAAGTGCGCCAACAGAGCTTTGGAAATGTTCATTCGAACACGTTTTTGGTTTAACGTTAGCAAGCGTGGCACCCAGCAGGCGGATAGGTTTCTCATGCCTAAATCTTGCTTCAATATGTGGCAAACACGTTTTTTTGACATATTCATAACCTCTGATATCTGTCTTACTTTAATTCGGCGCCGTCTAGCATCATTTAGTGAACTTTCGCGATGTTATCGTCAGTGGTTACAGTTTTTGGACGTCCCGAACGCTCATCGTCTCCCAAGCTGGTACGGCCACGGTTAAACTCAGCTGCGTAAAATTTTACCGTGGCAAATGATGGTGCAGAATCCCCGTACACAGCGTTCAACTCATTTTCAATTTGCGTAGGCATATCGACTTTTAAAAGCAAATATTTAATGACGGCTTGATACACGATTTTTTCTATTTTCACGAAAACACTCACATCGACTCACTCAAACGATTGTCAAACAACAACTGCCCATTAAAAATGGCTGTTATATTGGGTCAGTACATGTCAATAGATGTGCAAGCGCATTCCCCAGCTTTTATTGACGAGTGCTGCCATCTTCACGTTAAGGCAGAAAATATATCAGACCATTCTCATATGTAATAATAATGATGAAAAGGTTGGGTAATTTATAATGAATAGCTCTGTACATTAAAACCTCTTAAAATTAAAAAATTAAAATAGTATAACCGACTTATGTGGAAGTACTACAATTGTTGTTTATTAAAATCGCTTAAAATTAAAAAAAAAAAAATAGCTTAGCCGACTTATTCCATTCACGATATTAATTCCATCTATCCAGGGCGATATCGGTTTTACAATTCAACCTCGGTCTTTATTAGAAGTTTGTATTCATTGCCATTCCTCCCGGGCATTATCAAATTCATAAATTTCAAAATTATCTCTGGAAATTGTGAATTTAATTTCAATTATTTAACTTGTAAAGCTAGTAATTCGAAAGCAATAGCATATATTATTCCAATGAAACTTAAATATAGATTGTAATGTATGTATAGAGACTAAATATTTCATCGCGCTGTTTAAAACCAATTTTACTATGCTGAGGTATAACATTTAATATTTATACTTGACAAATTCTACATAAGTGTCGTTTTTCTGGTGTGTTATTTATAAGTTCGAAAGAAGCTATTGTAAGGCGTAGAATGTACAAGGTGTGGCCATTAAGTAACGGGATTGGTCTAAAAAATATGCTTTATCGAAAACATGGTTCGGGGGAAATAAATCGAAATGCGAGTGCAAAAAATCTATTTTAAGGCTCATGCTACAGCTCAATTTGTGGTAATTTCTAAGCTCATGTAATTGTCAGATTTTCTGTTTCCTGGAAAATTGCGGGACAAATTTTCAAACGCATTCCAAGCAACACTTAAGTATTTATTTTATTAAAATTACACCCAACCTTTTCCTATTTGGTGAAGAAATAACTCAATGGGTTTCATCTTATTATGCTTTCTAACCATTAAAGATATGGATGTTTAAGCATTCAAAGGGAAATTATTTAGATTGCCATACAGAATGTTCATGAAATTCTTTAAATCTATTACGGAACTGTTTGCTTTATCAGCAGAAATTATTTTATTTAAAATTTCTTCGTTTTCATTTAACAAATTGAACATTATATCATAAAAATCAGTTCGTTTTACTTTATCTTCCTTGAAAGGCTTTTGATGGTTTAATATCTTGTATGGCGTATATTTAAATTCTTTCAGGGTTTTGAACACCGAACTGTAAGATATTCTAAAATGGCCTGGCTACATCTAAAAGCGAACCTACATAACACATAATATTCAGCTTCATGTGTTCTGTTAACATGTGATTGGTTTTATTTTTTTTTGTGGGAATTTAGAAAACAACCATCTTCTTTTAATTTGTTAAAAATATTTAAAATTGTCTTCGCACAAGGTATACGCTTGCTAGGATAGTTAACTGTTTTAGCTAAATGATCTATTTTTCAATAAAATGTACTTAATTTAAGATTTAAGTATGAATGAGAAATCAGAAATATTTGACATTTAGAAACTACGTCACTGGTATATAAGTATAACTGATTGTCTGCTATGCCACCAATGCATTGACTTTTCGTTTTTTAGCTTTTTTAGCACATAGGACGATGTATATGTAATGATTAGAGCAGACCAATTTCCGTGCGCGCCATGAGCGCCGGTATGGGAGTGTAATTCGTAATATATTAGAATATACGATAGAATAGGGACGCAACATGAGCTTGTTACCGATATAAGTATAGAAGTAGAGACATTTATTCTATCAGAAATAATTAAATATACATTTGGTTTTCTACTATTAAAGTAATATGCATAAACACACGAAAAATAAGAATAGTACATATTATAGCAGCGTTGTATGTACCTATAAATAAAATGGAAAATGTATAAAATCAGTTATTGTGTGCACGACAGAGGATTTAAAAAACACTTACCGTTTTAAGCGTCTTCTAAGGATTGACAAACTGGAGAACCTCGATTGTATATTTTCAACATCAGGTGCGTTTCTAAGGATATTTCTGAAAAACATGTCCGCCGTGAGGAAAAAATATGTTTATATTCGGAAAACAAGCGTTCTACATCTAGTTATGTTATATTCGCATAATCAAAATACTTTTTTAAGCAACTTAACGCATCTGTAGATGTGCCCTCACAAATACGTGTTTTTTCTGGCTTGTATAGATAGCTGCATTTTCTTTCGGATCGAATGATAAAACCACGTCCTTAATTTTTTCAAAATGTTCATGATAGTAAAACCCCGTCCGTAACCATGTACCCCAACATGTCAGAATCGGCTGTGGTGGCTCAGGGGTATGGGGACACAATTCGTGAACTTTCCGAATACGTTTTGGAGATTTCAGGAATACTGCCTTTGTACTCGATATTAAAGCGTTTACCTTTGGATAACATCTACGAACCTGTTCTGCCACAAGGTGTAAAGCATGGAGTGTACAAGTAATATGTAACAAGTTAGGACAATATTTTCTAAGAGACCGGCCTACAGAACACATGGTTGCGGCACCATCGGTCATAAACATTAATACTTTGTCTTTCGAAAGTTTAAATTTTTCCAAAGTATCTAATAGCACCTCTGAAATTCTTTCGGCATTACATTGTTCTAGTCGTCTGGATGCTAATAAAATTGAAGACGTTGGTTGATGTGGTTCCATATTACGCGCCATCACATTAACAACAGATTGTTTTTTGCTGTCAGTTGTTTCGTCCACACATAACCACAGTTTTTTATTTTTCAGTTGGGCTTTGATTTTATTTTCAACCTGTTTACGCACCGATGGTAAATTCCTTCGGTACGTTGTCGTGCTCGGTAATGTTTGATTCGCGTATTTATTCCAAAATGAAATAAATGAATCATTACTTAACAAGGTGAACGGCAGTGTACACACAATCATAGTTACACATAGTTCATGTATAAACTGTTGTCGATTAATTTTGTTATTATTGTGCTTCGAACTGCTTACGTGTTCTTTACAATGTGTTTTTGACCAACACATTAGATATGTATTGCACACTAAACATTTAATTTTTGAGCCATCGTATATTAAGTCCGGAAAATCCATAATAAACTTATTCACTTCGTCTGACAACGGTCGTTTTCTCGATTTATGTGTCGACGGCATTTTATTACGTATGCTTACACTTGCATGCAGTCTAAGCAAGTACCAAACACATACTGAATGCTTTTTATTAGTTCTGATGCAATACAATCATCCTCACATCTGCGCACATGGCGCGCACGGAAATTGGTCTGCTTTAGTAATGATAAAAAAAGAATCCGGTATATAAAATAAAGGATTTCTTGTGGATAATATCTTTTTTTCTCTTTTAATAGGACCAATGTTATATGAAGAAATAACAAAGTTTTTAAAAAAATGCAACTTCTTGATTTTTGCAAAGATTTATAGAACTTCGCTCGTATAATGACCTGGTGAATATTTCAGAGCGGTGTACTTAAATAAACACTGAAGTTCTAGTCCATTGTACTTCTAAAATTTTCTATAATGCAACATAAGTAAACTTATTATCGATCACCACTTGCGGAAAAGAAGAATACCTCTCATCGCTGTGCCCATTTTAACCGCCACCATCTCCCGCTCTTTAATGATGAAAATAATTTTAAAGGAAAACATAAACTGCCGCGTTTTGTAAAGCTCCTCATATAATTGCGCGAGCAAAATATAAAACAGTATAAAAAGGCGAGAAGCTGGAAAAGATTGGAAGGGTAAATGAAACCAAGCGGGCGGAAATACTCGAGAACTTTACAAGATTTTTAAAGAAATTGTAAAGAGCCCCGGGCTTTATTCCTGCCGACTACCTCAATACATTCGTTTTCGTTCTATCTCCCTTTCTCTCGACTCGTCATTCGTTTTTCTCCTCAGCGCTCCCAAAGTATATTTGATTAGCTCAATCAATATATTTCTGAATAAATGCTTGAAACTTGTAAATCGACAGGGAATAGAGAGTGGTCGTGGTTATGGCACAGAATGGAAGTACTCAAGGTGTAGAAACAATGAAACTTAAAATAAAGACTTAATTTTGTCAATATAATGAATTTACCACCTTGCGTTTATTATAGAGGAACGAGCTAAGATTATATTTCTATAAATAATAAATCAATAAAGCTATAAAGAGACCTTTCAGAAGGAGTGTTCCAGAAACAATAATAATATTAAAGAATGACATTGATACTACTTCAAAATTTACTAATGTATAATAATGTAACGTATTTGTCTATTCGGGTTCTTAAATAAAACTAACGGTAACTTTAGACACACACTATATTAATAATTAAAACGAATAACAGTTTAAAAACTAATTACTAACAATAAGCACATTTATGTATTTATATTTATGTAAGTTCACTCGGCGATGATTTGGTATAGAATGAATAAATCCCTTCCTCGACGGCTTATATATCGGCCGTCGAACATTTCTCGAGTTTTCTATATCTATCGCGATGGTGTGAGAGGTGTGATACGTGACGTATCGTTAGATGAGTCATCACAATAACAACAACAATAATAATAATAATAATAATAATAATAATAATAATAATAATAATAATAAAGCACAAAGTGTGACCGTCGTCGACCGAAGTAGCCGCTAAGAGTGTTCCCTCGGTTGGCGATGAGCAACCCCGTGCAGGGTGCGCTTCGCTGGTCTGCGCCTTGACTCGATGGGGCGGGGGTCGGGCCGCCGAAGTACTGCACGGAAAAGTAAAGAAGTTGCCGGGAAAGGGTTGGCGGCCCTGCGCAACGGCTGGTTCTCCGATCTCCCAAAATTAACGCGACCGGTCACTAAACACACGCACGAGCGCGCCAACATACAACACCCTACACTTGCGCGCTCGCACAAACACAAACCACACACCCAGAGAGAGACGCAAGCTGCCAGCAGCAACCAACACACAAGTTCATACCCAGAAAGAGACACAAGCTGCTAGCAGCGGACAACACATATGTTCACACCTTGAAAGTACTGGTAAGTATCTACTATAATCAATATTCATATAAAATAAATGAATGATAGATAACTATGCCATCCATCTTGTTCGAATGAACCGATGGGGTAAGATAATGGCAACCAGGAACGAATGGTTCTTGTGAGTGGAAGAGATAATAATAATAATAATAATAACTAAACACCGTGCCCACCACCCCAGAAGTTCGAACGAGAGATTCCACCTTCCCAGGAAGAAAGCAGGCAGAGGTATAATTGATATTAAAAACATCTACTATGAGCAGATACATGACCTCAGAGAATTTTTCACAGTAAAGGCACAGACATCAAACATCCACAGAGTTGTGTGCAACAATGATGACCGTTTCACTCCACTCAACTTAAAGGACACGCATAACAATATTAAAGAAAAAATTGTAGACGACAACGAAAAAATTGACGCGTGGAGAAACAAAGAACTACACGGCAGGTACATACACGCTGCATACAATGCATACATCGATAAAGAGGCGACACTACAATGGCTATGTAGCACCAACTTATTTGTCGAAACAGAGGGCTTCATGATGGCTATACAAGATCAAGTAATAGCAACTCGCACACACAAAAAACACATACTAAAAGAAAGCATCGCATCGACGTCATGCAGAATATGTGGCGAGAAACCGGAAACCATAGAACATATACTCAGCGGATGCTCCATTTTAGCCCCAAAACAATACACCAGACGCCACAACAATGTTGCGAAAGTGATCCACCAGGCAATATGCAAACTGTATGATGGAACCACTGGAATAACGCCATATTACCAGTACGAGCCGAAAAATGTAGTGGAGTTGCCTGAAGCCATGATTTACTTGAACCGAACAATACAAACCGATATAACTGTCCAGCATAACATACCAGACATCACGTTACGAAACCATAACAATAGCATTACGTACCTCATAGACATCTCTGTGCCAGCGCCAGCGAATATCCAGGCGAAGCACAGAGACAAGATCGACAAATATTTACCACTTGCCCAAGATGTTAAAGAAGTGTGGTGCCAAAACAAAGTGATTGTAGTACCCATCGACATCGGTGTTACAGGAGAAATACCGCTGAAGTTACATGAGACTCTAAAGACCCTAAATATACATCCTATGACATATAAACAGCTTAAAAAAAATGTCATACTAGAGTCAACGAGCATTGTGCGGCAGGTGCTGAGCCAGCATACATGATAAAAACAACCACGAACACATCTCAAACCGAAAAAAAAAAAACAAGCCAAAAGAACAACGTTACAGTAGATCCATGAAAAAAAAAATTATATTTAATATACATGTATAATTCTACCAATGTTTTCATCCATATCAAGCAGGATAGATGTTGATATGCTTGCCTCGCGGCCGTGTATCAACTTTTTCCCTTGCTCCCGAAAGGAGCGCACACATCAATAATAATAATAATAATAATAATAATAATAATAATAATAATAATAATAATAATAATAATAATAATAATAATAATAAACGCCTTTATTTTCAAAATTACAATTAGAGTATCGACAATAAGAAGAACAGAAACAAACTTTAACAATGAATGAATACAAGGGTAATTGCGAAAACCATAAGGTGCGGTTCAGATAGACTGCAACATAGTTACAGCCCCTTGTTTTAACACCGAAACCTTAAACATTTGAATTATAAGTTTAATCAGAAAATGTTGCCTACAATAGCTTAAGCTATAAATATATCTGTGATGCAACCATATTTACCAAAGTTTGTCTCTAAAAATTATCTACTGCTTCACAAGAAGGTATCTATACAGCCAAACTACAGCGAAACTACACTCAAAGATCAAAAATTTCAAATTTTGAACCCAAAACCGTAAAATCGTGACGGAAGATGATACCAAGATATTCGTAACGTTGTAACACCAAAACACATACAAAAATCGAAACCTATACCTTCAAAACTAAAAATTCGCAAAATTGGTATCTGAAGATGATAGCACCTGAAATGGTCGAAACGTTGTAACGAAGGGCTCCACGTTGGGCGCCAAACTTGCTACCTATTTATTATATATGCCCTTAGTCAGTGGAGACGGGTGTGGGTGACTAAAATAAAAGTTAGAAGGGAGCGCCACTCAGTTTTGCTTACGGAAGCGCAGACTGAAAACTAACAAAATAGATTGCGCGATCTTCGGCGCATGCATATACAATTACTCGAACTCACGCTATATATCTAGACTTACTAAGTACCTATGTACTAACTCCAAAATTGCTGGCCAGGATACGTGAAAAGGAAATTGCTACGGGGATTGCCAAGGCGAAGAACGAATAATTCGTATATTCACGATCAAAGAAAAATAAATGATTGTAAGTAAATGTATGTATTATATTTAAGCATTGACTAAAATAAAATAAAGAAATATTAATCAATTGAAATCTTCACCTTGGACTGTATGTTGAGGTAAAAAAATATATATTAATATAAAACCGAAAGGCTAAATGATAATAAAAACAGAATTTAATGTTTAAATTACACACAGATGGGGTTGTATAACGTTAAATCTATTACTTGCGTGTGATGCAAAGATACATAATCGTTAATAACGAAGTATACTTAACCTAAACAGCGGTTCATGTATAAAACTTCTTATAAGTATATTCGGGTGGGCTAAAATTTGTGTTATGTGTCCGGCTTCGAAGAACAATTTGACTCTTGTGTTGGGCATAGAAAAATACCCTTTAAAAGGTAGGTTCGGTGACTACAATAGAACACTTACAAAATCAGCTGCTGCCGATGCAATAAATAATGGTATTTTTATCTTCAAATCTACTAAATAAAACGATTGAGTTAAAGAATAATGTAAAAGACTTTAATGAAGTTATTGAAAAACAGGTAAGTGATCAAATTAATTAGATTATGAATATTCAAACGTATCAGGTCACGTGATAAAATAAACATGAAATAAATTCTAGGTTAAACAAAACAACTAAATGAACGTGACATTAATAAAGCTAAATGCATAAATAATTCTATTATTAAATTTATCTATATTAAACAGGAAACTGTATTCTTCTAGACCTAACTTAAATTATGTTAATATTAAAATGCAACATAAGTTATAACTATTAAAAATAATTTGATTATGGTTTTATTTGTTGAAGTGAATTAATTTATCATTTTCAAAAAAAATTCGTAGGAGGTTTAAAGAATACTTATGTGGACATAGACAGGAATTGGTTATTCTGGACTTGGCTGGTAGATCCGTAAATGTAGGATACAAGTTTGAACGGGCAATTGGATGGCGTCCCCGCTTGGGTTTCGATCTAACGGCAGGCTTTCCCGGTGAAATGGAATTTTCGTTTTCTTGGACACTGGTTATCGTCTGGACTCGCAAAATGCGTCAAACAGGAACTGGATATACAGGTAAGGTTTGACTAGGTTCGATGTATAGGTTTTCTAATTTTATTAATGATTTTTCTTTTAATTTGCAGAGAGGCACTTAAATACGTCGAGGTGTTTTATGGAGATTTTTACCTAGTGACGCCAACTCTCATTTGTTCTGAATCTTGGCTTCTTATTCGTCCAATCTGTATGTATTTCTATAATCTCGTTGTTTTTTATAATGAAAATGATAATTTAATCATTCAAAATATACATATGCTTAAGATAAATTCCATAGTTTATTTTAGTAAATAAATAATTGATGTGTGAATGTTGATAATTGTACATAATGATAATTTTATTGTTGGGATAATTCCCGCTGTAGTTATTTTAAATTAGTACAGTCTCGCCTAAATAATTGGCGTCATTTATTATTGATCAATTAAGTTGAAATATCTTTGGAAATACAAGATATCGGAATGAAATGACAAAGGTAAATGAAAAGATAAAAATAAATAAATATGAGAATTAATTTTAAACAATTAGAAACGCGAAATCAACTTTATTGATATTACATAAGAAGAATTCAGTTTCAATATTTTTTTTATTATTCTAATGATTACATATACACATTAAAATTCTGTCTCTTGCTAACTAAGGCATTCTTATGTGTAGGCTTGACCTACATCAATATTTATATATAACTCTATTCAAAATCCAAAACTAGATATTGCAAAAAGGTGAACACATTACGGTAAACATAATATCTTAAAAGTTGAACGTAATAATATGAAAGCAATATATGTAAAAAATTATAACACGAAATTTAAATTACACAAAAATTTTAATAATACGAATTACTTGATATCCTGTCCCTGTCCGTCGAAGATGGTAATTAATTCTTCAGGTCGATCGCTGTTCGGGGAATTAGACGACCATAAGTTGCCCTTGAAGTATAGGCTGCAGCGCTCGTGAACTCTTCAGCAGGAAGCTATTTTTTTTCCGTTTACGAAGACGAAATTGAACGCTACGTAAAAACCAAGCAGAATTAAACAACGATGCGAATAACCGAAATGAACACTTGAAGAACGATAGTGGGAAACACAAAGAAAGATAGAGTTAGGAACGAAGCTATAAGAGATGAGCGTGGAATCGCAGATGTCGTTGGATTCGTCAGAGGAAGGTGAAAACCATGGAACGAGCTCGTTCAAAGGGCAAATAAGACCAGGTTGATAAAAATAGCAAGAGACCAAAGACTAGCAGGTAAAGGAGATTCTGAGAGATCGTTAAAAAGGTGGATCAACTGAGACGCCATGATGGATGCATGAAGAAAAGCAAGTTTCGACCTAAATAGAAGAAGATGAAGAAGTAATGGAAAAGTAAATTTTGTTTGTGATTTGAAATTCATATTAAAATTACGTTTATATTTTACATGGCGAGAAAAATGTTTCAAATTGAATACCTTAGAATCCATAAAAATATATGAAAGTGTTAAAAATTCGAAAGACTGTAGTCTTAATGACCCGCTAGGCTTATTTGAAACCAATCTTACATATCCCGCTATTTATTACTTTGGAAGTTCCCCGTTGTCACTTAATTACCTCTTAATCGTATCTTAAGGCTAGGATTATTTTTGGTTGTAGCTTATATACAGGGTGATTATAAATAAATGCGACAAATTTTATAGGCTGATTACTAGGGTTATTATGATCATAAAAGTTCATATGAATGTTTGTCTTAAACCGCTTAGTTTTAAAGTTACGTGATCTTTAATAGTAAATTAAGTTCATACAATAAAACGTACAAGTACAATAAAATTAACTTATAAAAATTGTTGGAAGTGGCTGGTTTCTATCCTATATTGCATTGACTGGTATGTGCGTTCGCGAATACCGGAAGTGTTTCGAATTGTCTCTAATGCTGCAACAATATGATTCATTTGTTATAGTATCTAACAAGATTTAATATTACACCCGTCTCTGCAAAAACATTCGTTTTGAAGGGAAATTATTTATTTGTCATTTCAATATTATCGTGTCAAGGTATTGTCAAATTTTTCTAAAATGAATTACACAAGCGCTGAATTGTATTTTTATGATCATATTAACCCTAGGAATCAGCCCATAAAATTTGCCCCATATATTCAGAATCAGCCTGTATAACGTGTGTCGTAAAGCTACATGCAGCGACGTTCTTGGTTCAGTCTTCAATATAAAATCTTACTGTCCAAATTTCGTATCATTTTTTGTTTGTTTTCATGGGGTTCTTGAATAAGTTCAGATTTTTAGTGCGTAACTAAGCCTTACTTTTCGATATCTGTTAATAGAGATTGTTGCAATTTAGTTTAAAGAACAATTTTTACTAGTATTATTTCATAAACGTTTTCTTTTTGATTTAAAGGTTTGTTTTTAACATTTCTTCATTAACGTAGTTTTACAAAAAATACATTTCAGAGTGATTTCAATCAAAATCATTACTGTCAAATTTTGATATTATTATTGCGATATCTAACGAGCGATCATTAAAATTTTAACTCGTAGCTGGCCGTGTATATAAAAATTATGTCGTAGCTTTAGTCATTAAGATGTTATTTCAAACATATGTCAGTGTCAAATATATATTTTAAAGTTTCATCAAAAGAAAAAGTAATGGCCTTTAATGATATGCATAAAGCGTTTATGGTAGAATGTTACTTCCTGACATCTCAAAAAATTGATGGTATTTGGCAGCATTCAATAGAAAATTGCCTTGCGGAGTTTGAAGAGAGATATCCAAATACTGTTCCTAGCTATAAAACTTTCCGTGATACGCTAATGCATTGTGTAAATCTTTTTCGTCAAACAGGCAGTATTTTAAGGAAAAAAGGAAGCGGTGCTCCTCTCAAGAGAAGTCGCGGCGTAATTGAAAATGTCAGACAAATTATTAACGAATCTCCTCAAACATCTATTCGCAGAGTTTCGCAACAAGTAGGGCTTTCGTATGGAACATGTCAAAAAATTTAAAAAAAGGACTTGCACATGTATCCATATAAATTAACTTCTGTACAAAATCTATTACCTACGGATTATGAAATAAGAACAAAATTTTGCCAATGGTTTATTCAAACAATGACAGACAATATTTTAAATCATACTTTTTTCACCGATGAAGCTTGGTTTTATTTGAAAGGTTATGTTAATTCGCAAAATATACGTATGTGGTCCAGTGAAAATCCTCATTTCTACAGAGAAGTTCCTCTACATCCAGAAAAAATAGGCGTATGGGTAGGTATGAGTCGTCACCGATTAATAGGACCAATATTCTTTGAGGGCACGATAACATCGGTGTTTTTACTAATCAATTGACTAACGATGAACTCCAGGTCGGATATTTTCAACAGGATGGGGCTACATCTCACGTTACACTTGAAAATATTCAGTTTTTGCAACAATTTTATGGCAATAGGATAATAAGTAGAAATACAGCGATTCCATATCCACCACGATCGTGTGATTTAACAGTCATAGATTTTTTTGTGTGGCCATATATAAAGAATATTATTTATGAAACACCAATTAATAATCTACAAGATTTAAGACATAAAATCATAGAAAAATGTGAACACATCAATAACTCACCGCAAATACTGATCAATGTTTTCAATGCTCTACGCAATAGAGTGCGATTATGCTTGGTGGAGAATGGTCAACATTTTACACATTTTTTATAATATTCTATTACTTTGTATAAAAATTATAAATATATTTAATATAAAAGTCAGCATTTCAAATTATTTTTTAACAATCATGACGTTTGAAATTATAATGACAGATCTCCTCTAATAACTTAAGTTAGGACATACTTTTTGTGTACATGGCTTACTTGAGCGAAAATTTTAATGATCACTCGTTACAATTATAATAGCATGCAGCTACAATGTTGCCAAATGCATGTTTCTTTCAAATGGTTCCTAAATACATACGAAGCATGATACGACATTTTAACTTTAAGATTTTTTATTCTGAACCGAACGAAGAATGTCGTTGCGTATAGCTTATGCGACAATTTATACACACGGTGTATATCTGTATAATTGTTGCTATGTTTCTCATACGTATTGTCAATTTCGTTTGAGAATGACATTTTTATAATGTCGAAACTGCAATCTGCTTATCTATTACAATAAAATGATAAAAAATTCAATAGTTTTTTTTGGCGAATCAATATGATTAACTATTATGGCTTCCACAATCAATTTTTTAAAACTATTATGAGTTTAATACGTTTATATAACGAGTGTATTACAGGAATATTTAGAAATCAAACTGGAATATATACTGTATTGATTGTAGATAAAACAAGCATACAGTATTGTGCAAAGTTTGCGCATTGCTAGTCCTCGTGCGCCGATTGCTAAATATGATATATGAGTGGTAAGTTACTTTCGTGGAATAAAGAAAAAGAAAAAATCAAGCAGTTTATTTTTATCGTATTGCTCCCATGACAGTTAGACTTTTAGAGAAAGGACAAAAGTTGCTTACATCGCGTTTTGAACCTCTGCCTTCGAGCTTCCGTTTAAGCGTAGTAGGTAATATATTTCCTATCTCTACGTATGGGTATTATGTAGAAAGCAAACAGAACTCTAGAAGTTTATGTGCTTGTTGAAAAACGTTAACAACACATTGATATTAAGGCCGTGCATTTATAATAGTAGTAATTGTGTTAACCCAAAAGACGGATCCAATTACAGTGTTATTAACGTAAATATTTACAAACTGTTGTTCTAATTTCAAATTTATTTATAAAATAAAAAGCGGTTATATCTTGTCCAACGTTTCGTACTTTATTTAACTACATTCTCAACTCTTGGTGATACACTGTATTTAGGTATACTCAATATAAATTATAATAAAAAGCACTTGGTATGTTTCACTATTTTATTTTATTGTTCTGCTAATATTGCTTCGGTAATTTCCACCATTCTCAGCGAAAGATCTTATTCAATTAAATGTAGGGGTACAACTTATTATGTAATGCAGAAGTATACGAGGGATGTCTTTTATATTTAGTATACTGGGGCATAGAGGGCGCCACTAATCAAATGTCAGCACTAAAAATTAACCTCCATCTTTAGTTAGCCTAAATCCAAAGTTTTAGTGAGATATGTGTAGTGTTGTGGCTACAACGAGCTGTCAAAGTTGACAAATTAGTCGAACAATGGAATTAAACCGTGAAAATTTTCGCGCAAAATTTTTTTATAATTTTCGAAGACAATTATCCCAACAAGAATGCCTCGCAGAGTTGGTTTATGTCTTCGGTAATGAAACACCACATCGGTCAACAATTTTTCGTTGGTATGGTGAATTCAAACGTGGACGGATTAGTTTTAGCGACGATTCAAGAGCTGGGGTACCAAAAACGGCAGTCACTCAGGAAAACGCCGAAAATCGCAAAATTGAGGCATCACTGGGGATTTCGAAGACCTCAATTAAAAAAAAATTGCATGAATTGTGTGTAAAAAAATTAGTTTCCCGTTGGATACCCCATCTGTTGACCGAAGAACAGAAAGCAGCTAGGTTGAATTGGAGTCAAAAAACTCTATACCGCTTCAACGTAAGAAACTCTAAAAACGTGTACAACATCGTGAATGGTGATGAATATTTGATTTACTCGTACGAGCCAGAAAGAATTGAGAAATACCGTGCAAGTTGCGAATAACATCTTTTTGGGGTAGATACCTGGCATTAAATCTACCGTTGAGTTCTTTTGACGACAACTTTTAGTAGGTTCACCCAGGCAGTCATCGATATAGGCCCGTATACATCTAAAAACGGCAAGGGACGCTATTTTCTTGATTAGCCGTTCATAGTTAATCTCCTGATATATGTGTTATTATGTAAAGTTAGGGCACTAAAATTCCTTCAAGCTGAGTCCGCCTAGGAGCTAGGGTGTTATACAATATTGTTTCCGTGGGTTACAATTAATTAATAATACAAGCAATTATGTAATAATATAAGTCATTAATGCACACATAATTTGGGTTTCCGATTTATATTTAATTTAATTAATTCTTACATTTTCGTCTTTAGTAGACAAATTTCAAAGTTAATTATATAGCATTTAATATTTTAAAAAGCAAATCTTTTTGTCGATTTAAATAACGTATGACTTGCATTTGTTGTTGCATATTTTTTCTTTGTATGTACGAAATAGCGTATGCTTCGCATGTCTGTTTGTATATATTTTTGTAACGATAGTGGCGATCTCCGACCGTCTTTAACTACTCGTCACGTATGTAAAGTTGTAATATAACACCTGTCGCATAAATCCGCTCATATTTTTATGTATTGGATATTGGTACTATTGTATTATTTGTGATACTTTTGGATTAAATATACAGATTCAACCATATTTTTATGGAATGTACATTTGTTAATGTTTGAGTTTATATACAGATCTGCTCATAGTTTTATGTATGGGTTATATGTTAATATATTGAGGGAAAACCCTTTTCAATAAATATTGTTTTAATATTACTTAATTGTGCGAGTATTGATTTATAGATGTAGTAAAACCCATTTTTATAGGTATTACGCCTTGTGGGTTCGATCCGTGTTACGTTTGACCTCATAATATAGTTCAACAATAATTTACGGTGGCGCACTTTTTATCTATTATTTCAGTCAGTCACACAACAATATTTCGGAAAGAACCACACGCCGTCTTTACTGGCCTTAGCCCGGGCATTGGCTAGTTGAGTTATATTTTTGTTAGCAACCCTCCCACATAGGTAAGTTTTTGCAACTACCGTATATCGAAAAGTAACCGAAGTCAGTTTCATGATATTTATTTTTGCTATTACCGGTAGCAATTTGTGTAAAAAGTTTTCCAGACATACAAACGCGTGTCTCAGCTAGCTAAATCTCGTCCACTCGTCGTCTTTTGAAGTACAGATTACTGACAGAACATTCTCTACGCCAACTCTAATGATAATATTATACACTATAAATGATGGACGGGTAAAATTAAGAGCACACTCGGCAGTGGCGGCTCGTGCTAAAAATTTTAAAGTGTTCTGCAAGTTTTACAAAAAAATTTACCTTGCACGGGCAGTAAGAGGTTGTCTCCCATCGATCTTATCGTGCTTTCTTCGCCTTCCGCACTGAAGTAATGGATTTCTGGAACGATTTTCAAGTGTCACACAAAAAAAGTCACTAAGCACTACTTTACTAACAAATTATTTCTTATAAATTAAATCTATTCTACGTTCTTTTCGATTTGCAAAATTTTGTTATCACTTTGTCATTAAAATTGTCTATTTCGGAGATAAACTTTTTTTCGATAGATAGCAAGGAAAGAGATGTTAAACGATCTTCGGTCATTGAATTTCTGAGAAACGTCTTAATTCGATTTAGTGTTGAAAAGCATCGTTCGGCCTCTGATGTTGTCATGGGAGTTGTTATTACAATTTCTAATAATTTTCTAGTCTCCTTCAACGTATCTCCCAGATTGTTCTTTATTAATTATTATTATTAATTTTGCTTTTAATTCTATCTTTTCTTCGTATGAATATTTAAAGAATCTCTTCACATTAATTAAATTAAAGACCACCTCCATAATACACAGAGTTTATATAAATGGTCAACAATACACAAAAACAGAAGCACGCGCACTCTAATATTATTGTTTTTACGTTAAACTCGCCGAAATATATACCGAATCATATCGCCCTCCGCGCTGGACTAAATGCAGCGACAAGCCTGCTAAAATCACGCATTGGTTTTAAACAGCCGCGGGGGTAGTGGGGTGCGCGCGGGTGTTTGAAAGAGCTCTGAGAGCACGTTCGTGTGGACCAGATAAGGAACAAGTGAGCGATCGCGCGAATTAAGTTGGTTATTCCACTGGTCGCCTATTGAATATTATTTGATAATATCCGGCGAATTTCGGAAGCGAATATCTCGGCTTCTACTGGTCGGATTTTGATGATTGAGGTGTCAAATTGTAGGGTTTGATGTCCTCTACAGGATTATGTAGAAAAATATCCAATTTTTGTGATATACAGGGGGAGAATTTTCACAACAATATGTTACGCTTTTATAAAGATCAGAAATGTCGGAAAAATTATGTAAAAGAAAACTAGTTATAACTAATACAGGTTCGCCCGCCCAATTTTTTGGGAGCTCTGCAGCACTTATGAGCTAGCCGCCACTGACACTCGGGCATTACAAAAATAGGTATGTCATCTTTCTAGCAAAATAAGTATTTCAGAAAAAAAAAATGAAGCCATTCTAATAAGCTGATTTATTTAAGATACATAGAAATACGTATCAAAAAGCATTACGACAAAAAACTTGTCGAAATATAAGAGTTTTTGCCTCCTTCTGTCAAAACTTAAATAGAATTTTTTTTGCAAATTTTTTCTTAAGTGCTCTATTCTTCTTACGACTTATCTAATAAAAATAAAGTCAAATGGGCTGTAATATATGTAATGTATATGTTTATAAGCATATTTGGATGTATTTTCATATCATATTACAAAATCTAATAACACTGTTCAGTTGGTCACTATTTTAGAGTTTGTGTACGTGGGGATATATTGATAATAGAATGTAACTTGATTTAGCCGTTTGTTTAACGTTAATTACTTTTGTGCATACGTACACAAACTAATGCATAACAAAGACATCGATGATTATTGTATATGTTAATATAAATAGTAACATCGACACATGAGAATATAGAACCGAACCGAACCGAACACGCCTGCGTACATTTGTTCTAATAGAAACATATAAATAACCCTTCTGTTGTAATGTATACATTTGCTACTTAATATGGGGGCTTAAATTACGTTGTAAATGGGATTTAAGTAAAACACTTATACTAATTTCCAGTATATATTACACTTTATTATATATATTAATAAATAGACGACATGTTTCGCTACGATATAGCTTCTTCAGATCTTATATTACTACTGAACACGCTCTTCACAAATGTATGGCTTTTTTCCAAACTATTTCAATGGGTTGCACTTGTCTACATTAGAATCGTCTCTTACCGATATATCGTCTAAAGTTATTGTTATCTTAATATTTAATGAAACCAGTTTAAAAGTGGGGAATTATTAAGGTCTAATTGGTCATTTAACAATATATCTGCATATTTAAGTTTATTTATTTCTAAGGATTCCAGTAAATTTAACTTTAATCCTTTTTGTTGTGACTGTAAAATTTCGAAATCTTTATTGAAACTATGATTATTTTCCAACAAATGAAGTGCATAATTGGAATCTGTCTTTTTGTTAATAAAACTTTTAAAATGTTCCTGTATTCTTTTCTCAAAGCTCCTACCAGTTTGGCCTATGTATGTTTTAGGGCACTCTTTACATGTTAGTTTGTATACTCCGGATTTATTACTTTTGCTTGTCTTGGATTTATTATTTTTTATTAATTTCCCTAAAGAATTATTAGTTTTATAAACTACATTTATATCTGTTTTTCGTAAAATTTTTCCTATTTTTTCACTTATCGGTCCTACGTATGTTAATAATTTATAATTGCTTGGTTTATCTTTTATTATTGGGTACACATTTTCTATTGCTTTCCTATATTTCTTTTTTCTTAAAATTGTATCTACTATATTTGGGTTATATCCATTATTTTGCGCTATTTGTTTAATGATATTTAATTCTTTAAACAAGTTTTCATTATTTAAAGGTACTGATATTAATCTGTGTATCATACAATGGAATGATGCTAGTTTATGACTAACCGGGTGACAGGAACTATTGTGAATGATAACATCTGTGTGTGAGGGTTTGTGATATATTTAAAAGACATGTTTATTATTTTGTCTAGAAATTGTAAGGTCCAAGAAGTTTATACTTTGATCTGATTCTTTTTCTATGGTGAACTTAATGTTTTGGTGTAGATTATTTATGTGTTCAAAAAATTGGTTTAATTGTCTTTCTGTGCCTCTGAAACAAGCTAATACGTCATCTACATATCTGTGCCAGTATATAAAATATTTAAAATTGGGATGTTCTTTAATTTGACTTTCTAAATTATCCATAAAAATCTCTGATAATAACGGACTTATGGGTTGCCCATTATTAGGCCATCATTACACGAATATATCTTACTGTCAAGTTCAAAATAGTTTTGATGTAAACTATTTTGAATTTGACAGTAAGATATATTCGTGTAATGATGGCCTAATAATGGGCAACCCATTGAGTCCGTTATTATCAGAGATTTTTATGGATAATTTAGAAAGTCAAATTAAAGAACATCCCAATTTTAAATATTTTATATACTGGTACAGATTCAAATTAAAGAACATCCCAATTTTAAAATTTTTTATATACTGGCACAGATATTTAGATGACGTATTAGCTTGTTTCAGAGGCACAGATAGACAATTAAACAAATTTTTTGAACACATAAATAATCTACACCAAAACATTAAGTTCACCATAGAAAAAGAATCAGATCAAAGTATAAACTTCTTGGACCTTACAATTTCTAGACAAAATAATAAACATGTCTTTTCAATATATCACAAACCCTCACACACAGATGTTATCATTCACAATAGTTCCTGTCACCCGGTTAGTCATAAACTAGCATCATTCCATTGTATGATACACAGATTAATATCAGTACCTTTAAATAATGAAAACTTCTTTAAAGAATTAAATATCATTAAACAAATAGCGCAAAATAATGGATATAACCCAAATATAGAAGATACAATTTTAAGAAAAAAGAAATATAGGAAAGCAATAGAAAATGTGTACCCAATAATAAAAGATAAACCAAGCAATTATAAATTATTAACATACATAGGACCGATAAGTGAAAAAATAGGAAAAATCTTACGAAAAACAGATATAAATGTAGCTTATAAAACTAATAATTCTTTAGGGAAATTAATAAAAAATAATAAATCCAAGACAAGCAAAAGTAATAAATCCGGAGTATACAAACTAACATGTAAAGAGTGCCCTAAAACATACATAGGCCAAACTGGTAGGAGCTTTGAGAAAAGAATACAGGAACATTTTAAAAGTTTTATTAACAAAAAGACAGATTCCAATTATGCACTTCATTTGTTGGAAAATAATCATAGTTTCAATAAAGATTTCGAAATTTTACAGTCACAACAAAAAGGATTAAAGTTAAATTTACCGGAATCCTTAGAAATAAATAAACTTAAATATGCAGATATATTGTTAAATGACCAATTAGACCTTAATAATTCCCCACTTTTAAACTGGTTTCATTAAATATTAAAATAACAATAACTTTAGACGATATATCGGTAAGAGACGATTCTAATGTAGACAAGTGCAACCCATTGAAATAGTTTGGAAAAAAGCCATACATTTGTGAAGAAGCTACATCGTAGCGAAACATGTCGTCTATTTATTAATATATATATATATAATAAAGTGTAATATATACTGGAAATAGTATAAGTGTTTTACTTAAATCCCATTTACATATAATGGATTTCCAGCAAGTATCGGCCGATTCAATTAAATTTAAATGATGTTTGTTATATGTTTACGGAATGCGATTAGAGTTTTTATAATATGCTGTCGGAGTATATGGGGGACAAGTTGTAATTATTGAGAATAAAAAACACGATTAATTTTTTCTAGGGTTCTATCTTAAATATGCACAAAGTAATTCCCCTCAGCAATGATAGATACACTTGACCATTCTTTCTTTCACCGTTTAAAAGCTCCCAACAAATCTTCTTTCGGAATACCTTCAAAATAAGCGTGAACTGCAGTATTAATCTCTTCTTCAGATGAAAACCTTCTGCCCTGCAAAATTGCGTTTCTGATTCCTAGAAAATTGTTGGTCGCATTTTTAAAAGCATTCCAAGCAACACGCTCCAAGTCACTTTTGGTTTCTTCAAATTTTTTACCTTGTTGTAGAAGTTTAATTCAGAATTATTTTTTACCTTGTCTTAGAAGTTTAATTCAGAATTTAATTAATACAAAAATTTACAGTTTAAGTTTTGTATCTGAGATTTTGAGAAATTTTTGTTTAAGATATTAAAATTCACGGCAATCAAATCTTTATTCATTGCTTTCACAGAATTTTTCATCAAACATAATTTTATCTGTAATGGCGGTTGAAGTATTTTATCAAGTTCAACTAGTGATTTATTAAGTATATTCTTTTGTTCAGGAATATACTGAGCCCTGACTGGCCAGTCTTTAAGAATGTAGTGGGGATATCTTGATCGGCTGTCCCATTCACAAAGAAAACCGAATTTTTTTGCATACCCTAGTTGTAAACCGAGTAGGGACAGCTTTCAAACTCAATTTTGAAGCATCGATAAAAGGTCGCCATTTTTCGGGATGGTGTTGGTGATCTAATGCAAACATCAAATCGTCGACATTATTGCAGTATGAAAGAATCTCATCGGTTGAAAAATACTGTGATAGGTCTTTCTTACGATTACGATACTTACGATAGTATGTGTGCCTGGAGGTAATAGTTTCCATCCTTGGTGTCTAGATCCTGGTATTTCTGTTTTAGTTTTTGACAAACTCATGTCACGAATAAGATCATTTAATTCTGATTTATCACGTGTGGCCCATTCTCTTCAGATAGCAAATATTCATCATCGCTGGTCGATAACTTGATACTTGCTTCTTCTGGTTCTGTAACATCATTTTCTTCACTTGAAACACCTATGGGTATTCGTACTGGCAAGGCCTTCGAATGAGATTCTGGACGAGTAGTAGAGGGTAGACTAGCATAACTAATACTTTTCTATTTTTGTTTGAAAACCCGACAAATTTCAAGCAGCTAAAATAGCAATGAGTTGAATGGTCCGTTTGTTCACGCCAAATCGTAGGTCTTGCAAATGGCATAGCGCTTTTCTTAACGTATGACTAAATTCTCAGAGTCAGCACAGCGTGTGCACCAAATGCTGGGAGTCCTTGGCTTGTCTTGATGTTCAATTGTTAAACCAAAATAGAAATAAAACTACGGTGCAAATCTTCACTTTTTAATATTTAATCGTAACACGACAATTCTTTCCTGTAACGTACTCTTTAGCTGTAAGTACCCGAGGAAGGCACTGTGCTGGCGAAACAATTGTCGTGTTACGATTAAATATTAAAAAGTGAAGATTTGAACCGTAGTTTTATTTCTATTTTAAGTTATGGATCTTCATCTAGTAAAAGTCGAATCAATTCTGTTATCAAAATAGTGTAAATACAGTAATGTCCGGTTATTACGAACCCGGTTATAGCAAACTTTCGGTTATAACGAACCAGTTTGAAAAGTACGAAACAAGGTTCCATAAGAAACGTGTTAATTTTTTTCGCATATAACGAACCCGCTTATACCAAACTTTCGGATATAACGGACCTTATTTTCTATTTTGTATGTAAAAAGTTTTCGGTTATAACGAACTTATAATTAGAAAACAAGGGACTTCCCCAAGTATCTCGCCAAAAATGCAGTAGTCGATTCTAGCAGTTTGTGCAAGCAGTCGACGTCGAGTCATCAATCTGTGCTTACGCTGATTCTCAAACGTGATTTTAAGACCATGAGTGACGCAGTTGCGAAGAAAAAACGTAAATCTTTTACGTTGAAAAGTAAACATGATATTGTGAAACGATTGCAACGAGGTGTCAAACAAAGCGAAATTTGTACTGAAATGGGACTAAGTAAATCAACGGTAATAAAAAACTAAATTCAGGATAATGCATGTATTAAACAAAAACTTCATTGTAGGTTGCTACAATTTGGAAGCGAAGGCAAACCATATTGAAGAGTTTCGAACAAGTACGAAACTCAAATGTGAAAAAAATCCAAAAACCTACTAAGCACGAAGTTGATCAAGGACTTTTGAAATGGTTTTCTCAGCAAAGAAGTAAAAATGTAACTATCAGCGGTGCCGTGTTGCAATCTAAAGCTGAAGATCTTGGGAGTAAATTGTTGGAAGATCCTGAATTAAAATTTAGTAGAAGTTGGATCGAAAGGTTTAAGCGAAGACACAACATCAGCAGCGGAAAAATTGTTGGAGAGGCAGCCTCAGTTAATATGGATGTTGTGAATGACTGGTTGGAAAATAAGTGGCCAATAATTAGAGAAAACTTTGGAGATGAGGACATTTTTAACGGCGATGAAACGGGGTTGTTTTATAAGCTCACATCAGACAAGACATTAAGATTCAAAGGGGAGACCTGCACAGGTGGAAAGTTATCTAAAGAAAGAATTACCGTCTTGGTTGTAGCAAATTTATTGGGGACAGAGAAAAGAAAATTATTGGTGATCGGAAAGGCCAAAAACCCCCGATGTTTCAAAAATGTGGTACGATTACCAGTCAATTATAAATGTAACAGAAGAGCTTGGATGACCTCCGAAATTTTTACAAACGAACTACGAGAATGGGATGATGAATTACGTCGTAAGAAACGAAAAATCTTATTACTAGTGGACAATTGCCCGGCTCATCCGGATGTAAAAAATTTGGAGTGCATTAAGTTGGTGTTTATGCCTGCGAATACAAGTTCGAAATTGCAGCCCATGGACCAGGGTGTTATCCATAGCTTAAAAAGCAATTACCGACGATTCCTACTCTCGAAAACTATAAATTTTATTGATAATGATCAAACTAACTTCACTGTGAGTCTCTTGGATGCAATTAACTTCATCCATATGGCATGGCAAAAAGTGCCAAAGCAGACAATCGCTAATTGTTTTCGACACGGCGGATTTATCAGGCGTGAGGATGAATTTGACTCAGATGACAATCTACCATTAGTCGAATGGCTCACAAAAAATCAAGAAGAAAGTGTTAACGATGTTCAAGATGAACTCACTCTTGGGGAATATGATTTTAATGAATACGTTTACGTTGGTGACAACCTTGTAAATGTGGAATTTTTGGATGATGATGCCATTGTAACTTCTGTGTATTCTGCAGCTAATCAGACTGACGATGAGAACGAAGAAGATGAGAACGAAGAGGAAGAAACCAAAAATAACGAAGTACCACTAGTTCCAACCACTTCAAATGCAATCCAAAATATTGAAGTCGTTCGTTATTTTCTTCAAACGCGGAATACTCCGCAACATATTCTTAATAAGCTAAGCGAAGTGGAAGTGCACATCAGAGAGATTAATCTTGCCAAAAAAAAAACAAACTAAAATAAATACGTTTTTTTAGTACATAATTAATATTTTCAAGTTGTTTCAGACATGTAATGTTTGTAATGTATTTTGTTATATGAAAAAAGAATAAAAATTGACTCACTCAAAATAGTGGTGTTTTTTCAAAATCATCACTTATAATGAACTTCGCTTATAACGAACCTTTTTTACCGGTCCCTTGGAGTTCGCTATAACCGGACATTACTGTATATTTTTTCTATTAAAGGTGCAATATTTAGTTTATGCTGGTGGCTGGTGTATTATCCACATACATAGCAGAAACTGTTTATAAATATCGTGATATGAGTCATCCGACGATACGTCATGCGAGTGGTATCACGCGCCGAATACGTCATCAAGTCTCCCGACCTTGCTAAACAAGAGCTTTGAGAGCCTTCCAGTGAAGGCTCTCGCATGAGATATACACCGGAAAAAATCTAAAAAGCGTAAGCGGGACATATATATTGTTATAATCTCTTAATGTGATTATATTATCTATATATTAAAAATTTTGAAAGCATACTATAATAAAATAAGAACTACTAAATGAAAGAAAAACAATTAAATCAATATAAGCAAATATAAGTTTAATAGGATTTCTTACAGAGTGCTCTTCCTAATTATTGATAGTATTTACTTTGAAGAATTTGTGAATACAATAAAATAATCCACCCATATGTGTCCAGTTTTATAAATAGTTCTAAATATTCTTGTTATCACTTTTCCTCTTCTTTATAAACTTGCTGGATGGTAACCTTTCGAAAAAAAACCTTTTTCGAAACTTCCAAAATTGTTGACAATATGCCCTATTCATTCTAACTCTTCCTATCTTGCAATATTTCCTTCAGACATTAACAAAATTACAGATGAACACTTTAAAATTATATTTTTATATTTTGCGTTCGAAATGAACTCATTATGAAACCAAAAACACTATCGAAATGAGCTCCATTTCGATACGCTTTTTTTCATTTTTCAATGTTGGCGTTGTTCGAACACAGAAATAAATATCATTGCTGTCATTTGATTTTAAGAATTTAAGTACATTTGACAGATATGATATATGTTCGTACTCTACACAAACAACGTATATTGTATACAATTGACAACAAGATATATTAGTTTCTAAGTCACTCATGTTTATATTTTTAAATAAAATATCAAGTAATGTTAACGAAAATTAATAAATAATATGTAATATAATATACTTCGCGGATAGCAAGATTTAAATTTGACAATGTCAAGTATCAATGTGACCAACTGCATGCTTTATATAAAAATTAAACTCTGAACTTCCAAATTAAATAATTCCAATTTATTATTGTAAAAAATGCAAAATAGAAAAAATAGTATAAAAAACTCGTTTCATAAGGCCTTTTGCCGCACTCGCTCTTTAGAAAACTCGCCGCTATCGCGGCTCGTTTTCTAAACTGATTTCGTTCGGCAAAATGGTGCCTTATGAAACTTGTTTTTTAATATACTATTTTAAAATTATTTAGCAAAATTCCCAGACATGTGTTTTTCTATATTTTTTAACTTTTAACGTTATTTCTTTCAATATCTCCATGATGATTTTCAAATGTTTCAAAGTCAAAGCATACCATATTTTAATGCATAATTAAAAACAACATATCTTATATTATACTATCTCCTATTAATCTATATCCATTTACATACAACAGTTCTAAATTTAATAATAATTTTTCAAAACTAATAGATGACCAACTCAATATAAAAATCGATACTCTACTTATTATAAAATACAAATGTCACAATGGCAAATACATATAATCATTTTTAACTGTATCAAATTTTTAATGAAAAATAGAGTAGTAATGTTTTATAATGAGCCAGCACATCATCACAATATATATGTATATATAAATATATATATATATATATATATATATATATATATATATATATATATACAGTGTGTCCGCCTAAGTTGTCTATATACGGAAAACTTTTTTATTATTAATTTTACGAAAAAAGTTATTCTTTAAAAAAACCTCTGCTTCTTAATAAAACACGATTGGACTACTCAAACTTTATTTATCATGTACAGAGTGCTCAAAAATTAAGAAATACAAAATTCCTGTATTTTTGTTCCAGGGCCTCTCATGTAAATGGGTATGCCCCACCACAATGTATATATATATATATATATATATATATATATATATATATATATATATTGTTATAATTCAAACTACGTGTATATTACGGTGATCTTATAATGAAAATATAGAAATTAGAATAAGGGAAAAACATATTGAAATGCTGCGGTATATGGACGCAACATGTGAAAATTAATGTCGAAGTGTTAATAAATGAATATCCCGATAATTTCTGATATTCTAAGCTTAATTATATTTATTTCAAAATTTACTTTTAATTTTTTTAGCATTCATTTTAGTCATTTAATCATTAAAGCGAGAATAGAAAGATATTTAATTTATTTACATTCAAATTTGTATCGACATTAGTTTAGACACGCCCACTTTTTAAAATAGAAAAGCCGCGAAGAAGATCTGTTTGTACTTAAACCATAACCATAACCTACCATCATAAAATACATTCTTGTATATTCGTAAATTTAAATATTAATTTTATAATCTTATTTAAATCATAGTTACATTTAAAATTCTATTAAAATAATAATATTTGTCAAAATGAAAATCAAGATTATTTTACATTTAAAAAGGCTTTGATAAAACAGAAGACTACAAGGCCTCGGTCTATAAAATTTGATTGTGTTGCATCAAAAATATTTTCGTCCGTTTTAAAATTCGCATAAATATAGTTAAAATAGTAATTTTCCCACTCCCCTTATAGTAAGCATACCATTAATACATAGCTTCAATTGACGTAAGTTGGATTTACTGAATTGACTGTGATTGTTATGACAACGGGGCGTAAGTAATTTACTTACGTCCTTTAGGGAAAAAAAGTGCATCAAAACACGTGTTCTATTAATTTATATTTATGGTAATATTACAGTTTGGACAATTAGTAACATTATTAACAAAATTGGAATATTTATTTATATTTCTTGATAATTCAATGTTATTATCACCTACTTTATCAGCAACACTTAATGTCTAATTTATTAAATTCCGAGGTTGTTCACCGTTACTCTTTATCATGATTACATTTAATTTTTGAGGATTTTATTGTCTGGGGAGTGGGAAAAATGTTATAAGCAATTCGGGAGGTAGCATTTACCAGTCTCGAACTCTATTGCAAGTCCTCGGGCAAGCCCTCGGACGCAAACTAGTCCTCGACTAGTAAATGTTACTTATCTCCCTTATTACTTAAATAACTATTGAAGTCAAAAACAAGTTAGAAAAGTGCATAAATCATTAGAACAACGTTTGAACATATTTTTATACGACTGAAATAATTTTCCTACGAAATATCTTCGATAGCATCATCTGGCGAAGGTCACTCCATTGGCCACCCAAGCTTTTATAAAGTAATAAAGTGTTTAACCTGCCTGAAAACCTCATCCGAAGTACTTTATAATATACACTGTATTCGGTCTACAGAACATTATCCGAATTACCCGAGCATATCCTTAATCCCTACTGGCGATATATCAAGATTTAACACGTAGAAGCTACTTTTCCCAGTTTTGCTGCCATTCCTACAAACCACAGGTCCTTTATTATATTTCAAAGTAATTTAACTTCATTCAATATCATATTTAAGATAATAAAACTCTATCTTGATTTAACTGCGTAAAATCATCAGATCATTATCATTTTGATATATTAAAATAAAGAATCTAATTAATATATATCTAATTAATTACACGTAAATTACTTACCATTTGATATTGCTTATTAAATATAATTATAATAGTTTATGTGTTATTAACCTACTGAACATGACAATAATTTTAAGTATTTTATTCCGCTCTATCATAGAGTTATAATATACGATTTGACCGTTGAGGCGAGTTTTACATAATGCATGTATAGTTTTCTAAAATCAAATAAATGTTTTGTATGTAAATTTTTAAAGTGGTGTTTTTATTTATTCATGCGCAGCGAAATCAAATTTATTAATATTGTTAATGTAATTTACATAGTTATACATTATTACAGCGTTATTATCCGCGATGATCCTGGGATAAGTAAGTTGAATATTCTGTATCCAGTCCATGCTCTCCACGACATATATTTTCAATTGTGGATACTGCTACCAATCAGCTATTAGATCCAGTGATAAAATTATATCTAAAAATGTAAAAGGCGCCCAACTCATTTAGATTAACTAATTGTATTCACTCACATTCAATTCTATTCCCTGCCCACTACGTGCGCGTAACAATATATATATATATATATATATATATATATATATATATATATATATATGTTTTAACTGGATTCCGGGTTTTCTTCCGCGTTTCCACTGTTTGGTCTTCGTAAAGACCGGTGCTGGTTTCTGGACGACGTTTCGGAAAAATCACATTTGCCATCTTCAGGTCTGCGATAACTGTCTGCTTCTGCTTCTGGCTATTCGTAAACTGACGCAGTCGGGTTTAGGATGGTGGTTATATACCCGATTAGCGTTTTGGTTGGTTTCACTTGGTTGAGTGTGTGCGCGGCTCCATGTCGTTGGGTCTGTAGCTGGAGTATACTGGCTAGGTTGTGGTGTAGGTGTTTTTGTTTGTTGTTTGTTGTTGACGACTTCTTTACTTAATACTGGTTTCCATGCTGTTGGTAGCCTCTGGATATCATCTCGCGAATTCAAATTGTCCGGACGTTTCTCAATTTCGATAGCTTCCCTGATTATTCTGGTTTTCATATGTTCTATGTTCGCTAATAATTTGGTATTGCTGAAGTCTATCGTGTGGGACGTTTCCTTTGCATGCTGAGCCAAAGATGAAGTTTTCACGTCTTTTTCTTACGGAGTTTTGATGTTCATCTCTTCTTACGTTTACCCTTCTGTTTGTTTGGCCGATATACGTCTTCTCACAATTAAGGCATGGAATTTTATAAACCCCTGGTTTTCTAATGGTATTCTTGTTTTTCGATTCCGAAGGACTGTGCTGATTTTTTCTGTCTGTCTTGAATGTGGTTTCAATGTTGTGTCTTCGTAGGACTCTGGATATTCGGTGGTACCTTTGACATAGGGTAAGTAGGTTTTGGCTATTGTTTCCTCTTCCTTCTCATGTGGTGTGGCTCGTTTAGGTTTTAATGCTTTGTTGATTGCCCGTTTGCTAAAGCCAGTATATATATAGGATAGGGTACGTTTCGCCGGCAACGTTTCGCCGGTAACGTTTCGCCGGGAATTTTTCGCCGGTAACGTTTCGCCAGCAGTGCATTTATGAAATAACTCATTTCCACACAAGTATTTTATTTGAAAATATCTTAGAAAATATATTATGTACAAAAGTGTTATAAAAAACTGTATTTTAGATCATTTCAAAATTGTGAGCTAACCCTCGCAAAAAATCTAATATATTTCTGTTATTAAAATCTTCTACAATTGTGAGAATCTGTCGGTCTGCTCTGCTTGATGGTTTTTTTTTCTGTTGTTTCTTTCTGTTGTCTTAATTTGTGGGCACAATATCTGTGGAAGAGATAACTAAAGGAACCCACCGGCGTGAGGTCGGCGAATCGTGCTACCGGCGAAACATTCCCGGCGAAACATTCCCGGCGAAACATTACAGGCGAAACGTTACCGGCGAAACGTTGCCGGCGAAACGTACCGTTTCCATATATATATATATATATATATATATATATATATATATATATATACCGTTCGGAAGAGAGACCAGCCGTTCAACGAGTAATCGCCTTCGTGTGATATTATATAAATGTAAATAAATACTTATTGTGAAATAAATATTCTTTTTATTAGTTATTAGTTTTTAAATTGTTATTTACTGTGTTTTCTTGTTAACATAGTGTGCTTTATTATTAATATAGTGTGTTTTAAATTTCCGTTAGTTTTATTTAGAAGAACCCAGAAAGACAAATATTTTACAATATAATAAAAAGACGCTCAGCTATCGCAAATCGATTTACATTGACTGGAAAGAGCCGTGTGTAGCTCTTTATATACCCACATACCCAGATATCTACCAATTCTTAATTTTATTGATTCCAGAGCAAAAATGGGGGTAGTTTAACTGCTCTGAAGTAGGAAATATACAAGAAAATGTTCAGTCATGTCCACTAAATGTTCGACAGAACAATATTTTTAGGAGTATCTTTCTTGTATAAAAGCAACTTTGAAATTTTGAAAAACGAAATGCGTTTTTTGAAAAAAACTATTTAAGAAAATATCTCAAAATCCTGACCATAAATTTTAAGTCAGATCAGAATCAGCATGAGAAAAGACATAAACCGCACGTATTGGTGTATAAATAAACCAAACTCTGTTGACCAGTGTAATTTAAGCTGTAATATTTTACACGTTATAACTACGATGTAATCATAATAAATCACAGGAAGTGATTCTTATTTATATACCAGACCGACGCCCGCCCCGACGCTTAACTTAACTCCGTTCCCAAGGCAACCACACTATGACATTACCTTTGATTAATTCTAGTATTTATAATGTGATTATTATAGTATTCTTAAGGTGTGCTTAAAGAATAAATTGCATTTACTTACTGATAATTACACTCCAAATTAAGAGACCTATGCTTTTAATTATTAATTAAATAAAGAGCATAGATTTCAGTATTGACGGATAAAAATCTAAAGTGTCCGAAACCCAAAGAAAAACTCGTACGTTTTTTGTAATCAATTTTAAGACATTACAAATAACATTCTCCATATAATAAATCTGCACAATAATTAGAAACGTGTGTTCATAGATTTGTATCAAGAATAAAGTATGCGAAACAAAAGAAACGATTTTTAAATTTAGATAATATCAAGCTGAATGAAATTATTAATGAACATGTGCACGTGGGTGGTAATCTGTGTCATTGTTATTACTATTTTTCTAAATTAACATACACATTGTTCTCTGACGATAGTTCATGGTCGTATCTCAAAAATACCGAGATAAACGTTATAAATTAAGTTATCTTAATCAGATGACCTTTATTCCGATCATTTTCAACATGGAATCTAATTTTCGGAGGCACAATGGACGGAACGAACGGAAGAAAGTCCGGGATGGATATAAATTACCCCCAAAAAATAAATTACAAATTACCGCAACATAATCAAGCAATTAACGCCCGTAAAAACGAGGTGGAAAAGAGGAGAAGTGATTTAAGGAAGCCGTGATTATTCATCATTAAATGACTAGATAGGTCTACCGGTACAAAAACTAACTAGACAGGTTAGTATTAAGATTGTAAAAAATTTTGTTAGAGTTGGTTAGAGAAAAGGGAAGAGTTTATGAGAAAGACTTTTAGTTAGTATTACGTATTACTTCTTTATTTTACTGAGTTTTGTTTCAAGTAATTTACATAAAACACACATTTTTAATTATATAAAAATATTATTAAAAATCGAGCGTGGAGAACACAATACAAGTTCATATTTGTGTATTTTTTCAGATATGCAGAAACGTGATTCGTCTTACTATAGAATCATCAGTACATGCTGCTGGAGAGATACTTCCACAATAAATGACGACCTTTTCTACATTAGAAAAGTTGTTAAGACAGAGTTTAGAAGAAAATTCAGCGCCGCTTATTGACTAATGTCAACAGCATGAACGCCAAAACAACCATCGCTTTCTTCATAACAAGTGTAAGACTTAGCCAGGGCAACTGGTTCATATCGGGTTCTCTACGCCCGATTTTTAATAATATTTTTATATTAGTAAAAATGTTTCTATTTTATACAAAATTTTGCGAGGTTTCACCTACTTAAGTATGTTGTGTCCGATTTCGAGTGGAGGCATGTTAATACAGTTTCCGCAAGTTGCGGTTGTGTCCGCCATATGGAAAACCATAATTTCAAATGCATTAGACGAATATAGAAGACACTGAAAATTGTAAACGGGACAAGGAGCGAAGAAGCACGATAAAATACAAATTATTTCTTCAACATACGACTAATCAAGAACACCTACAATCAATAATATTTTGTTGCTAACCAAATTTTATTGGTTACAGGGACATAAAACATAAAAATCGACATAAGACACAGATTTTCAAAAATCAGGTGTTCACGTGAAAAACGGGAGTATTACTTTTTACGTTTGAAAACAACAAGCGTTTCCGAGGTTATAAAAGAGGTAAAATGCCAAAGATATGAATTCTATAGCAAGTAACGGTCCTGAAAGGTTAAAAAATTACATTCATATTTAATCAATACTATTTGTATATAATTATTAATTTTGAAGCGTTTTGACTTTAGTTATTTGTCTAGCGTATATATATATATATATATATATATATATATATATATATATATATAAACTTCATGTGTATGAGAATTAATAATTATTAAATCTCATTTTACATGCGATTGTCGCTATAATTTGTTGCATTAAATTATTAATTCTCATACACATGAAGTCTATTATAGTTCGTATATATACACGTAGTATATATACGAATATATATATATATATTTATTTATTTTATATTCCTTGAAAAAGGCACATTTGCCGAAATATGTAGGATTGTTTTAAATATATATATTTTGAAGTAAAACCAGACCTTAAATCGCCAACAAATTGAATTTATCATATATATATATATATATATATACATATATATATAGATATATAACAATTGATAAATTATTGGAGTTTTATATGAAATTTCGGATTTTCGGAAATTTCGGAAATTTCGGAAATCGGATTTTATATGAAATATTTACAAATATCAAGTTAGTATGTAAGTAATTGCAAAGTAAGGGGGATGTAAACATTGCTGTCTACAAATTACAAAGCAAATCATACGAAATTTTTTAATTGAAAAATATTGTCTATGTTGGGACTCGAACCCAAGTCTACAGTTGCCGGACTGTCGGTTTTACCACTCACCCACAATAGACCTAGGTTCAAGCTATTTAGAAATGCATTATAAAGTAACAGTGTTAATGAATCAGATCAGTTATTGAATGTAGATGTCAAGTTGAAAGCAGAAGTCAGTTTTGAAAGCTGATGTCAGTTTTGATAGCAGATGTCAGTTAGTGAAAGCAAATGTCAGTAATTGAAAGCAGATGTCTGTTTTGAAAGCAGGTGTCAGTTATGAAAGCAAATGTCAGATTTGAAAGCAGATGCCTATTTTGAAATTAGATGTCAGTTATTGAAAGCAGATGTCGGTATTTTGAGAGCAGATGTCAGATTTGAATGTTTGAAAATGCTAATTAATACTCCATAGCTATATGAGTGTTTAGATAATTTCTTAGCCGTTTATTAAATATAACAATTGTACAAAAAAGGGATATTTATCAATACGTTTTTGCCGTATTACGCAGTTATTATATAATGAAACAGATATGCAAAATACATATCCGTCACTGTAAACATGGACAAACACCTCGTATTTTTAGCATTTACTTCTGTTCAACAGAAGTAAATGCTAAATTCTGTTGAACAGAAGTAAATGCTAAAAATACGAGGTGTTTGTCCATGTTTACAGTGACGGATATGTATTTTGCATATCTGTTTCATTATATAATAACAATTGATAAATTATTGGAGTTTTTCGGCTTTTATATGAAATATTTACAAATATCAAGTTAGTATGTATGTAATTGCAAAGCAAGGGGGGATGTAAACATTGCTGTCTACAAATTATAAAGCAAATCATACGAAATTTTTTAATTGAAAAATATTGTCTATGTTGGGACTCGAACCCAAGTCTACAAATAAATAAAAATAAAATTGATAAATTCTTGGAGTTTTCGGGTTTTATATTAAATATTTTAAATATTTTCAAATTAATATGTTATTTTGCGAAATAAATGTGAATGTAAACATTGCTGTCTACAAATTACAACGCAAATTATACGAAATTTTATTTGAAAAATTTTCGTACACGTTGGAACTTGAACTCAAGTCTACGGTTTGCTGGACCGTCGCTCTAACTAACTAAGCCACGAGGACCTTGGCTTTAAGTTTATTGGAAACGTCTTATAAGGCATCGATGATAATATTCAGATGTAAGTTTGAAAGTTTAACCTATATATATATATATATATATATATATATATATATATATATATATATAGGTTAAAATAAATTAAAAACGGGCAAGCGGTCTGTCAATTAAAACTAATTTATTTATTATCTCTATATTTCGCAACAGTTTGTTGCTCCTTCATGAGATACTACAAGATTAATATGAACAAGATGTTAAATAAATTAGTGTATAAAGCAATAGTAGAATGCTCACAGAATGTAGAGTAGCAAAAAACTAAAGTCACGGGAATATCAAAACCAAAAAACAATGCACTATAAATTTAACAATACAAGGACCAATTAACAAAAAAAATTTAGATGGTCAACTAACCGCCAAACCGAGTATATTGACATAAATTATATTTAGTCCGTTAATATCAGATCTGTCATTAACGTCATTTGTGTTTCGGTTAATGTGAAAGAATAAAATATATATTATTTTTTATCTATTTAATGTTTTCATTTTGAGAAAAGTTAATAATTTTTTTTCCATTAAAAATTCAACAAAATCAAAGATGTTTCATGAAAAATTAGATCATCTTTATAAGGAACAGACGTATGTGTAAGTGACACGGCGATTAATAGTTTGAAGTCTGTAATAATAAAAATTAAGCATTTCAAACATTTATGGATAATTAATTTGTACTTAATTAATTATAAATTCGGCTTTGTAACCGAATATATATGCAATATAACTAAGTGAACGAGTAGGAACTAATGTTTTGCAACTACAATACGATATCTGCGTATTTGAGTTTTGTGATTAGATTCATGAAATAGGGATCAGATAAGAATTTACATAGTGTGGAGACAGATGTTTTGTTCTGTAGGGACTTTGACTTCCCCTCAACAAGCGCTGAATAACATACTTATGTATTAGTAACATCAAGAGATCTATAGAAGTTTGCGTTTTTACAAAATCATACCAAACACTTTGTGTCATAGCTTAGTATTTGGAGGGTTTAGATCCCCTAAGCTAAGTGAAATACACAAGCGTCCTGATTTGAAGATTTATTATAAATATGTGAAAGTCTTCAAGCTGTATGTGTATTTTTCAACTATCCTCATAATATCGTATTATGGTAATTTGATTTAGGTTAATGGGTGAGATTTATAATATTTTGAACTACATACATGATTCTTATTTATTATTTTTTTAATTATTTTTTTGTGTTCTGGAGTACGATTTTTATTAACGTCTAAACAATGTGAAGATTGACTTAGAAATGCACTTGGCGAAGAAGCTCCATTTAAGGCAGCAATGTATAATTACAAGGAATTCAAAAGGGGTCGGTTCTTTTTTAGCGATGAATTACGTTAAGGACGAGCAAGAACTGCTGTTACTGATGAGAATATTTCAGCCGTTCGAGCAATGCTTGAGGAAGATCAACGGACATTATATGAATTTATTCGGGCGACTTTGGGCATTGGTATGAGTCAAATCCAAAACATTTTGCATTAACAGTTAATTGTGAGAAAAGTTTGTTGTCGTTGTCGATGGATTCCACATCGTTGCTTAAAGCAAAATGATCAACTGAGTATCTGCACGCTCTATAGGTCAGCACCATGGACCCCCAACAATACTGCCCTAACCCCTAACCTAGTACCATGTGATTTCTTTTCGTTTTCAAAAGTTAAAGATAAAATACGTGAAATCACTTATACGTCATCAGATGAAGCAGTGGAACACTATAAAAACCTGGTTTCTGAAGTGTCTCAAGAAGAGTGGCATAATTGCTTTAAGGACTGATTTCGTCGGTTGCAAAATTGTATTGATGTTAAAGGAGAATATTTTGAAAAAAACAATAAAAGCACTTAATTTTGTTAAAAACTAATCATTGTTTGATTTTTTAAAATATTCCCCTCATATTTTCAAGCAAGATGAAAATATATTGACAAAAAGTTTGCAATAGTCGTAGTATAGTGCATGAGATTACGCTGAACATTTAGTTAATATTGCAGCAACACCAAATTAGCTATTAACGTTAGATTTTAATTTACGAATACTCTCGTTTTAAGATGCATACGTATGTAAGTTGATACACGCAGTCTATGAAAGTCTTCTATATTGATTTTATAGCCAGAATAGAAGAAAGATGTTTTACCGAGACCTTATTTGTTAAATTCCAATTAGCTTTTCCGAAAAACATATTGTTTGATTTTCTGGTTTTAAGCAAAGTTTAATATTAGCGAAGTGATTTGTTGTCGGAGTTTTTACTCCATGTAATATGAAGTTTCACTTTGTGATCTTCATTAATTGTTATTGTTGCAATATTATCTCCGTATTTTAAATGTTTGTACATTATATGTTCAGTTATATTATTTATAAATAAAAAATAAAATCAGCTCTTGAATTGTGTTTTGCGGTATTTCTAACCGATAAGCCATTTATTTTAAGAAAGGAACAGATGGCGCTGCAATCTGAGTGGAATCTACCCAGGATAAATTTTGTAATTGAACATATGGATGCTGTCATACATTGAGATTATATACTTACATATCTTATCAAAGATTATTTTCTTACTTTTACGGTTGTTTATTAAAATATTTATTACCAAGAAAACTTAGACATTCATTAATAATTTTATTCAGCAAGGAGCGGCAAATATATACTAATACAAGCTATTAGATATATACAAGTGTCCCGTATCGTTATGTTCAAATTTTAGGAGTGTAAAGTAGGCTTCATTTCAAGTAACAAAATCGCAAAACCTAAAGCCTGTATATCCATTTTTATTTGTTTCAAAGTTACAAACCTATGAATGTGATTGTCAAATCATGAAACAAAATGTAATCCTAAAGTCAATACGAACTGATTTTATTTAAAAAAGTTCAATTAATAATATTTTCGAAATGTCCGCCTCCTTGTTGAATGCAGACTTGTGCCCGTAAGCCAACAGAAGAAGTACTTATTCGAATTTCATACTTGTTTTGTCGGATTTGCTCGGCAGCCAGGTGAATACGTTCCAACAACTCTTCTCTTGTGTTCGAAACTTGCGCGTAGACTAAATTTTTCATGTACCCCTATAAATAAAAGTCAAGGGGATTAAGATCAGGTGATCTGGGTGGCCGTTCAACAGGATCACCTCGACCAATCCATCTTGGATAATTGTCGTTAACCCCCCAATTTCGGACAGCAATTCCGAAATGTGGTGGTGCCCCATCCATGTGAAACGACATGTCTCGTCGAACATTCAGTGGGACATCCTCTAAAAGACCTGGCAGTTCGTCAATAAGAAATTGAAGGTAATTGTCCGCATCTAACCTTCCAGGAAGAACGCAGGTGGTATTTGGGGCACTGCCTTCTTATTCGATATTCTAATTTATTTTTAGTTAAAATTCTGCGCAATTCCAAATCTACAGCCTAAAGTGTAGGACGTCCAAACTCTGTCTTGAGCAGATTGGCTGAGTCTGTTTACTTCATGTGGCGCCAAAACTGGAGGTCGTCCACTTTTCGGTAAAGCCATGCCTGAATCCCTTACTAGATAAAGCAAATTTCATCCTATAAAGTGGCACTTATTTAATAAGTGACATCTGACGGACGAAAGAGACTTTGCCGAAAAAAAGGGGATCTTTCGTTTGACCAGCTATGCTGATACAAAAAACGAAACAATACGGGTTGTTCATAAATAAGCCAGATGGCGGTAAATATACAAAAAAGGTTTTAAATATATCTATACGTTAATATGCACGTATAACGCTTTTGTTTCATTATGAAACAGACATGTAAAAAATTTATATATCTGTAACTGTATACTTGGACAAAACCTCGTATTTCCAGCATTTACTTCTGCTTAAGACATATGTTTCTGCCATCTATAGGCGTCGTCAGTTAAGCTAGTGAAGCAATGTATACAAATGATACAAATCTTTATAAATAGGTCTGTATCTGTATATGCCAATAAGCCGGAATCCCTTACTAGATAAAGCAAATTTAATACGAGGTTTTGTCCAAGTATACAGTTACAGATATGTAAATTTTTTACATGTCTGTTTCATAATGAAACAAAAGCGTGATACGTGCATATTAACGTATAGATATATTTAAAACCTTTTTTGTATATTTACCGCCATCTGGCTTATTTATGGACAACTCGTATTGTTTCGTTTTTTGTATCAACATAGCTGATCAAACGAAAGATCCCCTTTTTTCGGCAAAGTCTCTTTCGTCCGTCAGATGTCACTTATTAAATAAGTGCCACCTTATCGGATGAAATTTGCTTTATCTAGTAAGGGATTCCGGCTTAATGGAATATACAGATACAGATCTATTTATAAAGATTTGCATCATTTGTATACATTGCTTCACTAGTTTAACTGACGACGCCTATAGATGGCAGAAACATATGTCTTAAGCAGAAGTAAATGCTGGAAATACGAGGTTTTGTCCAAGTATACAGTTACAGATATGTAAATTTTTTACATGTCTGTTTCATAATGAAACAAAAGTATAAGTAATTAAATATTACTCCGGGTCTGATAGGACCGGTTTATGCATCTTAGCGTTAACAAAACTATTTAGAGAAAGTTAGTAACTTCAAAATCTATTTAATAAAATTACCGTAAATCGCGGACAAAATATTAGTGCCCCAGATATAATATTGAATCGATACGGTACTGTACGTGCACTTATATATAGAGGTCTCTGGTTGATTATAATAAATTGCCAGATAAATATTCCTACTAGGTTCAATCTATTACGCGTGCTTCCCTTCATCTTCCTTCCGCTTAACCTGCTTCAGCGAGCTTTCTCCTTTTCTAGTGGATATAAATTATCAATTCTATCAAGCTCTAGGTGCGGTGGCCAGATGTCAAGTCTGACAGACGTTTATAAATATCGCTTACCAGAAATGAGTGGAATAAGAGCTGTTTTCCATTTATTAAACTTCTTCACGGATAGATATCTAAGGTTCGGTTCTATAATAAATGAGATGACCGGAAATGGACTAGTAGAGGAGCGAGAGAGAAGGAACGTGGTATGACGATTGCTGTTCAGTTTGTTTTAAGATTCAATTAAAACTGAAAGACGATACACAATACACAATAAATCACATTCTTAATAACTTCAGGAACTCAGGGCTTCATTATTTAATTGGAGATTGTCTCGCAGATATGGTGGAGTATATACTTTGATTTATGAATTTATGAAGAAGATATTTCGACTGTAGTAAGCCTTTTAGTTTTCTTCGTTATCCATGCTATGCAAGTTTAATTAACAGAAAAATTTTGAACAAAATTTTAAGCTTTTCCAAATTTATTCTCGTCAGGTAGAACGTATTACTAAAACAATGAATGCACACTTACGTATTGATAGGATACGTATTGTAGAGATAGGTTTGATAATAAATTTTTTAATAAACTTATTTTATCTTAGTACGAGGGTAGCACCGATTATTTCTGCAAACTAATATTTCAATTGAATGAAAGGAATCAAACATGCTATGAAACATATGTTTATTGCTTTCTATTTTGACAGTTCAAATTTAGTTTTGATAACTGCAGCAGTTATTTTGCAAGTTCAAACCGAGTGGTCTGCAGTAAAAATGCATTTAACGATAGACAATTTTAGAGCAATGATTTACTATGGTTTGAAAAGTTCTTTAACTCCAAAACAAAGTCTTTCAAGACTTCGTGCTGCATTTGGTGATCAAACTCCTTCTCAGAGGAGTGCTTACAACTGGTATAACGAATTTAAATTTCGAACGGTTTCACTTAGTGACGATTTTCGCGAAGGAAGGTCAATCTCAGCCGTTACTGAAACAAATGTTGATGCCGTACGAAGAATGATTCAAGACGACAATCGAGTCACGTATAGGATTATTAGGAGCACCATGGTTATTGGCATGACTGCAATAAACAAGATTTTACATAATAATTTGGGTGTGAGGCAAGTCAGTTGTCGTTGGATACCTCATAATTTAACACAGGAACAAAAACAATACCGAGTGGAATGGTGTACAAAAACGTTTAAGGAATATGACAGCGGTAGGTCTAAAGCAGTTTACAACATCATTACCATTTGAACCAGAAACAAAACGGTAGTCGGCTCAATGGGTGTTTCCAACAGAACTTCAGAACTTCAGAAGATTCAGTTAAAGTGAAGAAATCTCGAAGTGTTGGAAAGAAAATGGTAGCCAGTTTCTTCTCAAAATCAGGACCTATCACAACAGTTGTGCTTTAAAATAAACGTACGGTTACCGCAGAAAGGTACACGACAGTATGTCTGCCAGATGTTGTTCAAAAGGCTTGTTTACGACGTCCAAGATCGGAGATTGTCCTTCATCACAACAATGCTTCAAGCCACACTGCGCGTCAAAGAAACGAATTTTTGAAAGCTTCCGGATTAAAATTACTAGATCATCCGCCATATAATCTAGTTTCGGTCGTCATAATCGTCCCACAACTGCCAGTGAAACAACGCACCGGTCGAAGTACCGAAAATATCGCAGCCGTAAGTGTTTCAGTTCAAAATGAGCTAAATCAGTCGACTCCACGCCGTTCACATGAATTGGGAATCTGCCAGTCCACATTGTGGCGAATTTTGCGTAAAAATCTTGACTTACACCCCTATAAGTACACTCGGCAAAGAGGGGCAAGTTTAAGCTTTATAAGGTTAGTACTTCCTACAATAGTCATTCTTTTCAAACAACAACAGCCATCTATACGTCGGGTGGGTACTACTAATCACCTTTTAATACATATATACAGTTAAGCTCACATAAATCTAGTATAACCTAACCTGTCAAAATTGTCAAAATTATCTAATATTGCTTACTGTTTATTAAACTTTTTTTGAAAGACAAGTAAAATGTCAAGTAATTTTTTAATACAATTTAGAAAACACAATAAACTAATACTTAATTGATCCGCCATTCGCATCACTTACTGTCCTTAACTTTTGTAAAGTCACCTGGTCCTGGAGGTAACACTGTTGCCGAGGCAGTTCCATTTATATGATAGGTTTAATAGAGACACAAATAACAAGCATTGGAACGATTAAATAACAATATTTAAAGCAATAACAAAGACGATAACGATAAATGATATATAGTAAATAAGATTCACTAGGCACTGTACTCATTCTGAGTTTGCAGTGACTCTGCTTGTAGAGACCTATCAGTGTCTCGTTATATATTAGGGTGTGTTCCCTTAGCCTAATGACCTGATTACAAGATGATAATGTGGTGTAAGATCATAACTCAACGAGGTCGTGTTGATGAAATGGATATTGTGAATACATGACCTGGTTTAGTTATTACACCTTCTACGCACAGAATCAATGAGACTTCTTAAAAATTAGGTTTTTCAACAATGTTTTCCCAGGTATTTTCAATAGATTTCCATTATTGTTCCCTATTAGTAAATCTTACACGAGATTTATGAATTTGCTTTGTCTTTTTTTGATTTTCTCTCAAATACTCAAACAAATTGTGATCTATATCAGTTGATATCCTTTTCCACGTTTGCGACATATATTGCCTTCATTTTTCCAGCTTTTTTAACTTGTTGTACTGTAGATTTGTTCAAATGAAATTCTTCTGCGACTTATTCCAATTTCCAAATTTAATAAAATTTGTACTTTGTCTGCCAGAGTCAGATTTCTTGACATTTTGGATATCAAAAAGTGACAAATGTAATTTTGACGTTACAAGAATGAATTACTTTTAAAAATTACTAAACACTTCGGATTCATATGCCGTTCATCAAATTCGATTTTGCATAGGTAATAATTTCTATATTAAATGGCTATGCTAACATAAGACAGAAGTACCAAACGCCACGTATAGATGGCTGTTGTTGTTTGAAAAGAGTACCAAACTTATTGAGCTTAAACTTACCCCTCTTTGCCGAGTCTACTTATATGATCAAATTATCTCAAGAAGTGAAGCCTTTTGATCATTAAAAGCACAGAAACTTCTCCGATTGGGCTCTGTGAAAGTTTGAATAAAATCCTGAATATCATCGAAAAATCATATTCAGAGATGAAGGTCATTTTTGGCGTAATGGCTTTGTCAATAAGCAAAATATGCGTTACTTGACATCAACAAACCCACATGCGCTTCAAGAGACTCCATTGAATCCACAAAAAGTGACCGTGTGGTTGTGATTGAAGGGGAAGTTCCCTAATCGTGTAATCTCGATAAATGATATGGTCGCTCATTCGATTGTGATGTGACCTGTCCCGGAGGGCACATCGTTGCGTTGGTACGCAGATTCGCCGATATAATAAATAATAGACGGTCAGCGTTTGGATAACAATATATAATTAAATAATACCATTATAAAGAATCAACAATAGCAATATAACATAGTAATAAATAGACACTAGTCTTAAGGAGGTTTCTATAGTACACTCTCTCGGACTCTGTGTGTGTCTCCCCCGAGATCTAATGGGATCTCATTATATATTTGAGTGTGTCCTCCTTTAGCCTAGTGGCGTTACAAGATCAACAAAGTGGTGAAAGATTGTAACACATACCGAGGTCGTGTTTGGACGCACCGAGGTCGTGTTTGTATTCAATAGAAACAAGACCGGGGTCGTACCTTGAAGGAGATATGCAGTTCAATACATGACCCGGTTTGGTTATCACACAATTTAACGCCGTTAGATTTCTTTTTATAAAGTCAGTTTATGTCGTTGGTTTATGCCAACAAGCCAACAACGTTAGAGGAGCTCAGGAACAATATCGAAAGCGAAATTGCCAACATTCAGACCGACATGTGTGGAGGAGCGGAAAATTGGCCCCAAAGAATCGATCGCTGCAAACGTGCTCGCGGTGGTCTTATGAGCGATATCGAATTTCATACTTAAATCTAACATGTGTACTACACCTGGAATAAATTTCAGCCCGATATTGAAATTCAGCCCTATTGAAAAAACCGCTATATGGATCTGTGTAATAGCCTACGCCATGTCGCATGCGCAGTAGTTAAGATTAGCTAAGGCGCACATAATACGGAGCACTACTGTAGAACATGAAGCAAGCTACTGCGCAATATGTTCTGCGAAGGTACATGTAGCTTAAATAGAGGTTTTAAGATAGAATATTCGGTTTCCAAAATAGCGTATTGGTTAGTGTACTTGGTTCAAAACTTTGGAATTTCAGATCAGGGTCGACTCTCAAACGAGTGCATTTCGCAATTAAAAAATTGGAAAGACAAATATGTCTGATATGGGTTTGGCAAGAACCCTGAATACAGCAGTGAATTGACTGCCGAAACGTCGGATTATTCAAATTCTACAAACGATGGAAATAGCCTAAACAACTACTCACTTAAACATACTTGAGTAGTAAAACCTCACCGATTTTGTACGTTTCAAATTATTTTGTTATATACGCATGCGCTTCGGTCATTAAAGAGAGAAGACACGGAAATATAATTTCTGCAGATACACTTGCTACTGTCTGAAGGAAACACTTTGCTAGTTCTGCAGTTGTTATGCAGACAGTGCTGAATATTCTTCTATGTTCTCTCTTAATAATTTCTGTGAGATAGCGAAGTTGTTGTTTTTGTGAATGTGTCTCTTCTCCAGCAGGGGCGTACCGATGATCCTGTAGAAAGGTGAAATACGTATTTACGTCTCTGAATAATATATTAAGTTGTATTGTGTTCTTTACACACGATTTTTAATTAACAATACTTTTGTTTTATACTCAATTAATCCTCTATCATTAACAATTTCTCGTCATGAGTTAAATGTTTATGTGTGGATGTTAGTTTTTTGTACAAAAAATTGTGTATTCGATCGATACCTGGTTGTTTCAAATTGTATCTTTTTTTTGTTTTCATTAATTTTATGCATTGAAATTTCTTTTTCCAATAAGCCGCGTTTATATAATATATTCATATTTGGTTTGATTAAGCACGAATGTCAGAATAAATTACATTTTAAATGTGTACATATCAACCACTTTTACAAGGATTTAGTAGTGTAAATTCGTACATTCATACATACCTATTTAGTTTTATTGTAGGATACGTACTAACAGGAATTATATACTGTAACGACATATTAGTGTATAAACGAATACTTAGCGAACATAATAATTCCACTTTAAATATGTAGAAGTTGACTTCGGTAGAAGTCAATTGGCTTCGTAAACACGAGTGCGACAGTAATAGTGCGCTCACTAATGATGAATCATGTTTAAACTGAATTGGGCTAATGAGGTCCAAACTTTGCCGTTGAAATTCCACTCGAATCCCCTATTTCCATTTGTTCGCTTGCCGTGTTACTGCACTTGTAGCTATCTCGGGCTCTCCGCATTATACCATCAACTTTTCTAAATTTTCTTTTCATTAAAAATTCAAGTTATGGAATTTCGGTCTGTCGTGTCAGAATGAATTTTGTCTAATGTAATTAGGAATTATTGAATGATTAATGAACCTTTTGTTATTTAAATATGCGTTATTATAATAGAATTATGACAAAGATATGGAATGTCTTCAGGAAAATGAAAAAATTAAACATTTTTTTTTGTGAAAATACTAAAACTAAGACAGTAGTTTCATTTCAGTTTTTGAAATATGATCAGTTATGTACGAAGTAAGTGGTATATATTTTCGGCACGATATTGGACAAATAAAGTTTTGTAAGTTCATAATTTCTACTTTTTAAATATAATTTTAAAGTTTATTGATTTCGTATGAGAAGCGAGAAAAGGAAAATTAAAAAATATACAGATTGTCTCGCTAAGTTGGAACCATATGGAAAACTTTTTTATTATTAATTTTAGGAAAAAAAAGTTATTCTCCATAAAAAGTTGTGCATGTTTCAATGTTGTATATAATAGTTAAGTATATAGTGGTAATTTTAAATAACATCATAAACCACCCCATATATTTTTGTGTCATTTATAAGATCTATGTAGGCCTGTAACTTTTGCAGTTTGATAATGACATTGTATGTCGAAACCGTGGTCACTATTACATGTGAATAAAGTGGTATAACAAAGTTATTGTTTTATTTTATTTTATTATTTTCAAATTTGTATATAGTAAAAGTGAGTTTTATTTGTATAAGTCTCCCTACAGACTTACAACCTGTGGTTCAAAAAGTAAGTGCCAAACTCCAGCGCACAAACTACTTTACAACCATATATGTCGCAACATCCGATAACGTCAGTAATTCCTTGTTACTTGGAACGGCATTAGACAAATAAAACCTCGTTAAACTATCGTTTATAAATTTTGTTATAGTTAAGTTATTTGGTTACTCCAATTCTCCTATACCAATTAAAAAGGATTGGCCGGCGCAATTTTCATTTAAAATGCCAATCAATAAGTTGGCAATATAATGCCCAGAATTGCCTGTTGTCTCATCGCTTACGAAATAAATATAGTTTTCACCTATTGTTTCCTTAATGGTCATCATAATTCCTTCAAATAATAGATTAATGTACTTCTTTCTTGTAGTTGAGCAACTAGGAACTGACAGTTTCGTATACATCTCTTAAAAATGTTTAAAAGTTGAATTATCCAACTTTGAAAGTGTTGGTGTTAATTAATTCAAAGTAGCTTGTGGCGCATTTTAAAATTTTGTGATATTTATTTTATGCAAATCAGTTCCTACATGCTGCGTTAATTGAAATTTTTTGTCACATCGAATCTACAATAGTTAACTACAGGTATTAAAATATGAAATTAAAAACTTAAAAAAGGTATATAATCCCTTAACACAATTATTAATCGTATCCTAAATACGTATTTCGACAACTAAGTTGTCATCATCAGTGGGTAAAACCACTAATCAAGGTGTCGCATATGGGGCACAGTAAAGCTAGCACAAGTGATCACCACGGCGCCACGGGTTATATACCTTTTTTAAGTTTTTACTTAACCACAGTCTCCAAAGAAAGACTTTATGAAATTAAACGTAAATAAATATAAACTTACAATTTTACTGCAAAGCTTACAAAACCCTCTGCCATTATCTACACAAAATTCAGGATAATCATTTATCCAAATCGACACATGCGAATATGATATCGACATATCAAAATTAATAAGGTAAAATTACGTGTACATATACTTTCGAGAATTAACTGAACACAACTGGCGATAGGACTGACCTATAGGTCAACCTCATTGCTCATCGATTTAATGGGACTTTCCCGACTTGATAAACACAAATCTGGGAATTCCCGCTGTATGGAAATGCTCAAGTGTATATGAATATATCGTTTTATATATTTTTTACGGTGCACTTTAGAAATAAATTTGGATTCTCCATTTCAACGAGAAATTGTTGACTGATGTGGTGCTTCGATATCGAAAACAGAAACTACTTCGGCCAGGTATTTTTATTGAGATAATTGTCTTTGAAAATTATAAAAAAATAATTGCACAAAAATTTTCACGGTTTAATTCCATTTTTCGACTAACTTGTCAACTTTGACAGTTCGTTGTAGCTACAACACTACTCGTATTGCACTGAAACTTTAGATTTAGACCAGCTAAAGATGGAGGTTAACTTTTAGTATTGACATTTGATTAGTGGCACCCCCTACGTTCTAGTATGCAAAACATGAAAGATCCCTCGTATATATCAATTCACCCTCGTAATAATAATTGATGATGCTTTGCAAGGTGTCATAATATATTTAAAAATTCCGAAATATATTCTTAGTAAAAAATACTAAAATAAATGTGTATAAACTAGAACATAAGACAATAACTGCCTTTTTCCGTATGTTGCACGTCAATATAACAAGAGGATGCCAGTTTAGTAATTTTCGAAATTTACTGCTAGGTTCTTAGGCGTTGAAATGTGCAAAGTTCGGAATAGATGTAGTCCTTTTTCTGCATACGACGCCAGACAATATCACGGCTGTCAGACCATGGTGCCGTTGGCTGTTGCCTACATCGAGGGCTTTCCCATAAAATATGACTAATGTGCCGGGTCAGACAGGGAGAAGAATAAAAAAAGAAAAACGGTTATGGATTTTAGTCCCTTGTTAAATTTGAACGGCGAAATGGCATTTCTGGACGAAAGTCTCATTACGGATTACTATTGTTACTGCAATCTGTTCTTTCTATCGAATTTTTTTGTAAATCCACTGGAGCGATAATTCTATCAAGGGACGATTTATACAGATAATAAATATAATAAGAAATATGGGTAAGATTGTCTTATACTGTTTGATAGTACATGTGTATATCGTTTATTATAAATGTGTTGATGTAAAATGTAAAATTCATACGGTCACAACTGTATTTTGTTTAAATTATTTTTAATTTTTAAAAAGAAACGCGTTTATGAGAGGAATATTTGAACATCAGAGTTTCGTAGATGATTGCGGCCCTTAAAAGAAATGAGGTTATGATATTATGCTTGGGGAAGATTTTGCTGATTCGATTCACAACGCCTTGTAAATGAGTACAATTAATATAATGTTCACACACGTCAAGAAACAGAGCAATATAATATACAGGGTGAGTCGTGAGGAATCGACCAAACTGTAGGATTGTATTCTACAGATGAAAGTAATGTAAAAAAACTCAAATGTTGCTATCCGATTTATATTTGTTTTCGAGTTATAGCGTAATTAAAAATAAACAAAATTTCATACATTGAAGTTTTTGTATTTTATTGGTATTATCGTTCTTTATAATATATTTTCAAAAATACCGCCATTCATTTCAAAACATTTTTACATCGTCTACCTAGGGCGCTGGCGTTCCTGATTGCGTCAGGTTGATGTTTGATATTGTCAGCAGCATTCATAATCCGTTAAATTAGTGCATCAGAAGTGTCCACTTTTACTTGATACACTTCATTTTTTAACCAGCCCCATAAACAATAATCGAGTGGCGTGAGGTCTGGAGACCTAGGAGGCCAGCCAATGTGACTACCACGTCCAATCCAACTCCCTGGAAACATTTCAGCCAAATGTTGCCTGACTGCACGAGCGTAATGTGCAGGCGCTCCATCGTGCTGGTAGAAGATTTGGATTCTGATGTTTATGGGAACATCCTCTAGCAGTCCGTGCAGTTAATTTTCTGAAAAATGTAAATAGGTGTCTCCCGTGAGGCGATTCTCAAAAATGTAAGGACCAATTAAAAAACCATCGATCATACCACACCACACGTTTACCGAAAATTTATGTTGAAAGTTACTTTCGACTGTTGCGTGTGGATTTTCGTCTGGCCATACATGCTGGTTATGACAATTGTTAATACCGTCACGGGTGAATGTCGCTTCATCCGTAAACAGTATATGCGATACTAAACGAGGATTATCATTTATCCATCGACAAAATTCCATACATCTACGATTATTATCTCGTTGTAGGTGCTGTACTGTTTGTACATGGTACGGACGTAAGCCATGCTCGTGGAGTGTTTTTATCACCCTTGTTTGTGGAATGCCCAATTGAATACTAATTCTCCGTGAGCTGGTAGTTGCGTCTTCTTCTACTACATTCAGAATATCTTCTACTTCTTGTAATTGTTGTCGACATCCTCGTTCAGATATTATGTTTACACTGGGAAGCTTTCCGGTCGCGCACAATATGTTGAATACACTAATAAATACAGTTTTATTAGGATCTCTGTGATGTGGAAACCGTTGACGATATTCATTAGCAGCAGCTGTAGCATTCCCATCACAAAATCCATAAACAAACACCATATTAGCATATTCTAAATTAGAATAAGTGTGTGGCATTTTAGTTTGTTACACTATAGTCGTACAAACGTCAAGTCAATGTCACAATACCCAAACACAATGTTATAATTTACTCCAAGGTATAGGGAACATTTTTTATGATGGCAGCGCCCTCACTATATCAACGATGAACTAGAGGTAGTGACATTAGACGCATTAGGCATACAAACCACTCTACACTATTTCTCGACCGCTTTCAATGTCACTACCGCTAGTTCGGAAAACCACGAACAGGTAGCGCTTCAGCTAGGAAGACTTCCCTATAATGAATTGCTACCGGGGTTTCACTGTTTGTACGAATACATACATAAACATGGTATACTAAATCTACATTTTTAATGACGCTATAAATTGAAAACAAATAAAAATCGGATAACAACATTTGAGTTTTTTTACATTACTTTCACCAGTAGAATACACTCCTTGAGTTTGGTCGATTCCTCACGACTCACCCTGTATATTGCTTTATATATAAATTAAAAAAAAAACTGTCTCAAAACAGACCCTTGCGGGACCCCATGTAAATGATAGCCATCTGGGCCTCACTGTTGTCACTCGACCACCATTATCGCAATGCTAAATCTCAGACAGTATTCGATCTTATAAGTATGAAGAAAACCATATGCAGCACTTCTCTAGTAAAATTCTATTAGAGGAGTTACTTGACTTTTCCTTCCTAAATTGGGTACTGTATACCCGTCTTTATCACCTGATCACTGATGTAATCACCAGCTGATAGCCATAGTTTATATAATTTGAAACATTAATGAAGAAATATTAAATCTTGTTATTCAATGCTTACATCAGACACCTTTATTTCTATTTTAAGATCAGTATACATGAGTTTTATTTCATTTGCCATTTAGTAAGTTATCTATTTTATACAAAAAAGGCATCAAGATTCGATTACGAACTGAATTGGCTCCTGTAGATTGAAGTATCTCATGCTCATTAAACGAACAATTCATATTTAAGTAAAACAACATTTCATTTAAACAATAGATTACCCTGAGCTACCCGAATACATGTACTTTTCGCAATATTCTCGAAATTCGTCACTATTTACGCAATAATACCCGGTAACCACCAATCCAAGTGACATCTCATAAACGTAGATGAAATCAGCTTGCCCGGACAAGCTAGGAACCTATGAGATACAGTGTGTCCATAGATTCATTCTCAACATGGGGATCTCGGTTATTATGAGAGATAGAGATTTGTTTAAATGAGATCAAATACTCCAAAGGTAAAGTTCTACCAAACCTTATACACTAGCTTTGAACATTTAACGTACTTCGGGCACTATTGCAAAAAAAGTGAATTTTTGTTTTTTCGATTTTCTTTAATAACTCATTTATTTTTAAGGTAAGACAAATTTAGTTTGCACTTCCTTAAGGCACTTTTTTAATAGGAATCTGGTGGTGTATTTAGATTATTGAATATTGCTATAGTAGTTGAGCTACAATGGCAAGTTTAATTTTTCTTATGGGGGTCATAGTTGGCTATGGCACCATCGAAAACAATTTTTCTTTCCCTTTTCAAAAATGTATAATTTGTTATACCTGATATCAAAATTAATTTTAAAAATTAAAAAAACAACATCGTGTTGCATTAACAGGTTAGAGCGGATGTGGCATTTGACAATAGAAGGTTTTGCAAACAAAGAAAGGAAGAAAACTTTATTTTGTAACAATTATTTATTAAATTAAAAACATAGGTCAACCTTGATTGTGACAATAATGTAAAACTTTAATCAATTATACAGGGTGTCCAGAAACTCTCCTGACAAACGAAGACCGGAGTTTCCTCCGATAATTTTAAGACAATTAAACCCAAATTCACCTAGTCCGAAAATGCTTCCTAAGGGAGCTAGAGTTCTTTGAAGATGGCGCCTTGTATTTATTTTTTTTTAAATTCCTCCAGAACGCTTCTATTTAGAAAAACAAAAACTGGTATGCTTATTTATCCTCCAGAGATGAATCGATTCCATGAATTGCGAATTTCTAGTACCGGCCATAGGCGTCCGTTTTGGGTAGGTCAACGGTTATTTTCAGGCATAACTGTTTTGTCTTTAATTTTTAAGCATTTGTGACACTAGATTATTAAATTTTCAGGTATTCCAGTACTAAAAGGTACTCTTACTTTAAGTCGGTAGGATACACCGTTTTCTAGAAAAATTGATTTGTAAATTTTTCGTTTTTTCTTCATTAAAGTTCAATTTTTTATTTTTTGCAATAGTTAGCTCTGAACTGCCAACAGAAGTAAAACCTACGTTTTTCATTGTCAAATTGTTGTCAGTTCGCGAAGTTTATCTTTTCATTTTTTACTTTGTGTTATTCAAACACAACGATTTCAATTTAAAAAAAAATGGTTGTTACTAATGAGGAATACGCCGATATGCATTTAGTTTATGGCGAAATGAGGTGTAACGCTCGAGCGGCGCAACGCAGATACGCTGAAAAATTTCCCCATCGTCAGCATCCCACTCACTCAACATTTACAGCTCTTCATCAACGATTAAGAGAAACAGGTTCAGTGGTCCCAAAAAATAATGAAACAGGGAGACATAATGATGTAACAGCAGAACATGAAGATGTTATTTTAATGGAAGTTGAGGAAAATCCAGAAATTAGCGTTCGATGACTATCTGCCATGTACCCCACAATTTCAAAATCTTCCGTAGGAAATATCTTACACAAAGAAAATTTATATCCTTTTCATTTTACAAAGGTGCAAGCACTGCTAGAAGGAGATTTTCCTGCTCGCGTAGAATTCGCTAGATGGTTACAAAATCAGAAAAATCAAGATGAAGATTTCTTCAGGAACATTTTGTTTGGTGCTCGTTTAAATGGTGCTGATTACTTACATTTCCTGCAAAATATTTTACTTGATTTGTTAGATGAGGTGCGTTTAAATATTCGGCAAAACTTATGGTTTCTACAGGACGGCTGTCCGGCCCACTTTAGCAGGAATGTACGAGACTTTCTAGATAATAACTACGAAGACCATTGGATTGGAAGAGGCGGTCCAGTTGCTTGGCCAGCAAGGTCGCCGGATTTGAATCCTTGCGATTATTGTGTTTGGGGATACATAAAAGCATTTGTTTATTCCGTTCCGATACAAAATCGCGCACAACTCTGGCTAAGGATACAAGATGCTTGCAACGAATTTAGAAATAACTTTGGAATTTTTGCAAGAATTCGGCGTTCTCTAAGCAAAAGGGTAAACTTATGCATAGAGACTAATGGTCATCACATCGAGCAACTTTTGTAACAATCTACCTTTGATACTTGTTCTTTTTTTGTTAGTTTCGTTCCATTGTAATAAATAATTTGTTTTTAATTTATTAAATTAATTTTCATCCATGCCTTGATAGTCCAAGCCAACTTCGGCGATAAAAATAAGTAGGTACATAATAAATTGAACTTCAATGAAGAAAAAACGAAAAATTTACAAATCGATTTTTATAGAAAACGGTGTATCCTACCGACTTAAAGTAAGAGTACCTTTTAGTACTGGAATACATGAAAATTTAATAATCTAGTGTCACAAATGCTTAAAAGTTAAAGACAAAAAAGTTATTCCTTAAAATAACCATTGACCTACCCAAAACGGACGCCTATGACCGGTACTAGAAATTCGCAATTGACGGAATCGATTCATCTCTGGAGGATAAATAAGCATACCAGTTTTTGTTTTTCTAAATAGAAGCGTTCTGGAGGAATTTAAAAAAAAATAAATACAAGGCGCCATCTTCAAAGAACTCTAGCTCCCTTAGGAAGCATTTTCGGACTAAGTGAATTTGGGTTTAATTGTATTAAAATTATCAGAGGAATCTCCGGTCTTCGTTTGTCAGGAGAGTTTCTGGACACCCTGTATATAAACTACTAAATCACTAAATTTCAAACATATAATAGTATCAAATTTCATGGCATTTCGACAAATGTTTTTGATAGATACTGTTGCTAAGTAACGTAACAATTAATAGTGATATTTTCTGATGGATTACTAAATTATTATCCTATGATTTAAATTTATTATGATAATATCTAATTGTAAATGTAGTTGAGTAAATGCATAAAATGAATATTCAGGCGTCGTAATTCTAAGTACTAAAATGGGTACTTTAAAATATTGCAAATATAAAACTTCAAATAAGAAATAACGGCGAAAATATGTTAATATTTACTTATATTTCATTGGAAATTGAATGCGAATTAACGGTTGTCATGGGAACCATACGATCGAGCAACGTGGACTATACATCTCTATCATGTCAAATTGTCGGAGTGGAAATGGCTTAGCAACAGAACGGCAGTCCACGTGAACGGCGAACGCCAATAGCCATTCGCGTACGCATGTACTTAAATCAGGTCAATGCCCCAGCATTAGAATGCATTCGAACAAATTCCAAAAACTGTTTTTGCTAATGGATTTTATTTACGATTTTTTTAGATGTTTTTTTTGCCATGAATTGTTCTACTGTTTGACACGTTGATTTTAAATATTAAATAAGAAATGTTTCTCTCTCTTAAAATGCATTTTGAAGTAATTATTTTTATTCCGTATTTGGGATTATTTTTCTCACATAAAATATTGTTTTTCTCTTTTTATTCACATTATAAAAAACTTTTGTGTAGAAAATACTATGTATATAACATCTGTGGAACTTCTTTATATGTAAACAATTCCTGGAATTATAATTTAAATCGTGTGGCAAATATTTAGATCTTTTATGCTTGTTATTTAATAATAATCACAATCACTAAATTTAGTATTTAAATGGTACTTTATATTTTATTATGCTAGGTATTTAATGTCAACTATAAACAAACACTAACAATGACAGTTGTATATCAGATTGTTTTATGTTTCCAAGGTTTCCTATTGTCAAATTTCACAAGCGTTATAACCTGCTAATGTAACAATATGTTGTTTTTTTTTAATTTTTGAAATTAGTTTTGGTATCAGGTATAACAAATTATACATTTTTGAAAAGGGAAACAAAAATTGTTTTCGATGGTGTCATAGCCAACTATGACCCACAAATCTCTATCTCTCATAATAAGCGAGATCCCCATGTTGAGAATGAATCTGTGGACAACTGTATAATACTATCCATTTACTGTCTTAGTTGTAATAAAATACATTTATATACTAAAAATCTGTGTTTATTTATTGTATTTATGCATTATAAATGTAATACTAATTAAGACTAATTGATAACATTACTATATCAATTGCCATACTAATGTGGAACTGGAATAAGCTAAACTAAGATAATTAATATAAAACTCTCTCTGGTAATTTGTTATACAAATTACAATTAATAATATCTTTCTTATATCTATCACCATCCATATTATATGAATACGTATAGATATATATAGATAATTATTTCGTGACCTTTGTATGTCATGGTAAATTCAATTTGTTGGCGATTTAAGGTCTGGTTTTACTTCAAAATGTATATATTTAAAACAACCCTATATGTTTCGGCAAATGATGCCTTTTTTTATGAAATATCAAATATAAATGACAGTATATTAATGTCATGCTTATACATTTGTAGTTGCTATGGATAAAATTATTCAAAGATACATTCCAATATAATAATAATAAATCATGCCTTAGTATTCTAAAATAGATAGACAACAAAAAAGGGAAGCGCAAGACATGAGTTATTATTATTTATGCGCCCGTGGAGCGACTTAAGATGTTAAGCTGTCGACATTCGCCTTAATCTAGAAGGAAAACCACGAAAACCTACTCGGACAGCCAGATAGGGATCAAAACACGGAACTGTCAGCATGATAAGCAAATGTATAGATATTTAAATAACATAAGATATATAATTATATAACAGCAACACATATTATGATGGTAAATTGCAGATCGTTACATAATTAAGTTATAGTATATACTGCTTAAATTTTTTATATCACTTCTGTTGTTAATTGAATTTCTTTCCTGTTTAATACTAATCATTTCTTTAATTTCCCTTTTCATTGTGTGTTGTTTTTTATCAATTATCTGTGTGTTTTCAAAATCGAAATGGTGATCGCGTTGTAGTTTGTGTGTAGATAAAGCAGTTTTATCTGTTTTAGAGTCTCAATTGTTGGAGTGATGTGATACTCGATGTTAATAAGAATCTAAAGTTTCTTATCTATTTTATTGGCCATATAATCATATTAAATACAAGTATTTTGTTTGTTTTAGCGATCTTTATTGAAATAAAACAAATCTATTTATGAATACGACGTTTCGACTTTTATTAATTTTTAGTCTTTTTCAAGTTTGTATATATAAACTGTAAAGGAACAAGAAATTCTCTTTTTAATAATATTTTATAATGAAAATTTTTTGTACAAAAGAACATAACAAAAGCGAACAATTTTCGAAATATCCTCCTTGTTTTTAAAGGCAATAAGCAAGGCGATTTTGAAAGCAACGCAGGGTATTCCGAATAAATTATGGATTTATTCCATCACATGCAGTAAGTATACGTTCTTTCAATTTGCATGTTATTATAAATTTTGCTTTTTAGGTAACCCCAAAGAAAGAAATCATTTGGAGATAAATCAGCTGATCTTGGGGGCAATGGTATGGGGTCAAACCTGCCAATCCACTGTCTTTGAAATGTGTTACTTGAAAAATTCCTGACGGCGTGAGTAGAATGTGCCGGAACCCCATCCATTTGGAACCAAATTTGATCAACATTTAGTATCTCAATTGTTGGAATGATATGGCTTCGTAAGAGATTTAAATATTTTTCTGCAGTGAGGTTACCGTCAATAAAAAATGGGCCAATAAGGCTATCGCTTATTATTCCAATCCAGACATTGACTTTTTGAGGGTACTGTGTTCGGGTTAGGTTTTGGGCATGAGGATTTGTACGGGATCAATACCTAATGGAGTAATGGAAAGGTAATTTAGTATTTTTCAATGGATAAATGTAGGATACAAACCGGAAATTCTGAGAGATGGCTTCACCATTTATGGTAAATGTAGCTTCAACAGTAAGAATTATTTTATTTAAAATTGTTTCGTTTTCATTTAATATATTAAACATTTTTTCACCAAAATCAGTTCATTTTACTTTATCTTCCTCGAAAAGCTCCTGATGGTTTGATACCTTGTATGGCTTAAATTTAAATTCTTTCAGGGTTCTGCACACCGAACTACTCCAAAATGCCTGGCCACATCTAAAAGCGATCCTACAGATCGTTCTTCTACATAACAGAGGATATTCAGCTTCGTATCTTCTGTTAATACATGATTGATTTTATTATTTTTTTGTGTGAATTTGGAAGACTGCCGTTTTCTTTGAATCTATTATAAATATATAAAATTGGCTTTGCACAAGATATAAGCCTGTTAGGATAATTAACGGCAAACATGTCTCTGACCGCCCTTAAACTGTTGTTCTTCTGATATCGCATTACCATTGAATCTTTTTCGTCTTTGCTATACGTATCCATGATTTAAAGAAATTACCTATTTTTCAATCAAATATATTTAATTTAAGATTTAAATATGAACGAAAAATATAAATTTTTGGCAGTTTGAAAATGTGTAACTGGCTGCCTACGCCACCATATATTTATTCCTATGTGTAATTGGAAATGAAAATAAGTCAGTCAATGCATTATACCAATGTGTAATGACAAAAGAAAAATCCGGTATATTAGAGTGCCCATAAGAAAGTGCAAAGTTATGATTTTTTTTTGCTCCCAGTCCATTTTCGTAAAATATAGGCAAAAATATTAGATTTAGAGAAAAAATGGAAATGTGTAGGGGGAAAAACCTAGCCGGTTTTCGATTAAAGTTTATAAAATAGACTTTAAAACGGTAGATCGCTTTAACTGTCCGTAACTCGTATAATATTGAATTTGTCGCTGATGGTCTAGGGTTAACTTTTATTCAGCAGAACTAGACGAACATTTCGTTTTCTGAAAGTTTTGGTGTACGGATGAAATTTAATGCTGTTTTGGTTCAAAAACTGCATATTTTTAAGAATGTTTTTCTTTAAATTAATTTTTTGAAAATTTTAAAACCGAAAAATTTATTCTGGAAAGTTTATTTTGTAGATAATTGAATACATATACACTGTGTCCATAAAGTATGGACACAAGCCCGTAATAACGTTATTGTGCATTATTTGACAAAATGTAAAGATATATCGATTAATGTTTTTTTGTTAGCTATATTTAGATGCTACCATTTTGTTTTTTCCGTCGACCTTGAATAAGTTATGACGTCATTGATAATTTTTTTAAATGTCAACCCCATTTTTTTTTTTGTGGATTTTGAAAGCTTTTACAATTCTTAATCGATGTTGTAAAAATTTTGGTATGTTACATTAGAAAATTTTTGAGTAAACTGTGTTGTAATTCTAAGTTTTATTTTTGACATTTTCAGTAGCAAATTTATAACAAATGCTCAAAATGTTTTCCTTCATTTTGTCGACAAAATCCTAAGCGATGATAAATTCCATTTCGCACATTCTGTAATATTTCGGGAGTGATTAGTCTGGTTTCGTAGATGATGCGTTGTCGTAAAACGACCAAATTTTCCGGTTGTGTCGCATAGACTTTTCTAATGTAACACTAACACCAAAATGTTTAAATCATCGAATAAAGAATTGTAAAAGCTTTCAAAATCCTTAAAAAATAATGGGGTTGACATTTAAAAAAATTATCAATGACGCCATAACTTATTCAAGGTCGACGGAAAAAACAAAATGGTAGATCTAAATATAGCTAATAAAAAACATTAATCGACATATCTTTGCATTTTGTCAAATAATGCACAATAACGTTATGATGGGCTAGTGTCCATACTTTATGGACGCAAATGATTACTCCAAAATTTTCTAATGTAACATACCAAAATTTTTACATCATCGAATAAAGAATTGTAAAAGCTTTCAAAATCCACAAAAAAAAATGGGGTTGACATTTAAAAAAATTATCAATGACGTCATAACTTATGCAAGGTCGACGGAAAAACAAAATAGTAGCATCTAAATATAGCTAATAAAAAACATTAGTCGATATATCTTTGCATTTTGTCAAATAATGCACAATAACGTTATTACGGGCTTGTGTCCATACTTTATGGACACAGTGTATAAAAAAATATTTTAAAATATTAATTTTCAAGATGTGTAGGCCAGTCCGTTACGGAAAAAAAATACTAAAATTTTTTTTTTTTAATTTTGTCTTTATTGTCAGGTAAACATAATTTTAAATCGTTTATATTTTTTTCTCTACTAAATCGAATAAGTTCTAAATTTGATAAAGTTATCTCAATTGAAAAGACTAAAACTATGGCTTTTATTGGAAACGAACAAATAAGGACGAAAACTGTAATTAACGACAGGACTCTAGAACAAGTACGATAATTTAGATATCTTGGATGCGACATAATCTTTGAATACAGTAGAAACATAGAATAAAAGCTGGATAAATTCAGTAATATATGCGGAGCTATAAATAAACATATGAAAGATAAAACAAGAAAAGGCATTCAAATTAAATTTTTACAAGACAATCGCAGCTCCAACAATTCTATATAAAAACGAGACCTGGATTACCACAAAGAAGCAAGAAAAAGCCGTATACAAAGTCAAGTCAATGAAATTTCTCAGAAAAGTTAAAGATCGCATAAGGTTGGATAGAGTATGAAATCAAGATATAAGAGAAGACCTACCAATATTCAACGTAAACAATAAAATAAGGACTAATCGAAGAAAATAGGACGAACACCTAGACATAATGAATTGCGAGAGGCTCCCGTTTAAAGCAAAATGCTATAAATGCTATGGAAAAAGAAATGTAGGAGCCCTCGTAAAAGATGGGTACCATAACAGGAATAAGACCTAATACGTGAAGCGAAGAGGAAGAAGAAGGATTGTAGATGCCAGCTATGCGAAGACAAAGGAAGAGCGCATTACTGGTGTCGAATCTAACTAATAGCGACCCAGCGCCAATAAATTTACAGGTACCTCGCATTGCTGCTAGACAGGCCCCATGTTTTGTGTTTTCAACACCAAAAACTAATATATTATGCAGGCTCCATTGGTGCATTCGTCAAAGAACGCAGATGAATTATTTAACAATGTCTTTATAGAATTAATTGATTTATTCATTTGTGTATTGTTGTATTGTCATATAGAGTCAAAATTTTGTTATCCTATTTGGGTTAGTCTGTTGGGCAAAATAAATTATTATTATTTATTATTATTATTAAAATGTCTCACGTCCGCATTTTAATATTTAAGTGCTTAATTTTGTACAGTTTTACACTCACTTATCAAAATGTAGGGCTCTTCTTTTTAAACTTGGTAGATTGTACTGTGATTGTTATTTTCATAGTATATAATACCGAAATTATTTTTAACTCAATATTATACGCGGTACAAAAACGTTACGCAATACTTAATATGTATACCGATCCTACATTATATTCTTAAATTTCTAATGGATATAGAAAAATCGAATTACACGTTTATTTGTGTAAGTACGGATCTCATGGTCGCCCCATTATCTTGGTTGTTAAATCGAAAACTACCAGCCGGCTTCGAGTTACTTCTCCTCGAGATAAAACAACTTCGAGGTTAACGAAGTCATTAGTTATTTCTGTTTGATTTAAATGATCTAGGAATACGTGCAATACATAAAATAATATCTTTTTTGAATTCGAAATACAAAAGGAAGCGCGTTGGTTATTAAATATGTATATCCGACATTCATTAGCGATAATTGAAATGTTTTGCCTTTTATTTTGGAGAATGTTTAATATAATTGGAGTGGGAACGATATTATCCTCTTGAGACTTACAAATAATAACAATGTATTCATTCTACAGAAAAAATTCATTAAAAGGACCTAAATACAAAACAAGTGAGTATATCCAGACTAAAAGGAACAAAGATCTGTGTAATACAAAACATACTCAATATAACTACAATATTCGTGTACTATAGAAACAAATAGAAGGAGAAATAAGCTGAAAGGGAAAAGAAACAAATTATAATGTAGCAAAGCTAATGAATTAATATTAATTAATCTCCATAAAAGCTTATTCCTTTATCTGAGACAGAGAGTGAAAGTTATCTCTAAAGAGTGAATTTACATTTACGGAACCTCAAAGGGGACCAGCTGGTTTGCAAGTACTTACGAAATATAGTTTCTGAACGCTCCTTAATAGCAGAGAAAGTGCGGAGTCATACAAGTTGTAAGATTTCCTCGATATGTTAAGTGACAAGTTGTGTCTAAAGTTCTATCTTTTGGATGTAACTCATTTATCCCTCCTTTTCAACATAGATTTATGCTTAGAAAATCGATAGTTATTAATCTGTCTTCTATGGTTTAGGAAATTTTTGAGTTTGGACAGAGGTGGTGATCAACTAAATGTTTTTTTTAATCCTTGATGTTGCCAATCCACTCAAAAGGACAAAAGTCGACATAGATTAATGCCGACTAGAGTATTACACCAGTGTGCGTGCAATCTTTTTTCCTAAAAATATCTTAAAATTATATGGTAAATGTTAATAATACACTATGTACGCACTTAACTAAATCTGCTGATAAGGTCTGTTTCATCATAAAACAAAATTCGTTATATTGTATACATTTATATATTGTTTTACAATTAAAACACTAAACAAATAAATGCAAATATTTTTGGTTTAAATTAAACCATGAGGTGGATTTGAGTAGACTGTATTTGTCATGATGTTAGATATAAGTGAATTTGGCGCAAAAGAATTGAAGTATAACATTTAAAATTTTATAAATATTCAACGTGCATTTTTAAGTGTAAACCAGTGTATGATAACTGTACAATGTACTTTTATTAACATATTCGAAATTATAATATTTTCTTAGATTATAAGAATTTGCGTTTGCTAATCTGTTTATTACCTGCTTTATATATCAGACCGTTTCTTTATTGCGTAGGGTAATTAGTGAACGATTTCAATGGACCCTTAATCTGGTCACCCATTGTTTAATTAGGTATGCATAATAGGCTTACAGTTCCTAAATATATATGAGTTATATGTCAAGACATAACACGAACCTGCTACACTTTTCGCGACCAAAGCAAAATATAACAAGTAATTACGTGGTTGCCAGATGTTCTGCAGGGCGTCCCTCTCTGGCCCGAACCTACCCGATGGTGGTCGTCCCGTGGAAAATACTCTGCCGGCTAGCTCTAACGTTATCGGAGAGTGTCGCGAGTTCCAAGGTCGCTTGATGGTGGATATGACGCCACAGTATTATTTTCCTGCAAAGTACCCTCGAAACACGGAAGCGGGTGGGACTCTGGTAGCTCCACAAGTAAAAGAGTATGCCCCTTAACTACTAGTTACCCAAATCAATTTATTCTTTGCTCTCAAACACTTGAGGGAAAGGTATCAAATAAACACATGTCATCAACAATAACAAAATTTAATAACAAATCAAAGCAGGTTCAGAATATTAAAATGTCATAATAATCAGTAGACGAATGAGTAATTAACAATAGCTATATAGTGTGAATATAGTTAGCAATGCCAAGATTAAATTAAAGAAACGCCAATACATATCAAAAAGCGCCAAGGCAATAATTAAGCTTAATTTTAAATTAGCACAAAATCTCCCAGATTCATTCCCCAAATCTCATTAGAAACGCACTAGGCGTAATACAGTGTTTACTATAAAACAGATTCACCTTCCAAAACATCACCCTGTATAAACAGGGAGAAATATTGCGATCAAATATGATAAATTTGATTAAAAATCCAAACAAGAGTTAAGCAGAACACAAATTAGGTATACGTAATCGGTGGTTCTTTACAATATGGTTACAAAGTTTTAATTGAAAGTATTACTAATCTACAACGTACTCCAAGTTATAGAATAAACTGTACGGAGGCCCGTCTGAAGGTTCTTAGCCTCGTACAATAGAACTAAGCTAACTACACCTGGCTGCTGGTGAAGCTAGACAACCAGTTTCAATTAATAAATTAGACAAATGCTTGTATCCAGATGTACAACAAACACCTAACGTCAAAAATTAATTGAATAATGCCTTGCTCGCTATCAATGCTATCAATACGGAAAAATTTATTAAGTGACAAGAGAAGCAAACAAACGTTGTAAAGTTAAGATCAGCAAAATATTATTGAATTCAATCTATAAACAAGTTCGTGCAATGAACGAACCCTATAAAAACTAACCTGATTTCATCAATCTAGGTCTTACGATACTATTAAAAATGAAGGGTTTACTTTACATCTTCTGCCCAAATTAAAAGTGAATGGCTTCTCTAGAGCCTTACTTAAGTGTAAACAAACAGTTAATTAGTTAAATTTTAAATTGTTTGCAAAAGACTAAGTATTATACAACTACAAGGTAAAGAATTTCAGCACCTACTTTAAAATGTCCCTTATAACGACCAAATTTTCAAACTTAATTTGAGAAAGCCTTCACAGGGGTTGCACGGGTTAGACAATTCCGTAGAATGCATCAAACAATAGCTGCCATTAACGCCGCCATTAAGCTTCAGTACGCCATTTTGGACGCTAGCAAAATTCTTCTAGAAGCTTTTTTGTGTAGGCCACGCCGAAATTAAAAACTGCTACTGTGGGTGAAAAGTGGCTTCTCCTCCGGGATTTCCTTCAAAATATCGAAACTTAAATGATCTGCTACGAGGAAAAGTGTGTTCACTTGTCCAGCCTTTCACGAGGTTTTAATTAAAACTTCGTTGGAGTACAGCAGAAAACAGGAAAATTCCCAATCAAATAGGCGGTACAATAAAAATATATCCTACAAAGGGTTAAAGGAAATACATAAGTAAAAGTTCAAAAGAATATCATACTTCTTATCGCAAAGTCTAGGTTCACACACAAAAATTAAACACAACCAGCGCTGACAAAGAACTAGGACCAAGTCCCGACCGATTGAAGATTCACATCAATCGCACGTCGCTCGACATACGTCACACACAATCGTCGGCAGATTCGAAGACAGGGGCGACATCTTTGCGCAAAAATAAGCAAGCAAGAGAGGTTGCCGAACCACAGGGATCGAGAATCAATTAAAGGAATAGCAAAGTAAGAAGAAAGACAGGAAGTTAATTCAACATAAAATTAAAATAAAAAATAAATATACCAACTGACCTAAATATTACCCAAAACATAACAAACCATTCATTAATTACCAGACGTCCACTCTGCAATTTCATTCATTTAGCCGGATACACGTGGAGGAAGATAAGATAATATTTAATATATAAAGATGGGCAATGCATTAGTTGAAAGAGTTATTAGTGTAACTGTACGCGACACAGATCGCTAATAATCCTCAAGTGTAATCTAGTTTAAATCTATATTGTAACGTATTGTCAAAACCGCAAAACAAATAATTTTTTTTTAATTTCAACGCCTCCGAAATTTAACTTATGTTCCAATAAAATCTATTATTGATGAATGGTACATATGGAAATACATTAAGAAGATTTATGACACCCTATTAATATGATATTAGGAATTTTATTTTATTATTGTATTTACTTCTTCTAAGATTTTTAAAACTATCTTAAACATTGAGTATTGTTTGCAAGTAGAAACAATTTCCATCAAGTAATAATGTAGGTAAATTTCGCAACAATGACGTCAAACACATACGCACATTTTAGTTATGTTTTGGTAGAGATAGTGATGTTTTTTTATATTAACTTGTAACACTCACATTTTGAATACAACATTTACATTCTTAACACAGCACAGTACAGAACAAGACATACAGTCTTATCAAACAGTAAAGAATTAAGTTTAAGTTTAAGCGATACATTGCGAGATTTATCTTTTGAAATTAGGTTTAAGTGTTTTTGGTAAAATAAATAAAACATTCAGAAAATACACCAACTTTCAATATAGCTACCACCAACCAAAATAAATAACCAGCTTATACGGAAGTTACGTCCCGTAAGCGGTGGGACAAATACAAATTTATACATTGTCCTTCACGAGTCATATACAACGCAATATTTGGTTCTACGAAAGCACATTTAAATTTGGTCTTTCAGCAGGATTTGATCATATTTACAAGGTTTGAGGGTGTGAATCTCTTCAATACGGGTACTTCACTTATATTTAGTTACTAATAGTTTGTTAGCGCACAGATTGGGGCGATTATCAAGCTGGTTGGTATATTTTTCAATATAAATATTGATCATTTATTCAACTAAAGGCACTAAGTTACGCTTGTATAACTATATTTGGGACATATCGATGTGCGTCAATAATTGCACAAAACACTTTATTTTGAAGAAACTGTAGAATAGCAATGTTGAACTTTGCTGTTGTTCCCCACAAATGCTTAGCATATGTCCAGATGGGTTTACAAGATATACAGAGGAAAACACGTTTTCGATTCTTTATACCGGGTGTTTCATAGCTTCGTATTTCTTCTACTACGTATTTGTAGTTTAAGCTAATTTAATTGCGATTTACGCAAAATGATACAGAGTACCTTCTTTATTTTCTAAAAATATTTTCCTTTATACAAGCTGGTCAAGAAAAAAGTTATACACTAAAGTTAAATTTTTTTAAATAGCATTTTCTATATTTGATTGCATATTTGAATTTGCCTTAAAAGACAGAGAAGATCTAGCATACTATGGGTGTATTATGAACTTGCATCAATTTATGGCGAATTTTGTGTTAAAAACAGATCAACTTTAGGACAGCATCACGAGGTAACTAAATTACATATTTGTCTTATGCAAAGGTAACAGCTTTAGAAAGCACATCTTCTTTGCTCTCAATGGTTCAATTCTTAAAAAATAGTTACTATTCCAGTGAACTACTCGCTAACGTAAATTATAGTTTTTTCACTTTCTTTAAATGTAACACCCCGTATCATATTTGCTAATCAAATAAACTTTTTTACGATCTTTCCAACGATACCACATTTTATATTACCGAATTAAATAATTAAGTTGTTATTCTCGATTAATACTAAATTTTAGTGCTATTGTACTATTTCTATGCACTTTTTTCATAATAAAGATTACAATGATTAAGGTGATTGTACCAATGGGCAGAGGTAAACTCGGCCGCTTTAGGTATTTTAATCTTCCGCGGTCATAATGAGTTTGAAGCTGTATAGGTAAACCCGGCCTGATAGTCCAAGCTGCCCCCAAGCGGGCAGAGGTAAACTCGGCCGCTTTAGATATTTTAATCCTCCGGGGTAAAAACAAGTTTTAAGCTGTATAAGTAATTTGAGCCGAATAGTACACTTATCTAAAGCGGCTGAGGTTACTCAATAACTCTATATACTAATTTTGTTAAATAAAATCACAAATGCATATGACATCATAAAAATTTATTTATATATACAAATTCAAAATATATTTTAATATTAGATAGTTACATAGTGTAACTATAATAATGCGAAGTTAACTTAAGAAATTCTAACGTTGACACTTTCCCATTATTGAAATCATTAATTTTGTTTTGAAGGTATTTTTGCCTTTTCCGAGTGTCCGAATTAGGTACATATGGCTGGTGAATACTTTGCAACTTTACATATATTTCATTTTGAAAATTAATTAGAAAATCAATAAAAACGAATACAGAAAGGTGAGGAGAATTTAAAGTTTTGCTGATATGCGAATGGAACGATTCGCATGCGTTGGTGGTGCGAGCGGCGCTTGCTGTTTTTGATGCCCATAAATGGGGTGGAAAATCGGCATCCTCGGATATGTAAGTGTTGACCAAATAATCAGCAAACAAAGTAACTTTATCATCTTTTGGTTGAATAGCAGATAATGTAAAAACGTAAACATCACTAACATCTTGTGGTTCTAGAAACAACAATCCAAAACAATAACCAATCCATTTTCCAACCTCGCTTCTTTCTTTATAATCTGCTGAAAGTCCAAGTTTTTGAATTGTACGCCACCAAGCTTGCGTTGTATGAAATCTGCATCCAATTATTGTTATTTGTGGCCAAATTATTTTAGCTGCATTATGGATAGCCATCTCAAAATCTGCTACAATTTCGGTGGGACAAAACGACAGAGAATATTCGATACACTTTTCAGTCACAAATTCGAAACACTTTTTGTATGTTTCTGTTGCTTTGTCTGGTAGCACACAAAACACTAACGGTACATAATGACCATTAAAGCAGCCATGTATGGTGAACAACTGCAAGAAAAATTTTGTGCAGTAGTCGAAAGTACCATCCATATAAATTTTCTGGCTTAAGCAAAGATGTTTTAAATTTGTAAAACAGCTAAACACTAATATATTAGAATTTTCGCTGTTGACTAAAAGAAATTCTTCCTTACGGCTGGTCAAAAATTGCGTCTCTAGTTTAAGTGAACTGTGAACTTCTTGTTTTGATTTGGGAAGTACTGGCTGTAATTTTCTTCTTGCGTTATATATATTCTTCCTTATATAGGACAGATCAGTTGTGGTAATGCTTGTTGAATCTTCTTTGGCAATAAGGGAACGTACAATTTACTTGGTTGACTGCCAATATCCTCTACAGCTTTACGTTTTGCTGCACTTGTAATCACTTGTCTTTGAATGTTGCGAATGCCACATGCCGAATGATTATGAATTAAATTCGATTTCGATATTGTGTTGTCCGGGCCCACTGTATAAATATTTGCTAGATACTTGGCAGTCTTGTACCTCCACTTCTTCTCGCCGCTTTTGAGTTCTTCTTTAAAAGAAAACTTATAGTTATTTACCAAGAGCATAACTTTATTTCGTTGACTAACTATTTCTTTAACACTCTGCATTGTACGTAATGAAACTTGAACTGCAGTTTTATAAATAATATTTTATTTGAAGAGAACAAAGAAAGAAACTTACACGCCACGCCTTTATAATGAAAAATAACCAATAGAATTGATAACATTCTATCTGTATAGAATTCTACGAAATATGTTTGTTACATGTTTATTTAGAAATTTAGAAGGGGTTGTTGATATTTCTAGGAAATTTTTAATGGGCCACATAGTATGACACAGATTTAAGTAATGACTTTGTTTAGCTAAGCAATAGAAGGTATAGATAGGTGCACTTATCAACTTTTGATATTTGTTTTCTTAATCCCTTTTATTGAAAAATATGAAACGATGAAATAATGTTAATCTCTAATTAGGGTCAAAATACCAGGTAAGTATTTGGGCGGCCCAAGTATCTACTGCCCTAGTTTACCTATGAAGATTATGAAAGACAATTTCTGGCAGGCCCAGTTTACCTGCGGGATTAGTACATGTTCTGTTAAGCGGCCGAGTTTACTATCGCCCGTACCAATAACTATTTGCTAAACTAAAATACATGTCTATACACTAAATATTTTGTAACAGTAGTCAGAATTACACGATTACATAATCTTGGAGGGTTCAATATCCCCTTGATTAATTAATTTTCAGTCGATATATTTGTATTTCTTTAAGTCAGTGTATACGTGGACGCCGTGTAAAGTTATTGCGTGATCAGTTGTGATAGCTTTACTGTGCCCCATCTACGACACCTTGATTAGTTGTTTTATCTACTAATGATGACAACTTAGTTGTCTAAATACGTATTTAGGATACGATTAATAATTGTGGTAAGGGGTTATATACCTTTTTTAAGTTTTTACTTAAACACAGTCTCCAAAAAAAGAGCAATTTACATTTCTACATGTGACATTTTCCCAGCTATTCGAAATTTTAAAATGACTAAAGATTAATTTGGATTATTTACAATAAAACGTATTTTTTATTACACATGCATTACAAATGAAACAAACATGCAATATACATATCTGTAACCGTACACATGGACAATACATCTCGTATTTTCAGCATTTACTTCTGCTTAAGACACGTGTTTCTGCCATCTATAGGCGTCGTCAGTCAAGCTAGAGAAGCAATGTATACCAATGATACAAATCTTTTTACGAACAGATTTGTATCTGCATATACATTTACGTTGAAATCGCCTACAAGATATAGCAAATTTCGTCCTATAAGGTGGCACTAATTTAATAAGTGACATCTGACGGACGAAAGAGACTATGCCGAAAAAGGCGACCTTTCGCATGACCAGCTATGCTGGTACATAAACGAAAAAATGCGTATAGGTATAGTCCATTAACACGAGCCAGATGGCGGTAAATATACAAAAAGATTTAAGTATATCAATACGTTATGCACGTATTACGCATTTGTTACAAATAAAACAGACATGCAATATACATATCTGTAACTGTACACATGGACAATACACCTCGTATTTTCAGCATTTACTTCTGCTTAAGACACGTGTTTCTGCCATCTATAGGCGTCATCAGTCAAGCCAGGAAAGCAATGTAATACAAATGATACAAATCTTTTTAAGAATAGATTTGTATCTTTATATACATTTACGCTGAAATCGCCTACAAGATATAGCAAATTTCGTCGTATAAAGTGGCACTATTTAATAAGTGACATCTGACGGACGAAAGAGACTATGCCGAAAAAGGCGACCATTCGCTTGACCAGCTATGCTGGTACATAAGCGAAAAAATACGTATAGGTGTAGTCCATTAACACGAGCCAGATGGCTTTGTATTATATTGCTTCACTAGCTTGACTGATGACGCCTATAGATGGCAGAAACACGTGTCTTAAGCAGAAGTAAAAAATCCAAGTGAAACCACATGTCTCGACGAACATTCAGTGGGACATCTTCTAAAAGACCTGGCAGTTCGTCAATAAGAAATTGAAGGTAATTGTCCGCATTTAACTTAACCTCGCAGGAAGGACGACAGGACCAATTAACAAGTCATCGATTAAGGCCGGCCAAACGTTAATAGAAAATTCATGTTGAAATTTAGATGGGCGTATAGCTTTGGGGTTTTCTGATGACCACCTGTGCAGGTTTCTGAGATTTGTAACACTACTTCTCGTAAACGTAGATTCATCTGTCTAGAGGACTGTTCTGCAAAAATTAAAATGAAGCCGTGACTGTTTTAATATCCAGGTAGAATAAACTAGACGGGCATAGTGGTCTGCCTCAAGCAAACTGTGCCCCTGCGATAGTGATATGGAAGCCTTCACGTTTTAAAATCCGCCAAACTGTCGTTCGTGGCACTCCTAGTTGTCTTGCTATTCGACGTACACTGAGAATTGGATCCCTTGTAACAATAGCTACTGCTTATTCCTCTAAGACTGCTGACAAATTTATTCCTCAGTCGAAAAGATAATCATGCAGTCCGCATTCCCGAAATTGTCTCTGTACTTCCAGAAACGTTCTGTAATGAGGAATGCGCCTATCGGGAAACCGATGTCGGTATTCAATAATTGCTTGATGTGCACTGCCGTTACAGTAGCCATACACAAAATGCATGTCCGCATACTCTTGAGAAGAAAATTGGTAAGGCATTTTGAATAAAGAAAACGTGTCCACTCACTAATGAGCTGTTGTATGAACTGAAACGAAATGTAATTTTTTTAAAAAAATGCAATCATCTGAACATTTGTTTATTGTATGATATTCATGGTTCAGCACTTACGAAATAAGTAAGAAGCTTCTTTATCATAAATCAATTTCCAGTACTCTTTTTTTGTGGATCTCCAAGAAATTACTGTATGCACTACGACACGTGTTTATTTATTTTAGGATAACATTTTATTATGCGACGTTAACAATCACAGGCTTGTTATTGAATCGTATAACTTTTTTTTAAATAAAATTAGTTTGTATTGACTTTAGGATTACATTTTTTTTCATGATCTGACAATCACATTCATAGATCTGTAACTTAGAAGCAAATAAAAATGTATATACAAGTTTTGCGTTTTTATTACTTGAAATGAAGTCTGCTTTACACTCCTAAAATTTGAACATAACGATACGGGACACCATGTAATATATAATATAATATACTGTTCATTGTTCCCCTATATCCTGAACAACTACCTAAAATTTCAATTTTTTGTCTTCGAAAACACCAGAAATAATTCAATACTAAGTTTTCGCGTGGGCAGCCGGTATATGTAACGCTAAGTAATTTGTAGGTTGTTTTAAATAAATAGTTTTTCTGTATCTCTACTTTATTTCTGTTGATTACCAAACGGAACTTACTTTATGGACTTACCTTGTATAATAATTCGTTTATTATTATTCGTTATTAAGTTTAAATGTTAAATGTCTACAATTTTTAGATTTAGTTTGTAATGCCACCCCATATGAAGAAGACACTGTGTATCGAAACAATTGTGATGGTATTTAACCAATAAAGTGAAATTGTTTCTTTCATTTTTATTTCATCAAAATTATTATTATTGCGACTTTTACTTCAAATTATTGCACAACTGCTAGTAGTTTTTGCGATTTTTTGTATATCTCTTAATTCTCATAATATTTCAGTTCATAATATTTCAGTTCGCAGATAAACATGTATTATTATTTCTTTTTAATATATTTTTAGAATAAAAGAAAATCAAACTAGGCGTCAAAGGTGTTTGTTGTATCAGTAAATAAAAGAATAAGAAAGGAAAACACGGATCCGTAGTGTACAGATTTCGAGTGGGTGATCATAAGAAGAAGTGGGAGGCGTTTTTCACTTTAACTGGATATATCCCGACGAGCCTTAGGCCATCCGTTCGATATTTATTGGGGACCGGGTTGACTCGATGACAAAGAACTCACCAGTTTATGTCCATGTCCCTCGGTCCATGAACTGAATCATAATTTGGACTCCGTTGAACCCGTGCGACAAGGTTTAGCAATAAAATGAGAAAACTGATGTTTTCATTCAGAGAATGCCAAGAATGCCGTGTTGATAATGCATGACATGGGCAGGGTTAATATAGCGTCGAATTTCTCACTGAAATACTTTTATAAGGGGTGAACATTTTTTGAATATGGAGAGGCTATAAGAAAATTACACCCAATAAAAATTATTAGATAGGGTTTTTGCATTTTTTTTTATGAAAATCGAATTTTTTTCAAGAAAAATTGTAATTTATGAATTTTAGCAATAACAACTTACCCTTACTTATTGTAAATTATGTAGACATATAGGATTATTCTAAAGTAAGTGCCCAGTTTGAAATGGCCATAAGTTTGACAAATTTTTAATATTTACAAAAATAATGGCACTAATTTGTTCATAAAGAAAGGGGATTTTATTATAACAAGAAGAAATACGAAAATGTTAAATACAGTCGAACCTCCATATAACGAAGTCGACGGTTCCATAAGAAAAATTCGATATACAGACTGTCCCGTAAAAAACGCCAACATTCATAATTCCGTTATTTATTGTCCGGTTTTATTTAAACAAAAAGTACATTTAATAGCATCAAAAACACTATTAGATAGCAGTGTTTTATTTGATTTCAATTGTTTTCATTAATGTCAAACGACAGCCAAGTTTTTTATTTTAAATGGCAACATATATATTTTTGGCTATATTCGGATTGGATTTTTTTTTCTGAATTCAACGATGTATAACATGTTTATTTTTGATAAACGTTTATTGCAAAAAAAAAACTTTATAAATTTAATCTTTGTCTTCCATTATTTATAAATATTCGAATGTGTCATGAAACATTTGAAATGTAAGTATTATAAATATTATTATAAGAAACAAAACACTTTACAATAAATGTTGAAATTGCCCGCCACCTTGTTTAACACATATCGCACATCTCCTAATAATAAAAAATAAAAAAAAAAACTTTATAAATTTCATCTTTCATTATAGTAGACTTGGCCCAGTCCACTAGCATTATGTCAATGTGCCTTAAGTGTCAGTTTGACTTTATTAGGTTTTCTGTATTATCCTGTTTGAACGTTTTGCCGCAACAAAAAGCGTATTTTCTTTAAAAATTAATAACAATGAATTAACGGACATGTTACAAGTGTTCTTTGAATGTAATAAAAATCGCCTTCAAGCAGTTCGTCGGTACAGTGCTCGTTTTCTGGACAGAGAAGTTCCAGGTTCGAAAATATTTCAGAGAATTGAAAAGAATTTAAGAAATTATGGATCATTTACCAAACCAAAAACACAAAAACGGAAATTCTCCGAAGATAAGGAATTAGATGTTCTTCTTGCAGTACAGCAAAATTCACGAAATTCGATTCGCGAAATTGCACATAATATTGGGGTATCAAAAACTACAGTTCATGGTATTTTAAGAAAACACAAACTTAAACCGTACATAGCTCAAAATGATCCTGGCCGAAGAATCCAGTTTTGTCATTTTTATTTAAATGCATTAGAACAAGACCCGAATTTTTACAGAAGGATAATTTGGTCTGATGAATGCACTTTTAGCAACAACGGTATTTTTAATAGAAACATACATCGACAGTGGAGTGCAGACAATCCGAGAGTTGTAATTGAAAATAATTTTCAAAGACGTTTCAACGTAAATGTTTGGAGTGGCATTTTAGGTGATCAATTAATTGGGCCATTTTTCATAGATGGTTGCTTAAATCAAGAAAAATACTACACTTTATTACACGAAAATATCCAAAACTTTTTAGATGAATTACCTTTGGCAAATTTAAATAGAATATTTTTTCAACAAGATGGGGCTCCCGCGCACAACGCCAGAGTAAATACTGATTTGTTGAACACCCAATTTGGAAATAGGTGGATAGGAACATCCGGTCCTATCGAGTGGCCTGTCTTAAAATGTTGACATTTTAAGACAAAGAATTATTAACACTTGTCAAGAAGTACCTGCCGCTTGTCTTTTAAATGCGACCTTTGGAGTAATTAGGAGATGTGCGATATGTGTTGAACAAGGTGGCGGGCAATTTCAACATTTATTGTAAAGTGTTTTGTTTCTTATAATAATATTTATAATACTTACATTTCAAATGTTTCATGACACATTCGAATATTTATAAATAATGGAAGACGAAGATGAAATTTATAAAGTTTTTTTTTTGCAATAAACGTTTATCAAAAATAAACATGTTATACATCGTTGAATTCAGAAAAAAAAATCCAATCCGAATATAGCCAAAAATATATATGTTGCCATTTAAAATAAAAAACTTGACTGTCGTTTGACATTAATGAAAACAATTGAAAACAAATAAAACACTGCTATCTCATAGTGTTTTTGATGCTATTAAATTTACTTTTTGTTTAAATAAAACCGGACAATAAATAACGGAATTATGAATGTTGGCGTTTTTTACGGGACAGTCTGTATAGAAATTTCGATATATGGGGAAACATGAGTTTTTCTGTTTGTTACTTGCAGTAACTCATAGTACACCAAGTACATAACGGGTGTTCATTTGAAATGTCAATCTAGTAGCATGTGATTTACTGAGAACATTTTGAAGTATGTCGTAAATTATAATTTACTACTTAACCTACGAAGTCGTATATTTTGACAGTTTCATGCATACAAATAAATAACAAATGTGATTGACATTATCAAATGTCATTTGGATTTACGTTTACGGAACAACAAACACATACTAATATATATGCGTCTTATTCTATCAAAATTTCAAAGTAACCTAGATTGACTTTTCAAATGAACACACATTATATAGCAAACGCCAATTAAGTTGGCGAGAGGAGGGATAAGTTCGCGCAGGATTAGAAGTAGTGGGGTGATTTGTATTTGGTTTTACATCAAATGTCAGATAATTTTAACCTCTTCGAAAAAAAAAACAATTAAACAGATTAAAACATAAAATACTAAATTTGATATAAATAATGAGATTGTAATGTATATGTATGGGAAAGTACAAAATACAATTCTGAAGTCGCGCGCAGCTTACGATTTCCTATAAACTCTAAGGATGTATCGTAATGAATCGTACAATGAATCCTTTTGAATTATCTGAAATACACTTCCAGCAGTTATTTCGTTTAGGCAAAAGGTCTGCTACCAATTTTATTAATACTTTGGAAGCAGTTATGGACTTGGGTAGCCATATTTCTCTGCATCTGAAGGTAATTAATGTATTCATAATTTTAGAAATTTGTTGTATATATCTGTCTTGAATTGTATGTTTTAACAACATTACATTTTACAGCCACAGAATTATTTCAAAATACAGTAGGTTGTAATCCTTGGATAGCACTAAGCCAAACATCAGTATGTCGAATATTAAATGAAATTTGTTCTGTGATAGCTGAACATTTGTTTCAACAATGGAAGATATGAAAAATAAAATAAAAAGAGTGTAAAAAATTAGTTGACCATATAATGTTTTATGAAATACATCTCTATTGTAGTTTCTATGAAAAATGGGGTGCTCGAGGAGTTGTGGGTGAAATTGACGGAACTCATGTTGAGATACTTGCTCCCCCAGTAAATGATGTGTATATATATATAACAGAAAAAGAAGATATTCTATAAATGTAATGCTTGTAAGTAAACATTATTTGTATAAACATATATTAATATAGTGAAGGGTAAAATATTATATTAAGGGCTAATTCTAAATATATTTCATCTTTAGATTGCAGATTCCAATTGCAAGATTATTGGATGTAGTGCATGAAATCAATGCATGATGCTGCTATATGGCAAACAAGTAATATTAGAAATTACTTAAGAGAGCAATACGAGCATGGGGATACCTTAACACATTTAATAGGTAAATAGTTACATATATGCAGGTATACTGAACTGTGTATTTATTTTCACTTCCAAAAACAGGGGATAGTGGTTATCCTCTTGAGCCGTGGTTCTTCACATCGTTTGCTAATGTACAAGAAGGCACAATCGAAACAAATTTCAATAAACACTTAAACAAAACCAGAAACGTTATAGAGAGAAGGTGTGCTATAGGGCAGATTTAGGTGTCTTTCTAGACATAGGGTTTTGTTATACCATCCAACTATAGCAGCAAGCAGCAAAAATTATTCATACATGTTGTGTACTTCATAATATTCCAATAAGTGCTGGAATTCCAATACAAAGTCACGAAATTCAATACAGAGAAAATGATGTTAATAATGGTAAGTCCATTGTAGATAAAGAAAAAAAAACATCACTGTATACAGTAACAATGAATGTAACTAATGATTTACTTCTTTGCAAATCCTGCTGCTATTAATAATGTGTTACTAGTAGGACAAGCTGCATGAAATGCATATATTGAAAATAATTTACTTTGATTATGTATAGGCACTCATTTAAATGTACAGACAAATATATACTCATTAATCTTATATACATGGTAATTTTATTTTATCTCTATATTATACAATATGATCATTTATATTTACCCTCTAGCAAGCCATGAAATTATTTCTTGAAAATATCGTGTTGGTAGTGACAAATAAAATACATCTGTCATTACGTGTATGTTCTGATAAATAAAACTCATCTGTCATTAAATGTATTTATTAATTGACACTTAAAAATGTTTACAATAAATCATGAAGTTTTTCTGATCGAATCATACTTTAGGAATGGTGTAAAATTAGAAAATGGAGAATGGTCGTACTCCTTGCAGCCTTGTATAGAAGAATTTCGGGCAGAATTTCCAAATTTTCCAAGAACATATGACAGTTTGCGGCAATTAATTCAAAAGTCAGTGGTTAAATTCCGTGAAACAGGGTCTGTGTCTCGAAAACCAGGTGCTGGTAGACCACTAAAGTGGACAGTTGAAAATATAGCAGATGTTGAGGGACGAATAAATCAATCACCTAAGAAATCGATTCGTAAGCTTTCACAACAAACACAACTGTCATATGGGACCTGCCAGAGAATCCTTAAAAAAGACTTCCATAAAAAAATTTCCATACAAATTTTATAGCGTGCAAGAGCTTTTACCAATCGATCATGTAACCAGAGTTAATTACTGTCAGTGGTTCTTAGGTACGATTAATAACGATGACGTTCTTGACATATCCTTCTGGTCCGATGAAGCATGGTTTCATTTATCAGGATATATAAATAAACAAACAATGCGCATCTGGTCTAGTGAAAATCCACATGAAATTCTTGAAACACCCTTGCATTCACAAAAAATAGGCGTTTGGCTTGCTGTTTCTCGTAGACGGATTATTGGTCCAATATTCTTTAATAATACGATAAATGCAGAACGATATCGTAATAATTTATTGCTACCTTTTGTAAATCAATTACATGATGATAAGCTCCGCGAGGGATATTTCCAGCAAGATAATGCAACAGCCCATAAGACAAGAGAAACGATGGAATTATTGCATGAATTCTTTGATAATCGAATAGTAGACTTTCCACCACGATCTCCGGATTTAACAATTATGGACTATTTCATTTATCCACATCTAAAAAATAGAGTATTTACGAATCGTCCACCTACAATTGAAGAACTTACTAATGCTATCCGAAATGTCTGTGAGGAAATTACACCACATAATTTAAGGAATGCCTTCAATAATATGAGACGAAGAGTTGCGCTATGCATAGAAAATGAAGGAGCTCACTTTGAACATTTATTGTAGCTGTTTTTATTATTAAACTTTTTATTTTTTCAACTGAAACGTTTGTATGTAATTATTTGTAAAAATGACAAAACTTAATCTGTCATCAGTATAAAATAACCTATATCACACACACGCTGCAAAATAAGTTAACTTAAATTATGGTACCAACTTAAGTTTAAAAAAGAAAAATATCATTGCCTTCTAGAGGGTAGAAATATATGATCATATGGTAGTACAATGCAAATATTAACAATTACAACATTATGGTTTTTCTTGGAATTCAAAAGTAGGATATTGGAACGAATAAGCTATTTCAAATTTTAATATGTAATTTGATTCCATTACCTACTTCTTTGAGTGTAGTTTGTATATTCTCATAATTTATGTCAGCTTTCTTTCTCAGATTTAGCAATTCTTTGGCTAATGCGCTCAAAGGTTTTGTTCTATTGCTAGTGCCATAGATAACCTTAATAGAAAAGACATATAATGTTAAATTTCGAGAATATATTAGAGCCATCTGAGCAGTTGGGGATAACTATATTTAAAAGGCATATTTAGGCGATTTATTTAAATTTTTAAATGATGTATTAAGACTTTTACTACTGTAACTTGAAATACAACTGCACAATCACTATAATTTAAGTTAATCTGAGTACATTTATTTTTTATATTTTGTATGGCATAAATGTATCGCATTCTGAAATATTCGATTGTTTGTCTCATTTATATTTCGCTTATCCTTTCCTAAATAAAATTCTGTTTATATGTCTGATATAATCAAATAAAAATTAATACTTCTACAAATTTTCTAATGATATATTGTATAGTGTCCGCCATGTGAATACAATATTTAAATTTAAAATTAATATTTCTTTTTGAAATGTTCAACCAAACAATTATAAAAACCTTGTTTATATATTATTTCTAGCAATAAAGATTTTGTATGACTATATATTTGTATTAACGAGGTGAATAAATTAGCATTAATATAGTTCAATCGTTTTGTTGCACTGTACTCTTTCATTCTCATAAATTTTAAATGACTGTCATCTGTATTTCTCGTGTATATGTTTTCTATGCAGACATCACACTGCTTGATCATTTTATTTATTCTTTTTGTGACAAAACCAGCCACGTAAGCAGCAAAATTTTCTTTTAATTTTGTGGTAGAGAGATTCATAGGTGATGGTGATATTTGGATTTTTTTTGTTACCTTCACATCTTTGCTAATTGCCTTCAAACAATAAAATTGTTATTATTTACATGTAATTAAAATATCATCAAAAAGTACTATCATTATTATTGCTATGAGATATTAACCTACTTGAACAAATTTTTCCAAAGTTAAGAAAATGACTTCGCAGTTGCTGCCCACTGAGTGTTTTAGCGTAAAATTTTTAACCGAAAGGTGTAAATAAATAAAATGGTGTAAATGCTGCAGCTGTAGGGTTCGTAAATCGTACTCTTTGCACTTTTATGTTTCTAAAATTAATTGTAAACATTAAAAATTACTTCTCGCGTTTGAGCGTGTATCACTTTATGATCACCTAGCAAAGACATTATGTTCCGTCAAATAATACACAAATGTATTCTGACAATTACTTGAGTAGTGGGGTGGACGTTTTTAAAAACGGCTTCAGCGCACCCCCTCCTCGCGCCAACTTAATTGGCGCTTGCTATATATATGTATATTACATATTAAAAAACAAGTATGTGTAGGCTTATATAAGTAGGTATATAGTATCTGTCCACTCGTATACACAGTGTGTATGTGGACGCCGTGTAAAGTTGTTGCGTGATCAGTTGTGCAAGCTTTACTGTGCCCCATGTGCGACACCTTAATTAGTGGTTTTACCTACTGATGATGACAACTTAGTTGTCGAAATACGTATTTAGGATACGATTAATAATTGTGGTAAGGGGTTATATACCTTTTTTAAGACCCTGTGTAATGTTATTTCCTCTTCCCAGCGTTTAATAATTTTTAGCACAGTAGATTTATCTATGCCAAATTGCTGTACTGCTGCTCTAATTGACCAATTATTTCCAATTTTCACTAGAATACGAGCCTTACTTATCAAATCTAAATATGTGGCCATCTTGGATATCTGTATTTGTCAGTTAAGTATGACAAATTGAATTGACGCTATATGACAAAAGTCTGATTTACATAATCGTATATTAAGTGTACGCCAGTTTATTGTGCAGATTTGTACCTAGTCTATGTGTTGTATACAGGCTGATTCATTTTCGGCCCTCACCATGGGGATCTCTCTTATTATTGGAGATAGAGTATAGGTTTAAATTTGGCAAAGTAGTTAAATTTTGTGTTTGTTATAAATCCGTAAAGAAAATAGACCTGTGACAAATAACCTTCGTTATTTAAAAAAAAAAACGCGAAAACCCCATTTTCTTCTTTTACCTGTGGCACAGACATTTGGCCTTGTAGAGAAAAAATAAAATCACATCCTTGTGGCCATTTCTAAACCTCTATCCAGTAGTGTACTCTAAATTTTTATACGACGTTTCGTTTCTTTCTGGCCATCATCAACTATCTAGTTTCTTATAGACGCCATATTGGATTTAGACATCTTCAGAAAGAGTTTTTTTTCTGATTTCAACCATGTACCACAAGTTTTTGACATTAGGTTTTATTTGAAAGAATAAATTATAAGATGAAATAAGGTAGCCATGGAATTTCAATCTGTCAAACATTTAACTTATTGTTCATTAATAATACAAAAATGTCATACACTAACGAAGAGAAACGAGATATGATAAGTATTTTTTATTCTTCAAAACGAAATTCAAGAGTAGCGAGTACAAGATAACAAAAACATTAATAAAAATACATATAAAAGTAAACAATAAACAATTACAGTAAATGTTCAATTATCTGGCCATCTTCGGTAATGCACAATTGGGCACTAGGAACTGCATCGAAGGCATTCTGAAGTTTGTCTCGTAATTCTTCAATGTTTTGTGGCGCATCTACTTTATAGATATTATTTTTAACATATCCCCATAAAAAAAATTCTAGCGGACTTAAATCAGGTGATCTCGCAGGCCATTCAACAACTCCCCTATTTCCAATCCAGCGGTTTGCAAACTCTTGATTTAAGAAATTTCTAACAACAGCTGCATTGTGTGCTGGTGCGCTATCTTGTTGCCACCATAAATATTGTAATTGATTTAATGGGATATTGTCGTCAAGATAGTCAGATACGTATGTACGTATAATGTTTAAATATCTTTCTCCATTTAAATGTTCTTCATACATAACTGGTCCTAAGAGACGATTTGAAAAAATACCCATCCAAACGTTTATTCCAAAACGATGTTGTGGTCTTCTAGCCCTGTTTTGTCGGGGATTTTGTACTGCCCAATAGTGCTCCGTATTTCTGTTGAACATTCCAGAATTTGTAAATTTTGTTTCATCTGACCAGATGATTTTGCTTAAAAAATTTTCGTAATTTTCTATCCTTCCCATTAACCAATTACAATATTCTAGCCTCCTCAAATTATCTCCAGGCAGTAAAGAGTGACTTACATGGATCCTGTATGGTTTAAACCTACTTTTATGTATAGTTCTCTAAACTCTGGACTGGCACAAATTTAATTCTGACGCTACTTCGCGTGTAGAAATTGATGGATTATTATTTATCTATAAAAATACAAGATTAACATGAAATTTGAAAACACGCTTTTAATTTACCATTTGTAAAATATCTTGTCGATTTTCATTTAAATTCCTGTTGTCTTGACCATTACGCGGCTTAGTAAACGATCCATTCTCGACCAAATTTCTGTCGAGATCTAGAAAAATGGTACGATGAGGCTGTTGTCGTTCTGGATATAATTGTAGATATCTTGTACTCGCTACTGTTGAATTTCGGTTCGAAGAATAAAAAATACTTATCATATCTCGTTTTTCTTCGTTGGTGTATGACATTTTTGTATTATTAATGAACAATAAATGAAATGTTTGACAGATTGAAATTCCATGGCTACCTTATTTAATCTTATAATTTATTCTTTCAAATAAAACCTAATGTCAAAAACTTTAGTCAGCATGTTGTACATGGTTGAAATCAGAAAAAAAAACTCTCTCTGAAGATGTCTAAATCCAATATGGCGCCTATAAGAAATTAGATAGTTGATGATGGCCAGAAAGAAACGAAACGTCGTATAAAATTTAGAGTACACCACTGGATAGAGGTTTAGAAATGACCACAAGGATATGTTTTTATATTTTCCCAGAAAGAAACGAAACGTCGTATAAAATTTAGAGTACACCACTGGATAGAGGTTTAGAAATGACCACAAGGATATGTTTTTATATTTTCTCTACAAGGCCAAATGTCGGTGCTACAGGTAAAAGAAGAAAATGGGGTTTTAGCGTTTTTTTTTAAATAACGAAGGTCATTTGTCACAGGTCTATTTTATTTACGGATTTACAACAAACACAAAATTTAACAACTTTGCCAAATTTAAACATATACTCTATCTCCAATAATAAGCGAGATCCCCATGGTGAGGGCCGAAAATGAATCAGCCTGTATATTATATTTGGAGGTTGGTCTATTTCGTTTCGTATACGTTTGTGATTGCGAATTACCTGGAATGATTCCTTAAATTTTGTATTGATTTCTCATTTAACACATTCAGCTTTGTGAGAAATACGAATAATAAATTTATGATGAATCAGCCTGTATATTACATACACTAAAATAGTTTTAATTTTTCGTATATATTTGTGTATTTATATAATATTTACTTTAATTAATGAAATAAAGAAAAAATCTTAAAAACCAATTATGTATTTTATTTGCAAGACGAAAAACCTGATAATTACAGCTACTTTTACATAACAGCCAATATTGTTTCTCCTTTTTGATGTCCGTTATTGACAGGTTCTACTGCATTTACTTTATTTTTATGTAATTGAATTTTGTTCAATTTTGAAATCTATTGTGTTATTTTCTGTTTGAAAAACACACATTTCCTGTACCGCACCCTGTATGTAGGACCATTAAATGCGCATCCAATAAGTTTAGCAAAGATAAAAGTTGGAGGATGGTAAATAAAAACTTCTGACAGTTCGGTGGTTCAGCTAGAGAAAGCAAAGTTTACTACTATTCCCAGAACGTCTAACCGGTCACCTTTCCCCGCGCGCTAATAAAATTTAGCCGGACCTGAAGATGATTGTTCCGGACATTACAACACCGCGAGTTATTTCCCGTTTTCGTACGTACACATGTGTGCGTGTTTCGATGCGCGTGTGTACAATATACGTGGACGCCTGGAGAAATTGTAGATAGATGGAAAGAAAGGGGATTGTAATGGTGGGTTGGTGAGGAGATCGCGTGAGTTCGGAAGAGGCCCGCCGAAATGGCTTATTGATTAAAAATAATAAAGTCACGGGCTCCATTGATAAATCTCTACACCTTGGAAATCATTAATCATTTGATTTCTGTTCCCAGCAGATAAAAGCGATGTCGTCGACGCGGTTATTACTTATTATTCGATTATTTACCCGGCACACGGATTAACAAAAAAAAAAAGAGAACAAGAATTTTCCCTGGTGACCTGACGTTTCAACGAAACCTCTTTTTCCATCCTTCTCTATCGTCTCCACCCCCTTGTGAGTACCCGCGAATAAACAAGGCGTGATTGATGATTTCTGTAATTCCACCGGACCCGGTTTTGGGAGTCAATAAAAAAACGAACAAAAGAAAAAACCTATTTGTGTTTGGATGCCAGTAAAAGATTTTATGCAGTGTCTATGTGAATAGCGCATTAAGAAAGCGAACGTAATACTATATCGTACATCTAATCATTAGGTTCTGGTTAGTTTATTTCCTGTAAACAGGTTACGATCAGTAACTCATTTCTGAAGTTTTTAAATAAATAACAAGTGTAGTTACATAGGGCTGGTAGAGTAAGAATCATATTTTGCAAACTCATAACTTTTGACGAATCAAATGACCTACTTAAGATCGTAATTCCGTACTTTGTTTAGGAAGTTATCAAAATTTATTGATTTTTTAACAAAGAAAATACATCAATCCTCAAAATAGGTATAAAACCCCTTATCACAATTAATAATTGTATTCTAAATACGTATTTCGATAATTAAGTTGTCATCATGAGTAGGTTGAACAAGGGGCATACCAAGGCACATAGAATAACTGTACATGGCGTCCACGTATACAGATTACGTTATATACCGGGTTCTTCTTTTATCATTATACATAGATATAATGCATTAATTTTTCTTCTTCTAGCTTTACACATAAGGATAAATGTATGCTGGCATAGTAGGCAACCAGTGATGTATTTGCACGTATTTTTTCAATTGTCATTTATTTCCGATTTTTAATTTATATTTAAATCTTAAATTAAATACATTTATTTATAGGCGCATGCATTGTGCGAAGACAATTTTAAATAATATTTTTAACAAATTTAAAGCATGCTGCTTTGGTCGTTTAAAATAGATGGTGCAATTGAAAATCCCACCGACCGTGAAATGCGTGCTGTTGACTTATAAAAATCGACGATTCACAATCACAGCACTGAGTGGCTTTTCCCCTCAAATTTCGCGTACAGTTTTGTACGAGGTTGTTACTGAATATTTAAGTTACCACAAATTTTGGTACACGGTTTGGTGGCTCACGATAGGTGCCAAAACTTCTTAGCGAATGCGTGCCAAAACTTTTTACCGAAGATCATAAAACAGAATGGGATCAGCACTAACTTTTTTTGACACAATATGATGTTGAAGGTGAAGATTTCCTGAGATATATCGTAACAGGTAATGAGACTTGGGTCGCCTATGTCAACGCTGAGACGAAAAGGCGGTCAGTGCAGTGGAGTCGCTCTAACTCGTCTACGAAGAAACTTTTAAAGTGGCGTCAAATATTTTCTGCGAGAAAAATCATGGGCACTGTCTTTTCGGATAAGAAAGGAATCCTTCTTGTAGACTTTATGGAACGGGGGATAACAATAAATACTTAACACAGTGTTACAGCATGGCTTAAAGCGGAGTTCTATGAAGAGAGCGTTAAAAAGCTGGTTCATCCCTATGACAAATGTCTCAATCTTAATGGCGATTAAGTAGAAAAATAGCTGAAAGTAGTAGCTTTAAGTTGTATACCGGGTGTCTATCAAATAAAAAGAAAACATATGAAAAATCGAAAAACTAAATTATGAACAATATATACTCCAAATATTTTTCCAAAATTCCCTTTCATTAGCGAGAGAAAAATGACAAAAACATATTTCAAAAAATTGTGTTACGCTACTGAACATACATATCATAAATACTATCGTACACGATTAAAGGTGACCCACAATAACAAAATGGATAGTCTTGTTATTGTATATCTCGCATCGAGTTCATTCTGTTGTCGATTGTTACAATTTTTCGATTAAAGGTAATAGATTGTAACTTAAATGCATGTAAAGCATAACATCTTGCATATATAAATTTATATAAATAAACATCTGACTCAGATTATTGAACCCTTGCCATAAGAAAACTTATCGCTTGTGTTTATAAACATTGCCGCCTTTGAGTATAATGGGGTATTCTGTTCCTATTTCTTATTTAAATTTCTCTAACAAAAAAAATTCTGGTAATACACATAAACATACGTCTTAACTTCAATAGACGTACGTATTCACATTCTGAATTTCTTAAATTCATTGGCGTCGTAACTGACTCACAATATTTTGGATTCCTATTCTATATAAATACATGTTTCCATTTTTCAGATATTGTCTTTTTATTTCAAGGACACCGTGTATAATAAAAATTATGTTGTAAGTCTTACACTTGTCATGAGGATGGTGCTGGTTTATTCGGCGTTCTTGATGTTTGGCATTAGTAATTATTTTTTTTCCATGCTGTCTTTTATGACTTGACTGTATGCAGTAAGATGGATAGTACTTCTTTAAGGTTGAAATATATCTAAGATAGTAAAATTAGTGTATTAGAAAAGGTAGAAAATATAACAAAAAAGTACAAATAAACATTACCATTTTATGAAATTGTAAAACGTTCTCGCATCATACTTCTAATACCGAACGTAACCCACATATTGGGAGCATTTTAGTAACACGATAAAAACAAATAATATCTTGTGGTATCTTACGAATAAGTGGTTTTATAAAATGGAGAAATTTACCTTAAAAAGCAGTAGTAAGAAATTCTTGTAGATAATAAATATGCTACTATTTCTTTAATAATCTCAATAACTTTTGGACTGTACAATTATCTGACAGCATGACTATTAGAATTAAAGATTGAGGAAGGGAAGACATTATGCAACAAACTTTTGGAATCTGTTAAAGAAAGTCTATTTTCATATGAAGGAGGATCAGTTACTAGAGCAGCAACTGTCTTACACCCTCGATTTAAAAGAGACGGTTGTCGTAGTACTGAAAATGCTACCGGGGCTATTTAATTTTTAGAACAAGAAATGTTTAATATTATGAAGAAAATAGATCTTGAAGATAAAGAAGAAATGCCTGTAATTGAAACAGACATTAGTCCGCATTAAAAGTAACTTTCATTATTTGGATTTTTGCAAGAAAGGATAAGAGAAAGTAAAATCAATTACAGCTGGTGTAATAATAACTAAAAGGCAATACCTCGAAAGGGCAAATTCAAATCAGGTTGTAGATCCTCTTTTATTTTGGAAGGTAAGTTTAAAAAAAGGGGTTATTGTATTTTTTATTTGGATATTATTTTAGGTAACAGGAATGGAGCTGAAACCCTTAAAACAATGTTCTAGGAAATACTTTTGTATTCCAGCGAGTTCAGCGTGAGAGTATATAGTACAGCTCGTTTAATAATAGAACAAAGGTGTGCAAGACTAAAACCGAAAAATGTTAATATGATAACGTTCCTCAATAAAAATTTTAAAAATATTAATAAGTAACCTAAGTATTTATTTTATTAGAATTACACTCAACCTTTAGCTAAAAAAATAACTCAATGGGTTTCATCTTACTATGCTTTCTAACTATTAAAGATATGCTTACTTAAGCATTCAAAGGGAAATTATTTAGATTGCCTTACAGAATGTACATGAAACTCTTTAAATATATTACGGAACTGTTTGCTTTATCAGTAAAAATTATTTTATTTAAAATTTTTTTGTTTTCATTTAACAAATTAAACATTATATCACAAAAATCAGTTCGTCTTACTTTATTTTTCTCGAAAAGTTCTTGCTGGTTTAATATCTTATGTGGCTTATATTTTAATTCTTTCAGGGTTTTGAATACTGAACTGTACGATGCACCAAAATGCCTGACTACATCTAAAAGAGATGAAACGACTATGACAATGCGGGTTGAAACGGCTGAAACGGTTCGCTTTTTGGTCCAGTAGTAAATTTCATCCTATCAAATGACACCAGATAATTGCGTAACATCTAACAGACTAAAGAGACTATGCCGATAAAAGTGATTTCTCCTAGAATAGCAAAGCTATTACAGAAGAAGAAAGAAATGCGCATATTACTGTAAGTCCATTAAGCTCCACCATCAATATGCAAATTTATTTTGGTATATGGCGCCACCTAGCTATGATTTAATGGACTTACAGCAATATCAGTATTTCTTTCTGTAATAGCTTTGCTATTTGAGGAAAAATCGCTTTTATCAGCGCAGTTTCTTTTGTTCGACAGCATTACAAAGCTCTTCGATAGTGTTATGTCTGCTCTTGAAAATGGTATTCTTTAAATATGAAAGATAAAACAGTCTAAAATTGTGAAATCTGGAGATCTTAGAGGAAAATTAACAATTCTTGTGTCGAACAATTCTTGCAAAAAAGCTATTGTTTCTCGAGATTTGTGCGCTGGTGTATTATCTTGCTGGAAATATCCTTCCATAAGTTCATCACCATGAAGTTCATTGAAAAATGGCTCCAATAATTCATCTCTATATTTTTGAACAGTTATGGTTTGATTAAAAAATATAGGCCCAGATCTATCCCCATGCGACTTTCATTGGTTTGGGCCACTGAAGGAAACACTAGGCTGGCACCATTTTCAGAGCAAGAAGTAGATAAGTTTGTGCGCAATTGGCTGTTGATACGGTCTCACACTTTTTATAAAGACGGGATCCAAAAGTTTCCCAAATACTGGAAAAAATGTTTAAACATTGAAGGAGACTATGTAGAAACACAATAAACTAGTTTTGCAATTCTATTTTGACCTAATAAATTATTAAAAACAAAGTCTGGTTTAAATTTGACTGACTCTCGTAAATTATTCTTCTAAGAATTGTTTAATTATAGCAATTCGTTTAAATTTAAATATATTAACACCCTTTAGGTTTAGTTTGTAATACAACTGCATCTGAAGAAGACACTGTGTGTCGAAACAATTGGCATGGTAAAATTTCATTGCATTTTCGCGAAGTAATATGAATGTAAATATTGCTTTCTACATTTTACGACGCTAATTACTCGAATTTTTCAATTGATGCAATATTTATATTAACATTACTTTGCGAAAATGCAAGTAATGGCGCCAACTACAGGAAAAAAATATTAACATCTGTTTCCTTAATGTAACTTAAGGCTCCTCGATGTATTCGGAACCACAGTCCTTAATAGCTCAGTGGCAGAGCAATGGTACGGCAAACCATGGCCGTGGGTTCGAATCTTGTTTAAGAGCGAATTTTTTCAATTGAAAAAATTCGAATAATTAGCGTCGTAAAATGTAGAAATCAATATTTTTTACAATTGTCATAGTATTTTACCAATAAAGTGGAAATTAAGTGAATTTTGTATAATTTTTATTTCATCAACAGTATGAATTTCCATCAAGTACAGGCTACCCTGACAGTATTTGCGACTGCACTATATATTATACAGGGTGTCATTTTGAAAACGTGCCACCCTCGATATTTCGGCCCCTATAAAAATTCCAAAAATATGCAAAAACACGTGAAACTTATTTTTAAGGGGGACATTTTGTAGGCTGGTTTTCAATTAAATTACATCAACCCTCTAGCGGGGGTGGACATAACCTCTAAAAATTTAAATGGAAATGGGGGTTGAGTGATACCTCATTTTAAAGGTCGTTTAACCCGCTTTTCAAAAATGCTAAATTCTTGCCTTTTCTTTTTAGCAGTTCGCGAGATATTTGGTGAAAACTGTAAAGAAGTTTAGGTATCAAAAACACTTTGTGATATTGCTTTAATGAATTAAAATAAACGAAATTGAGGTATTACATAACGGTAAATTTTTAAACTATTTTTACTTCTAATATCCAACGAAATAATAAAGACGCATATTATTCAGTTAAACATTATTATTGGAAAGAATGTGATTTACCTAAACTAGTACTTGTGATAGTAGTACAGGTAGTTTAACGTAGAAAAAAAAGAGCCCTGGTTTAATCATTCTTGACATTCTTGTCGAATTTTTCTTTATTTGTTACTCCATTTATTTTAGCCAAAATTACTTTATTGTAAAATTAGTTTTGCGAGGTAAAAGTTGCGATTTTATTACATTATTTTTAAAAATGGTGTTTACACTTCAACAAAGAATTGAAATTATTCTTATTTATGGGGAATGTGGAAGATGCGCAAGAAGAACGTCAAGAATGTTTAATGAAAGGTATCCGAATAGTAATTTAAATCATAAGTATGTTCTACAATTAGTCGCTAAGTTTAGTGAAACTGGTTCCGTTGCTAACAAAAAAAGAAATATTAGCCGTGTCTTGGATGAAGCAGCATAAATAGAAGTATTAGGCACCTTTACTGCAGAACCCTCCACATCACTTCGCATTGTGGCACGCCAAGTAGGAATGTCTCACGAAACAGTAAGGAAAGCACTAAAGTTAAATAAGTTTCACCCCTATAAAATGCAAATTCTACAACAGCTTTTTGACGACGATTTCGACAGAAGGATTGAATTTTGTGAAACAATGACGGATTTTATAAATGAAAACCAAAATATCTTACACAATATTTGCTTTACTGATGAGTGTACTTTTTTTCTTAATGGGCATGTTAACAAGCAAAATTGTCGCTACTGGAGCGATGAAAATCCGCGACTTTTTAGGGAAGGTCACACACAGTATCCAGAAAAAGTGAACATTTGGGCTGATATCCTTGGGAATACTATTATTGGACCTTCATTCATTGAAGGAAATCTAACTGGTGAGCTCTACTTAAATTTGCTTGAAGAAATAATAGATCCCTTAATAACAACTAGTTTGGAAAATCAAATTGACGCGGCTGGTAACATGGTTTTGCAAGAAGATCTTCTACACTTCCAACAAGATGGAGCTCCACCACACTACTATCTTCCAGTTAGACAGTGGCTAAATGATAGATTTCCTGGCAGATGGATTGGTCGAAGAGGAGCAATAGAATGGCCACCACGATCACCCGACTTATCGCCTCTAGATTTCTTCCTATGGGGGCATCTAAAATCGATTGTTTATAAAACACCGCCTCGAGATTTGCAAGATTTAAAGAGAAGAATATCAGCTACATGTAGAGAACTTCAGGCAGAAGTGTTTCGAAATGTTAGAAAGGAGTTTGAGAGTAGACTTTATCACTGTTTAGAAAATAATGGACAACATTTCGAAAATTTTATAAAATAAGTTACTTTTTATTAGTTTTTTAAATGTTTTATTGCAAAACACTTGATACTTGTATGTTCATGGTTTGACTTGATTTCTTCAAAAGTATTAAAAATAAAGGACAAGAATTTAGCATTTTTGAAAAGCGGGTTAAACGACCTTTAAAATGAGGTATCACTCAACCCCCATTTCCATTTAAATTTTTAGAGGTTATGTCCACCCCCGCTGGAGGGTTGATGTAATTTAATTGAAAACCAGCCTACAAAATGTCCCCCTTAAAAATAAGTTTGACGTGTTTTTGCATATTTTTGGAATTTCTATAGGGGCCGAAAAATAGAGGGTGGTACGTTTTCAAAATGACACCCTGTATTTGGACGTTGGTCTATTTCGTTTCGTATACGTTTGTGATTGCGAATTACCTGGACTGATTCCTTAAATTTTGTATTGATTTCTCATTTAACATATTCAGCTTTTGTGAGAAATGCGAATAATAAATTTAATAATGAGTGCAGCTCTGACAGCATATACGTAATTATTCATCATTCATCTTTCATGACGTATAATTTATCAAATATATTCGATTACTTTCATAAGCTGTTTTCTTGGTGTTATAATTTGAATTCAAAGCAGTGTATATAAAATTCCTTATACTCTTCATTAATGTTTAAATCATATATCAATAAAATAACAATATCTAGTATAAATATTGAAAAACGGAATTCTAAGAACGAAAAAATGGAATATAATGGTATGTAAATGATAAAAGTGCCATACAAATGGCACTCTTTTTCGCATTTGATTAATTGCGATTCAAAAAGAAAATCCACTACAAAGTAACTGTGCATTTATTATTGTAAACCTCTTGAGATATGCGGAGATAGTGCTCAGGAAGAGCGTAGAAAAAGGAGTGTAGTAAGGAGTTGTGGAGAAACGAGCGAGCGTTCTATTTACGAGTAGAAAGAACGAATTTCCAAAGTCTCGTGGGGAAAAGGGAATGCTTTAACGTCGAACGACCGCACTTCGAATCGCTCTGTACCTCAACTTTCTACATATATTGGTTTTATACAGTCTTCGTAAAAATAAGAATAGTGATAGGCTGAAGTGAAAATAGTGGTAGGCGGTAAAGGCATCAGATCCCTTTCCAATTTCTAAGATTTATTTGATTTTCTGAGGATTTGAAATTCTAATATGCAGAAAATGTACTGAAATGTAGATAAAATAATATCTACTTTTTTTTTAACTGCATGTAGTTTATAGGTTCGTAGTTAATAATAAAAATATATTTTTAAATGTATTTATTGTTTCAAACATTGTTTATGAAAGAATAATTAATTGAATTGATTCGGTTTTTACTTGATGAAAAGCCATAATTTAAAATAGAAGTAAAACAAATGGTTAAAATTTTTACTTTCTTAACACGTCATCGTAAAACGACAGTTGTTTCGACAGCACAGTGGCTTCATCAGGTACTTACGGCTAAACTAAATTAAAAATATAAAACAAACAAGGTTAGTATTATTTTACGTTTTTTGAAAAACCTAAGAATTTACACAAATATTGTAAGTAGTGAGAAAACGTGGCCTATCTGTTCGACCCTAACCGTTATACTATAAGGTACCAAATTTATTTACTTATAAAATTTGTTTTAATAAACTAAATGAACGAACATTTCTATTATCGTTTGAACAGTTTTTAAATGAATAAATTTAACAAAGGTGAGTTATTTAAATTTAATTGATGATTAATTAAAATTTGTGATCGTTTTACTTTATTGATTTCTAAACTTTCCAGTAAAATTTAATTTACTGCCTTTATTTTCTAAATGTAGAATTTGAAAATCCTTATTGAAAGTGTGATTTTCTTCTAATAGATGATTAGCAAAAGTGAAGTCATGTTTTTTATTTCCAAACGAAGAACAATGTTCAACAATGCGTTTTCCAAACGATCTGCCTTTTGACCATCATATACCTTACTGCATCTACGTATTAACTTATAGACTCCAGATTTCTTATTTTTATCTGTTCTATCTTTATTGATATGTTTTTAATATGTTATGATTAAAGGCCGGATTATATGCAAAAAAAAACCTGAAAATATGCGCATAAATATGCAGATGTTTTAGTCAAAATATGCACTTCCTTATGAAAAATATACAGCTAAAAAATACTAGGAATGTCAGAAAATGGAATACTGTAGAAAAAAATATTCTATTATATTTACTACAAGTTTATTTAGAATATTTTACAACATAATTAACCAGAATAATTGAAACATACATGAGTAGGTAAACCCCACCAGTTTTGTATAATACAAAGGTATTTTTAATAATATAAAATATTATGGTGTTCTTCACACCAGATTTTTAATAATATTTTATATTATTAAAAATACCTTTGTATTAAACATAGTTAACAATGAAAACAATTTACAATTACATATTTCTCAAAGTTTTCAACACAAAAATTGTGACGCTTGTCTGAAAACATGAATTTATATATTGAAAAGGTTCGTTCTACGTTGACGCTTGTTATAAGAGCATATTTCAAATTAGAAATATCATCTATTGTCAACTCAATATTTTCTACTGAATCACCACACTAGATTTTAGCAGTGTCCTTTAGCTTTTTAAAACCTTAATTTTTTCGTATTATACTTAAAAATTTTTCATACATGGACTGTCCCACTCCTCCTTTAACATCAAAACATGACTTTTAAAATTTGTTTATTATTTCAACGCTCTCGATTAGCGACATAAATTGTTTTTCCAACTACAATATAGAAGTGGAAATAAAACTGTAATTGGCTTTAATAAACGCCAACTGTTGACGTATTTCTTTACTCGAATACACCTATTGGGCGTCTATCACAGATTGTGCATCCTTATCAAGATCCATAATAATTGTCTTTATTCCTTCATAATGATTTGCATGAAAAATAGCAGCCTCCAACCACGTTCCCCATCGTGTGATTACTGGTTGAAGCGGAAGCGGAACACCGGGTAGATGTTGTTTGTAAAACTGAACTCGTAATGCGGCCTTTAAAAATACTTTCTTAACACGACTTAACACTACTAAGTATTTACTAAGGGAAAATTGTTTCTGACTTCTTCTGCAACACGATTTAGTCCGTGCGCCAAGCAAGTTTTGTGAATTAAATTTGGGTAAAAGATTTTCAAGTTGAAAGCTGCCTTCACCATGTATGGTGCAGTATCCGCCAAAAACAATAGAATTTTCTTTGGTGGAATCGATTCCGGTAAGAAGAAAGTTGCCAGATCTTCCTGCATAAACCTTGTTATTGTCAAATTATTTGCCTTTTCCAACTGTTTGGATGAAATTAAATAAAATTTTGCTGGAACCGTTACGTTAAGGATACCAATCATTAAATGAACTATATACTGGCGCACACTATCAGTAGTTTCATCTACGCATATATAAAAATAATCATTTGCAACAACCTTCTTAATGCTATTCAATGTTTCTGCATAGATACAGCGAATATAATTTTTTCTTAACGTGCTCTCGTCGGGAATGTTATATTTGCTGATATACTTTTGCGAAAATAACCTGGCATCTAAATTGTTTAATTTATGTAGTGGAATATCTGCCGACACAAACATTTGACACAAATTTTCATTAAATTGTTTTTGTTCCGATTTTTTGGAAGTTGATGGCAAACAATGCGGTAATGTTTGGTGACTCTTCTTCAACAATATCATCTTTGTTAATTTTGCAGCATGAGATGGAGTTTTCATATGTTGGTCGACTTGGAACATTCTCTCACTTGTAATCTGCAAAAAAATATCACATCATCGGTTGTTTTCTTATAAAATAAACGTTAGTAAAAGATAAAGCAATAATTAAAAACTTAATTAATTAATTAATAAGAGGAAATAAACTTAAAATTTTACTCACAATCTTGCTGCATGCTATTCAAAACACTTTTTCTCCATCGATACGCAATTCTGAATAAGGTGCAATCCATCCAGGCACAGTCGCTATTTTCTGCATTTTGGCTATTGTACTCGTATATCACAACTCACAAGTTTACACTTCGAAAAGCCAACGTAATGATGTTTAAAATAAAATTACTTTCGAATATGGGAATAAATTTCTCCGAATAGCAAAGAAACACATATACTTCTTATTTTTGTGGTAAAATGTATTTTTGTTTTTATTTAGAAGTTTTAAGGTATTAGCTTTTCCTGGAATTTTGTCTCGGCCTGGATGTATGGGAAGAGCATTAAGCAATACTTGGAGACGCTTATCGGAAAAGTAACGGGATTATTAAAATGCTATTTTTAATTTGGGGAGGGCTGTTTAATTTTTGTTTATTTGTTACATCCACGACATATTTTTAGTAATGCCTATAATAAATTTGATTTAGTAAATAAATAAAACTCGAATACTTAAAATATGCAAAAATGCTGAATTACTATAAAATATCAAATAATATACAAAATGCATATATTATACAAATATGAAAATTTATGCAAACTGCATATAATCCGGTCTTTAGTTATGATAAATTTATTATAAAATTTATTTATTAGTTTTGAAAACTGAGTTTGTATTAAGTTTTCTTAAATACATTGAAATATGTTTATTAGGTTTCCCGGTGTACATCTGTAATCTAAATTTTGAATTTTGCCAAAAAAAATTATGAAAAAGAACTAAATTTAGTCAAACCAATACCAAACCAATAACAATCAACGGCTACTCTACTTGAAAATATATTGACAAAAAACAAAAAAAAACTATATCTATGGTATATCCTATAATAAAGGATAAGCAAAATTAAAAGTTTAAAGTAAAACAATCACAAATTTTACTTAATCACAGGTCTACAAAATTAAACTTTTTGAGAGATGTTTTTATTTTGAAAACTGATTTTATATAATTTTGGTAGGCTGACTTCAAAAATTCTATGCATTTATTTGTATCACGTAAGGTTTTTTGCAAATATTAAATGAAAAAAAAAAACGATATTTCTAAAAAAAATTATTTGTTTATTGAGTAAAAAGGTGGAATACAAGTTAAAAAAGTGTAAAAAAATACTTTACTCAGTCTTTTTTAAGTGAAATCTTTGTCTTTTTGCCAGAAAGCTGCGTTGTCCGGACATTCGGTTGTATGTTTTTAAGGGCATATCCCGTTTTAACATCCAGCAGTAGACCGCCATCATCGTTATGCTCCATCTGCCTTGGTATCGCCGTTCCATTTCCTTAACGTCTTGGTGAAACCTCTCTCCATGTTCTTCGCTAACTGCTCCAAGATTTTCAGGAAAATAGTTCAAGTGTGAAAACAGGAAATGCACTTTCAAACTCATATTACAACCTAGACGATGAAAGTGTTGTAACATATTTTGAACAATATTTTCGTAGTTTTCGTTCTTAGACTTCCCAAGAAACTTATCAATTACTTCTTTAAATGAAACCCAGGCGTTTTCCTCGAAATTGGTCATTGTGTTTTGAAAATACTTGTTTTTGCATAATGTTCTTATCTGCGGCCCAACAAAAATACCTTTTTTTAACTTGGCATCAGATAAGGCTGGAAATGTCTCGCACAAATATTTAAAACACTGTCCATTTTTGTCTAGGGCTTTAACAAACTGCTTCATCAAGCCAAGTTTGATATGGAGAGGAGGCAGTAAAACTTTTTTGGGGTCAACCAAGCTATCTCTTAATACATTTTTGCTACCAGGTGTAAGGCTTGTTCTAGAGGGCCATTCTATTTGAGTCCAATGTCTATCCCTTGCTCGACTATCCCACTCACAAATAAAGCATGGAAATTTTGTATAACCTCCTTGTTGTCCTAGTAGCATGCACAGCACTTTAAGGTCACAACAAAGCATCCACTGATGTTCTTGGTAGTCTATTTTCTTTAAAAGAAGTTCAAAATTTTCATACGTTTCCATTAAATGTACCGAATGGGCAACGGGAACCGAGGCCAGCTCGTTACCATTGTGCAATAAAACGCCTTTTAAACTACGCTTACTTGAGTCAATAAACAGGCGCCATTCTTCTTTTACATACGGCACATTTACTAATTTTGAAATTAAGTCAGGAATATTGTTGCAATACACTAGCGGCCCGTCTTGAGTAAAATGTTGACATAACTCTTTTTCGCGATCCCGGTAAAAGCTTTATGTGACGCCAGGTGCCAGTAAATGTTTCTCACGAAGTCGGGAGGCTAACAATTCGGATGCATCCTTTGGAAGGTGTAAATCTCTAATTAAATAATTTAGTTCGCTCTGGTTAAACACTTCGGGCTCTCTGAAATCTGGTGCGAAATCCGAGTCATCTGGGTCGCAATTAGATTCCTCTGATTCTGACGGTATGATGTTTTCTAGTGCTTTTGGGGCGGTAGCTATCGGTACATCTGGTCCATGAGGAACTGGTCGAATAGCCGAGTCAAGATTGGGATACACAATTTGTTTCTTATTTTTTCTGTTGAATCCTTGAACATTACACGAACAAAAATAACAATCATCACTGTGATTTCTAGGCTCTCGCCATACCATAGGAACACCAAAGCTTAAACATTTCTTCCTACCTTTTTGCCAGTTTCTTAATGCTTCAACGCCAACGGAACAAACAGTATGAGGAGCCCAGGACTTGTCTTGGTCGCCAATTTTTACACCAAAATAAGCGTGGTATACATTTTTCACAAACGAAGTTATAGTTTGTCTCTGCTTTACTACGATATAACTACCACAGATATAACAAAAGTTATTCGGATTGTTCACACAATGTCTTCTTTCCAGATCTATACGTTCTAGAACATTTAAAATACGCAACAACGAAGACAACAAGCGCGCGAACACAGTAGCACGACGACTAACACAATCAAACTGCACATAAGTAGGTTTCAACATTGTATTGACGCTTCTGCGCCGACTCTGTTGCTTTGCTGAGAAATCTAATATTAACCAGTGTTGCCAAATCACATTTAATTTCATAAAAATCAATTCATTTAAAAATCATGCCTAACATGGAACAAACATATTCTTGTCATAGGTATGTATATTAATAAATTAACATTTTTAAGATATAGAGCGCTATAAAAAAATTTACGTGATAGAGCAAAAATATAGCGTTGTTTGGAATAAGGGCCCCCAAATATATACAAATTAGCAAACAGCTTTCAAACATCAAAATCACTGTAGACCTGTGTAATCAATTAGATTTAAATAACTCACCTTTGGCTAAATTTGTTCATTTAAAAACTGTTTATATGATAATAGAAATGTACATTTAATTTATCAAAACAAATTTAATGTGTAAACATGTTTAGTACGCTATAGTATAACAGTCAGGGCCGAACAGTTGGACCACATTTTCTTACTACCTACAATATTTGTGTAAATTCTTAAAAAAGCGTTGCAAAATAATAATAACCTTTTTTATTTAATATTTTTAATTTAGTTTGTAACGTGCTCTTTAGTTGGAACTTCCAGAGCCTTATTAGATACCGTGCGGCATGCCCTCGTTAGTGCCAGCAAAAGTGGCCTTTGTCCTACTCTCAACATGCACAAGACATGTTGATTAAAGGATCCTCGACCCCAAACAGCAGCACAATAATTAAGTATAGGAACATCCAAACCCTTGCAAATATTACCCATAAAGCTACTTCTCAGGCCTTATTTTCCTACCACCTCACCCCTAAATTTCTTCACTTAGATCTTCTATTTTTCATTATTATATCTCGTATGTTGCAAAAAGGTAACACCAGCATCTATTACCACTCCAAAATATTTGGCAATATATTTAAGTATCCTCCTCAAAAATCTCACTGTATGTCGTCTATTTCTGTCCCTTAAATTTTTTCCCTTAAATACTACTCCAACCGTTTTATCACTAGATAGAATGTTTTGTTTGGCCCAATCATGAATACGGCCCACTATAAATGCACACTTTCTTTTCAAGTCTGCCCAATTATTACCAGGTATTAATATAGCCAGATCGTCCGCGAAAGCTATTTTTATGCATCCAGAATTTCATATAAAACCAAGTTCCAAAACACAAGTTCTGGAGTCAAATCCTGAGGACAGCTCTTATTGATTTTCCGCCAACAATCACTGTAACCAGATGTCACCACTGCCCTGTCACTAAAGTAACTTGTAAACAGCCGATAGAAATTGCTCGATAGATCAATAGATAGATAGACTTTATACTATAGTAAAGAGCAATCGCCGAATAAAACTGCGTGAGCTAGCCTATGTCATAAACATCTCAACCGACCGGGCACCAAACATTTTTGCTTCAATATTTAAATACGAAAATTCTAACCGCAAAATTGATTTACTTACTGTTGAGCAAATGAGAACTCTGCTACAATTTAAAATAACCCTAAGGCTAAAATAAAACGAAACGCTAAGGAAATTTTTCGATGATATGTCGGAGTAGATGAAGCCTGGTTACATCGAGATTTTTCAGATACAAAAAACAGTCAAAATAATGGACTTCTTCTGATCAACGTGGTCCAAAGAAGGCAAAATCTTGCTTCGGTGATCAAGATTATGATGACAATATTTTGGGATTCCAGGCGTAATCTTTATTGACTATTTACAGAAGAGAAGTACACCAACTAGCCAATATTATAGTGATGTACTAACGATGGCGACCTAATGACGAAATTACTTCATTTATTCAGAAAAAAAGCTCTTATTCTATCAGGCTAATGCACCATCCTATTCATTCGCTATTGCAAACGTTAAATTTGTCTAGTTGGGATCCGAATTGTTGCTTCATCCACCATATTCGTAAGATCTGGCTCCCGACTGATTCTACTTCTCTCAAAATTGAAGTAATGGCTTGATAGAAGGAGATTCGGGACAAATAAGGAGATGATACTCACAATGAATGCCTATTTTGACTATCCTACAAAAAGATTACTTTTTAGACAGCTTAAAAAAATTGGGAAGTCGCTGGATGGAAAAAATAAAATATACTTTTTACCATAAAATAATTACTTTATTGAATAGTCATTCTTCCATATTCACAATATGTGAAATACTCATATTTAGATAACATATAAGCATATGTTTACATATAATATTAGGAAATAAATAAGAGGGAATAATAATCGTACCTTTAACAATAATTAAGAATTAGACAAAATATAAAACATCAAACAGAAATAAAATATGTGCCGCCCATTGACTAATGTCAATATCACAAACTCCAAGACAAACAGCACCATTTCCGTGCCAAGTGTAATATTTGGAAAACGGTTTCCATCGATGAACACTGTCACAGTGACAGTAATTTACGGTGGCGCTCTTGTTCTCTTCTATAATAATCAGGCACGCAACAACGTTTCGATAAGAACCCCATACCGTCTTTACTGACCGCAGCTCGGGTACTGGCTAGTTAAATTGTATTTTTATCAGCAACCCTCCCATACAGGTAAGTTTTCGGACCTCTACAGTATTTCTGAATTATATCGTAGTTCATCTGTAGCCTGTGTTGCGAGATTTATTTTTGCTATCTACCGGTAGCAACACAGTTATAGCAGACGGTAACATGTATTAACGTGTCTATTAACTGTTAGGTCTGTTGGAAACCACTTGCCTAGCTTTACGTTTGTCTTGGGGATGACATTGATTGGGTTGGCATTCGTAATGCTGACATTAGTCATAGGGTCACAATGAGCTTATTGTGAAATTTTTCTATCCGGCATTATGTACTGACGAGTTCATAGTAGGGATTAAATACGTATCTACATGTTTCGATGACAATTTTCACCTCAATATTTACTTATATAGCTAGATTGTTAATAACGTATTTAATATTATTAAACATGTGTTCGTTTTATACAAATTGTAAGGTTTTACCCAGTCGAGTATAGGCTAAATTCTTTTTGCTGTTTTATTTGTTCATAATATTTTATGTACATAAATGATTATACACACGGAAGGTAATTATGTTCCATTAAAATGTATATTTTTTATTGTGTCTTACTACTTAGAGCTTGTGTAAAATCTATTCAGAAATATTAGACCTTGTTTAAGAGAAAGAAATTATTATAAAACAAGGCGTAAAATTGATGTATGCAAAGATACTAGAATAAATTCTAAATTTACGAAATTGAATCATTGCAAGTTTAATCGAACATTTTCCTAACGTATGAGGAAACAATCAGATCAGACATCGGTGACCGAGAGTTACGAGTTTATCCGGCAATTCGGATTGTAGCCGCCGCTAATTGGTTTCCTGCTCATCCCTCGGACCTCTTTCACTAGAGCGACCGGTAATGCCCAATCTAATGAAATTCAGTTAATTGGAATGAATGCGGTATTAAAATGGATCAGTACCTGCGGCCCCATAACCAATCGGCCGATCACCACCCTCCACCGCAGTCACCGATTGTTTCTACTTCAACTCTCCATTCTCGTACACACACCCCTTCGTCGTCCGATTACCGCCACACGACCTAGAGCAAAAGAGGTGTGGTACCTAAGAAGACAAGCGAGGATTGATGTTACGAAGCCAATTTCGTTCACGTGTTCGTTTCATTTTGGAGAACAGAAAAAGAGAACGACCGACTCAGCAATTGTCTCCAGGCGGCGAAATTTCAACTCTCATCAAAGACATTTATTTCAGGTGTGCGTAAATATCAAAGAGGGACTGCAAGTGACAATTGAACATTCGAGTTCTAGAGTATATTATTTGATGAAGTTAAATTACAACAAATATTAGATAACCCCTTACACAGCAATAAATTATGTGCTTGCCTTAATGAAACATATGATGTAGAGAAAATTAGCGATATAATTTTGTTTTAATGTAATTAATTAAATAGACAAACCCAAAAGTATTAATTTTAACGTTTTTCTTCGCAATATGTAAAAAAAAAATGTACATCGGAACATTAAAAGTATGTAAAACTATCTCTATTCCTGTAAATTAAGAATTGTTTATAGAAAATAACGAACTTGTCCTGAAATCGTAACCTGAAAACTACGATTTATATTATAAGTATTTAGAATATTTCTAGATCATAACACAGGCCTGCGATGGTAAAATTGTCTGGATTTTATACAGTGATTTCAATAGATTTTTTGGTGCTGAAAATGGGAAAATTATTTAAAAAATTCCATAACGTAAGGTTTTTTACAACCTGGGGTTTTTTGACCTATCTGCATGTATTAGTCTTTTTGAAAAGGACAATTTTGTTAAACCGTTGATTAAATAAACTATTATAATTTTTTTACTTATGATGATGCAAGAAGTTGATATTCAAAATAAACATACACTAAATTTATGATAAAGAAGTTACAAATAGAAATAATTGAGCATGTCGCAAGACATGACTCATCATCTTCCTGTTACTGCATGTCTACCTCCCCACCTCCACTACAAACATATTCCTATTCTAGACAACACAGTTAGTTCATTCAATATCTTCTTTACAACTGTGGTGTGAATTTGTGTAATTACTTGACATTTGTGATTAGTTGCTGAGTTAATTTAATTTTTATTTTACGAGTTTTTCAAAATTAAATTCCAATGGCATCAAGGGGCTGTGTCAATGTACCCAACTCCTTCTGCTATATTTATGGAAAGTTTACAGTAAAAAACAACAAATAAACATTACAGATTTTGTAAAAAAAGTATATTTTACATATTTTGGTGTGAAGTTAGGAGACCAAGACAAACCTTGGGCTCCTCATAAGGTTTATTCAGTGTGTGTTAAAGAGCTTCGCCAGTGATCACAAGGAAAGAAACAGTCTTTTCGCTTTGGAGTGCCTATGGTTTGGAGAGAACCGATCAATCATAGCGATGATTGTTATTTTTGTTCGTGTGTAGTACACGGATTCAATTTAAAAAACAAAAAGGACATCGTTTACCCAAACCTTCGATCCGCAACACGTCCTATACCTCATGGACCAGAAGTACCTGTTCCTTCACTACCAGATACATTAGATGATGTATCTGATGACGAAATGGTTTCACGTACATGCGCAAGTGAACTGGATGAGGGAAATGATTACTATGATACTGGAAGTGATGAGACAAAACTGTTTGACCAATCTGAATTAAATGATTTGGTGAGGGACTTAAACCTTCCTAAGGACTCAGCTGAGCTTTTAGGGTCAAGGTTGAAAGAAAAAAAATTGTTAGCACCTAGCACAACATTTTACTGGTTTAGGAACAGAGAAAAAGAGTTTGCTCGATATTATTCCGAAGAAGATGCACTAGTTTTCTGTAATGATGTACCCGGGCTCATGGAACAATTCCACGTAGAATATAATGTTTCTGAATTGAGACTCTTTATTAACTCTTCAAAGAGGAGCCTTAAGGCCGTTCTTCTACACAATGGAAGTAAATATGCTTCTGTATCAGTTGAACATTCAGTTCATTTAAAAGAGTGTTACGAAAATCTTGAGCTACTTTTAATTAAAATTCGTTACAAGGATCAAGGCTGGACAATTTGTGGTGATCTGAAAGTTCTTTGTTTGTTACTTGGACAACAAGGCGGTTATACTAAATATCCTTGTTTTTTGTGTGAGTGGGATAGTCGTGATAGAAAGCAGCACTATTATAAAAAGATGTGGCCACCAAGACAAACCTTACAACCTGGAATGAAAACATTGAAAGAAGAATTTCAGTAGACCCGATCAAAGTTTTACTTCCTGCATTACATATAAAACTATGGTTAATGAAACAAGTTGTGAAGACATTAAAAAAAGATGGAGAGTGCTTCAAGTATCTTTGCAGCCAGTTTCCTCGCTTGTCAGAAGCAAAGATAAAGGAGGGTGTTTTTGTTGGGCCGGATATAAGAAAGCTTATGAAAGATGAAAATTTTGAATCTAAAATGGAGGAAGCAGAAAAACAAGCATGGATAGCCTTCAAAAATGTGGTTACAAATTTTCTTGGCAACAAAAAACATGAAGATTATAAAAATATTGTGCAAAATATGTTAGAAAAATTTAAAACCTTAGGCTGTAACATGAGTTTGAAGGTGCATTTTCTAGATTCGCATCTCGACTACTTCCCTGAAAATCTTGGTGCAGTAAGTGAGGAGCAGGGGGAAAGGTTCCACCAAGACCTAAAAGAAATGGAGAGAAGATACCAAGGAAGATGGAATATAAGCATGATAGCTGATTATTGTTGGATGTTAAAAAGGGATGGTCCACTACGAGATTACAGAAGAAAAAGCACAAAAAGGAGTATGGAAAGACAAAGAAAAAGATATTATAAGGACTTGTAATGACATAAACAGTATTTTACTGTTTCTTTTCATTAGATTTAATGATATTTGTAAGTAATTTTGTTTTTTATATCCTTTGTAAATAAATTCAAAATGTAACTAAAAATTATTTTTAATTTAAAAAAAATATAATTTGAAGCCTTTTTGTGAAAAATCTTTACGTGATGGAGAAAAATAGAGTTCATATTTGGATTCAGCGTCCAAAAACACATAAGAATCAGCTATCAAATTTAAAACAATTTTTAGAAAGTTAAAAAACGCAGGCCTGTGTAATTCAACATTGGAATATAATTATTCTCGAACAGCATGGTATTCAATCAAGGCAGAAGCATCGAAACTATCGTAATTTACTCGTTTACCAACTTTTTATTTCTGAATCGATTAAGAAGAATATCCAAGTTGACTCAGTTTACATGGACCCTCAGGAGGTTGATGATAAATCGATATTACTTCGACTGTTTGGTTATCAATTAATTTAAAAATAAAATTAAATCTACCAACACTTTATACTAACAAAAAACTTACTAACTAGAGCATTATTTGTAAATATTCTTTCTACACTTCTACTTACTACACGACGCTATTTTATTCGAATTTTTCATAGAAAAAATTCGCCCTCAAGTAGGAATCGAACCCACGGCCTCTGGCATGCCGGACCATTGCTCGACCACTGAGCTGTTGAGCCGTGAATTAGAAACTTTTATGGGAATGCTTTGAGTTACATCAAAGGAAAAGATGAATATATCTTGCCCGTAGTACGGCAGTTGTACAAATTAATTGCGTTTTCGCGAAGCAATGTAATTGTAAATATTCTTTCTACACTTTACGACGCTATTTTATTCGAATTTTTCATAGAAAAAGTTCGCTCTCAAGTAGGAATAGAACCCACGACCTCTGGCTTGCCGGACCATTGCTCGACCACTGAGCTGTTGAGGCGTGAATTAGAAAGATATATTAATCTGTTTCCTTTGATGTAGCTCAAAGCATCCCTATAAAAGTTTCTAATTCACGCCTCAACAGTTCAGTGGTCGAGCAATGGTCCGGCAAGCCAGAGGTCGTGGGTTCGATTCCTACTTAAGGGCGAATTTTTCTATGAAAAATTCGAATAAAATAGCGTCGTAAAGTGTAGAAATAATATTTATAAATACATTACTTCGCGAAAACGCAATTAATTTGTACAACTGCCGTACTACGGGCAAGATATATTAATTTTTTCCTTTGATGTAACTCAAAGCATCCCCATAAAAGTTTATAATTCACGGCTCAACAGTTTAGTGGCCGAGCAATGGTCCGGCAAGCCAGAGGTCGTGGGTTCGATTCCTACTTGAGGGCGAATTTTTTTTTTTTTAAATTCGAATAAAATAGCGTTGTAAAGTGTAGAAAGAATATTTACAATTACATTACTTCGCGAAAACGCAATTAATTTGTAGAGCATTATTTATTATTTAAGAAGCAGTTTGTAAATCATTGACATTTCTTGGAGGTTGGAATCGACACCATGGATTGGCCAGCAAGAAGTCCAGACCTCTATCCAATAGAGTAGTTTAGGACATGTTTGGCAAACCTCTGCAAGATTATCTGAACGAAACCAACAACCTGGAGAGGTAGGGCTCTGCCTTGTGGAAATATGGAATGGATTGGAGCAGAATGATATAAGCTCGCTTATTTTGAGTATGATTAGTCAATGCCAAGCCATTATTAGAAGCAGAGGTGGAAATACTCTGAGGCCATTTCATTAAAAATATTTTTTCAAAATTTTTCCTTTTTCATTGCTTTTCACTGTGTATTAATTTGTAAAGGCTAATTTATCAAAATATTAAACAAAGATTATTTATTAAAGGTTGTTAATTATCAAAGAATCGAATATACTTCTTTATCATATACTGTAGTTTTACAAAGAATTCCCTAGTGGTGGCTCAATTTCTTGGAGCAATATACATTTGACTGGAAAAATACTTGTTTCGATGTTAGATTCAAAACATTCCAGATTACCCTTGTATTTTGTTTTTTATAAATTAGATACGTTTGATAAGTAGCAATTACATGTTCTTTTCCCTGTTTTTCTTCATTGTTTGCAGAAATATTCCCAGCATCAACTGCAACATTCTTGTATGGCGCTTATTAAAACATGAAGACGCATGCATTTTTATGCACGTAATTGAACTTATGAAAAAGAAATATAACATATATCTTCATTGTTTCGTGTATAAATATATATATATATATATATATATATATATACGTCTTCTTTAAAAAAAATATTTAAACTTCTGCGTCAATAACAAAATTGGGAAGTGTACGGCCAATGTAGTATTTCTACATTACATTGTGCATATGTGTTTTTAAATAAACTTGACCTTTAACTATAGAATACATTACTACGCTACAATATGTTTGCGTAGCAGAAATAAATGATACACATATTGTGATATTGTGTATACAATTTAAACTAAACATTTTAACACAGTTTATGTCTATGAAAGTTTTATACTGTTCATTCACTTTAATTTAAAAGGAATACCTGTGTTTCTTCTTTCTTGCTTGTGGAGCTTCTGTTCGCTCTTATTGATGATTTCCTCCGTTCTTGTCGCGTATTTGCCCATTTTCTTGATTTTGACCTGCTAAACTGTAGGTTTCTTTTCTTCCGTGGTTCGTTCCGGATTTCCACTTGGTTTTTTCCAGCCTTAGATCGTCCTGTGATAAGGCTGTGCCGTAAGTGGCTGGCAAGGATCGCCATGTAACAACCTGTGCCCTAAAGGGGCAGGCATGGATCGCCATGTGATAAAGGTGGGGCTTAAGCCCTAAGGCAGCATTGCCTTGTGATGTGGGCCGTTGGGCAGCCACACAGAATAGCAGGTAGGGTGACTTATCGTCGTAAATGATACGCACAACGTTCGGGTAACATCTTATCATTTAATCAACACTTAGAACTGGTTAACAAACTATGTACATTATTATAAATTAGATATAACTATTACTATTACAGATATTGTCTGTCTAGATCTCTATCAGATTCTGAATGTCTTTTACTTATACTACAGTCTATATATATAATAGAGGAAGTCCTCGGAGAGTTAATTAGGACATAACAAACCCTGGCATACCGCAGTATGTATATATAACATATATACATCTGAGGTCGTGTTTGTTAAACACACCGTTCTTGTATTAAAGAAGAACGAGGTTGTAGCCTTGTCCGAGAGTATTTGCGTATACATGCATATTGCGTTATTACAGCCCTCATAACATGAATAAAATGGCGTTTTAAATTAATGTCTGTAGCTGCAAGAGAGCAAGTTAACTCTCTATTATACTGTTCTGTGATGTTGGATATCATTCTGTTTTTATTACTATTATTGGCATGATACAAATAATAAAATGATAATTCAATTATAATAATACCGATATTATCACGACGAGATTAATTCAAAACCGTATTGTTGGAGGTATACTGTAATTTAACACCACTAAGTACATCGTGATTGCTGGTCTTAAAGCGTATTTCCGTTGTTTGCTTAGGGTAATGCAGGAATCTACTGCTAAGTGCCGAACAAACATTGTGGTTGGAATTCTCCTTGTGCACGTCTGTCTTAGAGAGTAACGATACTAGCGCTTGTATCAGCTACTGTTTATGCATGTGTGTTTGCCGGCATAGGTGTGTGTGTGTCGTCTACGTTTATTCGCTATATGAGAATTCATTCCGTAATAAAACGAGATTCTGCGAATAATCCGCCTGCCATCGTTAAACCGTTACCTAAACCCGAACAAACGTTGTATAAGTAAAATAGAAAAGAATGCCGAGCACTCGACTACCTCAATACCCAAAATGTACGCATCAAACTCACAATGACTAAATAGCTTTACTTTGCTCGACTTGCAATGCGCTCATGCAAACTGCGTGAACGAGGAAGTGATTGCCGAACGATATAAGTCCCTGAACCCGTAGCTAAACGACTCTCCGAAGATTGCAGATTAGATATTTCTCAAAAGAGTTTTGCTACTGCCATGCCGTTCCTAAATCGACTTTTTCGAAACCGAATCGGAACGATTTCGTTCCCCGCGCCGCTCGTCCCGCCCCCATCCCTCGAGCTCGCAGTGTATTGCTTATTCGAGCCGAGATAATGTGATAGCTTTTGCGGGCTCGAGTATACATCACTTGCCAATTGCCCGACGCCTCCACTTATCTGATTACACCTTTTATTCACACTCCATTTGTGTACGGTTTATATTAGCCGCCGCGAAGGCATTCGGCCGCTTTTGTCTTCGAAAGGGAAATACACAGTTGTCAATCGATGTATTTTGCTGAATCGAAACGGCAAAACAAATCTATCAATTTCGTAATGGACATTTTATGTTGTGTAATTATCTCGGATGTTCTTTGTTACAATGCTGCGCAAATGACGCAAAACTGCTTTAACTATATTCGAAAGTAATCTCGAAAGAAACCAAATTAAGCGAATTAAATTCTTTGGCTTTACATTTTTGATTTAAGCAGGGTGTATAAATAGTAATTTAAGTAGGTGTATTCCAGTTTACTGGTATGAAAAAATTGATTTTTTTGTGTTGTTCTGTCTTTTAAACGTTCCGCTCTAAAGTATAAATCTGTAAAAGATAATAGTAGAATTTGTCTAGAGATTTAAGCATGTGGTTATGTAAACATTACATTTATCAATCTCAAAATATTTCCCTGAAGTCTCTTACTGAATTGAAGGTCATAAACAGCATAAAGAATTTAGAGGTTATGACCGCTAGTCATAGCTTCATACCAACATATTGTTTCTTTTAGACGCTGCTCAGTCGAGCATGTTAACAATAAGAAAAGAAATTTAAAATAATATAATATAATGAAATAATGATGAGCATCAAAAGTTCAGAACGGGTGTAGCATGCTAAAATAAAGTTTATTAATATAATGATGTTTCATTAACCTACGATAGACAGGGTACTATTTATACAAAAAGAAAATTAGAAACAGTATTTCTTGATGTATCATTAACCCTTTAAGTGACAAAAGACAGTGGGTGCTAGAAAATGTCTAATTTTTTCTTCCCAGTCAGTTGGAGTATCTTTAATAATTTTTTGCAAACAACTTTTTCGGACATTAAAAAATTTTTACAGTGTGGGAAATATACAAGCTGTCCCGTGTCGTTATGTTAAAATTTTAGGAGTGTAAAGTAGACTTCATTTCAAGTAACAAAAACGCAAAACCTGTATATTCATTTTTATTTGTTTCAAAGTTACAGATCTATGAATGTGATTGTCAGATCATGAAAAAAATGTAATCCTAAAGTCAATACAAACTGATTTTATTTAAAAAAAGTTATACGATTCAATAACAGGCCTGTGATTGTTAACGTCGCATAATAAAATGTTATCCTAAAATAAATAAACACGTGTCGTAGTGCATACAGTAATTTCTTGGAGATCTACAAAAAAGAGTACTGGAAATTTATTTATGATAAAGAAGGTTCTTACTTATTTCGTAAGTGCTGAACCATGAATACCATACAATAAACAAATGTTCAGATGACTGTTAACGTTGCATTTTTTAATAAAGGATTATATTACGTTTCAGTTCACACAACAGCTTATTAGTGAGTGGACACGTTTTCATTATTCAAAATGCCTTACCGATTTTCTTCCCAAGAGTATGCGGACATGCATTTTGTGTATGGCTACTGTAACGGCAGTGCACGTCAAGTAGTTATTGAATACCGATATCGGTTTCCCGATAGGTGCATTCCTCATTACAGAACGTTTCTGGAAATACACAGACAATTTCGGGAATGTGGACTGCGTGATTATCTTTTCGACCGAGGAGTAAATTTGCCAGCAGGCTTAGAGGAAGAAGCTGTAGTTATTGTTACAAGAGATCCAACTCTCAGTGTACGTCGAATCGCTAGACAACTTAGGAGTACCACGAACGACAGTTCGGTGAATTTTAAAACGTGAGGGCTTATATCCATATCACTATCGCAGGGGACACTGTTTGCTTGAGGCAGACCACTATGCTCGTCTAGTATATTCTACCTGGATATTAAGACAGTCACGGCTTCATTTTAGTTTCCGCAGAACAGTCCTCTGGACAGATGAATCTACGTTCACGAGAAGTGGTGTTACAAATCTGAGAAACCTGCACAGGTGGTCATCAGAAAATCCGAAAACTATACGCCCATCTAAATTTCAACAAGAATTTTCTATTAACGTTTGGGCGGCCCTAATCGATGGCTTGCTGATTGGTCTTGTCGTTCATCCTGGGAGGTTAAATGCGTACAATTACCTTCAATATATTATTGACGAACTGCCACGTCTTTTAGAGAATGTCCCACTGAATGTTCGACGAGACATGTTGTTTCACATGGATGGGGCACCACCATATTTCGGAATTGCTGTCCGAAATTGGGTTAACGTCAATTTTCCAAGATGGATTGGTCGAGGTGGTCCTGTTGCATGGCCACCCAGATCACCCGATCTTAATCCCCTTAACTTTTATTTATGGGGGTACATGAAAAATTTAGTCTACGCGCAAGTTTCGAACACAAGAGAAGAGTTTTTCGATCGTATTCACCTGGCTGCCGGGCAAATCCGACAAAACAAGTATGAAATTCGGATAAGTACTTCTTCTGTTGGCTTGCGGGCACAAGCTTGTATTCAACAAGGAGGTGGACATTTCGAAAATATTATTAATTGAACTTTTTTAAATAAAATCAGTTTTTATTGACTTTAGGATTACATTTTTTTCATGATCTGACAATCACATTCATAGATCTGAAACAAATAAAAATGGATATACAAGTTTTGCGTTTTTGTTACTTGAAATGAAGTCTACTTTACACTCCTAAAATTTGAACATAACGAACATAACATAAGTTTTGTAAAATTCACTGGGTGAATAATTTCCCACTAAATAAAAACATAAACAAATTGCGTTAACTATTTATTTCAAAATTAATTATAATATTTATAATTATAAATATTTTCACAAGTTTAATTTATTGATTAATTATACTTTGAAAGTTCCAAAGCAGTTTTTACACAAGGCAACTTGACATTTGGTGCAAATCATATTGCTACGTTTCTCTTCCTCTTTGGTGCTGTAATGTCGACAGCGACGATACGTAGGTATCTTTTGAGGCATTGGTCTCCCACATTTGTCAATCTAATTTTGTTTTGTAAGGTTTCACTTTCATTGGGACAGTTTTTCTTTTTTTCCTACTCCGCTAACGAGGACATATCCTGTTGTTTTTCTTTTACAGTAGGTACTAATCAATTTATTTACAATTATAGATGGGAATTGTAAGTTAGATACACATTTAGTATAATTTTTTTAGTTTCTAGTTTATATAAAATATAACTGTTCCCTAAACAACACTTGAATAAGTAAATAAATATCAGAATAATTGAAACATACATGAGTAGGTAAACCCCACCAGTTTTGTATAATACAAAGGTATTTTTAATAATATAAAATATTATTAAAAATCTGGTGTGAAGAACACAAATGCAGGTTCATTAATAGTGAACCTGCATTTGTGTTCTTCACACCAGATTTTTAATAATATTTTATATTATTAAAAATACCTTTGTATTATACAAAACTGGTGCGGTTTACCTACTCATGTATGTTTCAATTATTCTGATACATTACACATGCGGTTAAGCCGTAGTATGAGTGAAGGCACAAACAAAATGCAGTTTTCTAGAGAGTTTGGCTGTGCTAACCTTTGGAAGGGCGTCGTTACTTCACATTAATTATGTGGACGGTATGCGAGGTACTTCGGCTGTCTGACAACAGGTAGAGCCTAATTTACTTCTGCGCTCGGTCTGGATAATTACGGTGATAGGGCGAGGTGGTTCTTTTCTGTGAATGTGTCTGGAAATATCCTTTCTCCAGCAGGGGCGTACCGATGAGCTTGTAGAAAAGCGAAATACGTAAATACGTCTCTGGGGATAGGATATATTCGGACACGTTCACAGAAAATATTAATAGTGAACCTGCATTTGTGTTCTTCACACCAGATTTTAATAATATTTTATATTATTAAAAATACCTTTGTAAATAAATATCTTCATCCATTAGCTTCTGGATTTTTGATTGATACAATAGTAGGACACCATTTCTAGAAGTTCCCCATTGTTTAGCTACGCTCACAAATTTTTTTCTGTTGTTAACAATTTTTAACATTTTAGCTGAGCCGAGTGAATTTTAGCAAAAAGTTCAGCGCGAGTTTGTAAAATTATATGTACTAAGCAAATTTGAACGCAGTAAAAGTAAAAATAATTTAGATATGTTTGAAAAAGGGCAAATTTATCGCACTATCGAATCTAACCCAAAAATTAAAATTTAGTTTCATGTGTAAATTTGACATTTATTTGATAGAAAAGATACCAATGACAATTACATAATGAACTAATAAACGTTATATAATAGTTTTAGTAACTAACGTACCTTTAACTCTAATTAATTATTGCAATATCTCTAGATAAACATCATACTAACTACTAAAATGAACATTCAGTACAAATAAGGGAATACGCTTTTTTCACACGCTTCCGTAATACAAAAAACTGCCACTAGATGGCGTTATTGGTTATTATAGTTCGATGTATTCATATGGGAGAAATACATTCCAATGGAAATTTCTGAGCAGTTATAAATGTGGTGGGAAATTATTATCCCAGTAACACTTAAAGCACTCAGTATTCAAAAAATGATTATAAATATTCTGACTGATAGAGCAATCAAACTATCTGATGTTCAATATAGAAAAGATAACATCAAGGAAATTAAAATGATTTTAACAGATAATAACGTTCCACTACAATTTATAGAACAAACAATTAAAAAAAAGAATCCACAAAATATACAACACCACAGACAGCAATAACAATTTGAGCAATGGAACAATATATCACGACCAGAAAAAATCAAATATAAATCGAGAAACACACATCATTTATGAATACCATGTCGCGACTGCTCTAGCTGTTACATATCTTTTAAAGAAAATGGGTTTGAAGTCTAATGAATTGATAATGTTTTGTTCGACATGTTTCACTACCAGATTTGCGATAGGAGCAGCTAAAGGAGAGCTCATGACAATACCATATGTTTGTAAAAAGAGTTTTCGTATTGAAAATATGTGTTATCAAGACAAAAATGTACACCTTTAATAAATTCATTTTTACTTAGGGTATGTGCATGGATTAACTTCATCCCATTTAGACCCTATTATATGTATTGGTAGATTTGTAGGAATGTTAGTGCTTTAAGATTCTACATCAGGTGATATTATTTTATGATCAGTTGGTACTTTTTGTTCTTTGGTGAAATTTTGAAATTGCCATGAGTCTATGGTATGATACTCCTAATATTTTTCCTAACATCTTAGATATGCTGTCACCCAGTAATTTTGCGATATTATAGGTAGGGTCTTGTATGTTTGATACTATCGGTCTTAAAGGGATATTATTTTTGTGGATTTTTGGTAATCCATATATTGATGGTGATTGGGAATTAAAAATGCTAAGTTTGTTTCTAGTGTCGGAATCTATTAGGTTCTGTCTATGCCATTTATTTATTAACCCTTAACTGTGCTGGTGAAATAAGCTAACACTTATCTGCTGGTGGGGTCCGTCCGAACCCCAATTTCCAGTTGATAAAAACAAAAAATGTTTACATTGCTTATTTATTTTTCTAAAGAAATACAACAAACAGTAATATTTATAAGCGATTAAACGTTATTAAAACATATATTGCAAACTAAACTGGTGTGATCTGGGCAAATGTGTTTGCCGCATTTTTTGCATACACTCTTAACCTTTCGGTCTTTGTCCCTGGAGCAGAGATCGCATCGCTTTTTTCGTGTTGGCTCATTGTTCGTAAAGGTTGTAGGTAGCTCTTTACCCAACTGCTTGCAAATTATTGTTTGCAGTTCACGCGGTAATCGGCTGAGATTTCTTCGTTGCATATGCGCAGTAATGAGGCTTTTTCCGAGGCTTACCAGGAAATGTCGCCTTTTAAATGTTTCTTCTCGCCCACAGTTCAATACTACCATACTATTTACACCTGCTATATTTATCATAGCGTAAAAAATTACCATGGGCCAACGCCTGGTACGTCTAGCTACTGAATAATTGGCGCATAACTGATCTAATACATCTACGCCAACTTTGGTCCTATTATAATCATTGATCATATCAGGTTTTCCATTATCAGTGCTTATTTTTTTATCGTTGTGCATGGTAGATATCAATGACACCGATCGGTTTTTTTTAGGCACATATGAAGCTATTGTTATATCATTGTTATGTCCAAATATCGTAGAACCCACTTGTCTCCTTCTGTTAGGCTTAAACTCAAGTGGTAATTGCGGTTTGTTGATTCTTATAGTTCCTAAAAGGGTCAAGCCTTGTTCTCTCAGTTTGTTACATAACTCGACTGACGAGAACCAATTATCAGTTGTGACATTCCGATTTGTGTTTTGTATGGGAGGTATGATCTTTAGGACGTCGCGGGTTGGTACAGATACTTTATCTATTGATACTGTATTTTCCTTGCCAGTATAAACAAATGCATTACACAGGTAGAAAGTACGTGCATCGCAGAGGCACATAATTTTTAGACCATACTTCGCCGGTTTCTTGGGCATGTACATTTTAAATGAACATCTGCCTCGAAATGGTACATCTCATCGATGGTGAGATATTCTCCTGGAGTATATAAAGATTCACAATTCGCAATAAAAATATTCCAACATTCCTGTATTGCAGCCAATTTATTATGCTCTTTTCTTTGATCTCTTGTAAGTGCATCATCAAATCGCAAACATGACAAAATAAACAGAAAACGAGTTACACTCATTGTAGCCCGAAAAACATCCCGAACAGTTCCATCATTGGCAAATAAAGCAGATATATCCTCGTGATTAGATTTCATAACACCTGATAGATATAAAAGACCAAGGATAGCGTTTAGTTCAATCATATCCAGTTCAGCTGTGTACGATGACCGAGGTACTTGAAATTGCTCATGTCTGTTCCTTATTTTCACATTTGTATGCAACAAGATGGTCTCTAGCATATTATCAGTAAAAAATAACTTCCAGACTGCTGTAATGTCATTTTTATCGATATTTTTGGCTCTCCCTTTGGGGCCTGGTAGATGTATAATCAGATTGTGAGTGCGAGTACGTGAACGACTTTTACATGCCTTCTGCCATTTAAAATTTTTATCCTTACCATAAAATACATTACTATCATCGGAATCGTTATCAAAATGGCTTTCATCGCCATCTGAAGAAGCTTCTGAATTTGTTTCATGATCGCTAGCTTGAAATTCGTTTTCTTCAGCTGCGCTTTCTTAATCGGAATAAAAATTTGGATCATTCGCTATTTCATTTAATTCTGATTCAGTCAAAGGTCTACTCCACTCATTCATTGACATGGTAAAATTGACAAAAATACACTAAAAATAATGCATTATATAGTTAGGTTTTTGAAGAGCTAATCATAATTTCACTGTACACTTACGTGTTGGTGGGGTCTTTAAAGATTCGAGGTCTTATAATTTTCAAAATAATTTAGCTGTTGACTTTACAGCTACACATGTCTCTTATAACTAACCTAATTTAAGATTACGTTGACCCACAACGCCATCTGTTTAACACTCTAAAGAATGCTAACAGAAAACTATACCGCCAGGTCCGGACCCCACTAGCACAGTTAAGGGTTAAGATACTACTTTCTGTCAAATTTTTTCTGTTCAATTATTTCCTTCTTTATTGTTTAATGAATAAATTCATTAAGCAAACAAAAAAGTTATCCAAGACAATCCCTCACATTATAATAACAACAGCAGATAAATCAAGTGAAACAGTGTTCATTCTTAAAGAGAAATATGAAAAAAAAATAGGGAAACTATTAGGCGATAAGTCCACAAAAGAAAGGAATAATCCAACAGAAAAAATTTTCTGAAGAAATGAAAAGACATGAAGTAATTGTAAGCAGTTACAAGGAGAATGCGTCGAAAAATTAAATAAGATTTTGCTAAAAAGTTTGTGCTTTGTTGTATATCAGTGTTTTTCAACCTGTGGGTCGCGGCCCCCTGGGGGGTCGCGAAGTCTTGTAGGGGGGTCGCGAGAGGTCGAGAGTACTCATTAAAAAAATCAATAAATTTTAAAAAGGTAGATATATTAAAAAAAAGTTAACAAAATGATACTCGTTATGTTATTTATACAAACACATTAACAAAAAATAAAATCTTCGAGTACTCGTTCATTTTAATGTGAAGGTTGCGCTTGAGTTTGTTCAATCAATTTCTCCCATCGTGGATCCGTTTATGCAACTTTAAGTATTAAATCGTTTTTCAAATTTAAGCAATTTCTTAGTTTACTTTTTATTTGGGCCGTTGATGAAAATGCCAACTCGCACAAGTACGGGGTAGAAAATGGAATCAAACACTTCAAAGCCTCGGTTAACAACCGAGGCTTTGAAGTGTTTGATTCCGGGTATTCTGTTTTTCTTTTTAACCAAACGGTATCCAAATTTTCAGACTTGAATTCCAAGTGTAACATCCCATCGGCAGATAATTCCAGCAGATTCTCTTTGAGCTTAGTTGATAAATTTGCCTCATTTGTAGCTGCATTTAAAACGGATTTAAGATCCATCTTTGCCCAGTGTTATCCGATATCTCTTGCACTGAGAAGTAATGACACAATTCTTTCTTCAAATTATCTAACACCATTTTCATACCAGATATATATGAGTTCATGTTTATCTCGCTTCTGACTTCTTCAATGAAAGACTGTGTCGACAAAAATGAATCAAAGTTGTTTTGATTTATAGATGATGGCCACAATTCAATTTTTTTTATAAAGCCATGGAGTTTGTCTTTTGCTGTAATGACATTTTCATCCCGCCCTTGAAGACTTTTATTCAAGTTATTTAAATGCTCAAATAAGTCAGAAAGAAAAGACAATTTCAAAAGGAATTCCGGGTCAGAAATGAATTCAGAGTAATGTGACTTGGCTTGTTGTAAATATACTAATAGTTCAGCGCGAAGTTCCATAACTCTGGTCAGTACTTTGCCTTTTGATAACCACTTAACTTCTGTATGGTAAAGCAAATTGCGGTGTAGTGCCCCCATATCTTCACAAATGATTAGAAACAATCGAGTCTGCAACGCTTTTCCTTTAATAGAATTTACAATGTTAATAATAATATTTAGAACTTGACTGTATTCTTGTGGCAAAGTTTTGGCTGCAAGAGCTTGGCGATGGAGAAAGCAATGCATCCAACAAGCGTTTGGCATCTGTTCTTTCAGTCTAGCAATAAATCCACTCTTCGCACCAGTCATGGCTTTTGCTCCGTCACTACAAATAGCAACGCATTTTTGTGCTTAATCGATATTCATATCTTGCGTAGCTTCAAGAAACGTGTCATGCAAGCACTGACCTGTAGTATTTTTGGGTAGTGCCTTGCAAAATAGTATTTCTTCCATTCATATTTCATTGGATTCAAAACGCACAAAAGCTACAAACTGCGCACAGCCCGCAATATCCGTTGATTCATCAAATTGCAAGGACACAAAAGAACTGTTCTTAATTTTTTCTATGACTTGATCACGAACGTCAGTCGCCATATTTCTTATCCTGCGTTGAATGGTATTGTCAGAGAGAGGTATACTTTTGAGCTTTTCGACCTCTTGCTTGCCGAACATAATCTCTGCTATATCTAAAGCCGCTGGTAAAATCAAATTTTCGGCAACACTGTGAGGTTTTCCTGCTTTAGCTACACGAAAAGCTACTCGATAACTAGCGAGCAACGCTTTCTCATTTAGGTTGGACATTTGTCCTATAGCAGTTTTTTGATGTTCAAGACCTTTTAATTTTCGCTCAAAAAATTCCACGGGTTAATTTTTTTCATTAGGATGTTTTCTGTTTAGGTGGCGTACCAACTTCGATGGCTTCATGCTTTCTCTTGACAAAGTTGCAAAGCAAATTACGCACTGCGGTTTATTCTCAATCACAGTAAACCCAAATTTCAAATAATTGTCGTCATAAAGACGTTTTTTCTTTATTCCATTACTGCCGCTAGACTTAGACGTTGATGGTTCTGATGATCTTTTCAGGAATTTACTCATTTTCAATTATAACAAACAACTCAAATAAATACGTAAAACAAGTATTCGCGCTCATCAAACAACTAAGCAGCAGACGACACGACCACTTGCTTCGTGGTCTTGCACTCAACTGCCGTGGCCGCGGTCAACCGCCCTATTTATGGGCCAGCGCATTCTAGCGAGAATCATCTCGAAGCGCAATGAAACGTCTCGAAACTTGTGGACCTTTAGCGCGGGCCGTGGAGCGCGCGGGGGACTAGCAGCGCCATCCGTTGGTAACACTCGGAACCTGTACTAGTTCCGAGTGTTACCAACAGACGGCGCTGGGAGTCTCGGCCCTAACAATATGTTTGTACTTGTTTGTTAGTTATCAATTGGCCACGTATTCGATTTAAAATTATATGTTTTACGCACTTAATTATATCTTTATATCCGAATCCTAATAACGCAAACGCCTAAAATTTTAGTATGGATTAAATATTTTTAACATACATGAAAAAAAAGGGTCGGGTGTTGGGAAATATTTTTTGATACTAGGGGGGTCGTGTCATGAAAAGGGTTGAAAAACACTGTTGTATATAACCAAATTTTTTTTGCCAAATAGTTATACCAATGTATAGTTTTAAGAACTATCTAATCCTAGTCTAAGGTCTTTGCGCTTACATGTTAAATAATATCATCCCTTTATCAGCATAGACCATGTAAATACATTGAGGTGAGTTTAAACTTAACAAAATTTATGTCATACCTATAAATAACCTTTCAGCAGTTAATTTTCTTAACATCATCTATCGAACTTGTGATTAAAGACGGAAAAGACAAAAGTGTTGGTGGAGGAACGTGAGATCTATCCAGCACTGTGAATTGCTCGAGTGTGAAAATTTAGAATAAAATAAGTAGACAAAGAAGTTCCACAAAAAGGAAGTAATTTTCATTAAAACTTGTGCGAATCCTGACGCCAGCAGCTATTGTTTTTATTTAATTCGACGGTATGTCGTCTTTTGCAAATTTTCACAACCAAATAAAATATAAAGTTACAATCTTCTCTCTGAAATTGCGAACTTTTCGAGTAACACGATATTTAATTTAATTTCAAAAGAATTTCGATATAAATGGAAATTTACTTTAAACATATGAACATATATACAGAGTGAAACGAAAGATCTATATCTACTTACTGTACTCAAGTCTGTAATATGTAGAAAATGCAAGCTTACGACTTTCAAAATGATTTTTAAACTATTATTAAAGAAAATAGAAAGAAAAATTGACAAAAATTTCAATAAATGAAGAACGTAAATTAATTAAATTCAGCTATGTATTATTAATTGTAAAATATTGTTCATTAAATTAAATATTCAGACGGGAGACAAAATTTTTTAATTGAGGAACGTGAGATCTATCCAGCACTGTGAATTAAGGTTCATACTACCTCTAAAGGCAGCAACACAAATTCCAGAGGACACAGACCGAAATTTAATTTTGATGCCTTATACCAGGGGTGGCCAAACTTTTGACCTCTAAGGTCTACTTGTGTTCAAAAATATTTCTTGCGGGCGACTCTAAGGTAGAGTTTACAAAAGAGAAATAAAACATTTTAGCGATAAGTTAGTAAGTATTTTTCTATTATATATATTGAAAACAAAATACATAATGTTCATTCTGTATTAGGGTTTTGGGTGGATATTTGGCACTGCATATTCTCCACAAGTTTATTATATTGAGGAGTGTATGAAGTAACTGCGATGCGCAAACAGGAAGTTAAGTGGGCATCTGTTAAACGAGAACGATGTTTGTTTTTTATTGTATTCATAGTAGAAAATGTCGATTCGCAAAGATAGGTAAACCGAAAAACGAAGTCAAATATAAGGCAACCTTTCTTAGGCATGGGAACTTTTCTTTGCAAATCAGTTTCCAAAAATCAGTATTACTGCCAAATGCTCTTGCTTTCAGAAATATGTCGCATCTCATTTTAATTATTTCTTCTTCCACCACAACAGATTCAGAATCAGTTAACTTGCCGATTTTTGCAGTCAAGCTGTGAAGGTAATTGCTTTCATTAAAAGGGAATGTCTTGAAACTTAGCACTTCTTTGAGAGCGAAGAAATCCAAATACCTTCTTTCGAACTCCAGGTGCAAGTTCTCCAGCTGTCTGGCGAAAGTTTCAAAGTCCCGATTTGAGTTGTGCGTGCATTCTTCTTCCTTGTTTTTATAGTTTCTTAGTTCACCTCGTCTTAATTGAGATGCATGCACTTGAATTTAACTTTTAAATGTTTTAATCAAAGTTGTCATATCAATCACATTCCTGTCTTTTCCTTGAACATTTAAGTTCAACTGATTGAGTTTCTCCGTTATGTCACAAAGAAAGGCGAGCTTCATGAGCCATTTTTCATCTTCAAGCTCAGGTACATTTTCTTCTTTCGAATGGATGAATGTTTTGATTTCTGGCAGTAATTGGCGAAACCTCTTCACGGCTAAGCCACCTAACATCTGTATTTAGCAAAAGATCCGAGTGTTCGGCTTCAGTTTCTTCAAGTAATGCTCGAAATTGACGCCTTTGCAAACTTCTGGCTCGAATAGAATTAACTATTTTAAAGGCAATTTTCATGATAATATCCGAGTCAAGAATTTTAGAGCACAAAACTTGCTGGTGTATGATGCAGTGATAGTTGGTGAAACTTGGAATGTTTTCATCATTTTTACACAATGAAATAAAACCAACTCTTTGTCCCAGCATAGCGGGTGCTCAATCTGTCGTAATAGCAACTATTTTGTGAATCGGAAACTCAGTTTTTTCTACAAAATCTTTAAAAGATCTGTAGATATCCTCACCTCTTGTTTGCCCCTTCAATGGAATCATCGTCAATAATTCTTCTTTTGACGTCATATCTTCAAAAACTAGACGCACGAAAATGCATAATTCAGCAGTGTCCGTCACATCGGTGGATTCATCGAATTGTAGTGACAAAAAACTACATTTTTGCAAGTCTTCCTTAAGCAATTGTTCCAAATTTCCACTTAAGGCTTCACTTCGTCGTTTCGTGACAGAGAAATGGCATTTATGGCTGAAATAATTTCTTTCTTATTTTTAAAGTCATTAAACAGTACTTCTCCAGCTCTCTGCTTAGCTTCCTTGATCATTTCTCCATCTTCAAAAGGTTTCTTTCGTTTTATCAATATTTCCGTAACAGCAAATGACGCCAGTGTAGCAGCTTTTGATTTCAAGTCTGGTATCGTAAAAAAAGATTGTTGCGCACTTAAGCTGCTTTTTAATTCTCGTACTTTTACCTTCCGAATTTCATTGCCAAATGGAAAATCTGTGGCGTATTTGGAATGTGTAGTTTTAAAGTGCCTTTCCACATTTGCTCTTTTCGGTAATTCTACACTTGAATTACAAATTAGGCACACACATTTGTCGTTGACCATAACGAAAAAAAAATTTTCTTCCCACTCACTGTGATAATGGTAAGTCTTACTTTTTTTTGCACTTGAACCAGATGGCACACTCATTTTGATTAAATAAAAGTCACAAACTCACAAAGGTCCCTACGTTACTTAGTATTGTTACGCCGCTACCTGACGAATTTCACGTGAGGAACGATGTCGACCGAGAGTTCGGTATTCACAGTCACAACGCATACGTCTATCCAAACGCACTCAGTCCAGGACTCTTCACGCACTTTTTATCGTTTCGTATCGCTTCTGAATTCAAACTGACTGGCTGTGGCTTCCGCCAGCTATTTATATTATATGATAGGATTAGCGATATCTAGAAATTTCGAGAAACAACTCGCGAACCCACACAGCGTTCGCTCGCGCGTCTTCACGAGTCTTCCATCGCCGCCGTCGATATTGTTCTAGGCAAGCCAGTACTACCTATAGATGGCGTAACTTGCACTGCGCTACGACCAAAGCGCGTGGGTAGTTATTGGCGCGAATACACTTGATTTTTTTTGTCTTCTTTTTCAGTTTATGTATTTATCTCTTGGGGGCTACCTAAATCGCCTTCGCGGTCGACCGGTAGACCGCGGTCGACCTCTTGGCCACCCCTGCCTTATACTAATGCAAAGGCATATTTTCAAAAAAACGGCGAAATAATCATTACCCCTGAAAGATTGTGCGATTTGGGTTGCGAAACTCCAAGAATAAATTATGAAAAATATTTAGGTAAATTTTATCAATACTTTTATGCCATTACTGCTGATGTGGATTCTGAAAATCCGGGCACGATAATCAAGGTTAATATAGCAACAAAACAAACGTTAACTTGGTGTGAAGACAAGTGTTTTCCTAGTGAGCCCATTTTCGTACCAGCACCAAATAGTAAGGATGAAGATGATGGAATCTTACTATCAGCTCTATTATGGGGAAATTGACAAGAAAAACGTGTAAGTCTGTTAATTTTTGACGTTTAAACAATGCAAGGAATAGGACGATCAGAATTTACAACGCCCGGTTTGATACCTAAATGTCTACACGGCTGCTTCATTCCAAAACATAATTAATATGTATTAGTTTTAGAATAAAATAATAATAAGAACTTCGAGAGACATTTAGTGTCTTACTAACGACAACCTGCTTAGTGTAATCCATATTTAGGTTTAGTTCAGTATGTAGAAAAGTTAAAATGTTTGTTTATTTTTAATAATAAATAAATAAATTTATTGTTATAAGTAGTTTTTTATTAACATATTTTCAACATTTTTGTGCATATTTTGACTAAACATTTGCATATTTATACGCATATTTTTGGGTTTTCCACTTGCATATTTGGGTTTCCCTAGTAATTAATCTCTACTTTCCCGATGATTTTCTTTTAAATGCTCCATAGGTATTAGAATGAAATAATCAGAGAGCGGAGTCGAGCGATTGATTCATAGCCCATAGGCGTCCGCCTTGTATTCGCAATAGGTTTGTTTCTGTAAGCGATCTGTGAGGTTCGAACAATTTGATACGTGTGGTCTGATGCATAAGTGGCACATATTGCCATGGATTTTTCCCCGAAGAAAGAATTAAAAGAAACTATAAAAGACTATATATTTATGTACATTTTTTCCAGAGAGATAATTATAAAGATTTCATATTTTATGTAAAAATTTATTATAATGTGTATTTTTGTCCACGATTGTACATCGTTCGTGACGGTCGGGTGTTTGCAGTTCCCGCCAAATTGGAAGTTTTAGTATTTGCATATTGTAGCTGTTTTGATTTATTTTATGTTAGGTGGGGCTATCATGCTGTTTCCGGGATACTGATGTTTTTAGAGATTAATTAGTTCTTCAGCAGATAGGTCGTGTTTTTATTACTATTGAATAGAACTTAATTTTATTCAATTAAAGCTTTGGATAAATTCGGCTTGTATTTTGTGTGGTGATTTGTGTGTGGTGATTTTGTTGTTATTTAAAGTTAATTTTCGAGTTATTATGAGTCTCTTAAACTTGTAATTTTTAATTTAAATAGACCTATCGGAAATATCTCTCATTTTAGTGAAGTGTTAATTACATTAATTAATGTATGTATATTTCTCTCAATATATTTATGTCTTTAGAAATAATTCAATTATATAGAAGAGCTCAGTAATTCAGTATTTTAAGATTTGTAAGATTGTTGTAATCATATGGATATTAAGAAAATTATCAGATATTTTTTTTTTAAGTATTTTTTTTACAAATAAAATATATTTTAGAAGGTTAGATGGCGGGAAAACTTATTTGTTTCATGTTATTTGTGCGCATCAATTAATTTTGGTTGCGTGCGAAAAAAGATAAATTTCTATTTTGACGTTTGATCCAGGGGTTAACGTAATTGTTGATATCTGATGGTTGTTCTAAATATTTAATTTGAATTTTGTTCGCGGTCATTTAGGTGAGTTTTTTTCGCTTCTACTGTCATTTAGTATCAAAGTTTTTCTCACCAGCTGTTTCATTGTATATATTTCAGTTCGACGTTATACTTTATAAAGTCGATTTTTTTTCTTTCTTTTTTTTTTGGAGTAAATAATTTTCGGGAAAAATTTTGTTTTTGTTCCTAATTCCTGTTGTTTTAATATTCTATTACACGTATCCATGAGGATAAACTCTGAAGATTAAGGAGCTCCAGGAATGCGTACCCGACTGAGTATAGCAGGGAATCTACTGTGCATACCTAGTGAATAAAAAAATTAAATAAGCAATCAACATCACAATCCATTGCAATATGTCTGTCAATGCATAACAGAGTGAATGTAATAAACATTTTCAATAAAAATAATTTACAAAGAACAAAACTCAAAACTAAGTATTTTCTGTGAAACATTGAAAGTTTAAAACATTACTATGAATAACTAAAATTAGTTCAAGGTGATCCTGTATTAATTTAGTTCTTTTAGATGTTAAAATGTCTTTAAAAATAGAAAATGTCCGTTCGACATCACAACTGGTGATGGGTGCACGATTAAAATGTTGCAAAAGTGCACCATACTTCGAATGTATAGATTTTTCAATCGGCTCTGTGCAGAATTGATATAATATATTCAAATCTGGATTTCTGCTAAATACGGCATTAACTTTTTGTCTCAGCTTGTTTCCTAATTCAGAAGGCATACTTTTCATTCGATCGTTAACGGTTTCTAAGTTAATTATCGACTCTTCTAGGTTAATATCTTGATTTTGCATGTAAGAAATCGTATCTGTAAGACATTGGAAATTAGCTTTAATAAAGTTTAGCTGGTTTTGTAAATTTTCAATATGTATCGGGTGTTTACAATTAGAAATGCTTTGCGTATGATCTTGAAAATGAAAAACAAGGTTTCTTAATTCATCCAAGTGTTGTGAATAGAAAAATGCTACTTCTAGCCATGTCTCACCTTAGTTAATACAGGAACTGGATGTAAAGGCAAATTTGGATGTATTTCTCTATATAATGCCACTCGTGAAGGTGCTCTGAGAAATATCTTTTTAAGTGATGAAACTAGCTTATCAACATTTGGAAAATGACCCCTGATGTATTCACATACTCTGTGTAGTGCATGTGCTGCACAGGTAACGTGTAGCATATTGGGATAAGATTGCCTTAATAACTTCCCTGTTTCTAACATATAAGCTGCCACATCAGTCAAAGATAGTAGCATCTTGTCTTTATAGTTGTTATCCGATAACAGTATTATGAATATTGATCAATTACTTCTGCAATTGTTTCACCAGATATGTTGGTTCGTATTTTTTCAATGGTTCTGAAATAATATTTTGGTAAGTGGTATTTACGTAAAGTAGATTCATCTGGTATATGACGATCACTATATTTTGTAAGAAACCTCTCGAGGACTGGATTGTTAAGCTTTTTGAATGGGATTTTGGCCGCCATGAAAGCTTCACTCAGTTCTTCGTTAAAAGTGTCAGGTGCAGATGGTCATAGGTTATCTTGATGAGTTTTCGAAGAAACATGTCTCTGCACATTACAATTTCGTGGACGCCTTAAATTTAATGAACAAGCACTGCATTATATCTCGGTGTCAATACGAATATGTAACCAATCTGTATGGCTTCTAATGTATCCTTCCATAGTTGCCCTACGAGAATTCTCCATAGTTAATGAAAATAAAGAGAAATACTAACAACAGAACATAAAGAAATGGACTAAAAAGAAGAAACGAACACTACTCCAAAAATAAGGTAGTAAATTAAATTTAATATTTATAAAAAATTATAGGATAAATATATGATATAACAATATATAACGGATTTTATAAAATACTAAACGTTGTAACCAAATAACACTGAGAGAAACAAAACCAGAAACAATCCCTTATAGAAGAGAATAGAAAATATAATATCTCAAGAACAATAAATACATAAGGGTTAGTTAAAAGTATGGAGACGGAGACTTATTGTCGTTAATTTTAGGGAATTATGTTCAATATAAAAGTTTGTTAAGATATTTCGATCTACATTTGAGAATATTTGAAATTTTTTTCTTCAATTGTTTTTTTAGATACGCTTCTCCGCGAATTTTTTTTTAAATGGGAACTGGTAAATTTTGCTCTACCATTCGATAGAGAATTTTTTTCTCTTTACAATAATATTTTTGTATTTTTAAAATTCATTCTAATAACTTTTTTACAAGAAAAATTAAACAAATTGTTAACGTATTAAAGTAAATTAAAGTAAGTGTTCAAATTGTCGTCCATTAGTAATTTGACAATGACCCAATCGATTTACAAAACCCCGAACAGAGTTCTGTAAAGAATCTCGGGGAATTTCTTGTATCGTTCTGGTAATTCGGATTTGTAAATCTTCGACGTTATCGGGCTTATCTTTGTAAACTTTGTTTTTTACGCATCCCCAAAGAAAAAAATTTAAATCTGGCGAACGGGCTGGCCATTCAATGGTTCCTCGTCTTCCAATCCATCTATGGGGAAAAACGTTGTCCAGATATTGACGAACATTTACACCATAATGTGGTCGGGCGCCATCTTGCTGGACCAGATACTGTCATTGGGCAGGTGTTCATTGTTTTCATGAGGATAGAGCGTAGCACAATCAGGTATTATTTCATTTTGCAATAACTGCAAATATAGAGCCGAAGATAAATTGCCATTGATGAAAAAGGGACCGATAATGTGACCGCCTAGAATGCCAACCCAAACATTAACCTTTTGGGGGTACTGCGTATGGTGCTCCAAAAACCAAGACGGATTTTCCGATGACCAGTATCTGCAGTTGTGTCTGTTTACTTCACCGGTAAGGCAAAAAGTAGCTTCGTCAGAGAAAAGAATATTGTTGACAAAATTTTCATTATTATTGCAAATATTTAACATTTCTTCAGAAAATTGTAATCTCCTATCAAAATCATCTTCCGTTAACTCGTGTACAAGGTGTACCTTATATGGTTTATGCTTTTCACTTTTTAAAAATGACAAGATCGATGACTGTGAAATATTGAAATTGGCCGCTAATTGGTTGATTGGTTGATAAATGGGGATATTCAGATACAGCGAATAAAATATCCAGTTTGTTATCATCGCTTTTTGCTGTTCTAGGTCTAAAACTCCTTGGCAAATCTTTAACGCTACCCGTTTGTTCAAAGCGTCTTAAAGTTTTACCAACAACGGATTTAGAAATTGGATTTCTATTTGGATGCGTATCATTAAATAAATTACAAACGTCTTGTAAACTTCTGCGTCTATCTCCATAACCCAACATCATAAGTATTTCAATTCATTCATGTTCACTTAAACTCGCCATTGTTAATATTAACAGCAACAAATTGCACAAATGAATTATTTCTGTCAAAGATTTGACGTACACAATAACCACTGATAAAATTATGTCGCTCAAGTTTGTTTATCGCTACGCTTCTGTCTATCTGCGATGTACCGAACATCTGTTAAACACATGAACCGGCCTTTTCTTATAAAAAAAGTTATTAAAATGAATTTTAAAAAACAAAAATATTATTGTAAAGAGAGAAAAATTCTCTATCGAATGGTAGAGTAAAATTTACTAGTTCCCATTTAAAAAAAACTGCGCGGACAGGCGTAACTAAAAAACAATTGAAGAAAAAAAAATTCAAATATACTCAAATGTAGATTAAAATATCCTAACAAACGTTTATATTGAACATAATTCCCTAAAATGAATATTAACGACAATAAATCGCCGTCTCCATATTTTTAACTAACCCTGTATATGTATATACATGTATAACAGCATGTAAACACGAGAATACACTTTGGAAACTAGCGGATATAATTTTTTAAGCGATTATTTCAAGAAGTCTAACGAAATAATATATAAATGTATAATCCGTCTTACGCGCTACTGTTGAATTAAATTTATGAAGGAATACACACAATGTATTATTCATAACGACAGAAATAAAAACACCTGCTCGACGAATGCAATCGAGCAAGCAAATAGTGGGGCTGTTATAACATCCATACTATACCTGATCCACCACAACGTTTCATCGGGGCAATTGGTCATTCAATCGCGTCAATCCGCTCTCTGGTAATAATATTCTTTACCAATAATAGATTTATTTACGTTTACTTATTTAGTAGTGAAAAATAAAAAATCTCTTTGTGTAAATTATCATAAATTATATAACATCTAGTAATATAACATAACAAAATGTGTGTGGGTGTATCTGAGTGCCTTTTGTCTCTGTCCGCGCGTGTTTGTTTCCTTTTTACTTTCAAAAAGAGAATCTAGGGTTTATGTATCAAATCTAGATTCGCCTCCATTTGAGACTTTTTACTTGGATATACTATCCGGAATTGATTTTAATCGAGCGTCGCTGTTACTAATGGACTGGATTCGCCTTTCAATGGCGAAGCGGATCTTCACGAAACGTAACCCCAGCACATAATGAATAAAGAAAGTGACAACAATACATAAATAACTTCCGAAAGAAGGAATAGCTCAGTAAAGAAGATCAGTGTCCTTTTAGTAGGATGAGTTTCGGAAAGCAGATTGGAAAGATATCAATTTATTTTAGCTTAAGCTCTAATACCACGTTCCTACAATAACCGGCTCAATAGTTGTAAAGAAATATTTGCTATATTTGTCCAAATATTGCGTATTTAGGTATTTCTTTTCTCTCTATTTAATATTATGTTTGAATGCGGAGTGATAAAATGGATGACGATCGATAATTTGTCACATTGGTAAAATGTTCATTTTGATATAAACTCAAAAACTTTTAAATAGTTAAATAGTTAATTGACGAAGGAGATACTTGTTGAAACTTCATTATAACGCTAAGAAATAAGTAATTAAACTTCTAGTTTCAAAAATTCTTTTATTGTAAATACCACTACAGTATTTCATCCACCTGTGAAGCCATTGTATGGCGAAACAATACTGTAGTGGTATTTACAATAAAAGAATATTTGAAACTAGAAGTTTAATTACTTATTTCTTAGCGTTCAAAAACTTTTTTATACAACACTCTTGCCTTTAACATTAACAGCAACGAAAAAGTTGAATATATTATTAGTATTTCGTAAAAAGTCTTTCCTTGGAGACAGTGATTAAGTAAAAACTTTAAAAAAATGTATAAAACCGTTTAGCACAATTAATACTTGTATCTTAAATACGTATTTCGACAACTAAGTTGTCATTTTCAGTAGGTAAAAGTTATAATTACAGTGTTGAGACCATGGAGCATAATAAAATAGTTAGGAGAACGCTGCTTGAACTGGCAGCGTGCTAATAATATGAGGAAATATTTATAATAAAAAATGGTAGTGATCATCAAAGATCCAGGAGGCGTATGATATGCTGAAATAAAGTCGCTATTATGTATGGAAACGGTCAAGTATCTGGAGAACGGTTTGAGATATATTAATGAAATTTTGTATGCGAACATAAGGAAATGTTTGAATCTTTCTGGCTGTATTTTAGATTGTTTTTCTGATCGCGTATTTTAAATCCAAGGCTAACTTGTTTTTTTTTCGAGTGGTACCAGTAATTGAATTTGGCATCGTCGGAGAGATAATTTTTTTTCCAAATTTAACGATATAAATATAGTATGTTTATTTTCCAAAATAATTTAAAAGAAAACGGATAAAACGTGTTTCGGTCTCTTTTGGGGTAACGACAATAAAAAAACACGATGCCTAAGAATTAAGAACTAATTAAAGACGCGAACTAAAGAGTTGCGATCTCGAAGAAATAAATATCATTAAAATAATCCTTGTGAAAAAAGTATTAGAACGAAATCAAACATGACATTATTTAATTTAGACGAATTTCGCAATAGTAATTATAGATGTGGCTATGAAAATATGTCGATATTAATACGGGGTCAGTATAATTTCGACATGAAGCGAAAATAACTCGATTAAAAGATGAACTTACTAATTAAGAAATTATAATTAGAAGAAAAGTCGTATGTAATTAATTAATCACTAAATTAGAAGGAAATGTACAATTCTCAGAAATTCGAAAAGAATGGTGGAGATTGCGCTCGCTAGATAATTTCTTGGAAGAGTTGTTTTGACCATAGCAATGACAATATATGAACGAATATACACAAAATGGCTAAGGTCTGAATTAATATTTTAGATTTTAAATACATTTGTGAAGAATATAGTTTAAAATAGAAATAAAATATTCTTAGTATGTGAAGTGTTACAAGTTTTCTTGATTTTTGTAACACAAAAATCGCGAAAGACTTTACACACTGGTATACGTATAGTATATTGGTGTACTGGTATACTAATATATACAAAGTGTATTCGTGGCCGTCTTGTAAAGCGTTTCGCAATTCTTTGTGTTAGCTTTAGTGTGCTTCATGACCAAACTGTGTTTTTAATTTTACATACTGAGGATGACAACTTAGTTGTCGTAATACGTGTTTAGGATACGGGTATTAATTGTCGTAAGGAATTTTATACTTTTCTTCAGTTAGTATTTCGTATTAAAAAATAATAATTATTATAATTTAAAAGCTCTTATAAAATACATATTATTGAAAAACGCAAGCGCCCATTCACCATAGCCACCAATGACAGTGGGATTGAGTTACGCTCAATCAGCGCACCCGTCGTCAACGAACGAGCTACCTGTACGCATGGGGTCAGAGGAACCTTTCAGCACCCTACAGGCGGAAGGGGGACTTAATTTAAATCACTACAGATTCTGTAGGTCAGTACCCGAGCAGATACGTTGCTCAACCGGCGAGGGAAAAAACACCTCTAGCCTGCTTAGACTTTCAAGTACTACCCTAGCGACCCCACCCTAAACGGTTGAGCCTGGAAAGGAAGTCTTCGGGAGGCTCCTGACAGTCTTAACCGTTACTGGTTGGACGGTGCGATATACAAGCATATCTACCAATTTTTCCAGGATCCAAAAGCAATACTAGGATTCATAAAAGCACCTAAGCTAAACTCCCCTGCGAACTACCATGAGTAATGTGTAGGTTCCAACGCTTTTGACACTTCTCTTCACAATATTCACCAGTACGATTCCTATCGTAACAAGCGTAAAGCTGACGACATACGCCGACGATTTCTGTACATGTACTTGCTCTGTTAATCCTAAAAATCGTTTTAGATTAAGTTTAAAAATTCTCGAATCAATTGAAAGCGTGGTGTAGAAGATCACTTTTCAAATAGAAAAGAAGATAAGCTATTTTTCGAGAAATGAAAATCGGAATAAAATGTGGGGACTACTAAGAACGTGGTGACAAATGTGGGGACTACTAAGAACGTGGCGAGAGTAGTTTCTAGTAGGTAATTTGAGGTCGATCTTAATCTCCAAAATATATTCTGGCATTCTATTATGCAACGAAAGAAGTTGATTTTGCTTGCAAGATTAAGATTTAAAAAACCGTCGCTTAGACGATTACTCCATACTCTAGAAGTGACAAATCGTTTGAACCAAGGTTTCGGGGTAGGGTTGGACGCTCTCCACCCCGAAGAGCCTTCGACACATGAACCTGGAATGTCATGGTTGCATCAGATACCAGGAATGCTTACGAACTGAGTTACTTAGCGTATGTCATCTAAACACATCCGTACATATCCAGAGTATACACAAAAAGTATACAACAAATAAATCCTTACTTTCCGTCGCATTCAAGAATTCCCCAACGGTCGTCCAAATCCTCTCAAGGCACAACCCTCTTTCCTCAGGAGAAAAGTTGCTATTTAATCTCGATATGCGTTTCTTGGATTGCAAGTACGTTAATGCCATTCTAGGCAAATATACTACTTATGTCCTCATTGTTTATATGGTATACAGCGACCACTAGTCCATGTGTGTTAGTCAATAGTTTATGTCATTGTTTACAGACATTGATTATTTGTTTATAGCCAGGAGATCCTGTTGAGTCCGGATTATCTGGCTAACTGTTATGCTAGTTCATTTAGCGTTATAGGTCTTTCACGATAACAGACGAGACACGTGATAAACAGTTACTTCGGAACAAGTAACATTCAAATTACAATAATACCTAATAATCCTAGTATTTCTCTCTATTAAGTGAATATATTATGTTACCGTGACTGGGCATGGTTGCCGGCTTGAATTCCGTCAAATGTCATTCAAATAAGTTGTTTACAATTTCATATTTAGAAGTTCCTACCTATTTCATTTTATTTATAAATCGATATTATATATAAGATCAGTTATTTTCGCAACTAAATCATTCCTAGACCGTTAGGAAAACAAGCGAACAAAATCATTCGATCATTAATATTTCGAAATAGAACGCGATAATAGTTAAGGGGCCATTACTCCCGCTCTCTGCTTGTGTCAAAAATGGGGGTTAAACCATCTAGTCCAAAGCGAAAACGGACTAAAGCCTGTCATAGATATTGATGATTTTAATCAATATGCAATTAGAAACACAGTTTATGACATGTATAAAAACAGTAAGTTTAAAGTAATTTAGTACTTATATTTATAAAATAAATATTTCAATTAATTACAGAACAGCATATTACGATTTCATCTTTGAATATCCTCAACGAAAAGGAACTTTTTTCTGGTGGTAATACATCTTTATGAAAAATATTACATGGAATAGGTTTTAATTACAAGAAGGATGATCTAAAACGACCATTACTGGAATTCCCACGTATTGTATTAAAACGTGTTACGTTCTTGCGACAATATGTTCATATGAAACATGAGCATTTAAACCTAGGTTTTCCAAGATGGGACTATTTGCAAATCATTACAAAATGAGTCAATATAAACAGTCAAAGCTACAAAAGAGGGTGGTAAAAGGTACAATCTATTACTAACAGAATATTATTAGTACGTAAAGTGTATTTATCTTAACTGAATTGATTCGGCTTTTACTTGATGTAGATCCATAATTTAGAAATAAAACTATGGTTCAAATCTTCACTTTTTAATATTTAATCATAACACGACAATTGTTTCACCAGCACAGTGGCTTTCTCAGGTACTTACAGCTAAAGAGCACGTTAAAAACAAAGTCACTGTGCTGGCAAAACAATTGTCGTGTTACGATAAAATATTAAAAAGTGAAGATTTGAACCGTAGTTTTATTTCTATTTTGTATTTATCTTGTTCTCGACCAAAACCTCGTGATAGCGATGGGCCAGTCTGCGCATATTGTATTAGAGTGGGTGGAGTTATGCAATTAGGCTTATCTAGCTTTACGCCCGCCCCTTTTATCAGCGCGCCAATACGATGCGAGCAGCTCTGTACGTTTTGCTACCGCGCAACTATCACGAGGTTTTGGTCGTGGTGTAGATTGTATTACATGCATGTACAATGTAATTCTAATGGATTTATTCCTGAAGCTGAATTAATATTTACATTAAATAGACAGCATCTGGGCCACCACGGTGACAGGAACAGGAACAATTTCTTATACTGGTTTGAACATCAAGTTCTTGTGAATTTAGAAGAACCCTCCACAATTGCTTTAAATAATGCGTTATCATAGTACTATTAAAAATAAAAGTGATATTCAATAAAAAATTCATTGGGTTTTCAAAGGCAAGACATATTACCATTTATAATCAATGAAAGTAATTCTGATTCTGAAGACAGCATAAATGTTTAATAAAATTAGTATTTCATATTAATATTGTCTTTTTTTTATTTATATCATATGTTTATCACAATGCTACAAGCCCTTTAATCTCTATGTATTTTGATTTTCTGTATATTATTTTTGTATATGTAGTCCAAAATAAATAAATTCACATATACATTTTTATTTTGTTTGTATTTTTTTGTATATATAATAACATAAAGCATATTATAAGTTGTATATATTTTAAAATGACAAAAACCTAACCTCATATATTATTTACTAACAACAGCTGACTCAAAGCAATGTAGATTTGTCAACCCTGTTTTGTAACTATTTATCACGTGTCTCGTCTGTTATTGTGAAAGACCTATATCAAGGGTGTATATGTAATATTCTACTACGGACATGAAATAGCTCAACACTCCATACAACTGGGTTAAGATCGGACTACTAATTAATTCGCATTATCTTTCCTCGTTATGGTATTCAAGTATCGAAGAGGAGAGAAAGAAATCGTTCATGTAGAAGAAATCAACTAAAGATAATTATGAACTGAATCTCGATGAATTCATATACTCATGGATTCAAGAAGAAGACGTAAAAAATTTGTTCAGGCGGTAAGTAGAACGGGTATATTGAAGTGTAGGAAGTATATAGAAGATTATTCCTGGTATTATGTATGCTAAAGAAGTCAATAATTTGTAGTCGAACGCATGGTTTAATGTTCAATGGAAGTGTATTAACTAAAGACCAGACTAAAAAGCACAAAAAAAAAACAATATAATCAGTTTGTTTTCTGGATTATAGAGCGTTTCACGCCCACGATGAAGTATGGGCTCTTATGGAGCATTCGCCTCTTTTATTTTCTTTAAGAAATTGCATCGCGTTATCCTTTTCCACCGCTCGCTATGTCGAAAATTTATATTAATTTTTATTGGGGATTTTTAATTCGTACAGATAACCAGACTGCTATAGTACAGTAGTTTGTTCACTTTGTTATCTTGTCAAGTGTCAAATTGTTCCTTTCCGTATTTTTATTAAATATTATTTGTTGACAATGATCTCCCTACTTTTACACGATCAACATTATATAGACTTTTGAATTTCAAACTGTAAAACGGAAAAGCATACTCATTGAACGAGATGATATTATAAAATGGAGACACAAGTATCTGCGAGATATCAAGACATTTCGAAATGAAGGTAAAGTTTCTTTGTTCTTTATATAAAGCATATACCTATAATAATATTTGTTCCAAGTAGGTGTATAGTTTACACAGATGAGTCGTGGGTTAATGTAGGACACACAGTAAGTAAAGTCTGGCAAGATACTACAATAAAAAGTACTCGAGAAGCATTTGTTCGAGGATTGAGTACAGGATTAAAATCTCCGAGTGGTCTTGGTCCTTGCTTTGCATTAGTACATGCTGGTAATGAAAATGGCTTACTTCCTGGTGCCGAATTAACATTTCTATGCAAGAAAAATACAGCTGATGCACATAATTAGATGGATGCACATACGTTTGAAAAGTGGTTCATTGAGTATTTATTGCCAAATACTCCTGAAAATGCTGTAATTGTTCTAGACAATGCATCGTACCACAGCAGAAAGGTTGAGAAGATACCTACAAATGCATGGAGAAAAGAAAATATAATTGACTGGCTGACTGAAAAAAATATATCCGTTGAAGATAATATGTTAAAAAGAGATTTGTTGTTTAGTGTACCACAAGTAAAATATCAATATGACAAATATAAGCTTGATATGTTGGCGACAGATGCTGGCCGAGAAGTTCTACGTTTACCACCTTACTATTGTGAGCTGAATCCAATAAAGATGGTTTGGGCCCAAGTGAAAAATCACATAAAGATCTACAACACTACGTTCAAAGTAAAAGATATGGCACCATTAATTACGAGTGCCTATAGCAATGTGACAGCTGACAATTGGAAGAATTATATTCAGCATGTAAAAAAAATTGAAGAAGAAATGTGGATTGTCGATGGATTGCAAGATGATGTTGAGGAGTTTATCATCCATGTAGGAGACTCAGGTTCAACTGATGATATGGAAGACGATTTATTAACTGACCCTGTCGGCAATTCGAATGCTGCTTCAACATCCAGTGAATTGTAGCTCTGTTCCAAGACTCAGGTTCAACTGATGATATGGAAGACGATTTATTAACTGACCCTGTCGGCAATTCGAATGCTGCTTCAACATCCAGTGAATTGTAGCTCTGTTCCAAGAACGAATCTCTGACAGTTTGCATCTCTTTTAGCCAATTGGTAGGCAGTATTATAGTACACGATGATGGCTGTAAAACAGATTTAAATTCCGATTCACTAAAAATAATAGGGATTCTTCTCGGAACAAACCTTTAACTAATGTTACTACAGCAGTCAAGTTTTAATTGAATTAAAAAAATAAGGTTTTTAAGATGTTGATATTTTTATGTTATTGGTTAAATATATCTATATTGCAGTATTTTTTGCATGTTTATGGTCAACATAAAAAAACTTTTTATGATTATTGCTTGTATTCTAATAGACAAATCAAACTATTTTTTATAATAAAGGAAACCAATATATATAAAATAATTGTTTTAATTCAAAAAAAACCTTGAGTGTACAAATGGTGTGTTGGTTAAACCAAATTATAACTTAAACATACAATTTTAAGTATTTTGTTAATATAATGATTTACTTTTCATATACATTAACTAGAATGATATTTCACTCTTATTTACTTTTTCTTGGCATCGAATATATTATAAACAGATGCAAAATAAGAATAATAATTTTAAAATTTTGTTCATTATAAATACAATTAAGGTTATGTCAATACAATACTATTGACAGCAGGCCTGATTAACAGCAATATAGGTATGTTGGTAGGAATGAGTTCGCGATTTGGCAACTATGTACGCTATCTCCATATGGCCTGTACTTCATCATGGGCGTGAAACGCTCTATAGTATTTTTTTTTTGTAAAAGTTTGGTTTGAAAATGTATTTTTGATGAAAATAGAATGTTACTAGATCAACGGCTTTAGGAATTAGTAGTTTTCTTCATATAAATTTGTTTAGAAATGTATATTTGGTGAAAATAAAATGGTAATTTTTGTGTTGTTTATCTAGTTTTTATGCATTTTTTGGAATTTTATGCCTGATTGAAAAAAGATGCCTTTTTAATGTTTTTTCAAAATTTTATGCCTTTATAAGAGCCTCCTTCTATTTTTTTATGCCTTTTAGTTTGGTCTTTAGTATTAACGCGTATAGTTTTAAAATTTAGTTCAAAGAATACAATATGCAGTGCTTCTTCGAAAATAATTGTCATAGATGTGATCGTCAAAAAATTTATTTTAAAAAGTGTCAATATTCGTTCGATGCGATTATACTTCCTATGCAAATAAGGCTTATTAGTCGGTTCGGTCTGGAAAGTTCAAAGAAATGCAAATTTTTCACATAATATTGGAGGGCAAAGACGGAGGAGCTTTTAAAATGTACACCTCCTACCTGCACCCCCTTACTTATCACCGTGTACTGTGGCCGTCACGAAACCCGAGCCAACGTTAAAATGTTAATAATGCTAAAGCATACATAACGAGAACGTCATCATTATTCCAGCACTCTTAATTATATGTGCATAATGAAAACTGGGAAGGAACAATTCACGTATTACACGGTTAAAACGTGACCAGTATTGCAGTTGAACTATCGGCAGAAATTTATACTGAATGTTTGCGAAAGATTTATTTTATACATGAAATAAATCCTTAACACACTGTAGTGTGGTAATTATCGCAATGTTAAAGCAAAAACAAATTAAATAACATGTAAATATTATTAAAAATGGGAGTGGCGAACAAAATACAAGTTAACTGTAAAATTATTTTTTCCAGACATGCAGACACGTATTTCATCTTACTATAAAATAATCAGTACATGCACTGATGATATATTGTAACCATAAATAACACCCTTGCTACATTACGAACACCAAAGTAACAATCACCGTCTTCATATCAAATGTAATATCTTGCCAGGGGTTTCCATCAGACGGACACAACCACAACTTGTGGAAACTCTTAATACAGTACATATTTCTATTGTGCTATCCACATGAGATTTTTAATATTTTTATATTATTAAAAATATTTTTGTTTTGTAGAAAATATGGTGAGGTTTTACCTACTCAAGTATGTTTCAAACTATTTTGCAAAATGTAAAGTACGAGGGGATGCTTGCTTGCGTTGCAACAGACGAAATAGATATATTTTTTAAATGTGTGTACCTGTACATATACAGGCTGGCCCAAAATGACCGAAGGGGTTTGAGTTCATTATAACTTCTTATTCAAGACATAATTATTAAATTTTTTTAATTTTAAATACAGTATATTAATGGAGAATATTTTTAATTAATTATGAAAAATTATATCTCGCAAGTGGTGGCCATTTTCTGCTTCGCATATTCGTGCTCTTTCCAAAACATTTTCCATAACCTTTCGCAAAACTTCAGGTGTTATGTTGTTGATTTCGTCGCGTATATTATTTTTTAATTGCTGTATGGTTCGAGGCTTATTAATATAGACTTTTCCTTTCAAATAACCCCAAAGGAAACAGTCTGAAGCTGTTAAATCCGGTGAACGCGGATTTAACCGCCTAATTAATTAATTGGCGGACGCCAATTAAAATTGCTTGTACGGGAAATAATTCGTTCAGCAAAGATGTTGCGTAAAAGAGACATTGTGTCCCTCACAGTGCGCGCTGTGGCTCCATCCTGTTGGAACCATACTTGCGGATGGTTTTCCACGACTGGCCTTAAAAAATTTTCCAACATTGTCCGATATCTAACACCAGTGATGGAAACGGCGACACCGTGTTCATTTTAAAAAAAAATATGGGCCAATTATCCTTTCCGACGAAACACCGCACCAAACGGTACACTTAAGTGGGTGTAATTCTCGCTGTTGAACTACTCTTGGATTTTCCGTAGCCCATATCCTGCAGTTTTGCCTATTAACGAACCCATTTAATTGGAAATGGGCGTCGCTCATAATTAAATTATGAATAAAATCATGATTTTCTTCTGCTTTTTGACGAAAATAAATTGCATAATCAAGTCGTTGCTGGTAATCTGTCGGTTTCATTCTCGCTGAATTTTGTATGGAAGCAAGCTGAATTTTGTATGGAAACATTCTTATTGTATGCAAAATTCTCTGCAGCGACCCTCTTGAGAGGCCAAGTTGTGTCGAACGTCTCCTGGTTGATGTTTCTCCATCTTCCCGAATACTCTCCTGTACCCGTTCAATATTGTCATCCGTGTGCACCGTTCGTCGTCTGCCGGCAACAGGAAGGTTCCTTACTGCCTTTTGTTCTCGAAAATTTGCAAGCAGACGGTTTATTGTTGACTCTGAGGGTCCAACCCGCACATTAAAATAACGACGATATGCACGCTGAGTCAAAACAATGGATCGTTGATTTGAGAAATAAAGTTCTACAATTTTGGCACGTTGTTCAATTGTGTACTGTTCCATTTTAAATTCCCCAAGTCTTCTTTACAAAATACTGAAAACAAAAAAAAAATATAATAAAAGAGTTTTAAGGAATTGAAAGCCTTTCGGTCATTTTGGGCCACCCTGTATTTATTGAACGATTATTGAACTGTGACTTCTTATTTTTGTCCTAAATTTAAAGTAATTCTAGTTATTGTGATGCCCACGAGTACACTACATTTTTTGTTCGCCTATTAGATGCGCACACAAATAAATTTTTAGGTTTGCTAAAGCGTAAACAGACCACATACAGTTGTTCATGTGGGAAGTATGGATTTTGTAAATGCAATGTACACATTTGAAGTGATTGTCCCTGTTCTTTATTGATTGTCATTGCAAAGGCGAGTTTAATTGGAAACTGCAGTCTTTTGAATTCAAATTTCATATCTGCCGGTTTCACAAGTATACGTGTCAGTAGAATATCTTGTCCTTCATATTTTTCTTTTAATATTGCAGCTTCGAATGCTTGGATAACTGGATGACTGCGAGTCCGGTACCGGTCCGGTTCTTTTTTTGTGAAAAAAAGAACGCAAAAGCTAGAGAAATCTTAGAAATGATACACATTTTCAAAAATAGCAAAACAATCAACGATAGGAACGAAATTGATGGTCTTTCAAAACTCTATTACCCTCTCATGAAACAATAGATAAAATTAACCCCCTCCCCCCCCTGCACGCACAAGACACAACGGGAAAAAAACAGCTCCCATTAGAAAAAACAATGTTAACTATATACCCCTAAATACTGTCCTGACCACCATTTTAATTCCAAAGAACAGAAATTAAAAACCCCGCAAACTAAATGACTCAGTTCTCTTACAATATCCGCACAAGAACGGTCGTTCCTCAAGAAAAGTGGTCTCGGATGTCTATTTAAAAAAAAAAAACACATGTGTTACCCTTGTAAAACCAACGAACAACAACTGTGAGTTATTTGTCTTTTCTTTGTTCTCGTTACTTATTTGTAGTGTAATTCAACTTTCCAATTCTTTCATACAGATGTTAATCACTTTAATGTCTCCCTACCTATTCATTTAAGCTATTTTTTATTTTTTTATTTTCAACGTTAAATGTTAACTTAAATTGTAATTAATCATTTTTTAATCTAATGTTAAATTTAAAATTGTTAATGTAATAGTTAAGTCTCCAATTCATTCATACAGATGTTAATCACTTTAATGTCCCCCTACCATTCAGTTAAGCTATTTTAAATTAATTTTATTTAATTTTCAACGTTAAATGCTAACCTAATTTGTAATTAATTTTTTAATCTAATTTTAAATTTAAAATTGTTAATTTAATTGTTATATCTATCACACGAAACAAACACAGTTCTCATGTTCATTGTAATAATTCTTGTTTCCAGATACTTGAAAAAGACTGAATTAATAAAAGTCGAAACGTCGTAAAAACATCAAAATTCAATAAAAGGTCGCTAAAGCCAATAAAAAATCTTTTATTTTTAATATTAAGACACGGCCAATAAAATAAAAAAGAAAAAGAAAATTCTTATAAACACTAAATATATATATATATATATATATATATATATATATATATATATATATATATATTTAATAATGTTCGTGTACATTGTATTGTCTTCCAAATAAAATAATTTCCTCACAGCATAAAATACAAGAGCCAGGTGTAGTGAACTAAATATGAAAAACGGGTTAGTTAGATAGAAAAGACTACTCAAACCAAGAGACGAAATCTAATTTACATACATTTGATCAACGAAAGTCCTCCGTTAAATACACAGGTGTTTTAAAAGTTTTTCCTCTTGTTTTCGCTGATTTGCATCTCACACTCGCCTTCCGCGATTCCGCACCTCCTTCTTCGTCTCATTTCTAAATCAATCCCTATTCATCACGAACCAGAAACTTGAAAATCTCGTTTTGCACAGTCGAAGGAAAAAATATACTTGCCCTTTCCTATTCCTCCTTTTATAACCTTTCTGTCTTCGCCGTTACTGAGATGTTCGCTAATGAAAATTTAAATTGCAGAGGACTCTGTTTTTCTCTGACTTCTACTCTAGTTCTTCTCGCTCTTCTTTTACTATGTTCTGCTTATACATCTCCCGTCATAGCCCTCTTTCAAAAGTTCGCACTTCAGCGCGAGGGAGTTAAGCCAGCCACTTATACATAATAATACACCATTAGCGGTGTTATCGAATATATACTGTCATTTAAATATCTAATGAATTCAAATACAGAGAACTGTCTACATTTCTTAGATATTCAGTTATTCAAATTATACTGCATTTTTTCTAGTTGTATCCGTTTACGAGTTAGCGCGTTCTTAATAATAATGTTCTTTGAAATATTTATAAACTAATAAGTGATATGAACGTGGTGATAAAATTACCTTTGATATATAAGGAGCCAGTAGTAGTTGACACAGGAATTTGTCACAAACATTTTAGCGCTTTTTAAAGTAAGTTATTGTATTAGTCTTGGAAAAAGAGCTTGAAAATTCATATTCTAATGGTATTATATCTTCAAAGCTTGGTAAAAGCTCTTCACGGCTTTCCAGTGGCAGGTTGTGTTGGAAATAATAGAAATCCTTAACAATTAAAGTAGTTGTTGCGCAAGCGGTTTTCTAGCTTTACTGTGCCCCATGTGCGACTTTTTAATTAGTGGTCTTTACCTACTGATGATGACAACTTAGTTGTCGAAATACGTATTTAGGATACGATTAATAATTGTGGTAAGGGGTTATATACCTTTTTTAAGAAGTCCTTAACAGTTTGGGAACCTCCTACATGGATATCTCTTCGCTAGAACTACTTTTGAAAGCCAAGGCAAACTTTAAACTTGAAACGCAAAGTTAATGGCTTATGGTGTCCTAATAATGTAACTCGGGATCATACAGAAAGCACGGGAACTGTACTGGAGGAGTTGGTATTACAGATGCCAGCCAACAGTATAGTATCTGAGATTATGTTTACAATTAAGCTGAATATATTATAATAAACCACTTCCACTTACAATATAATAATTTAATAATGATAACTTTATTATTTTCTGATGTGTTTGGTGAATTACAGAATATTCCATTTTGAAATGGTTTTCTACCTGCTTTAATAGCTGAGTTTAAAATTGAATGTGATATTTTATTTTTCTTTCAAATACCTTACAAAAATTCTGCTGTAATTGACTGGCGCTTTTTATTCCCACGCTGCAATTCTATTGGTTTTCTGCCTCATGGTTGGTTGTTGTTCTGATTGCGCGGGAACAGAGAGAAATTGCCGGATACAGGTCACCTTTTTCCCGCCAAACTGCGAACAGCCCAATTTACTGAATCGGATGAATCTCTTTGAAATAATTTATCTACAAAGAATGATATTTGGTTGCTATCTCGGCATCTTTTTCATCTAAGTCACGATTTTATGCACTATTATATTTGTTTCTATGTAGGTATCTTAGTTCGGCGTCGGTAGAAGATTTTTCTTTAAGTCGGAATATCTCGACTCCTAGAAGAGATAATGTCTCACCAAACCTTTTAAAATAACTATTTTTTAGCACTACTTTAATTCTCGCACAACGATTACTTCCGCGCAAATATAATTTATTTTACGTAGGGTCCACGAACGTGATTCCTCGCCCTGGCGATTGTCGTGTAACCCCCGAATGCAAAACCTTTCATCGCGATCGTCTTCTTTTTGTAGATACGCGTGTACGCCGTGTATAATAATATTCCTTCCGCGTGTACGCCATGAACATAGTTTTAAACGGTTATAAATATTTGAAATGGATTTTAATGAAATTGAAAATGGAAATATAGAAAAGTTATCTTCGAAGTATTATATCGAAATAAATTATTTTAGAGAAAATTTTAAATAGAAAATAATATGTGTTACTTGTCAATGTGTGTTCATGTTCATGCATTTTTTACATATATCATAAAACATCATTATAGCTACATTCAGGTTACAAAATTAATATACAGTGTGACATTTCTTTACATAAATAACTAAGTAATTATAAAAGATTGCTTGCAAAACTGGTACTTGTCTTTCTTATTAAATATAACTATTAAATGGAAATCATTAAAAAGGTTAACTTAATAAATACTATAATTAGTGTAATTCTCAAACAAAAATATTTATGTTGTGCATTCCTCGATTTTGTTTCCTTGCATGTGTATCTAATTTGTTCTTTGGTCTTTTTTTTTAAATGCTACCTAAGAGCTACCAGTATAATATCTATATTAACTATAAAACAGGCAACGAGTCGCTTGAGAGACGATATATGACGGTCTTAGTGTAATTTCAATAGCTTCTTTTATAATTCTTATTCGTTGTGAATTCCAGTGTAGAAACAAGAGAGCATTTTACAAAGCTTCGTCTAATTTTTTTAGAGTTAGGCACAAGAAAGTCGTGCCACTCCAATAGATATATGTTAGTCCTGTGTCCTCGACAAAAGCCACTACCCTCCTACGGGGCAATTTGAATACCCTTTGAGTCCTTTCAGGTTCTCACAAGTACATGTTATAATGAGCTTAAGTTCCTTCGGTTTTTTACATTTCCTACACCAGCGCTCGATAATCAAGTCTATGATAAGATGCCACCTTAAAGAACAATGTCCTGTTATCAATTCGATAACAGTCTTAATTTCTTTTTGCTGCTTCTAATTAATTTTAGTACGGAGTTGACTTTTTACTAGCCTCAATTTCTTTCTATGTTCTCTTCCTAGGCATGATCAGACCTACCTTCTTGCGGTATCCTCAGCGTTGACCTTCAAGTTTTAGTCCCATTAGGTTCCTCTTTGAGCCCCTCTTGACCAGTTCATCCGCTTTTAGCTTTTAGCATTGTTTTTAGCTTCATGCTATCCTGGCACTTATATCAGTGATATAATAATGTTGTATGCCAGCCTGCTAAGGATTTGCTTGCAATGTTTAAGTAGTTTCGACCTGGTAATTGGGTTCGAAATAACCTTAATAGTCATTATGTCTATCCATCTTTTGTACAACCAGCGTTTCGAATTTTGTCGGTATAGGCTGTAACTGTAAACGATTCAGCCTACAAGCGTCATGTATTTCTCCAGACTCAGTGATTTTTTTTATAGGGCACATTTCACAGATTTCTGCTGATGTGCCATGATCGGATTGCGATCCATCCGCGAAACAGGTATCAACACTCCAATTACTGGAGCGACTATTCACATGTATCCTTGCCGGTGTAGGTATATTCAACTTAGACTCAATGGCCTTAACTTAAACTTAACTGAAAATTTCTTTGTAACTGCACCGTAGAAAATGTTTCAGTGCCGTGAAAATGTAGAGACGGCAGTAAAGCAGTATATGAATCCAAAACTATATTTTCACATATCGTTCTTATTTTGTTATCACGTGGGTCGTTCCTGTATTACTTCTTCTATAATTGGCGTACAAACTTACTCCATTACTTATTGTTTTGCGCCTTTCCCTTTTCCTCCTTCCATATAGTTCTTATGTCCTCAAATATCTTTTCCTCGTTTTTGTAATAATAATAATAATAATAATAATAATAATAATAATAATAATAATAATAATAATAATAATAATAATAATAATAATAATAATAATCCCGCACAGGGTAGCCTAGAGCTAGGTTACTGGGGCCTAGCGACCCCACGGTTTCCTGAGCTAACCGTTGGGTTGGGATAGCAGCCCCAATCAGGTACACTTGCTCCAAACACTGATTAACAAGCAAGGACTGAAACAGCGAATTGGGCATGAAACACAAATATGGCATGCTTCAGTAGAAATAAAAGACTCAGGCGAGGATGTTGTTGAGATACATTCATTTCAACCCACTTCGTCAACACAACAACTATAGCGCCGGACCCTCTGGGCCGAGTAAATGTAACCCCCTCTACATGGGAGTGGTATTATTATCTGCTTACTATGAATGAAGCATGCCATATGTAGTAGATCCGCATAGATAGATTACGGAGAAATACCTGGAAATAAGAAATAAACAATAATAATAATATTATGACAGTTATGCCAGCCATCTTGTTCTCACGAACCGATGGGTTAACACCCTGGCAACCAAGGACAAATTGAATGTTCTTGTGAATGGAGGAAATAATAATAATAATAATAATAATAATAATAATAATAATAATAATGATGTGCCGTGATAATAATGATAATATCGATTTAGTGTCTCAAGATTTCTATGTCACAGGAAAATTCTGTTGGTTTGTATAATTTAGTATAAACAAATATATGTGTTTCGTCATAAAACGAAATTTGATATATTTATAATGTTAGATATACGTAAATTTAGGATAAAGAATTAAAATATAACATTTTCAATTTTAATAAAATTTAACGTGCATTTTAAAATTTAAGCTACTGCATAACATACTTTTATTACCATATTCGAATTATAAAACTTTCCTTAGATTCTAAGAATTTATATTTGCAAATTTATTTATTATCTACTTTATAATTTAAACCGCGTCTTTTATTGCCTAGGGTTATTAGTGAACACATTCAAAACACGATATTTAATCTGAACACCCATTGTTAACTAAATATGCATAATGGGCTCACTTTTCCGAAATAGGTACATACAATAAAATTACATTTATAAACAATGGAATACAGCCGGATCTACATACTTAGATTTGTAACACCTGCTAATACTTAATTAGAAATGATATTTTATTCTATATTTTATATATAATTTATTAGTAAGATTTTTAAGATCCTATCATAAACCTTGGGTATTGTTATCCGAAGGTACAATTTCTACGAACGAATCACACAGAAAATTCCCCGTTCCGACGTCAAACAATACAATCATCCACAACTAATACGTGCATTTGATTATGTATTAGTCAGGGGTAGTGGTATATTTTTACCTACTTATAAGAGAGTACAGAACAGAACAGTATCAACTCAACAACGGTACAGAACATTCTCTTCATAACACTCATATCATACAGTATTTATCAGAGGCTCACACTAGCAACAAGAGACTCAACAGTATCATATTAACAACAAGAGACATACAGTCTCATATAGCAGTAAATAATTTAAGATTTAAGTTTACATTAAATGTTTCGTTTGTGAGATTACCTTAATAAATTAGGTTTAAATGTTTTTGGTTAAATAAGTAAAATATTCAGAAAACGCACTAAGTTTCAATATAACTGCCACTAACAAAAATACCAGCTTATACGGAAGTTAAGCCTCGTGAGCGGTGAGTCAAGATACAAAATATACATAGCTCTCCACGAGCTGGATACAATCCCAACATTTGGTCCTTCGAGAGTCGGATATCAATTATACAATACGTATAAAGATATAAAACTAAATTATTTTCTAAACCAATTAATTAATAGCTTCTCTGGAAACATTAGAATAGTGTAAATTAGCCATTTGACACATACTAAATACTGGAGATTGACAAACAAGTCAGTTCTTGCAAACAGTGTATTAAATGAATGGGAAAGCCTCGATGATGCCCACGATACATGAATAATTAATCATGCAAGAGACGAGATTTATCAATTACTTCATTGGTCAGCTTTTATCTAATACGTGGTCCATGAACCTCTCTTGGACAAGACAGGGAACTTATATATTTCCTTTAAGTTTAAATATCAAAGTTATTAATGAATTATACGAGAATAAAGCAAAATTTTCGTAACTAATTAATTCAACTAGTTATCATATTTCAGCTATTGTGTACAAAGTCAGTTTAAGAAAAGTTTATACCTCTATTATTTTACTGTTGACTTTAACAGGCTGCTATTTGTACCTTTTTAAGCTTTCTGACAGAGGTCTGGGCCGTGTAAATTATTATACAAAAGTCCTTTTCCTGTGTGTATATGTATAAATCTCCAGAACTTTATGTTATGTCATTGTAACGTTAATAAGTCTCCTGAGTTATACTATTATATGCAGATAATGTTATTAGTCAACTTAATATAATAAAATACATCGTATATTTATCTTATGAAATTTTTAATAGATAGTAGTCAGTGCACATTGGGCTCTAAATTCTTTGTAATTATTTCAATTAAAATGTGTTTGTAAATAGTTTTACATATTCGTAACTTAGTAAACCAAAGGCTTATGTAGAAACCGTAATTATTAATCTACTAGAGGTAGTTCTGAATATACAAGTTGGAATGTAATGGTATCTCTTATATAGAAAGTCTATATTTGGAGACTGTGGCTAAGTAAAAGGCTTAAAAAAGGTATACAACCCCTCATCACAGTTAATAATCGTATCCTAAATACGTACGTATTGGGACATATTTTTAAGTAGTTTCAATGTTGTTTTCTATGGGTTTTGTGGTGTTTGTTTTATTTGTGCATTAATGGAAATCAATCTCAAGCAATAGTATAGCCCTAGAAAAATATGTCAAGCAAACAAAACACACTTTCCACTTGGATAAAACCGCAATAATTACATCTGAAAAAAATATGAAGGCAAGAAATGTATTAGAAAGCATCCACATACAAAAAAACACAAATTCCATATATGATACAACAGATTTAAATAAATTGTCAATAATATACCTACCCATTATATAACACCACCATATAACAATGTAAACATTATAAAAATAAAATAAAAACGCACATGTCCGAGAACAGTTTAAACCAACCACTGTGTGGTGACACTGCCAACATTCCACTCGTCAAAATGAAAAATAATCATATGTCCGAAAACGGTCTACCTGCCAATGCATAAGTTTAGCTTTAGTTATAAATGAGTAATAAATACATGACAATATTTTAACGCCACAAAAATTTATTTTAAGTAGTTTTATTCTAACATTATTGTCTCACCATTTTTTGATATTTTAACAAATTTTACAGTCTTGAAAAAGGCACTATATATAATACCGAAACTTCAAATTAAATATTGATTTAATTACCCGGACGCTAGTCTCAAGAAATACTTAGTTTTATCTTGTATATATATATATATATATATATATATATATATATATATATTTATGTTGTAGCTGGATTCCGGGTTTTCTTCCGCGTTTCCACTGTTTGGTTTTCGTAAAGACCGGTGCTGGCTTCTAGACGACGTTTCGACAAAATCACATTTGCCATCTTCAGGTCTGCGATAACTGTCTGCTTCTGCTTCTGATTACTTGTAAACTGCTTGCGAGTAACCAGAAGCAGAAGCAGACAATTATCTCAGACCTGAATGTGGAAAATGTGATTTTGCCGAAACGTCGTCCAGAAGCCAGCACCGGCCTTTACGAAGACCAAACAGTGGAAACGCGGAAGAAACCCCGGAATCCAGTTACAACACGTACTACTACCCGCGGAAACCTGAAAAAAACATATATGTATATATGTATATATATATTGTGGTTGGTCATGCCTACATTCGTAAGGAACCCCAAGAATTATAAAAATACAGAATTTTTAGATTTAAAATGTTAATTTTAGAACCTAAGATATAGTTGGAACTGCATTTTTCACATGTCATATCAATAAAGTTAATTCCGCGTTTTTAATTGCTCAAATTGAATTCACATACTTATTTATTTACATGTACTCATTAGCCTTAGTCATTTTCCATCAATATCATTATTTTACCGAAGTTTTTTAACTTAATTGATTGATAATTTAAGCCACATATACTTTAGGAAACACTGTACTTATTTGAATAATACATAGCGGGAAATATCCCAATTATATACAGGCATTTATTGAAACAATAAACATTCCAAAGACAATTATTTGTATTTCATAATTAAAACAATAATTTTTGTAAAGTATCAAAACAATTTGTGTTAATAAACTATTGCATTTATAAATAATTATTGCGAGATTAAATAAATACATACAAGAAGTACGAATAGGAAGCCTGGATTAAAAACAAACGAGAGTTAGCGTCATGTTGTAGAAATTCTACGAACACGTCGACGTATTGTAAAAGTGTCGCCCTGAAATTGGAGAAGAAAATATAGAATAAATTATTATAAGAATACCCCAAGTATATCCAACGTATCTCCTACTTACCCAGCAACGTTCGACGAATTTTCCATATCCCAACAACATCCTGGTCGTTTTAAACGAAAATACAAATCCCTGGGTACGCCATCCGCTTCGACCCCAAGCCAAAAGGGACGCGACCTGAATTTTACCACTACCAGAGCTTTTTATCCCGAATATTGGAATCCAGACAACCACCGATTATCCTGTATCCATCGTAAACTAACTTGAGTATTATTTGATTTGCTTTTTCCTAAAATTTAGAAATTTTTATTTATTTTATTGAACACAATCGTAGATATTATAGTATGTATAGGTACCTAATAAGTTAAATTTTAAATTAGAATACCTTTAAGGAAACAGAAAATACAGTTCCCTTGTGTTTAGAAACTAAAGTTAGATTTATTAACTTAATCACGTTATCAAATCAAAACATTACTTAACCTAAACTCATTTAGTCCATCTGATCACGTGATATTTTGTAGGTTAATATATGTATTTATTATGTTCAAAACTTACCTTTTTATTCAAATCACCAATTAAACCAGTATATTTGCTTTTCACTCTCTCGTTTTATTTAGTAGATTATTCGACTGTGACTTTTAACAATTGGTCAGCCCAACGGTGGGGCGATCAGCCTTTTAACAATATATATAAAAAAAGGGATATTTATCAATACGTTGCACGTATTACGCAGTTGTTACATAATGAAACAGATAAGCAAAATACATATCCGTAACTGTAAACATGGACAAACACCTCGTAGTTTTAGCATTTACTTCTGTTCAATACATATGTTTCAGCCATCTAGGCCTCATCGGTTGAACTAGTGAAGCAATGTGTATACAAATTAATACAGATCTGTTAAACAACGGATCTGTATCTGTATCTACATTTACGCTAAAATCGTCTCCAAGCTATAACCAGTTTCGTTCTATCAGGCGACACCAATTTAATCAGTGACATCTGACGGAAGAAAGCGACTAGGCCAGAAAAGGCGACCTTCCGCTCGAATAGCAAGGCTATTACGAAAAAGCGGAAAAATACATATATTGGTGCTGTCCATTAACACGCGCCAGCTGGCGGTAAATATACAAAAAAGGGATATTTATCAATACGTTGCACGTATTACGCAGTTGTTACATAATGAAACAGATAAGCAAAATACATATCCGTAACTGTAAACATGGACAAACACCTCGTAGTTTTAGCATTTACTTCTGTTCAATACATATGTTTCAGCCATCTAGGCCTCATCGGTTGAACTAGTGAAGCAATGTGTATACAAATTAATACAGATCTGTTAAACAACGGATCTGTATCTGTATCTACATTTACGCTAAAATCGTCTCCAAGCTATAACCAGTTTCGTTCTATCAGGCGACACCAATTTAATCAGTGACATCTGACGGAAGAAAGCGACTAGGCCAGAAAAGGCGACCTTCCGCTCGAATAGCAAGGCTATTACGAAAAAGCGGAAAAATACGTATATTGGTGCTGTCCATTAACACGCGCCAGCTGGCGGTAAATATACAAAAAAGGGATATTTATCAATACGTTGCACGTATTACGCAGTTGTTACATAATGAAACAGATAAGCAAAATACATATCCGTAACTGTAAACATGAACAAACACCTCGTAGTTTTAGCATTTACTTCTGTTCAATACATATGTTTCAGCCATCTAGGCCTCATCGGTTGAACTAGTGAAGCAATGTGTATACAAATTAATACAGATCTGTTAAACAACGGATCTGTATCTGTATCTACATTTACGCTAAAATCGTCTCCAAGCTATAACCAGTTTCGTTCTATCAGGCGACACCAATTTAATCAGTGACATCTGACGGAAGAAAGCGACTAGGCCAGAAAAGGCGACCTTCCGCTCGAATAGCAAGGCTATTACGAAAAAGCGGAAAAATTCGTATATTGGTGCTGTCCATTAACACGCGCCAGCTGGCGGTAAATATACAAAAAAGGGATATTTATCAATACGTTGCACGTATTACGCAGTTGTTACATAATGAAACAGATAAGCAAAATACATATCCGTAACTGTAAACATGGACAAACACCTCGTAGTTTTAGCATTTACTTCTGTTCAATACATATGTTTCAGCCATCTAGGCCTCATCGGTTGAACTAGTGAAGCAATGTGTATACAAATTAATACAGATCTGTTAAACAACGGATCTGTATCTGTATCTACATTTACGCTAAAATCGTCTCCAAGCTATAACCAGTTTCGTTCTATCAGGCGACACCAATTTAATCAGTGACATCTGACGGAAGAAAGCGACTAGGCCAGAAAAGGCGACCTTCCGCTCGAATAGCAAGGCTATTACGAAAAAGCGGAAAAATACGTATATTGGTGCTGTCCATTAACACGCGCCAGCTGGCGGTAAATATACAAAAAAGGGATATTTATCAATACGTTGCACGTATTACGCAGTTGTTACATAATGAAACAGATAAGCAAAATACATATCCGTAACTGTAAACATGGACAAACACCTCGTAGTTTTAGCATTTATCCCTTTTTTGTATATTTACCGCCAGCTGGCGCGTGTTAATGGACAGCACCAATATACGTATTTTTCCGCTTTTTCGTAATAGCCTTGCTATTCGAGCGGAAGGTCGCCTTTTCTGGCCTAGTCGCTTTCTTCCGTCAGATGTCACTGATTAAATTGGTGTCGCCTGATAGAACGAAACTGGTTATAGCTTGGAGACGATTTTAGCGTAAATGTAGATACAGATACAGATCCGTTGTTTAACAGATCTGTATTAATTTGTATACACATTGCTTCACTAGTTCAACCGATGAGGCCTAGATGGCTGAAACATATGTATTGAACAGAAGTAAATGCTAAAACTACGAGGTGTTTGTCCATGTTTACAGTTACGGATATGTATTTTGCTTATCTGTTTCATTATGTAACAACTGCGTAATACGTGCAACGTATTGATAAATATCCCTTTTTTGTATATGTACCGCCAGCTGGCGCGTGTTAATGGACAGCACCAATATACGTATTTTTCCGCTTTTTCGTAATAGCCTTGCTATTCGAGCGGAAGGTCGCCTTTTCTGGCCTAGTCGCTTTCTTCCGTCAGATGTCACTGATTAAATTGGTGTCGCCTGATAGAACGAAACTGGTTATAGCTTGGAGACGATTTTAGCGTAAATGTAGATACAGATACAGATCCGTTGTTTAACAGATCTGTATTAATTTGTATACACATTGCTTCACTAGTTCAACCGATGAGGCCTAGATGGCTGAAACATATGTATTGAACAGAAGTAAATGCTAAAACTACGAGGTGTTTGTCCATGTTTACAGTTACGGATATGTATTTTGCTTATCTGTTTCATTATGTAATATATATATATATATATATATATATATATATATATAAATGTATATATATATGACAGCTACCTCAGACCTGAATGTGGCAAATGTGATTTTGCCGAAACGTTGTCCAGAAGCCAGCACCGGTCTTTACGAAAACCAAACAGTGAAAACGCGGAAGAAAACCCGGAATCCAGCTACAACATAAATATATATATATATAAGATAAAACTAAGTATTTCTTGAGACCAGCGGCCGGGTACTTAAAACAATATTTAATTTGAAGTTTCGGTATTATATATAGCACCTTTTTCAAAACTGTAAAATTTATTAAAATATCAAAAAATGGTGGGACAATAATGTTAGAATAAAACTATTTACAATAAATTACTTACAATAAATTTTTGTGCCGTTAAAATATTGTCATGTATTTATTACTCATTTATAACTAAAGCTAAACTTATGCATTGGCAGGTAGACCGTTTTCGGACATATGATTATTTTTCATTTTGACTGGTGGAATGTTGGCAGTGTCACCACCATGCGGGTGTTGGTTTAAACTGTTCTCGGACATGTGCGTTTTTATTTTATTTTTATAATGTTTATATTGTTATATGGTGGTGTTATATAATGGGCAGGTATATTGTTGATAATTTATTTAAATCTTATACAGGGTGGGGCATAGGAATCAAGTGTTTTTGAAATGATAATAAAATTATTAGTTTTTACTCTAAAAAAAATTTATTGGTAGTACAACATAGCTAATAATAAAGCATTTTGAAATATTCATGTACGAAAAATTACATCTGGCATATGATGTCCGTTTTCATTGATACACTGTTGCAGCCGTTGACGAAAATTGGCCTCCACTCTTTCCAGCATGTCTCTGTCGATTAGGGAGATTTCATAACGAATCGATTCCTTTAATGCATTTAACGTACGGGGTTTGGCCTCGTAAACACGTGACTTGAGGTACCTCCATAGATAAAAATCACAAATCGATAAGTCGGGAGACCGAGGAGGCCACAAAACGTCACCAAACCTCGAAATTAGACGATTTGGAAACAGGTGGCGAAGAACAGCCATAGATGCTCTGGCGGTGTGTGCCGTGCCCCATCTTGCTGTAACCACAAATCTTGAATATCCACACCTCTTCTTAACAATTCAGGTATGAAAACGTTATTCACCAGATGAATGTAACGCGCAGATGTTACTGTAGCGGTTACCCCATTTTCTTCAAAAAAATATGGGCCAATGATGCCAAATTTTCCCACCGCACACCAAACTGTTACCTTAGGACTATGCAATGGCATCTCATGTAACTGTCGTGGATTCTCGTCAGCCCAGTACCGGCAATTTTGTTTATTGACGGCCCCCGGAAGATGGAAATGAGCTTCATCACTCATGAGTAACAACATGTTTTCATTCTTCTGAACAAGTTCAAGCATTTGTTGTGCGAAACTCAAGCGTTGGGCGTAATCTCTTACATTTAATTGTTGGGCAACCAGTATTTGTATGGGTGAAAATGTAAGTCACCATGCAAAATCCGCCGTACAGTGCGATTGCTGATTTGAAGTGCAGCTGAATGTCGACGTGCAGAGCGGCGTGGACTTCGCAGTAATGCTTGTCTCGCCCTTTCAATATTCTCAGGAGTACGCACAGTACGTTGACGACCGGGCGGCTTTCTTTTCATTATTGAACCTACTGTTCGAAGGTTATTGACCCAGCGTAAGATGGTGTCTCGGGCAGGAACAGAGTCATTACGATGGATATTAAAACTTCAGCGAAATTCACGCTGTACTGCAGTCACCGACTCGCCACTTCGAACAAAACAATCATACGCGAACACGCGTTGCTCTAGCGTCCACCTCTCCATGATGGCAAGTGGCAACTGAGAAAGTGAAATGCTTTGAGTCGAGGAATGGATTGTAATAAACCGCGCGCCCCTCCCTTTTCTAATGGCCGAGTACTACCCAAACCAAAAACACTTGGTTCCTATGCCCCACCCTGTATATATATAGGAGATTTTCTTTATTCAACAATTTAAGGTGTGTTCTTATTAAATATTTATTTATTCAAACTAATTCCATTCTTATATGTTTCGGCAATTATTGCTTTTGTCAAAGAGTTTCTTAAAAATGTGAACATACGATTATAAAATTATAAGAAAAATATAATTGTATGTTCACATTTGAAGAAACTCATTGAAAAAGGCAATGATTGCCCGAAGATGTAAGAGCGGAATTAGTTTAAATAAAGACATATTTAATTAAAACAGATTTTAAATCGCCGAATAAAGAAACTCTCCTATAGTATACAAATGTAACGAAAAGAAAGAAATTACTATATATATATATATATATATATATATATATATATATATATATATATATATATATATATTTATATATAAATTCATTAATATTAAGGTTAACGGTCTGTTTACATTAAAACTCAAATGTTCATTCTCTCAATATTTCGTCATTTATTCATAACCTCGTTAGGAGATACTATAATGCAATACATAATCTACACTTTATATATTATATATATAAACATAATATATCAGAGAATCGAAGAATCGTGATTTGTAAATACCACCATTTGTTTGCCAGGGGTCATCGATGAAATGAGAATAAGTAATTAAAATTGGCGAATTATTCTCATAACAACGCTAGTTTGTCAAACAACTGATTTTTAGCTTGTAGAAATGTTGAATTAATGAGCTATTGCCCGAATTCTTCTTATTTATCCACCATCTGGTGAATGATTTTTGTCGCATGAAGCAAATGTTCAGAATATTTCGAACTTGGTTTCGGTAATATGAGCTTCAGAGTGGGAACAATGCTTCGTAGGTTGGTTCGGGCGCATGAAACAGTGTATTTGTGTTAAAGGTTAGAACTTTAAAGAAAATAAAGTCGCTTACTAAATTTAATATGTGTTTTCTCACGATATATTAACAGTAGCTTTCGTATTTACCTATAGACTACACCATATTAGTTGGAGTAACTGTTAATGCAGAAGAAAAAGTTGCAGTTTGTTATTCGGTATGAACAGATTTTAATTGGAAATATCCATTCTCATAATAAAGTCTTGAATATCTACCTACCATTAGAGATAATATATTGAGGTAGCTGGCTAAAGATATATACATCATGCGATGTACCAAAGAGGAAAACAAAAAAAATCCGAAGTAAATTGCCTCAAATTCCAATAAATAACCTTTAATTTGGGAGACATTGGGTTACATTAAATTAAATTTCGTATTACCTCACTCCGGTGAGTTTCGCTTCTTCGACCATTGTCGAATTAAATTGCATTCAGGACCGATAACCTCTTCGAACGGTACGCGTTCATCTTCCCTTCTCCCGCCCTCTACCCCACCGTTTCTTCTGCGCACCTGTCCAACTGACTTCCTTCTCAAAATTAGATTAAATTTAAATGCGTTTTCGAGTACCGAATGTCGTTTTTTGTTTCTTTAATGCGAAAATGAAAGGGCCGCGCCGGTTAGAAATTTTGAATTCATGACGTGTCGGAGTTTGCCAGCAGATCCGGGAATTATGACAGTCGACTGTCGTGTACATGACGTGAACGTTTTTCCCAAAGAAAAATTGTATAGAATTCCGGCTACCGATGAAAGCCGAATGATACGTCAGTTAATTTTATTACATTCTTGTATGTACATAATTTGGCGTGGAATATTTTGTTAGGTTAGGGGAATATATTTCTGGTGCGGATGTCAATTATGTGTGCGTTTATCTAATTACGCCGTGTTGGTTTCCGTGAAAATTTTGATAGAAACGAAGGTAAATGAGTAAAAAGAGGAAAAAGGAAATTTAATTAGTAGACCATTGCAAAGACAGAAAGCTAAGTTCGAGGCAAATGTGTCATTATATAAAATACTGGGATTGTTTTCTTTCTTTTGAGTCTGGTAATACGAGGAGAACACTGAAAAACTCTATAATTGCCATGTTTTTAAGAAAAAAATTAAATTTGTTTTTTTTCGACCGCTACTTTTTAATGTTTTGCGGGTTGATTGTCGTGTGGTTTTGTTCGACTTGCTCTAATAGTTTGTTAATTAGGATAATTTAATCTTTTAATGAGTATTTGCATGGCGTGTGATAGACAATTTTATTTTCTTTTTAATAGACATAATAATAATAATAATAATAATAATAATAATAATAATAATTTATTAATCTTAAAGACCTGTAAACAGGTATAAGAAACGTCAAATTAGAACAAAACAGAATTAGTGGCATAATATAAAACAAAACAGAAAATAATAATAATAAAATTAATAATAACTATAATTAAATAATGCCATTAAGTAAAATGAAATAAATATAAATTGTAACTCCTCAACTACATATTCGAATAAATATTAACAAAAATTAAAATAAAAAGCTCTAGAAAAATAGCAATTACTATTGATCAACTCAAGAATAATTGTGGCTATGAAAATAACAACTTGTTAGAAATATTCTGCAGAATTCTATACATATTCCTAACAAAAAAAGTTATACTTAGAGACAGGACACATCAGGCCGAAATTAAGATGGACCATATAAATAGTCTATAACATCCCTAAGTACAACACGCAGTTATTGAATAGCACTCTTCATTCGGTTAGCCAAATCAGTTTTTAGTAGTTGAATTGTGACGCAATTACTTCAATATTGTAGATAGAAGGGCGAGGAGTTTTAATATACAAGGTGTTCCGCATCGTTATGTTGAAATTTTAGGAGTGTAAAGTAGACTTCATTTCAAGTAACAAAAACGCAAAATTTGTATATCCATTTTTATTTGTTTCAAAGTTACAGATCTATGAATGTGATTGTCAGATCATGAAAAAAAATTTAATTCTAAAGTCAATAAAAACTGATTTTATTTAAAAAAGTTTAATTAATAATATTTTCGAAATGTCCACCTCCTTGTTGAATGCAGGCTTGTGCCCGTAAGCTAACAGAAGAAGTACATATCCAAATTTCATACTTGTTTTGCTCGGCAGCCAGGTGAATACGTTCCAACAACTCTTCTCTTGTGTTCGAAACTTGCGCGTAGACTAAATTTTTCATGTACTCCCATAAATAAAAGTCAAGGGGATTAAGATCGGGTGCTCTGGGTGGCCATGAAACAGGACCACCACGACCAATCCATCTTGGATAATTGACGTTAACCCAATTTCGGACAGCAATTGCGAAATGTGGTGGTGTCCCACTCATGTGAAACCACATCTCTCGTCGAACATTCAGTAGGACATCCTCTAAAAGACCAAGCAGTTCGTCAATAAGAAATTGAAGGTAATTGTCCACATTTAACATTCCAGGAAAAACGACAGGACCAATCAACAAGTCATCGATTAGGGCCGCCCAAACGTTAATAGAAAATTTATGTTGAAATTTAGATGGGCGTATAGTTTTGGGATTTTCTGATGACCACCTGTGCATGTTTCTCAGATTTGTAACACCACTTCTCGTGAACGTAGATTCATCTGTCCAGAGGACTGTTCTGCAGAAATTAAAATGAAGTCGTGACTGTCTTACTATCCAGGTAGAATAAACTAAACGAGCATAGTGGTCTGCCTCAAACAAACCGTGTCCCCTGCGATAGTGATATGGATATAAGCCCTCAAAATTCACCAAACTGTCGTTCGTGGTACTCGTAGTTGTCTAGCGATTCGACGTACACTGAGAGTTGGATCCCTTGTAACAATAGCTACTGCTTTTTCCTCTAAGTCTGCTGGCAAATTTACTCCTCGGTCAAAATGATTAATCACACAATCCGCATTCCTGAAATTGTCTGTGTACTTCCAGAAACGTTCTGTAATGAGGAATGCGCCTATTGGGAAACCGATGTTGGTATTCAATAACTGCTTGACGTGCACTGCCGTTACAGTAGTCATACACAAAATGCATGTCCGCATACTCTTGAGAAGAAAATCTGTAAGGCATTTTAAATAAAGATAACGTGTCCACTCACTAATAAGCTGTTGTATAAACTAAAACATAATGTAATTTTTTATTAAAAAATGTTACGTTAACGGTCATCTGAACATTTGTTTATTGTATGATATTCATGTTTCAGCACTTACGAAATAAGTAAGAACCTTCTTTATCATAAATCAATTTCCAGTACTCTTTTTTGTAGATCTCCAAGAAATTACTGTATGCACTACGACACATGTTTATTTATTTTAGGATAACATTTTATTATACGACGTTAACAATCTCAGGCCTGTTATTGAATCATATAACTTTTTTTAAATAAAATCAGTTTGTATTGACTTTAGGATTACATTCTTTTGCATGATCTGATAATCACATTCATAGATCTGTAACTTTGAAACAAATAAAAATGGATATACAAGTTTTGCGTTTTTGTTACTTGAAATGAAGTCTACTTTACACTCCTAAAATTTGAACATAACGATACGGGACAGCTTGTGTATAAAATAACAAAGCAAGGAATGTTTTAGAAAGCATACACATCCAAAAAAAACACAAATACCATAAATGACTCAACAGATTTAAATAACCTGTCAACAATATACCTGTCCATTATATAACACCCCGTATAATGACAATATAAACATTACAAAAATAAAATTAAAAAGCACATGTCCGAAGACAGTTTAAATCATGGTGGTGTCATAGTAATATAATGCGTACGCAGCTATCGACAAACTGTATGAGAATTATGTTTCAATATATTCTTGTTACCTCTTAGTACTTTTCCAGTATTGATATACGTAATATAGTAATGACAGTACCATAAGTAAATTTCTACTTTTAAGTGTAAACACACAAAAAAAAACTAATTAATTGCACTTTCAACATTCTAAACTTGAAATTAAAGCTTTAAATTTGATGCATAAATCTGTCTACGATTTTCATTAATAAATATATTTATATTACTTGTACTATGCTAATATTTTCTTAATTTATTTTATTTATTAGTTTATATTTCGTAAGATAAATAAGGTAGGATGAGTTATTTCTTTTTCATTGTTTTAACTGTTAATTGGAAAACAAACGTGTGGTGATCTATAAAATATGAAATACATTTTTATTTATTCATTTTGTAGTTCAAGTTTAGTAAAGGAGTATTAATATTAACTAGCAATACTTTCTCAAAGTTCTCCTCTGTAAAATTTGTTCTTTTGAATGACATACATCCTTGTAGATAGAAAACGTCCTTTTTACATCGCAACTGGTTATAGGTGCATACTGGAAATATTCTTTTATTTCAGCGCATTTAGCAGTTAGATTTTGATGCGTTGTCCCCATACAAAATTGCCGCTATGTTATTGAATATGGATTTCTATAGAAAACGGTGTCTACATTTTGCTGGAGGCCACATTTGAAGTCATTAAGAATATTATTCAAATTATTAATAACCGCATCTAATGTGGTTAATCAATCATTTAATTTGAGATTTTGATTTTAAAAATAAGTTTTGGCAAATTTTCAGTGTTCCTGAAGAAAGTACAACTGTTTTTTTAAATTTTGAATTTGTATTAATTTCTTGCACTCAGAAATACTTCGAGCATCGTAATTTAAACATGTAACGAAATTTTGTAAACTATCGAAATTCTGTGCATAAAAACTAGTAGTTTCCAACCATGATCCCCACTGGAGAGGGAAGAAGTGACAAAGATGAAACGAAATAGAGTAATGACATTGATATACAGTTACAATTTCGGATTCGTTCTAATTCGTTTCGCGGATAGATTCGTTCCTTTGCATCGAATCCATCCAGATCAATACTGTGAATGTTCCGCCTATGAATTCAAAATATTTCGAATTCATAAATAATTAATATGTACCTCTATTGAAGTTACACACCGTTACATACTTTGAGAAGTTTTGAAAAAATGTAATTACCCGTACAAACTTCAAAAAAACTAGATGAACAACTATCTACTATGATTGTTGCTAAATACCAGCCACTTAGTTTGGCGGAAGATACTGAATTTCGAAATTTGTTAAAATGCTAAATCCAAATTACAATATTCTATCAAGAAAGACTATTTCTAAAATAATTTTACCCTAAATGAACACAAAAATACATGAAATTGTGAAAAAGTGTTTGTCATTGACGGATTATCTTGCTATCACCACTGAATTAGTAACCAGCCTTATCAGGCGCTAACCGCACATTTCTTCAGCGATGATGTAAATTAACATCAGCTTTATTAGGATCCTGCTGTATCGAAGGAAGTCATACAGTTCAAAATATGTGTGATAATATGAAGAGCCTTTTACTCACATGGGAAGTGTCACACAAAGTTTGTGCTGTTGCTACCAATAATGTAGAAAATATTACAGCAGCAGTTTGCATTTCAGGACTCACAAAGAACAGTCCTTGTGAACGTATATTTTCAAAAACTGAACAGATTTTAACAGATCGAAGAAGTGGATTATCTGCTTCAAAGGTAGAAAAAATAATCTTTTGGAAAGTGACATAACTTGTATTAATGTAATTTTTGTACACTAGTAATATAGGTTTATAACGAGCCATCGAAAAAATTCATAATTGGAGTAGACTGTGAAATTGGGTTGGTACTTTAGCCACTTCCACATAATGACACATTACTTGATTCTTGACAGTTTCATTTGGTTTCATTGTAAAAAAAGGTTATGGCATTGAAATGATACTACAACAAAAAAGAAAACAAATAATTTATTTAATATCGAAATCATAGTCAAAATTACATAGCTACAGAAGTTGTTAAAAATGTTGTCCATTTACATCTAAACACAAACCAACTCTTCTCCGCAATCCAGCAAAAACTTTATGCAGCATTTGCTGTGAGTTGTTGATCTCTTCACACTTTTCTGTTATGCGAATTCTCAGTTGTTCCAGATTATAAATTGGCGTTGAATAAATCGAATTTTTGATGTATGGCCATACGAAAAAATCACCTATGTTTAAATCGCAAGACCTAGTTGGATATGGGATTTCAGTGTTCCTGCTTATTATTCTGTTATCAAAAAACTCTCTGAGATATTGAAGTGTTTCTCTGGTCGTATGTGCTGTTGCACCATCTTTTTGGAATTACCCATTTTGTAATTCCTCATCATCTAGTTGATTTATGAATGAGCCGAGTATCTCATTGCCATATCGTGCAGCACTAAGTGTACCTTCAAAAAAATGGGACCAACCAATCTTCTTCGACATATTCCAACCCAAACACCAACTTTTTGGGGATGCAATGTTTTTTCAACAAAAAAACGAAAATTTTCGGAGGACCCATATTCTGCGAATTAACATATCCAGAAATATAAAACCAGGCCCCATTCGTGAAAAAAACTGTGTTAAGGATATTCTGATTGTGTAGATTATTTTGAAACCATTGACAAAATTACACTCGTCTCAAATAATCCACTGGATAAAGTTCATGAAAACATTGCAGCTTGTATGGATGACAATGTAAGACTTTTTTAAGAATGAATTGGCACGTACTATAAGATAAATTTGTTTGTTGGGTCACTACTCAAATGGATGTTTTTGGATTTTCATCAATAATATGCTGAAGGGCTTCAATATTATCAGCTGTACGTTTAGATGGCCGTCCACTTCCAGTTTTTCGACCGACGCTACCAGTCTCTCTGAATAACTTTACACAATTTGTCAAAACATTGTAAAAATCATTGTAGTCAAACACTAAGTCAGGATGTTCTTCACTAAAATCAGCCATGCATTCCGTAATTGAATACTGCCACTCGCCATTTACTTTCACACTTGTACGGAAGTAACATTCGATAATTTTTGCTTTTTGTTCTATGTTGAATACCATTTTTTAAATATATTTAATTTTCTTAATAAGAGTTTTGCAAAATTTGACACAAACTTATAGTTTCAATGTCAAATAATAAATGTCATTATGTGGAACTGGCTAAAGTACCAACCCAATTTCATAGTCTACTCCAATTATGAGTTTTTTCGATGGCTCGTTATTTATTGTTTGTCATTTATCATTCACATGAAAACATATCAGTGTAAGTAAATAAAAAAAATTAAATAAGTACTTATAAATTATTTTGCTACATAAATATTATCTTAAATAAATAAATAAAACAAAGAGGTAGTCATTCCGATCCAACAAAGCTAGATCGAAATGAATGTGTCATTTGTCGGTCTTTACAACTCCGATCGGTTTTTAACATCTAGGTTGTTATAATCGTTCCACGGAACGCATCCTCTGGACTCGCTCCATATGCAGAATGGAACGAGAAAAAACGAGTCCACAAAAGGAACGATTTCGCCCATCTCTAATTCGCAGGGCAACAGAGAGTTTATAATTTGGGGGTTCGCGTCGTAATTGACAAAAATTGTTTCGCTACTTAATTCTACTCTAACTCTTTATAATATGAGTTTCTTGAAATGTAGTGGCGGGACAAATATTTTATTAATATCTTTGTAATTTTTTTTTGCGTTTGCGGGGAATTTGCGGAAAATGTTTTGGATTCATATTCTATATAATTACATCTTTACATTTTTCATACGTTGTCTTTTTATTTCAAGGACACCAAGTATATTGGTGAAAATCGAATATTTTTCCAATTTTTTACTAGAAGAACTAATATATGATTGTTTCAGCCTTTACTTGATGAAATTCCATTATAACTATTATCAGGATAAAATAAAACAAATTTTAATGAATTTTATGAATTACAAAATGAACAACTGAAATAATTTTATATATCGGACAGACAGGCAGATCGTTTGAAATACGCATCAAAGAACATTTTTTTTATTTAGAAATAATAAAAGTGACTCTTCATATGCGTCTCATATTAATTTAACGAACCACAATTTTAACAAAGAATTTAAAATATTACATGTAGAAAATAAGGGCAAAAAACTTAATTTATTAGAGTCACTTGAAATTAATAAATTAAAGAAAACCGACAAGATCCTCAATGGTCAATTAGAAACAAATAATTCACCCTTACTTAATTTATTTATTTATTTGATTGCTACGATCACTAAGTGTCGAGCTTACAATATAAATAAAAAAAAAACAAAGAAAACGCTCCCCGCAGCAGACCCAGTCTCGGTCAATTAAAACTGCCCATGCCCGTTCTTGCCAACGTCCAACGGCCCACCCGGCTTCTGAGGCTGCCTCAGCTCAGGAGGTGGGGAGACCCAAAAGTAAGTCAGGAACTACGATAAAGAAAAGATGGATAAGGGCGCCACCGAATTTCTGCCGCTGGACGTCGCAAATTCAGAAACTTGATGAAAAATCTAATATTAAATAAAAAATGCAGGTCGCGTGGGGCAGAGGCCGGCTCTGTGACCGAGACTCGTTCCACTCTCGAGGATCGAGAGACGAGGGAAAGAAAAAGAAAAATCCAACCAAACAATAATTATTTATTCACACCCCGTATATATTTATAGGGGAGGAAAAAAAAAACTGTACAATACACAGAATGGCGAACTTAGGATCAAGTTCTCAATTTGCTGAACCAAATAATATATATAATTAGAGAACAAAATAAAAACTTAAATAGATAAGTAGGAATTTAAATAGGCGGCTGAGGGCCAAACACAAGTAAGGAAAAGATTAATTAACAACAAAGAGATGTACTTCCAATAAATTGACCAATAAAGTTATTACAGTGCGGCCTAGTACGCCCTAAAAAAAAACCAATACGTATTCTTTCTTTCTCGTAGGTTCACAATATAATACAAGTTCAACAATTCGTTGAAATAAAGCGATCTTTAGCTAGACAGTTTAAAAAAATTCAAATAAGATTCTGCAAAATAAGTAATTGCGTATAATGAATGTATTCTAATTAATTAACAAAAATGTGAAAATAGAAACAATTAAAGTGTTAATGAAAGTATTGTAATTAATTAGCAAAAATAAAATATGTAATGCCTATATTTACAGAATTCAAAGCAGTTAACAAAAATATGTAATGTAATTAACATGTTCAAATAAATGAGGTGAAATTAAATCTGTGAGGCATATAATTAAAGTATTCCAAATAATATTTAAGTATTAACGCAAATTTATATACCGTGAGGTTTTTATAACACCGTACATAGTCCCTATGTTCGATTTTAAAACAATTATTAAAACATTTAATAGCGATGGTTGTATAAGAAGCACACACAAAAAGAAAAATAAACCTTCCCATGTACTTACCGAAGAACTAAAATTAAATGTTTTACGTTTCATCGAAGAAAGCCCAATAACCGCAACAAATAAGATTGCACAGCACTTTAACATTTCAAAAACGTCTGTACGTAGAATTTTTAAAATGTATAAATACAAAGCTTACAAATTTAGTAATCACCAAGAACTCTTCCCTGAAGATAAAATCAAACGCATAGATTTTTGTGAAACCTTAATTAATATAATTAATGAAAATGACAACATTTTAACAAAAATATTGTTTACCGATGAGGCGTCTTTTTCTTTAAATGGTTTAGTAAACTCTCAAAATTTTCGGTATGTATAAAAAGTATTTTTTTCAATAAAATCTAATTAATTCGTTTCTATTGCACTTTTAGGTATTGGTCACGGACTAATGATCATCGTCAAAATTTAACACATACGCAATATAATGCACGGGTCAATGTTTGGGCAGGTATCATTGGTACTGCACTTGTAGGACCATACTTCATTGACGGAAATCTCAATTCAACCAAATTCTTAGAATTGCTGAGAACACGAATTGTTCCTCGAATTCAAGATTTCAATATTGAAAATCCCTGGTTCCAGATGGATGTGGCCCCAGCACATTCTACTGCAGCTATTTCATACTTTTTGAATATAACTTTTCCTGATAAATGGATAGGCAGGTTTGGTCTGATAATTTGGCCGACCCGTTCACCAGATTTATCGCCTAACGATTATTTTCTTTGGGGATACCTGAAATCAAAAATTTATAACAATATAAATATAACGAATATTGAAGACTTAAAAACTCGCATACTTACAGCATTTCAGGAATTGCAAACCAAACCTCTTTTTTTATCAAACTGTTTGCAAGAATTTCATAATAGACTTGCATATTGTATGGAATTCGAAGGTGGACATTTCGAACATTTGTTAAAACGTTTATACTCTTCCTTAGATATAATGTTGCTTTTTTATTCACTATTTGATGAGATTTTTTAATTTTATTTGACAAATAAAAGGTGATTTATTTACGAGGTTATGCTTATAGTAGTATCATCGAGATTATATATAATATATGTATAGTATGTATACGCCGCATGTTTGCAATAGGAATAATGTTAGTTGCATAACTGCCCATGCGTTGACATGGGACAAATAAAATCGAACATAGGGGCTATGTACGGTGTTATAAAAACCTCACGGTATATTAAACGGTTACTAAAGTTCGTGAAGCGAATTCAAAAAAGTGTAAAGGAAATGTCCCACAAAAAACGAAGGTCAGGTAACAAGATATTTCGTTAACAAAACACCTGGGGACTATGAAACAGCGATCTACTAATTAACAATGACTATGATTTATAAATGAAAACAAATGAAAATTTACGAATAATGATAATTAACAAATAAAATTAGTGTAACGAGAGCTTAACTGACGGGTCCAACTGCAATCGGCGATCCTTTTCCCTTCAGGAAAGAAAATCGTCACTAGCGGGAACGAACGGGTGATGTTACGTGGTTTTTTTTTTGTTTAGCCCGTCGGATACACCATCAAATTATACATTCGATGGCGATGAAATAAAAACGTTGTAGTCTAACGTGTTACAGTTGTGTTTCTTCTTTTTCAACACTTTAGATCCTCCCAGGGGAGATATCGCCTTCAGCGAATAATTATGGATATACGGATCGATTAACTTCCTAACGGGGCCGTAATTACAAAGAATACAATACAGGCCACATCGATTGATATCCGTGTTGGTAGAAGAGCGTAATCACGTTCAGAGATCGAAAGCTAACAACGAAGTGTCCAGAGCGAGCCTCGGACTTTCTTAACAACAAAAAAAAAGCCAACACTAAAGGTCAAGGAAAAAAAAGAAAAAAACTAGAAAGAAATTAGATATATATATTTAAATAACGAATAATGATTCCTATACAGGTTGGTTCGTCGGAAATGGAACGAAATATATTGAAGATATTATTAATTAAATTACAAAATAAAGTAATAAAACGTTGAGCGTTACGGACACGTAACATGATATTCAGACAGTCACATTTTGTAAGTTTCCATAGAACTTCTTTACCTCCCTGTAACATAATGTAAACCCCGAGTGTTATTACTTAAGAACAGTATTGTATAAATCGTAATGAAAGTTTTGTGCATTTTAGTAATAAAAAGTACCCATTCCTTCAACTATTCAAAACAAAACATGTGTTTGTTACGGTACATTTGTGTTAAAATTTGTACATAAGTTAGTTATATGTCTGACGAAGCTCAGGTTGGAGCGAAACGATCGCTACGGTGTAAATTAAAAAGTGAAATTAATTAAAATTTGTTTTATTTTATCCTGATAATAGTTAGAAGAACTAAATAGAGTTTCCCACTGTACAAATATTAAATCTTTTATTTCTCATCGTTGTGACTTTTGTTGTCACAGAGGTAGAATACAAAGTCATTAGTTGGATTACGAGACCCAATACAGTAGCGTATTTGAAGTACATACACAATGAAAAGTTTCGTTTTAGAAAAAAAAACATTTTATTTCCTTGGCTTAATGGAAGTTCCTTTAAAAGTAAATAACGTCTTTCTTTAATTACAAAGTGACCAACTGAAATAATTATCGGTAATTGGAAGCAACAGACATGCCGGGGAATTATGCTATTTTCATTTGAGTAAAGATTCGATTTCAGGAAAATAAAAGAGGCTTAAAACGTAATTAATTTTTTACCCGTGCAGTGTGACGTAAAACAGTTGGGGTATGGTGGAGATGAACGATGCAGCGCAGTCACGGTTTTAAACGCGCAAATCTAAGAAATACCGTAATTAAAATGTTACTAAACTTGGCCGAGTAAAATTCCCAACATTCACTAATGAGATCCCAGTCTATAATTAACTCGGCCTTCAATAGATAACGGTCGCCTCACATTTTTCCCTTAATATTCTCGAAGTAATCAGCGTTTAATGGCGTGGAAAGATGATAAAAGTAATTTTAATTTTATCACTGAAAATATATATTGCAGCGATCCCGGGTTGGAATTTTATAGGAAATTGCTTTTTATTTAGTTGTGGTTTATATTTGGTATAATTATACTCGTGAATCTGGATTAGTTAAGTAATTTTGTCTGAATGTTGGAAAAGTATCTCGAATTGTATACATAAATTATTTTTGTTTTACTCCTATTTATTTGCATTTATTTCCTTGTTCATCACTCTAAGAACTCTAAGTAAAATATCACGTTAATGTATAAGTTTCTCAAGGATAGCAAATGTGTAACAGAATTGCTCAACGCTGGTAAATGTTTGAGGTCTCGTGACTATGTTCCAAATACGAGGGACAAGCTGAATTTACTGAGAATAAGAAAATCTAGTAGACAGTGAAAAACAATCATACAGTGTTTATTTAGAGCAGAGGCTCCCAAACTTTTTTTTTCTCATAGACCACTTTGAAAGTTTTGCTGGTTCCGGTGGACCCCCTGCAGCTACATTTCTACCATATTCCTAAAACTCGACAAAACATGTGAAGATTAGATCTAACTATGGAAATTTGCGTTGCGGCTGAGTTATTGGTTAATTAATTAATTGATTGTGCTGTGAGTGGATGTCAAAAAAGTTAAGTTAGCCAATCAAAAAAGTGATTCCATCCAACTTTACTCCTTTGACATCTACTCACAGCACAAGAAACCAATCAATTCTCACATATTTTATTTAGAAAACTCCCCATTCGGAGTGGTAAAAATAAAAAGAAAAATAGTATACTTATTAATTGAATATTAATAACGTAACGTAACTTCTACAATGACAATCACAAAATAGTCATAATTTTAGTGGGAGGGACGTACTTGATGGATTGACAGCAAATTATCAATATTTGACTTCAGTTTTGTTAGGAATAACCGCAAATCTTCCCGTTCTGTGATATTCAATCTGCTCCTTTTTTTTTTGTTAAAAGATTTATAACGACACTAAAACTTTTCTCGACAATATATGACGATGGAAACGCTATCAAAAGCTTTCTCGCAATTTCCCACAGTCCAGGATATTTTTCGGGTATTTCTGCCCGCAGCCAAAATGTTTGATACCCTCTTTTAAATTTCACCTTCAGTTCCTCATTAGTGCTAAGCTCGAGTAGCTCCTCTTGTAATTTCACATTCTCCACTTCCGTTTCATCAAGTGGATTTATGGTTCATGGTGGTATTTCCATCGTCAGAATATCTTTAAATCTGATTTTAAAGTCATCATGCAGGGCAATTAAATGTTGAACGTATGTGCCAATATCCTCTTCAAGGCATTCTACCTGTGACAAGTTTGAAAACTGGCAAAATTCGCGCCGACTAATATTTTGATTCATAAATTTAAATTTTCCAAGAAAAGCTAAAATTACACCCTTTGTTTTTATTAAATTGAGGCTGTCCCCTTGTAATTGTAAGTTAATGTCATTAAATGTTTTGAACAAATCTGTCAAAGTCTGCTTTCAAATTGATCAAGTTTTCTTTTAAATCTGGATCTCTACTTTCCAGAAACTCTAAAACTGAGTCAAAAAGTGAGAAAAATCTTGTTAAACATGCACCTTTCGACAACCAGCGTACTTCAGTATGTAAGAGCAATCGTTGGAAGTCTTCATCATTTTCATCGCACAATTGTGCAAATAAACGCGTATTCAATGCACTGCTTCTTATTTTGTTAACTGCATTAATCACAAATTGAAGCGATTGGTGCAATTTAGCACTCAAATTTTTCGCTACTAGGTGTTGTCGGTGGATGACACAGTGCCCGGCCATGGCAGGAGCTCCATCTGTTGCCACCGAAATAACGTTTGTGAATGGAATCGATTTTTCCTTAAAAAAATCACTCAGGACATTAAATATTGATTCACCTTTAGTGTCCGTCTCCAAAGTTTTCGCGAATAGTAGCTCTTCATGAATTTCTTCGTCCATAACAAATCGAACATATGCCAATAATAATGCTTCATTACCAGGTAAATGACTCGTCCAGTTGAATAGAAAAATGAGTTGTTTGCAGATAATTACACACGAAACTTTCAATATCAGAGCTCATTTCGTCAATACGTCTTTGTACAGTGTTGTTACTCAAAGGAATTCTTTTGAGTATGTCAAATGGAGATTTGTGCAGAACAGTTTTTAAAACCTCTTCAACAGCGGGTAAAATTAACTGTTCTCCAATGGTGTGCGATTTTCCAGATCTCGTTATAAGTAATGATATATTGTAAGATGCCCGCAAGCCATCATCATTACTTTCCGACGTTGAAGCGAACATACTGTGCACGGTGGGTCTGTTTTCATATTTTTCCTTCAATGTTTGAAAATATTTCAAATCTTTACCTATTTTATCAGGATGACACCTTCTTAGATGATCTTCGAGCAGAGTCATTGCTCAAAACTTTGTTGCATAAAAGGCATATGGGCAATCGCTTGTCTGCTTTTGATGGAAGAAAACCAAATTTTAAATAATCAACGCTGTACTGTCGACATTTCTTCTTAGGTTCAGTCATGTTTCGTATCAGTTACCTACCTGTAAATAAAAAAGAAACTTTGTTGTAGTAATCTTAAGGCGGTCTTACTTAACAGGATATGGCTATTTTAACAGGATTAATTGATTATTGCAATGGAATAAACAAAGTACCGGCGGCAAACTGATTCTAATTATTAAAAGCAATAAATCGCTAAGATCAATAATTTAGTTTTATGAAAACGGCTGAACCGATTTTAATGTAATGTAAAACATTTTTTCATTAATTATATTTTGATATATTTCTGTAAATTCTGTAAAAATACGAATGCAAGGATGATGTCGCCACGTGTGTATTTCTATGTTTTGTTTAAGTACGATGTCCTAACGCACAACAACGAAACGTAGCACGAAAATAGATTAAAATGCAGTCATGATGCAGTTAAAATAGTGTCAAAATTTAAAAAGTGGTAATAAATAAAATTGAAACAAATGTAACAGCATTAAAACGTGGACGATGCAGGCAACGGTACACAAAAGTCAAAACTGACCGAACAGCTGATCGTTTTTCCGCGTAAACGATAAGTCTTTCCAGAATTAATTAAATGCAAATCAGGGACTCGAATAGTATATTTATATCCGAATTAGGCTACCGGTTTAGCCGGAAAAGATGTTAACGTTTTTATTTTAAACGAAGTATATATATTGTAAATTTTTACGAATTTCAATAGAGGTCTGCTCTGAGAGTTCAGCAATAATAAGGTTTAGTACCCCTTTGTTTAACACAGTAATGTATTTTCAAATAAAAATTTAGAATAACTAGCGTCGTAATTGTAGCCAATGTTTACATTCACATTACTTCGCGAAATAACATACTAATTTAAAAATATTTATTATAAAGCCGAAACTCCAAGAATTTATCAAATGATATGTTAAATGAACGGCTAAGAAATTGTCTCTATATTATTAAATAGCGAAGGCTGAAAAATTAGCAATTCCAACCTACAGAATATTAATATCTGTTCCTTATAAGGCATTTACAATAAACTTGAAACCAAGTCCTCGTAGCTCAGTGGTTAGAGCGATGGTCCGATGGTAGACAGCAATGTTTACATTCACATTACTTTACTAATTTAAAAATATTTAAATATTTAATATAAAGCCGAAAATCCAAGAATTTAGCAAATGATATATTAAATGAACGGCTAAGAAATTATGTCGAGATTTCTTACTTGGCCAAATTGGGCACGTCAAAAGTTTACCAGTTTCTCTGTTCCAGCTTAAAAACGTCAAATTGAAACGGGGTCGGTTTGTATCTCTCATTGTCTGTTAATTATAACTAATTATAATTAAAATATCTTACTAACCACTTAATAAATCAACATGATTTATTTATCGGTTGCTTTGTACTTTAGTCGGAATCTGTATAATTAAATATATTAATTATAATATTGACTTTCACTTCTTAGTAAGTGAATTAAAATACCAAAGACAAAACTTATGTCAGTAAGTGTTCATGAATCGGTAATTAAAAAATATATCGCGGCGGAGCTCTTGATCCTTTGCATCAAAAGGAGAATCTTGAATATGTCAGTTCGATACAGAAACCAAAAGTCACAATTAAAATTTATTTGAAACTAACGACTATCAATGTTAAACTAAAAGCACCGTGAGTTTCTTGCACAATTTCGGGTAGTTACAATCGTAGTTGAAAGAGTTCGGTAAATCTTTATTAACTTGTTTTGGACGATATATTATAATACAATATGATCATTTATATTTACCCTCTAGCAAGCCATGAAATTATTTCTTGAAAATATCGTGTTGGTAGTGACAAATAAAATACATCTGTCATTATGTGTATGTTCTGATAAATAAAACTCATCTGTCATTAATGTATTTATTAATTGACACTTAAAAATGTTTACAATAAATCATAAAGTTTTTCTGATCGAATCATACTTTAGGAATGGTGTAAAATTAGAAAATGGAGAATGGTCGTACTCCTTGCAACCTTGTATAGAAGAAATTCGGGCAGAATTTCCAAATTTTCCAACAACATATAACAGTTTGCGGCAATTAATTCAAAAGTCAGTGGTTAAATTCCGTGAAATAGGGTCTGTGTCTCGAAAACCAGGTGCTGGTAGACCACTAAAGCGGACAGTTGAAAATATAGCAGATGTTGAGGGACGAATAAATCAATCACCTAAGAAATCGATTCGTAAGCTTTCACAACAAACACAACTGTCATATGGGACCTGCTAGAGAATCCTTAAAAAAGACTTACAAAAATTTCCATACAAATTTCATTGCGTGCAAGAGCTTTTACCAATCGATCATGTAACAAGAGTTAATTACTGTCAGTGGTTCTTAGGTACGATTAATAACGATGACGTTCTTGACAAATCCTTCTGATCCGATGAAGCATGGTTTCATTTATCAGGATATATAAATAAACAAACAATGCGCATCTGGTCTAGTGAAAATCCACATGAAATTCTTGAAACACCCTTGCATTCACAAAAAATAGGCGTTTGGCTTGCTGTTTCTCGTAGACGGATTATTGGTCCAATATTCTTTAATAATACGATAAATGCAGAACGATATCGTAATAATTTATTGCTACCATTTGTAAATCAATTACATGATGATGAGCTCCGCGAGGGATATTTCCAGCAAGATAATGCAACAGACAAGAGAAACGATGGAATTATTGCATGAATTCTTTGATAATCGAATAGTAGACTTTCCACCACGATCTCCGGATTTAACAATTATGGACTATTTCATTTATCCACATCTAAAAAATAGAGTATTTACGAATCGTCCACATACAATTGAAGAACTTACTAATGCTATCCGAAATGTCTGTGAGGAAATTACACCACATAATTTAAGGAATGCCTTCAATAATATGAGACGAAGAGTTGCGCTATGCATAGAAAATGAAGGAGCTCACTTTGAACATTTATTGTAGCTGTTTTTATTATTAAACTTTTTATTTTTTCAACTGAAACGTTTGTATATAATTATTTGTCAAAATGACAAAACCTAATCTGTCATCAGTATAAAATAACCTATATCACACACACGCTGCAAAATAAGTTAACTTAAATTATGGTACCAACTTAAGTTTAAAAAAGAAAAATGTCATTGCCTTCTAGAGGGTAGAAATATATGATCATATGGTATATCTATATTTTTCTTAACACGTGTGAATGTTATTCTCAAGCCGTGGGGTCGTTTTTTTTTTATTAAGAAAAACGAACTGGATAACAATAGCAAAAAAATGTAAGTTTATTCTCTATACTTTTTTACATACATAAATGAGATTCAAAAATTTGTAAAAAAAATATATGAAATAAAATAAAGGTATTTCTTCAGTAACATGAATCTAATAAATTCTTCGGAAATTCACATACTTATAAAGTTTACGGCGACATCCGAAGGATACTTGCAATAATCAGTATACATATTGCTATGGATTTTTTTCTAAAATAATTTTTAAAAATAATTTAAAATAAAAATGTACATATTTTTTGACTTTCACTGTATCTTGAATGTTATTTAAATGTGCGAATATAAAAACTGTTTTTTCCGAGGCCAATGTGTTCGAGAGGCCTATAGATAAATTCTAGGAGACCTGTTTAATATCTCGTACTAGAAGGTAGCTTGGTGTAATATAATTAATTATATTGAATATCGGTTAATTATTTGATTAGTGTTTTTATTGATGTATTAGAGAGTTGTCAAGTTAAATTCTCGTTTGCTAATTGTTGATTAATATAGAAAAAGCACCTTCTTTGTTTGTCTCCAGTATTTTAGTAAGTAGATTTCTTTTTATGATATCATAAAGAATATTAAAAATTATAAAAATATTTCTATTGTATCCAAGATTGTTATTTAAGAGATATTTATTATTAGAAATATAAATAATAAAGCTTACTATTAAAATTCTATCTTAAAATTATAGTAATTAGAATTTGTTCGAGAGGAGTCAAGTTTTTTTTGTACATGTTTATTGCGCATGTGTAATTTAGTACGTGTTTCAGGATTTGATTATACAGTGTGGTTCTCTGGGGAGAAATTAAAAATAAACTTTATTATTTTTAGATAAGTTTGATCGGAGTAATTAAGAGGAAGTTTTTTCATTCACTTAGCTGTCAATATTACAGTGAATATATTTTACCTCATGTATTATTGTAAAATACAGAATCTTTATACTTTATAAAGATAGTTTTTTTTTCTTTTTTTTGATTTTTGTATTAAATATTCAGTTTAAATTTTATCCTGTGTTTCATTTTTGCTATAACACCAATATTGCTGTTCAAGCTTAATATATATAAAATAAGTAAGAAAATTGTGAACTTTTTACTGGCGCTCAAATAACTTTGTAGAAACACGACTTTCCGAATTGGAACCCGAGAAGATATAAGTCTCATATTTTGAAAATTCTCCGGCTGAGAAACCTAGTTGGGAGAACTGGTTGTGGATGGTGGCGCATTAAATCTACAAACCACTATTCATAGCAATATGTTTATTATAAAAAACAGAGTACATATAATATCCATTTAAAGAAAAATTAAACAAAACGTGTATTTTGAACAGCTGTTTTCTGTTTGATTACGGACGATTCGATCATTCGGCCGGCTGCGAGAGATTTATCATGAATGGCTCGCTCGGTCGGGAATATCATGAAAAAATCGCGTTCAATTGAATGAGAATATACTTATGAATTCGGCGGACGGTGAGATTCTAAATATCTCTGGAATTATAACTTTACTGCTTTCTTATTACTAGATTGTCGGGAATTCTGATTAAAGAATATTTCGGGGAATATAATAATTACCAATAATTCAGGAATTTATAATATAATGAATAATAAATCTAATAAGGGTTGATTGGTAGGAAGTCAAAATTTCTAAATAGTTATCTCTGTTACTGGAGTTCCTATTAATTCGGGAATTTCTGTAACATGAAACAGGTTGCTTTTTTGCCTTTATTTTTGACAATAATCTCATCTACTTTTGAATTATTCAGCTTTCTTTAATGCAAAGTTGTATCTGTTTGTTTCGGTGTCATTAATACTAGAGATATATGCTTACGGTTACTTTCCTCTTTCTTCTCCCTCGACCTTCCCTTCGGATGCAGAAGACTTCCCAATATAACGGATGTCACGTTTGTACTGAAAATTAGTGGAAACTGTTCGTACAAACGCAACATAAAACAGTGTCAGAGTGTTTACATAGAAGAAGGTAGAGTACGGGGTAAGACAACTTAATATCATCTTCGGGAATATAACTCATCTACTTATGCCTCAACTAATATCAATACACAAGCAGAAGCGAGACGGTTTCTAAATTCTTCGCTAAAATCATATCAGCGTCGAACTAAAGTTGAAGGAAAGGTCGGGCTATCTCTAGTATTGGTCAGGAAGCCTCGGATTGACTGGCTGAATAATATTTTTACGGCCTTTTATATGGAAAATATTGAACAAAAACGGCCCTTATTGGAAGGGGTTCTACGAATATTTAGTGGAATATACCCATGCCGGCGTGAACATTAAGAAGAGGTCGGATATCTTAGTGTTCACACGAAGCAAGTGTACGAGCCAAGTACAAATACAGGTGACTTACGGGAAACTGACGTTTTTAAAACAGATAATATAAAGGCGTTAGTGGTGGGAGGAAGAAGGTGGAGGGGTCATACGCGTCGGCATGACTTACCGTTTCAGTTACAATGGAGCAGTGGACAATATAGCACCGCATATTCGCGTACGATACTTTTGTCAAAAATTGCGAATCATAACACAACGAATTTTCCGCCGGCATTTCAATATCCGCCGGAATAGCGAGATTCCAAGCCGCAATACAATCCTGAAATGGGTGCAAACGTTGAGAACAACAGGAAATATTGCAAAGAAGAAGCCTCCAGGCCCTGCAAGAACAGCGAGAACGCCCGAAAACATCGACGCAGTGAGAGAGGCAATGAACAGGAGCCCAAGTCGATCTGCACGGCGACATGCACGTGAGTTGCAGTTAAGCCGTGATTCTGTGAGAAGAATTTTGCGTTTGGATTTGAAATTTCACCCAATGAGAGGGACTATGTTGAACGAGAAGACTTCGCCGTACGTATGCAAGTGTTGTTTGAGGAAAACACGATAGTGATAATGAGCGATGAAGCTCATTTTAGATTGGATGGCTCAGTAAATAAACGAAACTTTCGTTACTGGGCCCCACAAAATCCTCGCATTACCCGTGAAAGGCCTCTTCACTCCGCGCGTGTGACCGTATGGTGCACGGTTGCGGCTTTTGGTGTTATTGGACCGTATTTTTTTGATGAGAATGGCGTTACGGTGACCGTGAATTCGGAGCGTTACATTCACATTGTGATGTTGCCTGGTCCTACGGGCTACATCGTTATGTAGGTTCGTTGAAGCGTGTATGAATTAAATAATACGCGTACGAAGTTGGTTTAACATTTGTATAATTAGTTAATACTTATAACAAGATAACAATACTATTTACATAATCAATATAAGACATTAGCCGAAAGAGAGTTCTATAACGTACTCACAAGTCGTACTGACTGTCTAACTAAGACTGATCTCTCTTCTTTAATCGAATGTCTTATATACATTGTAAGATCCTTCTTGCGGCCATCTACTACTTAAACATCAACAAGATTTGCAAGTGTGCAACTATGATTCATAACCTTGTGTATGCAATTAGATGGACCGAGGTCGTGTTATTCTAATACAATATAGTGAGACCGGGGCCGCACCTTGAGAAAGTAGTACATACACATATTACTTCAATCTAGTTATCACAACATGTTAAATACGTTTTTTTCTACCTGAACTACCAAGAAGATAGATAAACCTCAGAAATGTTTATTTTCAGCAGGATGGTGCCACAGTACACACTGCAAATGCATCAATGGAAGTTTTGAGAAACATGTTTCCTGGGCGCCTCATTTCTCGTTTCGGTGACGTGCCGTGGCCCCCAAGATCGCCGGACTTGTCGTCTTGTGACTTTTTCTTGAGGGGGTACTTGAAAGAACGTGTTTATGTTCACAAACCCCGTACTTTAATTGCGTTGCAAGATATCATTACAGAAGAGGTGCATGCGATTGACCAAGAGCTATTGGCACGAGTTGTGAATGAACTTTGGCAGAGACTTGAAATCTTCATTCAAGCGGACGGCCGTCACTTGAGTGATATAATTTTCCATAAATGACAATGTTACATTAAATGGTAAATATTAATCTTTCGTTTTGTAAAAATAAACTTCTTCTTTATTGAATAACAATTGAGTAATGTTCATTTGAAAACCGTCAGTTTCCCGTAAGTCACCTGTACATCACATTCTTAATAAATATATTTACACAAATATACACTGCTCTCCAAACGTAAGAATAGTTTGTGCTTTTAATTCTGATTGAATTAAAAAGTGCAAACATTCGCTAATAATCTTAAGATTGAGAGCAAACTTCGTTACAATATTGTAACCTTTAAAATTGGATACCATACTCAGACATTTTTTAAAATGTGTTCTTTTAAACACACTAATATAACGTACCTTTATAGATCAATACACACTGCGTCTGTTCGTATACACTATCAGATGTATACTGAGCATAAAGTATCGTACTATCCAATGATAGTCCGTTGCCCATTTGCATATTGAGACTTATTAGAAGTGTACTACATAGGAGAAGCATACATTATTAATTTGTTTATATATTTTGTTTCTTATAAAAATAACTAATTATGAGTTCAATAACAACGCTACGAACTTATGCAATAACCCTATAGTTGACAGTGTAATAAAGGACATACAGGAATTGCCCTAATTCATAATAGTGAAATGTAGCTTATAAATAATATAAATTGAAAAAAGTTCAATAATTGATCAAATATAAAAAGAATGTAAAGGACACATTAAAACACAATCAATAATGTTCAGAAAATAATTTTCCTATTGTATAATATCTTCTCGGTATTAAGTAGAATTTTAAGCTTGTGTTAGACATTTGAAAATTACTAGCGTTTTTTTTACATTGTATGGAAAGAATAACGTTATATAAGCGACTACCGATGAGCATAAGAGACTTCTTGTAACTCTCAAATATATGTGACATAATACAAAGTTATTTCTGGTTCTGGTAATATCATAGTGCATGTTGCTGGTAATTCTAAATGAGTTTTTATTAAAAAATACATGTTGTATCAACTTAAATACAGTATAAAGGCATATATAGGGAAATATGCATTCGAGTGAAAAATTGGACAAGAATCTGAGATCAGAAGTAATCCGTATTAGTCTTTTCCAGAGAATAAAAGCCCTTTCTCATTCAACAAACTGCGCCCATACAATTATATTATAATATACTAGCGAATAAGCGAGAGAATAACAGCTAAAGGAGACTTCCTGTCTAAAAAGTTATTAAATTTAAACTGCATATTATATATCGTGCATATAATGCCTCAATATCCCAAACAGTCTAAATTATAATCCACATTAATTCTTAAAAATCTGAATATTAACGATTTGTTGTGGACAAAAAAAAAAGGAGAAATCATAAAAAAAACATTAACTATTCTAGCTGTTATTATATATTTCCTGTTTTTGGTTTTTAATAAAATTTAAATTTTATATATAAAGTTTAAATTTGAATGGTTTTGAAAAGTCTTTCTTTTGGGACTGTGGTTAAGTAAAAACTTTAAAAAAGGTAAATAATCCCTTACCACAATTGCTAATCGTATCCTAAATATGTATTTCGACAACTAAGTTGTCATCATCAGTAGGTAAAACCACTAATCAAAGTGTCGCACATGGGGCACAATAAAGCTAGCACATCTGATCACGCAACGACTTTATACGGCGTTCACTTATAAACTGACTTAAAAATACAAATATATGGGCAAAAAGTTACGACAAAATTACATCTCTTAAGGAAACGGCAACGACATGTGTTTATTCTCTCTCTGCGCGTCTACAACCTTTCTACCTCTTTTCTAAGAATGAAAAGAGATATAAGCAATCGGACCCCTATCTACATAAATGGCGTTTTCCTTATTTTTAACAATATTAATGCTTTCATATGCGTCAAGATCTCGAGGATTATTAATGGCTCTGACAAGTTTTAACCCTTTAATCGACATATTGTGTTGTGTATTTAAAGAATGAGTGACAACATTAGATTTTTCTGGTCTACAGAATTTAATATGTGATATGTGTTCTTTAAACCTAGTTATTATTGATCGCTTCGTTCTTTAACAACTCTATTAATGTTATTCGTGATTAAATAGTATGGTAAACACATGTACTTTTTCTCCTGGTTACTTTGAGATACCAAACTTGTGGATTCGGGGATTGTCTTTTTTAATTTCGTTTTTCTAATTAATTTATTGATTATTTCTATGTCAAAACCATTATACTTCGCGATGTTTTTATTGAAATCTAGTTCTATTTCGTATCTCTCCTTTGTTAACGGAAAATTTAGTAACCGATTCACTAAGAAATTAAGAGAAGCTGTCTTATGTTGAAAACTATGATTTGAATCGGCGATGATGAATCTATTAACATTGTATTATTTTCCGGAAAATATCAATTTCTATTTTATGTTTATTTCTAATAAGTAATGTAATGTGTGTTTTTTTAAGAGCTTGAGACTTAAAATGATAATACAAGACAGAAATATTGTTGGAATGAAATTTTTTTTATTATAATCTGGTAGATAATTTCATGGCATTTATTTTTTAAATATGATTTCCGGTATATGTCCGTCGCGGCTACGAGTTACATGGTCCACGAACGAGGGGGCCAGTGAACAGGACCACTTCTGGAAAGAAAGTTGTCATCAAACTGATTTTGCAATAAATCGATTGTTAAGCGCGCTGTATGGCTAGTTGCGCCATGGAACCAAATGTTGTTGATGTTTAGCTGATTAATTTTTGGAAACAAAAATTCAGTCAGCATGGCTCGATAGCGCTCGCCATTCACCGTAACGGCAGCTCCTTGCTCATTTCGAAAGAAATAAGGACCGATGATGCCGCCAGCATGTAAACCGCACCACAGTCAATTTTAATGGATGTAATACGGCAATTTTGCTTATTGACGTAGCCATTTAACCAGAAATGAGCTTCATCACTAAACACAATTCTTCGATAAAAAAGCTCATCTTCGGCCAGTTTCAAATGAGCCCAATCAGCAAAAATGCGACGCAAACGATGGTCGTTTGGCTTCAATTCTTGCACAAGCTGTATTTTATAGGCACGTAAGCCTAGATCCTTACGTAACATTTTCCACGTAGTCGAAGGACAAAGGCCAACAAGTTGAGAACGACGACCAATCGACATTTCGGCGTCTTCTTCAATACTTCGCACTACAGCAGAAATTCTCTTCGGTACGCACATTTCTTTATCTTGTTGATGGTTTTGAATCGAGAAGAGTAAAATTAGTGCGAAAACGATCAATAACTGCACGAATTGCTTGCTCACTAGGTCGATTATGCTGACCGTAAAATGGACGAAGTGCTCTATGAACTTCGCGAACAGATTTATTTTTTTTCAAAGTAAATTTCCACAATTTGGAAGCGTTGTTCTGGCGCTAAACGATTCATGATGACTTGCCAAACCTTACTGAACTGAAATGTCAACACAGTTTGACATTCGACATTCGACATTTGACATATCGATAGTTCTCATGCAGCTAAAAAACACCCGATATCTAAAAATGGTATCCTATCAATGTTTTCCTTTTCCACCGTGAATTTAATAGTCGGAAATTTCAAATTTAACTGATTAACGAACATGTCTAATTCGCATTTTCGGGTATCAAAAATCGCGAGAATGTCATCTACGTACCTGATCCAGACTCTAGGAAAATATTTAGCGTTATTTTTAAATTCTACTTCAAATTGACTTATAAATAAATTAGCTCTGAAAGGAGATAAACAGAACAATGGATAACTGCCTATCTCCTTTCAGAGCTAGCCCAGCAACAAAATTAAATTCATACTATCTACTTTGGAGGTAGGAAAGTAAGATCCCTAGTCGTCCAACAAACGTTAAAATTTATTTACGTGTTACAGTTTATCTTAGTTTATCTAATTATCGTGGTTACCTCACAGTATTTGCAGAGAACAAGTACAACGTCATACATCGTTCTCTGTGGATAATAGAAAGACGAAAATTTGTCCAAATTTATTATACAGAAATATGCCTTACTATATACTTTTGTAATATGCGTCAAGCGACGATGACCTAATCGATGACGTCACTGCTGTGTACGTCAGTACGTCTTATGGTTTTCCCGAATAGATTAGAAGATGAGGATTCTAGAAAATCCGATGGACTATAAAAGAGCTCAAGAGAAATTATGATGCATTCTAACAGTAAGCGTCGGGTACTTAATAACTAATGAGTGTACCGGGTGCGGCAATAGTGTGTCGGCGGAGCTTAGCATGAAAACTAATAAAGTTGTAGAAATGAAATTTTACGTACACATGTAGTATGCTACAGTGAATTTTCGATTTTTATTTATATATTTACAGGGTGTTCCAAATTTCCGCAACCACTTTCAGTTTTTTTTTTTTATAGATTGTTATACTTTCTTGTTATTACGATGATAGCCACCCAAATTATCTTTACAATGATATATGATAATGAGCACTTACAACTGTTAGTCTTGGTTTTATTGCAAATTTTGTTAAAATCTTGACAGTTGTAGCGTCTAATATTTTAAGTCTTAGCCTGAAAATGGGTGCAGTGCCTCACGTAACTCTTTTGTTACCAATTGATGGACTAACACGTTATATGTTTTGAGGGTGAACAACGTGACAACATATACAGGGTGTTAAATATGTCGTGCCAAAGTTATCGAAGTTTAAAGGCTATATTCTCTTTTTTTTTTTAATTGAACCTATAATTTTTTTATTAGTCAGCAAATTCCATGTAAAATTCCAGTTAAAATGGTACCAATATCATAGTACTTATTTCTAGTATTTTCGAAGTTCTAACCCTTTAATGGGATATACCTATGTTTATAATATTCAATATGCGGTGAATGTAATAGTTGGTTGGCCATGAAATGATATCAAACAAAGTAACTTTTACAAACACCTGCTTTCTAATTCTTTATTATTAGTTTTAGTTACATTTTGTAATTTTTCCATAATAAAACAAAATTAATTTAAAATGTGTTCAAATATATGTCCATTCTGCTCTACACATGCTCTTAATCGCCTCTGCATCGACGGACTTACATTTTGAGTCATGTTGTTTTCACTAAATTGAAGAAAAGAGTTTCTGATTCGTTTCTGCATGTTCTCTGCCATTGTAGGAGATGTTTCGTAAACTATATTTTTTACAGTAGGCCACAGAAAGAAATCACAAGGGATTAGATCTGGTGATCGCGGTGCCAGCTTATAAAGCTTCCTCTCCCAATCCACCTATTGGTGAATACCCTATCTAACACCATCATGTTGGTACCACAATCTCCTTATGCCGTTATCTAGTAGGCCTTCTAACAGCAATGGTAAATTATTTGTGTAGATTTCACAATTTAAAGTAGTATTAAAAAAGAATTGACCTATAATTGTGTTTCCTATGATGCCTCTCCAGGTGTTAACACTCCATTTTTGTTGGTATAAAATGAGTTGCACAAAATGAGGGTTTCTAGTGTCATAATAATGAGAATTTTTTCTGGTTGTTTATTCCACAATTAGCAAATGTTGCTTCATCTGTGAAAAGCACATTATCTAGAAAAGTTAGATCTTGTCGTAATTGGAAAAGTAGCCCATCACAGTAAACAAGTCTCCTTTCAAAATCCGTTTGTAATAAGCCTTGATGATTTTGAATTTTGTAAGGGCGAAATTTATGTTTTTTTAAAATCCTTCTTAGAGCAGTGACTTCTATCCCGTGTTCTTTCGAAATTATCCTTGTAGATACGCGCGGATTCTCCACAACGGACTGGACGACTGTCACTTCATTATCTTCTGTATTCATAGTCTTAGTTCTTTCATGTTTGACGTAATTGACTGTACCCGTCCGAAGAAACCTTGTCAACAAAGTTTCAAACGTCTTAATATCTGCCGCTCTTCGGTGAGGATACTCCATAGCATATGTTCTTGATGCTAAAAGTGGATTTCTATTGCTAGCGCCAAGAACAAATACCATGTCTATTAATATAATGTATAGAATTCACGGTTGGCTCTTGGTGAAACATAATTAATAATTTACTAAATAAAACACTTGGTATATTTGTTTCACAAAATGTATTTAAAATATCTCTGACATATGTTTCGACTTATTCAGTCATTCTCGAAGAGTCATGTAAACTAAGTAAAAAGTATACTCCTACCAATATTTATGCGTTATTTTTTGAAAAGGTTTACTACAGCATCGATTGTGGGGGTGTTTGAAAAATCCAACTGCGTGTTTGTGCTATTGGCTCCTCTTTCGAAAAATTAATTCTAAAGAAATACAACTATAAGCTATTACGGCATGTAAATAAAACATAATGACAACAAAACAATATAACTGACAACAAGATAACAACTAATAACGAACAAACGGAAACTGATAATTAACTAGCAGAATTTAAATTATAACAATTAAACGCGATTACAGCAAAGAGGAATTACAGAAAAACACTTTATACGGAAATTTTAAGTAGATATTTGACGTTTGGTTACACAGGAATTTTTGCTTAATATCATTTCATGGCCAACCAACCAACTATTAGATGCAGCACCGCAAATTGAATATTATAAACATAGGTATATCCCATTAAAGGGTTATAACTTCGAAAATACTAGAAATAAGTAGTATGTTATTGGTAACATTTTAACGGCAATTTTACAAGGAATTTGCTGACTAATAAAAAAATTATAGGTTCAATTTAAGAAAAAAAAGAGAAAATAGCCTTTAAATTTCGATAACTTTGGCACGACATATTTAAAACTCTGTATATGTTGTCACGTTGTTCACCCTCAATAAAAATAACCTATTAGTCCATAAATTGGTAACAAAGAGTTACTTGAGGCACTGCACCCATTTTCAGGCTAAGACTTAAAATGTTAGACGCTGCAACTGTCAAGATTTTAACAAAATTTGCAATAAAACCAAAACTAATAGTTGTAAGTGCACATTGTCATATATCATTGCAAAGATAAATTGGGTGGCTATCATCATAACAACAAGAAGGTATAGCAATCTATTTTAAAAAAAATTGAAAGTGGTTGCGGAAATTTGGAACACCCTGTAAATATATAATTAAAAATAGAAAATGCACTGTAGAACGCTACATGTGTACGTAAAATTTCGTTGCCACAACGTTATTAGTTTTCATGCTAAGCTCCGCCGACACACTATTGCCGCACCCGGTATAAATAAATATAAATCTAAAATGGAAATAAAACTACGGTTCTAATTTTCACTTTTAATCTTAAATCGTAATACGACAATTGTTTTGCCAGCACAGTGGCTTCCTCAGGTGCTTACATCTAAAGAATACGTTACAAACTAAATTAAAAAATATATGTATATATAAAAAATCAAGAAGGATGGTATTATTTTACAATGTTTTTAAAGAAATCTATGAATTTACACAAATATTATCGGTAGTGAGAAAATGTGGCACGTATAGTCATCCCTAACTGTATATTATAGGGTACTAAACATGTTTACGCATAAAATTTGTTTAATAAACTACATATACATTTGTATTATCGTCTAAACAGATTTTAAGTAAATAAATTTAATAAAGGCGAGTTATTTAAATCTAATTGGTCATTTAATAAAATTTGTGACTGTTTTAATTAAAATTTCCAGTAAATTTAATTTGTTGTATTTATTTTCTAAATGCAGAATTTGAAAATCTTTATCGAAAGTGTGGTTTTCTACTAATAGATGATTCGCAAAAGTGGAATCTTGTTTTTTATTTTTAAACGAAGAACAATGCTCGGCAATGCGTTAAAAAGAAAAACTTAATATTAACACGGTTTTCTATAAAAAACACGTCTAGTTCGGCTGTTATTATATAGACAGCGCTGAATATTCCTTCACGCTCTGTCTGAATAATTTCGGCTAGATAGTAACGTAGTTATGTTTGTTTTGAATGTGTCTCTTCTCCAACAGGGGCGTACCGACGAACATGTAGAAATGTGAAATACGTATCTACGTCTTTGGAGAAGATACATTCAAAAATACATAAATGAACTTGTATTGTGTTCTTCACACCCCATTTTTAATAATATTTTTTATATTATTAAAAATACTTTTGTATTATACAAATTTAGTGAGGTTTTACCCACTCAAGTATGTTTCAAATTATGTTGTCATAGTTGTTTTTATTTACCATTTATTTTATTAAACGAATCGAACAAAAGAATTATCACACTTTTAAACACCAATTTTATTGTGGTAAATACACATACATGGCTTTTGTTTTATTATACGAAAATTGTTCGTTTTAGTAAAATCATAATAATTTATATATTTCGTAAAACTCTTTTAGGCGCCTGCGAGCTGCCGTATATTGCCTTTCTTTATAACCATTTATTCGCTTTGTTTCTAAATAAAATCTAATAAATTTTCGTTTTCCTAGTATTGTCAAGGAGTGCCGAAAACGTGTAAATATTGAATCTCTGTGTTAGGTAAATAGTACACGCCGTTTGTTTAGAATTTACGCACCTGCCTTGTACAACAATCGTATCTAACAGACGTAATTTACAGAGCAAAACTGGGGGCAGAACTGACCGAGACAAACAAAGCCACAACTCCATACCGTATTCAAGTGGCGTGTAGCGGCGGAGCCATAAAAGAAAGCCCAAGCACATTAAAGGCAACTATTAAGTGTAATTCGCCTAAAAACCAATGGCATTGTAAATGAAAACCTGTGCTGAAATGGATTTCTGACAAGGTTTGCAACGACTTTTGTCCCTTTTTTCGACGTTTTTCGCAAAAAGAAGGAGTCGTATTTTTTCCGTGCCGTTATTTACAACTAAAGAACAGCCAAAGTGAGGATTTATTTTTGTTTTATTGTGTGAAGTTTCGGACTTCATTTGAACCTTTCAAAATAACACTCTTTATTACAATGGTTTTTGAATAAAATTCGATTCTGGAGTCTTTTGTTAATCATATTGATTACATGTTTACTAAAATTATGAAATTATGTGATTTTGTTAAAAGAGGTTATGCTATGAGCGATAGGATACGACAGGATAACTAACTAAATGTCAAAAACATTAATGGATAAGATAACACTGGTCAACAAATTTTAATTTTTAAAATTTTTCTTTAGAAACTATGTACAAATTTCGTTTCTTTTATAATTCTAACAATAATAATAACAACGAATTTATTCTGGCCCGTCAGGTTCAAAAAAGTAAATGAAATAATATTAATTAGGCATGTATAGCAAACGCCAATTAAGTTGGCGCGAGGAGGGGTAAGTTCGCGCAAGATTAGAAGTAGTGGGGAGATTTGTATTTGGTTTTACATAAATGTCAGATAATTCTAACCTCTGAGCGTGTATCACTTTATGATCCCCTAGCAAAAACATAATGTTCCGTCAAACGTCAATGACAAATGTATTCTGACAATTACTTGAGTAGTGGGGGCGGACGTTTTTAAAAACGGCTTGTGCACACCCCCTCCTCACGCCATCTTAATTGGCACTTGCTATACATTATATGGAGCTGTATGGTATCTAGAGAATACAATCCCGGGATCCCGAATCCCGGCCGGGTTTTGATCCCGTAAATCCCGGGACTGTACTTGGCTAATCTCGGGATTTTCGGGATTGCCAGTTTGCATTCCGTAATCCGTTGCGCCCTAACAATGAGCTTACCTAGATTATATTAAGGGCACTTATTACATAATGACAAAAAATCAATCTTAGGTACGCCGTACGATAAAAGAACTACACAGGTACAGCCCAAATAATATGTGACTTAGAAGGGACTTCCCCGCCAGGCATGCTTCATACAATACTGTTAAAGTAATTCCCCAACGGGTCAACAGAGAAATCACCCGATCACCTCATATGGTATATCATAATATTGTTGCGAGGGATTCCCTGTCTGGGATTCCCTGTACGAAAGTATAAATACGCTTATTAGGATTTACTTTTTTCATTTATTATTCTACCAGCGATAAGGTTACGCAGGTTACGTCATTTAAATTTAAAAGTTAATTATCTGAAAAAGTTATTTTAAATGGCGGGAGACTTTGTTCAACATAAAAAAAAAGTGATACGTCGTCAGCGTGGAGTTATTTTTTAGTTGCGAAAGACGGGAATAGTGCTAAATGTAAGCGATGCCCTGCCATTCTCAAGACTTTGGGTGGATCGACTAAGGGATTACATACACATTTGTCATCAAAACATAGCATTAAGGTTTTAGCTGACGTTAATCGTTTAACAGCTTTAACAAGTCAAGATTCTGAAAATCTGAACACAGCACCGCCGCCAGCTAAACGAAAGTTAGAAGATTATTTTACCAAAAGTGCCGACGATAGCCTGGCTGTTGTTTTGGCAAGAATGATTGCATTAGATGGATTTCCATTCAGTGTATTCATAACTTCAGACGATTTGAGAAAATTGCTGTTAGCGAAATACACGGATTTACCAAAATCAGCTGTCACAATTCGAAAGCGTATTATGAATTACAGTGAAAAAATCAGAAAGCGCCAATTGCAGATTAGCTGCAATTAACTGCAGAATTAAAACATTTGAAAAGTGCAGGTGAAAGTTTCAGTCTATCTTTTGACGAGTGAACATCAACGTCCAATAAACGATACATGGCTGTCAACGCTCATTCATATAAAAAAATTAGGAGTTTAGGATTCGTTCCTATTCATGGAAGTATGACGTCTGAAAATTGTCTTCGTATATTGAAAGAGCGTCTAACTAAATTTGATAATAATAATAATAATAATAAAATTTATTGATGTATACATACATGCATACGTCATATTGATATATTCAGTATAAAATATAAATGAGAAAAGTACAAAATAACAATAAAAGAAAAAACACATTAAAATTGATGATTGAAAAAATCACTTAACGAGTAAAAACACTCCTTTAGTAGTATGTCTTCGGTTTTTATTTTAAATCGTCCACGGTCCAGGCCTTTCATTCCATTGGGAATTTTATTGTAAATTTTTAAGGCTAGGTAATTTGTACTCATTTGACTTCTCTGTAACCGATGGTATCACTATGTTATTTCGATTCCTGGTGCTGTAATTGTGGAAATTACCATTTAAGGAGAACTTTTGGTGTGTATTGTGGACATACTCAAGACAGGTAACAAGGATGGCAAGGTAAGTATTTTATGTGTTTTAAACAGTTGCCTGCAGCTAGTTTTGCTGGACACACTACTAAGAGCCCTAATGGCACTTTTTTGCATTTTAAACACCGACTCAGCTGCACCTGACGCACCCCACGCTAGGATGCCATATGTAGCTCTACTCTGAAAATTAGAAAAGTAGGCCGTTCGAGCTGCTTCGTATGTTGCTACCTGTTTTATCCTACGAATAGAATAAACAGCCGCAGCAAGGCGTCGACACAAATCTTCCACATGGCAATCCCAACTCATGTCGCTGGTGAGTTGTAGACCCAGAAATTTGATGCTTTCTTTGCTCTCATTAGAGATCCTTTTTGTTGTAAGTGCTAACTGCTGTGTTTTATCTTGATTTAGCTTCAGGAGGTTACTGCCAAACCATTCGCCTGCCTCCATTAGTGCATGCTCCAAATTTATACTTCCCTCTCCCATTTCCTGGGCCCGAACCAAAATGGATGTATCATCCGCAAACTTGGTAACTTTCCCTGCTGATATGTTATAGGGTAGATCATTCACGTAAATTAGAAAGAGCAGAGGACCTAATATTGACCCCTGTGGAACCCCTCTATTTATCGATAATGTATTCGAATATTTATTAGTCCAGTAAACTGCTTGCTTTCTGTTCGTTAAGTAAGAGGAAATAAGTTCATTTGCTCGTCCTCGCACGCCGTATCTGTGCAGCTTCTGTAAAAGTGTTGGATGGTCCATGGAGTCAAAGGCCTTACTCACATCGCAACAACAAAGAATCACCACTTCCTTGCGATGAAAAGCATCTGCAATATGGTTCAAAAGCTCAGAAATTGCTGTGCTAGTTGATCTGCCTTTTAAATAGCCATGTTGGGTATCATTTAAGAGTTTTTATGTCTCAAAATAATTAAGTAATATTTTCTTGATGATGGTGTCTAAAATTTTTGACATGATTGGCAGTATTGAGATTGGTCGGAAATTTGCTTTATCATCCGTGCCCCCCTTATGTATAGGAAGTACTTTGGCTACTTTCAATTGATCAGGGAATATGCCACTGCACAAACAACTATTGAAAATCTGCGTTATAGGATCCACTATATAATCTATACCAGGCGCGGCTCGTGATAACGTATTTGGGAGTGCAAGTACAATGATACGAGTGCCTCGTGTGTTTCCGGTGTTTACTAAGAAAACGTTACAGTTAGTACACGAGAATACACGAAGCACTAGCATCATTGTACTTGCACCCCCAAATACGTTATCACGAGCTGCGCCTGATCTATACTCTTTTTTAATACAATGACATTTAACGTGTATATATCAGTGGTTTGTTGATTTCTAAGGGTATATACTATTTCTTTGATTTCTTCATTTGTTGTAGGGCGAAGAAAAATGGTATTTGATGAACTTTTAATATTTCATCAGGTCATCAGGAGCTAAATTTGGACCCCAATTGACCTAACTGAATAATATTTCGTTGGAAACTGATATCGTGGCTACTGTAACCGATGGACCGAACGTTATGATAAAGGTGGGACAGCTTGTTTGCCTGAACAACAACTGTGTCTCGCACATGGTATCAATTTGGCCGTCTGTGATGTGCTTTATAAAATAAAGAATTATTTTCAAGACAGGCAAGACAGCCCTACCTCAGACTCAGATGATACTATAAATGAACCAGCTGTGACTGCTGATTATATGAACGACAGCGATGATGATGACAATTTAGACGACTTAGACTGTCCAGAATCAGGTTTAATCCTTAGTGTCACAAAATGAACTTGCGCGAGAACACATACCAGAGTTAACGAAAGATGAAAAAATAAATGAGCTGATAAAGAAAATCCCCAAAGTTGTAGTGTATTTCAAAAGATCACCATTGAAAAATGAAACAGTACTTCAAAAATATGTAAAGATTGAACATGAAAAAGGGCTGTCACTTCTTTTGAACTGTAAAACCAGGTGGTTTTTTAACCATGCTGGAACGATTTTCTCTTTTAAAAAGATGCATTTAAAAAGCTCTTATAGATCTCAATCATCCAATCCGTTTAGACTATGCTGATTTTGACTTGGTAAATAAAATTGTTGATGTGCTTACCTCAATTAAATTAACAGTAGAAGCAATCTGTCGACGAGATGCTAATTTATGCACAGCTAATGCCGCTTTGAAATTTCTTATAAAACAATTGTCTAGCAAAAACTCAGCACTCGCCAATAAAATGAAAACATCCTTAGTGGAACGTATAAAGCAACGACGAAATGATGATTTAACAGGTGTGTTGAATTATTTACAAAATCCACGAAAAGATGATGAAAATCAGTTATTATCGGATTTGGAATGGCTTGACTTATTTCCAGTTCCTACACAGGCTTTAGTGAGGGCGCAAATAAAGAGTATTGTTAAAAGACTAAATAGTCGAGATGACACGGAAGAGGAAGAAAGGTCAGTATCACAAACAGATGATGAGCCAAGGCAACAAACCTCCCAACCCCAATTGACACTGCAGGAAAAGTTCCAGCTGGAAATTAATAAGAGCATGGAATCCCCAGATCCTGAAGTACAAAATGAATCTGGGTTGGTAAATAGTATTAGACGCGAAATGAGCCTGTTCGAAAATTGAGGAGATTGTGGATATCACTTAGAATTAGCATATAAATACCTATTGTCTATTCCTCCAACCAGTGTAGAACCTGAGCGAGTGTTTTAAGCTGCTGCTTATGTTGGCGATAAACTACGAAGCAGGCTTGGAAGTCAAACATTGGATGCTCTGATATTTCTGCGATTGTATTTTCGAAATTCTAAATAGTTTTTTGTATTGTCTTTTTTGTTCCTTATTTTAGTATATTGTGTTGCGCAACAATATTAATAAATAATTTCTAAGAAATTACTTAAGTTTTTTTTTCATTTGAGCCCAATTAGAAACCACATTGTCTAATCCCGGGATTAATCCCGCGATCCCGGGATTACGCTTTACGATTAGTCCCGGGATTGAAAAACATGCTCGAGATTGTATTCTCTAATAGTATCATTCTGTTTAAAATGTTTTTCTTTTCTTTTATACCGATAAAAACAAGTACTAAATTATTGAGAAAAATGGTGGTGGAAGCATTTGTTTCGAAGTTGGTCACAAGTGTAATAAGTAACTAAATCATAGAACTAAATCGTTTTAAAAGTTAGATATGGTTAGATATGAACGTTTGACAGTGATAAAAATGTAAATAAAAATTATAGAGAGAATAGTAGAGACATTTGCTAAAACTTTATTAGTACTAATTATACATAATAAAAGGCGTTCGATAGACTCTTGCTAAAGGACTGTATCTATAAATTCGTTAACAAAGCTAGACGCTATAAACACTTCTATTGAGATTACTTATCATTAGAGTGGACCAATCCGGAGCGAAAGCAGAGGCGTGACTAACGAATTGGTTCCCGCGTGCCCCATCGCACATACGATTACTTAGTATGTTGTTCACGGTCATTGTGTGTACACGTATAGTAGCAGCAGGAAAGTGTATTCTGTGTATTTAATAATGTTGAAGGAGCGTACAGTAAAAAAACCGCTATCATCAAAGTTAGTCAATAGGTTTATTGAGAGTCACGCCTCTGCTTTCGCTCCGAATTGGTCCACTCTACTTATCATTGTGAATACTGCAATTGTTATATACTTTTACTGTAACACAAGAAGATTCATGGGCATTAATAGATATTCCAGGCAGATTCTGGGAACACACTATATTTTGTTTGAATCCCTGCTGGTTCACCATTAACTAATAAATTACTAAAATGTTTTAAATATGTCTATACGTTATATACACGTATAAAGCTTTTGTTTCATTATGAAACAGACATGTAAATAAATTTACATATCTGTAACTGTATACTTGGACAATACCTCGTATTTTCGGCATTTACTTCTGCTTAAGACATATGTTTCTGCCATTTATAGGCGTCGTCAGCTAAGCTAATGAAGCAATGTATACATGCCTATAAATGGCAGAAACATATGTCTTAAGCAGGAGTAAATGCCGAAAATACGAAGTATTGTCCAAGTATACAGTTACAGATATGTAAATTTATTTACATGTCTGTTTCATAATGAAACAAAAGCTTTATACGTGCATATAACGTATAGACATATTTAAAACATTTTTGTATATCTACCGCCACCTGGCTCGTTTTAGAAGGACTACCCGTATTCCTTTCGGTTCGTATGAGCATAGCTTGTCAATCGAAAGATCGCTTTCTTTGGTATAGTCTCTTTCGTCCGTAAGATGTCACTCGTAAATAAGTGCCACCTTATAGAATGAAACTTGCTATATCTAATGAGCGGTTCGGCTTAATGTCATATATACTGATACAGATTTATAAAGATTTGTATCATTTGTATACATTGCTTCATTAGCTTAGCTGACGACGCCTATAAATTGCAGAAACATATGTCTTAAGCAGAAGTAAATGCCGAAAATACGAGGTATTGTCCAAGTATACAGTTACTAATAAATTACTGGCCATTGAATTAGAAGTTGATGGATTCTCTGTGATTTTAGTAGACGTATTAGGTGCTGTTAGATAGTATTTCAGCAACGTCTAATTTTTTCTTGATGGAATTATCAATGTAACCTTCAGCCACAGTGGAAGATTTGCATCCTCCATGGCGCTTAATTGTAATTAAATCTCCTCCACTATTAGCCAAATGTATTACACTGGATCGTCTAAAGCAATGTCCAGTGAAGAGTTCAGGATTAAGCAATTTCAAATAAGTAGCAATACTTTTTGGTACTTCTCCTATTGTATTAATACCTATTGGAATATTTACACACAAGCCATTTCTATATTTCAGGAAAAAATGCTTACGGAGACGAGGATGATAATATTATTTCAGGAAATCAATCCATAACCTTTGAGTTATAATAAATTGTGTAGGAACATAAGTTTTAGTTTTTAGCACGTCAACCATTATGACATCATTTTTAAACTGTATATTATCTATAATCATGTTTGTTATTTCTTCACGACGGCAAGCTCCATTAAAGCCCATTATAAGAGTGACCTAACATAATATTAGTACGACTATTATAACAAAATAATGTACACAATTAGTAAAATACTACTATAATTATGTTTTTATTACTTACTTTCATTGCTAAATATGTTTTATCATCGGCTTCTATTATAAATCGGTTAATGTGCTCTATTTCTAAAATCTTCGATTTCTTAGGCTCACAGCCTTCGGACAATCTTTTTAAATATGCTATTAGTTTAGGAAATTTTGAGATATCTGTATTTTTATAAATATTCAAACAACATTTTAACATCGAATATTTGGACCACAAGGAAGATGCCTTTCTTATTTCACTTTTTTTGTCAAAATAGGCAATCATGTAATAGTCACGATGTTATTTTATTTACACCATGTTATAAATTGGTTATATTCCTTTTTATAAATGTGTCGAGATTTTTTGGCAGAAGATTTTCCAAATTGTCTTCCGCAATTTTCCGAAGCGCTGGCGCCGTGTAATTACTTATTTCGTCCATTTCGATGTTAGATAGGTACATAAATTAGTTTAAGATTTAAATTTCAAAACACATAACAATATTTCAAATATTTTAAATGTTTAAATTATAAGTTAGTGTAACCAACGTCAAAAATATAAAATATCAAAAATATTCGTATTGAACATGACTATTATTTTAAACATTTTTTAATATTTAAAGGCGGAATAGAAAAAATGGTATAAAATACACGTTTCATAAGACAGTTTTGCGCACTCGTTCATTAGAAAACTCGTCTACGGCTCGTTTTCTAAACCTTGAACTCGTGCGCAAAAATCATGTCTTATGAAATTTGTATCTTAATATACTATTATGTTCGACTACTTTGAATGCTTAAAAGTAGGTAATCATTTAACAATTCCAGTGTCGGTTAATGATTTTTTTCTGTTGCCATTGGTTCAGAGCGGTGTTCATCTTATCTGTTTTTCTTAAATTTCACGATCCAGTTTTGTGGCGTATGAAGGGCACTATGTATGCACTTAAGGTTTCAATAATATCAACCACTTTTCTTGCCTGATAATAGTTTGAAAAATAAATACTTACCGAAACTAGACCAAAACAAAATTTACTGTTATACAAGGCTGATTCATTTTCGGCCCTCACTATGGGGATCCCTCTTATTATTGGAGATAGAGTATTGGTTTAAATTTGACAAAGTTGTTAAATTTTGTGTTTGTTATAAATCCGTAAAGAAAATAGACCTGTGACAAATGACCTTCGTTATTTAAAAAAAAAACGCGAAAACCCCATTCTCTTCTTTTACCTGTAGCACCGACATTTGGCCTTGTAGAGAAAAAATAAAAACACATCCTTGCGGCCATTTCTAAACCTCTATCCAGTGGTGTACTCTAAATTTTTATACGACGTTTCGTTTCTTTCTGGCCATCATCAATTATCTAATTTCTTATAGGCGCCATATTGGATTTACACATCTTCAGGAAGAGTTTTTTTCTGATTTCAACCAGGTACCACATGCGGACTATAGTTTTTGACATTAGATTTTATTTTAAAGAATAAATTATAATATTAAATAAGGTAGCCTTTGAAATTTCAATCTGTCAAACATTTCATTTATTGTTCATTAATAATACAAAAATGTCATACACTAACGAAGAGAAACGAGATATTATAAGTATTTTTTATTCTTCGAAACGAAATTCAACAGTAGCGAGTACAAGATAACAAAAGCATTAATAAAAATACATAGAAAAGTAAACAATAAACAATTACAGTAAATGTTCAATTATCTGGCCATCTTCGGTAATGCACAATTGGGCACGCCTTCTGGCATTTTGTACTGCCCTTTGTATAGTTCTTCTAGGAACTGCATCGAAGGCATTCTGAAGTCTGTTTCGTAATTCTTCAATGTTTTGTGGCGCATCTACTTTAAAATATTATTTTTAACATATCCCCATAAAAAAGATCTAGCGGACTTAAATCAGGTGATCTCGCAGGCCATTCAACAACTCCCCTATTTCCAATCCAACGGTTTGCAAACTCTTGATTTAAGAAATTTCTAACAACAGCTGCATTGTGTGCTGGTGCGCCATCTTGTTGCCACCATAAATATTGTAATTGATTTAATGGGATATTGTCGTCAAGATAGTCAGATACGTATGTACGTAAAATGTTGAAATATCTTTCTCCATTTAAATGTTCTTCATACATAACTGGTCCTAAGAGACGATTTGCCAAAATACCCATCCAAACGTTTATTCCAAAACGATGTTGTGGTCTTCTAGCCCTGTTTTGTCGGGGATTTTGTACTGCCCAATAGTGCTCCGTATTTCTGTTGAACATTCCAGAATTTGTGAATTTTGTTTCATCTGACCAGATGATTTTGCTTAAAAAATTTTTGTCATTTTCTAATATTCCCATTAACCAATTACAATATTCTAGCCTTCTCAAATTATCTCCAGGCAGTAAAGAGTGACTAACATGGATCCTGTATGGTTTAAACCTACTTTTATTTAAAGTTCTCCAAACTCTGGACTGGCACAAATTTAATTCTGACGCTACTTCGCGTGTAGAAATTGATGGATTATTATTTATCTATAAAAATACAAGATTAACATGAAATTTAAAAACACGCTTTTAATTTACCATTTGTAAAATATCTTGTCGATTTTAATTTAAATTCCTGTTGTCTTGACCATTACGCGGCTTAGTAAACGATCCATTCACGACCAAATATCTGTCGAGATCTAGAAAAATGGTACGATGAGGCTGTTGTCGTTCTGGATATAATTGTAGATATCTTGTACTCGCTACTGTTGAATTTCGGTTCGAAGAATAAAAAATACTTATCATATCTCGTTTCTCTTCGTTAGTGTATGACATTTTTGTATTATTTATGAACAATAAATGAAATGTTTGACAGATTGAAATTCCATGGCTACCTTATTTAATCTTATAATTTATTCTTTCAAATAAAACCTAATGTCAAAAACCTTAGTCAGCATGTGGTACATGGTTGAAATCAGAAAAAGAAACTCTTTCTGAAGATGTCTAAATCCAATATGGCGCCTATAAGAAATTAGATAGTTGATGATTGCCAGAAAGAAACGAAACATCGTATAAAAATTTAGAGTACACCACTGGATAGAGGTTTAGAAATGGCCGCAAGGATATGTTTGTATATTTTCTCTACAAGGCGAAATGTCGGTGCTACAGGTAAAAGAAGAAAATTGGGTTTTCGCGTTTTTTTTTTAAATAACGAAGATCATTTGTCACAGGTCTATTTTCTTTACGGATTTATAACAAACACAAAATTTAACAACTTTGTCAAATTTAAACCAATACTCTATCTCCAATAATAAGCGAGATCCCCATGGTGCGGGCCGAAAATGAATCAGCCTGTATAGACGTTCATCTTGTGAATTTCAAGTTGTTAATGATTTTTTCTGTTGCCAATAGTTACTCAGATTAATTTCAAATTTAATAATTTTGACATTTGGTAAAAGTAAATTTAACATGAAGGAGTTTGAAGAAATAATTTCTGCCGATATAAATGAAATACCGTTGCTAAACAATTACTTTTGCCAAATAAGTCAAACACAGCAAGTACAGCTTTACAGCCGCAAAAAAGTATCATAAAACGTATGTTTCTAATGCAGTCGGACATAAAAATTATTAAATCTTATACGTATAAATACGTAGAAACTTCCAATGTAGTAATATTAATGAACGAGTCTATATATAAAATAGAAATAAAACTACGGTAAAACTATATATTATTTCATTTGTCTGTCAAAGGATACTATCTTAGAGACAATAATTAACAATAAACTTGAACCAAGTCAACATTTTAATGTAAATAGATTTCTGGAGAAAGGAAATTAAATTAATATTTCCCCGTCCTTAATCTTCATCTTAACTTAATTTTTAATACAGACCGACCGTAAGAGTATTATAAGAATTATTAGTATGCAAGGGAAACCTGGCCAGATGGTGTATATATTTCAATTCTTAAATTGAAACTACCCGAGATGAGATAAACCTTCTCAACTGGATCGCGCACGTCGGATTTAAGAAGTTATAAATTCTAATTTCTTCCCTGCTTAAAGCAATTAGCCGGGTCTGGTGTGCATTATACTGCGGATTTCTGCACGCCAGTCGCCCCGAAAAAAGTTGTTCTATGTCGCAGGAAAATTTTACAGACCAAGTTATAATCACCTGGTAGACGTTACCGGGTAGAAAGAATTAACATCAGCTCCGTCGATGAGATAATTTGAAAGGCATTGGCATTCATGGAGCATACTCGGCAGCCGGAGGGACTTCATCAATATTTGCGGTCGGGCTCTGTGTTAAGGTAGAGCCTAACTCTTTGTAACTGCTTTTACGAATGAGCACTTATATTTTGTTTTTGCTGTACGGTTCTAAATATTGAATTTTTGATATAGAATTTAACTATTGTTAAATAAATTTTCAATTAATAAGGTTTATATAGAAGAAACGCGTCCAATTGTACGTCATTGACTACGTTTACATGTTGTCATAACTGTATTAGAGAAAAAAAAAGTTAGTTTGTTAAACTATATTTGAAAGCTTTCATTTCATTAATTTAAATACAAAATGTTATAAATTATTGATAATATTACATGACATTAATTGCAAATAAACACATAATTACCGTTTCAATACTAAATGTTCCTTGTATATATTTTTAACAGGGTAATAGTTGCTTGCGATGTTGAAAGATAACATATCTGTCAAATAAGCCTAGTTTTGTGTACATTTTTTTCTGTTTAACTTGATTGTTTAAAAACAGTTCCTTTCAGAACTACATTGTGTTTATTATCTCGTTGTGTTATTTGGATATAATGGCGAAAGGTTTGTATAAACAGCCGAAGCAATTAATTGCTTCATTATTGACCTTTTTATAGTTGACATGTTATAATCTTATAATTGTCATCTTACCGACAACATATACACTCTGTCCAAAATAAGAATGAACTACATGGAGCTCTCGGAAACGGTAAGAGATACAAAGTTGTTTAAATGGGAAGAAAGTTGCGCACTTTAGTGACCTACATGGTATTTACGTAATTCAATTATATTTTTTGTTTTTTGAGATATTTAGGAAAATGTGTGTTTTTAATTTTTGTTTTTATTTTTTTCTGACTTTATTTTACAAGTTTTCGAAAAATAAATATAACTTCTTCATCGGCACTTTTAAAACTCTACAATATGGCGTTTTTACATTTTTAATGCGACGTTTCGGTTTTGAGAAACCATCATTAACTTAATTTTTTTATATGGACGGAAAAAAAAGTACATCCTGCATCTAATGGATTTTTTTATTGCGAATTCAACAGTGTATCACACATTATATTTTAGAAATTACTTTTTGCTGAAAAAATAAGTTTATTATTTTGTTGGTATTTTTTGTAGTAGTTCTTCCCTGGTGATAATAACTTGCTATAACAGGTAAGTCGTCAATTGGACCGAATACAATGACCGAAAATAAAATAGTATTTTGAGAAATGCGTATTTATTATTTTATATATTGCATGTGTATTTTACAATTCTGAACTCAAAACAGATTTTATTTTTTTTAGAAATTTAGGCGCTAGGCGCTACAAAACAACGATTTATTATTTTACAATTCGACATAAACATTCAAAGGAAAAATCTCAAAAAATATTTTACAAGCAGTTGTTGCAAACCCTGAAATATCTACTCGACAAATCTAAGATTATACGGAAGAAGCTAAATCCACTGCAAACTTTATTTTACGCAAAAACAAATTTCACCCCTATAAATTTCGAATTTGCCAAGGGAACGACGAAAGGCGTAGACATTTTTGTGAGTGGTACAGCCGAATGTTTGAAGTAGACTTCAAATTCCCTTTTAAAATTATATGGGCCGATGAAAGCATGGTTACCAACAATGGAATCTTCAACCGTCGCAACACACACTACTGGGCTCAAGAAAATCCACGTGTTAAAAAAAATCCAGATATTAGCATCGTTTTGGATTCAATATGTGGTGTGAATTCTAGGTACAAAAATACTGTGTCATATTATTTATCATAACTCCTTAAATGCGACACGATATCATTATTTATTGCAAAATTATTTAGAAGACAGTTTAGACGAGTTACCTTTGGCAGTGGTTTCAACAAGACGGTGTTCCAGCACATAATTCTAGACGGGTTCGTGAGTATCTTTTTCAGCGATTTTCCAGAAGGTGGATTGGAACCCCCAGCGAAATGTCCTGGCCAGCTCGATCTCTGAACTTAACCCCACTGGACTTCATCCTTTGGGGTTGGGCATTCTTTTGAAAATGAGCAACAATTGTTAGATTCTATAACGGCAGCGTTTAATAATATTACACCAGAAGTGTTACATGATGTTTTGCATTCTATAGTTAGAAGATCATACATATATTTGGAAAACAATGGCAATCTGTTTGAGCATTTGTCGTGAGTTCAGAATTGTAAAATACACATGCAATTTATTAAATAATAAATATGTATTTCGCAAAACACTATTTTAGATTCTGTATCAACACTTTCATATTTTATTTGGTCCAATTAACTTGCCTAGGCTACCTGAAATAGCGCGTTATTATCACTAGGAAAGAACTACTACAAAAAAGAAACAAAAAAAATAATAAATTTTTTCAGCGTTGAATTCGTAATGAAAAACGCCATATAAAAAAATAAAGTTGATGATGGTTTCTCAAAATAGAAACGTCAGATAAAAAATGTAACAATATCATCTTGTAGAGCTTTGAAAGTGCCAATGAAGAAGTCTTATTCATTTTTCGATAACTTGTAAAATAAAGTAAGAAAAAAATAAAAATAAAAATTTAGAAAACCACATTTTCCTAAATATTTCATAATTGAATTACATAAATGCCTTGTAAAAGGTCACTAAAATGCGCAACTTTTTCCCATTTATACAACTTTGTATCCCTTACTGTTCCCGAAATCCCCATCCAGTTCATTCTTATCTTGGACACAGTGTATAGGATGTGTCGTCATGGATCTAGTATGGCGTACAATTGGACATAACGCGCTTTCTCTATACATAATTTTAGATTATATTAGAGCTTTATAGCGGAGATACATAGTGGTCATTATTTGGTAGTAGCTAGAATCAAAGAACTAGAAAATAAACATGACAATGGAATTAAAATAAAGAAAATAGTATTCACGTCAATAAAGACATATAAATTAAAGGAACAAGAAATAGCCAGAAAATATGAAAAATTAGTTAGAAAATAGTATATTAAAAAACAAGTTTCATAAGGCACCATTTTGCCGCACGAGATCAGTTTAGAAAACGATGCCTTTGTCAAGGATATAAAAAATATTTTTTATATCCTTGACAAAGGCATCATTGCCGAAACATGTAGGGTTGTTTAAAATATATATACTTTGAAGTAATAAACCAGACCTTTAATCGCCGACTTATTAAGTTTACTATATGGTAAGCGTGGCCAGAGAAAACTAAGAGTTTTCATACAGAAAAATCCACTGGAGGGAAATTGTCTAAAGAGCGTATCACTGTCTTACTTTGTGTAAATATGGAGGGAGACAAAGAAAGACCACTGATAATTGAAAAATCTAAACGACCACGCGAATTTTGCAATTTAAAATTGGATCAACTACCCGTGGATTGACGGAGCTAATAATGACAAATTGGCTTCAAGAGTTTGACAGGAAAATGTGTATTCAGGAAAAGATGATTTTGCTTTTTTTAGATAACACTGCATCCCATCCGAAAATATTGGGCTTGAAATCTTGAAGATTGTTTATCTCCCTTCGAATACTACGTCTGTCTGGTAGCCCTTGGATGAAGGCATAATAAGAAATTTTTCTATAAGTCTATGATTTTAAACACAATTGTTAATCGCAAAAAACTGTTAATGAACTAGATGCAATTTATTTTTTAAATACCACCTGAAACGGTAAGAAATTGTTTCCGAAAATTTGGATTCGCCCTAGAAGTACTCATAGATACCGAAGATGACGAATTTATTAAAGAAGACAAATTACGTCTCTCACAACTTGCAACAATGTCAAAATTACTGCAAAGATGCAATTCTAATGCTAGACCTGAAGACTTCATTCTTCTTGACGAAAACGTGTGCACATAGAACGATGTCACAGATGAATTTTCACTAGAAGATCAGGACAGTGGAAACGAAGTAGTAACGGTCATTAGTGTCTCTGACGACGATGATGACACCGGAAACCAAGCCCAAGCAGAGACGATTAAAATTAAAAAGGAAGTTCAGTTTTCAATTGAAAATTTGAAAGCTTTCACAGCAACAAAAAACGATGGAAAAGCATTGACTCTTCTCGTAGAACTTCAGATGCATTTTGAGGTGAAATCCACATTTGTAGAGAAGAGACAAACGACAATTGGAGATTTCTTCCACTAAAGTGCCGGTTAAACTATGTATGTGTATACATATATGTTCTGCATGTGTTAAGTGCTATGGAAAATGTTTTGCTTCTGGTGTTAGCTACTTGTTTTATACAAGTCTATTTGTAATAAAATTATTTTTTTGCTCTAATTCTCGTGAACGGACACCTCCCTTGAATGGACAAAAATTTTGTCACCGTCGCTGTCCACCCAAAGGAGATTTCACTGTACACCAAATTGCATAATGTATTTGATCAAACATTGAGGTTTCGGGGTCAATGACCAATTAACACATATCGCAGTTTGTACTTGTCAATATGGTTTGTTTTAATGACCTATAGTAAAAAGGATAATAACCAGTAAACCAATGGATTTGAACACGCTGTATACACATATGAAGAATTTTCATTATTTTTACATTTTTTACTCTTCCAATTTACCTTTTAGAGAAATAAAAAAACAAATCTGTATTCCAGTTCCCCGGTGATAGCCAGCGAGAATGCTACACAAGATTGTCGATTTCCAACAGAAATTCAGAAGTCAGACTGCTGTTATATATTTCAGAAAAAGGGAACACGCCCCATTCCTCTCGAGACAGTTATACCGAGCCTTTGTCTTCAATTACCTGCACTTACCGTCTTGCGAATATATATTTTTTATTCGAACTACGGCCCGCTGTAGAGATACACCGTCGTTTTATAACTTTTTTATTTCGTTATATCCAATCCTCTATATTGGATTCGTTTGCCGTGCACCCGGGCGAAGAGGGCGGCAGGCAGGAGAAGTAGCGACTTGGCGCTTTATCTGAGACTGGTAAAGTAATTCAGTGGTAGTAAAACAATTTATACTGGCTGCAGGAAAGAAGTCCGTGTCATTAGGTCATCATCGGGGATTTTGAGATGCCCTTTATGAGTGCGAGTCATCGGATAAATTGTGTCGCATAGCTATTAAGGATGTTCTATGGGCTAGAGATTTTTCTTTAATCAAAAAAACACCTTACCTGTCTAACAATTCTACTCGTATTACTTGCTTTACTTCATATAATCATTTCACATTGTGAAATTAAAACTTAATGTTTCTATAATCTGTTTTTAAAATAAGAGGAGCATTTAAATAAATTGCGCTAAAATCTGCATGTGTGATTAATTGTTTCGCAGATACAGCCGAAGTCAAAAAACTCGGAAAATACCAAAAATATTTGATAGGTTTTTTTTTAAATTTTTCTATAGTGTGAACACGTTTTATTAAAAATATGTTAAAATATGTTGACGGCATGTCAGTTGATTAAATTGTAACAAATTATATTGTAAAATATTTGTCTTTCTGGGTTCTAACTGGGTAAAACTAATGATAATTTAAATACACACTATATTAACAACAAAACGGAATAAACAACAATTTAAAATAACTAATAATAAGAATATTTATTTCGCTATAGGTATTTATTTACGTTCATATAATATCACAGGACGACGATTACTCGTTGAATGTATTATAACTAAAGACGGCAGACTATGTGCCCCAGCAGTGGCGTTGCGTGGAGAGTTTAGCAGAATAACAGTGCGCTTACTTAAAAATAAATATATCGAATCCCTATACAAAACGTTAAGAAAAAACATAAATAACTTACCCAACATGTTTACATTGTTGCAAAAAAAAATGCGAATGTGCGCGATGAAAAACTGCACCATAATATATGTTTCTGTATTAGTCTCGGAAAGGTTCGTACGTAGCGACGTATATATATGTTTATATACAGAGAAGGATTGTTCGACGTTGAGAGATGTTATATTTGCATAGTTAAAGCGCTCTTTGTATCTGTACAACGGATCTTCAGTATTGGTAAAAAGTTGCCCTAATTTTGTAAAATCTACATTTTTATCTAATACACTGTTAAATTTTTCACGGACACAATCACTTTTTTCATCTTCAAGGATATGCAGCACTAGTTTTACGTGGTCAATAATTGCTAATGAGTCCGATAATGACAGCGCAGTGTTCTGTAATTTTTTTATTGCGTCCAGTATTGGAGCGTAACTGTCGTAAATAATGTTTAAATTTGCTGCAACTTGAGGATTGTTAAATTGAACCTGGCTGAGCCGTATTGCAGCTGCTTCTTTGGCATCTAGTTGTAAAATCACTGATTTAATTTTTTCAAAATGTTTATAATAATAAAATGCTTCTTCTAACCAAGTACCCCATCGTATAAGAATTGGTTGCGGCGGATCGGGTATATCAGGACACAGCGAATGAAATAGCCGAATCCGTTTCGGAGATTTAAGAAAAACCGCTTTCGTTTGTCCTATCAGTTGATCCACATCAGGATAAGTTGTACGTATAGTGTTTGTTACAAGGTGTAAAGCGTGAAGCAAACATGTGACATGCAGCAGGTTTGGTTGAATCGTTTTGAGTAAGTTTGCCGTGGAACACATAACTAACATTAACACTTGCTTCGGTAAAATCTCAAATTTGTGTAGTGTGTGTAGCAGTACACCCTTGCATTCGTTTACAGGTTAGTAAATAAGGAGGAGAAGGTCCTTGCGGAGTCAGCGTCCGTACTAGAATGGCTAGGATGGACTGTTTTTTAATATCTGTAGTTTCATCTATTGTTAACCACAGGAATTTTTTTTTACCGTATTTTTCGTACAATTTACAGTTCTCTCACGCACTGACGGTACGTAATTCCGTAGCGTACTTCTTGCTGGTAATTTCCACGTTGGATTGTATTTCTTCCAAAACTGACGAAACATTGGGTGTTCCACTTTCTGCATTGGTATATTGGTCGCAATTAACTTCATTGCTAAATCACACACAAATTTATTATATGATCTGCGTCCACTATTATTCGATTTATGTTTGTCACTATTTATATGTCTTTGGCACTGACTTGCTTTTCAAATTAAGAAAGTTGTTTCACAAACTAAACATTTCACTACGGTACCGTCATATATTAAATCGGGAAACCGATGTAAAAATTTCTTTACTATGTTAGCATGCAACCGAGTCGATGCATTGTTTCTACGCACTCCCGACATTTTCAACACGATTGTGTTAACAATGTATCGCTTACAACGTCTCAACGGCAACTGAATTGATCGTCGTACGTCTCTACTCGATCCCTCCACATCACGCTACTGTTCGGGCACATAGTCTGCCGTCTTTAATCATAACCCCTTCCGAGCGGTTCTTATATTGTGTATAGTACATTCAAGGGCCTTCCAGAAGCTCTTTGCTAGGAGATCCGAGAGATTTGATGATGTATTCGGATGATTCACATCACAATATTTTAGAAATAGTAACAAACTTAACAACTTAATACTTAATCATAGCTCCATTCTTCTCTACGAGGGATGTTAATCGTCTAAGCATGATAAAATTAGGCGTTGGCATACTCTTTCGTTAAATTTTGCCATTCCAGATTTATGACATTTATAAGCTCTTTCCTGTTTTGGGAGCGAAAATTTGTCCGGCGCATCCTATTTACCATTAAGCCCCATACATTTTCTATGGGGTTAACATCTGGGATTCTCGAAAGTCACGGCGTAACATTAATATTACTTGGCCTCAACCAGTTTTGTACAAGTCTTGAAGTGTGTATTGGACAATTATCCTGTTGGAATATAAAATTATTGTCCGGAAAGACCGGAACAACTAATGGTAACAAAACGTCTTGAAGAATGTTAACATAAATGTTTGCATGAAGCCTTTCTTCTACCGTAAGGGTAAAGATAACTGGAAACATTAAAAACTCAAAATGCTGCACAACAATTTAGGGGTGCCGTACTGTGCACAAATCAGTAATAATAAAGATGTGTAACTTAATAGTAAAATAGATCCCTATGTATAGTTTGTGGACTAGGATCCGTGCGGGGAAAGGGGATAATTGTGTATGCAACCTACATAGCTGTAGTTAAATTACTATTGCGGTATTCGAATTTTATGCATGAAGGAAAAATAATATTTAGTATGATTAACTTCTGTATTGCAATCAATATATGTAATTTAGAATCCATTACGTAAACTTCTTAGACGTATTCAACGAAGAATTTAATCGAATGAAACATTATGTTTCTCCATACTCTATTTAATTATTTTCCACCTTCTTGAATATCTTCAAAATATATCATAAAATGTAAATTCAAATGAAAATGGCAAACAAACGTAATTCGTATAAAAATACTGGGTGCGGAAATAGTGTGTCGGCGGAGCTTAACATGAAAACTAATAAAGTTGTAGAAATGAAATTTTACGTACTCATGTAGTATGATATAGTGCATTTTCTATTTTTATTTATATATTTACAGGTGTTCCAAATTTCCGCAACCATTTAAATTTTTTTTTTAAATAGATTGCTATACTTTCGTGTTATTACGATGATAGCCACCCAAATTATCTTTGCAATGATATATGAAAATGTGCACTTACAACTGTTAGTTTTGGCTTTATTGCAACTTTTGTTAAAATCTTGACAGTTGTAGCGTCTAACATTTTAAGTCTTAGCCTCAAAATGGGTGCAGTGCCTCACGTAACTCTTTTGTTACCAATTTATGGACTAACACGTTATATTTTTTGAGGGTGAACAACGTGACAACATATACAGTTAATGTTAAATATGTCGTGCCAAAGTTATCGAAGCTTAAAGGCTATTTTCTCTTTTTTTTTTTAAATTGAAACTATAATTTTTTTATTAGTCAGCAAATTCCTTGTAAAATTGCCGTTAAAATGGTACCAATAACATAGTACTTATTTCTAGTATTTTCGAAGTTATTACCCTTTAATGGGATATACCTATGTTTATAATATTCAATATGCGGTGCATTTAATAGTTGGTTGGCCATGAAATGATATCAAAGAAAGTAACTTTTACAAACACCTGTCTTTTAATGCTTTATTATTAGTTTTAGAATTACATTTTGTAATTTTTCCATAATAAAACAAAATTAATTTAAAATGTGTTCAAATACATGTCCATTCTGCTCTACATATGCTTTTAATCGCCTCTGCATCGACAGACTTACATTTTGAGCCATGTTGTTTTCACTTAATTAAAGAAAAGCGTTTCCGATTCGTTGCTTCATGATCTCTGCCGTTGTAGGAGGTGTTTCGTAAACTATATTTTTTACAGTAGGCCACAAAAATAAATCACAAGGTGTTAGATCTGGTGATCGCGTAGGCCAGCTTATAAAGCTTGCTCTCCCAATCCACCTATTGGTGAATACCCTATCTAAATGTGCTCTTGCAGCAGCACCGTAATATGCAGGTGCACCATCATGTTGGTACCACAATCTCCTTATGACCTTATCTGGTAGGCCTTCTAACAGCAATGGTAAATTATTTTGTAGGAAATTTGTGTAGATTTCCAAATTTAAAGTAGTATTAAAAAAGAATGGACCTATAATAGTGTTTCCTATGATGCCTCCCCAGGAGCTAACATTCCATTTTTGTTGGTATAAAATGGGTTGCACAAAATGAGGGTTTCTAGTGTCATAATAATGAGAATTTTTTCTGTTTGTTATTCAATTAGCAAATGTTGCTTTATTTGTGAAAAGCACATGATCTAGAAAAGTTAGATCTTGTTCTAATTGGAAAAGTAGCCATTCACAGTGAACAAGTCTCCTTTCAAAATCCGTTTGTAATAAGCCTTGATGATTTTAAATTCTGTAAGGGTGAAATTTATGTTTTTTTAAAATCTTTCTTACAGCAATAACTTTTATCCCATGTTCTTTCGAAATTATCCTTGTAGATACGCGCGGATTTTCCACAACGGACTGGACGACTGTCAATTCATTACCTTCTGTAACCATAATCTTAGTTCTTTCACGTTCGACGTAATTCACTGAACCCGTCCGAAGAAACCTTGTCAACAAATTTTCAAACGTCTTAATATCTGGTGCTTTTCAGTGAGGATACTCCATTGCAAATGTTCTTGATGCTAAAAGTGGATTTCTATTGCTAGCGCCAAGAACAAATACCATGTCTATTAGCTCCTCTTTCGAAAAATTCATTCTGAAGATACACAACTATAAACTATTACGGCTTGTAAATAAGAAATAATGACAACAAAACGATATAACTGACAACAAGATAACAACTAATAACGAACAAACGGAAAATGATAATTAACTAGCCGAACTTAAATTTGCAATTTTTACTTAATATCATTTCATGGCCAACCTACCAACTATTAGATACAGCACCGCATATTGAATATTATAAACATAGGTATATCCCATAAGAGGGTTATAACTTCAAAAATACTAGAAATAAATACTGTGTTATTGGTGCCATTTTAACGGCAATTTTGCAAGGAATTTGCTCACTCATAAGAAAATTATAGGTTCAATTTAAAAAAAAAAATAGAAAATAGCTTTTAAGCTTCGATAACTTTGGCACGACATATTTAGCACCCTGTATATGTTGTCACGTTGTTCACCCTCAAAACATATAACGTGTTAGTCCATAAATTGGTAACAAAAGAGTTACGTGAGGCACTGCACCCATTTTGAGGCTAAGACTTAAAATGTTAGACGCTACAACTGTCAAAACAACAAAACAACAACAAAAGTTGCAATAAAACCAAAACTAACAGTTGTAAGTGCACATCGTCATATATTATTGCAAAGACAATTTGGGTGGCTATCATCATAATAACAAGAAAGTATAGCAATCTATTTTTAAAAAAATTGAAAGTGATTGCGGAAATTTGGAACACCTTTAAATATATAAATAAAAATGGAGAATGCACAGTAACATACTACATGTGTGCGTAAAATTTCATTGCTACAACTTTATTAGTTTTCATGCTAAGCTCCGCCGACACACTATTGCCGCACCCGGTATATTTTATCAATACCAACTCTTATGCCAGATGAATTTAAAGAAATATAATAGAGAAACAAGACTAAGTCTTAAGGAAAGAGAAAGAAGAAGAAGACAATAGTATTTTAAAAAATTGTATAGTTTGACGTTTCAGAATATGACACTATCCAGTTAATTTCATCTAAAAAATCTACAGCTAATAATATCAAAAAAATGATAAAGCTATACACTATTATCCATAGTCCTAAATTCTGCGTACACAAACAGTAAGTCCAACGAAATTTTATATTTAAAACATGTAACACAAAATTTAAATACGGCGAATACTAATCGACCAAGATAGCCAACATTAAATTTTTCGTTAACATATGAAATTTCTACCCCAGAACAACTTCTAAATGCAACACCCTTGCGATGTTTAAGTTGCATAACTAATTTTCTTCCCCTAACCTTGTTCGGATGCCTTACCCCGCAAAATTATACACGCATCGCATATCAAGCTACACATCTATGTATATATATATATATATATATATATATATATATATATATATATATATATATATACCGTATGTGTTAAATATCATTAGCCATAGAGAATCAACGTATGAGTACATACAATATATACGTACATGAGAAAGCCAGTCCAATGCCAGCGAAGACCGCGACGACTGACGATTGTCTCCGATACCGACTGACTGACTGAAAATTTTGCAGTCAGTCTAGTTGCGCCCGTTACAATTTGAAAGCGTACAATAAAATTAATGTATAATGGCTCTTTATACACCCACTGAAAAGCTTCAGTTAGTAAAATGGTTTTATGCTGGGAAGTCTGCAATGGAGTGTGCATGAATTTGTTTGCGCTGACCGTCCTGTATCTTGCAGACAAACAATTTATAATATTATAAATAAATTTGAAACTTGTTTCTGTCTCAATAACTGTATGAAATGCAAACCAAGAGAGGTATCACCACAAAAATTTACAGAAGAGAACGGCGGGATGTATTAATTTGTAGTATTGTGTAAATTGATAACACGAGATCTACTAGAAGTACTGCCGAGGAATTGGGTACAAGTAACACAACTATTTCACGTATTTGGAAACGTAATGGTTTAAAATGTTTCAAATATTCGAAAACTCAAGAAATATTTCCCGAGGACAATTTTCGGAGAATGGAGTTTTGTCAAGACGTTATGGAAAAGATGCATCGAGATGAAAACTTCGTTAAAAATATTCTCTTCACCGATGAATCAACTTTTCCATTACACGGAAAGCACAATCCCTCTGTTCTTCGATATTGGGCTTCGGAAAATCAAAACCGGCATTTTGCAAATTGCACTCAGTATCTTCAAAAACTAAACGTTTGGGCAGGTATTTTAGGTGACCATTCTATAGGTCATATTTTATTGATGGTATATTAAATGCCGACAAGTATCTCGAATTTCTGAAAAATCAAATACTTCCCGCCATTCAAAACATTGGAATAAATCAGGAAATCGTTTGGTTTCAACATGATGGCTGTCCAGCACATAATGCAGTGAGGGTAAAGGAATTACTAGGAAATACTTTTCCTGACCGTCTTATTACTGGAACAGGAAACATTAAATGGCCCCCGCGATCTCCTGATCTATCTCCAAATGATTTCTTTTTGTGGGGATATCTAAAAAATATTGTTTATACTCATGAAGCTGGTAAAGCAGAAAATCTAGTTGCCTTGAGAGAAAAAATAACTGAGGCTGCGAATTCATTAACTGCGGACATGTTAGCAAATGTAATAGCTAATTTTTACGACCGCCTAGGACAATGTCTTGCTGTGCAAGGAGGAATTTTTGAACCTCTTGTATAATTTATTATAATTTTTAGAATCCTTTTTTATTTATTTTATTAGGATTATTCTTTAATTTTATTAGAATTACGCTTTTGTTTATGCGACGAACCGCAGCTTAAAAATTTCCTGCATCTACTGAAAGAAATAAGAAAAGCAAATCCCTTGCAATTCGTAAATGTTATTTTAGTACGCATTAGAAGTACCTATGTCGATGGTCAAATGATTACTGCTAACTTGTATTTGCGAAACAATCGGAGACAATCGTTGCCGGCTGTCGCGGTCTGCGCCGGCATTGGATCGGCTTTTCCATATACATATACATCGTATGTACTCATTCGTATTCCCTATGCCTAATGATATTTGACACATGCGGTATATAAATATATATGTGATTCGTGGTACTATGTATGGCATATATCTGACATTTGTCACCGCAATGTGTCAGATTAGTAACCAGACTATACTTTTTTAAATAAGTTAAATACGCTTTTATTTTTTGTGTGTGTTTATTCAACAAGTTGATCTTATAATCGGTAAATAGATAAATAAAGAAAACATTCGAAAATTAACTTTAAAACAACAAGAAGCTTCTTCCAACGGCAAAAATAAAATTAAAAATTTCTCAACAATAAATTGGTACTAAAGATTCATTATTTATTTCAAACAAATTTTCAAACAGACCATAACTTTCAGCTATACAATAACCTAATCTGTCGTAGAAACCCTGTTGAACATTTAGTAACATTTCGGGTGTAATTTTTTGACGTGCTTTTAGTATCTTTTCCCTTAGTTCTGCTAAATTTCTGGCTCTATCTTGTTGAAAACCATTTATTTCTGATTTTATATGTCCCCAAAAAGAAATCGTTTGGTGCTAAGTCCGGGGACCTAGCTGGTCAATGTATTCTACTCCAATTACTTAGTACACGTCCAGGAAAGATATTTTTATGTAATTTCGTAAATTTCTGGAGTTATGTGCAGGGCATCCATCTTGTTGGAACCATATTTTATCAAAATTAATGTCGGGCAATTCACCAATGGTAAATATAACATAGTTCTACAGCAAATTAAATATTTCTGTTCATTCAAATTCCAATCTATGAAAAAGATAAATCATAGCGGCTGACTTTAAAAGTACATACTTGAAAAAGAAAATAATTAAACAGTTGACGTATTATTCAACGATTCTCGAATAAGTTTATTGTGGCCGTCTCGGATTTCATACGAAAAGTGCTACTAGTTTGAAGCAATGCTGCATCATATTTGTGCAAAGCAATGCGGGCATTGCAGATTTTGTACGCAAATATTATATATGTGACCTGCGTAGCGCATGGTTTACAGCAAGTAGCTGATTTAGTTCGTACTCTTTATCTAGACCATTGATTCCCAAAGTGGTCCAGGTGGACCCCCAGGGGTCCACGTGAGACTCGACGGGGGTCTACGTTGGCGTGACAAAAAAATGGGGGTTCACAATTCGTAAGCGGGGGTCCACGAAAATTTATCTGGTTTCGATAGTGAAGAACTAAAGTGTTGGCTTGAGTTCACCTATCAATGTAGGCAGATAATATTTTAAGAAGCTCAGCGACTGTTACTTGTAAAAGCTTGCATATTCCATATTCAGTAGGTACAACGTGTCGAGACTTGCAAAGAGCTGCCGCCGTCCGCAATGCTTGTTCAGACGTGCAAAGGGACGAAGTACGACTTGTGGTGTGTGTGCTTGCAATCTTGCATGAACTTGTTTGATTCTTCACCAATATAAATACGAATGCCACGGATAAACGTTACTCATTTGTTTCCAGAATTTCGAAAAGAAAAGTAAAGTAAAGTGACTCGATGTTAGTGTTTGCCACTGTCGGAAAAGTAAGTACTTACCTGCCTATTTGTTATACATACTTTTATTTTATTTATTATTTATCTATTTATTTTACAATTTATTGGCTTATTCCTAAAAGAAATCTCTTCCAACCCACCTGCGATAGAAGATATATTTATGTTGTAATAAGTATATTTGTAATGTTTGCGTGTAGTAGGTACGTATTAAAAATTAAATACTGAACAGAGCTTAGATACTTCTATAAAAGAACAGAAAGCCGAGAAAGGTTCAACTTCTTGTCCCTACTTTATTAGTAATTTTTTTATTACCCGACTGTGTGGTGGTTCACTAATAATTAAATATATTTTCATAAATTGTATGTGTCTTTATATACTACATACTCGTAACGTGCATCAAAGTAATAAATAAATAATTAAAATCGCGAAGTTTTGATATCAAAATATTATGTATTTACAAGTATTTTCTATCGAATTTACAGAAATATATCAAAATATAATTAATGAAAAAATGTTTTACATTACATTAAAATCGGTTCAGCCGTTTTCATAAAACTCAATTATTGATCTTAGCGATTTATTGCTTTTAATAATTAGAATCAGTTTGCTGCCGGTACTTTGTTTATTTCATTGCAATAATCAATTAATCCTATTAAAATAGCCATATCCTGTTAAGTAAGACCGCCTTAAGATTACTACAACAAAGTTTTTTTAATTTACAGGTAGGTAACTGATACGAAACATGGCTGAATCTAAGAAGAAATGTCGATAGTACAGTGTTGATTATTTAAAATTTGGTTTTCTTCCTTCAAAGGCAGACAAGCGATTGCCCAATTGCCTTTTATGTAACAAAGTTTTGAGCAATGACTCTATGAAACCATCGAAGCTCGAAGATCATCTAAGAAGGTGTCATCCTGATAAAATAGGTAAAGATTTGAAATATTTTCAAACATTGAAGGAAAAATATGAAAAGAGACCCACCGTGCACAGTATGTTCGCTTCAACGTCGGAAAGTAACGATGATGGCTTGCGGGCACCTTACAATATCTCATTATTTATAGCGAAATCTGGAAAATCGCACACCATTGGAGAACAGTTAATTTTACCCGCTGTTGAAGAGGTTTTAAAAACTGTTCTGCACAAATCTCCATTTGACATACTCAAAAGAATTCCTTTGAGTAACAACACTGTACAAAGACGTATTGACGAAATGAGCTCTGATATTGAAAGTTTATTGAGTAATTATCCGCAAACAACTCATTTTTCTATTCAACTGGACGAGTCAACTTTACCTGGTAAGGAAGGATTTTTATTGACATATGTTCGATTTGTTATGGACGAAGAAATTCATGAAGAGCTACTATTCGCGAAAACTTTGGAGACGGACACTAAAGGTGAATCAATATTTAATGTCCTGAATGATTTTTTTAAGGAAAAATCGATTCCATTCACAAACGTTATTTCGGTGGCAACAGATGGAGCTCCTGCCATGGCCGGGCGATGTCTTGCGGGGTTCTAATCCATCTTAAAAGAATTATACCAGAGGTAACTGCAATTCACTGTGTCATCCACCGACAACACCTAGTAGCGAAAAATTTGAGTGCTAAATTGCACCAATCGCTTCAATTTGTGATTAATGCAGTTAACAAAATAAGAAGCAATGCATTGAATACGCGTTTATTTGCACAATTGTGTGATGAAAATGATGAAGACTTCCAACGATTGCTCCTACATACTGAAGTACTCTGGTTGTCGAAAGGTGCATGTTTAACAAGATTTTTCTCACTTTTTGAATCAGTTTTAGAGTTTCTGGAAAGTAAAGATCCAGATTTAAAAGAAAAACTGATCAATTTGAAAGCAGACATCGCGTATTTGACAGATTTGTTCAAAAAATTTAATGACATTAACTTACTATTACAAGGGGGCAGCCTCAATTTAATAAAAACAAAGGGTGTAATTTCAGCTTTTCTTGGAAAATTGAAATTTATGAAGCAAAATATTAGTCGACGAAAATTTTCCCAGTTTTCAAACTTGTTACAGGTAGAATGCCTTGATGAGAATATTCACACATACGTTCAACATTTAATTGCCCTGCATGATGACTTTAAAATCAGATTTGAAGATATTCTGACGATGGAAATACCACCATGGATCATAAATCCACTTGATGAAACGTAAGTGGAGAATGTGATATTACAAGAGGAGCACTCGAGCTTAGCACTAATGAGGAACTGAAGGTGAAATTTAAAAGAGGATATCAAACATTTTGGCTGCAGGCAGAAATACCCGAAAAATATCCTGGACTGTGGGGAATTGCGAGAAAGTTTTTGATAGCGTTTCCCTCGTCATATCTTGTCGAGAAAAGTTTTAGTGTCGTTACAAACCTCCTAACAAAAAAAAGGAGGAGATTGAATATCACAGAACTGGGAGATTTGCGGTTATTCCTAACAAAACTGAAGCCAAATATTGATAATTTGCTGTCAATCCATCAAGTACATCCCTACCACTAAAATTATGACTATTTTGTGATTGTCATTGTAGAAGTTACGCTACGTTATTAATATTTAATTTTAATTATATTATCATATTACAATGTAATATGATAACAATAATAATTAATAGTGTAATAATTACATATTTGAATAAATACAACACAAAGAAATATACTATTTTTCTTTTTATTTTTACCACTCCGAATGGGGAGCTTTCTATATAAAATATGTGAGAATTGATTGGTTTCTTGTGCTGTGAGTAGATGTCAAAGGAGTAAAGTTGGATAGAATCACTTTTTTGATTGGCTAACTTTACTTTTTTGACATCCACTCACAGCACAATCAATTAATTAATTAACCAATAACTCAGCCGCAACGCAAATTTCCATAGTTAGATCTATTCACATATTTTGTCGAGTTTTGGGAATATGGTAGAAATGTAGCTGCAGGGGGTCCACCGGAACTAGCGAAACTTTCAAAGTGGTCTATGAGAGAAAAAAGTTTGGTAGCCTCTGATCTAGACGTTAATATGCTGATATCGTGTGTGAAAAAGAGTTTTCTTAAAGCACCAATTCATGTCCAGAAGTTTTGGGAAATTACATCAATCATTACAAGATGGGAAACTTGAATCGACGCTGGTTAATATTACGCTTAACATTTTGAAATTCTGAAGAAAATTGTTAATGAATTCGACTCTGAAGAAGCGCAGTGCATTGGAGAAGCACATAGTGTAATGAGAAAAAGAAATGTTCGAGAAGATTTCATTTATACTCGAGCTAATCTGGCGTGCAGGTTGACTGCAATCTCTACGCTGGAAACCGAAGGATTATCTTTATAAGACAGCATTGAAATAGTAGAAAATATAGTAGCTAAACGTTTAGCAAAACTCCAGACAAATTGTTTCATTAATAAATTAAACGCAATGCTGTCAAAAAATACGGACTATCAACAACTGAAGAATATCAGTGAGGCGTTGCGTAATAAAATAACCCTTAATAAAAAAAATTAACTTTTAAATTTAAATGCCAGTGATATTGTCAAATTTGAATTTGTACCAATAGTGTCGTGCAATGTTGAGAGAGCTTTTTCACAATACAAAAATAGGCGCAAATTTATTTTAGAAAATTTGTTACATCACGCTAAGTTAGATGTAATTATATTTTGTTTCTATAATTTCAATAATCTATATATACAGTGTGGTCATAAAGTTTGGAACCAAGCTTATAACCGCATTATTTTACATTTTTTGGAAAAACGCTCGGATAGGTGAATTTTCTTTTTTAAAACGTCATCTTTTGACATACAATTGGTTTCTATGACGTCATTGGTTTTCGAGTGATGACGTTATCAACACTTTCTTTAAATGGCAACCATATAATTTTTTTCTCGTTTTTGGTAGATCTTTATATCCACAAAATAGTGATATAAAACAATTGGTATGTTGCATCACAATTTTTTTGAAAAAATGATATAAATTTAGAAAAAAATACGAATATTTTATTTTTGTACAAAATTAAAATTAAATTAAAAAAAATACATCTGAACTTAAATTTATTATAACAGTTAATGTAAATTTACAAAATGGACCCCACCAACCAACTGACACTGTCCCAGCCGAGTGTAAACACTTCGTATACTCGCCTCAATTATGTCTGGGGATATTTGTGTAAGTTTTACGCGAATTCGTTCTTTTAAATCTTCTAAATTGTTCGGTTTGTTAAAATACACATTCGATTTCAATTAACCCCACAAAAAAAAGTCTAACGGAGGCAGGTCAGAAGAACGAGGTGGCCATTCTATGGCGCCTCTCCGTCCAATCCATTTATTGGGAAATATTTCGTCAAGATAGTAGCGAACCTCTACACCATAATGGGGAGGCGCCCCATCTTGTTGAAACCAAATATTTGGATGGGGTACATCACCATCCTCGTGATTTGGGAAAATAACAGCAAGCGCTGGAACTAGTTCAAATCTTAAAAATTCTAAATATTGCACAGCAGTCAAATTTCCTTCAAACAAATATGGTCCTAAAATGCGTCGTCCAATCATTCCAACCCATACGTTAACTTACTTACACATTTCAGTTAATTTTGAAAGCTTAATTAGTTTTTGAAATCTTCAATTTTTGGGCGATAATTTTAATTAAGAAATGGTCTGCCACATCATGTCAATTTTTTAAATAAATTAAACTTCTTTGGCCCTTTTTTGTGAAACTATTTAATGTTAAATAAGATTTTTTAATAAGTAATTGGCCGATTGGGAAGACGAATTTCTTTTGACCTGGAGCGAATAACGCAGATTACTATTGATCGCAAAGCATTTACACTCGGCTGGGACAGTGTCAGTTGGTTGGTGGGGTCCATTTTGAAAATTTACGTTAACTGTTACAATAAATTTAAGTTCAGATTTTTTTTTTAATTTAATTTTAATTTTGTACAAAAATAAAATTTTCGTATTTTTTTCGTCATTTTTTCAAAAAAATTGTGATGCAGCACAACAATTGTTTTATATCACTATTTGGTGGATATAAAGATCTACCAAAAACGAGAAAAAAATAATATGGTTGCCATTTAAAGAAAGTGTTGATAACGTCATCACTCGAAAACCAATGACGTCATAGAAAAAAATTGTATGTCAAAAGATGGCGTTTTAAAAAAGAAAATTTACCTGTCCAAGCGTTTTTCCAAAAAATGTAAAATAATGCGGTTATAAGCTTGGTTCCAAACTATATGACCACACTGTATATAAAAATGAATGTTTTTCTGTATGTCCTTTATAGAATCGTAAACTATGCATTTGATCATGTGATGATCTTTAGCAAATTTGTAGTGCATGAGCCCACGAAGGTTTCTAAGTTGGTACCACCAATTTTCGACAGATGGCGCCACTGTCACTCCAATAAATTTCATATATTGCCGTGACAGTTCATGCTGATTTGAATTGAAACGAAAACAGCGAACGAATGATGACGTTTCGAGTTGTGGGTGACATCAGAATTTATGTAAATTGTGAAATTCATGTCCGACTCACAATGAATAGACAATATTGTGCGTATTTTTATATTTGGGAGCGTTTTTCGAATAGTTTTGTGCATTTCATTGTGAATTAAATTAATTTTATTAAGCATTTTTTCACGTCGTTCCCGTACAATTATCGATCATAGATGCGCCCGGTGATACAGGCAAGACTTTTCTTCTTTCACTCATTTTGGCAACCATACGATCACAAAATAATATTGCACTGGCCATTGCACCATCTGGAATTGCGGCAACTCTTTTGGATGGTGGCCCAACAGCGCATTCAGCATTGAAACTGCCGTTGAATTTGCAAAACACTGAGGCACCAACATGCAACATCAGCAAAAACTCTGGAATGGGCAAAGTACTCCAAACGTGTCAAATTATCATATGGGACGAATGTACAATGTCACACAAGAAAGCATTGGAAGCGCTTGATCGTACACTGCGAGATTTGAGAGGAAACCCACGGATCTTCGGTGGCGCACTCATTTTATTGTCTGGTGATTTTCGGTAAACACTGCCGGTTATACCACGTTCAACACCCGCTGATGAACTTAATGCATGTCTCAAATAATCAGTTTTATGGCGTCATTTACAGAAATTGACTTTGAAAACCAACATGCGTGTACAACTACAACGGGATACATCGGCTGGAAATTTTGCAAAACAATTAATGGATATTGGAAATGAGCGAATGCAAATTGATGAATCTACGCAATGTATCACCTTGCCAGCAAACTTCTGTAAGATAACAGAAAGCATAGGCGAATTGGTGCAAAAAGTTTTCCCAAACATTGCACAGAACTACAAAAATCATCAGTGGCTCAGTACGCGTGCTATATTAGCGGCCAAAAACATTGATGTCAATACCATCAACTTCACCATTCAGAATGGAATACCAGGCGAAACGACCACATATAAGTCCATCGATACTGTGGTGAATCAAGACGAAGTTGTCAACTATCCAACTGAATTCTTGAATTCGCTTGATTTGCCAGGCATGCACCGCACGTTCTTACGTTGAAAATTGGCGTACCTAGCATTCTTCTTCGAAACATAAATGCACCACGACTTTGCAACGGAACCAGACTTTCAGTCAAGAAAATGATGAACAATGTTATCGAGGCAACAATTTTGACTGGAAAATTCCTAGGTGAAGACGTACTGTTGCCACGTATCCCAATGATCCCGACAGATATGCCATTCGAATTCAAACGTTTGCAGTTCCCGGTGCGACTCACTTTCGCAATGACTATCAACAAAGCACAAGGACAATCGTTGCAAGTGTACGGATTAAATTTGGAGAATACATGCTTCTCACACGGGCAGCTCTATGTGGCCTGCTCACGCGTCGGAAAACCTTCTGATTTATTCGTTTACGCACCAGATGGAAAAACAAGAAATATTGTGTATTCCACAGCACTTCAATAAATATCGAATTGAAACGAAACGCTGCAATGTCACAATATTTTCAAAATGAACAAAATCAATAAAATGACTCAAAATGAATTGAATATTTGTGTAATGTCTTTCCTTCAAATTTATTTTAGTTGGTGGCGTAGCAACGCGCGCAGGGTGCAGCTAGTTTTTAATAATAAAAAAATTGTTTGTGTGTTTTATCTGAAAACTAAAAATGTCTTAATATAAAAAAATTAGTATTTATTTTTTAAAAGTTGATTTTTAGTGCATATTTAACTGCATATTCATTCTGAATGCTTTTGGTGCATATTTGCATACATATTTTGAAGTTTTTTAGTGCATAATTATCGTAAGCCTAGTTGTAACAAAGAAGCCACTCTGTAATTTACGGTTTAGTACCGAGAGAACAGTCTCCTTATTTCATGTGCGCGGCAAAAATTTAATTTTCTGGAAAACACAACATAAAATTTATTATTTCGTTAGATTAAAGAAAAACTCATCACGCGATAGGATATTATAATACCTGTTTTATACAATTTACGGATTATGTGGAGTGCTTTTAAGTATGATATATAGTAGTGCTGGTAAACGTAACGCGTAATTATGTTCACGGATTGTAGAGGGCATCTCTGTCGACGTCGTTTAAACTAAAGACTCTTAAAACAAAATGCAATCTTACATTTCTTTCTTTCTCTAAGGGTGGCGCAAGCAATTACCAACGAGTTTTATGTCTATGTCTTTGTCTTTCTTTATTTCCCTTTTTTCTTCTTCCGGAGCCACTGGCAGTATTAATTCAGTACTAAGCGACCGTAATTTGTTGAATCATCACGCTTTAGATATATATTTATTCTTAGCAGTTTCTTTCTACAGACAGGAATTTAAAGCAGTATATAGAAGAAAATATACATTTCCGCGAGTCGATTATCTCGAAATGTTTTACATTAAAAGTGTTCGAGATTTCTGGGTGATTATTTTTATATATTAATGTAATGATTTTGAGTATGGACCTACTAATTCGTGGCAATGAGTAGATCTAATATAAGACAAATACAGTTTCTTCATTCCAGGAGGAAGAAAATTCGTCCAAATTTACTGACGAGACATTTATAAATACATATATGCAGCAACAAAAATTTCGCGTAAATCAAACAATAATGTGACCGAACATTCTGGAAAGTTTCTTGGACCATTTTGTTCTTTTGTTATTAATACTGCTATCTGCAAATGTCTGAGGTCTATGCATGAGTTGGTGATGTTTTTTGTTTCTAGAATGAGAGTGTTGAAAAAATGTTAGGAATATGTCAAAGTTATTTTAACTTCGTATTATTATTGAATTGAATAGTTTTTGAATGTGCGGAAAGAGGAATTTATTACTGGTAAAAAACAAAATAACGACAAATAGGAAAAGCGGGGATTTCCGACATATTCTTGCGATGGAGTTGAACATATAAGTTAATGTATCAGAAGCCGCTAAAACCATTTTTGCCAATTGCGGAGAAAATGTAATTAGGGAGAGTACAGCACGGAAATGATATTCCCGATTTAAAGAGACCTTTCTCTTCTTCTTCTGGTTCTTTGGGGTTAGACACCAGTAAGTCCAGGAACAGTGTTCTCAGTACCACCCCAATCGATCTCTTAGTTTCACTCTGTTAAGCTTATGTCCTCGATAAAATCATTATCCTCCTCAGAGGAAACTTCAGTACCCTCGTAGGATCCAATAGATCTCTTCCGAGATGTTTCTACCTGAGTCTCTTCAGTTCCTCAGAAGTGCATGAAGGGTAGTTTTCTCTAGTTTGTCACATCTCCTACATCAGGCCTCGCTAACCAATCCATGCTGTACAGATGATTCCTTAAAGGACAATGTCTGGTTATTAAGCGGGTAATAATTTTAATTTCATTTTTGTTACTACGAATTAGGTTGATTGAAAACTCCCTTAGTATCGTTTTAGTATGGAGTTGACTTTCTGTTAACCTCCTATTCTCTATCTAGCCATAATCAGATCTTCTTTCTAGCGAAAATCCTTGGCGATTATGCATATAGATTCTGGTCTAATGAAGCTCCTCTTAGAGTCTTTCTTGGCTAGTTCGTCGGCTCTCATTGCTTTTAATCTCTTCATGAACTGGCACCTATATCAGTGACACAGTACCGTCGTGTGCTAGTATTTTGAGGACATATTTACAATGTTGTTCCAGTTTAGAGCTGGTAGATGGATCCAAAATGGCTTTAATAGCCGCTTGACTATCAGTAATTATGTTGATTTGTTTGTTTGCGCAGCCGACTTCCGAATTTCCTCGGCGCAGGTTGCAACTGCAAACATAGTGTACACATAGTGTATTATTAACATTTACCGTATATACTTTTAAGCTATTTTTGAAAAAAGTTTGTATACCGGTGCAATACTTTATATACGAGGGACAAGCTCAAATTATTGAGAATAAAAAGCACGGTAAATATTTTCTAGGATTTTATTTTAAATATGGTCAAAGTAATTCCTTTCAGCAACGATATACTTAACCATTCTTTCTTTCCACTGTTTCTAACCAATCTTCTTTCGGAATACCTTCAAAATAAGCGTGAACAGTAGTATAAATTTCTTCTTCATACGAAAACCGTCTACCCCGTAAAATGCGTTTAAGCCACAAAAGAATAGGAAAAAAAGAGAAACGTTAAAAAAGAAAGAAACTAGCGAAAAAGTCTGTAAAAAAAATGTTGAAGCTATAAAAATTCTTGACAGAATACACAATGGAAGCCCTCAGCAACGTATTCGTTCTAGCCGTTGGTAGTAAAAGAGCTTCATTCACTATTGTGTTTGGACGAGGTACTCAAAAATTCACTTTACCAGTAAATGAGCTAAGTCGATCTTATAAAGAATGATATGTTTATGAAGTTTGAACTAATTAAGTGTCATCCTGCTTTTAGCGAATCAACTCATAGTCCAAGCCACGAAGAGGATACGTTCCATTAACTTTATAACACAAATACATTAGAAACTTGCCCTGTATGAATTCAATTGTATTAAGAATGGATTCAATTCCATATAGAATATTTTGGACTGACTTGACATTAACAGGTTCCTCTACAAATTAAAAAAATATATATTTATTTTGTGATGCTTTCTTCAGTTCATGCCATATCATGTTATTTGAGACGTCCCAAGGTCATATGGAATATTTTTGACTGAAATCTTTGTAATAATGTTAGTGATGGAATCAGTCTCACTGAGTTGTATACCATAACTAAAACCGGTTTCAACATAATCGTTATTTACCGGAAAAAATTTCGTCAAACGCTGAATTCTTTTCTTCATTCCGTCCACGAAAAAACTTTCTTGTTTAATGTTAATTCAATTGCAAACAACAGCTCGAACAAGTCTGATTAAAAATGTTGTCCTTCGATATAAATTTGAAGATGCCAAGTCAGGACTGTAGGGAGAAACAACCGTGAATTTCAGGTTCGTCACTGTCTTCATCGTTTCGTTGCTGCAATTCGGTCTAAGGTTGCCGTGGTGTAGGAAAAAATTCCTTCTTTTCGGCCCTACTCCACGGATAAGATTCCTTGGTGATCGGTAAGTTGGTAAGTTTTGCAACATCTCATTGAATTATCGATTGATCCTTTCGGCAGGTATTCAGCATGAATGCTCTTTGCATCCCAGAAAATATTGATGGCACGTGAAGAATAAGGACGATGATATTCCATTGACTGTCGCTTGCTTTCTGGGTTATAATGATAAAGCCAGAATTCGTCCCAGGTGGTGATGTTTAATAAGAATTATCTCCTTCGTGTCAATACTGGTTAAGAAGTTCTTGAGAAATCTTTCTTCATTGTTCTTCCATGGAATCCGTTAATTATCGTGAGAACCATCTCGCACAAATTTGTCTGTAATTCAACATCTGAACTGGATTTGAATAAATTCTAATTTCTGAGCAGTTTGTTTTTGTGTAATCCGGCGATTACATTGAATCAGTGCATTCAATTGTCTTTGATTCTTTTCATACACTGATACCGGTCGACTTGATTGCTTTTCGTTAAATACCTTTATTTCGCCTGCATTTTGCCTTAGTTTTGCATGTCGAATCCACTGGCGAACATTCTTCACACCCATGCAATCGTTATCATAAACAGCTTTCAAATGCCTGTAAATTTTGGTGGGCGCGCAATTTTCAAGATAAATGACACTGTTACTCAATGACGGTACAAAGTGAATTGAAACATTGATTGCTAAGACGACAGAGATACCCGAAATTACCGTTTGTACAATGCGTTTTTCTAAATTCATACTCAAAGATGGCTTTGGAATTGCGAAAATGTGAACCAGCCACACTATATTTGCACGTTAACTGTCAAAACGTATTTGAGTTATAAAATTATCAAAACGTATTTGAGTTGTCATTTGTGCTTTGTCTGCAAGGTTCATAGTTTTATTTTTAGTGAATATTGTTTTAACCCGAATACAAAAAAACTTTTATGATCCAGGGATATTTTCGCACCGGCCATCGAGTGGAAGATGAATTGCAAGATTGTTGTGTGGTACTGTTCACAATGTACATTTCATGACTTACTTTGAGTATGAATTAACAAAAACACCTGTTAGGTCAGAACTCGTTTCAATCCCAAGTATTCTCAGAATGATATTGTTGGAGATTTTATATATCAATCCGCCATTACATCAAAATTGGGAATACAAAAGATCCTACAGAATGGAAGCTAATTGAAACTGCATTGTTATAAGTAGAGTGGACCAATTCGGAGCGAAAGCAGAGGCGTGACTAACGAATTGGTTCCCGCATGCAAAATATTATTAATATCTAGAGATATACTGTCACGAACGGTGCTGTTATTATGTTAGATACAAAAAAAAATGTAAGACTGTTTTTCTAGATTATGAAACGTTCTCGGTGATACGTATAAAAAATAAAATCTAAAATGCATGTAATTAGATGATTAAAAAAAAACTTACCGTCTTATGCGTTTTCCGTTACTTGAGAATCTGGCGAAGCGCGATGAAATATTGTTTACATAAGGTGCGTCTCCAAAGTTATTTCTCATCATTGTACACAAATCAAATAAGAACACTTCGTATTTTGTATCGGCACCAGTGTCTCTATCTTTATGTCTTGCGCTATGCACGTGGCGTTGCAAATTTGATTTTGTTAAATGGTTTATATATATATATATATATATATATATATATATATATATATTAAAAATAATAGATTTTTATTGGTTTTAGCGACCTTTTATTGAATTTAGATGTTTGTTTGCGACGTTTCGACTTTTATCAATTCAGTCCTTTTCAAGCATCTGGAAACAAGAATCATTACAATGAACATGAGAACTGTGTTTGTTTTGTGTGATATAACAATTGAATTAACCATTTTAAATTTAACATTATATTAAGAAATGAATTACGGATTAGGTTAGTGTTTTACGTTGAAAATTAAATAACATTAAATTAAAATAGCTTAGAATGGTAGGGGGACATTTATGTGATTAATATCTGTATGAATTAATTGGAGACTTAACAAATATTAACAATTTTTAAGTTTAAAATTAGATTAAAGATGATTACAAATTGAGTTAACATTTAACGTTGAAACTTACATAAAATAAAAATAAGAATGGCTAAAATGAACAGGAAAGTTGAATTACAATACAATACGTAAAGAGAACAAAGAAAAGTCAAATAAAACTCACATTGTTGTTTTTTCTACACGGGTACGCATTCATGTGCCACATGTGTTTGGACACACGGGACCAATTTTCTTAGAACGAACATGCTTGTGCGGAATTTGTAAGTGAACTAATGCTTTAGTTTGCGGGGGTTTAATTTCTGTTTTTTGGAATGAGCATGGTAGTCAGGACCGTATTTAGGGGTATAAGTTAACATTGTTATTTCTAATGGGAGATATTTTTTTCCCGTTTTTGTCTTGTGCGTGCAGGGGTTTTTTTTTTGATTTTTCTATTGTTTTATGAGAGGGTAATAAAGTTTTGAAAGCCCATCGATTTCGTTCCTGTCGTTGATTGTTTTGCTATTTTTGAAAATGTGTATCATTTCTAAGACATCTCTAGCTTTTGTGTTTTTTTTGTGTTATTACTTTGGTGTTTTCAAAATCAAAATTATGTTTTAGTGTCAATTGGTGTTTTTTTAAAGCAGTTTGATTTTTTGCGTATTTGTGACCTTTCAATCTTTCTTGTAGTAACTGTTTTGTTTGGCCTATGTATATTTTGTCACAGTCTTTGCAGGGTATGTTGTATATTGTGTGTGATTGCTTTAGTGTAGGTGTTGAGTCTTTAAGTTTGGTGTGTAGGAATTTTAGGTTTTTACCGCTTTGGTGTGCTATTTTAAAATTAAATGGTTTGAATATGTTGTCTAATTTTTCGGATAATCCAGTTATATAGGGTGTGGGGATATATGTGAATTTATTGGTTTTTTTGTTATTGTTTTGGTTGTTTGTTTTGTTATAAATTTTATTGAGTCTAAGTTTTATAATTTTTTGTATGAATTGTGGTGGATAGTTGTTTTCTGACAAAATTGTTTTAACTTTATTTAGTACTGTTGGTCTGAAAATTGGGTTTGTGCGATTTAAGGCTCTGTCTACTAACGCTGTTACTACATTTTTTTTGTGGGCTAGGGGTTGGTTAGAAAAAAAGTTTACATATCTGCCGGAAGCGGTTGGTTTAGTGTACCATTTTGTTTGTATGTTGTTTTTTGTTCTTGTCAGTGTTAGGTCTAGGTAGTTTATGGAGTTGTTTTTTTCTATTTCAATGGTAAACTTTAAATTTGGGTGGAAATTGTTGAAACTATTTTGTATATTGTTTATTTCATTTTCTGGTAGTAACATTATGCAATCATCGACATGTCTTTTGAAAAAGGTTGGTTTTGTTTTCAGGGATTTTATAACATTTTCTTCGATGTGCTCTAGTACTAATTGGGCTACTACGCTGGATATAGGTGCTCCAATTGCTAGTCCTTCAATTTGTTTGAAAAATTTGTTGTCGAATTGAAAATATGTGGAAGTTAAAGTTAGTTCTATTGCTTCTTGGAAATCTATTAGTGGTAATTCTGTGAAATTTTTGATGGAGTCCCATTTTTCTGTGATTACTTTTTTGGCCAGTGTTAAAGGTATATTGGTGTACATTGATTCTACGTCTAGGGAAACTAGTTTTTCGTTGTTTTTTGTTTTTATTGTATCGATATGTTTTTTGAAATCGAAAGTATTTTTAATATAATATTGGTTTTTACCTATGACATTTGTTAGTGTTTTTGTTAAGTATTTTGATAATTCATAAAACGGGCTTTGTATACATGATACGATTGGTCTTAATGGGATGTTTTTTTTATGTAATTTTGGTAAGCCGTATATTTTGGGTGGTTGTGCATTATGTATTTTTAATTTGTTTGCTGTTTTTGGTGAGATGATCTGTTTGTTTTCCCATTTTTTAATTAGTGTTGTTTATTTTTTGAAATTTGGTTGTGGGGTCGTTTTTTAATTTTGTATACGTTTTGTCGTCATTTAGGAGTTTTTCCATGTTTTCCATGTATTGTCTTTTTTCCATTATTATTGTTTTGTTTGATTTGTCTGATTGTAGTACTGTTAAATGACTGTTGTTTTTTAGGAAGGTTTTGGTTTCTTTTATGTGTTTATTTAATGCTTTTTCTGTTTCGTTATTATCGGCTGTTTTGTTTGATTGTTTGTAATTTAGGAGGCTATTACAGATTTTAGATCTTATATGATTTTTGGCATTTTCCTTGATGTTATCTATTGAAGATTCTATGTTTGCAATAATTACGTCTGTGGGTATTATCCTTTGGTTTTTATTGTCTGTTTTGTATGGTATTGTGAATTTTGGTCCTAGACTTAAAATTTTCATAACGTTGTTTGGTATATTTTCATTGGTTAGGTTTGTTGAATAAAATATAAATAATAAAAATAAACAATAAACAATAATAACTAATAATAATAAATAATAACAATAAATAAACAATAAAAATCTATTATTTTTAATATTAAAACACGGCCAATAAAATAAAAAAGAAAAACAAAATTCTTTAAACACTAAATATATATATATATATATATATATATATATATATATATATATATATTGCACACTAAACATTTTACATTTACCCCATTGTAAGATAAACTAGGATGGTTCTCAATAAACCTATTGATTAACTTTGATGACAGCGATTTTTTTACTGTACGCTCCTTCAACATTATTAAATACACAGAATACTTTCCTGCTGCTATTATACGTGTACACACGATGACCGTGAACAACATACTAAGTAATCGATTGTGCGATGGGGCACGCGGGAACTAATTCGTTAGTCACGCCTCTGCTTTCGCTCCGAATTGGTCCACTCATAAGTTCATACAATCTGTACTGAAATAAGAAAATGTTTTAAATGAAAAATATTTAATATTTTGAAGAAAATTCGCGCTAAGTAATTCAGTATGTTTCTTTGCGCTCCTCGAAAATTATACCTACACGGAAGTATTACAATATTAGAATTTTAAATCAAATGTTCATACACTTTGGAAAGACAATAGCCTAAGTTTGTGGAAACTCGTCAGGACAGTGAACGAATTCTATTTCGGTGCAAACAGGTTGATTTAATAAGGTAGACGAAAGTAGGTCACATTTAATTTAACTAGAATTCAACACCAAATATTAAATATCTGATTAGAAAACTAACCCATTTATTTCCGTACCTTCTTTTTCAACTGCAGTGCGTTCAGTCTCCAAAATAAGTTACGTAATAATTAACATTTCTACTCTACCTACTTGCAAAACTCGTTCGTTTCGGAGATGCTTTACATATTCTGGTTTTACATAGCTGTAATCTGAAATTTTTAAAATTTCGACATCATAAGATCAACGCCAATTCAATCTGTATTTACGTATGTACGAGTATATCATACATATGCATGTCCGCAAATAGTTCTCCCTTCATTTGCATCGGAAGCAGACGGTTTCACGGGAGATCACCACCGCTCCTATTCACGACAGTCCCGGCTCCTCAAATAATCGAATTATCGTCACGGTGTAGGTATTTAAATTACGTGTTCCATGATGTGTGAACGTATAAAGAATAAAAGGAAATGAAGGTTTGAAAATTGCGTAAAATTACAAAATAAAATATTTCGCGCGATTTCTTTCGTCAAATTATTTATTGTTTAGATTACTTAGAGCATTGATACTCGAAATTATGCTTAAAATGAGATTCTTACAAAAGACGTAGCTAAAAATAAATTCAATGCAAACAATAGTGTAGCAGGGGGGGCTGTTCAGATTGCAGAAGAGGGAAAATTAGAGAACAGTAGGGGAAATGTAGAAAGTAATAGAAATGATATGAAGGAAGAGAAGAAGGCGGTGTAATAATTCCAGGAGAGATGTAAGGAAGTCAACAACGCCAAAATAGTGGAAAGACAAATAAAAGGGATCAGTAGGTTTTGGAGTCCCACAAGGTTCGATTTTAGGGCGTTATTAATCATTATTTGCGTGATTTTCCCGAATATCTTATTTATTACCCAGCAGATATACGAGGATTGTTCGGAAACTATGTGGCCTAACACAGAGATGGCGCGAATTTGCAGAAATTTTCTTTAATATTCTGTAGAATCATCCTGTAATAGTTTAAATATGACAGCACAGAGTGACCTGTCAATTAGTTTTTGACAGTACCCCAAAACAAACGTCTCCTGCGATTTTGTAATAATGGAAAAACTGAGTTGAGAGCTGTGATAAGGTACTTTTATTTGAAACACTTAATACCAACCGAAATCAAAGTAGGGCTGGATTCGACACTATTAGAATTAGCTCCTTAACTAACAAATCGGAGACTGTGGCTTATAAGTGAATAAAATAAAATTAAAAAACCCTTACCACAATAGAATTTAATGATTCTAAATACGTATTTCTACAACCACGTTGTCATATTCAGTAGAAAAAACAGTGTAACACTTGAACGCACAAAAACACTCACAGAAGGATTGTTCTGAACGTCTTCTAGTTTAACACTCGTGTTAACACTCGTTAACACTAATGGTTTCATTTGGCAAAGAAAAAAGTGCTTTTCTATCAAGATAACGCACCTACCCGAAAGTCTGCGATTGCAATTGCATTCACCCTATGCCCCCGATTTATCTCCAAGCGATTATCATCTCTTTCCAAACCTGAAAAACTGACTAGGCGGTAAGAGATTTTCGTCGAAGTCCGAGGTAATCGCTGCTGTAAATAGTTATTTCGAATTGGAAATATCGACCTACAATGAAGGCATTACTAATTTAGAATATCTTTGGAATAAATGTGTTGAGGGAGCAGGATATTATATTGAAAAATAAAATGTTGCGTTTTTTTTTGGAAACCACGTAGCTTAACGTGGTTTCCGAACAACCCTCGTACATAAGTATATCCAATTACAGGACAAAAAAATAAGCAAATATGTTGAATCATCTCTACATCATAAAAAAATAATTCATTAACTTAGACTAACTAGACCTTAATTCTAACAAAAAAAATGGTATTCTAATACTCGAAAGATAAATAAATTATGAAAGTATAAAAATGCACAAAATAATTGAATCACTGATTACAGAAACAATATACGTTAAGTCGACTATAGTTTTGAAGAAAATGAAAAAACTGTTTTGTAGTAAAACACTATCCTTTTCAGCTATATTTCGAAAACATATATTTAGTAGTTATGTATAAATGACCTTCAAAATTAACGAACATATATCCTTTTGCAGCCAGTTGCCGAAATCAACAAATAAAATATGCTAATGTACTAAAGTCTTTATTGAAGAAAGAAAAAACGAGCAAAACCGAGGAATTATTTTTGCGACTAAGTAAGTTATTCTTATAATACGTACAAACATTTACTGTTTACTTATATTATATGCTATGATATATTCCTATTAAAAAAATAACTACTTACCTCTCCACTGAAAAAAATATGCGGCCACCAAACTCAGGCAGATGGCGTGCCACCGCCAGCGCCATCTGCCTGAGGTTGGTGGTCGCAATCTAAACTAAGAAGTGGAGGGGGTACTTTCGCGCTTCCCGGACACCGTGACCTCGAGAGGTACGAGGATCCAGAACCTTGCATTCCTAACAAAGTGCTCAACCATACATATAATAGCAAGCTCTCTATTGTGTGACGCTATTAATTTGTATAATTGATTGAGGTCTCGCTAGGCACTTGGTGAAACATATTAAATGATAAAGGTAAAAAGAAAGTTCACACTTGGTTATTTGTTTCACTGAAATTTTAGTTACAAAATACGCTTGGACAAATTTGTTTCGAACTTCACAGTTCATTCTCAACTGAACAAGAACCGTTTTCTTAAAATAAGAATAGATTATTTAAGTAAAGTGGGAGTAATATTTTGAATAATATACCGGAATTATGTATTATGGGGTTTTTTCCTAGTAATTAACGAGAAACGGCCTTAATAACAGCGGAGATTACGAACTCTGTTTGTTCATTTACTATATTTAATGATTTGTTTATCGCTTTAGATATTTCCATGATTTCTAAAAGGTCTAATCGTTTGCTTTTATTTGCAGAATGTAATATTTCAAAATTATTTAATGATACCATGTGCTGTTCCTTTATACAATGCTCGGAAATACCTGAACATTTCTTGGAATACAAGATTGCTTTCCTATGTTCTTCTATTCGTGTGCGAAAGCATCTTCCAGTTTGACCTATGTAGAAAGCATCACAGTCTAAACAATTTAATTTGTAAACGCCACATTTATCTGCTTTTTGAATTATATCCTTACTATTTGTCCAAAGTTTACCTAGATTTAATTTATTTACTATTATAGTTTTATGCCTAGATTAACTAATCTATTATTAATTTTATTCGTGGTCTTTCCTATGTAATTTATTAAGCGATAATTACTTGGTTCTAATTGGGGGGCTGCATAAAAGAATTTATTAGTCTGTTTATGTTTTTTCTTCGTAATTAGTCTATTAATGTTATCTGGACTGTATCCGTTGTTCAGGGCTAAACATTTCAAGACTGCAACTTCTTTATCAAAATTTGGTTTTGAAAAACCAACACAATACTTTAATTGAAAATATGCTGAAAAAAAAAAACTCGCAATCTCTATGGTATATCCTGCAATTAAGGATAAGGAAAATTCAAAATTCAGATTACAAACGTACATTGGGACACCTAATAAGCATATTTCAAGTTATTTAAAAAAACTTAATATTAACACGGTTTTCAAAACTAATAATAATTTATCCAAACACATTAAAAACAATAAAGATAAAACAGACAAAAATAAGAAATCTGGAGTCTATAAGTTAATGTGTGGATGCGGTAAGATATATGTCGGTCAAACAGGAAGATCGTTTGAAAAACGCATTGCCGAGCATGGTTCTTCGTTTAAAAATAAAAAACAACTTTTGCGAATCATCTATTAGTAGAAAACCACACTTCGATAAAGATTTTCAAATTCTGCATTTAGAAAATAAAGGCAACAAATTAAATTTACTGGAAAGTTTAGAAATCAATAAATTAAAACAGTCACAAATTTTATTAAATGACCAATTAGATTTAAATAACTCGTCTTTATTAAATTTATTTACTTAAAGTCTGTTTAGACTATCATACAAATGTATATGTAGTTTATTAAACAAATTTTATGCGTAAACCTGTTTAGTACCCTATAATATACAGTTAGGGCCGACCAGATGTGCCACATTTTCTCACTACCGGACAATACTTGTGTAAATTTTAAAAACATTGTAAAATAATACCATCCTTCTTGATTTTATATATATATATATATATTTTATTTAGTTTGTAACGTACTCTTTAGATGTAAGCACCTGAGGAAGCCACTGTGCTGGCAAAACAATTGTCGTGTTACGATTAAAGACTAAAAGTGAAGATTAGAACTGTAGTTTTATTTATATTTTAAATTATGGATCTTCATCAAGTAAATGCCGAATCAATTCAATTTTTCGAATTTTACTATAAACTATTTAATATCAATTTTGCGAAAATCAACAAAGACATGTATGTTTACGTAAATAAATAAATTTTTCATATTCACATCACCTGAACCCTTACAAAATTCTACATGCGCTATACCATGAATGTATGTATGTGTAAATATGACATCATGTATATCAAGTATGACTTCTACTCCGCTTGTGGTCTAACCGAAGACCCGTTAAGGTATCGCAGAACAGAGAAGTAAATCTGCATGCACAAATTGCTCTCCCTGTTCTAGACTTGTTCGCGCTTGATCCGCAGATCACTCGAGCTTCGCTTCACTTTGAAGTTTAAACCGTATTTTCATAACGCCACTCGACATAGAGTGTGAGGAGAAGGAGAACTTGTTCGCGCGGAATGTCGGGGTTGTTTGGGGCGCGATATCTTACACATCTATTTGCTCGTCATTAAAATGTATGAACGTTCGTTCGTCGCCCCTGCCATTTCACCAACGACTCTCCTGTCTCTTTAACTAACTCGCACTTGTCGCGCGACGAGTTCCCCGTGCTGATAGAGGTTTCGTTGAACGGAATGTTGGTTGCGTTTGTGGAGAACCAGTCGGTGCGCTCGTCGGCCGTACAACTTTACCACAATTTATACCTCTTTTGATTATTCAACGCAACTTTATTCCTACGCTAGCGCGTAGAAGTTTAAAACAGAATCAAGTATTCGTAATGTTGAATTAACATCGTTTAGAAGAAAAAAAAATTAACGGCGAGATAGTTATAGGCTCGATGTCAATAGTTTGTTAAAATTAATAATTATACAGGGCGAGTCAATATTCACTCCCCAGCTCTTGGTTATACAGTATGACCTCTTTAATCCGAACATGGCTTAACTCGACCCCCAATAATCTGAACAATATTCGAAATTATAGTCCGAACAGCGCCTCATTAATCCGAACATCGAAGCGTAAATAGGTGTGTTAATGTTTTCTAAGATTTACTTTGTTCAAGTTTTTTATTCAGTAGACCGCTGTCTGTCAGTTGCATGTTCAGTTCGCAAAATTACTTTTAAAAGAAAACACGTTATTTTGTCGAGTGGGAAATCAACGATTTGCGACGTCAAAAAGAACAAAGAAAAAATTTTATCATATGGTGCCACATCCAGTTCTTTATTCAATAAGCGTAAAACGTTAAAAGTGAGTGCATATACCGACGTTGATAAAGCGAATTATACCTGGTATATCCAGGAAAGAGCTAGAGTTATGTATCAAAATGAATGACTTATATCTATGTACGTAAAACTTAAACTATTCTAGGTGTCCAATATCGGGAGAAATTTTACGTGAAAAGGCCAAATTCTTTTATGACCAAATGGAATTAAAATGCTGTCTAATTACTTTTAATACGATTATCGCTAGGTATTATTTATTTAAAAAGTTACAATTATTCAGTCTCATTTCTTTGTATATCTTTAATACTTGGTCATAGCTCCATTGACTTCAACGACTTTCTGTAATCTTTGTGGCATTGAGAAAATCAGTTGCTGCGTATACTTTAAACTGATTCACATTTTGTGTTCGAAAATCATGCTTATGCAAGCTTTTATGTTCAAATTTTAGGAGTGTAAAGTGGACTTCATTTCAAGTAACAAAAACGCAAAATTTGTATATCCATTTATTTGTTTCAAAGTTACAGATCTATGAATGGGATTATCAGATCATGAAAAAAAAAATGTAATAATAAAGTCAATACAAACTGATTTTTAACAAATGAAATAGACATGCAATATACATATCTGTAACTGTAAACATGGACAATACACCTCGTATTTTCAGCATTTACTTCTGCTTAAGACACGTGTTTCTGCCATCTATAGGCGTCATCAGTCAAGCTAGTGAAGCAATGTAATACAAATGATACAAATCTCTTTAAGAACAGATTTGTATCTGTATATACATTTACGCTGAAATCGTCTACAAGATATAGCAAATTCCGTTCTATAAGGTGGCACTAATTAATAAGTGACATCTGGCGGACGAAAGAGACTATGCCGAAAAAGGCGACCTTTCGCTTGACCAGCTATGCTGGTACATAAACGAAAAAATACGTATAGGTGTAGTCCATTAACAAGAGCCAGATGGCGGTAAATATACAAAAATATTTAAGTATATCAATACGTTATGCACGTATTACGTATATGTATATTGCATGTCTGTTTCATTTGTAACAAATGCGTAATACGTGCATAACGTATTGATATACTTAACATTTTTGTATACAAACTGACTTTATTTAAAAAAAGTTATACGATTCAATAACAGGCCTGTGATTGTTAACGTCGCATAATAAAATGTTATCTTAAATTAAATAAACATGTGTCGTAGTGCATACAGTAATTTCTCGGAGATCTACGAAAAAGAGTACTGGAAATTAATTTATAATAAAGAAGGTTCTTACTTATTTCGTAAGTGCTGAACCATGAATATTATACAATAAACAAATGTTCAGATGACTGTTAACGTTGCATTTTTTAATAAAGGATTACATTACGTTTCAGTTCATACAACAGTTTATTAGTGAGTGGACACGTTTTCTTTATTCAAAATGCTTTACTGACTTTCTTCTCAAGAGTATGCGGACATGTATTTTGTGTATGGCTACTGTAACGGCAGTGCACGTCAAGTAGTTATTGAATATCGATATCGGTTTCCCGATAGGCGCATTCCTCATTACAGAACGTTTCTGGAAGTACACAGACAATTTCGGGAATGCGGACTGCGTGATTATCTTTTCGACCGAGGAGTAAATTTGCCAGCAGACTTAGAGGAAGAAGCAGTAGCTATTGTTACAAGGTATCCAACTCTTAGTGTACGTCGAATGGCTAGACAACTAGGAGTGACCACGAACGACAGTTTGGCGAATTTTAAAACGTGAGGGCTTATATCCATATTACTATCGCAGGGGATACGGTTTACTTGAGGCAGACCACTATGCTCGTCTACTGGATATTAAGACAGTCACGGCTTCATTTTAATTTCTGTAGAACAGTCCTCTGTATAGATGCATCTACGTTCACGAGAAGTGGTTTTACAAATCTGAGAAACCTGCACAGGTGGTCATCAAAAAATCCCAAAGCTATACGCCCATCTAAATTTCAACACGAATTTTTTATTAACGTTTGGGCGGCCCTAATCGATGACTTGTTGATTGGTCCTGTCGTTCTTCCTAGGAGATTAGACGCGGTCAATTACCTTCAATATCTTATTCACGAACTGCCAGATCTTTTAGAGGATGTCCCACTGAATGTTCGACGAGACATGTTGTTTCACATGGATGGGGCACCACCACATTTCGGAATTGCTGTCCGAAATTAGGTTAATGTCAATTATCCCAGATGGATTGGTCTAGTGGCCCTGTTGCATGACCACATAGATCACCCGATCTTAATCCCCTTGACTTTTATTTATGGGGGTACATGAAAAATTTAGTCTACGCGCAAGTTTCGAACAAAAGAGAAGAGTTGTTGGATCGTATTCACCTGGCTGCCGAGCAAGTCCGACAAAACTGTTGGCTTCTGTTGCCTTACGGGCACAAGCCTGCATTCAACAAGGAGGTGGACATTTCGAAAATATTATTAATTGAACTTTTTTAAATAAAATCATTTTTTATTGACTTTAGGTCTACATTTTTTTCATGATCTGACAATCACATTCATAGATCTGTAACTTTGAAACAAATAAAAATGGATATACAAGTTTTGCGTTTTTGTTGCTTGAAAGGAAGTCTACTTTACACTCCTAAAATTTGAACATAACGATACGGGACACCTTGTATATTTCTTTGACAAGTGTTTCTCATAGATTTTTGATGGGACTAAATCACGGCTATTGTAGAACATTGATATTATGTTCCTCGCAATAGTTTTGAACCATTATAGCACGGTGAGCTGGACAATTAACCTACAATTTAAGGTAGCTATTATTTATTAAAAACGTATTATTAAAATTCTAATAATTACATGGTGAAAGATAAAATCATTTTCAAAATACTGGTACAACTGAGGGCAGCGTAATTTCGTCAAAAATTCGGCAGTACACTTGAGCAGTCAGCCTTTCTTCTACAACTGCGGACACACCTGGACCACGACTATTTATCCATCTAGAAACATTCACAAAAAAATGCCCTGCTGTGATTACAGTATGCAGATATCTGTCCTAATATCTTGTGCCATTAGGTCTTTAACCCGGCATTAGTCGCTAGGTTAAAAATCCCATCGTTAGTCGCGCGTGAGATTTACTCTCACGAGCAAAATTTTAAGAAATAAAACACTGTTCTTTTTAATGATTAGTTTTATTTGTAAATTGAACAGTATGAACAGTTGTAAAACATTATATTTTCAATTGCAAACGACTAATATGTTTATAAATGTTCATCAGGTTCCATCTCTGAGGTACAGATTCGACAAGAAAAAAAGGCGGAATGGGGTCGTTGATGTGATTCGCCTTATATATTATAAAGCTGTTGATGCCCCCAATGTTTAGCATTGAAAAATATATCGTCAGTGGCCATCTACAACTTATTCTTGCAACCGAGTATAACGCTTTCATTTCGTCAACCACGTCGACTGCACCCTTAGTTAAATTATAAAAAGTTATAATTTCGGGCTTTACTTGGTCTCCTGTCTCTTCATCTATGACAGCGCCGTTGTGCATGGTAGACAAAAGAAGTACATTTTTCTTCGTTGTCTTCTGAGGGACGTATGAAGCCAATACAGACTCTTTTGAAAAAGCAAACATGCTACTCAGAAATGGTCGTTCTTTGATATTTGACAATTGAAGGGGAATTTCTTTCTTATTTTTTCGCAACGTACCAACAATGGTAATGTTGTGGTTAAGTTTTAGATCTTTAGCGAGTGGAATGGAAGTAAAATATAATTGTCCAAAGTGACATTCCTACCGGTATTGAGAATTAGCTCTATAATCCTCTTGACTACACTAAAAGCAGTATTTTCCATTTTATATTGACCTTCAGGCTGTTTTCCTGCATAAATTTCTAAATTAGAGGTATAAAATGATCTAGAGTCGAAGCGTATATTTTAATGCCGTATTTTGCCGGCTTGTTAGAAATATATTTTCGAAATTTGCAGCGACCTCTAAATGCCTCAAGCATCTCATCCACAGTTCCATATTCAGCAATTGTATAATGCGATTAACAAAACTGAACAAAATCATCAAACTGTTTTCTAATAGGGGCCAAATTATCCGAAGATTTGCGAACATCCCTATCATGAATGTCGTCAAATCGTAGAGCACTTAGTAGTGTATAAAATCTTCTTTGACTCATTGTTGCCCGAAAACATTCAGGAGCTGTGCCGTCATCTGTCCAAAGTTCAGAAATATTGATATGGCTACTTTTTTTTTATACCAGCTAGATATAGAAGACCAATAAGAGCACTTTGTTCATAAAAATTAGTGTCAGCACAATCTCTTTCACGGCTATAGTTATTGCGCTTTATTCGAAGGTATTCATTAGTGCAATCGACCACTTCTTGAACCGATGCGTCAGGAAAGAAAAGTTTCCAACAATCAAGCGACGTTTTTGCATTACGTGCTAAGCCTTTTACACCAGGCATATGAGTTACCAAATTATGTCTGCGTGTACGACCTCTAATAGTGGGGTCGTGCTTCAACCATTTCGTTACTTTAGCTTTACCAATGTAAATTGGAGCATTTTGGAAAAAAGTATCATCAGTGTTTCCATCCATTAATTCACCACTTTCATCAAAACTTTCTTGTTCTTGAACGCCTTCATTGCCTTCATTTTCTTCGCAATCGGTTTGGTCTGTATCTGTATTGTGTAGGCTGTGTTCGCTTTCTGCGTCACTTTCTGGTCCGTCACATCTCCCTTTATCATCTTCAAGAGGTTCAATATCTTCATTTTGATCTGAAACAACTTTATTCTGTAGTCTTTAGATCAAAAATAAAAGGTCATGCACGAATTGGAACTGAAATTGTTCCATGTCATTGAATTTTTATTTGTATTTTTAGTGTAAAACAAAGAAACAGACAGAAAAAGAGAGATAGTTGCACAAACCATTCTGATGATAGTATCAGTTTTACTGCTTACCTTTGTTCTTTTCCTGCTCAAACTTTAAAAGTGCAAGCTCTACAAGTCTTTTTCCACGACTCATTGCACTACACTAATCAAAAACAATAACTGAGAGTCTATAAAAACAGTTCCAAAATTATTACATGCTTTGTCGCGCAATGAGAGAAAATCTCACACGAAGTGCAACCGTCTCTACTATGCACAATACTAATGCGACACGATCGGCTTACACTTACACTCGTTATGCCCGTAAAGGGAGTGGGAGTAGCCAGTAAAGTACCTAGAAGGACTCGGGTCAGTATTGTGTTGAAAAAAATTTGTACCAATTCAAATAAAAGTGTGAGAGAAAAACTCATAAAGCGACTAATGCCGGGTTAAACACGAAAGCGCCCATTGTGAAATGATTGAAATAACTTCTCATCTGAAAATGACACATTTCTCCATAAATTTCCGTTATCTACAAATTCTTGCGCGAATTACAATCTATGCTGCTTGTTAACTTCCGTCGAATATATTTTATTAGCTGCTCATCGATTCTTCAATTCACTATTTTTGCGATGCACAGTATAAATTGAAGCAGAGAAATTTATCTGTTCTCAGCTGTTTCGCATGGATTCTTACGCAGAAAATTTAGTTTTGTGTCTTCCTGTTGAGTTGAAACATTGCGCCAATTGATTCAAATTTAGTAAGTTCTCTTTACTGCCAGCGCTGTGTTTTTACTAATTTGTAATTCGGCAGCTATAGCCCTTATTGGGATACCATCGACCAATCTGACTTGTAACATCGCTTGTTGGTGGGCACTCAAATTCGACATGTTTTAGCTTTAAATTAAGCGCTGTCGCTTTTGACATTATTTTTACATTTTATCAATGAAATTTACGTTAGGTGAAATTCTTATGTCCCAAGATTTTTTGGTAACTGATCGTACATTTAGTAATCGATACATACTAAATATGTTGCAATAATATAAGAAACAAACATGTACTTTTGGGTTTGCGTACTTAAAAAAGAACTATCCTCTATAGTATTTGTAAGTAGTTGGAACTAGACGAGTGAGCAAAGACAGTCGTCAGCCACATACTGAATAAAGGATAAAGCGGGCAAAACAAAATGAATATCAAAAGAAAAGGGTGTTGCTTAAGAAATGGGGCCAAACGCTGTGTGTCCTGAATATTTTCAGTTTATCAGAGTCGCATTTGAAGACACACCCTTTATACATTTCGTTCGTATATATATATATATATATATATATATATATATATATATATATATATATTCAGAATTTTATTTGTACATTCGTTTACATCTCGTAAGCCTAGTGAAGGCAAGAAAACGAACACGAAAAGGAAGAGAACGACCGCGGTATCCTGATCATACGTAGGTCGTCTCCACTGGTGTGCTTCTAACTTTGTATTTGTAACTCACTCGGTTCGTTAGACAGGTTCAAAAGTGAGAGGAAGATTGCGCTTAGATTCCGAAATTCGTTAGAAATCATCGTGTTCTACGGTGGAGAAGAGTAAATATGAGAATTGCATTCTTAAAATCATGTTCGTAGTTAAACAGAGGTGAAGCCACAAACAAGGTGAAAGATTATTATTATTAGATATTATAAAGTGTTTATTGGAAATTTGTAAATAAAAAAACCTTGAAGAAGCAAAACTAGATTTTCAAATACTCAAGGGAAAAATGTCTTTTGTGTCAGTAACAATTGGTTAAACAAGTTTAGTGCAAGGAATGTTGTTTTATTATTTAGCACACTTATTGTAGTCAAAAGAGGCGATAGAAAGATTGGTAAAAATAATAATTATGAAATAAGAAATATATTCGAAGAGTTACCAGTTAAAGAATAAAGTAAAACTCTTTGATATTGATTAATCTCATGAATGCCGTCAACAATGAAGATAGAAGCAAGATAAATCCCTAACCACAATATATATCATAAACTCTTAAGTACGTGTTTCGGAAATTAAGTTGCCATCTTCAGTAGAACAATTTCAAAAAGAAAAATAGCGTTCAACGTAACGTCTTGGATCTATCTGTGCAGAAGATTTGAACATTGGAACCATACTAACTTTAAGATTGTAAAGATATGTATCGAGTCCTTCAATAGTCCTTCAATTACTCTGACTAGTAGTATATCTATTATCGGGATAAAATAGAATAAAACAAATTTTAATGAATTTCACTGCATTTTACTTTACAAAGTAACGACAGTTTCGCTCTACAGAAGCTTAGTCAGACATATAACTAACTTATGGACATATATTTACAAAATGTATCATAACAAAAACATGTTTTGAATAGTTAAAGCATCAGCTTGTAGTATAGGTTAATGGTTGTCACTTAGTTGTCAAGCTGTTGCGCAATATATACGGTTTTTTGTAAAATGAACAGATTTCCAATTAATCAAAGAGTCTTTACAGTTAAGAAGTTTTATTACAAATCAGAGAATCAGAGAAGCAATCTCAGAGAAGTTTTCAGCGAGAATCAACGTATCATGACACGGAGAAATTCCTAACAGAAAAACTATTTTGAGGTGGGTGAGGGATTTTGATAAAAGAGGGAATTTTTCGTCAAAATATACTGGAAGAATAGGGACAGTGAGGACACCGGCAAATATTGAACGCGTCAGACATGCACCTGCAAAAAACATTCATTTGCTTTGCAAATTACTGAAGCTTCTCTGCTGGGAATTTTGCATGATGCTTTACACTTTCATCTGTATAAAATCCAAGTCGCTCATAAGTTGCAAGATGATGACAGAGATCAAGATGACCTTCTTCAGGAATATGTTGGAAATTTTGAATCAAGGACAAAATGCGATTAATTCTTTGCTTATGTGCGATGAAGCGTATTTTTATGTCAGTGGAAGCGTAAACAAACAAAACTGCCATTATTTGACGTCTGAAAATCCATAACAATTACACGAAAAACCGCTTCATGATGAAAAAGTCATTGAATGGTGTGGTGTTTCATTATTTGGAATAGTAGGGCAGTATTTCTTCGAGGAAACAGTTACAGTCACAGCGGAGCGTTAAATTTTCATGTTAGAAACATTCCAATGGCATGAACTTAGAGTAAGACAAAGAAACATTTATATATATATATATATATATATATGAAAAATTTTGTGAAAAACTTATCTGCGCGGAATGTGCATATATCGATATTTCACTGTTTTTTACAGATCATCAGTGCACCTTACCGAAGACAGACATGATATTCACTTCTATACTACGTGTATATATACGAACTGTAATGAACTTCATGTGTATGAGAATTAATAATTATTAAATCTCATTTTACATGCGATTGTCGCAACAAATGCAACAAATTATAGCGACAATCGCATGTAAAATGAGATTTAATAATTATTAATTCTCATACACATGAAGTTCATATATATATATATATATATATATATATATATATATATATATATATATATATATATATAGCAATTGATAAATTATTGGAGTTTTTCGGCTTTTATATGAAATATTTACAAATATCAAGTTAGTATGTATGTAATTGCAAAGTAAGGGTGGATGTAAATATTGCTGTCTACAAATTACAAAGCAAATCATACGAAATTTTTTAATTTAAAAACCAAACTATTTTCTTACCTGCCGACTACCTTTTGACCAAGTTTCAATACACAAGATCATTCCGTTCCTGACTTATTAATTATTAAAATTTGGACACACGCCGAAGCTATAATTGAAAATTTCACCGAGCACGAGCGATTTATTGAACGCTACACAAGCCGCCACAAGATAAGCTGTCTTCGGACTCGAAAACATCGAACATTGAGCCATCCAGAGGGATTTTTCCTGTTTTTTTCCTGTTTCCTACTTTGAGAACCAATTCACTACCTATAGTCAGAGATTGCAAGAAATGATATCCCGAATATTCAGGTTATTTAACAAATTTATATACGCCATTTTGAACATTCACGAAGTCACAGCAAACTTGTTGTTTTTTCAATCTATTAGTACTTACATTTTGGTTAACTGTTCTTCAAACACTGTAATCCTTTATAAAACTGTATAATATTAATTTGCACAATTTATAATTTTAAAATTTGATTTAATTTAGCACATATAAAATAATTTAATAGATCGATAATCATAATCATATGTGTATTCACCATATTGAAATTGATTTATGTTAGTACCAATTTTAGTCACCTATTTAATCGAATGTTGTGCCACGAAATTTGAATTTTAAACTTACTTGAACAATAAAGTTAATTTTTACTATTTTAATATGCTTTTTCATTACTTGAAGTGTTGTTCAATTTGATTGGTTAAGCTATAAAAGTTAACTGGAGTGGATAGATTTGAACCGACTTTAACCCTGGAGATTAAGAGATTTAGAGCTAGCCATTTAAAAGATAAGTATCTTATTAAGTATCATCTATATCATTATCAGTACTTTATTTATAACATAACAGCATTACTACATTTGTCAGCCCAACGTAGGGGCGTATACATTCATCTTCAGCGTTATTACAATATATATATATATATATATATGTATATATATATATATATATATATATATATATATAAAGGTCTGTTTTACTTTAATATGTATATATTTAAATTAATCTTACATATTTCGGAAATTACTGCCTCTTTCAAAGAATTTTAAATGATAAAGGACGGTATATCAATGTCATATTTATAAATGTGAAGTTGCCATGGATAAAATTACATTATTCAAAAATACATTCAAGTTTAATAATAATAATTCATGCCTTAGCAGTACCCAACAGTTTGACGCCAATTACAGGGCGGAATTGGCAAGCCATGAGTTGTTATTATTATGTCTGAGCCCGTGGAGCGACTTAAGATGTTCAACTGTCAGCATTCGCCTAAAACGAGAAGGAAAACTCTAATAACTCTATATATACATGATGGTAAATTGCATATCGTTTGCATATTGTTTAGTAAATACCTATTTTCAAAACTAAAACCTAAAATATAAAAAATCGAGGAACACATATCATCTATAAAATATCATGTCGTGATTGCGATAGTTACTACATAGACCAAACTAAACAATATTTATACAAAAGAATACAAGCCCACAAATACTCAAAAACAGACGAAACTGCTTTATTTACACACCAACTTTAACGCGATCACCATTTCGATTTTGAAAACACACAGATCATCGATAAAAAACAACACACAATAAAAAGGGAAATTAAAGAAATGATTAATATTAAACAAGAAAAAAATTCAATTAATAACAGAAGTGACATAAAAAATCTAAGCAGTATATACTATAACTTAATAATGTAAAGTAACGATCTGCAATTTACCATCATGAATATATACAATTGTTATATAAATATCTGTCATATGTTATTAAATATCTGCACACTGGCTTATCATACTGGGAGTCCCGAGATTAGATCCTGGACTAGGCTGTCCGAGTAGGTTTTCGTGGGTTTCCTTCTTGTTCTAGGCGAATGCCGACGGGTGAAAATCTTAAGTCGCTACACTGGCGCAGGCATAATAATAACAACTTATTACTTGCCAATGCCCCCTGTAATTGGCGTCAAACTGTTACGGAATGCTAAGGTATAAATTATTATTACTAAACTTGAATATATTTTTGAATAATATAATTATACCCATAACAACTTCATATATATTGATATGACATTAATATACTGTCATTTATAATTTAAAATTCTTTGAAAAAGTCAATAATTGCCGAAACATGTAAGATTATTTCAAATATGTGACCTTCTCCGAGAAAAGGGACCTAGTGTGTGAAAATGAAGTTTTGAGAAAAACGCATTTAAAGTTTCATAACGTATTATCACTGTGAACACACCTTCAGTTGGGAGATGCGATTTGGTATGGTTAGTTATGATTGGGTGCCGACTTTGGTGACGTCATGCCTATGTGGTGACGTATTTTTTTTAGCTTTTAGTGTGATAATACCTTTGCTATTGTTGCTGCTCTGTTTGTTATGATCTCGATACTTGATTCTTAAGCCGCAACCAGTGACCGACACAACAACGCCGCTCTCTGTTCGCTCTCAGCAAAGGGTTGATGTGCGTATATTAATACGAAGAACATTATAAAAATAACTATAAGAAAGGAAAAGAATAAAGTGACGCTTCAGTCTTGTGCCAACTGTATAACGAGTGTTATCAATATCTCAAAAGTTGTTTCGCAATTTTGGTTCTTTTGTAATTTTTACTAAGCTGATGTTAATTTGAAGTAATTTTTATAAAAATGGATATTTCTGACAGTTTTGATGATGATTTAAAAAGACTAGACTCGGTTTATGGCGATGATGAGATCGATATGACGTTATCTGAAAGTGTCGGTGCCAATACTTCGGGACTAACTGAAAATCAAAGTTTTTTGCATGATGTTTCCGAATCCAATATTATATCCGAATTGGAGGAATCCGTTGAAGATATACAAGAGTCGATGAACATCGATTTGATGTACGGAGAAAAATCCGAAGCATGTTGTTCGAAAGAATGTAATAAGATTATTCCAGAAAATCTTGCTATACAAAGCCGGCAATTTTTCCAAGAATTAAGTAAACCAGAACAAGATTTAGTCCATTTGAGCCATTTGGAATTTCATCGACAACATTTATCGCTCGAAAACGTTTATAATACTGAAAGTCGGAAGAAGTATGGCCAAAGGGTAAAAAATAAATCCAGAGTTGATACAATGTACTTATTTCGTGGCATTCATATTTGTAGAAAGATGCTTTGTTTTATTTACGATGTTGGTTTAAAACGTTATAAAAATTTGATTCGACATAGTGATAATGTTGGCTTATCTGAACGAAAACATGAACTAAGTGGCAAGTCTTCAAAACGGCAATCGCGTGTGTTATCACCGGAATCACTTACTCGTATCGTTCAATTTATTCAAAATTTTGCTGAAAAATTCGCAATACCTCTTCCTGGTAGAAAAAAAATCCAAACTCCAAAAAAAATCCAAGACTGACGAAAAAAAAAACAATTTAAAACCAAAAAATCAAAAAAAATAAAATTTTAATGTTTTTCTCATTTTTATCGATTTCCTCAAGTTTTTATGGGGTAAATAAATTTTTATCAGAAATCTAACTTATTTCATCTTATTCTACACCCTTTTAGGTACCAGAATCCACTCTTAAGTCCAAACCCGTTTTTTGACACACTAGGTCCATTTTCTCGGAGGAGGTCACATATATACATATCAAAGCAAAAAGACCTTAAATCGCCGACCAACCTAATCTACTATAACATACCTTTGTATATAATAGTAGATTATATATATATATATATATATATATTTAGTGTTTATAAGAATTTTATTTTTCTTATTTATTTTATTGGCCGTGTCTTAATATTAAAAATAATAGACTTTTTATTGGTTTAGCGACCTTTTATTGAATTTTGATGTTTTATTCTTCGACGTTTCGACTTTTATTATTATTCAGTTTTTTTCAAGTAACTAGAAACAAGAATTAATACAATGAAAACATGAGAACTGTGTTTGCTTTTGTGAGACTGAATTAACAATTAAAATTAAAATTAGATTAAAAAACTGAATTAACCAATTAAATTAACAATTAAAGTTAAAATTAAATTAAAATTAGATTAATGATAAGTAAGGAAAAATTAAGGTGATTACATCTGTATAAATGAATTGGAAATTTGAATTAAACTACAAATACAGTAACGAAAGCAATGAATGACAATAAACTCACCGTTTCTTTTGTTGGGTTTCAAAAACACGCATTCTGTGCAACATGTGTTATCGGGGGCATCCGAGACTTTTTTTATTAAGGACCGACCGCACTGGTTCAAATATTGTAAGTGTCTGTGTCTTGGTTCAGAGAGGTTAATTTCTGTTCTATTTTGGAATTAGCAAAGTGGTCAGGACCGTGTTTAGGGGTATATAGTTAAAGTATTTACAAATGGGAACTGATAAAAAAAAATTTTTTTGGTTTGTGTTAGTGTGTGCTGGGGGGTTTTTATTTATCTATTGTTTAATGAGTGGGTAATGGGGTTTAGAAAGTCCATCAATTTCGTTTCTGTTGTTGATTGTTCTGCTGTTTTTGAAAATATGGATAATTTCTAAAACCTCCCTAGCTTGTGTATTCTTTTTCTGTTATTACTTTGGTGTTATCAAAATCAAAATTATGTTTTAGTGTCAATTGGTGTTTTTTAAAGCAGTTTGATTTTTTGCGTATTTGTGACCTTTCAATCTTTCTTGTAGTAACTGTTTTGTTTGGCCTATGTATACTTTGTCACAGTCTTTGCAGGGTATGTTGTATATTGGGTGTGATTGTTTTAGTGTAGATGTTGAACTTTGGTGTGTAGGAATTTAGGTTTTTACCGCTTTGGTGTGCTATTTTAAAATTAAATGGTTTAAATATATTGTCTAGTTTTTCGAATAATCCAGTTATATAGGGTGTGGGGATATATGTTAATTCATTGGTTTTTTTGTTTTTGTTGTGGCTGTTTGTTGTGTTATAAATTTTATTACGTCTTAGTTTTATAATTTTTTGTATAAATTGTGGTGGATAATTGTTTTCTGTCAAAATTGTTTTTACTTTATTTAGTACTGTTGGTCTGAAAACTGGATCAGTGAGATTTCAGGCTCTGTCTACTAACGCTGTTACTACATTTGTGGTACACTACAAAATGTAGTAACAGTGCCTTTTTCAAAGAAATTAAAAATATAAATGAAATTAATTATACTTTAATATTCTAAATTTCTTTGAAAAAGGCACTTTGTGTCGAAACATGTAAGATTGTTTTAAATATATACATATCAAAAGGAGCCAGACCTTAAATCGCCGACTAATTTAATCTACTATATCATAAAAAGGTCAAGAAATATTTATATATATATATATATATGTTTTAACTGGATTCCGGGTTTTTTTCCGCGTTTCCACGGTTTGGTCTTCGTAAAGACCGGTGCTGGTTTCTGGACGAAGTTTCGGAAAAATCACATTTGCCATCTTCAGGTCTGCGATAACTGTCTGCTTCTGCTTCTGGTTGCTCGTAAACTAAAAGAGTTTACGAGTAACCAGAAGCTGGTTTCTGGACGACGTTTCGGCAAAATCACATTTGCCATCATCAGGTCTGCGACAACTGTCTGCTTCTGCTTCTGGTTACTCGTAAACTAAAAGAGTTTACGAGTTATCGCAGACCTGAAGATGGCAAATGTGATTTTCCCGAAACGTCGTCCAGAAACCAGCACCGGTCTTTACGAAGACCAAACAGTGGAAACGCGGAAGAAAACTCGGAATCCAGTTAAAACATGCTACTACCCGCGGAAACCTAAAAGAAAACATATATATATATATATATATATATATATATATATATATATATATATATATATATATATATAAATATAATATTTTAGTGACCTTGGTATGATAAGGTAAACTTAATATACTTTTACCTTATCATACCAAGGTCACTAAAATATTATATTTATATATATATATATATATATATATATATATAAATATAATATTTTAGTGACCTTGGTATGATAAGGTAAACTTAATAAGTCGGCGATTAAAGGTCTGGTTCATTACTTCAAAGTATATATATTTAAAACAACCTTACATGTTTCGGCAATGATGCCTTTGTCAAGGGAATATATTCTGTCATTTATATTTTTTATTCCCTTGCAAAGGCATCATTGCCGAAACATGTAGGGTTGTTTTAAATATATATATACTTTGAAGTAATGAACCAGACCTTTAATCGCCGACTTATTAAGTTTACCTTATATATATATAAATATAATAATTTCGTGACCTGGGTATGATATGGTAAATTCAATCAGTTGGCGATTTAAGGTCTGGCTTTACTTTAAAGTATATGTGTTTAAAACAACCCTACATGTTTCGGCAATGATGCCTTTATCAAGGATATAAAATATAAACGACAGTATACAAATGTCATATAATTGAGTTGCTATGGATAAAATTATTCAAAGATACATTCCAATTGAATAATAATAAAGCATGCCTTAGTATTCCAAAAACAGATAGACAACAAAAACAGGGAAAAGCAAGACATGCTTTATTATTATGTATGCACCCGTGGAGCGTCTTAAGATGCAAAGAGTTGTCGGCATTCACCTTAAACGAGAAGGAAAACCACGAAAACCTACTCGGACAACCAGACAGGAATCAAAAGACGGAACAGTCAGCATGATAAGCAAATGTATATGATATTTAAATGTTATTGATATTTAAATAACTTATAGAGATATATAAATTTCGTCGAATGTTTTCGCGGTCGTTTGTTGAAGCGTTGTTCTTCGGGATATTTCGCCGCGTTCGGATGATTTCGTCCTGAGAATTACAAGGAAGAAAGTTGTCCTTCTCAGGACGAAATCATCCAAATGCGGCGAAATATCCCGAAGAACAACGCTTCATATATATATATATATAATGTTTGAAAGCAGGTCATACTTAATGAAGGATCTTGTATGTATACTTTTTATTAATGAATGTATGTATGCAAAATTGGTGTCGCATGCGACCATGTTAGCACCATATTTGCATTAATGAAACGAAATTTTACGTTAGCATTCTAGGGTTAAATATCTGCATTACTATCTAGTTTGAAATCCAATTTTTCATTTACTATCAACCATTAATAAGCCTGTTAAGTTCCTACTTCTACCATCTTTCTATTTCGTGTTTCAATTTCAGTAAACGACAGAGTATGTACCCTCAACATTGGTATTAGTCGGTTAAAGAGGAGTTTAATAAGCAACGTTTTTATTTTTCCTCTGATTATAAGCGTCTTTAAACTGACAATGTTTTCTCTGTACCTATAAATTACATATTTATTTTCATTTCTTAGTCCTTGTCCATGATTAAAAAGAAAACTACGAGATATTGTTTCTTTTGAAAACGAATCCTAAATATTACTCCATTCTTTCATCGTTTTTTTTATAGTTGGCAAACTTTAGTACCCGAAGAAAATTATTTTATGACGTTAGGTTAGTACAAAGGAGACAGCCACTTACCTCGATCGTCTGAATATCTTGTTACACTGCCCGTTCCTTTATGTATCCCACCTACATCTAATCTATTCGAAATTCAGTCCATCCTCATGTTTAGTTATCATGAATCAGTGTGCACGCCATCTAGCGTCCATCTATATGCAAATTCGTCCACAAATTACAGGTGTAGCGTTAGATCGAAATTGCAGATATTCCAAATGCGGAGTGTATATATCTGCTGCTATACACACATTCTCATAGACTTCATATTTACAGGTGATAACCCAATTACAATAAATCCATAGCGGTGAAGCGTTGCCTGTTATTCCCAAGTTTCCGTGATACGTGGAACTGCACTTACGGTAATTGTTGGTTGAGTTTAAAGCTCACGTTTAAAAGATCTGATTGAAAGAGGGTAGGGTAAGCGTAGCATTCTAAACGATTATTAATTTTAATAACGGTTATATGTTATAGTTGTTTATCATTAAGATTAATCGCAGGTATCAATTACAGTCTGATTGAATTAAAGTATAATATTAAACTTAAACTTGAATAGAAATAATTAAGGACTAAAATTAGTGTTATTAATGGAGGAATATTTATTTAATATTACGAGGGTGGGTTGACTAATTCGCGCGGTCACGAAGAGTAGGCCGTGAAATCACATTTTGACAACCGATGTGTTGTTAATTTACTGTTTGATAAATTTGTGACAAAGCGTGTTTCATAGGGATTTTTTTAAATTTTACCCTGCTACTAATTAAGTACAAATGATATCGTGAAGTGATTAAGTATTTTTTAAAGTAAAGCATGTCGTTTGCCGAAATCCATGATGATATGCGTGATGCATAGGGTGAAGGTTGTCCTTCGTATACAACCGTCAGACTTTACCTCCCTGTCACATAATGTAGACCCTCAGTTTTATCACTTAAGAACAGTATTGTATAAACCGTAGTGAAAGTTTTGTGAATAGACATTTTAGTAATAAAAAGTACCCATTCCTTCAACTATTCAAGACAAAACATGTGTTTGTTACGGTACATTTGTGTAAAATTTGTAAATAAGTTAGTTATATGTCTGACGAAGCTCAGGTTGGAGCGAAACGATCGTTACGGTGTAAATTAAAAAGTGATATTCATTAAAATTTGTTTTATTTTATCCTGATAATAGTTCAACATAATACTTGTAATACTTTTCAAAGTTCTTGAATTTTTAAACATTTTTAAACATTTCATATTTGGTTGACATTTCCTTAAGAAATAACAAGTTCTCATGTAGTTGCAATACTTCTGGTGATATTGAGTTTTTATTTTTAATATAACGTTTGGCATATGGAAAGCATATATGTAAATAGCAAAGAAAATTGTCGAAAAATGTATCGAAGGCTTCTTCAGCCGACGAATTTTCATATACTAGATTCCATGTTTCCAATGATAATAAGTTTACAAAGTTACAAATGAAACAGACATGCAATATACATATCTGTAACTGTACACATGGACAACACACCTCGTATTTTCAGCATTTACTTCTGCTTAAGACACGTGTTTCTGCCATCTATAGGCGTCGTCAGTCAAGCTAGTGAAGCAATGTATACAAATGGTACAAATCTTTTAAAAACAGATTTGTATCTGTATATACATTTACACTGAAATCTCCTACAAGATATAGCAAATTTCGTCCTATAAGGTGGCACTAATTTAATAAGTGACATCTGACGGACGAAAGAGACTATGCCGAAAAAGGCGACCTTTCGCTTGACTAGCTATGCTAGTACATAAGCGAAAAAATACGTATAGTGCATTAACACGAGCCAGATGGCGGTAAATATACAAAAAGGTTTTAAGTATATCAATACGTTATATGCACGTATTACGCATTTGTTACAAATGAAACAGACATGCAATATACATATCTGTAACTGTACACATGGACAATACACCTCGTATTTTCAGCATTTACTTCTGCTTAAGACACGTGTTTCTATCATCTATAGGCGTCGTCAGTCAAGCTAGTGAAGCAATGTATACAAATGATACAAATCTTTTAAGAACAGATTTATATCTGTATATACATTTACACTGAAATTGCCTACAAGATATAGCAAATTTCGTCCTCTAATGTACTAGCATAGCTAGCCAGAGCTATCTGGCTCGTGTTAATGCACTATACGTATTTTTTCGCTTGTGTACTAGCATAGCTAGTCAAGCGAAAGGTCGCCTTTTTCGGCATAGTCTCTTTCGTCCGTCAGATGTCACTTATTAAATTAGTGCCACCTTATAGGACGAAATTTGCTATTTCTTGTAGGCGATTTCAGTGTAAAAGTATATACAGATACAAATCTGTTCTTAAAAGATTTGTATCATTTGTATACATTGCTTCACTAGCTTGACTGACGACGCCTATAGATGGCAGAAACACGTGTTTTAAGCAGAAGTAAATGCTGAAAATACGAGGTGTATTGTCCATGTGTACAGTTACATATATGTATATTGCATGTCTGTTTCACTTGTAACAAATGCGTAATACGTGCATATAACGTATTGATATACTTATAACCTTTTTCTAAAGTTTACAAAGTGTTGAAGCTTGTGGTCATTAATATCTCGCCTCACCACACGGATATTACTACAAAGCACTTGCTCCAATTGAAAGGTAATAATTTGTGTTAAATGATCCGACATATTTAAATCAATACACATAGCTTCATATGCACTTAATGACATATTTGTGATAGTATTATCAATACAGGATTTAGTCGTGCCACACGCTTTGGTTGGTGATTTTATCGGTATTGTCATATTATACGAAGCTATAAGGTCAGAAAAGTTAGAACTGTATCTGTTATTGATGGCAAAATGTATATTAAAATCTCCACCCAGAATAACAGTTTTGTCCTCTAAACTTAATTTATCTAAGATAGTGGTTAGAGCCGTTCAAAGTTAGATTTAGGTAGGAAGGCTTTAGGAAATAGCAGAGGTAGTCAGCATTTCAGAGGAACGGGTGCTTTAGATTGTGCGAACTTGTGAAGAACTTGTTCGAGAAGCCTTCCGGCAAGATGGGTGTAGTCTAAACTTTTTCTCTGATGAAGCATAATTTCAATTGTCAGGTTATGTCAACTCACAGAATTATTCTACTTAGCCAATTGATAGTCCTCATATTTTTTTTTGAAACAGACCTTCATCCGACAAAAATAGGTGTTTGTATTGCATTTAGCAGAAAGAGAATTATGGGACCTATTTTCGTGACTGGTAGATACGATAAATGCTAATTGTTGTAGAGAAATGTTTTTAGAGTCGTTTATTAATCAAGTTCATGATTAACAAATCGGAGACTGTGGCTTATAAGTGAATAATAAAATTAAAAAACCCTTACCACAATAGAATTTAATGATTCTACATACGTATTTCTACAACCACGTTGTCATCTTCAGTAGCAAAAACAGTGTAACACTTGAACGCACAAAAACACTCACAGAAGGATTGTTCTGAACGTCTTCTAGTTTAACACTGAAATCTTCAATCTTAAATGCTTCAAGAATTACCTACATTTTGGTAAACCCCACCTATTCATGCAAGAGCATTAACCCATTATTTGTAAATTCTATAGAAAAACCGTTTAGAAATATTATAAAAGTCGTAATTTAACATACATTAAGAATCCAATTATGAAACTAATCCTTAAATTATGTTGAAATATAAATTTGGAAATTAATGATGTATCAGAATATTTTAATGGCAAATATTGTAATGAAACGAATTTAAAAATAAATTCCATGAATTCGAATATTTTTTAAAGGTTTTCCTATTTTTCTTGCCTTAATAACATCTAACTGTCAATTAACTCAAATAAAGAAGAACCTGCTATAGGACCCAAATCTGCGTTAATTACGTTATTCCTATTTTTAAAGATAAAAATGCTCTCAAAACTATCTAATTCGCGGGGGCGTGTGACGTTTTTTATTAATCTCAGACAGTCAGATGTTACGTTGTGTTCTTATTCAAGAATATGTCGGGCAACACTTGATTTTTCCGGTCTATTGAATCTAATATGCGAAACATGTTCTTTATGACGAGTTAGACTCGAACGTTTGGCCGACATATTTTTTATCAGAATCCTTACACTTTATTTCATAGATTCCAATTTTTGATACCAATAAGTGCGACTTAGATTATTTTGTGACAGAATTAAATTCAAAATTTCCTAGTATTAAATTCACGGCTGAAAAGGAAAACAACGGAGGTTTGCCATTTTTAGATACCTTAGTAATTAGGTATGACAAAAACTTATAGTTTGATATTTACCGAAAAGAAACCAACGTCAACAGATTTATAACCGCAGATTCAAACCATACTTTTCAGCACAAGAGTGCCACTTTCAATTTTCTTATCAATCGCTTGTTAAGCATGCCATTGACAAAGGATAGATATGAAAAGGAATTAACTTTAATTAAGAAAATCGCAACGGTTACAACGGTTTCGATTCAGAAATAATAAACAAGCTAGTTAGAAAACATAAAGTAAGAAAAACAATTCAGGATTCCACATGTTTGCTACCTCAAATTGAGTCGAGCAAAAAATTTAATAGTTTACCGTTTCACGAAACTACGAAAAATTTAAGTAAAACCTTTAAACAGTATAATGTTCAAGTAGCATTTCGGTCGAATAACTCCCTAAAATCTCTCTTAGGCAACGCGAAAGACAAAGTTGAGGTAAACAACAAATCTGGAATCTATGAAATAAATTGTAAGGATTGTGATAAAAAATATGTCGGCCAAACAAAACGTTCGATTCTAACTCGTTATAAAGAACATGTTTCGCATATTAGATTCAATAGACCGGAAAAATCAAGTGTTGCCCGACATATTCTTGAATCAGATCACAACGTAACATCTGACAGTCTGAGATTAATAAAAAAACATCACACGCCTCCGCGAATTAGATAGTTTTGAGACCATTTTTATCTTTAAAAATAGGAATGACGTAATTAACGCAGATTTGGGTCCTATACCAGGTTCTTCTTTATTTGAGTTAATTGACAGTTAGATGTTATTAAAGCAAGAAAAATAGGAAAACCATTAAAAAATATTCGAATTCATGGAATTTATTTTTAAATTCGTTTCATTACAATATTTGCCATTAAAATATTCTGACTCAACATTAATTTCCAAATTTATATTTCAACATAATTTAAGGATTAGTTTCATAATTGGATCCTTAATGTATGTTAAATTACGGTTTTTATAATATTTCTAAACGGTTTTTCTATAGAATTTACAAATAATGGATTAATGCTCTTGCATGAATAGGTGGGGTTTACCAAAATGTAGGTAATTTTTGTAGCATTTAAGATTGAAGATTTTAGTGTTAAACTAGAAGACGTTCAGAACAATTCTTTTGTGAGTGTTTTTGTGCGTTCAAGTGGTACACTGTTTGTTCTACTGAAGATGGCAACGCGGTTGTAGAAATACGTATTTAGAATAATTAAATTCTATTATGGTAAGGGTTTTTTAATTTGATTATTCAAGTACATGATGATGAAATAAGAATTTTTTCCGAGTTCCGCCACACACTGCACAAACAATTAATTATTTGAAAAAATTTTATGAAGGCAGACTAAAAGTTAAAAGTACTGATTCGCGATAGTTAATTTTGAAACTAGAAGCTTAGTACTTATTTCTTATCGCTATAATGAAGTTTCTTTCGACAAGTATCTCCTTCATCAATTAATAATTCACTAAACTTAACACCTTTAGTTTTTTTCTTGTTTGGACGTTTTATTTCAAAACCGACTTCATAATTAAGAAGAATTTGAAGCTGCAAGTAAATAATATCTCTGCAGAGATGTTGAGGAATATTTCGATAGTATGAGGCAACGTACAAATTCCTGTCTTGAAGTGGTTAGAGGTCGTTTTGAGCATTTCTTATAAGCAAAACACTTTTGATGTGCAATACCTTAGTTTTTTTTTTAATCTTTACGGCAAGCAAGGTATAATCATTATTTTAAATGAACATGACTATTTTTTTATTAACCCGAAACTATACAAACTGAAATTAAAATTTTCCAAAATCTATATCCTATATACCTATACTGGGAAGATGGTTTGTCCCAAAATCAGGTCATGCAGCTACAATTCCCTTGCAAGATAGATGAATGGTTAATTGGTACACAACCGTTTCTTTGCTAGATGTAATCGCCATGCTCCGAAAAACAAACCCACAAGAGCGAATCATCATGAATGATAACAATACGAGTTCGTACACAGCTCCAAAGATAATTGAGTTTTCGGAGCAGCAGAATACCGAATTATTAGATCATCTTTCCGTATAGTCCTGACTTAAGTCGTAACGATGTTTTACGTTGTATCAGATTTATTATTTAAATTATTGTAATTGTTGTTTTGCAATATTCTTATACGGGCAGTTTTTTCCGATGTTTAGCAAGGGGATCTCGGAAATGAGCGGAGATAGAGAGACGATTAAATGGGAAAAGAATTGCAGTTTTACGAGCTCAATTTAATGAGTTTTTTGTTTTTTGGAAAAAAATGCATGGCTAACTAGATATATCGCAAAAATGATTTTTTTAATATTTTGTCCGGCGTCTATATCTCTGTTATTATTAGACAGCGGAACAGACGCTATTCTCTAATGAGTAATGTAGGCGCAGAGACAGAGTGGGCTTCAACATTCTGGTAGTCAGTGCCCTAGCAAACGCAGAAGGTGAATGTAGGCGATCATCTTTCAAATTTAGGTGCATGTTGCTGACATTTTACTTTGAAACGCAAGCGATAAAGCTAGAAGATGGAATTAAAACTTTAGCCCTGATTTTAATGTCCTGAAAGGCTTTTATAGTAATATTCAAAATACGGAAATTGATTCTGCTTCTATCTATGTGCTCCAGCGCGTTATAATAGGTTCTTGTGGTAGTGGTAAAAAAAAAGAAACGGGACATTCCAATGTAGTTGACCCAGGATTACTTTGTCCTGGGTTGAGGAATTCGAAGAAGCTATCGGTAGATATATTAAATTTAAAGATTAATATTTCTATGCGACACTCACTAGCTCTGATGTTGAGCGAAGTTTTTCTATATTTAAAGACATACTGCCTAATAAAAGAACGCACTTTACAGAACAAAGTTTAGAATATATTGTAATAATTAATGTGAATAAAAAATGTTTACTGTGGTGTGACTAAGCATTCACTTTAATTATAGGTGATATAATTAATTTTAAATTTATACTTTTTCAATATTTTCACTGTATAGAGTAAATGCATTTTGTATATACATATCATCTGGAATTAATTCCAATATTCAAGTTAATTTAAAATCATTTAACTTAAGTGTTTTTAATTTATTTTCGTAAAAATAAGTTTGCGCATATACATTTCATTGCAGTTGTTACGACTCTGGCGAAATATATTTCACAACTCCGTCTGTTTGCATTAAAAGACGTACAAATAGACAACTTTTATCAATACCATCGCGCTCCAACATTTATATACACATGTTAGATTGATCGATTGTACATTGTCGACACCGATGAATCAGACCCGATACGGGATAGCACCGTTTCCGTAGTCTAGTTAAGATTAACTTTAGAAAAAATGTGTAAAAGAGAAAGTTAGAAGTAATTATGTCTTTAATAATACAATATAAGCGAATTTTTCATTTAAGCTATAATTTTTGAGTTACAACACAAACTTATATACCTATTCAGCTTTTATAGCATACTAATAGAGCAGTTCGAAAATTAAATGAAAGAAACGGTCATAATTGTTTATTTATAAAGATAACTATGTCAAGTGGTACATCATTTGAATCGCCATTGAAGGCCTTTTTTATAAAGTCATGGCCGACTATGGTTTCCATTAGAAAAAACACAAGTTTATGGCATAACTAGAGACTGGAAAATATGCACTAAAAAGTTTGCCAAATATGCATGCAATATGCACTTAAAAAATACCTAAATATGCACTTACAATATGCAATATGCACTTATGATGTACATTTATTTATTATGTTTTAGGAAATTAAAATTCATTTGTCGTATTTACAAATTGTATATTTATTTATTACAATAAATTGACGTATTTACAAATTATATATTTATTTATTACAATAAATAACCATATATTTCTTTAAATTTTCCATAGTTAAATTATGTCTACGATCTGTAAGTATATGTTTATATTGGGAAAATGCTCTTTCAACATCGCAAGATGTGATCGGTGCATTTTTAAAACTAGGTATTAATGAGGGGCTTATATTAATGTCTTCATTAAAATTGCCATTAATTACATTATTTATAGATTTTAATGTAACAAAACCTCCATTTTTGCTTAGAATTGCGGCTAATTTTTCTTTAATTTTTTTCCAGTCAATCCGTTGACTTTTCCAATTTTCTCTTCAATATCATTTACAATGCCAACACCATCATTTAAAGATAAATTTCTATCTTCTAATCTAGTAATTGCCTGCTCAATTATCGCAAAATTAGATTTAATATATGATAGCTGATTTTGTATTGTCGAATTATTGAAAATTACGTTACACTTTTCTATGGCAAGACTGGTTGCTGAATCAAATTGAGTTACAACATTTTTGATGCCTTCGTAATTATCGTCAAGAAACACAGCACATTTAAGCCATATTCCCCATCTTGTTAAGATAGGTTCTGGTGGCAATGGAATGCCGGGAAGCATTTCGTTATATAATTGCATACTCGTAAGGGCGCTTTTAAAAATACTTTTTTGATATTACTAATTAAATTACTTACATCTGGAAACTCTAATCTAACTTTTCAGCAACCCTATTTAAAACATAAGCCAAACAAGTACAATGGATTAAATTGGGGAAAAAAATTTTCAGACTTTGAGCTGATTTTGACATATACGAAGCGGCGTCAGTTACCATTAACAGAAATTTTTCAAAAGGTACTTTGTCGGGTAAAAAGAAATTCGCTAAGGACTCATTAATAAACCTGGCTATGGTAACATGATTTGTTTTGTCTAAATTACCTACATTAATTAAATGTCTTTTAGATTGAGGTGAAACATTTAAGGTTCCAATAATCAAATTAGCAACCTGACGGCTCTTCGTGTCGGTAGTTTCATCAACAGAGACCCAAAGATTTTGGTTTTTCAACTCCTTTCTAATACCATCGGTAACATCTTCATAAATTTCGTTGATGTATTTCTTGCGTAGAGTTGAGGAACTGGGTACATAAATGGGTTTATCATCGACTTTGCAATAAGTTTTCAGGAATTCTTGAAATATCGGATTGTCCAATTTATGTAAAGGAATATTACAACCCACAAAAAGATTACACAAATCTTTGGAAAATGCTTCTTGTGGATTCTTCGAATTATTGAGAAAACTTTCCTCCAAGAGTTGCTGCCGCGGTTTATTCAAATTTTCAGAAACCCTGTTCTGATGAAATGTTGTGTTCAAATGTTGCACTACTTGAAATTTCTTCTAGCAGGTAATCTGTGTAACAAATATATATTTTTAACATTCAGTTATAATAATTATTATTAATTACTATATTACTACAAAAACTAGAAAAATAAATTGTCTGGTTTTGTAAAGTTCTCCAGTTGTTTAAATTTGATTGATTTTGGTTATTTTGGTGTTTATGACAAAGAAATATTACAGAGATATATTAGCTTTAAAGAACATAAAATTAAACATATCTAATAATAACTTATTATGAAATTGTTTCATTATATTATATATATGAACTGCAATCACTTATCCAATTTTTTATTAGAGATGACTTCGCTTTAGCTATCTTCGGCATTTTCAAAAATTTTTAATTCACTTTTGCTTCACCAAATAGCACAGACCTTAACACGTTTACGAATGAACAAACTATGAAGGAAATTATTTCTTTTTCTTATATTGATATTAGTCGTACGGTATAATATACCTGCATTAATACCTACATTTCTGAAAAGGATTTCTTACGTAAGTTCTAATCGCCCTGTAAACCGATTATCAGTACAGTTAAATCCTATTTTTGGGAAAGTCCATCTCATTATTAATGATATGGACTTTTAATGAGTCATTAATGCAAAGTTGAAGGAATGCTAATCCCTTCACGTTTACACAAACAAATTAAATAACTTTAAATATCAGATTTTATTATGGTTCTTATGAAAATGGCGAATATATGCATAAATATGCAAAATAATTATGAAATATGTACGTGCATATGCAGTTATGGTAAAGTGTCCAAATATGCATTAAATGCACTAAAAAAAATGGTAAAAGACGTATTCTGAGGGTGGAAAATGGATAAGTACACAGTATAGAAGGAATATACCAAAAAACAACAAATATGCATTTTGCATAAAATCCAGTTTCCAGTCATAACTCAAAAATTATAGCTTAAATGAAAAATTCGGTTATACAGTCTTATTAAGCACATAATTATTTGTCCTAAAGTCAATAATAACAGAGATATAGGCGCCGGACAAAATAACAAAAAAATTATTTTTGCGATATATCTAGTTAGCCATGCATTTTTTCCAAAATACAGAAAGTTCATTAAATTGAGCTCTTAAAACTGCAATTTTTTCCCCATTTAATCGTTTCTCTGTCTCCGCTAGTTTCCGAGATCCCCGTGCTAAACATCGGAACAAACTCACCCTACCCTAAACTGCGCTATTCTAACTATAATTTTAAGACTATTTAGCCCCAAACAAAATGAAACTGACACAATAAATTTGGGTGACAATATTTTTTAATGTACTTTTATTCACATATATTGATTTAAAACGTTGCGTCAAGTACCGATAAATAACTCCCACAGTATGTTAAAAAGTACTATACTTTCATTAAAAGATACTACTTCTATCCCTTATAGTTCAGAAAAGATCTAATTCATTTTAATTAATTCCTCGATAAGACGGGGGAATTGCCAGGGAAATTGTATTTTCGGCTGTTCCTAAAAAAAAATCAATAACTCTCTTGGATATTCATTCGAGAAGCTATAAGCTGGTAGTTCTCTTAGAGTTAAAGGCAATAAATAAAACGACCAATCCGGGATGATTGCACAGATAATAGTCTTAGATAAACTCCACGAACACCCTGGCAAAACGAACAAACGTAGTGGAATACAAGAATGACGTACACAAGATTGCTCGAAAAATAGACATGGAACAGTATTACTGGAGACAGTCCTATAGCTCGATATCTGTTTGAGGAGCGAATTATTGTCGGATTACACACATACATACACACACACGTGCTGAGGCTAACTCTAAACCTCGCCGGATTACAGACAAAGACATGAAGATCAAACGCGCTACTTGCTTTATAACTATAACGCTGGACGTGCTAGGAAATACGAAAAGTGAATACTACTAACCGAAAGAGGACAGGAAACATTAACGAATAAGTATTATTGTAAACGCTAGAATTAATAAATTCAGTATTAGAAGTTTAATATCGACCCATTTTTACGAATTATGTGTTAAAAAATAATATTCATTGAGAAAATTAATTAAAAATTGACTTGAATAAAGATAATTATCTTAACAAAAGATGGCGCTTATAACTTACATTGATTTAGTTAGGTGTTCCTGAAAATATATGGGTGGATTAATAATTACTAGTTGTCAGGAATTTGCATAGGCTATTTACAATATAAAATTGCATACCACTAAATACGAGGTAGATTCAGTAATTAATGATTCTAGACAAGAAAACAAAATTCTTGGCAAAAAATTATTTTTGTTTCTCAATAATATCTTATTCTACATGCGCCTGCATTTTAGTATTTGTATTAGGTTCAACTTATTGAGTATATGTTACCGTGAAAGTCCACACGCAGTATAGAAGTGAGATGAGAAATCATCAGTACACAGCATACATTGGTTTTACAACGTGCACAAGTTGTTATTGTTTCTCTGGCTATTGAGGATGGACAAACATCAAATTTCTTCTTCTTTGTTGGAATCTCAGAACTAGTAGATGCTTCAGCGTCTTCTTCTGCTTCTGGTTTTTCGTGGTACTTGTATTCTGCTAGCTCCTTTCCTGGCTTAATTAGAAAGTTTCTTCTCTTTTTCAAAAAAGCTGAATTAGGTTTCAAGAGCTTCCATAGTATGTATGCGTTCATGGCGTTGATGCCTATCTCTCCGTCATCCTTTTCACGGTGTATGATTATGTCATTTTGTCAATGTTGTCTACGCCACCTTTTGTTTTATTGTAGTGCAGGATTACCTGAGGTTTCTTTTTTCTTGGCCATTATCAACATTTTTCTCACTGTGCAGAGTACTCAGCAACGTTGCAAGCTTGCGTTTCTCTGGGGAATACGAAATAATGATCGCATCGTCTGCAAAACCAAACTGTGTGGAAAACACTTGACGATTTTTTGGATCAACAAATGAAGATGGAAATTCAGGCTTATTTTTACGGATCGTACCAACTAATGTTAGGTTTTTTCATAACAAATACTTTGCAAGATTGTTCGAAGTAAAGAAATTGTCGCAGGTGACATTCCTTCCGGAGTTTTCAATTTCTTCTACTAAACGCTTTACAACTTTTTCGCCTTGATTCTTGTCTCTTTCCTCTCCCTGCTTTCCAGGATAAATTTCCAGTTTCCATGCATAGGTTGTTACCCTATCACAAATGGCCCAAAATTTTATTCAATATTGTCCAGGTTTTGATGGAATATATTGTTTAAACGGATATCTGCCTCTGAAAGTTACAAGCTGTTCATCAACCGTCATACACCAATTTGGTACATACGCATCTCGCAAATAAGTATTCCATAACTCAAAACATTCCCGTATTGTTGCTATTTTGTCGCCACTCCTTTTTCTTCGTCTTTCCGCTGCATCATCGAATCTAAGTACACGAAGTATATTTTGAAATCTATTTCGAACGATAATAGTACCAAAGATTTTTTGACCATTGTTTTTGCTCCAAAGTAGTGTTACATCCTCGTTATAAGATTTGTATACATATATTAGTATCAAAACTCCAATAAATTTCTTCAATTCTTGGACATCCATTTTTATCTAATTTTTAATTTTTGCCGAAAGCAATCTCTCCTTCTTCATTCTTCCACTTTAGGATAATTTCAAGAAGAGGTTTACGAAAATAAACCAAAAAAGAAGAAGTAGGTGTATCGATCTCGCGATTTCCAGAACGTGTTAGGCCTGAACATTTCCGTAAAATATTGTGTCGTGGTTGTCTTCCGTGATGAGCTAAAATAGGATCTTGGTACCAAGCAACTTGTTTATTCTTTGGTATAAAAGAATTATCTGCAGCCGTATTTCTGTTGTGGTCAACATCACTGCTCTCAGCAGATTCATCGTTATCTGATTCTTCTGTTGTGCTTGTGTCACCTCCATCGATGAGGCCTTCAACTGTATCTACCACTCCATCATCGTCTGAAGCTTCATATGCGCTATTGTATTCAACGTGACTCGTTTCGGCTACTATCGCCTCTAGCTGTTGTTGTGTAAGGTATTCCTTATTTCTACCATCGATTTTCCGTAATGAGTAAAACGCAAAGTAGAAAATAGCCGCGATAAAAGATTCAGAAATAACTACGTGACAATTGATAAAAAATGGTGCTAAAATATCAAATCGCACATCACAACTGAACAAAATATAAATTTTGTCTTATTCACAGTGACAAAGTAACACTACACAGATTCGTCAAGCACCAATGCATTTTTCACGACGTGCGGCTATAAATATGCTGAATTACGTAAAGTCCCAAAAATCCCCATGATAAAGAGATTTCCTCTTTCTATATACATCGGGGAATGACAGGAAAGGTTTATCAGCAGCGGGGAAGTCCAGAATTTATAAGTGAACCGCTATTATTGTAAAAGACACTCGCGTTACCTACATTTACACAGTAAACGACATATGGGTTCAATGGATTCGGTTGGTAAATCGCGAAAGTATTTTTATACTGCCAAAACCATTCTTTCTAGAATATTTTTTTGTCAAAATTTTAAAGCTTGTACTTGTACTTAAAAAGTCTATTAGTACCAGTAAATTAGCCCAACTATAAGTACGATAAAACAATGGACAGAAATCGTTTCGGGTCCATATTAATTCCATACATTCGATCTTAAATCGAATTCTATTATTTAACAGTGGTATCGTATACAGCTGTTTAGCTAAAGGTTTGTTTAACATACAGCTCTTTACTGATTATATGACTTCTCCACCTTCTGCTAATCTTAAAGTCGCTCCACTGATTCTGAAGTACTGACAGTAAAGAGCGACATAATTTTCTTTGTTTTTCATCTTTCTCAATTTTCGAACGAAATATTACTTATGCTTGTCTTCTAACAATGAATGATTCGGAGTAAGATGACATTTCAATAATTTAATTTGAAAAAGTTTCAAAACAGAATTATACATTGAGGCCACGGTTTATTATTAACATCTATGACTCTAAAACCAAAACTAATGTAGTCTTCCTCTTTTAGAAGTAACTTTCTGCTGCATATTTTGATTCTGTAGCAGAGATTGATGGTACAGGTGCAGAATTTTCAGCAATAATTTTACGTTTACTGTTTCTTTAATAATCACTTAACCTTAACCATGTTAAAATTTTTTGCGCCAGTTATACTAATTTACAAAATAAATAAGTAATAATACAGATTGAATAGTACATCTGATTAACAGCTCAACACACTTCAGTTTATTTTTACGAGTATAATAGCGCACGCCGCGGACGGTTGTAATAACAATAATTAACTGACTCGCTTATCACAATTCCGACAATTTATAAGCAAACGATGCTTCTAGTCTAGATTAGAAAAACGTCGGGCGTACGTGCACAAGACCGAGAATGTTCGACGTACATGTTACTTCATCTTATCACGTCTTTGGTATGGTATTTGCATTTGTTTATGCCTTGCATACCAGCATGGAAAGCTCTGTGTATCAATAGCGTTATGCGTATCACAGCCTCAGAACTCCTGATCTATTCACTGGAAGAAAACCGTCGCAAGTGATAGTAAGAATTTGTTCAAATATGTTCCTTTATTCATGGAAATAAAATAGTTCTTTTCTTTATGAATCTCGGGGGCGTAATTTAACATAATTTTTAAAAAAAATTCAAAAGAAAAATTATTATTACACATTATTTCCTACTAATCAATAGGCACAAACCATATACATTAAAATACATTTAAAAATTAATAAACAATACTTATTGTATTATCATTATCATTTCTATAAGCATAATTCACCCAGTATAAACTATATTGCAAGAACTCTTTACATTTGCCGTAAGCATTATTATATTTTATATTAGAAACGATTACTGTACGTATTATTGGCTTTAAAATACAGTATTATGTACGCTATATCAAACACATAGTCCAGCAAAAAGGAAAAAATAAATTGCGGAGGTCAAGAGAAGAGACCGGTGAGTGGAACTTCAGAGAAACCGGAGAACACAGATAACAAAGACAGATTGAAATATCTAATGAAATTAAATGAAATCGGGTGAAATAATGATCCTTCTCGTTCGGTGGCGTGTGATCTACGCAAAGGATTTCCCAAGTAGGAGGAGATAAGATGATTGCGGGGAGTTGATTATAGATTTGCTCTCTCCGGCGAGGAAGGTGTAATCTCGTTGCCGGACTGCAATCCTGTAAATAAATCAAGGCCGGCGTACGCTCGCGCTTAACCAGATAAAAAGGAATAAGATAGTGGAGAGGAGGTGGAGGTAGACTTTCTTGTTGGGGAAAAGCCTCCCGGTCACTCGCTGAATTTAAAAATATTAATTAATTCCATCGTCTTAATTAAATAACGTTATAATATCTTTGAAAATATCAACTTGAATCGACGTGGATTTATTTCTCTTCCCATAATTTATAATATACAATAATTATCAGAGTAGATGATCCTCATTACTGAAGATTACAACATCGTTATTGAAATAACAAGTGTTCATTAGAAAAGTCAATCTAGGTTACTTTGAAATTTTGATAGAATAAGACGCAAATATATTAGTATGTGTTTGTTGTTCCGTAAATGTAAATCCAAATGACATTTGATAATGTCAATCACAAATATCAGTTGGTGCATAAAATAATCGTGGGTCGATTCTGCTTTAAATAAATTGCTTCTCAGTTTTAAAATGGCTTTCACTATAGAACATAAAATTTTTTTAGTCCAGGTTTATTTTCGAAGTGGTAATAAAATTGACGGTTTATGGGTTTATTCAGATCAAGATTGCATGGTAGAGTTTCAAGTTGAGTTTCCACATTTTGTAATAGATTATATACAATTTAAGAATACTTTGGATAAAACTTTAAAACTTTTTTCTGAATCTGGTAGTCTCTTAAGAAAATCAGGCGGCGGAGCAGTTAAGAAACGTACACCTCAAGTTGTCAATCGTGTTGAAGAAATAATAGAAAATGAACCACAAACATCGGTTCGACATTTGAGTCAACAAATAAACCTTTCTAGTGGTACAACTCACAAGTTATTAAAAAAAGATATGCAATTTTATCCATTCCGTGTCACAGCAGTACAAGAATTATTAGAAATTGATTACCCACGTAAACTACAGTTTTGTAATTGGTTTGTAAATATGAACAATAATGGAGAACTTTCGCAAAGAGTCATCTTTACTGATGAAGCATGGTTTTATAAAACGGGATACCTAAATTCACAAAATACAAGAATTTGGAGTAGTGAAAATCCACATGTAATTAATGAGGAATCGCTACATCCAGAGAAAATTGGTGTTTGGGCAGCGATAAGCCAAAGGCGAATCTAATTATTGGACCAATATTTTTTCAGGGAACCTTAACTGCTCAAAGATACCGTACGGAAATTTTACAACCATTTGTCAATCAGTTGCATGATGATGAACTACAAAATGCATATTTCCAACAAGGCGGAGCACCTTGTCACTGTACTGCAGAATCTTTGGATTATTTAAGAGAATTTTTTGATGAGCGTATAATTAGTCGAAATAGTGAAATTGCCTGGCCTGCACGTTCATGCGATTTAACATGTTGTGACTTCTTTTGTGGCCTTATCTAAAAAATAACATATTTCGAACACCTATATTGAATTTGAATGATATGCTACAGAAAATCGAACAGAAATACATGGAAATTAATAACAATCCAGTAATGTTGCAGAATATTATCAGAAATTTTGAACGGAGGATTTTAAAGTGCATTGATCTTGAAGGACAACATTTTCAACATTTGTTATAGTTTTCAATAAATACCTATTATTTGTTATTTATTTGTATGTATGAAACTCAAAATATACGACTTCTTCGGTTAAGTAGTAAATTTTAATTTACGACATACTTCAAAATGTTCTCAGTAAATCACATGCTACTAGATTGACTTTTCAAGTGAACACTTGTTATGTATACAATTAATTACCTATTTCTACGTGAGATATTTATTTATTAGTCTTTTGTAAATATATTTAAAATCACAAGACGTACTAATAAATAAGGCACTTTTATTTAACCACAGTCTCCAAAGAGACTTAAAAAAAAATAAGGCCTTATTGTTATGCAATGCGATTTTAAAGAAGATACTCAATAGCTATCTATGTATGGGGTTGGTTTTATGAGTGACTTTTCAATGAAATTTTTATTTTAGGATAAAAAATATAATTTTCCGCAAATCATTGGGAAATATTGGTCGACATTTCCATATATCAGTAGATGCCAGGCAACGCAAGAATTTCTTTACAGCTACTTGTGCACTTCAAAAATTAATGAAAACAGAATCAAAAACGAGTTTAATAATTAACAATAAAAAACAGAGAATAATTAAATTTTAATTAACAATATTAACCCCCTATCATTATCAATATTTAAAAATTATTTGTTTGTTATATTTACCTTAATGTGACAGTACAATAATTAAAAATTGGAAGAACTGAACTACTAGTGTCTTTTTGTGTAATATTTTCTACAGTCACAGTTTTGATAATACTTAATATAGCTATTGAGTATAGACGGGACAATAGAAACAGTAGAACTATTTCATTTGATATTACACACACAGTATTTTACAAGTATAGTAATAAAATTTAATGGAAACTACAATTTACCTAGATCTGATTGCACGCCTATGATAACGTGATTACTGAAAAAAACATTGTAATATATATAACTCTAGCATCTCACATAGTTGCAAAATAAAAAGAACAAACTACTTAAACATGTGAAATCAACTAATTAACCATGAATTAATTATTATTACGTGAAATCAACTAAACTTTATCATTAATTTCATACATATTTTAGGATTAAAATTTTTATAACGAAAGTTATGAACGTGAATTAATTTTATAAATGTTTAAATATTAAATATTAAATATATGAGCGTTAATTATTTGGATAAATGTACAATAAAGAAATAATTTTGTTTACACCTTACGTAAATCACGTAAGAAGCAATTTAACGGAATTCCCAAATACACATACGGATTAAACTAAGATTAAATACCGCTTTAATTAGCATTAAAATTCGGAATCGTTATTATAGCAAATAAAATATCGGCGAGAATTTTCAAGTTCACTGCATTAAAAAAAGATCTTGTACAATATACATTAACGGCTGTATGACGACACAGATGGCATAGTCCACAAAAAACAGTGTACAGTTCTTGACACTGGTGTTCAGGCAAAAACGAGGTGGCCTTGACTTTCTGGCTACGTTGAATGCTTGGTTATTCGTTTTTTCTCCTCGAATGCGAAATATTATAAATTTCGAGCGAATTGACAGGCAAGAGAAAAATTCTAAGTCTACGGAAGTCTATTTGTTTTAAAACAAAAGACGTTCAATTACTTGATATGGTAATGCAGGCATATGCAGAATGTGCCCTAGAAGGAACATATCGATATGTCTGGGTAAACATACGACGGTTTTCCAGGCCGAATTGTTTGCAGTCGCAGCCTGCGCCGAGGAAATTCGGGAAGCCGGCTGCGCAAACAAAAATATCAACATAATGACAGTCAGGCAGCTATTAAAGCCATTATGAATCCATCAACCAGATCTAAGCTGGTGAAATATTGCGAACAGGCGCTCAATAGACAGGCACAAGACAATACTGTGTCGCTGATATGGGTGCCAGGACATGAGGAAATTAAAGGCAATGAAATAGCCGACGAACGAGCGAAAGAAGGTACTAATAGGAACTTCATAGGACCAGAACCTGTATGTGGAATTACTAAAGATTCCGCTAAAAGGGAGATCTGGTTATGGCTAGAAAGAAAACATAAAAAATGGAGGTTAACGGAAGGTCAACTCCATACCAAAACACTAATAAGGGAGCTGGACGGAAGGTTTTCAGCCAACCTATTTCGTAATAACAAAAAAGAAATTAAAATAATTACCGGCTTAATAACCGGACATTGTCCTTTAAGGAAGCATCTGTACAGCATGGTCTTGGTTAGCGTGCCCTGGTGTAGGAGGTGTGGAAAACAGGAGGAAACTAGCCTTCATGTAATATGCACGTGTGAGGAACTGAAGGAACTCAGACAGAAATATTTCGGGAGAGATCTAAGTGTACTCAAACTTCCCTGACGACGGTAGTGGCTTTTATTGAGGACGCAAGACTAACATAGTGGAACTGAGAGATCTATTATAGTACAAGGAGCAGTGTGCTCAAGTGCCTGGGCGTGCTGGCGTCTAACCCAAAACACAAGAAGGAGAGCTTTCTTACTAAATTTTCTCACTGCGCCCTAGTCGAATCCGTAAACTGCGTTAATTTACAAAATACTTAGGCCGGGCGTGAATCATATTCCGATTATTGGAGTACATCAAGAAATATCAACCTTACTCACTGGTCGTACAAAAAGAGGTGCTCGTAAGACACCCGCGCGAAGAGCGTCCTTGTCAGATATCCACACAAACCATACAGCACGTATTAAATCTTAAATGTAAAATTTAAATACAGGCCGATATATCTTGATTCACGCCAAACTTTTAAACAAAGGAAAATAAACTGTAACATTTTTTTTTGAGTACTACAAAGTGACCACTGTGGTTAAACAATGATCACCTGGTATATTGTAAAATAACACATCTCAGTATTGAGTCAAAGTATATAACAAAATATGAACAAAGTTTATATCTAACGAAAAGTTATACGAAAAATAATAATATGTAATATCATCTCCATTCAAGATATAAAATTACCATCTTTTTCGATCTATAATAAGTAAAAGTTGTCCCCGGAACAAAGATTATACTCACTTTCGTGTTATAAGTTCGAGAATATAACTCCGTTAACTTGAAAAACTAGATTATTATCGACACAGTAATCTGGGGCTTTTCTCTTCAAGTGAAACTCCTCTAAGACAATGTCGAACTTGTGGAAATCCAATAAGCATCCCTTAATCTCGCTTCAGTTTCATTTAATTAAGTTAGAAAAATCGCAATTAATCGACGTGAAGAATTTTATTTTTATTTTCTATTACAATTGTATTTAACTTATGACTTACCTCATTTTATTTTATCTCGAGTCACTTCGCGTTGATCTGCAGCAGCATGTTGAAGTTAACAGAATGAATATTTTATTATGCAGTAAGCAAGATGAGTCTGGTTTATATTGTTCCTTTACTGAGGTGATTCGTTAAGGTTTGCATTTATGCGGTACGGACAAAAACTTCGCAGAAACAGCACTGTGTTGTGGCTTCACGTTACATAATATCTTATTATTCAAATTATATTTCGTCTGGTGGTGGAGTCTTGTGATGAAATAAATTGAGTTATTCTTTGTATAGTCAAAATATGCATTACGTGTAACTCTCCACATAAACAAATAGAGATGATGCGGTTGAAATCATTTACATAAACTTAATAAAAGCTTTTAAATAAATGCATTAAAATTTATGTTTTGTAAAAAATATTTTCCATGTTCTAATGGCTCTCGGAACAAAGGATTCTGTTTTATAACTTATCTAGACCAGCGATTCTCAAAATAGTAAATGTAAATAAAATTAATATTTAAATCCAAGAATACCGGCAGAGGAAAAATATAACATTACTGACGGTTAAGCCTGGAAATATTGTAGAATGGTGTGAACGGTTGTAAATATAGTGAAAAAATCATGCTTTGGAATTTTTTCCTTCACCTTCTATCAATGGGAGATAATTTAATTACAGCTTCATGTGTATTACTACAGAATATTCTATTATTTTTATGAATGTTAGAAGTTTTATAATAAATATCTAGCAGTCATGAAAGTTGGTGAGTAAAATGTTTCAATCACATGCCTCTTCATTTGCTAAGCTAATCAGTAAAACTTCGAATATTACATTGGATTTTTTATGTTTATTGTAAAGAAAACTAAAAGTATGTTATGTACATCGCTATTAAACAACGTTGCCACTTCATACCATTGGATGCTTATCTACCGGGTACCGAACTATAACTCGGTGAAGAAATTCAAATGTAATGGGTGTTTCAATAAGAGCGCAAGATTTGAATTGCGCGCCATGTTTGACAGTCATAATGTCACATGATTATGACGTGGCAGATCGAAAGTTGACAGATGGGAGTTAGTAAACATGGAGCATTACACGGTAGAACAACGCGTCCTGATTGTCAAAAATTATTATGAAAATGGTGAAAGTTTAATTGCCACTATTCGTAAAGTGCGTCCAATGTTCGGTCGAAATAATGTGCCTAATTCATCTACGGTTAAACGAATAATCGAAAAATTCGAAAGTACCGGTTCGGTTAGTGATGTGAAACACACGATACGAGCTCGTAGAGGTCGTTCAGAACAAAACATCACGGCAGTTCGCGAGAGTGTGACAGAAAGGCCAGAGACGTCAATTCGCCATCGGGCACAAGAACTGGACATTTCAACAGGCACTCTTCAGCGAATTCTCACTAAAGATTTACAGCTGCATGCTTACAAAATCCAACTGACTCAACAACTTCTGCCAGTAGACCATGAACAGCAAAGAGAATTCACCAATTCGATCCTTGAGCAACCTGCTGATTTTGCAAACAAAATCATTTTCAGTGATGAGGCCCATTTTCACCCGGATGGCTTCGTTAATAGGCAAAACTGTCGCATTTGAGGCTTAGAAAATCCACCAATGATTCATCAGAAAGCAATGCATCCACAACGGGTCACTGTATGGCGTGCATTATGGTCTGGAGGAATAATTAGACCGTTTTTCTCGAAAACGAAGAACGTAATGCAGTAACGGTGAATGGCGAACGTTATCGTTCTATGATAACACAGTTTCTTGTGCCTCATTTGGAAGCTATTGATATTGACGACATGTGGTTTCAGCAGGACGGTGCCACATGTCATACCGCCCGTGAAACATTGACGATCTTGCACGAGTTTGCTCCTGGTCGTGTCATTTTCCGATTTGGTGACCAGAATTGGCATCCACGCTTTTGCGATTTAACTCCTTTAGACTTCTGGCTGTGTATATTTTCTAAATCAATAAATATTTCAATACTTTGCTACAGAACACCATGTTTTATTGAACACTGAAATCTTGCGCTCATATTGAAACACCCTTTATTTTACGTATCATATATTTTTTCTTGAGGATAGCTATCAGGGACTTTATTTAGGGGTGAAGAAAACAGGGATTGGTGAGATAAGTTTTACGGAAATCGTAACGAAAATTGTTGTTAGAACGAATATTTAAAAGTTCATTATTTTTTACAAAAGTAACCGCTGTCAAAAACAAAACAAAAATATCTTCAGATTTGTGTACATCATAATGAAGCAAAAAATGCAAGCAAGGTAGCTTTAACTTCTTATTCAATAACACGTTCCTGTCCGAAGGAAGATGAAAATTAATTAATCTCGCTTATTAAGCCCGCAGGTATTTTCCTATTTAAATTAGTGTAAATAACGTGAGCATATTCTTACGTCTAATGATTTTCTATAATAAATTGCAACTTGTATAAAATCCTGCCAAGACATTATATATTTTTTAAGTAAATACAAGGGTGGTTTGGCAAGTTTCGGTAAGAAATCAAATTAAACACGTTTTCTTAAAAAAAAAAAAATTTAATTTTGCATAATTGCGTTTATATTGAGGGCTTCATACTTGCTTTAACGAATTTCTAGTTGTTTTTTCCATCGAAAAGGTAGTCGTTTTCAAAGCCTTCAAAGTATATGGCAGCGATGATATTTTTTTTATGCTTAGTCAAATTTATAAATTTGCGAACAAGAAGTAATCAACATTCATGGTTTTAATGACGTGGTCTTGAAATATCAGTTTTGCATAAGACAGAGGTTCTCAAATTTTCTAAAGCTGAACCCATATTTAACTAGAATTTTGTTGGTAACTCCTCCATCCTAAACATTATATATTATTACACATTATTACATATTAGATATTTATAATAATGTATCGCAGTTTACACCAAATGTAGTGAATTCTGGTATGGGGAAAATTAAATTCGTTAACTTGATGCGAAATTGAATTGGAGTAGACACCTAGTCAAAGTGGGGGATAGGGCAACGCAGCTCCTCTGGTGATGTAGAAGAGCTGTTGGTAAGACCTTGGGATTAAAACAAAGAGTGGTATACTGGCTGTATACAGTGGCAAGACCAAAGATTACCTATGGGGTAGTTGTCTGGTGGAGAAGAACGAAGCTGACATCAGCGATGGGGCTCCTAACGACTCTTCACCGATAGGCTCTGTTTGGGAATGACAACAGCCATGAACACGGGAACTATGGGAGGTCATTGCGAGTCTTCCTCTGCTGGAATTATTTGCGAAAGTTCAGTCCATGACTGCGATCCTGAAGCTGAGGGCCAATGGTTTATGTTGTGCCAATAACGTACCCACACAAATATCATGGGAACAGTAATGTAGGAGCCGGCATTACAAATGCCGGCGGACAGTATTGGCATTTGCGATTATGTTAACATTTAAGCTGAATATATTTATATCGACCAGGGAACAGGTATATTTGTCGCTCGAGCGATTGGAGCATTGGAATCTAGTTCAATCATGGCAGCCGCAGGTATCTGTGGAATGCGCCCTAGAAAGAAGAGATCGCTAAATCTGGGAAAATACATGATGGTTGTCCAGGCTGAAATGTTTGAAGTTGCAGACTGCACCGAGAAAATTCAGGACGCAGCTGTACAAATAGAAAAATCAAAATAATCGCAGATAGTCAGGTGACTATTAAAGCCATTATGGATGCAATTACCAAGTCGAATCTGGTTAAATATAGCAAGTAAGTCCTAAACAGACTGCCACAAGGCAATACTGTATCCCTGATATAGATACCAGGTCATGGGGAAATTAAAGGCAATAAAATGACTGATAAACTTGCCCAGAAGGGCTCCAAATGAAACTTCACAGGATTTCACAGGACTAGCGTGGCGATTTCAGGTCACAGAACTGATAAGGATTCCATCAGAACGGACATTCGGCTAGAAAGGATACAAAAAAAGATTAAATAAAATAAAACAATAACTTTGTTATATATACCACTTTATTCACATATAATTGTGACCGCGGTTTCGACATACAATGTCCATTATCAAAGGCAGTTTGAAGTTTATCATGAGACAAATAACGAGAATTATGATGCTGAAAAGCCATTGCGTCAATATGACTTGTCAATCTGAATTATACGTAACCTCAAGTTGGTTTCTCCCATGACAACAGAGCCGTAAGGTTTTTATTTTATTTTGTCACTAGAAAGAATGGATTTTTTAGTAATTATCTTTACTATGGTGTGTCTCAGAATAAGAAGGGTGATTCAAATATCCCACCAGACACTACTTATTTTTCAAGAATTTCATTGGCTCTTTTGCAGTCTAGTTCAATATCGAAAATAGTCTAGAAATATCGGCCGTTTGACAGGTTATGTTTTGTATACAAATAACGGGTGTTCAGAAACATTCGAAGTCAAAGTATACCTTGAAAATATGAAGTCATGTCTGAGATAGATTGATACATTTACTTAATACAATTTTGTAGGTTATCAAATTAGTATCTTCAATATTAGATTCTGACAATTTTTGACAGACAACAGTTGACATTTAATAATTATTACAAATCAGATACTTAAGTAAAGATATACGATTTTGTGTTCAGAGCCCACTTGACTTCGAATGTTTCTGAACACCCGTTATAACCTGCTAACGTTTTCTTGCATTTTTCTGTCATTGTTATCGTTATCTACCGTTGCACTAAATCAAATATGTATTTTTAAATAAAAAACAATATGTGCGATTAAGCAGGTAGAGTTATGAATGAGTTTCATCGCCTAGAAAGCATCAATGTTTGGCACATTTATTGCGTGACGAAAAACATACCATTATGAACATGTAAAAAATGTTAACGTTGCGATCTTTGAGAATGAGAACAACAGCAATTATTATCAACATCTCCAAACAATAAGTCAGGTTTAGCTTTTACTTCAACAGCAATATATTAGAAGGAATGTGTTGTAGAGCTGGCGAAATCAACTGCATTTCGGACAATTAAAGAATACAAACATTACGATGAAATGAATAGCACCATTTTTGAAGATTTGTTTCCGAAGATATTGTCAAAGTGATAAACATACCATCCGCATAAAGCTGAAGGAATACCAACTCCTTACTGGAGAAAGGTGGGATTCAAGATTTATTACATTCCAAAAATATTGAATTTAATGCAGAAATGTTACATGCTGAATTATTGTATCTAGTACGTCTCCATAACGGATAATATCATGCATATGTCACTGATAAAATGGTAACTGCTGAAAATAAAACTATGTTATGGTTACCACCATATCATTGCGAGCTTAATTTTATTGAATTGGTTTGGACACAAATAAATGGTAAAGTTTCTTTAAAAAATAAAACGTTCAAAATATTACATGTGCAAGAACTTTTAGTGGAAGCACTTACAAATATTCAAGCGGACAAATGGAAAAATTTTATTGACAATGAAATTTAGGTAGAAAGTAGAATGTGGGATCTAGATGGATTAATGGACAATATCTTGGAACCATTTATTATTCATGTCGGAAACAGTGACAGTAAAATTGAATTGTTAGAATCCAACATGAGTAAAGTAGACAGATGTTTCACTTTTTACTATCCTTTCTACTTCATTTCATTTTCATAATTTTCTAACCTTCAATTGTATTTTTGAGGTAGTTTTGTAATAAATTTGAAATGTAGCTTACTTTAAATTAGCTATATTTTGTAGGAATATGGATAACGTAATGATTAGAGCAAACCAATTTTCGTGCGCGCCATGTGCGCCGATGTGAGGATGATTGTATTGCAACAGAACTAATAAAAAGCATTCAGTATGTGTTTGGTACTTGCTTAGACTGCATGTAAGTGTAAGCATACGTTATAAAATGTCGTCGACACATAAATCGAGAAAACGACCGTTGTCAGACGAAGTGAATAAGTTTATTATGGATTTTCCGGACTTAATATACGATGGCTCAAAAATTAAATGTTTAGTGTGCAATACATATCTAATGTGTTAGTCAAAAACACATTGTAAAGAACACGTAAGCAGTTCGAAGCACAATAATAACAAAATTAATCGACAACAGTTTATACATGAACTATGTGTAACTATGATTGTGTGGACACTGCCGTTTACCTTGTTAAGTAATGATTCATTTACTTCAATTTGGAATAAATACGCGAATCAAACATTACCGAGCACGACAACGTTACGAAGGAATTTACCATCGGTGCGTAAACAGGTTGAAAATAAAATCAAAGCCGAATATGGAACCACATCAACCAACGTCTTCAATTTTATTAGCATCCAGACGACTAGAACAATGTAATGCCGAAAAAATTTCAGAGGTGCTATTAGATACTTTGGAAAAATTTAAACTTTCGAAAGACCAAGTATTAATGTTTATGACCGATGGTGCCGCAACCATGTGTTCTGTAGGCCGGTCTCTTAGAAAATATTGTCCTAACTTGTTACATATTACTTGTAAACTCCATGCTCTACACCTTGTGGCAGAACAGGTTGGTAGATGTTATCCAGAGGTAGATGCTTTAATATCGAGTACAAAGGCAGTATTCCTGATATCTCCAAAACGTATTCGGAATTTTCACGAATTGTGTCCCCATATCCCTGAGCCACCACAGCCGATTCTGACACGTTGGGATACATGGTTACGAGCGGGTTTATACTATCATGAACATTTTGAAAAAATTAAGGACGTGGTTTTATCATTCGATCCCAAAGAAAGTGCAGCTATCAATACAAGCCAGAAAAAATTTCAAGATGCCCAGATTAAAATGGATTTACAAAGTATTCGTGAGAATTACTTGGGACTAGAAGAAGCAATAGCAAAATTAGAAAATTCGTCGCTGTCGTTAGAGGAATCACTGCAAATCGTTAAAGATGTTCACGCACAACTGTGTGCTGTAGAAGACGCAAAAAGTGATTAAATTTGAAAGTGTTTTAGACAGAAATGCAGATTTTGACACCTTAACACGTATTTGTGAGGGCACGTCTACAGATGCGTTAAGTTGCTTAAAAAAGTATTTTGATTATGCGAATACAACATCACTAGATGTAGAACGCTCGCTTTCCGAATATAAACATATTTTTTCCTCACGGCGGACATGTTTTTCGGAAATAACCTTAGAAACGCACCTGATGTTGAAAATATACAATCGAGTTTCTCCAGTTTGTCAATCCTTGGAAGACGCTTAAAACGGTAAGTGTTTTTTTAAATCCTCTGTCGTGCACACAATCACTGATTTTATACATTTCCCATTTTATTTATAGGTACATACAACGCTGCTATAATATGTACTATTCTTATTTTTCGTGTGTTTATGCATATTACTTTAATAGCAGAAAACCAAATGTATATTTAATTATTTCTACTTCTACAATATGATCATTTATATTTACCCTCTAGCAAGCCATGAAATTATTTCTTGAAAATATCGTGTTGGTAGTGACAAATAAAATACATGTGTCATTATGTGTATGTTCTGATAAATAAAACTCATCTGTCATTAATGTATTTATTAATTGACACTTAAAAATGTTTACAATAAATCATAAAGTTTTTCTGATCGAATCATACTTTAGGAATGGGGTAAAATTAGAAAATGGAGAATGGTCGTACTCCTTGCAGCCTTGTATAGAAGAATTTCGGGCAGAATTTCCAAATTTTCCAACAACATGTGACAGTTTGCGGCAATTAATTCAAAAGTCAGTGGTTAAATTCCGTGAAACAGGGTCTGTGTCTCGAAAACCAGGTGCTGGTAGACCACTAAAGCGGACAGTTGAAAATATAGCAGATGTTGAGGGACGAATAAATCAATCACCTAAGAAATCGATTCATAAGCTTTCACAACAAACACAACTGTCATATGGGACCTGCCAGAGAATCCTTAAAAAAGACTTACAAAAATTTCCATACAAATTTCATTGCGTGCAAGAGCTTTTACCAATCGATCAAGTAACCAGAGTTAATTACTGTCAGTGGTTCTTAGGTACGATTAATAACGATGACGTTCTTGACAAATCCTTCTGGTCCGATGAAGCATGGTTTCATTTATCAGGATATATAAATAAACAAACAAAGCGCATCTGGTCTAGTGAAAATCCACATGAAATTCTTGAAACACCCTTGCATTCGCAAAAAATAGGCGTTTGGCTTGCTGTTTCTCGTAGACGGATTATTGGTCCAATATTCTTTAATAATACGATAAATGCAGAACGATATCGTAATAATTTATTGCTACCATTTGTAAATCAATTACATGATGATGAGCTCCGCGAGGGATATTTCCAGCAAGATAATGCAACAGCCCATAAGACAAGAGAAACGATGGAATTATTGCATGAATTCTTTGATAATCGAATAGTAGACTTTCCACCACGATCTCCGGATTTAACAATTATGGACTATTTCATTTATCCACATCTAAAAAATAGAGTATTTACGAATCGTCCACATACAATTGAAGAACTTACTAATGCTATCCGAAATGTCTGTGAGGAAATTACACCACATAATTTAAGGAATGCCTTCAATAATATGAGACGAAGAGTTGCGCTATGCATAGAAAATGAAGGAGCTCACTTTGAACATTTATTGTAGCTGTTTTTATTATTAAACTTTTTATTTTTTCATCTGAAACGTTTGTATGTAATTATTTGTCAAAATGACAAAACCTAATCTGTCATCAGTATAAAATATAACCTATATCACACACACCCTGCAAAATAAGTTAACTTAATTATGGTACCAACTTAAGTTTAAAAAAGAAAAATGTCATTGCCTTCTAGAGGGTAGAAATATATGATCATATGGTATAATTATATCTATATATATATATTCTATCGCATATTCTAATATATTACGAATTACACTCCCATACCGGCGCTCATGGTGCGCACGGAAATTGGTCTGCTCTAGTAATGATATATATGAAATATTTGCGTTCGTATTTTTCGGGACGCAAAAATAGGTTATGTTAAGTATGAAATAAAAATAATTGACAACAAACAACTTCGCTTTCAGGTGTGTACACATACGATAGGTCAAATTTGAAGCTGTGTGGACCGAATTTTGGCGGGATATTTGAGTCACTTCTTCTTATTCTGAGACAAACCATAGAAAAATAAAAAAATTATTCAATTATGCGACAATTTTTTATGCGGAGTATATGTCATGTCTTGCGAAAAAAAATGGAATTTTAATTATAATAACAGTCATTTACGTCAGTGTCCGGAATTTTTTTCCACAAGTATATTTCATTAATGGTATTAAATAATGTTATCTTGTCTAATATATTTTAATCAACAATCGAGTTTTCATTTTCGATATTTTTAGTTTCGAATAAATACATTTTCATATTGTCTCGATATTATTGTCTCCAAATTTCTTCTAAGTCCTATAATTTTGACTGATCACTTTGCTATCCATCAATGACATCCATTCATGTCTAATGAACGAACTATACGACTAAATTGTTGGTTCGAGTTTGCGTAATTCATTTCGCCCAATGCGATCGACTGTATTAAGAACAAATATAGGTATTTCTCGTATACGTAGACACATATATATTCATTTAGACTGATATTCCACTGTCAACGAGGTGCAACTTAAATTCCTGCTGATTATACGAACACATATACACACAGGGCTCGCTGTGGCGCATTGTTGTTGAGTAGTGCTTCGTTTGAACCGTCACCCCCCATCATGACCCTGTCCCAGAGGCATAAACTCTTCTCTGCGAGTCAATTAAACGTAAATGATAGATCAGCTGTCTGGCAATATTAACGGATTGGTTTTGATACGGCGATTCATGGTTTAGGGCATAAATTAATTAGCGGAGGTAACCGACACAACGACAACATTCACATGAGACTATTATTGCTGCAAATTAGTGGAATGAAAGCATAACAATTTATATACCTTTGAGAATTTTATAGACTGTTTAGTAATGAATACCTAAAAGCAGCAGTGTCGAGTGTATTTAATTTTATTTTTTGTTATCAAATAAGCGATAACTAACAAGGCATATACAATATGGGAAACTTTTTGTAAGTACGAGGGTGGTTAAATATGTTTTGCACAATCATTCATTTAGAAACGTTATTATCACTCCCAAACTAACTCCAAATTTAAAACATTAAAAAGTACTTAGCCATTTTGTGTCCTATATAATTCGTATTTTCAAGAAATATCGCACTGGTAACAAACGACCCTCCGAGAACTAATCTACCTGCGACCAAATGGTCATCTCAAATATTAAATAATCTGAAACTTCCGTTTCAAATTTCTATCACAACATTTTAATTTAGGAATTAATTACATACGACTTCTATTCTAATTATTTCTTAAATACTAATTTTATTTATTATTGTATTAAAATTGACCTAATTATAGCCACATTTAAATCACTATTGTAAACTTTACCTAAACCATATCATATGAGGTATCATTCTTTATTTCCTGCGACCAAATGGTCATCTCAAATATTAAATAATCTGAAACTTCCGTTTCAAATTTCTATCACAACATTTTAATTTAGGAATTAATTACATACGACTTCTATTCTAATTATTTCTTAAATACTAATTTTATTTATTATTGTATTAAAATTGACCTAATTATAGCCACATTTAAATCACTATTGTAAACTTTACCTAAACCATATCATATGAGGTATCATTCTTTATTTCCGCTTGGGTAACCTTGCACTTCAGACCAGACGCGAAGCTTCCACCTCTTTCGCGGCTCCCCTCTAACACGTTGCATTTTGAAAATTTCAACGTAAGTCTCGGCTTGTGCTAACAGTCCCGCAATATCAATTGTGTGTGGATGTTCTTATTTTTTTTTTCCTTCTTGGTCGTGATTCGTTTTTTTTTTAGCACCCATAGTATTATGTTGCTGTTAGTTGGCATCAGAATAATAGCAAAGCGGTTTCGTAAATTTCTAATATAAAACTGCGATAATCAAATTTAGTATGTAGTTCTGTATGTAGAAGCTATAGGATATAAGATAAGAAATTAATCTAAATACAATGACAGGCAAAAAAAAACCGGTCAAAAATTTCACGAAATCACCTATACACCTATTCATTAGTTCCTTTAGAAATTTAAATTTTGTTGAAGCACTGCACATTCCTAATGAGAAACGCACGAAATGGAGAGGAAAGAGACAATGTAAAAACAAAAATCAATTTAATTTGGGAAATATAACAGAAGCTGTGAAAAATTTAATTTTACTTAATTTACTGAAGATGGCAGCTCCTAATCAACTTCAAACTGAATGTTAATAATTTTTATGTCTTCCTCGAGCCCAGATTATACTGTCCAGTCGTCTTGACGTTGAATTTATCAAAGTTGTTAAGCAAATTTGAGGAATTGCGTCGAATTGTTCTAAAAGGAGGTCTTGCAAATTTGTTGGCATTGCCGCCGACCACGAATACGCCTCTGGGGCTCATCCGAAAGATCTTCTATCGGATTAATATCCGGACTGCAGGCCGGTCAATCAAGTCTACAAATTCCAACTTCGCAAAGGTACTCAGTAACGACTTTTGCCATGTGTGGTCTGGTGTAATAGTAAAACAAACTTCAAACTAACTACCCAAAGTATTCAGATTCAAGCCAATATATGAGAGGAAATTTGTATATTGTCTAGCTATGAATGAAAGGTGTTATAAGAAAAGCTATATTTTACTTTGCAACATATGATCCATTAACGGTTTCAGAGGTTTCTAATAAGATTATGCCCTCCAAAAAAAATTATTTTTGTAAGTACTCAAAATACTCCTCCACCGCATCGCATCCTTCAGGCAATCATCCGAAGAAGTAAGTTGTCCACGCAGATGATTTTTTTAATTTAGGAAAGTGACAATAAGATGTACCCCAAGGTTCTAATTAGGGGCCTTTGCTTTTTAATATGATTCTTAATTATTTTCTCTCTTGTTTATTTAAGTTGTTATTGGAAACAATGAATGAAAATATTGAAATATTAAAAGTTATACAAAAACTTTGTTTCAAACGGCTGAAACTTTAACTTCAGAGGATTAGTTTGTGTTCAAATTTTCATAAATACACTGACTGGCAAAAAAAATATGGCCACCCTGAGATATTTATTAAAGCCCCACAAATTTGAGATTTTTCGTCTAAACAAGGATTTAAAATGTTATATTTTTATTGTTTAATCTTCGTATTGATTAGTTTAATGCAAAATATGCCCACATTTTAATTTTAACGTGTTAGTCTTTTTTTTATAAAAATCACATACATGTTTTTGGAATTCATATTAACAATCGGCTTAATACTTCGATGTTTATGAACCCCAGTTTGACAGTAAACAACAATTTTCGCGCGTTGACAATGCCGTTAACTACTGCAAACGTTGGGCACATTATTGCATTAATTGAAGATGGTCGTAGTCAGCGATATGTGCCCCGTACATTAGGAATACCCCGCTTTACCGCTCAGGAACAAGTGCAGTTGATGAGTTGAACACATTAAGGGAGAGCTGAATAACAGCAGTTTAACTTTGACATCGCTTACAAACAGTGCGACAGGTTGAACTAAGTGAAAGGACGGTTAGGCGAAGACTTGAGCAAAGTGATCTAACTTCACAAAGACCGGCTACAGGATCATAATTGTTAAAAGGACATCGAAGCACACGTCTTCAGTTTGCACGATTATATGTGAATTGAATTCTTCAGCAATGGGTTGTAATAATCTTTACGGATGAGTCACGCGTTTGTCTACGATCACCCGATGATCGAGAAAGAGTGTGCAGAAGACGAAATGAGCGATATGCCGATTGATCAATCTTTGAATGACTACCTTTTTATGGTGGTTCTGTTATGGTATGGGCAGGTATTTCCGCAGAAGCACGTACAGAGCTCATATTTGTAGAAAATTGTGCTTTAAAGGCTCATAAGTATGTGGAAGATATTTTTGCAAGAAGCTGTTGTCCCATTTTATTGGACATGGCTTTGTTTAGATGCATACAAGGTACAAATGAAATACGCCGACGTTCGCTAATATATAATAGATAGAAATTATATGTTTATATGTTGTCGATTCCACAAACAAATCGGCATTTATTTGTTCAAGTTCACCAAAAAAATCTCCTTCAGATTTCAGTAATAAAATGCGTGTTTATGTGAAAAATTTATAAACATGTATTCATTCGTTTCGTAGATATAAATTTTCTTATGCATCAGCTGTTCTGTTGGTATTTATAAGTAGGTCAACAACCTGACTTTTGTAATATCCGGAGAAAAATGCAATATCGAGTTTCTTTAAATGTCATAAATATTAAATTCACGCGAAAAAAAAATATAATTTTTAATTTAATGTTACACATTTAAATCACTATTGTAAACTTTACCTAAACCATATCATGTGAGGTATCATTTTAAAGCATTTTTCCTAAGGAATATTTTCATGATATTAACTTTATTGATATCACAACCCTTTAGCTCGCGTCTCCAATTAATTCCTAATTCCTAGGTATCGCTATTTGCAGTACGATTGGTTATTCTTAAACTAGATCACAAAACGACCCTTTTCAACCACGAATTTTCTCTTACACAAAACTCTCTTTACAGTCTCCAATCTTCATGGGGTGTACATCCCTCACTACGAGTGCTTGTTTAAGCATGCATAGTGAAAAAAATGTCAATAATTTGTTTGACATAAATATAGTTTGAATTATATTACCAAGTCATTAATTTACCAATTTGAAATAACTAACTTTTTTTCCAGTTCGCAAATAATAATTTAAAAGTACCTATTAAATGAGAAAAGAAAGTAAATCTCATTTTTAAGATTACTAATATTAGTGTTAAATATATATTAGTAATATATTAACAATAATTGGAAAGCAGGTATCCTACCGGTAAACGTAACAATAAATGAATGTCATGAAACTTACTTAAATTTTACAAAACTTAGTAGCGCCCCTGGAACTTACCTTGATGAGCGTGATGTTGTAGCTAAATACAGAAGCAACGAGCCAGATCCAGACTAGTCAGTGAAGGCGGTCGCGCGGTTTCTTCCGAAACGTTGTCAAAAATTATCCAGCTCAAAAATGAGACAACTTGTGCCACTCTGTATTTTATAACTTTTGTCTGTATGCAGCGGTATACGCCACACGGAACTCGTAGTAGATATTAAAACCGACCCGGTGATATTAAAAGATTGATGGTTTGAGAAGGAAGCTACTAAACCTATTGTGGTTGCTTTAATAAACAAAAACAACGGAGAAAACAATTAAATAATGAAACTGTGAAATTTAATAAACAAATGTCTATGATTTTCATAAGTCAATTCCGTATACAGAGTCTAACAAACGAAATAAGAAAAAAAAAATTTGCACAGCGTCAACAAAAAAAAAAAATTGTCGAGATTTCTTTCATTTCCCCTTTACATCTATTAAGTAAGTTAATTTAATTTGGGTTATCTAAAATAACATACGGTATATTAAAAGCCAACGGCTACAACGCTATCGAAATTAACATATGGTAAAACATAGGTTAGATATCATAAACAAAATTGAAGTTGCCATAGGGCAGAAATGCGCAGACTTATAGGGAACAGGGGCCACTCGGGAAAATTATAAGCCAAGGACGGGCCACTACAAAGAATACTTATTAACACAAATATTTTTATTTTGAAATAGTATGAATTACTACAAATGATAAAAATAAAAGAACATTCAAAAATGTTTGTTGTAATTATGTACTCGTAATGTAATCTAATCATTACAATGTAATATTTCATGTTTTATTATTTTGATGCATGACATTGCATTGATCTAACAATTTTGTTTATTTTTGGCTTCACATTACTTGTCGCCACAAGTAAAATTGCTTCCAGATTTTCTTTGCCAGACGGTTTCGATTTTTTGTTTTGTTCAGTTTCATCACTGAAAACGTTTGCTCACAAACATACGTCGATCCAAATAAGCTTGCGCATTTCAATGCATTTATTCGAAACTCTTTATAAGCGGTTTTGTCAACGCAACGGTAAAAGTTGAGTAAATTACCTTCATTAAACTTGTTTCGTGAATTATCATCATTTTGCATGTCTATCAATTCCAGTTGTATTGATTCCGGTGCATTTTCGGGTGAAATGTTGAAAGGATTGCTGAAAATGTCTAATAGAGGTTTAACTTTTTTGAAGTCTAGAAAACGATCATGAAAAGCTTGTATTAAAATATTAATTTTTTCAACATAAGCGAAATTGACATCAGTTTTATTGAATTTCTCCATAATTTTTTTGTAGTTCGGAAAATGGCTGTAATTGGCTGAATTGCTGTGTCCTGAAAAGACTCAATTTGCATTGAAAGGACGAAACATGAGAGTATAACTGCGAAATCAATTGATCTTTGCCTTGGAGTCGCGTATTTAAGACATTCAAGTGATTTGTGATGTCTACAAGAAACGCCAATCAGGGTTGTCAAGTTCGGAGACGTTCTTTTTCTTTTCCGCCAGAAATATTTTGATTTCTTCAATCAAGTTAAGAAACCGCTCTAGTGACAACCCACGACTTTGCCACTTTACTTCAGTGTAAAACAGGAGATCACCATATTCGCTTTCAATATCCTCGAGAAATTGTGTGAATTGTCGGTGATTGAGATCTCGTGATTTTATAAAGTTTGCAGTAGGTACTACAACTTTCATCACATTTTCAAATCCCAATAATTTTGAACAGAGGGCCTCTGTTCTCACTTCCCTTGGTTTTACTTGTTAAAGAACTCATACCAATCACTTCTTCACTCACTTCAAAATTTTGTGTTACACCTCGTAAAAATATTAAGAGTTTAGCAGTGGAACTTATATCTGTAGATTCGTCGAGTGCTATAGAAAAATACTCAAAACTTTTCGATTTCGTTGCTAATTGCTCTTCTATATTATTGCTAATGTAGTAAGTCTTCTTTGAACAGTCATCCGACTTAGTTGAATTTTCTCAAACCTCTTTGCATCTTTCGGACACATTTTGCGGCTTAACAAACTCACCATCTTTAAAAGGCCGACAAGTTTTCGCTGTTATTCGAGATATTTCAAAGCTAACTTCAGTAGCTGTTCCAGCATTTTGAATTGGTTTTGTAAACATAGCTTGCTGGCCTATTAGTTCCCTTTGTAAAGTGGAAATTTTTTGCGTTCAATTTTCGCCGGTTAATTTGGTAAAAGTATGATGCTTGGTTTCATAATGCCTTTTCACATTATATTCCGTTGGAATAGAAACACTACTTTTGCATATTAAACAGACACTTTTGTTATGCGATGATAAAAATAAAAAAATAAAATAAAATAGTTATTTTAGCGAGTGTCGCAATTTACGAGTCAAATAAAATAGAATTTTTAACATGTGTATCGTACAATATTCTTTCTACAAACACAATTTTTATTATAAAATATAATGAAACTCCACTAACCAAATTTGACAGCTCATGAATACGTTTTGACACAACTGGACGCAACCGTTAAATTACGTCAAATTAATTTGTCACAATTTGTACAAAAGATGAGTTCGTGTATTAATAAAGAAAATGAAGTAATACCGAGTGCAATAATTGAAGCCGCTGATAAAACGACATTAGATTTGTTGCCCTCAAAATCTAGGCAACAATATGAAATTGCGTACAAAAGGTTTATGGAATGGTGCAGATGCAATAATGTGATAGGTAAATTTTGCGAAAATGTTCTACTAGCATATTTTAAAGAAAGGTCTAAAATTTGGAAATCTTCTACTCTTTGGTCACATTTTTCGATGATAAAACTTTTGCTAAATATAAAAGACAACCATGATATTAGTAAATATTATAAAATTATTGCATTTTTGAAACGGAAAGGAGAAGGTTACCGACCAAGAAAGTCAAAAATATTGACAAGACAAGAAATTGACAGATTTATTTCTGAAGCATCAGATGAAAAATATATGCTGTTCAAAGTAGCTGTTGTTATGGGTATATTTGACGCTTGTCGCCGGGAAGAGTTATGCCGTATGACTGTGGATGACATTGAAGATAGAGAAAATGTGTTAGTAGTTACTATACCAGATACTAAAACCAATACTCATAGAATATTTACCGTTATTGGCTCATATATAAACTTGTATCGCAAATACAAAGCATTAAGTCAATCTAATATAAAACATCGACGTTTATTTATTAAATACGTTAATAATAAATGCACAAGTCAAGCGGTTGGAATAAATTTGTTTGGCAAGATGCCTGCAATTATCGCAATGTTTTTGAAATTGGCGAATCCAGAATATTATACGGTACATTGCTTCCGACGTTCATCTGCTACTTTGCTATCAGATTCTGGTGCAAGCTTACGCTCAATTAAGCGACATGGAGGCTGGAAAAGTTCCACCGTTGCTGAAGGTTGCCTAGAGTATTCTCTAGAAAATAAAAACAAAATTGCTCACTCCATCTTCCCAGATCTATCTAATAATTCTATTGCAAATGATAATTTAAATCACGATATTTTAGTTCCTATGAACTATTTGTCTGCAAATAATAATTCTGCAAGTACAGCAACACATGGAATAAATATCTCCAATTGCACAAACTGTACATTTAATATTAATTATCCAAAGAATATGTAATTTTCATTGTAATAAAGATCATTTGATATGTATGGAATTTTCTCTTGTCATTTTTGACAAACTGTCATTTACTTTTAACACAAGTGTTAAAAGTGGCCTTTTTAACACGCTACGCAATAAAATCGCATTTTTAAGTGAAGTTAGCGGTGTCAAAATGTCAACTTTTAACTTTTTGTAGAAAAAAGTATTTTTCGGTCCAAATATCTTGAAACTGTCGATTTTCATATTCAACCTTACGACTACGTTTTTTACTGGTGTCTGGTTTATCCATATCAAAATTGATATTATATTGTTACGTAGGTAGATACCAAGTTCGAACGACGAAATATTTATTCTTCACAGATTACAATTCAAATAATTTAACGTTCGCTTGTCCGTAGTTAAAACTTAACTGCCCCGATAGCGGGCGATGCGTTGTATTTATACGAGTTACCTAACATCGAGAACCTACCACATTGTTCGGGGATAATACCGACGTGTTTCGCGAATCTTCGAGTAATCTAGTTGGTTCGACAGATTTCTAGTCTCGTAACAATATGCTTGGAACTACGAGGAGCATACCGGTCTTACTAAGTAAACCTGAACAAGAAAGTAGTAGGTACTTAAAGGTACATATCTTACTAACAATTACAAAAGTTAGAATAAAATAAAAAGTTCAGAAATATTGATTTGAATGGATTTTTACCTACTTTTGTAGTTTTTCGAACAATTTTTAAAATTCGTTGGCCGGCCGCATAAATATCGACAGTGGGCCGCGGTATGTGCATCGCTGCCATAGGGTATAGTATAAAGCTAAATATAAAAAGCAAACTAAATATATCACAGTGTATAGTAGAAAAAGTAAAATATCTATAAGCAAGCTAATTTATCGTAAAGCCTAATCTAAATTTAAATATTACGCCAAAGTAAATTACTTCTAACGATGCAAAAAAGGAAATGAGATTCGACTTATGTAAATTCAATTACCTGAAACAAATGAAAAATTAGCAATCATACTTTTAACGCGAAAAGGTATAACTAATTAGAGATTTAACTAATATAACAGAAATAATTAAAATAATAATCCCTAATTTCACAATCGGTACATGAAAACTACAAAAGTAAAATTAATAAATCTAATTAACGATTTTATATAAGAAAATCTGCCCATTTGGCTGTTACACAAGGAAACATATCCTAATATTCGGCATATTACTTGTATAGCACATGCTCCCTACAGAATCTGTTAATATATCAGAGACACCCTTACGGAAGTTGATAGACTTGTATCCGCTTTTAAATAAAAAAGATTCAGAAAAGCATTGTTTGAGAGTATCTCTTTACAAGGGAAAACTTCATCTTTGTCACTGCCTCCTTCTCCAGTAATAACTTGATGGGGAATGTGGTTGGAAGCTACTAGTTTTTATGCAGAGAATTTCGATAGTTTTCAAAATTTCTTTACATGTTTAAATGACGATGCTCGAAGTATTTCTGAGAGCAAGGAACTAATATAAATTCAAAATTTAAAAAATCAGTTGTACTTTCTCAGGAACACTTTGGAAATTTACCAAAACTAATCACTTATTCTGAAAATCAAAATCTCAATTTAAATGATGGATTAACCACATTAGATACGGCTATTAATAATTTGAAAAATATTCCAAGTGACTTCGGATGTGGCTTTCGGCAAAAATTTGACGCAGTTCTTAATAGATATCCATATTTAATAACATTGCGGATATTGTGTATGGAGACAATGGCTCAAAATCTAATTGCTAAATACGATGAAATAAAAGAATTTAATTGAATCGGCCGATACTTGCTGGAAATCCATAATATGTAAATGGGATTTAAGTAAAACACTTATACTAATTTCCAGTATATATTACACTTTATTAATTGTATTAATAAATTGACGACATGTTTCGCTACGATGTAGCTTCTTCAGATCTTATATTACTACTGAACACGGTCTTCACAAATGTAGGGTTTTTTTCTAAACTATTTTAATGGATTGCACTTGTCTACATTAGAATCGTCTCTTACCGATGTATCGTCTAAAGTTATTGTTATCTTAATATTTGATGAAACCAGTTTAAAAGTGGGAATTATTAAGGTCTAATTGGTCATTTAACAATATATCTGCATATTTAAGTTTATTTATTTCTAAGGATTCCAGTAAATTTAACTTTAATCCTTTTTGTTATGACTGTAAAATTTCAAAATCTGTATTGAAACTATGATTATTTTCAAAAAAATGAAGTGCATAATTGGAATCTATCTTTTTGTTAATAAAATTCATAAAAAATAATAAATCCAAGACAAGCAAAAGTAATAAATCCGAACTTTAATCCTTTTTGTTATGACTGTAAAATTTCAAAATCTGTATTGAAACTATGATTATTTTCAAAAAAATGAAGTGCATAATTGGAATCTATCTTTTTGTTAATAAAATTCATAAAAAATAATAAATCCAAGACAAGCAAAAGTAATAAATCCGAAGTATACAAACTAACATGTAAAGAGTGCCCTAAAACATACATAGGCCAAACTGGTAGGAGCTTTGAGAAAAGACTACAGGAACATTTAAAAGTTTTATTAACAAAAAGACAGATTCCAATTATGCACTTCATTTGTTTCTCATTGGTCGTTTAATATATTATAATTTATTAAACGACGAATGAGAAACAAATAGATCCCCATTATTAAATATTTTTTTATAAGTTTTATTATTTAGAATTTTTCATAATATACTTTACTGATGAATATTAGTATACCTCCTCCCCCTTTCATAATTGTTCTTTATTATATAACGTGTGTATAAATTGTCGCAAAAGCTACACGCAGCGACAGTCTTCATTCGGTTCTGAATAAAAAATCTTAATGTTAAAATGTCGTATCATGCTTCGTTTGTTTTCAGGGGGTTCTTGAAGTTCAGACTTTTAGTGCGTAACTAACATTTGCTCTTCGATATCTGTTAATAGAGATAGATGCAATTTATAGATATAATAAAACACAGTTGTATAGTTTCAAAATAATATATATGCACTACATATGTTTCACCACACTGTGGCTTCATCAGGTGGATGAATATACTAATTCAAAATATCAATTAGATCTTATATATATCAATACAAAGTACAGAACTAATCTTATTCTAAGAGGGGGTGGACATGTATGAGTTTTAAGTTTAGTAGGGGGGAGTTATTTATGTCTAGTTGGTCATTTAAAATTATACCTAATTTATTATATTTGTTAATTTCTAAACTTTCTAACATATTAAGTTTTTTACTTTTATCTAGAACATGCAAAGTTTTAAAATTAGTGTTGAATTTGTGATTATGTTCTAGGCAATGATTGGCAAAAGTTGAGTCTGTCTTCTTGTCTCTGTGGCTTCTTTCATGTTCTTTCATTCTAATATCAAATGTCCGTCCTGTTTGTCCGACATACACTTTTTTACAATCTTCGCATGTCAACTTGTAAACCCCTGAGTTTAATCTATTGTCCGTTTTATCTTTGTTGTTTTTTATAGCGTTTTGTAAGGAATTGTTGGTTTTGAATGAAATGGTCTCTTCTTTACTTGTTTTTATTAAGTTTCCTACTTTGTTTGAAATTGTACCGATGTATGTGATAGAAACATATGTAGTGCATATATATTATTTTGAATCTATACAACTGTGTTTTATTATATCTATATAATGAAGTTTCAACAAGTATCTCCTTCGTCGATTATTAATTTAGATGCAATTTAGTTTAAAGAAAAAAATTTTACTAGTATTATTTCGTAAACGATTTCTTTTTGATTTAAAAGCTTGTTTTTAACATTTATTCATTAACGTACTTCCACGAAAAACACATTTGGCAACGTTGTAGAACAATAAGTTTGTATTTCAAAGTGAGTTCAATCAAAATCATTACTGTCAAATTTTGACATTTACGAATTTACGAAGCATGGTACGACATTCTAACATTAAGTTTTTTATTCAGAACCGAACGAAGAATGTCGCTACGTGTAGCTTTTGCGACAATTTATACACACCTTGTATAAATGTACCTACCGAGTAGTAATATTGTATACATTTCTGACAAAGCCACTGTGGTGAGCGAAACAATTGTCAAGTTTTATATACATTCAACAGTAAAAATTCACCAGCGTTCTTATTTAGAAGTTAATTCTATTGATTTTTATTAAGTAAAGGCCGAATGAATCTAAAATTTGAATGGTGTTTAAAAAATTAGTTTTAAACCTCTGAATGAGGAATCAATAATTACATAATGGAAAACAAAATTTAGTAGTGGAGTATCTTGTTTATATGTGAATAATGGTATGATTTAAATCGTACTATTTTGTAAGGCTTTTTGCTCCTAAACACAAATGCATAATATCAACTAATGCCTAGCCGTTAAAAGTTATTTAATTTCATGTAATTCTGGATGATTTAATGTTTGTCAATGTCGATCGACGTTTTATATTTTAAAATGCTTCGCAATATTGATTTGATGAGCGGACATGATGGCTTTTAGCAATTTTAATTTTAATGGTTCGACGCCGAATTTGCGGCTGATAATATGACAGGTCTTTTTGCAAATGTTATTTCCGAATCGAAATTGACGTGTTTTAGAACATCGTCAAATACATTTACCGCGCTGGATGCTCAAGCTGACATTCGTATATTGATGACGGAGATGAATCCGCTACAATGCTTTTACTTAAAATAATAAAATTAATTTTCGATTTACGAAGACGTTATGTGGGATAGTTCGTTGAGTTAGTGTTTCTAGTAACATTCGTTCGGTACTTATTGTGTATCATTATAACTTAATTTTTTAATTAATGTACTACGAAGGATGTCTTTTATGATATTTTAGCTGGTGTTATTAAAGAATTCAAAATACATCTCCTACACATTTTAACATACTTGGTTAACGTCTCGTTGAAAGAGGGGATATTTCCTGATGTGTTTAAGACTCTCTCTGTTATTCCTATACACAAGAGGGATGATGCCTCTGATATGTCTAATTATAGGCCGGTGGCTTTAACATCTGTTATTTCAAAAATTCTTGAATATTGCATGCTAGATAGACTAAACTCCTTCTTAAACAAGCATGGAATCGTTACAAAGTATCAGCACGGTTTTAGAGCGGGAAAATCTACATCTACAGCATTAGTAGGGTTTTATGGTCATGTGCTCGAGCATATAGAGCATCGGCAATCACCAGTCGGCATTTTTTAATTTTTACAGAAAGCTTTCGACTGTGTTCACCACCAAAAACTAATGAGCAAGTTGCAGTCTTATGGTATCAGGGGTGTTGCTGCACAATGGTTTTCATCGTATCTGCGCGGTAGATTACAATTTGTGACTATACGATTCAGGAACTCCAATGGTCAGATCCAGCCAGTGAGGTCTCACTGCGTGCCTATGAGCGGCGGCGTGCCTCAGGGCTCTGTGCTGGGTCCTGTGTTATTCAGCATTTTTATTAACGACATCGTGCTATTTCTGTCGGATGTTTGCGTGACACTGTATGCTGATGACATATCGTTGCTAATCACACCGAGCACTAGCAGCGATGTTGGATTTCTGTCAAATAATATATTGTAAATCCTCTGTCAGTGGTTCGAGGAAAATAAGCTCACATTAAGCCTGGAAAAGACCAAATACATGTTGTTTCACACCCGCCAAAGAAACGTTGGTTTGCTGGACCTGCATATCAACGACCAGAATTTAACGGAGAGCCATGCCATTAGATTTCTTGGAGTTACTCTTCAAGATACGCTGCTGTGGACGGATCACTGCGATGGCCTTTCTAACAAAATTTCCAGCAAATCTTATGCGTTCCGCTGTTTAAGATCGCAAGTTTCGACGTCGACTTTGATGTCACTGTATTACTCGGAGATCCAGTCGCGACTTCAATATGGTGTTCTATTGTGGGGTCTATCGTCGGGTGCGCGCCGAGTGTTCTTGTCTCAGAGGGCAGTCGTGAGAAACATCGTTGGAGCCCGTTATACCGATTCATGTAGACCTATATTCCGGAGGCTTAACATATTACCTTTGCCTTGCTTGTATATCTTGGAAGCTGGTTGTCATCTTTACAGGAATGTCGAGTCATTTCAAAGAAACTCAGAAATTCATGACTACGATACCCGATCAAAAAATCAGGTGCATTATCCCAAATGTACGCTACATGTAACCAGCCTAGGTGTCAATAACATTGGCATTAAAATTTACAATCGTATTCCCAAACATATTAAAGAGATTAGGAGATACAACTCCTTTAGAGCTAAGTTTAAAGCGTTTCTGCTTCAGCAAATGTACTATTCAGTCGACGAGTTCTTGTTGTAATTTGTTTCCGTCTGTACTGTTTGGGAGCGCTGTGCCTGCCACAATTTATTACGTGGAGACGAAAATCTTTTTATTTCAAAAAATCTTTTTATGCTGATTCTCTATGCTTTTTTGATTGATTTTTATTGTATTGTTATGTATTTTGATGAATCTTTTTCATTATGAATTTGCTTCTATCTGTTTCTTTTCTTTTTAAGTAGAGTTATACCCTAGTATTATACTAATATGTTTTATAATTAACTTTAATTTAATTTTTTTTATGTAACGAGTTGTATACACATGTAAGTGTCTTAACAACAATAAACGTATTATTATTATTATTATTATTATTATTATTATTATTATTATGTTTTGCATACTGCGACATAGAGGGCACCACTAATCAAATGTCAGTACTAAAAATTAACTTCTATCTTTAGTTAGCCTAAATCCAAAGTTTTAGTCACGGGGTGCAAACTTAAATTAGCTATTGGAAAACAAGTTAATATTAGACTGTACATCAACCAGATGTCATATGGCTGCTTTGTCTAAGCATATAAAATTGAATGCGCAGGTGCAAGATGATAACGAGTTCGTGTGTTCGTCAATTTAAAAATTTTCAGATTATTTTTGAGCTTTTGTTTGTTTGTGTTGAAGTTGTTCTGCTGTTTATTGTTTGTTTATGCTGATAGTGTTTTATAATGCCGAGTTACCCGAAACGGTGTTGTGTGACAGACTCTAGTGATATGGGTAGCCGCAGACGCTGTTTTCCTAAAAACAATATTGAACTTTTTGAAGTTTGGGTAAAACGTGTCAACCATCGACGCTTTCCTAATTTAATAAGAGACTAAATTTATAACACCTATTTAATTTGTGAACAACATTTTAATTACTAAATTTGCATATTTGCATAATATATTTGCATAATATATGCATTTCGTGCTTATATTATTTGCATATTTTGTAGTAATACAGCATTTTTGATATTTTAGGTATCCGAGTTTTATTTATTTAGTAAATCAAATTTATTATGGGCATTACTAAAAATATGTCGTGGTTGTAATAAACAAACAAAAATTAAACAGCCCTCTTTAAATTAAAAATAGCATTTTATTAAGCCTCTTCCTGTTACTTTTCCGATAAGTGTCTCCAAGAATTTATTAATGCTCTTCCAATACATCCAAGCCGAGACAAAATTCCAGGAAAAGCTAATATCTTAAAACTTCTAAATAAATACAAAAAACATTTTACCAGAAAATTATGAATATATCTGTTTCTTTTCTATTCGGAGAAATTTATTCCCATATTCGAAAGTAATTTCATTTTAAACGTCATTTTACGTTGGCTTTTCGAAGTGTAAACTTGTGAGTTGTGATATATAATAGCAAAAATGCCGAAAATTCAGAACTATGGATGGAGAAAAAGTGTTTTGCGTAGCATGATGCAAGATTGTGAGTAAAATTTGAAGTTTATTTCCTCTTATTAAGTAATTAAATAAGTTTTTAATTATTCCTTTATCTTTTACTAACATTTATTTTAAACAATTTTAAAAATTTTTAAAAATTTATTTTAAAACAACCGATGATGTGATATTTTTTTTTGCAGATTACAAGTGAGAGAAAGTTCCAAGTCGACCAACATATGAAAACTCCATCTCATGCTGCAAAACTAACAAAGATGAAATTGTCGAAGAAGAGTCAGTAAACATTACCGCAATGTTTGCCATCAACTTCCAAAAAATCGGAACAAGAACAATTTAATGAAGATATGTGCCAAATGTTTGTGTCGGCAGATATTCCACTACATAAATTAAACAATTTAAATGTAAAGTTACTTTTGCAAAAGTACATCAGCAAATATAAGATTCCCGACTAGAGCACGTTAAGAAAAAAATATATTCGCTGTATCTATGCAGAAACATTGAATAACATTAAGAAGGTTGTTGCAAACGATTATCTTTATATATGCGTAGATGAAACTACTGATAGTGTTGGCCGATACATAGTTCATTTAATGATTGGTATCCTTAACGTATCGTAAAATCTTATTTAATTTCATCCATACAGTTGGAAAAGGCAAATAATTTGACGATAACAAGGTTTATACAGGAAGAACTGGCAACTTTCTTCTTACCGGAATCGATTCCAACAGAGAAAATTCTATTGTTTTTGACGGATGCTGCACCATACATGGCGAAGGCAGCTTTCAACTTGAAAATCTTTTACCCAAATTTAATTCACACAACTTGCTTGGCACACGGATTAAATTGTGTTGCAGAAGAAGTTAGAAAGCATTTTCCTTTAGTAAATACTTTAATTAGTAGTGTTAAGAATGTATTTTAACATTACGAGTTCAGTTTTACAAGACAACATCTACCCGGTGTTCCGCTTCCTCCTCAACCAGTAATCACACGATGGGTAACGTGGTTGGAGGCTGCTATTTTTCATGCAAATCATTATGAAGGAATAAAGACAATTATTATGGATCTTGATAGGGATGCCCAATCTGTGATAGACGCTCAAAAGGGGTATTCGAGTAAAGAAATACCTCAACAGTTGGCGTTTATTAAAGCCAATTACAGTTTTATTTCCACTTCTATATTGCAGTTGGAAAATTTAGTTTTATTTCCACTTCTATATTGCAGTTGGAAAAATAATTTAGGTTGCTAATCGAGAGCTTTGAAGTAATAAACAAATTTGAAGTTATGTTTTGATGTTAAAGGAGGAGTGGGACAGTATGAAAAAATTTTAAGTGTAATAGGAAAAATTGAGGGTTTTAAAAAGCTAAAGGACATTGCTAAAATCCTGTGTGGTGATTCAGTAGAAAATATTGAGTTGACAATAGATGATATTTCTAATTTCAAATATACTCCTATACGTAGAACGAACCTTTTCAATATATAAATACATGTTTTCAGACAAGCGTCACAATTTTTCTGTTGAAAACTGAGAAATATGTGATTGTAAATTGTTTTCATTGTTAAGTATGTTGTAAAATGTTCCAAATAAACTTGTTGTAAACATAATAGAATATTTTTTTCTACAGTATTCTATTTTCGGCTTTTTTATATGAAATATTTATAAATATTTTATATAAGAAGCCGAAAAACTCGAAGAGTTTATCAATTGATATACTAAATGAACGCCCAAGAAATTGTCTAAATATATATATATATATATATATATATATATATATATATATATATATATATATATATATATATATAATTGAAACGAAATTATCGACCGTGATATATTATAAAAAATTAATTTAAATTCGCTTACCCGAATTTAAATTAATTATATATATATATATATATATATAATATTTTCGTGACCTTGGTATGATATGGTAAACTTAATAAGTCGGCGATTAAAGGTCTGGTTTATTACTTCAAAGTATATATATTTAAAACAATCCTACATGTTTCGGCAATGATGCCTTTGTCAAGGATATAAATAAATAATAAATAAATAAATAATAATAAACCAGACCTTTAACCGCCGACTTATTAAGTTTACTATATATATATATATATATATATATATATATATATATATATATATATATATATGTATATAAGATTAAATTAGTTGGCAGTTTAAGGTCTGTTTTACTTTGATATGTATATATTTAAAACAATTTTACATGTTTCGGCACATAGTGCCTTTTTCAAAGAAATTTAAAATATGCAAAATAATAAAATTATATATGAATACTTATTTACTTTTGCAAGTTGTTGTGTATGGTATGGTATTGTATGACTTACAATTTGATTTTGATTTGTTGGTTTTTCTCCCTTCTTTTCTCATATATATATATATATATATAGTAAACTTAATCAGTCGGCGATTAAAGGTCTGGTTTATTACTTCAAAGTATATATATTTAAAACAACCGTACATGTTTCAGCATTGATGCCTTTATCAAGGATATCAAAAATATAGATGACAGAATATAAATGTCAAATAGTTGAGTTGCTATGGTTTAAATTATTCAAAGATACATTCCAATAATAATAATAAATCATGCCTTAGTATTCCAAAAAATAGATAGCAAGGTGTGAACATATGTGTTGTTCGCTGCTAGCAGCTTGTGTCTCTTTCTGGGTATGAACTTGTGTGTTGGTTGCTGTTGGCAGCTTGCGTCTCTCTCTAGGTGTGTGGTTTTGTATTTGTGTGAGGGCGTAAGTTTAGGGTTTTGTATGTTGGCGCGCTCCGCCATTGTTATATATATATATATATATATATATATATATATATATATATATATATATAACAATTGATCAATTATTGGAGTTTTTCGGCTTTTATATTAAATATTTACAAATATCAAGTTAGTATGTATGTAATTGCAAAGTAAGGGGGGATATAAACATTGCTGTCTACAAATTACAAAGCAAATCACACGAAATTTTTAATTGAAAAAATTGTCTATGTTGGGACTCGAACCCAAGTCTACAGTTTGCCGGACTGTCGGTTTTACCACTCACTCACAATAGATTTGCTTTGTAATTTGTAGACAGCAATGTTCACATCCCCCCTTACTTTGCAATTACATAACTTGATATTTATAAATATTTAATATAAAAGCCGAAAAACTCCAATAATTTATCAATTGTTATACATATTTAATAAACAGCTAAGAAATTATCTAAACACTTATATATATATATATATATATATATATATATATATACAGTGTGGTCATAAAGTTTGGAACCAAGCTTATAACCGCATTATTTTACATTTTTAAGAAAAGCGCTCGGACAGGTAAATTTTCATTTTTAAAACGCCATCTTTTGACATACAATTTTTTTCTATGACGTCATTGGTTTTCGAGTGATGACGTTATCAACGTTATCGGCTAATGATGCCTTTCTCAAGGAATACAAAATATATTTTATATTCCTTGAGAAAGGCATCATTAGCCGAAACATGTACATGTAGGATTGTTTTAAATATATAGTTTTTGAAGTAAAACCAGACCTTAAATCGCCTACAATTTGAATTTACTATATATATATATATATATATATATACTTATGTAAAAATTCTAAAAATCTAAATTAACAATTGTATGTTCTTCATTTTCAAGTACTTTTTCGTAATTTTTAATTAAAAATTTAAAAGGTATAAAAAATCAATATATCGAAGTGGTGTATACCAATGTATTCTAGAAGATATAATTCTCGTTCACTACAATATTTACTTTTTGCGTGAAACATTTAACTTTTATATTTCACTTGATGCATATTTAAACATCCTTACATTAATTCAAGTTTCACAGATAAAAGTAGTGGAAATTTACAATAAAATGTTTTTATTTGTGTAGATCGTCGCATCGTATAATATATTTACTGGAAAATGATGAAGACAAACTTCGCTTCTCTCGACTAAAGGAAAAATACAAGCGTCCTTTTTTTTTGTAAATTGCATTACCCAAGCTCGAATAACTGGTAGTGCCGAATGAAGTAAACTAAGTTAACGTGCAGTCCTTGGGCTGGTAACCCTATAGGAGCAGCTCCATCTAATGTGCTTCAGACCCACGCTCGGGTCCTGAGACTTCTCTAATCCCCTCAGGAGATATTAGTGCGTCTTGTTACAGAAACCAAAACAAGCTCGACTTCATTGCCGGATTCCTAGATTGAGTCAACGGTATAAAAATCGATCTTTTGTCCCAACGGCACGTTTGCATTGGCTCCGAGCATTCTTGATTTCTCATTTCTTGCTTTGACTAAGGGGTTAAGGAGTGTTAAACATTAGCTTTGAAATTTATCGAATTAATGTTCTACGTAAACAGGCGAATTATCTTCGGCGAGTTCGAAATAAATTAGAAAATCCAAGAATAAGTTCTGAAAATAAACTTTCAATTTTACGTTTACAAAAATCTTTTATACAGTTCAAATGTTTTTCTTTTTTATTTCACTTAATTTCTACAAATATATGTTCATGAAATAGATATATAAGATATATATATTATAGAATTTTTCTTTCCTATTGGTTAATTATAAATGAAATTGATATTAAATGGGTACTTACTATACAGGGTCCGGCAACGAAGCGGGGACGGAAGATTACACGCGTATTTGAAAGTTAATCAAATATTTAGTCATCGGATATCCTTCCGTACCATCAAACGCACGTTTTAAAAATATTTTGTTTTATACAGGGTGTTCCAGATGGAAATGCCAGACTAAAGTTGCATTTTCTTAAATGGAACACCCTGTATATTAATAGATAAAATTATCCGAGCTTGAAAGCTGGTTACATCGATATAATGTTGTATGGGTCTAAAGTTGATAGTTTCTGTGTAAATAATTATTTTACTTGATAAATTGATACATTTCAGTAGGCTATTCTGCATAAGGAAAATCAAAAGATCCGAAACCAATAGAATAGAATATTTTCTACTAGTATGCACTTTCGTTGCTACATGAAATAAATTCTGCAACTGCTCGCGTTATACAGGGTGTTCACAATTTCGCAAAATCGAAAAAATCTCGTAATTTTTAAGTTAAGTAATTTTAGAGTTGAATTAATGAAAAATGCTTGTATTTTTAGTAGCTAATTTGCGCTTTTAAACCTTCTGTAAGATCGGATATTCAACAAATTATCCATAAATGGTCTATAACAAGAAGAAACCCCATTAAGTACAAGAAACAGTTGATTTTCACTCAGCGGTGAAAGCAAGCATTAAATTAATATAAAGTAATATAGCATTTTCAATAGATTCACTGCCGATTAAGTTATCTGGTGTCAGTTTAATAAAAAATTTGCACTAATTAATTTGTATTTTAAAGAATTTTGTAAAACCAACTATTTTACGAATACCTAATATGAAACAATACATACCTAATTAGCTTAACATAAATCGAAATCATGTAGGAAAGAATCAAGTACGAGTAGTATTAAAAATTTGCACTACTTTAAATAAATACTAATTATTAACCACAACATCAAATTTAATTAACAAAAGTAGTAGCACAGTAAATAAAAATAAAGTAAATGTAAATAGTAAATGCAAATAAATCAAAAAAAACTTTCAAATGTCCTTACATGTCTCTCAATACATAAATGAAGCCGCCTGGTGAAATTCTGTTGAACATGCTGTAATGTTTCTTGGCGAACATTTCTAAAGCGTTCCATTATATTTTGCCTTGTTGTAGGAACTTCCACATAAACTTCTTAAAATTCTTCGTACGCTCCTATCTTCAATAGCTGATACCTTTGAAATATCGTCTATACTTATATGTGGATTTTCCTGTATTGTTAATAATACGGCCAATTCGCTTTTTTCATTGATTACCGGCTTATTTATTTTTCTCTTCTTGTAGGTTACACTACCAGTTTCTGTAAATATCTCTAATAACCTTTCAAATGCTTCCGGTCTTGTCTTTCTTTCAAGATTTGGAAATCTCTCTGCATATACTCTACTTGCTAGGAGACAATTTCTTGTACACTCCCCAAGAATAAATATCATATTCACCATTTCTTGAATACTAAAATTTGTCATTATAGCAATTTCTTTTAAAGATTGAACGAAATACTGTGTAAGATGGAACGAAATTTTTGACAACTTGGTTATTAAGTATACAAGCTTAAAACTGACACCAGATAACTTGATCAGCAGTGAATCTATTGAAAATGCTATATTACTTTATATTCATTTAATATTTGCTTTCACCGCTGAGTGAAAATCAACTGTTTCTCGTACTTAATGGGATTTCTTCTTGTTATATACCATTTATGGATAATTTGTTGAATATCCGATCTTGCAGAAGGTTTAAAAGCGCAAATTAGCTACTAAAAATACAAGCATTTTTCATTAATTCAACTCTAAAAATAAATAATTAGCAAATGATCCATCCTGGGTGCATCAAATGAGGTATAAATAGAAAGCGTAGTAAAAGGGCTTTTCAATGAGCTAAAAATATACAGGGTGTTCCATTTAAAAATTACGAGATTTCTTCGATTTTGCGAAATTGTGAACACCCTGTATAACGCGAGCAGTTGCAGAATTTATTTCATGTAGCAACGAAAGTGCATACTAGTAGAAAATATTCTATTCTATTGGTTTCGGATCTTTTGATTTTCCTTATGCAGAATAGCCTACTGAAATGTATCAATTTATCAAGTAAAATAATTATTTACACAGAAACTATCAACTTTAGACCCATACAACATTATATCGATGTAACTAGCTTTCAAGCGCGGATTATTTTGTCTATTAATATACAGGGTGTTCCATTTAAAAAAATGCAACTTTAGTCTGGCATTTCCATCTGGAACACCCTGTATAAAACAAAATATTTTTAAAACGTGCGTTTGATGGTACGGAAGGATATCCGATAACTAAATATTTGACTAACTTTCAAATACGCGTGTAATCTTCCGTCCCCGCTTCGTTGCCGGACCCTGTATATATATAATTTGGGTTAATTTTGCTACGTAACGTTTTGAAACTATATTTTCTCCTGATAAAATATTTACACGTTAGCCATACCCAGTAAAATATGGAAATGTATTTACATTAGCAATTAACAATTCCAAAGCAGTTTGATAGAAAGAAGATACTAATTAAATGCATATCTTATTTATATTTACACAAGCCAACTATCGTAAAACGTGAAAAGTGCATCCCTATTAAACATGTTTAATAGGAAAAACACAAACTTAGATTGTAATGATTCGATGTCAGGGCATTCTGTGGACACGAAAATGCTTAAAACCGAAAATGCATACCTTCTAAGACGGACTCATGAAGCGATAAGGGATACAAAAGCCAGATGTGGCAAAAAAGATATGTATATATTTATATATGTAATTATGTAACGTTTTGAAAGGAATTAAATACGAGGACTAGACACACAAATAGGCCAGAAAATATAAAAAAAAAAATATTTATAAAATATGAAAATAATTTAATTTTAATGTACTTTATGAGACCTTATGAGACCATTGTAAAGCATTGATGAACGTAGATGTGCGTTCTTTGGTATTGAGATTGATAATAATTTTAATAAAATTCTTTGAAAAGGCAGTAATTGCCGAAACATGTAAGACTTAAATTATTTTAGGTACATACATATTGAAGTAAAACAGACCTCAAATCGCCGACTAACTAAATCGCATATAACATACAAATGTCAAGAAATCTCTCTCTCTCTCCCTCTGATCATTTTTATAATCGCACAGTGGCGTGACAAGTTTTTTTTAATATCTCTAATTTTTTTCTTCTCCCTTATGAGAGGAGAAAATATTTTGGATTTATATTCTATATAATTACATCTTTCCATTTTTCATAGGCTGCCTTTTTATTTCAAGGAAACCTGTGTACAAGAATAGAGGATTAAAATATCTTCGCTTGTTATGGTAATTGACCTATTCCAATAATTTCAACAATCGTAATAGATATAGTGAAAGATTTTAATTGAGAGTACTATTCACATTAATGTATTTCTGAATTATCACAAAAACAAATTACATTTCTGTATATGTAAGTATATACACCTAGTAATACTCCCTAATACTTTTAATAATTAATTTCAAAATTAAAAAGTGTTATACAAAAACGCTTACCCAATCCTTATAAATTTCACCAACGTACTGTTCCAGACAGGTACTGTTCATTGCAGAGTTTGTTTTGAGGGAATTGTAAATATTAGACTACACAGTTTAATTACATCTGACGATAAACGAAGTCCATTTTACGTGTCTTTGACTTGCAGAACAGTTCTATCACTTTTTCATTAAAGTTTGGGAAATCATTTATACATTCTTTTTCACAAGATAACATAGTAAGGGCATTTAATCTCTCTTCTTTCATTGTATTTCTCAGGAAAGTTTTTATTCTCTTCAGCCGTGAAAACTGGCGTTCCGCTTCGGACGTTGTCATTGGGATTGTAATGACAATTTTTAAACGCGTAACAACTTCATTAAAGGTGTCGCTTAATCCATCCAGCAGAAGACCTAGCAGACCTACAACATCGACTTCTATATTTTGCCTAAATTCTTCTCTAGAATATTGAACGCTTAATTCAGTTCGTAGTCTGCTTTCATTGAGGCATGGATAAAATTTTACTGCTTCTTTAAGGCAATCTTCCGGAAATTTTTTTTGAAAAGAGGAGAACTGTTTAAGAGAAATTAAGTTTGCTAATATTAAGTGCCCTGTATACCGAAATCTAGTTTTTATTTCTAACAAAATAATATTGCACACTTCAATAGTTTCCCTCCTTCTTTGACTATCATAAGTTACTCTTCGCCGCTTTCATGGTCGAGGAGTCAGTTCTGGGTCATTTTGTTTAACCAACTGATTATCTGTGTCAGCGATTTCGGTTCGAATTTTTCCAATAGCACGTTCAAAATTATCTAAATTATTCTTGATTTTTAATGCATCTGTATTGACATTTTGTAATTGATTAAAGATATGTCCACATGTGGCATAGTTTTATGAAAGAAAGTTAACCAATAGATAAAATTTTCCTCCTCTAAAATTCGCAAATTGGCACTAGCTTGATGAATGGTAGTTTGTAAACTAGCTTCTCCCTCGATTTATTCTAGAGCTTCAATTATTTCTTCTCGGTGCTAATATATTGTATTCACTATCCTAGGATTGAAGTTCCATCTTATTTTTGAAGAACGAGGTAAGCTTTTTCACTGAAGGAATTCTTCCAATCTTGCAGCTCGTTGTGGTGAAGTGGAGAAAAATGTACATAACCCCGTCAGATTGGCAAAAAAAATCCTGCAATTACTACTGCTCGATGTAGCATGTGACATAATGAGATTTGCCTGATGTGCATAACAATGTACAAAATTAGCCCTTGGATACTGGTCTTGGACATGTCTTTGCACGCCGATAATAGCACCACGCATGACTGCTGCCCCATCATAGCTCTGTGCAATCAGTTTTTCTGGCCATCAACAAGCAAACTAATTTCGTTAAGGATGGAGGCAGACAAAGAATTAGCATCATGTCCACTAGGCAGAAGAAATTTCCAAAATCATTCGACCGGTCTCGCGTTCACAATATATCTTAAAACAACCACTAACTGAAACTGATTGGACACATCTGTGGTTTCATGAGCTATCACAGATATGAAGTCGGTTGCTTTAATTTCACTGGCAACTTGTTCATGATACACGTTCAACATTGCATCAAGCAGCTCATTCTGTATCGTTTTTGATAATCCCTTAAAAACCGGTGCTGCTTCGATGTGATCTCTGAGCGATTTAACCAATTCTGCCGTAAAATTTATCAATTCCCGAAAAATGCCCTTGTTATTCGACGTTTGCTGTTCATCATGACCCCGAGGTGCCAGTTTAAACGCGCCACAAAATCTAATGCAATTATTATTAAATTTAACACATGCCTATTTTTTGTTACCTTTTCATTGTGTTGAATTGCTTTTCTATATAATGAATATAAAACATTCTGAATGTTATTTTTTCCTAACATTCTTAGATTAAATATATTTTTCAAATGCCCTTCGGAATTTTCATGTTTACTAATTTTAGCACTAAGATGAATTAAGTCTCTTATTCCGTTCTTTGACCAAGACGGTTCACCACCAAACAAAAGACACGGAAAACAAAACAAAGTATTTTTAATTTCACACCCACAAATCCAGTCATTTTTCTGATAAATATTCATTTTGAATTTTCTTATAACGTCATTACCTTTAACAGATTGCTTATTTTCTAAACATAATTGAGGCATCGGCCTTTTAAGATTTTTTACTGCGATTTTTTCATTATACGTAAAATGCGAAAACGCGTTGTTTTATAAAAAAGACACGGAGTTCATCGCAATAACGCCCTAGAGCAGGGTTTAGTTGCTCCAACGGTATGTATTATACGACATTGAAGTACGGCAAAATACAGTTCTCCCCACCATCAATGTAATGTTAATGCCTTAACAGAGCAACAGTTGGGCTTTGCTCAGTATATCTGTGACGACGCTCGGTGTATGTGCGTTGTTAGCGTGCCACGTTCCTCGTCAATAACTATGCATACATAATATACATAATAAATAAATATTTTCAATTAGTCGCCGCTTGGTTTGTTTTGTTTCATAATTTCAGGGGGTGCAATTGCTCACTTGCTCTCATTAAAGAGCCGCCACTGCGTGGTAAACCGTCTGGTTCCTAAGCACTGAGTAAACAGACGGCAATTAAATCATTATCCAAATACTTAGGCGTTTATTACAATTTCAAAAATACTATACCATAGTATTAATCAATACAAATCTTATATAAGCTACACAAATTACAACGCGTTATCCTGAAACTATAAATTCACCTATTCGGAATAGTTTTATTCGAAAAGTGTTATAAATTGATTTCACCTTTACCCCATAACATAGTGTATTGTAATAATAGTAGCGAACTATTTAAAGAAATATGTAAAATAATGTCGTCTTTGTCGGACGGGGATGATTACCATAGAAATAGCGTGTTTTGTAAAGTCGTTTCTTGTGGACACAAAGGGAAATACCGGCTTGAATTTGATGTTTGGAGAAAAACTTTGCGTCGCCTTTGAAAAACGAAATACAGTTATCTTTGGACTAGAAAACTTCCACCTTTGTTGTCAGTATCGTGTTTCCACGATAAGTACCGCCGTTGATAAATATAGTAGTACACTCAATAAAGTTAAGGTACGGCGTAAATATCACACGAAATTTATGGTAAAACCAGCCAAATCTTTAACTTTATTGCTATACCGAGTTATATTACTTCGAGAAATACAGTTACTTCATTGTGCATTTGTATTATTGGGTGCCAAAATGATAGGTAATCTATATAAAACATTTTTCATTTATTTATTTATATCGTATGAGAACCGATGTTGAAAAAAATAGCTATTTGTATATAAATCACCTTTATGACACAAAAATTGTCATACAAATAATGTATAGACTAATATCTAAATTTTTCAACCAGTCCATTTCTGCAGGAGTTGCCTTGCTCACTTCGTGGATGCCACTAGTGAAACTTCGTCTAGGACAGTCGTTTACTATGTGGGTCATAGCTTGATTCGCATTTAGAATTTGTTCCGTATTTAATTTGATTGAAGAGCACCAATTTGTGACACGATCCAGTTTCTCTTGAAGAAGGACAGTATCTTGAGCACCTTCAATTCGATGAAAAATTTTTAAATCGTCCGCATAAGTCAAAACACGACAATTAATAGAGCTTATTAAATGATTAACAAAGATGTTAAATAAAAAGGGTCCAAGATTGGAACCTAGGGCACACCCGAAGTAGAAAGGTACGTTCTAGATTTGTAGCCATTATAGTATACAAAATTCCTTCTATCAGTAAGGTAAGACTTGGGGAGCATTATTAGTGAGTTGCTGAAGCCGAACAAACTCATTTTACCCAGGAGAGCAGTATGGTCAATGATATCGAAGGCACGAGAAAAGTCAGTTTAAATGACGTCCATCTGCTCTCCTCTGCCAAGTGTTTCACATACAGCCTGAGATAAAAGGGCAAGGTTTGAAGTGGTAGACCTTTTAGGCATAAAACCATGTTGATTTGGAGACAGGAATGATTTGATGTTAGAGTAAATATGGTCATATGGTATAGCCTCATACACCTTTGCAAAGTTGGGTAGGATTGATATGGGCCTGTAATTATTAACATCAGAGTTATCTCCTTTTTTGTGTACAGGAGATATACTGGCGACTTTCCAGATAACAGGGAAGGCAGATGTTTGCAGCGATAAATTAAATGTCCTGCAAAGAGGCTTAGCAAATATTGATGCACAATCACGAAGAAGGAAGCTGGGAATGCCCGGAGGTGAAAGTATTCTTTAGTTTTTTTAGTTGATTCAGTACATCATCATATACAACACTCCGAATATTCAATGATGGCAAATTTGTATGCAGTTCTTGAATGTCACCACTGCTAGCACCTGGAAAGAATGCATCAGAGAAAGCTGATGCAAAACAATCCGCTGAGGGTCGTCGAATTCAGAATCGCCGTTATAGAGTTTACCAGGAATTCTAGAGCTAACCACGTTTGGATCTTACAAAGCTCCAGGTTTGTCCAGAAGGGAATGCTGAATACAGTCAATATAATTTTGATAGGCCGTAGCTATATTGTCCTTAAGAATTCTTCGCACACGCTGAAATTCACGTTTGAAAATATCATCCCCATTCCGCTTCCATCTTCGATCCAATAATTCTGTCATAGATGGTGTAAACCACGGAGGTAAACGTTGCTTCTTACTATTGTGGCAGGTATTAGAAATACAAGAATCCATCACGGAGTATATTACACAGTAGAACATATCAATAGCCGTATCAACATCCAAAACGGCATCAAGGAAGGACCAATCAACGGAGAGTAATTCAGAATAAAACTTTTGAGAATTTGCCTTCCTGGGAAGCTAATTGGAGTAGATAGCGAATGCAATAATAAATCAACTGCGAGCGCAGGATGATGTAAATCAACTGGAGCCAGTGGCACTGACTCATGTAATATATTCAGCTATAATTAATATTAGATAGGAAGATGGCAACTTTTTTCCCGAAAACGTATTTAGAGTTTATGAATTTTTGTTGTGGTAGGGATCACATGCGTATGCGAGAATGGGACACTTCATTTGCAGACAGAGATCATTCACACACAAAACAAACAGCAAGGGGTCCAAATTTGATCACTGAAAACACCAGAGACCCGTTGGTGTAGAATTCATTGTATGTCACGTAACAGTTTCTTTGAACTAGATAAGACTAAGCAAAAGATACGACTTAGTAAAACGTCATGAAATAAAACAAACGGAATAGCAATAAAAAGGAAATCTAGAGAGAAAACTGAGAAGAACATTTTACAAAAAGAAAATAAACATTTTTGCGTAAGTAAAAGTGTTTGAATTTACTTTCATTAGAATACTTTGTTTTTAAATACTCGTAGTAAATATATTGTAGAAAGTAAAACTATGTTAAATCTAATAAAATAATTTTCCTTTTGATAATAAATATTCTTATATACAAACGTAACTTCCATGGATAAAATGTAAATTTATACTTGGGTTTATTATGAAGTCGTCCACCTTAAATATACTGTTTATGCAGTATTCATAATGTTATCTAATTATAAAGTCCATAATTCTGAATACTCCAAATAAGAAGTCTTTCCTTTTATTTGACATCAAACACGACCAGCCTTTCGTTTCAAAAGAAGTTACATTGCAAAAGGAGTCATGTATTATTAAAAAGAATACAGCATAGCGATCCTTTATAGCGAAATCAGATTTTGAATCTTCTAACAGGAACATCTTTATGTAATAATTCTGTGTATCTCACGAATCGAGATTTTGTTTGAGATTTTCTACATTTTAATATTCTCGAGAAATGCATTTGTTTATTTTTTTGCCGTGAAACATATACATTCACCGGCACAATTAACCGCCCACCTTTTGAAATTACTAATATCCAACATTTTCTTATTTTTGTAGCCTTCCTTATTAAATATGGAAATAAGTAAAATTTAGTCAATTAAGCACGTATGTCTGACTCTGTCACGTACTCAATACAGAAAATATAACATCAAGAAAATTAAAACGATCTTAACAGACAATAATTATCCACCACAACTTATAGAACAAACGATTAACAAAGAATCCACCAAATATACAACATTGCAGGTATCAATAACAATAAATAATGAAACAATAAACATCACGATTCCAAGATATGTTCCACGATTATCAGAAAAAATAAGATATACTTTAAAAAATATTATATAGCTACAACATGTAAACTTAACAATACTAATAAACATCTATTTTTAAAACTAAAACCTAAACTAGAAAAATCGAGAAACACATGTCATCTATAAAATACCATGTCGCGATTGCGATAGTTACTACATAGGCCAAACTGCACAATATTTATACAAAATAATACAAGCCCACAAATATTCCAAAACTGACAAAACTCTTTTATTTACACACAAACTGCAACGCGATCACCATTTCGATGTTGAAAACACAGATAATCGATGAAAAACAACAGAATGAAAAGAGATATTAAAGAAATTATTAATATTAAACAAGAAAAAAACTAAATTAACAATAAAAATGACATCTAAAATCTATGCAGTATATACTATAACTTAATAATATAAACTAACGATCTGCAATTTACCATTACGTATATGTACAAGTGTCCCGTATCAAATTCTTCTTCAAATGTTCAAATTTTAGGAGTGTGAAGTAAACTTCATTTCAAGCAACAAAGACACAAAGCTTGTATATCCATTTTTACTTGTTTCAAAGTTACATATCTATGAATGTGATTGTCAGATCATGAAAAAAATCCTAATATCCATGTAAAAATCCATGTAATCCTAAAGTCAATAAAAACTGATTTTATTTAAAAAAGTTCAATTAATAATATTTTCGAAATGTCCACCTCCTTGTTGAATGCAGGCTTGTGTCCGTAAGCCAACGGAAGAAGTACTTATCCGAATTACATACTTTTTTTGTCGGATTTGCTCGGCAGCCAGGTGAATACGATCCAACAACTCTTCTCTTGTGTTCGAAACCTGCGCGTAGACTAAATTTTGCATGTACCCCCATAAGTAAAAGTTAAGAGGATTAAGATCGGGTGATCTGGGTGGCCATGCAACAGGACCACCTCGACCAATCCGTCTTGGATAATTTACGTTAATCCATGTGAAACCACATGTCTCGTCGAACATTCTGTGGGACATCCTCTAAAAGATCTGGCAGTTCGTCAATAAGAAATTGAAGGTAATTGTCCGCATTTAACCTCCCAGAAAGAACGGCAGGACCATTCAACAAGTCATCGATCAGGGCCGCCCAAACTTTAATAGAAAATTCATTTTGAAATTTAGATGGGCGTATAGTTTTGTGATTTTCTGATGACCCCCTGTGCAGGTTTCTCAGATTTGTAACACCACTTCTCGTGAACGTGGATTCATCTGTCCAGAGGACTGTTCTGCAGAAATTAAAATGAAGCCGTGACTGTCTTAATATCCAGGTAGAATAAACTAGACGAGCATAGTTATCTGCCTCAAGCAAACCGTGTCCCCTGCGATAGTGATATGGATATAAGTCCTCACGTTTAGAATTTGCTAAACTGTCGTTCGTGGCACTCCTAGTTGTGTAGCGTTTCGACGTACACTGAGAGTTGGATCCCTTGTAACAATAGCTACTGCTTCTTCCTCTAAGTCTGCTGGCAAATTTACTCCTCGGTCGAAAAAATAATCACGCAGCCCGCATTCCCGAAATTGTCTGTTTACTTCCAGAAACTTTCTGTAATGGGTAATGCGCCTATCGGGAAACCGATGTCGGTTATTCAATAAGTGCTTGACGTGCTCTGCCGTTACAGTAGCCATACACAAAATGCATGTCAGCATACTCTTGAGAAGAAAATCGGTAAGGCATTTTGAATAAAGAAAACGTGTCCACTCACTAATAAGCTTTTGTATGAACTGAAACGTAATGTAATCCTTTATTAAAAAATGCAATGTTAACAGTCATCTGAACATTTGTTTATTGTTTGATATTCATGGTTCAGCACTTACGAAACAAGTAAGAACCTTCTTTATCATAAATCAATTTCCAGTACTCTTTTTTGTAGATCTCCAAGAAATTACTGTATGCACTACGACACGTGTTTATTTATTTTAGGATAATATTTTATCATGCGACGTTAACAATCACAGGCCTGTTATTGAATCGTATAAGTTTTTTTTAAATAAAATCAGTTTGTATTGACTTTAGGATTACATTTTGTCATGATTTGACAATCGCATTCATAGATCTGTAACTTTGAAACAAATAAAAATGGATATGCAAGTTTTGCGTTTTTGTTACTTGAAATAAAGTCTACTTTACACTCCTAAAATTTGAGAATAACGATACGGGACAGCTTGTATATATATATATATATATATTGTATTCTCTTGATAAAGGCGTACTGCCGAAACATGTAGAGTTTTTTAAATATATATATTTTGAAGTAATATACAGACCTTTAATCGCCTACTGATTAGGTTTACCATATCATACCAAGGTCACGAAGTTATTATATATATATATATATATATATATATATATATATATATATATTAATATGTAGCTGAATAGGCTAATAAATAAAATAGAACCAAATGACAAAATACAGTGAAGCTGTAATGTAAAATCAAGCTAAATAATAAAATATATTGGATTCTGCCTAATAATGGTACTTATAATTGCCCCTAAGTTGGGCTGACAAATTGAAGTGAAAATAAAGGTCCTTATAATAAATACAAAATTTAATGATTAAATTAAAATTAAATTAAATTAAATTAAATTAAATTAATTATAAATATCTATTTAAATATGGTTTCCAATATTACATATAGATGGAGTTGTTTAGAATATTATATCTGTTACATGCGTATAATTCAAACGATAAATAATCGTTTAATAACGAAGTATACTTAACCTCAACAGCTTTACAGGTAAATAACTTCTTATTATATATTATCTGGTAGGCTTAAATTTGTGTTAAATGTCCGGCTTATAAGAACAATGAGACTCTTTTTGTTGTGCATTTAAAAAATACACGTAAAATGTAGGTTCGGTGGTTCAAATAGAATACGTACAAACTAAGCTAGTGAACAACACAGTATATAATGGTATTTTTATACATGCAAATACTACTAAATGAAACGAGTGAGTTAAGGAATAATGTAAATGCTTAAATGGAAGTGTTAATTAACAGGTAAGTGTTAGAAATAATAAAATATGGATTAATCAAAATGAATCATGTCACGTGATCAGTAAAAATAAATAGTTTTAGGTTAAGTGACGATATTATCTGATAGCGTGTGAAAATCAATCTATTTAATTAAACTTTGAAAACAAGATTCAGAAGAACTGTACTTTTCTGTAACTTTAAATGTATTCTAATATTTTAAATGAACATATAACACATACATTGGACAATATCTACGATTGTGTTTTTTTTATTATATAAAAAATGAAATTGATTAAAAAAATTCAAAATTCTTGGATATAAATAAATAATACTCAAGTCTGGATACGTGTGGATTCAGGAGGTTCGGTTTTAGTCTGCAATTTCAAAGTTCGGGAGACAGGACTTGGGCTTCGGACAAAATCCAGGTAGCGTTCCCTTAGCTTGGGTTAGCGTGTACAGCGACTCCGGGAAAATTTCAAAGTCGTTTAAAAACGGACACGATGGTTTTTAGAATTTGTTAACTTCGTCGAAAGTTGCTTGGTAAGTTTAGAATACTTTGGATATACTTGTGGAATTGATTTAACACTTTATTTTACAATTTTTATTAAATTTCAGAGTAGCACTTTCAAATACGTCGACTTGTTCGTTGAATTTCAACCAAGATGACGCCAACTATCCTTTTTTTTTAATGCTGGCTTCTCATTCGTTCTTCTTGTATGTATTTATTTAATCTCGTTGTAATTTTATGCAAAGGTAATAAATTATACACACTAATCGTCATGATATTTTACAAAATTATGAATTTAATTTTTAATATATAAATTATTATACTTTGAATGTTCAATGATTCATATCTATGCTTGTTTCTAATAGGGATATTTCCCGTTGTATTATATTCAAATTAGTACAGTTTTACATAAGGTATGTGTGCTATTTATTATCAATCAATTAAGTTAAAAATCTTCGGTACAATAAAATATAGATGAAAAATGACTAAAGAAAATGAGTACATGTAAATAAATAAATATAAGATATAACTTTGAGTAATTAAAAACGCGAAATTAACTTTATTGATATGACAGGTGAAAAATGCAGTTCCAAATATTTCTTAATTTCTAATATTAACATACTAATGTTAACGATCTGTATTTCATGAATCCCAGGAATTCTTATGTGTAGGCTTGACCTACCACAACATATATATATATATATATATATATATATATATAATATCTTCGTGACCTTGGTATGCTAAGGTAAACTTAATAAGTCGGCGATTAAAGGTCTAGTTCATTACTTCAAAGTATATATATTTAAAATAACTCTACATGTTTCGGCAATGATGCCTTTGTCAAAACATAAATGACAGAATATTCTATCATTTATGTTTTGTATTCTCTTGACAAAGGCATCATTGCCGAAACATGTAGAGTTATTTTAAATATATATACTTTGAAGTAATGAACTAGACCTTTAATCGCCGACTTATTAAGTTTACCTTATATATATATATATATATATATATATATTCTATTTGCCTAACTTTACATGTGAGTTTGGTTTTCATGATCCAAAACTAAACTTTTTTTATCGTCTATGGAATCCTCAGATCTGCATCAATTTAACAATGGTCTTAATACAAATAATAGAACACTTGACTTGATTCTGTCTAACTTTGGGTATTACGTAGAGGTTTCACACGATTCCTTGTCACTTATGGTGAGGATATTCATCATCCTGCTCTGGACATGACTATACCTAATTTGAAGCCTTCTAAACAAACTATATTCGCTTCCAACAGCAATATTAGCTACATTTTTCGCAAAACTTATTACCATCAAATCTAGCTAGCAATAGCAACTCTAATTATGGTTTACCGTGGTGTAACGGACCATGTAAAATGAAATATAGCATACTGTATAGGATGCTATGGGCAAAATTAGTAATCTTTCGTAATTACCGATGTTAAAAACAACAAATAATTATAACCATTCATGTAATTCTAATGAAAATGCAGAGGATAAATGTTTCTTTGACAATATTATTTATAAATAATTTATTATTATAATTAAAATTAATCAAAAATATCACAAAACTGAAAGGCCTATAAGCATTATATATAAGTGGTACAATATGAAACAGACATGTAAATAATCTACAGATATGTAGATTATTTACATGTCTGCTTTATACGTGCATAACGTATTGTCATACATAAACACAAGCTTTTTGTATATTTACCGCCATCTGGCACGTTGTTAATGGACCACACCGACATACGTATTTTTTTGTTCTTGTAATAGCATAGCTATTCGAACAAAAGGTCGCCTTCCGACATAGTCTTTTTCGTTCCGTAAGATGTCACTTATTAAATAGTGTCACCTTATAAGACGAAACTTGCTTTATCTTTGTTGGGTGATTTCAGTAAAATGTAAATACAGATACAAATCATTTGTTTAATTAATTTGTATCAATGTGTATGCATTGCTTCACTAGCTTGACTGAAGACGCCTAGATGGCAGAAACATATGTCTTAAGCAGAAGTAAATGCTGAAAATACGAGGTGTATTGTCCATGTGTACAGTTACAGATATGTATATTATTTACATGTCTGTTTCATATTGTAACAATGCTTTATACGTGCATAACGTATTGTCATACATAAACACAAGCTTTTTGTATATAAGTGGCAGTTAGATTCAGACTTGGAATTTACAAAGAGGAGACCATAGATGGAGTGTGCCGAAGTCTGCAAGCAGTACAACCAGGAAACTTAAAAATGTTGCAAATTATATTTGCATAATAATAAAATAATTCCGTTTAGAACAAAGGAATTGATGTTAGCAAGAATACACTAATTCCGTTAATTAACTATACATCCGTCCTTATTGAAATTCTTGTACCGAGTCATGTTCTTACTCTACCAGTTGTACTTCCTTCATTGAGAATTAGTTACAAATTAGTTTAAGGTAGGTACTTGTCGGCTCCCTGTCTTAAGATGTTTCATCAATACGTACAAAAATTGTCTATAATTGAGTTTATGTTCTATTTTTTCCATATAAATATTTCATCTTTACCCGTCTAGCTATATACAAACAAATAAGTGAAACTGGCGTTTAGAAGAAGCACAGCGAAAGAAAATTTAAAAGAAAGCGAAGATAACTTATACGCACTTCCCACCTAGCCGAAAAGCCTCACCCGTACAGAAAGGGGATTCAGCAGAAAATGTCGTTTCAGGTTGATTCATCGTTCCCTTTAATTAACGAGTTGTTCCCGTGTCTCCAGGATATCGACCATTCCTCCTCTGCACCGCCCGTCTCCTCTATTTTCGGTATACTTACTCTTTTTTCATAGCCACTTTGCGATACCCCGCCGTCCTATTACGATTTCGATTTTTCATTAGAGAAACTTCGAGCTGGTCTCATCGTCTGGAGAGGGAAAGAGATACATACATCGAGAGAGTACCGAAACGCGACATCAGCGTATTCTGATGCAACGCTGTGGCTATTATTGGCATCTGATAGTCCTGAGCGGGTCCGCCAGAAAGCGACCAAGTGAATAAGGCAAACATACTTGTTATATTGGATTTGCATATCGACTGTCTCCTATAATGGTGCTTGGATCGCGAGAAGCGTTGTGTTAAGTGGCACCGAGACGATCATTAGAGCATGTGAGAGGTAATTTTACAAGGGCTGACCTGGTGCGATCAGAATTCTGAATACTACAAACATGGTTTTACATTTCACGTTCATTATTTATAAAATATTAACGTCGATTGCTTCATATCTGTAATACGCGATACCATATAGTGCGAAGAATACGAAATATAATATGCGAAAAACACTGAAAAAGAAATCCAGAAAAGGTAAAGCCTGAAACGATAAAACTATATAGAATGTTTAAACAAAGGTACATCTATTACCTAATTGATTTATGCCCGAATAATAATTTGTATTTAATTACTATTGTTGAAATGGTAAAACATAACCTCCGAATAATGGACATCAACGGCGAATTCTAAAATGCCCGGTACGTAGAGGTGTCCGTTATGTAGAGGTTGGGGAAAATAATGAAAATAGAAACAGGTTTCATTTTATTTAAAATGCGGGTATGTACATTAATTAAAAAAAAGCGTATTACATAATTATCAAGAAGTAAGAAGCCTCAAGACAGTAAGCTAAATGCAATGTCTGCCGTTTGCAGGGTGTCCCCATTCGCTTCGGGAAGTTTATGTATTCTATTATCTTCAACTTGTTTTATAGAGGTGTTGCTGTCAGAGGCCCGTCTAATCTTATGTTCAGATATTTAGGGTGGGAGTTGTGGTTGATTCACCTACCACCGAATTCAGCATTCAGTTCTTTGTTGGTTTCCTTGTTACATAAATAAAAGGTATATGATTCTGATTTTGTAGAGTTTGGTTATAAGCGCCATTTCTTGTAATATTCCTCTAACGCATGCAGATCTTCAGCAAGTTGTCATTTTGCATTCTCTAAATTCTTGGTTTGGGAGCATAAAGTCAAGTCATCTGCATAAAGAAGTCTCTGTGATTTTGTGGCTGAGTGATCATTGGTGTAAATGTTGATCATTAGAGGAGTCAGAACCGATACTTGAGGGAGGCCATTTTTCAATATTTTGCCATTACTAATTCGATTGTTTAGCCAGACTACGATTCGGCGATTACTCAGCATATTCTGGATAAGTCTGCCCGATTTGGAACATCGCTTACAGCGAATAGACCGTAACGTCACTAGACCGAAGCCGCAATGTACCGAAAATCATTTGGTCGAAAATATGTTACGGTTACATTTATTAACAATAGCATCAACTTCCCTTCATACTTTATTCAGGCTTAGGACTGGCAGCATAATCTGCTGGCGTGTTTAGAAATTTTTTTGTTTGTTTTTGATTCTATTTTAAGTTTATTCTAGTAAATCATACAACACTTAACAGATATATCCTACCCAATTACATATCTACTAATATTAAAAATTAAAATTCTGCGCAATTCCATGTAAATTTCCTTGAATATCGAAGTTACTGACAAGGCGCTTTATTCTGTCAACACAATCCGGTACCTTTTCTAGCTTCTGGGTGGTTCTTCGGCACTTAGATATTGCTCTATTTTGAGTTCATTATGACTCTGCTCTCTCTGCAGTGCTTCAATAAATTTCCAAATATTTGGATGGTTCGAAGAAACCTGCTGGTCAAAGCCTCGATGCCATTCTTCCGCGGAATTGTTGGTTTTAGGTAAAGCTTTATTCACACCATCAAAATAATTCCGCATAACATAAGGAAAACGCGGCGGGCGACGGTAACGTCGTTGAGGGCGTCCTATCTACGTATCCTCAAAGTAGTCTAGCGCACCTTGAGCTTCTTGTGGAATAACATTTTCTTCGCCCAACTGTTCAAAGATATCTACTACATTTGCTGCGGACACGAATGCCAGAGCAGGCAACAATCGCATTGTTAGGGCAAATTCAGGTTCTGCCTCATATCGATGCTGAAGTCCTTCTGACTGGATGTGAAGGAAACAACACTGAGAGAAAAATGGAAAAAGCATCCCCGTTGCCTGGTTTGCGGAAATGCTGCAGACACTGCATTTATCATCGCTAATTCATAAGTCCATAAGTCTGCTTATTGGTGAAACTGTCGGTTCAATGTCTTTCAAACTTGTAAGCAATCGAGTGTATGTTTCTTCGGTTTTATCTGGCAGTAGTGCATATACTAATGGTTTAGCATTGTTATATTGCAACCCATGGATTGTATATAATTGGCAAAATAGATGTGGCACAGTTTTAAACGTGCCATCTACGTACCAATGCATAGACTGAGCTAATAGCCGCAAGTTCCTTCTTGTGGAAGAAATTAATATTCGATCGTCAGCGGGTCCAGAATCAAGTAATCTGCTCCATTTTTAGTAATTTTGTAATTATCTGGGACCACAAGTTCTCGTCGATTACCAGATACAGCCAGAGCAGCATCATGCTTAGTTCGAATGTATCGTACGTATAGTTCTTTTCATGTTGCCCACTTTTGGCAGTTTGCTGACGCTGCCTGTGATAATCTAAAATATGCTTGCGATACTATGAAGTGTGGAGCATCCTGGGTACGGGTTGCATCTTCTCTAACATTTTGCATTACTTGAGCTGCCTCTATTTCTGCAGCATCAGCTGCATGGTTATGTTGGCCACTTTCTTGTGTAATGTCGTTGTGCACTGATATAGCACGAACACTATACTTGAATTTTTTTATAACTTTCACTAACGTTCATCTAATAACAATTTACGATGGCCCTTTACACTCTCTATGTACTGCAACACCATTTTCAATATTAACTTTCTACAACACTCCTTAACAAGCTGTAGACTTGGCATAAATACCATGGAAAGTCATTAACGCAAGAATGTAATTAAGTAAGGTATGTGCCTTACAAGCTATTAGTGTGCTTTTAATATTCTTATCTATTTTTGTGACGATGTTTTGACAATAGGATTTAACCAACTTCAACATTCCTATCTATCGTTAACGATAATTACTCCAAGTATTTACGCACAAACTGGACAAAGTTGCTAATGGATTAAGCCTGCTAATGACGTATTTATCTTCCTTTCTGGAAATCGGTCGTGAGTAAATATTTCTAATAATAACGCCTTAGTGATTGACTAAAAGATTCTAACTTCATAAGTAATTATATTAGAACTAACTTAAAATAGAATCAAACACAAAAAGCTTCTAAACACGCCAGCAGTTTATGTTGCCAGTCCTAAGCCTGAATAAAGTGTGAAGGGAAGTTGATGTTATTGCTAATAAATGTAATTTTTCGAGATATTTAATATGCCCATTTACCGAATGTGTACTTTAACCGTAATATATTTTCGACCAAGTGATTTTCGGTCTATTGCTGCTTCGGTCTAGTGATGTTCGGTCTAGTGATGTAGCGGTCTTTTCGGTAAAAAACACGGAATGATATTTTGATATTTAAAAATCATTCCATTCCTTCAGGCTGTGTCATAAGCACTGGAAAGATCAACGAAGGCAGCGGATGTTTTCAGACCCTTCTCTACAGTGGCTTCACCTATAGGTTGATTTTTTAAGAACTACGTATCTTTTCGTATAAAAGTATCGAGTTGGGGACATCTCGATCTCATTTGCTGTTGAAGTTTCAGAACACGTGTGTGAACACGTAATTTTGCAATTATTACTGGATTCTTGAATGTAGTTCATTTACTTCGCTAATGCAGTCTTGTGTTATTATAATTAATCTAAACGATAGTAAGGATATAGTGAGATATCGGAATATCGTTTATCGCTGGGGTTCGGCGGTTTTTAAAATTTTCTACGTGAGAACCACGTGTCAATTGATTAGTAAAAACACTGAGAATTTCGTTACGATATTTCTCCGATGTTATCGTGCCCTCAAAGAATATTGGTCCTATTAATCGGTGACGACTCATACCTACCCATACGCCTATTTTTTTCTGGATGTAGAGGAACTTCTCTGTAGAAATGAGGGACCACATACGCATATTTTGCGAATTAACATAACCTTTCAAATAAAACCAAGCTTCATCGGTGAAAAAAAGTATGATTTAAAATATTGTCTGTCATTGTTTGAATAAACCATTGCCAAAATTGTGTTCTTTTTTCATAATCCGTAGGTAATAGATTTTGTACAGAAGTTAATTTATATGAATACTTGTTGCGAAACTCTGTGAATAGATGTTTGAGGAGATTCGTTAATAATTTGTCGGACATTTTCAATTACGCCGCGACTTCTCTTGAGACGAGGACCGCTTCCTTTTTTCCTTGAAATACTGCCTGTTTGACGAAAAAGATTTACACAATGCATTAGCGTATCACGGAAAGTTTTATAGCTAGGAACAGTATTTGGATATCTCTCTTCAAACTCCGCAAGGCAATTTTCTATTGAATGCTGCCAAATACCATCAATTTTTTGAGATGTCAGGAAGTAACATTCTACCATAAACGCTTTATGCATATCATTAAAGGCCATTACTTTTTCTTTTGATGAAACTTTAAAATATATATATGACACTGACAGATGTTTGAAATAACATCTTAATGACTGAAGCTACGACATAATTTTTATATACACGGTCAGCTACGAGTGAAAATTTTAATGATCGCTCGTTACTATTGTTTTTATTTTTTTTCGCGATATTATTACTTTTGTAAGTTGTATTTTTTCAGTATTATTTATACAGATATGTACCTTAAATGATGTGACTAGTAAATATATATTTTCTTAATAAATTAGACGTTTTTCTAGAATTTCTATTTAGGTGGTCGATATTCTCTCTTTCCCCCATACTTTTGCTTCAATTTGACTTCAGTACTTAATTGCTTTTTAATGCTTTAATTAAATTAAATTAAATGTGCATGACTTTCCAATAATATACAAAAATTACTATACTGGAAAAGTCATTAACTCGGTGTCAAGTTTTTTTTCTTCTAATTCAATTTTAATTATATCACTTTGTACTCATTTAGCCAGTTGATTTATAATTCATTATTTATTGTAAGTTGTCAGCCTTATTAAGATTTTGCACTATTTTGTCTTGTTGATTAAGTTACTGTTGTTTTGTTCAACATAAATGCTTGTCGATATCTTGTTGTTGTTAATAAATCTTATCTTATTTGGTGTTTTATTGTTTTGATAGCAATTGTCCACGTTTTACCTGCGATTTACTTAACTTGCTGTCGGCGGCGTCTGTATTCGCTGTATCGGTTTGAGAGTATAAACACGGTGGCACATATTATTAAAAAGAACCTTTCATTAGCTCGCCTTTTAACTGAGTTAGCCTCTCAACCGAAGATTATCTGGAATAATCGTGTTGTTGGGTGAGTGGGTAAGTTATTAAGCCTTTAACAACAAAAAAAAACAAAAATAATCATAACCAAGTCCAGAACAAAAAAAGGAAATCTAAGATATGCAACACAAAGCTGCCGGACTCAGCGAGACCAGGAAAAGACAAGCTAGAAGAAAAAAACCTATATATTATGGTCTAAGGTAAGATAAAGTCAAAATCGAGAAATAATGTCAAATACGGTAAATAAGTTTCACAATTCTGAAATAAAAATATAAAGAGTCTAAAAGAATAATTTTAGTGAAAGAAGTTATAAGTAAAGGTTTTAAAAGTTTATTAATGGTCAATAAAATAACATGGATTATTAAAAAAACACATAAATAATATAAAAATACAATTTAAAGTCGAATATATTGGATGAGAAAAAGGCGGTTACAATATTTGAAAGTTAAGAAAAATAATTTTATAAGGAAAGTGACAGAGGAATTAGGACAAAAACTTTAATTAATTTCATGCAGGTTTTTGAAAATATGTAATAACCATTTAGTTTAAAACAGTTCACTTAAATCAATTAATAAAGATAGAGATTAGTAAATTAAAAAGAAGTTTAAATTATGCTTTTATAAGATAAGAAATAATTTTCGTGAAGAGAAGAACGATCCTGAGATAATTTAGTTTTAAAAGTCATCTTAAACTAAATTTGATATTTAATGACATTTCTGTGAAATTTAAAAATATTTTTGACAGACACAAGGAACGGCATATTTGTAATTCGTGGTGTAACTACAATTGTAGCAATATGTATTATAAATTATAAGTTATAAGTTTAGTTTTAATGAAGATTCAAAAATTACAATTCTCATTATATATTAATGTGCCAGCGTTGAACAAAAGGATTTTGGCATTGCAGATTCCAGGTCAATTTTGTGGTTAAGAGTATAGAATCAATCCCTAAAGTTGTCGAAACGTAACATCGACGGAGAAGGAACGGCAGTGACCTTACATCAGGAAAATACGAACGGAGAAACACCCTCTCTGTCTCTCGTCTTGGAAAACGAAGAGATGGAGCCCGTTAAATTAATGGAATTGTCGACGGCCTCGCTGTGAAATCTCTCGCGGATGGCTTATCGGCCGCCAGAGGGCCGGATGAGCCGATAATATTATAGCCGGGACTCATTATGCCTTCTCTCGAGCACAACCAGGGTCTCTCACCCCTTATCAAACGATAAATAATATACACTCACACACATATACAACTCCTAACAATCGGACGACGCCACATAATGCTACATAAATCACATTCGATAACACTCTCAACGCCCCAGAGAAAAAAAGACTCAGCCATAGTCATGAAGTCGAAATCGAAATGCTTATGAAATTTTATTAAGCGAAATCGACAAGAGTACAATGCAAAATATACGTTAGTTATCAGAGTTTGGTGCTTCGATTGTACATGGGAATATTGTGGATATATCCGTTAACAAAGCTTGTAATCTGTAACTACAATCGCTTTGATATTTATGTTGGTAACCTAAATTATATTCCATATGAAGGAGAAATAAAACAATCAGCAAGTTTTAAAAAGCAACTTTATTGAATTAAATATTTACTAAAACTTCTAAGCTGTTGTTTTTTTTAACCCTATTGCGCAGTTTTGTTAATAATTAAGAAACCCCTGCGGACAATTTAGTTTTATTCTGTTATATATAGAGCAGACCAATTTCCGTGCGCGCCATGAGCGCCGGTATGGGAGTGTAATTCGTAATATATTATAATATGCGATAGAATAGGGACGCAACATGAGCTTGTTACCGATATAAGTATAGAAGTTGAGACATTTATTTTATTAGAAATAATTAAATATACATTTGAAATTCCCAACAAGCGACTATTTTGTATATATTGTCGAAATAAGTAAATGAATACCCAGTTAACGATGATATTATTCTAATTCTAATAATTCATTTGCCATCTTTCATGTTCTTTATTACCTGTAACACTAACCTAAGAACTTATTACTAAGATTTGTACCAAAAACCAAGCTTACACGTATTAGATAGCTAAACATCATGAATATACAAAATTATAGCTAATACAGCTACGCCAGTCGTTGTTGTACCGTCAGATAGAAGCACCTGGTTTAGTTCTGCACTGGTTATTGAGACAGTATTAATTGTTTTGGCGTTCTTCACTGAGCAGCAATTTCTGTGATATAGCTAAGTTGTTGTTTTATGAACGCATCTCGCTTTAGCTGGGGCGTACCGATGATTCTGTAGAATGATGAAACATGTGTCTCTGGAGAGGGATACCTTGACAAATATATGAACTTATACTGCGTTATTCACATCCGATTTTTAATAATATTTTATGTTATTAAAAATATTTTTTGTTTTATACAAAACTACAGTTAATAATACTAATTTTCAAATCACAAGTAAAGTAGTTCATTCGCAAAACTATATACATACAAAAGCAATTCTATTCTTGTTTTAAATTAAAAACATAAATCGCTTTTATGTTTTCCTTCAATCAGATCCGAACAAAAATTGATCTTAAAATGAAAGTTGCTTTCTGCAACATTTTCGGTATTACAATTTTACAAAAAAGGTATATTTGAGTTATGCGTGAAAATAAAAATATATAATGCTTGATTTTCGGAATTATACACCTTTCTCAGATTTATTTCCTTAATTTCTCGCGTTATAAGCTGCTCATCTGAATATATTTTCATGGTTCCTTTGTGCTTGAAATATTGTTCATGCGATCCTTTTTGTAATAAAGGTTGCGGAATTTTTGTACAGTAGCTTCATAAAATATAATCATTTTTGCAATTCCGCTTTCCATTTATGCAATAATGCAATAATGTAAGAAAGATGTATAAATGAAATAATGAAACATCTATATGTATATATATATATATATATATATATATATATATATAAATATATAATAAAAATTTAATTTAAATTCGGGTAAGCGGTCTGTCAATTAAAAAACTGCTTTATTAAATAACCCTATATTTCGCAACAGAATTTGTTACTTCTTCAGAGGAAACTACAAGATTAATGAGAAAAATAACAAAAAATAAATAAGAGTTATAAAACAGTAGTAAAAATACTTACAAAATGTGGAGTTGAAAAATAATAAAATTGACATACAAAAAAATATATAAAAATGATTAGATTTAAAAAATACAGTAACTATAGAAACAAGCCTTAAGAACTTTTAAAAAACATGAATATGTAAGAGTTGAAACATGAAAAAAAAATAAATAAAAAATATAATGCAATATAAATTTAACAAAATATGGACCAAATAACAAAACGATTTAAGTTGGTCAACTAACAGTCAAACCAAGTACATTAAAATAAATTATACTAAGACCATTAGTATCAGATCTATAATTTATGTTATTTGTGTCTCTGTTAATGTGGACCATTTCTAAAAAGGTTCTTTTTTTAAAATTATTTTCAACGTCTAAGATCTAAACGTCAACAAAATTTAAAGTATGGTCACGATCAAGTGCATGGTCCACTAATGCACAAGATCTCTTACCAATACGGACATCACTTTTATGCTGAGTGATGCGCTGTTTTAACCACTGTGATGTCTGACCTATATAAACGCCACAACAATCCGAACCTGCTATCCTGTAGACAACATGACTATTTAAAAAGAAAGGTGTTATGTCTTTGATCTTACTATACAAATTCTTCAAGGCATGGGTATTGTATTTAGCTAATTTAATGTTATTAAATTGTTTAAAATGTGATACAATTGTATGAGTAAGACCACCAACGTATGGGATTTTCTTGTAAATCACACTGTCTGCAGGAATGTCCTCAGTAGGGCCATCAAAAATGTTTGAGCTGAATATCAATTTATTAAGTATGTGCTTAGGATAGCCATTGTTGACGAAGATGTTGAAAAGTTCTTTAAAATTATCATTTAGAAAGGTTTCATGACAAATATGTGATATTCGGTTTCTCATACCTATAATGGTGTTATACTTCTGATTGAGAGGATGATGGAAGTGATAATTAATGAACCGATTAGATGAAGATGGTTTTCTGTACCAATTCAAAATGATACAATTATTATCGTCACGAATGACTAAAACGTCCAAGAGGGGCACGCTATTGTTATTTTCTTTTTCAACAATAAATTATAAATGTTTGTTGTAGCTATTAAAAATTTTTAATGTTAGATCTATTTTTTCTTGTGGAACAGAGCATAGAATGTCATCACATTCCTGCAGAGAGTGTGATTTACAAAAAAATCCCATACATTGGTGGTCTTACTCATACAATTGTATCACCTTTTAAACAATTTAATAACATTAAATTAGCTAAATACAATAACCATACCTTGAAGAAGTTGTATAGTAAGATCAAAGACATAACACCTTTCTTTTTAAATAGCCATGTTGTCTACAGGATAGCATGTTGGGATTGGTGTGGCGTTTATATAGGTTAGACATCACAGTGGTTAAAACAGCGCATCACTCAAGATAAAAGTGATATCCGTTATGGTAAGAGATCTTGTGCATTGGTGGACCATGCACTTGATCGTGACCATACTTTCAATTTTGTTGACGTTAAGATCTTAGACGTTGAAAATAACCTTAAAAAAAGAACCTTTTTAGAAATGGTCCACATTAACAGAGACACAAATAACATAAATTATAGATCTGATAGTAATGGTCTCAGTAGAATTTACTTTAATATACTTGGTCTGACTCTTAGTTGACCATCTTAAATCGTTTTGTTATTTGGTCCATATTTTGTTAAATTTATATTGCATTATATTTTTAATTTTTTTTTTTTAATTTTTCATGTTTTAACTCTTACATATATATGTTTTTTAAAAGTTCTTAAGGCTTGCTTCTATAGTTAATGTATTTTTTAAATCTAATCATTTTTATATTTTTTTTTGTACGTCAATTTTATTATTTTTCAACTCCACATTTTGTAAGTATTTTTACTACTGTTTTATACTCTTATTTATTTTTTGTTATTTTTCTCATTAATCTTGTAGTTTCCCCTGAAGAAGTAACAAATTCTGTTGCGAAATATAGGGTTATTTATAAAGGAGTTTTTTAATTGACAGACAGCTTACCCGAATTTAAATTAAATTTTTATAATATATCACGGTCGATAATTTCGTTTCAATTATATATATATATATATAATATATATACATATATTTAAAAAAATATATTTCTTGACCTTTGTAAAATATTGATTTAGATATTCGTCGATTGAAGGTCTGTTTTACAATAATATGTATATATTTAAAATAAGCTCTTACATGTTTCGGTAAGTAATACCTTTATCAAAAATTATAAATGACAGATATTAATGTCAAAGTTATATAAGTAATGTAGTCATGGTAAGAGACACAAATTCATAAATACATTAAATTCAATTAATAATAATTCATGACATAACAAAAGTTTGATATCAATTATAAAGAGAATGGTAAGTCATGAGTTATTATTACACTTGCGCCCGTGGAAAGACTTAAGATATAAAGCTGTCGGCATTCGCCTAGGACGAGAAGGAGAACCACGAAAGCTACTCGGACAGCCAGTCAGGGATCTAAACACGGAACTGTTCACATAATAATTTGGGTGTGAGGAAAGTCTGTTGTCGTTGGATACCTCATAATTTAATATAGGAACAAAAACAATACCAAGTGGGATGGTGTAAAAAAACGCTTAAGAAATATGATGGAGGTAGGTCTAAAGCAGTTTACAACATCATTACTGGTGATGAAACCTGGATATATGCATTTAAACCGGAATCAAAACGGCATTCGGCTCAATGGGTGTTTCCAACATAACTTAATCCAGTCAAAGTGACAAAATCTCGAAGTGCTGGAATGGAAATGGTAGTCAGTTTCTTCTCAAAATCAGAACCTATCACAACAGTTGTGCTTGAAAATAAACGTACGGTTACCGCAGAATGGTACACGACAGAATGTCTGCGATATGTTGTTCAAAAAGCTCGTTTAAGACGCCCTAGATCGGGGATTGTCGAATTTTTGAAAGCTTCCAGATTTAAATTACTAAATCATCCGCCATGTAGTCCGGACCTGGCACCTTCAAATTTCTTTCTATTTCCAAAACTAAAAGATAAAATGCGTTGTGTACGATCTGCAAGCCCAGAAGATGCAGTGGAGAGCTTCAAAAACCTTATCTCTGAAGTGACTCAAGAAGAGTGGAATTTATACTATGATAATTGAATCGGTTATTTCGGAAAGGCCGCATTTCCTCAAGCGGGCGAAAATGAGTTAATCTCACCAATCGATTCAGAATATGTTTTAATCTTTGTTACATGTAAAAACGCCACATTTCCGCTGTTCGTTAGTGTAACTTGAACAGCTGTGGTTTTCTGTTTACTTCGAAAAGGCCACTTCTCGGGAGATGTGGCGTTGTCCAATAACATGGATCTCGTTTTTTTCTCGTTTTCTCGTTTCGTGTTTTTACAAAGATGTCTAACTCGGACAGTGAAAGCAGTGTCATTATTGATATAAATCAACAAAGGAAGAGAGAGAATGGCATTATTAATCGTCCTAAGTATAAAAGTGAAGTAATGAAGAAGGCTAAAGTAAAAGGTAAAGAACATATAAATCATGTGGGAAAGAAGGTTATGGCGCGAAAAACGGGAATCGACTGCAGTTGTCACAAGAAGTGTTGTAAAAATTATTCAGAATTGAACAGAATATCTTTGTCGCCTTCTTTACATCAGTTTGAGGATAAAAACTCTCAAGACTACTACTTACAACATAGAAGTAACACCTATTATTAGAAGACGAAAATCGCAAAATTCCAATAAACAAGTTGGCAGACACCATAATTTTTTTTTCATGTTTGTTTAAAAGGAATACGCAAGCAAGTATGTAATAAAGCTTTATTGAGTTTATATGGTGTTGGCGAAAAGCATATTAGACGATTATGTCACCTACTAACTACTGGAACCACTCCTATAGATAATAGAGGTAAATCTATGAAATCTAGACATACTTTAATACCAGGTGAGGTGTGCTTTCAAATAAAAGAACACATAGAATCGTTCGACGTGAAAGAAGTTCGTTATTCTAACAATGTACTGAAAAAATATTTGTCCGCTACTTTGGATGTTAAACAGATGCATAAAATGTTAATGGGAAAGTTTCCTGATTCGAAGGTGAAATACAGTTTTTATTTGAAATATTTCCATGAAAATTTTACTTATACTTTTGGTCGTCCTCAAGTTGAAGTGTGTTCTACCTGCGAAGAACTGGGCCAGAAAGTTCAAAATACAACTCTCAATGACGTTGCAAAACGAGTTGCCGTTGCAGAACTCTTAGTTCACAAAAATAGGGCTAAGAGATTCTATAAGAAACTAGAAATGGATAAGAAACTAGACCACAACAAGAAGCTCATGGCAGAGACAGATGAGATATTGACAATCATAATAGATTACATGCAACATTTACCTAAACCGGATATACCTGTACAAGAAATTTTTTACTATCGACAGTTATGGGTATTTAAGTTCAGTATACATAATTTAATTTTATGTTCTAAAGAATCTAAAGTGAAAGCCGTTTTAAAACTGAGAAGCAATTTATTTAAACCAGAATCGACGCACGATTATTTTATGCACTAACTGATATTTGTGATTGACATTATCAAATGTCATTTGGATTTACGTTTACGGAACAACAAACACATACTAATACATTTGCGTCTTATTCTATCAAAATTTCAAAGTAACCTAGATTGACTTTTCAAATGAACACTTGTTACATTAATTTCATATGCGCATATTTACATTTCACTCGCTTTCCGCGATTTAGATATTTAAACGGTACAGTTGAATCAAGAGTTTGTTATATAAAATTAATGTCATCGAATAAGTTAAAAATTTCCGGAAATACAAAATTATGAATGAATATTATTACAGAAATGAGAAATAAGAATTTTTATAACAATAACAAAAAGAAAAATTCGAAATTAACTCGATATTTAACACTTATGATGTACGGTTTGGTTCTTACTAACTTAAATTTACAACGTCATAAGATATTCTTAGCTATTTTTCTCATTGTTCCTAAATTACCCATACTTGTTTTACCACAATATACAAGTGTCCCGTAACGTTATGTTCAAATTTTAGGAGTGTAAAGTAGACTTTAAATCATAATAGATTACATGCAACATTTACCTAAACCGGATATACCTGTACAAGAAATTTTTTACTATCGACAGTTATGGGTATTTAAGTTCAGTATACATAATTTAATTTTATGTTCTAAAGAATCTAAAGTGAAAGCCGTTTTAAAACTGAGAAGCAATTTATTTAAACCAGAATCGACGCACGATTATTTTATGCACTAACTGATATTTGTGATTGACATTATCAAATGTCATTTGGATTTACGTTTACGGAACAACAAACACATACTAATACATTTGCGTCTTATTCTATCAAAATTTCAAAGTAACCTAGATTGACTTTTCAAATGAACACTTGTTACATTAATTTCATATGCGCATATTTACATTTCACTCGCTTTCCGCGATTTAGATATTTAAACGGTACAGTTGAATCAAGAGTTTGTTATATAAAATTAATGTCATCGAATAAGTTAAAAATTTCCGGAAATACAAAATTATGAATGAATATTATTACAGAAATGAGAAATAAGAATTTTTATAACAATAACAAAAAGAAAAATTCGAAATTAACTCGATATTTAACACTTATGATGTACGGTTTGGTTCTTACTAACTTAAATTTACAACGTCATAAGATATTCTTAGCTATTTTTCTCATTGTTCCTAAATTACCCATACTTGTTTTACCACAATATACAAGTGTCCCGTAACGTTATGTTCAAATTTTAGGAGTGTAAAGTAGACTTTATTTCAAGTAACAAAAACGCAAAACTTGTATATCCATTTTTGTTTGTTTCAAATTACAGATCTATGAATGTGATTGTCAGATCATGAAAAAAATGTAATCCTAAAGTCAATACAAACTGATTTTATTTAAGTTATTAAGTTATTAAGAGAAATGCGGCTATCATATTCTGACCGTTTCGTAGTATAGGTAGGTAATAGTATATTCTACAACGAACATATAATGATGGCTTTTATTCACCAGAGTGAAGCAAATCGCTAGTGTGAATAAAAGCCATTACATGCGAGTAGAATATTATACTTTGTCTACGACTGGTATTTATGAAATATTTAAGGTGTTTATGATATATTTGACTTTTAGATGACAGCCGTGACTTACTAACAAAATGGGTAAAAATTTGCAATTGCTATATCAATGCTTAACATATTGGATGAGTTGTGATAAAAAGTAGTGAATAATGATTGTTCACTGCTATTGTGGATACTGTACGCCATTATAATTGAGGAATAAAACGAATAATGTATATTATTATGCAGTCGAGAACAAATTTATACAGCACAAAATCGAACAGATAGTCGGAAGAATTTTCATCATGGTTGACACATTAAAGTTTGACAGACCAATGAATTATGATCTCATTATTCACTAGTAATTATTGGATATTATATAATTTAACAGGAAAAGCTAATTTATTCTCTTATCATGAGGGTGAGGCTCTCAAAGGACTCAATGAAGTGTGCACTTTCTTAAAACAGTATTTTGAGAATGAGGTCCCTGCAAGTGTAAAAGAACTTCATATATTTTCAGATGGATGCGCCGGCCAAAATAAGAATCACACGGTCGTTCGTTTCCTTTTAGCCTCCTCAGGAAGATTCCGAAAAAATTCTCATTACTTTCCTATCAGGGGACGCTTATTCCTTCCGTGCGACAGAGACTTTGGGGTAGCAAAAACAACCGAATTTATCTTCCTGAAGAATATTATGAGCTTATCAAAAAATCCTCAAGAAAATCTCTCTTCTCAATAAAAAGAGTGCATAATCAGGAAATTTTAGACTTTAAGAAATGGCGGCCCAAATATTACAAGAAAACTATCCTGTCCATCGACTCCTATGGGAAAGAAAAGATGAGAAAACGAGTTTTCAAATTTCTCAGTGTAACGAATTCGAATATGATTGCAGAAAACCTTGGACTGTTAAAGTACGCCCGTTTATCAATGGGCTTATTTTCTATGAATTTTATTTGGGAAAACCAGCTGGAGTTTGTCCTACTCTGCCAACAGAGCCTGCTGACATTAATTTTTAAAAAAATGGACAATCTAAAGAAACTTGTGCAATGTACCAGAAGGCAAGAAATTATTTTATGATGAGCTGCTTTTATGGCCTACCACTAATAATCTTGAACCACCAGAGGAGGATTATTAAATAACACTATTTCTGAACATGTCCTTTATATAATAAATTTTTGTATTGACATTAATACTGGAGTTTTCTTTCGGTCTATTTGGAAAAGGACACAACTGCAAAAACAATTTTTTTGTTACAGCTTATCTAAATTTTGTTATGCTCTTGTAAATTGACTCTTTGTTTAGCAAAGCAACTGATATCCTCATTAATATCTATGTAACGTTTTCTTGTTCTCCTGTAGAATTTACTTTTCTGGAGTTGTGGCCTTTTCGAAATAACCGATTCAATTGGTTTTAGCGAATGTCTAAATGTATTGAGTTTATGGGCGAATATTTCGAAAAACGATAATAAAAATGCACTACAACTTTTTGTTTAACCCTTAACCACCCAGGTGCCGTCTCACGGACTACGCGATAAATATATTATGTGATATTTCTGTAATTCGACCGTCCATAAATCGGTTGCTCCATCTAATCATTTCTCTATTGTTGCTCCCACCACTACTCCCTACCCATGAGTCTATCATTACTCGTAAAGAAGTTATTGAATTTTACGTACAGAATTCAGTTTGTCATAGTCTGTCAGACGGCACCTGTGTGTTTGTGTACTAAATATTGTGTGACGTGAAATGGCGGGTCCGTCGAAAAGAGTTCGGTTTGGCGATAAAGATTTTGACGAAAGTGTTTTGAAATGGCTTGAGGAAGTAGACGATGATGCAAGTGACATAGGCAGTGCGTCAGAGAACGAAAATATAGAATCAGAACATGATTCTGCTTCCGAAGTTTCGGAGGAAGACTCGCCTGATTATAGTGATGTTGATGAGAATGTGGTAGAACATGGTGAAAGTTCTACAAGCAAAAATTATTTATATGGAAAAAACGAGTACAGATGGTGTACTACTGAGGTAGTTCCTTCATCGCGGGTGAGAAAACACAACATTGTATTGAAAGTTCCCGTTCTCAAAGGAAGTGCTCGTGATCTTGGCCAAACTGCAGATCCATTTTCTATATGGAATTTACTTTTTTAGGAGGATATTCTAGTTCAGATAGTTGAGTGGACAAATCATAAACTATTTCAAGTGTGATCAAACTATACACAAAAATATCATGTAAGTGATGTAGACATGATAGAATTGAAGGCCTTTCTAGGACTCTTGATTTATACTTCAATATTCAATTCCAATCATGAAAACATGGATACAATTTTCGCTACTGACGGGACAGGAAGAGATATATATGTAGAGCGGTGATAAGCAAAAATCGTTTTTCAGTTCTGCTGTCTGCCCTAAGATTTGATGACCCTAGGACAAGAACCGAGCGTAAAACAGAAGATCCAACGGCAGCAATTTCTCAAGTTTTTCACAAATTTATTGAAAACTGCCAAAATATCTATGGAATGGGGGATTCGGTGACAATCGACGAGATGCTTGTAAGTTTTAGAGGGCGAACACACTTCAAGATGTACATGCCAAATAAACCGTGTAAATACGGCATAAAAATTATGTGCCTAACTGATTCCAGAACAAGCTATTTATACAATGCCTACATTTACAGCGGAAAGGGTTCCGATGGACTTCGACTAAGCGAAGAAGAACATAAATTCTCTAAGCCAACACAGGCAGTAATACGTCTCGCGAAACCTCTCATTGGTAGTAATCGAAATGTTACTGCCGACAATTGGTTTAGTTCTATAGAACTTGTAGATATTTTACTAAGAAACAAACTAACATATCTTGGCACTGTTAAAAAAAATAATCGAGTTTTTGCCAAACAAAAAAAAGAGCGGTAGGATCATCATTTTATGGATTTAGAGATGAGAAAACTATGGTATCTCACGTGGGAAAAAAGAGAAAGGCTACCATCCTTGTTTCTTCTATGCATAGTGGTGCATCTACCGATCCAGACACCCAGAAGCCAGACATTATCATGTACTACAACCGTAACAAAGGAGGAGTAGACACAATTGATGAGAAGTGCGCAAAAAGTTCGTCAAGCCGACGCACTTGCAGATGGCCCCTGGCAATATTTTTCAGAATCCTTGACATTTCTATTGTTAATTCTTATATTCTACATCAATGTTACACGAGAAATTCGGTAATTAGGGAAAAGTCGGTATTTGCAAAACAACTAGCGGCCCAATTAGTACGTCAGCACATGGAAAGGCGACTAACAAATCCTCGAGTATCTCGCGAAGTACGTTCCAGCATTAGCAGAATTTTGGGAATTCCAGAAATAATTGCGCCATCAAGTGGAAAAACGCAAAGGATATTATCTGTGCCCGAGGGCCAAAAACCGAATGACGAAATATCAATGTGTGCAGTGTAGAAAAGCAGTTTGTTTACAATGCTCAAAGCCAATTTGTAAAACTTGTGTAAACAACCGCGATGTTTAGCTCCTGCCGCAAAGCATTTTTATTAATTTTAGAGTTTTTTGAGTGTTTCATAAATCAGAATAATTTAAACATACATGAGTAGGTAAACCCCACCAGTTTTGTATAATACAAAGGTATTTTTAATAATATAAAATATTATTAAAAATCTGGTGTGAAGCACACAAATGCAGGTTCACTATTAATATTTTCTGTGAACGTGTCCGAATATATCCTATCCCCAGAGACGTAGATACGTATTTCGCTTTTCTACAAGCTCATCGGTACGCCCCTGCTGGAGAAAGCATATTTCCAGACACATTCACAGAAAAGAACCACCTCGCCCTATCACCGTAATTATCCAGACCGAGCGCAGAAGTAAATTCGGCGCTACCTGTTGTCAGACAGCCGAAGTACCTCGCATACCGTCCACATAATTAATGTGAAGTAACGACGCCCTTCCAAAGGTTAGCACAGCCAACTCTCTAGAAAACTGCATTTTGTTTGTGCCTTCACTCATACTACGGCTTAACCGCATGTGTAATGTATCAGAATAATTGAAACATACATGAGTAGGTAAATCCCACCAGTTTTGTATAATACAAAGGTATTTTTAATAATATAAAATATTATTAAAAATCTTGTGTGAAGAACACAAATGCAGTTTTACTATTAATATTTTCTGTGAACGTGTCCGAATACCTTTGTGTTATATTGTTATTATATTTGTGTATACCTAATACAACCTTTTATTAATGAATATGCCTTAAGACATTGACAGGTTTTTATGATTTTTATGTTTATAATGGGAAGGCTTGAATTTATTTTACAAATAGTTCTTTTATTTTGTTATTTTTAGTAAAAAAGTTTCCCAATTTTCCTTAGTTTTATGTCTTAGTAGGCTCATTTGTAACTACTAAATACACAATAAACAATATTTTCAAAAAGCGATGATTGTTTTTATGGTCTTTAAGTAAGTAGTCTGTCAGACGTCACTTGGGTGCTTGTGTAAAATATTTCACCTGGGTGGTTAAGGGTTAATTAGTTTGCAGAAATAATCGTTGCCACCCTCGTAGATCTGCAAGAATATTAGTAAACATATCATAAATAAAAATATGTATTTTCATATAATCCCATCTTTAATTATGAGAAGGACATTTCTTCTTGCCAATTGAAAGGTTTTTTGAAAAATGATAAGTTAGAATTGTCCTTTTTTTATCTATTCGTTATATATTATGTATATATGTATATACATAATATGCGCGCTAATTCATGGTTTCATTGGTCGCTCCGGAATATCTCGGCCAATCCTGCCACACTGGGTATCTTCCCGCGCACTCCGGGCCGATCCCGCCGCCACGGAGAGAAACTTCAGTAGCAGTTCGCGTACCGGCTTCGAACAGAGAATACGCACCATACCTAAAATGTTTCCGAAGACGTAACGGAATTTCATGTGAGCTTCACACTTGTGCTAACGCGCGTCCACTAATGCAGTTGAAATCCTACGATCCGTCTGAAATGAGAACTTGAAAATTAAGAATCTTAATGAATTATTAAAGTAAAATTCACACGATTACGATAATATTAAAATCAAAAGCGGAAGAAAAGTTTTGTTTGAGGAACGTTATAATTTAATGAAAACTATAGGACACGTGCTTCGAAGAGCGGGCAATTGAAAAACTATCATGTGCTGATTTTAATTAGACAACATGTGCGCCATAACATGCTGTTTATTGTTCGCAACATTATTCCTATTTGGTATGTCGATTATAATTTTTTTTTTAATTTCTTCACATAATTTATTATAATTGTTAAACTATTGAAGACTTCGTGGATTGATGTTGTTCTTATATTGCATGCAATGTTTCCGTATTCTCAGAAGCGATAACATTTGTTTTATGGAGTTCTTTTTTCTGTTTTCATCCATTTTAAATTCTTACCCTGATGTCGTTATTCTTGGACGAACTGGACCCTCTAGTACAATTCAATTTAAAAATTTTAGCAAGTCAAACCCTTAATGGCATATAAAATATCTTTGTGACCTCAGATAAAATATAAAACAATTGTCTCACTCGTAAATACTTGTTACATTTTTCGTGCATTATGGGAATTTAAAAAATTGCTGAAATAAATAAGGGAAATCATAACTTTATTTGATTTTTTACTATTTCATGTACTTTATAATAACACTTCTATAAAAAAAAGCTATATATTAAAAATTAAACAAGAGGTTAAAGTAATCATCACCAACCCAACGCAATACCAGTTTTAAATTCCGTTTTTATACAGCGTTTTAATCTTCGATGCTTTGACTTGCATTTTATTGTGAATCTCTATTGAGCATACTATTATCTAGTATCAAGACAAGCTGATAATTGGTCGATGGAGTACGTAGGGTGGTAAGGAGGGAATATCATAAGTAATTATTTAATTCTCTTCGAGAAACTCGTAGTACCTTACACAAACTAAAATTTTATGGTAGAAAAGCTATTCCTTAGAAGTATACAATATTGGATCAATTCATGCCAACCCTTGATCTTTCTGCTTTTGTAGTTTACAGTAGAATATTCACTAGTAAGCAACCGATTCTTAACGTGTGTGTATAAAGAGTGAAGGAATTGAAAAACAAGTTCTTATCCCTTACTTAATTATTTATTTACTCAAGCTTTGGTCCATAAAGGACTTTGGCCTTGTCTTACGGTTTTTGAACCAGATTTTCAGGGCCTTGTGGTCAGTGTTGACCAACCTTCTTGAAATTACTCAAGCAAGATCACTAAGTTTTGACTCCTTCTTTCGTGATGGGTTTCCCTCACTTGCCTTCCAGCGTTCCTCCAATGAATATTTTTCTCGATACTCTTAATTTGTTTTGCTTTTTATTTGCACTTCGTTACACTTATAACAATTCTGTCGTTCATAATTTCTTCCGCCCATTAGATGTGAAAAATAAATTGTTAGCTTTTAGAGCATATTTGATTACTTATTCACATATTCCCTAGTGCTATAGTTCATAAAGTATCCTGACTTCTTCTTATGGATCGTTGTATTTTAGAGCTTGTTACTTAGTTACTTATTCACATGCACCCTGGTGCTACGGTTCATAAAGGATTTTGACCACCTTTTATGATATCTGAACCAGATTTTCATGACGTCATTGTCAGTCATGGCCAGCCCTCTTAAAATGCATTCAAGCGAGATCATTAAGTCTTTGACCTTTCTTTCTTGACGGACTTCACTCAATTGTCTTCCAACTTTCTCATACTAATCACTATCTTTCTCTACACCCTGGGATGTTTAGTTTTCTGTTTTCACTTCATCACACCTAGTAAGTCGTTCATAACTTTGCTCGGGCATCTTAATTTTGGCCTTAATTTTAACCCAACATCATACAAATTTCTTAATTTCGTTTTTATGATACGTTTTATCCTTCGATGCAAAAATCTGTTGTGACCTTTATTGTGAAACTCTATTGCATATATGATTATCTAATATCAAGAGAACATGATACATGATTCATGAAGTACGTGGGGTGGGCCAGTTTTACGTTCTAATTGCAAGGGGTATTTCTCATTAGTAGTTGTTTAATCCTCGTGGAGAAGCTGGTTGTACCTAACACAAACCAATATTTTGTGGTTGTGAAGCCATTTCTTAGAATTATGCAGTAATTAACAATTAACGATAACCCTAGATGTTTCCGCTTTTGTATTTTACAGTGAATGATCCACAAGTAAGCAACTTATCCTAAAAAGGTGTGTCTATAAAGAGTGAAGGAAGTGAAAGGCAAATTCTTATCCCTTACTTACTTGCTTATTTACTCCCTCACGCTATGGTCCATAAAGGACTTTCACCTCTTCCTATGGTTTCTGAAACATATTTTCAGGGCCCCATGGTCAGTCATGACCAACCTTTTTGAAACTGTTCAAGCAAGATCATTAAATCTTTACTTCTTCTTCCGTGATGGGTTTCACTCACTTGCCTTCCAGTGTTTCCGCGCTGAACACTATCTTTTTCAACACCCTGCATTTTTTTGCTATTTATTTCCACTTCGTTACACTTATAACAATTCTGTCGTTCATAATTTGTTCCACCCATTAGATGTGAAAAGCAAATTGTTAGCTTTTAGAGCTTGTTATTGTTTTACCTATTCACATAACTCCGTAGTGCTATGGTTCATAAAGGATATTGACTTCCTCTTATGGATTGTTGGCTTTTAGACCTTGTTACTTAGTTACTTATTCACATGCTCCCTAGTGCTATGGTTCGTAAAGGATCTTGATCTCCCCTTATGATTTCTGAATCAGATTTTCATGACGCCATGGTCAGTCGTACCCAATCCTCTTAAAATACATTCAAGCGAGACCATTTCTTTCGTGACAGTATTCACTCAATTGTCTCATACTAAACACTATCCCTCTCTACACACTAAGATGTTTGGTTTACTGTTTCCACTTAATCACAGTAAGTCGTTCATAACTTCGTTCACGCATCCTAACTTTGGCCTTAATTTTAACTGACCACGAAATTGTGAAACTCTACTGCTTAGATGATTAGTCTAGTATCAAGACAAGGTGATAATTGATCGATGGAGTATGCAGGGTGAACTATTATTACGTTACAATTACAAGGAGTAAATCTCATTAGTAATTTTTTAACCCTCGTCGAGAAAGTTGTTATACATTACAAAAACCAAAATTGCCAGGTTATCCCTTAGAAATATAGAGCATTGGATTAATTTACGCTTTTGTAGCTTACAGTAGAACATCCACAACCGATTCTAAAAGAGTGTGTCTATAATGAGTGAAGGAATTGAAAAACAAATTCTTATCCATTAGAGTTTGTTCCTTACTTGTTTGCTTACTCTCTGAAGCTACGGTATATAAAGGACTTTGACTTCTTCTTATGGTTTCTAAACCAGATTTACAGGGCGCGATGTCAGTTGTGGCCAACCTTCCTGAAACTATTCAAGAGAGATTATTAAGTCTTTACCCCTTCTTGCGTGATGGGCTTTACTCACTTAGAACAATTAACTCGTTCATAATTTATTCTACGCGCCTTAGCTTTGGCCTACTCTTTCCCGTTTTACTTCTGGATTACGTTTCAAGTTCTTCTTAACCCTCCTATTCGACAGGGCAGTATATCCCAGTCAAGCTATTCTCTTCCTTCTAATCTCAATTGATATACATGGCTTCTTTGAATTTATGATTTCTCCACACTTTATTTTCATTTTTGTCGGTATATTCTTCTTAATAAATATCGTACCCAAACTTACGTATTAAAAATTGCTTTACAGATTTTGGTCATGCGCCATGATCTAGATTCATAGGTCACAATTGGTTTAATAATCATTTTATATAGTTGTACTTTATTTATTTTATATACTTTATTATAATATTAATACATATATGCAGTATACGTTTGCTCGGCTTCCTTAATTTACCCAGTTGCTGCAAATGTTACAGAATTGTTTCATCACTAGTCTGAAAAAATGTTAGAGTTTCTGACTTGTTAATTGAAAATTTTGTTCAATAGCATGTGGTAACTCCCAGCTATCGATTAAAGAACGTATATTTCATCTGCGATTATTTATAAGTGATTAATCGTCAGATTAAAAAAATTTAAATCATTTCTATGAGACCCTTTTATAACACATCTAATTAAAATGTTGTGAATATTTTTCGGCTTGCCTTTTGAGTCTTTTAATCCGAGTTTAATTGCATAAACCTGTTCGAATTACACTCGCTTCGATAGACATTAAAAGAAATTAAATAGTAACAAATCAAAAGATTATATGACTTTACGTTTACTGAAGCTTACTAATGACCTGATACAAGTCTATTCAATATGATGTTTGTAAAAACTTTAACACCAAGCTAACTCTAAGTTTATATTGATGATATTCAAGTGAGATAGTTTGGTATTTTTTGAAGAATCTTGATTTCATGTAACACCCTTCTTTTGTTATTTTATTTATTATTTAATATATTGAAAAATTAGGTAAAAGTACTTATCAAAAATATCTTCAGTAGTTTAAAAAAACTAACATTAATAATTAGAGCTGAGGATGTTTGCGGTACGGCAGGACCGTATGTAGTGCATCCCCACATTTAACTATTTATCTAAATATTCTCTGAAATGATTTGCCGGATCTCATAAATTAATAGAGTGATATTTTAGTATGCACTGGATATTGTTATTATACAAAATCATAATAGCCATTTGTATTTATGGATCATAAATAATAATACGCATGTATTTGTATTTGGTTGTGAATTCAATTTAAACTTAAAACGAATCGTAATATTTTAACGACAAGCCGTCCTTACAATACATGCATTCGAGACAAAGTGTGCAACTCTACGAATAACTTCCATAATTGATCGAAAATGGACATTTTGGAGCTGAAGTAAAGCCCCTATTCTTAGAAAATTTTATTACTGTCGTTAAGAACTATTATTATAAACAACAAAGGCCTTTTATTAGTGTTGAAGTTTTAGTTTCATTGAATTTCCATGTTGTAAGTAGTCAATTGTAAAGTGTTCATTCACAATATTCTAAAACAAGGTGTAAATTTAACTAAAATCCAGAAAAACACATTCTGATAATATATTACTAGATTAGAAGCTGTGTTTATTACTATTTATTATATTATTTTTATAACCAAATGCAATAAAAGCTACGAAAACAAAAGAAACCTCGATTTATTAAAATCTTGTCACACAGCCTTTCAAAGCCTGGCAGCACATATTTTGCATATATTTTATATATACTACCTACTTGAACTAGGTGAATGAAGTTAGAAGTTATAAGTTATAACTTCTAACTTCATTCACCTAGTTCAAGTAGGTAGTATATATAAAATATATGCAAAATATGTGCTGCCAGGCTTTGAAAGGCTGTGTGACAAGATTTTAATAAATCGAGGTTTCTTTTGTTTTCGTAGCTTTTATTGCATTTGGTTATAAAAATAATATAATAAATAGTAATAAACACAGCTTCTAATCTAGTAATATATTATCAGAATGTGTTTTTCTGGATTTTAGTTAAATTTACACCTTGTTTTAGAATATTGTGAATGAACACTTTACAATTGACTACTTACAACATGGAAATTCAATGAAACTAAAACTTCAACATTAATAAAAGGCCTTTGTTGTTTATAATAATAGTTCTTAACGACAGTAATAAAATTTTCTAAGAATAGGGGCTTTACTTCAGCTCCAAAATGTCCATTTTCGATCAATTATGGAAGTTATTCGTAGAGTTGCACACTTTGTCTCGAATGCATGTATTGTAAGGACGGCTTGTCGTTAAAATATTACGATTCGTTTTAAGTTTAAATTGAATTCACAACCAAATACAAATACATGCGTATTATTATTTATGATCCATAAATACAAATGGCTATTATGATTTTGTATAATAACAATATCCAGTGCATACTAAAATATCACTCTATTAATTTATGAGATCCGGCAAATCATTTCAGAGAATATTTAGATAAATAGTTAAATGTGGGGATGCACTACATACGGTCCTGCCGTACCGCAAACATCCTCAGCTCTATTAATAATTCTTAGAAATCTTTGTTTCCATTTTATAATGTCTTGTTTCCCTTGTCTTTATTTTATTATGTGTACATTAAATATCATACATATGATATTGTAAGGTGAAAGGTTATACATATTTCATACACAGACAAATTTATTATTGACATTCAGAGGTTATTATAACACAAAAACAAATAAACGTTGTTTAACTAAAAATAATTTATACTAAACAAAGCGGTAATTTAATTGAAACCGAGTTGCAATATACGGGGATTGTTCAATAAAAACACGTTTTAAAGATGTAAAGCAACTTTTATATAATAAGGAATTTAAAAGAAAGCTCCATTAACAATACCATTCTGTGAATATACCACTCGATATCTGAATTGAATACTTTAATACGTCAAACACGATTGGCAAGCCGGGATTATACGGTAGTTGCTCCGAGGTTTCCTAACGCGTACCGACAAGCAAACATTTACCTTATATTTCTTGCTTTGGCTACGTGGGGTGAGCATTACTATGCAAGAGGGATGACACTTCTTGTGTTATTTCCGAGACGCTTATTCCTAATGGTGACATGCAAACAATTTAAGGTGCCTGCATATCCTTCGGCGTTAATATTGTGATGAGTCACATATTCTCATACGTCGAGAACCGTCCAGAAAATGTAAATGCGTAACACATGAAAAGTCTAGGCGATTATCGAATATACCGGTAGTTTTCACCGTTAATATAAATAGCAGGCGGAAGGGATTTGAATGCATTCTCACTGCGATATCTGTTCTCGCAACATCGCAGTTGAGAGCATCTACGACGATAAAACGTCAATACGAACCCGGAAGAAATGGCCGGAAGATATATCACCAAAACTATAACGAACCTAGCTCTGAAGCATAGCTTCAAAATAAGATGTACGCCGCAGCAACGACAAGACGCAGAAATTATCATAAGCCAAACAACCGACGAAGAAGATATCCAAAACCTTCTACAAAGGCAACCGCAGATATTCATCGTCGATCCCGACCAGACAACGTGTAAAATAGAATTATTAGTATCGCCCGAAGAAAATAAGAAGAAGAAGATGCAAGCCCGGCAAACCCGCCCAACAACAACTCGGATCACATAATCAACGTCCAACTCCAAAACGTTTTTACAATGCCGAAGAAAACGTCAAAAAAACAAAAAACAGATCACGCAAGTACACCTATCGAAACAAAAAACGCATACAGTGTCCTCGAAAAAACAATCACCGAGGAAAAAATGGAAGAAGAAACCGAAATCACTCCACAACCGTCAACTTCATACAACAGCACTCCCAGGGTATGTGATAAGACATACACTACACAAAACACAAAAACTGAAACAAAAAAAACACACAAAATCGCACCAATTATCATAACCGAAAAAGACAAATGGTCACACATACGAAACATACTCAAAACACACAGCATTAACACCGTACAAAGCAAACTAGTGAAACCAGGAATACATATCGAACCGACAACTGACGAAGACTACCGAAAACTGAAACACATACTTGACAACGAACAAATTCAATTTTACACGTTTCAATTGAGAAGCGAAAAGACATTAAAGGTAGTTATGCGTGGCATTCCTACCTTTATCACCGAAACTGACATTACAGACGACTTGACGGACAAAGGCTACCCGACAATCAAAATTAAAAGGATGAACGGCAAACAAGGCATACCGGCACCACTAGTATTAATCGAACTAACGAGACAGTACAATTCTATATTCAACATACACGACTGCTGCGGACTCGCAATAAAAATCGAACAACTAAACAAACGGACAGACATTATACAATGTCACAAGTGACAGACTTTCGGACATCACCAAAGAAACTGCAACATTAACTACAAATGCATGAAATGCGGAGACGGACATTCGACACACTTATGTACCAAGACAAAAACAACCCCACCAAAGTGTGCAAACTGCGGTGGCCCACACTTATCCACATTCATCGACTGTCCAAACAATCCAAACAGCCCAACAAACAAAACCACACCCAAACCTAAGTACATACCAGCACCACCCCCAACAACTAATTCCTGGACTCAAAGACAAAACAAAACAACACTTAACACAGTTGACGAATTAGCACTTGCCTTAGGCAATATGCTAATAACATTACACTCGACAAACGCAACAAACGAACAAATACAATACTTCGTAAAACAAACACAGACAATAATAACACTTTACAATAAAACACATTAAACACACACACAACTGAAACGCAAAAAATGTGATGATGACCAACAAACAAACACACATGACTTAAACGCAAAAACGCGACTGACGCACAGACTGCACATACAAAACACATGACCGCACAAAAAACACAACAACGCACGATTACTAATCAGACTCAAACACATCACAAACCTGGGAGATACGAAACAATGGAGTGGAAATGGAGGCAATCTTTGACCACAAAATAAAATTCAACGACCCATACACGATTTGAATGCATTCCATACCAAATCATCGCCGACTGAACTTTCATAAATATAAATACATGAATGTGCTTATTGTTAGTAATTAGTTTTAAATTGTTATTCGTTTTAATATAGTGTGTGTCTAAGTTACCGTTAGTTTTATTTAGAACCCGCAGAAAGACAAGTATTTCACAATATTGACTTCTTTAAAATGTAATAATAGTATGCCTTGGTAATTATAAATTTGGTCATTATTACTTTTCATGGTAAGGGTCATCACTGCCTTTTTCATTTTTGACAGATTCTGTATGCTTTTGCATACTAGGGCGCTTGGTTTCTGAGATTTTTTTTGTGGTGTATCTAAATCGGCTCAATGTCTTAAACTGAAATCTTGTCAAGATCCCAGAACCGCTTGGATTGTATATGGTGCATCTAAAGTGTTCTATGACTTTGTTACTCTTTGTTACCCTTCGTTGTAAGAGGGTAGAAATGCTAATTTGATTTTCACTTCCTCTACGTTTAAGAGTAACTGAAGAAGATACCGATCCCGAAAAAAATCGATCTCTCATACGTCGGTCACGAGATTCTAGGCCTCCACCAATGGGACTTTCACTACCGGTGTCCGACGCTCTAATCGCTGGCGCTGTTCATTCACAGTGCTAATACGAGGGCCACCTTTTATATTTTTACAAAATCTGGGAAGAAAACAAAATTTTGTTTTTCAAAATATTCACCTTTATGGTCTATATACTTTTGCATGCAGTTCTCAAAAACATTTTTTCCATTCTGAAGGTTGTATCTCAGAATAATGGCTTTCAAAACCCTTGACAGCTACTTGAGGTGTTGAAAATCGCTGTCCACGCATTTTTGTTTCACAGTTGGGAGCAAAAAAAATTATTCGGTGACAAGTCAGGTGAATATGGACAATGAGACATTATTTCAACACTTTTCTCCTTCAAATAGTCAACTGTTAGACGTGCCGCATTGTCGTGATGTAGAATAATGCGACGTTTTCGGTTGTTCTTCCTGATTTCGTCTACAACTTTTGGCAAACAAATTACTGTACACCATTTAGCGTTAACCGTTTTTCGATCCTCTAAAGGAATTGTTGCAATGTGTCCCGTACAGTCGAAGAAAGAAGCAATCATTTTCTTGGAAGTGTTTCTTGCACAAACAACTTTTGTGGGGTTCGGTTCGTCTTGGAACATCCATACAGTAGATTGTTGTTTGGTTTCCGACTCATACGCATATATCCATGTTTCGTCACCTGCGACGATGTTGTATACGGCCTTTGCGGTTCCTACGTCGAATTTTTTCACATCTCTTTACACCAATTAACACGAGCTGCTTTCTGTGCTTCGGTCAAGTGATGTGGAATCCATCTGGAGTATATTTTTTTTACAAATAAATGTTAATGTAAAATCGAATTAATTGCAATCTGCGATATGCCAAGAGATGCCTCTACCTCACTGTAAGTCACATGTCGATCGTGTTCTATCATTTTCCGCACAATATGTTTTTTTGGAATCACAACAATTTTTGGTCTACCTTTACATGATTCATCACTCACTGGGGCACGACCATGACGAAATTTTGCAAACCAATTGCAAACTGTCTTCTCTGATGGTGCTTGATTACCAAAAGTTGACCGAAGCGATATAATGCATTCTTGTGGAGTTAGGCCTTTTTTATAATCGCAAAAAATCATCCATCGAAAACCTTCACGAGTTACCTCCATTATTTTACAAACTCACTGTCTTAAAACTGTCACTGTCAACAAACTACTGACTCAATATCTAAGCTATCGCGGATTTCTCATTGACAAATGTCAAACTTTAAGAATGTAGTGATTGCTTATGTCAAAAGCACCATCTAGTGATCGACTGTAAAAATACAAAAGTTGTCCCTCGTACCACTGTAGTGATAATACCTCAATAGTAATACACAAACACATTTCTTTAGATATAAATATTGAAGTTGGTAATACGAGTACTATTCTAACACCTGTGAATTTTGTTAAATTCCTTGGTTTAGTGGTGGAGCTTGGCCCTGGTTGAACCGAGCATGTTCGCCGCTTCTCGGGGAAACTGTCCGTCGCGTGTTATGCGAGATAGCGGTGGTACGGTGTAGCTTGGGTGAGGACACAGCTAGGATTGTGTATTTCTCTTTGGAGGTTCGCGGTGGTTGAAAATCTTGCCTCTATTTTTAAAGTACACAATCGTATGGTAAGGCTCATGTATGTGTGGGGCGTAGGGGAGGCAGCGGACGTCTATTCTCGGCCCTTGTTTGCTAGTGGTTTTTGACAATTTTATTTGCTTTTTCTATACGAAACATTGTCAATTATCTTTAAATATCAAAGTAATTTCCAACATAGATCAGACATTCATTCGTATGGTACGCGCAGTAGCCAAGAGCTAGATTTTCCAAAGACGGGTGCGCGCCGTAATTCGTTATTTAAATGAGCTTGAAATATTTTAACTACCGTCGTACATCAAGCAGTCGTCAAGCTTAAAACAATCTCAAGCGAAAATAAAGGTGTTGCTTCTGTACTCGTTGGCTGAGTTCGTTGCGGGTTGACATTGGAATCTCCTGCGTTTCTGTTTTATGGATGTGATGTGTGAATCTCATATTGGTTGTGTCTGTGCTTTATTTATTGTGTGACATATTCACTTTGATTGTAATGCTATATAAATGTTATTTGAACATGAAATGTTCACATGTGTTCGACACTGTTATTACTTCCTACTGAAGATAACAACATAAATTCCAAAATACGTGTAGAGGATACCAATATTAGTGTGGTAAGGAATTTTATATCTTTTACCAAGTATGAAAAGTTTAGTTGTCACATTTCTCTAAATGTAACAACTAAAGTTACTTGAGGGCATGAAGGAAGCTTATTATTTAGAGTTTAAAATATAAAAACAAAAAGACATATTTCACATCGTGCTTAGTATATGCGTTTAGTTCTCATTAGAACGTTTCAGCATTCTATAAATGACTGCTTTGTAGTTTTGTATCACCTAATCACATATTTACGTGCTATAATGTGGACATAAGGGACTTTATTACTAAAATTGCGTGCCAAATGGCAGTCGCTTTAGAATATGCATTGCGAAGTAACGATTTGACACGGTCCTTTACCTAACGATTATTTCTTTCTCTGTATTACCATATGTACGCTGATTTAGATAGCGCGGGTAGGACTGACATTTTTCGTTTATGATTTCATGTTTTATATTTTTCCAGTTTAAATCTGTTGTTATTTATTGCATGCTATCATATATTTTCACATTCGCGAGATAGCGTAATCGAGATGGAAAGGCTAGACTATGAAGCAGGGACAACTGCCTCCTTGACCGGCGAGGTTATCAACCTGCTCTTAGATATGCGACATAAACAGTCAAAATATACTTACGAAGGATGTACAGTATTTATTGTCCCTAACATATAAAACAATATTATTTTTCAACATAGTCACTTATTCGACCTAAGTTCTAACATATTTACACCTTTTTGAAAAAACTCGAGGTTTTGATCACAGAAGAATTCACAGAAGAACTGCTGTCTAACCTCCTCATGGCTATTAAATTTGGTTCCTCGAAGACTTTCCTTTAGTTATGGAAATAAATAAAACTCACCAGGAGCTAGGTCAGGTGCGTATGGTGGATGGTTCCTTAGCTGAAAACCTGCATTGTTAATTGCACTTAACGAAATAAAGCTCTTACGCACTGGAGCATTATCCTGGTGAAACAAAATTCTACGCGCTAACTTTCCTTTTCTTTTTCTTTGATGCAATCACAAAGTTGATTAATTAGTCTAGTTTAATACTTTCCTGTGATTGAATGTCCTAGTTCCAGGTAATCGATTAGTAAAATTCTCTTGGCATCCAGAAAATGGTGGCCGTAATCTTACCGGCCGAAGGTTGGACCCTAAACTTGCGTGGTGGTGGAGATCCTCGATGTCGCCACTGCTTGCTTTGGACTTTCGACTCGGGGTCGAAGTGGTGAACCCAGGTTTCGTCAACGGTTATAAACCGATCCAGAAATTTTTTTGGATCACTGTTAAACAATTTTAAATTCCAATCTGAAGTCGTGACTCTCTCTCGTTTTTGTTCGGGTGTCAACATTCGAGGTACCCATTTTGCAGACACCTTATAAACTCCCAAATAGTCATTGATTATTATTGCAATTGTCCAATTGTAATTCTCTACTAAGACTGTTATGTGAAAGTGGGATAAAAAAGGCTCTATACATCACGTTATATGCTCAGAGATGATTATTCAGCGTCGGACTAGCTAGTGCGTGGCTTTTTAAATCGCAGTGGCGGGCTAGCCCAAAAAGAGGTCCAAAATAAAACGGCGAACCAGTCTAATGAGCAGTTTCAAATAAAGTGACGAACCAGCCCAAAGAGCGATCCCAAATGACGCGACTAACCAGCCCAAATAGTGGTTCCAAATAAATTAGTGAACCAACCTAGAGAGCGGTTCGAAAATTAATGTATAGATCATATATTTTCAGAGAATTTAACTCGTTTGCTTTAGCAAATATTTTTTTAACTTTCTTTCGGGCTCTGATGCTCGGAATATGACTAGGAATATCGTTGGATATAACTTTTTCTCTTCTAGTAATCGCTCGATGGCATCAGTAATTGATGCTTGGACAAAAGAGATCAGGTAGATGTGATATATACAGATTTCGCTAAAGCGTTTGATACGATTAAGCACAATATACTCATTACTAAAATGTTCTTCTTCGACGTTTCATCTGATACTGTAGGTCTAATTGATTCGTATTTGGACAATAGATCGGCATATAATGTATATATTTCCAACATATTCACAGCATATCCTGGAAGACCGCAAGGGTCCAATCTAGGGCCTTTATTATTGTTTATAATATATATAAATGGTCATTTAACCTCAATTACTTACCGAGTTCTTGCGTAAGACATCTTTACCTGAGACCTGTGTCATACAATGATGACGTCTAATATTTCCTTGTCAAAGCCACATAATAAAAACTTCACTTCTTTTCTCCAGACGTCTTGCAAATTCAATATCTCAAGTGAAACAAAACTACGAACAAACAACGTAAGTTCCTAGTATTCGGAGGTAATTGAGGAAATTAAAACTGAAATTCGGAAGAAACAATTTTACATATTGCTATGAATAGTGGTTTGTAGATTTAATGCGCCATCATCCACAACTAGTTTACCCATCTAGGTTACTCAGCCGGTGAATTTTCAAAATATGAGACTTCTAACTTCTCGGGTTCCAATCGGAAAGTCGTAACTGTTTCTACAAAGTTATTTAAGCGCCAGTAAAAAGTTCACAATTTTTTTTTTTACTTATTTTATATATATTAAGCTTGAACAGCAATATTGTTATAGCAAAAATGAAACACAGGATAAAATTTAAACTGAATATTTAATATAAAAAAATCAAAAAAGAAAAAAAATCTATCTTTATAAAATATAAAGATTCTGTATCATACAAAATAAATGAGGTAAAATATATTCACTGTAATATTGACAGCTGAGTGAATGAAAAAACTTCCTCTTAGTGACTCCGATCAAACTTATCTAAAATTAATAAAGTTTATTTTTAATTTCTCCCCAGAGAACCACACTGTATAATCAAAATCTGAAACACGTTCAAAATTTACACATGCGCAAATAACATGTACAAAAAATCCCTAAATCCTCTCGAACAAATTATAATTATAATATTAACATAGAAATGTTAATAATAATCTTTATTATTTATTTCTAAAAATTAATACTCTTAACTAATTATTTTAATACAATTGAAATACACTTTTAAAAGCTTTTTGAACTAAGGCGTCTTATGAATATAATTTTACTTACATAAAAAAAAATTACTGGAGACATGTTTACGAGAAAAAGTTGTTTAATCAAATACTATATCAAAATTACGAGAATAACAATCTCGTAGAAATATTGGGGATTAAATATAAATACCAACAACAAATGAACACTATCAAAAACCACCCGAACTAAATTAACGATATAAATATAATCTATATATCTAAAAAAAACACAACTTTCTCGTAATCAGCAAATCTTGGTCTCCCTGAATTATATTAGGACTCAAGAACACATTGGCCTCGAATATAAAACTAGTTTTTCTCACACATTAAATTTTAAAACATATCTGATATACACATTATTCCAAAAATAATGTACATTTATTTTATATTATTTTTTTAAATATTATTTTAGAAAAAATCCATAGCAATATGTATTGATGAAACTGCCGATTCAAGAGGACGTCGAATTGCTCATTTATTGATTGGTGTTCTTAGTGACGAGATTCTGCCAAAATCTTACCTCATTGCTTATAAACAGTTAGAAAAAACAGTGGCCAGATTTGTTCAATAGGAACTACCAACATTTTTTCTTCCTACGTCTGTTCCTGGAGATAATTTTTGCTCATCTTGTCAGATACAGTACCGTACATGATAAAGGCCTGGCCAAATTAGAAAATCTTTTGTCCGAACTTGATATATGTAACATGTCTTGCTCATGCTTTAAATAGGGTTGCTGAAGTGATTAGGAAACATTTTCCTCTTCTAAATAGTCTAATTTCTAACATGAAAAATCTTCCTTAAGGCGCCTATAAAGAAAGAAATACTACCAAACACTTCTCTTTCACCTCAACCTGTTACTACAAGATCAGGCACTTGGTTGGAAAAAGATCTTTAGTGTTAAAAAATGTTTGCATTATTAAGAATGACATACCTACCGAAATAATTTTCTTGCACTATATCTGGGTTAAGAAGATTGGGAATGTATGAATTCGATGTATAATTTAGATTTCTACTTAATTTATATTGCCTATATTTTAAATAAGTTTTATATATTGGAAAAAAAGTAAATGTTATGTTTGTAACTCCTTGAAAAAGAATTAAAACCTTTTGAGAGTAGCCAATATATGTTTTCAAATAACATTTAAAGTTATACATAAAGGAAAACATTTATATAGTCTACATTTATATATTTTATTGTTTTTTTAAGAAATAATGGTATAATAATTGTCTTGCAGATAATATAATCCAAATCCATGTTATTCTTTATTAGATGAAGATCATATTTAACAAACACATGAGGATTTTCTGATAACTACATTTGATAATTTTGTAAGTGCACCCCAATAAGACAAACTTCATTCTAATAAAACGTTGCCTCGAGATCTGTATCATGTAATGTTTCTTTGAACCAGTGGCAGAAATTTCTTGGCGGCTTCATATTATGTGCATGCAAATGATGCACATTGATGATTTTTATAGCATTATTAATGTTATCATATTAAACTTCTACAAAATATAAATACAAAAATATTTTGTCAGACATGTCGAACAGTATTTTGAACTTCCATTTTAGCTTCTTCAGGTAAATCTTTAGTTTTTGGCTTCCTGCAAGACTTTTTTTGCCAGGAGACGATAATACTGGATTCTGAATTCTATCATATTTAATGGTGTAGACCGTCCTACCAGAAATATTAAGGGCTTCTGCTACTCTCGAAAATAAAACTTATATTATAACACTGCCTTATCTAACTGATTATGTGAATTACCTCATAAACACGATCGATGAACATAAATGGTCCACCATTCTCTTTTTCCGTGCAAAATGGTCTGTAAGATTAAATACAAGCTGTTGAGCTTGATAACCAAGAGGTTTACCAGGCATCTAAGAAATATTCTGTATAATAAATAGGTTAGAAATGTCAAAGTGATAATCAAACAATTTCGTACTTATTGCCACTAATGGATACATATTACTATTTATTATCAGTATTGTTCGAAAAAAGAACAGATTTCGTAATTTTTGTTGTCAAACTAGATTATAATTGATTGAGGTCTCGCTAGGCACTTTGTGAAACATATTAAATGATAAAGGTAAAGAAAATACACACTTGGTTATTTGTTTCACTGCAATTTTATTTACAAAATACGGACAAATTTGTTTCGAACTTCACAGTTCATTCTCAACTGAACAAGAAAGGTTTACTTAAAATATGAATAGATAATTTGAAAAGTGGGAGTAACACTGTGAAACATAAACGTGAGTTAAGCATTATTGGGGTTTTCCTAGTAATTAACGAGAAACAGCCTTAATAATAGGGGAGATTACAAACTCTGTTTGTTCATTTACTATATTTAATGATTTGTTTATTGCTTTAGATATTTCCATTATTTCCAAAAAGTCTAATCGTTTACTTTTATTTGCAGAGTGTAAAATTTCAAAATTATTTATTGATACCATGTGTTCTTCATTTATACAATGCTCGGATATACCTGAACATTTCTTGGAATATAAAATTGCTTTCCTATGTTCTTCTATTCGTGTGCGAAAACATCTTCCAGTTTGACCTATGTAGAAAGCGTCGCAGTCTAAACAATTTAATTTATACACGCCACATTTATCTGCTTTTTGAATTGTATCCTTATTATTTGTCCAAAGTTTACCTAAATTTAATTTATTGACTATTATAGTTTTTATGCCTAAATTAACTAATCTATTATTAATTTTATTCGTGGTCTTTCCTATGTAATTAATTAAACGATAATTACTTGGTTTCTAATTGGGGGGCTGCATAAAAGAATTTATTAATCTGTTTATGTTTTTTCTTTGAAATTAATCTATTAATAATATCAGGACTGTATCCGTTGTTTACGGCTAGACATTTCAAGACTGCAACTTCTTTATCAAAATTTGGTTTTGATAGGGGAACGGAGAGTAATCTATGTATGAAACTGTTGAAAGAAGAAAACTTAATGCTATCGGGTTGTTTGCTATCTGCAGATATGAGGGTGTCAGTGTATGTGTGTTTTCTGTAAATACTATAATCTAATTTGCCATTTGATTTTGTTAATGTAAGGTCCAAAAAATTTAAACTGTTGTCTAATTCTTTTTCTATGGTGAATTGTATTTTTTGATTGATTTCATTTAAACGATTGAAGAATAAGTCTAATTGCCTGTCAGTACCGGTCCACACACATAACACATCATCCACATATTTCTTCACAACTTTCTTGTTCAGTTGAGAATGAACTGTGAAGTTCGAAACAAATTTGTCCGTATTTTGTAAATAAAATTGCAGTGAAACAAATAACCAAGTGTGTATTTTCTTTACCTTTATCAAACTAGATATTCAAATTAGAAGAACGCTTACCCTGGAAGTCAGAATACAGGAAACAAAGGCAATAAACAACAATATTGAAATATTTTGACAGCAAGCCGAATATCATAAGACTATCTCCTGGACAACTTATCCTTTTTATTTAATAAAATGTTTCAAAGACGTACGTCTTAACTTAAAATGACAAACGTGTCAGCGCGTATTCATTACAAAGAGATAAAGTACAATTTGCGGTTCATACTTGGGCAGTACGAACTGAAAATTTATACTTTATGAATTGTAATTTGCCATTAACCTGAAGTGTAGAACTAGTAAAACAATCTGAGGCAGCTTTTCAAAATGTCGCAGGCAAAAGGGGGACAAAATTTTTCAAAAATAAAAAAATGCGATGGAAAAAATTGTGGATTAGATTTCTTAGCCATTTTGAGGGAGAATTTACTGAATCCATTGATTTAGATCCTGTAATATTATGCAATTTTTAAAACCCCCATATTACATCGGTTGACGTGGAAAGGAGTTTTTCTATTTATAAATTTTTATATTCAGGCAGGAGACAAAATTTTTTAATTGAGAACTTAGAGAAACATTTAGTGGTTTACTGTGTTTACAACTAACGACAACCTGCTTTGTGTAATAAATGCATATTTAGGTTTAGTTTAGTATAATTCTTTCAATGGAGACTGTGGTTAAATAATAATTTAAAAAAAGGTATATAACCCCTTACCACAATTATTAGTCGTATCCTAAATACGTATTTCGACAACTAAGTTGTCATCATCAGTAGGTAAAAAACTACTAATTAAAGTGTGACTTTAATTAGTAGTTTTTTACCTACTGATGATGACAACTTAGTTGTCGAAATACGTATTTAGGATACGACTAATAATTGTGGTAAGGGGTTATATACCTTTTTTTAAATTAGTTTAGTATGTAGAAAAATTCAAATGTCTGTTTATTTTTGAGTGAATCAATAAATTTATGTATTATAAGTATTTTTTTATTTGTATATTTTCAACATTTTTATGCATATTTTGACTAAATGATTTGCATATTTATGCGCATATTTTTGGGGTTTTCACTTGCATACGTGGGTTTTCCTAATTATTATTATTATTATTATTATCTCTTCCACTCACAAGAATCTATCGTTCTTGGTTGCCATTATCTTACCCCATCGGTTCATTCGAACAAGATGGATGACATAGTTATCTATCATTCATTTATTTTATATGAATATTGATTATAGTAGATACTTACCAGTACTTTCAAGGTGTGAACATATGTGCTGTCCGCTGCTAGCAGCTTGTGTCTCTTTCTGGGTATGAACTTGTGTGTTTGTTGCTGCTGGCAGCTTGCGTCTCTCTCTGGGTGTGTGGTTTTGTGTTTGTGCGAGCGCGCAAGTGTAGGGGTGTTGTATTTTAGCGCGCTCGTGCATGTGTTTAGTGTCCGGTCGCGCTAATTTTGAGAGATCGGAGAACCAGCCGTTGCGCAGGGCCGCCAACCCTTTCCCGGCAACTTCTTTAGTTTTCCGTGCAGTACTTCGACGGCCCGCCCCCGGCCCCATCGAGGCAAGGCCCAGACCCGCGAAGCGCACCTGCACGGGGTTGCTCATCGCCAACCAGTGGAACACTCTTAGCGGCTACTTCGGTCGACGACGGTCACACTTTGTGCCATCTTAACGTTTTCCGCCATTGCGGGGGCACTGCACACACATCGAGCGTGGGTGTGCTGTTGACGCCAGCCTAGCCAGGTTGCCGCCCAGGACCGGTCCTAGTGGTGTGTGCATTGCGCGGCGCTGTGTTTTGCGCCGCGTAGCTTGGTTCTTCTCTCCCCTACTGGAAAGGCGGAATGGCACCTGTCCGCCCATCGAGCAGACCCCCCTAGAGTGTAGTAGCGCATATGCTAAGCTACCACCCAGTAGAGAACCACATCAGCACCCCACCCGTTCCGTCATTTCGCCTCCCGGCCACGTTGCCCACGTTCGCGCGCTCCAACATCAGTTTAGCACACGCCGTATTATTGCAGCCGTGTCTATCAAGACACTTTTTTGCATTTTTAAATGAAGTTTCTGGTAGAGGTCCAAAACATTTATGGACTTGTGTAATTTATGTTGGATTTCTCCCGTTGCGCCAATCATAATTGGGACTATTAGGACCTTGCCCATCTTCCACATACTCTTGATTTCGTCGCTGAGAGGTAAATATTTATTTACCTTCTCACTATAGTTCCTTGCAGTGCTTTTTTCCAACAGAACAGCAATGTCAATGATGTACGTTATCTTGTCCTTCTTCAGTGTCAGTACTATATCTGGAATATTGTTGGGAATTGTTTTATCCGTGATTATTTGGCGATTCCAATATAATCGAGAATTTTCGTCCTCGCAAACTGAAGGTGCTTCATATTCATAATACGGGACATTTTCAGAATACGACAAGTGCTTCTGTCTGAGCAGCTAGTGTAATATTTTCGCAACCCTGTTGTGCCTCTCGATATATTGTTTGGGGGCAAGTACAGAGCATCCTGCCATCAAATCATCAATTGTTTCTTCCTTATCTGCGCATACACGACATTTAATGTCAGATAAATTCTCCTTAAGAATCTTTTTCCTATAGGAACGCGTTGGAATTACTTGATCTTGGTTGGCGGCTATGAATCCCTCTGTTTCAGCCTGTATACAGCCATGCCTGCGACGCTGAGGGGTCAAAATTTTCAGATCCAATTGTTAACGGATACTTTCCATACAAAGATTTATTTTTCCATCTCTCTTTCTGTTGGGGTATACTTAAGATTCACGTGGATGGATTGAATTCATCGTTAGCCAGTTTGAGTGGCGTAAAATTGTCCATTTGAGCAATCGCATTATACAATCTACTTTCTTTCGACTTTTGCAGAAAGTACTCTCGTAAATTATTTACTTGTTTATAATTCCTGCAATAAACACTCGGTATTCCTCTACCTCCTTCTCTTCTTGGTAAGTGGAACCTTTCGATAGCACTACGTGGGTGATGAATTCTAAATTTTCTGGCTTCTACTCTTGTCTTGATGTCTATTGCTTCAAGTTCAGTATCAGTCCAGTTAATTATTCCAAATCCATAAGTAAGTACGGAAGTTGCAAAGCTGTTTATTGCCTTGGAAATATTTCTTGCCGACAATCTGCTTTTCAACAACGATCGCAGCCTAGAGAAATACTGATCTTTCGCTGATTCTTTTGCAATATTGTATTCTATTCCTCTAGCCTGCAAATAACCAAGATACTTATAATAGTCGTTGCTCTCCATTCCAATAACTACTCCTTTTCCGCCTTCCACTTCGAACCCACGATGTTCAACGATGTCCCTTTTCTATGCAACTTATTTTGCATTTTTTCAATCCAAATTTCATTTGGATATCTCTACCATAACGGCCAACACAGTTTAGGAGATCGCGAAGATGATTCTTTTTCCTAGCATACAATTTGAGATCATCCATGTACCAAAGGTGTCTAATTTGTACGACAGGTTGTAGTAAATTACATCCCTCATTTAGGGAATTTAACAAAGTTGTTAACAGTTTTAAGGCTAAACAAAACCACAGTGGACTCAAAGCGTCTCCCTGAAATATGCCTCTTTTAATACTGATCTTACCTACATCAATACTTTCTGTAGGGGTTTTCATTAACAAACTTGTCTTCCATTTAGTCATGGCGTAGCTAAGAAAATTAATATGGTGCTCCTCAATTCTATATAACCTAAGAATCTCTACCAACCACGAGTGAGGTACACTATCAAACGCTTTCTAATAGTCTATATATGCCATGTAGAGATTTTCTTTTGTTTTTACCACATTCTTCATCACAACTGAGTCAATCAGGAGCTGCTCTTTGCAACCTCTTGATCCTTTTCTACATCCTTTCTGTTCCTCTTCTAAAAGGTTGTTATTCTCCAAATGGGCATATATCTTTTCAGATATAATCGAGGTGAACATCTTGTATAATGTAGGAAGACATGTAATTGGTCTATATTTAGAGGGATCTTCCGCAGATGCATTAGATTTCGGAATTAAGAAGGTGTTTCCCTCGGTCATGAATTCTGGCAGTTCGGTTGGTTGTTCTAGTAATAATTGGAAGCACTTAGCAGACCAATAATCTGATATTTCGTCTTTCGTTGGTAACTGAATCTGTTGTCCAGGATTTGCATCACTCAAGCCACGATAGAATAATTTTTGATTTCTAGCGAATTGTTTATTTTGCTGCCTTCGGGTATTACTGATTTTATATCGTTTCAACCTCTTTGCATATGCTCCTAATTTCTGCTTTAATAAATCCAAAATTTCTACAGCATTGGAGTTTTCAGGTGAAACATAACGGCTCACTATAACCTCTACATCTCTCTTAAGCTTTGAGTTAATATTCCAATTTTCCGTCTCAGATTTTCTATTTTCCATGTCAATCGTTTTTCCCAACAAGAAGTTCTATTTCTACTATCGAATCGCATATCTACGGGGTCTATATTTTGATCATTTAATATCAAAACCGTACATGCACCTGTATATATTAAACTGTGGAGCTCCTCCAGTGTTGTGCCGGTTTCTATTTTTGTCACAATAATGGAGTTTACCTCGTTTATAATATCAGATGTGCCCTTTTTGTAGATAAGCTTTTTTAGATGCGTGTTCGTACTAGGTACAACTCCATGATATTTAAGAAAATTATTCTCAAATTCTAAATGAAATCTATTTTCCTGTACGGGCAAGACTATTAATTCAGCTGAAAACGGGTTAATCTGTTCTTCAACCTCCACGTCATCATTGCTACTCATACCAAGTTCTAAGGAAACCTCTTGTCTCACTTGATTCATTATTTCCGCTGATAATCTATTATAATTATTAATGAATATAGATCGTCTTTGATCTAAGATATTTTGAATGGTTTTATCCGCCAACTCTGGGAACTTTTCAGTTACCTGTCCATGTAGCTCTGCTCCATACGGTATTTTAACTGTTCCCAGTTTTGTTATTGTGTAATAACATCTGAGCATAAACTTCTTCATTTCCAACGTCCAAGAAGTTCTTTTCCTTTGATGTTCGCCCGCTATAATAGATTGAGAATTGACTATTCCTTCAATATCTTTATCTACATTCACTTCTACATTATTTCCCTTTTCTTGGATCAGCGTTTGTTGTTTATCATTTATATTCTCAATCTCCAATTCAACGGAAACCTCATTTCTTATTCCATCAATGACTTCAATCTATTATTGATGAATATAGATCTACGCTGATCCAATACATTTTGTATAGTTTTATTTCTGAGTTCTGGGAACTTTTCAATTACTTTTCTATGTAATTCAGTCCCATATGGCACATTCAGTGTGTTTATTTTCGTTAGCAAGAAATAAAATCGAACCATTATTACTATTATTATTATTTCCTCAACTCACAAGGACATTCAATTTGTCCTTGGTTGCCAGTGTGTTAACCCATCGGTTCGTGAGAACAAGATGGCTGGCATAAGTATCATAATATTATTATTGTTGTTTATTATTTCTTATTTCCAAGTATTTTTCCGTAACATAACTATGCAGCTCTCTTCCATATGGCATGCTTCATTCTTAGTAAGCAGATAATAACACCTCCCACCATGTATGGGGGGTTCATTTTCACGGCCCAGAGGGTCCGGCGCTTTAGTTGTTATGTTGACGAAGTGGGTTGAAATGAATGTATCTCAACAACATCCTCGCCTGAGTCTATTGTTTCTACTGAAGCATGCCATATTTGTGTTTCATGAACAATTCGCTGTTTCAGTCCTTGCTTGTTAATCAGTGTTTGAAGCAAGTGTACCTGATTGGGGCTTCTATCCCAACCCAACGATTAGCTCAGGAAACCGTGGGGTCGCTAGTCCCCAGTAACCTAGCTCTAGGCTACCCTGTGCGGGTCTATTATTATTATTATTAGTATTATTATTATTATTATTATTATTATTATTATTATTATTATTAACTCAATGCTCTTGATAACTGATCTAAGGTTGCAATCGAATAATTTTTTGGTAATTTTGAGTTTAAATCCAATTAGATTAAAATTACTAAACCTCAAATAAACTAGCTTCTATTACCATTTATTATTTGATTTAATTAACGTGGCCGTAAATGCACTAACAAAACATAAGCGTTCTCGGAACATCGTTAAAGAAAAATTAAAATCAATTCATAAACTTCATAGCATTATATCTATGTAAATGCTAATAATACGAAAATTAATTAACAGATTATATAAATACAGTTCGTAGAGTTAAATTTTGTTAATTAAACCGGTGCCATACTCAATGCATTATTAGTTCGGTGCGGATTATTGTAAATATAAATAATTATTAATTGCAATTCAATTAATCTATATGGTTTAACAAAAGGTAGTATTTATTCAAACTTCATGTACATGTAATTATGATAACGAAACCATAATAGCACGAAAACTAGTTGAGTTTGGAGAGAATATGTTTACTCTGGCTAACAGGTTTTATTAGGACAATTTATAACTAACGCATTGCACATATAATAACAATAATAATACGGTTGAGTGCATGTGATTAAATTTTGCTTTTACAGTATATTCCAATTTCGATTATTAAAAGATTGTGTTCGTAGTTCAATCGGTTCAGGGATTTAGTAAAATAATAAATTTAGTATTGTTGTAGATATGTTCAATTCCATTCACCCGTATTTGTTGCTTCCATACTGCATTCAATTACTTGCGGTGAATTCATTGATTTTATTTTAACCCTTTCAGAACGCGTTTCATTTCATATTAATGAGAATAATGTCGCAATTTAAAATTGTGTAGTGAGGTTTCAATTTTATTTGTAAGTTTCCTCCATAGATCGTTTTATCAAAAATGATGGAGTTTGTGTATTTTCCATTAGGAACTATAGTAACACCTATATTGGCCTGGTAATAATTTTTGATCGCCTTCCGTACATATAAAGGTGATTTGTCGGGAAAGTCACCGTCAATGAAATACGAGGGCTCTAGAAAATAAGAATAAGAACAGACAGAATAATGAAACCAGTTTCGAAATGAAGTAAATTTATTGAACTACCAAAGTATAGTGAGTTCAGAATTATAAAAAAACTAACTTTTAATGTGTTTAAAATGTTGTTGCACCCCCTGTCGCGATCATTCTCTCATTTTTATCGAATGAATACGGTTCATGGATACGAATCCATTGGCCGTATTGATTACAAATTAGGGCCCTCTAATTAAATAAGAAAATGTAAAATATAAAAACAAAATATAAAAAAATAAATACTATTCGTCAGCTTTATTTGTAAAAAATTATTGTAAGACGTGTGGTAATATAGATATATCTATATATATATATATATATATATATATATATACCGGGTGTATTATGAAAAACCTTTCGTGCTGTAACTTTTTTACTTTTTATCCGAATGTAATAAATTATACGTCGAACTAAATCGTTTTAAAAACATTGTAACGTGATCCGCTTTGAATTTTTTTTTACACTTTGTTTTTGACAGAGAGCTGCAAACTGTGTTTTTTTAAATTGCAATATACTTTTTTTTTTCCTTATTCAAATATATTACTTTTTCTGAAAATGAAACTGTAAACAACGATATCCTTGTATGAAAAAAAATCGAGAAATTGAAGGTTTTTTTTTTAGTTCGATTTATTCTGGTTTTTCCGAACACAGAGATTTCTTAAATGCATTTTAAATACTCTATTTCATTTTATTACCAGCAAATGTGTGTACCTTTTAAAATCACTTACATTCAATACTGTATAGCCCCATAAAGGATTACAAACCAATGTTATCAGTGAGCGGTGGGTCAACAACAACATTTACAATGTTTATTTTAAAAATTTAAAAATCAAGCAGTCATATTGAACGATAAAAGTGCATTCCAAATTTTCGAAGAGAGCTGTGATATCTGTCAGTCAGACATTCATTATAACATTTTCAACGATTTATTTCTAAATTTTGTTATTGAAATGGATAATGGCGAATGTGTGGATGCGATTCAAGCATATTTTGAATGCGGAACAAATTCTGCAGCTGCTTTGCGACTTTATGGAAATCGTTTTCCTGACAGACTGCGTCCAAGTGCCGATAAGTTTGGAAGGCTCATGCGAAATTTTCGAAATTTTGGATCATTCAAAAAACCGAAAATAAACGCACGTGTAATTCAAGATCAAAATTTAGAATTAAGTGTCTTGCTCTATGTGGAAGAAAACCATAATACGTCTACGCGAGAAATTGCTCACTACATGCAGGTATCACATTCTACAGTTCAGTACATTCTGAAGAAGCACAAGTTCTTTCCTTATAAACCACGGAAGGTGCATGCTCTCGGTGAAAACGACCCTCAACGAAGGGTTCAATTCTGCACCGTTTTCATGAATAAACTAAGGGAAGATCCAATTTTTTATCGTCGTGTGTTGTGGTCAGATGAATGCACTTTTGGGAAAAATGATGTATTCAACAGAAATAATCATCGCCGTTGGAGCACTGAAAACAACCATGTTGTGATGCAATACAATTTTCAAAATCGGTTCAGTGTAAATGTATTGTGTGGCATTTTAGGCGATAGAGTAGTAGGGCCTTTTTTTGTGGAGGGTAATCTAAACCAAGAAAAGTATAATAATTTGTTACGCAATGAATTAAGCGATTATTTAGATGAGTTGGCACTTGCCACAACGGGACGGTGCCACACCCCATAATGCACGAATGAATACTGATTTTCTAAATAATTATTTTGGCGTCAGATGGATGGGCACTTACGGACCTATTCGATGGCCTGCTAGATCGCCAGATCTGAATCCACTGGATTTATTTCTGTGGTCTTACATTCAAGATCATGTCTATTTGACTCCACCTGATACCAGAGATGATTTAGTAAGAAGGATAGTACAAGTATGTCATGAAATACCACCAAATCTTATATTAAACGCAGCAGTTGGTGTTAATAGAAGGTGTCAAATGTGTCTGGAACAAAATGGGGCCAATTTCGAACATTTGATTCATTAAAATATATGATAGCTTGATTTCTGTAAATTTCGTAGTCTTTTTTTTAATAATAAAAAATTTGTCACTCAATTTAATGGAGGTGTCTTCAGGAAAAAAATTGTTTATTATAATAAGTAAAAAAAATATGTAGTACAATTTAAAAGAAAAAATTTACTACTGTCTATCAAAAACGAAATGTCAAAAATTTTTTTTTTTTTAAAACAGGTTACAGTCCTTTAAAAACGATTTAGTTTGACATATCATTCATTAAAATCAGATAAAATATAAGGAAGCTACAGCCCCAAAGGTTTTTCATAATACACCCGGTATGTAATCCTAAAGTCAATAAAAACTGTTTTTATTTAAAAAAGTTCAATTAATAATATTTTCGAAATGTCCACCTCCTTGTTAAATGCAGGCTTGTGCCCGTAAGCCAACAAAAGAATTACTTATCCGAATTTCATACTTGTTTTGTCGGATTTGCTCGGCAGCCAGGTAAATACAACAAGTCTTCTCTTGTGTTCGAAACTTGCGCGTAGACTAAATTTTTCATGTACCCTCATAAATAAAAGTGAAGGGGATTAAGATCGGGTGATCTTGGTGGCCATGTAACAGGACCACCTCGACCAATCCATCTTGTATAATTGACGTTAACCCAATTTCGGACAGCAATTCCGAAATGTGGTGGTGCCCCATCCATGTGAAACCACATGTTTCGTCGAACATTCAGTGGGACATCCTCTAAAAGACCTGGCAGTTCGTCAATAAGAAATTGAAGGTAATTGTCCGCCTTTAACCTCCAAGGAAGAACGACAGCACCAATCAACAAGTCATGGATTAGGGCCGCCCAAACGTTAATAGAAAATTCAAGTTGAAATTTAAATGGGCGTATAGCTTAGGGATTTTCTGATGACCACCTGTGCAGGTTTCTCAGATTTGTAACACCACTTCTCGTGAACGTAGATTCATCTGTCCAGAGGACTGTTCTACAGAAATTAAAATGAAGCAGTGGCTGTCTTAATATCCAGGTAGAATAAACTAGACGAGCATAGTGGTGTGCCTCAAGCAAACCGTGTCCTCTGCAGTAGTGATATGTATATAAGCTCTCACCTTTTAAAATTCGCCAAACTGTCGTTCGTGGCACTCCTAGTTGTCTAGCGATTCGACGTACACTGAGAGTTGAATCCCTTGTAACAATAGCTACTGCTTCTTCCTCTAAGTCTGCTGGCAAATTTACTGCTCGGTCACAAAGATAATCACACAGTCCGCATTCCAGAATGCGCCTATCGGGAAACCGATGTCGGTATTTAATAACTGCTTGACGTGCACTGCCGTTACAGTAGCCATACACAAAATGCATGTCCGCATACTCTTGAGAAGAAAATCGTTAAGGCATTTTGAATAAAGAAAACGTGTCCACTCACTAATAAGCTGTTGTATGAACTGAAACGTAATGTAATCCTTTATTAAAAAATGGAACGTTAACAGTCACCTGAACATTTGTTTATTATATGATATTAATGGTTCAGCTCTTACGAAATAAGTAAGAACCTTCTTTATCATAAATCAATTTCCAGTACTCTTTTTTGTAGATCTCCAAGAAATTACTGTATGCTCTACGACACATGTTTATTTATTTTAGGATAACATTTCATTATGCGACGTTAACAATCACAGGCCTGTTATTGAATCGTATAACTTTTTTTTAAATAAAGTCAGTTTGTATTGACTTTAGGATTACATTTTTTTTCATGATCTGACAATCACATTCATAGATCTGTAACTTTGAAACAAATAAAAATGGATAAACAACTTTTGCGTTTTTGTTACTTGAAATGAAGTCTACTTTACACTCCTAAAATTTGAACATAACGATACGGGATACTTGAATACATAAGTATTAAAGTAAAGTAATATTAAGTTAACAAACGAACATTGTCACTGTGTAGAACCTTTTTTCATTAATCATCGTCTGTGCTTGAGTCGTCTGGTAAATTGACGTCTGTGTCTGAATCGTTCTGCAAATTTATAATTAAAGGTGCTACAATTTTATACATGTCTAAATATTCGTTTTCTTGTAATTGCGTGTTTAACGGCATGTTTCCAATTTTCAACATGTATGTGTTCCATAGCATTGTTAATATATGTTACGATAGTTTCACTAAATTTTGGTGTTTTATTAGTTCTCCTTATGGTGTTTTTAAGTTGGGCCCATGTCAATCAACACCATGATATGGCAGTAAACGTAAAACTGTATGTCCTGCTTCCTTGGCTCTATTATCTACATAATAATCCTTCACATATTCTTTTGTGTTCTTCACCTCCAACAATTAGTTTTTCGGTTAATGATCTTCATAATATAAATCATTGGCTTCTAAAAATTCTTGAATACCCTTCATAGTACGACATTTTGTAGTAACCTTACTTTGTTGTCGCGAAGATAAGGAGCATTTTCAATCACTATCACACTACCTTTTGGTAAACTTGGTAACAAAGAATCACAAAACCATTCTTCGAGTAAAGTTGATATCATATCTTCATGGTAATCTAAACTTGATGATTTTACATCTTCTATCGATAATAGACACTCAGTCCATCCTTTCTCTTTCCCAGCATGACAAATAATCATTCTATTCCCTATCGAAACAGACACGTCCATTTGACACATACTTGAACTGTCCACCCAACCTTTTGGTAGTAGTATCATGTGTATCATACCACGTTTCGTCTAAATAGCATATTAATCGTCCTTAAGAATCCATACCGTAGTTTTTGTAACCTTAGACTTTCCATAATTGTACGATTTTCGTCTATAGTGCCAAACTTAAATCCTGCTTTCTGTAATGTCAACCACAAAGTTGTTTAAAACAGTGAATATTGATAGGATGATCGTTAATTCTTTTATGCAAGCACTCAAGAGTAGGTACAAGATTTTGTCTGTACATAGAGTATATTTGGTCCCTAATAGTATCGATGTCATAATCATTAGCTTTTGTCTACGTTCCTTTATCACTTCTTTGCTAACGAGAACGTCCGTTATATTTAATTACCTTTTATATTGTCCCTGTAGGCACTTTTGTTACTTGCCACGTTCGTTCGATATTCTTGGTTTGTTCATCGCTATTTCATTCTATTACGGTATGATAGATATCGAGGATGATCTGTTTTGCGTCTTGTGATCAATGCTTTCTCTGGTGTCTTCCAATATCACCATCATTATTCACATCGCTCTCACTATCACTAAAAGGTCGCCACATCGTAATGAAAACAAAAGAGAAATTGTAAACTGTAACTGTAACAAATATGTATGCAGCAATAAATATTAACAATAAATGATTAATACACCAACTATTGTACGTATTATATACATACCTCACTACTTACATGAACTGTATTAATTGTTACAGTTAAGGGCCTAATAGGTATGTTTATTACCTACGTATTTACTTATTACGTATATTATGTAACAGATAATCTTATTAAGTGGTCCGCAATACAATGCCACAATTTTCATAATAAATAATTCAAATCATATTTGTTACGTTTGCATTAATTACCTCACATTCTTAGTCAGATATACAGGTTACCTATTGCAACTAAATATAGGGCCCTAATTTGTAGTCAACACGGGCAATGGATCCATATTAGGAACTGTACCCATTCAATAAAAATGAGAGAATTATCGCCAGAGGGAGTGCAACAACAGTTGTAAATACATTCAAAGTTAGTTTCTTATAATTCTGAACGCACAATACAGGCTTAGTCAATATAAATTACCCAGCCTCTATCCTATGATAGATAAATAATCAAAATAATCAATGTAATCAAAATAATCAAAATAAAAATAATCAAAATAATCAAAATAATCAAAATAATCAAAATAATCAAAATAATCAAAATAATCAAAATAATCAAAATAATCAAAATAATCAAAATAATCAAAATAATCAAAATAATCAAAATAATCAAAATAATCAAAATAATCAAAATAATCAAAATAATCAAAATAATCAAAATAATCAAAATAATCAAAATAATCAAAATAATCAAAATAATCAAAATAATCAAAATAATCAAAATAATCAAAATAATCAAAATAATCAAAATAATCAAAATAATCAAAATAATCAAAATAATCAAAATAATCAAAATAATCAAAATAATCAAAATAATCAAAATAATCAATGTAATCAAAATAATCAAAATAAAAATAATCAAAATAATCAAAATAATCAAAATAATCAAAATAATCAAAATAATCAAAATAATCAAAATAATCAAAATAATCAAAATAATCAAAATAATCAAAATAATCAAAATAATCAAAATAATCAAAATAATCAAAATAATCAAAATAATCAAAATAATCAAAATAATCAAAATAATCAAAATAATCAAAATAATCAAAATAATCAAAATAATCAAAATAATCAAAATAATCAAAATAATCAAAATAATCAAAATAATCAAAATAATCAAAATAATCAAAATAATCAAAATAATCAAAATAATCAAAATAATCAAAATAATCAAAATAATCAAAATAATCAAAATAATCAAAATAATCAAAATAATCAAAATAATCAAAATAATCAAAATAATCAAAATAATCAAAATAATCAAAATAATCAAAATAATCAAAATAATCAAAATAATCAAAATAATCAAAATAATCAAAATAATCAAAATAATCAAAATAATCAAAATAATCAAAATAATCAAAATAATCAAAATAATCAAAATAATCAAAATAATCAAAATAATCAAAATAATCAAAATAATCAAAATAATCAAAATAATCAAAATAATCAAAGTAATCAAAGTAATCAAAATAATCAAAATAATCAAAATAATCAAAATAATCAAAATAATCAAAATAACCAAAATAACCAAAATAATCAAAATAATCAAAATAATCAAAATAATCAAAATAATCAAAATAATCAAAATAATCAAAATAATCAAAATAATCAAAATAATCAAAATAATCAAAATAATCAAAATAATCAAAATAATCAAAATAATCAAAATAATCAAAATAATCAAAATAATCAAATTAATCAAAATAATCAAAATAATCAAAATATTCAAAACGATCAAAAATAATCAAAATAATCAAAATAATGAAAATAATCAAAATAACCAAAATAATCAAAATAATCAAAATAATCAAATTAATCAAAATAATTAAAGTTATCAAAATAATCAAAATAATCAAAATAATCAAAATAATCAAAATAATCAAAATAATCAGAATAATCAGAATAATCAAAATAATCAAAATAATCAAAATATTCAAAATAATCAAAATAATCAGAATAATCAAAATAATCAAAATAATCAAAATAATCAAAGTATAAATGTAATCAAAGTAATCAAAGTAATTAAACTAATCAAATTAATCAAAGTAACCAAATGAACTTACTGTAAATGAGAACTAATAAGTATTAACTCTCACATTACATGTAAATGTCGTCTAATGTGCTGCGTTAATTTCTACATTTCGACAAACTAGTTTGTACCAGTATGCAGAAACGTTACACGTCGCCAAGCCACCTTCCTGGTTGTTAGGATAAAGAAAAATTCGTGAAAAGTCACATCTATTCTGGCATTTCGCTCTTATTGGAGCTTGTCAAAGCACATTATCCTGGACAGATAGAGGTTTGAGTAACAACGAATAGTAACTATTACTTAAAAGTACCGAAAATCGACATCTCTACACTGCAACGTACCACTTGAATTTCACTCATTCTCTTAACATGTCAACCTAAATCTCTATAAAACGCGCAAATTAAACAGAATTTGATAGATGTAGGTATTTTCTGAATATTATAGTTATATTTTAATTAATTGATTTGCTTTTGTCAGCTTTAATAGTGCTATATTACGAAATTTTTAAACTATAAAATTCAATTTTATATTTCATTAGTGCATTTTCAATTTTATTTTCTTTGATTTATATATTTAATATATGTTTATTTATAGTATGGCTATTACTATATTAAATTGATCAGGACTCATGATCACATTTAAGTAATTTTTGCTTACAGAGAAGTATAAAATTTCTTTTTTACTCATTAGGTATAATCGAATTAAAACTATACAACGAGAATTAATTCTTTATAGGATTTAGATCCTTCTCACAATCCGTTGACGTTTTGTTATAAAAGTTTTCTAGTAAATTAAGTGCAAACTGCAATACAATTGAATAATTAATAAAATTCCGATGATTGCCTTTAAAAATTTATTTCGGTGATTTATTAAAGCCCAGATTAATTTTTCAGGGGATTATAAATTATGCGAAGATAAACACCCTAGATTTCTATTAAAGATTAATTTAATTTCGCCATTTATCAGCTAAAATGATTTATGTTGCAGTATTATTTCTGTCAATTACGAAGAAATTCTCAGTGGTGACCGTGATGGCGACGTCCATCCTTGTAATCTCGAACCTAATATCTCTGTTTGAGTTCTCGGGAAGAACAAGTTTCTAATCGGATCATTTAGCTCAAATTGAATAATCAAATTAGGTCTGTTTTTCTAAATCGGTAAATATTTTAAAAAATTTTGAAATTCAACAAACTGATCATTTTGTTTTTGTATTAATCTGATTTTTATTTGAGACTTTTCAGAATTATTCATAAAAATCAAATTAGCATATGTAATTTTATTCTTGTTTTTCTAGGAAACTTCTTTTGTTCCGAATATTTCGATATAGAAAAGTATCAATCTCTTGTATGATCCGTGTGTTAGTTCTTGCTTATTGTTATATGCACACATAAAAATTGCATTAATTTATTATATTGGTTATATTTATTTTCTTTTTCTATCTTTCTGTATGCAATCGACCAATATTTATTTAATTTGTTTTTGCTATTATTAATATTATTATCTTTTGTAGAGCTAATAAAATTAGTAGATTTATTAAGCGACAGACGCATGATTTTAAAAATATTATATTACTACATATTATAAAATTGTGTTATTCACTAGTGCGGTCGATCTTGGAATATTGTTGTATTGTATGAAATCCCTATACCGCTACATATCGTGAGCGCATAGAAAGAGTTCCACGTAACATGATAAATTACTTACTTTATAAACTAAATATCGATAAAAATGCTCATAATTATTTGGAACGTCGCCTATCGGGCTTTCAATCGTTAGACTCAAGACGGATGAAAGCATATCTGAAATTCGGATTCGAACTCTTCAACAGTTACATAAGGTGTTCGGAGTTGCTGTCCTTTTTCAATATGAAAGTATCAAAAGCGTTTACTAGAAATAATGATGCATTATCTGCGCGTTACCATCGAATAAAGTATGAAGTACTTGCGATTTCACATAGATTCATTTAATTACACGATAACTGCATTTTTTTAGTATGTAAATGGTGTAGATTTTGATTTGAATTAGAGTTATTGTTTATTTTGTTACGTTGTTTTGTTGTTGTTTGTATAGGATGTTGTCTTATTGCAAAAAAGAAATTGTGAGGAATATTTATATTTCTTTTGTTATCAAAGTAACATTGAATACAACTGAATGTGAAAGATTATATCGTTTAAATGTTCAACACTGCTGCGTTGGCATGCATCAATGCGAGAATTGAAATTGTCTATGATTCGTTCAAGCATGAATTTTTAATATCCCTAATAGCGACTCGAATGGTGTTTTTTAGGGCCTGAACGTTACCTGGCTCATAAGAGTAGACCTTGCTTCTTAAGTAACACCATAAGCTCAAAAGTCCATAAAGTCTATAAAGTCCATAAAGTCCATAAAGTTCATAAAGTCCACAAAGTCCACGAAGTCCATAAAGTCCATAAAGTCCATAAAGTCCATAAGGTCCATAAGGTCCATAAAGTCCACAGAGTCCACAAAGTCCACAAAGTCCATAAAGTCCGTAAAGTCCATGAAGTCCATAAAGTCCAAAGATGTTAGGTTACATGATCTTAGCTGTCGATTTATATTGGCATTCCGAGTAATTACACGTCGAGGTAATCTCTTGAGTAAAAACACGATGTTTTCCCGTATTGTCTGGCATCTTGTTGAAAATATGCATCATCAATGTCAATTTCATTTAGTTGAGGCAATACAAAATCTCTTAAAATCGCATTATAACGTTTTGCATTTACCGTAATAGTGTTATCTCAAAGGAAAATGGGCCGATTATTTCTCTAAACCATAAACAACACCAAAGAATAATTCAAGAATAATTTGAGTTTTTTTTTTCTCCCCAAATATGACAGTTTATTTACCGTCCAATTTAATGTAAAATGTGCCTTATAGCTGAAAATTATTTTATCCGCAAAATGTGGATTTGTTGCTTTTTGTCCAATATCAAACAAAATTTCTGCGTTGTCAATGATCCGTCTAGTTGAGTTCTTGGGTTAACTGAATTGTGTATGCATGCAGCTCCAAGTTCTTATGTAAAATTCGTCATAAACTTGTTGGAGTAATGTCAAATTCTTGAAATCGTTGTTAGATTGACGTTGATGGGTTATTTGTGATACTCTCTCGTACAGCGGCTATATTTTCATCAGAGCGTCCACTTTTTTTGCCTGAATGAGTATCTTCAAATTTTTTCACTAAATTACAAATTACTAGTTCAGTAGGACTATATAGATATCCCGCCTTCCAATGCTGCCGTTCTCTGCACCATTTCAAAGGTTGAGGACGGTGGTCCGTAGTCAAAGGAAGCACTGATCGTGGACGGTATTAAAGAAGTCCAAAGGCTTGAATGCGGCGATATAGTATACGCATAGTAACAGGTCTACCTTCTCCTCCAAACGATTGGTCAGCGATTTGACGCGTGGTAGAAAAACGGTTTCATAGAGCTAGTTGTCTGAAGCGCCTATCTTGACGCTCTGTGGTACGCCTCGGTTGACTAGTTGGCCTTCTTCGTGTTTCTCTACCTTTTGCTGTCCACACACGACACACAAGCATTACCGTCATTGCAGTACAATTAACATGGCGGTTAATTTCGCGATAGGACAAATCAACATCTCGATAGGCAACAATTCTACCCCTGTCAAAGTCACTAACACGGTGATAATTTTGACGTCTTCGAACTCTAGGCATTTTGTTACGCTTAACACTCGCAGACGGACGCGCAATAACTAAACATTTCTGTACTAGTCGGCTCTCATAAACAGATTTCTTTACAATAAACTAAGTGATAAATTTTTTTTTGGCAAAAGTTATAAATAATAAAAAGTTGACATTTTAATCATAACATGCTTTAAATATAGTACAAATAGAACAAATTATTCCTTCTGGGTGTAACACTTCTAATGTCTTCTAATGAGTATATTTCAACTGAGTCTGTTGGATAAAGCATGCTTGTAGTCAATATTAGGCACATCAAAGGGACTATTGTTTCTAGCCTTGACACATAGTAATATTAATTTGTTTATAAAAGTTAACTTGTCTTTGTCTGAGTTGCTGCTAATATCCAACTCGATGTTGTCTATAGCTATTTAAAGTCATATTTGAAAGGTAATATTTGAAAAACACATTATTATAGCCTCACTCGTATTTTAGGATTTAAGTGTCCTGTAATGTAGTCATTTTAAGGTGTTCTTATGCCATAAATTTAGTGATGTAACTGCAAAGAAATACTTTAGAAACTGTATTTCCGCGATCGAGTTTTAAAGTTCTCGCTATCGACCGGTCGATCAAGATTGATCGTTTGAGCAGTGTCTCTAAATCAATTGATCAAGGACAATAAATATAATTATTTTAAACGTAGAAATACAATAAATTCTATAAGAATGTAATTACTTAGCATCAACAATTCCATGTGAAATATCGAACATTAAAAATTCACAAGAAAATTACCACCGCGGAACAAAGCGAGAAACCGGAGTTGGAAAGTGGTTGGGGGAGTTTCATTTACAGGCATCCTATTACAAGGCATTAAGTAAACAAATGGCTATTTTTCATAACATTTCATGGACCGCTAATGGCCACAGAAATTTATGTCCGCGACTGAGCTGTGGTAAATTACCCGGTACGATTTTTGGACACTTGATTTTTTAGTAGGTGCTGGTTTGTATTCCGGGAATACGTTTTACTCCCGGTTTGGCGTTGAAAAAGTATGTACTTTAAACAACACGCCGAACTGTGTCATCTGGTGACGTTCCGTGAATTTATGCTTGCGTATTTTCAGCTCGTCTATCATTCAGTGTTGGAATTAAATGGGCAAACCAGTTTAAAGTATGTACCATTAAAATAACCTTTCCACTTTTCTCGTGCTGTTTTTGGAGAAAATATCAAATCGTTTTTAATTTGTAGTGATAGCGGTATTGAACGAGCGAAAAATCCGAGGTGGATGAGGAATAGCAATGCCCAAATTAGTGAACCCCTTAATACAACCATCATTATTTGTTAATTAAAAGCTCCTTATTGTTATTTAGCTAAACGAATGTAATTAAATACTTAAAAAAGTATAACCTGTAAAGTACTCTTTGTATTTTGGATTTAATAAAAGATGTGTTTTATTAAAACCAAAAGTTAAAATTTAAATAGTTTCAATAGTTAATTGACGAAGGAGATACTTGTTGAAACTTCATTATAACGCTAAGAAATAAGTAATTAAACTTCTAGTTTCAAAAATTATTTTATTGTAAATACCACTACAATATTGTTTCGCCATACAATGGCTTCATCAGGTGGATGAAATACTATTTCATCCACCTGATGAAGCCATTGTATGGCGAAACAATATTGTAGTTGTATTTACAATAAAAGAATTTTTGAAACTAGAAGTTTAAATACTTATTTCTTAGCGTTAAATAGTTTCGTTGGGCGCCTTAAAATAATAAGTGGAATTTATGTATCTATAAAAATAAATAGAATTCGTAGGGTGAGGTAACAATCTACTTACTTAAAATGCTCCGGCTAGCAAATCTGATTTAAACGAACACTTGACTTAATCTAAAAGCTATAAAAAGAATAAACAAAATACTACTTATTTTACACAGAGATTCTCAGGGCGATTCAGATCCTTGAAAGATGTAATAAATATAAAAACTCCCATTTTTAATACGATAGATACGAAGAATGTATACAGGGTGTAAATGAAATATCCCGACGTACACTAATATATAAGAAATACGTAAGGTAGCAATTTAAATCTACAAAAAAAAATTATTGTATCGAAATTTAGTAAGACAAACTTTTCAAATACGGTCCTATATTCAAATTGAATCTACATAAATAGAAATTATGTGTTTACGTGTTGTTGATTCAACTAACAAATAAACATTTATTAGTTCTTCACCAAAAAATCCCGTCCACATTTCGGCAATGTAATAAATGTGTGAAAAGTTTTATAGATATGTATCACATGTATTTATCTTATGCATCAGCTGTTCGGTTGTTATTTATAAATAGGTCAATGGCCTGACCTATTCTAATACCTCAAAAAAGTACAATATCCAGTTTCTTTAAAAATTTTAAACGGTATAAGAGTTTTGTGGTGATATGGAATTTGTAAGTTTTAGTTGCGTTAATATTAATTAAATTCGCGTTGAGAAATAATAAATTACAATTAAAATTTTAAGTGAATTTCATATTTTTTTTCTGTGTTATATTTGCCTCCTTTTTTTAGTAACAATTTCTTCGCCTTAAATAGGGCAAATTTGTGTGAAACAAGTGTAATGCTTAAAGGAGATGTTCGATCAGTAAACTGTCGAAATATAGACACGCTTTAACACGGCTCGGTCTTTACGAATATTGGTCACAGCTTGAAAAATACGTTGCCGAAGATCGTCTTTCACGGCCACGGCCTTCATAACTTAGATGCAATGTACCGCGGTCTCTCAATTTGTCATCTTTCTTTTCGGAAACCGACCTCTATAAATACACTTAGTAGCTCTAAACATTTCCTCTTGTTCCACCGTATAGTAAGACGATATCTGTTAATTCGTGATTTGAATAAGCCATTCTTCACGGAAATTGACAACAGGCTGACTTCTGACGTACAGTATACATCATCGAATCTAAAACCCCCGCCATTACGCTTCAGTAGGGGTAGCGCTGCAATTATAGAAGAATACTAAGTTTACCAGAGCCGCATCGAGCCTCGCACATTTATTAATTTTTTTTTTCTCTGATCTCGTTCCAGATAGAGTTTTCGTTCATTAGCATTTTATGCATAATATTATTACAGCTACTGCATATTAACATCCTGTATAATCGTGTTAACATTGAATCTGAAACACTCTGTTCAATAATGTATAATGGTAACGAGCCATCGAAAAAATTCATAATTGGAGTAGACTGTGAAATTGGGTTGGTACTTTAGCCACTTCCACATAATGACACATTACTTGATGCTTGACAGTTTCATTTGGTTTCATTGTAAAAAAAGGTTATGGCATTGAAATGATACTACAACAAAAAAGAAAACAAATAATTTATTTAATATCGAAATCATAATCAAAATTTACATATAGCTACAGAAGTTGTTGAAAATGTTGTCCATTTACATCTAAACACAAGCAATTTTCATAATAAGAGTTTTGAAAAATTTGACACAAACTTATAGTTTCAATGTCAAATAATAAATGTCATTATGTGGAAGTGGCTAAAGTATCAACCCAATTTCACAGTCTACTCCAATTATGAATTTTTTCGATGGCTCGTTATATGGTTTGACAAAATTAAGAAATTAAACAATTTAATTTAATAAATAAAACAAACGAAACAAAATTACTAACTATTACGAATAAATGGAGATTACTATGTGTTGGCTAATATATATCTAATGTCTTAGAAACTTAATTTATTTACATATTTCGTATAAGAAGCGACATTAAAAAATATTAGTATATAAATCACTGTTATGACAAAAGGAAAGCCATAAAAATAATTTCTAAATTTTTCAAACAGTTCAGTGATGCAGGAGCTTGCTCAACTCGTGGATGCCACTATTGAAGCTTCTTCTGCTGCAGTAATTTATGCGGGCTATAGCTTCTTCCACATTTCCGCAGTTGCAGAGGCTAGTGTCAGCTAGCTTCCATTGAGTGCCGTCTATGATCTATGAGAAAACTATTTAATTGAGACTATTACCCTTGTGGGCGGGTTACGCCGGCAGAGACTCTGAAGGATTAGAAATTAAATTTCTATTCCTCAATTCAGGTTGTTGTTCGAAGAGAGCTATCCAGTAATCACTCACATTGATGTGGTGCTGAACTTCCATACCCAGCCAACTTGGTTTCCTAGATTTCAGTAACGCTTAGGGTCGCCCTCCAAATCATCGCGTATTGGAAGATAAATGGTGTTGGTAACCTTAGCCAGACATTAGCGACACTGTGGATCTAACAGTACATCTATTAGCTTGGTGTGAGGATTTCGATACCAGACAGCAACACAGTATTCAGAAGAACAGTAAGTCAGTGCAATGGCTGCCGATGGAAAGGTCTCCCTGTTCGCTCTCCATGAATTGCTGTCAAGTTTATGGAACATATTATTGCGAGTCATCACCTTTTGAGTAGCTTTACAGAGGTGGTGCCTGAATGTCAGAAACCGGTCCAACGTTACGACCAGATATTTTAAGGTCGGGGTTGTAGTTGATCTAATCACCGTTAACTTCAACATTCACACCTCTCTTGGCGTCTTTGTTACACAAATAAAAGGTGCATGATTTGGATATTGAAGGATTTGATTGTAAGCGCCATTTATTATAATTTTCGTCTAAAGCTTGCAGATCTTAATTCTCCGTCCTCTAAATTCTTGGATTGGGACAGGTAGCCAGATCATCTACATGTAGAAATATTCGTGATTTTGTGGAAGATCATTGGTGTAAAAGTTGAATATTAGAGGACCAGAACCGAGCCTCGATAAACGCTGTTTTTCAAGATTTTGCCAATGTTAGTTCGATGGTTCATGCTGATCGCGATTCGGTGATTACGCAGCATATTCTGGATAAGTTTGCTTAATTTAAATATACACGGCTCCTAGACCTGTTTGAATATCGTCCAGGCCCATTGGTTTGTTGTCTTTTATTTGGTAGATTGTTCGCTGTAGTATACCAGCCGTAAGAGATGTGTTCGTCAGGAATATTACGTTGTATCCTGGGTTTTTTTCTTAGATAAAGTCTTGCCATTCATCAAGAGATAATGAGCAATTTGGTCAGGTGTTACTGCAGTTAGATACACTGTGAAGATGCGCGATTAAAGAGAATCATAGAAATTTTTTAACTTTTTATTTCAAAACTTAATAAAATCCGACTGCTTCTATAAACAGTCGCCTTACCAAAGTTTCAAAAACATTTACAATTTATCTGTCAAAAAACATTGGAAAAGTATTTTCAAATTATTAAAAATCCTTACTTTTAATGTAAAGAAAGAAGTGGAAAGAAGACGAAAACACAATTTACATAACATGCATTACGTTCTATGCATTATTGAAACACAGATGAAAATACAGCGTACATTAACAGGAAAACTCAATTTGCAAAGAAACCGTGTTTGTGTTGTAAAAAAGGGAACACACTCGTTTATAATCTCTAGATATTCGTCGGCATTACGAGGCGTAATCCTCTTCGCTGGAAATAAATTCACAATTGTACAAATTAAATCTGGGATTAAATCAAGAATGGTCGGAGTAAATGTCATCTCGCGTACTAGTTTCTGATGACCAACGAACGGCGTTCCAATCATCGCGTTTGTGAAAAATTAAAACCTTGATATTTTCGGCTAAACAATGTATACTGTGTATGCGGACTTGGTATTTTGCTTTGTGGAAATTTTAATCTTGTTGTGATGTAACTTGTGCCAATATAGCAGAACGTATACATATACTGATATTTAATTTTTATTCTAGCGTGGTTTATGAAGAAAGGGGGAATGCAATATTTCGTAATGCCATGACAAAATTATTTTTCATTTAATGTTACTTTTTACATTGCTTTTCAAACACACAGCTTAGATTTGAGATGTGGGAATTAAAACAAATTGTTTGGTGCTAGGATCATGAGAAATTTAATGTTTTACTCTTTAAATGCGTGTTATTAGGATAGAGTTGCGATATTTCTTCTGTACAACAGAATCGGACTTCAAACATGCGAAGTAATAAATATAATATTGAACAGCTACTTATGAGTAGAAACCGGACATATTGCTATGAATTGTGGTGTTGATTAAAGATTTGAATTGGCCCACAATACACAACAGCTTGCTCGGTTTAACTCAAGTCGGTTCAGCCTTCCAGGAGCTCTTGTAACTTCAGGTTACCCACAAAGGGGTATGTGTTAAATAAAAAGGTATTAGAAATAATAGTCACATTAACAACACAACATTTAATAAAAATAAAAAAAAAACTCTCTTAACAAAGTATTAAGAGTGTCTTATGCAACACAAATGCAATAGACTGAGGAAAACTTGTATGAATATTTACTCGCATACAAGGAAAAAACATCAATTGACCGCGAATAAACCTAACCTAATTAAATAATTAGCAAAACTTTCAAATTTAATTAATTACGTTAACCTAAACCTCAAACGTCAGACAGAATAATAACTGTCAGCGCGCAACTCAAATGACCAGATCATGCGCTGAATAACATGCTCAACTTTCCCACCAAAAACCCTGACCTTCATACAACTACAACCAAAGAAAGCAAAAACTAGCAAAAAAACTGAAATGTTGAACATTTTCCTGACTATAAATATATATTTTAAATAAAAATTAATGAATTTACGAGCTCATATCATATACAAATATCTTAAAGAAATAAATATAAATATAAATATACTTGCAAATGCACACGTACATTAATTAATGTGGTCGTCGTATATCACTCAAAAAAAATATACTTAAAGAGAGATTTCAGATAGGTCGCACAAAATCAAAATTTACAAGTATCCAAAACTCGTAATAAATCGAAAATTACAGTGAACACATCAAAGATCACAACTAAAAACACAAACCGAAATTAACTCTAATACTTTGAATAAAGAGGAGGTCCTTATTCAAAAAAAAATAACTCGACCTATCTATCTAAAGGATGAGAAATCTCTGAATCTCCTTCTCGGAAATGAAATATCACCATGCCTAAAATATAAATCAAAAGACCGACTACGGTGGATCTGCAACCGGCAACGGTCGAACTGCCTGGCTCAAGACAATGTTCGGACAACCTACAGTCGTGGACAAAAATACACATAATAATCAAATTTTAAATTAAATATAAAAAAATCTCTAATTATTATCCTGAAATGAAATGTACATAATTATAAATAGTCTTTTAATGTTTCTTTTATTTTTCTTCGGGGAAAATCCATGACGCTATGTATACATTCAACTTTCACAACCTACTGTAACACTTACAAAAACTAGAATTTTCAACTATTACAAACTTAGTGAGGGGATTCGTTATTAACACAGTATAAGTTGATGTTGAGTTATGAAGCAATCAATTAACAAATAGCTTCTCTATGATCAAAGAATTTACAGGATGGCGTTGATGGGCTTCATATAATACTCGAGAGAATAGTAACATGAAGATATCCCTTTAGATTAGATTATTGTCCGTAATTAACACAATCTAAGTTGATGTTAAGTTATGAAGCAGAAAATTAACAAATAATTTATATGGCCAAAGAATTGTATGAGAATGGTGTTATCGGCTTCAAACCAATACTCGAGAGAACAGAAACATGTTGATATTCCTCTAGCTTAGATTATCATCGGATATTAACACAATCTAGGTTGATGTTAAGCTATTCGGCAACAAATTAACACAGCTTTCCAATATCCAAAGAATTGTACAAGATCGGGTTGATCGATTTCATAGCAATACTCGAGAGAATAGTAACATAATCTTCTTCGAGATTACATTACTTGAGGTGGTCGGAGAGTCTATTCCACCGCCACCTTTTCAGATCTATTGTAGTTCTCGTCAGAATACATTCTCTAGTGTTATTGCTCTAATTATATTTAACAGTTTCGAAAGAAAAGTCTCCTTGACGTTTGGGTTATTTTCCTAGAGTTGCCTGCATATTAGTATTAGAAATCTTCGACCACGGCTCTCTAAACCTGTATGTAATTCTGGCACTGTTTCACCAGCACCTACACTTTGACCTTGCAAATTGCAAAGAGCTTACCTGACCGAATATCCTCATCTGCTATCTCTTCTAAGATGTTGACCCTCGCAGGCTTATGTTTTCACTTGGGTAGATGATCCCGGTTTATCGGGGTTTCTACATCCTCTAGCCTTATTTAGAGGCTCTTGAAGTTACCATCGCAACAAGATGATCCTCTACAAAAAGGTGAAAGTGATGTCACCGACACGTCAGGAAGAAAGTTGTCCTTCTCAGGACGAAATCATCCAAACGCGGCGAAATATATATATATATATATATATATATATATATATATACAGTATGACTGAAGTTTCAATTTGTTTTTTTTTGGGATATATTCTAATAAATATAACAAATAAAATAGTAAAAATTTTTTCTAATAAAAGTTGTAAAATTTTTAATTTTTTTTTGGCGTTTCTAGACAACTTTTATTAGAAAAAATTGTTACTATTTTATTTATTATATTTTTTAGAATATATCCCCAAAAAAAACAAAATGAAACTTCAGTCATACTGTATATATGTATTAAGCAGAAGTAAATGCTGAAAATACGAGATGTATTGTCCATGTGTACAGTTACAGATATGTAAATTTTTTACATGTCTGTTTCATATTGTAACAATTGCTTTATCCGTGCATAACGTATTGTTATACATAAACACAACCTTTTTGTATATGTTGTGTCATTGTTTAAATTGTTATTGGTGTCTGCAGTATTGTATATTTTGTGGATTCTTTTTTAATTGTTTGGTCTACAAGTTGTGGTGGATAATTATTATCTGTTAAGATTGTTTTAATTTTCTAGATGTTATCTTTTCTGTATCGATTATGTGATAGTTTTACTGCTGTATAAGTCAGATTATTTATAATCATTTTATTGAATACTGTAGGTGTATTTGAGTGGTAATTCATATATCGAAAAGAAGCTGTGGGTTTATAGACTTAGTAATACTAATAAACATCTATTTACAAAATTTAAACCTAAAATAAAAAAAAATCGAGAAACACATGTCATCTATAAAATACCATGTCGCGGTTGGGATAGCTACTACATAGGCCAAACTAAACAATATTTATACAAAAGAATACAAGCCCACAAATTCTCTAAAACAGAAAAAACTGTTTTATCTACACAGAAACTACAACGCGATCACCATTTTGATTTTGAAAACACACAGATAATTGATAAAGAACAACACACAATGAAAACGGAAATTAAAGAAATGATTAGTATTAAACAGGAAAAAAACTCAATTAACAACAGAAGTGATATAAAAAATTTAAGCAGTATATACTCTAACTTAATTATGTAACGATCTGCAATTTACCATCATAATATATCTTGCTGTTATATAATTATATATCTCATGTTTTTCAAATATCTATACATTTGCTTATCATGCTGACTGTTCCGTGTTTTGATTCCTGTCTGGTTGTCCGAGTATGTTTTCGTCCGAAGTCAAACAGCATCCGCCGGGATCGGTTCGTGGATGGGTGACCGCTTTTAGATTCAAGTGCGCCACCTTTACATGCAAACATGCATTAATATGTGACGGCAGGCGTCTGTCTGGGACGCCAAGCGTTCGTCTGGCCAAATCGCGGCCCTTCCTAGGAAGGGCCGCGATTTGGCCAGACGATTTGGCCAAATCGCGGCCCTTCCTAGGAAGGGCCGCGATTTGGCCAGACGAACGCTTGGCGTCCCAGACAGACGCCTGCCGTCACATATTAATGCATGTTTGCATGTAAAGGTGGCGCACTTGAATCTAAAAGCGGTCACCCATCCACGAACCGATCCCGGCGGATGCTGTTTGACTTCGGTGAGGTTTTCCTTCTCGTTTAAGACGAATGCCGACAGCTTTGCATCTTAAGTCGCTCCACGGGCGCATACATAATAATAACTCATGTCTTGTGTTTCCCTGTTTTTATTGTTTATCCATTTCAAAATACCAAGGCATGATTTATTGTTATTAAATTGGAATGTATCTTTGAATTATTTTATCCATAGCAACTACAAATGTATGGCATTAATATACTGTCATTTATATTTTGTATTCCTTGAGAAAGGCATCATTAGCCGAAACATGTACATGTAGGATTGTTTTAAATTTCTAGTTTTTGAAGTAAAACCAGACCTTAAATCGCCTATAATTTGAATTTACCATAACATACTAAGGTCACGAAATAATTATCTATATATATATATATATATATATATATATATATATATATATATATATATATATATATATGGTAAACTTAATCAGTCGGCGATTAAAGGTCTGGTTTATTACTTCAAAGTATATATATTCAAAAAAACCCTACATGTTTCGGCAATTATGCCTTTATCAAGGATATAAAATATAGATGACAGAATATAAATGTCAAATAATTGAGTTGCTATGGTTTAAATTATTCAAAGATACATTCCAATTGATAATAATAAATCATGCCTTAGTATTCCAAAAAATAGATAGCAAGGTGTGAACATATGTGTTGTTTTTGTGTGAGCGCGTAAGTGTAGGGTTTTGTATGTTGGTGCGCTCGTGCGCGTGTTTAGTGACCGGTCGCGTAAATTTAGAGAGATCGGATAACCAGTCGTTGCGTGGGGCCGCCAACCCTTTCCCAGCAACTTCTTTACATTTCCGTGCAGTACTTCGAAGGCCCGACCCCCGCCCCAACGAGGCAAGGCGCAGACCAGCGAAGCGCACCCTGTACGGGGTTGCTCATCGCCAACCGAGGGAACACTCTTAGTGGCTACCTCTGTCGACGACGGTCACACTTTGTGCCATCTTAACGTTTTCCGCCGAAGCGGGGGCATTGCACACACGTCGAACGTGTGTGTGCTGTTAACGGCAGCCTAGCCAGGTTGCTGCCCAGGACCGGTCCTAGTGGTGTGTGCATTGCGCGGCGCCGTGATTTGCGCCGCGTAGCTTGGTTCCTCACTCCTGCTGGAAAGGCGGAATGGCACCTGTCCGCCCATCGGGCAGACCCCCCTAGACTTTGGTAGCACATATGCTAGGCTACAACCCAGTAGAGGACCACATCAGCACAAAACAGAAAACGGGGTAAGGCAGGGAAAAGCAAGACATGAGTTATTATTACGTATGCGCCCGTGGAGCGCCTTAAGATGCAAAATTGTCGGCATTCGGCTTAAACGAGAAGGAAAACCACGAAAACCTACTCGGACAACCAGACAGGAATCAAAACACGGAACAGTCAACATGATAAGCAAATGTATATGATATTTAAATGTAATTGATATTTAAATAACTGAAGATATATAAAAAAAAAAATATATTATGATGGTAAATTGTAGATCGTTACACAATTAAGTTATAGTATATACTGCTTAAATTATTTATATAATTTCTGTTGTTAATTGAATTTTTTTCCTGTTTAATACTAATCATTTCTTTAATTTGTCTTTTCATTGTGTGTTGTTCTTTATCAATTATCTGTGTGTTTTCAAAATCGAAATGGTGATCGCGTTGTAGTTTGTGGGTAGATAAAGCAGTTTTTTTTTTTTAATATATATACTTTGAAGTAATAAACCAGACCTTTAATCGCCTACTGATTAAGTTTACTATATAATACCAAGGTCACGAAAATATTATATATATATATATATATATATATATATATATATATATATATATATATGGTATTAATAAGTCGGCGATTAAAGGTCTGGTTTATTACTTCAAAGTATATATATTTAAAACAACTCTACATGTTTCGGCAATGATGCCTTTGTCAAGGATATAAAAAATATAAATGACAGAATATAAATGGACATTTATATTTTTTAAATATAATTATTTCGTGACCTTGGTATGATATGGTAAATTCAATCAGTTGGCGATTTAAGGTCTGGCTTTACTTTAAAGTATATATATATTTAAAACAAATTGCCGAAACATGTAGGGTTGTTTTAAATATATATACTTTAAAGTAAAGCCAGACCTTAAATCGCCAACTGATTGCATTTACTATATATATATATATATATATATATATATATATATATATATATATATATATATATAGTAAACTTAATAAGTCGGCGATTAAAGGTCTGGTTCATTACTTCAAAGTATATATATTTAAAACAACCCTACATGTTTCGGCAATGATGCCTTTGTCAAGGGAATACAAAATATAAATTATATTTTGTATTCAAATTTATATTTTGTATTCCCTTGACAAAGGCATCATTGCCGAAACATGTAGGGTTGTTTTAAATATATATACTTTGAAGTAATGAACCAGACCTTTAATCGCCGACTTATTAAGTTTACCTTATCATACCAAGGTCACGAAGATATTATATATATATATATATATATATATATATATATATATATATATAATATATATATGTATATGGATTAAGAATGTAAATAAAATACTAAAAAGTGTTGATACCATAAATATCAATGACAAAATTATATACGGTCAATAAAAATGGGAAATATAAGAGGAATATTCAACGATTTAAAATGTATCATAAATATGTATAATTTTTGTATTTATTGCAGGAATAAAGAAAACAACAAATGAACAATTCATAGAAATATTCGAAATATATACATAACTTTCCCGCATTTTTGGACTGGTGGCCCCTTCAGCGACTCATACTCAAACTAAGCAGTACCTGCGCATGCGTACGGGATTTATAATTGACATATTTTAGAAGAGTCGCTTACCTATACTTAAGTGATCTATGCTTACGTCTATGAAAACCGAGTGACAAGTCACAATGTGTTCTATCGTGCCACTGACTATCTCAACGAATCAGGCTATCGGATTTATTATTTCAAATAAATGTAGCGCCAGTAGTTGCTGCTAAAAAAATTCATTCACCGTATTTTCTTATCAAACCTCGTATTTGCAATGTTTGGTCATTTTTTCTTTTATAATGTCTTGACTAATAAACATAACTCACTCTACTACATCGTAACGTTTTTGCTGCTTAATTCATGTTTGAAATTATAGAAAATTATTTCTGCTATAGGCTTGTTATCAAAGTACATGATTTTTCGATGTTCAATTCAAATAACTACAACTTTAAAATATATCAATTACGTTCAACATTAAGATATTATCTATGGTATAAAATAGTAAAAGACGAAGGGCCTGAGCACAAAATGATCGAATTTAATTTAGTCTAAAATTCGTTGTACCGAAATCACATCGAAGCCGTAGATGACGACATTTTAAGAAGAAATAATGTATGGAACTTACTTAAACTAAAAATTTAATACATTTTTGTTACAATTTAACGGAAGTCGGTTAAATTTATAGGATTAATAAATCACGACATAAAACAATATACCGTGTAAATGACGAAATCTTAAAAGTTACGATTTCCTTGCATGCTAAACTCCACCTAATTCATGGAAATATACGTTCTAAGAAAAGAGCTAACTCCCACATAAAAATTCAATGATTTCTTTAGTCAATGTGTAATATTTAGGCTCTTAAAAATATTCTTCATTTTAATCTATGAATTGGTCGGATTGAGTAGTCCTAAATATATATATTTTTTTAATTTTCGTGATTATAATACAATGTGTTTCAAAGAGAGCTTCATCTCAATAGGCACTGAGTAACTAGTACTTGCAAATTATTATAAGCCACTTGCCTTTTATTTATAACTATTTTTATGTCATTTTGACATTTGTCATTTTGTGACTAGCAATATAATTTTTTCTTACAAATATTCTTTTATTTAATAAACATGCACTTAATATACTATCTCAAAGCATCAAAGAATATTAGGTTGCTCATTCAACCCCTTTTACTAATAATATAAATAGTTTCCTAAACTATGTTCAAATAAAAAATGGAGGTTATATTAGAAATGATTATACTAACAATGAAATTCTATGAATATATAGTGCTTAAAATGGTATTTTGCCCCAAGATAACGTGAGTTTAATAATATACTAAATAATATGGTTTAATAAATTAAGCTTCTTTTAGAAATTATGCATATATAGTTCCACCTGGCAATACCTGTTGTTAACGGAGAGCATGAAGTTTTCAGGACTAGTACTTGCAAATTATTATAAGTAGAGAACGGACACGCTTACCACATGACGCAAAGCCCAGTGCAGTACTGGCGAAAGGCTGTATTTCTAAAATATTTAATTTTATTTATATAATTGGAAAACGAACGGGTGGTGATCTATAAAATTACGAAATACATATTTATTTGTTGAAAAGTTGTATTTATTAATTAATTTTATTTATATAATTGGAACATTTTTATTTGTTCATTTTGTCGTTCAAGTTGAGTAAAGGAGTATTAATATTGACTAGCAATAGTTTCTCAAGGTTTTCTTCTGTCAATTTTGTTCTCTTTGAATTAAGTACATCCTTATAAATAGAAAACGTCCTTTCTACATCGCAACTGGTTATAGGTGCATACTGGAAATATTCTTCTATTTCTTCATATTTAGCCGTTAGATTTTGTGGAATTGTCTCCATACATAATTGCTGCAATGTAATTAAATCTGGATTTCTATTAAGAATTGCTTCAAACTTTTGCCGAAGGCCACATCCGAAGTCACTTGGAATACTTTTCAAATTATTAACAGCCACATCTAATGTGGTTAATCCGTCATTTAATTTGAGATTTCGATTTTCAAAATAAGTGATTAGTTTTGGCAATTTTCCAAAGTGTTCGTGAAGAAAGTACAACTGATTTTTTAAATTTGGGATTTGTGTGAGCTCCTTTACTCACCAATACTTCTAGCACCCTCCTTTAGCAGTGTTACGAAATGTTTTAGACTATCGAGAAATTCTCGGCATAATAACTAGTAGCTTCCAGCCATGTTCCCCATCTAGTTATTACTGGAGTGGGAGGCAGTGACAGATATGGAAATTTTTCCCCGAAAAGAGCTACTCTCAATGGTGCTTTTCTGAAAACTTTTTTGAAAGCTAATACAAGTCTATCAACTTCCGGAAAAGTGTCTCTGATATATTCACAGATTCTGTGGAGAGCATGTGCTACACAAGTAATATGCAGCATATTAGGATATGTTTTCTTCAATAGTCTGCCTGTTTTTAACATATACGCAGCACTATCACTGACAAATAAAAGTATTTTTTCTTTGTACGTGGCGTCCGAATGAAGCATTTTTTGCATATTCTCCTTAATGGTTTTAGCAACTGTTTCCGCATCAACTCTATTTATAACACTTGTTGCTATTACATATGAGTTATAGGGAATAGTTGGATGTAGTACACCAGCTACAACATTTACCACACAGCGTCCTAACATATCCACCGTTTCGTCGGCGCTTATACATATGTATTGATTTAAAAGATGGCTTCTTATGCGTTCTACTGTTCTCGTATAGCACCTAGAAACATAATATTTGCGTAAAGTTGATTCATCAGGAACATTTCGACCAGTATATTTCTTCATAAATGTCTTCAAAATTGGATTGTTCAATTTAAATAATGGAATATTAGCTGCCTTAAAAGTTTCACAGAGTTCTTCGTTAAAATTGTCAGATTCCAACGGGTTCAATTTTTTTTCGTGCTTTAACGATCCTACATGACGTTTTACGGTTGATTTATTGCAATTTTTCAATAACGTTTCACACACTTCACAATAAATTTCGGAATCACTGGCAATGTACATCCAATCAATATGGCCCCAATCCAACTCGCCATTGTTTCACGATGCCATTCTCGACGCTCTTCCATTGTCTGAAAAAGTAAGAATATTCTAGATCCAAATAAACGAAATTAAATAACGAAATTTTATGCACACTTACGTGAAAATAATTGGAAGATGTTGCTTAAATGAAAAGAAAAGGAATGTACGTGCTATTTCTCTTACGAAATACGACAAACTTATTTTATCTACGTACACGACACCGCTGAAAACACTATATTCTCCGAATACAATAGCTGGGTTGTCCATTGTTATCGCTGCGAGACCAGGTGGCCGAGTAAGTCAAACAAATACTTCATTGAATTACGCCGGGATGTACTGAGCGACGTTGTACAGAATTCCAATTGCCGATTGCGTTTTATGGAAATTGCATCCGTTCTCTAATTATAAGCCACTTGCCTTTTATTTATAACTTTTTTCATAATGTCATTTTGTGACTAGCAATATAATTTTTTCTTACAAATATTCTTTTATTTAATAAACAATAGTACTAAATAATGTACACATTGCAAGAAAATATTTTTATTGCTGAAGCATATTTCCGAAGTGCACAATTTCTTAACGCTGAATGGCAATATTCCTACGCGATATAAAAAATATAAATGACAGAATATAAAATATATATATTTTATATTCTGTCATTTATATTTTTTATATCCTTGACAAAGGCATCATTGCCGAAACATGTAGGGTTGTTTTAAATATATATATACTTTGAAGTAATAAACCAGACCTTTAATCGCCGACTTATTAAGTTTACCATATCATACCAAGGTCACGAAAATATTATATATATATATATATATATATATATTCGCAGATATGAGATGTTGTCTTTTAACAGGACACCATAAATAAACTACTATAAAACTGAAAATCACTAAAATTGTTATTTAGCTACCAAAGTGAAGTAACTTTGAAGATAATTATTTAAAAAAATACCAAACATTTAAAAAATAATAATTCAGGCATATCTGGGTTAATGAATATCAGTTTAATATTAGAGTTATTAAACCAAAATGAACAGCTTTCAGTTGGGTCTTAAAATTTTATAGTGCGTCTATAAAAGTATTTTTGTATACGCAAACAACTCATGTTTATCCATTTCAGAATGAATACCTTTGAAAAATTTATGAGAAAACCCTTTAAGTTGAATTTAATATTTATCAGGATATTGAATATTAATACATACACCGGAGATATCAAGTTGCAGCGCTTGTTCTTTAATTTTTTATGTGTATGAGAATCACTCTCATCATAAACATATGCTTGAACTCAATAGCATTAGCGGCTATTATCATAACTGATGTATAAGTCCTATGAACTTGGTAAAATTACCTTTACGAATAATTACATCAAATATTTTAGATAATTTTTATGTGTGTTGTAGTTGTTTGGGATCAATTACTACTTATTTATTAGCCCCTATTATATATTACGTACAAAGCTATCCAACTCTTCGAGATTGGAGTGAAATATTGTAAGCGTCGACCGTCTCCTTGTTCTTAATATAGTCCTAATACGAAAACCATTCTATCAAAGAGTATTTTCATATACCCCTTGAGTGAGCGTCCTATCGTCACCCGATGATACACGAAATTAGGTCTTCCAAGCGTGCGTCCGATATATCGCGGACAATATAACTCGCACAATAGAAAAGCGTCAATATTTATTGACGAGGAAACGTATCAACTTTTCTCTAATCGCAAGGGAAAATTAAATCAAAAACATTTTTAATAATATCAAATATATAATAAAAATCTGGTGTGGAGAACACATATATGTGGAGCGCTCACAACGGTCACTACCCAAGACACTGTTAAAAGGTCCATGATCTCATGCTGCAAGATTGACGTGTGACTATTAGACAAATAGTTGAAGATGCTGGTCTCTCATACCATGTGGTATATAATATAATTACAGCCGAATTTAAAATGAAAGAATTGTCTGCAAGATGGGTACCACGAAAGTTAACAGATGCATACATGCAAACTCTAAAATGCATTTGCAGTCGTCTTTTAATGGGGTATAGATACGATAAAGAAAATTTTCTTGCAAGATTAATGACAATGGATGAATCCTGGATCTCTCATTATGATGTAGAGACCAAAACACAGAGTAAGGTGTGGACACATCGAGGTTCACCACCGCCAACAAAATTCAAGACGCAACCTTCAGCAGGGAAAGTCATGCAATTTATATTTTGGAGTGCTGAAGGTGTAATTATAGTAGATTCCTTGCAGAAGGGGGCCACAATTACAAATTACAGGTGCTTATTATGACAATTTAATTTTCAAATTACGTGATTTGATAAAAGAAAAACGTCGGAAAAATGTTTACATTAGGATAACGCACCCTGTCACAGGTCCGCCATTACAACAGCTGCACTAGCTCAAGCGAGCTTCGATTTGACCCTCAGCGATTACCGTCTGTTTTCAAAACTTAAAGAACAGTTGCGTGGTAAACGATTTCCGTCAGATAATGATGTGTTGTGTGTGGTAAATGAGAGGTTTGCAGAAGTTGAACAATCTTTTTTCGAGAAGCATTAGAAATGCTAAAACATAGATGGGAAACATGTGGTAACCTTAAATGAGACTTAATGTTGAAAAATAAAAGTAAGATATTTTCCAATTTTTGATTCTGAGTGGGTCGGGCGTGAAGCAAACGGATCCACCCTCGTATATTTGTCAAAAGGGGCGCACACGAATTGCGGTCCAAGTACGGATAGGTAAAAATGTCATTAAAGGGTTTATTAATCTTCTCCCGAACTGCGGTCAAATACAATTTAAGTATTCACGGGTTGATGTATCTAATTAGCTAATGTAATAATAATTATATTAGTATTACTTTCTGTATTATGTAAGGGTAAAATATTGACAAAGAGTGGGGAGTAATATAGGAATCTGGTTAAACAAAGCAAGTTTATACGCATTTCATCTTTAGTTCAAATTATTTTTAGTTACATTGAACATGGATATTACCAAAATGTTTAGAGAACGGGGTCACTCTTTAATAATTTTGGAAAATTATAAGTATCTGCGCTTTCCTGAATTAAAATCAAGTGGTGAGGGGGTGTGGTGTTGCACTAATAAAAAATGTTGTGCAAAACTGTACACTCTAGGGGATGATTCAAGATTTTCAAGAAAAAGTGGTGTACACATACAAGAAGCAACAAATGAAAGAATTATCAATCGACAGAAAATTAACAATTCTATAAAACGTAAAGCGGTAGATCGACTTTGTGAATCGCGATGATCCGACCGTTGACTATGAAAGAACTTGAGGTAATTGTTGAAGATCTTGATCTAAATGAGGAAATTGATGTTTGTTATATACCACCCGAGCTCGATGATATAACGGACGAGGAGGGCATTGATGATAATGTTATAGGTGGAGTAGAAAATTTGCATGTAGATATAGCGGGAACTTTTGAGATAGTGTGTCCGAATAACGAAATTGAGATAGAGGATGGTATACATCACGAGGCAGCTTTATCTACACCAAGCAAAACGGCAAGAATTGAAGATATTATTTGATGTAAAACGCCCGTTGACTACGAGGAAGATGCTACGTCAAATGAAGAAGGCAATGTACAGAATATTGTTGAGGCGCTACATGGAAAGTCTGTGCTTGATTTCTTTATGCAAATGTTTGATAAAAATGTTGGCCAGCTTATTATTTCAAACTCCATAAAATATGCGAGAGATAATAACCGTACTCAATTCGCCTTAGATCAAAATGGTCTAGAAATTTTTTTTGGGAATATTGATTTTGAGTGGGTATCACACTCCTCCACAGGTGAAACTTTACTGGTCATCTGATGAAGATAAATGTGTTCAATTTGTGAGAAATGGGATGTCTCGAAACAGATTTCTCGACATAAAACAGAACATTCATCTTGCAGATGACAATCAATAGACAAGGTAGACAAATTTGCGAAAGTAAGACCGTTAGTTGATCTCTTGAACAGCAATTTCTTAAAGTATGGTGTTTTGAGGCATCACTTATCAATTGATGAGCAATGGTACCCTACTTCGGCCGCCATTAAGCGAAAATGTTTTTGAAAGGGAAGCCGGTACGTTTCGGGTTCAAAATGTGGTGTCTGGTATCCAGCGATGGGTATTTATATCAATTTATACCTTATACTGGAAAAACTGGTGAAAATGCCAAAAGAGAATTTGGTTTAGGTGAAACAGTGGTCATCAATCTTTTGAACGTATTAGAAAATAAGTCGACTCATAAGGTATACTTTGATAACTTTTTTACGAGCTACAAGCTGTTAGTTCTTCTGAAACGTCAAGGATACTTTGCTACTGGAACTGTACGTAAGAACAGAATGCTGAAGTGCCCTTTAGAGACTTGAAAGTCTATAGAAAAAAAACCTCGTGGTACAATGGATTCTCGTTATGATCACGTAAATGAAATAAGCGTGGTCCGTTGGAATGACAATTCTGTGGTTACAGTAGCAACCAATTGTGAGTCTGCACTGCCTAATGTGTTTGTGAAGCGGTACAATCGTAGAGAAAAAAAAGACATCTCTATACCACAACCAAATATGATTGCCAAATATAACAAATATATTGGAGGCGTTGATCTACACGATAACGCAGTTGCAAATTACCGAATAAATATTCTTGGAAAAAAATGGTGGTGGCCTTATTTATAAATATGTTAGATAATATTGTGGTCAATGCTTGGAAACTGCACAGACTTGTATACATAGAGAAACCCATTTCGCAGCTGAATTTCAGGTCTGAATTTGTACGAAGCCTCATTAGTGCTAACAAATGTAAAACACAATCTGTTCGAGGACGTGGTTCCAGTGCGTCTCTATCATCCAGTGCACGTTTAGATCATATGGGTCACCTAATTGAAAGAAATCGTTAAAATTGGAGGAGACGTTGTAGAGTATGCAAAAGTACAACCGTATTTATGTGTAATAAATGTGGAGTTCCATTACATTCACACTTCAAAGACTACGATAATTAATTGTAATATTTCTTGTGCATATAGCCCCATTGTTGCGTTAACGAAACGCAAAAAAAATATAAGAATCAATGGTTTGTCTTTTTTTTACTTTAAAGGATGTTTATAAATACCTAAATAAAAGTTTATTCCTTAACAGGTTGACTGCCGACCACTCCGATCGGAGTGATCAGGCATGGGTCGGCAATGCCAACCACTCCGATCGGAGTATTATGCAGGCTTTATTTTCATACACTAATTTGCACTCGGCGTTATTAAGTGGTTGTTTCTTTCTATGCGGCGTCCTGCATAAACTTTCGTTCACATTGTGGCATAGTTGGTTACGCGTTCTTCAATTCCTTTCTAATTTATTTTCCAGGTCAAAATGGACTCTAAACCTGGACCTTCTGGGCAGCAAAAAAAGACAAGCAGATGAAGTTAATGTGTGGTGTAGAAAAAAACTGCTAACACACCAGGAAATACTTAAATGTTTAGAAGATAGTAGCGATGATGAGTATTTACCAGAATCCGAAGACGACGGTTTTACCTCCGAATCAGAGGCAGACAGTGATTTAGACACCAGTGCTCTAGTTCAGGCTTCATCAAATGATCCTGACGTGCCTCGGAATACAAGTTCCGCTCCTACGATTCCACAAGTAAATTTTCAATGGGGAAACACAGGGGAATTGAAACAATTTACATTCAAAAAACATCAAGAACTATTGGTACCCGTTCCAGGCACAGGAAAACCTACAGCAATTATAGGTTACAACAAAAACATGTCGGGTGTTGATCGTCAGGATCAAATGTTGTCATATTACCCTTGTAATAGGAAAGCCATTAGGTGGTATAAGAAACTTTTTATTCATGTTTTACAAATGAGTATGATGAATTCATACTATTTGTACAGAAGATACTCTGGCAGTAATCGTCTTCGCCTTTATGACTTCCGATTGGAAGTGATTCAAGATCTGTTAGTTACACGTCATGATGTGCCTGTCCGTCCTCCAAAGCACAAAAAGGTTTCGAATAGTGACCATCATTCCCTTACAAAAATTGAAAAATCCACCAAGGAAACAAAGCAAGGCGGTAACGAAACCAAACGAGTATGCAGAATAGAATGCAAATCATGCAGAGAAAGAAAAATCAGGAAACAGACGACGTTTGAATGCAAACAATGCCCTGGGAAACCTGGTTTTTGTATGAAGTGCTTTGCGGATGCTCATGAAGAAACATAGTTTTTTTATCAGAATCGTCTGCATTATTTTTTTTAGTTATCTATAGATTTAAGTTTACCTAGAGAAACAAGTTTTGTTTATTTTTGCCTACAAAAAATGTTTTTGATATACATATAAAATAAAAGTGTTTTGCAGAAATATGTTGGTTTAATTTCAGTATATGGCTAAAATGTGTAACACTCCGATCGGAGTTTTCGGCGTCACGTGAAAATTTTAGTGGCGGACGCCTACCACTCCGATCGGAGTGCAAATTTTTTTTGACATTTCGAAGCAGAACTTTGTGGAAAAAGCAGTTAAAACAACAATGTATATAACATATAACATAAATAAAAACAGAAACAAAAAAAAAAAAATTCGGCATCTGGAGGTGTTCAGACAATATGGTCGGCAGTCAACCTGTTAAAGAATTTGCGTTTTCCTTGATTTGTCTAATAGTGGTCCTAAATGGTTTAACTTCCATGTGCATACAGCATGATTATAATCTCAAATCATTTCACTACTTTGCATTGTTGTATGATATTTCATATTTATCATTTTTTTATTTGGACACAATGACTTTCATCGATTAATAAGAATATTAAAACTTTTAATTGCTGAATCTATTTTTGATGGCTCCGTTACAATTAATAATAATAGAATAAAAAATTTGTAGAAACTTCCGAGGCGAATATCAAATTACAGCGAACATGTAGCAAACTTGGAACTTTAATTATACACCGTGTACCGTGCATAACCAAATGTTGTTTAAAAGTTCGCCGGATATTTCTTCGTATAATTTCTTGCAGTTTCTGTAAAATGGATTACTGGCTTTTAATAATATGCTGTGCAACTATGAAACCATTAATATCTAAATAACTGAATCTCAGTGCGAAAGAGAAAAAATTAAAATTTAGAGAATTTTAATTTAAACGAAACGTTTTGGTTCATACTCGGTGTGAACGTGAAATAATAACCTTAGATGAGAATATGCAGTACGCAAATAGTACATTAAGTATAATATAATAGTTTATTGCAAAATGCCCCAATGGGATAGAAGAAGGGTAAATATATTTCACGTATTTGAGTCTTTAAGCAAATAAGCAGGAAGTTGTCATGCTGATAAAAGTTGAGGATTCCAGACACCCAAAAAACTTACAAATGATGCCAAAAAAAGTATATTTCACAGTAACACAAATTCAGCGCACTCGTTAGTAAATAAATACCTGTAACTAAATAAGCACAGTTCATCAATTTCGTGTAATTTTTGTTTTCAGCTTCTTGTTCATCTTCATGAATCAAAGTGGAGAACTAAAAACTGTTAGGATTAGCTAAGGTGTAAATAATGATACAAGATACAAAGGTGTGTTCGATTCTATACAGGCTGATTCATTTTCGGCCCTCACCATGGGGATCTCTCTTATTATTGGAGATAGAGTATTGGTTTAAATTTGGCAAAGTTGTTAAATTTTGTGTTTGTTATAAATCCGTAAAGAAAATAGACCTGTGACAAATGACCTTCGTTATTTTAAAAAAAAACGCGAAAACCCTATTTTCTCCTTCTACCTGTAGCACCGACATTTGGCCTTGTGGAGAAAAAAATCAAAATACATCCTTGTGGCCATTTCTAAACCTCTATCCAGTGGTGTACTCTAAATTCTTATACGACGCTTCGTTTCTTTCTGGCCATCATCAACTATCTAATTTCTTATAGGTGCCATATTGGATTTAGACATCTTCAGAAAGAGTTTTTTTTTCTGATTTCAACCATACCATGCTGACTAAAGTTTTTGACATTAGGTTTTATTTGAAAGAATAAATTATAAGATTAAATAAGGTAGCCTTTGGAATTTCAATCTGTCAAACATTTCATTTATTGTTCATTAATAATACAAAAATATCATACACTAACGAAGAGAAACGAGATATGATAAGAATTTTTATTCTTCGAAACGAAATTCAACAGTAGCGAGTACAAGAGAACAAAAACATTAATAAAAATACATAGAAAAGTAAACAATAAACAATTACAGTAAATGTTCAATTATCTTGCCATCTTCGGTAATGCACAATCGGGTACGCCTTCTGGCATTTTGTACTGCCCTTTGTATAGTTCTTCTAGGAACTGCATCGAAGGCATTCTGAAGTCCGTCTCGTAATTCTTCAATGTTTTGTGGCGCATCTACTTTATAAATATTATTTTTAACATATCCTCATAAAAAAAAATGTAGCGGACTTAAATCAGGTGATCTCGCAGGCCATTCAACAACTCCAAATCCAACGGTTTGCAAACTCTTGATTTAAGAAATTTCTAACAACAGCTGCATTGTGTGCTGGTGCGCCATCTTGTTGCCACCATAAATATTGTAATTGATTTAATGGGATATTGTCGTCAAGATAGTCAGATACGTATGTACGTAAAATGTTTAAATATCTTTCTCCATTTAAATGTTCTTCATACATAACTGATCCTAAGAGACGATTTGCCAAAATACCCATCCAAACGTTTATTCCAAAACGATGTTGTGGTCTTCTAGCCCTGTTTTGTCGGGGATTTTGTAATGCCCAATAGTGCTCCGTATTTCTGTTGAACATTCCAGAATTTGTAAATTTTGTTTCATCTGACCAGATGATTTTGCTTAAAAAATTTCTTCATTTTCTATCCTTCCCATTAACCAATTACAATATTCTAGCCTTCTCAAATTATCACCAGGCAGTAAAGAGTGACTAACATGGATCCTGTATGGTTTAAGCCTACTTTTATGTAAAGTTCTCCAAACTCTGGAAATTTAATTCTGACGCTACTTCGCGTGTAGAAATTGATGGATTATTATTTATCTATAAAAATACAAGATTAACATGAAATTTGAAAACACGCTTCTAATTTACCATTTGTAAAATATCTTGTCGATTTTCATTTAAATTCCTGTTGTCTTGACCATTACGCGGCTTAGTAAACGATCCATTCTCGACCAAATTTCTGTCGGGATCTAGAAAAATGGTACGATGAGGCTGTTGTCGTTCTCGATATAATTGTAGATATCTTGTACTCGCTACTGTTGAATTTCGGTTCGAAGAATAAAAAATACTTATCATATCTCGCTTCTCTTCGTTAGTGTATGACATTTTTGTATTATTAATGAACAATAAATGCAATGTTTGACAGATTGAAATTCCATGGCTACCTTATTTAATCTTATAATTTATTCTTTCAAATAAAACCTAATGTCAAAAACTTTAGTCAGCATGTTGTACATGGTTGAAATCAGAAAAAAAAACTCTTTCTGAAGATGTCTAAATCCAATATGGCGCCTATAAGAAATTAGATAGTTGATGATGGCCAGAAGGAAACGAAACGTCGTATAAAAATTTAGAGTACACCACTGGATAGAGGTTTAGAAATGGCCATAAGGATGTGTTTTTATTTTTTCTCTACAAGGCCAAATGTCGGTGCTACAGGTAAAAGAAGAAAATTGGGTTTTCGAGTTTTTTTTTAAATAACAATGGTCATTTGTCACAGGTCTATTTTCTTTACGGATTTATAACAAACACAAAATTTAACAATTTTGCCAAATTTAAACCTATACTCTATCTCCAATAATATGCGAGATCCCCATGGTGAGGGCCGAAAATGAATCAGCCTGTATATCTAAAGGATTAATATATCATGGCTGCAACAGATTAACTTGCGAAGCTCAGCTGTAAAATATACTTTTTGGGACATTGGGGAATTTTGCAATGAACTAGTCCACAGTTTTTTTTTTGGGAATACTTTGCACTTTGATAAAGAAATGTTACTATGTAGATGTATAAATATAAACGGACCTGTATATAAAAATGAGTTATACTAAAAAGTTTAACATTCCTGAAGGGAGAATAATTATTACCGGAGAACTCCGTTAATGTACATATGATACGTACAAAATTTACGAAAATAAATGTGAATATAAACTATTTAGGGGAATACTTATAAGTAGAGAGCGGATGCAATTTCAATAAAACGCAATCGGCAATTGGAATTGTGTATAACGTCGCACAGTACATCCCGGCGTAATTCAAAATTACGATGTTTACAAACTCGTATAACTTCGGTAATGAATTCAGCAATCACAAACACTATTAATTCAAAACAAAAACCGAAATTACACGAAATAAAGATAAAAGAGTTTTATCTTCAAATATGCGACTTGGATATCTAGACGTGTCTAAGGATATCACATGGCCACACGGCGAACTACATCCCTAGTCAAAACTAAATCAACATAAGATCAATGTCCATACATAACTCAATTTCAAAAACACACAGTCATCAAAAATTATGATTTAATCATAAATAAAGTTTTCCTCACAATGTTGCGGGGGAAAGTTCATAGCAATATGTAACCACTATATTCTTAAAGTTTGACATTTGTTAATGAAAAATCAACGATAGCTTAGAAATTGAGTTAGTAGTTTGTTGACAGTGGCAGTTTTTAGACAGTGAGTTTGTAAAATAATGGAGATTACTCGTGAAAGTTTTCGTTGGATGATTTTTTACGATTATAAAAAGGTCTAACTCCTCAAGACACCATCAGAGAAAACAGTTTACAATTGGGTAGTAATTTCGTCATGGTCGTGCCTCCGTGAGTGATGAATCACGGAAAGGTCGACCAAAAATTATTAATTTTTAAATAAGTTATGATTCCAAAATACATCGATGCTGTGCAGAAAATGATAGAACACGATCGAAATGTGACTTACAGTCAGGTAGAGGCATCTCTTGGCATATCGCAGACTGCAATTCATGAACATTTATTTGTAAAAAAAATATGTTCTAGATGGATTCCACATAACTGAACCGAAGCACAGAAAGCAGCTCGTGTCAATTGGTGTAAAGAGATACGCTAAAATTTGACGTAGGAACCGCAAAATCCATATACAATATCGACACAGATGACGAAACATGGATATATGCGTATGAGCCGGAAACCAAGCAACTATCTACTGTATGGGTGTTTCCAAGACGTACCGAACCCCACAAAAGTTGTTCGTGCAAGGAGCACTTCCAAGAAAATGATCGCTTGTTTCTTCGGCTGTACAAGACACATCGCAACAATTTCTTTAGAGGATCGAACAACTGTTAACGCTGAATGGTATACAGTAATTTGTTTGCCAAAAGTTAAAGACGAAATCAGGAAGAACAACATTATTCTTCATCACGACAATGCGAGTTCCCATACACCACGTCTAACAGTTGGCTATTTATAGGAATAAAGTGTTGAAATAATGTCTCATTGTCCATATTCACCTGACTTGTCGTCGAATGATTTCTTTTTGTTTCCAACTGTGAGACAAAAAATGCGTGGACAGCGATTTTCAACACCTCAAAAAGCAGTCGAAGCCTTTGAAAACCATGTTTCTGAGATACAACTTTCAGAGTGGATAAAATGTTTTGAGAACTGGTTCGTACGCATGCAAAAGCGAATATTTTGAAAAATAATAAAATAGTTTGTTCCCTAGATTCAGACCGGGACTCATTTTTGGAAACCAGAGCTTCTCTGTGAATCATGCTATTTGTCCAGATACCCTCTGAAGAATCGAGTCGGGAAGAGACAAAAGGTGTGCTACAAAAGGGTCAACTTTTCGGCCGTTCTGCGCATGACGTCGTTCACGACGCCTAAGACCTGGTCTAACACTTCTCGCCCTTTACTCTTTCACAGAATGTCACTTTATAAGGTAATCTAGATTTAGTGATCTATGCATTAATATTTTTAATATTTAAAAAAGTAGAATTTAAAAATAACGCTAAATATTTCCCTAGAGTCTGGATTAGGTATGTAGATGACATTCTCGCGATTTTTGATACACGGAAATGCGAATTAAACATGTTCGTTAATCAATTAAATTTGAAATTTTCGACGATTAAATTTACAGTGGAAAAGGAACACAATGGCAAGATACCATTTTTAGATACTTTACTGGTTAGAAATAAACATAAAATAGAAATCGATATTTTCCGGAAAGAAACCAATGTTAATAGATTCATCACCGCGGATTCAAATCATAGTTATCAACATAAGACAGCTTCCTTTAATTTCTTAGTCAATCGGTTACTAAATTTTCCGTTAACAAAAGAGAGATATGAAATAGAACTGGATTTCATTACAAATATTGCGACATACAATGGCTTTGACATAGAAATAATCAATAAATTAATTAGAAAAACAAAAATAAAAAATACAATCCGCGAATCCACAAGTTTGATATCTCAAAGTAACCAGGAGAAAAAGTACATGTGTTTACCATACCACCCCGTCACGAAAAACATTAATAAATTTGTGAAAGAAAGAGGTCTCCAGGTAGCCTTTCGGTCCGAAAACACTATCAAAAGTCTCCTAGGGAATACTAAAGATAGAGTTAATATCAATTCGAAATCAGGTATATACGAAATTAGTTGCGAGGATTGTAATTTGAAATATATAGGCCAAACTAAACGACCAATAATAACCCGTTTTAAAGAACACATATCACATATTAAATACAATAGACCGGATAAATCAAATGTCGCCAACCACGCTTTGAGCACACTGCACAACGTATCGATTACAGGGTTGAAGTTGGTCAAAGGAATTAATAAACCCCACGAACTTGATGCTTATGAAAGTATACACAACGCGAAAAATAAACATAATTCCATGAATAGCGATAGATCACCGATTCCTTTCAGCTGTCTCTTTCAATTTTATTACCACAAGTGTGTCATCGTCGTTTCAAAATTGAAGTTATTAGGACATGTTTAGTGCCGTTTCCCTTAAGATAGGAATGTTAGCCGTCCTTGCGTTCGACATATTTCAACTCGGAGACTAAACATATATGTAGACCTTTTTTCCTTAGAGATAAGTGATTTTTGCGCCCGTTTCGTAGTTTAGATACGCATGTTAAATTTAGTCTATACGTGGACGCGGTGTAAAGTAGTTGTTTGCGTAAGCGGTTCGCTAGCTTTACTGTGCCCCATGTGCGACTTTTTAATTAGTGTGTTTTACCTACTGATGATGACAACTTAGTTGTCGAAATACGTATTTAGGATACGATTAATAATTGTGGTAAGGGATTATATACCTTTTTTAAGTTTTTACTTAACCACAGTCTCCAAAGAAAAAATTTTTAATATTGATAAGTAGAATTTACATGTAAACTACATTAAATAGAAACTAATATTACAATTACAGAACAATTTCAGTGAATCGTGATTGTTCTTTCTGCTAATATTTGCTATCATACACTACTAACTGAAGACCGTTGTTTATAAAAATGTAACGTTACCATCTCTATATATTATACTTTCTTAGCATTTCAGTAATTTCAGCGTGCCCATTGTAATATAAAAATCTCCTCTTGAATATTAATAAAGTGAAGATTTAACTAATAATTTTATTTCCATTTTACTTTTCTTAAAAATAAATTGTGATTTAAAGATTCGAAGATCCCTAGATGAATTTAAAACGTAAGATATTGTGTTTATAATTTCAGTAAAATATAGCATTCGTAAAATATTTTTAGGAAGCGCGACGTAGTCATCAGCTTAACTGTCCTACTTCCGCTGACTACGTAAAAGCTAGCAGGGAAAATTCACCACGCCGAGCTTAATTTAGTCCAATTCTTTCGGCACCGTTACACGACCGCGTCATTTTCGTATAAATTATCCTCTGACGCGACGAAAAAAATGCATACATTGCAAAACGAAAAATCACGGTACGATGCCTGTACGGTTAACGTGTCCGCACGTTAAGTGCCCTGCATCGATTTCATGCTAATTCATGTGTAACATTGATAAGAACGTCCTAACGCGATCGCGAAATGACGAACTGTTGGGAGTCTTTATTACGTTCTTTATTATGGGATTTGTTGTGCCGTAATGTCTAGTCCGGTACGTGTTAAGTTCACCGGTATGTGGGCGGCTTTTCCGTTGGTGTGCCGGCACTATCGGCCCGGTCGCGTTAATAACAATGCGACCCGATGTCATGTCAGGGCTCTCATTTTAACTCCGTCATATCGTCATGCGAAAACTATTACGTTTTGACTGGCTGAAAGATAATAAATGTTAATGTTACGGAAATTAAATTAATTTTAGCGCGTGTCGTGGTTGCGCTAAACTTAATTAACCGTTAATTAAACGAGACTACACGAAAAAGAACAAGAGTTTGCCGTTAATTTTTTTGTTTTACGTACAAATTTCAGTTGACCTAGATTTGAAGTGATATTATATGGATATATTTTCATAATAGTTTTATGTAAATTAGTTGGTATAATATGGAACACACAGATTAGGAAAAAATACTGATTAGAGGTAATGTTTCTAATTCATTTTAATCTTTATTGCATTGAATCGAGTTAGATATTACATAATACAATGTTTACCATAGAATAAGTTGCAAAAAGTTAACCAAAAATACAAATTATTCAATTTATAAATTTAAAAAACAAATATAATTTTTTTTTGTAAGCTGTCAATTCTAATTAAAAAAAGAAAGCCACTAACAATAGGCCAAGGCCTGTCTGTGATACGTTTAAAAGTAAATTAATAATTGAGCAGCGTCCGCATAGTGAAGTCGAAATCATTAATACTCAATATATATATACCGATTGGTTCAACCCGCTACGGGCCATACGCAACAATATACATATGGAACGTAATGCGATGTGGCAACGTGTGTACGATGCCACTCCGCGTGCGCATACATAAGTCCGATGATCGAGAGCAATAGATTGCCCGTCATTCGTATTTAGCTGTGCAAACGTAAAGGTAGTTATCATGTCAGTGTATACAACCGCAGAGAAGGTACAAATAGTTTCGTGGTATCTTGCCGGCAATTCCTTTCGAACAACCGCTGATTTATTTGCTGTAGAGTACGTAAATCGGCCTATTCCTTCGCTTTCGACGATTGAAAGGATCGTAAATGCGTTTAGGAAATATGGCTGTGTCGTCGGAAATTGCCGCAAATGCCAACAAATTGACGAACAGCCTCATATCCCTCTAATACCTGCCGATCGGGAGGAGACGCTATTGTTTGGGGAGAGAGGGCGGTATTTTCGAATCCTATATTTAGTGACTTTCTTAGAATTAAAATTTATTTTGCAGAATTATTGATTTTTTTACTTTTATCTTTTAGAAAACGTTATTGTTTTTTTTATTATTTAAAATTACTTTTCCGTAGCAGCTAAGAATACAATAATAATAATAACTTGGAGATATAACGACCTTATTATGTCTGAAACAAATGGGCAAATTACGTATACAGAACGAATATGCAAACGACTATATCCTTGCGCTGTTTAAGTCTTACTAAATTCATAACTGCAATGTATGGCAATTTAAGCTACTGCGCGTGTAGGGGATTCGCTGTTGCCACTTATTGCTTGTTATGGCCCGTTCAGAGCTCGTCATATCGGTATATATATAAATTTATATATATATATATATATTTATATATACAAGGTAACATTGAGAAAACTACAATGCATAGTACCACGGGATAGAAGACCATAAAATACTAAAAAATTTCTTATACACTAATGTCCGATCGCCTTTTGTTTTCAAGATATAGGATCTTAAAAGGTTGTCGGAAAATTATTTTTTTAAATTTCTTCGCACGACATATCTATTAACCTAATTATTCCAATAATTTATAAAAATTTGTCGTACTCATTAGAAAATTTATTTCTCTTCAATAGCATGTACATTCTTTGAATAATGTTCAATAGGATATTTTATAATAAATTGTTTAGTTCATTTTCCAAAAAATATCGATAGAGCTCGCCTGTCAATCGTTTCAGCAATCGAAATGGACTAATTAGGTAATTGTCGATTATATCCGCCCACACATTAATAGAAAGCCCATACTGGTAATTCCGTATTACGGTTTGATGAGGGTTTTCATCACGCGTATAGGGCATGTTATGTAGTTAACATTCTGAACTTACTGCAAGTGAGAATTAATGAATATTAATTCCCATTTTTATACGTCAATGCCGCCTTATGTGATGCATTAATAACTACAATCCGACAAACCAAGTTTGTACTAGCATGTATAACACACCTCGTCGCGACTACGATCTTACTGGTTGTTAGGATAATTAAAAATTACTGAAAAGCCACTTCCATCAACGGGAACGTACAGACGCGTTTCGCTCTAATTGAAGCTTATCAATGTACGGTATCTCGAAGACAGACATGGCTTTTCAATTCTCTACTTTGTGTATATATAGTTAACATTCTGAACTTACTGCAAATGAGAATTAATGAATATTAATTCCCATTTTTACATGTCAATGTCGCCTTATGTGATGCATTAATAACTACAATCCGACAAACCAAGTTTGTACTAGCATGTATAACACACCTCGTCGCGACTACGATCTTACTGGTTGTTAGGATAATTAAATATTACTGAAAAGCCACTTCCATCAACGGGAACGTACAGACGCGTTTCGCTCTAATTGAAGCTTATCAATGTACGGTATCTCGAAGACAGACATGGCTTTTTCAGTAATTTTAAATTATCCTAACAACCAGTAAGATCGTAGTTCGCGACGAGGTGTGTTATACATGCTAGTACAAACTTGGTTTGTCGGATTGTAGTTATTAATGCATCACATAAGGCGACATTGACATGTAAAAATGGGAATTAATATTCATTAATTCTCATTTGCAGTATGTTCAGAATGTTAACTATATATACACTAAGTAGGGAATTGAAAAGCCATGTCTGTCTTCGAGATACCGTACATTGATAAGTTTCAATTAGAGCGAAACGCGTCTGTACGTTCCCGTTGATGGAAGTGGCTTTTCAGTAATTTTTAATTATCCATGTTATGTAGGTTCAAACACCCTCTCGACCAAAATCTGCTTCATCGGTGAACATAATTAATGATAGAAGACTTTGCCCTTGATTTAGCAACCACTCACAATATTGTAGACGGGGTAAATAATCCTGTTCCAATAGGTGCTGAACTTTTTGGAAATGAAACGGGTGACGAAGCTGTTCTTTGAGGACTTGTCTAACTGAATCACGGTTAACATTCCGTACAGCTGAACTTATTTTTCTGGAGTTTATTTTCGGATTATTTTCTACTATTTGCAAAACGGCTTGTTCATTTTCAACAGTACAATGAGTTCTGGTGACTCCACTATTAACTTTTGATTTTTTGAAACAGCCATCTTCTCCCAAACGTATACGCACGTCAATAAATGTTCTAACATTAGGAACATGTCTTAATGGATATCTCTCTCGATAGATACGTCGGGTTTCGGAAGAATTTGATCGAGCTTTGCCATAACACATCAAAAGTAAAGAGAACCATTTTCAAAATTAATTTTATAACACGACAAACAGCAAAACCAAACATAAATGTAATCAGGAACACGACAAATTTTAATAAATTAATACAATATTAATTTGACAGGTGCCATAATTACATATCCACGTCAATAAATGTTCTAACATTAGGAACATGTCTTAATGGATATCTCTCTCGATAGATACGTCGGGTTTGGAAGAATTTGATCGAGCTTTGCCATAACACATCAAAAGTAAAGAGAACCATTTTCAAAATTAATTTTATAACACGACGAACAGCAAAACCAAACATAAATGTAATCAGGAACACGACAAATTTTAATAAATTAATACAATATTAATTTGACAGGTGCCATAATTACATATCCATCTATGATAATATTCTAATAATACTCGAAACTACAATAAATTAATTTTGGTTCAATAATGTCGTCACAATCGGACAAAATTTAGAAAAACCAAAAATTTCTATCAAACTTTTAAGATCCTGTATCTTGAAAACAAATGGCGATCGGACATTAGTGTATAAGAACTTTTTTAGTATTTTATAGTCTTCTATTACATGGTGCTATGTATTGTAGTTTTGTCACCTTGTATATATAGAAATTCATAAATATTTGGGTTATCGGTCTGTTTACATTAAAACTCCAATGATCATCCTCTCAATATTTCGTTATTATTAATAGCTTAGTCAGGAGATAAACTAGAGTTAAGCGTTGGTCTTATTAATTAATTCGCCCATAATTGTAACTAGTAATTCACTACGAAACATTTGAAAATTATATTTTAAAACATAACTAACACTAATAATTTTTGAAACTTCAAATGCACGTCTGTATGACATATCATAGAGACATATTGTATTTTTATTGTAGATTTACAATTTTTACCATTTACCATTTTTGACAATAAATACATTTTTGGATTTTTGAAGAAGGTACTACATATGGCACCGAAACGTCAAATTAAATATTGAAAAAACAAATTAGCATATCGATGCGACAATTCACATCAAGCTTTGATACAAAATAATACAAATCTGTATAAAAACAAATTTGTATCTGTATATACATGGACTCGAATAGCGTAGCTATTCGAGAAGAAACACTTTACATCGGCGTGGTCGGTTTTGTCCGTCAGATGTCATGAGGTTATCTGGTGTCATCTGATAGGACAGGATTTGCTACATGACCGCGAAGTGTACCTACAGTCGTTTGTCTTCGTAAACCCGCCATTGACAAAGTCGTGAGACAGAAACGCATGCGTCTGGTGGTTGAAGCAAACGCTGGTAAATACGTGCTGTGTGTCCATGTATATACAGATACAAATTTGTTTTTATACAGATTTGTATTATTTTGTAAATTAAATATTGTTTTAATTACCCGGCCGTTATGCCCAAAATATATTACTTTCATTTCATATTATAATTACGGCAAAGAAAATAAGAAATTTCTTCTAATACTATATATATATATAAATATAGATAATTTCTTAGCCGTTCATTTAATATATCAATTAATAAATTCTTGGAGTTTTTCGGCTTTTATATTAAATATTTACAAATATTATCAAACTAGCATGTAATTGCGAAGTAAATGTGAATGTAAACATTGCTGTCTGCAAATTACAACGAAAATCATACGAAATTTTCAATTGAAAATTTTTTTCTACGTTGGAACCTTGTAAAGCAACGGTCCGGGAAACCGTAGACTTGGGTTTAAGTCCCAACGTAGATAAAATTTTTCAATTAAAAATTTCGTATGATTTGCGTTGTAATTTGTAGATAGCAATGTTTACCTTCACATTTACTTCGCAATTACATACTAATTTGATATTTGTAAATATTTTATATAAAAGACGAAGAACTCCAAGAATTTATATATATATATATATATATATATATATATATATATATATATATATATATATATACTTAACATCGAGACAATAGTAGAGTATGTTAATGTTGTTTTGGTTTGGTACTTTAGCCACTTTCACATAATGACATTCATTACTTGACATTTTATTGTAAACAGCCATGCATTCTGAAATTGAATATTGCCACTCGCCATTTCACACATGTACGGAAGTAGCATTCGATAATTTTCGCTTTCTGCAACACACAATTTTTTCAATTTTATGTGATTTAATAAAAGTTTTGAAAAATTTGACACAAACGTTATGAATGTTATTATGTGGAAGTGGTTAAAGTAACAATCCATTCACATAATCTACTCTAATTATGATTTTTCTCGACGGTACGTTATATATAAGCTAAAAAAATGTGCTTGTTCTAAAGAAAGAACGCGATTGGAAATGTGATATGATAATATAATAATATTTAAACGATAATCAAAATTCATTAATTTACTTTTTATATTTATATAATTTATAATTCTTATAAACCATCGTTTATTCTTTCTAGCAGTAACTGTCCTCACATTTGAACAAATATTTGGGGGTATAGATAGCAGTTTTGAAAGTGTTTCTGTCTCAATAGATTACGTCATTTCGGCTTGTGCAGTAAAATTTGATGGATCGCCTCATAGGTATAGTAAATTTTATCCACAGATAATCTAGTGACATGTGATGAATAACAGGGACTACGCCGAAAATAGCGATTTTCTCTTGTCCAGCTATGCCGGTACAGAAGGGAAAAAATACATATACAGGCTGATTCATTTTCGGCTCTCACCATGGGGATCTCTCTTATTATTGGAGATAGAGTATAGGTTTAAATTAGGCAAAGTTGTTAGATTTTGTGTTTGTTATAAATCCGTAAAGAAAATAGACCTGTGACAAATGACCTTCGTTATTTAAAAAAAAAACGCGAAAACCCCATTTTCTTCTTTTACCTGTAGCACCGACATTTGGCCTTGTAGAGAAAAAAATCAAAACACATCCTTGTGGCCATTTCTAAACCTCTATCCAATGGTGTACTATGAATTTTTATACGACGTTTCGTTTCTTTCTGGCCATCATCAACTATCTAATTTCTTATAGGTGCCATATTGGATTTAGACATCTTCAGAAAGAGTTTTTTTTTTCTGATGTCAACAATGTACCACATGCTGACTATAGTTTTTGACATGAGGTTTTATTTGAAAGAATAAATTATAAGATAAAATAAGGTAGCCTTTGGAATTTCAATCTGTCAAACATATCATTTATTGTTTATTAATAATACAAAAATGTCATACACTAACGAAGAGAAACGAAATTCAACAGTAGCGAGTACAAGATAACAAACACATTAATAAAAATACATAGAAAAGTAAACAATAAACAATTACAGTAAATGTTCAATTATCTGGCCATCTTCGGTAATGTACAATTGGGCACGCCTTCTGGCATTTTGTACTGCCCTTTGAATTGTTCTTCTAGGAACTGCATCGAAGGCATTCTGAAGTCTGTCTCGTAATTCTTCAATGTTTTGTGGCGCATCTACTTTATAAATATTATTTTTAACATATCCCCATAAAAAAAAATCTAGCGGACTTAAATCAGGTGATCTCGCAGGCCATTCAACAACTCCCCTATTTCCAATCCAACGGTTTGCAAACTCTTGATTTAAGAAATTTCTAACAACAGCTGCATTGTGTGCTGGTGCGCCATCTTGTTGCCACCATCAATATTGTAATTGATTTAATGGGGTATTGTCGTCAAGATAGTCAGATATGTATGTACGTAAAATGTTTAAATATCTTTCTCCATTTAAATGTTCTTCATACATAACTGGTCCTAAGAGACGATTTGCCAAAATACCCATCCAAACGTTTATTCCAAAACGATGTTGTGGTCTTCTAGCCCTGTTTTGTCGGGGATTTTGTTCTGCCCAATAGTGCTCCGTACTTCTGTTGAACATTCCAGAATTTGTAAATTTTGTTTCATCTGACCAGATGATTTTGCTTAAAAAATTTTCGTCATTTTCTATCCTTCCCATTAACCAATTACAATATTCTAGCCTTCTCAAATTATCTCCAGGCAGTAAAGAGTGACTAACATGGATCCTGTATGGTTTAAACCTACTTTTATGTAAAGTTCTCCAAACTCTGGACTGACACAAATTTAATTCTGACGCTACTTCGCGTGTAGAATTTGATGGATTATTATTTATCTATAAAAATACAAGATTAACATGAAATTTGAAAACACGCTTTTAATTTACCATTTGTAAAATATCTTGTCGATTTTCATTGAAATTCCTGTTGTCTTGACCATTACGCGGCTTAGTAAACGTTCCATTCTCGACCAAATTTCTGTAGAGATCTAGAAAAATGGTACGATGAGGCTGTTGTCGTTCTGGATATAATTCTAGATATCTTGTACTCGCTACTGTTGAATTTCGGTTCGAAGAATAAAAAATACTTATTATATCTCGTTTCTCTTCGTTAGTGTATGAAATTTTGGTATTATTAGTGAACAATAAATGAAATGTTTGACAGATTGAAATTCCATGGCTACCTTATTTAATCTTATAATTTATTCTTTCAAATAAAACCTAATGTCAAAAACTTTAGTCAGCATGTGGTACATGGTTGAAATCAGAAAAAGAACTCTTTCTGAAGATGTCTAAAATCCAATATGGCGCCTATAAGAAATTATATAGTTGATGATGGCCAGAAAGAAACGAAACGTCGTATAAAAATTTAGAGTACACCACTGGATAGAGGTTTAGAAATGGCCACAAGGATGTGTTTTTATATTTTCTCTACAAGGCCACATGTCGGTGCTACAGGTAAAGGAAGAAAATGGGGTTTTCGCGTTTTATTTTTAAATAACGAAGGTCATTTGTCACAGGTCTATTTTCTTTACGGATTTATAACAAACACAAAATTTAACAACTTTGCCAAATTTAATCCTATACTCTATCTCCAATAATAAGCGAGATCCCCATGGTGAGGGCCGAAAATTAATCAGCCTGTATAGGTGTAAGTCTATTAACAGGATGCCAGATGGCAGCAAATATACCAAAAAAATTTGAGTACATTAATAATTACGCATTTCTTACAAATGAAATAGACATGCATTACACACATCTATATCTGTGTACATGGACATACAGCTTTGGCTGAAGTAAACGACGGAAACTACGAGGTGTATGTCCATGTGTACAGATACAGATGTGTGTAATGCATGTCTATTTAATTACTAACAAATGCGTAGTACGTGCTTAGCGTATTGATGTACTTAAATTTCTTTTGTATAGCAGGCGCAGCTTAGAAGATAATCCCCATAGTGGACTATCAGCGGCAAAAAATTCAGCACAAATGAAGAGTTAACATTAACAGTGGACGATTATTTTACAGAGTAAGAAGAAAATCACTTTTGAGACGGAATAAAGGAGCTTGAACACAGATGGACCAAATGTATCGAATTAAGAGGAAATTATATAGGAAAAAAGAGTTCGTTTATTTAAATTATCCCTTTGATTCTGCACGATCGCGCGAATTAATCAACCCGTACTCGTACATATGCTTCTATCCTATTTTAGGTCTCTTAACGTATAGCAAATGAATGTAAGACAATTATAATTTTCAAATTTAGAAGTATAAACGCGCTAAACTTTATAAGCGAATGTATTAAAGGAAGGATAATATCTTTGTGCATGCTTAATTGTTATTTCTCTACTATTGCTACCGCATTTATACAAAACGTTCAGCATTGGAGCGATGTAAATCTGCACGCTCGAATAGGAAACAGTGACTAATGTTGGGGCGCTGAAGTTGGTTAACGACTCGATACACTATTTCTCGATTCCACGGAATTTTGAGTAAAGCAGATGTAATCACAATTGAAATATTTCCTAGCAGATGATGGCTTTCCGTGCGTATTTAACGTACATCATTCGGTCGAGTTTATCTCAGTATATTATGCATTTTCTGTATAATAATTTTTTTTGTGGCGCAAGTATAATCGCCCGATGTCTTAAGCTGGAAGATCGTCAAGATTCCAGGACCGCTTAGAGTGTATAAGTAAGTACGTATATATGTAATGTGTTCCACGGTTACACTCATCGCCTTAAAAAGGGGGAAATGTTGAAATAACTTTCGCTTTTCTAACACTTTAGGGCAACTGAGAAGGGTACTACTTATCATGAAAAAACGAGCGTGCGAAACAATCGTGAATTTTAGGCTGGTTATTGTCTTCATTGTTTCGTTTTTGCAATGCGCCCAGGTGTTGTCATGGTGCAAGTGTAGCATCCGTGTTACTCGTTTTGGATTCTTCTCATGTGGCAATAATACTGGTCGACCTGGTCGCTTTTCGTCAAATACTTTCAGAAGATTTACTTAGTAATGTGTAAATTACTTGGAAAATTTGCAAAAACTACCGACTACGGGTAAATATTACATTTGTTTCCTTAATGTGATTTAAGGCCTTCCCACAATGATTCGAAACCACAGTACCTTAATAGCTTAGTGGTTAAAGCAATGGTCCGGCAAATCATGGACGTGGGTTCGAATCCTGCTTAAGAACGATTAATTAGCGTCGTAAGATGTACAAAACAATATTTACACTTTCAGAAGAGTTTTGCACATCGAACTCACTGAAGAACATTCTTCATTTCCAGACAACTGTTGACAGCTCAAACGCCAATAAACTTAGATCGTTACTTGGTAAACCCACACAATGGCGTTGTTGGCTTCAAATCATCAAGTAGTAAGTAGTTTTTTTGGGGAACAGCAATAATAATACTATTTTCCAACAGTCTATTCAACAAACTGTTATTAATAATATGTGGTAATAGGCAATAAAAATGGGTAACTCACTGTTAACATTTTAAGATTAATTAGTTAATAATTGAATAATATTTTTGGTTTATATATACATTGTATTACTTAATATAGATCAAATTCTATATCGTTTATACATACTTTGAGACTATCTAAATATATGCTCATGGGACTCTCGACTTTCCTGGGAAAATGCCTCATCTCTACTGATACATAAATAAAATCTAGCAGAGTATACTATCAAGCACCTCGAATAAGTAAATGTTATAAATTGCTGCAGAGGTGAACTGTGAAATGCTGCGAATTCAATACAAGTAAGGAAATTCAATTTCCCATGAGAGTATATGTACGGGAATATGTACACCATATTATTTAGCTGCAACAGTCGGACTTTAAGGATGATATATCTGTTCTTGCAACTAAGTAATTGCGAATTTTTTTAAGAACATGGAACACAATTCTTGTTCAATGTGCAATAAAATACCTTTTTTCGCCATAGTATTGTCTGATCTTTTACTATATTTCTATTTTAGTGTGGACACATTGTAAATATTGCTGTCAATGTTAGACAAACATTAGTATTCATTACGTGCAACTTGCGATCATTTTCAAATGTGATTGGTAAATAAAAAAGATTAAATGTTAGAAATAGATTAAATATTACTGAATAAAAAATATATATTAAAGTAACGAATAATTCGCTTAATGACTGAAGGAAGTTAATAATGTTGTACCTGGAGCTATTAAGTAATATAAGTGTAAAACAATACGGTATACTTGCTGGTTTTCCTAGACAGCGTGTTAGGCATCACGAACATGATACGCGAAAAAATACGAAACAGCACAATTTACTACATGAAGTCGAATCCGCGAACTGTATCTGTTGACGACTGTTTGTAACTGAGTGCCTTAATTTTAAAAAGATCGTATCTTAAAAAGACCGGTGGGGTGAAGGATAATTACTATAATACAAAGGTATTTTTAATAATATAAAATATTATTAAAAATCTGGTGTGAAGAACACAAATACAGGTTCACTATTAATATTTTGGTGAATGTGTCCGAACATATCCCTCCCCAGAGACGTAGATACGTATTTCGCCTTTCTACAGGCTCATCGGTACGCCCCTGCTGGAGAAAGAATATCTTCAGACACATTCACAAAAAAGAACCACATCGCCACATCGCAGAAATTATCCAGACCGAGCGTAGAAGTAAATTCAGCGCTGCCTGTTGTCAGACAGCCGAAGTACCTCGCCCCGTCCACATAACCAATGTCAAATAACGACGCCCTTCCTTGGAAGGGCGTCGTTACTTCACATTTTTTTATGTCACATTGGTTATGTGGACGGGGCGAGGTACTTCGGCTGTCCGACAACAGGGAGCGCTGAATTTACTTCTACGCTCGGTCTGGATAATTTCTGTGATGTGCCGATGTGGTTCTTATTTGTGAATGTGTCTGAAGATATTCTTTCTCCAGCAGGGGCGTACCGATGAGCCTGTAGAAAGGCGAAATACGTATCTACGTCTCTGGGGAGGGATATATTCGGACACGTTCACCAAAATATTAATAGTGAACCTGTATTTGTGTTATTCACACCAGATTTTTAATAATATTTTATATTATTAAAAATACCTTTGTATTATACAAAACTGGTGTGGTTTACCTACTCATGTATGTTTCAATTATTCTGATAATTACTATGGTCAATTAGGGATTTACCAATAATAGTACAGAAAAGGCGTTCTAAAATAAAGATATAACTAAAAGAGCGATGTAGTGAAAAAGGCTGCGACATTAAATATATTAATAAAAGTTTATTTGTAAAAAGAACTATGAATATATGTCACGCGGATTGCTTTATGTAACCTTTGTAATGGAAGCTAAACACGTCAATAGATATGCGGCAGGTATATTGTTGACATGTAATAAATATTATTTGGTACTGGTTCTTTCTTGGTCGACGTTTTGTTCACTGTTGCAAGGGACATCTTCAGGGCCGCTACTACAGTTGGTGCACTAAAATCGAAATTATGTTTGTTCGGAATTAAGTCACATAGGAACTGTTCAAGATGATCACTGGAGCGTCACGGTTATGATTGAGTATTTGAGATAGAAGGATTTGCCTGGTGTTTTGTAGAGAGCATCCGTCGTTACGGTTGATATTGTTGAGATGATTTAGGATTTCTATGAATTCACGTATTTTACCGTTAAAGTAGTAGACATTGCGGAATGGGATTTGGGCAGATTGAAATTGAATTTGGTGTCTAGTTTTCCAAGCTATATTCAGCAAGTGCAGACTTAGTCGCGCGCACTGCCCTAATACAACATTCGATTTCAGTCATAGGAGTGCTTACCAAACTCTTAGTCCCGCCGATGTATACAGTACCTCACGATCATGGAATTTTGCAAACACAAGAGGTTTCTAGATGTTTGCGGTCCTTAATAGAAAAGGAGGCTGATAATATAGTGTGGGGGTATAATGATTGGCTTTAATGTATATTTGGTAAATAGGCTTTAGAAATGGCAGAAGTTTGTTGAGAAACTTAACTCGACGGTTTAGATTAAAGTGTTAGTTAATGATAGTGGTTGATGATTAAGTTATTGATAACATGGGAGGTTTCTTTGGATAAGGAAATAAGCTCAGATCATTAATACAAAGAGCCTTTTCTATGCTCCTTGTATTAATGATTTTATGACACCGCGTTTTTGTGCAGGTTGATAGTTCGAAAGCTCATTTAGGTATCTGTCAATATATGTAGGTTTACAATAAACGGTGTGTCCTAATGAACTATCAGCAAAACGATTCTCTAAGACATCTAGGCATAGAAGGTTTCTTTTCCACTCAACCGCCATAGTAAAATAAATAGAACTGTGTTGAGAATTAAGGAAGTTAAGGAATTTAGGTTAGAAATAACGACCAGGGAGCCAGATAACGAAGGTGACATCATCGTACTTTAACCGATATTTTATTGTTTATTATTTATTGTTCAAACGTCTTGATAAAGATGTTAGAGACCTAGAAACATATGGATGCACCAGACACTTGTTCGCAGTGATAGTCCCGAAATTGGAAATAAGTAGAGGTTAAACAAGTTTCCACTAGGTGGGCTATATCGTAAAGGCTGGTTCTATATAGTGTAGCTTAACAGGCCATTCAGGGCCAGAGCTGTGTAATCTTTTTCCATATCCTTCGATCTTTCGCTTTTGTCTACCAGTTTACGACATCTTTTTCTCTTAGGTTTCCTAGCACTGCTTCCCTCCATCTTTTTCTTGGTCTTCCTCTTTTCTTCTTACCGACCGGGTCTCTCCACACTATTTATTTTAGTATCCTGTCATCCGTCATCCTTTCCAAATGTCCCAGCCATCTTAGTCTCCCAGCTATTATTACTTCGTCTATTTTTGATCCTCGATATATGCTGTATACTTCCTCGTTCGTTCTTCTTATATAACCTTCTTGCGTTCTTTTTCCTCCAAGGAAAGGCTGGTTCTAAGAAGATAATATTTATCGGATTGTTGTATCCCGCTCCCTTCTTCTTTTAAAGACCCGAACCAGTTGGAACCTCTGGTGTTTAGATAATTCTATGGTCATGTGACAGCGTGTATTCAAGAGCTGCCTCGACACGAATGGAAGATACTCAACAGAATAAGAACGTCCTACGGCATTTGTCGTGACTCATTCTGTAAATGGGAACTGACTGAGACACCAACTTGCGGAGAACCTTGCCAGACTATTCACCATATTACGGCTGAGTGTCCCCTTACAGCATATAGGTGAGTGACTTCTTCAAAGCCACTGACTCCGTGTTGGATTTGATCAGTCGCCTTGATTTAAAAATTCAACTTTGTTCGGTGTAGACGTATATTTTCAATACATGTTAGCCATATGCTAAATAAATACCACTCATCTTTCTGAACACAAACGTCGCGCCCTACTATCGCGCTACTTGAGACAGCGTCTACGCTTTCTGAACAAAGGTTGGGAGATAGACACCAAACTCAATTTCAATCTGCTCAGATTCTATGCCGCAATCCCTATTACTTTAACTGTATAACATGTCAATTCATTGATATCCTAAAGCATCCTAACAATATCAGCCGTAATGGCGGATACCCTTGTAATATCTACTACACCCTTCTATTGCAAAAATTAAACCATAACCGTGACGTTTAGATAACCCAGAACCGCTTCTATAGAACCCCGTCCTAAGCTAACAAAATTTTAATTTCAGTGCAGCAACAGTAATACGAGAGACGCTGAAATTATTGAAATACTAAGGAAGTATAATATTCTGTCTGTCACATAATACACGTAGTATACACAATTGTGCGTTGAAATATGGAGTTGTCACGGGAACATTTCGTATTATGATTTACTACTATTTATAAGTTGGTATTAACGAAAAACAGAGCGTTCAACGTTTGCAACTTGCATTTGACAAGAAAACACTATCTAAAATAACTGTGTTTCATTGTTTTCGAGAATTTAAAAGAGGTCGAATTTTGCTTGACGATGAGAATCATCCTACCAGCCATGTTCTTCAGTAACTGCTAAAAACGTTGAAAAAGTTAATCGCAGAAGATTCGCGATACACTTATGAAACGTTTCAGATAACATTTTGCATTGTATCTGTAACAGTTAATACCATTTAACACAATCATTTTGGTATGCAAAAAATTGTTACATATTGAGTGCCACGTAAACTCAATGACTTCCAAAAGCCAGAGCGTATAAGGAGTGCTCGGGAAATGTTACGATTCTTAAATAAAGAGGGCATCGCATTATTTCTAAAATAGAAACAGGTGATGAAACGTACATACCATTTTATGATGTTCCGAATCGCCAGGAGAGTCGTGTATGGATTTATGAAGACGCGCCAACCCCAACGATGTCAAAAAAGCAGAAGTTTATGATGAAAGCCCGAGGTTTCTATACTATTTTACTCACGATCGGTTAGTAATTAAATCTTAATAAACGCTAACTTGCCATGGCAACCAGGCATGAAAACTTTGTCCGCACGATACGTACACAGTGTAGCTAATTAATGATGACAACACTTTGTGTGCCCTTAATTAAAAAAAAAAAAATATAATTTCATTGCATAAATTTTTTTTTACGAACAATGGTACTATTTCACTTTTAACGAATGCCCAACACTAACATAAATTGTCAAGTTTAGGAAAATGACAGAAGTCAAAAAATTAGACTTAGACAACTGTCATAATTACAAGGTAATAAAAAATCGTATTATATTTGCGAGCAATAGTACTCGACTATCTACACATTTTTAATTAATCGTATTATATTTGCAAGCAAAACTACTCGACTATCTACACATTTTTAATTAAAGTGAATAAATAATGACATCTATTTGAGTACATTACATATTTAAAGGAAAGAAAAAAGTGCGCAATATTTTTAAACATATTTAAGATAATTATTATGATTTATTATCACTTTTCAAAAAAGATTTAAAAAACACAATGGCTCCAACACTATAAAATGATTGAGCATTCGAATCATATTTAGCATCCAAACATAAAATAGCTATAGAAGATTTTAATTGGCGAGAGAATATAATAACAAAGTTACAGGAACGAAATAAACTACAGACCCCATTTCAGAAACTTATACACCAAAGTAAGTATATTATTCATTCATGTTGATACTTCATACTATATTAATAAATTAATCTGAAAAGTTTTAAAATTATATTGCTAACTCATCACAATACAACCAAAAAAAAACTCTTTACCTATTGCCATAATGAATACAATAATGAACCAAAATAATAAATCAACCTTGATTGTGACAATAATGTAAAACTTTAATTAATTATATATAAACTACTAAATCACTAAATTTCAAACATATAATAGTATTAAATTTCATGGCATTTCGAAAAATGCTTTTGATAGGTACTGTTGCTAAGTAACGTAACAATTAATAGTGATATTTTCTGATAGATTACTAAATTATTATCCTATGATTTTAAATTTAATATGATAATATCTAATTGTAAATGTAGTTGACTAAATGCATAAAATGAATATTCAGGCATTGTAATTCTAAATACTAAAATGGGTAATTTAAAATATTGCAAATATAAAACTTTAAATAAGAAATAACGGAGAAAATATGTTAATATTTACTTATATTTAATTGGAAATTGAATGCGAATTAACGGTTGTCATGGGAACCATACGATCAAGCAACGTGGACTATGCATCTCTTATCATGTCAAATTATCGAAGTGGAAATGGCTTAGCAACAGAGCGGCAGTCCACGTGAACGGCGAACGCCAATAGCCATTCGCGTACGCATTTACTTAAATCAGGTCAATGCCCTAGCATTAGAATGCATTCGAACAAATTCCAAGGACTGTTTTCGCTAATGGATTTTATTTACGATTTTTTTTTTTTTTGCCATGAATTGTTCTACTGTTTGACACGTTGATTTTAAATATTAAATAAGAAATGTTTCTCTCTCTTAAAATGCATTTTGAAGTAATTATTTTTATTCCGTATTTGGGATTATTTTTCTCACATAAAATATTGTTTTTCTCTTTTTATTCACATTATAAAAAACTTTTGTGTAGAAAATACTAATATGTATATAACATCTGTGGAACTTCTTTATATGTAAACAATTCCTGGAATTTTAATTTGAATCGTGTGGCAAAAATTTAGATTTTTTATGCTTGTTAATTTTTATATAAACTACTGAATCACTAAATATCAAAGATATAATAGTATTAAATTTCATGGCATTATGATAAATACTTTCGATAGGTACTGTTGCTAAATAACGTAACAATTAATAGTGATATTTTCTAACAGATTACTAAATTATTATCCTACAATTTTAAATACGATCTTTCTCTAATAGCAAACAGTCATGGAAATTCTAATGTAACAATTAATATTAATTCCAAAAGCGATTAAATTTTCTATTAAAACGTTTTCTTGTTATTTACTTAATAAATATTTGTGGATAGTTTCACTATAGTTTGATTTACTTATTTAAATGACACTGACGTTAAATACTGAAATGACACTATATAGCCGGGAAAGTAACAAGCTAGCCGGTAAGGTGCTATTACCTACCTCGGTGTGTAATAACTAGAGCTGAGGATGTTTGCGGTATAACCATGGTTATATCATGTAACCATAGTAAATTACTATGGTTATATGATATAACCATGGTTATACCGCAAACATCCTCAGCTCTAGTAATAACTAGTGAACGTACATTCTTACCACATGACTCGGCGTAATTCAATGAAGTATTTGTTAGACTTACCCGGCCATCTGGTCCGCAGCGTTAACAATGCACAAGCCCGCTATTGTATTCGGAGAATATATTCCATTAGACGCAATCGGCAATTGGAAATATTTATAAACTTCTTGGAAATGTTTATAAACTTCGCTCAGAACATCCCGGCGTAATACAATGAAGATTTTGTGTTTGACTTACTCGGACACCTGCTCTCGCAGCGATAACAATAACAATATAGTCATGTGGCAAGAATGTCCGTTCTCTAGTAAGAATACGCTTTCTAACCGGTTTGAAGGTTAGAAATGTTCAGTTTATTAACCGATTATGAGTTAAAGAGTTTACGCGGTCGACGTTTCGAGTCGGTAAACGAGATTGACGAAGCATTCATCAATATTTTGATAGTATTCCGAAATATCTCTGACTGGAAGCTTTGTGGAAGATTCGATTACAAAAGTGCATTGATGCTGGTGGGGAGTACTTTGAACATGAATAAATTTATTTTCTAATATACCTTATAGTTTTCTTGTATTTCATTAATAATTCCAGCGTGCCCCTCGTAGCAGCCCTGAAAATATCTTCTGCAATAGTAGACGAAACGTCGGCCAAGAACTAAAAGCAGTGAAAGGGACTGGTTCCAATCTGGAATCTCAGAAGCAATCACGGACAACGACCGCCGAAACCCAGTAGCCAGTACCTACTTGCTTAACGCCAAACGAAGTACTGGCTAAGATGTGATCATAATTAGAAACGGACTCGATTAATAATTACATTCAATATAAAATCCCTAGAATACGTAATTATCTAGTAAGATGTTTGCAGTAGGCACGGGTTTCTTGGAATAGGGATTTTTGTGATAATCAGCTATGCAAGGTGTCTCGTATCGTTATGTTCAAATTTTAGGAGTGTAAAGTAGACTTCATTTCAAATAACAAAAACGCAAAACTTGTATATCCATTTTTATTTGTTTCAAAGTTACAGATCTATGAATGCGATTGTCAGATCATGAAAAAAAATGTAATCCTAAAGACACTACAAACTGATTTCATTTAAAAAAAGTTATACGATTCAATAACAGCCCTGTGATTGTTAACGTCGCATAATAAAATGTTATCCTAAAATAAATAAACACGTGTCGCAGTGCATACAGTAATTTCTTCGAGATCTACAAAAAAAGAGTACTGGAAATTGATTTATGATAAAGAAGGTTCTTACTTATTTCGTAAGTGCTGAACCATGAACATCATACAATAAAGAAATGCTCAGATGACTGTCAACGTTGCATTTTTTAATAAAGGATTACATTACGTTTTAGTTCATACAACAGCTTATTAATGAGTGGACACGTTTTCTTTACTCAAAATGCCTTACCAATTTCCTTCTCAAGAGTATGCGGACATGAATTTTGTGTATGGCTACTGTAACGGCAGTGCACGTCAAGCAGTTATTAAATACCGGCATCGGTTTCCCGATAGGCGCATTCTGGAATGCGGACTGTGTGATTATCTTTTCGACCGAAGAGTAAATTTGCCAGCAGACTTAGAGGAAGAAGCAGTAGCTATTGTTACAAGGGATCCAACTCTCAGGATACGTCGAATCGCTAGACAACTAGGAGTGCCACAAACGACAGTTTGGCAAATTTTAAAACGTGAGGGCTTATATCCATACCATTATCGCAGGGGACACGGTTTGCTTGAGGCAGACCACTACGCTCGTCTAGTTTATTCTACCTGGATATTAAGACAGTCACGGCTTCATTTTAATTTCTGCAGAACAGCCCTCTGGACATATGAATCTACGTTCACGAGAAGTGGTGTTACAAATCTGAGAAACCTGCACAGCTGGTCATCAGAAAATCCCAAAGCTGTACACCCATCTAAATTTCAACATGAATTTTCTATTAACATTTGGCCGGCCTTAATCGATGACTTGTTGATTGGTCTTGTCGTTCTTCCTGGGAAGGTTAAATGCGGACAATTACCTTCAATTTCTTATTGACGAACTGCCAGGTCTTTTAGAGGATGTCCAACTGAATGTTCGACGAGACATGTGGTTTCACATCGATGGGGCACCACCACATTTCGGAATTGCTGTCCGAAATTGGGTTGACGTCAATTATCCAAGATGGATTGGTCGAGGTGGACATTTAGCATGGCCACCCAGATCACCCGATCTTAATCCCCTTGACTTTTATTTATGGGGGTACATGAAAAATTTAGTCTACGCGCAAGTTTCGAACACAAGAGAAGAGTTGTTAGATCGTATTCACCTGGCTGCCGAGCAAATCCGACAAAACATGTATGAAATTCGGATAAGGACTTCTTCTGTTGGCTTACGGGCACAAGCCTGCATTCAACAAGGTGGTGGACATTTCGAAAATATTCTTAATTGAACTTTTTTAAATAAAATCAGATTTTATTGACTTTGGGATTACATTTTTTTCATGATCTGACAGTTACATTCATAGGTCTGAACTTTGAAACAAATAAAAATGGATATACAAGTTTTGCGTTTTTGTTACTTGAAATGAAGTCTACTTTACGCTCCTGAAATTTGAACATAACGATACGGGACACTTATATGCTTTAAACAAAAGTAGCTTTCTCTTTTAAAATTTTGTAAAAAATAACAAAGTTTTCTTAATAGTTTTTAGAATCTCAAAATTGATTTATATATAAAAGAAACAATTTAAAAAACGTTATAGAAAAAAGTTCTTAATATTGGTGAAGCGTTACAATATATTTATATAATAGTGCTTACTACCTTTATGTAATAACTAGAGCAGACTAGAATAAGAATAGTACATATTATAGCAGCGTTGTATGTACCTATAAATAAAATGGAAAATGTATGAAATTAGTGATTTTGTGCACGACATACAACGCTGCTATAATATGTACTATTCTTATTTTTCGTGTGTTTATGCATATTACTTTAATAGCAGAAAACCAAATGTATATTTAATTATTTCTGATAGAATAAATGTCTCTACTTCTATACTTATATCGGTAACAAGTTCATGTTGCGTCCCTATTCTATCGCATATTCTAATATATTACGAATTACACTTCCATACCGGCGCTCATGGCGCGCACGGAAATTGGTCTGCTCTAGTTAAGTCCCATATTTAACGAAATCCGATTAGGTACCAATACTTGTAACCAATAAATTTATACGAAAACACGATTCATAATCTTTCTATATTAATACAGATTACAAAGAGTACACATCAGTATCTTGATAGTACATTATGCCTAATGTGCTGACGAAAGACATCCTTTTGTCGGTTGATTAAAGAAATAAAACAAACGAAAATAATATTTTTCACATATTTTTGCTCCATTAGAAATTACTTTCTGAATTACCATGCATGTCAAATGAACTATAAAACATTGTCTAATATTTATTTAATTTACATATACATATATACAAGTATTTTAAACGGTTTTCAATTATTTTCTACTTTTCCAAAAATATAGCGTATATATGAAAAGCAGAAACGGAAATTCTGCAAATATATACACATGTTCATATGGTACTAAAAAGGGAACAAATTTATTCAGCATTCGCAAGTATTTACTCACTCCCTATTTACGCAAATAGCTTCGCATACGCGCAGCGCTTACACCGAAATCCGAATCGTTTTTCATAAAATGCTTGTCGTATTTGTATAAATCCCTTGGGACACCGCCACTTAATAAAAAAAATAGGTTTTTCCACATAGTTGTAAATATAATATACGCAAATAGATGTGGAATATTTTATTTATTGTTTATTAATTTTATAACTATTCTTGAAATTACTTAGCTTGCAGCTACTACGTATATTATTATTGTTAACCAGAGAATTCATTTACTGTAAGAAATAAATTCAATTTGTTTCATTATAATAATAATATTTAGTAAATTGTCCAACAGGTCACACCAATACAGGCAATATAAACAAATAATTAATATAATACATATTTCTGTGAACTTTGCTTTTAAATTTAATTTATTTAAATAAATGTTTTGTGTGGGCAGTTACACTAGCATAATTTTGTTAAGACTCTGTATATTATTTGGGTATCTCAGGTCTATCTTTTTGGGTTCTACACAACTAGGCCTAGGGTCTAAAGTAAATGCAAAGAAATAATACAACTAGAGGTTATTCTTTAAAAGTACTTTATTGTTTATTTATATTTTCACATCTCATTTTTGTTGTATCTTAAAATATTTCATTCTTAGCCTATATTTTAAACTATCAATGCAACTTTAGTATACAAATATTCTTTTCTGAATCACACACGGATAATATTGGAGTTTTGATTTTGATACCAAATGAATCTCGCAAACAAAAACAATTAAGGATTTCACTCGCAAAAGGGGGTATTTGCCCTCCAAATGCTGAGATTAGTACTCAAACTCTATCTCTAACAGAAATGTGGATCTCTGGTCTCTACTGATAGCATTTTTACAAAGCGAGTGTGATGTTCAGCGTCTATTTAAGTGGGAAACGAGTCCCTACAGAAACAGGACACTTATCCTCACACTGTATAAGTATTTTCTCATTTTCATGCCTATTGCTAAGCGTTTTGAAAAGTTAAAATCTCAAAAGGCACAGATTGGGTGATTCATTTGGAGGTACTTTTTTAGGTGGGGATTTAATGGCTGAGCGCGCATGCGACGCGTCAGCGGACTGCGCGTTCTGGTTCAGTACTATTTGACATTACGTAATGGAAAGACTTAGCCCGGCACAGCGTCTACAAATAGTACAGCTTTATTACGAAAATGGGCATTCTACAAGGAATGTGTATCGTGCGCTTGGAGCAACATATGGGCCACATAATCGGCCTACCGAAAGCACAACTCGCTATACCATCAATAAGTTTGAAACTCAATTTAGAATAATGGATAATACGCGACCACATAGACCTCGTCCAGCACGTAGTGAACGAAATATAGCGGCGGTAGCAGAGAGTGTACGCGAAGACGCGAAGACCGGGAAGAATCAATTCGTCGCCGTTCTCAACAGCTTGGTTTGTCGTATGCAACAACTTGGCGGATCTTGGTTTAAAAGCATACAAAATTCAACTAGTGCAAGAACTAAAGGCGACTGACCTTCCGAATCGTTTCCGTTTCAGCCGTTGGACTCTTGATAAACTTGCAGAAGATCCACTGTTTTCGACAAAATGTTTTTTCTCCGATGAGGCCCATTTCTGGCTTAATGGGTACGTTAATAAGCAAAATGCCCGTATTTGGGGTGATGAGCAACCTGAAGTGCTACCATGACATCCAGACAAAACAACTGTTTGGTGCGGATTATGGGCCAGTGGAATAATTGGTCCATATATCTTCAAAACAGAAGCCGGCCGGAATGTGACTGTGAATGGCGACCGTTATCGCGCCTTGATAAGGGACTATTTGCTGCCTGAACTTGACACCCGTGGTCTACAAGACATTTACTTCCAACAAGATGGCGCCACTAGCCATACAGCTCGTGAAACTATGGCTTTACTGCGAGAACGATTCGGTGAACATTTAATTTCACGCTTCGGACCAGTAAATTGGCCGCCTAGATCTTGTGACATCACACCATTAGACTTTTTTCTGTGGGGCTACGTGAAGTCTAAAGTCTACATGGATAAACCGGCTACAATTGAGGCATTGGAGGCCAATATTACTCGGGTCATTGGACAAATACCACTCGAAATGCTAGAACGCGTCATTGAAAATTGGAACAGCAGAATAGACTACGTTAACCGCTGTCGCGGCTAACATTTGAGAGATATAATCTTTAAAAAATAATTGTAAAGAATTGTTCTTTTGTATGATAATCAAGTTTCATAAATTGGCCTTTTTCATTTGTTCTTTGCTTTTGGAAAAAGTATCTCTAAATGAATCACCCATTACTTCCTCTTTATCCAACTCGGATATCTAGCCTAAGATACACTTTATTCGTGTATTTCTGATTAACTTAATATTTAAAATAATGATCCACGTGCACTTTTCTAATTTAATTAACTTTATATACTCCAATTTTTGTCGTGTATAAAGTTTTACTTACTCAAAGTTTAATCGTACATACAAAATTTTTGAACTCGTCCTGGTATATTATTAAACTTTATAATAATAATGATGAGAATAATACTGACAACAATATTACTAATGAAAAATGAAATTAGACAATCAAGCTTGAAATTTTTGAGATTATTGACTATATCAACATTACAATTTTGAAATCAATGTAGCGCAATAAATGAACGTCAGTGAATGTCGAAGTTAAAACCATGAATTTATATTTTCGGTGCTTTTCTGCTTTTATATGCAGCGTTTATTTCTTCTACGAAATCGGTTCTTACTCCAAATAATTTATTTCTGTTTTCTCTAATTTTCATAGTTATTTAATATTTCCACCCCTGTGTATTTTTAATTATCGTGTGTAGTTTTAAATTTTTCATCTATATGCGTTGTCTCCTCGTTTATATATTTTGCCTTGATGTTGTTATTTTGATATTTGTGAATTTTATTTTAGGTCCGATGCCCATTCGATCTTGAGAAAATTTCGGAGAAAGCCGTTCACGTATCCTTTACATTTTCCCTTCCTTTTCTCCTTGTGTTTGTTCATATGGCGTTGTCTTGTCCTTTGCTTTCATTCGTATGCCTGTCGATGCGTTCATATTATTTAAGCATGGCTTTGTTTTATTAATTTACATACATTCTAAACGTTTAATAATCTAATTAACCTAAAATTTATTGACATAACGTTACTTGTTTACATATTAATTCTTGGAAATATTCATCTAAAATTTTAATATTACATTAAAATTAACAACAAAGAATAATTTAATGAAACAATCAAACTACCGAAATACAAAAGAAAAGAAAAAACATTATACCAAGAAACAAATTAACGAAAAATGTCTGCTGAAAAGTTATTTAAACTATAAAAATTATTGGCAGAATGTACCATGGAACCCTCAGCAAAATATTTGTTCTAGCCGTTGGAAGAAGAAGCACTTCATTCACTCTTGAGTTTGGCCAAGGTAATCGAAAATTCATTTCTGCAAGTAAATCAGCTGAGTCGATTCTATAAAGAATTATATTTTTTATAAAGTTTGAGCTAATTAGGTGTCGTGTTGCTTCTAGCGAATCACCTTCATGACGGTCCAAGAACAACTTGTGGTCCAAACAACGAAGAGAGTACGCATCATCAACTTTATAACTTAAATACTTTAGAAACTTGAGCTGCATGGATTCAGTTACATTAATATAGCAATAATATATTGGATACCACACAGAAACGGCATATTCTAACTTGCTAACAACTAGCTCGTAAAAAAGGGACTCGAGTGAAGCTATATTGTCGAAGTCCTTACACGTACGGATAATGAAACTCAATGATCCATATGCTGACGTAGTGACTTAGGAAACATGATCATCAACGGTCAGCTTTTCAACAAAAGTAACTTCAATGTTGATTGCGATGTTGTCAATAGAATAATTGGAAAGATATCTATTGAGTTTTCTTGTGAAAGATATGAAACAGCATTTGTCGATGTTTAAATTTAATTTGTTTGAAGAACACCAATTTGTGACACGGTCCAAGTTCTCTTGAAGAAGGGCAGCATCTTGAGCACCACCAATTCGATGAAAAATTGTTAAATCATCCGCATAAGCCAAAACATGACAATTAATAGAGCTTATTAATTTATTAGCAAAGATGTTAAATAAAAAGGGTGCAAGATTGGATCCCTGGGGCCCTCCGGACGTAGAAAGATACGTCCTAGATTTGTAGCCATTATAGTACACAAAATTCCTTCTAACAGTAAGGTAAGAAGGAAGGAGCATTATTAGTGAGTTGCTGAAACCAAATAAACTCTTTTTACACAAGAGAGCAGCACGATCAATGGTATCGAAGGCACGAAAAAAGTGAATATAAATGACATCCATCAGCTCTCCTCTTTCAAGTGTTTCATTATAATCAGATAATATGGAAACAAATCATATTGAAATAAACAATTCCAAAAAATTTCTTAAACTTAAAAACAGTTATAAAGAACACCATATCCACGATTCCTAACAAGTTTCAAAAATTCTTTTATTGTAAATACCACTACAATATTGTTTCGCCATACAATGGCTTCATCAGGTGGATATAATACTGTATTTCATCCACCTGATGAAGCCATTGTATGGTGAAACAATATTGTAGTGGTATTTACAATAAAAGAATTTTTGATACTAGAAGTTTAATTACTTATTTCTTAGCGTTATAATGAAGTTTCAACAAGTATCTCCTTCGTCAATTAACTATTTAAAGATGAAATAGCTAACAATACTTCATCTGAAGCTTCCAGTAGTATATCGCATCAGGTTATTATAATGGAACAGTCAGACAATATTGACCCTCACGTTATTGAAATGGAGCAGTCAGATCATTTTGAGAAGAATGTGGTAATCAATAGACATATGGGAGTTATCCAAATTTTATAAATAATGTTACCAATTATAATAATTGTACCATGACTATAAATATTAATTAATAATAATTCAAGTTTTAAATTCAACACATTTTTTACTAATGCATGACTCGAAATCACTTATTTATCCAAGGGTGATAAGTAGATCACTTACCACCCTTCGTCAATAACACCAGGACTTTCACTGTAAAATTAACTATAGTAAATCTACTTGCCATAGTGGGAGCAGATAAAATATAATTACCTATTACTATTTATTCACACTGCATTGCGTTATTTATTGTACACTTTTCGTATGTCTCTCGGTGAATGCGCTTTTGCCATCGCAACGCCTAATATACGTCGGGGATGGCGTAGACTGGCGGAGATATCTGTACCAGCTTCTCTCGCCGCCCATACAAGTTTTCCAAGCGAAAGATTGGAAATTATTGAAAATTATATGCAGTATGTACACCAACTGTCTTTTTGATAATAATGAGATGAGAGCTATTCTCTATAATTAGTACTGCAATAAAGCATTGTTGGAAACGATGAGGTATATACGTAGGTCTTGTAAACATCATAAAGTCTGTTCCACAGGATTGCTTCGTTATAGAGTTAGTGAAAATATAATTGTGGATTTCATTTCACTTGTTTTCAGATGTTTTTTTTTTCAAAATTAATTAACATGAGTATTTAATATATTAAATGTAATTGAACATACATCCTTATCCTTTGCAAACGAATAACAGTACCAAATACTTCGTCAAAAGATCTAGATTTATGTAATATTCGAAAAACACGTATCATAATCGCATGGTGTAGGTTACGTGTTTTTATTCAACCCTTTTTTATTTGCTTTTCCATTGTACGTACGTGCTCACTCATAATTTTCGGGAATCAGAATTGCTGCCTATTCACATTCGTTGAACATAAACAACCTGAAAAATACATATTGACACATTTAACAGCTCAAAGAAAAAAAATATGCCAGGCGTTTTGTTGAAAATTTCTCCAAATTGCTAAAATGAAGGTATTTGCACATATACAATATCTGTATATATGAATACATCAGAATTTATTTGTTATGAATATGATGACTAAAACTCGGACTATATCCATGTAAAAATAATAAGATATATGCATATATACAAGTTCCTGTATCGTTATGTTCAAATATTAGGAGTGTAAAGTAGACTTCATTTCAAGTAACAAAAACGCAAAACTTCTATATCCATTTTTATTTGTTTCAAAGTTACAGATCTATGAATGTGATTGTCAGATCATGAAAGAAAATGTAATCCTAAAGTCAATACAAACTGATTTTATTTAAAAAAAAAGTTATACGATTCAATAACAGGCTTGTGATTGTTAAACGTCGCATAATAAAATGTTATCCTAAAATAAATAAGCACGTGTCGTAGTGCATACAGTAATTTCTTGGAGATCTACAAAAAAAGAGTACTGGATATTGATTTATGATAAAGAAGGTTCTTACTTATTTCGTAAGTGCTGAACCATGAATATCATACAATAAACAAATGTTCAGATGACTGTTAACGTTGAATTTTTAATAAAGGATTACATTACGTTTCAGTTCAGACAACAGCTTATTAGTGAGTGGACACTTTTTCTTCATTCAAAATGCCTGACCGATTTTCTTCTCAAGAGTATGCGGACATGCATTTTGTGTATGACTACTGTAACGGCAGTGCACGTCAAGCAGTTATCGAATAATTCGGTTTCCCGATAGGCGCATTTCTCATTACAGAATGTTTCTGGAAGTACACAGACAATTTCGGGAATGCGGACTGCGTGATTTTCTTTTGGCCGTGAAGTAAATTTGCCACCAGACTTAGAGGAAGAAGCAGTAGCTATTGTTACAAGCGATCCGACTGTCAGTGTACGTCGAATCGCTAGACAACCAGGAGTGCCACAAACGACAGTTTGGCGAATTTTAAAATGTTAGGGCTTATATCCATATCACTATCGCAGGGGACACGGTTTGCTTGAGGCAGACCACTATCCTCGTTTAGTTTATTCTACCTGGATATTAAAATAGTCACGGCTTCATTTTAATTTCTACAGAACAGTCTTCTGGACAGATGAATATACGTTCACGAGAAGTGGTGTTACAAATTTGAGAAACCTGCACAGGTGGTCATCAGAAAATCCCAAAGCTATACGCCCATCTAAACTTCAACGTGAATTTTCTATTAACGTTTGGGCGGCCCTAATCGATGACTTGTTGATTGGTCTTGTCGGTCTTCCTGTGAGGTTAAGTTAAATGCGGGTAATTACCTTCAATTTCTTATTAACGGAATGCCCAGGTCTTTTAGAGGATGTCCAACTGAATGTTCGACGAGACATGTGGTTTCACATGGATGGGGCACCACCACATTTCGGAATTGCTGTCCGAAATTGGGATAACGTCAATTATCCAAGATGTATTGGTCGAGGCGGTCCTGATGCATGGCCACCCAGATCACCCGATCTTAATCCCCTTGACTTTTATTTATGGGGGTACATGAAAAATTTAGTCTACACGCAAGTTTCGAACACAAGAGAAGAGTTGTTGGACCGTATTCACCTGGCTGCCGAGCAAGTCCGACAAAACAAGTATGAAATTCGGATAAGTACTTCTTCTGTTGGCTTACGGGCACAAGCCTGCATTCATCAAGGAGGTGGACATTTAGAAAATATTATTAATTGAACTTTTTTTTAAATAAAATCAGCTAAAATTGACTTTAGGCTTAGACTTTTTTCATGATCTGACAATCACATTCATAGATTTGTAACTTTCAAACAAATAAAAATGGATACATAAGTTTTGCGTTTTTGTTACTTGAAATGAAGTCTACTTTACACTCCTAAAATTTGAACATAACGATACGGGACACTAGTATATATATATGTATATATATATGTATATATATATATATATATATATATATATATATAAGGTAAACTTAATAAGTCAGCGATTAAAGGTCTGGTTCATTACTCCAAAGTATATATATTTAAAACAACCCTACATGTTTCGGCAATGATGCCTTTGTCAAGGGAATAAAAAATATTTGATATTTTTTATTCCCTTGACAAAGGCATCATTGGCGAAACATGTAGGGTTGTTTTAAATATACATATATACTTTGAAGTAATGAACCAGACCTTTAGTCGGCGACTTATTAAGTTTACCTTATCATACCAAGGTCACGAAAATATTACAATTATATATATATATATATATATATATATATATATATATGTTTAGATAATTTCTTAGCCGTTCATTTACTTCGCAATTACATACTAATTTGATAATATTTGTAAATATTTCATATAAAAGACGAAAAACTCCAAGAATTTATCATATATATACATAGAGAGATAATTGATTAGCCGTTCATTTTAATATATCATTTGATAAATTCTTCGAACTTTCGTCTCCCATATTAAATATTTTCGAATTAGTATGTCATTTTGCGAAGTAAGTGTGAATGCAAACATTGCTGTCTACAAATTATAACGCAATTTATACGAAATTTTACTTTTCGTCCACGGTGGGACTTGAACCCAAAACTTGCAAAGTGACATCTGAATAAACATCGGTGCCTTATATGGCATTTCTAATAGACTTGACACCAAGGTCCTCGCGGCTCAGTTGGTTAGAGCGACGGTCCGACAAACCGTAGACCTCAAAAGTGATTTGCCGGGTTGTAGAATTTAATCCAACAAATTAAAGCGACAATCGCATGTAAATTGAGATTTAATAATTATTAATTCTCATACACATGAAGTTCATTATATAATATATCGCCGACGAATTGACTATATATATATATATATATATATATATGCATAAAATTGTGACAAATATGCTCTGATATAAAAAATATGCTACATACGAAAATCAAATCCACATCTATGAAATAAAACTTTATTTTACATTAAAGGTCTGTTATATTACATAATATTATTATACATAATATACTATGAACAATATGTTTACAGAAACTTTGAACATTATAAATGCTATTCAAGAATATCATTAGCTGATGTTGCAGAAACTTCTTAGTGAAACATTTTAGTGACTGACTTAGATTAAATATTATGAATAAAACGCTTGGCTATATTTCACTAATTTTATTAGAATATAGGTATACAGGCAATAATAAAAATAGTAATAATAATGTTTATTATTATTATTGTTATTATTATTATTATTAATTTATTTATGTGTAACAATGATTTTGTGTAATCTACCGTTTACTTTATTATCCAATAAATCACTTTGTTCATCCTAGAATAAAAGTCCTAGAATAAATACACGAAATATCCATTACCTAGGTGAACAGCGTTACAACAGATGAGGGTGCCACTACAGAGACGTTACGCTGTTTCAGAGATTATTTGATTTATGCAAATAAACGTCAAATAATACAGAAATTCTTAATCTAATAAATGTTGTGTTAAAAATTCTGTATTATAATATTTTACCATCTAATGAAGCTCTCCTAGAGAGAAACAATTGTAATGTTACAGTAAATATATGTTTTGAAGTCTGTAATATTTTATTTCAACATTTGTAATAGATTTAAATCCTAAAAACAAACAATTAGTTCATATATGAAATTTATCAAAGCACTTTTTCGTTTATTTTTGTAATATCACAGTGTTAAATTAATTAAGGTATTCAATGTAGTAGGAAATTGGAAATACCAGTCCCGTAAAGCGTAATTTGTGTAATCTTGTAGCAGATTTTCTAACTGAAATTCAACAGAATTTCGTTTATTGTGGCCCGCATTAAACATAAATCATATAAGTGTCCGCTTCCGACTCTCCTACCGTTATTTTGTCTCGTTAATTAAACATCATACATAAATTTCCTTAAGAAGCTTAGCTTAAGCAATTTATACGTACATAAACAAGGACTGAATGAGAAGGAGATACCCTTAGTTTGTCCGTAGACAACCCGAAACCACAACGCATAATTTAAGTCCTGGCTAACTGAAATTTGATGTTCCCGAAATCACTCCGTAAACTCTATGTGTATATATCTAACAATTGAACCGGTAAATTCCGTAATGGCGCACCGGTATTTCTGAATTTACACCTCGTGAAATTGTTAAAGTGGGAGTTTTAACTCTGGCAATGATTTTCAGAGATTTCTCTCATCTTTACCTTTTCTCCTTCTCTTTCTTACTTTAACTTAACGCGGTAGCGATGATCGCGGAGTGTTGGTTATTTAGTAGGATGATGAAGAAAGAGGGAATTGAGGAAATGGTGGGCTCAGAGGGTCGAGACACCGGAGAGAGATAAGGAAGGACTTGAACGACTCGGTTTACCGCAAATAGCGGAGAAAACAAGGGTGCAGATTGCCGGCATCCTTTCTCCATCTTTCGCTCATTGCACGACTTTTAACACAAAAGTAATTATTTTGAAATTTGATTTGCTCCGTAATTACTTTTGTTTTTCAAAACAGAGCGAAATTAATTAAAACCTTACTCTAGATGTGTATGTGTGTGTACATCACCGAATTTCTCGAGAAATGTAAGACGTAATTGTATCGGAATTCAACAGGGGACAACTTCATTTATGACTTAAATTATTAGAATAAACATTTCGACTTCATTTATTCGGTTGAGGGTCTATTAAGAATTAAATTGTTTTGATTTGTAAGTAACTTTAATTCGTTTGTTAGTAACATATTGTTGTGTTTGTTTCCAAAGTAAGGTGCAATAAAACCCTTTCGCGACGGGCTATTTTTCCATTAGCAATGCCCATAAGACGGGCTATTTATGAGGTTTCGGAATCGTACGGTCTTCATCGTTATAGCATACATGTATCGGAAAAGTACGTTCACCGGCGTCTTTACTTGAATATTGTATTTAACTAGAAACGTATGATTAAATTTCATAATTAATAGAAAAGTAAAAATAAGAACAATATAGCTTATAAATTTTATACTTTATTTCAATATAATAAGAGCACATTATTAAAATTAACAATTTTTTTAGTAATTACGCTTACAATGATTAATTTCAAAGCAAGGGATTGCACAAAGAGGTGCATTGCAATCCTTGCAATAATATGAGGTTTCTTTTCTCAGTTTATGCTTGCTACAGACAACGCATCTTCTTACTTTCTGCTTACTTCCTTCTTCTGTAGGAATTTTATTAGCAAAATGCCGTCCTGTTAATCTTAATGGATTGTTAACATGAGCTCGACCTATTGTTATAGATTTATTAAGGTTGTTGTATTTTTCAAATATTTGCTCAATTAATTCCAGTTGAAAATCTGCTAATGGAGTCTGCATCTTTTTTTGAATATTATATAAAATGTGAGAATTGTAGATGCAAATATCTACAAGATGGAAAAAGACTTTTTTATACCACTTGATGGTTTTCCTGGTACTTTTTATAGCACTTAGCATCATATCCAATTTATCCACGGCACCCATATTTTTATTATATTCGAGCACTGCAGTAGGTCTCTGAACATTTTCTTTTGTTGCTTTATCAACTTTTGCCGTAACAGTCATTGATATTTCATGCATGGTTGTTAACATATGAACTTCTCTCTTATCGCACCATTTTATTGCAAGGATTGGTCCAGACGAATTAAAAATTACTTCTCCTTTTTTGTGAAAAATCTGGCATGTATTTCCTATTTTTTTTAACAGTACCACAAGCATTTACTTCTTGTTGATGCAAATATTTAAATAATAATGGACTAGTATACCAATTGACCACATATAAAGAATGTCCCTTATGGAGGTAATTTTTCATAAGAGTTAAAACTATTTGTCCTGACTTTCCTAATTCAGGATTCTGATTTGTAATTTCAGTGGTTGAACCACTGTAAATAATGAAATCTAATACATATGCAGTTTTACAATCACTTATTATGAACATTTTTATTCCAAATCTACTGCGTTTCGATGGGATGTATTGCTTGAAAAGCAATCTACCTTTGTATAGTAGTAAACTTTCATCGATGCAGAGATTTTGGTACGGCTTAAAATTTTTTTGACAAATTTCTTTTACTCCTGTTGTTATGGAACTAATTTTACACAGTCTATCATTAGTTTGTTCATCGTTATTACAAAAGTGTAGAATCTTCATTATGAATTTAAACCTGTCCCTTTCCATTACTTTAGTAAACATAGGGGTTTCTATTAGTGTATTTGTTGACCAGTATTCATGAACTTCCAATTTTTTTACTCTACTCATAAGTAATGTTAGTCCTAGGAAACACATGAACTCATCAGCCTCTAAACTTCTCATATTATTTTTCATATTAGCATCTTTCTCAATTATTTGTTTATAATAATTATTAGATTCCAATAATATTTTGTTAATTAATTCTTAACTCAGAAATTCTTGAAAAATTGTTAGAGCTGTTGATTCCTTAGTAATATTTTTGTTTTGAATACCACTATTACTTTCATCAAAATCATATTCATGAGGAGTCCAGGTTGGTGTGTACCTCCATGTGAAGTCGTCTGTCGAATTTGTATCATCTCCATTTATTTCTTCGTCTACTCCATCGATAATTTCTTCTTCACTATCTCCTTCAATATCCTTATCGGAATCACTTTCGCCACTACTAATTCCGGCATTGTCGTCTTCTAATGTGTCATCTTCCATCATATCAAGGGCAATACGTTCAAGTTCTTTTTCCGTTAAATATTTCGTTCGATTTTGAGACATTTTCTACAAAAATATAATATTATCATATATATTATATACGTTATATAGGTATTTTACTTACTTTTATGTTTTGTTGAAACTACAAATATTAGTAAATCTATAAACACTGATTCTTATAAAGTAAACAACTTAAAAAGAAAACCTGTACACAGTATGAAATAAGAACTGCTACTGCCGAATGCACTCATGAAAAATAGAATAACCTGCAAGTTTAAACTTGTCTATAACTTCAAATAAACACATGTAATACATAAAACAGCAGCGGACGACTTCGTACGGCAATCGTCGCCTAAATACAATGAATTGGGTAAATATGGTCTTCGACTGTTGGTCACAATTTTTTCGCGCGGGAAAATACGGTCATCGGCGCGAAAGGGTTAAATAAATGAAATAAACTTCTCAAAAACTAATAAGGAATTTTTACTTTTTTTGTATTTTTTAGATAGTATGGGTAAATATTTGTAGTGTATTATATTAGATACATAATTGTACACAACAATTTAAAATTTTCAAGTATATTTATTCAGAAAAATCGTTAGATTACTAAGAAATGATCAAAAATGAAATAAGCAACATTTTTAACAATAGCTAAAATAAACATTTTTCTGTAACAATTAATTCTAAAATCGTGTATAATGGCCACGGACATCTCTCACAGCTGTACATCTTCGGGGCATACTCATAATGCAATTATTAATGTGTTCTTGTGACACTCTTCTCCAACACAGCGGTAAAATTTCCCGCAAGTGTTGCACGTTAACTGGGGGTGGATTATGTTCGTTGAGCTGTTCTTGAAGTCTGTCCCAAATGTGCTCAATTGGATTCAAGTCGGGAGACGTTGGTGGTAAAGGTAGATGGTTAATATGGAGGTCATTTATTGCTTGCATTACAATTTGTGCACGATGAGGTCTTACATTATCATCAATAAAAACCATGTTTTCATCCACAGCCTCACGAAAGTCGGCCACATATTGCTGAATAATGTCATCTCTGTATATGTGTCCATTGACATTGTTTTCAAAGTGATGGAGGTTCGTACGTCCATTCAAACTAATGCCCGCCCACACCATGATACCACCGGCGCCAAAAGGCACCACAGCTTTTGTAAACTCGCGTCTATAACGGTCTCCTCGAGTTCTCCAGAACCTTACTCTACGATTATCACTAAATAAGCAGAATCTGGATTCGTCGGTGTATAAACCATGCTCCCATTGAAAATTTTCTGCTAGTCGTTGGTTAACCCAAGTTCTTCTAGCCATTTTATTGGCATTAGTTAATTTTGGGCGTTTCACAGGCATGCAGCTATGAAGATCCATTTCCCTCAGACGGTTTCTGGTGGTTTGATCTGAAACTCTAACTCCAGTGGCGGCACGTAACTGTGTTTGCAACCAAACATCACTTCTAAACGGATTCATCCTTGTTTGAATTCGTATGTAGCGGTCTTGTCTCTGATGTGTTTTCCTCTCAGATCCACTACCGGGTCTTCTCCTTGCACATCCTAACTGTTGGAATCTTGTTAGAGCCCTAGTAACAACATTTGGAGACACATTAAAAATTGCGGCAATTTCTGCTCCAGATTGTCCTCGCTGATGCAATAACGCAATTAAATCAAAAGTTTCTTTATTTAAATGACGTCTTGGCATCGTGAAAATGTGAAATGACGTTTAATGGCTATTAATATAACGAGAACATTAAGCGATTTATAATACTCGAGGACGTTGCCAGGTGACGAGGCGCTAGCCGAGTCACCTCGTAACGTCCGAGAGGGTTTAAATCGCTGATGTTCGAGTTTATATTCAAAGCTTTATCGTATCATCAACGATATCAAGATTAAAACAAAATCAACAAATTGTCTGTCATACAAAATACTTACTTCAAAGCTTGCACGTTTTTGAAATAAATTAATAAATCATGGAAGAATTTGTTCCCGCAAATATTGTAGAGGCTGCAAATAGTGCAAAATTAGATTTGTTGCCAGCGAAGTCAAAACTGCATTACGAAAACGAATATCGTCTGTTTTGTAAATAGCGAGATGAAGAACATGTTCAAGGTGCTGGGGAAACAGTCTTGTTCGCTTATTTCGTGAGACTGTCAAAATTGAGAACTGTCAAAATATTGAAATTCATGTTCACAAATAATGTACTATTTGACGTATTATGGTTTTGTATCTAACGTATTATGGTGCTGTATCTAACGTGTTATTAGTTCGTTACTAACGTATTATGAGTAACTAAAGTATTATTAAGATATTGTAATATTATGTTCCTAATAATTATCAATAAATGTTTTACATAAAAAATGGCATAATAGTTGATGATACGATAAAATGAATAATACTTGTCAAAAAATGCGATTTTTATAATTTCGTATTCTAAATTAATTTAAGGTTAAAATACAAGATTCAATATTTTATCACACAGAAAATACATTTACCGAATAAAATGTCCACAAACGACTGTGGGCTTTCTAATTTATCTATAGTTTGAGAAAATACGTTAAATTTAATCGAATTAATTAGATCTGTTAAAAAAAGATCTGATTCCCATTCATTTTTGAGTAGCTTAGATCATAAACTACAACTAAACGTACAAGAAACGGGCTGTATTTTAAATGTACCCAGTATAATTATCGATAGGATAAATTCAATGCCATTATGTAAAGAGATTTTTAATTATACAGTTGTTATAGGCATAAAATGTAATTAAACAGATTGTGTTTCAAAATACATCTGTATATTACGAGGCAGATTTTGTTTTCAATGTTCAATGTCTATAGATTATTGTTTATGTTTCGATTTAGCAATATAAACACTTTAAATTACTAATTCCAAAATTAATTTAAAAATGTATATCAAAGACTATTTATAGTAACATAAAATTCATATGTAACGTACAATTACTAGTTTTTTCTTTATAAAAGTATCCATTGTTTATTTTTGTCCTGGAGATACGATTAATTTTAAATAGTTAATTTATACACTGCGTGCATAGAAATCAGCACACTATAAACTTTTGACTCTAACTATATTTTGTTTCGAATCTATTTACTGCATCAAGACAAAAATATATGCTGTTTGAAAGACAATTTAATATACTTTGATATGAGTTTAAATTTATTAAAATTTATTTTAACTTCTTAAACTTAAAGTGTGAAAATAATATAAGAAACAAATTATCTTTTTTTATTACTTGAGGAAGTATGGTTTATTAACAATTACCTAATTAAAACTTAATTTTTAATAAAGGGTTTGACTCCGTCTTACTCTAATACCATCTCTTATACGATTAGCCATAAATCTAATCTAATTCTAGATTGTTTCTTGTGGGATGTCAACCCATTCGTCTTCTACTGCAACAATAAGCTCTGAAATCGAGGTTAGAGCACGAGGTCAAGAACGAATTTTTCGTTTCAGCTCATCCTATACATGTTCAATCGGATTAAGGTCGGGACCGCATACTGGCCAATTCATAACCCGAAAACCGGCTTTTGTAATCTTGCATGATTTTTGTAATGTGTGTTATAGATTATATTGTATAAAAATTAATTCGTCTCCAATGTAGTCGACCTTAGGAACCACATGAACTGCTAGAATCTTCTCGATGTAGTTAGCAACCTTTTCTCCCGTGACCACGGTCTGGGTAGGTACGTATTTTCATATAAATTACACTCCAGATCATGCAAGAACCACCTCCATAAGCATTCCGCTCTACAATTCAGCATTCTGAAAAACGCTCTCCTTGTCCCCGATACACTTTTCTTCTTCGATCGCTGCCATAGAGGCATGGCCTAGTCTCATCTGAGAATAGAATAGACCCCCAATGTTTCAATGTCCAATTCAGATGCACTCGTGCAAAACACAGGCGTGCTGGATGATGAGCTGCGGTAAGTTTTCAAAATGTATATTTTAATGTCATTTACTTCATTATAGCTCTGAGTGTCGATCAGTAAACAAGTAAAATTAATTTGCCTTTAGTGTTGTGCGTGGTATTTGACAAATAAACATTGCTTAAAAATATGTCTAGCCGGTGTTGCAAAAACAAACCAGATGATTTCTGTTATATTTGTGGATATTTCGTCTTGAAAAGTTTAAGAGACCAATTGGTGAATTTGTGAAAAATGCATATTATGCTTATTTCAAAATCAAATTAGGAGATCAAGATAAAGATTGGGCACCGCACGTTGTTTGTAAGGTATGTGAAGAAGGTTTAAGACATTGGACCAAAGGGAATAGAAAAAGCCTTCCTTTTGGAATATCGATGGTTTGGAGAGAACCGCAAAATCATCATGAAGATTGCTACTTTTGTCTTTGTGATATTAAGGGGCATAATAGAAAAACTTTGAAACATATTTTGTACCCAAAAAATATTAAATCAGCTATCAGGCCAGTTCCTCACAGTGATCATGTACCTATACCTATACACCCCAAAGCACTACAAGAAGATATTGGAACCTCTTCAACTTCCGGCTCCGTACAGATGGATAGTGATTTTGAACCATCAACTTCAGGTCAAAACCAACCTCAGCTATTTTCGCAAGCCGAACTAAATGATTTAGTAAGAGATTTGGGACTTTCAAAAGATCTTTCTGAAGTACTGGGGTCTACGTTGAAACAAAAAAATTTGCTTGCTCCAGAAACTACCTTCAGATATTCCTTTAGCTGAATATGACAGAAAAACAACCAAACGAAGCTTTTCTGAAAAACGAAAACGTTTTTTAAGAAGCAAAAAGAATAAAGAACTATTTCTAATAATTTCTATGTGTATATCTTTGTATTTTTTTAATATAATATAAAACTAGCTTATAAATGAAATAAATCGTGTTTTTTCTATATTTTTTGATTTTACTGGTTTGAAAAATAACCTTACGTGAACTACAAAAAATAAAAGCAGATTTGAAATCAGCGCTACCCAATTACTAGAAAACAGTTAAAATTTTTAAATCAACATTCAAAGAGTTGAAAAATGCAGGCCTGTGTTATTAATACCTCTTCGCATAATAATCTTGCCACGGTAAAATTTAAAATTCCAGATCCTAGTGCCATAATGAAAAAGTTATTTTGCTGTAAATTTTAAAAGCGTAAACAGCTGTTATTAAAAAAATATTATAAAAAGATGTATTTAAAAAGGTAACTGAATCAGAATACCAATTTTACTATATTTAAATGTGTGCAGAAGAAAATGGTAAATTACTTGAACGAAAGTCGAAACAATATTTTATAGAGGTTTATAGAATGAAAATTGAAGAGTAAATAACTAAAAACGATGAAATAATAGATGCACTATTTTCACAGGAACTTTTAGAGGAAGACAAAAAAAATAAAATAATATATAAAGAACAAATTAATTAAATATTTCTACATGAAATAAAAGAAGTAATTACCAAGTTGAAATTAGGTATGGCCTCTGGATATGATGAGATTACGGTGGCAATGACAAACTTTCAAAATAGAAAGATGAAAATGGGAAGAATTACTACATTTTCAAACAAAAATACTAAGATGAGGAATACGCTAATAATAAAGTAACTGCAGCGATTGTTTCGGACAGTTGGATAATTATCAAATATAACCATTATTCGCCCAATACATGCACGTACAAATATCTTGCAACTGACAGTACATTTTGACCTACGTTAAAATAATTCTCGTATCAGTTTAACCTAATGATTGCCTTCGGAAGCCACATCCGTGGCGACGGGATTGAGAACGTCGCCGCACAGAACAGGTTAAAACGAGAGAATTATTATCTGACAGACTAATTTGTTTACCTCTTCAACTTTCCATTTGAAGGAGCCAAAGTTACATTCGTACTTTATGGAACGTATCCTCGAACTTAATGAAAGCCGAAGCTTAGGAAGTAATATCATATATATTATATTTGTTTTCGTTGCTTTATTCTTTTGAAGTAAGAGACAAAAGATTTTGAAAATATTCTATGTATCATTGGCCGCCATGAAGTCAACATGCGATTACACAGGCCTACCTTTAAGATCTGAATAGCGTTTCCGACAATTTTTAATGCGCTGCTTACGAGAAAAATAGTCCAAAAAATCCGTCACGTCACAATATTTTTTATTTAGCATTTTAGAAATGGATAAAACTTTTTTAAACGAGTTCTAACTAATTCTTACTACATTTAGTGACTCCGTTAGGATAATAGATTAAATTGCCAATCGTAATTAGTTGAATACTAATTAATTAGTACGAGTAATACATCTTTCTTACGCTAAAAATCGGTGATAGCATCATTAAGTAATCAGCCTATTAATATATAGGTTGTTAAAATTTTTTAAAAACTGTGGTGGAAGATGATGGAAATACAATGAGGAAAATGTACATATTTTGTTCTGAATTACACACATTATATACGGAATTGAGGAATAAAGTTGCTCTCTCATCTAAAGATAATAAACGATATATTCTCCCTGATAAAAGCAATACTTTGGCGTGGGGTCATTATAAAATAGAAGGTATTACACGGGAAGAAAACTTACAAAATATTCTTTTAGAACTAAATGCTCTGACATAGATATCTAATTATTTTTTGTAAATGTATTAGTCATTAATGTATTTTAGCAAGGATATAAATTATATGCATCTTTTGTAAATGTGTCTTATAACAAGTGTTCATTTGAAAAGTCAATCTAGTAGCATGTGATTTACTGAGAACATTTTGAAGTATGTCGTAAATTAAAATTTACTACTTAACCTACGAAGTCGTATATTTTGACAGTTTCATACATACAAATAAATAACAAATAATAGGTATTTATTGAAAACTATAACAAATGTTGAAAATGTTGTCCTTCAAGATCAATGCACTTTAAAATACTCCGTTCAAAATTTCTGATGATATTCTGCAACATTACTGGATTGTTATAAATTTGCATGCATTTCTGTTCGATGCTCTGTAGCATATCATTCAAATTCAATATAGGTGTTCAAAATATGTTATTTTTTAGATAAGGCCACAAAAAGAAGTCGCAAGGTGTTAAATCGCATGAACGTGCAGGCCAGGCAATTTCACTATTTCGACTAATTATACGCTCATCAAAAAATTCTCTTAAATAATCCAAAGATTCTGCAGTACAGTGACAAGGAGCTCCGCCTTGTTGGAAATACGCATTTTGTAGTTCATCATCATGCAACTGATTCACAAATGGTTATAAAATTTTCGTACGGTACCTTTGAGCAGTTAACGTTCCCTGAAAAAATATTGGTCCAATGATTCGCCTTTGGCTTATCGCTGCCCAAACACCAATTTTCTCTGGATGTAGCGATTCTTCATTAATTACATGTGGATTTTCACTAGTCCAAATTCTTGTATTTTGTGAATTTAGGTAGGGGAAAGTTGCTAGGAATGGACCGGTTCCTCGAATGGACCACCGTCAATTTACAGGTATACAGGGCATATAGGTCTTAAGAAGCTGCAATAGATGGCGTGTGATAATATGAGCACGTACAAGAAACGAATCGGTTGTGCTGTGAGTGGTCGGCGTTTGTTTTTAAAGGAAAAAACTAAAAGAAAGCATTTATATGTAATTTTGATCACCTCTACTGTAAGCTTTGGCAGGTAAGGATTTTGAATTTTGCTGCATGTTTTATTTTTACGTAGAAAATGTGGGTATTGAGAATGAATTTACTCCGCCACTTAGTTTCTCAGGTTACGTTTATATTGTTGACGCCTTCGTATTTCGAATATTAGTCAGTTTCCTTGAATGGACCATGCTCGGTTTCCTCAAATGAACTGGTCCATTTCAGGCAACTAATAAGATTCTTTGAGTTACAATTATTGTTTTTCTTTTAATTTAAGAGGAAAAATGTCGGATGCTAGGAAAAAAGGAAAATGGACAGGCGAAGAGTTAGAGTTAGCATTAAGTGCTTTAAAAAACAAAGTATATGGTTTCAACGAGTGTGCTAGAATTTATAACGTCCCAAAAGCAACATTAAAACGCCACTTGGATTCGAAAAATAAGATTGCTAATGACAGGGTTAAATTTTACGGTGGGGTTCCTACATTTTCTGCAACTATTGAAAATGAAATTAAATCTCATATTTTGAAACTGGAATAATGCATGTTTGGATTGACACTCACGGATGTCCGCAAATTGGCATTTGATATTGCCGAAAAGAATGGTATACCTCATTCTTTTAACAAGGGGAAAGTTTGGCTGGTAAAAAGTGGTATTACAGCTTTATGAAGCGGCATCCGGACTTGGCTTTAAGAACCCCAGAAAGTACTTCACTAGCTCGTGCGAAAGGTTTTAATAGAGAGAGCGTAACGAAATTTTTTGATTTGGTTCAAAAAATTTGTGATGAGAACGGATTAGATGAAACACGAATTTTTAATATGGACGAAAGTGGATTTTCCACAGTTCAGAAAAGATGCCAAAAAATAATCGCAACCAAAGGCAAAAAGCAAATTGCAGGTCTTTCAAGTGGTGAGAGAGGATTCAATACCACATTTGTGTGCTGTTGCAGTGCGTCAGGTCAGTTTGTTCCACCTATGATTATCTTTAAACGACTTCGAATGGCACCAAAATTAAAGAATGGAGCTCTAGAAAGCAGCATTGTTGAAATATCTGAGAGTGGATACATAGATTCCTCATTATTTGTTAAATGGTTGGAACATTTTATTTCCACAGTACATCCTAGTAAAGTGCGAAAAATTCTTTTATGTTTGGACGGTCATACAACACACAGCAAAAACCTGAAAACTTTGGAATTAGCTCGTGACTCGGGCATTATAATGCTCCAACTGCCGGCCCACACCACCCATAAATTACAGCCACTAGATGTAGCAGTTTTAAGCGCCTTGAAACCTTTTATATTCAGGAAATGCAAAAATGGATGCTAACCAATCCTAGTATTCCCGTATCGATGTACAATGTTGCATCAATATTTACACCTGCCTACGGACGGGCAGCTAAAATTGAAAATGCAGCAAGTGGATTCAAGACCACTGGTATCTGGCCAGTGGATAGAAATGTTTTTGGTGAAAAAGACTTTGTTGCTGAGGAAAATCTTCAAGAGGAAACTGTAAACATTCAAAGCGATATCCAGACTGGAACACAAGGTTAAACAATTTGTTATTGTAGTTTTTCAATTTATTATTCTACTTTTTTATAGACAATTTCAAATCTCCACTTGGGAACAGTTCACTGTGTGTGTCCGTGGAAGCAATCTCCCCTATTCCAAATCCAGCCAACAGTGAGAGGACGTCCAAAAAACGAAAAAGAAAAGATGCCCAACAAGCTTGCGAAATAACGGGCAGCCCTTATAAAGAAGAACTTGCTGGCATGCAAAAAGTGAAGGAGGCAAAGCCAAAAAGTATATTTGGTAAAAAGAAATTGAAAAACTGTCGATCTTCTAAACCATCCACTAGTTTATGCACTGATCATGATGAAGCAGATGTTGGCTCCACATCATCATGGTATTGTTTACTATGTAAGGAGGACAAACAAATTTACATGATTCAGTGTCAAAAATGCAATAAATGGGTGCATGCACTTTGTGCAAATTTAAGCCCTCTGCGAAAATTTTATTTTTGCCCTATTTGCATTAACTTACCACACGTTTAGTGGTGCTGTAAAAGCTAATTTTTATTTACTTTTAAGAAATATCTTTTTGATTTACCTATGTGGTTTTATTACTTAAGAATATTTTGTACTTTGGTTTTTTTAATAAACAATTTTTAAGAATGTTATATGAGTTTATTAATGCTTATTTTCACATTATTGTGCTGTGGTCCAATTAAGGAAACTAGAAGTCCAATCGTGGCAACTGGTTGTCCCAAATGGACCACAAGCAAGCTTTCAACAAAATAGGTTTAAAAAAATTTGTAGCGTGCATGTTGCAATTAAAAAATAAAAATATGATAAAACACTAAAATGGATGCACATAATTTTTGTTTGCATAAAAAATATTTTGTTTCAACAGTAAAAAATAAAAAGCAATAATCGGTTCATTTGTGGCAACCTTCCCCTATCCCGCTTTATAAAACCATGCTTCATCAGTAAAGATGACTCTTAGCGAAAGTTCTCCAATTGCTGTTTATATTTACAAACCAATTACAAAACTGTAGTCTACGTGGGTAATCAATTTCTAACAACTCTTGTACTGCTGTGAAACGGTATGGATAAAGTTGCATATCTTTTTTTAATAACTTGTGAGTTGTACCAACAGAAAGGTTTATTTGTTGACTCAAATGTCGAACAGATGTTTGTGGTTCATTTTCCATTATTTCTTCAACACGATTGACAACTTGAGGTGTACGTTTCTTAACTGCTCCGCTGTCTGATTTTCTTAAGAGACTACCAGTTTCAGAAAAAAGTTTTAAAGTTCTATCTAAAGTATTCTTAAATTGTATATAATATATTTCAAAATGTGGAAACTCAACTTGAAATTCTACCATGCAATCTTGAACTGAATAAACCCATAAACCACCAATTTTATTACCACTTCAAAAATAAGCCTGAACTAAAAAAAATGTATATTCTAAAGTGAAAGCCATTTTTAAACCGAGAAGCAATTTATTTAAACCAGAATCGACGCACGATTATTTTATGCACTAACTGATATTTGTGATTGACATTATCAAATGTCATTTAGATTTACGTTTACGGAACAACAAACACATACTAATATATTTGCGTCTTATTCTATCAATATTTAAAAGTAACCTAGATTGACTTTTCAAATGAAAACTTGTTAAATAATTGTAAGTTGTTTAATCCAACTTGACATTAGTTAATTCTACTTATTTGTATTAATTATTTATAAAATAAAAAACATTTCAAACTTATTTAGTACTTTTTATTTTAATTATATGAACAGCTAAACCTCTACAAATGTGAATACATCGGAAGTTCTCAAGGTAGAAAATAGCTGGACAAGAAATTCCACGAATTTTGTTGGGGGCGGGGGGGGGGGAGTAATGGATAGGATTTTTGGTTCGGAATACGTCGTCTAGGTCGGAATATCTAGTTTTGAAAGTTGGTAGAAGTATCGCTCAATTTAATCACTATTCCCGGTTCGTAAAGCTTCTATTTCTTCTATTATGAATTTTATTAACGGATCACAAAAAATAATACCTGTAAACTCTTTGATGAAAAAGACAGGATACACATTTTTTTTTGTTTTTTCTCTTCCATCGCCTCGTATTTACATTTTTTTAATTAACATTATTTGCCTTATTAACTTACTTATAGTTTGGTGATTTGGCGAGAAAAAAACTCAGAAATTGGTGAAGAAAATAAAGGAAAGGAAAGAAAATACGCCGAAAGCGGAGAAAGCCTTGCGATCAGTAAATAGCAAATCCTTTAGAAATAACGAAGAGTTCCTGGAAGACTTTTGAAATAAACAAAATATTTTTTTAATGTATTAGTTTCAACATTCACTCGTTTATCTCATTTATTCTCTACAAAACTTTTAAGTACAAGGAATCAAGTTTATTGTAACCAATACTTTAAAATTACTGACGAGCGTAGAACATAATAATAAATTGGAAATTTTCAATCACGTTCGCATGATTCTCTTTCTGATTCTACTTGCTAAAGCGTGTACATTTCGCCTTACTGTATTTAAATATACGGCAGATCTTTTTAATAAAGTAGACACAGATGATACACTATTGCTTCTTACATAGGGATAATATTGAGAAGGTTCGTTTGCACAAAGAGTGTGTTTGCACAAAGAGTGTGCAAAGCTGCTTGACAGCTTTACTACACAACACCGTACCATTCGACCTGTTTTCACCCCACGTATCATCTCGAATGAGCCGAACAACCGACGCTTGGCGGAAGATAAAAAAGAAGACGCGATAAATCCCTCATAATATAAATCGTAGCGAGCGAGCCAATCATTCTGTCTTTTCTAGATCCGGCATCCGCATAGCTCTGGTTCTTAGCTCTCTTTTCCCGAGATTTTAACTTTAGAGAATAAACATTTATTGCCGGCTATATTTTCAACATCGACGGCAGACTAACGGCTTCAGAAAGAAAAGAGAGGGTAGCGAACGCGTTAGGTTAATGCATATGATGGAAATGGGAAGGACGCAGAGAGACGTACCTACAGTGTAGGAAAGCGTTCCGATAGCAGTTCCGGAAGACACTGTGATATATAATGAAAGGTCTCGATAGCCCGGTAATAATTTATTCGCAGCGTTTGCGATGCGATTCAATTAAATTGGCTTGTTTGCTGTCGAGAATTGTATTCCATTACGCGAAAATTATATGTATGTATGTGTAGGCACTTGTGTATTCACGAATCCGTATTGTGTGAAGCATTATTATCGGCATAGAATGCTCGGAGGAGCGAATTTATTGGTGAGACTCGAGTGCGGATAGTATTATGGCCTGGATTAGATAATAAATCTCGCGAATTTCTATAACGCTATATTTTCACTCGTTAGGTGATGAAAGCCACGTTGTAATGTGATCAAAATATACTCTTAATGAAGTTTAACAATTGAAATTCTTAAGAGTGCGTCTTATAACATCATTTTAATATTCCCTCGTTATTTTAGAACCAAAAATTGTTTTAACCCATTATTGCCCAAGTTATTTTATTGTCTGATTTTTTTACACAAATGGTTTTTTTAGACTAGTGTTAAGGTGTTTAGTAATAACTAAGTGTAAAATTATGTTTTACAAAAAGAAAATATCATTTTAGGCAAGTTCCAAAATTGGAACACTGGGCATGAATGACATTACCAATTTTTGTAAGAAAAAAAATTTATTCAGATACGCATTTTTATTTATACAAACCCTTAAATAGATTATCAGAACTTAATATAACTAAAAAGAACAAAAAAATTCAAAAAATCACAAAAATATTTTCTAAATTCTTAAAAAAAATAATTACTTCATTCTATTTTTTATGAAAGAGAATAAAGCAGTTTTCGTGTAAGTTTAGATTACACTTCGAACACATTTTGGTTGTATTTTTTTTACAATATGCACACCGATTTTGCTTGGGTGCTGAGTCTAGCCAGTGCCCAGTCTGATCAAATCTTACTTGATCTAAAACTCTTGCTGGCAATGCTTTTGGTGTTGATGGACGTCCCCCTTTTTGTGGTAGCTGCCTATACTTTTGAAAATATGCCGAACAACCTGACGTCTAAAAGCTAGATAATCCATTTTTTTCCATGTCCTCTTCTATATAGCTGCCATCCATTATGAATTGATACATCTAGACAAAAAGCAAACATAGGCCACCACCATTTTTTTGACCTTATACCAACTCGATAATTATCAATATTCTGATCCATTCGATCCACGCCGCCCATAAATTTGTTGTACTGGGAAACTACCAATGGCTGACTTATCTGCATTTTCTTTTTCTCTGACGATATCCACCTTTCAACTATTTTTTTCTGGACACGTACTATCGCAACTACTTACTGTTAGAACGATTCGATTGTCATGCCAAGCAGTTACTGTTACATCATTTTTTACATCATTGCAAAACCCATAATACCCTTTATTTTTTTTTCTCATTGACTTAGCATCGGGAATGGTACATTTTTCAATTCGATTGTATTTTATTGTCCCAGTATATTCGATTCCATTTTGTTTTAGTCTGTGCACCAACTTTAGAGACGAAAAAAAAACGGTCCCCATAAATTTTAAAAGGTAAACTTTTTGGTAACTTTGACACTAAACTTAACACGGCCGATCCGCCTACACCAAAAGCAGCCTTATCTTCTTTTTTCAGAGCTCCTTGATAGGGTTCAAAGCTCATTAGATATCCAAGTGGTTCATTCATGCACCACATCTTGTATCCATAACGTATGGGTTTTCCTTTTAAAAATTGTTTGGCACCATGGTGACTAAAGTATGGAACCATACTCTCATCGATGATAAGTTGCTCACGGTTCCCAGCAAAACATAAGAATCTTTTGTTTAACATTTCTATTAGGGGGTCTTGCCTTTGCAAATTTGTCATCCTTTGGCAAGTTGTCATTATTAGCACAATGTAAATATCTTTTTATCAACTCAAAGCGATTTCTACGCATTGCAGATATAACAAAAGAATTTTCCGTTTCGGTACCAATTTCCCACCACATACGCCATCTTGGTACCGTACAGTAGCCAGAGAGCAACAAAATAGCAATAAAGCAACGCATTTCATTTGTATCCATAAGGAAATTATGGTCATGTTTTTGATTTCTTCCATAGTGACATGTCATTTCCGTAAGAAATCCTATTACTTCTTCATCGAAAAACTTTTCAAAGCACTTCACTGGATCATCTTCCACTTCAAAGATACTATCTGGAGGAATAAATTCTGGAAATTTTATTTTTAGGTCGACACCTTTCTTCCATTGTCTAGACACATTTCCAACTGGCAACTTGTTTATTAGAAGAGATAATGGGATATTCATCTCCTCGTCGCTTTCCGAATCATCAGAAACAGCTTTGGTTTCAAATTGTACCTCATTCTGTACATCTGCTGCACCCCCATCCGTTTTTTGGTCATTTGGCATCTCTACAGAGTCTTCTTCCTTATCGCTGCTTTCTTCAGCCAGTCTAAAAGTTCTACCTCGCTCTGTTACTTTTGCAGTGGCTTGGGCTATTAACTGTTTACCACAAAACCTGTATATATCTGCACAATCATGTTCATCACCACTATCTTCCGCGCTCTCACCACCATCATCTTCAGGTGGGGCGATAAAAACGTCAACTTTCCAAAAATCTTCATCCTCTAAGATGGCAGTAAGCTCTTCTGTAGTCAGCGCCCTATAAATAAACAAAATGTGCAGGCTCTACTTCAAAAATTATCTTTTATTTTGTTGTACAGGGAGCACAAAAAACAGAAAGAATTTAAATTTGAAATTTTTTAAAAAATTTTGTATTCCATATATTTTGTACACCCTGTACAAAAATACTTAGTTTTTTGACGTAAAAAAACAAAATTAGCAATAAAAAACATTACATTACTCAAAAGAGTCCTGAACCCATTCGTGCCCACTGTTCCAATATTGGAACAGTGAGTTTAGAAGTGACACTGTTTCTAAACGAACACTAATGTTAACCCAATTCAGTTAAAACTATCATTATTATAACATATAAAATATATTACAACTGAGCTTTATACCGCTTATGCAATTTTTTAAAATTATACTTACCTTTTTGAACTCATGTCGCGCTACCAAAAAACTAAACAATACAAACACATATATTTCAGGCACAATAGATTTGCAACAGGTTAACAAGCACGTGTACTGCCGACATATGCTCCCTCTCCTAGCCAGTAGTCAAAACGCTGTTCTAAAACTTACAGGAATCTGTAAGGAGTAGATGAAATTAAATGTTCCATTTCTGGAACAGTGGGCAATAACGGGTTAAAGTAAGCAGCGATGTTCTTCAACATGCTATAAGGACTTTCTATATTTGTACAGGTGGGCTAAGAGTAACTTTACCATTTAGAAATGAAATAACTTTTTTACTTTTAATTATTTAATAATCTTTTTAGCATTATAATATACACGTCTCGGAGATTTTTTTGGGGGCTAAAGGTAGAAGATAACCTCTTCTAAACGATTCCCGTTTTCTTCTTCACAACGACGAACACTTTCAAGAGTATTCTCCATAACTACTTGCAAAATGATTCTTGTCTTCATTCCAATTTCCTGACTAATATTGTTCTTCAGCTCAGTAAGAATTGGGGGCTTAGTAACAAACACTAACTGTTTCAAATATCCCCATAAAAATAAATGAACGTGTCGGTCAGCGAAACTCTGGATTTCTGGAAACTATTCTGTCTTCAAAAATTTACCTTAACAACTGCATGGACTCTCGAGCTGTGTGAGCAGATGCACTATCTTGGTGCCACAACAATCCAGGTGACTTTTCAACAGCTCTTGACTGATAAAAATACACATATTAATGTATAACAAAAACATTGAGATGACCAGTGATATTGGTGCTAATAATACTATATCTGGATGTCAATTTTTACCCAAATATGTACTTTTAATGTTTTCCACATCCCATTGTTAATAATATTTTTAACGTTATTAAAAATGTTTTTGTTCTATATACTCGTAGATTGTCGGATTTTATCCACTCAAATATGTTTCAAATTGTTTTTGATATGTACGAACTAATCGACCTATAGTGGAGACATGTTAATATAGATTCCCACCTGCTGCACTTGTCATGGGGATGACTCTGGTTGGGTTAGCGTTCGTGCTGTTGGCATTAGTCAATGAACAGTGCTGAATTTCTTCCATACTGTCTTTTATGTCTTGTCTGCATGCGGTAAGGTAGTGTTTGTTGTGAAATTTGTCTATCCAGTATGCTGATGAGTCCATAGTAGGACGGAACAAGTGTCTGAATGTCTGGATGGGATGCTTTCACACAAATATTTACTTGTTTCATGTTCTCCACACCTGATTTTTAATCATATTTTTGATACTAAAAATGTTTTTACAGTAATGCAAGAATGTTAAAGCTACTCTCAGTCGTGCTTTTCTTAAAACTAATTTAAGAGCGGATACAAGTCTATCAACTTTTGGAATGTGTCCCTGATATATTCATAGATTATGTGGAAAGCATGTGCTACACAAGTAATATGTAGCCTATTAGGAATGTTTCCTTTAATAGTCTGCCTGTTTTAAATATATATGCAGCACTGTCACTGATAAACAAAGCATTTTTCTTTGTACCTGTCGTCCGAATGAAGCACTTGGTGCATATTCTTGTAAATGGTTTTAGCTACTGTTTCCGCATCAACTGCATTTATAACTTTTGTTGTTATTACATATGCGTTATATGGAATAGTTGCATGTAGTACACTAGCTACAACATTTACCATACAGCGTCCTAATATATCGACAGTTTCGTCGACACTTATCTATAGGTACTGATTTGAAAGATGGATTCTAATGCGTTCTACTGTTTTCGTGTAGAACTTAGGAACAAAATATTTGTGAAAGGTGGATTCATCAGGAATATTTCGACCAGTATATTTTTGGAAAAATGTTGTGAAGGTGGGGTTTTTAAGTTTACTTAATGGAATATTTACCGCCATTAAAGTTTCACAGAATTCTTCGTTAAAATTGTCTGATTCCAACGGGTCAAATTTCTGTGTATGTGTTTGCGATGATAAGTAATGTTTGACGTGCTATTTCTTGGAATTTTTTAACGATATTTTACAGACTTTATAATAAATTTTGGAATCACTTGCAATTGACATACAATCAGTATCACCCTTAATCCAAGTCGCCATTGTTTCATGATACTACTCTCGACGTTGTTCCATATCATATCTGAAAAAGTAACTTAAGCAATGTTCTAGATCTAAATAAATGAAATTTAAAAAGTTACGCGTAAGTTATTGAAACTTAACGAAATTCACCGGACACTTATGTCAAAATAATTGGGCGAAGTAGATTCGATGAAACGATATTAAACAGGATCTATAACAAAAATTACGAAGTATGTAATTAATAGTTAGAACAATGAAAAAAAGGAACTAACCCACTGTACTTTATTCATCTTACGAAATATAAACTAACAAATAAAATCAATTATAAAAACTTCTCACGCTTCTATCTACGCCAATGAAGAAAGGAATTTAACTGTAATATTGAAGTAATTGCGATGTTGTAGACTATTTATATGGTCCATCGTAATTTCGGCCTGATGCGTCCGGTCTCTACTCACCACAAATAACGCTGTTACTCAACGACGGTATACAGTAAAATGAAACTCCAAGCTAGAACGAGATACTTGAAATTACTTCTTGCAAATTAGAACTTGTTTCTATCCCCACACTGTAATGGAAGTTGTTGAAGACCTTACATACCAATCCGCCTTCGTATTTCAACAGCGGATTTAACCCTTGTCCGGGCAAGACATTTTACCAACGTAACCGGGCAGTTCGAGCCTGGTAGGCCCGGTGCTTTTAGTATATGTTTTTACTTACAGAATTAATGAAACAAAGAGTTTGTGGGAATTATATATTTAATACCATTTATAAATAACATTAATTACTTACTGATCTTAAATTTTATTCATTTCTTGCAATTATAACACAAAACTTTTGATGAAGAATGTTCGTTACAAATGTTTTGTTTGCACTCATCACAACATTTTCTTTGTTTCCTGTCTTTTGTTTTAGGACACATGTAGCACCTTCTTCTAGAATTTGCTTTAGTTTCAGTTCTTGCTCTCTTTGCCGGCGTTGCTTCTTCACCTATAAACTGGCTGACACAGTGTTGGATGGTACGAGGAAGTCCATTCGCCTTCCTTCTTTGAATGTGCGGAAGAACTAGGTTTTCAGATACATCTACTAGAAACAATCTCCTTTTTTGGTGTTTAGCTTTATTCCACTTTGGGTTCAAATTCATCCAAGTTACATATGCTGCAATGCCGCTTACGTCGAGAAGGTTCATAAAAAATGTAAATTACCAACGATTTGTCCTGCGTTTACATGTGTATTTATGAGCCAATTGGTCTAACGTGTCCACGCCACATTTTATGCTGTTATAATACAGAATTATTTCTGGCTTTTTTTTATCGTCATTGTTACAGTTATTAGTATGATGCATCGTTGACAGAGCCAAAACACTTTTGGAACGTAGGACACTAAAGACGCTTTTTCTGTAAATCCGAAAATGGACGTTTGTTCTTCACGTTTTCTATTGGGCAAAAATTCGGTTGGGATGAAGCGTTTATTTTTCCTTACGTTACCAACGCTCGTCAACCCATTTGTCAATAATGTTTTTGCTAATGATAAGTCCGTAAAATAATTGTCGAATGTGACATTTCTGTTTGTATTATAATACGGTTGTACGAGCTGCTCCACTACCTGTGTTGCGAGGCCCTTGGCGATTTGATTTCCTTCCTTTCCAATATAGGGAATACCATTTAGAGGATAGTAGGTTTCAGAGTCACACGCCCAACAGATCTTCATTCCATATTTGTCTGGTTTGGAAGGCATATATTGTCTAAATGGACATCTTCCTCGAAAGGGTACAAGTTGTTCGTCCACTGTGATGTTTTCTCCGGGGAGGTAGTGCTTTTTCAGATTGCTATTTACTTTTTCCCAAATAACTCGAATAGGTGCAAGTTTATTGTTCTTCCTTCTTTCGGAACGTGTACCTTTGTCATCAAATCGTATAAATCGCAACAAGCTTTTGAATCGTTTCAATCCCATCGTTGCTCGAAAAATTGAAGGGCCATATAATCGACTCCATAGCACATCGTAGCTAGTATCATTAGCACTTAGATGACCGGCAGTGAGAAGCAAACCAAGAAAAGCGCGAATTTCGATATTATCACATGGTTTCCAGGGAATATCTATCAGTACCCTCTCTGCCTCCTTGTTTGTATATGAAGCAATTTCGGTAAGTACAGCTTCATCAATAAATAAGAGAAATGCATCAATTGGATCTTCAACAATTTTTCCCGGCGGTAAGATAACTTTATGCATTTGCGATTTTATTATATTGCACGAACGAACCCGTCCCGTCGAAGGAGGCTGGCTGCTCCACACTGAATCATCTTTAGCAACAAATTTGGAAATACTGACAACAGGAGTGTCACACAGTCCCTCACTGTCTTCTTGCACGTCTTCCGTTTGACTAGCATTAGAAAGGTGGTACTCTTCGTCCTCATCTTCGACATCCGACTCAAAATTTACAGGCGCCTGGTCATCGTCCGATAGGTTTTCCAGTATATCTGCGAGTTCGGCGTCCGATAAAAATTTTCTCGACATTGCTGAATGATTATAACACTTTCACTATAATGCATAAACTAAAAGCAATGAACAAAAAATGCTCGTATATATACAAATAGACAGGGAACCCCTACTTTACCTAATATTACTTTCCTCGAAAAATTACGACCTATATACGTCATCAAATGTATTTGCTGCACAAATGACACAAAAATGATCGGAAACACTAATTACGTAAAGAGGATTAGAAAACAAAAACGGAAAATAAAGTTACCATAATTGCCTAAAGTATGGGCCTGCTAAGCCCGGCTTGCCCGTTAATGGGATTTTAAGTACAATCCGTCAATTAACTAACGATTATTCATAATTTAACAAATATTACTTAACAAGAAAACAGTAATTAACATTTCTGAGGAATTCTAAAGAGCATTAAGTCGTACTAAAATTACTCATTAAGATATCGAATTTTTTATAGTCGCTCGGGTCTGGCAGGCCCCCCTTGCCCGGATAAGGGTTAAATATAAAAATCAGATTTTAATTTCTATCTTCAAATGAAAAATATATTGAAATCGCAATTTTAACTTCTTCATAGTCAAATATGGGTATATGTGTGCGACTGGATTTATTTATGTCACAAGCTGCGAGTGCATTAGAAGCCATTTATATACGCGTGATTTTTAGTTCCAAATTTTGTATACAAAAGCGAGTAAATTTGGATCCGGATCTATTTTTCACCATCCATTTACGATATACAGCATACATAGTTTGATCGCTGAATGTACCATTTCGATTGCTCAGATAATAGCTGTCCAATGAGGTTACGAACATAATATAGTATTCGTTTCATGCAACCATTAACACATCATCAACCCCATTTATGCATAAAGTAATTAACAAGTGTTCGTACAGTGCCTTTGTAAATGTTACTATGTGTACGCCATGTTCGAAACGGTGGGTAGGGGGAAATCCCTGAAAATCAACAACTTTTCCCCGTTTCGGACCGCACGTAATCGGCTTAGTTTTATTGCACGAATTCGATACGATATTATCGCAGCGGTCGACGTATACCAATCGATATTAATTGCGATATTAATTTATAACTTTATATTTACGACCAGTCATTTTATTTATATTATTTGTGGAAAGATTTTACTTAATTTTAATACTAGGCTGATTGGAATTTATTAACTTCGTTAATTTTATTACGTAAACGGCTATAATTAATGTACGAAGAATATTTTTTAAATAAGGTCCATTTTTGAATAAGAAAAATACTGTAAATAATATTAACCCCTTGAGACCTGATTTTTTTTTCCACTATAGAAAAATCTTTTTTTGACTGATTTGAGGCCTTAGGTAACTCTGTAAGCCATTTATATGATTTTTTGTATTTTTTTATTTTTTTGAGTTTGTTTTTGAAAATGTACATAGCAATGTACACTCGACCACATAGAAAATGTCCCTATCGTAAACCGACCTCTCGGTCGGTGATTATTGCCTTTTACCTGGACCGTGGACTCGAGAATTGGTCACCATAATTTTTCACGTAAAAAGCGGATAACTACCAAGTAATATTAATGAACCTGTACGATGCAAAGATTCAAAAACAAGAAGAAAAATTTTACATTAATTAGTTAATTATAAATAAATATAAATAATGAAGGAATTGCAGTTATTGTATTTTGTTTTTGTGGGTATTTGTAATACTCGAAAGGCCGATTGTATATTTTCCCATCAATGAGATTGTTCATCAAGAACAATAATAGTTAATTAATTCTATTAAATACTTCATAAATTATTAACAGTAATTAATATTTTTTATTATTAACTCTACACAATACTAATAATAATGAAGTTTGTTAAAAGAAAAGAGCGACTTCAGTAGACTGTTTCCAATAAAACAATCTACATACTGAAATAAATGCTTTCTACATATACGACGCTAAATAATCGAATTTTTAACTGAAAAAAAAATCGCGCTTATGCAGGATTCGAACATGCGTCCTCTGGTTTGCTGGACCACACTCTTAACCCTGGAGCTATTAAGGGACTGAAGTTCGAATCACGAGAAAAGCCTTAAATTGCATTAAACACGGATATTATATTTTATTTTCAGTAAATTTCACAATCTACATACTAATTAAAATCAAATATTTTTTGTCCATCCAGTTATATGCGAGGGCAACAATTAAAAAAAATCTGCTTTAAAAAAAAATTAAATATGTTTTTATTTGATTTTTTTTTTTAATGTTCTGCGAATTGATTGCAGTGTAGTTTGTTTGATTTGCTCTATTAGTTTGTTAATTATCAGGCTTCGGATAATTATGTTTTTGCATAAGTGCATATTTAAATGCATATTTTAGTCGTTGTTATGAATAAGTGATTTTGAACCTTTTAAATTATAAATGCTTAATTTAACCGTTTTTCAGCAAAGTATTATATTAAAACAGTCTATTATTTCACATTAATATTTAATGTTATTGTTAGTATAATTACACTTTTGCGATTTCTATTGTTTGTTGTATGTCTACCGGTTAGTAATTATTAAAACTTTTGAGCACTAAGGCATTTCGCATAATTGTAAAATAACACCCATTCACTGAATATCAAGCGCAAATAGACACTTTATAGTAGACGATTAAATAATCTTCTAAACCATTGAATAGATAGGTGAAGTGAATAGCAAGTTAAAGCTGGATTTACTATAAACAACCAACACAATAATTAGCGTTTTTAAACCATAATACTTGGAAATATTAAGAGGATTACCCGGGTAATCGAACAATGAGAAATAAATATAGCGGGGATTTCCTTAATTTTACAAGGTCTTTTATATTCCAACAATTTGAATTAGTTGTGTACTAGTTACAACAGATAACATCCATCAAGATTCCAAAAGAAAAAAATGTGTAAGTGTAATTTTAAGTCAATTTGTGAAGGATTATAATTATTTTACAATGGACGTCTGTTATTTTGTAAATACTGCGAAGTTCGAGTCATTGGTTTCGTTGAATGCAAAACGATATTGTTAAAGCAGTAGAAACATAATAAAACCATTTCATTTTTTTTAAACTAATCTTTTTTTGATGTTCTAAAAATTTTCAGTATTCGTCTCGTATGACTATATAACTATAACAGATTATGACTATTATCTCTCTATTCTGGGTGTCTCAGTTATGTTGTTCCTAATCAAATAAAAATTTGAAATTTTGGGCATCTTATGTACACCCAATATTCTTTAAATTGAGCCTAATATTCATATTGTTTCACTTTCGGTTTAACCGGAAATAATCCTATATAATAATAATAATAACTTTTTTATTTTAAATAAAACCCAGTATATTTTCCTCAAAATTTGAATTCCGCTGAAAATTCTCTTTCCCATGAAGTATTACACTTTTTATTTAGACTTCAAAACAGAGATGAAATTGCATTTCAAATATTCCAAAATTGGGATCGTAGAAACCAAAGCGATCTACAGAAACTAAAGAAAAATTTGAGTAATACAAATACCCACAAAAACATAATAAAATAACAACAATTCCTTCAATATTTATATTTATTTATAATTAACTAATTAATGTAAAATTTTTCTTCTTGTTTTTGGACCTTTGCATCATACAGGTTCATTAATATTACTTGGTAGTTATCCGCTTTTTACGTGCTAAATTATGGTGACCAATTCTCGAGTTCCCGGTCCAGGTAAAAGGCAATAATCACCGACCGAGGGGTCGCTTTACGATAGGGACATTTTCTATGTGGTCGAGTGTACATATGATCTGAAATAAAACAACTAACTAAAATTCTATACATTTATATAAAAATTTAAAATAAAAGAAATAACAATTAGAAGTGTGCTAATTTCGGTGGAAAGTTACGAAGCAGTTTCTATTTCTTACAAGGCGTAAATGTACTCCGCACTTGTCACAGAATATATGGAATCTACCCTTGCACCCTTGCATTTTACATCTTGTAGCTTCTTTTTTTATCATCAAATTGAGGCATGTGATCCACCCTATCCGTTTGAATTTCACGGAAAGGCCGCATTTCAACATGATTTCTTGTTGGCGGTGGTACCACAGCAGGAGAAGACGATGTCGATGGCCGTCCCCTTTTGTTAGGTTCAACATTCCTGCCCAATTTGATCAAACTTTCCGCAACGTGAATGCGAAAATCTAATAAATGTAGTACACTTTTAGTTGGTCAGTTACACTTTGCACAATCTTTTTTATATTCTAGCCAACTATTGACCAAAGCAAAATCTATCATATGCATGGCTACACGAAGAGTCCATTTTCGTGATCTAATGAAAATTCTATATAAACTTAATAACTGATCTAACAGATCTACGCCTCCCATACTTTGATTATAATCTTTTATTATCTCAGGTCTCTCGATCGTTGTATATTTAGCTTCTTTCTTATCCCACCTTTTAGCCTTATCTTCTACACCTTTTCCTGCATAATTTGATGCTAAGCAAACCGTTCTATTATCAAACCATTTAACTATAACTACACCATCTGTGCTAATTACCTCCTCAGAGAAGCCTCTTCCTTCCTTTATTATCGCTTTGTCACTAGTAAGAGGTGGTTTAAAAAATCTATTCAATCGTATAGTTCCTGCAGCCAAAATCCCTTTTTCTGTTAACTCATTGAGTAACTTTTAGGAAAAAAAGTGATTATCATAAAATAACTTATGACCAGACTTAGTAATACTTTGAGCTAAATGTAGAACAACACTGGCAGCTTGTCCAAATCTTGTTAGATTTTTCTCATCTAACGGAGTTGATTTACCCTGATAAAATAAAAAATCATACGCCTGTCCACTTTGGCGGCATAAAACAACAATTTTAATCCCCCATGGACAAGGTTTGCCCTTTATATACTGTTTGATATTTATAGCTCCGGTGAAAGGAATTATCTGTTCGTCAACGCAAAGGTGACGTTCTAAAACCAACTGACGGCACCGTTTTTTTATGGCATTTATCAAAGCCCGAACTTTAGCTAAACGATCATTGGTTTGTGGTGATATTTCCAAGTTATTCACAAAGTGAAGACAGGAGCGTAGCTGAAAGAGACGATCCCTTGACATGTTATCTAGAAATACTCGCAATCCAATAGCTCGATCCCAAAACATTAGAATTTTGGGAAATTTATTAAGAGATCCAATCATTATATGTAACGCAATCAGTGTCTGTATTTCAGATTTTGATGTGGGTCTAAGATTCATCTCATTCTGAATTGCATACATATTAGTGTACATCGCCATATCTTCAAACAGTTTTTCAGGCACATATCTTAAAAAATAATGCACCGGATAATGTGGTTCTGTAACATAATCTTCCGTCTCTGGCTCCCACACTCGTTCTACTGTCTGAAAAGTGCCTTTCATCCATGCTACGCGATTATCTCTTTTATGTTGTTCCGTAAGATGTTCGTTTCCCTCTTCAGTATTCAACTCGTCATTATTATCATCATTCGACTCTTCAGGCTCCTGATTGTCGTCTGGACCAAATTCCATCCCTGATACAGTATCAGGCCCTCGCCCAACTCTTCGATATTCTTGATTCATAACAATTTCATCTTCCTCTTCACTGTCACCAGCTCCCACTACGATATCTGATAAATCGTCTGCTTGTAATAAATCTATAAGTTCTTGAACATCATTTGGATTAGATAAATTATATTTTGGCTTCAGTTTATCCATTTCTTCTTCTTTCTGAGTGCTTTGTCTGAAATTTTATCTATAACCATTTAATGGTATTGATACCATTTGTACATGCTCATGTACAAACAACAACACCAAAGGAGACCATTTGTACATGGTCATGTACAAAAAGTTTTTTCAACTTTGCAAGTGAAAAATTGAGGCAATCACTGCTTTTATTACACAAATAGGTATTTTGATATATACATTTTATCAAAATATTTTTTTTACAAAAACATTATCATGCATGTACTAATTATATAGACAAATTGTACTTACCACGTGAACAACGGCAAACACAGAGGTTGGGTAGAAATGTAAAACAAATAGTGTCACTCTCGATTAGCAGAGGGCGGCACAAGCATGTTAATTCTATCAAATAAGTGTATACTGAGATCCATACCAACTCCGAACGAATGCACCGCATAGACATGCGTAATCAAAAAGATCAAAGTCAATGTACATGCTCATGTGCACCAGGTCTCAAAGGGTTAAAATACAGTCGAAACTCCATATAACGAAGTCGACGGTTCCATAAGAAAAATTCGGTATATAGAAATTTCGATATATGCAAACATAAGTTTTTCTGTTTATTACTTGCACCTAACTTTTTGTATCACTCTTGACATTTACAATATTCTGACAGAATATCATTTGCGTATCACAAAAAAGTAAAAAAAAATAGTACAAATTTCAAAAAATTGTTTTATTGTAAATAATATAACGATTAGAAAAATAAATTTTTTAATATTTTGTAGAGCCTCCATGGTCATTTAAAACAATTCGTAATCCTTTGGGCATAGAATCGATAAATTTCGCATGTTGTAATTTTGGCGCAAGTGATGTCATTCGTTTTGAATTGCATTTATTAATTCGTTTTTGTTTTGTGGTCGAAACTCATAATTATATATTTTTCCGGTCATGTATCCCCAAATATTTTCAATTGGATTTAAATCGGCGCTTCTAGCTGGCCATGGAATTACATTAATATTACTTTCGTTCAACCAATTCCTTACAATATGAGCTGTATGAATTGATGAATTATCCTAAAAATAAAAAGGATTATTATTGTTTAGCAACATATCAAAATGAAATTGTATAATATTACATGTTGAAAGATAAAATTATTTTGAAACCTATCTTGCACGGACGGAAGTATCACATTGTTAAGTATATCAACATATCGTTGAGCGTTTAAATGGCCATCAATAATATGCAATGCTCCTGGTCCCCAGCTCCACACATAGACGAAAAACATTTCACTACTATCTGTTTTCTGTATAAATTTATCCTTGAATTTCTGACCTCTTGGACGATACACTCTAAGTTTTCCGTTGTATGTTTACTGAAATACCTTCTCGTCTGTGAACACTACACTGTCCCAAAAATTTGGTGACTGATTTAAATATTGGCTGGCGAACTGACTCCTTAATTTATTTTCATCGCTTAACCGTGGCTTCATTGCAGTTACACTGTTTAAAAGACCTGTATCTCTTAATCGTTTTCTAGCGTATATATACATATATATATATATATATATATATATATATATATATATATATATATATATAATTATTTCGTGACCTTGGTATGATATGGTAAATTAAATCAGTTGGCGATTTAAGATCTGGCTTTACTTTAAAGTACAGGCCGGCCCAAAATGACCGAAGGAGTTTTAATTCCTTATAACTTTTTTATTATAATTTTTTTTTTGTTTTCAGTATTTTGTAAAGAAGACTTGGGGAATTTAAAATGGAACAGTACACAATTGAACAACGTGCCAAAATCGTTGACCTTTATTTCTCAAATCAACGATCCATTGCGAGATATAATTTTTTTAAAAATATTCTCCATTAATATACTGTATTTAAAATTTAAAGAAATTAATAATTATGTCTTAAATAAGAAGTTATAATGAACTCAAACCCCTTCGATCATTGCGAGATATAATTTTTCATAATTAAATTAAAAATATTCTCCATTAATATACTGTATTTAAAATTAAGACAAATTAATAATTATGTCTTAAATAAGAAGTTATAATGAACTCAAACCTCTTCGGTCATTTTGGGCCACCCTGTATATATATTTAACACAACCCTACATGTTTCGGCAATGATGCCTTTATCAAGGATATAAAATATAAATGACAGTATACAAATGTCATATAATTGAGTTGCTATGGATAAAATTATTCAAAGATACATTCCAATTGAATAATAATAAATCATGCCTTAGTATTCCAAAAACAGATAGACAACAAAAACAGTTTTTGTTGTCTAATCTGTTTTTGGAATGCGTTTGAATGTGTTTTCATCTTTTTGTAGCAAGTTTTTGCAAGATACACTAGTGAAATGTGTTTCGACTGCCTTATTTGATTTGGTATCCATTGGTATAAATAAAATAACTATTGTTTATATATATTATATGTTTCTTATAATAAATCTATAACTTATTGCAAGTAAAATTTTTTGTTTGCTCTTATTTAATTTTTGAAATTCAATTACTAAACTTTTTTTTCTTGCTCCATTTCATGTTCCTTTTTCAAAATTTCTTTCTGCAATCGTACAAGTTCTAATTTACTAGCAGTCAACAAATAATTTCGAACCAAAAAATAAAACATTTCACAGCAAATAAGTTTGTATGAATATGTTTTGTTTACAATGCATACTGCGATTTCAAATATTTATACCGACCTTTGTGCAAAACTCAACTTATCTATTATGGCAGTGTTAAATTATACTGCAATATATTCCGAATTTTATTTAAAATTAGGCACTGTAGTTTAGCTAGAGATATCTAGGGTTATTCGATGATATAATTGGGTTAAAGTGTATTGTAGAACTGTCCCTTAAAAATATATTTGATGTAGCTTAATTGTTTATTTTTTTAAAACAAATACATTTTTTATAAGATAATGTTTATAAAACTCATAACCGTGAATATGTAATTACAGTTATTACAGTTATACAAAGTAGATACTCTGGTCTATTGTATGATTTCAATTCCAGTAATAATGATTTTACAACTAACTTGAAGCTGTTTGGTTTTGCCATTCATTTATTTTATAATTTTATATGTTGACGTAAATGTTGTAAATTCTTGGTAGTTCATTTTATTTTTCATGTGGTGTTATAGTTTAATTTGATTTGCTGTTTACGCAAGCTTTGTTCAATTTATTAGTAATTTTAAAGTAATATAACTAAAGTATATGTTCACATAACCTGCAAATTCGATCGACTGTCAACAAACTTATTTGGTCCGGAAACGAATTACTGCATTACTTTGTACAATCGATATTTATTACCGTAAAGAATTCCTTGTTAAATATTTACACCAAATGCCTTATGAAAGAAATATCATTCAGTTAAAGAATATTTATATGAAGTAGTTATGCACATAGATAAGCACCTTTAAGATTCTAAATTACATAAAAATTGATGAATTGATATTTTAAAAAAATGCAGACTTGTATAACATTCTTATCTTGCATTATTTTATTTTTCTTTATAATAGTTGTGCTTGTGAAATAAACAATGTGACTGTGTTTTTGAATATAAATATTAAGTAGACATTTTGAGTTTTTATCAAGTACAGATACTAATTTTGCTAATTAAATTAAGTGTGTGTAATTTGGAGCGAAGAAATTGAGACATTTTTGTGAAATATGTCTGGACTCAAGTGCTCATATTTTAATTGTAGACTTTCCTCCAGAATTAATTCAAATAATCGGAAGTTTAGGTTCACAGTAAATGATGAACGTAGATGTCAAGAATGGGTAATAAATTCAGGTAAATTAAAATGAGTTAGCTGCCTTGTTAATTTAAGATTTATTTAATCAATAATGTGTTTCTTTCAGGAAATATCAAATTAACAGATCTGAGTCCAAGACTCTAAAGACAATTTATATGACATTAAACATTAAATATGAATTTAAAAAATAGACATAGATGTGTTTTTCAAACACGATCTATTTTGAAAAATCTCTATACGTAGTAAGCATTAAATTTGATCTATCGTTAGATGCCATACAGGCTGCACCTGAAATTTACCCGTTTCAAAGCTTAGTTTCAATTCATCTTCGTTTAAGATACGAAGAAATGTATTTATGTACTTATCTGTAAAGTGCGGTAGATCAATATGCCTTCGATGTTCGCGGAAATGTGTGACTGGCTGCTGTAATGGCGAAAATTAATAAATCTTGTTAAACAAATATGTCCTTTGCATGATTTTTTGAAATATTTTTTGGAAAACCATTTTATTTTTTTTTGTGTATATTTGGTATTAGTACTTGACGATATAATTATGATAGTTTGAACTATATTTTTTATATTATTTCAACAAAAATTACGAGCTTTCTCAATGTAGCATAACATTTTTCTTCGTTTAATTTATTAATATTGTGTAATAAAAATAAAATAATAAATAAGTACCAATGTTTGCTTTGAAATATATAATATATGATCAAAAAGTCTTTGGACCGCGATAGCCATGGAGTGTAAAAAACATCTATAGTTAGTTAAATTTTATGTACATTTTATAACCAGCTGACCTGAAAGTTGTTAAGTAAATGTCAAACTAATTGAAATAAATAATTTCATAGATTTCTCGTAAATTCCACGGCAATATAACCAAAGACTTTTGATCATACAATATAATAATTTTATAATAGATTCGTAAATATATTTTATGAACTAAAAATCGAAGTCTGGTTAACTCCACTTGCGTGTTAGATCCAGAATAATGGCTGTCCGTGGTTAAGGGTTAATGCGGTTTCTTCAAGGTCTTCTAGAACTAATTGTGCTACCACGCTGGAAATTCGACCATCCATTGCACATCCATAAATGTTTGTAAAATTTATTTTTATATTGAAAGTATGTAGTCAATGTTGTAAATGATGAAACGTTAAAAATTTCTTCTAATTTAAAAAAATATTAAAAAAATTTAAAAAATAATCGAATTCCAAGAAAAATATTCACAACCATATAAATAATAAATTTGTTAAAGTTAAACGAAGTTTGGAACTATTTAGTTTCTAAAAGTTAGAACTACAGATCCTGAGTTTAATAAATATTTCAACGCTAAGAAATAAGTAATTAAACTTCTAGTTTCAAAAATTCTTTTATTGTAAATACCACTACAATATTGTTTCGCCATACAATGGCTTCATCAGGTCGATGAAATACTGAATATGTACAATACAAGTTTGAATATTTATGTGAAAATTACCGGGGAAATGGTGGTGGAAAAATTTTTACAATCTTAAATTTAGTAGAGGGGAGTTGTTTAAATCTAGTTGGTCATTTAAAGCTATTCCTAAACTATTGTATCTATTAATTTCTAAGTTTTCTAACAGGTTAAGTTTTTTACTTTTTTCTTGAATGTGTAAAATTTTGAAATCTATATTAAATCTATGATTGATATCTATACAATGACTTGCGAAAGTTGAATCTGTTTTCTTTTCTTTATGGCTTCTCTCGTGTTCTTTCATCCTAATTTTGAATGTCCTCCCGTTTGTCCTATGTATACCTTATTACAATCTTCGCATGTTAACTTATATACACCAGAGTTTGATTCTTTGTCTATGTTATCTTTGTTGTTTTTAATAATGTTCTGTATAGTATTGTCTGTTTTAAATGATATATGTTCGTTATTAAGTTTTTTAATGAAAGTACCAATGCTTTCCGAAATTTTTCCTAAGTAAGTGATTGAATTATAGGAATTAATTATCTTGTATTTTAATTTTGAATAAACTAAGGGAAGGGTTTTAGATTTTTGTTGGCTATTTAGGATGTTATTGACAATATATAATAAGCACGAGTTCGCTATATATCATAAACCAACACATACAGATACCACAATACACGCTAATTCTTTTAATCCTATAACACACAAATTATCAGCATACCAATCAATGGTATATAGATTAATTCATGTACCTATGAGTAAAAGTAATTTCGACCTTGAACTAAATAGAATATACACAATAGCATTAAACAATGGTTACTCTATAAATATTGTCAATAACATCCTAAATAGCCAACAAAAATCTAAAACCCTAAAATCCTTAGTTTATCCAAAATTAAAATACAAGATAATTAATTCCTATAATTCAATCACTTACTTATTAAAAATTTCGGAAAAAAATTGATACTTTCATTAAAAAACTTAATAACGAACATATATCATTTAAAACAGACAATACTATACAGAACATTATTAAAAACAACAAAGATAAAATAGACAATGAATCAAACTCTGGTGTATATAAGTTAACATGCGAAGATTGTAATAAGGTATACATAGGACAAACGGGGAGGACATCAAAATTAGGATGAAAGAACACGAGAGAAGCCATAAAGAAAAGAACACAGATTCAACTTTCGCAAGTCATTGTATAGATATCAATCATAGATTTAATATAGATTTCGAAATTTTACACATTCAAGAAAAAAGTAAAAAACTTAACCTGTTAGAAAACTTAGAAATTAATAGATACAATAGTTTAGGAATAGCTTTAAATAACCAATTAGATTTAAACAACTCCCTTCTACTAAATTTAAGATTGTAAAAATTTTTCCACCTCCATTTCCCCAAAATTTTCACATAAATATTCAAACTTGTATTGTAGATATTCAGTATTTCATCCACCTGATGAAGCCATTGTATGTCGAAACAATATTTTAGTGGTATTTACAATAAAAGAATATTTGAAATTAGAAGTTTAATTACTTATTTCTTAGCGTTATAATGAAGTTTCAACAAGTATCTCCTTCGTCAATTAACTAATAAATATTTAACTGAATAAAATTTGTATTTTTATTCTTAATATTTTGGCGCATCCAACGTGGTGTTAATAGCTTTATTGACAATAAATTATTAATTTAAAACAATGTATACATTTATCCACGATCTTGAATTAGTGACTTTGAAATTTATCATTTAATTATAACCTAAACAGAAATGTTTCTGGATATTTCACGTAGAGGCCATAATAGGTATTTGTATAGAAATAGATTAACATGTACCAATTTAAAAGCATACGTCTAGACATAAAGCTTGTAGCTTATTTTATTATGCCCTCCCGTCTACCTGGTGGTTATATGAATATTAACACGGTGCGACCCAATTTATCAGTATAATCACATTTCGTACGAGACCTACGCTGTGGACAGCTTGACGAACCCTATAAAGCTCACGAAGTTATTATTACGCTTGAGAGTCAGTAGACCACCGACTAAATAACGTCAAATTATGCCATTTTGACTAATTATTATTGTCGGCGTGGGAAGTATATTTCAAATAAAGTTTGACGACACAATATAAGGTAGTACGTCGCCCTACGTAAATTTAATATTAATATTGTGATTACGCAATACAATGGTGTGTAATTTGTACCTACTGATGTATTACTAGAATTAATTTGCAACTATCAATAATTTAAATGGAATTATTTTACATTCAGAAGCTAATATTGTACCATATAAGTAATTCCCAATACTGGCATATTATAAGAAATGCTCTTAATGTTAATCCTAGTCAGAAGGTTATGATTAAAGCTGGAAATTATATGCACATGGAAAATGTATTATATTCTCATATATGTTTCCAAAATTCTATGAAAATATGCAGAACTTTTATTAAAATATGCAAAAATATATCAAGTTTAAGTGATAGTTACACATACAAATGAAACAGATATGCAATATACATGTAGAAACTAGTAGAAAAAACAGTGTAACACTTGAACGCACAAAAACACTCACAGAAGTATATACATTTACGCTGAAATCGCCTACAAGATATAGCCAATTTCGTCCTATAAGGTGGCACTATTTAATAAGTGACATCTGACGGACGCAAGAGACTATGCCGAAAAAGGCGACCTTTCGCTTGACCAGCTATGCTGATACATAAACGAAAAAATACGTATAGGTGTATTCCATTAACACGAGCCAGATGACGGTAAATATACAAGAAGGTATATCAATACGTTATGCACGTATTACGCATTTGTTACAAATGAAACAGACATGCAATATACATATCTGTAACTGTACACATAGACAATACACCTCGTATTTTCAGCATCTACTTCTGCTTAAGATACGTGTTTCTGCCATCTATAGGCGTCGTCAGTCAAGCTAGTGAAGCAATGTAATACAAATGATACAAATCTTTTTAAGAACAGATTTGTATCTGTATATACATTTACGCTGAAATCGCCTACAAGATATAGCAAATTTCGTCCTATAAGGTGTCATTATTTAATAAGTGACATCTGACGGACGAAAGAGACTATTCCGAAAAAGGCGACCTTTCGCTTGACCAGCTGTGCTGGTACATAAACGAAAAAATACGTATAGGTGTATTCAGTTACAGATTTGTATATTGCATGTCTGTTTCATTGGTAACAAATGCGTAATACGTGCATAACATATTGATATACCTTCTTGTTTTTTTTTTATGAACAGAAACAAGGCACAACAATGGATAACTGCCTATCTCCTTTCAAGCCAATTTATTCATGAGTCAATTTGAAGTAGAATTTAAAAATAACGCTAAATATTTCCCGAGAGTCTGGATTAGGTATGTAGATGACATTCTCGCGATTTTTGATACACGAAAATGCGAATTAGACATGTTCGTTAATCAATTAAATTTGAAATTTCCGACGATTAAATTTACAGTGGAAAAGGAACACAATAGCAAGATACCATTTGTAGATACCTTACTGATCAGGAATAAACATAAAATAGAAATCGATATTTTCCGGAATGAAGCCAATGTTAATAGATTCATCACCGCGGATTCAAATCATAGTTATCAACATAAGACAGCTTCCTTTAATTTCTTAGTCAATCGGTTACTAAATTTTCCGTTAACAAAAGAGAGATATGAAATAGATCAGGATTTCATTAAAAATATCGCGAAATACAATGGCTTTGACATAGAAATAATCAATAAATTAATTAGAAAAACAAAAATAAAAAATACAATCCGCGAATCCACAAGTTTGATATCTCAAAGTAACCAGGAGAAAAAGTACATCTGTTTACCATACCACTCCGTCACGAAAAACATTAATAAAGTTGTGAAAGAAAGAGGTCTCCAGGTTGCCTTCCGGTTAGAAAATACTATAAAAAATCTCCTAGGGAATACTAAAGATAGAGTTAATTTCAATTCGAAATCAGGTATATACGAAATTAGTTGCGGGGATTGTAATCTGAAATATATAGGCCAAACTAAACGACCAATAATAACCCGTTTTAAAGAACACATATCACATATTAAATACAATAGACCGGATAAATCCAATGTAGCCAACCACGCTTTGAGCACACTGCACAACGTATCGATTACAGGGTTGAGGTTGGTCAAAGGAATTAATAAACTCCACGAACTTGATGCTTACGAAAGTATAAATATCGCGAAAAATAAACATAATTCGATGATTAGCGATAGGTCACCGATACCATTCAGTTGTCTCTTTGCATTTTTATTAACGTAATTGTGTCATCGTCGTTTTTAAAAACCGAAGTTTATTAAGACATGTTTATTGCCGGTCCCCTGAAGGAAAGTATGTTGACCGTCCTTTGCGTTCGACATTTCAACTTGGAGAATAAACATCTGGGTAGACCCTTTTCTAGGTAAGTGTCTCTCTCTCAACCTCTTCGTATTTTAGTTCCGTAGTTTATTTTTTCATATGTTAAAATTAGTCTATACGTGGACGCGGTGAAAAGTAGTTGGTGCGTGAGCGGTTTTCTACCTTTACTGTGTCCCATGTGCGACTTTTTAATTAGTGGTCTTTACCTACTGATGATGACAACTTAGTTGTCGAAATACTTATTTAGGATACGATTAATAATTGTGGTAAGGGGTTATATACCTTTTTTAAGTTTTTTACTTAACCACAGTCTTCAAAGAAAGAATACCTTCTTGTATATTTACCGCCATCTGGCTCGTGTTAATGGACTACACCTATACGTATTTTTTCGTTTATGTACCAGCATAGCTGGTCAAGCGAATGGTCGCCTTTTTCGGCATAGTCTCTAGTAGAAAACATGTAGAAACCGTGACCTTTTCAGATCTATTATGGCTTTCCTGCTTAGTTAAGAGTGCTGTACATTTAATTATATTGAAGCATCTAGAGAAAATCCGTCTTGATTCTTGAGTTATTTGTCTAGATTTGCCTGGTTCCTGTGCAAATGAGTAGTGAAGTCAGTCACAACCACAACTTTCTAAACTTGTATGTATTCCTAGTTCTGTTTCACCAGCGCTTGCATGCCAGGGTCTTCCTCAGATGAAGTTGTATTGCAAACTAAACCTAAAGGATGTTGGCAAATTTAAACTTAAATGAATTATTGTAATGAAAAAATAATAGGCACTTTATATTCAAGATGTAAACTTGATTACACAAAAGGACCAAAGTTTACCGAGTATAAACATAAAAAAGGGAAAACAAAAAAAATTAAAGAATCAGTTGTAAAATAATCATACTAAAGGAGAATTACCGAAATCTACCTGATTATTGAGTATAAGGTTTGTGTTTTTATATTTCGAAATTTCCATAATTTCCAGTAAATTTAATTTTTGCCATTTATTTTCTGTTTGTAAAAATTTAAATTTATAATTAAAATTATTGGTTTCTTCTCTTAGATGTATTGCAAAATATGAGTCATTCTTGTTATTAATATAGCTACGTTCGATTTCTTTGATTCTTTTAGAAAAGGATCTACCTGTCCGGCCTATATAAAATTTAGGGCAGGAAGCACATTCAAGTTTGTAAACTCCCGATTTATTAACTAACAAGTCGGAGACTGTGGCTTATAAGTGAATAAAATAAAATTAAAAAAAAACCCTTACCACAATAGAATTTGATGATTCTAAATACGTATTTCTACAACCACGTTGTCATCTTCAGTAGAAAAACACTTGAACGCTCAAAAACACTCACAGAAGGATTGTTCTGAACGTCTTCTAGTTTAACACTAAAATCTTCAATCTTAAATGCTACAAAAATTACCTACATTTTGGTAAACCCCACCTATTCATGCAAGAGCATTAACCCATTATTTGTAAATTCTATAGAAAAAACCGTTTAGAAATATTATAAAAGCCGGAATTTAACATACATTACGGATCCAATTATGAAACTAATCCTTAAATTATATTGAAATATAAATTTGGAAATTAATGTTGAGTCAGAATATTTTAATGGCAAATATTGTAATGAAACGAATTAAAAAATAATTCCATGAATTCGAATATTTTTTAATGGTTTTCCTATTTTTCTTGCTTTAATATCATCTAACTGTCAATTAACTCAAATAAAGAAGAACCTGGTATAGGACCCAAATCTGCGTTAATTACGTTATTACTATTTTTAAAGATAAAAATTCTTCAAAACTATATAATTCGCGGGGGCGTGTGACGTTTTTTTATTAATCTCAGACAGTCAGATGTTACGTTGTGATCTGATTCAAGAATATGTCGGGCAACACTTGATCTTTCCGGTCTATTGAATCTAATATGCGAAACATGTTCTTTATAACGAGTTAGAATCGAACGTTTTGTTTGGCCGACATATTTTTTATCACAATCCTTACAATTTATTTCATAGATTCCAGGTTTGTTGTTTACCTCAACTTTGTATTTCGCGTTGCCTAAGAGAGATTTTAGGAAGTTATTCGACCGAAATGCTACTTGAACATTATACTGTTTAAAGGTTTTACTTAAATTTTTCGTAGTTTCGTGAAACGGTAAACTAATAAATTTTTTGCTCGAATCAATTTGAGGTAGCAAACATGTGGAATCCTGAACTGTTTTTCTTACTTTATGTTTTCTAACTAGCTTGTTTATTATTTCTGAATCGAAACCGTTGTAACTCGCGATTTTCTTATCAATCGTTTGTTGAGCATGCCATTGACAAAGGATAGATATGAAAAGGAATTAACTTTAATTAAAAAAATCGCGAGTTACTACGGTTTCGATTCAGAAATAATAAACAGTCATGACACATGACTGTCTGTAGGATATACTAATTAATAGCTTTCTTGTAACTTTGTTTATTCAGAATACATAATTTCTGGTTTATATCCATTGTTATAGGCTATTTGTTTAATGTAGTTAAGTTCTTTACTATAATTTTCTATCGATAAGGGAGTACTAATAAATCTATGAATTAAAGAATTGAACGAAGATATTTTATGAGACTATGAATGCGTGGATTTATTGTCAATTACTGTAACAGTACGTGACGGTTTATGGTATATGAAAAAGTCATGCTTATTGTTTTTATTTAATATAGTTAAATCTAGGAAATTGATGGTTTTACTTATTTCTTTTTCAACCATGAACTTAATGCTAGGGTCGAGATTGTTAATATATCATAAAAAAATATTTAATTGTCTGTCTGTACTCCTAAAACAATCGTCTACGTATCTATGTCAATAAATAAAATGTTTGCAAGGTGTTCATCAGTTTTCTTTTCTAAATGATCCATAAAAATTTCGGCTAAAAGTGGCTTAGTGGGTTACACATTATTAAACAATTCTTTGACACACACAAGTAATGTTGTTTTTTCCTTTTGATTTCATAAACTACGTTATATTATGTTACATTGTTTCTAAAAAAATCAAAATTTGTGAAATTTCAAACGTGTTTCACACAAAAATCTTAGGTGCTGAGAGAGTTTTGAGAGCAGATTCGGAATAAATGCGAAAAGTTCTATAAGAATCACCTTGCCTATTTCATGTAACATAAAATAATGCATGTTCCTTGTCAGAGCTAATATATTCAGCCGTAAATGAGGTAGATACATTCCACAAATTATACATGGCATATAACAATTGCAGTATTATTTTATGTTTACTACAATAACGTCTCACTTACAAGCTGTAGAGATTGTACCGATTGCCCTTGAAAGAAAAAGACAACGTAGGAAGATGGAAAAACGTAATTATATAGAATATGAATTCAAAATATTTTCTCTAAATCCCTTCGCAAAACGCGAGAAAAAAATAACAAAGATGTTTATATAAATATTTGTCACGTCACTGCATTTTATAGCGACTGTAACAAGCGAAACAACTCTCCCTGCGACTTTTCGATCGTTGCATGGGTACATTTCGATTATGTCTTACACAACACACGAACACGATATGACTTACAGTTTTCACATTTAAACATAAAAAAGAGTTCATAAATTATTTACAGCTGATATATTCGTACGTAATTCTATTGAGGCTATTGAACTATTAAGCAAAGAAATCTGATCTATTGTAGAGTTTTTATAACATCGACAGCTGTCTGAACAATGTTATCTTCAAGGGTTTTTATAAATATAAACATTGCATCACATGTTTGCATGTAAATTCAATCAAAGTATTTTTTATAACATTCCGAATTCATGGACGGCATTTAATACAATTTTCAGGAGGTTTTTAATTGTGGGGTTCACGTGGTAAGTAAGATTCATATTCTATATAATTGCATGTTTTTATTTTTCGTACGTTGTTTCTTTCTTCCAAAGACACTCTGTATAATAACTTCCAAGAAGTAAAGTTTCGCGTATACGCAAGGAAGATATACGTAACTGCGCAAAAACGTGTTAGAACATGCGATGTTACCTGCTGCACCGTTACTTTCTGAAAATGAGCCAAGTTTAGTTGATCAGAACTTTTATTGGGCTTTAGTTAATAGTTCTTTATTTCATTTAGCTTTATCCTAACTCGACTCGGTCGTATTGATCTCATATATAAACTTTTAATTGTACTTGCGTTCGGTCGCTTTTCTGTAGCCGTTTTGTATTCGTTTTCCTAGTAAATTTTATCTTAATTATGTAAGCCGGAAAAATTTTAATGGGAAATGCGTATATTAGAGGACACTAGACTACGTCGATAAAAATTGAGTACAATTATCATAAGCTTTTAGCAATTAAAAATACACTTAAAAATTAATTGTAAATTACAAAAAAAAAATTCAAGTGATACCCATTATTTATACGACTAATCTAGCACCATATCTACCTTTTATTATTAAAATATATGGTTATAATAATACAATAAAACCTGTCAATAACGGCCACCAAAAAACAATATTGGCCGTTATAATAATAATAATAATAATAATCATTTATTTCCGGATAATTACATGAAATGTCACATTGAAAAAGAAAACTATACATATATTATGGAATATAGCTTAATTACTATCATTTATATTAACTGGTTGTTACATATTACAAGTAAAGAAATCCTCTATTTATATATATTTTTTTATTATATATTTATATATATATATATATATATATATATATTATATTATATATATTATTATTATTATTATATATATTATATATATATTTATATATTAGATCCTGTTTTATTTGTATTTTTAATTTATTTATGGTAATTCCTTGCCTTTTGTTGTAAATGATTATAAAATTTTATGGCTTGGTATTTAGCAGATTGCTGAGTTAAAGTTGAGTTATGTAAAGGTGGCCGTAATTGTCAGGTTATTAGTCTTACAAGTAAAACACATGTGGTCAGGTATAAACTGATAAATACGTAAATTTATTTGAAAACTATACAAAAAAAAAATAAATAAGCGGTCGCATGTTATATTTTCTAAACTAAAATCATATTATTATTAAAGTCGTATGATTATTAAAAAAAAAAATTTATGTACTGTAATACTCGTATTACTCTCACGCCCCACGTTGATCGTCAATAATGTACTGGGAAAACTTTGAAATAAGTTAATATATAAAAGTTTTATTATGTTCCAAGTTGATCAGCCAAGCATATCGATTAAACAATGAAAATAAATAATTATAAAATAATTTCTTATAAACGTATGTCGATAATAATATGCTATTACATTTAATTCGACACGTCTAATGATATCGAGGACTGCAATATCAACAGTACGCTCAATAAACAGATCAATGCTATAGTCAGGTCATTCAAGCGATATCAAAAGTGTTACCCGTTTTCTTCTGTCAGCTGTAGTTCCCGAGAAAAAAAAACACAATTCACGAAAAAATATATATTTTGATGACATTAAACATCAAGAAATTGTCTTTTGAGTGATTTTCTAGAATGAAACTGATTCGGGCAATCTCGCATGATTCCCCAGCAATAGTCAGCCATCATATGACTGTCCCACCTTCCTTGGTATCCATTCTCGATTGTTTTTAGGTCTTGGTGGAAACGTTCCCCTTGTTCTTCGCTTAGATCTCCTAAATTGTGTTGGAAATGATGTAGATGACTATTGAGATAGTGTAATTTTATACTCATATTACAGCCTAAATCTTTGAATCGCACCAGCATTTCCTCTACTAGTTCTACATAGTTGTCAGCCTTATGATTTCCGAGGAAACTAAGGGTTCATTTATAACATTTCTTTTCCCAACAACAAAAGCATCTCTCACAGGCCAATTTTTTGCAGTCCAATGACGTGATTTAGCTCGACTGTCCCAGAGACAAATAAAACATGGGTATTTAGTATAACCACTCTGTTGACCCAATAAAAAATTAACAATCTTCAAGTCGACGCAGATCACCCAGTTATGTTCAATATATTTTATTTTTTGTAAAAGATTTGAAATTACCTCATATTCTTCTTTTACGCATGTTGAGTGAGCAATTGGAACGGGAGCATATTTATTTCCATTATGTAGAAGAACTGCTTTTAGACTTCGTTTACTACTGTCAATAAAGAGACGCCATTCATTGGGCTGAAAGACCGTTAAACCCATGAAAGCCAGCAAACCACTCACATTACAGCAATACACAAAATTTTCATCAGATGAAAAAAACTTCAATAACTCTCCCTGTCTCGTGCGATATGTAAACACTTGTAGAACATCTGATGAAAGACAATTTTTTTCTTTTAATCTTGACGCTAGTAACTCAGCACGTTCCTTTGGAAAGATCGAAGTCTCTGATGAGGTCACTAAGCTCATTCTGCGAAAATGGCTTAGGATCTGATGTTATTCCGCAGTATTGAAAGTCATCATCTACTTGGGAAGAAATAGGTATTTCAGCTTCATCCTCCTGAGATTGCTGCACTACCTGGTGAAAAGTTGGTATTGGAACATTTTCTGAATGAGGAACAGGTCTTTGTACTGAAGAAATATTGGGGTATTTCCATTTATGGCGATTGTTTTTGTTGATGCCCACTATATTAATCATACAAAAGTAACAGTCGTCATAATGATTTTTTTGTTCTCGCCATTTCATAGGCACTCCAAACTTCAAAGACTTACGTTTCCCTCTTTCCCATTGTCGCAAATGTTCAACGCATATTTTACAAACACTTTGAGGCACCCACACTTTATCTTGGTGTAGAATTTCAATACTGAAGTAAGCAAAATACAAACGACGCACTGTGTTTGTAATCGATTTACGCTGATTTTTCAGTATGTATTCACCACAAACATAACAAAATATATCAGGATCGTTAACACAACGTCTGGACGTACTAGCCATAATGAAATAGTAACACAAACTTTATCGATGATATTGTAATAATGACTAGTTACGAACAAGACCATAACAAGACCGACAACAATTCACAATGAGGGTAGTAGGTAAACTAGAGCTGATGAGTTAAAATGACGTATGTCAATATACTGTACATTACCTACTTTATCGATAATTCAAACAAACGGATATGCAACAAAAAAAAAATTTTTTGTAGGCCTGTGTTATGTTTCTGAGGGTGAGGTACCCTATAACTATGTTAATTTTAATAGGTAAAGATCTTTTTAAATAACATAAACTTTGTAGGACCAACTAAATTAAATTCAAGAATATAATACTTCAAGAATGTATGTTTATTTTCTATTTGAAATTAAATATGATATAACAAGTGTTCATTTGAAAAGTCAATCTAGTAGCATGTGATTTACTGAAAATATTTTGAAGTATGTCCTAAATTAAAATTTACTACTTAATCTACGAAGTCGTATATTTTGACAGTTTCATACATACAAATAAATAACAAATAATAGGTATTTATTGAAAACTATAACAAATGTTGAAAATGTTGTTCTTCAAGATCAATGCACTTTAAAATCCTCCGTTCAAAATTTCTTATGATATTCTGCAACACTACTGGATTGTTATTAATTTCCATGCATTTCTGTTCGATTCTCTGTAGCATATCATTCAAATTCAATATAGATGTTCGAAATATGTTATTTTTTAGATAAGGCCACAAAAAGAAGTCGCAAGGTGTTAAATCGCATGAACGTGCAGGCTAGGCAATTTCAGTATTTCGACTAATTATGCGCTCATCAAAAAATTCTCTTAAATAATCCAAAGATTCTGCAGTACAGTAACAAGGTGCTCCGTCTTATTGGAAATATGTATTTTGAAGTTCATAATCATGCAACTGATTGACAAATGGTTGTAAAATTTCCGTACGGTACGTTTGAGCATTTAACGTTTCCTGAAAAAATATTGGTTCAATGATTCGCCTTTGGCTTATCGCTACCCAAACACCAATTTTCTCTGGATATAGCGATTCTTCATTAAATACATGTGGATTTTCACTACTCCAAATTCTTGTATTTTGTGAATTTAGGTATCCCGTTTTATAAAACCATGCTTCATCAGTAAAGATGACTCTTTGCGAAAGTTCTCCATTATTGTTCATATTTACAAACCAATTACAAAACTGTAGTCTACGTGGGTTATCAATTTCTAACAACATAGGCACGGTACGGATAAAGTTGCATATCTTTTTTTAATAACTTGTGAGTTGTACCAACAGAAAGGTTTATTTGTTGACTCAAATGTCGAACAGATGTTTGTGGTTCATTTTCCATTATTTCTTCAACACGATTGACAACTTGAGGTGTACGTTTCTTAACTGCTCCGCTGCCTGATTTTCTTAAGAGACTACCAGTTTCAGAAAAAAGTTTTAAAGTTCTATCCAAAGTATTCTTAAATTGTATATAATCTGTTACAAAACGTGGAAACTCAACTTGAAATTCTACCATGCAATCTTGAACTGAATAAACCTATAAACCATCAATTTTATTACCACTTCGAAACTAAGCATGGACTAAAAAAATTTATGTTCTAAAGTGAAAGCCATTTTAATCTGAGAAGCAATTATTTAAACCAGAATCGACGCACGATTATTTTATGCACTAACTGATATTTCTGATTGACATTATCAAATCTCATTTGGATTTACGTTTACGGAACAACAAACACATATTAATATATTTGCGTCTTATTCTATCAAAATTTCAAAGTAACCTAGATTGACTTTTAAATTAACACTTGTTAGTTATTTACATCTGTTGCTATTTCTAATATTATAAAGGCAAATTTTATTTTAATATTACAGATATGACAAAATTTAGCTCTGAGCTCTGAGTCTAAGAATTATTTAAGAATATGTGACTATACTAAATAAAACTGGTAAATTGATATTATTCAACACTTAATGATGAATTCTTGGCCTTTAATATTTTTAGTTTATCACTTACATGATTTGATTTATTGTGAAAATACTTGAAGAAATTTAGTTAGACTCGAACCAACTGCAACACTGCTTCTACTACGAAGACAATTTACAATTAGTATCCTAGCTATTGAAGAATCTAGTAGTTAATTTGAAAACAACGAATCCTTAATGATATAAATGGATAAACTTGATCGAATAGCTAATGTGTATCCAACTCCTCCGTTCATAGACCAATTAATAATAATCTTTCCGTAGACCAGGAAATTATTTCCCAAAATACACCGTATATATCTAAATGTGGTCTGATATTTAAATTAATGATGATCCAGCCTCCTGGGTCCTTCTCCAGGTATTTTAAAATGACTTAATGACTCTCTTTCAAAAATATCAATTTTTCTTCTATTATTATGTGATATATTTATATAATATTGATATTTTTAAATTCACATTCAAAATTTCTGTCTATATAATAATTCTTCCTTCTTTTTTTTTTAATTGCTGCTAATTATTCAATATACCTTCATTTTATCCAAGTAAGTTAGTTTATAAAATGCCAGTTTTATATTCAGTAAATCGAAATACCTTTTTTTTAAATTCAAATTTGAAAATGACATATTCATATAGTTAATTATCAATTTTAAACCACTCACTTGCATATGTTAAATTTTACAACAATTTATATAAATTTATTAAACATAATTTTCACTATTATTCAACTTTCAAAATATAATTAACTAAAAATATCTACCAAGATTAAACTCTAATCTATATTTACAAAGCTAGGTTATTAAGAATAAGATATCCAATTAATTTTTTATAAACATAATAACCATTTCAAATTCAAATAAATCAAATATCTCTTGCATATCTTCCAATTTTCAAATCATGTAGACATAATATTAGAAATAGCTCATCAAGCAATATAATGAAAGTTTATCCCATTATAGTACATATATCTCTAATACTGACAGTGATACTTTTTCGTTTCATGTTAGATAAAGTTGTATTTTTTACAACTAAAATGTTACTTATAAAATATTGATGTAATAAGATATTAGAATAATTGAAACATGTTTCAATTATTCTGATACATTACACATGCGGTTAGCCGTAGTATGAGTGAAGACACAAACAAAATGCAGTTTTCTAGAGAGATTGGCTGTGCCACCTTTGGAAGGGCGTCGTTACTTCACATTGGTTATGTGGACGGGGTGAGGTACTTCGGCTGTCTGACAACAGGCAACGCCGAATTTACTTCTGCGCCCGGTCTGGATAATTACGGTGATAGGGCGATGTGGTTCTTTTTTGTGAATGTGTCTGGGAATATCCTTTCTCCAGCAGGGGCGTACCGATGAGCCTGTAGAAAGATGAAATACGTATCTACGTCTCTGGGGATAGGATATATTCGGACACGTTCACAAAAAATATTAATAGTGAACCTGTATTTGTGTTTTTCACACCAGATTTTTAATAATATTTTATATTATTAAAAATACCTTTGTATAATAAGATATTCTCCGAGGAAGTTCGGGGAAATACATATCCTGGTTACGTGCACCTTTGAAATATTTTTAGTTTGTCTGCAAATATTTAACGACATTTGACGTGAATTATCTCGATAACAGTGCATTGTTCAACTCATTTCCACGTTTGGCAATGAAGAACCATCTAAAGACATTGTATGTCACTAGATTAATGAATTCAACCGTGGCTGTCATTCGCTTACGAACGAATTTAAATTAATTTCACCCTAAATTGGTTGATGTGCCAGAAATCATCGATGCTGAGCGCGAACTAATAATGCAAGATCGTCATGTGACATACTGTGTGTTTTGAGTATCTCTGGACATTAATATGACAAGAACAAACAAGCTATTTCATGAGCATTTAGCCATGAATTTGACAATCGCTCAAAAAAGGGCTCCTGTCGATTGGTGCAAAGAAATGCTCAACAATCGTGGCTGACGCCGTGTCTACCATTTACACAAGTGGCGAATTTTGGATCTATAGATATGAGCCCGAAAGTAGATAGCAGTCGGCGGTATCGATGTTCTAAGATGAGTCAAATCCAACAAAAGTTGTTCGCGCAAGAAACATTTCGAAGCAAATAGTCGCTTATTTTTTAGGAAAAATTGACATGTGGCTACAGTTCCACTAGAGGATCATAATACGGTCAATTCTGAATGCACACAACTATTAGTTTGCAAGAAGTCTTTGAAGAAATATGAAACAACAACCAGGAACGCATGTAGAGCACTGATTTAGCATACAATGATTCCTTTTTGTTCCCGTACGCGAAGAACAATCTACATGATCAACGTATCACCAGAGAAGAAAGAAGCGGTTGGTGCGTTCAAAATCCATGTTTTGGAGATCTCAATCGGAATGGAAGAGGTGATGTGAAAATTTATTTAAACGCAAACAAAAGTTCATCGATCACTCAGAATATTTTAAGAAATATTTATCATTTTCAATGATAAATATTTCTTTTTGTTCGTTATTTCGGATACATAAATAGCAAGCTTCGTAATACACAGGGTGTAAATAAAATATTTCGACGTACGCTAATAATATAATACACGCAAGATAGTAATTTAAATCTACTAAAAATTTTATTCTATCAAAACTTTAATTTTTGCGGAAATTTAGGAACGAAAACTTTTCAAATACGGTACTGTATTCAGATTGAATCTAAATAAATAGAAGTTATATGTTTATATGTTGTCGATTCAACAAACAAATAGGTATTTATTAGTTTAAGTTCATCAAAAATTGCTTTTCATATTTCAGTAATGTAAAGGGTCTTCGTGTGAAAAGTTTTATAAATATGTATTCATTCACTTCCTAGATCAAAATTTTCTTATGTATCAGCTGTTCTGTTGTTATTTCTAAGTAGGTTAATGGCCTGATCTTTGTCAGACCATTGTTCCTTCGCATATACTATCCCACGTGACTTTCGCGGCCACGGCCTTCATAACTTGGGTGCAATGTACCGCGATCTCTCAATCTGTACACGGTTTGTAAAATTAAATTATTTGATGGACATCTTCGCTTCGGAAACCGTCCTTCATAAATACGTCAAGTAACTACCATTTCCACCTATTTCACCGTATAGTAAGACGATATCTGTTAATTCGTGATTTGAATAAGCCATACTTCAGGGAAGTTGATAACAGACTGACTTCTGACTTACAGTATGCATCGTATCATCTACAACTGCCTCCATTACGCTTCAGTGGGGGTAGTACTGCAGTTATAAAGGAATACTAAATTTACCAGAGTAGGGTCAAGCCACGCGCATTTATTAAATATCTTGTTCGAGATAGAGTTTTCGTGCATTAGCATTATATGCTTAATATTATTACAGCTATGCCATATTGAAGCATGTCGAAATATTTCGTTTACACCCTGTATATAAACACGACTCTTATTGTGCCACAGGGTTAGATTTCAGGATTCCTCGAGGTTATTAAAAAAATATTTCAACGTTATATGATGTTTTTACATATTTCTGTTTCCAGCTTGTAAATTACTTATTTACAATTCATATTCGAGCGCTTTGACATAATTTTGTCAATCGATATTGTCCAACGCATTCATCATACCGTATACGAGGGCGTGATTCTTCATCTTTAACGCTCTGACACTTCTTATTATAGAACCCAGTATCGACACGCCGCAATGTGTAGTAGATGTGCTAATCAAGTCCTCGTTAACTCCGGTCTAATTTGAATTGCATACTGTAGATATTAGCATTCCGGAGGGCTAGACCATCATCGATCCTGAAGCAATCTTGGCCGGTCTCGTCTTATTACCTCACCTATAACCGACACCTTTCCTTCGCGCTAAACAAACATATTTATTTGTGAAGAGTATAACACTATCGTTGTTAGTTATACAAAAATATTGGTCTTGTTAAATCTAGTTTATTCCGAGTAATGCATAAAGGATTTTAACGATATGATTGCGTTTACATCACTATACACACATTGTCTATACTGTCTCGTCAATTGTATATGTAATTTACAGATGTTATTTATTCCATCAAATGTGAACAAAATAGATGTGATATAACCTGAATGTCAAAATATTTTTTGTAAATTTCGCAATCTTAAAAAGCGCGTGAGTTGTTTGCAGGCAGACAACACGAAGGCCGTGTAACCCTGAAGTAACTCGACTAGTATCTAGATCAAGTGGGTATTTTGATAATTGTCAAGGTCAGGTATTGGTAACTTTTCAATAGAGAGAAAAAACTTGTTATGCGCGTCCTAATTAACGGTTTCAGTTTGTTTGTACCTGAAGTATATTCTTACCCACATGCGCAACAATATTCGTAAAGGTTTCGTAGAGTTGACATTAAAACAATAGCGATATAGTAAAAACAAGAACATAGACTGAAGTTGTTTCTTCCCCCAATGTACTTTAATAACACAAGTTAGTGTATAGCATGAACGAAACTTTTATTTAATAACTAAGGAAACTCCAAAATAATGTAATTAACACCAAATAAAAAAGAGAAACCACTAAAAAAGATCATCTTCCACTTCTTCCTTTTCTACGGCTGGCCATTGTAGTATTTGTTCATAAAAATCATTATACTCATCTTTAATGAACGTCTGAACATGTGCGATGTTGAGAAGTCTCTTCTTTTGTATAGGCACCTTTAGGTCAGGATATGCATTTCCAGTAAGTAAACACATATTTTAAACGGTTCGAGGATTTAGAAGATTAAAAGAGTGGCCGGAAAGTCCATCAATGAATTCATGAGTCACAACAGTCCTTCTATTGGCAGAATTATATTCAAAAGCTATCAATTCTGCCATTGAAAAGGCTCCTTTCATAGGTTTTGGTACTTCTTTTCCGCAGGATTCTGTGGAGAGACAAGACCTTATGTAAAATTTGGTCCACCATAAAGAACAATCTAAAACTTCTTCAGAACTGAATGTCTCAACATCTTTATATTGATGTGGTACATAGATACGGTCATTTCCTTAGCTTCCTTTTAATGGTACCAAAACTGCGGTCATTCGGAAGGAAAGAATATCCTCTTATGGGAAAATACTGCACAATTTTATCAAATCGGCCAGCATCCACAAGAGCCAAACAAAAGCGTATCAATGTATTGTTTTGTTTTGCCCAGAGCAATGATCAGACAAGAGGTATAACTTACGAACAGTCTTGGCTGACTGAAGTATTAATGAACTTTTCTAGCATCCAGCACACTTCATTCGCTCCTTTCTTCGCGTCACCTTCATGGTATAGGTATAATTTAGTATTGGCGGTTTTTAAATTGTGTATACCAAAACAATACAACCAGAGCTGTCCTAAATAAAAGACATTTTGGACTGGAATGTTAGGCAAAGGCATGTTTCGCATAAAGTCAAAACATATGCCTATAGTGTCATCTTTCTTTTTGCGAATATCACTAGTTTCCTGGATTTTTGAATAAAACTTCTTCGCGCCTCTTTTGTGTACAATTTCTTCGGCAACTGCTGTACGTTTGGTGGTTGGTGGTTGGTGGTTGCTTCACCTAGAGAGGGACTTTTAATTTGGACTAATTACTCTTCGCAATTGACATAGGTATCCACCTTAGGCCGCCCAAATCGTAAACAGAAGTTTTCTTTAAAATATTTTAAGTAAAACTCATACTTTACTGGTATGTTAGGATTTTCTTTAATAAACATAAAATGCATTAATTGAACGTCTAGCCTAGCATCTAGATATTCGATTTTTTTTTCCTGAATAATATGTACTTTTTCGCGGAAAGGCTTCTATGTGTATGTGAACTTTTCGACATATATCACCAGACACAGCATTAACTGATGAAACAAATACCTCAGTAAAAAAATGTTACTGTTGCTCCTACTATTACATCTTGAATTTGTTCGTCTTTTATCATGTGGGATTTGTCTTTGCTAACAGAAGATCACACAAACGTCGGATTCGAGCTTCTCTAACGCCATGTAAAGATATAAATTGCACTTTGCAGACTTTTATTTTAACAGAATCTTTCAAAACAAAATACTTGAAACTACTACTTCTTCCTTTTGGATTGCCTTTTCTAGGTCTGTGTCTTATTACTTGGCTCCTTTCAATAAGTTGTTGCAAGAAAATATCTTGCTCATTTTTAGTATTGCAGCTGTTAATAAGTATTAATACATTTTCGTCTGTCTTCTGGCCCAAATTTATCGAAACACTTCATTAGACAATTACAGTCTGGACCAGTTTTACGCGATTCAATATTCTTTCCTTTTCAATTCGTGTATAGAATTCCCTTTACTTTAGACTGTCGAATTATGTTTCGTTTGTGTTTCTCAGGATTTCTTTTTCGTTTCTTTCCCTTTATTTCGGCCTAGACGCAGTGGCACTATCACTTGACATATTTAAAAGGCAATAAAGTTATTCAATTTAAAACACCACAAGACTATTAGCTCTGGTCATAAACAGGTAACAACATGAATGTTAACCACCAAACAGTCAGAATTGAATCAGTAGCGCGCTCTAGTCACAAATTGTTCAATGAGCATAAAAACAACGTAAGTCGTCGACTTAAGTTGTTTCTGCGCCCACTGTTTAATTCAACATATAATTTTGCAGTGAAAAAGGATAGGACTTGTGTTATTTCAGCAGTCAATATCTAGCATTATAGCTAAAGTATCAAATTATGATGTTAAAATGATTTTCTGTAAAATATGATATTTCTGATCTCAAAGATTGAATTGTGTATTTGTGAATATAAATTAGTACAAATATTCAAAGCATATCTGTATCTGTATAGGCGGACATACAGAATGTGTTTAACCAATGGTCATTTCAACATACCGAAACATGAGTTTCGATTTAACGATCTCCTCAGTACAGTTATGAAGTGATGCCTTTAGATTTGTTCCCGCAAGATAAGCACAATTTTATACCGTCAGCTGACAGGAGATATCTCGTGACATTTGACGGACAAGAAAGGCCCACCGATAAAGGCGCTCTCTCATGAACGCCTAAGCGCTTCTAGGAGAGCAAGAAATACGTATAATTCTGTAATCCATTAACTCGTAGGCAGGTGTTTGTGAATAAAAATATAAATATATTAAAAACATATCTGTATCTATATAAAGGTCCAGCAGAAAGAATGCATGGATTTTGAATAGCTGTTGCTCCTACGTTGGTGGGGACAAATAAGTGTGGTCGGGCTTTGTAGGTGCGCTAATTCAAAAGGCCTTGGTTAGGCGGACATCGTGTTAACATCTGTTAGTTATTGAAACTTATTTTTAAAATGGCGGTTCTGTCAGGACAACGAGCGTTTAGGCTACCTGAAAGTAAAAATATACACCAACCATCCTCAAACCATCAATGCCTTGAAAGTAGTAATCCGAGTGGAAATGGCAAGGATACCGCCTGATATGACAGCGTGCGTTATGCAAAACCTCAAAAATAGCCTAACTCGCTGTATCGCAAACGAGGGACGCCATTTGGAAGACAGCATTTTGCATAAACAAACTTTAATACCTATACTACAAACATTATAGAAAATACAAATTTTTGATTTATTATGAAATTGATCTTTTATTCTTCTTAGATTTACATGGATATACACAACGTATTTAAATACAGACACATGCGTTTCAATCTAATGATCTCCTCATTGCAATTAAGAACCGGCGGACCTTTCTTATCCGTCAAATGTAACAAGATATCTCTTGTCGGCTGACGGTATAAAATTGTGCTTATCTTGTGGAAGCGAATTTAAAGACGTCACTTCACAACAGGTAAGTGTTGGTCGGTTTGGGCCTCCCCGCATTCACGCAGCGTTCTCCGTCTAGAAATTCTGCAGTCTATTCATTGTCCTCCAGATTGTATAAAGCTGATAATGTTCAGGGACAAATTCCTTCTCCAGTTCTAATGGGTTGTTCGGTGTTTTGTTCTTCCACAGTTCGACGAGTCTTGATGCAGGTGTAATAAGATTTTCCATTATTGCCTCCTTTTTTAGGAAACATTTCCTGGATTTAGATCTCGATCTGGCTGAAGTAAGGTGTTTTGTTTTGTGTCTATCATTTGTTGCCTCTTCTCGTGCTTCAAAGCAGTCTGTCGCCTTACAACAGGTGGAGTGATGCCAGCCAGAGGGTATCTCTTCTCCAATGTGGTGGAAATTCTGTAAATATGCGAATTAAATATAGGGTCTTTTGTAAAACAAGAAAGAAATGTAAGTCACTTGTTCTAGTTGATCAGCGCATCTAGTTCTTATCGTATCGTATCTATTAATTTCTCTCTCATTCACTCCTTTCTAACTGTACACGGGGTTCATATATAAATTGATTACTACGTATTGTATACAGTCCTTAAAATTTAGCAGCCCGGTTACTAAATTACACGTTTCAACAAATTCGTTATATATATTTCGCATGAGTGATATTTTAAAACATTAACGGGGAAGAAATAATCGATAGATTAAAATGTGGTGAGTCGAGGGAGCACAGAGCACCACGGTGCAGGCTCACAATTACAATTACCAAATTCCCCGGCAGTGCACGTATGTATCTATGTAAATTCTACTGACACATGAAATTCAGTACTGGGTTATTTTACTTCTGTTGATTGTCCGTGTATAGCTGTTTCTCTCCTTTTCTACATTTTCGCTCCTCATCTTTCTCCCGGTATATGTCAACTGGAGATGGGAAAACTTTTACCGGCCGTTTCCAAAGCAAATTGCGGCCGCTATTGTATTCTGCGGTCTCGTTTGCGTTGCATTAATGGGTTTAATTTGTTCTTCCGCTGGCTTATTCGCGCTGTGTTACGACCAATTCACTATCCTCACTTCGTATTATTATTATAATTCTTTTTATATTCTTTTCTGGTATGGCAACGCGCTAAGTCTTTCTCCAACTTTTTGTATGTTTCATTTCTCTCGATTTCCTTCCATTTAAGGATATTGTTGAAAATGAGAAAATTAATTTTAAATTTCTTAATACACACACACACACAAATATATATTTATATTTATATATATATATATATATATATATATATATATATATATATATATATATATATATATTAAAAATAATAGATTTTTATTGGTTTTAGCGACCTTTTATTGAATTTAGATGTTTGTTTGCGACGTTTCGACTTTTATCAATTCAGTCTTTTTCAAGCATCTGGAAACAAGAATCATTACAATGAACATGAGAAATGTGTTTGTTTTGTGTGATATAACAATTGAATTAACCATTTTAAATTTAACATTATATTAAGAAATGAATTACGGATTAGGTTAGTGTTTTACGTTGAAAATTAAATAACATTAAATTAAATTAGCTTAGAATGGTAGGGGGACATTTATGTGATTAATATCTGTATGAATTAATTGGAGACTTAACAAATATTAACAAATTTTAAGTTTAAAATTAGATTAAAGATGATTACAAATTGAGTTAACATTTAACGTTGAAACTTACATAAAATAAAAATAAGAATGGCTAAAATGAACAGGAAAGTTGAATTACAATACAATACGTAAAGGGAACAAAGAAAGTCAAATCAAACTCACATTGTTGTTTTTTCTACACGGATACGCATTCATGCGCCACATGTGCTTGGACACCCAGGACCAATTTTCTTAAAAACGAACATGCTTGTGCGGATTTTGTTAGTGAACTAACGGGAAAAAAAAAAAAAAAATATATATATATATCTCCCATTAGAAATAACAATGTTAACTTATACCCCTAAATACGGTCCTGACTACCATGCTCATTCCAAAAAACAGAAATTAAACCCCCGCTAACTAAAGCATTAGTTCACTAACAAAATCCGCACAAGCATGTTCGTTTTTAAGAAAATTGGTCCTGGGTGTCCAAGCACATGTGGCGCATGAATGCGTATCCGCGTAGAAAAAATAACAATGTGAGTTTGATTTGACTTTCTTTGTTCCCTTTACGTATTGTATTGTAATTCAACTTTCCTGTTCATTTTAGCCATTCTTATTTTTATTTTATGTAAGTTTCAACGTTAAATGTTAACTCAATTTGTAATCATCTTTAATCTAATTTTAAACTTAAAATTTGTTAATATTTGTTAAGTCTCCAATTAATTCATACAGATATTAATCACATAAATGTCCCCCTACCATTCTAAGCTAATTTAATTTAATGTTATTTAATTTTCAACGTAAAACACTAACCTAATCCGTAATTCATTTCTTAATATAATGTTAAATTTAAAATGGTTAATTCAATTGTTATATCACACAAAACAAACACATTTCTCATGTTCATTGTAATGATTCTTGTTTCCAGATGCTTGAAAAAGACTGAATTGATAAAAGTCGAAACGTCGCAAACAAACATCTAAATTCAATAAAAGGTCGCTAAAACCAATAAAAATCTATTATTTTTAATATTAAAACACGGCCAATAAAATAAAAAAGAAAAACAAAATTCTTTAAACACTAAATATATATATATATATATATATATATATATATATATATATAACGTAAGTTCATTTGAAAAGTCAATTTAGGTTACTTTGAAATTTTGATTGAAGAAGACGCATATATATTAGTATGTGTTTGTTGTTCCGTAAACGTAAATCCAAATGACATTTGATAATGTCAATCACATTTGTTATTTATTTGTATGTATGAAACTGTCAAAATAAACGACTTCGTAGACAGAAATGTTTACATCCTCACTAGATACCAAATTTGATATTTGTAAATATTTCATATAAAAGCCGAAAAACTCCAAGAATTTATCAATTGATATATTTAATGAACGGCTAAGAAATTATCTAAACACTTATATATATATATATATATATATATATATATATATATATATATATATTTGACTCATTTTTTGAACCTAGACCACAATGTTAAAAATTAGAAAAACTAAATGCAATGATATAGTTGATAGCGTAATCAGTGTAGATAAAATTTTTCAATTAAAAATTTCGAATGATTTGCTTTGTAATTTGTAGACAGCAATGTTTACATTCACACTTACTTCGCAACTACATACTAATTTGATAATATTTGTAAATATTTCATATAAAAGCCGAAAGACTCTAAGACTAAAACTCTAATTTATCAATTGATATATTTAATGAACGGCTAAGAAATTATCTAAACATATATATATATATTGATATGATATGACGGCTATGAAGTGAAAAGCCACCACGTTCGGGCTTCAATATGATATAATACGATGAATGACTTTGAAGAATTATGTACATAAAATTTAATAAAATATCTGAATAACTGGCTTATAAATAGACAAAAATTAACAAAAGCACTACATACATAAAATTTAATAAAATTTAATAAAATATAAAATTAAAATTTAAAAAAATTAAAATTAAAAAAATTAAAAATAAATTAAAAAATTTAATAAAATATCTGAATAACTGGCTTATAAATAGACAAAAATTAACAAAAGCACTACTTAATCTCAGGTTTCAAGGTAGGTTCTAGATACTCAGACAGTACACATACATACATAAAATAAAAAACGATTTCATAGAGTAAAATAAATATATAATTAGAATGATTATTAATTGTTTTCTTTACAAGATACAAACAACAGGATATAAATATGCACTTAATATGCTAGATCATACATTAATCAAAGTTGGGTTGCTTGTATACCCCTTCTTACAAATTATATTAGGTTGCCTACAGTACACGTATGGTTCATAAAGTAAACACAACAAATTCAGGTTATTTAAGAGATTATTATAAAAAAATATAACTGTTGTTTGAAAATGATATTTTGCCCCTCAAGATAACGTGAGTTTAATACTTTATAATATGAATCAACAAATGAGTTAATATCTTTTAAGAAAATAAGAATATCTATTTCCACTTGTGTACCAGATGTATACGATGAGTATGGAGCTTTCAGGCCTTGTATACGTAAAAGATGATGAAAGTTCTGGTAATATCAAACGGGATCTGGAAGGTAGGGTGTTGTGGTGCACCTCTCGTCCGGCTGAAAAATATCCTTTCCGTAGAACTGCTTTCGTGACAAGTTCTTGAAGTTATACACTCGGTTATGTTAATTTAATCCTTTTATTTGTTTCTTGGTATTCCGAAAAGGATCTAAGTTCTTCTTATAAGCCAATGCTTTAATAATTAACTGGCTTAGACACAATGGTATTCTTGATAATGATTGTTATATTGTAAAAAAAAAGCTTTTTCTGTCGAAGTCAGTCTTCCAATAAGGTATCTATATTTTCTATTATCATTAACACGACATTTATAATACAATTAGGTATATATAATTGATTTTAATTAATTTAAAAAAATATGCGTTGAAAAATCGTCGTTTTCTATATCACCTCATGCAAAAATCTCTATCGTCAATAACTTTTGTTTTGTTGTCCTGACTACAACAGGAAGTTGTTGAAAATCAATTATATTTTCCTAAAATTCTGCAATAACTCCATATAATTTAGATAAGGTAATTTTGTCAATTTTGATAAAATAATTTTCTGGATTTTTCTATATGCTTTATTTTAGTATGTCAACATTGAATATTTCTCCTTCGGCCTACTTTCATTCTTTTAAAACACTCTCACGTGATCTCAGTTGCATACTTTTTACAGGGTTCAGCCAATAGTCAAATTTACAATTATGTTTACAATTATTTGCACAAAAATATTTTAATCATAATTAGTTTTAAAATTCTTGATTTCTCGCGATATTAAGTTATGATAAATTAATAAATGACCGAATAAAATAAATAAACAAATAAAAATATTCAAATAAGTTCGGCATCGTGATTTAAAAAACTAATTTTGATCTTACATCGTTTTTACATACTTTTTATTTAACCATTAACGTTTTTCTTACCATTATTTTTAAGATATTACGATCTTGGGACATATAAAATTATTAAGTTATGTATATACTGTGGGTGTAAGCTGTTCTATATCAATATATATATATATATATATATATATATATATATATATATATATATATATATATAAATATAATATTTTCGTGACCTTGGTATGATATGGTAAATTCAATCAGTTGGCGATTAAAGGTCTGGCTTTACTTCAAAGTATATATATTTAAAACAACCCTACATGTTTCGGCAATGATGCCTTTATCAAGGATATAAAATATAAAATTTTTATATTTTATATCCTTGATAAAGGCATCATTGCCGAAACATGTAGGGTTGTTTTAAATATACAGGGCGTCCAGAAACTCTCCTGACAAACGAAGACTGGAGTTTCCTCAGATAATTTTAAGACAATTAAACCCAAATTCACCTAGTCCGAAAATGCTTCCTAAGGGAGCTAGAGTTCTTTGAAGATGGCGCCTTGTATTTATTTTTTTTTAGATTCCTCCAGAACGCTTCTATTTAGAAAAACAAAAACTGGTATGCTTATTTATCCTCTAGAGATGAATCGATTCCATCAATTGCGAATTTCTAGTACCGGTCATAGGCGTCCGTTTTGGGTAGGTCAACGGTTATTTTAAGGCATAACTTTTTTGTCTTTAACTTTTAAGCATTTGTGACACTAGATTATTAAATTTTCAGGTATTCCAGTACTAAAAGGTATTCTTATTTTAAGTCGGTAGGATACACCGTTTTCTAGAAAAATCGATTTGTAAATTTTTCGTTTTTTCTTCATTAAAGTTCAATTTTTTATTTTTTGCAATAGTTAGCTCTGAACTGCCAACAGAAGTAAAACCTACGTTTTTCATTGTCAAATTGTTGTCAGTTCGCGAAGTTTATCTTTTCATTTTTTACTTTGTGTTATTCAAACAACGATTTCAATTAAAAAAAAAATGGTTTTTACTAATGAGGAATACGCCGATATGCATTTAGTTTATGGCGAAATGAGGTGTAACGCTCGAGCGGCGCAACGTAGATACGCTGAAAAATTTCCCAATCGTCAGCATCCCACTCACTAAACATTTACAGCTCTTCATCAACGATTAAGAGAAACAGGTTCAGTGGTCCCAAAAAATAATGAAACAGGCAGACATAATGATGTAACAGCTGAACATGAAGATGTTATTTTAATGGAAGTTGAGGAAAATCCAGAAATTAGCATTCGAAGACTATCTGCCATGTACCGCACAATTTCAAAATCTTCCGTAGGAAATATCTTACACAAAGAAAATTTATATCCTTTTCATTTTACAAAGGTGCAAGCACTGCTAGAAGGAGATTTTCCTGCTCGCGTAGAATTCGCTAGATGGTTACAAAATCAGAAAAATCAAGATGAAGATTTCTTCAGGAACATTTTGTTTGGTGACGAAGCTACATTCTCAAAAAATGGAATTTTTAATGTACATAATGCACATTGTTATTCGTACGTTGGTGACAATCCCCACGTTGTTCAAGAATTTAAGCATCAGCATAGGTTTAGCATAAACGTCTGGATAGGAGTAGTTGACGATTATCTACTTGGACCTGTGAAATTACCTGCTCGTTTAAATGGTGCTGATTACGTACATTTCCTGCAAAATATTTTACCTGATTTGTTAGATGAGGTGCGTTTAAATATTCGGCAAAACTTATGGTTTCTACAGGACGGCTGTCCGGCCCACTTTAGCAGGAATGTACGAGACTTTATAGATAATAACTACGAAGACCATTGTATTGGAAGAGGCGGTCCAGTTGCTTGGCCAGCAAGGTCGCCGGATTTGAATCCTTGCGATTATTGTGTTTGGGGATACATAAAAGCATTTGTTTATTCCGTTCCGATACAAAATCGCGCACAACTCTGGCTAAGGATAGAAGATGCTTGCAACGAATTTAGAAATAACTTTGGAATTTTTGCAAGAATTCGGCGTTCTCTAAGCAAAAGGGTAAACTCATGCATAGAGACTAATGGTCATCACATCGAGCAACTTTTGTAACAATCAACAACAATCAATTAGTTTGGTTCCATTGTAATAAATAATTTGTTTTTAATTTATTAAATTAATTTTCATCCATGCCTTGATAGTCCAAGCCAACTTCGTCGCTAAAAATAAGTAGGTACATAATAAATTGAACTTTAATGAAAAAAAAACGAAAAATTTACAAATCGATTTTTCTAGAAAACGGTGTATCCTACCGACTTAAAGTAAGAGTACATTTTAGTACTGAAATACCTGAAAATTTAATAATCTAGTGTCACAAATGCTTAAAAGTTAAAGACAAAAAAGTTATGCCTTAAAATAACCGTTGACCTACCCAAAACGGACGCCTATGACCGGTACTAGAAATTCGCAATTGATGGGATCGATTCATCTCTGGAGGGTAAATAAGCATACCAGTTTTTGTTTTTCTAAATAGAAGCGTTCTGGAGGAATTTAAGAAAAAATAAATACAAGGCGCCATCTTCAAAGAACTCTAGCTCCCTTAGGAAGCATTTTCGGACTAGGTGAATTTGGGTTTAATTGTCTTAAAATTATCAGAGGAATGTCCGGTCTTCGTTTGTCAGGAGAGTTTCTGGACACCCTGTATATACTTTGAAGTAAAGCCAGACCTTTAATCTCCAACTGATTGAATTTACCATATATATATATATGACTGGTAAGTATTATCGACCGTACTATAATAATGACTAATTAATTATTCGGGTAAGCGGTCTTTCAAATAAAAAAATAATTTATTTTAACCTCTATCTTTCGAAGCCATTTGCTACTTCTTCAGGAGAAAAAGCAGAGTTAAAAATTAGCAGTGGACGTAATAAATATGTATTATGTGCCGCCAATGAATTCACACACACATACACTACAGCGTGTGTGTGTGTGTAGGTGTGCCTATGTAACAGCTGTCGATGTTATAAAAACTATAAGATATTGTTTAAAAAGCTTTGTATGCTAAGATGTCAATAACCTCAATATATTTACGTACAAAAATATCAGCATTTAAAAATTTATACTTTCATTTTATATGTGAAACTGACTGAATCAGTGATATAATTGTTTCGCTACTTGATGCTACTTATTTTATATGTGAAACTGACTGAATCAGTGATATAATTGTTTCGCTACGTGATGCTACGCCTACGCTTTATATTATATTCGTACATTTTGAAATGCTCGCGCATGAATTATAGGGGACATTCTTTTATAAGCTTAGAAAGTTAATAACGGATGAATTGCAGATACTTGAAATGTTTAGAAAATATCGTATATCATAACACTACTCGCATAAATCACTAATTCATAAGTCGAAACAACTAGCGAGTAATAAACTTGAATATTATTTGAAACATTGACTTTGCGTTACAATAAGAAGTGTATTTCAATTTCTTTTTGTGTTTAGTTATGATTCATAAGAAAAAGTATGTAACAAACATTTATTATGTTCGTTTTTTTCTTTTCGAACAGCCAAGAAGAATTTTAAAATTTGTAAAAATATTCACATTATAAAAAAATATATTAAAAGTAAAAGATGAAGCGTTAATTATCAAATCATATTTTTTATTGTGAAAAGTAAGTTTACTGTTAGTCAACCGACAAAGGATTGAGATTATGTAGGTTTCTGTAGGTATGAGTAAGCCCGTATTTCCTTTAGAAGCATGTTTCTGAAGTTTAAATGCTAAAACATTGGAACCACACTAGAAAATAAATTATAAATAAAATAAGAAAATTACAATAGTTTCCTATAGAGGTGGTCTAATTGATCGCCAATTATTTGCAATATTGTATCACCTTATGCTAAAAGCACCTCTACATGTTTATTGTTTTAGAATATTTACTTGTTAAAAAATTTGAAAAGGCAAATTTACTAAAAAGTACATGTAACTTTTCCGCTGAAAATACGTCTTAAACTAGACGATTAAATTAAAACAGGTGCTTTAGCCAACCATGCGTTGAATATTATCACCTGCTTGGTATATTATTGAAATTCGAAACAATAGAATTTTTAACTAACATCGGACGAAATGCTCTGAACGTATACAAATATCATTCGAAAAATCTAATTTTCACATTCACCGCAGAAAATCACGATTTGACGCCCCACGACGTATTCCGTGGTTTCGCTCCATATTTTATCGGTTGATTTTGAAATTAGTTAACTTCGTGAAAGTGAATGTTGAAGAGCAGAGAGGCAGGTCCGCTTCCTACCGCTAATGGTGACTCCCATTCGAAGATTGATAGCGAAACTACACGCAATATGATGCACGTCTATACCTACAGATTTAACAATGCTAAACATGCATAGTTGGAAATGCATACAGAGTTCACTGAATGTATAGGTGAATTATGTTCGTTAATTGTGTAATAACTTATACGAAGAACAAACTCAACGTTAAAGTATTAAATGTAAACTTGGTACACACAATCCAAGTTAGATAAAACAAGTAGTTAACATTTTAACAAACATAAATTTCTGAAATCTATATTCCTGAAGGAATAACAACGGAATTCGGTAATAATTTTGGCAGTGATTTTAAGAAATTTGTTTTGCCATTTTACTATTCCGACACTGGTAGTTGCGACGACGGAAAGTTTTGAATACTGTAGTGTGAAACAGCAAATAATAACCAAATTTTGCCACGAAGAATAACGTCAGTTCGATTGAAATTTAGTCAGGACTTCAAGAATACTATGATTATTCATTTTTTCTATAATTAAGGTATTTGAGTATTTGAAATCTTTTGGAGATATAAAAATGCCCGTCGAAAATGACCACACATACAACCAGCTGCAGGTTCAGTTTGCGAAAATAAAGACAAAGTTAATGGCCTTGTTCAGAAAATTAAATGGCTATCAATACGTTAAATAATTAAACTTAGTATTAGATGCGTTGAAGATATACAGGTGGCCCAAAATGACCGAAGGGGTTTGAGTTCATTATAACTTCTTATTTAAGACATAAGTATTAATTTTTTTAAATTTTAAATACAGTATATTAATGGAGAATATTTAAAAAAAAATTATATCTCGCAATGGATCGTTGATTTGAGAAATAAAGGTCAAACATTTTGGCACGTTGTTCAATCGTGTACTGTTCCATTTTAAATTCCCAAAGTCTTCTTTACAAAATACTGAAAACAAAAAAAACAAAAATTATAATAAAAAGTTATAAGAAATTAAAACCCCTTCGGTCATTTTGAGCCACCCTGTATAAAGACCAGATTCAAATAACGTTAATTAGCGCCAGAACAATTTCAATTAATTTTATAGTAATCTATATCTATATCTATATCTATATCTATATCTATATCTATATCTATATCTATATCTATATCTATATCTATATCTATATCTATATCTATATCTATATCTATATCTATATCTATATCTATATCTATATCTATATCTATATCTATATCTATATCTATATCTATATCTATATCTATATCTATATCTATATCTATATCTATATCTATATCTATATCTATATCTATATCTATATCTATATCTATATCTATATCTATATCTATATCTATATCTATATCTATATCTATATCTATATCTATATCTATATCTATATCTATATCTATATCTATATCTATATCTATATCTATATCTATATCTATATCTATATCTGTATCTATATCTATATCTATATCTATATCTATATCTATATCTATATCTATATCTATATCTATATCTAAATCTACATCTATATCTATATCTATATCTATATCTATATCTATATCTATATCTATATCTATATCTATATCTATATCTATATCTATATCTATATCTATATCTATATCTATATCTATATCTATATCTATATCTATATCTATATCTATATCTATATCTATATCTATATCTATATCTATATCTATATCTATATCTATATCTATATCTATATCTATATCTATATCTATATCTATATCTATATCTATATCTATATCTATATCTATATCTATATCTATATCTATATCTATATCTATATCTATATCTATATCTATATCTATATCTATATCTATATCTATATCTATATCTATATCTATATCTATATCTATATCTATATCTATATCTATATCTATATCCATATCCATATCTATATCTATATCCATATCCATATCTATATCTATATCTATATCTATATCTATATCTATATCTATATCTATATCTATATCTATATCTATATCTATATCTATATCTATATCTATATCTATATCTATATCTTTTTTTTTTTTTTTAATTTTACCGAGGAGGGAAAAATCTTAAATCAAGACACCCACACAGATGTTGATCGTGGGTAGTGTCGGGTTATACCGACTAAAAACCCCTCCTCCAGTCGTCTTGCACACCTCGCACCGGAACCCGCTTGCGCATTACTTCGGTGCTGGCGTTGTCTATATATTCATCTTTAGTCTCCTATCTTTGGTCATGCTCCTTAGTCACTATGATGCTACGTATGGTTTTGGACACTAACAGCCATTGGACTTTGGATCCCATTAGGTTCTTCATCATACTGTCTTCGTTAAAAGTTTTTCCCGTTTCTGCAGTATACTCATTTCGAAAGTTCTCCCACTTTGGACACACGAAGAGTGTGTGCTCCGCATCATCAATACCTCCACAATAATCACACGCGTCAGTGGTCGCTCTTCTTCTGCTGTACAGATAGCTGCGGAAGCAGCCATGACCAGACAGCGCCTGCGTAATAAAATAGTTTATGTCCCCGTAAGGTCTTTGTATCCACTTCTGGATTTCCGGGATTAGCCTTCGTGTCCACGCTGCGTTTTTGCCGTTCTTCCATGCTTCCTGCCATCTCCCAAGCAATTGTTCTCTGGCGGCGAGTTTTGAGGCTCCAGCATATCTCTCCTCCCTCTCCTTGATTAGCAGAGCTACCGGAGGGATGCCCGCAATTACACCGACCCCCTCCGCCGAAATGGTTCTATAAGCACTGGCTATTCTAATACAAGTCAGACGCTGGACACTTGTTAACTTTGCGGTCAGCTTCTGGTTTTTTACAGCTCTGCCCCAGGCCGGCGCTGCGTACAATATTGCTGAGTTTACAACACCTCCCAGCAATTTCCTCTTGGATGCCGTTGGTCCGCCAATGTTTGGCATCAAGCCTGATAGGGCCCCAATAGTTCGTTCAGCTTTCGTCACGACGTGCCTGACGTGAGCAGCAAAAGTGCTCTTCGTGTCCAGCCACACACCCAGGTATTTTAGTTCCCTGCTGGGACGTATTTTGAATCCCTCGACCTCAAATTCGATTGGCGCAATTTTTCGCCTAGTTGTTAATAGGACGGCCTCTGTTTTATCAGGGGCAAGTTCCAACTGTGTCGTCTTCAGCCACTCGACGATCCTTAAAATTGCCGTATTGGCCACATTCATTAAGTTTTCCTCTCCTTTTGCTGTGACAACTAGGGCGATGTCATCAGCAAAACCTACAGTTTTTGTTCCCTCCGGAAGCTCCGTCCTGAACAACCCGTCATAAAGGATATTCCATAAAGTAGGACCCAGGACCGAGCCCTGAGGGACTCCACTACTTATCTGCATTATTTGGGTTCTACCATCTGCCTCGAGTATAATCTCTCTTTTGTTTAGGTAGGAGGCTATAGTACTAATCAGGTTCTCCTCAATACGTCTGGCTCTTAGTTGCTGGAGTATTAGCTGCCACGAGGCGGTGTTAAATGCATTCCTGACGTCAAGGGTGATAACTGCGCACAGTCTTCTGTGATTGTGCGAGAATTTAGAGGCTTCGTCCGCGATTTTGCAGACCTCACGTATGGCGTCTACGGTTTGCCTGCCCTCCCTAAATCCATACTGACGCTCTGACAGGTCTCCAGTACGTACCAGCTCGCCCTTTAATCTAGCTAGTAGGAGCTGCTCAAACAGCTTGCCCTCCACATCCAGTAGACATATTGGCCTAAAAGAGTCTGGTCTGTCAATGGGCTTGTCCCCTTTCCTGATTAACACCAGTCGCGCTCTTTTCCATGCAGCTGGGAATGTAGCTCTACTCCCCAGTTCATTCATAACAGCCAGCAGATATTCCGGGCGATCCTCAGCCACCTGCTTCACCACCTCCACTGGTACATTACCAGGTCCTGGAGCTTTCTTGTTTTTAAGCCTTTTGCAAGCCGCTTGCAGTTCATCGGCTGTAAAATTGACAAAACTGCTGTCAGTGATACACTCAAAGGTCACCTGCCGATGGACAGGGAACAGGTGTCTCGCAATCTGAAGTGTCTTGGGCATCGTCAGGCTAACCCTTGGAGGGTATCCCAGCATCCCCTTCATTGCTATTTTATAGCCGTCACCCCAAATGTCATTATCTATGCTGTCACATAGAGATTTCCACTTGTTTCTCTTAGCAGCTTTGATCTTGATTTTTAATTGGTGCTTGCTTTCTTTGTAATCTTCCCACCGTTGCATACAGTCTTGCGGTTGTTCTTTTCTCCTGCTTCTCGTGTAAAATCTTCTCCTTCTGACACATTCTCGGCGGGCTTCTGCAATCTCTTCGGACCACCGATAGGCGGGTTTCCCCCGTGTAGAGTACTTCCTCTTCGGCATGGCTTTACTACAGATTGTTGTCAATTGACCAGAGAAATCCTCTCCCGGCGTCATAGATCTTTCATATTTGACTTCTTTGATAGCTTGCTTTAGCCTCGGCATATTTAGCCTACGCACTTGCCAACGATTGCCTTCTCGTCGGCGCTCTGTGACCCCACCTTTCTCTCCTACTTCGAAGATTATGTAATTATGGTCGCTGAGTGTCTCTTCCTGGCTAACGTGCCAGTTGCTTATTTTGGCCTTTATGTCGTTTGTTGCCAGTGTCAAGTCTATGATCGAGGACTGATCACGTCTCTGAAATGTAGGGGTATTTCCTTGGTTCACGATGGCCATGTCGTTCGCGGCCAACCATTCCAAAACTATTCGACCTCTTGCATCGGTGGTATCCATGCCCCATTGGGGAGACTTCGCGTTAAAGTCACCACCAATGATGGCACCCTCTTTTCTGGTTCTAATATGGTGTCCTATTTCGTCCAGCATTGTTTCTAGATCTTCAATGTCGTCGTTGCCAGAGCTGTAGCAACTATAAACAGTGCAGCCTCTCATCGCTACGTACACGAAACCAATGCCTTGTCCTAGTGTTTTTATAGGGATCCTATCGTCAATGATTTTGATAGCAGCGGCCAGGTTCTCGTCGTAGATCCAGTCCTTTCTGGCCCTTATCGCATTCTTATTGGGTTCAGATATAAGAATAATCGAAGCTCCAATCTCTTTAGCTTTGGCCATGGCGAGGTCCTGGACTGGCCGGCTCCTATTTGTGTTAATTTGGAAGATCTTGAATTTTAGTGCGACAATCCAAAAGTTCCTCCGCCCTACCCCTGGTTCTGATGGCATTGCATCTTGGGTTTCCTGTCTGGTGGCCCTCTATCTTGCAGAACAAACAGTATGATGGATTTGGACATTCAGCGGCCATATGACCCTCCTTGGTGCATTTCAGACACAGTTTCTTTCTATCCGGCCCGCTGCATTCTGTTCTGATGTGCCCATATTCCCAACATCTGTAGCATTTTGTCTCCTTTTTTCTTTCTAGTATCCTGCAATGCGTCCACCCAACTTTAATTTTGTTGCGACTTATTAATTTGTCGGCATCGGTGTCGCGCATAATCAGCGTAGCATTTTGTCTGTTTCCGTAGGCCGGTCTTAGCGCCCTGACTTCAAAGCTGTCATTATTTATCGCAGTATCCTTGCAAATCGCTTCCCTAATTTCCTCTACTGTTGCCACTTGGTCCATGCCCTTTATGTGCAATACTGTTTTTTTGACCAGATTTATCGCTTTAGCTGTAGGTACTTTTTCGTTGATTTCTCTTTTTAGAGCTTCTGCTTTGTCTAACCCATTACTGACCGTAAGAAGTAGTTCTCCTTTTCTGGTCTTGTGGATGTCCTTGATATTTGCTCCAGTTTTTCCGGGGTCGACTGAGCTCCTGATTGTCTTAAGAAGATCAGCATATGTTTTACCTTGCATTGCAATCAGTATAGCATCTTGTTTCGGTCTCTTTTGCTTTTTTTTAACCTCTGAGTTATTATCGACCGTGATTTTGCGCTCTCCAGCTGATGTGACTGTTGTTTTGTGAGATAATTGCCTGTTTTTACTACGAGAGTCACGGTGCCTTCTGTATATTTTGATTTCAGCATTTCTGTCCGAAAACAGGTATTCCAGCATTCTGGCAAACATTGCTCCGCCTATGCCTTCTAACTCTGGTGTGGCTATTTTAGTTACGTTTTGATTACTAGATAGGCTGCATTTCAGGTCCAACAGCGCTTGGAAGACAGTTTTATCATCCACCTCCTCGTTTGGTTCGCCGTCACTAATTATTGGGTAATAAATGTTCATGGTGGTAGCTGCAAAAGTTCCATCCTTCCCTGGAAAACCCAGCGAGTGTCTCATCTTGGCCAGTCCCCCTTTTTTCGCGCGTTGCTTTAGGAGACCATCTCGTCCACCATACCAATCTATGGCTGCACTTACTACTTTCTCAGTAGATTTGATTCTGCTGTTACACGGTAGTACTATCTCATGATCATTCGGAGCCTCCCAAATGTTCGCCTCGACTGTCTTAGCTCTGGGAAATATTCCCTCCTCCCACTCCTCTTCGCTAATTTGCTGGTATGCTTCAAAGCATAGCTCTTTTGTGAGCTCTAATCTTCTGCTTTTCCTGTGTTGTGCTTTAAGGCAGTTTTGGCATTGTTCATACCCCATATTTTGGCTGACTTCACGAAGCTCTTGTTTGTGCCTTTCTTCTAGGCATTTCAGTTGTTGTTTAAGATTTTCCCTCTCTCTGGTATCACCGCTATCAGTTTTTAACACTTGTTCGAGCCATTTCATCTGGTTTTTGCTTTGAAGCTGCTCGGCGTGTAGGACTAGCCTACTGGCAACCTCTTTGATTTCGCCCTTCGGCTTATACATGTCCTTAACTACCAGATTTAATTTCTCTATCTGTTTTACAATATTTGTTATGACTTTGGTAAGAGCTTCTGCTTTTTCTTCACTATCAGTGGTCTGTCCTTCCAGGAACTGGTCCATCCTCTTCCTTTTTGAGGATTGTTCTTTTTGTACAAATTCTTTTCCTTCTTGGCATAGTAGTCCTCCAAACTGGGTAGAGAGTTGGTTCTCATTCTAGGAGGAGATCTGGGGAGCGAGTCCCTTCTGGCGAAGGGGTTTGCCTCTCCCTCACCCATTAGATCTGCCCATTTTTCCGTACTGGTCGTTTCCTTTTTTTTTTCTTTTTTTTCATGTTTTTCTTTTGTATCTTGCTGTTTTTGTGTTTTTTTTATTTCTTCCATCTAGTTCCCACGAGTTGGGACGTTTTGTGGTCAAATGCGGCAGTGCGCCCTTACCGCACCAGGGCTAACTTCCCCCGGAGGTCGCCAGGTATCCGGGGCATCGCTTGCGACACACTTTAACCTCTGTGCCACGCATCTCCTGAGCACGATGGTGTTACACCTTGAGATTGAGGTTTGTGGAAGAAGAAGAATAATAAGAAGAATATGAAGCCCCCCTAGCCCTCGAGTGCTCTAATAGCGTCGGGGGGAGAAGAAACAAGAGTTAGCCAAGAGCGGCTTAACAGTAAAGTTTAAATGAAGGGATATTACCTAAGAAAAGTTGAAGTAAGGTAATAGTCCAGCTAGGGTACCCCGGGGTCGCCGCACCCGCACTCATAAGTTATGAGCCCCTGGGGGTATCTATATCTATATCTATATCTATATCTATATCTATATCTATATCTATATCTGTATCTGTATCTATATCTATATCTATATCTATATCTATATCTATATCTATATCTATATCTATATCTATATCTATATCTATATCTATATCTATATCTATATCTATATCTATATCTATATCTATATCTATATCTATATCTATATCTATATCTATATCTATATCTATATCTATATCTATATCTATATCTATATCTATATCTATATCTATATCTATACAGGCTGCCCAATTTCTATCTCCGTATATGGGTAAATATCTTAGTATTGAAGATACCGGATCGGTTAATTTGCGAAGTTGCTCAGAATTTTGATGAATATTTGATTTTCTTATTTTCAGGTTTGTCATATGTTGTCAACTTTTTGAGATATTTAAGGAAAATTACAATTTGACGAAATTTTCAGTTAAAGATATCTTCGTAATCATTAAAGACAGAGCAAAATTAAAAATGGTATCTCATAGTATACAAAGGTATTTTTAATAATATAAAATATTAAAAATCTGGTGTGAAGAACACAAGTACAGGTTCACTATTAATATTTTTGTGAACGTGTCCGAACATATCTCTCCCCAGAGACGTAGATACGTATTTCGCCTTTCTACAGGCTCATCGGTACGCCCCTGCTGGAGGAAGGATATCTTTAGACATATTCACAAAAAAGAACCGCATCGCCACATCACAGAAATTATCCAAACCGAGCGTAGAAGTAAATTCAGCGCTACCTGTTGTCAGACAGCCGAAGTACCTCGCCCCGTCCACATAACCAATGTGAAGTAACGACGTTATGTGGACGGGGCGAGGTACTTCGGCTGTCTGACAACAGGTAGCGCTGAATTTACTTCTACGCTCGGTCTTGATAATTTCTGCGATGTGGCGATGTGGCTCTTTTTTGGGAATGTGTCTAAAGATATCCTTCCTCCAGCAGGGGCGTACCGATGAGCCTGTAGAAAGGCGAAATACGTATCTACGTCTCTGGGGAGGGATATGTTCGGAGACGTTCACAAAAATATTAATAGTGAACCTGTATTTGTGTTCTTCACACCAGATTTTTAATAATATTTTATATTATTAGAAATACCTTTGTATTATATAAAACTGGTGGGGTTCACCTACTCATGTATGTTTCAATTATTCTGGTTTCTCATAGAATTTAATAATCTTTATTAAATATTCATGGCACATTTGATTGTCAAGATATAAAATAAACTTACTCTTCAGTGGTTACGCAGATATGTTTAACTGAAAATTTCGTCTAATTTCAATTTTCCTTAAATATATAAAAAAGTTGACAACATACTCATCAAGATTCTGAGAAACTTTGCTAAATTAACCGATTCAGTATCTTCAATACTAAGAGAGTTACCCATATACGGAGATAGAAAATTAGCAGCCTGTATATTACTACAAAATCTAGTCGCAATTTGTTGTAATACCAAAAATAATATGATTTAATGTATTATAAATGTATAAATCTCAAGAGTTTCTGAGTTCATCAAAGAAAATGTTATAAAATTTATTATATATATATATATATATATATATATATATATATATATATATGTGATATAATTGTTGTCACAAAAATCTCTATGATATATGTATTTAAATGTTAATTAAATTCAATATACGGACGTCAAAATGTTAGCGGGATGTATATATATATATATATATATATATATATATATATATATATATATATATATATAAGATAATTATTTCGTGACCTTTGTATGTTATGATAAATTCAATTTGTTGGTGATTTAAGGTCTGATTTTACTTTAAAATATATATATTTAAAACAGCCCTACATGTTTCGGCAAATGATGCCTTTATCAAGGAATATAAAATATAAGTGACGGTATATTAATGTCATACATTTGAGTTGCTATGGATAAAATTATTCAAAGATACATTCCAATTGAATAATAATAAATCATGCCTTAGTATTCTAAAATAGATAGACAACAAAAACAGGGAAACGCAAGACGTGAGTTATTATTATTGGAGCGTCTTAAGATGTAAAGCTGTCGGCATTCGCCTTAAACGAGAAGGAAAACCATGAAAACCTACTCGGACAACCAGACAGGAATCAAAACACGGAACCATCATAATATATGTTGCTGTTATATAATTATATATCTTAAGTTATTTAAATATCATATACATTTAAATATCATATACATTTGCTTATCATGCTGACAGTTCCGTGTTTTGATTCCTATCTGGTTGTCCGAGTAGGTTTTCGTGGTTTTTCTTCTCGTTTAAGGCGAATGCCGACAGCTTTACATCTTAAGACGCTCCACGGGCGCATACATAATGATAACTCAAGTCTTGCGTTTCCCCGTTTTTGTTGTCTATCTATTTTAGAATACTAAGGCATGATTTATTATTATTCAATTGGAATGTATCTTTGAATAATTTTAACCATAGCAACTCAAATGTATGATATTAATATACTGTCACTTATATTTTATATTCCTTGATAAAGGCATCATTTGCCGAAACATGTAGGGTTGTTTTAAATATTTATATTTTAAAGTAAAATCAGATCTTAAATCGCCAACAAATTGAATTTACCATATACGGTACCAGTAGTTTCGTGTTTAATGTACATACATCGTAAATGGATACCGAATTGTACAGTTAACATTCGATTTTACCGTCAATGTTACTAGACGTCGCGGTCGTTTCTGGATTGTCCACGCGGAGTATAATCTAAGCCAGTAAATTTTCAGTACAGTCTCAGTGAAGAGGATAAATAATTTCACCTACTGCCACCTACTCGTTCTGAATCGACGAATTAGTCGCGAATGGTTTGGGGTCGTGTTGTTGTGGATAGATGTGATTAATTGGTAGCGGTTTGGCACAGACAGGTGAGACAATGGAGAGAGATGAATGCGGGAACCTATTGAAAAGCGTTTCCTAAATCCCGGTCACATCGGTATATGATTTGTTTATTATTGTTTTGAGTATACGCGATATGCACACAACCCAACCAAAAACTCATCAAACTACCGGTGATGTCACGTCGACAACGGCTACTTGATAAATGCAGAAATTCTATCTGTCGTACAGGTGGCAGATAATTGTAATTGGTTATAGTCGTTGAAAGGCCTTTGTTAGGTAATTCTTTTCATACTGTCTTTGTCTGCAACCTCAGCACTTCAAACCATAAATTAATAAACTAATATTTATTTGCTACAGGGTAAATCTAATATAATACAAGAAGAAAACGATGAAACACCCTAATTTATAAATTACACTATTCCACAATTATCACTAACTAATTAAAATTTGTGTTCGAGTTTATACCATTGGGAAACAGTTGCCTGAAGCTAGTTAACAATCTGAATGTAAACAATGCTACCATTCGTAATTAGTAACGAATATAAGAAGCAGTCCATAGTAATGGTACGTATAATATTGAGCATCGTAATTTGTTGGCTTTAATAATGCATTTGCTACGACTTCGACTTCTGATTCGCTCACCATCTGCCTAACCCGTATAGACCAGGTGTTTGAAAAATGCGGTGTTGGTATTTAATTACACATAAAGCGTTCACATTAGTATTTTTATTTTCTTTAAACGTTCATTTCGTTACGAATAATTTTTTTTTTATTTTGTGATATCAAACGAAATATGTATCACGAAGAGTTTGATAACTTATACAACGAAGAAAGGTCTGTATATATCACGAAATACGATAAATCTTGAAGTTCATAGATTAGAGAATTGAGAATCGAAGCGTATATGGATCAATTCGTAATCAATTTATCATCATTTCTGTTACACAACAACTTGGTTTCACAATGATCTAATGATATCTGTGTTGTATTTGTAATAAAAAACTCATAAATTAAGAATCAAATTAAAATTATATACTGTGAAGATAAATATTTCATGTAGTTGGGATTATTTTCCACTAAATTTATAATGAATAACACTGTTTGCTACGTGCTTAAAAAGTACCACGTACTGTCAAACTACCATATACTAGGAAACAATCATGTATTAGGACCCTGTTAAATTGCAAAAGAAAAAACGAATGTCACGAAATAAATATAAAAGAACAATGCCATTACACATGGACATCGTGAAAAAAAACTCACCTAATTAAGATAGGGATAACCTCTGACCACGTGCTCCACATGAACACCAATTTCGTGCAAAACACAACAAAAACGACTTTTCCGTAACTCAAAGGACCTTCAGACGTATATACTAATTAATAATGCATCAAAGCCGTATAGCGAGTAAATAAAATTACTTACAAGAGGTTATTAAGAATTACACAATACGTTTTCAGTACTTTGTGTACTTGATGAAACTCAGCAGCAAAAAAAGACCAGATTTCCTCAGCTGGATTTTTATATACGAAAAAGTAAGTATTTCTTACAGAATTACCCGATAGGTGAAGCTACTGTATAGAAGAAATTAATGATGAAATATATATTTAGAAAACTATTTCGCTACCTCAAAATTAAGACAATAAAATTCGGAATCTAACTGATGAAGAATATTAATTTATTACGTACTTAGTTAAGAATGATTAAACGAAAACTATAATTTAAAAGAATGAACACGAGACGACTCGGACGTTACAATAACTGAAGAGATCTTAAATGAAAATACTAGGGCCGAATTTAACGGAATTTGCTACAGGCAAAGCCGTAAAATATTCTAATAATTTTAAGAATAAAGATTCGCATAAAACATGTTATAATTTAACACAATTAACAAATTAACTGTTACGATATACCAAATCTATCATTTTTATTGACAACGCTAACGCCATCGCATGCGCAAAATATGAACGATATACTAAACCAAACCTATAATGAAAATACGAGAGTAAATAAAATTACTTACAAGAGGTTATTAAGAATTACACAATACGTTTTCAGTACTTTGTGTACTTGATGAAACTCAGCAGCAAAAAAAGACCAGATTTCCTCAGCTGGATTTTTATATACGAAAAAGTAAGTAGTTCTTACAGAATTAATTGTTTTCCCTCGAAAACAAAGTTGCCTACCTCAATGTGCAATATATCGTAATTTTTAATTAAATTCAAATTATACTAGAAAATTGCTATAGGCTTCTTCTAGCAGCAGTAAGAAACTATCAGGTATTGTATAGCGCATGCGTAATATTAATATTGTGTTCTGGCAAGTGAAATTACTAATTTCTTGCTAATAGCAAGCTGTTCTAGCAGGCGAAAGTTGTAGTTACGGATTGATTGTGGATCACCCAAACAATTCCTGGATTTTAATAAAATTTGAAATTTGGGACATGCGCATAACGCTGTAACAGGTGAGGTATATTTAAGGTCAATTCGACTGTATTAACGTAAACGATATCACGTTCTTTTTAACGGGAACAGTCGTTTAAATTAATTAAGTATAATATGAAACAAACATGTAAATAATTTACATATCTGTAACTATGCACATGGACAATACACCTCGTATTTTCAGCATTTACTTCTGCTTAATACATGTGTTTCTGCCAATATAGGCGTCCTCAGTTAAGCTAGTGAAGCAATTTATACAAATTAATACAAACCTGTTATAAACAACTGGTTTGTATCTGTATTTAAATTTACTGAAATAGCCCGCAAAGATCAAGCAAGTTCCGTCCTATAAGAAGACAACTATTTAATAATTGACATCTTACGGGCGAAAGATACATTGTCCGGAGGGCTACCTATCGTTCGAACAGCTATGCTGCTACGGGAAACGATAAAATACGTATGTAGATGTAGTCCATTAACAACCTGCCAGATGGCGGTATATACGAAAAGGTTTTGTTTAAGTATGACAATACGTTAAGCACGTATAAAGCGTTTGTACAATATGAAACAAACATGTAAATAATTTACATATCTGTAACTATGCACATGGACAATACACCTCGTATTTTCAGCATTTACTTCTGCTTAATACATATGTTTCTGCCAATATAGGCGTCCTCAGTTAAGCTCGTGAAGCAATTTATACAAATTAATACAAACCTGTTATAAACAACTGGTTTGTATCTGTATTTAAATTTACTGAAATAGCCCGCAAAGATCAAGCAAGTTCCGTCCTATAAGAAGACAACTATTTAATAATTGACATCTTACGGGCGAAAGATACATTGTACGGAGGGCTACCTATCGTTCGAACAGCTATGCTGCTACAGGAAACGATAAAATACGTATGTAGATGTAGTCCATTAACAACCTGCCAGATGGCGGTATATACGAAAATGTTTTGTTTAAGTATGACAATACGTTAAGCACGTATAAAGCGTTTGTACAATATGAAACAAACATGTAAATAATTTACATATCTGTAACTATGCACATGGACAATACATCTCGTATTTTCAGCATTTACTTCTGCTTAATACATATGTTTCTGCCAATATAGGCGTCCTCAGTTAAGCTAGTGAAGCAATTTATACAAATTAATACAAACCTGTTATAAACAACTGGTTTGTATCTGTATTTAAATTTACTGAAATAGCCCGCAAAGATCAAGCAAGTTCCGTCCTATAAGAAGACAACTATTTAATAATTGACATCTTACGGGCGAAAGATACATTGTCCGGAGGGCTACCTATCGTTCGAACAGCTATGCTGCTACGGGAAACGATGCGGGCTATTTCAGTAAATTTAAATACAGATACAAACCAGTTGTTTATAACAGGTTTGTATTAATTTGTATAAATTGCTTCACTAGCTTAACTGAGGACGCCTATATTGGCAGAAACATATGTATTAAGCAGAAGTAAATGCTGAAAATACGAGGTGTATTGTCCATGTGCATAGTTACAGATATGTAAATTATTTACATGTTTGTTTCATATTGTACAAACGCTTTATACGTGCTTAACGTATTGTCATACTTAAACAAAACCTTTTCGTAATTAAGTATAAAAAAAAAATATGATATTTGTAACATATATAATTGGTTATGGTGTCAGAATAGCTAATAATCGGGAATGGGAACTATATACTTTTGCTATTTAGTATCACACATTTGGGGCAGATGTCGCGCAGAATGTTTCGCTTGTTCTAGCATACGCAATTACAATCTAATTTCAAATTAATATTTTGCTTGCACATGCGCACCACAAAAGTACATAAACTATCAGGGATTCTGTGCTAAAACAAACCTTATGATGTAATTTCTAATTTTAACTAACACTAAGATAAATATTCGCAAAAGAAAGTATTATTCAAATTGTCAAATATCGAAATTTTCAAAATATAAGCGAAAATCGATGATATACAGGTCCGTTCAAAAATTATGAATAAACATCTAAAAATGAACCAAGGGCGATTTCAACACGTTACAACTCTTTTAGAACAACAATATCAATATAGTCAAAAATCCATAAAGATTTAATATAGAGAATTAAATAAAACACCTTGTATAATAGCTTAGCATTTGGATGCTGTTACATCCCTGAAGCTAAGATAGTACACAAGTGTGTTGATTGTAAAATTTATAAAATCTGAAAAAGGACTTCAATGTTATTTGTGTATATTTTTGACAATAGTCATAAATTTAGATGTTTGTGATTTGATTTAGATTAATAAATTATTCATAATGCTTTATTGAGTTCATGATTTATAAATGTATTTTAAAAGTATGATCAATAAATGTATTTAATTTGATATCTTAGCGTCTTATTTCATTACCTTTTACATTGGATACTAGGCCTAGTTACAAAGAACCCAAAAGCAAACCCTGAGAGCTATACTTATTCAAAAAGTCAAACATTATATATGAGTGTGTAACGAATTACATTTAACTGAAAAATCGGAGACTGTGGCTTTTAAGTGAATAAAAAAATTAAAAACCCTTACCACAATAGAATTTAACAATTCTATATACGTATTTCGACAACCACGTTGTCATCCTCAGTAGAAAAAGCAGTGTAACACTTGAAAGCACAAAAAACACACAACACTCACTGAGCGCTATATTGCACGGCTTCTCGTTTAACACTAAATTTTAAAACTTTTAAAAACCTGAATACTACAGAACTTATCTTCTTGGAAAAACCCTACTTAAATACGTACATGCATTAAGAGACCATTAACTGATTAATGCTTTATTTTATAGAAAGGCCCTTTAGAATTACGAATTACATTTAATATAATTGAAGCCGAATTATTAAAGTTAAGCTACAGCAATATGTATCAAACGTAACCACATGTATAAAAGTAATTAAATAAGAGTGTAAAGATATGTGCCAAAAGTAATCAAATATCAATGTGACGATATGTAGCGAAAGTAATAAAATACGAGTGTAACGATATGTACCGAAAGTAATCAAATTCGAGTGTAACGATATATTCCAAAAGTAATCAAATACCAATGTAACCGTATGCAGCGAAAGTAATCAAATACGAATGTAACGATATACACCGAAAGTAATCAAATACAAAAGTAATGATTACATTTTCAAACAGGTAACCGTTACTTCGGGCCCGCTTCTATAACGAATACTAATGTAACGAATAGTTACATTTTCGACTTCACTACTACTCATGCAACAGTTTAAGATTTGATTATATGCGAACCTTTGAAAAAGCTTTTAGGCGTGTATTTGCGTTGATAAGAGTTTCTTTCAAATCATAGGGAAAATTGTATTAAATCTATAGAGCTAAATCGAATAAATTGCAAGTAAAATTGAAAAAAAGAAACTTCCATTTGTTCCGTTTTTGCAACAGTGGTCATGAAATATACGTTTAATTTTGCTCGGTTATTAATACTTGCCGCAAATCTTGTATTTTCCGTTCATATTTCAACCGTGCGCTTCTCATACCAAATTCCCTCTGATAATAATTTAGAAACTGAGGTTCGCGAAATTTAATTTACAGTCTGTCCTACAGATCCGGTGATGACAAAGAAACACGCAGTAGGTAAGCAAGCAATCGGGTAAAGTAGGCGTGTCGCAGCGGTGGTTCCGTGTGCGTTCAGAAATAATCGAGTTGCTGAACGGTCCGGTTTGTTGGCAGCAGTAAAGCCAGGCATACCCGAGGTCCTTCAGGCTGCGGTCACTACGGCCAAATTAGATTCCAATCCAATTAAAAGTTTTCCCGGTGTGGGTTTATCTGTGCGGGCACTTGCCACTAGAGAGACTGATTGTGTATATGCCATGTTTGTACAAGATACGAAGAGAGAGAGAGATCCTTCGATAGATGGCGATGGGGAGTTACAGTGAGACAACTTTGCCGACTCGGGCAACACTGATGTGTATGTGCCCACATTCGGACCGCTGTCCATTAACAAAAGAAAAATAAAACTGGACTGGAGACGTTGTCGTCTTGTGCACTAATACTGAAAAACTTCGTAGATAGCGTGTAGTTCTTCTGTATGTTCTTCCTCTGGTTCCTTTTTCTTTTACGGTCTTTCCTTTACTACTTATTTTTATTTTGCTAAAGGATGTGTAACGAGATTGACGGATACGGAAAATTAGTTCTTTCGATTTATTACGATGACGAAGCTCGAATTATTGTTCAAAATTTACATTAAAAACATTTGAATAATATCAAATAATTAAGACATTTGCTATTAGTTTCTCAGATATTTATTATTCTCGTTCTGTAACGCAGAGCTTAGCGATTGCTGAAGTCACAAATTGCTTTTATACAGGCTGATTCATATTCGGCCCTCACCATGGGGATCTCTCTTATTATTGGAGATAGAGTATAGGTTTAAATTTGGCAAAGTTGTTAAATTTTGTGTTTGTCATAAATCCGTAAAGAAAATAGACCTGTGACAAATGGCCTTCGTTATTTAAAAAAAAACGCGAAAACCCAATTTGGCCTTGTAGAGAAAAAATAAAAACACCTCCTTGTGGCCATTTCTGAACCTCTATCCAGTGGTGTACTCTAAATTTTTATACAACGTTTCGTTTCTTTCTGGCCATCATCTACTATCTAATTTCTTATAGGCGCCATATTGGATTTAGACAGCTTCAGAAAGAGTTTTTTTTTCTGATTTCAACCGTGTACCACATGCTGACTATAGTTTTTGACATTAGGTTTTATTTGAAAGAATAAATTATAAGATTAAATAAGGTAGCCTTTGGAATTTCAATCTGTCAAACATTTCATTTATTGTTCATTAATAATAATAATACAAAAATGTCATACACTAACGAAGAGAAACGAGATATGATAAGTATTTTTTATTCTTCGAAACGAAATTCAACAGTAGCGAGTACAAGATAACAAAAACATTAATAAAAATACATAGAAAAGTAAACAATAAACAATTACAGTAAATGTTCAATTATCTGGCCATCTTCGGTAATGCACAATTGGGCACGTCTTCTGGCATTTTGTACTGCCCTTTGCATAGTTCTTCTAGGAACTGCATCGGAGGCATTCTGAAGTCTGTCTCGTAATTCTTCAAAGTTTTGTGGCGCATCTACTTTATTAATATTATTTTGAACATATCCCCATAAAAAAAATCTAGCGGAATTAAATCAGGTGATCTCGCAGGCCATTCAACAACTCCCCTATTTCCAATCCAACGGTTTGCAAACTCTTGATTTAAGAAATTTCTAATAACAGCTGCATTGTGTGCTGGTGCGCCATCTTGTTGCCACCATAAATATTGTAATTGATTTAATGGGATATTGTCAAGATAGTCAGATACGTATGTATGTAAAATGTTTAAATATGTTTCTCCATTTAAATGTTCTTCATACATAACTAGTCCTAAGAGACGATTTGCCAAAATACCCATCCAAACGTTTATTCCAAAACGATGTTGTGGTCTTTTAGCCCTGTTTTGTCGGGGATTTTGTACTGCCCAATAGTGCTCCGTATTTCTGTTGAACATTCCAGAATTTGCAAATTTTGTTTCATCTGACCAGATGATTTTGCTTAAAAAATTTTCGTCATTTTCTATCCTTCCCATTAACCAATTACAATATTCTAGCCTTCTCAAATTATCTCCAGGCTGTAAAGAGTGACTAACATGGATCCAGTATGGTTTAAACCTACTTCTATGTAAAGTTCTCCAAACTCTGGACTGGCACAAATTTAATTCTGACGCTACTTCGCGTGTAGAAATTGATGGATTATTATTTATCTATAAAAATACAAGATTAACATGAAATTTGAAAACACGCTTTTAATTTACAATTTGTAAAATATCTTGTCGATTTTCATTTAAATTCCTGTTGTCTTGACCATTACGCGGCTTAGTAAATGATCCATTCTCAACCAAATTTCTGTTGAGATCTAGAAAAATGGTACAATGAGGCTGTTGTCGTTCTGGATATAATTGTAGATATCTTGTACTCGCTACTGTTGAATTTCGGTTCGAAGAATAAAAAATACTTATCATATCTCGTTTCTCTTCGTTAGTGCATGACATTTTTGTATTATTAATGAACAATAAATGAAATGTTTGACAGATTGAAATTCCATGGCTACCTTATTTAATCTTATAATTTATTCTTTCAAATAAAACCTAATGTCAAAAACTTTAGTCAGCATGTGGTACATGGTTGAAATCAGAAAAAAAAAATTTCTGAAGATGTCTAAATCCAATATGGCGCCTATAAGAAATTAGATAGTTGATGATGGCCAGAAAGAAACAAAACGTCGTATAAAAATTTAGAGTACACCACTGGATAGAGGTTTAGAAATGGCCACAAGGATGTGTTTTTATTTTTTCTCTACAAGGCCAAATGTCGGTGCTAGAGGTAAAAGAAGAAAATGGGGTTTTCGCGTTTTTTTTTTAAATAACGAAGGTCATTTGTCACAGGTCTATTTTCTTTACGGATTTATAACAAACACAACATTTAACAACTTTGCCAAATTTAAACCTATACTCTATCTCCAATAATAAGCGAGATCCCATGGTGAGGGCCGAAAATGAATCAGCCTGTATACAGTGATAGGCAAATGTATGGATCCATTCGAATATCTTTGATACGGCTATTTATATTTTAATAAAATTTTTCGTATTTAAGTTAATTTAAATAGGGAATTCGAGAAGCGTATTTATTTTCAAGTTAGACTACCGGTTTAGCCAGAAATTATGTTAACTTTTTTATTTTAAATGAAACAACTTGTATATTTTTACGAATTTCAATAGAGCTCTAATTGAGAACGAGAAAAACGAACACAAAAATCTAAACAAAATCAACATCAGTTAAGAAAGTTTTCGAAATGTGAACGGTCACACTTCTTGACAATATGCAAGTCTGTGAACAAACTCTTGAATCACATTTGCCAAAGCCTCCTCACGAATTAATTGCACTTCTTCGATTATTCTCTGCCGTAACTCGTCCAGATTATGTGATCGTCTAGTATAAAACACATATTTTAAATGACCTAAAAGGAAAAAATCTAGGGGATTTAAATCTGGAGACCGTGGGGGCCATTCGGTGAATCTTCAACGACTTATCCATCGATTTGGGAATGTTTCGTTAAAAAACTTCTAACATTAAGGAACCAAACACTAACAGGTAATTTCCCATCTTCCTCAATATTAGGAACAACCTGATCACGTAAAAGATCTAAATATCTCTGTCCAATTAGTGTACCATGAATGAAAAAAAGGACCAATAATACGGTTTCTGAATATACCAGCCCACACGTTTAATTTCTGCGGATGTTGTGTATACGTTTATAGTACGCAATGAGGGTTATCTATTGACCAATATCAACAATTATGGCGATTAACGATACCATTCAAACAAAACGTAGCCTCGTTGGAAAATAGCAAATTCTATGTAAAATATTGGTAATTTTTGCAAATCTCCATCACTCTTCTGCAAAATTCAATTCTATGATCATAATCCCCGTTAAAATAGTTTTTCCACTAGTTGTGGTTTATATGGATGATTTTTTCGTGTTTACTTCTTCAACTAAAAACTAAAGACCATTTAAAGAGATTCAAGATTTTTCGAATGTGCAACTACACAGGTCTACAAAATTAAACTTTTTGACAGATGTTTTTATTTTGAAAACTGAGTTTATATAATTTTGGTAGGCTGATTTCAAAAATTCTATGCATTTATTTGTATCAAGTAAGGTTTTTTGCAAATATTAAATGAAAAAAAACGATATTTCTAAAAAAAATTATTTGTTTATTGAGTAAAAAGGTGGAATACAAGTTAAAAAAGTGGAAAAAATACTTTGCTCGGTCTTTTTTAAGTGAAATCTTTGTCTTTTTGCCGGAAAGCTGCGTTGTCCGGACATTCGGTTGTATGTTTTTAAGGGCATATCTCGTTTTAACATCCAGCAGTAGTCCGCCATCATCGTTATGCTCCATCTGCCTTGGTATCGCCGTTCCATTTCCTTAATGTCTTGGTGAAACCTCTCTCCCTGTTCTTCGCTAACTGCTCCAAGATTTTCAGGAGAATAGTTCAAGTGTGAAAACAGGAAATACACTTTCAAACTCATATCACAACCTAGACGATGAAAGTGTTGTAACATTTTTCGTCCTTAGAGTTCCCAAGAAACTTATCAATTACTTCTTTAAATGAAACCCAGGCGTTTTTCTCGACATTGGTCATTGTGTTTTGAAAATCCTTGTCTTTGCATAATGTTCTTATCTGCGGCCCAACAAAAATACCTTCTTTTAACTTGGCATCGGATAAGGCTGGAAATGTCTCGCACAAATATTTAAAACACTGTCCATTTTTGTCTAGGGCTTTAACAAACTGCTTCATCAAGCCAAGTTTGATATGGAGAGGAGGCAGTAAAACTTTTTTGGGGTCAACTAAGCTATCTCTTAATACATTTTTGCTACCAGGTGTAAGGCTTGTTCTAGAGGGCCATTCTATTTGAGTCCAATGTCTATCTCTTGCTCGACTATCCCACTCACAAATAAAGCATGGAAATTTTGTATAACCTCCTTGTTGTCCTAGTAGCATGCACAGCACTTTAAGGTCACCACAAAGCATCCACTGATGTTCTTGGTAGTTTATTTTCTTTAAAAGAAGTTCAAAATTTTCATACGTTTCCATTAAATGTACCGATTGGGCAACGGGAACCGAGGCCAGCTCGTTACCATTGTGCAATAAAACGCCTTTTAAACTACGCTTACTTGAGTCAATAAACAGGCGCCATTCTTCTTTTACATACGGCACATTTCCTAATTTTGAAATTAAGTCAGGAATATTGTTGCAATACACTAGCGGTCCGTCTAGAGTAAAATATTGACATAACTCTTTTTCGCGATCCCAGTAAAAGCTTGATGTGACGCCAGGTGCCAGTAAATGTTTCTCACGAAGTCGGGAGGCTAACAATTCGGATGCATCCTTTGGAAGGTGCAAATCTCTATGTTTTGTGTATTGTTTGGAATATTTATGTTTACTTTTCTTCTGTTGGTTGGCTTTGAATAATAAACTCACAAATGTTTTAATAATAATTTTAATCTGAATATTACCATGAACCTTTACACATTATACATTATGCTGTTTGTGTAACAACAACTTCTCTCTAAAATCCGTTACACCTCTCGCGTCACCCGCACTTCGCCGATCCCTCACGAGTGCATCCGACGAAACCAGCGCGTATTTGAATTTACTTAAATACTCGCAACATGCCCCCCGCCTTGAAAGGGATGCCTTTTAAAAGTCTATACAGAAATTTGTTATAACCTAGTTATGAACACAACTATTTACAATATAACATGAATACAATAAGGTAAGTACAATGAATATTAAAGAATATTTGTTACAGAACAAATGTTAGATCTCATTATCTTGAACAGGTAATGGACATATTTTAGAGAAGGCTCTCTTAATCATTCCAGCTTGAGTCTTGATAGTCGCCACCCGGCTAATGCCGTCGCCTCCTGGATGAAGTTCCATAATGCGTCCTAGTTTCCACTGAAGTGGAGGTAAGTTGTCATCCTTTATCAATACCAATGTATTCCTTTTCAGGTGCTCCTGTGATGTTGTCCATTTCTGTCGAATTTGCAGCTCTGCAACATACTCTTTGGTCCATCTGTTCCAAAAATGCTGGCGTAATTGTTGTATATGTTCCCATTTTGACATCTTACACGGTATCATTCTTGAAATGTTTGGATTGGAAACGGTGAGTAAACGTTTACCAATTAAAAAATGTGATGGTGTAAGTGCGTGAAGGTCATTAGGATCTGAGGATAGTGGAGTGAGAGGACGTGAATTTAAAATGGCTTCAATTAATGTGAGTACTGTGTATAATTGTTCGAAAGTTAATTTCTCATTGCCTACAATTCTTTTTAAGTGGTACTTTGTGGACTTAACACCAGCCTCCCATAATCCACCAAAATGTGGGGCATAAGTTGGAATAAAATGCCATGTAATTCCCTGTGAAGCTAAACTATCGACTAAGAAATCTTCATGTAATTCTAAGTAAGTTGATAATTCTTTTAATTCTTTGTGTGCTGCTACGAAATTCCTTCCATTGTCCGAAAAAATATCTGAAGGGATACCTCGTCTAGATGTGAAACGTGAAAATGTTGCCAAAAATGCATCCTTTGATAAATCAGTCACAAGTTCAAGATGGATAGCTCGTGTTGTGAAGCATACAAAAAGGCATATATAGCATTTTGACATTCTTGCTCCTCTTCCATTTCGATCCTTTATCAGAAAAGGTCCAGCGTAATCGATTCCTGTACTGGTAAATGGAAGTGATGGTATTACTCTTTGCTTTGGTAATACTCCCATGATGGGATTGATTTGTACTGGTTTTATTTTACAGCATGTAATGCACTGTCGAACAATTTTCCGTGCGACAGATCTACCTCCAACTGGCCAAAATTGTTCCCTAACCGAAGCAAGTAGTAATTGAGGCCCTGCATGACCCATTTTTCGATGCTCGTTTTCTAACACCAGTGTAGTGAATTTATGCGATTTGGGCAAAACAATAGGGTGTTTCTTCTCATATTCAAAATTTGAATAATGTAATCGTCCCCCAACTCGTATGATTCCTTCTTTATCTACCATAGGGTTTAGATTATGAAGTTTGCTTTTGTTGTTAGCCTCTTGTTGACTGGTTAAAAGTTTTAACTCTGTTTCAAAACATTCCTTTTGACACATTTTTATGAGACAATTTGTTGCATTAACAATTTCTGTACTTGTCATTGGTCCCATTGTGCGGTTCCTCTGTAATTTTCTACAATTGTCTGCAAACCGTAAACAATATGCAACAACTCGGTTCAATGTGTTAAGTTTTGAAAATCTATCAAATAAGTTTAAATGTTGTAGCAGTACAGTCAATACTCTCGGTTGTTTTCTTAATTCAGGTGGTTTGCTACTTAATTTAATTGTTGAATCTGGCCATTCATCAAATGGTTTATTAAGCCATGACGGCCCCTGCCACCACAACTTACTTTGAAGCAATTCATTTGGAGAGATTCCCCTGGTTAGAAGATCTGCAGGATTGTGATGTGTTCGTACATGGTACCATTCGCTTTGTTTTGTTAATGTTTGTATTTGTTCTATTCGATTGCCAACAAAGGGTTGAAGTAAGTTAGCTGGAGTGTTAATCCAATGTAATGTAATGGATGAATCGGACCATAAATATGTCTTGTCAAATTTGATTTGACTTGTTTTTTGAGTCTTCTTCACTAATTGGGCCAGTAGTAATGCACTACACAACTCTAATCTTGGTATTGTTGTAGGCCTTAGTTGCGCAACACGAGTCTTAGCACAAAATAGGTTGGTGATAAATTTTCCTGTTGTAACTTCTGTTCTCATATATATACATGCGCCATATGCACTCTGCAATGCATCTGAGAATCCATGTAATTCAAGTCTAAGGGCATTATTACCGATAACATATCTTGGTAGCTGCAATTTATTTAACATCGGTAATTCTTTTCGAAAAGTTCTCCACTTTGTGTAAACGTCTGCGGAAACCGTTTCATCCCATGTTAATTTTGATGCCCATAAATTTTGCAAAATAATTTTTACGACAATAATGCTAGGACTTAACAATCCTAGTGGATCATATATGTGAGCAATATCAGATAATATTGTACGTTTTGTTACTCTCCGATTTGTCATTTCTTGTATGCTGAATTGTAATGTATCCTGTGTACAACCCCAATACAAACCTACTGTTCTTTTTGTATCATTGCTCTCAAAATGTACATGATTGGTTTGCGATTTTGTTTCTAACTGATTCAATATGGTTGAATTATTTGAACCCCATTTGTGAAGTTCAAATCCAGCAGATGTCAGAATTTTGCAAATTGACTTCGCCTTTGTGATTGTTTCGTCTATTGTATTCCCACCAGTGATCAGATCATCGACATAGAAATCTGATAGAATGGTGCGCGATGCTTCTGGTTCCTGCTCTTGATATTCATATGCCAGTTGTTTCAAACACCGAACTGCCAAATATGGTGCTGCCTTGGTTCCATAGGTAACAGTGTTGAGATTAAATGTCTTAATAGGTTCGTCTTCCTTTTTTCTCCATAAGATGGATTGTAATCTTCGTTGATCTTTCGCTACTAATATTTGTCTGTACATCTTCTTTATGTCTCCACATATCACATATCTCCATTGTCTGAATCTAAATATGATCGAGACTAAATCTTCTTGTATGTTTGGACCCCTATACATTATATCATTTAACGATAATCCCGTATCTGTCTTCGCTGAACCATCGAAAACTACTCTTAAACTTGTTGTTGTGCTATTAATATTATGTACTCCATGGTGAGGCAAAAAATAATTAATCTCTTCTGATTCCATGTTGTATTCTGACATATGTCCTAATTGTTCATATTCTGTCATGAACTGTACATAATCTTTCTTGAGTACCTTGTTGTACTTGAATTTCTTTTCCAAACTAGCAAATCTTGTCATTGCCATGTGTTTTGAATCACCTAGATTACTGACTGCCTCTTTCAGTGGTAATCTTACAATAAATCGTCCACTCTCGTTGCGTTCTACTGATTTGTTAAAAATATTTTCGCATTGATAGTCTTCCTGAGACATAGGCGTCTTTTCCTCAAAACTCTCAAGCATCCAAAATTTCTCTAGTTGTTCATGTAAATTTTGATTATGCGCTATATTGCAATGAATTTCAGACTGGGATGATTTTGATCCCATATTGCCTGCTACTATCCAACCTAATTTTGTTTTTTGAAGTATTGGTTTATCTGTGCCCAGATTGTGTTGTCCAATACATAACAATTGCCAGAATAGTTCTGTTCCAATTAAGATGTCTATTTTTCCAGATGTGGAAAATCCTGGATCTGCCAGCCTTAAGTGAGGTGGAATACCCAATGTTGCTCCATTTATCGAGAGTTCTGGTAAATCATCCACGATAGAATCCAATATAAGACATGTGATCTCTTTTTCATAGGAATTATGCAATGCCTGTAATGTGAATGTACATTTGTGTGTTATGTTTGATATGCTTCTATTAATTCCTATAATTGATGAATTGATTGGTATTTTGTCCAATCCTAATTCCATGCACATCCTGTTGGTCATAAAATTTGATTGCGACCCGGAATCTAAAATAGCTCGGCACGTGCTTGGGTAGCCCTTATTATTTGTTATCTGAACAAGCGCTGTAGCCAATAATATTTGTTGTGGTTTACTATTTTGCACTGATAATGCTATACCTTGATCGTTTTCGTGTGTTGGATTTGTATCACGCGGTATATGCAATAGCGTATTGTGTTTACCCATGCATATTCTACATTTGCCAGATGTGCACTCTTTCACTATGTGTCCAGTTTTCAAACAATTTATGCAAAGTTTTAACCTTCTGACTTTATCAATTCTTGCTGGAATTGGTATTTTGAGAAACTCTGTACAATTGAATACAAAATGCCCACCATTACAAAAGGTACATGCTTGCTTTGCCGTTAAAAATGCATAATTGTTCTTTGACTGTGTTTCACGTTTGAATTTTACTGAATCAGTTTTTCTTGATTCCAGTGTTTCTAACATGTCAGCTCTAGATTTTAAAAATGTCTTTAAATCCTCTAATGTTGGTATTGAACCTTTTGTCTTGTTTTCCTCCCATTCCCTTCCTGTTATTTTGTCTAATTTCTTTGTGACTATAAAAATTATTAAAGTATCCCAATGCTGTGTGGGTTCTCCTAAATTTGTTAATGATCTCAAATGTTTTGTTAAATTGTCAATCAAATCACGTATGTCATTGGCTGATTCTTTTGTAACACCCTGTATGTCAAATAATGCCTTCACATGATTGTGAACAAGTAAGGATATATTATTAAATCTCTCACATAAAACATCCCACGCCACTGCATAATTTTGCGCAGAAAATTCAATAGAATGTATAACCTGCGCTGCCCCATCTTCTAATGCAGCCCTTAAATAATGAAACTTTTGTATTGGATCTAAGGTGTCATTGCAATGAATTAATGACTGAAAAGTGTCTCTAAATTCTAACCAATTTTCGTATTTTGCACTAAACTTAGGTAAATGAATTTGTGGCAACTTTACATTGTTATTCATTCTATTGGAACCTACAGTATTTTCATGTTCTACAATGCCTAAATTGTTAGTGCTTTGATTGACAGATTTACTATTCAAGTCATTGTTTTGGATTGTATTTGTATTATTTAATATCGTCTTGGCTCTAGCAATTAAATCATAATACAATGACTCGAATGTATCCCTTTCTTTTAGCTGTTCATCATAATTATTGGTAATTATGTCGATATTCTCTTGTAGTGTATCGAATTCACATACTATATTTTCGATTCTATTAAATCTTGTTTGTAATTCTAAATATTTTATGTTTTCTATGATACCATTTAATGATTCTAGTTGTTTTAAAAATGTTGTGAATGATGTTAATTTGGATTTTAACACACCACGTTTTCTAATAAATTGTTGTTCTGTTTCAGCCATAATTTACAAGTACTCACAAAAAATTGAGGAATAGAAGGAAATATTAAAGGATTACTCACGATTTTTGTTGGCGATGTTTTCGCACTTTGACCGGCTGCAATCTGATGATGCTCCGATGGCGTCGCTGCTATGTATTTGGTAACGCTGCTTACCAAATTTTCGTTGAATTGTTCAACCCGTTTCGAAGGACCATGTTTTGTGTATTGTTTGGAATATTTATGTTTACTTTTCTTCTGTTGGTTGGCTTTGAATAATAAACTCACAAATGTTTTAATAATAATTTTAATCTGAATATTACCATGAACCTTTACACATTATACATTATGCTGTTTGTGTAACAACAACTTCTCTCTAAAATCCGTTACACCTCTCGCGTCACCCGCACTTCGCCGATCCCTCACGAGTGCATCCGACGAAACCAGCGCGTATTTGAATTTACTTAAATACTCGCAACACTCTAATTAAATCATTTAGTTCGCTCTGGTTAAACACTTCAGGCTCTCTGAAATCTGGTGTGAAATCTGAGTCATCTGGGTCGCAATTAGATTCCTCTGATTCTGACGATATGACGTTTTCTAGTGCTTTTGGGGCTGTAGGTATCGGTACATCTGGTCCATGAGGAACTGGTCGAATAGCAGAGTCAAGATTGGGATACACAATTTGTTTCTAATTTTTTATGTTGAATCCTTGAACATTACACGAACAAAAATAACAATCATCACTGTGATTTCTAGGCTCTCGCCATACCATAAAAAAAATTTACGTGATAGAGCAAAAATATGGCGTTTTTTGGAATAAGAGCCCCCAAACATATACAAATTAGCAAACAGCTTTCAAACATCAAAATCACTGTAGACCTGTGTTATGGGCTGAAGCAAAGCAAGAAATACAATGAAATTTATCACACTGAACACACTTATAACGAGACATGGTGATCTTGGAGGTAGCATATTTTCTTCCATGCTCTGCAGACATATTTTTGTAGTAAACTACGCATCTGCGTCGATTTCTGATATCTGCTTCTTCAATGAGATTCCTTTCTGTTGTAGCTGGTTTTTCCGTTGGAGTTATTTGAAGTAAATCTTTAGCAATTTCTCTTCTAAATTGAATAATACTAATATTTTTACCAGTTACTCGTTTATACAATATAAATGCATTCACGATTGCTGATCCCAATATGATTTCTATAGCTAATTTGCTATATCATTTGATACTGCGTCCTAGACAAGAAGAGTAGGCTTTTATTTGATCTGAAAGATCAATATAACTTTATTTTAATTGTAGTATTTGGTAACTTCCGGCTTTCGTTTTTCACTCCCATTTTTTTATTTTACGGTAATCATTATAACGAGCCATCGAAAAAATTCATAATTGGAGTAGACTGTGAAATTGGGTTGGTACTTTAGCCACTTTCACATAATGACACATTACTTCATGCTTGACAGTTTCATTTGGTTTCATTGTAAAAAAAGGTTATGGCATTGAAATGATACTACAACAAAAAAAAAACAAATAATTTATTTAATATCTAAATCATAATCAATCATTTATTAACATATCCAGAAAGATAAAACCAGGCCTCATTCGTGAAAAAGCTGTGTTAAGGATATCCTGATTGTGTAGATTATTTTGAAACCATTGACAAAATTCCACTCATCTTAAATAATCCACTGGATAAAGTTCATGAAAACATTGCAGCTTATATGGATGACAATGTAAGACGTTTTTAAGAATATTGGCACGTACCATAAGTAATAGTAATAAGAATAAGATAAATTTATTTGTTTGGTCACTACTGAAATGGATGTTTTTGGATTTTCATCAATAATATGCTGAAGGGCTTCAATATTATCAGCTGTACGTTTAGATGGCCGTTCACTTCCAGTTTTTCGACCGACTCTACCAGTCTCTCTGAATAACTTTACACAATTTGTCAAAACATTGTAAAAATCATTGTAGTCAAACACTAATTCAGGATGTTCTTCACTAAAATCAGCCATGCATTCGGTAATTGAATACTGCCACTCGCCATTTACTTTCACACCTGTACGGAAGTAACATTCGATAATTTTTGATTTTTTTCTATGTTGAATACCATTTTTTAAATAAATTTAAATTTTTTATGAGTTTTGAAAAATTTGACACAAACTTATAGTTTCAATGTCAAATAATAAATGTCATTATGTTGAAGTGGCTAAAGTACCAACCCAATTTCACAGTCTACTCCAATTATGAATTTTTTCGATGGCACGTTAGTTGTATGCTTTGTGGTTAGCATCAACACTTCACGTTTGTCACACTTAACTTTCCTTAGTACTAACTTCGCCTTTTTTAAATTTTTGTTCTATGACATGTTTTGGGTTTCCCTGGCGATTTCTTCTCAAGGTACCCACAAGGTGAGTTTGCCTGTTCAACAATTTATGAGCAAGTTCGATACTAGTGTAGTAAATATCCACAAATATTGTTCGCCCACTGTCCAATAAATTTTTGCAAACTCTCATAACAACGGATGCTGGCACGCTGTCAAATAAATTATTTTTTTCTGTTCCATAATAAATTTTAAAATCATATGTATAACCTTCTTCAATGCACAATTTGAAAAATTTTACTCTAAATTTGTGGCGTTTATTTTTTTTTATCATAAAAAGCCGGACTCACTCGAAACGGTACTAAAGTTTCATCCACACATACATTACAAGATGGTGTGACAGAATCTTGACATTTTTGACTTATGTAATCTACAAGAGCTTTGATTTTGTACAGTCTATTCGAAATATCTGCATTTTCATTGTCTCAGAAATGTCAGTCGCACAAATTAAGTTTAAATCTATTACGGGAGATAACAGATTTTGACCTCGTTAGAATAAAGGATGTTACATATCAACTTGGGCAGCTGAACTAATCCAATTCAAAGCAGCAAACCTAAAAATATTTTCATTTCTTGAATATTGGTGTCTTTCCAATTTAGAATTCGTACCCCACGAAAAGATCTAAATATCTCTGTTCAGTTAGAGTACCATGAAAAGAGGACTAATAATATGGTTCCTGAAAGTACCAGCCCAAATGATTAATTTCTGCAGATGTTGTGTATGCGTTTCTAGCATCCAATGGGGTTATCTACCAACCAATCTCGACAATTATATGGATTAACCATTCAAACAAAACGTAGCTTCGTTGGAAAATAGCAAATCGTATGTAAAATATTGGTCATTTTTGCCAATCTTCATCATTCTTTCGCAAAATTCAATTCTGCGATCACAATCCACGTCCAATAGTTCTTACACTAATTGTGGTTTATACGATGATGATATATATGATGATATATACCATGTGGCCGCGTGCGTCTGCACTATAGCGATACCTGTAGTGTCAGCAAAACACACAGAGGTGTCCGTGTGTTAGAACGGTAAAGAAGTAGACGCAATGTTCCAATGGATTACAAGAGAGCCTAGTATTTCGCATATTCCTATGATGCACTCGTATTTGTCCAATAAATTCACATTTCTACGGTGTAGTCGCGCAAGCGCATTAGCTGTCGCTCCCGCATATGGGTGTTAGTTGCAATGTTTATATCGTCAGGGGAACTACTCGCTCACAATATTTAATAAACCGCGTTGTTGGTGTACGTAACGGTCATTTAAAAAATGGAGTATTATACACCGGAGCAAAAACTCTTTATGATTAAACAATTTTACGGTGGTAATTCCGCGGAAGTAACTCGAGCTTTATTTGCAGCTAATTACCCTGAAAGTCAAATTCCCAATGCAAGCACCATTTGTAGGACAGTTAATCGATTCGAAACTACATTTTCTATAGTAACTAATAAAAATAAAGTTGTTCCGGATAAGAATATAAGTGATATGAAATTCGAGTATGTGCTTTAGTCGAAGTAAATCCCACTATGTCGTCTCGATAAATTGCCCGCGAATTGGGTATCAGCAAAACAACGGCTCAAAATATTTTACGTACTAATAAATATCGTTCATACAAATTTACAAGTTCACAAGTACCTTTTCCCGATGATTATTATCGCCGTATGAAATTTTGCGAAAGAATGATAAATAAATATCACGAAAATGAATTCTTATAATACGCCCGCTGTCGGTGTGGCATTTCAAGTTGGCACGCCCATTACAGTCGACCAGTAGTTACTAATACATGCATCACGCTATCGATGGCGGCCACACGGTATATACAAGGTGTGTATAAATTGGCGGACCCATTACACGTGGCGACATTCTTGGTCAAATTTTGAGTTAAAAGTCCTAATCCTAAAACGATGTATCAGGCTTCCTTTGTCTTCAGAATGAATTTGAAAGAAACATACATTTGGCAACATTGAACACGCATGTGCTAGTTATAATCTTCGGAACATTTTTACACGTCGTCATGTGAACCTTACATTTTAAATTTAAAAAAGAAATAAACCAAATAAAATTGGTTTCTTAGATTACATATTTATTACGAAAATATTACAAAGTTTTAAAAATTTTTGATAATATTGACTAATTTTTGTACATCTTCTTGATAGAAATCAATGTAATTATTACCTACATAATTGTTCGAATTGAAATCCATCAGTTTGTAGACATAGCTGCAATCTTTGTGGTATCGTTTGTACTATTTGCTCAAGTCTTTCTGATTAAAACTATACAAATAAATACGAAAACTAAACAAAATTATACAAATAAACACGAAAAATAAGCAAGTTGAATGAAATAGGTAGATTACATAAGTGTCAAAATTTGACAGTAGTAATGTATTTGACTAGAACAACATTAGGCTGCCTACTTATTGTTTTACAACGTTGTCAGATGTGTTTTTCGTCAAAATAAGTTAATAAACAAATATTAAAAACAAACTTTAAAATCAAAAAGAAAACTTTAACGAAAAGATAATAACAACAATTCTTCTTTCTTCTAAATTGTAGCTCTTTCTGTAAACAAATATCGAGTAATAATGATTATTTCAAGACTGAAAGTCCGAACTTTAGGAACCTCGTGCAAAGACATGGAGCATGGTACAACATTTTCGTATTAGGATTTTGGACTCCGAATTTAACGAAGAACATCGCCGCGTGTAGTGGGTCCGCCAATTTATATATATATCATATATATATATATATATATATATATATATATATATATATATATATAATAACTTCGTGACCTTGGTATGATATGGTAAACCTAATCAGTAGGCGATTAAAGGTCTGTATATTACTTCAAAATATATGTATTTAAAAAACTCTACATGTTTCGGCAGTACGCCTTTATCAAGAGAATACAAAATATTTTGTATTCTCTTGATAAAGGCGTACTGCCGAAACATGTAGAGTTTTTTAAATACATATATTTTGAAGTAATATACAGACCTTTAATCGCCTACTGATTAGGTTTACTATATATATATATTCATTGATATTTTGTATTCTCTTGATAAAGGCGTACACAGCCGAAACATGTAGAGTTTTTTAAATACATATATTTTGAAGTAATATACAGACCTTTAATCGCCTACTGATTAGGTTTACTATATATATATATATATATATATATATATATATATATATATATATATATATATCATATTTTTCATGCTTAAATATTCTGGCTGCTGATCGGTAACTTGTTTCATAGTTGAGTGCGATGGATGTAATAGAAGTTTACGGTAATTCTTCTAATGCTATAGAAGTATTTTGAGCAATAACTTCATTAGTTGCGACTTTTGGCCGTCCGCTTTTCGGCAAATTTCTAACATTTCCGGTCAAGTTATACCTTTTCAAAGTTTTACCAACGGCAGCTTGTGATATTAGATGCCGATTTGGATGCAAATTGTTAAGTAAATCGCATATTTCTTCATGAGTTCTGACGCGGTTACCAAAACCAATCATCATCAGAATTTAAATTCGATCTTTTTCATTTAATTGAATCATTATTAATATTTGGACGTCTACAGAGTTAATTTTAACAGTTTAAGTCAAGTATAGCAAGCGCCAATTAAGTTGGCGCGAGGAGGGGGTGCGCAGAAGCCGTTTTTAAAAACGTCCACCCCCACTACTCAAGTAATTGTCAGAATACATTTGTCATTGACGTTTGACGGAACATAATGTCTTTGCTAGGGGATCACGCTCAGAAGTTAGAATTATCTGACATTTGATGTAAAACCAAATACAAATCTCCCCACTACTTTTAATCCTGCGCGAACTTACTCCACCTCGCGCCAACTTAATTGGCGTTTGCTATACTGAATTTTAATTATATGGCTTACTAAACATCAGTTTTAATTAAATGTCTTTGTCGTTGTTGAACAAAAGGATACCAAACTTTATTATTGCTGAACTCCCGGAGCAGAGCTCTATTGAAATTCGTAAAAATATACAGGCTGCTCGTTTTTCGTTCATTCATTCATGATATTTCACAAAAAAATATAATGGAATGCTTCACTAATAACCAAAAATTTTAAATGCTTCAAATTATAAACGTAGATACGTAAAATAATATGCTTTTTAAATAAATTTTACACTTATTCAAATTATAGCTAGCTTAGCTAGCGTTAGAATATCGTTTTATGCCCTTCTACTCATAAATATGAACATCGTGCTTTATATACTTTCTTGAAAAATGTCAGTTTTTCTCGTCCACTGTCTTTATTTAATTCTAATTTTCCTTCATTTTCGGACATTACTTACATTTCAACCCTCGTATGGAAATATCCTACCGTATCGAAATTCATTTTCCCTTATTCCTTTCAACTCTTCTTTTCTATATTTTCTCTTCTTTTGCCGTATTTAATTATTTCCAAAATTAAATTTGTAAAGTTCTAATTTCTTTTGCCGTCGTTCAAAATTCAAAATACCGTCTTATGATTGCTTACTTATCGGCCATTTACTTTCTCTGTCTTGCATACTGTTCCCTGTACATCGTCTATGCCTTTAATATGGTTAAAATTTCTAACATTTTAATTCACATGTTAGGTTGACGTTTAAAGTTTAGTTTACAATTTATATAAATTCTTTTCCTTCAGCTCCTATACCATATAATGGGTTATTAAACATTGTAGTATACTTTTGAAGCTTAGTGTTATCACCAATATACAGGGTGAGTTTTTTTTAATGTTTAGCATTGGGATCTCAGAAACTACTGGAGATAGAAAAACGCTTAAATGGGGAAAGATGCGCAGTTTTACGAGTTTTATTTAAAACTGCTTTTGTTTCTCCGATAACTTTCATGGCTTATTAGATATTCAAAAAAAACTAAATTTTACGATTTTCTTTAAACATGCTTAGCATCGTTAATAGTAATTTTAGAGAAAAAGTGTTCAGACAAAAGTTTTAGATAATTTTACGCCAAATAAAACTATGTAGCTAATATTTTTTTTCGTTCACCATTATCGAGTTATGACGCAAACTTTTGTTTTTTTAAATGGAAATCATAGTTGGTTTTGACATCATTAAAAAGCTTATTTTTTGCTGATTACAATGATATAAGGTTTGATATGGTTATTTTAAAAAATAAAGAGGATATAGGCATTTCTATGATTGTTCACTTTATAAGATAAACACTTAAAAAAAAAATGTTTGGTGTTCGTTGGAGCAGTCGAGATAAATATACTACATTGCTTTCACGTTGAGTCATAGAAGTGAGAGCTGTTAATTTTTACTTTTAAGTCAAGTTAATTGTCAAACATTGACAATTAACTATTAATTAATTTAATCGTAATTTAAATATAAGCGGTGCAAACGGCCGTTAATCATAAGTTTGCATTGGCTATGGAATTTTCTAACGTAGAAAAGCGTGATATTGTTGAATGTTACATTCAGTGCCAGAAAAATTCTACTAGAGCTGCTGAAGTTTATTTTGAAAATTATTTTGATCGACGTCAGCCATCGCTACCTACTTTTAAGAGATTATGGGATAATTTAGCAGATTATGGTTCGTTCGTTAAACAAAAGTCAAAAAAAGGGATGGATGAAGATATAGAAATAAACATATTAGCAAGTGTCGCTCAGAATCCATCTACATCGACCCGACAAATTTCAACAGAAATGGGCTGCTCTCAACGCACTATTGTCAGAGTGTTGAAGAAGCATAAATTTCGTCCCTACAAATTATCAGTATCATAAACTTTACATGAAGGTGATAACATCAGACGAATAGCTTTTTGTAGATGGTTTAAAGATCAGTGTCAAAACGATCCGCACTTTTCAATGAAAATATTATGGACTGATGAATCTCGTTTCACAAATTGTGGAATGTTTAATATTCACAATGAGCACATATGGTCTCAAACAAATCCACTTCACCTTGAACACTTGAACATAGGAGACCACAAATTAAATTTGGGTTTAATGTTTGGTGTGGTGTTATAAGATCAACTGTTCTTCCTCCTTTTATTTTTGATGGGTCGCTAACTGGCAATCGTTATCTTAATTTTTTACAACAAGATTTCGAGGAAATGTTAGATAATTTAAATTTAAGAACCCGAGCAATGTTGCAATGGTTTCAACATGACGGAGCGCCTCCGCACAATCAACTGAATGTTAGAAATTATTTAAATTTGAACTTCCCTAATCAATGGATAGGACGAAATGCACCCATTGAATGGCCGGCTAGATCCCCTGATTTATCAGTTTTGGATTTTTTCTTGTTGTGTGTACTAACGGACACAGTATACAAAAGAACATATGAAACAATCGACGATTTAAGAGAAGCTGTCTTAGTTGCTTCTAATAACATCGATAGGCGTAAAGTCCGCATTGCTACAAATTCTGTTGTGAAGAGATGCAATTTGTGTATTAATAATAATGGAGGTATCTTTGAACATTAATAATGTTGTGTGCCCTTAATAAAAGTTCTTATAGTTTTCATTTTATTACTACATAAGATTTCAAAATAAGTTTTCGTTTGGTTTGTATTTTATCAGTTCGAAATTCAATTGTTTTCCATAAAAACCATAAAAATGTCTATATATATATTTATTTTTTAAAATAACCATATCAAACCTTATATCATTGTAATCAATAAAAAATAAGTTTTTTAATGATGTCAAAACCAACTATGGTTTCCAATTAAAGAAACACAAGTTTGTGTCATAACTCGATAATGGTGAACGAAAAAAAAATATTAGCAACATAGTTTTATTTGGCGTAAAATTATCTAAAACTTTTGTCTGAACACTTTTTCTCTAAAATTACTATTAACGATGCTAAGCATGTTTAAAGAAAATCGTAAAATTTAGTTTTCTTTGAATATCGAATAAGCCATGAAAGTTATCGGAGAAACAAAAGCAGTTTTAAATAAAACTCGTAAAACTGCGCATCTTTCCCCATTTAAGCGTTTTTCTATCTCCAGTAGTTTCTGAGATCCTAATGCTAAACATTCAAAAAAACTCACCCTGTATATTACTAAGCTTCTTTTATTTAATTGTCTTTTTCGTTGAATACATTTTATATTTACGAACGTAAGTAAATTTTATTGTTATTAAAAATGCCCCTCAAAAATCATTTGCATTTACTACAAGTGTTTATTATTTTCAGATTATACCATGAACGCTATTAACACAAGTCCTTTATTGTGTGAACTTATTTTCGCTTATATTATAGCATTGGACATTTATAAAGAAATATCTACAAGTCGCACAATAAATATTGAATTCGAAATACTTAAAACGATTTTTAATATCCCTTTTATTTATTTTTGGTACGTAAGCATGTGTTTTTACTTAATTAGATCATAAATATTATTAAATTGTATCATAACCTAAAATCTATTGACAAGATACATCGAATACAATATTATATTACGTAATATACAGGGTCGCTCAAAGTACAATCCATTTTTAATTATCTTTAATACTTAATTTATATCAGGATGAAATTTCATAGCAATATATAAAGTAATTGCTAGGATTATAAGCACTAGTGATGGTAGTTGACATTATTGTTCACGATAAGTTTAAATTTAGTAAAGTTACCGACAGATAGGTTCCAAAACAACTTTCTACGGAAAAACTGTTCAGGTTTCGCTGCGAGTATGAAGGCGATGGCTTTTTCTCACGTATAATAACAATTGATGAGACCTGAGTACATCCCAGAAAGCAAGAAAATTAGAATGGAATGGCGTTACTAAATTTCACCTTCACCCAAGAAATTCAACACATCTATCGGCTGGCAAGGCGATGGCGATTGTATTCTTGGACGCTATTGGACTAATTTTTCACGATTTTCTTGAAGAACGAAAACCGATTATTTCAGCTTATTACATTGGAAATATTAAGCTGCCCATACGAACAAAAAGACACTATCTCTTAAGCAAGGGCGTTATTCACTTACACGATAACGCTAGCCCACATACAACCTATCTAACGAACAATACATTGGTTAAATTGGTTTAGAAAGTACTGCCCCATCTCCCATATAGTCCGGACTTTACCTCAAATGACAGTCATCTCTTTGGACCACTTAAAAAGTTCTACCGGAGCACAAGTGTATTTTAAATGGAGGTTGTTACTTGAAAAAATTATGTATATACAGGGTCCGGCAACAGGATTGAATGGTTTTCAAAAGGTTTTTGTGGAAATACTGTTTATTTGACGTCAAATAGTGATAAAATTGTTTTTACTATCGAAGGTTATATGTTACACTGGCAAATTTGGCTGTTAATCATCGAATCTCTGCTGTAAAATCATTTATCCTAACCCAGTTAATTGTGCGAACCCAGAGGTGCTTTCGCCGTGAATTTAATTTGGTAGTACGCACTGCAGTACCATCAAGAAATGCAATTTTGAGATAGGTAAGAGATGTAGACGAAAGGGGCAGTGTGAAATCGAAATTTGTCGGAGGTACACTTACAGTCAGTAGACAAGGTAATATTGAAAGAACCAGAGTAGCCGAGCAGAGCAGAGTAGTCCAACACGTTGGACTGCAAATTTCAGAGCGAAGTATGCGACGTATTTTAAAGCCGAAATTGAAATTTCATCTATATAAGGTACAGATAGTCCAGAGGCTTATTGAACCCTATTGAACCCTATTGATAAACTTAACCACCTCAATTTCAGCAGACAATTTCTTGAAATATTGAACAACAATGCAGGAATTCTTGATAAACTGATCATGTCTGACGAAGCTCAAATCCACCCGAGTGGGTACGTTACTGAGCAGAACACAACCCAAGAGAAATGCATGAAGACGCACTTCATGTCCAAAATGTAACGGTGAGGTGTGGAGTGTGCAGCTTTGGTGGGATCGGGCCATACTTTTTTGAAGAAAACAGCCACACCGTTACAATCAATTCACTTCGGTACGTTGAGATGTTGTAAACATTTGTGGCTGTGGAACTTCAAAGAATGAGCCAAGATGAAGTATGGTTTCAACAGGACGGCACCTCAGCGCATACAGCTAGACAGTCTATTGTTCTTTTACAGCATATGTTCCCGAATCGCTTAGTTTCCAGGTTTGGTGATATTACATGGCCGGCAAAATCACCGGAACTGGCGGTCCCGAATTTCCTTCTGTGAGGATTCTTAAGTGTACTCTACGCGTCCCCAAACACTTCTGGAACTCAAAGAAAGAATTCGTAGGGAAATTAATTTGATAAACAAAGATTTACTCAGACGCGTTATGGTCAATTTCAGAAACAAATTGCAGCAATGTATAGAAGTGGTCATCAGTGATGTGATCTTTGTAAACTAAAAGTGTTATAAAGAAATTTCCAGAATTGTATTTTTAGTTGTAATAAAAATAAGTGGAAATATATTCTTTGCTTCTTAACAGCGACCTATTAAAAACCGTGCAATCCTGTTGACGGACACTTAATATTAATTTGCAGTTCGTATCGACCAGAAAAAAATTCAGGTCAAATCTGTAATACCATCATAATAACGTTAGATTATAAATTTTGTTTTAAAATTGTATTGAATAAAAACTGTACATTGAAGCACATAGAAATTATCTATTTTAGCAATGGTTTGTTTATAATAATATAACATGCTGCAAAAATTAATTTTTGTCGATTACACAGGCCTGCATTTTTCAACACTTTGAAAGTTGATTTAAAAATTTTAACTGTTTTCTAGTAATTGGGTAGCGCTGATTTCAAATCTGCTTTTATTTTTTTTGTATCACGTAAGGTTATTTTTCAAACCAGTAAAATCAAAAAATATAGAAAAAACAAGATTTATTTCATTTATAAGCTAGTTTTATATTATATTAGGAAAAATACAAAAATATGCACATAGAAACTATTAGAAATAGTTATTTATTCTTTATTCTTCTTAAAAAAACGTTTTCGTTTTTCAGAAAAGCTTCGTTTGGTTGTTTTTCTGTCATATTCAGCTAAAGGAAGATCTCTACTCAATGTCCAACAGTAATCGGCCATCATTTTTGTATCCCACCGCTCTTGGTATCTTTTTTCCATCTCTTTAATATTCTGGTGAAATCTTTCTCCTTGCTCTTCACTCACGTCCCCAAGGTTTTCTGGGAAATAGTCCAAATGGGAATGTAAAAAGTGAATTTTTATGCTCATATTGCAACCAAGAATCCTGAATTTTTCCAGCATATTTTCAACGATCTCAACATAGTTTGTGTCTTTATAATTCCCTAGAAATTTATGTACAACTTCGTTAAAAGCCATGGCATGCTTTTAACGAAGTTGTACATGTTTTTCCTTATCTTCCATCATATTTTCAAATTCTTGATCTTTCACCAAGCTCCTAATCTGCGGGCTACAAAGATTCCCTCCTTTAATTTTGCCTCTGACAGGGTCGGAAATGTTTTACACAAATATTTAAAACAATTTCCTTCTTTGTTTAATGCCTTTACAAATTGTTTCATAAGTCCAAGTTTTATGTGAAGCGGTGGAAGTAACATTTTTTGAGGGTCAATAAGACTTTCGCGAATTACATTTTTGGTTCCAGGTGTTAAAGTCACCCTTTGTGGCCAGTCTCTTTTTATCCAATGCTGTTCTCGATTTCTGCTATGCCACTCGCACAGAAAATATGAAAATTTAGTATATCCAGACTGCTGACCCAAGAGAAGGCCTAAAATTTTTAAATCTCCACTCACTTCCCAGTTGTGATTTTCATATTGTATTCTTAAAAGTAATTCCTGTAAATTTTCATAGTTTTTCTTTAAATGAACAGAATGGCCGACCGGAACAGAAGCAAAAACATTGCCATTATGTAAAAGAACAGCTTTAAGGCTCCTTTTTGAAGAGTCGATGAAAAGTCTCCAGTCAGAAGGTGTGCACTCAGGAGCTCCGAGGAAAGTAAGTAGATCAGCAATTGCTTGACAGTACACGAGTGGTCCGTTTTGTGCCAAATATTTTACAAGTCCAGCCTCACGATTTCTATACCAAGAGAAGGTAGTTTCTGGGGCAAGCAAATTTTTTTGTTTCAACCTAGACCCCAGTACTTCAGAAAGATCTTTTAAAAGTCCCAAATCTCTTACCAAATCATTCAATTCGGCTTGTGAAAACAGCTGCGGTTGGTTTTGACCTGAGGTTGATGGTTCAAAATCACTATCCATCTGTACGGAGCAGGAAGTTGAAGAGGTTTCAATATCTTCTTGTAGTACTTTTGGGGGGTATAGGTATAGGTACATGATCACTGTGAGGAACTGGTCTGATAGCTGATTTAATATTGTTTGGGTACAAAATATGTTTCAAAGTTTTTCTATTATGCCCCTTAATATCACAAAGACAAAAGTAGCAATCTTCATGATGATTTTGCGGTTCTCTCCAAACCATCGGTATTCCAAAAGGAAGGCTTTTTTAATCCCTTTGGTCAAATGTCTTAAACCTTCTTCACATACCTTACAAACAACGTGAGGTGCCAAATCTTTATTTTGATCTCCTAATTTGATTTTGAAATAAGCATAATATGCATATTTCACAAATTCACCAATTGGTCTCTTAAACTTTTTCAAGACGAAATATCCACAAATATAACAGAAATCATCTGGTTTGTTTTTGCAACACCGGCTAGACATATTTTTAAGCATTGTTAATTTATCAAATACCACGCACAACACTAACGACAAATTAATTTTACTTGTTTACTGATCGACACTCAGAGCTATAATGAAGTAAATGACATTAAAATATACATTTTGTTTGGAGTGATAAACTTGAAATCCTTCTTCGCAGTAGTAATGAAGTGAAAGCATAATAAATAGGATTTAGCAGGTAAAAATTCCCGGAAATCTTGTCCAAAATTAATACATGTAATAAAAGATTTACATGAGGTAATGAGAGCCTATTTAACAAATTTCTTTGAAACCACAACAGAAAATCATTTTTGGGTTAATACCTAGAATTTGAAGTACTACATTCATTTTAAAATGTATTAAAACGCCTATTGTAAGTTTTTTTTTGTTTTTTTTTCTTTTTCTTTTGTGCAAAAAAATCTGTGGGTGGTAGAGACCAACTGTATTTTAATTAGTTATTGCTATATAAAAACTGAGTTTAACAAACAAAAATCACGTCATCACAAATTTTATGCAGGCCTGTGTTATTTATAGTTTTGCTTAAATATGAGGGTATTTAGTAGATTCTATGATGTATATAAAATGTATCAAAACATAATTTTTACAATCGTATACAATTACCCTTTCATCAAATAAATAATATTAATACCTTCCTTCGTACCGAGGTATCTACTATAATAAATGCAATAATGAATATCCTACTCACACCATCATCCCGATAGATAGTATTTCTGTCTTCCGTTTGTTCACCAGACAATTCGACGATCTGCCCGGAGTCAGACAGTCTGGCGTCGCCATCTCCACCGAACATATCCAGATAGAGATAGTTTTTGTTGGTCTATGGATAACGACGCCAAATCTTCCGGATGAGAAATGGAAGGATGGGGCAAGTTCTCTCGAATCTGTGCGTGTATATGGGAACATCAAAACAATCCTGGCGCCAATGGTTTCCGACTATGAAATTTAGTTCGATAGTGCTTCGCAGATCGACGCTGCGTGGCGCTACTGTTCCAAATGGATTATGTTTACCTCGCCTCAATTTTTCGCTTTATGTAGCGGAGAACGGAATAAATGGACGTTTTACCGTTTATTTCTTTAATATATTTGTCTGGGACTATACTTAAATGTATTAAATAAAATTCGATATTAACTAAAAATCATTATTTTAATGCATTTTGGTAAAGATTTATTTTTAAGTTCTATTTCCTCTGCGCTATCGTCGTGAAATCCACATGAAAATTTAAAATAGTTGATTGAACTGGTTCTATACCATTGTGTACTTGTGACCGAGAGCGGTTGCTAGGTTGATTGTTTGTACGATGAATAAAATGATTTTTGTCGACAATAGTTTTGTAATAAAAAATAATATTAGTTTGCTCTAAACCGCAAACTAATTATATTTTTTATTAGTTTCCCATGTACAAAACATGCTGTCCCGGTTATCCACCATTTTTACCGGGTCACCGCTATCGAACGTAACCGTATTTGTCAAACGTTTGTTTGACAAGTGCGTTATAATTTCTGGCAAAAATAATCTTTGTTTGGGACAATGGGCGTTTTTGCTGGAAATACCATTGGACTAAGGTTGTTTTTGAAGAAACCCCCATATTTCACATTGCTTTATCTTCGGAATATTGCTGTTTTTAAAGATACCGAATAATACATAACCTTTATTAACTCAAAACCCGCGAAATTTAGAAATGTCTCATTGGGTTTGTTTTATTTTATTAAGAAGTTTTCTTGAATAAACGATTCCTAAATTAAATGCATTCTTCTACATTATGCTTCATGCAATTTTTTTAATACAACTGTGACTATTTTAATAAAGAGACATTACATTGAATCCATTTGTATTAATATGCTAAAATAGTTTCATAAATTTGATAAAAGCAATTTGGAACATACTTGAGTGGGTAAAACCTCACCATCTGTATAAAACAAAAATGTTTTCAACATCGAAATTATTATTAAAATTCCTTAGAAATTCTAGCTAATTCCCAGGTATCAATCGGTTAAATTATTATTAAAAATCTTGCAGGAATTCTAGCTGATTCCCAGGTATCAATTCGGTTTTCATCAATGACACGCTATAATAACACAGATAGTACAGATACATCTATATATATATATATACATATATATATATATATATATATATATATATATATATATATAATCGATAAAGCCTTCTTATACCCCAAGGTGTTAAGGCGTCTAAAAACTTTTTATTTACGAACAAACATTGCCCAATCCCTTCTGTCTCTTGCCATTACTTCTGCATCCTTCCACTTTGTTCCCCTGGTTTCCAAGCACTCTGCCTCTACACTGTTCCACTCTTTTCTCGGTCTTCCTCTAGTCCTCTTTTCCTGTGTCCTTGCCAGCCATATCCGTTTCGGTTGTCTCTGGTTTTCCATTCGTATTACATGTCCGAACCACTTCAGATGTTGCCTTTCAATGCTCTCTAAGATCGATTCCACTTTTAGTTCTTCCCTCACTGCTTCATTCCGTATTCTATCTCTTCCTGTAATGCCTTTAACTGCTCTCAGGAATCTCATCTCTGCCGCCTGGATTTTACTTTTTTGCTGCCTTGTTAACACCCAGCTCTCACTACCATACATTAATATTGGTTTATGTATAGTCTTGTAGACTAGGATTTTTGTCTTAGTTGATATTTCTTTCTTTCTTATAATTTGTTATTCAAAGCATAGTATGTCCGTGTTGCTTTTTCTATTCTTTCATTTATTTCGGTTTCGTTCTTACCATTCTTCTGTAGATTTACGCCCAGGTATCTCATCGTCTTTACTTGCTCTATTTTTGTATTGTCCAGTGTTATTAATGCTTGCTTGTTTTCTTTCCCAATTACCATTACCTTTGTTTTATCGATGTTAATTTTTAAGTTTCGGTTTTGAAGGCCTTCGTTCCATATTGTTACGTTTTCTTGCAGGTCTGTCGTGTTTTTTGCAAATATTACTAGATCATCTGCAAAGGCGCAGTCAGTTATTGTCGTTATTTCCATATTTCTATAACCCACTGGTAATTTCTTTAGTTTGTGCTTTATTTCTTTTTGTACGTCATCCATCACTATGTTGAATAGTGCTGGGCTCAGTACACCACCCTGTCTCAATCCTTCTTTAGTTTCAAATATCTGTGACTCTGCATTTCTCGTTCGTACATAATTCTTTGTGACCTTATACATACACTCTATATTGTTTCTCAATTTCTTATTTACACCTCTTCTTTTTAGGCTTTCCCATATCGCTTTCCTTCGTACACTATCAAACGCTTTCTCTAGGTCAATAAACGCCAAGTACGTATTGCTTTGCTGTCTTTTTTCCATTATTTGTTTTATAGTAAATATGTGGTCTTGTACTCCTCTTCCCTTCCTAAAACCGCTCTGTGAATCTTCTAGCTGTGTCTCTATTTGTATTTTTAATCTTTTTTCCAGTATTCTTTCGTACATTTTGTCCATTATACTCATCATTGTTATTCCCCTATAGTTCTTACATTCACGGTAATCTCGTTTCTTGAAGATGGGTAATATCACTCCTATTTTCCAATCTTGTGGTATTCTCTCTTCTGTCCATATTTTGTTAAACAGTTTAGTTATAGCTTCTATGCTTTTTTCACCCAAGTTTTTGATTATTTCTGGTGATATACAATCATGACCTGCTGCTCTTCCTGTTTTAATTTTAATCATTGCTTCTTTTACTTCTTCTATTTTTATTTCTTGGTCACCTTCGTCTGTTAATTGGGTGGTTATTTGTTCTTCTTTTTAATTATATCCTTGTACTATTTTTTCTATATTAAGCATATCCTCAAAGTATTCTGTCCCTCTGTCCATTATTTCTTTGTCATCTTCAAGTATTTTTCCCTCTTTTTATTTTATGTATTTGCTATTATAGTTCGTATCGCTTCCGAAAGTTTTCAATACAATATAGAATAATTTCTGGTTTCCGTGGCTATCACTTTCCATTCTTTCCCCGAATTTTTCCCATGACTTTTGTTTTGCTGCTCCCACTAGTTCTTTTACCCTTGTTCTTTGCTGTTTAAACTTAACTTAGCTTTCTTCTGCTTTCGCTTTGAGGTATTTCGCCCAGATACAGATACAGATACATTTAATTATTAGAAATATTCACAAACATTACATTGTGCAGGCATTCAATAAAGTATAGCTTGACTGTTTACTATCCAAAATTAAGTGGAATTTACCAATATACTTTGATACCATCATCAAAACATATCTAAAACAATTTATTAAAAATCAAAAATAAATTATGAATTTACATTTGACGTTCGAGTGCAAACTTTATAATCAAAATGGTGGACGAATTGGCGGTCCTTATTTATAATACTAGATGTCGCTATCTAAAAGTGTAAATTATAAATTTTTGATTTGTACAATAATATAATAATATTTATAATAATATTTTTAAAAGCCGAAACAACACAATAGATATTGTTTTGAACGACCTGTTGGATCTTATATATACACCTCTTTTCCAATGTTGTATACAGGGTCCGGCAACGAAGCGGGGACGGAAGATTACACGCGTATTTGAAAGTTAGTCAAATATTTAGTCATCGGATATCCTTCCGTACCATCAAGCGCACGTTTTAAAAATATTTTGTTTTATACAGGGTGTTCCAGATGGAAATGCCAGACTAAAGTTGCATTTTTTTAAATGGAACACCCTGTATATTAATAGATAAGAAGATCCGCGCTTGAAAGCTGGTTACATCGATATAATGTTGTATGGGTCTAAAGTTGATAGTTTCTGTGTAAATAATTATTTTACTTGATAAATTGATACATTTCAGTAGGCTATTCTGCATAAGGAAAATCAAAAGATCCGAAACCAATAAAATAGAATATGTTCTACTAGTATGCACTTTCGTTGCTACGTGAAATAAATTCTGCAACTGCTCGCGTTATACAGGGTGTTCACAATTTCGCAAAATCGAAGAAATCTAGTAATTTTTAAATGGAACACCCTGTATATTTTTAGCTCATTGAAAAGCCCTTTTACTACGCTTTCTATTGATATCTCATTTGATGCACCTAGGATGGATCATTTGCTAATTATTTCTTTTTAGAATTGAATTAATGAAAAATGCTTGTATTTTTAGTAGCTAATTTGCGCTTTTAAACCTTCTGTAAGATCGGATATTCAACAAATTATCCATAAATGGTCTATAACAAGAAGAAACCCCATTAAGTACGAGAAACAGTTGATTTTCACTCAGCGGTGAAAGCAAACATTAAATTAATATAAAGTAATATAGCATTTTCAATAGATTCACTGCTGATCAAGTTATCTGGTGTCAGTTTTAAGCTTGTATACTTAATAACCAAGTTGTCAAAAATTTCTTTCCATCTTACACAGTATTTCGTTCAATTTTTAAAAGAAATTGCTATAATGACTAATTTTAGTATTCAAGAAATGGTGAATATGATATTTATTCTTGGGGAGTGTACAAGAAGTTGTCTCCTAGCAAGTAGAGTATATGCAGAGAGATTTCCAAACCTTGAAAGAAAGCCAAGACCGGAAGCATTTGAACGGTTATTAGAGAGATTTACATAAACTGGTAGTGTAACCTACAAGAAGAGAGAAATAAATAAGCCGGTAATCAATGAAAAAAGCGAATTGGCCGTATTATTAACAATACAGGAAAATCCACATATAAGTATAGATGGTATTTCAAAGGTAACAGCTATTGAAGATAGGAGCGTACGAATAATTTTAAGAAGTCATTAGTATCATCTGTACCATATGGAATTAAATTAGGAATTGCATGGTGATGATTTCATTAAAAGAACAGACTTTTGTGGTTGGTTGTTAAATAAAATGCGAGAAATGCCAAATATTTTAACAAAGATTTTGTTTAGCGATGAGGCTACTTTCAAAAGTAATGGGGCGGTAAACAAACATAACATGCATTATTATGCAGCAGAAAACCCGCATTGGATACGTCATGTAGACAATTAGAATAGATGGTGTCTTAACGTCTGGGGAGGTATACTTGGTCCATATATCATTTTTTCAACTTTTTCCTTTTTTTTACTTTTACTTTTTCAATGGAACCGTTACAGGCGATACGTATTTGGCATTTTTGCAGAACGAACTGCCTAATTTACTTGAGCATGTGGATGCTGACACCCGACAAATTTTCTGGTTGCAACACGATGGTGCAACTGCTCATTATAGTCTTAACGTTAGGGAGTTTCTAGGGCGAAGAAAGGAAGACAAACGGATAGGACGAGGTGGTCCAATTGCTTGGCCTCCACGAAGTCCAGATCTTACTGTCTCGGACTTCTACTTTTGGGGATATGTCAAGGCTCTAGTTTATGTGGAAGTTCCTACAACAAGGGAAAATATGTTGGAACGCATTAGAGAGGCATTTAGAAATGTTCGCCAAGAAACATTACAGCATGTTCAACAGAATTTCACCAGGCGGCTTCATTTATGTATTGAGAGACATGGAAGGACATTTGAAAGTTTTCTTTGATTTATTTCCATTTACTATTTACATTTACTTTCTTTGTACTTACTGTACTACTACTTTTGTTAATTAAATTTGATGTTGTGGTTAATAATTAGTATTTATTTAAAATAGTGCAAACTTTTAATACTACTCGTACCTGATTCTTTCCTACATGATTTCGATTTATGTTAAGCTAATTAGGTATGTATTGTTTCATATTAGGTATTCGTAAAATAGTTGGTTTTACAAAATTCTTTAAAAGACAAATTAATTAGTGCTAATTTTTATTAAACCAACACCAGATAACTTGATCAGCAGTGAATCTATTGAAAATGCTATATTACTTTATATTAATTTAATGTTTGCTTTCACCGCTGAGTGAAAATCAACTGTTTCTCGTACTTAATGGGGTTTCTTCTTGTTATAGACCATTTATGGATAATTTGTTGAATATCCGATCTTACAGACGGTTTAAAAGCGCAAATTAGCTACTAAAAATACAAGCATTTTTCATTAATTCAATTCTAAAAAGAAATAATTAGCAAATGATCCATCCTAGGTGCATCAAATGAGATATCAATAGAAAGCGTAGTAAAAGGGCTTTTCAATGAGCTAAAAATATACAGGGTGTTCCATTTAAAAATTACGAGATTTCTTCGATTTTGCGAAATTGTGAACACCCTGTATAACGCGAGCAGTTGCAGAATTTATTTCACGTAGCAACGAAAGTGCATACTAGTAGAAAATATTCTATTCTATTGGTTTCGGATCTTTTGATTTTCCTTATGCAGAATAGCCTACTGAAATGTATCAATTTATCAAGTAAAATAATTATTTACACAGAAACTATCAACTTTAGACCCATACAACATTATATCGATGTAACCAGCTTTCAAGCACGGATCTTTTTATCTATTAATATACAGGGTGTTCCATTTAAAAAAATGCAACTTTAGTCTGGCATTTCCATCTGGAACACCCTGTATAAAACAAAATATTTTTAGAACGTGCGCTTGATGGTACGGGAGGATATCCGATGACTAAATATTTGACTAACTTTCAAATACGCGTGTAATCTTCCGTCCCCGCTTCGTTGCCGGACCCTGTATAATAGTTAAGTATATAGTAGTAATTTTAAATAACATCATAAACCACCCCCATATAATTTTGTGTCATTTATAAGATCGATGTAGGCCTGTAACTTTTGCAGTTTGATAATGACATTGTATGTCGAAACCGCGGTCACTATTACATGTGAATAAAGTGGTATAACAAAGTTATTGTTTTAGTTGATTTTATTATTATCTATTTATCTTATACGTACATAAACGTGCTTGTATTTCCTCTTAGGTCTCATCTGTGTACATTTAGAAGAAGTATGACCAATGAATTCAATTGCTAAATAACACAATCTTGTACTATTCTTGTGCAATCTCCCATCTCTTGCTTGATTTCGCACCATAGTTTATTTATATTTATCGTTTCTTGTACTGCACCTAGTTTTATTTATTATTTTATGTACATTAGATATAGATTTAAAATAAAAAACTCTAATTCGTAAAGAATTCCAAATCCAGTTTACCGATATAAGTAAATTATAGCTAGTTCCTATTATCTTATTAAATATTCCTTCAGAAATATTTCTATTTGAAGTCGACGCAAATTAACTACCAACGCCTGTTAACGTCACGAAAGCCTTTTAAAATTTAAAACAAATGATTTTCCAATTTTTCTTTTTAATGAATCGCTAGTTTATCCCTAATTCTAAGACGTTACTTTAGCTGTAACAAATAGGTGTATTATTCGCTTCTTGTTCTTGAAGTATATAAATTTAAACGAGCACTTCATTACACCAGTACCGCAATCACTACGCTATGCTTCTAATCGTCGCCCCTCTAAGTAGACGACAAGTGGAAGACAAAACAAGTGAAAACTGCTCTGAAGCTCCAATTCGCCTCGCATAATTGCCTCCTGGTGTTGAACGAGATAAATTATTACTCCAAGAGTTTGGGTTTTTATTGTAGTTGTATGTAGCTATGTCAATGTGATTTTTACACATATACCTACATCATTTCCTGTACTTAGATACATCTTGTTGAAAATTAAGGGATTATTATTATTACATATTATTCAACAATAGTCGTTACATTCATTGCCTTAATAATACGATTAACCATATATAGCTATCCATTAACACGGTTTTATAGCAGGAAGTTCATACATCGATTACGAATGGGACACTAAAAAAGCAAGTGGACATTATTTACAAGTATTTAACTAAAGCTTTTGACACTATCAACCATGCCAAGCTTGAAGCTGTAGCTCCCCCTTCACTACTAAGACAGGTGGAATTATATCTGACCAGCAGTAATGGCTACACATTTTCCCTTGATCTTATTTTTTTTACCGCTTGAACCTTTGCTTAATATTTATATAAATGGTTTGCTCGAAAGTCTTGAGTGTCAGTGTCTAGATATGCTGACGACTTCAAAATTTATAGTACTATTAATACATAAGCTTTGTATTCAGATCTTACTAAAATTAGTAAAGAGGTCAATTAAATAAAGTCCGCTTAAATGTAAATAAATATACGGTTCTGTTTTACACGCGTTGTGTTTGCGTAACTACATTAAATCGCTCTGTGGAACTCAGCAAATTCTTAGAATGACACAAGTACATACTTGCTATGGGAGTACTTTCTGATTGCACATTAACGTTGGCTGATCATACACGCTCTTCTGCATTAAAAGCAGTGATCCAAGACTTGATCCAAAATGATCATCGGAATCGCATATATCGAATTTCGACATTGTTAGTTTATAAAATAAAATTAAAAGAAATCCCTTACCACAATAGAATTTAATGATTCTAAATACGTATTTCTACAAACACGTTGTCATCTTCAGTAGAAAAAACAGTGTAACACTTGAACGCACAAAAATACTCACAGAAGGATTGTTTTGAACGTCTTCTAGTTTAACATTAAAATCTTCAATCTTAAATGCTACAAAAATTACCTACATTTCGGTAAACCCCACCTATTCATGCAAGAGCATTAACCCATTATTTGTAAATTCTATAGAAAAACCGTTTAGAAATATTATAAAAGCCGTAATTTAACATACATTAAGGATCCAATTATGAAACTAATTCTTAAATTATGTTGAAATATAAATTTGGAAATTAATGTTGAGTCAGAATATCTTAATGGCTTGCTTTAATAACATCTAACTGTCAATTAACTCAAATAAAGAAGAACCTGGTATAGGTCCCAAATCTGCGTTAATTACGTTATTCCTATTTTTAAACATAAACATGCTCCCAAAACTATCTAATTCGCGGGGGCGTGTGACGTTTTTTATTAATCTCAGACAGTCAGATGTTACGTTGTGATCTGATTCAAGAATATATCGGGCAACACTTGATTTTTCCGGTCTATTGAATCTAATATGCCAAACATGTTCTTTATAACGAGTTAGAATCGAACGTTTTGTTTGGCCGACATATTTTTTAACACAATCCTTACAATTTATTTCATAGATTCCAGATTTGTTGTTTACCTCAACTTTGTCTTTCGCGTTGCCTAAGAGAGATTTTAGGGAGTCATTCGACCGAAATGCTACTTGAACATTATACTGTTTAAAGGTTTTACTTAAATTTTTCGTAGTTTCGTGAAACGGTCATCTAATAACTTTTTTGCTCGAATCAATTTGAGGTAGCAAACATATGGAATCCTTAATTGTTTTTCTTACTTTATGTTTTCTAACTAGCTTGTTTATTATTTCTGAATCGAAACCGTTGTAACTCGCGATTTTCATAATTAAAGTTAATTCCTTTTCATATCTATCCTTTGTCAATGGCATGCTTAACAAACGATTGATAAGAAAATTGAAAGAGGCACTCTTGTGCTGAAAAGTATGGTTTGAATCTGCGGTTATAAATCTGTTGACGTTGGTTTCTTTTCGGTAAATATCAAATTCTAAGTTTTTGTCATTCCTAATTACTAAGGCATCTAAAAATGGCAAACCTACGTTGTTTCCCTTTTCAACCGTGAATTTAATACTAGGAAATTTTGAATTTAATTCTGTTTCAAAATAATCTAAGTCGCACTTATTGGTATCAAAAATTGCAAACACATCGTCTACACACCTGACCCATACGTTTGGAAAATATTTGGCTGACTTTTTAAGCTCAATCTCAAAGTGACTCATAAATAAATTCGCGATGAATGGAGATAAGCAATTACCCATCGCTGTACCCTGTTGCTGTTCAAAGAACTTGCCTTCGAATTGGAAGCAATTTTGGGCCATACAAAGGCTTGTTGTTAGTTACAACAATGTTAGTTAATCGTCTATGTCTTATGGTTACATACATAATCCATAGTTTTAAACAATGTGGTTACATATGACGAGAGTTGGTTCTGTCATTACGATCATGAATTAAAGCCTCATAGTTTACAATGGAATCACACAGGCAGTCCAAGACCACAGAAGGCGAAAACTGTGAAAAGCGCCTGTAAAGTGATGCACTTAATTATTTTTGATAAATGGGGCATGATTTATGATCACATTGTACCTAAAGAACATACAGTAACTGGAGTGTACTATTCTAATGTATTTCGAGGAACACTGAAGGCAAAATTAAAGAAAAAACGGCCGCTTTATCAAGATATCGGCTGAATTCTACATCACGACAATGCTACGGTCCACAGATCAGCAATTTCTCAACTAACACGAAGAATTAAGGTTAGAAATTATGGTTCACCTCCCCACTCTCTTGACCTTGCTCCATGTGACTTCCATTTGTTTCCTGAAGTCAAACAAAATTGAGAGAACGAAAATTTGAGTCGAATTTAGAGCTCAACAACGCGCGGTGTTGGGTATACTAAATAGATTGAATTGACTCGGTTTTTAGTTGATGAAGATCCATAATTAAATAAAACTAATGGTTAAAATATTCACCTTTTAATACGTAATCGAATTGTTTCGCCAATACAGTTGCTTCATCAGGTACCTACAGCTAAAGAGCCCGTTACAAACTAAATTAAAAATATAAAATCAACAAAGTAAGCATTATTTTACAACGTTTTTAAAAAACCTAAGAATTTACTCAAATATTGTAGGTATGTGGATCGCCCTAACTGTTACGCATAAAATTTGTTTTAATAAACTAAATATACATTTCTATTTTCGTCTAAACAGTTTCTAAATGAATAAATTTAACAAAGGCGGGTTATATAAATCTAATTGATCATTAAGTAAACTTTGTGATTGTTTTAATTTATTGATTTCTAAATTTTCCAGTAAATTGAATTTATTGCCTTTATTTTCTAAATCCTTATTGAAAGTGTGGTTTGCTTCTATAGATGATTAGCAAAAGTGGAATCTTATTTTTATTTCTAAACGAAGAACAATGTTCAGCAATGCGTTCTTCATACGATATCCCTGTTTGACCAATATATATCTTACCGCATCCACATATTAACTTATAGACTGCGGATTTTTTATCTTTATCTGTTTTAACCCCATTAGTGGACAAAGTTATTTTTTCTGGAAATTTTATTATTTTGTTCAATATTCATGATGATATGACATTAAAAATGCTATAAATAAGCTGGGTTTCAAAATCCATTTGAGAATTTGCAAAATGTAGGCCGTCCCTTATAGAGGACGCCGTCCCTTATAGAGGTCGCCGTCCTCTCTGACATTAGTTTTTAATATAATTGGATCTCTATTATGTTGGGTCAATGTTAAATTAATTATATGAAACTTGCAAGGTAAGATAAATAACTTATACACTTACAAGAAAATTCTTACTGTTTATTAAGAAATTATCGAAGATTACAGCAAACATATTTTATTTCAAGTGAAAATCTTTGAAACATTGTTTCGGATGCAAGGCAATATTACATTTCTCGCATATAAACTGACTTTTCTTTCCACAATGTTTACATCTTCGGTCGGTATTATTGTATATAATCATGTGTCCAGTATTGTCAAACCTTACATCAGTGAGTGGATTGGAGACACGTCGCTGGTGTGGTTTTGAACCAAAAGATTTCAAGAGTGTCAACGCTATATATCGGCGAAATGCTAATAAAGACCGTGCATTATTTTCATCAAAAGCCATCCATTGACAACTGAAACGTCTAATAAGTACACTACTAATGGCCAGTACCACTTCCTTTGCCGTATTCTAGTTCTATAAACAGCTACCAAACCATCCAACTTATCTACGCCGCCCATTCCTTTATTGTATCCAGCCACGATTTTTGGCTGTGGGAGATTTTTCCTACATTTGGAAACTCTATCCCAACGAGTAACATTTCCAATTGAACTGTCCTCAAAATTTGAAGCTATGGACACCACCTTGTTGTCCTTCCATTGCACTAAAAGTGTAGATTGTTGATTAGCATAAAACTTGTAGCTGCCTCTACTTTCTGTGTTCCAACTTTTTTTACTTGGAACAGAACACTGTTCAAGTCTATTCTCGCGAATAGTTCCTGTAGCGCAATATTTTTATGCAGATAGGTGAGCTAGCAATGGTAAAATCATAAAATAATTGTCAAAATATATTTTTTAGCCTTGATTTTAGGCACCTCAGTTTGCTGAAGTAAAGCCAAAACAATATCACCACCAACTCCAAAACGTTTTTCAAGACTGCTATTCTTTCCTGTGTATATATCGAAACCCACCATATACCCTTCATTAGTACATAAAGCCCAATTTTTAAATCCGAAGCGTATAGATTTCCCACGGATATATTGCTTAGCATAATGTTTCCCGTAATAAGGAACCATACTTTCATCGATTGAAAGATGTTCCTGCAAACCTCCATGTTGTCTGAAATTTTTGGCAAGTTTATCAATGAGTGGCCTGATTTTGTATAACCGGTCTTCCTGCACGAGTGTCGCGTTGTCACTGAAGTGAATATGTTTCAATATTTTTTCGAATCTTTTCAATCGCATGCTATCTTGCACAATTTTCGGTACATCGTCTTCATTAGACCAATAAATTCTTCTGTTCGGATATTTTCCATATCCCGAAAATAAAAGAATTCCCAAAAATACATGTAACTCATCTGTAGACAAGTCTAAACTGGTATTCTTTTGCAATGCATATTTGTTAGATTGCTCTACTATAGTGCTTAACAGCTCCATGTCAAAGAAAAGCTTGAAATAGTCCAATGGAGTTTTGGCATTTCTGCTGTCAGTAGATGGCTGCTCCGGATCACACTCTCTGCGTGTTCCATCCGCTATTACTGTGGGATTCGTTGTCAATTTAGATTTCTCATATGATTGTTCACCTTCATCGTCTGTTTGAAGAATGTTATATTTTCAGTAATAAACTAGTTTGTATATTAGTTTGTCGTTACTTTTCATGCTCCTCCTCAGTTCTGCTAAACTCATTAAATCTTCTGCTTCGTACTCGTCGTCATCGTCATCATGCACCATTTCACAGGGCTGACTAAGAATCCCTCGAGGTAAGTGATTCACATTTCCTAAATGGTCATCATCTGACTCAACACTATCAACATCTGTCTCATTAGAATTGTCGGGAGGGAGAATAAATACATCAGGGGAGTTGATATCATCATCGTCTATAATGTCCATGAGTTGCGCGAGAGTCAACCTGTAAACGTGTAAGACATCAAGTTACAATGAGCGACGTCCCCTATAAGGGACATCACATATTTTCAAGTGTTTTGGAAAACACATACATTCTAACACTGATTTACACAGCCAGGTCTATTTATTACAGTCATTTTTAAGTCATCAATATGAAACAATCAGCACTAGTAGGCCAGTCTTATATAAAATAAGTAAATACTTACCCGTTATTCCGTGTGGAGTAGAGTGCAGGATCCATTTTGAATTTGAAGATACACTGTCACCTTTCTAGCACAAACTGCAAATGAAGTTTGTTGACCTTGGTTGTGATAGTGCTACTACAGTACGCAAGTCCGTATATACCCCCTCCCAATAAAATAAATACAACAAACAACTTAAACGGACGCTGTCCACTAATGGGTTAACTTTATTGTTTTGATAAACCAAAAAAGTTTAAGTATATCAATACGTTAAGCACGTATTACGCATTTGTTACAAATGAAACAGACATGCAATATACACGTCTGTAACTGTACACATAGACATACACCTCGTATTTTACAACATTTACTTTTGCCTAGGATACGTGTTTCTGTCATCTATTTTATCAGACTTCATCAATTAGGCTAGTGAAGTAAAGCTTAAAGGATTGCCTCACAAGGTATAGCAAATTTTGTTCAGGTGGCACCATATAATCTAGTGATATCTGACGGACAAAAGAGACTATGCCGAAAGTTTTTTCTCTTCTGTACCGGCATAGCCGGTCCAGGGAAAATTCACACTTTTCGGCATAGTCTCTTTTGTCCGTCAGATGGCACTAGATTATATGGTGCCACCTGATAGGACAAAATTTGCTATACCTAGTGAGGCAATTCTTTAAGCTTTACTTCACTAGCCTGAAGAAGTCTGATAATAGACGACATATGACAAATACATTGAAATATCTTTATTAGGTTTCCCAGTATATAGCAAGCGCCAATTAAGTTGGCGCGAGAAGGGGGTGCGCAGAAGCCGTTTTCAAAAACGTCCACCCCCACTACTCAAGTAATTGTCAGAATACATTTGTCGTTGACGTTTGACGGAACATAATGTCTTTGCTAGGGGATCATAAAGTGATACACGCTCAGAGGTTAGAATTATCTGACATTTGATGTAAAACCAAATACAAACCTCCCCACTACTTCTAATCCTGCGCGAACTTACCCCTCCTCGCCCCAACTTAATTGGCGTTTGCTATACGTTTGTAATCTAAATTTTGTATTTTGCGTATCCTTTATTACAGGATATAGAAAAAGCTATCTAGCTTTTTTGAAAATTTGTCATATTTTCAATTAGAGTATCTGTGTAGCCGTTATTGATTGCTATTTGTTTGAAACCACTGATCAAGGTGTCGCACATGGGGCAAAGTAAAGCTAGAACACCGCTTACGCAACAACTACTTACACGGCGTCCACGTATAGACTAATTTAAGCATGCTAATATATCTAACGAAAAGATCGACAAATTTATCTCTCTTAGGGAAACGGCATTCACATATGCTTATACTCCAATTTGAAATATATCGAACGAAAGATCGACAAAAATTACGTCTCTTAAGGAAACGGCACTCAACATGTGTTAATACTTCAATTTAAAACGTCGACGACCCTTTTATGGTTCTAAGAATGAAAAGAGACAAGTGAAGGGAATCGGTGCTATATTACCCTTTAACAAGCTTCAACCCTTTAATCGACACATTGTGTAGTGTACTTAAAGCATGGTTGGCAACGTTAGATTTATCCGGTCTATTGTATTTAATAGGTGATATGTGTTCTTTAAATCGGGTTATTATTGGGCATTTTGTTTGGCCTATATATTTCAAATTACAATCATCGCAACTAATTTCGTATATACCTGATTTCGAATTAAAATTAAAAGGAGACTTTTGATAGTGTTTTCGGACCGAAAGGCAACTTGGAGACCTCTATCTTTCACAACTTTATTAATGTTTTTTGTGATGGGGTGGTATGGTAAACACATGTACTTTTTTTCCTGGTTACTTTGAGATATCAAACTTGTGGATTCGCAGATTGTATTTTTTATTTTTGTTTTTCTAATTAATTTATTGATTAGTTCTATGTCAAAGCCATTATATGTCGCGATATTTTTAATGAAATCTAGTACTATTTCATATCTCTCTTTTGTTAACGGAAAATTTAGTAACAGATTGACTAAGAAATTAAAGGAAGCTCTCTTATGTTGATAACTATGATTTGAATCCGCGATGATGAATCTATTAACATTGGTTTCTTTCCGGAAAATGTCGATTTCTATTTTATGTTTATTCCTAATCAGTAAAGTATCTAAAAATGGTATCCTGCCATTGTGTTCCTTTTCCACCGTAAATTTAATCGTCGGAAATTTCAAATTTAATTGATTAACGAACATGTCTAATTCGCATTTCCGTGTATCAAAAATCGCGATAATGTCATCTACGTACCTAATCCAGACTCTCGGGAAATATTTAGCGTTATTTTTAAATTCTACTTCAAATTAACTCATGAATAAATTGGCTATGAAAGGTTGTCGAAATACGTATTTAAGATACGATTAATAATTGTGGTAAGGGGTTATATACCTTTTTCAAGTGACTAAATTGTGTTCTTTTTCATAAATTTCTTTGAATAATGCATAGTTAATTAATTTATGTAAAAAAACTATGGAAACCTGCTAATTTGTGTTGTATGGGATTTATTGACGAATTATGTATAGTTATGTTTGTATGAGATTCTTTATGGTAAATGTCAATCAATTTATTGTTTATTTTTTTAATAGTTAGATCCACAAAGTTAATGCTATTGTTTATTGAATTTACCATGGAATAAGAAGAGTAAACAATAGCATTAATTTTTTGGATCTAACTATTAAAAAAATAATCAATAAACTAAAGTTTTTTTTTTTTTTTTTAAATAGTTAGATCCACAAAGTTAATGAGATTGTTTATTGAATTTACCATGGAACAAGAAGTAAACAATAGCATTAATTTTTTGGATCTAACTATTAAAAAAATAATCAATAAACTAAAGTTTCTCAGATGTTTATGACAGGTGGACAAAACGATGGGATAAGTGTATTGTATAGAATGAAGAGTATGTACATTGAAAGATAACTGTTGAAGTTTTCTAAACAAATATTTAATTTTTGTACTACAGCACCAGGCTCGTTATTTTGATCTTTGGACACCGTTTTATATCTACCAAGAACTCCTTATTGAGCAAGTACACAAGAGATTCATAAAATATTTGTTTTTCAGACAAGACTAAGAATATCCCGTTCGTGGTACAGACTATGATGCTTTGGTTGAGAGACATGATTTTCAAGTACCGTCTTTGGGAAGTGATATATTGAATACTAAATTTAATCAACAATGCTATTGAGTATTCGTTACTACTTTCTCATTTTCATTTTCTTATGTCCTTCTATAGAACCCGGTCAGGAATGTACTTCGCGTCCTGAAAGCAAGAATCATCCTTTATGAAATTTTCCAAAGCACTTACGAAAATTTGAAATTTTTTTATTATTCTAATTTCAAGTATATACAGGGTGTCCTTGAAACAAACAGACGACGTATGAAAAATGGAAAGATGTATTTATATAGAATATGAATCCAATATATTGTGTCATTTCCGAAGCGAACCTTAAAATTAAAAACCCCTTGAAAATTAAATTAGGTGCTGTCTATGTATCGAAGTATGTATTAGAAATATTAGGTATTTCAATAGAGACATAACAATTTTGTATTTAAATACAAACGCACCCTTAATTTTAATTAATTAATTTTGGAATAATCGCTTATTCCAATTTTCGGTCGTAATAGTCGTCCCACCAGACAGGCTGTGCGTGCTATTGTGGATAAATTCGAGTCAAAATATTCACTATTGAATGTTCCCGTGCTAGTGAGACAACGCACCGGTCGAAGTACCTAAAATGTCGCAGCCGTAAGTGCTTCAGTTCAAAACGAACCAAATCAGACGATTTCACGCCGTTCACAGGAATTGGGAATCTCTCAGTCCTCATTGTGGCTAATTTTGCGTAAAGATCTTGGCTTACATCCTTATCAGATCAAATTTGTAATTTTTGTCGCTTATGAGAGAGAATTTTGGGACAATATTTTGGGTATATATTCTCTATAATTTAATCTTTCCATTTTTCATACGTTGTATTTTTATTTCAAGGACACCCGGTATGGAAGCTGTTATTATTTTTTGTTATTTCTTTAATTTGTTTTATAGCTAGTATTAATTTTTGTTTTCTATATTACATTCACTTATTTTAATCATTGGTTACCTAATTTATGTTTGTTACTATGGGAATTCTTTTCATATAAATACAGGGTGGGGCATAGGAATCAAATGTTTTTGAAATGATAATAAAATTATTAGTTTTTACTCTAAAAAAAATTTATTGATAGTACAACATAGCTAATAATAAAGCATTTTGAAATATTCAAGTACGGAAAATTACATCTGGCATATGATGTCCGTTTTCATTGATACACTGTTGCAGCCGTTGACGAAAATTGGCCTCCACTCTTTCCAGCATGTCTCTGTCGATTAGGGAGATTTCATAACGAATCGATTCCTTTAATGCGTCTATCGTACGGGATTTGGCCTCGTAAACACGTGACTTGAGGTACCCCCATAGATAAAAATCATAAATCGATAAGTCGGGAGACCGAGGAGGCCACAAAACGTCACCAAATCTCGAAATTAGACGATTTGGAAACAGGTGACGAAGAACATCCATAGATGCTCTGGCGGTGTGTGCCGTGGCCCCATCTTGCTGTAACCACAAATCTTGAATATCCACACCTCTTCTTAACAATTCAGGTATGAAAAAGTTATTCACCATATGAATGTAACGCGCAGATGTTACTGTAGCGGTGACCCCATTTTCTTCAAAAAAATATGGGCCAATGATGCCAAATTTTGCCACCGCACACCAAACTGTTACCTTAGGACTATGCAATGGCATTTCATGTAACTGTCGTGGATTCTCGTCAGCCCAGTACCGGCAATTTTGTTTATTGACGGCCCCCGTAAGATGGAAATGAGCTTCATCACTCATGAGTAACAACATGTTTTCATTCTCCTGAACAAGTTCAAGCATTTGTGTTAAATATTAGTTACTTTTGTTTACTTTTAATTATGTATTATTAAGTAGGTATTATTAAGAATACAAAGTTGGTAGTACGGAACCAAGAAGAATAAAAACTGAGGAGAAGACAAAAAGAAGAGTTGTTGTTAAGTTGTGTTTGGGTGTGGTTTATAAACATTAAAATGTAAAATAGTTTATATAATAAACAATAAATAAATATACAAAAGTGTATTATTTAAAGTTACAAACATTAACATGGTAGCAGAGCGTAGTTATTAAAAATATATAAAAGTGTTAAAAGTTAAAACAAAAATTTAATATAACAAAAATGGCGACGTATATAAAAATAGATGATGTAACAGTACCGATCTTTGATGGTTCCGATTATACAAAATGGAAGCTACGAATATTAAAATTTTTGCAATTTAAAAAATGTAAAATAGTAACTGAAAGAGAAAGGACTGCAACTGAGAATGCAAATGAATGGGAACAAATGGACATCAAAGCAACGAACTACATATATAGCGCTATCTCAAATAAACAATTAGAATTAATTAGTGAACAGGAAACCGCCTTTGAAATTATTAAAAAATTGGATGAAATTTACAACAAAGAATCGACAGCATTACAAATGATCTGTAGAAGCAATTTAGAAAATATCAAATTAAAGGAAGAAGATGACCCCGAAAATTTTTTTAACAAATTTGAAAAAGCAACAAATGAATTGAAAGCGGCTGGATCAAAAATCAACGAGGATGAAAAGTTAAATTATATGTTGAGAGCACTCCCAAAATCATTTAGCCACCTGGGTGATTTAATTGATGTTTTACCCAAAGAAGAAAGAAATGTAGAATATTTAAAAACGAAAATCAAGTTAAAATTTATGAATGACAAAAGTGACAATGGTGAAGATAAAGAGAAAAATACAAAATCAAATGCATTTGCAGCGGGTTCGACATCACAACGGAATCAAGGTTGTTATGGATGTGGTAAAGTAGGTCACATTCAAAGGAACTGTCAACAAAAATATCAAACAAGTTTTCAAGGGCAACATAATAATTTCAATCGTGGTGGCCGTGGTCATTATCAAAATTTAGGACGTGGAAATTATGGAAACTATCGTGGATATCAAAATGTACGTGGAAATTTTAGTGGTTATCAAAATGCAGGACGTGGAAATTTTAGTGGTTATCAAAATGCAGGACGTGGAAATTATCGTGGTTATCAAAATAGGGGACATGGAAATTACAGTGGGCATCAAAATTCAGAAAGTAGAAATAATAGTGAATGTAATAACTTTTATGTGACAGCAAATACTTCAACAATAAGTGAAACTTGCATCGTCAATCCAAATGAAATAAACTGGTTATTAGACAGTGGTTGTACCGATCATATTATAAACAATGACATTTATTTTGAAAGTTTTGTGACATTAAAAACACCAGTGAATGTAAAAGTGGGAGACGGTCGCATATTGCTAGCGACAAAAATTGGTCAAATAAAAGCTTCATTTCCTGTGTACAATAAACAAGTGGTCATAAATTTGAATAATGTATTTTATGTAAAAGATATGAAAACAAATTTATTAAGTTATTCAAAAATTACAAACAATAATAAAATTATTTCTTATGGAAATATTTCAAAAATTTATAATATGAACAGTGAATTAATAGCCATAGCAATCAAAAAGGAAAATCTGTATGAAATGAAAAGTTTTATTGACAATAATAACAGATCAGCATTTGCAAATACAACATGTAGTGAAAATAAATTAACATTAAAAGAAAAATGGCATCGAATGTTAGGACATGTAAATTTTAATTACTTAAATGTTCTATGTACAAAACAACTAATAGAAGGAATTCCGGAAAAGTTAGAGGGTGATTATTTAAAATGTGCGGTGTGTATTGAAAATAAAATGAAAAATTTACCTTTTGGAAATAACCGTAAGAGAGCAGAGGACATTTTACAAATAATTCACACAGATGTAAATGGCCCACACACAACGAAAGGAAATCAGGGAGAAATGTACTTTCTATCATTTATAGATGATTATAGCAAACTAGCAAAAGTGTACACCATGAAATCAAAAACACAAGTTTACGATTGTCTGGTAGAATACGTAAATCTTGTTCAAAATTTAACTGGTAAAAATATACAAGAATTAAGATGTGATAATGGAACAGAATATATGAACTCAAAAATTTATAACTTTATCCGTGAAAAAGGAATATATCTAAACCCGTGCCCACCATACGTGCATCAGCTAAATGGAACAGCTGAACGTTTTAATCAAACAATTATGAATATAGCTCGGTGCTTACGAGCTGAGGCAAAGGTGGATATTAAATATTGGCCGGAATGTGTTAGAACGGCTGCATATTTACATAACAGAACATTAGCAAACACTACTGAACAGAAAACTCCTTATGAGATATTTTTTAATGAAAAACCTAGTGTAAAAAATTTACGACTGTACGGGAGCAAAGTTTACGTTCGTATACCTGAGGAGAAACGAGCATCAAAATGGGATAAAAAAGCTGAAGCAGGCATATTATTAGGGTATACAGATGTGGGATATCGTATACTTGTAAATGATAAAATAAAGATTGCACGACATGTAGAAATTATTGAAGAAGAAGTTAAATGCATTGAGTTGGTTAACAATGAGCAATATGAAAAGGGTCCAGATGAAGATGATGAAAGTTTAGATGATACTAACGAGGAAGTGGATTTACAAAGGCCTCAACGACAAAGAAAACTTCCTTCAAAACTTGATGATTATATTATATATGTAAATTATTGCAATGCGACAGTACCGCAAACATTTAAGGAGGCGATGAGAAGTATAGATTCCATAAATTGGAAAAATGCAATGGATAACGAAATAAGAAGTATTCAACAAAATTACACATGGGATTTGGTACAACAACCAGAAGATAAAAATATATTAGATGTGAAATGGTTGTACAAACGGAAAAGCAATGACAGTTACAAGGCTCGATTAGTTGTAAGAGGTTTTCAACAGCAAGAATTAATTGAACATACATATTCACCAGTGGCAAAAATGCAAACGTTAAAACTATTATTAGCATATTGTTGTAGGTACAATTTAAACATTGATCAAATGGACGTAGAAACAGCGTTTTTGAACAGCAAGATAGAATCCGAAGTATACGTTAAACAACCTGAAGGATACGAAAAGGGAATTAACCAAGTGTATAAATTAAAAAAGGCTTTGTATGGTCTAAAAGAAAGCCCACGTGCATGGTATGAACATTTTAATAATTATATTACTCAATTAGGATTTAAAAGAAATAATTACGACTACTGTTTATATGTTAAAAATTCAGGTAATGATTCAATATATATTTTATTATTTGTTGATGATTTATTAATATGTAGTAAAAATAAAAGACAAATAGATCAAGTTAAAATTAAATTAGCGAGTAAATTTAACATTAAAGATTTGGGCAAAGTAAAAAGTTATATAGGAATTAACATTGAATATAATGATGTAGAAATGACTTTAGATCAGAAAAGTTACATTGAATCTTTAGCACAAAAATATCAAATAAAAAATTCAAAACTATATGATACGCCTATGGAAATAAATTTAAATTTAATGACAAGTAAAATAGTAGAAGATAATATTAAATTTAGAAATTTAATAGGAGAATTGTTATATATTGCAACAGGCACCAGACCTGATATATCATTTTGTGTAAATTATTTAAGTAGATTCCAATCAAGTTATAATCAGGAGCATTTCAAATATGCATTGAGAATTTTAAAATATTTATATAAAACAAAAGATTATAAATTAACTTATTTGAAAAATGAAAATATTAATATAATGGATTGTTACGTTGATGCTGATTGGGCAGGCGACATAAATGATAGAAGATCAACATCAGGATTTGTAATTAGATTATTTGGGAACTCAGTTTATTGGAGATCACGCAAACAGAACTCTGTAACAAAGTCAAGTACACATGCGGAATATGTAGCATTATCAGAAGCTGTTACAGAAGTAATTTTTATGAAGGGTATCTTAGAATCATTTAATATTAAATTCAACAAGCCTATAAATTTGTTTGAAGACAATTCTGGTGCAGTAGTTATATCTAAATATGGAAATTTATCAAAGAATTCAAAACATATAGAAACTCATTACCATTATGTAAATGAAAATTACTTAAATAAGACTATTGATATTGTTAAAATTGAAAGTCAGGATAACATTGCTGACATATTTACAAAGTCTTTGAGTAAGCAAAAACATTATAAATTTAGATTTTTATTAAAAGTCACTCAAAAGTAAGGAGGCGTGTTAAATATTAGTTACTTTTGTTTACTTTTAATTATGTATTATTAAGTAGGTATTATTAAGAATACAAAGTTGGTAGTACGGAACCAAGAAGAATAAAAACTGAGGAGAAGACAAAAAGAAGAGTTGTTGTTAAGTTGTGTTTGGGTGTGGTTTATAAACATTAAAATGTAAAATAGTTTATATAATAAACAATAAATAAATATACAAAAGTGTATTATTTAAAGTTACAAACATTAACAATTTGTTGTGCGAAACTCAAGCGTTGGGCGTAATCTCTTACATTTAATTGTTGGGCAACCAGTATTTTGTATGGGTGAAAATGTAAGTCACCATGCAAAATCCGCCGTACAGTGCGATTGCTGATTTGAAGTGCAACTGAATGTCGACGTGCAGAGCGGCGTGGACTTCGCAGTAATGCTTGTCTCGCCCTTTCAATATTCTCAGGAGTACGCACAGTACGTTGACGACCGGGCGGCTTTGTTTTCATTATTGAACCTACTGTTCGAAGGTTATTGACCCAGCGTAAGATGGTGTCTCGGGCAGGAACAGAGTCATTTCGATGGATATTAAATCTTCTGCGAAATTCACGCTGTACTGCAGTCACCGACTCGCCACTTCGAACAAAACAATCATACGCGAACACGCGTTGCTCTAGCGTCCACCTCTCCATGATGGCAAGTGGCAACTGAGAAAGTGAAATGCTTTGAGTCGAGGAATGGATTGTAATAAACCGCGCGCCCCTCCCTTTTCTAATGGCCGAGTACTACCCAAACCAAAAACACTTGGTTCCTATGCCCCACCCTGTATATTGTTATATCTTGTTGTTGTTCAATATATATATTGGTATATCCACTGTTAGTGGATGTAATGTAATCGATAGGACAATAACGGTCAATATTAATATTATAATTATTATTAAACAAATCTATAATTACTTTTATAATTGCTTTGTTACAGTTGGTTGCGACAACTGGCAAGAATGGTGGACTTACGATGGAATATCAGGTGAGAAGTTTTAGTTGTTTAAAAATATTCATTAAAAATATCATATAGGATAAAAATAAAGTACAGGTGAGGTCTAAAATAATCATTAAAATTAGCAAACACAGTTCACTAATTGTGCATGAGGATTTACTGCTCACCCTCCGAGTCCGCTATTTTCATTCGATAGTGCGTAAAATAGTATGTCCAAATATGACAAATTAACCAAATAAGCAAATTTACGTTGTTCCTTGGGATACACAATACCCTCTGAGGATGCGTGTAGTTATTTCCGTACATACGTTACAGAAAAAAAAATTTTAACGAAATAAAATTAATAGAAATGTTGCTTAAAAATAAAATAATGTTTAGAAAATATAAATCCAGAAAATCACGATCCTTAGCGTGACCACATTCCTCAAACCGTTGTTCTTGATATTGGATGTAAATTAGGATATTTATTATTGAATTGTTCACAGACTTCGTATTTGTCCTGGCATTATCGCCGTATCCTTTCAACATCAAAATTTCCATTCTTTGCCTTTCGCAATAACGTAAATTTTTATCATAAGTAAAAACACAAGAGCTTTTATTTTATCGGATAAATTTCTCTTTGTAACGAAATTATTTTGCCAATCAGTAATTTGACGAGAAAAACTTACATGAAAAAATCGCGAGACCGAAAAGTCGAGCGATTTTTTCTAAAGTAAGCTTTTTGAGCGAAATTACTGATTGGAAAATATTGAGTTAAAAAGAAATTTATCCGATTGAAAGAAAAGCTCGAGTGTTTTTTGGCAAGATAAATTAACGACATGAATAAAACTTTTTAAATTGTCTCTATATTGACGATTTTGTATTTCTTCTGTATTGCGGTATTGATCTTTTGATATTTGTTGAAATTTCCCCAAACCGACTCATACATTTTACGTTCAACGATACTTAATAGTTATTACCTGTCAGCTGCCAAAATAAATTAAGTGATGCAGGGCTACTAGATATGTAATTCAATTTTGAGGAAGAAGCATAAAAAGCTATGTAGCTTTTTATCGATGTCAAAATGACAAAAATGTCACCATCAAATGATCATTTTTATATAGGAGTTAATTTATCAACACCAAACTACTGCCCATTTACGTAGTATACGCAAGTGAATAAACTTAGTAATGTATGGAGCTACCTTATTGGATATTATGACAGAACTGTCAGAATTGACATATTGCTATGTATTGTGGAGTTGATAAATTATTTAAATTGGCCCACAATACACAATAGCTTGCCCAGTTTCACTCAAATCGGTACAGCCTTCCAGGAGCTCTTGTATCTTCAGGGTTACCCTCAAAGGGTATGTGTTAAATAAAACAAAAGGTATTAGCAACGAAATAAAACTCGCATTAACAATAGAAACAATAGAAAAAAAATTTCGACTTTATAGAGTATAAAGAAGTGCTGAAGCAACAATAATGCAACAGCGTGAGGAAAACTTGTATAAATATTGACTGATATACTAGACAAAAAACCTCACGTGACCACGAGAAAAATTACAACTAATTATAGTTGGAAAAACTTTCAAACTTTAAATTACGTTAACCCAACTTCAAACGTCAAAACAGAAAATTATCTGTCAGCGCGCAACTCCAACAAAATGACAAAAATCATGCGCTCTAATAACATGATCACACTCCCACCAAATTTCCCTGACCTTCAAAACAGCTACAGCTAGCCAAAAGCAAGAACTGGCTAAAAAAAATGTTGAAAATTTTTCTGACTATAAGATATTATAAACTAAAAATTTACTGAATTTACGAGCTAAATCAATATACAGAAAATATAACTAAATTAATATACCTAAGAATATACTTGCAAATATACACGTACATTAATTAATGTAGTCGTCACACTTCACAAAAAAATACTAAAAGAGAGATTTTCAGATAGGTCACACAAAATCAAAAATTACAAGTATCAGAAACTCGTAATTAATCGACAATTACTATTAACACATCAGAATAACTCAACTAAAAACATAAACCGAAATTAACTATAATATACTGAATAAAAAGGTTTTATTCAGAAAAATGTACCACAACCTATCTGTTATACGAATCAAAAATACTTCCGAAATGGCGAGAACCTCAAACATCAGGACCACGCTCGAACATTCTACAGACATGGACCAAAATACACATTATATCAAAATTTAAATAAAATCTAAAATATCTCTAATTATTTTCCTGGAATAAAATGTACATAAATATATAGTCTTTTACTGTTTCTTTAAATTTTTTCTTCGGGGAAAAATTCATGACAATATGTTATTGTAGAACTTATGTCACATCGTCATATTTTTGTTGTTCTTGGTAAAATTATTTTATAAAATTTTTTGCTTTGCCATTAAATATCTCGAAATGTTTCTTCTTTAACGTGCTATAGCGTGTCATAGCGCAAAAATGTCAAGGAGTTAAAAATTTCAGCGCCTTTGAAAGACAAAATCGATCTGTTCAAGCATTTATTAGAACTACACGCTGATAAAAAGTTACAGCGATGTGTATTACTTTAAGACCTCACTGTATACATTTTTTATCATTTTCATATCCAAAACAGTTCAATAAAAATCAAATTCAAGCCAATACCCTTCTTAATTAAGATTTCATAACAATATTTCTCTATAGTATCATCTATAGTAACATATTTGTCAATATCGCGTGCATATTTTTATGAAAACATGTGCATATAAATCCGAGCTTCAGATATTACACTAAAATTCTAGGAAATTATTAAAGAAATAAACACATAGCGTTTGGAAGAATATCGCGTGAATATGACGTGACTAATAAGCTCATTCCCAGATAGAACCGACAAGATAATAAATGTCAGGGTGTAATTTCTTGATTTCCTGGAGTGGCTCCATCGAGGCAAAACATTACTCACACGTTCCCATAAATTGCGGAACATTAATTCATGAAATCGAACATCAGTAATAAGTAAACCGGATACATAAGTTATGTTTCGTACAAGAGGGAATTTTATATTACGATATTTTACAAGATGAGCAATCGGGGGTGAAAAGTGAGGCAATACTTCAAGCTAAGCTAGTCTAAATGTGGCAATTTATATTGCCGAATCTAGGTCTATTTTCTCCCGAGATGCCGCACGATTTTGACAATCGTTTCGCTAATACACTCCCACAATACTATTGACAAAGAGTGGCATGTTTTATTTACCCCTTTTTCTGAACTTCTTGTTATTGGAATCGATATTGAAAATGCATTTCGTATACCACAGACGGAAGCTTAATAAAAATGATCTCATTTGATATTCATAATAGTATAAATATATATTCGTTTAGTCTTAAATTCGAAATAGATTTTATATAAAATATTTTATTAAATATCGAATAGGTCTGTTAAGGTAAGTTTTTAATTTACCTTTAATTAGTTATTAAAGAATTATGTGCAGTTTTTACCTTAGAAGAAAATGTTGGAAGGTACAATGTCCGGCATAAATAAATAAATAAATGAGTAAATTTATAAACATCCACACAATCGTATATTTTAATGAAATTTTTACAAAATATATATTATATTTGTATTAAGAAACGATGAAATTGTCAGCGAGATATAATTATAGCATTTTATATAATTTAATTATTATTGCTTAATTGTTCCCTCGCCATGGCGGAACGAAATAGACCGATTTCAGATATCGAGCAACCACCACCTACAAACGCCCAAATTGAAATCAAGGCGAAGTTTCCTAAAGTGCACAAGGTTGTCTCCAAGGTCGCTGCAATAGAAGGAAATGGGAACACCACCGAGCAGAAACTGACAACCCAAACTGGAAACCACCAAAAAATTACCAGCAGTGTGCGAATTGGATTGAGGAATTTAAAAAAAATATCATTAAAATACGATGCAGTATAAGTAGATTTAAGAGCAAGCTCACAAAAATAGGGCTACACTGAGGATGACAGTTACGGGTCCAGACGATGGAACATCTACTAATCTGCCAAACAGTACTAGCTCCTTCAACCGCTGAGGATCTATGGCAAACAAAGAGGCGGTTATGTGCGCGAGACATTGGCAGTCTGTAACATGATATCACATTATCAAAGACTTTTTACTCTTTGATAATGTGCACATGCACTTACTTTTATTCACATTATACTGTATATATATATATATATATATATATATATATATATATATATATATATATATATATATATATATATATATCACAAAGGATTTCTTATTTTCGTGTCTGTAATTATAATACAAAATAAAAGTTATATTTTTTGGGAGTAGCGGCCGGGTAATTAAAACAATATTTAATTTGACGTTTCGGTACTATATATAGTAGCTTCTCCAAAACTGTAAAAATTTAGTTAAATGTCAAAAATGGAATAAGAGAACGATATTATAATAAAATAATAAAAATAATAGAAGTCAACTTCTAACACTTATAGTTTATAATATGAGGAAGACGAATATTCATTTATTTGAAAGAAGGTCAGTTATTTTCTCTCAATAATTCTCTCAATATGATGTCAACAACCAACTTTATCAATACATATTTTTAAATTTATTATTGTGTAAATCCCCAACGAGGCAGAATGTTACTAAAATACCTATACATAAACACGAAATCCTAGGTACACGTATATTTATTTATGTCATATACTGAAAACCGCTCCGTCTATAGCTTCGATGACTGCAGATGGCACACAAAACACAACGCTAATGGATGTGGTTAACAATCGACTCGACTTGACAACAATCAGTACTAGTGGGGGCGGCTAATGCACGCTTTTGTCGGCGACAACGACGACGCCGTCCTCCTACTGTGACATCTATTTAACCCGATGCCAACACCGTTGGAAAACATTATGAGTGGCTCATTTTAAAGCCGCGCGCGCGCGAGGTCCGTGCCAAAACTTTCCGCCTCTGAATGAACCATTGTTTAAAGTGCTTTCCTATCAATTAATGCATTGAAATCACATTTTAAAAAGAACTGACATGCTGTGCGAGTGAATGACATAATTTAAATGTGTTACATGGATTCGTTCGTTAAATTAGTAGGCTGTAATTAATTATACAGATCTGCATAAAATAGTACATATTATACCTTCGTTCACCGCATTATTTTTTTTTAATTATAGAAAAGGGTCGGAACGCAAAAATTTTGTAATTTAAAGTTACAGCTATTTTCATTTGCAATAAAGAAAAAGATTTGATAGTATCAGAAGGCTGTTAAGACAAAATTAATTCTCAAAAATCGTATAAAACCCATTACTACATTAATATTCGTATCCTAAATACGTATTTCGACAACCAAGTTGTCATCTTCAGTAGATAAACATGGGGCATAGCAAAACTAACATGCACATATGGCGAAACATTTTACTAATTGTCGAAATTCGTAATTAGAATAAGAATATTAATATGGTAAGGGATGCACGAATTGTGTAAACCGATGAAATTGGTGAGATTCACGAGAGCAACTAAGTTGGACTCCAAGGCTCAAATTCTCATGCAAGACCAGTTAATCGACTCATTTAAAATTACGCAAGTGGTTGGGCAGGGTTCTACTTTATTTTATTTGGCCCTTGAATATGTAGTCAGGAAGTTGGAAGTAGGAAGATTGAATCTGCTAACATACAACATAGTTCATATAGCAGCGTATGCCGATGACATCAACATTGTTTCGTCATAAAACGAAATTTCTTATTCACTAGTTCCTTGCTATAAAATGGCCTGTATATATAGTTTTTGTGTGTGTTATATGAGTGTGACATGCTTTTATGTTGACATCTAATCATAAACACTATCACTACTGTCATTTTTGTAAAAAAAATCCCAAGAAACTACGTTATTGTATTCTTGATGTACATAGTTCGGGGTAGACTTTCTGCTTTTATGTTCTTTTGTTGCAATTTTTAGTGTTGATATTCGTTTTATATGTGCTTCTTTGTGAGTTAGAATCAAGTTTAAAAAATTATACAATTAAAATGCCGATTGATGATGTTACTGTGTCTAGGACTCTCGCATTAATCGATAACGGGCGAAGGTAACAATATGTGGCTAGAATTTTAGGAATACTCTACCGTGCAACGATTCTGTGAGACAGGTTTCTACACAAAAGACCTAGGCAAGGCCGTAAACGCTGTACATCTGGTCGTGATGATAGGTTTATTGTCAACACTGTGCTTCGAAATCGTTTTACCACTGCAGTTGAAGTTCGCAATCGCCTTCATGAGGTGAAATTAGTTAATGCTAGTGAGCGTACGATTAGAGGATGACTTAGTGAACAACAACTGAAAGCCAGAAGACCGGCCTGATGTCCACAATTGCTCCAACAGCACCGCGTGACTTGCCTTCGGTATATTCACAATGATTCTGTTTGGAATATTGAAAAATGGAAGTAAGTTTTCTTCACAGATGAATCGAGAATCCGTTTAGGAATACCATATGAAAGAGAGCGATTGTATCGACGTTCCGGAGAACTATTTGCAGTGTGTAACATTGTGCAGACAGTGAGTTTTAGTGGAGGATCGATTATGGTTTGGGGTGGTATTTGTTACGATCTGCGCACAGAGCTAGTTACTCTTGAGGTTGACAGATACTTGGAAGATATCATAGTAGAGCATGTGATACCTTTTGCATCTTATATCGGATATGATTCTATTCTCATGCATGATAATCCTCGTCCGCACGTAGCTAGTTGCGTTACTGAATACCTCAATGACGTTGGGATTGAGACAATGGAATAGCCTGCATGATGTCCAGAACTCGATCCCATCGAACATCTTTGGAATAAATTAAAAAGTAGAGCGAGAGCTTGATTATCTACATCTCAAAGTCTGGCGGAGCTTAAAGATGCGCTAAGAGAAGGGTGGGTCTTCAAACCTCAGATTGAGATTCAAAATACTATCAATGGACTTCCAAGACGTTTAAATGAAATTATTAGCGTAAGAGGAGACAATACATATTATTAAAGCTGATTCTTAGGTATACAGTGAGATATTATTAGTATGCAGTAGGTATACATTCATAAACATTACAAAAAAATAAATGCGTTGTTTCTTCCATATGTGCTTAATTGCCTAGATTTTACTTATTTCCACATTTAATAAAGAAGGCTATTAATCATAATAATTGTAATTTCAAAAGGTAGGTGGTTAATTGTGCCGGCGAGTGTTGTTATATTAGAGATAAGTAAATTTAGTATAAAAGAATTAGAGTTTAGCATTTCAAATTTTACAAATATTCAACGTACATTTTTGAGTGTAAACCATTACATAACGCACTTTTATTCGCATATTCAAAATTGTAATATTTTCCTTAGATTCCAAAAATTTACATTTACTAATTTGTTTATTACCTTTTTTATACATTAGACCGTTTCTTTATTGCATAAGGTAATTAGTGAACGATTTGCATAGACCCTAATTGTTTAATTTAATATACACAATAAGCTCGCAACATCCAAATATGTATGTTCCAATAAAATTTATTATTGATGAATGGTACAGACGGAAATACATTAAGAAGATTTATGACAGCCTATTAATACGTAATTAGGAATTCTATTTCATTATTATATTTATTTCTTAGTAAGATCTTTAAAACTATCGTAAACATTTGCAAATATTGTATACATTGTTTGCAAGTAGATTCAATTTCCAAGAAGTAATAATGTAGGTAAATTCCACAACGATGACGTTAAACATATACGCACATTTTAGTTATGTATTGGTAGGTGTAGTGATATATTTTCTAGCTAATTATAAGACAAGAAGCATTTTGCATACAACAGCCAGAATCTTAACACAACACAACACAGAACAAGACATACAGTCTTAACAAACAGTAAAGAATTTAGTTTAAGTTTTAGTTTAGGTTTAAGTGTTTTTTTGTAAAATAAATAAAATATTCAGAAAACACACTAACTTTTAATATAACTGCCACCAACCAAAATAACTAACCAGCTTATACGGAAGTTACGCCCCGTGGGCAGTGGTCCATCAAAAATTATACAACAATAATCAGTAGGTCAAGAAGGGCGGTAAGAGAAACATATATTACTAGGACAAATACAAACCGGATGAATACAGAGACAGAGGATAATATCCAAGGAAACATTTTTGCTATCTTGGCGTGGATCTTGACAGTCAGGAGAAAAGGACTATAAATGACAGGATGCAGGGAAAGAGCTGGCCTTATCCGGTGGGAAAGTCGAGGAAGAAATGGGAGGATGTATTGAGTGAAGACGCTACGAGTTTAATTGGCATTAGGAACTGGAAGAGGACTGCAAAAGACAAAGAGGAGTCGAGGCAAAAACTGATGGATGCCAGAGCTTGAATTAAGCTACAGCGCCATAGAAGAGAGAGAGAGGGAAAGAGTTTTATACCTTGCTTAAGTTTTCTACTTAGACACAATCCCCAAAGATTTTTTAATTAACCTTATTTACTTTGCTTTAAAAAATGTATAACAAAAAGCAAATTATATAGTATAACAATAGAACAAGACTTATTAATATTTATTTCTAATTTGAAATTATTACACCAATTTGCTATTATATTTAAGTTATTCTGGAGAAAAAAATATTGTTAGTTGTTATTTATTTCGATGTATATCTTCAAGTCATTCGTATATATAAAATTGGATAGGTGAGAGGGGCTAGCATGTCGTTGTTAAAGTTAAACAACACAACAAATCAATAGTGAACGCTAATAGTGGGGTTAATAGTGGGGGTACTGTAGAAAATTAAGAATCCGTTTTCAAATAGTAGAAAATAAGAACCAGAAAAATAAGTTCAACTGTACGGAATGTTAACCGTGAATCAGTTATACAAGTCCTCAAAGAACAGCTTCTTCACCCGTTTCATTTCCAAAAGCCTTTTAGAGCTAGGTACCTCGAAACATATTTTTTAAATTTAGTTGGTGTTTTGTTTGTTTATGTTATGTTGTTGTTATTAAAGCTCATGTCGACCAAATAGCAATTTTTGTTGTGATCTATTGAAGGGAAATAAATTTTCTATGAAGTATGTTAAGATTATTATTTTTTAATCAGCATATCTGGCATGGGAAGAAATTAAAAACATAATTTTCCCACAAACTTTTATGTTCTTGTATCTTGAAAACAAAAGGCGATCGGACATTAGTATAAAAGAAATTTTTCTAATATTTTATGGTCTTCTATCGCGTGGTACTATGCATTGTAGTTTTTACAATGTCACCTTGTATATATTTCACCCCCTTTTTTGTTCACTGTACACAACTAATATTGTGTAAGGGTTTGTTTAATGCTAGGAATTTAGTGTTATCTCACTGGCTATTTGGTGAAGAGCGTATCTTCAAAGGTTGTGCTTTAGCCAAAGACGCTACGTTTAACACCATCTTTATTTCTCAGATTGTACTACTGAAGATGTCATCTTAGTTGCCAAAATGCGTACTTAAAGTTTATTAATTTATATTGTGGTTAGGCATTTTTCTTGTTTCTGTCTGTTTCATATTTAGGTCACAGTTCCCACTAATTCAGATCTCAAGAAATTACTGTGGTGGAACAATTGTCATGTAACGTATGGTAATTACAAAACTAAAAATAAGTGAAACTTTCTAACATCTGCCAATTGATTATTAATTAATAATTTTTTTGATTTACTTATACTTTGTCTGCAGATCTAAATGTTCTAATTAGAGAACGGACGCAATTTCCATAAAACGCAATCGGCAATTGCAATTGTGTATAACGTCGCTCAGTACATCCCGGCGTAATTCAATGAAGTATTTGTTTGACTTACTCGGACATCTGGTCTCGCCGCGATAACAATGGACAAGCCAGCTATTGTATTCCGAGAATATAGTGCTTTTTAAAGTGTTTTCATGAACGTAGATTGAAGCGGTGTTTTTATAATGTATTTTATTTATTAGTTTATATTTCGTAAGATAAATAAAGTGCTGTGAGTAAGTTTCTTGTATTCATAGTTTTAACTGTTAATTATATCGTAATTTTTGTGATAGATCCTGTTTAATATCGTTTGATTGAATCTATTTCTACCAATTATTTCGACGTAAGAGTGTGCATTGAATTTCGTTCAGTTTCAATAACTTACGCACACATTTTTAGTTTTCATTTATTTAGATCTAGAGCATTGTTTAAGTTACTTTTTCACACACTTTGGAAAACACTTTGTAAAATTGCCAAAACTAATCCCTTATTTTGAAAATCGAAATCTCAAATTAAATGACGGATTAACCACATTAGATGTGGCTGTTAATAATTTGAAAAGTATTCCAAGTGACTTCGGATGTGGCCTTCGGCAAAAGTTGAAGCAATTCTTAATAGAAATCCAGATTTAATTACTTTGCAGCAATTATGTATGGAGACAATTCCACAAAATCTAACGGCTAAATATGAAGAAATAAAAGAATATTTCCAGTATGCACCTATAACCAGTTGCGATGTAGAAAGGACGTTTTCTATTTATAAGGATGTACTTAATTCAAAGAGAACAAAATTGACAGAAGAAAACCATGAGAAACTATTGCTAGTCAATATTAATACTCCTTTACTCAACCTGAACGACAAAATGAACAAATAAAAATGTTCTAATTATATAAATAATAAAATTAAAAACTTTAAAAATACAAGTTTTCTACAAATACATACGTATTTCGTAATTTTATAGATCGCCACCCGTTTGTTTTCCAATTATATAAATAATAAAATTAAAAACTTTATAAATACAACTTTTCAACAAATAAATATGTATTTCGTAATTTTATAGTTCACCACCCGTTCGTTTTCCAATTATATAAATCAAATTAAATATTTTAGAAATACAGCCTTTCGCCAGTACTGCACTGGGTGGTAAGCGTGTCCGTTCTCTAGTTATAATATTGTTTTCCAAAATCCTACAATAAGTTGGAATTTATCGCAAATCGATTTGGCGTTGCGATAACCCTGAGTTTCATAAAATTTCACAATTTTTCAGAGAAAAATTCGATTTTTCAAATATAGCTTGAGAACACAGCCTCCGATTTGGACCAATCGATTTGACAGGTCAATTCGCATCCGGAATTATCGGGGCAGCCACCGAGGCGCCTTTAGTTCCCGAGACATGAAACGGACCCAAAATCACGTTAAAAATAGATGTATTTTCGCAAGTGATGCTTTTAGAATTATTTACAAACACCTCGCACTTATAATAATTCATGAACCGTACCAATTCTAAGTTTATTTTCCATAAGATATCGAGTTTAATTTTCTCCTTTGGAAACGTTTGCAATAATGAATTTCTGCAGATGTCAAGAACACATAACAATGACGGTGCGAACAAGTGTACCTCATACAATATGCATAAACACCAGTGTTGTCGGCCAGTAGTCACTCCTCGCTTTCATGCATTTATTCAGATGAAAATACGGTCACAAGAGATCCTGGCCGTCATCTGTTGGAATCTTCTGTCATGGAAATTAGTGGAATATCTGGTTGTAGCACAGACCGTCGGTCCCGTCATTCCTATATTTGCAAATTTCGATAAGCGATTGCAAATCCATAAGGAACGGCGAATATTCCGCCTCGCTCGCTATGGAAATCAGTTCAGATGGAACGGATATAATACTGTTAATGTCAATTTTTTTAAAATGAAATCGGTAACGTTAATAGGTTTCAAGGATCAAAACTAATTAGAATTTATTTCTAACATAGACTACTGGCAAACATAATCAATAAAGCATAACCTAGAAAAACTAAATTAATCTCTCCATATTCACACACATATATTACAGTTTTGGGATCTATACCGAGTGTTAGGTATTTTTCAATACTCAACGTTTCGATGCAATCGTCGACATCTTCGTCTGGAGTGAGTAATAATCGAACTATGACAAGGTGATATCTGTGATTTTTTTGACATATACCGATTGTTCTACTTTACCCATTTGCTATTAATTGAACGTTTCGTTACAGTAAGACATAAAACAAATCTAAAAAGCACGGAATTATTGGCTAAGAGCCAAACTTTCAACTTCAAAATCTTTTACCCAAGTTTAATTCACACAACTTTCTTGGCGCACGGACCAAGTCGTGTTACAGAAGAAGTCAGAAACCATTTTCCCTTAGTAAATACTTTAATTTGTAGTGTTAAGAAAGTATTTTTAAAAGCCCCATTACGAGTTCAGTTTTTCAGATTACAAACAACATCTACCCGGTGTTCCGCTTCCTCCTCAACCAGTAATCACACGATGGCGAACGTGGTTGGAGGCTGTTATTTTTCATACAAATCATTATTAAGGAATAAAGACAATTATTATGGATCTTGATTCTGTGATAGACGCCCAAAAGGTGTATTTGAGTAAAGAAGTACCTCAACAGTTGGCGTTTATTAAAGCGAATTACAGTTTTATTTCCACTTCTATATTGTAGTTGGAAAAACAATTTATGTCGCTAATCGAGGGCGTTGAAATAATAAACAAATTTGAAAAGTCATGCTTTGATGTTAAAGGAGGAGTGGGACAGTCCGTGTATGAAAATTTTTTAAGTGTAATAGTAAAAATGAGGGTTTTAAAAAGCTAAGGGACATTGCAAAAATCTTGTGTGGTGATTCAGTGGAAAATATTGAGTTGCCAATAGATGATATTTCTAATTTGAAATACGCTATAACAACCGTCGACGTAGAACGAACCTTTTCAATATATAAATACATATTTTCAGACAAGCGTCACAATTTTTCTTTTGAAAACTTGTGAAATATGTGATTGTAAATTGTTTTCATAGTTAATTATGTTGTAAAATGTTCTAAATAAACTTCTAGTAAACATAATAGAATATTTTTTTTTTACAGTATTCCATTTTCTAATATTCCTCGTATTTTTTACCTGCATATTTTTCATAAGGAAGTGCATATTTAGGTTAAAACTTCTCCATATTTATGCGCATATTTTCAGCTTTTCTTTTGCATATAATCGGGCCTTTAATTATTATATATGTAATATTTGATATTTATTTCGTTAACACAAATACTATTCAAAAGTATTTTTAATAATTTAAATATTATTAAAAATGGGGTGTGAAGAACACAATACCAGTTATATATTTGTGAACGTATCTCCTCTCCAGAGACGCAGATACGTATTTCACCCTTCTACAGGATCGTCGGTACGCCCCTGCTGGAGAAGAGATACATTCAACCAAACATAACTACCTTGCTATCAAACAGAAATTATTAAGACAGAGCGTGAAAGAATATTCAGCGCTGTCTACATAATAACTGCCGAACTAAGCAACGTGTTTCTATAGACGGTAACAACCATATCTATAAAAACTGTATTATCGTGTCTTCACTACTTGTCGGGCGAACCGAATGGGTATATAACAAAATAATTTGAAACATACATGAGTGGGTAAAACCACACCAATTTGTATAATACAAAAGTATTTTTAATAATATAAAATATTATTAAAAATGGGGTGTGAAGAACACAATACCAGTTATATATTTGTGAATGTATCTCCTCTCCAGAGACGCAGATACGTATTCACCTTTCTACAGGATCATTGATACGCCCCTGCTGGAGAAGAGATACATTCAACCAAACATAACTACCTTGCTATCAAATAGAAATGATTAAGACAGAGCGTCTGTTTGATAGCAAGGTAGTTATGTTTGGTTGAATGTATCTCTTCTCCAGCAGGGGCGTACCGACGATCCTGTAGAAAGGTGAAATACGTATCTGCGTCTCTGGAGAGGAGATATATTCACAAATATATAACTGGTATTGTGTTCTTCACACCCCATTTTTAATAATATTTTATATTATTAAAAATACTTTTGTATTATACAAATTGGTGTGGTTTTACCCACTCATGTATGTTTCAAATTATTTTGTTATATACGCATTCGGTTCGCCCGACAAGTAGTGAAGACACGATAATACAGTTTTTATATAGACGGTATAGAAACACGTTGCTTAGTTCGGCAGTTATTATGTAGACAGCGCTGAATAGTCTTTCACGCTCTGTCTTAATAATTTGTGTTTGATAGCAAGGTAGTTATGTTTGGTTGAATGTATCTCTTCTCCAGCAGGGGCGTACCGACGATCCTGTAGAAAGGTGAAATACGTATCTGCGTCTCTGGAGAGGAGATACATTCACAAATATAACTGGTATTGTGTTCTTCACACCCCATTTTTAATAATATTTTATATTATTAAAAATACTTTTGTATTATACAAATTGGTGTGGTTTTACCCACTCATGTATGTTTCAAATTATTTTGTTATATACGCATTCGGTTCGCCCGACAAGTAGTGAAGACACGATAATACAGTTTTTATAGATATGGTTGTTACCGTCTATAGAAACACGTTGCTTAGTTCGGCAGTTATTATGTAGACAGCGCTGAATATTCTTTCACGCTCTGTCTTAATAATTTTTGTTTGATAGCAAGGTAGTTATGTTTGGTTGAATGTATCTCTTCTCCAGCAGGGGCGTACCGACGATCCTGTAGAAAGGTGAAATACGTATCTGCGTCTCTGGAGAGGAGATACATTCACAAATATATAACTGGTATTGTGTTCTTCACACCCCATTTTTAATAATATTTTATATTATTAAAAATACTTTTGTATTATACAAATTGGTGTGGTTTTACCCACTCATGTATGTTTCAAATTATTTTGTTATATACAAATACTATTTATATTGAGTTCTTTTGGATACAATTATAGGATTTAGAACATTATGCCAAGTTAAATATTGAAACACAAATTGAAATTTCTATTTAATAAACAATTAAAAAAAAGCTATCTGAAGTATGTTTAGATTCTGTCTATATACTTATTATTCGAAGACAGTATTAATATTTTTTATTTCACAATAAGGTAATTATTTGCATAAAATTTATAAGACCTAATTGACCTCAGAATCACTTTACTGACTAAAATGTCAATTTTATTATAATAAATGAATAAATACTGATTGTACGTTAACTTCAAGTCTTCTTTTCCCTATATTTTTCTTGAATCCCATAAATTTTCTTGTCTGGCTATCCTCCACAGGATAGAACTGGATATACTAGCCAATACTTGTTCGAAAATCATTTTCGTGGGACAACTAGTGACAGATCTTAAAATGGACGTCTATTCTGATTCTGATAGTAGATACGGCAGTTTCTTCGGATCCAATATATAGTCGGCTCCTTTTTAAAGTTTAATTATGATTAATCCATTACGAGTATCTTCTAATATGTTTTATTTATTTATTTACGTTATATTGCGTATTTTTAACACTCTTGTAATTAACACTCTGACATTTTTAGAGAAAATTTATAATAATAATAATATCCCAAAGCAATTTTGAATCTCTGTCTTCTAAATTTTTGAATATAAGTAAGCCTTAACTAATATAAATACTTGTACTGACTTTGCAATGATGTCCATATTAATTTTTTTTATAATTTATCTTGTTATGTGATATATTTATTGTTAAGATTAGACTTTAATGTCTAATAGATACTCTGCCATAATTTTCTTTACCTTTTGTTAATACAGAATATTTTAAAATTAATGATTCAAACAAACTCATGGTGTCTTTCAACTTGACTGACGTATAGAAAATACAAATACTTGTTACGAATGTATCATTCACTCTAACGTAGGTACATTATTCAGAAAAATATGAAAAGAAAATGTTACCTAAATATAATCAACTAATAATCTAAACATGCCTGAAGATAAGAATATAAATTTGAATATATGGAACTTTACCATATAAGAATCATTATAATATATATACATACAGGTTGATCCATAACTTATACGATAAACGTCAATGGGTGGTCAGGAATGCTATTTTGAACAAATAAGTTCATATGTATAGCAAACTCCAATTAAGTTGGCGCGAGGAGGGATAAGTTCGCGCAGGATTAGAAGTAGTGGGGAGATTTGTATTTGGTTTTACATCAAATGTCAGATAATTCTAACTTCTGAGCGTATATCACTTTATGATCCCCTAGCAAATACATTATGTTCCGTCAAACGTCAATGACAAATGTACTCTGACAATTACTTGAGTAGTGGGGGTGGACGTTTTTAAAAACGTTTTCTGCGCACCTCCTCCTCGCGCCAACAAATCTTTAATAGTTTCCGATATACCGGGTTTCGAAATATTATCCGTGCGGAAATTCACAATACTACAAATAGAGTGCAAATGTTTTTATTAATTAAAGTGGCCAAAAACATTAAATTAATTAATATCTAATTTAAGGAGTTCCCAAAATGTGCTCCATGAGCTTGAATATATGCAATACAACGTTGCACTAAAGAATTGTATATATGATTATATTACATTTCGTGAACGCATACTATTGGCACAATTAATAATTCTGTCCAGTAATTGGTCTCGAGTTTGTGTCCACTGGATACACATTTCGTTTTAATTCTCACCCAGAAATAAAAGTCTAATGGGTTTAGGTCTGGCGAGCGTGGTGGCCATTGCACAGGACCACGTTGTCCAATCCATCTTTCTGGTTAATTTCTATTCAACCATATTGTTAAAAAATGTCATTGATTTCTTCGCTGTCGAATAGCATGTAGATTTTCTAATGACCATAAATGTTTATTAAGTGTGTTGTTAATTCCATCGCGCGTAAACGTTGCTCCATCCGTTCACAATACATTAGATAGAAATGTTGGATGTTCTGTTGTACGATCTAATCGCAATTGATACAACTGCAGTCTATTGCCATAATCTCTATTCAGTAAAGCTTCAACTGTTTGAAAATGATAGAGATAAAGCACTTCGCGGTGACTAGAATTTATCTGTCGTGCTATTTGTCGAGTACTTATGAGAGGGTTATCAATTACAGGATCGACAATTGCTTCTTCCGCTTCTATGTTATGCAACACATGCGGACTTTCCGCATGTATTGGCAATACATTACTAGTTTCTTGGGTTCTTTGCAACGTTCTTGAAAATACTTCTCGTCCCGGTTGTCTCCTATTTGAAAATCGTCGTTGGTATTCTCGCGCAGCATTACGAGCTTTGCCATCATAAAATTTCTAAACAAAAATTATATCCGCATTTTCAAGTGAACTAAAAGATGCCATGTTTAGAGGTTTTTTAAACATTTGCAGGAAAAATAGAGTAAATGCAATGACAATTTGACAATTCTATTACATTCAATTGTTTGCTATGACACCAAGTATGGTGCCTACCTCTTTTGATACTGCACTGCGTGCATTCCAACTCGTGGAGTGCATTTTATGCAATTAAATATGTAGTATTTTGAGTTTGCGTACGGATAATTTAGAAAGCCAATATATTGCTAACTATTAAAGATTTGTCACATGTACATAGGAACTTCCTTATTCAAAATAATATTCCTGATCACCCATTTACTTTTGTCGTATAAGTTGTGAATCACCCTGTATATATATATATATATATATATATATATATATATATATATATATTAGTAAAAACAACTTTAACTATATACCCCTAAATACGGTCCTGACCACTTTGCTAATTTCACAGAACAGAAATTAAACCCTCCTAAACTAAAGACTTAGTCACTTACAATATCCGCACAAGTACGGTCGTTCCTTAAGAAAATAGGGTCTCGGATGTCCATAAAAACACATGTTTTGCACATAATGCGTACCCTTGAAAACCAAACAAATAATAACGGTGAGTTTATTTGTCATTTCTTTGTTCTCTTTACTGTGTTTGTAGTGTAATTCAAATTTCCAATTTATTCATACAGATGTTAATCACTTTAATGTTCCCCTACCTATTCATTTAAGCTATTTTTAATTTAATTTTAATTTAATTTTCAACGTTAAACGTTAACTTAATTTGTAATTCATTTTTTAATCTAATTTTAAATTTAAAATTGTTAATTTAATTGTTATGTCTATCACACGAAACCAACACATTTCTCATGTTTTCATTGTAATATTTCTTGTTTCCAGTTACTTGAAAAAGACTGAATTAATAAAAGTCGAAACGTCGTAAAAACATCAAAATTCAATAAAAGGTCGCTAAAACCAATAAAAAATCTATTATTTTTAATATATATATATATATATTTAGTATTTAGTAAATCCTATAATTGTATCCAAAAGAACTCAATATAAATAGTATTTGTGTTAACGAAATAAATATCAAATATTACATATGTAATTATTAAAGGCCCGATTATATGCAAAAAAAAGCTGAAAATATGCGCATAAATATGCAGAAGTTTTAACCTAAATATGCACTTCCTTATAAAAAATATGCAGGTAAAAAAATACGAGGAATATTAGAAAATGGAATACTGAAGAAAAAAAAAATTCTATTATGTTTACTACAAGTTTATTTAGAACATTTTACAACATAATTAACTATGAAAACAATTTACAATCACATATTTCTCAAAGTTTTCAAAAGAAAAATTGTGACGCTTGTCTGAAAACATGTATTTATATATTGAAAAGGTTCGTTCTGCATCGACGCTTGTTATAGGAGCATATTTCAAATTAGAAATATCATCTATTGTCAACTCAATATTTTCTACTGAATCACCACACAGAATTTTAGCAATGTCCCTTAGCTTTTTAAAACCCTCATTTTTCCTATTACACTTAAAAAATTTTCATACACGGACTGTCCCACTCCTCCTTTAACATCAAAGCATGACTTTTCAAATTTGTTTATTATTTCAACGCCCTCGAATAGCGACATAAATTGTTTTTCCAACTACAATATAATTGGAATAAGTCGGTGATTAAAGGTCTGGTTTATTACTTCAAAGTATATATATTTAAAACAACCCTACATGTTTCGGCAATAATGCCTTTGTCAAGGATATAAAAAATATAAATATATTTATATTTTTATGCCTTTGTCAAGGATATAAAAAATATAAATATATTTATATTTTTTATATCCTTGACAAAGGCATCATTGCCGAAACATGTAGGGTTGTTTTAAATATATATACTTTGAAGTAGTAAACCAGACCTTTAATCGCCGACTTATTAATACCATATCATACCAAAGTCACGAAAATATTATATATATATATATATATATATATATATATATATATATATATATATTAAGCTGGTTCAGTCTTCTGCTTATTATTATGTGTTTATAAACAATTTTTTGTTAATATTTCTAATTTAAAATTATATTTAAATTTCATATTACTAAAAATATGTTGATCGCGCCATCTATGTTAGAATAACATAAACAGGGCAATCTATTTAATGCCAATTGGCAATATGCAATTTTTTTAAATGTCACTTAATTAATTAACAAGTTTTTAAATTATTATAAGATATTAAAAAAACCTTCGTATTATTCCTTATCCATTTTAAAATAAAGGTTCAATCTGATTACTAATTAGATTCGCCTTTTCCTTTCTAATGGATATATTTTCCTAAGTAGTTAAGGCGTTGAAAAACAACAGAAGTTGGTTGTTAACGAAAAACGAGAATAAAATTATAAATAAACGTAGCCACATTGAATTAATTTTGATAATGCGTTTTTGAAGAATTTTAAGGCGTTTTCTATGTTTTAAAACGCATTCTGAAGCTGAAAAATAAAGAATATTTCCTTTTAAAAATATATACTACATTGGAGCTTCAAATTACCTTGAATTTCTAAGTGCTTATGCAACGAATGATATCCTCAACAGAGAAGTATCGAGCCTTATCCTGATATAGCATCTCTTCTAATCTTATTATTTAATTCCATTATTTATAAGCCATCCAATTAGCCGTGCTGTTTAACCTATTTCCTGTCATTGAATCGGAAGATTGGATCCTGTGACCTGTCCGAGTACTTTCCCGAAGGTCCATATTGCTAAGCTGAGATATCTACTGTTACGAACATATATATGTGCACATATACAAGGTAGAATTTACCCTTTTAATAGAGATTTTGCTATGAATTATTATTGTTATTAACCATAAATCGATCAGCTTTCACTGTCTTTTTAACACTTATAGGAATATTTATATATAGTATTACCGAGATAGATTTCTACATAGACTTATTGATTGATAATAAAGTCAAGACCAACCTTTTATAACCCTGAGAATCCGAAATTATTAATATAGAGACCAAATACCATTTTGAGGTTAAATCGCATCGATTGTATTGATTTCCTTAATAAATTCTTTCTTTTCACCTAAAGGGCATAATTTAAATTAACAAATTGTTTATTACATACACTTATGAAATTTACTTACCTTTGTTCGAGTATTTTACTTTAATAACAAACTGAATTAGCTTATTATTCATAATCTATTAGTTGTTTGTTTAGAAGTTGAGGGCTCTCGCAATCAAGTATATTATAGTGGGGAGAAATTCAAATTGTTATATTTAATTTGTATTATTTAGTTTTTTTTTATGTGTATTAAATTGAATTTATTTGTTTAATATGGTGTTTTTCTTTTATTACATCTTAGAGTATTATATTATTGAAAGGATTTAATTTATTCTGATCTAGGATCATATAGATTATCACAATATATATCGAAGATAAGTAATTAAAATTACTTCATTAATTAAAGAATTAATGATAATCGCATAATAAGTGAAAAAGAGTTGCAGAAAAGACTAGCATGGGAAGCGGTCATCGCTTGAGAGTTCCTACAATACTAACTATTAAAGATTTGTCACATGTACATAGGAACTTACTTATTCAAAATAACATCCTGATCACCCATTTACTTTTGTCGTATAAGTTATGAATCACCCTGTATATATATATATCGAAGATAAGTAATTAAAAAATTAATGAGAATCGCACAATAAGTGAAAAAAAGAGTTGCAGAAAAGAGTAGCATGGGAAGCGGCCATCGCTTGAGAGTTCCTACATTAAATATTTATTTTAGAGAACAATTACGTAATTACAGTTATTTCTTCGACTTATACTTTAAAGTATTAAATTCTGTATTTCAACTCACCAAAACAATAAACGATTAGAAACAAACTTTCATTTCAACATCATTCAAGTACGTTCATCTAAAATTCTAAGTGCAACGAATATAGGTCAACGTAAACCTCTCAAGAAACGTGTAGCCAAAATTTCAACTCCAACGATAGAAGGTTTAAATTTATCGAGCATAAATGCATAACCCCCGCAAAACTTCATAAATCAAATATATTCATCGGATACGCGCAGTTTCGCTCCGCTGCATCGTTGTATCGTGTTGCGTATTTGGAGTTTTCGGGGCGCCAAGTTCTGCTTCCAAACGGGCGCAATCACACACATATACTACACACGAACACGTATACGTGCGTGATTCTCGCTGAACACACATACACACCCACTAACACACACACACACACATACAGTCGTGCACAAGTGGATTTCCACGTGTTTGCGTATCAAATGCGTTCGTTATTCGAGAGCCCATCTATAGTCAAGAGTTTTATTCGAATATTATTCAAGGGTATGTTGAAGTCGTCGTCTTTCGTCAAATTATAAAGTCTCCAGTCTTTGGTTTACTTGATTCTTTCTATTCAAATTAATTCCCTTTTCTCTTTTGGATAAATTTTCGATAAATAACATTAAGTTTATTGAATTCGTTTGTTTTCTGACAATCTTTAAAATTTATTTTAGGAAATAAACCTGCAAATTTATTATGATATAATAGTCCTCATTCTACCGGGTGCGGCAATAATGTGTCGGCAGAGCTTAGCATGAAAACTAATAAAGTTGTAGCAACGAAATTTTACGTACACATGTAGTATGCTACAGTGCATTTTCTATTTTTATTTATATATTTACAGGTGTTCCAAATTTCCGCAAGCACTTTCAATTTTTTTTTTTTAAATAGATTGCTATACGTTCTTGTTATTACGATGATAGCCACCCAAATTATCTTTACAATGATATATGACAATGTGCACTTACAACTGTTAGTTTTGGTTTAATTGCAAATTTTGTTAAAATCTTGACAGTTGCAGCGTCTAATATTTTAAGTCTTAGCCTGAAATTGGGTGCAGTGCCTCACGTAACTCTTTTGTTACCAATTTAGGGACTAACGTTATATGTTTTGAGGGTGAACAACGTGACAACATATACAAAGTGTTAAATATGTCGTGCCAAAGTTATCGAAGTTTAAAGCCTATTTTCTCTACAAAATAATACAAATCTGTATAAAAACAAATTTGTATCTGTATATGCATGGACACACAGTACGTACTCGTATTTACCAGCTTTTGCTTCAACTACCAGACGCATGCGTTTCTGTGTAACCACTTTGTCAATGATAGGTTTACGAAGACAAAAGACTGTAGGTACACTTGCGGTCATGTAGCAAGTTTTGTCCTATCCGAAGACATCAGATAACCTCATGCCATCTGACGGACAAAACCGACCCCGCCGGTGCAAAGTGTTTCTTTTCTGTTTTTATACAGATTTGTATTATTTTGTACAAAGCTTGATGTGAATTGTCGCATCGACATGCGATTTGTTTTTGCTATTTTCTCTCTTTTTTTAAATTGAACCTATAAATTTTTTATTAGTCAGCAAATTCTTTGTAAAATTGCCGTTAAAATGGTACCAATATCATAGTGCTTATTTCTAGGATTTTCGAAGTTATAACACTTTAATGGGATATACTTATGTTTATAATATTCAATATGCGGTTCTGCATCTTATAGTTGGTTGGCCATGAAATGATATTAAGCAAAAATTTCTGTGTAACCAAACGTCAAATATCTACTTAAAATTTACGTATAAAGTGTTTTTCTGTAGTTCCTCTTTGCTGTAATGGCGTTTAATTGTTATAATTTAAGTTCGGCTAGTTAATTATCAATTTCCGTTTGTTCGATATTAGTTGTTATCTAGTTATCAGTTATATCGTTTTGTTGTCATTATTTTTTATTTACATTCCGTAATAGATAGTTGTGTTTCTTTAGAATGAATTTTTCGAAAGAGGAGCTGAAAGACATGGTATTTGTTCTTGGCGCTAGCAATAGAAATCCACTTTTAGCATCAAGAACATATGCTATGGAGTATCCTCACCGAAGAGCGCCAGATATCAAGACGTTTAAAGATTTGTTGACAAGGTTTCTTCAGACGGGTTCAGTGAATTACGTCAAACATCAAAGAACTAAGACTATGGTTACAGAAGATAATGAAGTGACAGTCGTCCAGTCCGTTGTGGAAAATCCGCGTGTATCTACAAGGATAATTTCGAAAGAACACGGGATAGAAGTCACTGCTGTAGAAGGATTTTAAAAAAACATAAATTTTACCCTTACAAAATTCAAAATCATCAAGGCTTATTCCAAACGGATTTTGAAAGGAGACTTGTTTACTGCGAATGGCTACTTTTCCAATTATGACAAAATCTAACTTTTCTAGATCATGTGCTTTTCACAGATGAAGCAACATTTGCTAATTGTGGAATAACAAACAGAAAAAATTCTCATTATTATGACACTTGAATCCCTTATTTTGTGCAACCCATTTTATACCAACAAAAATGGAGTGTTAACACCTGGGGAGGTATCATAGGAAACACTATTATAGGTCCATTCTTGTTTAATACTACTTTAAATTGTGAAATCTACATAAATTTCCTACAAAATAATTTACCATTGCTGTTAGAAGGCCTACCAGATAACCTCATAAGGAGATTGTGGTAACCACATGATGGTGTACCTGCACATTACGGTGCTTCTGCAAGAGCACATTTAGATAGGATATTCACCAATAGGTGGATTGGGAGAGGAAGCTTTATAAGCTGGCCACCGCGATTACCAGATCTAACCCCTTGTGATTTCTTTCTGTGGGCTACTGTAAAAAGTATAGTTTACGAAACACCTCCTACAACGACAGAGAACATGCAGCAACGAATCAGAAACGCTTTTCTTCAATTAAGTGAAAACAACATGGCTCAAAATGTAAGTCTGTCGATGCAGAGGCGATTAGAGTAGAATGGACACATTTTAAATTAATTTTGTTTTATTATGGAAAAATTACAAAATGTAATTCTAAAACTAATAATAAAGAATTAAAGAACATATGTTTGTAAAAGTTACTTTGTTTGATATCATTTCATGGCCAACCAACTATTAGATGCACCGCATATTGAATATTATAAACATAGGTATATCCCATTAAAGAGTTATTTATAACGTCGAAAATACTAGAAATAAGTACTATGTTATTGGTACCATTTTAACGGAAATTTTACAAGGAATTTTCTGACTAATAAAAAAATTATAGGTTCAATTTAAAACAAAAGAGAAAATAGCCTTTAAACTTCGATAACTTTGGCACGACATATTTAACACCCTGTATATGTTGTCACGTTGTTCACCCTGAAAACATATAACGTGTTAGTCCACAAATTGGTAACAAAAGAGTTACGTGAGGCACTACACCCATTTTCAGGCTAAGACTTAAAATGTTAGACGCTGCAACTGTCAAGATTTAAAAAAAATTTGCAATAAAACCAAAACTAGCAGTTGTGCACATAGTCATATATCATTTCAAAAATAATTTGTGTGGCTATCATCATAATAACAAGAAAGTATAGCAATCTATTTAAATACAAAATTGAAAGTGGTTGCGGAAATTTGGAACGCCCTGTAAATATATAAATAAAAATAGAAGATGCAGTGTTATGTATTATATTAGTAGCGCCTTATACATTGGATGGGATATATAAAGTGTGTATAAATTGTCGCAAAAGCTACACGCAGCGACATTCTTCGTTCGGTTCTGAATAAAAAATCTTAATGTTAAAATGTCGTATCATGCTTCGTTTGTTTTCACGGGGTTCTTGAAGTTCAGACTTTTAGTGCGTAACTAACCTTTGCTCTTCGATATCTGTTAATAGAGATAGATGCAATTTAGTTTAAAAAAAAAATTTTTACTAGTATTATTTCGTAAACGTTTTCTTTTTGATTTAAAAGCTTGTTTTTAACATTTATTCATTAACGTACTTCCACGAAAAGCACATTTGGCAACGTTGTAGAATAATAAGTTTGTATTTCAAAGTGAGTTCAATCAAAATCATTACTGTCAAATATTGACAGTTACGAATTTACGAAGCATGATACGACATTTTAACATTAAGATTTTTTATTCAGAACCGAACGAAGAATGTCGCTACGTGTAGCTTTTGCGACAATTTATACACACCTTGTATATATATAATTCACATCTCAATTCATAAATTCTTGTTTTTCGGCTTTTAAATGAAATATTTACAAATACTATCAAATTAGTATGTAATTGCGAAGTAAATGTGAATGTAAAAATTGCTGTCTACAAATTGCAACGCAAATCATACGAAGTTTTAATTGAAAAATTTTGTCTACGTTGGAGCTTGAACCCAAGTCTACGGTTTGCCGGACCGTTGCTTTACCAAATTAAGCCACGATAGACCTTGGTTCAAGCTAAATAGAAATGATTTATGAAGTAACAGTGTTAATGATTCAGATGTCAGTTATTGAAAGTAGATATCAGTTTTGAAAGCAGATGTCAGTTTTGAAAGCAGATGTCAGTTATTGAAAGCAGATGTCAGTATTTGAAAGTTGAAAGCAGATGTTAGTTTTGAAGGTTTTAAATTGCTAATTATTACTCCATAGCTATATGTATGTTTAGATAATTTTTTAGCCGTTCATTTAATATTTCAATTGATAAATTCTTAGAGTTTTTCGGCTTTTATATGAAATATTTAAAATATTATCAAATTACACAGTTGTGTGGTGACACTGTGTGTTGACAAGATCCAATAAGAACAAAATGCATCCACACATTCCAGGATGAATGTCATTTTTCACGAATTTTTCATTATCCTAACAACCAGGATGGTGGCGTCGCGAGGTGCAGCGTTTCTGCATACTGGTAAAAACTTAGTTTGTTGAAATATAGAAATTAACGCAACACACATTAGGCGACATTTACATGTAAAGTGAGATTGGTTCTCATTTGCATTAAGTTCATTTATTAAAATAAGTATTTTATTGAAAAATCATTCTTCCGTTCAATGATCCTCGTATGTATTGATTTTTGTAGACATACTATTCTTTTACTATCGTAAACAATAATACAAAACCTAATTTTCAACTTAATATTTTTGTTTCGTTTCGACACTAATTCTAATATTTCCAGATTAATTTCATTCGGAGCTGCCAGAATTTCATTTTCCTTTTAATGTGGCTAATAGCGGCCTTAATCTTTGTAAAGATATTTCGACCCAGATTCTTGTATTACCCGTACTAGCAGCCGCCGGTGCAACTTTTAAATATAACACGCTCAGCGTTACTATATTAGTTTCTGCACACAGTTCCTGTGGTCTTTTGCTTTCAATATATTTTTCGTAATTATATTTTAATTCCTACTGGAAGTAACTCTTTCTAACTGAATTAATCGTCGATTTTTATCTTAGGAAATTTATAATATATAGAGTGTTAAAGAAATTACTTGTAACATATAATATTAATTATATTATAAAATTTTATTAATGATCATGATAAACTGAGAGAGCATATCTATATCTATATCTATATCTATATCTATATCTATATCTATATCTATATCTATATCTATATCTATATCTATATCTATATCTATATCTATATCTATATCTATATCTATATCTATATCTATATCTATATCTATATCTATATCTATATCTATATCTATATCTATATCTATATCTATATCTATATCTATATCTATATCTATATCTATATCTATATCTATATCTTTTTTTTTTTTTTTTTTTTTTTTTTTTTTTTTTTTTTGACGGGTGGAAACCTTTTATAGGCTCCGGGTACTTGTTCCCCCTTTCCCCTGAAGTGTGAGACTCCGTATACTCACTAAAACCACCTCTATTTTCACATACCGACCTGGAACCACTATTCGTATAACATCAGGGGGTAGTTTGTCTGTGTTTTAAGCTATTGGACTCTTCTACGTGCCTGTTCTTGTCTTTCTTCTATGTGTTTTGTCTTCATCACGTTTCTAATGTGCATGTGTATTTTCTGCCAGCTGTTTTCATCGTTAAGCATTAAGCTGATAATGTTAGACGGTGTTAGTACGTTTTTTATGTCTGTATTTATGGCGTTTCTTGCCGCTAACCATCTAGGGCACTCAAAGAATGTGTGTTCCGCTGTGTCTGGTCTTTCGCAATACATACAAGTATCCGTCTCGGTTTTCCCGATTCTCAACGTGTAGGATCCAAAAGATCCATGTCCAGTCAAAAATTGTGTGAGGTAAAAATCCGTTTTCCTGTGATGACATATTAACCAGGGTTCTATTTTTGGTATCAGTACCTTTGTCCATTGTGCCTCATTTTCCGTCTGGTCCCACATTTTTTGCCATTTTTGAATAGTCTGCTCGCGTTCGTCACGTTTTACATTGCCTCCGTCCCTGTCGTCTTTATAATAGAGATTCTTTCTTTCTTCGATAAGGAATTCTATGGGCGCTATTCCAGCCACCACTTGGACTGCCCTCGCAGACACTGTACGGTAGGCGCTCGATACTCTCAGGAGTATTCTTCTCTGCGTGCGGGTTAACCTCTTTCTGTGTACCCCTTTCATTGCCGTTTTCCACCATATTGGCGCTCCGTACATCAATACGGATTGTACAACGTTATATAACATTTCTCTTTTTTTTGAGCCTGGTCCTCTAAGATTTGAGGTTATTCTCATAATCTGTGACACTTTTCCTTCGGCTTTTATCGCTGCTTTCTTTATATGTTCGCCAAAATGGCAGCTCTGGCTCATCGTTATGCCTAGATATACGAGGCTTTCTTTTATAGGAATGTTTATGCCATTGCATGAAAATGTTATTTCTTCTTTATTCTTCCTGCCTTTAAGTATCACCGCCTCCGTTTTATGTGGGGCCAGTTCTAAGTCGTTCCGTTTCATCCAGCTGTTTATTTGGTACAGGGCCTCGTTAGCACGAGCCATCAGTTGGGTTTTATCCCTTGCTGTTGTAATTACAGCAGCATCGTCAGCGTAGGCTAGTACGCTTACCCCTTTTGGCATAGTCTCTTCTAGGAGATCATTGTATAAGACATTCCACAAGGTGGGACCCAGGATTGATCCTTGTGGTACTCCCGCCGATATTTCCATGTCTGTGTTCTTATCTATTTCGATTGACCTTTCATCTAAGTAGCTGTCAATGGAATTCATAAGGTATTTTGGGATTCCTATCCTATTCAATTTCTGAAGGATTTTGTCCCACGAGGCACTATTAAATGCGTTCTTGACATCTAGCGTTATAAGCGCTGCCCATTTGTCGGTTTTGTGTTCCTTAACTATATTTATGACTTTCTCTACGGCTTGGATTGTGGATTTCCCTTTTCTGAAACCATATTGTTTCTCCGAGATTGCGTCTTTTTTCTCCAATTCGGTTTCTAATCTTTTTTTCAGTAGACTTTCGTAGAGTTTATTCGCTGAGTTCAGAAAGCATATCGGTCTGAAGCTCATGTCTTCAATTTTTCCCTTGGGTATCAATACCAATCTGGCCTTTTTCCACTCCTTTGGAAAACTCTGTAATTGTAATTTGTTATTCATTAAGCTGAGCATCATAATGAGCGCTATTTCTTCTAGTTGCTTAATTGCTTCCATTGGTACACCATCTGGGCCTGGTGCCTTGCCAGTTTTCATTTTCTGAAGCGCCTCAGAGTATTCTTCAGGTGTGAATAGCTCTACCTGGTCGGTAGTAGCCTCCCTCTGCCAGTTCTTCGTTTTCTTCGGGAACAGTCTCTCCGCTGCTTTGATTTTTTGTTCAGTGGTCAATCCAAAAGGAGGATAACCCACCAGTTTTTTCGTTGCTATCCTATAGCCTTTTCCCCAGATGTCGTTCTCTAGCTCGTTACATAAGTCATCCCAATGTTTATTCTTGGATCTATTTATTAATATCTTTAATTCCTTTTTTGACATCTTGTAATTTAGCTGGTCCAGATTTTGGTCCAATAAGGATTTTCCCCCAGTTCTAGTGGCCGTTCGTCTAAACCTTAGGCACTCTCGCCTTTTTTGCGCTATTTCGTCATTCCACCAGAAAGGTATTCTTGTTTTATATGTTGTTTGCGAGCTCGCCCGGTATGCTTCCTTTACTATTGATTCGAGTTCTTCAGGGTTATCAAGGCCTTCTTCTGTCCTTATGGTGACGATTTCTTTAAATGCAGCCCAGTCGCAGGTTGGTTTGTTTTTCCAGGTTATAGTTCTCCTAGGGATTTTGTTACCTATTTCGAAGGTAATATATTGATGTTCTGTGCCTGTCTCGTCATCAAGTACCTCCCATTTGCTTATCTCTTTGTGGATGTTTCGTGTGCAGCACGTGACGTCAATATAGGACTTTGTCTGTCTCCTAATAAATGTGGGTTTCATGCCATCGTTTAAAATATTCAAATTGAGCGTGGATGACCATTCACTAAAAAATTCTCCCCTCTTGTCTTTAGTTGGGGAACCCCACATTGGTGATTTGGCGTTTATATCACCCATTATAATTTTCTCACCTAACCGCCCTCCAGCATCCTCCATTATGGTGTCTACCATATCCTTAAAATCCTCCAACCTGATGTTCGGAGAAATATAACAGCAGTATATGTGGCATAACTTAATGTCAATCCTTATATATCCAGCCCCACAGAAAACATCCATTACTGGTACATTTTTGTTCAGGAACAACACCGCGACATCCATGTTTTTGTCCTTTATCCACTGTTTGCTTTGAACTAGCTTCTTATTGGGTTCGCCTACCACTACGACGTCTACATTTCTTTTGACTGCTGTTGCATACGCAAGGTCATGTGCTACCCTCATCCGACCCAGATTTGTTTGCATTAGTTTAATGGTCATACTCAAGGATGCCGGTAGCTGTGGAGGCTGTCCTCGTGTTTCCGCTTGTACCCGATTTCAGCGACAGACTTGTTTTCTCGCGGATGATCTTTCTGTACTCAGGGCATTTCGTTTGGTCTGCCCTGTGTCCTTCAATATTGCATGCCACACATTTTGGAACATCTTTACAGTCCTTAGCTTGGTGGTCTGCTTTTAGACATTTTAAGCAGAGATTTGATCTATCTTTTCCTCTACAGTCTTCCCTTCTATGGCCAAACAGGTGGCAGCGAAAACATCTTTGTATGCTTACTCTCTTTCTAGCCCTGCATTTTATCCATCCAATTTTTATTGTACCTCTCCTGAGGATTCTCATAGCTGCCTCCTTTTCTATTGCCAAAGTCGCCGTTTGGTTTCCGTTCCTTGTAGGTCGAATAGATGTTACTCTAATTTGGTGTTCCTCCAGGTTCTCTTCTCTCATAATCTCTTCCTTCAGTCCCCCTTCATCAATGCTAGCGTCAATGTCCGTAACATTAATAGTCACGTCCTGTGATTTAATCGCAACGGCGATATTTTGATTTGTTCTCTGAATCGATTGTTTGAGGGCTTTGCCTTTCCCCCCCATTACCTCCAGGAACAAATCTCCTTTATTGGTTTTCCTAATTGTCCTGATTTGGATATCTTGTTCTCTAGGGTTTACCGAGTTTTTTATAGTCTTTAATAAATTGGCGTAACTCTGCCCCTCTTTAGCCTTTATTATAATCTTTTCTTTATTTACTGGATTTTTTCTTCCTTCTCTTCCATCCTTCTTTTCTTCCTTTTTCCCGTCTAGAATAATTTCTATTTCCGTTTCTCTGAATACATACTCTAGGGCTTTCTGGATATAATCCAGCCTGGTGTGTCCCGCTGTGATCACTTTTAGTCTTTTCTGACCTTGTCTTTGAGTTTCCTCCTTCAGCTGTACCGCTAAGTCGTGAATTATCCGGACATCTTCTACTCCCTTGTCCATTCTCATTGGTAGAACGTATGTTGTCTGAGTGTAGTGGTTCTGATCTGCCTTTCTGCTGCTTACGACTTCTACTTGCAGTTTTATGAACTCCATTTTTCCCTCATCCAGGCCTTCGTTAAATAGAGGATTTATGGACGCTATTCGGTTTCTCATACCTTTTTCCGTTTCCTTGTTCTTATTGGGATCTGGGTCTATGAAGATTGCTAGATTTTCCTCTTCCTTATCTTTGTCGCTTTCCGGTTCTTCATTACCGTAGTCGATTTTTGTCCTTAAATATATTTTCTGCGGCCACTTCTCATCTATGATTTGCACTAACTTCGCATACTGTTTCGGTTCGTTTAGTATTCTTTCGATCTTTTCCCTTGCTTGTTTTCTCTGCATCTCAGCCTCATCCTTGATGTTATTAGGATCAACTTGGATTCCAATCGATATTTGGTTGGTGATCCTTTGAGACTCTTTGTTTTGTTCTAATGCCTGTTTCACTATATCACTTTTGCTCGTTAATGCGTTCTCCAACCATTCTGTCTGTTCCTTGGTATTCATAAGTCCAGCGTAATATTTTAAGTTGTCACAAATCTCGATATACTCCTTTTTTGGCTTATATGCGCCCTTTAGAATTCTTTCTAAGCCTTCAATACGTCTGAAGATCATATTTAATGACCTTTTAAACCTCTCCCCTTCCTTTATTATTAGTTGTTCTGGCGTTTCATCCCCCCTTTTTCGTTTGTACGGCTGTGTAACTTCGCACTCTTTGTCTTTTTTATTTTTGTTGATGTTTTGGTTTCCCTCAGTTTGGGGAGTACAATCCAGCGCTACACTCGCTTCCAGGACCAGACTCCCAAGAGATGCAGACCTGACCCTAGCGATGTTCATTTCAACAGGAAGAAAAGTCTCTAGCGCTTCCGTAGGTCTTTTTTCTGCTACATCCCGTTTTCCTTTTATGTATTCCTCTTCTGCAGCAAGCGTAAAAAAGGTATTCCCCACCCCTTGCCGCTCAGGTGGAGTTCTTGCCAACCTGCCCCTTCTTCCGAAGATTTCATCTTTCACCTGTTCCTGCGTTCCCTCACCCGTTAGATCTGCCCATTTTTCCGTACTGGTCGTTTCCTTTTTTTTTCTTTTTTTTCATGTTTTTCTTTTTTATCTTGTTGTCTTTGTGTTGTTTTTACTTTTTCCATCTAGTTCCCACGAGTTGGGACGTCTTGTGGTCAAATGCGGCAGTGCGCCCTTACCGCACCAGGGCTAACTTCCCCCGGAGGTCGCCAGGTATCCGGGGCATCGCTTGCGACACACTTTGACCTCTGTGCCATGCATCTCCTGAGCACGATGGTGTTACACCTTGAGATTGAGGTTTGTGGAAGAAGATAGATAGCATTGGAAGTATGAAGCCCCCTAGCCCTCGAGTGCTCTAATAGCGTCGGGGGGAGAAGAAACAAGAGTTAGCCAAGAGCGGCTTAACAGTAAAGTTTAAATAAAGGGATATTACCTAAGAAAAGTTGAAGTAAGGTAATAGTCCAGCTAGGGTACCCCGGGGTCGCCGCACCCGCACTCATAAGTTATGAGCCCCTGGGGGGATATCTATATCTATATCTATATCTATATCTATATCTATATCTATATCTATATCTATATCTATATCTATATCTATATCTATATCTATATCTATATCTATATCTATATCTATATCTATATCTATATCTATATCTATATCTATATATCTATATATCTATATATCTATATATATATCTATATCTATATCTATATCTATATCTATATCTATATCTATATCTATATCTATATCTATATCTATATCTATATCTATATCTATATCTATATCTATATCTATATCTATATATATTTTTTTTTTTTTTTTTTTTTTTTTTTTTTTTTTTTTTTTTTTGACGGGTGGAAACCTTTTATAGGCTCCGGGTACTTGTTCCCCCTTTCCCCTGAAGTGTGAGACTGCGTATACTCACTAAAACCACCTCTATTTTCACATACCGACCTGGAACCACTATTCGTATAACATCAGGGGGTAGTTTGTCTGTGTTTTAAGCTATTGGACTCTTCTACGTACCTGTTCTTGTCTTTCTTCTATTTGTTTTGTCTTCATCACGTTTCTAATGTGCATGTGTATTTTCTGCCAGCTGTTTTCATCGTTAAGCATTAAGCTGATAATGTTAGACGGTGTTAGTACGTTCTTTATGTCTGTATTTATGGCGGTTCTTGCCGCTAACCATCTAGGGCACTCAAAGAATGTATGTTCCGCTGTGTCTGGTCTTTCACAATACATACAAGTATCCGTCTCGGTTTTCCCGATTCTCAACGTGTAGGATCCAAAAGATCCATGTCCGGTCAAAAATTGTGTGAGGTAAAAATCCGTTTTCCTGTGATGACATATTAACCAGGGTTCTATTTTTGGTATCAGTACCTTTGTCCATTGTGCCTCATTTTCCGTCTGGTCCCACATTTTTTGCCATTTTTGAATAGTCTGCTCGCGTTCGTCACGTTTTACATTGCCTCCGTCCCTGTCGTCTTTATAATAGAGATTCTTTCTTTCTTCGATAAGGAATTCTATGGGCGCTATTCCAGCCACCACTTGGACTGCCCTCGCAGACACTGTACGGTAGGCGCTCGATACTCTCAGGAGTATTCTTCTCTGCGTGCGGGTTAACCTCTTTCTGTGTACCCCTTTCATTGCCGTTTTCCACCATATTGGCGCTCCGTACATCAATACGGATTGTACAACGTTATATAACATTTCTCTTTTTTTTGAGCCTGGTCCTCTAAGATTTGAGGTTATTCTCATAATCTGTGACACTTTTCCTTCGGCTTTTATCGCTGCTTTCTTTATATGTTCGCCAAAATGGCAGCTCTGGCTCATCGTTATGCCTAGATATACGAGGCTTTCTTTTATAGGAATGGTTATGCCATTGCATGAAAATGTTATTTCTTCTTTATTCTTCCTGCCTTTAAGTATCACCGCCTCCGTTTTATGTGGGGCCAGTTCTAAGTCGTTCCGTTTCATCCAACTGTTTATTTGGTACAGGGCCTCGTTAGCACGAGCCATCAGTTGGGTTTTATCCCTTGCTGTTGTAATTACAGCAGCATCGTCAGCGTAAGCTAGTACGCTTACCCCTTTTGGCATAGTCTCTTCTAGGAGATCATTATATAAGACATTCCACAAGGTGGGACCCAGGATGGATCCTTGTGGTACTCCCGCCGATATTTCCATGTCTGTGTTCTTATCTATTTCGATTGACCTTTCATCTAAGTAGCTGTCAATGGAATTCATAAGGTATTTTGGGATTCCTATCCTATTCAATTTCTGAAGGATTTTGTCCCACGAGGCACTATTAAATGCGTTCTTGACATCTAGCGTTATAAGCGCTGCCCATTTGTCGGTTTTGTGTTCCTTAACTATATTTATGACTTTCTCTACGGCTTGGATTGTGGATTTCCCTTTTCTGAAACCATATTGTTTCTCCGAGATTGCGTCTTTTTTCTCCAATTCGGTTTCTAATCTTTTTTTCAGTAGACTTTCGTAGAGTTTATTCGCTGAGTTCAGAAGGCATATCGGTCTGAAGCTCATGTCTTCAATTTTTCCCTTGGGTAACAATACCAATCTGGCCTTTTTCCACTCCTTTGGAAAACTCTGTAATTGTAATTTGTTATTCATTAAGCTGAGCATCATAGTGAGCGCTATTTCTTCTAGTTGCTTAATTGCTTCCATTGGTACACCATCCGGGCCTGGTGCCTTGCCAGTTTTCATTTTCTGAAGCGCCTCAGAGTATTCTTCAGGTGTGAATAGCTCTACCTGGTCGGTAGTAGCCTCCCTCTGCCAGTTCTTCGTTTTCTTCGGGAACAGTCTCTCCGCTGCTTTGATTTTTTGTTCAGTGGACAATCCAAAAGGAGAATAACCCACCAGTTTTTTCGTTGCTATCCTATAGCCTTTTCCCCAGATGTCGTTCTCTAGCTCGTTACATAAGTCATCCCAATGTTTATTCTTGGATCTATTTATTAATATCTTTAATTCCTTTTTTGACATCTTGTAATTTAGCTGGTCCAGATTTTGGTCCAATAAGGATTTTCCCCCAGTTCTAGTGGCCGTTCGTCTAAACCTTAGGCACTCTCGCCTTTTTTGCGCTATTTCGTCATTCCACCAGAAAGGTATTCTTGTTTTATATGTTGTTTGCGAGCTCGCCCGGTATGCTTCCTTTACTATTGATTCGAGTTCTTCAGGGTTATCAAGGCCTTCTTCTGTCCTTATGGTGACGATTTCTTTAAATGCAGCCCAGTCGCAGGTTGGTTTGTTTTTCCAGGTTATAGTTCTCCTAGGGATTTTGTTACCTATTTCGAAGGTAATATATTGATGTTCTGTGCCTGTCTCGTCATCAAGTACCTCCCATTTGCTTATCTCTCTGTGGATGTTTCGTGTGCAGCACGTGACGTCAATATAGGACTTTGTCTGTCTCCTAATAAATGTGGGTTTCATGCCATCATTTAAAATATTCAAATTGAGCGTGGATGACCATTCACTAAAAAATTCTCCCCTCTTGTCTTTGGTTGGGGAACCCCACATTGGTGATTTGGCGTTTATATCACCCATTATAATTTTCTCACCTAACCGCCCTCCAGCATCCTCCATTATGGTGTCTACCATATCCTTAAAATCCTCCAACCTGATGTTCGGAGAAATATAACAGCAGTATATGTGGCATAACTTAATGTCAATCCTTATATATCCAGCCCCACAGAAAACATCCATTACTGGTACATTTTTGTTCAGGAACAACACCGCGACATCCGTGTTTTTGTCCTTTATCCACTGTTTGCTTTGAACTAGCTTCTTATTGGGTTCGCCTACCACTAAGACGTCTACATTTCTTTTGACTGCTGTTGCATACGCAAGGTCATGTGCTACCCTCATCCGACCCAGATTTGTTTGCATTAGTTTAATGGTCATACTCAAGGATGCCGGTAGCTGTGGAGGCTGTCCTCGTGTTTCCGCTTGTACCCGATTTCAGCGACAGACTTGTTTTCTCGCGGATGATCTTTCTGTACTCAGGGCATTTCGTTTGGTCTGCTCTGTGTCCTTCAATATTGCATGCCACACATTTAGGAACATCTTTACAGTCCTTAGCTTGGTGGTCTGCTTTTAGACATTTTAAGCAGAGATTTGATCTATCTTTTCCTCTACAGTCTTCCTTTCTATGACCAAACAGGTGGCAGCGAAAACATCTTTGTATGCTTACTCTCTTTCTAGCCCTGCATTTTATCCATCCAATTTTTATTGTACCTCTCCTGAGGATTCTCATAGCTGCCTCCTTTTCTATTGCCAAAGTCGCCGTTTGGTTTCCGTTCCTTGTGGGTCGAATAGATGTTACTCTAATTTGGTGTTCCTCCAGGTTCTCTTCTCTCATGATCTCTTCCTTCAGTCCCCCTTCGTCAATGCTAGCGTCAATATCCGTAACATTAATAGTCACGTCCTGTGATTTAATCGCAACGGCGATATTTTGATTTGTTCTCTGAATCGATTGTTTGAGGGCTTTGCCTTTCCCCCCCATTACCTCCAGGAACAAATCTCCTTTATTGGTTTTCCTAATTGTCCTGATTTGGATATCGTGTTCTCTAGGGTTTACCGAGTTTTTTATAGTCTTTAATAAATTGGCGTAACTCTGCCCCTCTTTAGCCTTTATTATAATCTTTTCTTTATTTACTAGATTTTTTCTTCCTTCTCTTCCATCCTTCTTTTCTTCCTTTTTCCCGTCTAGAATAATTTCTATTTCCGTTTCTCTGAATACATACTCTAGGGTTTTCTGGATATAATCCAGCCTGGTGTGTCCCGCTGTGATCACTTTTAGTATTTTCTGACCTTGTCTTTGAGTTTCCTCCTTCAGCTGTACCGCTAAGTCGTGAATTATCCGGACATCTTCTACTCCCTTGTCCATTCTCATTGGTAGAACGTATGTTGTCTGAGTGTAGTGGTTCTGATCTGCCTTTCTGCTGCTTATGACTTCTACTTGCAGTTTTATGAACTCCATTTTTCCCTCCTCCAGGCCTTCGTTAAATAGAGGATTTATGGACGCTATTCGGTTTCTCATACCTTTTTCCGTTTCCTTGTTCTTATTGGGATCTGGGTCTATGAAGATTGCTAGATTTTCCTCTTCCTTATCTTTGTCGCTTTCCGGTTCTTCATTACCGTAGTCGATTTTTGTCCTTAAATATATTTTCTGCGGCCACTTCTCATCTATGATTTGCACTAACTTCGCATACTGTTTCGGTTCGTTTAGTATTCTTTCGATCTTTTCCCTTGCTTGTTTTCTCTGCATCTCAGCCTCATCCTTGATGTTATTAGGATCAACTTGGATTCCAATCGATATTTGGTTGGTGATCCTTTGAGACTCTTTGTTTTGTTCTAATGCCTGTTTCACTATATCACTTTTGCTCGTTAATGCGTTTTCCAACCATTCTGTCTGTTCCTTGGTATTCATAAGTCCAGCGTAATATTTTAAGTTGTCACAAATCTCGATATACTCCTTTTTTGGCTTATATGCGCCCTTTAGAATTCTTTCTAAGCCTTCAATATGTCTGAAGATCATATTTAATGACCTTTTAAACCTCTCCCCTTCCTTTATTATTAGTTGTTCTGGCGTTTCATCCCCCCTTTTTCGTTTGTACGGCTGTGTAACTTCGCACTCTTTGTCTTTTTTATTTTTGTTGATGTTTTGGTTTCCCTCAGTTTGGGGAGTACAATCCAGCGCTACACTCGCTTCCAGGACCAGACTCCCAAGAGATGCAGACCTGACCCTAGCGATGTTCATTTCAACAGGAAGAAAAGTCTCTGGCGCTTCCGTAGGTCTTTTTTCTGCTACATCCCGTTTTCCTTTTATGTATTCCTCTTCTGCAGCAAGCGTAAAAAAGGTATTCCTCACCCCTTGCCGCTCAGGTGGAGTTCTTGCCAACCTGCCCCTTCTTCCGAAGATTTCGTCTTTCACCTGTTCCTGCGTTCCCTCACCCGTTAGATCTGCCCATTTTTCCGTAATGGTCGTTTCCTTTTTTTTTTCTTTTTTTTCATGTTTTTCTTTTTTATCTTGTTGTGTTCGTGTTGTTTTTACTTTTTCCATCTAGTTCCCACGAGTTGGGACGTCTTGTGGTCAAGTGCGGCAGTGCGCCCTTACCGCACCAGGGCTAACTTCCCCCGGAGGTCGCCAGGTATCCGGGGCATCGCTTGCGACACACTTTGACCTCTGTGCCATGCATCTCCTGAGCACGATGGTGTTACACCTTGAGATTGAGGTTTGTGGAAGAAGATAGATAGCATTGGAAGTATGAAGCCCCCTAGCCCTCGAGTGCTCTAATAGCGTCGGGGGGAGAAGAAACAAGAGTTAGCCAAGAGCGGCTTAACAGTAAAGTTTAAATGAAGGGATATTACCTAAGAAAAGTTGAAGTAAGGTAATAGTCCAGCTAGGGTACCCCGGGGTCGCCGCACCCGCACTCATAAGTTATGAGCCCCTGGGGGGATCTATATCTATATCTATATCTATATCTATATCTATATCTATATCTATATCTATATCTAACGCGTGTTCATTTGAAAAGTCAATCTAGTAGCATGTGATTTACTGAGAACATTTTGAAGTATGTAGTAAATTAAAATTTACTGCTTAACCTACGTCGTATATTTTGACAGTTTCATACATACAAATAAATAACAAATGTGTTTGACATTATCAAATGTAATTTGGATTTACGTTTACGGAACAACAAACACATACTAATATATATGCGTCTTATTCTATCAAAATTTCAAAGTAACCTAGATTGACTTTTCAAATGAACGTTATATCTACATATATACACGAGATAAAAATAATATATTTTGGGAGTAGCGGCCGGGTAATTAAAACAATATTTAATTTGACGTTTCAATGCTATATATATCTTTTCCAAAACTAAAATTTATTTTAGGGGGGGGGGGACTGTTCTCGAACATGTGTTTTTTTATTTTATTTTTGTGATGTTTATATTGTTATATGTTATATGTTTACATAATGAGTAGGTATATTGCTGACAAGTTATTTAAATTTGTACGTTAATTAAATTTGTATTTTTTTCTATGTGAATGTTTTCTAGTATAGTATAGCTTTGTTTTTGTCAGCTATAATTATTTCGGTTTTATCGAAACTGAAAAAGTGTTTTGTTTGTTTGATATGCTTTAAAGGACTGTACTATTGTTTGAAAATTTGTATCCATTTAAAACTTCTTGTAGATATTGTGTTGTTTGGCCGATGTATACGCCTTTGCAGTCTTTGCATGGAGTTTCATAAATAACGTGTATCTTCTTTAATATAGGTATTTTGTCTTTTCATTTTGAATGCAGGTTGTTGAGACTACTGGAATTTTTGTGAGCTACTTTTATGTTATATGGTGTTAAGATTTTGTTTATTTTTCAGACAGGTTGTTTATATAAGGTATTGGGATATATTTATAAGTAATTTGGGATTGTTTTCCTTCGTTTTTGTGGTTTTTGTTTTATTTGTGTTGTAGTGTTGATATAATTTTTGTTTTATGATTTTGTTAATGAATGGTATGAGATAATTCATGTGACATTGATTGGCATGAATCGAAATTCAGAAAACGATCAGATACAGTTGGTTTGTGGTATAATTTTGTTAAGATCTTTTTTTCCGGTGCGTATTAAGGTTATGTCTAAGAAGTTAATTTTTGAATTATTTTCTTTTTCTATTGTGAACTGTAGTTTTGAATTAAATGAATTAAATTTCTTTAATACGTATTCTGTTTTATCAGAGGGGATGCAAGCGATGCATCTACGTATCTTTAAAAAATGTGGATTTAAAGCTTAATTTTGAAATTATGTTATGTTCTGGGTCTTCCAGTACAAGTTGTGCAATAACATTCGAGATGGGCGATCCCCCACACAGCCATATGTTTGTTTATAGTAATGGTTGTTATATTGGAAGTATGTTGTGTTTAGGGTTAACTCTATAGCTTTTTTAAATTCTTCTAGTGTTAGGGGTATGAAGTTTTGTAGTTGGTTCCAGCTAGTTTCTATAGCTGTTATGGCAAGGTTAGTGGATATATTGGTGAACATCAAAATAACATCTATATTGACTTCTATATTATTTAGGAAATGTTTGAAATCGTAGGAGTTTTTTAAGGATTATTGATTATACAAAAATATTTTTAATAATTTAAAATATTATTAAAAATCTGTTGTGAATAACACAATACAAGTTCATTATTAATTATTTTGTGAACATATCTTTTGCCCGAGACGCAGATACGTACTGCATCTTTCTACAGATTCGTCAGTACGCCCCTGCTGGAGAAGGATACACTCACAAAAAAGAACAACTTCGCTGTCTCACAGAAATTCTTAAGACCGAGCGTAGAAGCACATTCAGCGCCGCATATTAGCAAACAACCGTAGCAGCCAGCTCTGCCTACATAACAACTGTAGAACTAACAAAGTGTTTTCATCAGATGACGACGCCGTATCTCTGGAAATTATATTATCGTGTCTTCACTACTTTTTGCTGATCAACCGCATGCGTAAGTAACAGAATATTTGAAACATACTTGAGTGGGCAAAAACCTCTTCAATTTTGTATAATACAAAATTATTTTTAATAATATGAAGTATAATTAAAAATCTGGAATGAAGAACACAATACAAGTACATTATTAATATTTTTGTGAGTGCATTCCTCTCCAGAGACGCAGATATGTATTTCATCTTTCTACAGATTCGTCAGTACGCCAGCAGGGGCGTCGTGCTTTCTTCTGTCGTGGTGATGATGGCGTCTTTGGACTGCGAAGACTGCTGCTCTGTTTTGGCATCATACACGTACAGCCATGATTCGTCGCCAGTAATAATTCTGGCACTAAAGTTCGCATTCCTTCGGCAGTGTGCTTCGCCTCTGTGCATACATGAACATTAGACTGGTCGCAGCTTGTATGGATTTTTTTTTTTTTAATTCTTAGTATATGCACTGTCTAAAATATGAGGTTTGCTGTTATAAATGCGCTGTTAATTTTTTAGCTCGATTCGAGGGTACCTTCTGGTGCCTAGTGGGGCCCAAAGTACCAGATATAATGAAAAAACATACATTTAGTCCTATCTTTATTGCTTGTTGTAACTACGGTAGAAAATATATAATTCTTTCGAAAAAACAGAAATTTAATTATCTAATAAGTGTTTTTAAACTGAAATTATTGTCAAAGTTTTAAAACTTTGCTAATGCATGATTCACATTCACGAGACAGTTGTTATTAAATGCTTGTCATTACTTGCAATCCGTGTTCATTCATATGATTCACAAAAGCAGTGAATATCAATATGATTGTTTTGAATGTTTTTTAAAAAACCTTTTAAAATCACAGATTTATGGAGCATGTTTTTAGGGGAGTATTTTTTAGTAATAATGAATGAAGAGAGAAAGAGATAAAACAAATACATTTGTATGTAAATATTATGTGCTGTTAGTCTGTTAGCAACTAAAAGAACTACATCTGCTCAACGAGCTTTTGTGAGTTAATTGAATACTTTGCAAAACAATCAAACGACAGTGAAAATTTTTATTGACATTTGCTAACAGTTCTTAAAAACAAGTGTGAGTAAAAGACTATCAATTGTTAGAGAGTTAACACTGCATACAATATCGATAGTGTATATTGTTGTGCGAAAGCAATACAAAAGCAATGTTAATATTAGTGGACAGCAAAAGTTAATCAAGTCATACATTTCTCTGGTACAGATAACGGTATTTTTGCTCAACGTCGTGTTATGTGCGACTTGAAAGAAAGCGTCATTTATGTTTTGCTGATTTTTACATATTCTGCCAACCATTGACGTTATAAGTAGTGCAAATTAATATTTGATCACAAATAAATAATATAAAGTGAAATCTTCGTGTTAGAAATATGACTTCTGAGAGTGCAGTGATTAAAAGGAAAAACTTACGCTCTGACAAAGATATTTTTTTAGTGGGCAAATGTGCAAATGAAATTTAGGGAGCCAAACTACCATCTATTAAGCAAGTACTTCAATTATTTTTTTACAAAATGCGGGTTGAACATAAGACATTGTTAAGTAGTATGAAATATGCTATCGGCGTTGCAATGGAATTTTGGAACAGGGCACACATTCCAACGATGCATGAGACAAGTTGTATGCGGAAATTGAAAAAAATATACGAAAAATGGAGACAAATACAAAAGAACTGTAGAACCCCATACGAAAAATATCGAAAACAAGAAGAAGATTTTTGTGATGAAATAGAAAATTTTATTTTTGATATTGCAACTCCAGATGCTTTGGAAAAAACGAAAATAAAAGACAAAGATTTTTTAGTGCTCCAAAGAAAGAGAGGTCGCCCAGGAATTATGCATGGTGTAGATATAATTCTCCAGAAAAAAGAAAAACGTAAAGAGAAGCGATTGGAAGAAGAAAACAATTGTGTTGCAAAGTATAAAAATCAAGGTATTTATTTTACTATTTATTAGATTTATACTGTTTCTGTAAAAAATCGTCGGCAAATAATTTCAGCTAAATTAGGCACGGATATTGCAGATGACACAGAAGCCGAAGATGTTGAACTAGGTTATGCAATGGACTCCCAAAACGTATCGGATAATGAGAGTGACTTCGAAAATATGAAAAAAACACAGAGTCAATCTCGCGGTACTATTCACTTTATTGATGACAGAATGTTAGCAAGCATGGACAAATGCAAGCTTTCTACAAGACATGCCATGCATATTGTTACTTCAACTGCTGCTGCCATTCTAAATAAATTGAGAAACGCTTCCACTGCTTCTACAGCAATAAATTTAGAAGATCTGGTATTAAATCGAACCACAATCCATTCTATGCGAAGAGAATACCGTAGAAGACAAGCTAAGCGGATTATCGATGAATTCAATGTAGGTAGTTGATTTAATATTAAATTTTAGAATTATAGTAATGCTTTTTATTTATTACAATACAGATTCCCCAAGTATTTGTTTTGCACTGGGACGGCAAACTCCTTCCAGACATAAAGGGAATAAAAAAACAAGATCGACTTTCTCTCGTTGTGATCAGTGAAAACATGGAAAAATTGCTAGGTTTACCAAAAATAGAAAATTCTTCCGGGGAAAATATAGCTGACGCCACCTTAAATTTTTTGCGACACTGGGCACTTGATGGATTGGTAGAAATTGTATCTTTTGACACCACAGCCACTAATACTGGGATTAATAACGGCGCTGCATATTTACCTGAAAAAAGTTGGAACGCAAACTACTTTTTCTTCCATGTCGCCACCATATTAGCGAATTATTAGTAAGGTCAATGTTTGAACTGAATTTTGGAAAAACATCCGGAACAGAAGTTCTTCTCTTCAACCGATTTGCAAAGTATTGGAAAAACATTGCAGCTAACAACTTCACAAAAGGGACTTTGGACGAAGAAGTTCTGCGGAATTTAACAGCATCGCAGATGGAATACGTAAAGAATTTTGGCCTGAATGCATTAAAATGTCATTACGTGCGTGTGGACTACAAAGAGTTGCTTCAGTTAACACTTTACTTTATTGGAGAGCATGTACCATATTTTAATCAATTTCGTTTACCTGGTGCAACATCCCATGCACGATTTATGTCAAAGTGTATTTATTACTTGAAAATTTTTTTGTTTCGCAAGCAATTCAAAATGACAGCAGCGGAATTGAAAAGTCTTCGCAGTATTTGTTTATTCCTAGTAATTATTTATGTTCCATACTGGTTCCGATGTGTGAATGCTATTGAAGCGCCGAAACAAGACCTTGATTTTATACAAAACGTAGTTACTTATTTCGACAAAGAAGTTTCCACTACATTGTTGCAAAAATTAAGGACACATTTGTGGTATTTAGCAGAAGAAGCAGTTGGCCTTTCGTTTTTTGATGAAAGTGTCCCGTTGGTAGTAAAAAAGAAAATGGTCCAAAAACTTGACATTAATAATGAAGACGAAGACGAAAATGATGCAGAAGTCTCGAAAAGAAATGTGGTAACAATGGAAGAAATTTTATCTTACAGTGCAAAAGATATATCGCATTTCGTAACTTCACGGACAAAGAGATTTTTTACTCGACTGTCTATAGATGTATCATTTTTACAATTAGATCCCTCTGAATGGCAGCAAAGAGACGATTACTGTGCTGGCAAACGAGTCTGTCACCATTTGCACGTCGTGAACGATGCAGCAGAGAGAGCAATTAAACTTATAACGGACTTCAAGCATCGATCTTTGACCTACGATAAGGAAGATAAGCAGTTCCTACTTCAAGTTGTGGAGCAGTATCGCCAATTATATCCATCTCACAACAAATTCGCTCTCATGAATTAATACAAAAAATACCACTGTAAATTAATAATCTAGTTCTTACCTTTAAATTGAATAAAAATATGTAGTTTTTTATCCAACGAATTATATTTTTGTTTCAAATAGTTATAAAAACCAATAAAAATAGGACTAAATGTGTGTTTTTCATAATATCGGATACTTTGGGCCCCACTAGGCACCAGAAGGCACCATCGAATCGAGCTAAAAAATGAAGTCCGCATTTGCGACAGCAAACCTCATATTTTAGACAGTGCATATATATCAATTAAAGAAAAAAAATTTTTGCGACCAGTCTAATGAACATGGTACCGTTTTTGTTCAAGTCTCAATAACACCTTAGCATAAACTTCGCAGCAATACGCCAGCATGTTGATTTCGCCGGACAGAATAAGCTGACAACGCTACACAACAAGTTGACAATGTTTTAAATGTCATGGATTGTTCTCTTTTGGTCTTGTATGAAAGAATTATGTACTCTTGCCACATTTTGTGGCGTGTTTTCCGACGATGGACAACCGGAACGCCATCATCATCAACCGACACGCGTCCATTTTTAAAACAGTTTTACTATTTATAAGTTTGCGTCTAGCCTAAAGCGTCCTTAGTAAACGCTTGTTTAAGCTGTTTTAGAGCTTCCGCCGCCCTATTCCTAAGTTTGAAGCTGAACTTGATACAGGGTTTTGCTCTTTCACATCAGAACTTAAACGCTACTCAACAAATATAAATAAAAAAATTATACGTCACCACCTACCAAAGTACTGTTTGATAGACGTAGTCACCATAACACCATCTAGTGTTATGAAGCTGTACAACCATCCCTTCGCGCACCACATTCAAATTCCAGTAATTTTTGGGTAGCACCTTGTATTATTGTATTGTATTGATTAGTTAATATTTATAGCGCCTAATATTTGAGCACTGAAAATATAGATTGAAGACTTCAGCTGAATTTATCAATCAGCTATTTCTAATATGAACGATTTAGTTACTATTTTTCTTAGTTTTTCTGTAACTGTTTCACTAATAGCTTGCTCTAATATAAAGTAATTCTTTACTCTTAAGTTACATCTACCATATACAAAATTTATATTCAATATCTATTCGTTCCACATTTATTATTTTAATAATAAATGTGTAATTAATACTCAAAGAAAAATTTTCAATGCTCTAATATTAGACGTCATGAATAGTAGGTAATTAGGACAATGAAAAGTAGGTATAAATAGTCGATACTTTCAGTATAGTTTACCTATAAATTTTTGTTAATGATAGGCAATTGTCTAAGCGATTATTGAAGGAATTCTAGTGAAATAAACCAACTGTTTGACTTTAGTCCTCTAAAATAATTAGACCACGATATTGTTTAAATGTACATTAGATTTCATACATAGTACTTACTTTCAAAAATATGAATATAAGTTCAAGCTTACTAAAATATAATTTTTTATATCAATAATTATTATGTAATATAAACTATAATACTTCTAATATAATGTATAGAATTCACGGTTGGCTCTTGGTGAACCATATACCAAGTGTTTTATTTAGTAAATTATAATACTTCTTAAAAGTACTGTAAAAGTACATTTGACAACGTTTCATAATTTATTTAACTAATTTTGTAAGTGATGGGAAATCAATTTATTTATTTTAATTTATGTTTCTCAAATAATTTCATTTTTATCTTAAGATTATATTTAAATTGTTTTCTTTTTATGTATTATAGTTACTTGTGCGTTTAGAAATATACATAAGAAACAAACGAACAACTACACAAAAGAAAATGTTATCATAAATATGACATTTAGAATTAACATCATTGCCCCCACCCTAGCACATTACAGTTTTGAAATTGGATCTGCCTTTAAATTTGACAAATTCGAAAAAATACTGTAGAAAAGGACAATAATAAAAGGGTAACAATAAAAGACTAATGCAAGAAATAACTATAAACAAAATAACCAATAAAATAAATTATGTGAAAAATACATTTCATATATAAGATATAAGATATAAGATATAAGATATAAGATATAAGATATAAGATATAAGATATAAGATATAAGATATAAGATATAAGATATAAGATATAAGATATAAGATATAAGATTTAAGATATAAGATATAAGATATAAGATATAAGATATAAGATATAAGATATAAGATATAAGATATAAGATATAAGATATAAGATATAAGATATAAGATATAAGATATAAGATATAAGATATAAGATATAAGATATAAGATATAAGATATAAGATATAAGATATAAGATATAAGATATAAGATATAAGATATAAGATATAAGATATAAGATATAAGATATAAGATATAAGATATAAGATATAAGATATAAGATATAAGATATAAGATATAAGATATAAGATATAAGATATAAGATATAAGATATAAGATATAAGATATAAGATATAAGATATAAGATACAGGGTTATCACGCAAAAACGCTCCAGCGCCTAGCGCACTTATTTGGAGTCGGATTGTAAGGAGCTATACGTCAAATTAAAAGGCGTAAAAAGTACTACAAACTGAAGCTTAAATCTAATTTTTACCTGTTTATCCTTTCCAAGGTCAAATGTCATTTTTTTTTCAAATTGTAACCTAATTTTTTTTTTTTGATAATTTGATAGAGATTTCTTTTGTGAATTCAGTGATGTATCACAATCGATATTTCTGATTTACTTTAGAGTAATAAAGAAAATAATAGCTAAGATTGACACAGACGTGGTTTTTAAGTAATACTTGGGTTTATTCGCAATAGGCTTTGAAAAACTACTAAGACATAGCGCTGACTATGAAAACTAAGTGTCAAAAATTGTATACATCAGCTTTAATTTGTTTAACTATTTTTTCCAACAAAAATTTATAATAGTGAACTTGTTGACATGTTGCAAGTTTAATAAAAACAGCGGACAAACGTTGCGTCTGTATCAAGAACGTTTTCCCAATAGACGGATCCCAAGTCGTCGCAAGTTTGCTCATTTGGAATCCAACTTACGTCAATATGGAAGTTTCAAAAAGCCAAAATCATACATATCAAGACGAAAATCTTGAGATGAATGGTTTACTGAGCCTTGAAGAAAGTTGTTGGACGTCAGTGACACAAATTTCTGAGAGATTGAATGTCTCAATCGGAAGCGTACATGCCATTTTAAGAAGAATAATTGCAAGTCATTCGTATTACGAAAAATTCACATAATCCACGAAAACGATCCACAGCGTCGGATAAATTTTTGTAATTACTTTTTAAACGAATGCGTTGTTTTACACAAAAATCTTGTGGACTGACGAATGTAAATTTACAAACACAATACATTTTAATCGTTTTAATCGCCGGTACTGGAGTGTAGAAAACCCACATATCGCCATCGAACAAAATCCTCAAATAGGGTTTTCTGTGAACGTTTGCTGCGGGATACTAGGCGGCAGGATAATACGATCAATTTTCATTCACAGTAAGCTATAACACAATCTTGTAAGTCGCATGTTATGAGAAGGGCTCTTGAGGTCTGAGGGTAAAAAGAAGCATACCACCAACGCTATCCTTGAGTAGAAAGCTACTAGTCGACTACGGAGTTAAACGTATAAATTCCTTAGTAGTATCCTAGCTTAGCTACTCTCTTGGACTGTCGGATGCCTCAAAATCACTTCTCATGACATATGACGTATAAGATTATATTACACTTAGCGGCAATGAATTAATTGGTATACTTCTCCGCGTACACTGACGAGATCTAAGAGCGCATCGACACACTTGTCTGTACGTTATGTGTAAATATACAGACATTTTTTTAAATATTTTTGTATTCACATTTGATGTTAGTTAAACATCGACATGCTATTTTTCACAAAATTTGTGGTCTTTGCAATATAAACTTGAACTATCGCTTTTGCATTCAGCAATCAATAAGGAAAAGAATTTGTATAATTAGTTTTATATACTCTTGAATTAGATAGGAGAAAAACGAGAAGACATAAATATACACATAGATGAGATGAAAATAGAACAAGTACAAACCTTCGACTACCTAGGTGTAACTATAGATGATCACAGGATCACAAGAGACAGAAATTAACAATAGAATCCAGAAAACCATAAATCTATTTACGCAATGAACAAGAAATTCATAGACAAGAAAGAAATAACGAGAGGAACTAAGATGAATGTATATAAAGCTATATATAGACTGATATTGACTTTTGGATGCGAATCTTAGGTGCTGAGTTAAAGACAGAAAAATAGAATACAGGCATTAGAAATGAAGTATTTGCGGAAAGTTAGAGGTGTCACTAAATTGGATAGAATTAAGAACATAAATATTAGACAGGACCTAGGAATTGACTCAATACTTCATTTTATCGAACAACGACAATTGGGCTGGTGGGGACACATGCAACGGATGACTAAGGAAAGACCGGTAAGACGAGTGTGGGAAGCAAAAATTCAAAGAAATAGAAATAAAGGCAGACCTCGGAAGTCATGGGATGGAGTAATAGCGGAAATACTCAAGAAGGTGGATACATCATGGACGCAAGCAAGAATATTGGCTAGAGAAGAAACAACCCTACATGTTTCGGCAATGATGCCTTTGTCAAGGAAATAAAAAATATAAATGAGAGAATATAAATGTCAAATAATTGAGTTGCTATGGTTTAAATTATTCAAAGATACATTCCAATAATAATAATAAATCATGCCTTAGTATTCCAAAAAATAGATAGCAAGGTGTGAACATATGTGTTGTTCGCTGCTAGCAGCTTGTGTCTCTTTCTGGGTATGAATTTGTGTGTTGGTTGCTGCTGGCAGCTTGCGTCTCTCTCTGGGTGTGTGGTTTTGTATTTGTGTGAGAGCGTAAGTGTAGGGTTTTGTATGTTGGTGCGCTCGTGCGTGTGTTCAGTGACAGGTCGCGTAAATTTAGAGAGATCGGATAACCAGCCATTGCGTAGGACCGCCAACCCTTTCCCGGCAACTTCTTTACCTTTTCGGTGCAGTACTTCGACGGCCCGACCCCCGCCCCAACGAGGCAAGGCGCAGACCAGCGAAGCGCACTCTGCACGGGGTTGCTCATCGCCAACCGAGAGAACACTCTTAGTGGCTACCTCAGTTGACGACGGTCACACTTTGTGCCATCTTAAAGATTTCCGCTAAAGCGGGGGCAATGCACACACGTCGAACGTGTGTGGCTGTTAACAGCAGCCTAGCCAGGTGGCCGCCCAGGACCGGTCCTAGTGGTGTGTGCATTGCGCGGCGACGTGATTTGCGCCGCGTAGCTTGGTTCCTCACTCCTGCTGGAAAGGCGAAATGGCACCCCATCGGGCAGACCCCCCTAGAGTTTGGTAGCGCATATGCTAGGCTACAACCCAGTAGAGGACCACATCAGCACAAACCAGAAAACAGGGAGAAGCAGGGAAAAGCAAGACATGAGTTATTATTACGTATGCGCCCGTGTAGCGTCTTAAGATGCAAAGTTGTCGGCATTCGCCCAAAACGAGAAGGAAAACCACGAAAACCTGCTCGGACAACTAGACAGGAATCAAAATACGGAACAGTCAGCATGATAAGCAAAAGTATATGATATTTAAATGTAATTGATATTTAAATAACATAAGGTATATAAAAAAAAATATATTATGATGGTAAATTGTAGATCGTTACAAAATTAAGTTATAGTATATACTGCTTAAATTTTTTATATCATTTCTGTTGTTAATTGATTTTGTTTCCTGTTTAATACTAATCATTTCTTTAATTTCTCTTTTCATTGTGTGTTGTTCTTTATCAATTATCTGTTTGTTTTCAAAATCGAAATGGTGATCGCGTTGTAGTTTGTGTGTAGATAAAGCAGTTTTGTCTGTTGTAGAGTATTTATGGGCTTGTATTCTTTTGTATAAATATTGTTTCGTTTGGCCAATCGCGACATGGTATTTTATATACATGTGTTTCTCGATTTTTTTCTATTTTAGGTTTAAGTTTTGAAAATAAATGTTTATTAGTATTACTAAGTTTATATGTTGTAGCTATATCATATTTTTTTAAAGTGTATTTAATTTTTTCCGATTGTTGTGGAACATATGGAATCGTGATATATGTTGTGTCACTTACGAGCTCACACAAATACAAAACCACACACCCAGAGAGAGACGCAAGCTGCCAGCAGCAACCAACACACAAATGCATACCCAGAAAGAGACACAAGCTGCTAGCAGCGAACAACACATATGTTCACACCTTGCTATCTATTTTTTGGAATACTAAGGCATGATTTATTATTATTATTGGAATGTATCTTTGAATAATTTAAACCATAGCAACTCAATTATTTGACATTTATATTCTGTCATTTATATTTTTTATTTCCTTGACAAAGGCATCATTGTCGAAACATGTAGGGTTGTTTTAAATATATATACTTTGAAGTAATAAACCAGACCTTTAATCGCCGACTTATTAAGTTTACCATATCATACCAAGGTCACGAAAATATTATATATATATATATATATATATATATATATATATATATATATATTTATGTATATTATTATTTTTTAACTCTACATTTTTTACCCCAGAAGAAGCGACAAAGTCTGTCGCGTAATATAGGGTAATTTAATAAAGGAGTTTTTTAATTGACCGCTTACCCGAATTTTAATTAATTTTTGATTTATGTATGTATGAATATATATATATATATATACTCTTGAATTAAGTTGAGAGGCAAATAATATTTTTAAAGAAATTGAAGGTACTTACTGTTTCAACCAAATCAAATTCGAGATGATGTTGCATCTTGCAAATGTATTATGAACAGACTAAAATTTAAGAACATTAACATAACGGCTGTAATATTTTTATATGCGGCAAATATGAACTCGATTTTTGAATATATAAATGTTGTAATAAAATAAATGCTGGTAGGAGAGCAAAGTTTAGGTGTTATACTCAGTTATACCGCTAGTCGGTGCACACGTGCGTTGTATATACTCTGTTATGAGATAGTTGGATTGCCAGGAATGCAGATGGAACTCCGAGCTCGGTAAAATCGCTTCTCTTTCTCTCTCTATACATAAACTTATCATTTCTCCGGTACATAAACGTAAACTTGTTACCCTTTAGCTACAAGCTTTAAATAAATATAACCGACATTATATGAGATATATGTACGATGTCCGCCAAAAAGTTTGCATCGTGTAAGAAACTTTTCTATTAAAACTTAAAATAACTATAATAGATACAAACCACAGCTGTCTACTTGTAATATAAAAATATGTATGGGATTTCTTATATTAAATATACATTTTACTAACTTGTCATCATAAGTAAGTAATACACAAGAGCTTTAACTAAATTACTAATAACAATAAAACACAATGAAACACAAATCAGGATCCAGACAGAACGTTTGCAACTATCGTCCAATATCTATCTTGCCGCATTTCGGGAAAATTAGTATCTGACGAATTATCTTTTCAAGTACGGAATTTCATCAGTCCGTCCCAGCATGGCTTTTTGCGTGGTAGATCTATGGTCACCAACTTGACTGTTTTATCTGCACGAATCGATGGACAGCAGACGTCAAGTGTACACAGATTTTTCCATGGCTTTTGATAAAGTTCATCATAAAACCTTAATTAGTAAGCTGGGGAACTTCGGTGTACACAAATCATTGCTGAGGTGGATTAAATCCTATTTGGCCTTCAGGACGCAGTACTTTGACTGTTCACAATTTAAAGTCTGATATGATGCGTGTGACGTCGAGTGGTCTTCAGGGCAGTCATCTTGGACCGCTCTTGTTTGTAATCTTCATTAACGACATCTGCAACTATGTTCACAATTGTCGCGTCTTACTATATGCTGACGAAACGAAATTTTGCTGCAGGGTGCATTAATAACTGCATTGCATTTCAGTATGACTTAGACAATTTGTTTAATTACTGCAACGTTAATAGACTATTTCTAAATATTAACAAATGTCAGTCCCTGACTTTCACTCGCAACTTTAATGTTATTGAATACTCATATAAATACTACTCATTAAACACGATTTATCTAAAGTTGATAACATTAAAGACGTAGGCATATTAATCGATAACAAACTTTTGTTTGACCGTCACATAGATGTGTGTTTCGGAAATGCCTAAGAATGCTGGGATTTTTATTTCGTGTTTCTTGTGACTTCAAACACACTTTAGTCATTAATATTATTATATTCATCACTTGTGCGTAGCCATTTGGATTACGCATCTGTTATCTGCAGCCCATGCTATGATGTTTCTATTAATAGAATTGAGTGTGTTCAGAGAATATTCATTAAGCATCTTAACTTCAAATTCAATCCTAATAGAAATTTTTTCCATTATGAAGAATGTCTAAAAATCTAAGTTTTACCTTCTTTAAAGAATCGTAGATTAATATCAGAATTTGGTTTTTTATACAAAATTGTCAATAATCTGATTGACAGTCACTGCAGCGTTCAATATGTAAATTATAATGTAAGTTCCCACACTGTTCGGCTTGCCCCACTTTTATATCTGCCTCATTATAATACCAACGCTTGCATGAATTCACCAATGTCCCGCTTATGTAATAATTATATCAAGTATTTTCAGTCCATCGATTTGTTTCACCGAAAATATTCAAATGCTATTTGTTGTGGGCTTACTAACTTATCTTTAATAAATTGCTTATATGTATGTAATTATGTATATGTATGGGTTATGTATGTATGTATGTATGTGTGTATATGTATTTACACATTAGAGTGCCCATAAGATATACGAAAATTGCAAAAGTTGTGATTTTTTTGCTCCCCGTCCATTTTCGTAAAATTTAGGTAAAAAATAAGATTAACAAAAAAAAATGGCAATGTGTAGGGGTAAAAAACCCAGCCTGTTTTCAATTAAAGTTTAGAGAAGACACTTTAAAACGGTAAATAGCTTTAACTGTCCGTAACTCGTATAATATTGAATTTGTCATTGATGGTTTAGAGCAGCGGTTCTCAACCTTTTGTTTATCGTGTACCACCATAAGGAAATCACATGACATAAACTATATTACCACCAGCATTTGAAAAAAAAAATTTACTTTTTATTCATATATTTATTAAACACAACATATATTCTTAAAATTTAAAATAAAATATGTATAAAAGTTTACAGCAAAAAAAAAAACGTAAAAACAGTAAAAATAAAATATTCAATGCGATCCTTGCGCTTGTTTTGCAGATACAATTTTTTCTATTTCTGGTTATGTCAGTTAATTTTAATCTTAAGTTTGGTTCAATTTTTAATTTTGTTCTGTATTTATTCTTCAGATATAACATTTGTGAAAAACCTTTTTCACATAAATACGTCGTACAGAAGGGCATTAAAAACTGAATAGCAATGTTTGCTATGTCCTTAAAATCTGTTCTTTGTTGAAGCCAAAATTCAATCAGTGTTTTTTTGTTTAAGTTTTCCATTACAGTGGAATCACTTGACATATCTATTATTTGTTCTTTTTGTTCACGTGAAAAATATTCTGGAATATTTGAAGGAAGAGGGTTTCTGATCCAATTTTGATTTTCCAAATCTTCTTGAAAATAAAATTTAAATTTATTTATCAATAAGGAGCAATGATGTTTTATATCTGATGCCAATTCGTCATTATTGTTCATATTGTTTTCTGTAAGAAAATTTTCTAGGGTTGGTAAAAGGCTGAAATTATTTTTATCTATTTCACTGATAATTATTTCGAGTCTTTTTACTGTTGCAGTTATTTTATAATTAACAGTAATGAAATTCACGTTTGGTCCTTGTAAGCCTAAATTTAAATCGTTCAACCTTCCAAATATATCAGCTAAATATGATAAACGGGCCAACCACATCTCATCAAAAAAACACTTTCCCAATTCAAATTTTGAAGTCAATAGGAAAGCTTGCACTTCTAATCGAAGTTCGAAAAGACGATTTAAAACCTTGCCTCTGGACAGCCATCTAATTTCAGAATGTAATAATAGGGTTTCATGATCACTTCCCATGTCTTGGCACAAAATTGCAAACATTCTGGAGTTTAAAGCTCGACTTTTAATAAAATTTACAACCTTAACAGATTGATCCAAAACAGTCTTCAATTTTTCGGGGATTTCTTTTGTTACTAAAGCTTCACGATGAATACTGCAATGAGTAAATTTAGCTTCAGGGGCAACTACTTTTAATTGAGATAATACACCAGAATTTTTGCCAGTTAAAGCTCGAGCTCCATCAGTACACACACCAATGCATTTTTTCCAAGGAATATTATTTTCTGACATGAAGTTATCAATTAGCCTGAATATTTCTTTCGCAGTAGTTCTCCCAGAAAGAGGTTCGCAAAATAAAATATTCTTATTTATTTTTTCTTCCGCCTCGAATCGAATGTACACTAACAATTGAGCAAAGTTCGTTATGTCTGTACTTTCATCTAATTGTAGCGCAAAATAGGGACTTTGGTTTACCTTACAAATAAGAATCTGTTTTATATTATCCGCCATTTCGTCAATACGTCTTCTTACAGAATCATTTGATAAAGGAATATTATCAAGTTTACTAGCTGTCTTTTCATCAAATAATGTTAAAACAATATCTTTAGCAGCTGGTAATATTAAATTTTCTCCAATAGTATGAGCACTACCAGTTTGGCAATTCTTAAACTTACAAGATAACTTGCATGCAAGCACTTGTCATTAGCACTAACAAAACCTTTCATTACCTGTTTACGATATTTTAGTTCAACTAATTTCGCCTTAAAATAGTCAACAGATTTATTTTTTAAATTGACATGCTTGGATTCAAAATGTCTCTTAAGTAAAGATGGTTTCATACTTTGATTCGTGAACAAGTCGCAACAAATAACGCACTGAGATTGAGGGTCCATTTCATTTTCATTCCAAGTGAAGCCAAATGCTAAATAACTTGAATCATACTTTCTGGTAACTTTTCGTTTCTTTTCAGAATTACTACTACTAGTAGTAGTAGTAGTTTGTTTCTGTAAATCTATTTCCTGTGCATTATCAGGTTTCCGAGCCACTTCCGATTCCAGTCCTAGCCACATATCCATTTTCTAAATTTAAAATTTTTCTTATAATATGTAAACTTAACGTAAATGATTGAAGTTGAAGTTTGGTCGAGTCTAGGAAATTTATGTGCTTTGCATTTGCCACACTGAGAATTATTACCTCGTCTGCCATAGTCGTGCGTGTCTGTTATTGTAAAGAATGTATTTCTGTCATTACAATGATTTTAAATATTATTTTATTAAACGATTGTAATTATTATTGGCAATAAACTTTCCAAAAAGTATGGGTTATTCTGTTTGATTTTAACAAACAATTTTTAGAATTACATCAAAGGTGATTACCGCTTGGGACACTAATGTTTATTGTTGCAACCGAAATCAAGTGTAGCGATACAAATTTGACCAATATTTGACACATGCTGTCAACTTCAATCATTTACGGACACCCGTTATATTATATATTCGCTTTTTAAACTTACATTACTCCATTAAATTTAGGCGAGCGTCGTAAATGTAACATGCAAACACACGCATTTGTATATAACTGATTGCAGACGCAGACTACACTTCTACACTGCCTTGTTCATCCGTGCATGGTAAATAAATCTCGTACGCGCATCCACGCTCGCGCAGCGAGACGTTTTTTCTCTGGTGCCACGGTGGGTAGGAAATGGAAGGGACCTTATATTTTGTTATATTTTGCGTACCACCTGGTGTTCTTTAATGTACCACCAGTGGTACATGTACCACAGGTTGAGAACCGCTGGTCTAGAGTCAACTTTTAATCAGCATAACTATACGAACATTTCCTTCTCTGAAAGTTTTGGTATACGGATGAAATTTAATGCTGTTTGATGGACTAAATCTGACAGTTTTTTTGGTTTCTACACCTAAAAATTACCTAGAAACACTTAAAAAAGAGTAGGCACCAAAATGTGTGTTGGGCTGTGTTATTTGTGTGTTCTGAGCATTTATAGATACCCGCTCTTTTTTACATCAGTCGTCTATAATATTCAGAGCAGTTTGTAATCGTTCTGGAAATGACTGATGCAGAACGTCCCGGGACACGATTGCTAGGTCGTCTGCGTATTCCAGGCAGTGAAAGTCTTCGTTGGACAGTCTATTAAGATTGACAACAAAAGAGGTGACAGCACCTCCGGCTCTGACTGTGAGCAACCTCCACCTCCTTAGCGTCAACGATAACTTCTCCTATGAAGGACGTTATTATCTACCTTTCCAGGCAGGCCCAGGCGCCCACCCACCTTCCTATCACAAGTACTACTTCTTTCCTTTCTAAGTTCTCAATTAAGGAGTTGGTTGCAGCATTATTAAATGCTCATTCTATAACTACAAAATTGGCTAACGCTATTTATTTGTCCTCAGTCGACTTTGAAAGTAGCTTGTTGTCTATTACGTAGGGGTTGTCGCGCTAGGACTTTCTTCGTTATGTAACTGTCTACCATTCTCTCAAGGTTTTCTGCAAGAAAGATGATAGAGTGATTGAACTATATGACTTTGGATAGGTGGACGACCCTGAACTTTTGCCATGCAGTAGACATGTATCCCAAGTCATGCAAGCTTTGAAGATTTTACCCTGCTCTCTTCTGTAGTAATAATAATAATAATAATATTTATTAATTGTCCAACAAGTCACCCCAATACAGGCAACATAAACAGATAATAATTATAATACATATTGCTATGAACTGTGGTGTTGATCAAAGATTTGAATTTGCCCACAATACACAACAGCTTGCTCGGTTTAACTCTAGTCGGTACAGCCTTCCAGGAGCTCTTGTATCTTCAGGTTACCCACGAAGGGGTATGGGTTAAATAAAAAGGTATTAGAAAATGAAAGTCACATTAACAACACAAACATTTACTCATAAAAAAAAACTAAATAAAAAAAAAACTCTCTTAATAGAGCATTAAGAGTGTCTTATGCAACACAAATGCATAAGACTGAGGAAAACTTGTATAAATATTGACTCGCATACAAGGAAAAAAACCTCAATTTGACCGCGAATAAACCTAACCTAATTAAATAGTTAGCAAAACTTTCAAATTTAATTAAATACGTTAACCAAAAACTCAAACGTCAGACAGAAAATTATCTGTGAGCGCGCAACTCATAATGACCTGATCATGCGCTTTATAACATGATCAACGTTCCCACCAAATACCCTGACCTTCATACAACTACAGCCAAAAGAAAGCAAAAACTTACAGAAAAACTAAAATATTGAAAATTTTCCTGACTATAAATATATATTTTAAATAAAATTTATTTATATTAATAAATTTATGAGCTCATTTCATATACAAATATCTTAAAGAAATAAATATAAATATAAATATACTTGCAAATACACACGTAAATTAATTAATGTGGTCGTCGCACATCATTAAAAAAAAATTATACTTAAAGAGAGATTTCAGACAGGTCGCACAAAATCAAAATTTACAAGTATCCAAAACTCGTAATAAATCGAAAATTACATTAAACACATCAAAGATCACAACTAAAAACACAAACCGAAATTAACTCTAATGCTTTGAATAAAGAGGAGGTCCTTATTAAACAAAAATTAACTCGACCTATCTATCTAAAGGATGAGATATCTCTGCCTCCTACTCGGAAATGAAATATCTCCATGCCTAGAACATAAATCAAAAGACCGACTACGATAAATCTCCAACCGGCAACCGTCAAACTGCCTGGCTCAAGACAACGTTCGGACAACCTACAGTCGTGGACAAAAATACACATTATAATAAAATTTTAAATAAAATATAAAAAATCTCTAATTATTATCCTGGAATGAAATGTACATAATTATAAATTGTCTTTTAATGTTTCTTCATTTTTCTTCGGGGAAAAATCCATAACAATATGTGAAAAAGAATTAAAAACAAAATAGAATTCAAAAATATAATCAAACTGCCTAAATATAAAAGAAAAAAAAATAATATAAAAGAGAAAAAAAACATTAAATGTAGAAACAAATTAACGAAACATGTCTGCAGAAAAATTATTTAAACTGTTGAAGTTCTTGGCAGGATGCACCATGGGAGCCCTCAGCAATATATTTGTTCTAGCCTTTGGAAGTAGAAGCACTTCATCCACTCTTGAGTTTGGACGAGGTACTCGAAAATTCACTTCAGCAAGCAAATCAGCTGAATCGATCTTATACAAAAATTACATTTTTGATCAAATTTGAACTAATTAGGTGTCGTCTTGCTTCCAGCGATTCAATTCCATGACGATCCAAGAGTAACCTCTATCCCAAACCACGAGGAGGGTACGCTCCATCAACTTTATAACTTAAATACTTTAGAAATTTGCGCTGTATGGATTCAACTGCATTAATATAGCAGTCATATATTGGATACCACATGACAACGGCATATTCTAACTTGCTAACGACTAGCGCATAAAAAAGAGACTTAAATGAAGCTATGTTGTCGAAGTCCTTACACGTACGGATAATGAAACCCAATGAATGATATGCTGACGTAGTGACTTGGGAAACATGCTCAGCGAAGGTCAGCTTTTCATCAAAAATAACTCCAAGATCATTGACATGTGTTTTTCGGTTGATTGCAATATTGTTAATAGAATAATTGGAAAGATATCTATTGGGATTTCTGGTGAAATATATGAAACAGCATTTGTAGATGTTTAAATTTAATTTGTTTGAAGAGCACCAATTTGTGACACGACTCAGGTTCTCTTGAGCAGCAGCAATTCGATGAAAAATTTTTAAATCGTTCGCATAAGCCAAAACACGACAATTAATAGTGCTTATTAAATCATTAACAAAGATGTTAAATAACAAGGGTCCAAGATTGGAACCCTGAGGCACTCCAGAAGTAGAAAGGTACGTTCTAGATTTGTAGCCATTATAGTATACAAAATTCCTTCTATCAGTAAGGTAAGAAGTGAGGAGCATTATTAGTGGGTTGCTGAAGTAGAACAAACCAATTTTACCCTGGAGAGCAGTATCGTCAATAGTATCGAATGCACTAGAAAAGTCAGTATAAATTACGTCCATCCGTTCTCCCCTGTCAAGCCTGAGATACAGCCTGAGATAAAAGGGCGAGGTTTGAAATGATAGACCTTTTGGACATAAAACCATATTGATAAGTAATATATGATAGATTTCGTCCACATTAGAAGACTTGAATGCTTGGAACCTATTTATAACTTATCTAATTCTATTTGGTCTTACGATCTCTTTGGCCAATTTCAAAATTGCCTTCTTGGCCTAACCACAAGATCGCACGGCCTTTCTGAGTCTGTTAGAATTAACTAGGCCGAAAAATAGACCTTTAATAATTCCTTAATACTTTCCTCATACGCTTCAGTATAGGTTCCGTCACTCTTGCTGATGTATCCCATCTCAGCCATGGAACTGCCTTATTTAGCTAGAACTTTGTGGATTCTCTAGCATGTGGGGCTTCTGTTCATCTCCTCACAAAATTTCCTTAAAGAGTACCTTTCTGGTTTGCGGATTTCGTTGTTGTACCGAGCTTAGTTGTTTATAAATCTTCATATTGTCTAAATTGTTATGCTGTTGGTTTACAATGTGACACCCCTTGTCCAAAATTCAGAAACAACATTTAGTAGAGGATTTAAAATTAATCCTTGGGGTACACCTAAATGCTTTAATTAAGTTTCATGTAAAAATTTTTTTCATTATACCATAATTGTGTTATGTTTAATGTTTTAGGTACTTCTTTTGATATTTACTGTAGCTGGCGAACTAAATAAATTAAATCTTATTCACATACTTAGTGTCAATACCAGCCCTTGGTTTTAATAATAGAAAAGTTCCATAAAAGTTAAAAGCATGTCTGTATTTGGGTCTTTCTTTTAACTTTTTTTAAATGTGCTTCTGAAATAGTAGTCGGCATTATTAAAACCAGCGAGGCATGTGTATAATAGGACAAAAACGTATACAAATTTAGAAATACTCATTACCTTCTCGTTTAATAAAACGCCTAATAAAATAGAGAGAAAACTCCAAATCATCGAGCTGTAATATTTAGTCGAATCGCTTTGTTCAAAATTAACACGAAATCCTGGCATGTGAACCGCAATCCTATAATGTCTCGGAACTACTTCCTTGCAATCTGATCTTTCTTCTCACCCTCTCAAGATTATGTTCATTTATTGTTTACGGTCCGGTGTGCAATTTGCCGTTGTAAGACCGACCTATATGAATTCCACGCGACAATTATGCGGCATGTCATTGTTCACGGCGAAGAGCTTGAATGTGCATTTGCACCTGATTGACATGGCGTTGTCTGCGGTGTCCCAGAGCTATTGTCTTAAACATTTCCTGATAAGGAAGTGATTTAAAGACGACATGCTTTGTGCACCGCGATTAATGACTGAGATCGTCAATGTTTCATGCATAATCGTCTGACATAGGTGATGTAATTGGGCGTGGTTAATTGGAGACGTAGCAGCAGTACGATGTACATGTAGAGCATATTTAAAACATTGCCACATATACAGCAATGCTTAAACTGCAAGTATATTGAATCATTATGCAATATAAAATCGGCGAAGATTGGTGGAAATATGACTTAAGACATCGACAGCATTTTGTAAGGGTTAATTAATTAGAATTTTTTATAATTTTCTAAATCGTCCATATCTATGACAAACTTTGAAGAAAATAAAATAAACTCAAACATAATATATTACAGATATTAAATATACAGGTTGTCCATGAAATAAAGAAACAACGTATAAAAAACGGAAAGATACAATTATATAGAATACATATGCAAAAAATGCGAATCGATTACGCGACGCGTATCCCAAAATTAAAAATTTGCTGATAATTCAAGCGTGCACCGCCTATGTATCAGAATGTCTATTAGAAGTGCCTCCTTCGAATTTATAAAAACTGTAACAGATAACATTGTTTAGACGGCTGTCGTTACAAAAGACTTCAATGGAGCAGCTTTGTTTATTTAGGGTTCAGTAAACTCCATACGATTACGTACGAATATATCTGCTGTGAATTATTTGTGGATGAAAATTTTAAGAACTTAACCAAATCATCTACCTTTCTTGTGTACGAGGGATGTCTTTTATGTTTTGCATACTGGGGCATAAAGGGCGGCACTAAATGTCTGTCCCTAACCATCCATCATTAGTTAGCCTAAATCCAAAGTTGCAATGCGATATGTGTAGTGTTATAGCTACAACGAACTGCCAAAGTTGACAAGTTGTTACGCCTTTGTTTCCCTTCTTAAATTTTCTTAATAGTTTTCATTATTTATTGACGAGTCCCGGTATCTTATTTTGCTTGCGTATCATTTAATACATATGAGTGCCGATGTCGCTATCTGTGGTTGAATTGGTAACTATCCTCCCCTTCTGCGAGCGTCTGCTGGTACGCGGACGGGAGAGACAGCCTATCGTAGTGTAAGGTCGTTTAAAAAGTTACCAAAAGTACATTTTTCTATTTCGGTGCTATAAAGTGCACTTTTCGACACCCGTTTGGGTTGCATAAAGTATTACTTTTTCGCACGCAAAATTTTGTTTTTAGAGGTTGGTCACAAAAAAAGAAATGGAACTAAATCATATGTAAATGTCAAATATAAATGTGTATAACAAGCATGTGTAGTAAAAGTTGTATAGGTACAAAGAATAAAAACACTTGCTAACATTTTATTTATACTAATTAACAATATAAATTGTTAAACAGAGTTGGAAGATCTAATGCTACTATTGACATTTACTTCCCATTTTGAATAGTGCAACTGTTATAAACGTTTACTGTAACACTAGAAGATGCATGTGCATTAATGGAGATTCCAGGCAGATTCTGGGAACACACTATGTTTTGTTTGAATTCCTGTTGATTCACATTGATTGACACATCACTCCCTATTGCATCAGAAGTCGATGGATTCTGAATAATTTTAGTGGATGTATTAGGTGCACTAGACAGTATTCGAGCAACATCAACTTTTTTCATGGTGGAATTATCAATGTAACCTTCAGCCACTGCTGAAGATTTCCATCCTCCATGGCGCTTAATTGTTATTAAGTCACCTCCACTATTAGCCAAGTGTGTCACACTTGAACGCCTAAAGCAATGTCCAGTGAAGAGCTCAGGATTAGGCAAATTTAAGTAAGTATCAATAACTTTTGGTATTTTTCCTATAGTATTAATGCCAATTGGATTATTCACGCAAGAACCATTTCTATATTGCAAGAAGAAGCGTTTATGTGTAATATGAGTGGGACGAAGTGAATAATATTTTTTAACCAAATCAATCCATAATTTTTCTGTTAGGGTAAAATCGCTTTGGGAAGACACCAATCTGCGCGAGCGAATCGCGCAACCTGAGTATTAACGCCCTCAAAAACATAGGTCGGGCTGGGTCTAAATTAGCGCGCAATTTAAAATTCGAATTTTACGTAAAACGTTTTGTATTTTTATTTCGTGTGCAGCGGAAACAACATATTTCATTTATTATGTTCGTTTGCCATGAAACATAATTATGTTTCATGGCAAACGAAACAAATGAAAATAAATAAAATAATAACGCTTTATTATTTTATTTATTTTCAGGTGGGATTTTTAAAAGAAATACAACCAACAATTTCTGGTTCAATTATTTATTTTCATTATAATTTAAACATTTCTCTTCTTCGTCGCTGGCTTTTCCTTTGCGGATAATACGACATATAGTGCTTTTACTAATTCCAGTTGCCTCTGCATCCATGTCCAAAATATTCCCTACAAACAATATTTATTTCTTGCTATCGTTTATCATTGCTTGCAATATACGACAAAAATTACATTATGACAATTTAAAGAGTAAAACTTAATTTACCATTACAAACAGTGGCGGCTGGCGCATAAGCGCTGCAGTGCTGCAGAGCTCCCAAAAAATTGGGCGGGCGAACCTGTATTAGTTATAAACTAGTTTTCTTTTACATAATTTTTCCGACATTTCTGATGTTTATAAAAGCGTAACATATTGTTGTGAAAATTCTCCCCCTGTATATCAAAAAATTTGCATACTACAATTTGACACCTTAATCATCAAAATCCGATCAGTAGATGCCGAGATATTCGCTTGCGAAATTACAACACTAACGCCGGTTATATATAGAATATTATCAAATAATATACAATAGGCGACCAGTGGAATAACCAACCTAATTCGCGCGATCGCTCACTTGTTCCTTATCTGGTCCACACGTACGGGCTCTCAGAGCTCTTTGAAACACCCGCGCGCACCCCGCTACCACCGCGGATGTCTGAAATCAATACGTGATTTTTATAAGGCATATTCGCTGCATTCTGTCCAGCACGTTCAAATGATTCGGCGGTATAGGTGTTTAATATTTACGCGTGTTGTTTACTGTGCGGCGAGTGTAACGTAAAAACAATAATATTGTGCGCGTGCTTGTTTGTTTTTGTATATTGTTGACAATTTATATAAACTCTGTGTATTATGGAGGTGGTCTTTAATTTAATTAATGTGAAGAGATTCTTTAAATATTCATACGAAGAGAAGTTAGAATTAAAAGCAAGAGGTAGGCCATTAGTAGATATCACTATTGAAAAAACTGGTGTAAGTAGAGGGAAAAATTATACACGTAAATTTAGTAGCGATATTTATTCAAAAAACGATTGGATTTGTGGATGCAACAAAAAAAATGCTTTATATTGTTTTCCCTGTTTACTTTTTGGTGGCGATAAAGCTTGGACGGAAATAGGGGTCACAGATCTAGAGCACTTGAGTTTGAAAATAAAAAGACATGAGAATTCTAAAAGCCATCTTCATAATTGTATGGAATTTGCGTTACTAGGGTCAACTAATATTATTATGGCTCAACTAGATTCTGCTTATTGGGTAAATATACAGAGACATAATGAAAATGTGTCAAAGAATCGTTATATTTTATCAAAAATTATTAATTGTATAAAATTTTGTGGAGCTTTTGAATTGGCCCTTCGGGGACATGATGAGAGCGATACTTCCGAAAATCCGGGGATATTTCGTGGACTTATTAATTTTTCGGCTGAATTAGATGCAACTCTAAGTGAGCACCTAAAAAATTGTTCGGTATTTAAAGGCACTTCCAAAGAAATACAGAATGATCTGTTGGAGTGCATACTTGAAGTCTGCCAAGAACAAATAATTGAGGAAATTAATAATTCTCCGTTTTTGGCGATCATGGCGGACGAAACAACGGATGTTGCTGCAAAAACTCAAATGGTAGTTATTTTTAGATATGTTCGTGATGGTGAGCCAATTGAACGTTTTTGGAACTACGTCATTCCTGAAAAATGTGATGCAGAAACACTTAGCAAAACAATTTTAAGTGTCATAGATGCTTTAATTCAAAATTCACCTAACAAACTGATTGCACAGAGTTACGATGGAGCAGCGGTGATGAGCGGACAACACGCAGGCGTTCAAGCATTGATTAAAAAAAGTACCCTTTTGCGCACTATGTACATTGCTATGCCCATCAATTAAATTTAATTATATCTAAAGCTGCTTCTGCAAATTCGCAAGTACGTGTATTTTTTGGAAATCTACAAGACATTCCCGGCTTTTTTAATAATTCACCCCAACGAGTAGAAGTGTTAAACAAGATTGTAAACAGAAGGATCCCCCACGGCGCTACAACCCGTTGGAATTTTAATATCAGGACCATTAATGTTGTGTACGAAAATAGGGCCTCTCTCATTGAGTGTATGGAAGAAATAGAAGAACAATTCTCCAACAACCCAGTCTGTAGTGCAGCCGCCTCTATTCGCCGTACATTAAATGATCCGATCTTCAATTTTTGGCTGACTTTTTTCCATCATGTAATGCCCCATGTAGATATCCTGTTTAATCAATTGCAGCAAAGAAAAATTGAACCCACTCTAGTAAAAGACGCTATCGAAAATTTTGAACGCAGTATAGGCCAAGTTCGAAATAATATTGACAACATCATAAGTGAAGCATCAGATTTAATAAGCGATGAGCCACCACCAGAAAAACGTAAACGTCCAAATAACAGCAGATTTAATCATCGAATTTCGGCTTTAGAGGTGTGTGATGTTATTCTAAATTGTGCAAAAGATCGATTTCATTTTAAAGAGCATCTAGTAGTGGCATCACTTTTTTTTTCGGAATGCTTTGGAGAGTATTGCAGTAAATTTCCTGAGGACAAACTCACTTCCGCATGCTCCTATTATCGCACCCTTGATAAAGAAAGATTACGAACTGAATTGTCTGTTATTTACTCAAGAACTGATTGTAGATCTTTAAAAGGCGCACTACCTCTTCTAAAATTTTTAATAAAAAACAATCTGGGACATTCTGGGAGATACGTTGAAGGAGACTAGAAAATTATTAGAAATTGTAATAACAACTCCCATGACAACATCAGAGGCCGAACGATGCTTTTCAACACTAAATCGAATTAAGACGTTTCTCAGAAATTCAATGACCGAAGATCGTTTAACATCTCTTTCCCTGCTATCTATCGTAAAAAAGTTTATCTCCGAAATAGACAATTTTAATGACAAAGTGATAACAAAATTTGCAAATCGAAAAGAACGTAGAATAGATTTAATTTATAAGAAATAATTTGTTAGTAAAGTAGTGCTTAGTGACTCTTATTTTTTTGTGTGACAATTGGCAATCGTTCCAGAAATCACTTCAGTGCGGAAGGCGAAGAAAGCACGATAAGATCGATGGGAGACAACCTCTTACTGCCCGTGCAAGGTAAATTTTTTTGTAAAACTTGCAGAACACCTTAAAATTTTTAGCACGAGCCGCCACTGATTACAAATATTCCCTACAAACAATATTTATTTCTTGCTATCGTTTATCATTGCTTGCAATATACGACAAAAATTACATTATGACAGTTTAAAGAGTAAAACATAATTTACCATTCATATTTCTCTTTTTGATAAAATTGTACACGTTATGAATGATTTCCCGTGATTGTTCTGCTATTATTTGTCTTTTTTTCACTGGTATTTCAACATCTGCTGGATCACGACATCCAAATGTGGACGGTAAACTAGACATAATAATCTATAACAAATAAAGTACATGTTTCAACAAATACTATTAAAAATTCATGAAAAATAATGTAATACCTACAGATATAAAGGCCTTCTATTCCAAATAGTTGTGAAAACAACTGATTTTGTAATAAAATAAACTCAAACAACTGATTTTGTAATAAAATAAACTCAAACAACTGATTTTGTAATAAAATTAACTCAAAGAACACGATCGACACCTTACGGACGCTAGAAGACAACTGGAGAATATTACAGTCAATGTTATTCGGCCTGTCAATACATGCAAGAACTATGTCTTTCTCTCTCGTTTGGAGTACACTTTTCTTTATAAGTTCGAAATTGGTTTCTGCGTCAGTGTCTTCCCAAATTGACACTACTCTATAATAAATTGTCTTGGAATATAAGTTTTAGTTTTTGGCACTATAACCATTATGACATCGTTTTTAAACTGTATATCATCTAAAATCATGTTCATCATTTCTTCACGACGACAAGCTCCATTATAACCCATTATAAGGATAACCTATCAATATTAATATGACTATTATAACAAAATAATGTAGAACGTTAATAAAATACTATTACAAGGATGTTTGTATTACTTACTTTCATTGCTAAATATGTTTTATCATCGGCTTCTATTATAAAACAGTTAATATGATCTATTTCTAAAATTTTGGATTTCTTAGGCTCGTAGATCTCTTTTTAAATATGCAAAATTTTCTAGGCTAATTTTGAGATATCTATATTTTTATAAATATTTAAACAACATCTTAACATCGAATATGTGGACCACAAGGTCCATGCCTTTTTTATCTTGCTCTCCTTATCAAAATAAGCAATAATTACATTTTGCGATATTTTTTTCTTTACACCAATTTAAAAAGTGCTCGTATTGCTTTTGATAAATATGTCGAGACTTTGTTGGCAAAAGATTTTGTAAATTATCTTCTGCCATTTTGCGAATCTCTGGGGGCGTGCAATTATTTGCTTCGTCCATTTCGTTAATAATTTATTGCATAAATCAATCTAAATTTTAAACTTAAAATGACATATAACACCGCCGATTTTCAAATATTCAAAATGCTCTAGTTAAACATCAATGCTACCGACTTTAAAAAAAGAAAATTTCTACAATTTTCGTACAAAACATGCCTCTTATTTTAAGTCTTTTTGAACTTTTAATGTCCGAAATAGAAAAAATAGTATAAAATACACGTTTCATAAGACATTTTAGTGTACTTGTTCTTTAGAAAACTCGCCTTTCGGCTCGTTTTCTAAACTTGAGCGCGTGCACTAAAATCATGTCTTATGCAACTTGTACTTTAATATACTATTTCGTAACAGAAGTTAACTCACGCTTCTTCGACTTATAGAATTTCACGTTTAATTACGGATCAGGTCAAGAGGTAATGAATATTTTAGAATAGCCAATTTTGCCGCTTGCGACTCAAGAAGGTTGGAGAAAATTATCAACCGACTTTGTGTTTTTTCTTCTGCTTGGCGTTCTACTGCGACCGTTTTCGAAAAAAAATAATTAAATTTCCGCGGAAAACGGATTTGTAGAGTCAATAGTTACAGGAGACGAAACGTGGGTATACCACTATACTCCCGAATCAAAAAAAGACTCGATGACATAGAAGAATCCGAGTTCACCAACACCGAAAAGAAGTTTTGCAGTATGCAAGAAAGACAATGGATACTGACTTCTGAGACATGCAAGGCATTTTTCTCATAGAATTTTTACCACCGAAAACGACAATCAGCAGAGATATTTATTATCAAACTTTCAAACTACACCAAGCCATTCGACAGAAATGAAGAGGAAGATTGACGAAAGGAATCAGATTGCTGCATGACAATGCAAGACCGCACACCTCAAATCAGACAAAGGCCTGGATTCAGAAACATAATTGGGAAGTTATTGTGCATACGCCCCATAGTCCAGAACTGTCTCCTTCTGACTTTCATTTGTTTGGGCCGTTGGAAGCTCATTTGTCGGGTAAAAGGTTTGAAGACGATGACGAACTTCAAGATGAAGTACGGCAGTATTTTAGAAATTTGGATCGCACCTGTTACGAAGATGGCGTACAGAAGCTTATGCCTCGCGGCGATAAGTGCCTTAACATTGGCGGCGATTATGTTGAAAAGTACCTAACAGTTCACGCTTTTACTTAGTGTATGTTTGATTTCTATAAATAAAGTAGGGAAAGTGTCCTTAAAATGGGATACTTAAGGTTTGAGTAGCCATAAATAATCGATAAATCAAGAAAATCCCGCCAAAAATGTACAAACATGTTCTCTAACGTGTTTTTCATTATATGTCAAAACAATTTTTACAACAAAATATAAATATCAAAAATATAATGCTTTTAAAAAAAAGTGCAACTGTCCCGTTTTAGGGAGTGTTGTGGTTAAAATGGGATACCCTATATTTTTAAAATGGGATAGTAATTTATATGTTAATTTACTTATCAAACTTATTGCAAAATGATAACAAAGTTTTAATTAAAAATGTTTTATTGGACATAAAAATATTAAAATAAACAAAAAAAGCGATCCACTATTGAAATAAACAAACAAAAATAGAAATTAAGAAGAAATGCAGTAGTCGCAGAGAAAGTTTTCCTCCTCTTCCTCTGCTCCAGAGCAAGCATCATTCACCCATCGCTTGCAACTTACACATTGGATCCAGCCTTCTCCTTTCTTACTCTCACTAAAATTGTTTCCACAATAAAAACATTCAGGGTTACTGTCGTCTTCAGATGCCCTAGAATCCACGTCTTTTTCAATCTTGGCAACAGTTTTTTTTTTGTTTTTAGTTTTTCCTATTTTTCTCTTTTTATTAGGACGTTTTTTAATTTCTTTCGATCGTTTTTGTTCCAATGAATTTTTTAATTCTGTTTTGTAAAGAGTGCTGGTTAAAACAACAGTTTTACAAGTTTTTTGCTTTTTGGAAGTCTGTTGTTGTTTCTTAGTCATTTTGGGATAAGGTAAAATTATTTCCGGGGAGATGTACAGGGTCTCGCTCGAAACTTCTTCTTGGCCTTTCGACGTTGAAGGTTGAGGCGTGAGGCGTTGAAGGTTGAGACCATCGGAAATATCTTTTGATATTTCCGATGGTCTTGGCAGTGTTTCAGGTAGCACTTCTTGTTGAAACTCATCTACGTTATCATTTTTATTGAGATTTTAAACAGTTTCCGCAACTTCTCCAATATTATTGTAAACGTGAACCTCTTCGGGAACATCAGTAGGTTGTGCAGCAGAAAGCAGATCTTCGGTGAAACCGTTACGATCAACTGGATATTACCTGTCTTTCTAAAACCAGTTATTGCGTTTGTAGGAGTGCTGGCTCGTAAATAAGCTTTACCAAACATTTCTGCAATTTGATATATAGTGTCTACTCTTCCAGGATGATTATGTAGAAAACATTCAACTTCTTGACTATAGAAAGTTGAAACAGGAGCCATGACTGATACATCTAGGGGTTGCATTCTATGGCTACAATGAGGAGGTAAACACAGAATAGTCACAGAATACTTTCTGGCTTTTTATATAACGTTCAAGTTTTGTGTGTGGGTTTTATTTCCATCTAAAATCAACAATATAGGAGCATCTTGGCATGCACCAGAGAACTTAAAAAAATGGTCAAACCATTGCTCAAATAAATCAAGTTGCATCCAACCTGTGGAATGGCAGGCACAAATTGTTTTAGGAGGCGCGCCATTTAGAAACTCTGCTTTCATGCGAACACGTGGAAATACAATCATAGGAGGGATGTAGCTGCCGGCAGCATTCATACAAATAACTGCGGTACACAAAGTGCCACGTTCAGCAGAAGTAAGTGACCCTACTTGCTTACGTCCTTTTAATGCAATTACTTTTGAGGGACGTCCTTGTACAGTGGTGATCCCTGTCTCATCAACGTTGTAGATTTTTGATGGAGAATAATTATTTTTTTGTTGAAGTGTTTCAAGTAGGTCAAAAAATTTAGAAACATTTGTTTGGTTGAAACTTCTGGCACGTGCGGCTGAGGTTGCTTCTGGAATTCGAAGTCTGTCTATTTCTGTTAAGGAAATTTTGCAACCAGTGCCAACCAGCTTTCTTCTTAACAGTACTGAAGTGGTGCGGTATATTATTCTGTACAGCAAAGTGATAAGCTAAACGTCGCACTGATTCAGTGGTCAAACCAAACATCATTGTCTCCATGTTAGTAATAAACCGAACAAGGTCAGTTTCTTGCGCCTTGTTAAACGTAACAAGTCTGCTACCTAAACCTTTAAGTGAATCTTTTCTTATTTTACTTTTTCCTTTAACACGACGTTCTAAAGTACTCTTTGGCACGTGGCAAAGTTTTGCCGCTTTCAGATGACCACATTCTCGATTTAAAACCATGTCTATTGCTTTTTTCATATTCTCCTCAGACCACTCCTGTCGGTGAGTTTTTCTTGAGTACCGACCTGCCATATTGTGTACCTAAGTATTATTACTGCAACAAAGAAAAATCAGGTAAATAATATTATCAACATAGTTTAGGTAAAATGGGATATCTCATTTTAAAAAATGCCACTATCCCGTTTTACCTATACCTCAACCTTTGACTTCCGTAAATTTTACAAACTTAACATTAAAATATATTGATGAAATTTCATACCTATATCAACGTTTAACGTCTTATCTTAGCCTTTAAAAATTATCAACACATTCTCTTCACAAATAAAGAAGCAATCCTTAGTATTATGAGTTAATAATACTACATTAAAATATTGAAAAACATAAAAACTCACTTTAAAGTTAATACAGCTTGCGCTTAGGCAATATTTCGCTAGATGGCAACACTCGTTTCACATAAAATACATGGTATCCCGTTTTAGCTTACTGTCCCATTTTAAGGAGACTTCCCCTAGTCTGTCTCTAATTCACAAATGTACCTTAGTAACCGGACATCCCTCGTAGCATTTCTTATAACGTATTTCATTCATAGCTAGGTAGATAATAAACAAATCTTCCTTCTTACATAAAAAATTTAATAGTAATTAGCGTAGTGGGTAATAAAAAACATTAGCTTATCAACCGCAAGTAGTAATACTACAAATTGAAATACAAAATTAATGTTGTTCCTGTAATGCGGAAGGTACAACTTAACATTCCTTAATATGTACTTTCTTAAATATTTAATATCATACGTCGAATATAGTTAGTTTATGTGTCGATGTTACACACCGTGAGGCCTTCACGAAACATGCGGCCGGTAGCTTTAATTTAGCAGAAAGCCCAGCCAGTGCCGAGAACTTATCCGGAAAGTATAAATTAGCCCTCCACCATGTAACTGTTAACCTAAATTCATGATTTATGTCGTCTTCCCAGAGATATATTTTATGTAGGACCTAACAGTGGATTTGGCATGTTTTACTAACGATTTTTTTCTCTTTATTTCTCCAATTAGATTCTGTCAGTGTCCACTAGCAATATTACGACCATCTCGTAATGATTCCCTATCTATTAATAATGACCTCATTAAATTTACTCGCTTCCGACATGAGTTAATGCCACTATCCCGTTTTACCTATACCTCAACCTTTGACTTCCGTAAATTTTACAAACTTAACATTAAAATATATTGATGAAATTTCATACCTATATCAACGTTTAACGTCTTATCTTAGCCTTTAAAAATTATCAACACATTCTCTTCACAAATAAAGAAGCAATCCTTAGTATTATGAGTTAATAATACTACATTAAAATATTGAAAAACATAAAAACTCACTTTAAAGTTAATACAGCTTGCGCTTAGGCAATATTTCGCTAGATGGCAACACTCGTTTCACATAAAATACATGGTATCCCGTTTTAGCTTACTGTCCCATTTTAAGGAGACTTCCCCTAGTCTGTCTCTAATTCACAAATGTACCTTAGTAACCGGACATCCCTCGTAGCATTTCTTATAACGTATTTCATTCATAGCTAGGTAGATAATAAACAAATCTTCCTTCTTACATAAAAAATTTAATAGTAATTAGCGTAGTGGGTAATAAAAAACATTAGCTTATCAACCGCAAGTAGTAATACTACAAATTGAAATACAAAATTAATGTTGTTCCTGTAATGCGGAAGGTACAACTTAACATTCCTTAATATGTACTTTCTTAAATATTTAATATCATACGTCGAATATAGTTAGTTTATGTGTCGATGTTACACACCGTGAGGCCTTCACGAAACATGCGGCCGGTAGCTTTAATTTAGCAGAAAGCCCAGCCAGTGCCGAGAACTTATCCGGAAAGTATAAATTAGCCCTCCACCATGTAACTGTTAACCTAAATTCATGATTTATGTCGTCTTCCCAGAGATATATTTTATGTAGGACCTAACAGTGGATTTGGCATGTTTTACTAACGATTTTTTTCTCTTTATTTCTCCAATTAGATTCTGTCAGTGTCCACTAGCAATATTACGACCATCTCGTAATGATTCCCTATCTATTAATAATGACCTCATTAAATTTACTCGCTTCCGACATGAGTTAATAATAATTTTTAGTTATGATTTTTATTGCTGGCTATTTATTATTTGATGATTCGTATTTTTATTTAATTTATCTATATAATTAGATACCGCTTCACATACCGCTTTCGCCATTACTATTATTTTATAATTATCGTGCTGTATATGCTACGTATTATATTTTAACTATTAAATAATTTGCATATCAAAGTCAGGTATTAATCTAAACTAGTTCAGTATACTGCTGATACAGAAATAATCATAGGTCAGGTATTTAGAATAAACCAGAGCAGTATTCTAAACAGTCATCGCATAAAAATTGTGAAATATAAGAATTATGAGAAAATCAAAATGCATTACAAGCATCTGTATAAACACCTTAACTAAACTAGGTTATATCAGTGATACCGCAACAAATATTAAATGCCCTTGGTTTTCAATTACACTTATTTAATGTATATAAAATTAACATGTTTAGAACCGCTTGAATAAAATTTGTATAATGAATTTGTATCAATACCATAATTTTTGTCATTAAGGAATGTACTGTTCTTTTATCAACTAGTCATTTATTGAGGTATTTTTAATAATATAAAATATTATTAAAAATCTGGTGTGAAGAACACAAGTGAATAGTTAGACAAGTTAATCGTGAACCTGCATTTGTGTTCTTCACACCAGATTTTTAATAACATATTATATTATTAAAAATACCTTTGTATTATACAAAACTGGTGGGGTTTACCTACTCATGTATGTTTCAATTATTCTGATAGTCATTTATTCTTTTACATTTTAACGACAATACTATTCTTTTATAGTCTTAACTGAATTTACATGACAGATAAATGCCCCTGCTCTTCTATGGCACATAATTTGACTCTTACATGGCCCATCAGTCTTTGAGTGGTAGCAACGTCGAATTCCCGAATTTTCCGAAAGATTCTGGGTCTTAACTGTTCCTTATTTTGGGCTTCTCAACCACCATCATAAGCCTTTCTGCTCAAAGGAGACCAAAATTCCTCAAAGGGCTTCGCCTGAGGAACATTTGGGGAGTTATCTGTCTTCGGAACAAAATTGATGCCGTTTGTGGCTAACCAGACTTTTGTTCTTTTGTGATGGCGTAATGGCACGAGGCTAAGTCAGGCCAGAACATTATTAGGTCTTTGGGATGATGTATATTTATAAAATTTCGAAATTTTGTGAGGCATTTTCTTATGTAAATGTCTGCATTGATGGCTTCACCTCGAATACGTCCAGAAACACCAGCCTCTGATATGGCACACCATACCAAAATAATATCTTCAATCTTGACTTTGCCTTTGAATTCAACGTTGTTGCGAGCGACCTGTATATTGTCTGTACAGAAACCGTAATTACCTTTGATCTCCGAGTTGAACAACGTGAAATATTTTTCATCGGCAATAACGATAACTTTATCACGAAAATGAATGCGTCTCAAAGCACGGAAACACCTGGGAATTCTGCCCAACTGAGCGGCGGTGTATCTTGTCGCGTTTCTTCTCTAACGATAATTTAGATTATTTCTAGCTAATGTTCGACCAACAGTCGAGCGTGAAATATGGTATCTTCGAGATAACTTACGCATTGACATTCCCAATGTGTTTTTTGCTCTCTTAATTAACCTTCGCTCATTAAATCGGCTTAAAACTTTGGGTCGTCCATTTTTAGGTAAATCGATAAAAGCAATACTATCCTGGCAATCTTTTATTGCCTGATCGATTATCGAAACCAAAATATCTTTCTCTCTGTAGATTCTAATAATATCGCGTTTACGTACTTGCTCAACCAACTGATAAATACCTCTACTAATGACATAAACTGTTTACAAAAATGATATGTCATATTAAACTTCAAACAATTTGCTAATTTGTTTCCAACGGCAACTTAATCAAACAGTGCTACAAAAATGCATGTGTATTGGTCGAACACTTGAATCAGACACAACGATATTGCGCTGGATAGCTGCATAAACATGTCTAGACTTTTCTGTTGCCAATAGTTTACTTACAAGTTCTGCGTAATTTAATTAGAGCACAATTCCCACAACTTTGTAAACATTGCTCGTGTTATTGCTCCTAGTTTGAAGGAATTTTCGGAATTTAGTTAACCGAAATATAAATTTTGATTAATACAATAGTTTGAAATAACACTAATATATTTACAAGATAATCGTTAATAAATTTAATCTTGGTGTTCCATTAATTTAATAGAAATGATTGAATCTGGCCTTAATAATAAAGACCAAAAAACTGGCTAATACTTTATATTCTTGAAGTGAGATCGCTGAGATCTTGGTTGAAACTAATTTTTGTTCTAACTTATTTTTACAAAGAAGGTTTTGTCCCCACCAGTAACAAGGGAGGGACAAAACAATTAAAATAATTAGAATGAAATTGCGTGGCAAAGGTTTTACCCTTCTTCAAGGAAACGTAGATGATGCAAGTTTACCAACGTCATAAACCGATTAAAATAAACAATATGCCTGTAATGTCAGATGATGGGATGGCAGAATCACCATGTAATATCTAACTAAAGGTAGGATCGCCATGTAATGTCACCTGGTCCCGGAGGTCACATTGTTGCCTTTACGCCGGAGGTTTACCAGTATGTCAAATAATAGGCGGGACAACGATTAAATAACAACATATAATTTAATAAAGATAATAACAATGATAACAATAATAAACTACATTATAATTATGAGGCACTAGTCTTGTAGAGACTCTAACTCTCTGACTCTGACTGTGACTCTGTGTCTGACTGACTGTGTGTCGAGACCTCTGAGTGTCTCGTTATATATTAGAGTGTGTCCCCTTAGCCTAGTGACCTGGTTACAAGATAAACACAATGTGGTGAAAGATCATAACTCACCGAGGCCGTGTTGACGAAATAGTTGTTTTGTAAATACATGACCTGGTTTAGTTATTGCATGCCCATGAACTCTTAATTATAATACTGGGAAATAAAATAAATACTAAATACAAACAATACAATTGTTACAGGTATTGAATGGCAATGTACCAAGTACGTAAATTACAATAAGCAGGCAAGCTGGAGATAAAAGCAGTATTCGAAGAATACAGGAAAAATGCAATAAACCGTAATCTATAAACCTTATCGTAAAATAGGAATAAATTGTAAACATTTAATATAATAAATACAATAAATGAAATAAATGAGGAATTATGATAATAATAATAAATGGAAATATAACAATAAAACTTATGCCATTATATAGGTTTACATCTGCAAATGAACGAATTTACAAAAAGGATTCTACCTGTATTGAGTAAAGAGTTTTATGACCGTAGAAAACAAGACAATGCATAAGCAATATAATACCTGACCACTTACGAAATTAATAAATTTGATATTTGGGAAACTCTAGGACCATTTTATACACGTAACATTTACAATTAATATAAAATTAAAACCTGTTATTTAATACGTAAAATAAATACAACTAATTCTATTTGATTATACTTAAATAAAACTAAAATACAAATTAAATCTATATGGACGGAGCACCTCGCATTTAAAGAATGCGACAGGACAGTCTAAAAGACCTAATAATGACAACGTATGTAAATCTTCCAGGTGTTCCTGTGGTCTATAATAAATAGAAGAATTATTATTAGTGTACGATGTTCTTAACATAAGTTACCAAGAGCGTTGAAATTAGAAGCCTTATTTTTTAATATGTCTAATATTCTTGATATTTGATATTATTAATATTTGAATTTTTCAAAGTAATAAGCTGACACACAGCCCGACATTTCTTTGTAATTAACTATCAGTCCATTTTACATGGAGTATCTTAAAAGTACTTACACTAATGAGATGGGGGAATCCACAGACAAAGCTTCAGCAGAAAATGAAAATCGCATACCAATGCTACACAGCGATCACGGTTGGGTATCCCGTAGAGGCCAATGTTTATAAAATAAAAATAAATATAACCGTGGTAGCTGTAGCTGCGGTTTAGCAAGACTGTTTTCAAATTCATAAAACCGATGGTAGATATCTTTTAGGGAAGCGCGAGAAATAAATAAGTATTCAGTTGGATTTTAATTAATCGCCCTGTTTCGTTTTTTCTCCTAAAATGTAAAAGAGAGTCACAGTTATTCTATTTATTTTACCTGAAAGTATTAGTACGGCAATCGGATGTTTTTGAAATAACAATGAAATCGTCAGTTTATGCATTAAAAGAAATTTATTGGTAGGATTACATACGCAAGAATTTAGCATTTCATAATTTGCGGAAAATTACTTCAGGCATGTGATGTCCGTTTTCGTTTACGCATTGTTGTAGTCGTTCACGAAAATTGACTTCCACTCTTTCCAGAAGGTTTCTAGGAATTAGATTAACTTGTTGACGTATCGCTTCCTTCAGTTCTTGTAACGTACGAGGTCTACCCTCGTAAACACGAGACTTGAGGAACCCCCATAGAAAGAAATCACATGTGGACAAATCGGGAGACCGAGGAGGCCATAAAACATCACCAAATCTCGAAATGAGATGATTAGGAAACAGAGTACGAAGAACAGCAATACACGCTCTGGCGGTGCGTGCCGTGGCTTCATCTTGCTGAAACCATAATTGTAGAGGATCCAAACCTCTTCTTTGCAATTCAGGGATAAAATAGGTGTTCACCATATTAATGTAACGCGCCGATGTTACAGTAACGGTAACATCGTTTTGTTCAAAAAAATAGGGACCGATAACGCCAAACCTCCCCACTGCGCACCAAACTATAACCTTAGGACTGGGGAGCGGTTCTTGATGCAGCTCTTGAGGATTTTCGGCAGCCCAATACCGACAATTTTGTCTATTGACAGCCCCATTAAGGTGGAAATGGACTTCATCACTCATTACCACCAACATGTTTTCGTTCTGCTCATAAAGTGTAAGCATTTGTTGGTCAAAATTCACTCGTTACTGGTAATCCCTTTCATTCAATTCCTACACAACCGCTATTTTGTGTGGATGCAAATGTAATTCACCATGTAAAATCCTTCTTACAGTACGATTACTGATTCGCAGTCCGGCCGAATGAGCCCGAGCAGAGCGGCGTGGGCTTCGCAGTATCGCTTGTCTAACCCTTTCAGCATTCTCTGGAGTGCGCACTGTACGTTGGGATCCGAGCGGTTTTATTTTGAGTATTGAACCTCGTGTTCGAAGATTATGAACCCAACGTAGGATTGTGTTACGCGTGGGGACAGAGTCATTTCGATTAATATTGAATCTCCGACGAAATTCACGTTGAACCGTAGTCACTGATTCACCACTTCTAACGAAAGAATCATATGCAAATATGCGCCGTTCTAGCGTCCACGGCTCCATGACAGTAACTGACAGTAAAATGCTTTGAGTCAGGGAAGGTATCCCCACCTGTCAAGTGCCCTTTCCTTTTCTAATTGTCGAATATTATGAAATCTAAAAACATCCGGTTCCTGTGCCCCACCCTGTACAATATTTCAAAAGCTTTTGGATATTAATTTACCTATTCTATACCAAAATAACCCAAATAATTATATTATCTCTTATTATCTTGAAAATGCTATTCTATTTAAGAGAAAAAGATTTTCAGTAACATCGAAATATTTGCAAAAATCGGGTGTGGAGAACACAATACTAGTTAATATTTGAGTGAAAATTGCTATTCAGACATGCTGACATGTGTTTCGTCTTGCTACAGATTCGTCAGTGCATTATGTTGGAATAGACAAAACTCACTACAAAAACTCTCTTACTATATATGAGGATGTCAATAACTCCTCTGCCAAGACATGGCACTAGTAATATGACAAATATTTGCATTTAGTAAGCATCATTTGTTATTAAACTGCTGTCAAAGTTTCGGTTAAATCAATCGCGTAGATTCATTTTTATACCCGAAAAGATTTATACCAGAAAAATGAAAAAACATAAACTTCGTGCTGTGATTACTTTTTATTTAAAGGAAAGATATCAAGTTGGATGAAGTTCACGGCATATCTGCTCCTGTGTTTGCGACTGTTTACAATTGGGTAAATGAGTTAAACGTATATCCACAAAAGATGGACATCGTTCAGGACGTTCATTGGAAATAACTTCCTCTGAAATGAATGACAAAATAGACGACCACAGGCCTGTGAGGCCACAGGCATATCACAAGGTACAGTGTTTTAAATTTTAAACAAAAAATTGGATTCGAAAAACATCTCGGCAAGATGGGTGCCGCGTTTGCTCTCAGTGGAGTATAAACGCAATTGTGTGATCGAATCGGAGGCTAGTTTTACAACTTTTCGTCGCAATTCTAACGAGTTTTTACATCGCTAAATAGCTATAGACGAAACATGGATACACTACTATACTCCAGAAACAAAGCAACAGTCGAAACAGTGAGTTCTCAAAGGTGATCCGGCACCGAAGAAGGCAAAGACGATGAAATCGGCCAACAAGGTGTTGGTCAGTGTGTTTTGGGATTCACGCAAAATCATCTACATCGATTAATTGGAAAATGGACAGACGATAAATGGAGAGTATTATGCAACGTTATTGCACCGGTTGAGCGAAGGAATCAGCGAAAACGGTTCTCATTCTGCAAAGAAAAAATTCTCCTCCACCGAGACAATGCACGGGTGCATATAATCTAATTTAAAGTCACTATATTCCCAGATTTTGCCCAAGTGGGTCTATTTTATTCCAAAATTTGAAAAAATAGCTCAGCGGAAAACGATTCACGTGGAACGAGGAGCTCATCGCCAAAGCATATGTCTGTTTTGAGGATCTTCCAAAATCCTACTTTTTGAACGGCATAAAAAAGTTGGAGAAAAGCTGGGAAAAGTGTATGCAGCCAAAGGGAGACTATGTACTGCCGTGCCCTTGGGATCCAAATTGAGTACATTACTGTTCCTTCTATTTATCAATGATTTTTGATACTCTTGCGTATGGTGGATTTATTCCCGCATTAATGGCAACAAAGATACATTAACTTTACTATATAATATATATACATATATATATATATATATATATATATATATATATATATATATATATATATATATATAATATTTTCGTGACCTTGGTATGATATGGTAAACTTAATAAGTCGGCGATGGTTCAATCAAGGGGTTGTATTTTTTCCTCTGAAACTGACAAAGCAGGAATTATTCAAACAACCTCTTACAATATAAATAGATAAGATGGACGCATATTGTGAAAATAATATCGAGATGTCAATAAATGAATATCACGACAAATTTGCTTATTTCAAATTAATTTACATTTTTAAAATTTTGCTTTTTCTATTTTTCATTGTCAATTTCATTTTTTAATTCAATTTCACGAAATTAAAGAGATATTTAATTTATTCACATTCAAACAGTGTTTCGGTATTATTTAGCCACGCCCATCGTTTAAAATTTATTAACCCGCGAAAACGCGGTATTTACTAGGGATATCACACATAACCTAGCATTAAAAATGAACTTTTATTAATGTGTAAAATCATAAATTAATTTAATCTTGTATTTAAAATTTCAAAAACATGTAAATTCCTTTTATATTAATTAATTAGTAAGCACAAATTAAGACACTTCTAAACTTTCTAATAAGGCTTTGGAACTAAAATAATTGAAAGAGAGCGTCACAAGACAATATCGTTAATAGATGTATTAAAATATTTTTCTCCTATTTTAAATTTTAAAATCTGCAGAAATAAAATTGTTACAAATATAAAAATATGCAGAAAAGTTATATAAAGTGCCAAGCTACGGTCTGAAATAGTTTTTAAATGAAGAAAATCGATTAACTACCTGAAAAACGCAATAGCAGTTCTTTGCGAAGGTCGTTGATAGCACCGACGCCGTTAAAATATTCAAACGGATCATACCTGCCAAGATCCCGTTAACCTTACCCGATCTTCGGACTCCTGCACGAAGCCATAGAGAACTTCTAGAGCTTCCATTAACCATTTCTACTCCTGATATCCAGCCTTTGCCGTCTATTGAATCCAATTTCCTTATTCAGCCGTTCAATCTACGAATTACAGGTTTTTAATAAAACATTTATAGACGCCAATATTATATTATACAACAATTCACGCACATTTAATTTAAACAACTTTATTTTTGCTTACAGTATAAATAGCTATACTTACCATTTTGATCATTTTCGTGTCACTTATTGTATTATAATAATTAATTTTGATAAACCGCATTTCATATCATAACCTATCTTGTACACATGTAATTTAACCATAAATATTAATTCAGTATTTCACCGTAATAGAAGTATAGATATTTACCGTGTACAGAATTCTAGCTTGAATAAATATTATATATTTGTTGATTTAAAAATCTGTGTTTTATTGGAATATGTGATGCACAGTCTATGCCATTATTTTATTTAAATTTGATCTGATTAAATATAAGTGAGGGATATTCACGATGATCCTTTAATATAAGAGTCTCTATATTATTTTATATTTACCTTTACATGCTCTACCGACAGAACTACGCCATCTATAGTATTCCTGAGATTACACTTAAAAATCAGCTTGCCGATCAGTATTTTTATAATACATTTAATATTACAAACCACATTGTAACATTTGGCTTTACCCAACTCAGGGGCATTTTTTACACTACCACATTATATCATTTAGACGCCCGAACGTGGAGGCGTAATATTACATTTAAAACTAACAAACCTTACATTATTACAATATATATATATAAGGTAAACTTAATAAGTCGGCGATTAAAGGTCTGGTTCATTACTTCAAACTATATATATTTAAAACAACCCAGGGTTGTTTTAAATATACATACTTTGAAGTAATGAACCAGACCTTTAATCGCCGACTTATTAAGTTTACCTTATATATATATATATATATATATATATATATATATATATATATATATATATGTATATATATATATATATATATATATATATATATATATATATACATATAGATATATATATATATTGTAATAATGTATGTAAGGTTTGTTAGTTTTAAATGTAATATTACGCCTCCACGTTCGGGCGTTTAAATGATATAATGTGGTAGTGTAAAAAATGCCCCTGAGTTGGGTAAAGCCAAATGTTACAATGTGGTTTGTAATATTAAATGTATTATAAAAATACTGATCGGCAAGCTGATTTTTAAGTGTAATCTCAGGAATACTATAGATGGCGTAGTTCTGTCGGTAGAGCATGTAAAAGTAAATATAAAATAATATAGAGACTCTTATATTAAAGGATCATCGTGAATATCCCTCACTTATATTTAATCAGATCAAATTTAAATAAAATAATGGCATAGACTGTGCATCACATATTCCAATAAAACACAGATTTTTAAATCAACAAATATATAATATTTATTCAAGCTAGAATTCTGTACACGGTAAGTATATATACTATACCATATCTATACCATATCTATACCAGACCGGTACCTCAACGCACAGTCTCACCACCACCCCGCTCAGTTACAAGCAGTAGTGAAGAGCCTAGTAACAAGATCACAGAGATTAGCAGATGAAGACAACGTCATTCAAGAAATGAATAAACTCCACATTGCACTCCAGCAGAATGGCTTTAGCAAACGGACAATCAACAAAGCATTAAAACCTAAACGAGCCACACCACAAGAGAAAAAAGAGGAATCAATAGCCAAAACCTACTTACCCTATGTCAAAGGTACCACCGACAGAATATCGAGAATCCTACGAAGACACAACATTGAAACCACATTCAAGGCAGACAGAAAAATCAGCACAGTCCTTCGGAATCCAAAAACAAGAATACCTTTAGAAAACCAGGGAGTATATAAAATTCCATGCCTTGATTGTGAGAAGACGTACATCGGCCAAACAAACAGAAGGGTAAACGTAAGAAGAGACGAACACCAAAACTCCGTAAGAAATGACGAGAAAACTTCATCCTTTGGCTCAGCATGTAAAGGAAACGTTCCACACGATAGACTTCAGCAATACCAAATTATTGGCGAACGTAGAACATATGAAAACCAGAATTATCAGGGAAGCTATCGAAATTGAGAAACGTCCGGACAATTTGAATTCGCGAGATGATACCCAGAGGCTACCAACAGCATGGAAACCAGTATTAAGCAAAGAAGTTGTCAACAAGAAACAACAAACAAAAACACCGCAACCCAGCCAGCCCACTCCAGCTACAGGCCCAACGACACGGAGTCGCGCACATACTCAACCAAGTGTAACCAACCAGAACGCTAAGCAGGTATATAACAACCATCTTAAACTCGACTACGTCAGTTTACGAGTAACCAGAAGCAGAAGCAGACAGTTATCGCAGACCTGAAGATAGCAAATGTGATTTTGCCGAAACGTCGTCCAGAAACCAGCACCGGTCTTTACAAAGACCAAACAATGGAAACGCGGAAGAAAACCCGGAATCCAGTTACAACACATATATATATATATATATATATATATATATATATATATATATATATATATATATATGTGACAATTATGTGACATAATTTATCGCTAGTCTGGTTGTGGAAAACAAATTAAGTCTCAATATCAACAAGTGCTGTGCTGTACCTTGTTCTCATTGCAAGAGTATTTACATTTTAAATTACAATGTGAACGGTGACAATCTAGAAAGGCACAGTATTAGAGACTTAGGCGTACTTTTTGATAATTGATTAACTTTGCATGTCGTATAGACTGTATAACACATGTTCCATTATGAGAAATTGGAAACATTTCAATTACATTAATATGATAAAACATTTATGCCATGCGCTTGTGTGCATTACAAACTGCAGATCGAAAGGATTCTAAGACAACTATTGAAATTTTTAAGTTTCAATAATAATAAAGTTTATCGCACCAGGGGCATTGATTACGATACACTTCTGTTGGAGCACGACGTGGTAATCTTGGATTTGCGTCGTAATGTGACGAGCGCTAACTTACTGCAAAAGTTTATTATTAATCAAATTGATTGTCCATTGTTGTTGGGACTGTTTAACATCAATGTTCTGAGGTTTGCTTCGTGGGTCACCGCCACATTTTCCAAACTGTAAGACGAATGTAATGATAAGGAGTGCTACTTACTATATTTAATGTGCAAAAATGCCAACGAATATCTCAGAAATTATATCATTATATCATTAGTAGAGAACGGATGCAATTTCCATAAAACGCAATCGGCAATTGTAATTGTGTATAACGTCGCACAGTATATTCCGACGTAATTCAATGAAGTATTTGTTTGACTTACTCGGCCCCCTGGTCTCGCACGATAACAATGGACAACTCAGCTATTGTATTCGGAGAATATAGTGTTTTTTAAAGTGTTTTCATGAGCGTAGATAGAAGCGGGGTTTTTATAATGTATTTTGTTTATTAGTTTATATTTCGTAAGATAAATAAAGTGCTGTGAGTAAGTTTCTTGTTTTCATAGTTTTAACTGTTAATTACATCGTAATTTTTGTGATAGATCCTGTTTAATATCGTTTGATTTAATCTATTTCTACCAATTATTTCAACGTAAGAGTGTGCATTGAATTTCGTTCAGTTTCAATAACTTACGCACACATTTTTAGTTTTCATTTATTTAGATCTAGAGCATTGTTTAAGTTACTTTTTCAGACATGATATGGAAGAATGTCGAGAACGGCATTGTAAAACAATGGCGAGTTGGATTGACGGTCATACTGATTGTATGTCCATTGTCAGTGATTCCGAAATTTATGACAAAATCCGTAAAATATCGTCAAAAATTCGTCACTTAGGTTCGCAAACACATCTGAACTCTGTAAAACTTTTATGGCGGCTAATATTCCATTAAATAAACTTAGCAATCCCACTTTAAAAATATTTCTGAAAAAATATACTGGTCGAAATGTTCCTGATGAATCAACTTTACGCAAATATTATGTTTCTAGGTGCTATACGAGAACAGTAGAACGCATTAGAAGCCATCTTTTAAATCAATACATCAATACATCAATACATATATCTTTTAAATCAATACAATACATATACTATATCCAACCATTCCCTATAACTCATATATAATAGCAACAAGTGTTATAAATAGAGTTGATGCGGAAACAGTTGCTGAAACCATTAAGGAGAATATTCAAAAAATGCTTCATTCGGACGCCACGTACAAAGAAAAAATACTTATATTTGTCAGTGATAGTGCTGCGTATATGTTAAAAACAGGCAGACTATTGAAGAAAACATATCCTAATATGCTGCATATTACTTGTATAGCACATGCTCTCCACAGAATCTGTGAATATATCAGAGACACTTTTCCGGAAGTTGATAGACTTGTATCAGCCTTTAAAAAAATTTTCAGAAAAGCACCATTGAGAGTAGCTCTTTTCAGGGAAAAATTTCCATCTCTGTCACTGCCTCCCACTCCAGTAATAACTAGATTGGGAACATGGCTGGAAGCTATTAGTTATTATGCTGAGAATTTCGATAGTCTAAAACATTTCGTAACAATGCTAAAGGAGGATGCTAGAAGTATTGGTGAGTGCAAGGAGCTCACACAGATCCCAAATTTAAAAAATCAGTTGTACTTTCTTCACGAACACTTTGAAAAATTGCCAAAACTAATCACTTATTTTGAAAATCGAAACCTCAAATTAAATGACGGATTAACCACGTTAGATGTGGCTGTTAATCATTTGAAAAGTATTCCAAGTGTCTTCGGATGTGGCCTTCGGCAAAAGTTTGATTCTTAATAGAAATCCAGATTTAATTACATTGCAGCAATTATGTATGGAGACAATTCCACAAAATCTAACGGCTAAATATGAAGAAATAAAAGAATATTTCCAGTATGCACCTATAACCAGTTGCGATGTAGAAAGGACGTTTTCTATTTATAAGGATGTACTTAATTCAAAGAGAACAAAATTGACAGAAGAAAACCTTGAGAAACTATTGCTAGTCAATATTAATAGTCCTTTACTCAACTTGAACGACAAAATGAACAAATAAAAATGTTCCAATTATAGAAATAAAATTAAAAACTTTAAAAATACAACTTTTCAACAAATACATATGTATTTCGTAATTTTATAGATCACCACCCGTTTGTTTTCCAATTATATAAATAAAATTAATTAATAAATATGTATTTGGTAATTTTAGATAGATAGATCACCACCCGTATGTTTTCCAATCATATAAATAAAATTAAAAACTTTATAAATACAACTTTTCAACAAATAAATATGTATTTCGTAATTTTATAGATCACCACCCGTTCGTTTTCCAATTATATAAATAAAATTAAATATTTTAGAAATACAGCCTTTCGCCAGTACTGCACTGGGCTTTGCGTCGTGTGGTAAGCGTGTCCGTTCTACAATCATTAGTTATCACTTTGTTGTGTACAGATTTTTCTCTATTAGTTGCGTAATTTTTCTTTATATATTTTAGGCACTATAACTTTATTGTGAATAATTTTATCTGTTGTTGATCGCCTATTTTAGTTTTTACAATTCTCGTACTTGTAAAACTTATGATGGCCTCATCTTGCACTTCCTCAGCCTGTAGCCGTGAAACATTTTACTCTACCCACATATCTGAGAGTATTGTTATTATAATTATTTAGAGAACAGTAGAGTTCGTTGGCACTATTTATTGTGTTGGCTATTTTCGTTTCTAAAGGACTTGCTTAGTTTGTTCAAGATTGACTCTGTGTAGTTAAAAAATTTCGAATCTTTTAACTTTTTTGTTTTATAGATAAATATTTACTTATTTTTTTTATTCCAACTATTATAACTTCTCTGTTGTTTTTATTAACTTCCTTATTATGCTTCTGAAGTTCTTCTTTCCATATTTTTTTGGTTTTCTTTTTGCCAAGTTTGATCGCTTTAAGCTAGCATTACCAGATCTTCTACATGCAACAAATTAGTGATGTACATACTGTAGATATGTTACTCCAACTACAGTACCTCCAAACTTTTCAAGAGCTGTTTCATCCCTCTCAGATATTATCATATCCTTCGAATAATCTATTTCCAAGTAATTTTTTGCATACAAAATTGTAATAAATACAGTTTAATTTCTAAGCTAAATCCTATTGCCAAGGCTCGACAAGCGATTGACTCAAAAAGGTAAGCTACAATTTAATAAGATTCTCTTGGCATTTTTCGCGATGGTTCTTGATGGTTACACCAAATATTTTATTTTTATTAAAATTTTATGCAACGCTTAAATATTATTATATATTTTGGGGAGATATTTAAATTTACTATTAATATATAATAATAAATAATGCATAAGAACTATTCATTTACATAATTAAATATATTTAGACTATTGTGCCAATTGAAAATAAAATTTTTTTTGTAAATTTTTACCTTGATCAGTTAATATGTTTTTATGCGTTGGAAATGTTCTTTCAACGGTGATTGATGTGTTTGATACGTATTTTATGGAATGCAGCAATATGCAATTTAAATCTAAAAAATTTATTAGTAAAATTTTCTATTGCAGTTAATGTTTGAAATTTATCATTTTTAATCGTTGTACTGTCAATTTTATTTATGAAACAATTTTTAATAAATTTTCACAATATCCTATAATAGAAATTTACTCTAATAACAGTATTCAATTCTTTCCAATTATTTGAAATTAAACCGCTTCAAAATAATATTATATATTTTTTAAAAATCTAATTAAAGCGTTTCAAATTAGTAGTAATTCGTACTTTTTTTGAAAATCTTGTTCTGGAAAAGTTAATTTACCTTTACCACAACGTATTTCGACAACTAAGTTGTCATCATCAGCGGTCCGAAAAATTGATTAGAATTGACGTACCGTTTTAGGTGTTTGTCTGCGTTTGACATCTTTCTTCGCAAGTACGCTCTTCTCGTTCTAATTTTCTCTTTCTCTATTTGATCTTCATTAGTTTGTAAGCGTTGTGGGAATGGGGTGACTCTTCCAAATTCTTCACCTAATCGCAGCTAATTCAGTCTAAGCCCACTGCTTCATACGACACACTCTACATAAGGAGAGTTTTTAACAAATCTAATTGTTTAGAGTATCGGTTTTGACTTCAAACGCGAACAAGCATAATGGAGTTTTGTATCATAAGAGGGCTACTCCAATACACGTAAGAGACAAGTTACAATTATTGAGAATAGAAAGATTGGTACAAGTTTTCAGAATTTTTATTTTAAATATGTTCAAAGTAAGTGCCATCAACAACAATACATTTAACCGTTTTTTCCTTCCATAGTTCAAAAGCGTTCAGCCAGCCGTCTTTACGAGTACTATCAAAAAAAACTTAACGGCAATATCAATCTCTTCTTCAGACTGGAACCTTTTCCCTCTCAAATATTTTTTGAGCTCAAAAAATAGCTAGAAGTCACACATCGCCAAATCCGGTGAGTAAGGAGAATGTTTTATAACTTTGATTGTTTTCAGCTAAATACTGAACAGTTATCCCTGCTGTATGGAACGACGCGTTATCATGAGGTAACATAATTCCCTTTCTTGGCACTTTACTGAACACAATTTTCAACATACCTTTTAGCGGTAACTGTCTTCTGATCTTCTAATTTCATTGCGGCCAGCAAACCCGTACTTCTAAAAAATACTTCGTACATTATTTTGTTCATTGCCCGCTGCTTTTTCACCATCGTAGGGGTTTCTTATCTTCATGTATCCAGATTCGGCATTCTTGGCGAGTGGGAACTAGAGTGGACCAATTCGGAGCGAAAGCAGAGGCGTGACTAACGAATGGGTTCCCGCATGCGAAACATTATTAATATCTAGAGATATACTATCATGAACGGTGCTGTTATTAAGTAATATAATAAGTTATTATATTACTTAATACTACATATTTGTATTATATTTTGTTTATTTTAGTTCCAATTTACAGTCGTGTATTGTGTATTGTGCATTCTATAGAACAGGAAAGTGTTTTATATTTATATGAATATGAATATCACCTATATTTCTCTCAACACTGCTTTATAGAAATTATGTGTCAACAAATTTTTGCTGTTCCATAGTTTTGATTTATTATAATTTCTATCTTTATCCGTCGTCTAAAGTTTAATATAAGCACTTATATTAAACTTTAGACGACGGATAAAGGTAGGAATTATATAAATCAAAACTAGGGAACAGCAGAAATTTGTTGTTTGTATTAGTTTATATTTGGTAGGATAAATAAAGTACAGTGAGTTTAGTTTCTTTTTTCATTGTTTTAACTGTTAATTATATACAGTTTTTAATTTTTGTATAGATCTTGTTTAATATCGTTTCATCTAATCTCTAATTATTTTGACGTAAGTGTCCAGGGAATTTCGTTAAGTTTCAATAACTTACGCATACATTTTTAATTTTCATTTATTTAGATCTAGAACATTGTTTAAGTTACTTTTTCAGATATGATATCGAACAACGTCGAGAATGGCATCGTGAAACAATGGCGAGTTGGATTAACGGCCATACTGATTGTATGTAAATTGCCAGTGATTCCGAAATTTATTGCAAAGTCTGTAAAATATCGTTGAAAAATTACAAGACATCGCACGTAAAACGTTACTTAGCATCGCAAACACATACACAGAAATTAGACTTATGGAATCTGACAATTTTAATCAAGAACTCTGTAAAAATTTAATGGCGGCAAATATTCTATTAAATAAACTTAGCAATCCCACCTTCAAAACATTTTCCCAAAAATATACTGGTCAAAATGTTCCTATGAATCCACCTTACGCAAATATTATATTCCTAAGTGCTACACGAAAGCAATAAAACGCATTAGAAGCCATCATTCAAACCAGCACCTATGGATAAGTGCCGACGAAATTGTGGATATATTAGGACACTGTGTGGTAAATCTTGTAGCTGATGTACTACATCCAACTATGCCATACAACGCATATGTAATAGCAACAAAAGTTATAAATACAGTTGATGCGGAAAGAGTAGCTAAGACCATTTACGATGTTACGCTTAGCATATAAAAATATTTTAATCTATTTTTAAATATATTTCTTCCTTGAATATCTCGATTTAAAATTATATTTAACTTAGACATTTTCTATGTATTCGTGTCCAAAGAGAAAGCATTTCTTTTGTATAACCTGACCGAGACCCTTCGTTTTCTACCTGACCCATCAACCCTAACGTTACTGTGGAATTTTTTTCAATTTACATTTCATTAAACGATCATTAGAAAGCTTATGTCACAAGGGTTATTTTAATAATATTTATGCCATCGATAGAACACCTCTTCAGGTCCCGCTTCTTAATTAATTAGAATTCAAGATATCGACCCCTCTCTTCGACAGGTCATAAAACAGACCGTTTTCAAAACCAGTGTTCTTTCGATACAAAACTATCAGTCCGGATCTTCTCGTTAGAACGCTCGAAAGTGCAAAATCACCCGCCGTACTGGTCAAGTACCGGTGGCATGATCCACGTGCCCCTGCATCTCACCGCAAATCAAAGGTAACTCTGTATTGTTCGATACAGAGATTAGTTTATATTAATCGTATTCAATTAACCCTTAATTTACTGCTCAATTAAACGTTCGTTTCAGGGTATTTTTGTGTTAATTTTCAGTTACTTAATTACCGCTCCTCGTGTATATATTACTTTGTTTAATTACTTTTAAATATACCAATTTCATTTCTTTCTTATGTAAATATAAATACAAACTTTAAGGACAACGCTTTTGTGTTTTATTTGTTTAGTAAGTAAGTTGTAGTATATTTATTTTAATTAACCATCATCACACACGTCCTGGACCTTTGAAGGAACTTCACCAGCACCACTAATTATTTTATTATCAAATAATTTCATTATTATTTACACGGCACATCCACCCCGATATCCAGCACAAGCCCCCGTTTGTAATAACGAGAATATGCACCAAATGCTTCATTCGGACAGGTACAAAGAAAAAATAATCTTATGTGTCAGTGACAGTGCTGTACATATATGTTAAAAACAGGCAGACTATTAAAGGAAACATATCCTAACATGCTGTATATTATTTGTGTAGCACATGCTCTCCACAGAATCTGTGAATATATCAGACACCTTTCCGGAACTTGATAGACTTGTATCCGCTTTTAAAAAGGTTTTCAGAAAAGCACCATTGGGAGTAGCTCTTTACAGGGAAATACTTCCATCTGTCGCTGCTTCCTTCTCCAGTAAATAATTAGGTGGGGAACATGGTTGGAAGCTACTAGTTTTTATGCAGAGAATTTCGATAATTTACAAAATTTCGTTACATATTTAAATGACTATGCTGGAAGTATTTCTGAGTACAAGGACTAATACAAATTCCAAATTAAACAACTCAGTTATTCTTTCTTCGGGAACTCTGTGGAAGCTTGCCAAAACTAATCACTTATTTTGAAAATCAAAATCTCAAATTAAATGATGCATTAGCCACATTAGATGTGGCTATTAATAATTTGGAAGATATTACCAGTGACTTCGGATGTGGCCTTCGACAAAAGTTTGACGCTGTTTTTAATAGAAATTAAGATTTAATAACATTGCGGCAATTGTGTATGGGGACAAAATCTAACTACTAAATACGCTGAAATAAAAGAATATTTCCAGTATGCATCTATAACCAGTTGCGATGTAGAAAGAACGTTTTCTATGTACAAGAATGTATTTCGTTCAAAGAGAACACATTTTACAGAAGAGAACCTTGAGAAAGTATTGTTAGTTAATATTAATACTCCTTTCCTCAATTTGAACTACAAAATTAAGAAATAAAAATGTATTTCGTATTTTATAGATCACAGGGTGAAGTCTTATGACTGTATTTTCTTTAGAATTAAAAGTTTAAGTTAGCTAAGATCTATCAACGTGATCACACGTGCCATTCCAAGCAGCTTGAAGCGTTAATAAATTTAGGAAATGTAACCAATTTTTATATGTTCTGCTTGCGGCTTATGTAACATTATTTTCTTGTATTTATTAATTAAAGAGTGTTGTGCCTGCAACAAATGATATTATTGCGAACCACTGAGCGAGAGAAGACCTTCTTATTCACAACTTGAATCGACGACGATTCAACAAACACTAGTCATTACGAATTTACTACCCGTAATTCGAAGAATCCAGCCACATTCGCCCTAACACAGAGTGGAATCGAATAATTAACAAAAATTGCCTTGGCATATTTGGTTTTTAAGTAGCTATTCTATAACTTTATTTTAGCACATGGTGATAAGTCAAATATCCACGACATAGTAATAATTTGACGTTCACACCCTTCCCATATAGTAAGAAAGATCTTTAGAGCAGGTTTGATTAATCAAAGCCATGCTTTTGCATTATATCTACGCTCGGAACGGAAGTTACTTGACGGTAAAATGTGGTGAAAATAAATTAAAAATCATCATTTATTGAGGCTAAACTAATGTGAATAACATGTAAAAACTTAATACGTCGACAGTAAATGGGAAAACAATTTTCAAACAAAACATGACACTGTTTCAATCTGTGTTACTCTTTACTGTTTACATATACATACATACAAATAACAGACAATGCATTGTACTATCATCAAATTGCTTTTGTGAATATCGCATGACCAATCCACAGATTCTTCTCGAGCCATTCGAATTCAATCCTGACTCCTTAACGGGAAAACTCCACTCGTTCCGTCGCCTTTTACTCTAAGCCATATTAAAATTTCTCTGGGGATTCTACAGTAGCCAATCTTAGTATTGCTCTAACAAACAGATTCGTTCTACATATTTCCTGTTTTTTAAAAATGTAAAAACTATGTTTGATTGAGTTTTTCATATGCTGGATACATTAAAGTGTAAACGATTAAATTTAGTTATCTAAAATTGGATTAATTATACCTTAAGTAAAAAGTAAGACATGGAATTATTAAAGAAAACGCTAAAATGTCATATGAATATGACAATAATGTGCCATCATTTTTTATAATTTTATAATTGTCTACTTACCTACATTTTTAAGAAACTTTTTTTAAGGCAATAATTTTCTGAAACATGTAAGAGTGGAATTAATAAATTAATATTTAATTAAAACAGACCTTAAATCGCCAAATCAAGAAAATCTCCTATATATATGATTTCATTGTTACTGAAAACAGAATTTGGGTCAATGTATCAAATAAAACGATTCATTGCTACGTAACGTTTCGAAACTGTATTTGTTTCTTCATAAGACCTAATAGAGTATTTGTAGATTAGTCATATAAAGTAAAATATAAAAATGTACTCGTACCTACATCAGTATATTAACAATTCTTGAGCGATTTTATTGAATGAATCTATTTTATTTTCATTCAATAAAATCGCTCAAGAATTGTTAATTTGCTAATGTAAGTACATTTTTATTTTTACTTTATATGGTTAATCTGTAAATACTCTATTATATCTGATGAAGAAACAAATACAGCTTCGAAACATTACGTAGCAATAAATCGGTTTATTTGATACATTGACCTAAATTATGTTTTTATTAACAGTGAAATCATACATATATTAGAGTAAATTTGATCCAGCATTTTACGCCCAAAGGAATTTACCTATATATATATATATATATATATATATATATATATATATATATATATATATATATATAATGTTGTGAGGCGTACTGCACTCAAATAACAGCTCCTATAATGGAAAAAGCAGTCATGCACCAACAATATACATATAAAACACCTTAAATATAATAGCTAAATTTGATGGACGTAATTATCAAGATGTGAATGAATTAATATGACGATTTACTTTATAATTAATTATTTACTTATTTTCTTTCTTAACTTATCTTTTTATATTTTTACACTTCAAATTCAAAATTCAAATCTTTCGCGACAAATTACAGACAGCTACTTTATTCACATTAAGAACGATGCTAGTTAGCCACGCCCACCAATTTTAATATACCATTGTCCGCGAATGCGATTTTTAGGATGTAAACAACTACCTAACCTATGTTTAGAATGAAATGAAATATACTTGTTAATTATTCCGCTAATTTTAAAAACCTATTAATACTGAAATATTGTATAAATTTATATTTTTGCTGATGTATCAAAGATTAAAAAAACGTCGAGGCTTTTTAGTGAAAATTAAAAAGGCTTTGGAAATAAAAGAAAGCTATCGGCGTCCTCTCCGATAAATTACTTACAACAAATGGCCGTACTTCTGACTCAAGTAAAAGTTTTATTTAAAATTATATATTAAAATCAGTTTAAAACTATTAAATTCATAGACATACGATACCTTAATATCAAGCTCAACTTTTGAGACATAATTTGGACCAGTATCACGTTAAATAACGGAATTATCGACCAGAGCATCATTTCACTATTGGAATATCATCGGACCGATAACGTGAGCCATTGACCGATATCGACGCATACTTCGACAAGGCGCTACCGTACTTATATCCAGCCCCATTACGACGTTCCTGACCAGGTACCATATCCTCACATACAGAGAAAATAAAACCAGTTTCCTTTTAATATCCAATATTTCCTAGAATTTCATTTAAAAGTCAACATTTATTTATTATCAAACACTTAATTTAAACATTGTTTACATCTGAATATAAACGTAAATTTATACATTTAAAAATATATATTAAAATATCACATTCATACTTGCAGAATCCTTATTAAAAGAATACATATAACTTACCTTTTTGTGTGTTAATTTTAAGCAACATTCGATATTTATTTGCACAACTTGTAATGTAAACAACCATTTTGTATATTAAGCAACACATGTGCATTATTATGTAATACCGTTTTTTTTGTTGTATCATTTAGTGTAGAATTCACGTAATATTACAGTTTTCTTATTTTTATCCTTATTTTTATTTCAAACTTGTTACAGATTACTATTTTTTGCGTTAATAAAATTTTTATTTCTGGATTTCTTTAAATTTGATCTTTTATTTGTTAGCGTTTAATTGTGGAGTTTTACAAAATAGATTGGTTGATAATAGTATTATTCTCACGGGGTAAGAGCAGACCGACGAAGATCCATTTTAAATTAGTAATTGTTTTGTTGTTCTCAAGCTCTACGACGGCTAGCTGGTTATCAATCATATACCCAGATAGCGTTGAACAAATTAAGTATATTAATACTTATGGCGCCCAAAATTTGAATTTAAAAATAAAGCTATACACTACAGCAACTTTTATATACTAATTTTTCTAAGTCCAATTTCAAATTGTTCTTTAACACATTTAAGAACGTTACATCATATCATTTTACGAAACAACGAGAAGACACTCTTCGAAATGTAACAATATATATATATATATACATATATATATATATATATATATATATATATATATATATAATCAAAAATTTATTTAAATTCGGGTAAGCGGTCAATTAAAAAACTCCTTTATTAAATTAGGAGTTTTTTAATTGACAGCTTACCCGAATTTAAATAAATTTTTGATAATATATTACGGTCGATCATTTCTTTTCAATTAATTATATATATATATATATATATATATATATATATATATATATATATATAAGTGTTCAGATAATTTCTTAGCCGTTTATTAAATATAACAATTGATAAATTATTGGAGTTTTTCGGCTTTTATATGAAATATTTACAAATATTAAATTAGAATGTATGTAATTGCAGAGTAAGTGGGGATGTAAACATTGCTGTCTACAAATTACAAAGCAAATCATACGAATTTTTTTTTTATTTGAAAAATATGGTCTACGTTGGGACTCGAACCCAAGTCTACAGCTATCCGGGCTGTCGCTTTTACCACTAAGCCACAATAGACCCAGGTTCAAGCTATTTTGAAATGCATTATAAAGTAACAGTGTTAATGAATCAGATATCAGTTATTGAATGTAGATGTCAAGTTGAAAGCAGAAGTCAGTTTTGAAAGCTCATGTCAGTTTTGATAGCAGATGTCAGTTAGTGAAAGCAAATGTCAGTTAATGAAAGCAGATGTCTGATTTGAAAGCAGATGTCAGTTATGAAAGCAAACGTCAGATTAGAAAGCAGATGCCTATTTTGAAAGTAGATGTGAGTTATTGAAAGCAGATGTCAGTATTTTGAGAGCAGATGTCAGATTTGAATGTTGGAAATGCTAATTATTACTCCATAGCTATATGAGTGTTCAGATGATTTCTTAGCCGTTTACTAAATATAACAATTGATAAATTATTGGAGTTTTTCGGCTTTTATATGAAATATTTACAAATATCAAATGAGAATGTATGTAATTGCAGAGTAAGTGGGGATGTAGACAGCAATGTTTACATCCCCACTATATTTTTTCTGATAATTATGGAACATATGGAATCGTGATATATGTTGTGTCAATGTTTAAATTGTTATTGGTGTCTGCAGTGTTATATATTTGGTGGATTCGTTTTTTAATTATTTAATTGCGTAAAATCTTAAGTCGCTCCACGGGCGCAGACATAATAATAACTCATGGCTTGCCAACCCCCGTAATCGACGTCTTGCTGCCGAAAGTTCTTAAGTATGAGTTATTATTATTAAACTTGAATGTATCTTTGAATATTTTAATTTTATCCATGACAACTACAAATATATAAGTTTGACATCGATATACTATCATTTACGTTTTAAATTTCTTTAAAAAAGGCACTATGTGTCGAAACATTCAAACTTGTTTTAAATATATACATATCAATGTAAAACAGACCTTATATCGCAGACTAATTTAATCTACCATAACGTACAAAGGTCAAGAATATCACTATATATATATTGTTAAAATACTAAACGATCTAACGATCGTACACCCAAAATGAAATGGTGCTGAATGATCTAAAAGATATAATAATAATAGTTTGATAATAAAAGATAATTTTATTAGAATTAAATAAATTTAATAGAATAGTATTAGTATAATACTTTGAATTGGGCGCCAGTGTATAGAATACACAATGTTAGATCATCCGCAACTTACATGTATTAATTCCGGCTACAGATAGGTGTCGATGAGCATGAATAATTTATCAAAATTGACTCTACAGGCTCCTCGTCGATATGTTTTCCCCTAATTGTATGGTAGTGAATTGTATAATTGTATAGTTTTCTCCAGCTAAGCATAGATAAATAAATGAGTTGGTTAAAGAAATGTATATAAAAGTTTATTTTAAATAAGGTTTCTGTAAATAATATCATACAACGTGACTATCGACAAATAATAAAGTTATAATTACGTGCACGTGTGAATCAAGAAAATCAAAGGTTATGTTTCAATGGTTAGAATATTTTCAAGTGAGTTACGATATAAATTAAAGAACAAATATATCTAGGTAAGTACTACAGTTTTTATCAAATTAAAGTTCTTTCACAATTATCAATAATGTTGGAAGTAAAATTATGTTTTTTTTTATTTGGTTTTAAAAAATATTTTAATTGTAAATCGTTCTAAAATAGTATATTAAAAAACAAGTTTCATAAGGCACCATTTTGCCGCACGAAATCAGTTTAGAAAACGAGCCGCGATAGCGGCGAAGTTTTCCAAAGAGCGAGTGCGGCAAAAGGCCTTATGAAAGAAGTTTTTTATACTATTTTTTCTATTTTGCATTTTGTACATTAATAAATTGGAATTATTTAATTTGGAAGTTCAGAGTTTAATTTTTATATAAAGCATGCAGTTGGTCACATTGATACTTGACATTGTCAAATTTAAATCTTGCTATCCGCGAAGTATATTATATTACATATTATTTATTAATGTTCTTTAACATTACTTGATATTTTATTTAAAAATATAAACATGAGTGACTTAGAAACTAATATATCTTGTTGTCAAATGTATAAAATATACGTTGTTAGTGTAGAGTACGAACATATACCACATCTGGCAAATGTACTTAAATTCTTAAAATCAAATGACAGCAATGATATTTATTTCTGTATTCGAACAACGCCAACATTGAAAAATGAAAAAAAGCGTATCGAAATCAAGCTCATTTCGATACTGTTTTGGGTTTCATAATGAGTTCATTTCGAACGCAAAATAGAAAATAGTATATTAAAAAACAAGTTTCATAAGGCACCATTTTGCCGCACGAGATCAGTTTAGAAAACGAGCCGCGATAGCGGCGAGTTTTTTAAAGAGCGAGTGCGGCAAAAGGCCTTATGAAACGAGTTTTTTAAACTATTTTTTCTATTTTGCGTTTTTTACATTAATAAATTGCTTAAATTGGAATTATTTAATTTGAAAGTTCAGAGTTTAATTTTTATATAAAGCATGCAGTTGGTCGCATTGATACTTGACATTTTCAAATTTAAATCTTGCCATCCGCGAAGTATATTATATTACATATTATTTATTAATTTTCGTTAACATTACTTGATATTTCATTTAAAAATATAAACATGAGTGACATAGAAACATATATATGTTGTTGTCAATTGTATACAACATGTATACAACAATGATATTTATTTCTGTATTCGAACAACGCCAACATTGAAATATGAAAAAAAGTGTGTCGAAATGAAGCTCATTTCGATACTGTTTTGGGTTTCATAATGAGTTCATTTCGAACGCAAAATAGAAACAAGTCTTTATTTGAAATAATTCTGATTAATAAGACCTGTTTTTCATCGTCTAAGGCAGGAATCTTGATGGTATGGACGTAGATTAGCCGATTCGTCGTGAATTCCCAGTGCGGAGATTTCGAGTTTACTTGGCCGGCTATGAGCGTGCTTCGTCGGTGTGGAATATTTTCTCGGGCCGGTCTTCGATCGAAAGATGCTAAGATCGATTTCTGTCGACACAAATTATTGTGTTACTTTTATGGTCACTTGTAAATTTTTAACTCAGGTGTTTCTGCTTTAATTTAATTTTAAATTTGGAGTCACACTTTTTTAAGCACTTCTTATCAAAATTTTATATCCGACGCTCGATGGCAATTATTTCATTCAAAGCCTATTTTGCATTATTGAAATAGCCTCGAATTTTACTCTAAATTACATATGATTATAAATTGAACATAGAAAATATATAGTTTCTGAAATATGCACAAAATTAAAATAATAATTTTCAAATTATTGACCTGGGTATTTAAATGTAGGGTTACGTGTTATGTGTGACAAGAAAATAACCGTTTCGCGGGTTAGTTTACATTTGAAATGTGGGCGTGTCTAACTAGTATCAATACAAATTTTTAATGTAGATAAATTAGATATCTGTAATTTCGCGCTAATAATTTAAATTATAAAAATGACAATTAAATAAATATTAAAAAGTAAATTTTGAAATAAATGTAAATTAATTTGAAATGTGCAAAGATATCGTAATATTAATTTATTTACACTTCGATACTAATTTTACAAACTATATTCGCCAATTTTAACCATTCTATTACATGTTATTTCTGTCTTTCCTTTCGCAGTTAGCTGGAATTATGGAGTAATTCTGCCCCACAACAATATATATATATATATATATATATATATATATATATATATATATGCATATTTTAGCCATTATTAGTGCATACTTTTCAACTTTCAGTGATATCTCTCTTCCTGCTTAATAGTCAATTAATAGTTTTGAAAATAGTAAATTTGCATAGACTGCAAATATTGGAAGAGTACGGACTAGAAATAACGTCAGCACATAAACAATTCGGAAACATATATTATTATGTCCAGCGAAAAGTAATAAAAAACAGGACAGTCGATGTCGTTTGGAGAACTTTTACAGATTTTTACCCGAAACAGGCGGTAGCCAGTTGCTACTGTTATCCTTGTTTATTGAGTTCGAAGTGAATGTGTGTGTGTATATATGTATCATGGACAGTGCACATATGGCCGTATTCTCGTATGACCGCACTTCGGTGGGGAAAATCAATTTCCGGTAGTCTGCAATGTGGCGGAGCGGTTACCGCACCGCATCCATCGGCACAATATAATGCGAAATCCATTGTTCTTTAGCGGATAATGCCTTAAACATACACATTTAACTTGTTTAATTGTCTAAAATTAATTACAGTAAATGATTTCGATCTCGACGTTTGCATTGGGACTTTCAAGCGAATGTGAATTGAAATTCTGGTGACGTGTGTTTCTCTTATTTAGAGTGAATAATGCAGAACAGAAGAGTTGATGCTCCTATTTTACTAAACGCATTTTATTTTCAAAAATAAAAAAATGGAAAACGTATTTTCAAATGTCGATTCGTATTATTCGTTTCATAACGGGTATTGTCTATAATCAGATGGAAATTTAGTTGTGAAAGCAGAGATATACAAGGAACGTTCTCATAATGCTTAAATTATATTTTAAATAAAATTTAATTACTCAATATATGTAGGGAGTAACCGACATATATCCTCAAACGTGCAAAGTGTGTTGTGTCCTAGTTGCAAATGCGCTAAGCCTATGCTATAAATAACAAAGTTCTACCATTAGTTAAACCATCAAGTAATATTACTAATACATATAACGGACGTCCTTGGAACAGACAACGTATGAAAAATAGAAAGATTAAATTATATAGAATATATACCCAAAAAATTTGCCTAAAATTCCCTCTTATAAGCGAGAAAAATGACAATAATATTCAAAAATATTTTGTCACGTCACTGTGCAATGGAGTGTTTTATAAAAGACGATATTTTAAAGTCGACCCACAATAACAAGAAGAAAGGTTTTGTTATTGTCCATTAAGTTTCGTTCAGTTGTCGATCGTACGTTCGATACAATTTTTTCGATTAAAGATAGATTGTTATCAAATAGGACATTAAATGACTGTAGAGCACACGTCTTACATATTCTTTTAATATATAATCTTTAAAAATTCACGTTTACTTTCCTACCAGGTTATCGAACCCTTACCATAACAAAACTTAGACACAATTATATCATTTTTATAAACATAAGCATTGCCGGCTTTAAATACAATCGCGGGATTCTGAATCTATATTATATTTTACATTTCTACTTCTCGTAACAAAAAAAAATTCACTGAAAATAATTCGTGGGGTTTTAGAACTGACATTATTTCAAGTGAATGTATAAAAAGATGACTTTGTTGTCACATTTGTTGTTACATTAACAACTATTACCTATTTAAACATATACTGTAGCGTATGTGTGTATATATAACTTATTTTCAATACATAGGCGAAACATGATAAAACTTTCGGGGGGTTTTTAATTTTGGAGTTCGTGTCGTAATTGACAATATTTTGAATTCATATTCTGTATAATTACATCTTTCCATCTTCCATACATTGCGTTTTTATTTCAAGGACACTTGTATATTGAAACGGATAAAAAATGCCACACATTGATGGTGTATAAAAATGTAATAATTGTTTTAATTAAAAGCTATTGCACACTGAATTACAAATATAATGGACCTTCGTTAGTTGTAAAAAGTATTATGAAATTTCATACAAACGTCATTATATATCAAATTTATTTTAAAATGTCTAAACTAAACTATCTCAGGATCATTGTTTTTTTTTCACGTGAATTCAATTGCTTATCTTATAAAAATAAAATTTAAACTTCTTTTAAATTTACTAATTTATTTCTTTATTAATTGATTTAAAAACTAAAATATAATTATCTATAACATAATATTTAAAAACCTGTATAAAAACTAATCAAAGTTCCTGTCCTAAATCCTCTATCACCTTCCATTAATAGTATATTAGAGATCTAGTGTCATAAGACGATGTTTTGTTGTACGAGGCCAAGTTTGGAAAACGAGCCGCAGGCGAGTTTTCCAAAGGACTAGGACGAGGATGAGGACGAGTTTTCTATACTATTTTTTTTATTTCGCATTTCCATAACTTTTAAAATTTGTATTTTTCATAGTATGCAATTTGTATAAAATAAGTGACATTTACTTTTTTTAAATGTAAACGTTGGTCAAACTGACATTCCCTATTTTTAAATAGCGAATGTCATTTAAAATTTATTATTATTCTAATTCAAACAGAAACTATAAAGAACTGATCGATAATTCTAATTACCTAAGCGGGACACCACCGAATCTCCGTGAAATAGCAGAAAATACATCTAGAAATTTATTGCCAGAAAAATCTCGTGTAGTATATGAAAAAAATTATCAGCAATTTGAATCTTGGTGTATTGAAAATGAAGTTCACATACTATCAGAAAATGTTTTATTGGCATATTTTAAGCTACAAAGTGAAATAAAAAGCCCTCGACACTATGGGCATTATATTCTATGTTGCGTTTTTGTTTAAATATCTATAAGAACTTAGATATATCAAAATATTCTAAACTACAAGCATTCTTAAAACGTTGTGGACAAGGATATCAGCCAAAGAAATCTAAAATATTAGATATGGAACAAATTGATCATTTTATAGAAAATGCTGATGATAAATTGTACCTTGCAATAAAGGTATTTCTGTTTCTCTATTAAAATACAATTTGTATAGCATTTTCATTTTAGGTTGCATTATTAATAGGTTATGCTGGAGCTTGTAGACGAGATGAATTAGTAAATATGTCAATCAATGATATTGAATATAAGGGTGATTTCATTGTTTTTTCGATACCTAAAACAAAAAATTATTTACCTAGAAGTTTTGCAATCACAACCCCTAAATGGATTGATTTAATAAAAAAATATATAAGTTTAAGACCAAGAAACACAACCATTGAACGTTTCTTTCTTACCTATCGCAATGGATATTGTATATCATGTCCAATTGGAATTCATACAATTGGCAAGATGCCTAAACTTATTGCGGTCTTTCTTAAATTACCAAATCCTGAATTATTTAGTGGACACTGTTTTAGACGTTCCAGTGCGTCTCATATAGCAAATAAGGGTGGTGATTTGATTACAATTAAGCAACATGGAGGACGGAAATCGTCAGCTATAGCTGAGGGTTATATTGATACATCCATGAAAAGAAAAATTGAGGTTGCTCAAATGTTCTCGTCTGAACAAAATACATCAAGTGGGTGTTCAAGCGTTTCACAGCCACAATCTTCAAATAAAAAATCTAAAGTTATTGTTGAAACTAATACTACAAGGAAAACGTTAGTTTCCAATCAAAACCTACCTGGCATTAGTATAAATGCTTATGATTTATCGCAAGTTAATGTACATGTTTATACTAATTACAATAACTAAAATAAAATACATTAACATAATTATATTTTTATATTGAGTTTTGTGCTTCATTAATAATGAAGCACAACACTTAAACAAGGTAATAATGAATCATTATTACCTTTTAAAAAAGGTATATAACCCCTTACCACAATTATTAGTCGTATCCTAAATACGTATTTCGACAAATAAGTTGTCATCATCAGTAGGTAAAAACTACTAATTAAAAGTCGCACATGGGGCACAGTAAAGTAAGAGAAACGCTTCCGCACAACTATTATACACTGCATCCCCGTATAGACTGGTTTCAATCTATACGGGGATGCAGTGTATAGTAGTTGTGCGGAAGCGTTTCTCTTACTTTACTGTGCCCCATGTGCGACTTTTAATTAGTAGTTTTTACCTACTGATGATGACAACTTAGTTGTCGAAATACGTATTTAGGATACGACTAATAATTGTGGTAAGGGGTTATATACCTTTTTTAAATTTTTATTTAACCACAGTCTCCATTGAAAGAATTTTCATTATTACCTTGTTTAAGTACTAAAATATAATAATAAATAGTCGTTATTCTACATTCATGTATTATATTTTGTATTCTGGTAGGTACATAACCTATATTAAACAGCGTGACAAATATTATTCCAAATTGAACAGGAAACCAACACTGAATAATGAAAGGTTGCGTCTCGAGATAAGGTTCATTTCGAGCAGCGAATGCGTATCAAAATGAGATCATTGTGTGTGCGAAATAGAAAAAAAATATTGTTACCTATTAAGTAATTTAGCCTTCCTTCACTTTCAAATATTATATACGCCTTTTCCTCTTCAATATTTTTGACCTTGAATTGTATGTTGATAGTATTAGTATGTCTTCTTTAATAATCAATTTTCTTTAATTTGATGTTTGTTAAACTTTTAAATACTTTGTTCTTATATTCTTTCAGTACAGTTGTCCTTTTTGACTCCCATAAATTTTCTTTGACCATTCGCTTTAAATTATATTCTTATACCAAATCTTTGTATTTCCAGTCCTAGCATATTTACAGAGTTTTTTATATCAATATAAAGTATTTTTAATAATAAGATTTTTCCATTTTCCACATTTCATAATGTGGAAAATGGAAAAATCTTATACATAAATCTCATACATATATAAATTTATAATTCTTTACCAAATTTTCAATTTTCTCAATCCTTTTTACGCGTTGCTATCAATAATCATAAATCATTTTTTCTTTACATATGATTTATTTATTAACGAACATAAAAAAGCGATTTTAAATAATAACAGAAATATAGGTTTTTCCGAACATTGCATAGATTGTATACATGTAGCACTTACAAATTAGTACACAACAGTTTAAAGGAAAAAATAGACATGTTGAAAATCTTAGAAATCAAGAAAGCCAAGACAACCAATAGGAACGTCACAAACACACAATTAGGTTCGGAAACACCCCGATCAACGACACTGTAATTAAGTCACTGGCACAAACTTATAAATAGGAATTGGTAGTGTTACGCTTAGCATATAAAAATATTTTAATTTATTTTTAAATAATCGATATTTCGTCATTAAATATCTCGATTTAACTTAGACATTTTTCTGTAGATTTTCGTTACAAAGAGAAAGCATCTCTTTTGTTATATCTTAACCGAGACCCTTAGTTTTCTACCTGACCCAACAACATTACTGTGGAATTTCTTTCTATTTACATTTCGTTTTAAATTGTTTTAATTGAATTACATACATCTTCTTTTATATGTTGTGTTTCATATCATTAGAAAGCTTATGTCACAAGCGTTATTTTAATAATATTTATGCCATCGATAGAACACCTCTTCAGGTCCCGCTTCTTAATTAATTAGAATTCAAGATATCGACCCCTCTCTTCGACAGGTCATAAAACAGACCGTTTTCAAAACCAGTGTTCTTTCGATACAAAATCATCAGTCCATTCTTCTCGTTAGAACGCTCGAAAGTGCAAAATCACCCGCCGTACTGGTCAAGTACCGGTGGCATGATCCACGTGCCCCTGCATCTCACCGCAATTAAAAGGTAATCCTGTATTGTTCTATATTATATATATTATTCTTTTAAGCGAATCCATATTAATTAAACTAATTAATTTCTTGTTCCTCCGGCCAAACATCGCTCTGCACATCTGCCCAGGTACACGACGCACCACGTGGCCGCCCACCGCCGCAAATCAAAGGTAACTCTGTATTGTTCCATATTGTTCCATACAGAGATTATTTTATATTAATCGTATTCAATTAACTCTTAAGTTACTGTTCAATTAAACGTTCGTTTCAGAGTATTTTTGTGTTAATTTTCAATTACTTAATTACCTCTCCTCGTGTATATATTACTTTTGTTTAATTACTTTTAAATACACCAATTTCATTTCTTTCTTATGTAAATATAAATACAAACTTTAAGAACAACGCTTATGTGTTTTATTTATTTAGTAAGTAAGTTATATATATATTTTAATTAACAATCATCACAAATTATTTTCTTTATCTTAGAATAATTTCATTATTATTAGCACAGCACATCCACATCCCGATATCCAGCACGAGCCCCCGTTTGTAATATTAGCTTTAGATTTTAGTTTGAATTTGTAAACTCTTAGATAATGACCGATAGGTCGAAACATGTGTTGAGTTAATTTTGATTAAAGTGAAACAATTATACCAAGTGTTTGTTAATTTTTTAATTTTATTATTCATAATGTTTCACCAAGTTGCAACCGTGAATTCCATACAGTTTATTTCATAATTCTGTTAAAAAAAGTATCATTTGTTCCTGAAAGAAGAAATACACCTGACATTATTCAAGCTTGCTTTGATTACGCCGTGCAGTGTAACAGAATTATGTTGGAAAGGGAAAGAATTTTCTTAACGCTAAGAAATAAGTAATTAAACTTCTATATAGCATTCCATTTAAGAAAGGACCAGATGGCGCGGCAATCTGAGTATAATTTACACAGGAATTTCAAAAAAATAGATAATTTGTATGTGAGGTTATGTACCTACTAACTTATACAAAAGATTATTTTTGACGTTTGTTTATCAACATATTTATTATTAAGAAAGCTTAGACTTTAAAAGTTTTATTCAAGCAAGAAGCGGCAAATATATACCAATGCAAGGTATTATATAAAATATTTCAATCAATATCTTCTAATCTGTTATTTATTCTATTAAACTTAAATAAAACACCTTATATTTCACAAACAATAGTATATTAACTATATGTACATTTCATGTGCCCTGCACACATCATCAGTAGTAACTAAATTTAAAAGTATTATTTTTTAAATACATGTATAGTAAAAATATCTATCTATTTTTTTGGTTAGGGGTGTAAAAATTACAATTATAAATGGTCAACAAATGGTCAAAAACATGCATATAAAAAATATAAAACTAAAAATAAAAATAAAAAATTTAGGTCGTATATTGTAATAGTGCCTGTTAAAATCTATTGAAATTCTAAGAAAGGACAAATTATGGGAAAGACAAATGAAAAACAAGACAATGACTGTGTTTGGCATGTCGGGTTCTATTAAATAACAATATAGTAACGTGAAAAAGAAAAATTAGTTATTAGATACTGTAGGTATACAATTTAAAAGTTTATTATTAATAGGTGAAATGTCATTGTTTAAGAGGTAATTTTTGTATTTTTTCATATGTATTGCTTCCCACATGTCTAAATTTTTGCTATTACATTTTTTAATTAATTTTACATTATCTAAGCTGAAATTATGTCCGGTATCTAAATGATGTAGAGCTAATGCTGATTTGTCTACATTGTGAAGTTTTACATGAGCTAAATGTTCTTTGAAACGGGTTTGAATATTTCTTCTTGTTTGGCCGATATATAATTTTGGGCAGGAATTACAGTTAATTCTGTAAATACCTGATTCTTTCAGGCATCAGCATTAGCTCTACATCATTTAGATACCGGACATAATTTCAGCTTAGATAATGTAAAATTAATTAAAAAATGTAATAGCAAAAATTTAGACATGTGGGAAGCAATACATATGAAAAAATACAAAAATTACCTCTTAAACAATGACATTTCACCTATTAATAATAAACTTTTAAATTGTATACCTACAGTATCTAATAACTAATTTTTCTTTTTCACGTTACTATATTGTTATTTAATAGAACCCGACATGCCAAACACAGTCATTGTCTTGTTTTTCATTTGTCTTTCCCATAATTTGTCCTTTCTTAGAATTTCAATAGATTTTAACAGGCACTATTACAATATACGACCAAAATTTTTTATTTTTATTTTTAGTTTTATATTTTTTATATGCATGTTTTTGACCATTTGTTGACCATTTATAATTGTAATTTTTAATATGATGACCCCTAACCAAAAAAATAGATAGATATTTTTACTATACATGTATTTAAAAAATAATACTTTTAAATTTAGTTACTACTGATGATGTGTGCAGGGCACATGAAATGTACATATAGTTAATATACTATTGTTTGTGAAATATAAGGTGTTTTATTTAAGTTTAATAGTGTAATAATTTCACAAGTGCTCAACATATATACTACTGTTATTTATTGTTTGAAGGTGTTGCATCCACAATAAATTTGTGCGTAAATACAGTGAGAATGTGTTAAAATTACGACAGGAGAAATATTTACATCTTTCTTTGATTTTATTAGAGAACGAAACATTTGTGTAAATGTGAAATAAATAAATTTAAAGGATTAATGGTGATAGTGTACATATTATAATTATCATAATATTTGTGTATCGTTTAGCTTAAAAAATATAGCATTTGACAAAATACAGTTATTTTAATAGTATCTATAATGAGAGAGCAATAAGCAAATTCATTCTCTTGCACATCATTTCACATAATTTGGATAAAAATTTTTATACATCTAAAAAAGTTATTTAAAAGTATTTTCATTTTACAAAAGTAAGTACATATTAAAAAGGATAAAACAGCAATTTTGCACCAAAAGATAGGTAAAACGTAAGCATTTCTCCAGTTTCAGTATTTGGTTAACGTGTGTTCGTTCCTTTATTTCAAGTTATGACTGATTAATACTTACTTTTTTGCTTATGTATGGGATAAATTGCTACTATCGTACAATGATTTTTTTTGCTTTTAGCAGAGATATGGTTTGATTACAGTTCAGATTTCAATTTAATTGAGAAAAAAAAAGAATAAATAAAAAGAGAAATTGTTTTCATGGGAACCTCCATGTGTTCAGTAAAAACAATTTTTTTCGTAAATGTCTGAACACAATGAGTGTAAAACCCTCTTTTATTAGCATAATATACATTAAATCTTTTACCTACACTTACATAATTTCATTAAAAAAATTATATAATAATTTCCTACTTAGAAATTTCATTCATATTCCACAATTATCACAATATCTGGTAGTTACTAGAGACCTAGGATGTCGAACAATTTCTGAGGACCTGAAATAACAATCTCATGAATGTATATTGTAAACATTAATATAAAATTATATTTAGATTATAATTAATTCACTATATTAACCAAACTATACCATTTCTAAGTATAAAAAAATTATATCTAACACACACACGAATCTAAATCAAGAACATCACTCACACGTAACTAAATTTAACACCACAGTTCATTATGTTACATATTGTACACGAATATATATATATTGAAAACTACTCATCTTCAAGATCAGAACCTGAATCTAATGAAAATTCTGAGGATGACCCAGTATTTACAGTAAAAGTCAAATTTTCTAATACATTTTCAACAATATTATCTAAATCATACATTTTGTTTTCTTGTGTTATAACGTGATGAATGCTATTTTTTCATGCGTCAGCATCAACCATGTCTAATCCTTCTAATTATAAATTTCTTACTTCGTCCAATTTAAATGTCTTATTATTGGCCGCAACATGATGCTTGACTTGAGCCCATTTAAGTTCAATGGGGTTAAGATTACAGTGATATGGAGGTAAACGTAAAGCTGTACGGCCACTTTCTCTAGCTATTTCATCGACCACGTATGAAACTGGATGACAGGATGTGTAATTTTTTACAAGCTCAAACAATTCAATCTTTAGCATGGAATTATCAGCTAGAATTCCTTTGGTTAAAAGCCATTCAATGAGTGCCTCCTTTTTCCATGATAAAGTAGGTGACTTTTTTGTTTTAGTAGAATGATAAGGCATATTATCCATTACTATAACACTATTGGGCTCAAGAGAAGGTAATATATTTTGCATCCATGTGATGAACACCTCACTATTCACATCTTCATGGTAATCTGCAGTTTTCTTGGATTCAAATAATAACAAACCCCCATTTTTCCCACTTGAATCCTAGTTTCTTTAGGATTCTCCAAAGTGATGTTCATTTTAAAGGAGGTAAACTGGCATCCGCTTTAATAGGTTCACATATTTTTGTGCAAGTTGGTAACTCATTTTTAAAGAAAAATGAATGCACGTGCCTTCTAATCGTACTTTTTGATACTTCATCTAATTTATTGTAAGCATCTCGGCAACTTCGTTTTCTTAATGGAGCCTGTGTAACTCCAGACATTTCAATTTCCTTAATAATGTCAAACATAGTATTTCTACCAATCCCTACTTCCCTTGAAGTTTGACGAACGGCAGCTGTTTTGGACATATTAACTTTGTTCTTAAAATACACATTGTAAGCCATCAGCCTCTGTCCACTTTTTACATATTTTCCTTTACGATTTTTTGATGGACCTGGTAAAGCGGCGTCATCCATGCTCTAAAACGATTGCGATTAGATAAATGAAATAAATAAATTAATGAGTGATAAAATATTTTTAGAAAATGATGTTTTCACTTTATAGTCTCTATAAAGAACTATCTTCAACAAATATTAATATTAAATAGCACAATAAACAACTAGTAAAACACCCAATTGACTAGCATTGACAGAAATACCGGTCAGTACTGACAGCAAAACGCTAATTTGACAGAACTAAATAAACATAATTTTGCCTGTATAAAGGCGGCCTCTATTTTAGCCAATCACAAGCTCTTATTTTAAGCTCTATCTTTCCAAACGGTTTATTCTTATTTGGAATCGACGATAGTTTCAAATATTCTTTTATTGTAAATACCACTACAATATTGTTTCGCCATACAATGGCTTCATCATGTGGATGAAATACAGTATTTCATCCACCTGATGAAGACATTGTATGGCGAAATAATATTGTAGTGGTATTTACAATAAAAGAATTTTTGAAAATAGAAGTTTGATTACTTATTTCTTAGCGTTATAATGAAGTTCCAACAAGTATCTCCTTCGTCACTTAACTATTTAAGAATTTCCTTCATTGACGAATACAAATAGAAAAAATGAGTGAATGTGGTACTAGCTCTGATTTTGATAAAATTCACATTAATGGAGGTTTTGAGGTCGGAGATTATGAATATGACAGTATTTTTTAACGGAGACCAGGCACTTTCCGAGATATTTGCATATTTTGTCAACTAACCTTAAATAAAAATTCATGTATTTATGCATAAATTTTGGTTTAGTTTCCGCAAGAAAACCTATTTCTAATGCAATTCCATTCACGGAATCTGAAAATGACAATAGTTTTTATATGAACAGATTGTAGATATTAAAGAATCGCACCTTTTATTAACGCACCTCAAAGTTTGTTTGTGTTGGATTATTGCATGAAATTTTGGGTTTCATCGTTCTCAAATCTGTTTTCGGCTATGTTTCCTTCATTAATTATTGTGTTTTGGGTTAAATAAAGTAGCTGACAGTTGTATTCTCGCATTTCATATGGAAGATTTGTCAAAAACTAGAACATCAAAAATAAAAGCATCTTTAAGAGGGCGCAATTATTCTATGACGTGAGAAATTCCTTTATTTATTTCAAATTCAAGATGTCCTTTAATGCACTGTACTTTTCTGAATTTCCTACAATTTTAATTCAATATTTACATAATGATAGTGTAGAAGGGACTCGCATTGTTATGGACAATGTAAAATTCCATAGAAATGAGGAAGTCTTGGCTCTCATTGGAGGTCATGGCAATTTTCCAATGTTTCTTCCTGCTTACAGCCCTTTTCTAAATTCTGTAGAGGAGTTATTGAAGCAGTGGAAGCAGATAATAAGAAGAACATAGCCAATAAGTGAAAATGAATTATACGAGGCAGTACATAATGCATCTGAGCGTATAAGTCCACAGAATTGTTGAAATTATGTTCAATGCATGGAGTCATATTTACACAACTGTGAAATAGAATTTTGGATTACGTTATGATATTGCCTAGATATTATTACACTGTGTGTATCTGAATAAGAGAAAATTCTCATTTTAATGTGTAATACATACATATAAAAAAGAAAACTAATTGATATAAAGGGAAAATAATTTGAAAAAAAGGGAATTCCATTTGACAAATGCAGTTGACGTTTAAAAAAGTGGAAATTCTTTTAATAAATAGTGAAACGCAATTGACAAATGCGGAAAAGCAAAGAAAATGACTGTAAAGCAATGCATTACATATAATTTTCTTTGGCCACAATACTGAAGCTAACAATTATTGATGCAAATTACAGTGTTTCTTCTAACTTTATAGAACGACAGTAATTTAATTAACCTAAAACATGACAAGAATAAATTCGAAAGACACTCCTTCACATTCTATTTTTACCTTAAATTACAATTCCTTTATTTTTATTTATTTCACGAGAATATTTTATTCGGAGAGCTTGTTTTGTTTAAAAAAAATGAAAGGGCATATTTCATTTTAAACAGCGCCAATCCCATTAATAATTAGTCTCGGTTCAGGAAAAATAGACTGCTTTCTCTTATAATAAGTCTAATTTACAATTCATAAAAGCAACGAACCTTTAAAACAGATTACACTAATTTACTTTTTCCCTTTCCACTGTGTTCCTTTTTTCCATTACTTCTGCATTTCGAAAAGTTTTGTAAATTTTACGCTAATAGATATCGATCTCTGCTAAAAGCATTCAAACGTAATCTTTTGCGTAACGGACAGTTTACAAGATGTTTAAATAAACATGCTCTTTTACAGTCGTGAAAGTTCGGATCATTACTGAATATTTATCTAATAATGGTGATAATAATAATAATAACAATAATAATAATAATAGTAATAATAATAATAATAATAATAATAATAATAATAATAATAATAATAATAATAATAATAATGGAAGGTCTTTCTTTGGAGACTGTGGTTAAGTAAAAACTTAAAAAAGGTATATAACCCCTTACCACAATTATTAATCGTATCCTAAATACGTATTTCGGCAACTAAGTTGTCATCATCAGTAGGTAAAACCACTAATCAAGGTGTCGCACATGGGGCACAGTAAAGCTAGAACACCGCTTACGCAACAACTACTTTACACGGCGTCCACGTATAGACTACTATAGTCTATACGTGGACGCCGTGTAAAGTAGTTTGTTACGTGTCCGTAACGCTCAACGCTTTATTACGTTATTTTGTAATTTAATCAATGATATCTTCATTATATTTCGCTCCATTTCCAACGAACTTACCTGTATAGGTATCGTTATTCGTTATTTTAATATATATCTAATTTCTTTCAAGTTTTTTTCTTTTTTTTTTGGAACCTTAGTGCTCGCTTTTTTTTTGAAAAGGAAGAGTACGACACTCGCTCTCTAGATCCCGATCGTTAGTGGTCGATCTTCGAACGTAGTTACGATCTCTCCCATCACGGATATTGATCGATGTAGCCTTACCTGATTGTTATAATTACGGCCCCGTGAGGGAATTTAATCGATCTTTATACCAATATTATTCGCTTAATGCGATATCTCCCTTAGAGGATCTGAAGTGTTGGGAGAAGTAATTTGTAGCACGTTATACAGCATCGCTTTAATTTCACCGCCATCGAACGCATTATCCGGTATGTATAGGGCTTTCTTTGTTTTATTTTCCTTTCGCTTATTTCGTTGTTATTCCTTTATTTAGATGGTGTACCCGACGGGCAAGAAATAACGTAGCACCACCTGATTGTTCCCGCAAGTGACGCTTTTTTTTCCCTGGAGGGAGAAGGACACGATGGCAGTTCTAACCGCCAGATAAGTACTCGTTTCGCTAATTTAGTTTTTATTTGTCATTCGTAAATTTCTTATTTCAGTTCATATATAAGTTATTGTTATTATTAATTAATAGATCGCTGTTAAATAGTCCCAGGTGTTTTCCAAACGCAATAACCTGTGTTGCCTGACCTTTTTTGTGGGTCATTTTTCTTATACTCTTCTTTGTTCGCTTCACGAACTGTTGTACCGTTTCAATATAAACTTGCGTTTATACATAAATATTAATTTGGAATACTTTAATTATATACATACAGATTATTTTTGCTAAGTGATTTGAATACTGTAATTATAGACATTACATATTTTTGCTAACTAATTTGAATACTTTAATTATATGCCTTACCGATTTTGTTAACTTATTTGAACATTTCAATTGTATGTATTTCATATTTTCGCTAATTGATTAGAATACTTTCATTATATGCCATTACATATTTTGCTGAATCTTATTTGAATTTAAAACTTTTCAGTTAAAGAACGATTTATTTCAATGAATCGTTGAACTTGTAATACATTGTGAACCGACAGGAATGAAAGAATACGTAGATATTTTTTTTTAGGGCGAACTAAGGCCATCAGCCGTACTGTAAATAATTTTATAAGTCGATTTATTTGAATTACATCACATTGTTCCTAATTAATCTTTTTCTTACTTTGGACTGGCCTTCAGCCGCATATTTAAATTCCAAAAATATCTATTAATTCTTTTTTCTCTCTTCTCTAAATATATACTATACCTGGTCAAGTAAATTTAGAAGTTATTCATAAGTGCACCATTTTGAGATCTGTAATAGTTTTTGTTTTCCCTCTTATATATGCTGGGTGTTAATAAATAAGATTTGTTTGGTTGGAAACACCTTATTTTCTTTCTTTCCCTTGTCTCTCGATCCTCGAGAGTGGAACGAGTCTCGGTCACGGAGCCGGCCGTCTGCCCCGCGCTACTTGCCTTTTCTTCTTTTTTGAATAAGACTTACGTCAAAGTTTCCGAGTTTGCGACGTCCAGCGTCTGGGTCTCCCCACCCCTGGGCTGAGGCAGCCTCAGAAGCCGGGTGGGCCGTTGGACGTTGGCAAGAACGGGCAGGGGCAGTTTTAGTTGTCCGAGACCGAGTCTGCTCCGGGGAGCATTTTCGTGTTTTTTTTTTAAATTTTAAGCGCGACGTTGTGGTCGCAGCAAGTTGTTGCGTAAGCGGTGTTTTAGCTTTACTGTGCCCCATGTGCGACACCTTGATTAGTGGTTTTACCTACTGATGATGACAACTTAGTTGTCGAAGTACGTATTTAGGATACGATTAATAATTGTGGTAAGGGGTTATATACCTTTTTTAAATAATAATACTAATAATAATAATAATAATAATAATAATAATAAACCGGCACAGTGTAGCCTAGAGATAGGTTACTGGGAACTAGCGACCCCACGGGTTCCTGAGCTAACCGTTGGGTTGGGTTAGCAGCCCCAATGAGGTACATTCGCTCAAACACTGGAAGAGAGAAATACTCTGGTGGGTCGGAGGAGCATGATCCAGGTAGGAACCGTCGTGATGATTAACCAGCAAAGACCGAAACAGCGAATTGGACGTGAAACACAAACATCGCATGCTTCAGTAGAAACAAGGAACACAAGCGAGGATATTGTTGAGATACCTTCATTTCAACCTACTTCGTCATAAAACAAGGTAAATTGAAAAATTTCTAAAGAGACCAGCAATAAAATAAGTACCCAATTGAATGAAGGTTGACAAATATGAACGATGCCGTATCTTAAATTCAGGGTAAACGTTTGCATTTTACTATGGTAAGAGAATATAGTTATATAAAGGTTTCAATTTTGTACCTGACCACTAAGTTCAAATACTATGTTCTACGATTCCTTCTATTTAATATACACAAAGTAACGATGAAAAATAATCTCGGGTATGGCCACCACGGGAGCGTCTGAAGTACTTCATCCTGGAGTACCAATTTTGATGTATGCCGTAAATTGGGCGAAGCGCTCTGTAAACATTTTCTACTAAACACTAATTTTTGAAATAAATTTACACAAATTATAAACGCTACACGGGTGTAAGTGTTTGCATCATGAAATTTCAAACAATACTGAATAAAATCTCGGTATGACCTGCCAAATTAACTGTCATAATGTCGGAGTTTCTCTTTATTAAAAAAATAGGTTTAAAAATAACAAATTTTAAGTACAAAATGCACGACTTTTCCCAGAGACTGAAAGTTTCATCTGAGCAGGCGCGGCTCGTGATGACGTATTTGGGAGTGCAAGTACAATGATGCGAGTGCCTCGTGTGTTTTCGGTGTTTACTAAGAAAACGTTACAGTTAGTACACGAGAATACACGAAGCACTCGCATCATTGTACTTGCAATCCCAAATACGTCATCACGAGCCGCGTCTGCATCTCAGCCATATAAGATCAAGTAATACTGACAATAAATTATAGGAAATACATCATAAAAACATAAACATGTAAAACCCTGAAGCTACAGACCACTTACTAATACAGTAGACATAATAGTGCAGCTCAAATACTACGCCAAGCAATAACACAAACATTTAACCTCATTAATGACACCTCTACAACCTACTATAAATATACGTCAACAATAATTTCGGAAAACCAGAGATACAAACTGTATTGGAATATAACGACACATGCAGACGAACAAATTCCAGCAAATAAACCAGACATCGTTACTTCATGATAAAGTGGAACACATAACATACTTAACAGACATAGCGATACCAGCAGACAATAATGTTAACAGCAAACACCCAAACAAAATTAAAAAATACACACCACAGAAGATAGAATTTCAGCGTATCTGGAAACAGAAAAACGTATATATAATACCGTTCATTATATCAGTTACCGGAATCACACTTCATCAATTCTCAAATGGTCTGAAATCATTAAAATTACCATACAAACCCCACGAATTAATGCAGCGATCAATAATACTCAACACATGTAGTACAGTTCGTAAATTTTTACAAATTGAATAAATTCGAATCGCTGATTAAACAGCCCGCTATAGATTTCTCTACGAACTGTCTACTAAATTATTATTTAGAAATATTAAATTGTACGAATATGACATCCAATAGCCGCTACTGAAATAGTCTGAAATGGAAATTCGCTGTTTATTTTATGTCTTGTCCAACAACATTGTCGAAACATTTAAATACAATACATTTATGAAAGTACAAAGAGTTCGTAAAATTATGGATTAATCGATACAAATAAACAAAAACAGTAAATTATTTTCCAGATCGAGATAGATCATGTTCAGCACAGTAAGACAAGATAGGGCGATTAACTTATCTAAAAGAGAAGACTGAATTAATACTGCGCAAAGAAATTAAAGCACAGAAGAATATAAGCTTTTATGGTATAGTTAACGGGAGAGTAAGGTTATTTATCGCAGTACGTTAATAAAACCAATGCTATCAGAAAACTGTTGGAAACGCGTTTTGTTTGGACGTGCAATAACATGGCGCGAGATTTATCAAATGCTGTGTCTTCAGGCGAGAATAATTTCTGAACTTAAATATCTCAAAAGCAAATGTGGTCCTCAGATATAAATCGGTTTGAAGAACATACAGTAAAAGATCAATTGAAAGTACATGTGTAAACGTGTTTCAACATGCGTGAGTACGATAGTTGAGGAAGGCGGGGCATTTCTCCTTTGGAGATGTCAAATATGCAGATTCATTCGTTGCGCGTCCACAGCAGTTGGAACAGTAAAAATAATATATTGTTTGATCAAGCTTTGCTTGCTTTAAAGAAAAAAAAACCTGTGTACCGAATCTGGCGCTAATTTCACCAAGTTATTATTAATACAACGCTTCGTTCTTTTGAAATTCATGGGATGAGTGAGAGAGTCCATGACTGTGTCATCTCATCAATCTTTCCTAGTATTAATTGTCTTGGCTATTCCTATTTTAATGTTAGACATAACAGAGAGTAAGCAGTGAATCTACGCGCAACAATAGGAAATGCACACGAAACAAGGACATTAATTCCTATATTTATTCGTTAACATTTAAAAAATGACTGAAAATTTTATATGATTTGTGTGTTTCTGTTGGATAAGAATATTTTCATCAAGTTAAGGCATCATTCTACAATAATCTAGCCATGTAGGTTCAAATTGGTGATTAAAATGCTAAGAACATATTGCAGTGGAATGTGCTTTTGATTGCTTATTAATTTTTTTATTCACACTACAACTTATGCTTCCGGCTGTTCAGTCTACTAGATTCTTCGAACTCACTTCTCACGGGTCGCTCTTCTCAGATGAGGGCCAGGTTATGTTTGAAGTAAAACAATAAATGTTAATAAAAGACTCAGTTAGCTAGTTTACAATTTTTAATACAGAAAAGAAAAAAAAAAATCCCTTTACCGAATGTATAGGGAGCTAAAGCAAAATTAACAGTAGCTTAGGAGGAAAGACTCTTTATGAATATGACTCGCACAAAGAGAAAAACCCCCTGTGACTCTCGAACAAACATAAAATTAATAAATAATTGAGAAATTTGTCAAGTTTGACCTCTACTTTACCCCCTACAATTTTAAATGTCAACAACTACAAAGTTATTGAAACCGCGTAATAGTCTTACAGTCATGCGCAAATAAAACACGACAAAATCAACCCACAACTAAAAAAAAATCCAACCTGAATTTAAAACGTTCTAGAATATTATCTTGAAGAAAAAACTCCACTAAAAAAGAAACATGACAATTTTCTCTAATACTCATATACTACTTTAAATATCAAAATTATCACAAATAATACATAACATTAATTACAAGAAAATAATCGTAGCATCAATTATATAAATTAAATATTTTTTATCAAACTTACATCGATCTAAGCACTGATAACACAAAAACTACATGAGAGATATCATACTTTATTTAATTCCACAACGAGATCACCAACTCTCGTAAAAATCGAAATAACATTACATGCACATTTATAAATGCATAAACTAAATTAAAAACCCGATTTTACTTAAAACAGAGAATAAAAAATGAACTTCTTATCCTCTACAACCGGTCACTTTGGAAGTCTTGATATCTCTCCCAAAATTTACCGCGAAAAATTCCTACATCTAATTCAATAGTACCACAACTGTCCGCATCCATACGTTTAAACTAATAAACATACAGAGTCAGTCAAAAATATAATTACAAATATAATAAATATCAATAAAATGCAAATGTTGTACAAAATTTAAATCTTCCATCTTTTTCTCTCTCTCTGGATAGAAAAATCCACTACAATATGTGTATTGGAGAAGAGTCGTTGACAAGACCTGGGGATTAAACCAATAGTGGTTGAACACTACCACTGGTTATACATAGTGGTACTAAGACCAACAATTACATATGGGGCAGTTGTCTGGTGGAGGAAGACAGAGCTGGAATCAATGTGGTGACTCCTCACTATTTTCTATAGTGATAGACTCTGTTGGGAATTACAGGAACCATGAACAGCACTGAATCCGCCTCGATTAAGGCCATTGTGAATTTCCTACCGCTGTAATTAGTTATGAAAGTGGAGGAATCATTACAATCCTGATGCTGAAGGCTAATAGTTTATAGTGTCCCAACAATGTAGTTGAGGACCACGAGAACTGCACTGGAGAAGTCGGTATTACAAATGGGCACCTGAGATTGTATTCACAGTTAAGCTGAATATATAAAGAACTCAGACAGAAATATTTCGGGAGAGATCTATTGGATCCTTCGAGTGTACTCAAACTTCCCGTGAGGAGGATAGTGGCTTTTATCGAGGACACAAGACTAACGGTGTGGAACTGAGAGATCTATTGGGGATAGTACAAAGAGCAGTGTGCTCTAGTGCCTGGACGTGCTGGCGTCCAACCCAAAACATAATAATAATAAGAAGAAGAAGAAGCTGAATATATCTATACTGATCAGTAAAGCTGAGAATTATATGCATACGGAAACTGTATTATATTCACATGTATGTATTCAAAATTTGATGAAAATATGCAGAACTTTTATTAAAATATGTTTAAATAAGTTTAAGTGATAGTTAATTAAAATAAAGTTTCGTACGGTTTGGTTGCGATACTTACCCGCCGCGTAGTTTGCCATTTTTGATTTATCGTCACTTTCCGAATTTGCGGCATCTAGCGGCATTAAATTCGGTGGCGCCCTTTCCACCTTTTTTGGGCTTTTTTAAGTACCTCTGCGTCTCTCACCCCCTGGGCTAGAGCAGTCTCTGTATCCGGGCGGGCCGCTGGACGTTGGAATGGGCGGGTAGGTGGAGCAATCCATGTCGCCCGAAACTTGAGTTTTTTTTCTCTTTTGCAACCTTTTCTTTTTTGGGTAGCTGCGGTATTAGCACCGTAACACTATATAAGACTAACAGAATGGAATTGAGAGATCTGTTGATAATAGTAAAAATAGCATTGTGCTCAAGTGTTACTTAGTACTTAGTGTTGCCCAATCTGAAGATTCAGAAAGATGATATTTAATACCGGACGAAACATGAATATCTTAGAATGCCTAAAAACTTGTAACACAGTATGAATATCCTCAGTATAATACAATTCGCAGTCAAAATTTGTCATATATATTCGTAGCAAGTAGTATTTAACGATTATATTAGTCCTGTCGAAGGCGAATATGAAATTACTGTAATTTATCGAAACACTGTTTTTTGGTGTTAGTCAGGCGTTACTGTGCTAAATTACGTTACATAGCAAAGGCATAAATTATCTATAGTTAATGAACACAAGCAAATTTATTGTATAACGTTTCCTCTACGACAAAAAGCCAACCCCGACCATCCACTATCTACATCTTCCTCTAATCCGCCAACATTAATTCAATTCCAATTCCGGATCAGATTTGATTAAAGGGAAAAAATCATTTAATTAAGATTAATTGCGGCACATTATGGACCCTTAGTGTACATAAACAATAACGAGAGCTTACATCGCTAACACCGAGACGTTTCGGGAGAAGATCCAAACGTTTTATATGCAGATGTACTATCGCGTATAAACGTGGATGAGGAGAATCGATATTAATATATTATTAGTACATACACACTAAACTGCTGAGTTCAACTTGACCCTTGCGTTCTCACAGAGTATAAGGCATTAACGGTGGCGTTACATAATGACTACCCTAATCATTGTTATCAATGATTAATTTCTACTTAATGGCAGCGCAACCCCGACCATGGCGAGCGACTGTACACGGGGCTTTTTAAACATTCAAAGTAAACGAAATTTCGTCGGCGAAATTAATTTGTGCATAAAAGATAGCGATTAATGGGAAATAATAGACCTTAATTAAATTGGACGTAGGTAAGCATTAAAAGAATTCGAGCACAAGCGCCGCTCTTCATGTAAAAATGATTGTGATTTATTATGTTTCGGATGGAATCGTGTCTGGTGAAAATTCGATCTTTCATTGTGCTATAAATACGAGAAATTCGTGTTGATTTCAGTTTTAAAGTTTAAGCTTTAAGTTAAAAAAAAAAATTAATTTTATGTTTTCTGTCAATAATACATCAGAAAGTTGACCTTTATCATCAATTCTCGACTTACAATAATACCATGTATTGAGCAACAAATCAAAACCAATTACAAGACAAATATGATATATATGCTATGTGAACACTTAACAGTCATTTTTAATTTAATTATTACGTCATCCTCGTTTACGGGCGTGTGGAAGATTGGCAGAGTTGCTCTAGTTTTCAAGATATGTGTCAGATCGAACCTTTTAAATTATAGACCTGTTAACATTATTAGCAATTTTGCGAAGATTTTTGAAAGTTTGTTATATTAACAAATTATCTTCAAGTGGTAATCGGCGTTGGCTGTACAACAACACGGCTTCATTGCAACTCAATACATTAGTGAAGCTTTAGATGCTCGGATGCAGGTGGATGTCATCTATACAGACTTCGTCAAAGCATTTGATTCTGTTAGCCATTCCTTACTGTTAGCCAAGTTAGATGCTTTGGTTTTTCGTATGTTCTTCTTCAACTAATATCTTCATATTTGTGTAACAGATCTAGTTACCTCTACCACAATGGTTTTCATTCTAGGCAGTATACTCTATCGTAAGACGTTCCCTAAGGGTCTACTCTAGGGCCCCTATTATTTAATATTTTTATTAATGATCTCATTATGCTATTAGATTGTAAAGTGCTAGCTTACGCTTATGACCTTAAAATATTTTCTAGAGTCTCGTCGTTGAGAGATTGTAGGTAACTGCTACGTAATATCCATTTGGTTAATCAGTATTGTAGTCATAATGGAATAGCTTTGAATACCGACAAATGTGCTATTGTCTCGTATATCCGCGTTGCGAGTCCACTTTTCTTTCCGTATGCTCTCGACAATATTCCCATTCCCAGAATCGATGAGGTTAATATGTGTACCGCGGCTATTAAATCTTTGGAATTCATTGTATGATGAATACGGCTCTCCTATATGGTACCTTCATTACCTGCAATTGCGTCTGGCTGTGGAGAGTGTTCAAAGACGATTTTTGAAGTATCTATCTTTTAAGTGTGACGGTTTATATTCGGAAAGAGGCAAGAGGAATATACGTCTCTCCTGAAACGCCATTCTTTGAATTCCCTGAGTGATAGAAGAGAACATCTTAGTGCCAAATTTCTCCTTAATTTACTAAATGCAAGGATTGATTGTCCGTCTCTTCTGTCACAATTGAATTTTTTGGTTCCAGGACATTTAACTAGATCGTCGAATACTTTCACCATTCCCATCGTCAAATCCAATGTGTTGCACGAAGCCCCTTTGCTGCATATGGTACACAACTTTAATCTACCCTGATGCCTTCTCTCAATGATTTGAGATAATTTTGACTACTTCACATGTGTCTACGAATTGTCATTTGGTATTTGTTTTGTACAATTATATTTTTTATTTTTATTATTTATCATTATTTTTTAACAGTGCCTTATACATGTAACTATTTTATGGTACACTATATATATTTACTTAGGTTATGTTTTGTCCTGTAATTGGAATATTTCTGTTGGACAATAAAGAATATTATATATATATATATATATATATATATATATATATATATACAGGGTGATTCATTTACAAAAAGTAAAATTCATTTACTTTTTGTACATGATACGAACGGTATTTATTTTTTTTAATACTTTTTTCACAGTTTCATGGGAGACACAACACTTTCACTAATTTGACCTGACGTTTGATATTCATTATCAGAGCGCTATTGATGATTGATAGTCCATAGGCGTCTGCCTTGTATTCGCAATAGGTTTGTTTTTTGTAAGTGATCCGTGAGTTTCGAACAATTTGATACGTGTGGCCACCTGTATAAATGGCACATACCTACATATTGTTGTGTTTTTTCCCACGAAGAATTATATTGAACTAACAGTGTATTTATGACATTATTTAAAATGTTCTTTTGATTTTATATTGTATATTTAAATGTTTATATTTTGAATTTATTATAATGGCCGGAACTGTATAATTATTTTGTATCGGAAGTCTTCCGACTTGCGGTATTATTTTTAACTGTTTGTGACCGAAGTTCGTTCGATTCCTTCCGTTGATCGACGGAGATATCAGGTGTGTTGAAGTATACGTTTGTGGGTAAAAAACCTCATTTTTTACATCTTGCATATTTGATTTAAGTACGGTTTATTTTGTTTGTTTGATCTGATGTGTATTTAGATTTCAAATACGTTTTTGTACGAGTGGTGGCGATCTCGTATTTAAGTTAACTATGCTTGATATCTCTCGTTGTAGTTTTTCAGTAGAAAAAGTGTTACGATCGTAAGTACTTTTTTTATGTTGATTGATATTGATTTATATAAATTCTATTTCTCTATAATTATTTGATATTTGTGCTTATATGAAAATTTTCGTATTATTCCTATATTAGAGTAAAATATAGATACTTAAGAAAATTACTATATTTTTTATAAGGGAGTTTTTTTTGCTTGTCAAGATATTCTAGAAGAGTTTTTGAAAGTCAGGATTTTGGAGGGGAGATTTTGTCCTTGTGTTTTATTGCGCACGAGTAAAGTAAATGACGAGTTGACGTTTAGTTTTATTTACGTTTGAAATTCTGGGGTTATAATTTAGATGCTGAATTTGAGAATTTTCTTAATTACCTATTAGTTTTAAATTTGCTCGCGAGTCACAGGAGGTTTTTCTCTGTGTGCGTGTTATTTATCACACAGACTTTTACCTCCAATCTATCGTTGATCATGCTTTAGCTCTCCTTACACTTTGAAAGGAGATTTTTTTTTCTTTTTATTTTTTTAATAAAATAGTTGAGAATAAATATGATTTTTCTTTGACTTTATTTTAATGCCATTTTGAATTTTTATTTTCCACGTTCTTGCTCGTGCGAGAGCAAGACCTGGTGGCAGAAGTTTCAAGCTAGAAGTATCTACGATTGAACTAGTCCGGGCATTTGTTGTGAGCTGAACTTATAAGCAAAGGCACAGTTCACTGCAATATGCAGTTAATCTGTCAATGCACAACAGAGGGAATGTAATAAACGGTTTGGTAACCGGCAGCAACTACTGCTGAAACAAAAGTAATGCTGACAAGTGAATTGCGTATAGAATTTTGAAGAAAAATAATTTACAAAGAACAAAACTCAAAAGTTCAAAGTGTTCCTGTGTTAAATTAGTTGTTTTAGATGTTAAAACATCTTTAGAAATAGAAAATGTCGGTTCCACATCACAACTGGTGATGGGTGCACGACTAAAGTGTTGCAAAAGTGCACCATACTTTGAATGTATAGATTTTTCAATCGGCTTCGTGCAAAATTCATATAATATATTCAAATCCAGATTTCTGCTAAATATGGCATCGACTTTTTGTCTTAGATTTGAGAAAGCACAGGTAACGTGTAGATTATTTGGATAAAATGCTTTAACAACTTCCCTGTTGTTAACATATAAGCTACCGCATCAGTCAAAATTAATAGCATCCCGTCTTTGTAGTTGTTATTCGATGACAGAATATTATAAATACATTAATCAATTACTTCTGCAACTGTTTCACCATATACGACTGGCAATATTTTAGTTGCAATTAAGTATGGTTGGTATGAAGTTGTCAGATGAAGAATACTGCACTTACCCAAATATAATGACCACATATTTTTTCAATGGTTCTGAAATAATATTTTGGTAAGTAGTATTTACGTAAATTAGATTCGTCTGGTATATAATGATCAGTATATTTTGATAGAAAACTCTTGAGGACTGGATTGTTAAGCTTTTTGAATGGGATATTGGCCGCCATGAAAGCTTCACACAGTTCGTCGTTAAAAGTGTCATGCAGATGATCATATGTTATCTTGATGAATTTTAGAAGAAACATGTCTCTGCACATTACACTTTTGTGGGCGCCTTAAAATTAATGAACAGGCACTGCAATATATCCCGGTATCATTACGAATATACAACCAATAGGTATGGTCTCGAATCCATCCTACCATGGTTAGCCTACGAGAATTCTCCATAGTTAATGAAAATAAAGAGGAATACTAAGAACAGAAAGAAATGGACTAAAAAGAACAAACGAAAGCTACTCCAAAAATAAGGTAGTAAATTAAACTTAATATCTATAAAAAAATTATAAGATAAATATACAATATAACAATATAAAACGGATTTTTTAAAATACTAAACGATATAACCAAATAACACTCAAAGAAACGAAACCAGAGAGAATCGCTTATGGAAGAGAAAATAAAATATACTATCTCAAGAACGATAAATACATATATGTATATGCATGTATAACAGCATGTGAAATTAGCGGATATAATTTTTTAAGCAATTATTTGAACAAAGTCGAACGAAATAATATATAAATGTATATTCCGTCTTACACGCCACTGTTGAATTGAATTTATGAAAGAATACCCATAATGTACTATTCATAATGACGGAAATAACAACATATGATAGACAAATGCAATCTAGCAAGCAAAAGTGGGACTGTTATAACTAGAGAAGGGATGCAATTTCCATAAAACGCAATCGGCAATTGGAATTGTGTATAACGTCGCTCAGTACATCCCGGCGTAATTCAATGCAGTATTTGTTTGACTTACTCGGCCACCTGGTCTCGCACCGATAACAATGGACAACCCAGCGTTTTCAGTGGTGTCGTGTACGTAGATAAAATAAATAAGTTTATCGTATTTCGTAAGAGAAATAGCACGTACATTCCTTTTCTTTTCATTTAAGCAACATCTTCAAATTATTTTCACGTAAGTGTGCATAACATTTCGTTATTTAATTTCGTTTATTTGGATCTAGAATATTCTTACTATGTGTGAAACGTTATTGAAAAATTGCAATAAATCAACCGTAAAACGTCACGTAGGATCGTTAAAGCACGAAAAAAAATTGAACCCGTTGGAATCTGACAATTTTAACGAAGAACTCTGTGAAACTTTTATGGCAGCTAATATTCCTTTATTTAAATTGAACAATCCAATTTTGAAGACATTTCTGAAAAAATATACTGGTCGAAATGTTCCTGATGAATCAACTTTACGCAAATATTATGTTTCTAGGTGCTATACGAGAACAGTAGAACGCATTAGAAGCCATCTTTTAAATCAATACATATGGATAAGCGCCGACGAAACGGTGGATATGTTAGGACGCTGTGTGGTAAATGTTGTAGCTGGTGTACTACATCCAACTATTCCCTATAACTCATATGTAATAGCAACAAGTGTTATAAATAGAGTTGATGCGGAAACAGTTGCTGAAACCATTAAGGAGAATATGCAAAAAATGCTTCATTCGGACGCCACGTAAAAGAAAAAATACTTTTATTTGTCAGTGATAGTGCTGCGTATATGTTAAAAACAGGCAGACTATTGAAGAAAACATATCCTAATATGCTGCATATTACTTGTGTAGCACATGCTCTCCACAGAATCTGTGAATATATCAGAGACACTTTTCCGGAAGTTGATAGACTTGTATCAGCTTTTAAAAAAGTTTTCAGAAAAGCACCATTTAGAGTAGCTCTTTTCAGGGAAAAATTTCCATCTCTGTCACTGCCTCCCACTCCAGTAATAACTAGATGGGGAACATGGCTGGAAGCTACTAGTTATTATGCTGAGAATTTCGATAGTCTAAAACATTTCGTAACACTGCTAAAGGAGGATGCTAGAAGTATTGGTGAGTGCAAGGAGCTCACACAAATCCCAAATTTAAAAAATCAGTTGAACTTTCTTCACGAACACTTTGGAAAATTGCCAAAACTAATAACTTATTTTGAAAATCGAAATATCAAATTAAATGACGGATTAACCACATTAGATGTGGCTGTTAATAATTTGAAAAGTATTCCAAGTGACTTCGGATGCGGCCTTCGGCAAAAGTTTGAAGCAATTCTTAATAGAAATCCAGATTTAATTACATTGCAGCAATTATGTATGGAGACAATTCCACAAAATTTAACGGCTAAATATGAAGAAATAAAAGAATATTTCCAGTATGCACCTATAACCAGTTGCGATGTAGAAAGGACGTTTTCTATTTATAAGGATGTACTTAATTCAAAGAGAACAAAATTGACAGAAGAAAACCTTGAGAAACTATTGCTAGCCAATATTAATACTCGTTTACTCAACTTGAACGATAAAATGAACAAATAAAAATGTTCCAATTATAGAAATAAAATTAAAACTTTAAAAATACAACTTTTCAACAAATACATATGTATTTCGTAATTTTAGATAGATAGATCACCACCCGTATGTTTTCCAATTATATAAATAAAATTAAAAACTTTATAAATACAATTTTTCAACAAATAAATATGTATTTCGTAATTTTATAGATCACCACCCGTTCGTTTTCCAATTATATAAATAAAGTTAAATATTTTAGAAATACAGCCTTTCGCCAGTACTGCACTGGGCTTTGCGTCATGTGGTAAGCGTGTCCGTTCTCTAGTTATAACATGCATACTATACCTGACACTTAGGACAAAGATTGATGTTTCGGTAAAGGAATTGACATAACCACTGACATTCCTGTCATATAAGCAGTTGATAATACTAAAACGAATACATTTAATTTTAACTCCCACTACCCTCTTCTATTAATAGGCTTTCGTCGTTCAAGTTGTTATACTGTATGTAATGAACACAGTATAATAAAATGTACTACTTGTTATTCTAATCTATAAAAAATTTTCGTTATATGTATAATAACCACGTTTTGTTTGTTGTGAAATGATCTTTTAAATGTAGCTTTATTTCAATAAATTTGAGTTGTCTATTTTATAAAGGGTTTTAATATGCGGAGGATTGTAAGACTCGTTTTATGTAAAATTAGATATTGTGCCAGCTGTGCATCCTAAGTTTACAGAATATTATTAGCAATGACTATATACACTTTTTGAAAGCGAAAGGGCTGAAATAGTTACTCTCGTAACAATCTCCACATTGGACAATTAACTCTTGAATCACCCTTTTGGACTTTCATCATGCCTGTCTCTGGAGAACGCTAAGCGAGTTTTGAAAATGTGATGTGACACGGAATATGTTGCTGAAGATACCACTCTGCGTAAATACTACATGCCTTACTGACATTACCATTACTTTATGTGCAAGATGCATATCCGGAAACTCTGCATTTACTCTAACGATACACCCCACTCAGAAAACTTTAAGCTGATTCTAAGAGTAATTTTAGACCATTCCCATAAGTACGATGTTTTTCCAAGAAAACTATAATATTACTTCTTTCCATTTACATGAATTTTAGTACAAATTAAGAATTTATTTACTTCGTATGAGAAGCGAAATGGAAATTTACATATTAGTGTATAAATCATTTTTATTTTAAGCCAGTGTGTATTACACTTATAATTAGTTTTTTATTTTTCTAATCATATTGAATAAATTGCATATTTCTGATACCTTTTTGATAGAGAAAGTTGTTCACTCTTCAACTGTGGAGAAAATTGAACTTTTTCTCCATGGGCACCGACCAATGAGACGACGAGATTTTATTTTTCTCCACGGCCAATATTTATCGTTACTATGACGATAATACAAATGTATTGATTTTTCAAAAATTAATTGAAGTTTACATTTGTCATTGAATCTGTGTTTGACGTACAAAATATTACGAAAAAATGGAAATTGGGGATGATATCGAAAATCGTACCCCGTCAGACGTGCAAGAGGTTGCTAAACTTACAACTTACTTGGCCTCTTGCCACAGAAGTCGCAAATGAAGTACGAATCAAGTTACAAAACTTTTATGGATTGGCGGTGCACCAATGTTCTCTTGGCTTATTTTTACGGACTAGCAGAGAAATAGAAATCCTCTTCATTATGGTCTCAATATTCTATGCTTAGATCTACTCTAAGCATTCACAACAATATTAATATTGAAACCTATGCCAAATTACGTTCATTTTTGAAAAGAAGATTCCAGGGCTATCAGGCTACAAAATCAAAAACATTCACTGCCAAACAAATTGATGAATTTTTATGCAAAACTCAAGATCAAATATATCTTGCAACAAATATCCTGTCATGTGTAACTATAATTATGAATATTTTTTAATGTTGCTCTTATAATGGACATAATGGGTGCTTGCAGAACTAATGAAATACTTGCCATGAAAGTGAATGATATTACTGACTTGAACAAAACAATGTTAGTCACCATTCCCCCTCACAAAAACCAAATTGTGCGGAAATTCACCATAACTGGTCAATTTTATAATGTTGTTCAAAAATATATTAATCTACGTCCGCCAAATGTGTCGACTGATATTTTTTTTCTAAACTGTCAGAAAGGCAAGTGCATTAATCAAAATATAGGTGTCAACAAGATTTTCAAAATTGGGCGAGATATAACCATGTATTTAAAACTACCGGAAGATTAAAAGTATACTGAACACAGTTTCCGAAGATCGTCAGTTACAATACTAGTAGATACAGGTGCCGACATAACTGCTTTGAAAAGGTACGGAGGGTGAAAGTCCACATCAGTAGCCGAAGGTTATACCGTGTGTCCCAATTTCGATGCTCACCATTGGTATTAATTAATTAATAAGACCAACGATTACCTATGGGGCAGTTGTCTGGTGGAAGAGGACGGAGCGGACATTGTCGGTGGGGCTCCTCACGACTCTCCAGCGACAGGCCCTTTTGGGAATCACGGGAGCTATGAACAGCACGGGAACGGCTTCCATGGAGGCCATCGTGGATCTCCCTCCGCTGGAACTATTTATAAAGGCGGAGGCAATGGCTGCGATACTGAGGCTGAAGGCCAATGACGTATGAAGTCCATGTAAGGTTGTAGGGAGCCATACAGATATCAAAGGTACTATTCTGGAAGAGCTGATATTTCAAATGCCGGTGGACAGTATGGCACCTGAAATTATGTTTACAGCTAAGCTGAACATACTTATACCGACCAGGGAACAGGCAAAAGTCGCTCGATCGATTGTGGTGCCGGCACCTGGTACACTGATGGATCACAATCTAGTCAGGGGGCAGGTGCAGGCATATACGGAATGTGCCCTGGAAGGAAGATATCGATATGTCTGGGGAAACATGCTACGGTTTACCAGGCCGAATTGTTAGCAGTCGCAGCCTGCGCCCATGAAATTCGGGAAGCCGGCTGCGCAAGCAAAAAAATGAACATAATGACTGATAGTCAGGCGGCTATTAAAGCCATTATGAACCCATCTACCAGGTCTAAGCTGGTGAAATAAACAGGTCCTCAATAACCTGGCACAAGACAATACAGTGTTGCTAATATGGGTGCGAGGACATGAGGGAATTAAAGGCAATGAGACAAACTGGCCAAAGAAGGTACTAATAGGAACTTCATAGGACCAGAATCTGTATGTGGAATCACTAAGGATTCCGCTAAAAGGGAGATCTGGTTATGGCTAGAAAAAGAACATAAAAATAAATGGAGGTTAACAGAAGGTCAACTCCATACCAAAACACTACTAAGGGGGCTGGACGGGAAGTTTTCAGCCAACCTAATTCGTAGTAGCAAGAAAGAAATTAAAATAATTACCGGGTTAATAACCGGACATTGTCCTTTAAGGAAGCATTTGTACACCATGGGCTTGGTTGGCGAGCCCTGGTGTAGGAGATGTGAAAAACAGGAGGAAACTAGCCTTCATGTAATATGCACGTGTGAGGAACTGAAGGAACTCACACAGAAATATTTCGGGAGAGATCTATTGGATCCTTCGAGTGTACTCAAACTTCCCCTGAGGAGGATAGTGGCTTTTATCGAGGACACAAGACTAACAGAGTGGAATTGAGAGATCTATTGGGGATAGTACAAAGAGCCGTGTACTCAAGTGCCTGGACGTGGTGGCGTCCACACCAAAAAAGAGAAGAAGAAGAAGAAGACGAAAAATATCGTTTATCACAAGATCATAAGAGAATCAACGCGAGTGCAACCCATGCAGCAAAATGCATAGCTTCAATAAAGCAAATGTCTTGCCGACATGCCATTGAAATACTTGATTTTTATAAGTTTATTTTCTTTATATATATATTATGCTAATAAACATTTGAACTTAATAAATATTTTGTATTCATTTTATTACGTTAATAAAATCCTAAATTAAGCTTAGCTAAAAGTTAACACGACATTTATTAATTGTTAGGCGGTACGAAGTTCTCCGGGTTAGCTAGTTGATAATAAAAAGGACGTATATAAAAAATACAGTACTCATTATTATTTAATTCTTTAATATGTTTAGAAAAAGTTTAGTATTAAACTCTTGAGAACTGGCCATTTCCACTCGAATAAATTACTACACTCGCCTTCGGCTCGTATCGCAAATTTCATTCTAATGGAAATTGCCAACTTTCTCACTCGTTGAATAACATACTATTATATCAATCATATTAAACAAATATAGCGTAATCGACTTTTCTTTGTCGAGTTGTTAGAGTGCTGTCGATTTCAAAATTCGAGAGTTCTTGTTTGCAACTACCACCTATCGAATAGGCTCTTACTTCGGCGTTTATTGCTCTTCCTTTATCCGCTTCTATTATGATTCATTAAGTACTCTTTCACGTTATTGAATGTCGGGAATTTACTTTTCAATTTCACACACACAATCGCTTCAGAAACGCGGTTTCAAATTAATTCACTTCAAGATTTCCCGATTAGCTTTGAGCTTTTTTTTTGAGCGTCCATCTTCCACCAAATTATTATTCTGTGGATTGCTACATATTATAATTTTAGAAAAATTACGTCACAACTTTTAACTTTAGTTGTTCCTGCTAATGAACTAACGAATTTACGTGCTATAAGTTGCGGAGTTCCACAAGAAAATGTTTTTGGCTCAATATTAATATTAACCCATTATCTCCCACTGTACTCATATGGGGACAGCAAACAAAAGTGCATTGTAACGGCCCCTCTTAAGAAATAGCCCAGGTTAACCACTGAAATGTGTTGATTTTTGTCATTTTCTTCCTAATTTCCGATGTAGAAATTTGTGTGTTCGCGCATGGCAACGAGAGACGCCATTTTGTAACAAAGATCACACATTTGTCTACGAGCGCGTTACATGATCTCACTAATCGTCTCATAAAATTTAAATTCTATTAGTTAACAGTGTTTATTATACTGAAACCTGTTGCTCCGAGTGTAACGTTGTGTATTTTATATAAATTTTCGAAAAATTTTGCAAAATTGAGAGTTAGGTAAGTAATATATATAGATGTCCTCATTTGGGGACACTGGGCGGAAGTAGTCCATGTAAAACACCTATATTATAATTTTGTGGTAATATAACCTTTTCGCTTTAGTTTGTTATGGAGGCAGAAAATTTTGCAGAAATACCATCACGAAAGTTTTATGGAAGGCAGTATCGTCATTTACGTACTGCTGTAGAAGACGTTGCCACAGCGAGTGGTCAACATGAAATAGATATTGTTGTTATACCGCCTGATGTGGACCCACACACTGATGAAGAGGACTTGGATGATAACGAGTTACTAGTACAGGACAATATATTTCCAACTGACATAGCCGGTGAAATTGAGTTACAACATATAAATAGCAGTAATGAAGAGATAAGTGACGACGAAGATAACTTGCCACTATCAGTATGGCGAGAAAATTTGCTAAAATCACAAAGGGCCAAAATTAGAATATCTCCAACCTGGACAAAAGAATTTGTGGATACCAGTATGCGCACAACTTCTGGTTGTGCTGACCGTTTAGATATATTAAAAAATGAGCTCGGAAATTGTAATCCAGTTGAGATATTTGAAAAATTATTCGACGACAAAATATTTGATCATTTGGTGCAGCAAACAAATTTGTATGCGGCACAAAAAATAGACATGACTTCTTTGTGTCAAGAGATGACTTGAAACTATTTGTGGGGATTTTACTACTAACTGGCTACCATAAACTACCAAGTGAACGTAATTACTGGAGTCTTGATGAAGATCTTGGGGTCTCTGCTGTCTCAAAAACTACAACAATACTGTTTCTATGGTTACAAACTACGATACACTGGATCCTATTGGTAAAGTCAAACGCTGGTCGTCGGAGGCTAAAGAAAAAGTAGATGTGCGACAGCCAAATATTTTCAAAACTTACAACAAATCTATGGGGGGAGTTGATTTGCACGACCAGGCAGTAACCAACTATAGAGTTTCTATTCGCGGCAAAAAGTGGTGGTGGGTACTTTTTACCAATATGCTAAACATGGCTCTGGTCAATGCCTGGAGGCTTTATCAATTAGTAAGTGATAATTCAATATCATTACTCGAGTTTGACAGGATGATAGTTCGCCATTATTTAGCTTGTAATCAGAACTTGACAAAATCGAAAAGGCGACCTATAGGTTACGTACCACCAAGTGTAAGAAGTGATGAAGGTGGTCATTTTCCAAAAAAACTGGACCAGCAGCTACGGTGTACCCATTGTCACAAGAAGGCTAGGTGGAGCTGCTCAAAATGTAGAGTGACTCTTTGCATAGAACGGGAGTGTTTCAGAATTTATCATTGCTAAATTAGTTACTTATTGCAGAGATTTCTTTTATACTGCTTTAGTTTCTTTTTCTTTAATTTTAATAGTATTTTGTATTCTTTTTAAATAAATCAATATCACTTTACGAGTTTTTCTTTTTCTTACACTTTATCCCATCGTCCCCATTCAGGGACATATATAAAAAGCGTTCAAATAAATTTTACCTCTAGTAGTCCATGACAATAAAAATGTTTGTCGTAACTTGTACTATTTACATTTGCATCAGTTGTCAATTTGACAGACTATTTATTCTGATGTATACTTAGTTGGAGCTTTTTGAAATTGCTTTGTAATTTAAAATTGATTTAAAATGGTTTTCACTGTTCAACACAAATCATTCATGGTTGAATCTTATTTTTGGAACGGACGTAATATTAACGGACAATGGCACTATTTTCTTGAAGAATGCTTAGAGGAATTTAGAAATATGTTTCCAAACTTCGTCTTTGATTTTGATAGTTTTTGGTACACAGTTAAATATTGCACTAAGGTTTTCAGAGAAACAGAGAGTGTTATACGGAAAGAAGACAGTGGCCGTCCGAAAAAATGTACGGAAGAGCTAGTTGACGATGTAACGCAAATTATGAATGATACACCAGGAACATCCATACGAGTATGCTCTCCACGAGTGGGTGTTTCAATTGGCACTTGTCATACAATTTTGAAAAAAGACTTACATTTATTTCCATATCGCATGGCCTATTATCAAGAAATTGACTATCCTAGAAGAACAACATTTTGTCAGTGGTTCTTAAATAATTTTGATAATGACATTCTTGACAAAATTTTTCTCAGATGAATCATGGTTTTATCTGAATGGATATGTTAACTCACAAAATATAAGGATGTGGAATACTAAGAAACCGCATGACTGTTATGTTGTTCATCCACAGAAAATTGGTGTATGGTGTGCGATTAGTCGAAGGAAAATCATTGGCCGTATTTTCTTTAAAGGAGAAAGGTATCGACAAGTAATTATTATGACATTTATTGAACAGCTTAATGAAGAAGAAATAAATCAGGGTTACTTTCAACAATACGGAGCTAGAGTGCACACAGCTTGTGAAACAATTAACATGATACGGAAATTTATCAAAATCGGTTGATAAGTTTAAACATCGAACATGAATTTCCAACAAGATCTTGTGATGTTAACCCCTGTGATTTTTTTCTGTGGCCATTTTAAAGAACTCAATTTTTTGGGTACAGATACCTGATCTTGCAGACCTTCAGATCAGAATTGCTGAAATAATTAACGAAATCGACGATATGCTACTACAAAACGTTTTCTCCTTCATTAGAAGAAGATGTTAGAAATGTCTCGAACAAGATGGTGGCCACTTTCAACAATTTTTATAAAATGTTACTTGTTTGTTGCAAATAAACTCATTTAGTTAAATATTTTAATTTTATTATTTTGACATTTATCATGTCATTCAAATAGTTCATAACCAACAAAATTCATATTAAGAACTTAAGTAAAAAGCTAAGATATACGTATAATTTCCATGGGCAACTGCGAGGTAAAATTTAGTTGAACGCTCGTTATATATATATATATATATGTTCTATACCTTTAGTTTTAGAGTGTGACTTAAATTTACTTTTTTCCTTCTAATAGTGCCCCTAATAGAAAGCAATTAAAAAAAGGGCTTTTTTTTCAAAAAAATTTCTTGGGTTTTAATGGGTTAATATATATATAATATTAATATCTTCTTTGCATGGCAGACATACATAGATACATAGATACCACTGCGGGAACATGTTACAGCAATACTGACATTTCATATTGATCCAGCATTAACCTCACTCAACTGCAATCTAACTGGGTCCAGGATTGGTTCAAAAAATTAAAGCAAATGAGTCCAAATTTACGTTAGTGACACTTCTCCTCGAGTGAAGACAAGCGACTGCCATCTACTTCAAGCTGACTACGTCAAGTATCCTGAAATGTACTTGAATCTCCGTCTAAGTTGGCAGAAAAGTATGAAACTCTAATAGATGTATTCGATAATTACTAATGATCGAATACATCTATTAGAGTTTCAGACCAAGTTACCTACATTTAGTTAAAATATTTTTCTGCCAACTTAGACGGAGATTCAAGTACATTCCAAGATATTTGACGTAGTCATATGAAGTAGGTGTCATCTGACAGAACAAAATTTTCTACATGACCGCGAAGTGTACTACAGTCGTTTGTCTTCGTAAATCCTCCATTGATGAAGTCGTTAGACAGAAACGCATGCGTCTGGTAGTTGAAGCAAACGCTGGTAAATACGTACTGTGTGTCCATGTATATACAGATACAAATTTGTTTTTATACAGATTTGTATTATTTTGTAATTACTCCTTCGTTGCGTAGAAGATTAGGTATAGTATAGGTCCAAAAACGCTGTCCTGAGGAACCCCCAATCTTATGGTCTTGTTATTTCTGACTCGTATCTGACTCTAAAATATATTTCTCCTAAGTAGTACCTAAGAAAGATAAACATACTATATGATGGGTTCTTTTATATAGCAGACCCTGATGCCAAACCTTATCGAAGGCTTGGTTCACATCAAGGAAGTAACTTCTTTTTTCAAATGTTTTATTGATTTAATCCACCACCCTGTGAGTCTGTTCAATACTAGAGTGGCGGTTTCTAAAACTGAACCGATGTTCAGGTATCAAGTTTTTGTTTGTGACAATGCCATTAATCTTTTCGCCAATAGTGCCTTAATTTTAGACATTACCAGCAGGAGACTAATTGATCGGATGATGGCGAATTTGAAGATTTTTCTTGCCTGGGGATAAGTATAGTTTTGGCTATTTTCCATTGTGCTGGAAAGTATTTCCATCGAAAAACAGTTAAACATTGAATAGTTCAACATTGAATATGTAAGTTTAACATAAGAATCCCTTTTTGTGGAAGGTGCTTGATTATTCTTTCTATAACTTGGTCATACCCAGATACTTTTCTTCGAATTTAGGTAATTTTTTATTATCCTTTTAACTGCCATGGGTGTTACATGTTTAATTTGCTCAGTGGTGTTCGGTACTGCTTGGAGAAACTCAGTTATTTCTTCAGCAATAAATATTTCTTTCTAAGGATGGTAATGGTTGAAATACTTGTTCAAGATATTCTGTCTTTTTTGCCCGGTTTCGCCCAACTTCCATTAATTTTTCGCATAGGTGGTATCAGTTCTCCTGTCTATTTTAGTCTTCTTATTGCTTTGCAAAGGACATAGCCCGAATTTTGCAGTAGGTATTAGATTTCGCATTTAAAATTGTTACACCAATAGAAGAAGAGACGTTTAAGTGCAAAATTTACATTGTGTAACTTGTTTGCTACACATAACTCTTTGTAAGACTCGATTACTATCATGGTTTTTGTAAAATTTGTATTTTAATAATTTAAAGTAACTGTTAACAGAATGTTATAATGAGTTCTTGATATTGAACAAGCGCGTTGTTTTCTAACGGTGCAGTTAACATTTAACTGTCTGTAACTTACTTCATTTGGATAGTATCTTGGGATTCTAATTATAGTTTTTAAAGCTTTGGACTGAAGTTTCTATATTTCGTTGTTTTTTTATAAACTGACAGCCACTTCAGATTCAAACGGCATCCATTCAAATTAATTTTAACCACTGTTTTTTTATAGCAGCAGCTTATTTTCAATGGATAATTGCCACTTAAGCCCAATCTACCAGTAAATCTGAAAATATTTTGAAGTTAGCTGCATGGATTTGGCTGGCATCCATACTAATCGCGTTGATCCAAGCGTATTTTGATCTATTGTGCGATTGGAGGAAGGAATTTTTTTATTTTTATATATATATATATATATTGCATTACTAAAACATGCAAAAAAATAGTAAAGATTTCATAGAAATTGTTGAAAGTTTCCACACGTGTAAATACACGTATAAAAAGATTTACATGAAAATTAAAATGTACTCTTAACATAACTTCTTCGTCCGCTTTAACATTATTTATTGCATCTTGAATACGTTGCCACAGTTGTTCTTCATTATCTAAAGGTCTCATGTAAACCGTGGAGTTTAGACTTCCCCATAAAAAATAATCCATGGGGGTTAAGTCTGGTGAACGTGGTGGCCAATTTAGAGGAGTGTAATTACATTAATTACTGACATTTAACAATAAACATATATTTGCAGTTATAAAATCAAAGGCAACTTCTGTACTTATAGACAGTCCTTTAAGACAACAGACTATAACTTATTATTAAAAAATATTTAATAAGAAAATATGCAAATTACAAATGTAATTATAATTAGAGAGGTTCATTCGAGTATAGTCGCGTCTGCCTAACATTCCGTCGCCGTAACATTCCCCGAGCGAAGTGCACTCAACGTTGGCCGGTGGTGACCGACAAAATATATATACATATGCCCGAACTATGTTGCTCGATTGAACCTCTCTATAATGTATTCGAATACACGCCTAAAATACATGTACAAGTATAGGTATGTATTCTAAATATTTAAAATCTGTAATTTAAAACTGCAATTATGAAACTTAAATAAGAAATAGTAATTTAATATTTACATTACTACAATTTAATTAGTAGTTGAATACGAATTAAGGGCTGTCATTGATTTAATAAAAAGTAGGTCAGAAATCAGAAGACTCAAACTAGGTGAGAAGACTAACTATGCCAGAAGACTCTAACTATGTCAGAAGACTCTAACTATGTCAGAAGACTCTAACTATGTCAGAAGACTCTAACTAGGCCAGAAGACTCTATGTCAGAAGACTCTAACTATGTCAGAAGACTCTAGCTAGGTCAGAAGACTCTAACTAGGTCAGAAGACTCTAAGTGTATTTTTTTCCTGGAATTTTTTTTGTGATTTTAATATTGAAGAAAATTTTTTTTCTTTCTTAAAATGCATTTTAAAGTAATTAATTTTTATTCTACTTGGAAATTATTTTCTTACATTGAATATTGTCTTTCTCTTTTTATTAACATTATAAAAAGCTTTTGTACAAAAAAAGATACTTGAATATGTACATCTGAGCAGCTGTTTAAAACGTAAATAATTCCTGGAAATTTAATTTGATTCGTGTCACAAGTATTTAAATTTTTTATGCTTGCTAATTGATTGAAAAACATTTCTACCTTGAATAATATTGTTCCAAATGAAATACAAATAATGGAACCAAGAAAGTATGGAATTAAATTCCTTAAAATGCGTTTTCCGAAATTCAAAAAAACATTTTCGATAAATGATAAAGACTATGCAGACCAAGACAAATAATTTTTGTAAAAGGCTTACAAAGGGGATTATGTTGAATAAATAAAATTTTTATTCTAAAGTATTTTATCGTTTTATACAATGTGTTCCGTATCGTTTTGTCCAAATTTTAGGAGTGTTAAGTACACTTCATTTCAAGTAACAAAAACGCAAAACTTGTACATCCATTTTTATTTGTTTCAAAGTTGATCTACGAATGTGATTCTCAGATCATGAAAATAAATGTAATACAAACTGATTTTAACGCTAAGAAATAAGTAATTAAACTTCTAGTTTCAAAAATTCTTTTATTGTAAATACCACTACAATATTGTTTCGCCATCGTGGATGAATACTCTATTCATCCACCTGATGAAGCCATTGTATGGCGAAACAATATTGTAGTGGTATTTACAATAAAAGAATTTTTGAAACTAGAAGTTTAATTACTTATTTCTTAGCGTTATAATGCAGTTTCAATAAGTATCTCCTTCGTCAATTAACTATTCAAACTGATTTTATTTAAAAAAAGTTATACGATTGAATAACAGGCCTGTGATTGTTAACGTCGCATAATAAAATGTTATCCTAAAATAAATAAACACGTGTCGTAGTGCATACAGTAATTTCTTGGAGATCTACAAAAAAGAGTACTGAAAATTTATTTATGATAAAGAAGGTTCTTACTTATTCCGTAAGTGCTGAACCATGAATATCATATAATAAACAAATGTTCAGATGACTGTTAACGTTGCATTTTTTAATAAAGGATTACATTACATTTCAATTCATACAACAGCTTATTAGTGAGTGGACACGTTTTCTTTAGTCAAAATGCCTTTTTTTCGATGGCGATTTTCTTCTCAAGAGTATGCGGACATGCATTTTGTGTATGGCTACCGTAACGGCAATGCACGTCAAGCAGTTATTGAATACCGACATCGGTTTCCCGATAGGCGCATTCCTCATTACAGAACGTTGTTGGAAGTACACAGACAATTTCAGGGAATGTGGACGGCGTGATTATCTTTTCGACCGAGGGGTAAATTTGCCAGCAGACTTAGACGAAGAAGCAGTAGCTATTGTTATAAAGGATCCAACTCTCAGTGTACGTCGAATCGCTAGAAAACTAGGAGTGCCACGAACGACAGTTTGGCGAATTTTAAAACGTGAGGGCTTATATCCATATCACTATCGCAGGGGACACGGTTTGCTTGAGGCAGACCACTATGCTCGTCTAGTTTATTCTACCTGGATATTAAGACAGTCACAGCGTCATTTTAATTTCTGCAGAACAGTCCTCTGGACAGATGAATCTACGTTCACGAGAAGTGGTGTTACAAATCTGAGAAACCTGCACAAGTGGTCATCAGAAAATCCCAAAGCTATACTCCTATCTAAACTTCAATATGAATTTTCTATTAACGTTTGGGCGGCCCTAATCGATGACTTGTTGATTGGCCTTGTCGTTGTTCTTGGGAGGTTAAATGCGGTCAATTAAATTCAATTTCTTATTGACGAACTGCCAGGTCTTTTAGAGGATGTCCCACTGAATGTTCGACGAGACATTTGGTTTCACATGGATGGGGCACCACCACATTTCGGAATTGCTGTCTGAAATTGGGTTAACGTCAATTATCCAAGATGGATTGGTCGAGGTGGTCCTGCATGGCTACCCAGATCACCCGATCTTAATCCCCTTGACTTTTAATTATGGTGTACATGAAAAATTTAGTCTACGCGCAAGTTTCGAACACAAGAGAAGAGTTGTTGGATCGTATTCACCTGGCTGCCGAGCAAATCCGACAAAACAAGTATGAAATTAGGATAAGTACTTCTTCTGTTGGTTTCGTGCATTCAACAACAAGCAATTCTGCGAACTTTTATCGTTACTATTTGTTAGTGTTAATAATCTCATACATTCTTATTAAGTATTCTGTTTTTCATGTTTGCTGATTTTAGAAGAAAAATTACTTGTAAAAAGTTATTTCTCGACCTATCAATTTTTTGGATGTTGTTTGTTCAAATGGTTTCGAACATTAAATGAAAAATTTGGTGGAGCTCTATCGTGTGTAAACAACATATCTCTCCGAACTTGTATAAAAATTAAGCTGCATATTTTCAGAATAAAAATTTGGTTTTTACTAAAGAACATCCCTAATTATAGACAGTTTTTCTTTCACTAAAATTTTAAAACCGATTAGGCATTGCCCCCTTCGTCGTATAAATATAAATATTTATACGCAATTTATTTATTAATCTAGTGCATTTATGAATATGTAACTTTAATAAAGGAACACGTCGAAAACCTAAAATCAGTGTTATTAGAATAAATTAAAAAAACTAAGCTGCAACGCTTTAAGAGAAGGTTGCGGTTAACATTTAGTGTGTCTAACCGGGCCGGGTTGCTTCTTTTGCAAACCTTTTCTTCCTTTTTTTTGTTATTCACCGGCGTTTTTCTTTGTCATACACCAGAGACAAGCGTTCCGGTACGGAATTCCAGCGACGTATGAAAAGCTAACGTTTCATTAAAAAACTTTCCGAGAGCCGTAGCGATCCGGGTAACTGATTAGTATTCACGTACCGTTTTAGGTACCGTTCCTATGTTTGTCTACATTCGCCATCTTTCTTCGGCAATACGCTCTTCTCGTTCTAGTTTTCTCTTTCTCGGTTTTAACTTCTTTAGTTCGTAAGCGTTGTGGGGATAGGGTGATCGTTCAAAATTCTTCGCTCGAACGCAGCTAATTCAACTTCAAACCATTGTTTTATGCGACACACTCTACATATGGAGAGTTTTTGACTAATCTAAATGTTTAGAGTATCGGTTTCGACTTCAAACGCGACAAATACAATGGAATTTCGTTTAACGAGAGGGCTACGTCGTTTAAAGGGAAAATGAAGTTGAAAACGGATTGATTCGTGGATAATTTGTAATGAACACGACGATCTCATTTACACACACGCATTTCCATTTAGTTTATCCTATTCTGTTTATTTTTGTTAATTAATAAACTAAATGTTAGTAGTACAGGGATATTAAAAAAAATAAGAAATCCTTTTTTGGTTTTACATAAAAAATTGCGCAATATTATGCGATATTTGTGATAAAAAAAAAACTTGGTAAAAACTAGTCTTTATACAATATGAGATTAACAACCACATATTTCGTTCAAGTCAGTGGCGGCACTTTAATGAGAGCAAGTGAGCAATTGCACCCCCTGGAATTATGAAACAAAACAAGCCAAGCGGCGACTAACTGTGAAAGTATTTATTTATTTATGTATATTATGTATTCATAGTTATTGACGAGGAACGTGGCACGCTAACAACGTACATACACCGAGCGTCGTCACAGATATACTGAGCAAAGCCCTACCGTTGCTCTCATAAGGCATTAATTTGTATGTATTTTGCCGTACTTCAATGTCGTATAATACATAGCGTTGGAGCAACTAAACCAGACTGCTCTCGGGCGTTATTGCGATGAACTCCGTGTCTTTTTTAGAAAACAACGCGTTTTCGCGTTTAACGTATAATGAAAAAATCGCAGTAAAAAATCTTAAACGGCCGATGCCTCAATTATGTTTAGAAAATAAACAATCTGTTGAAGGTAAAGACGTTATAAGAAAATTCAAAATGAATATTTATCAGAAAAGTTACTGGATTTGTGGGTGTGAAATTAAAAATACTTTGTTTTGTTTTCCGTGTCTTTTGTTTGGTGGTGAACCGTCTTGGTGAAAGAACGGAATAAGAGACTTAATTCATCTTAGTGCTAAAATTAGTAAACATGAAAATTCCGAAGGGCATTTGAAAAATATATTTAGTCTAAGAATGTTAGGAAAAAATAACATTCAGAATGTTTTAGATTCATCATATAGAAAAGCAATTCAACAACACAATGAAAAGGTAACAAAAAATAGGCATGTGTTAAATTTAATAATAAATTGCATTAGATTTTGTGGCGCGTTTGAACTGGCACTTCGGGGTCATGATGAACAGTAAACGTCGAATAACAAGGGCATTTTTCGGGAATTGATAAATTTTACGGCAGAATTGGATAAATCGCTCAGAAATCACATCGAAGCAGCACCAGTTTTTAAGGGATTATCATAAACGATACAGAATGAGCTGCTTGATGCAATGTTGAACGTGTATCATGAACAAGTTGCCAGCGAAATTAAAGCAACCGACTTCATATCTGTGATAGCTGATGAAACCACAGATGTGTCCAATCAGTTTCAGTTGGTGGTTGTTTTAAGATATATTGTGAACGCGAGACCGGTCGAAAGATTTTGGAAATTTCTTCTGCCTAGTGGACATGATGCTAATTCTTTATCTGCCTCCATCCTTAACGAAATTAGTTTGCTTGTTGATGACCCAGAAAAACTGATTGCACAGAGCTATGATGGGGCAGCAGTCATGAGTGGTGCTACTAACGTCGTGAAAAGACATGTCCAAGACCAGTATCCAAGGGCTAAGTTTGTACATTGTTATGCACATCAGACAAATCTAATTATGTCACATGCTACATCGAGCAGTAGTAATTGCAGAATTTTTTTGCCAATCTGACGGGATTATGTACATTTTTCTCCACTTCACCACAACGAGCTTCAAGATTCAGAGAAAAAGCTTACCTCGTTCTTCAAAAATAAGATGGAACTTCAATTCTAGGACAGTGAATACAATATATGAGCACCGAGAAGAAATAATTGAAGCTCTAGAACAAATCGAGCGAGAAGCTAGTTTACAAACTACCATTCATCAAGCTAGTGCCAATTTGCGAATTTTAGAGGAGGAAAATTTTATCTATTGGTTAACATTCTTTCATAAAATTATGCCACATGTGGACATATTGTTTAATCAATTACAAAATGTCAATACAGATGCATTACAAATCAAGAATAATTTAGATAGTTTTGAACGTGCTATTGGAAAAATTCGAACCGAAATCGCTGACACAGATAATCAGTTGGTTAAACAAAATGACCCAGAACTGACTCCTCGACCATCAAAGCGGCGAAGAGTAACTGATGGTAGCCAAAGAAGGAGGGAAACTATTGAAGTGTGCGATATTATTTTGCTAGAAATAAAAACTAGATTTCGGTATACAGGGCACTTAATATTAGCAAACTTAATTTCTTTTAAACAGTTCTCCTCCTTTCAAAAAATATTTCCGGAAGATTGCCTTAAAGAAGCAGTAAAATTTTATCCATGCTTCAATGAAAGCAGACTACGAACTAAATTAAGCGTTCTATATTCTAGAGAAGAACTTAGGCAAAATGTAGAAGTAGGTCTGCTAGGTCTTCTGCTGGATGTATTAAGCGACACGTTTAATGAAGTTGTTACGCTTTTAAAAATTGTCATTGCAATCCCAATGACAACGTCCGAAGCGGAACGCCAGTTTTCACGGCTGAAATGAATAAAAACTTTCCTGAGAAATACAATGAAAGAAGAGAGATTAAATGCCCTTGCTATGTTATCTTGTGAAAAAGAATGTATAAATGATTTCCCAAACTTTAATGAAAAAGTGATAGAACTGTTCTGCATGTCAAAGACACGTAAAATGGACTTCGTTTATCGTCAGATGTAATTAAACTGTGTAGTGTAATATTTACTATTCCCTCAAAACAAACTCTACAATGAACAGTACCTGTCTGGAACAGTACGTCGGTGAAATTTATAAGGATTGGGTAAGCGTTTTCGTATTACACTTTTTAATTTTGAAATTATGCACTCCCTATGTGAACCACCCTGAGCCGCCACTGATTCAAGTATTTGTTTAGTCATTTGATTGGCAGAAAAGAAGTACCAGTGAAATCTAGTTATTAACCAATATATTTCGTGCGAGGGTTGTCTTTTATATTTTGCATATAAAGCTGGAATAAATCAGTAGATAATTTTTAAAGACTTTATTGTTTTTAGAAGTATTCTCCACGAAAATCGCTATTTCCAGCGAAATCCCTTTTATCAATAAGATTTCACTAGATTATCTGGTGTCACCTGATAGGACAAAAGTTGCTACTTACCTTTAAAGCGAGCCATCAAACTTTACTTCATTATCCAAACTGATGAAGTCTATTAAGACAGAAACACGTGCCTTTCGCTGAAGTGAACTTTGGAAAATACGAGGTGTTTGTCCATAAATACGTATTTCGACAACTAAATTGTCATCATCAGTAGGTAAAACCGCTATCAAAGTGTCGCACATGGGCATAGTAAAGCTAACACATATAATAATGCAACAACTTTACACGGCGTCCACGTATACTTTGACCATAAAATAAAAATATACGGACTAAAAAAAAAAAATTTAAATTCTACTTCAAATTGACCCATTAATAAATTAGTTATGAAAGGAGATAGGCAGTTATCCATTGTTGTGCCTTGTTTGTGTTCATAAATTTTTTTTCCTACTTGGAAACAATTTTGCGTAATGCAAAGAGTTGTCAATCACATGTATTCTTTTAATTTTGAAGGTTCAACACCATCAAAAGTCTCCTAGGGAATACCAAAGACCAAAGTTAATTTGAATTTGAAATCAGGTAAATGCGAAATTAATTGCGATGATTGTAATTTGAAATATATAGGCCAAACGAAGCGCTCAATAATAACCCGTTTTGTAGAACACATATCACTTATTAAATTCAATAGACCAGATAAATCTAACGTGGCGAATCATTCATTAGACACTGATCACAATATCTCGATTAAAAGGTTAAAACTTATCAAAGCCATCGACAATCCCAGAGATCGCGACGCATACGAAAGCATTCATATTGGTAAAACAAACGTAATACGATTAACTTGGACAACGGTCGGATTCCATACAGTTGTCTTTTTTCATTCTTAAAAAAGAGGTAGAAAGGTTGAGGGCGTGCGAATAGAGAATAAACACATGTTGTTACCGTTTTCATAAGAGAGACAAGTGGTCGTAATTTTTAGTCTGTATATTTTTATTTTTAAGTCAATGTATACGTGGACGCCATGTAAAGTTGTTGCGTTATTATATGTGTTAGCTTTACTGTGCCCCTTGTGCGACACTTTGATTAGTGATTTTACCTAGAGATGATGACAATTTAGTTGTCGAAATACATACTTAGGAAACGATTATTAATTGTGGTAAGGAATTTTATACCTTTTCTGAGTTTTTACTTAACCACAGTCTCCAAAGAAAACCTTTCCTATTATTACTGTTACACTATTACAGTATTAATACGTCGATGATACAGCTATGTGCTTTGCCTGTGTAAAATGGCACGGGTCCGAGTGTCATACTTTTTTACTGCTCATGTTGACAACTTTGTTATCGAAAACATATTTCGGATTTAAAGCTATATTATTGTAAAAGAAAATTAATACTGGTAGCCGTAACTTTGTGGTAATTCATTTTGAAAATATTAAAATAAAATAAAACAATAACTTTGTTATACCACTTTATTCACATGTAATAGTGACCGCGGTTTCGACATACAATGTCATTATCAAACTGCAAAAGTTACAGGCCTACATAGATCTTATAAATGACACAAAAATATATGGGGGTGGTTTATGATGTTATTTAAAATTACTACTATATACTTAACTATTATATACAACATTGGAAAAGAGGTGTATATATAAGATCCAACTCGCTCAAAACAATATCTATTGTGTTGTTTCGGCTTTTAAAAATTTCTAGTGATTCTAAAAGATTTAATTTACGACCTTTCTCGGCCAAATGCAATATTTTATGATGACCAAATGTATGCCTTTCTGTAATAAGATGGTTTGCGAATGTTGAATCTGTCTTCTTTAGTTTATATGATCTCCTGTGTTCTTTTACCCGTATAATAAAACTTCGGCCAGTCTGACCTATATATACACTTTTACAATCATTACAATATAATTTGTACACTCCTGATTTATTATTAATACCTGTTTAAGGTTTTGCGTTAAAAATGAAATTACTTGTTTTTACATATGGTTTGTAAGCTATACTAACATTCCTATTATTTTTTGAAGTTACAAATATTCTGAAAAACAACTCAACATCTCGCAATAATCAGTCAGACAGACGAGCATTGCAAAGTATTAAAAACAACCTCACGATAACAAAAGCAGATAAAGGAAATTCGTCTGTAATATTAACTAAAGGTGATTATGAAACTAAAGTTAAGAAATTTATAGACGACAATACTATCATAGAATTGAAAAAGGACCCCACTAAACAGTATCAGGCAGAAATTAAAGAATATGTCAAAAATTGTAATGCAGTAATCTCAAACACAGATAAGTACAAATTTTTCCATTGAATCCTTCCCCCCCTAAATTATACGGTTTAGTAAAAATTCACAAAGAGGGAGCACCCATCAGACCAGTTGTTTCGTTTATTTCTTGCCCCAATAAAAAATTAGCCGAAAAATTAAACATAATAATTAGACAATATACCGAATTTACAGATAGCTCTTCCATAAAAACGCAATACAATTAACAGCTAAATTAAAAGATTGTAATATACAAAAGACATAAATCCTGGTATCATTTGATGTTTCCAACATGTTTTCAAAAATACCACAAAAGGAATGCTTAAGGTTAATAGAAAACATGTTAGTAAAGAAAAAAACAAACCCGGTTGTTATACACGAAATCATATCTCTAACGGAGTTAGTCACCAACAAAAGTTACTTTACATTTAACAACAAATTCTACAAACAAACAGAAGGTCTGGCAATGGGCTCACCTCTAAGTCCTCTATTAGCTGAAATTTTCATGAAGCATATTACAGAAAAAATTCTTTCATCACAACTAGGTAAAAAACATATTAAATTTTGGTATCGGTATGTAGACGACATCCTAGCTTGCTTTAAGGGTACTCATAGACAACTACAAACATTTCTGAACTACATAAATTCAATCCATTCTAATATAAATTTTACAGTAGAAATAGAAGAGAATAACAGTATTAACTTCCTGGATCTAAATTAAACAAATTAGATCAGAGCTTAAAATTTGATATATATCGTAAACCTACTTTCACTGATTGCAGTATTCCCAAAGATTCACTACACCCTAAGACACACAAACATTCATTTTTTAATTCTATGATACATAGAGCATTAAATATTCGTTTGTCTAATGAATCTTTTGTTCGTGAAATCAATACTATAAAACAAATAGCGGTAAACAATAGTTATAAAAGTAGCGTAATTGACAGTATACTAAAGAAAAAACAGTTACAAGTGGCCCTTAGTTTAGTATATCCTAAAGATAGTGCTAATTTGAAACAATTTGTCTCGTTAACTTACTTCGGTAAAATAAGCGAGCAAATTGGAAATATAATTTCAAAAAATAATAGTAATGTTAGTATAGCTTACAAACCATATGTAGGAACAAGTAATTTCATTTTTAACGCAAAACCTAGAACAGATATCAATAATAAATCAGGAGTGTACAAATTATATTGTAGTGATTGTAAAAGTGTATATATAAGTCAGACTGGTCGAAGTTTTATTATACGGGTAAAAGAACACATGAGGTCATATAAACTAAAGAAGACAGATTCAACATTCGCAAACCATCTTATTACAGAAAGGCATACATTTGGTCATCATAAAATATTGCATTTGGCCGAGAAAGGTCGTAAACTAAATCTTTTAGAGTCACTAGAAATTTTTAAAAGCCGAAGCAACACAATAGATATTGTTTTGAACGACCAGTTGGATCTTATATATACACCTCTTTTCCAATGTTGTATATAATAGTTAACTATATAGTAGTAATTTTAAATAACATCATAAACCACCCCCATATATTTTTGTGTCATTTATAAGATCTATGTAGGCCTGTAACTTTTGCAGTTTGATGACATTGTATGTCGAAACCGCGGTCACTATTACATGTTAATAAAGTGGTATAACAAAGTAATTGTTTTATTTTATTTTATATTATTGTAAGTGATTTTTAAATTAACTTTTACAGAATAAGCCAGCTTTATTAAGATTACTTCCTTTATCTATCTTCTGGGAACAATAAATAACGAGAAAATGTTACTATAAATGTAAATGAACAGTATTTAGCAATAGTTTCTCGATCTTACTGCATGCTTTTCTTATTTCTAAAGACATCACGACTGGGCAACGGTGTTTCATATAATCCACCCGGAATCGATCGTCAGCGCCAACGTCAGCATATCTGAGGGGTGTTTATTTGTAAATGCACGCGATAAGAGTTTGCTAGATTTTCTCTACAGCGCCAGCGGGTCCCTTCTTCTATTTAACTCCGGACGGGGTGCTCGGTCCAACATCAAGCGACCGCCGAAACGTTTTTCTCGGTCGCCGTTAAGATAACCGGAGCAATCCGGATGCAAAATGGACTCGAATGTATAGTTCCAGTTACACGTCGAGTTCAACGGAGAAAAAAACGGCGAAGCAGACTAGACGAACGGAGAGCTAACCCTGGCCGACTTGATTCTATCTCGGGGACGTACGGTTTTGGGAAACGAGCTTTCGGAGTTGCGTCCGATAACCCGTAAAGACATTATTTGGATAATGTTCTTGGGTTATGCCAGTAAGTGAGTGTGTGTGAGTGTCGAACCCCATTTATAGCTTTCCCTTGTTTCTTCGACTCCAGTTAGTCGACTGTAAAGTCTCTGCTTACGTCTTACGTAACTGCACACATACGTATGTACACAGTTGCCGCACCGGAGCATAGTTGCAACTACATTGGTTGGCGCGTGCTCCGCTTTCAAAGCAGACCATAAATAATGGTTAATTCGGACCACTTTCGATGCGCGTCGTCCAATTTGGACTAATTTAGGATGTCCAATGGAAACACCTAAGCGACTTCTCTAATGGGATTGTGCTCAAACCGTTCCAAGGCAATTTACTTATCCGTTATTACCGAAATGGCGTAGAAAAACGAAATTTCCGTTTAACTAAATTCAATATACATTTCTTTGGACATAAAAATATTTACGTGACGTTGATTTTTATTATTACCACGTATATGAAGTCATTACCATGTATTTTGTTGAAAATTTCAAAGATATACGTAATGCTCATATTCATAATTAATTCATTTTTAGAAAAAAATTACAATCCAGTATAAATATGAACCAGGTTAATGCAAAAATTCGTCTAAAAAAGCGTGCCTTAAAAATAAAATTGTTAAGCCTGTGTCAAGGATCTAAATTTCTCGTAATTTGTAACGTTTTAGATTTATCAAACGTATTTCTCATAAGAGAAGATCCCGAACCCGGAATAACAGCGTTGGTTTTATATTCTAAAGTTGCAATACCTCCTTTTTCTGATGTACACTCTTCTTCTTCAGCTTCTACCGCTTCCTCTCTTGTGGGTGTATATACCTCATCTACAAATTCTAGGGAATGTAGTCTCTGCGGTTGCAAAAATTCTAGAGTTGTGTCAATTTCCAGTGAAAACGATGTTTCTTTTTGAGCATCTGGAAGTATATTTCTTATTATGTTGTGCAATTGGATTTAGTTGGTATTCATGACGAACGTTACCATTAGTAAACGAATTACATTTATAATACTTATGGTAGCCATTTTCAAAATTATAGGTCCCCTATACAAGCTGTCCCGTATCGTTATGTTCAAATTTTAGAAGTGTAAGGAAGACTTCATTTCAATAACAAAAACGCAAAACTTGTATATCCATTTTTATTTTGTTTCAAAGTTACAGATCTATGAATGTGATTATTAGATCATGAAAAAAAATGTAATCCTAAAGTCAATACAAACTGATTTTATTTAAAAAAAGTTATACGATTCAATAACAGGGCTGTGATTGTTAACATAGCATAATAAAATGTTATCCTAAAATAAAGACAACACGTGTCGTACTGCATACAGTAATTTCTTGGAGATCTACTACAAAGAGTAATGGAAATTGATGATAGAGAAGGTTCTTACTTATTTCGTAAGTGCTGAACTATGAATATCATACAATAAACAAATGTTCAGATGACTGTTAATGTTGCATTTTTTAATAAAGGATTACATTACGTTTCAGTTCATACAACAGCTCATTAGTGAGTGGACACGTTTTCTTTATTCAAAATGCCTTATCGATTTTTTTCTCAAGAGTATGCGGACATGCATTTTGTGTATGGCTACTGCAACGACAGTGCACGTCAAGCAGTTATTGAATACCGACATCGGTTTCTCGATAGGCGCATTCCTCGTTACAGAACGTTTCTGGAAGTACACAGACAATTTCGGGAATGCGGACTACGTGATTATCTTTTCGACCGAGGAGTAAATTTGCCAGCAGACTTAGAGGAAGAAGCAGTAGCTATTGTTACAAGGGATCCAACTCTCAGTGTACGTCGAATCGCTGGGCACTAGGAGTGCCACGAATGACAGTTTGGCGAATTTTAAAACGTGAGGGCTTATATCCATATCACTATCGCAGGGGACACGGTTTACTTGAGGCAGACCACTATACTCGTCTAGTTTATTCTACCTGGATATTAAGACAGTCACGGCTTCATTTTAATTTCTGCAGAACAGTCCTCTGGACAGATGAATCTACGTTCACGAGAAGTGGTGTTACAAATCTGAGAAACCTGCTCCGATGGTCATCAGAAAATCCCAAAGCTATACGCCCATCTAAATTTCAACATGAATTTTCTATTAACGTTTGGGCGGCTCTAATCCATGACTTGTTGATTGGTTCTGTCGTTCTCCCTGGGAGGTTAAATGCGGACAATTACCTTCAATTTCTTATTGACGAACTGTCAGGTCTTTTAGAGGATGTCCCACTGAATGTTCGACGAGACATGTGGTTTCACATGGATGGGGCACCACCACATTTCAGAATTGCTGTCCGAAATTGGGTTAACGTCAATTATCCAAGATGGATAATGACGGTGGAGATGGTCGAGGTGGTCCTGTTGCATGGCCACCCATATCACCCAATCTTAATCATCTTGACTTTTATTTATGGGGGTACATGAAAAATTTAGCCTGCGCGCATGTTTCGAACACAAGAGAAGACTTGTTTGATCGTATTCACCTGGCTGCCGAGCAAATCCGACAAAACAAGTATGAAAATTCGTATAAGTACTTCTTCTGTTGGCTTACGGGCACATGCCTGCATTCAACAAGGAGGTGGACATTTCGAAAATTTTATTAATTTAACTTTTTTAAATAAAATCAGTTTTTATTGACTTTAGGATTACATTTTATTCATGATCTGACAATCACATTCATAGATCTGTAACTTTGAAACAAATAAAAATGGATATACAAGTTTTGCGTTTTTGTTACTTGAAATGAAGTCTGCTTTACACTCCTAAAATTTGAACATAACGATACCGGACACTTTGTATAAGTGTTGTTTTATTTTAAACTATTCTTCTATAATTAAATTGGTTAATCTGTTGAGGAAATAAGTAAATAAAAATTAAATATTATTAGTTATTCGTTTTCATATTCTTAATATTCAGTACGACTGAGTTGTATAAAAAAGCGGCCGCGACTAACGTTCAAGTTTACCGTCTGTCGGAATTAACCAAATGCTTCTTGATTTATTATGCACCTGCGTCCAATCGTCTGTCATGTGGTTGATTACTGGACACAAATCATCTGGAAAACCAGTGACGGCCGCGTTATTGTCAATACTGACGTCACTATAAACCGACGCCCTTACCAAATTTTTTGTTCGGGGGTATTTACATCGTCGAGTTTTGGAATTAGACTTGTGATATATAATTGTTTCAGCCTTTACTTGATGAAATTCCATTATAACTATTATCAGGATAAAATAATACAAATTTTAATAAATTTCACTTTTTAATTGACACTGCAACGATCGTTTCGCTCCAACCTGAGCTTCATCAGACATATAACTAACTTATTTACAAATTTTTTAACACAAGTATACGGTAACAAACACATGTTTTATTTTAAATATTTGAAGGAATGGGTACTTTTTATTACTAAAATGTCTATTCACAAACTTTCACTTCGGTTTATACAATACTGTTCTTAAGTAATAAAAACTAGGGGTTTACATTATATTACAGGGAGGTAAAGAAATTCTATGGAAAAGTACAATATGTGACTGTCCGAGTATCAAATAAATAAATTAAGTAAGGGTGAATTATTTGTTTCTAATTGATCATTTAATATCGGTTTTCTTTAATTTATTGATTTCAAGTGACTCTAATAAATTAAGTTTTTTGCCCTTATTTTCTACGTGTAATATTTTAAATTCTCTGTTAAAATTGTGGTTCGTTGAATTAATATGAGACGCATATGAAGAGTCACTTTTATTATTTCTAAATGAAGAAAAATGCTCTTTGATGCGAATTTTAAACGATCTACCTGTCTGTCCGATGTACGTCAAAGGGCAACTACCGCAGGTTAACTCATAGACTCCTGACTTTTTATTGTTGTTTGTTAAATCTTTATTGTTCTTTATAAATTTGGATAAATTGTTGTTAGTTCTATACGCTGTATTAATGTCAAACTTTCTTAAATATTTACAAATTTTTGTGCTTGAAGAGCCTATAAACGTGATCATTTTAAATTTTTGGTTGTTATTATTTAATATTGGGTAAACTTGTGATATGGCTTTTGTTAGGAGTTTTTTATTTAAAATGTTATCTATTATATTACTTTTATATCAATTGTTGATAGCTATTTGTTTAATTTTAACTCTTTCTCAAAATTTGTTTGGTTCAACGGAGTATTGATTAATCTATGTATAAGACTGCAATAAGCCGCTAATTTGTGTTGTATCGGATGGCAAGAAGTGTTATGAATAGTTATGTCTGTAGTTGACGGTTTGTGGTAAATTGCAAAGTTACCTTTGTTGTTAATTCTAGTAATCGTTAAATCGAGAAAGTTAATACTATTATTTGTTTCCTGTTCCATTGTAAACTTAATATTGTGATGCAATGTATTAATATAATCAAATAATAAATTTAATTGTCTCTTTGTTCCTATGAAACCTAGTAAAAAGTGATATTCATTAAAATTTGTATTATTTTATCCTGATAATAATTAGACTTGAGCGTTATGTATAATTTCAAAGACCTATTTTTTCTAGTTTAACGTAATTTTGTAATATCCTTAGAACTATTTTCTTATTCAATTTTCAAATTTCTTAAAAACAACAGATTTTTTTTAGCAAATATTGTCACAACTATGTAGGAGTAAAGTAAGTAGAAGTACTAATCCAAATGTGTAAACATAAGAAGCAATAACGAATTCATGAGCACCTGAATCTTTTAATTAGTTTTCACAAGTTTAATAAAAATCGATCTCCGTCATATCGGGACGATATACTGGGAAGTTTTTCCACCATTAACAAAACGTGGAGATACACTCGATTGGAATGAGGGATGGAAATTTCCATTTCTCATGAAACCTATAATCGGCTTGCAAATTTCAAATTTGCTCCCTTTAATTAAAATTACGGAGATATCGGAAGAGCATGTATGAACTCTTTTAAGAGGGATTATCCATTAACCACGTGACAAGGTTCGTATTGCGTAGGATTTTGAAATTTTGAAATTAACACGTTCTAAACATGGTCGGTTGTATTTATAATAAAATAAAATATATTTTATGCGACAGACAAATAGTTATTTACGATACAAGTGTTAAAAGTGCGATTTTATTTACCGAGTAAAAGTTTGCGACACGAGCGATAGCGAGTGTCGCAATTTACGAGTGAAATAAAATAGCATTTTAACAAGTGTATCGTACAATATTTTTTTTACAAACACAATTTTTATTATAAAATATAATGAAACTCCACTGACCAAATTTGACAGCTCATGAATACGTTTTGACACAACTGGACGCAACCGTTAAATTACGCCAAATTAATTTGTCACAATTTGTACAAAAGATGAGTTTGTGTATTAATAAAGAAAGTGAAGTAATACCGAGTGCAATAATTGAAGCCGCTGATAAAGCGACATTAGATTTGTTGCCCTCAAAATCTAGGCAACAATATGAAATTGCGTACAAAAGGTTTATGGAATGGTGCAGATGCAATAATGTGATAGGTAAATTTTGCGAACATGTTCTACTAGCATATTTTAAAGAAAGGTCTAAAATTTGGAAATCTTCTACTCTTGGGTCTCATTTTTCGATGATAAAACTTTTGCTAAATATAAAAGACAACCATGATATTAGTAAATATTATAAACTTATTGCATTTTTGAACGGAAAAGAGAAGGTTACCGACCAAGAAAATCAAAAATATTGACAAGACAAGAAATTGATAAATTTATTTCTAAAGCATCAGATGAAAAATATATGCTGTTCAAAGTAGCTGTTGTTATGGGTATATTTGGCGCTTGTCGCCGGGAAGAGTTATGCCGTATGACTGTGGATGACATTGAAGATAGAGGAAATGTGTTAGTAGTTACTATACCAGATACTAAAACCAATACTCAAAGAATATTTACCGTTATTGGCTCATATATAAACTTATATCGCAAATACAAAGCATTACGTCCATCTAATATAAAACATCGACGTTTATTTATTAAATACGCTAATAATAAATGTACAGGTCAAGCGGTTGGAATAAATTCGTTTGGCAAGATGCCTGCAATTATCGCAATGTTTTTGAAATTGCCGAATCCAGAATCTTATACGGGACATTGCTTCCGACGTTCATCTGCTACTTTGCTAGCAGATTCTGGTGAAAGCTTATGCTCAATTAAGCGACATGGAGGCTGGAAAAGTTCCATCGTTGCTGAAGGTTACCTAGAGGATTCTCTAGAAAATAAAAACAAAATTGCTCACTCCATCTTCCCAGATCTATCTAATAATTCTATTGCAAATCATAATTTAAATCACGATATTTTAGTTCCTATGAACTTCTTTCTTCTTCTTTAGGTGCCGTCTCCGCTTCGAAGGTTGGTAATTATCATAGCAATTCTTACTTTTGAAACCGCAGCTCTAAACAGTTCATTATTATTGCATCCAAACCAGTCCCTAAGGTTCTTCAGCCATGAATTCCGTCTTCTTCCTATAGATCTCTTGCCCGGGATTTTTCCCTGCATAATTATTTGTAGTATTTGATATTTTTCTCCCCTCATGACATGTCCCATGTACAGCAGTTTTCTTCTCTTAATTGTCGGAATCACTTCTCTCTCCTTATGCATGCGTCTCATCACTTCTACGTTGGTTTTTCTCTCTACCCATGAGATCTTCAATATTCTCCGGTATACCCACATCTCAAATGCCTCCATTCTCCTCATGTCGGTTACCTTCAGCGTCCAGGCCTCCATCCCATAGTATAGTATAGACAGCACATAGCATCTCATCAGTCGTATTTTTAAGTCAAGGTTTAAATCTCGGCAGCAGAAAAGCCTTTTCATCCTTGTAAAGGTGCTTCTCGCCTGTTCTATTCTGACTCGTATTTCTTGGGAGCTGTCATTGTTCTCATTAATAATCGTGCCCAGGTATTTGTATTGTATCCTATGAACTATTTGTCTGCAAATAATAATTCTGCAAGTACAGCAACACATGGAATAAATATCTCCAATTGCACAAACTGTACATTTAATATTAATTATCCAAAGAATTTGTAATTATTATTGTAACAGAAATCATTTGATATGTACGGAATTTGCTCTTGTCATTTTTGACAAACTGTCATTTACTTTTAACACAAGTGTTAGAAGTGGCCTTTTTAACACGCTACGCTATAAAATCGCATTTTTAAGTGAAGTTAGCCGTGTCAAAATGTCAACTTTTAACGGTGTTTGTAGAAAAAATTTTGTTTGTTAGTTTGGACTATTTTGCTATCGATATAAAGAGTAGAAGCATTATCTCCATATTCATGAAATCACGAAAATATTAGGTCGACGCCGTGATGTCTAGAGTGTATTTTTTCATTCATTGGGACAGTGTTCTATATTTGCGATAAGAGAAGAAATTTATTATGCTTATTTATACAAAATTTCCCTCAAATATTTACATTTTATTTTTCTTTTATTACAAAATATAAATTAGTTTAGATTAAATATTGGGAATAAAACATTTGGCCATCTCGTATCACTAATTTTATTAGAATAACTCTAACATATTACTCTGTACTTTGATTTTTAAAATGGGCTCCAATTATTAAACATGAATCGTCATACACACATATTTATAGTTTAGACTCTTAAAATAGTTCTCAGGGTGTTTGTTTTACAAAAGGGGTTCCGTGCAACTAGGCCTAGCATCCAATGTAATAAGGAGAGAAGTAATATGATAGCATGTTAAATTTAATACATTTATTGTTCACGATTTGCAAAAATGCACAATAATTTTTAATGTGATAAATATCAGAAATTACATTTTCCTTTTTAAAATAAAACATAGTACGTAAATATTTATATCTAGTCAAAATATATGCATATCTGTAAATCAAAAAAAATATTACTTTGAAGATATTTAATGGATTTTAATAAATGTTTCAAAGTACATATTGCTATGAATAGTGAGTTCGTAGTTGAATGAACCACTATTCAGCACAACACTGTCCAACTTTAATGCTCAATCGGTTAATTTTCTTTTATGAGACAGCTTTCCTCTCCGGGTTTCCAATGGGAAACGTGGTACTTCTCTTATACAACAGTTAATATGGGCGCCAGAATCAATAGTTCAAACAAAGGTAAAGAGAAAGTCACAATTTCAAAATTACAGTTTATTATAAAAAAAAAATTAAAAAAAAATGAATCTTTACGAAGTATAAAGACCTGTGTATAACAATAACACATAGAGGTAAAATTAATTTGCTGGAGTCGACAGCTAAGCAAATCTAAACGTCCTCTAATGAATCGCCAACAAAATTAATACTAATAAATTCCAAAGATATTTTTTCTATCTCCCCAGAATAACAAACACAAATATAAACAGAATAAATCTGTCAAACCGAAATGTTAAACACCTGCGCGATACCACAAGTATAAAAACCAACCTTGAAAATAAAACGTTCTAGAATTGAAACGTTAAAAAATTTACTTGACACAGAAAAATATCTTTATCATTCATATATCGTAATTAATATCAATATATATAAATTCATACAATGAATAATACAATAAATGCATACAGTAAAGAAATAATATTATAATAAAAATTCAACTTACGAAAAAATATATATTTTTTTCTATAACATTCGAGAGCACGCCAAGTAAGAGATTAATTAAATCAAAATTACGAGTTATGCAACCTCGTATAAATTCGGTAATGAATTAAAACAAGCACCACCACTATGAATTCAAAACAAAAACCGAAATTAAATGAAATTAAAGATAAAAATGTTTTATCTTCCAATATACATCACTCTCACTTGAATAGCTAGACGTGTCTGTAGGATACATGCGGCACGTATTCAATCATAAAAAAATACAGTTATAAAGTATATTGTCCAGCAAGTCCAAACGGCTTCCAGGAACTGCGCTAATCAGAACCTAATAATTCAAAATAAATCAAAATAACATTAATATTCATACAATAAATTCACACATTATACAGTGTCATCATAAAATATAATTTAATATTAAAATAATATTTTTCACTAAATGTTGCGGGGAAAAATCCACTGCAATATGTGTGTTACTTTAGACCAGTGAGTCTTATACTCTACAAAATACCAAAGTATGACACAGTGTTTTTATTTAAAACTGATAAATAGCGAGGTTTATCGATTTTATAGTAGAATAATATTATAATTTTTCAAAAGAGAAATGTGTTATTTCATATTTATGTGACGAGAATTTACCCTACCACATGAGATACTCAATATCACACAATTTGTTCTATTTTATTTTTTTGAATATAAAATGAGAATTTCTAATTACGAGTCCAAAAACCCAGATATCCTTAAATGCTTGTGAGACCGTACTCTACTAACTATTTAAAAGACATCTGTCTTATTTCTTTTATTTCAAAAAACGGAGAAATTAAAGTTAATTCACGATTAATCAAATATCCATATAAAAATGGTAATCTTATTTTTATTTAATGAACTGCAAAGTTTTAAGCACATTTAATTATACTTACCTATCAAGTTCATTATTAGAAACGAAGAAAAATTATAATTATCTTTTAAAACTAAAAATATAAGAAATATAATAATGGATTAAAGTCAATATAATTTATAATACAAATACAAATATAATAGTTGGTTAGTTGGCCATGAAATGATATTAAACAAAAATTGCTGTGTAACCAAACGTCAAATATCTACTTAAAATTTCCGTATAAAGTGTTTTTCTGTAGTTTCTCTTTGCTGTAATCGCGTTTAATTGTTATAATTTAAGTTCGGCCAGTTAATTATCAATTTCCGTTTGTTCGTCATTAGTTGTTATCTAGTTATCAGTTATATCATTTTGTTGTCATTATTTTTTATTTACATGCCGTAATAGTGTATAGTTGTGTTTCTTTAGAATGAATTTTTCGAAAGAGGAGCTGCTAAAAGACATGGTATTTGTTCTTGGCGCTAGCAATAGAAATCCACTTTTAGCATCAAGAAGATATGCTATGGAGTATCCTCACCGAAGAGCGCCAGCGAGAGACGTTTAAAGATTTGTTGACAAGGTTTCTTCAGACGGGTTCAGTGAATTACGTCAAACAGCAAAGAACTAAGACTATGGTTACAGAATATAATGAAGTGACAGTCGTCCAGTCCGTTGTGGAAAATCCGCGTGTATCTACAAGGATAATTTCTAAAGAACACGGGATAAAAGTCACTGCTGTAAGAAGGATTTTAAAAAAACATATATTTCACCCTTACAAAATTCAAAATCATAAGGCTTATTACAAACGGATTTTGAAAGGAGACTTGCTTACTGTGAATGGCTACTTTTCCAATTATGACAAGATCTAACTTTTCTAGATCATGTGCTTTTCACAGATGAAGCAACATTTGCTAACTAATTGTGGAATAACAAACAGAAAAAATTCTCATTTCAAGTGTCATAATTTGAAACCCTCATTTTGTGCAACCCATTTTATACCAACAAAAATGGAGTGTTAACACCTGGGGAGGTATCATAGGAAACACTATTATAGGTCCATTCTTTTTTAATACTACTTTAAATTGTGAAATCTACATAAATTTACTAGAAAATAATTTACCATTGCTGTTAGAAGGCCTAACAGATAACGTCATAAAGAGATTGTGGTACCCACATGATGGCGCACCTACACATTACGGTACTGCTGCAAGAGCAAATTTAGATAGGGTATTCACCAATAGGTGGATTGGGAGAGGAAGCTTTATAAACTGGCCACCGCGATCACCAGATCTAACCCCTTGTGATGTCTTTCGGTAAAAACCTTGCCTACTGTAAAAAATATAGTTCACGAAACACCTCCTACAACGGCAGAGAACATGCAGCAACGAATCAGAAACGCTTTTCTTTAATTAAGTGAAAACAACATGGCTCAAAATTTAAGTCTGTCGATGCAGAGGCGATTAGAGCAGAATGGACATATATTTGAACACATTTTAAATTAATTTTGTTTTATTATGGAAAAATTATAAAATGTATTTCTAAAACTTATAATAAAGAATTAAAGAACAGGTGTTTGTGAAAGTTACTTTGTTTGATATCATTTCATGGCCAACCAACTATTAGATGCACCGCATATTGAATACATATTATAAACATAGGTATATCCCATTAAAGGGTTATAACTTCGAAAATACTAGAAATAAGTACTATGTTATTGGTAGCATTTTAACGGCAAATTTACAAGGGATTTGCTGACTAATAAAAAAAAATATAGGTTCAATTTAAAAAAAAAAGAGGAAATAGCCTTTAAACTTCGATAACTTTGGCACGACATATTTAATGTATATGTTGCCATGTTGTTCACCCTCAAAACATATAACATGTTAGTTCATAAATTGGTAATAAAAGAGTTACATGAGGCACTGCACCCATTTTCAAGGCTAAGACTTAAAATGTTAGACGCTGCAAGTGTCAAGATTTTAACAAAATTTGCAATAAAACCAAAACTAACAGTTGTAAGTGCACATTGTCATATATCATTGCAAAGATAATTTCGGTGGCTATCATCATGATAACAAGAAAGTACAGCAATCTATTAAAAAAAAAAATTGGAAGTGGTAGCGGAAATTTGGAACACCCTGTAAATATATAAATAAAAATAGAAAATGCACTGTAGCATACTACATGTGTACGTAAAATTTCATTACTACAATTTTATTAGTTTTCATGCTAAGCTTCGCCGACACACTATTGCGGCACCCGGTATTTAAAACTCTCGTTTTTATATTTATTTGCGTCTCTTAATATTTCTTTCAAACAGTGTTTAATATTTTAAACTCATTCTTATTTTAATTTTTAATGTTTTTCAAGAATATATAAAAATCCGTTAAAACGTCTTCTTTATGCCGTATCATTCTTCTCTACTAACTGATAAACTATCCTTTGCTATCTTCCGCTTGAAGTATTGTCATCTATTACGACTACAAATATAACCCATGATATTTTAGCTAGCTGAGAGCTGCATTGTTTATTATGCATAAGCAAATATATCTATCCCTAATGGATTGGCAAATACCATATTAGACTCTATTTTGTAAACTATAGAGTCCGTTATGTTCTTTTGATTAATCGTACATATTTTTGAACGAATGCCATACTATTCTTATAGACAAGTATTACAAAATGTCAATTTTTAAAATGCATATTCTATCATATATAGTTTTGTTACAAAGTTATTATTGTCTATTCTAGGTTATCCTAATTTGTTGTACATATTAAATACTAATAAATACCTATTATTCTAATAATTTAGTGGATATCTTTGTTTGAAATTTTACGTACATTATGACTGTCATAACAAACAATGTTTATGTGTTCACCTCGTATTTTCATTAATTACAATTTCTTTAATATCGGATATTCCTCGTACTTACGCTGTCTATGTAATTGTAGTACAAGTACTATTTGAGAAGAATCATTAAAAATATAATAAAATGGATATTTCTGAAAGCAGTTTCTTTTTCAATCCGGTTTAATAAGAAGAAAACAACAACTCTATATTTTTAATTTTCAACTGCCGAAGTCCTTAAATAAAACTGGTTATATTACAACTTCAAAAGGTTTTGTTTTAAAATTAGGGCAATTACGTTTTACTTATGTGTAGAATTACATTTAGTTGTATATTTCAGTACTTTTAATTTAATTCTTTTTTTCTCTCCGAGTACCAACATAAAGAAAAAAGAACAGAAACCCTCTTACTAAATTGAAATGAAATTTATTGCTCTAGGCTCACCGGACGTAATATTTCTTCCAACTTATCTCCACCAACGACAGATTCACCGACTGGACTCTGCACATATCGCACTTGATCTTTTCAATAATAATAGCGATCTGTAGAACAAACAGACGTACTGCGTAAATGAATTTCCCGCAGTGATCTCGGCGAGCGTTCGTTTGATTGTTGTTTATGATTCGTCGGATGTTCAGGGCATTGTTAGTGGTGAATTAAAATTCAGACGTTTCGCCGTCCACCCCCCGAAAACGCAATTTGCAAGCGGAAACGGATTGCGGAATTACGATCGTTCGTCCTGAGCTGACGATGGTTACGGTTTCTTGTTGCCCTGTTTGTTACTGGGGCAAATCGCGCGGTGAGCATCAACTCTTTGTGTTAAAACGCCCTGCCATGAACCTTGATGATATTTTTAAATTAAATTTCTAAAATATTGACGTATAAATTCGTGAGTAAAACGAATATTTTCTTAAATAAATGCAATGAATAAAGTTCGTTAATTGAGTAAAAAGATCATTCATTCGTTCATTCAGAAACAGAATTAAACGAACACGATAAAATATGTAATAACAAAAAGATGAAGGAGCACAAAAGGAAACGAACCCGTATCTATAAGAAGTAACTAAATTATAATAGGAGGACAATATAAAGAAAAATATATACATATCAAAGTGAAACAGGCCTTAAATAGCCAAATAATTAAATCTTCTATAATATACAAAGGTTAAGAAACAATTATCTATATATATATATATATATATATATATATATATATATATATATATATTAAAAATAATAGATTTTTATTGGTTTTAGCGACCTTTTATTGAATTTAGATGTTTGTTTGCGACGTTTCGACTTTTATCAATTCAGTCTTTTTCAAGCATCTGGAAACAAGAATCATTACAATGAACATGAGAACTGTGTTTGTTTTGTGTGATATAACAATTGAATTAACCATTTTAAATTTAACATTATATTAAGAAATGAATTACGGATTAGGTTAGTGTTTTACGTTGAAAATTAAATAACATTAAATTAAAATAGCTTAGAATGGTAGGGGGACATTTATGTGATTAATATCTGTATGAATTAATTGGAGACTTAACAAATATTAACAATTTTTAAGTTTAAAATTAGATTAAAGATGATTACAAATTGAGTTAACATTTAACGTTGAAACTTACATAAAATAAAAATAAGAATGGCTAAAAAGAACAGGAAAGTTGAATTACAATACAATACGTAAAGGGAACAAAGAAAAGTCAAATAAAACTCACATTGTTGTTTTTTCTACATGGGTACGCATTCATGTGCCACATGTGTTTGGACACCCAGGACCAATTTTCTTAGAACGAACATGCTTGGGCGGATTTTGTATGAGCATGGTAGTCAGGACCGTATTTAGGGGTATAAGTTAACATTGTTATTTCTAATGGGAGATATTTTTTTTCCCGTTTTTGTCTTGTGCGTGCAGGGGTTTTTTTTTTTTTTTTTTTATTTTTTTTATTTTACTATTGTTTTATGAGAGGGTAATAAAGTTTTGAAAGCCCATCGATTACAAAATCCGCACAAGCATGTTCGTTCTAAGAAAATTGGTCCTGGGTGTCCAAACACATGTGGCACATGAATGCGTACCCATGTAGAAAAAACAACAATGTGAGTTTTATTTGACCTTTCTTTGTTCCCTTTACGTATTGTATTGTAATTCAACTTTCCTGTTCTTTTTAGCCATTCTTATTTTTATTTTATGTAAGTTTCAACGTTAAATGTTAACTCAATTTGTAATCATCTTTAATCTAATTTTAAACTTAAAAATTGTTAATATTTGTTAAGTCTCCAATTAATTCATACAGATATTAATCACATAAATGTCCCCCTGCCATTCTAAGCTATTTTAATTTAATGTTATTTAATTTTCAACGTAAAACACTAACCTAATCCGTAATTCATTTCTTAATATAATGTTAAATTTAAAATGGTTAATTCAATTGTTATATCACACAAAACAAACACAGTTCTCATGTTCATTGTAATGATTCTTGTTTCCAGATGCTTGAAAAAGACTGAATTGATAAAAGTCGAAACGTCGCAAACAAACATCTAAATTCAATAAAAGGTCGCTAAAACCAATAAAAATCTATTATTTTTAATATTAAAACACGGCCAATAAAATAAAAAAGAAAAACAAAATTCTTTAAACACTAAATATATATATATATATATATATATACAATGCGTCCCGTATCGTTATGTTCAAATTTTAGGAGTCTAAAGTAGACTTCATTTCAAGAAACAAATACGCAAAACTTGTATATCCATTTTTATCTGTTTAAAAGTTACAGATTTATGAATGTAATTGTCAGATCATGAAAAAAAAAGTAATCCCAAAGTCAATACAAACTTATTTTATTTAAAAAAAGTTATACGGTTCAATAACAGGCCTGTGATTGTTAAGGTCGCATAATAAAATGTTATCCTAAAATAAATAAACACGTGTCGTAGTGCATACAGTAATTTCTGGGAAATGTACAAAAAAGAGTACTGGAAATTGATTTATGATAAAGAAGATTCTTACTTATTTCGTAAGTGCTGAACCATGAATATCATACAATAAACAAATGTTGAGATGACTGTTAACGTTGCATTTTTTTAATAAAGGATTACATTACGTTTCAGTTCATACAACAGCTCATTAGTGAGTGGACACATTTTCTTTATTCAAAATGCCTTACTGATTTTCTTCTCAAGAGTATGTGGGCATGCATTTTGTGTATGGCTACTGTAACGGCAGTGCACGTTAAGCAGTTATTGAATACCGACATCGGCTTCCCGATAGGCGCATTCTCGTTACAGAACGTTTCTGGAAGTATACAGATAATTTCGGGAATACGGACTGCGTGATTATCTTTTCGGCCGAGGAGTAAATTTTCCAGCAGACTTAGAGGAAGAAGCAGTAGCTATTGTTACAAGGGATCCAAAACTCAGTGTACGACGAATCGCTAGACAACAAAGAGTGCCACGAACGACAGTTTGGCGAATTTTAAAACGTGAGGGCTTATATCCATATCACTATCGCAGGGGACACGGTTTGCTTGAGGCAGACCACTATGCTCGTCTAGTTTATTCTACCTGGATATTAAGACAGTCACGGCTTTATTTTAATTTCCGCGGAACAGTCCTCTGGACAGATGAATTTACGTTCACGGGAAGTGGTGTTACAAATCTGAGAAACCTGCACAGCTGGTCATCAGAAAATCCCAAAACTATACGCCCATCTAAATTTCAACATGGATTTTCTATTATCGTTTGGGCGGCCCTAATCGATGACTTGTTGATTAGTCCTGTCGTTCTTCCTGGGAGGTTAAATGCGGACAATTACCTTCAATTTTTTATTGACGAACTGTCAGGTCTTTTAGAGGATGTCGCACTGAATGTTCGACGAGACATGTGATTTCACATGGATGGGCCACCACCACATTTCGGAATTGCTGTCCGAAATTGGGTTAACGTCAATTATCCAAGATGGATTGGTCGAGGTGGTCCTGTTGCATGGCCACCCAGATCACCCGATCCTAATCCCCTTGACTTTTATTTATGGGGGCACATGAAAAATTTAGACTACGCGCAAGTTTCGAACACAAAAGAAGAGTTGTTGGATCGTATTCACCTGGCTGCCGTGCAAATCCGACAAAACAAGTATGAAATTCGGATAAGTACTTCTTCTGTTGGCTTACGGGCATAAGCCTGCATTCAACAAGGAGGTGGACATTTCAAAAATATTATTAATTGAACTTCTTTAAATAAAATCAGTTTTTATTGACTTTAGGATAAAATTTTTTTTCATGATCTGACAATCACATTCATAGATCTGTAACTTTGAAACAAATAAATATGGATACACAAGTTTTGCGTTTTTGTTACTTGAAATTATATTTACTTTACACTCCTAGAATTTGAACATAACGATACGGGAGAGCTTGGATAACAAAAAGTAATTGTTTCTTGGGAGTAGCGGTCAGGTAATTAAAACAATATTTAATTTGTTTTGACATTTCGGTACTATATATTGTGCCTCTTTCAAGAACTATAATAATTAGTGAAAAATTCAAAATGATACAATGTTAAAATAAATAAAAACTTACATTAAAATGGTGCTGTTAATATGTAATGTATTCGTTTTTGGTTACCACTTCTAAATAAAATTAAATTACGTGTGCCTTGCTGGTTTAGACTTTTTTTTTTATGGAGCATATGTTTATTATAGTTTTGACGTGTGAAAATGTTTGTAGTGTCACCCACCATACGGTTGGCTTAAACTTTTCTCGGACATGAGTTTTTTTTAAATTTTATTTTTGTAATATTTATATTGTTATTATACGGAGGGGGGTGGGTTATAAAATGGGTAGGTATATTGTAGACAAAATATTTGTGTCTGTTCTGTCGTTTATAGAATCTGTGTTTTTTGAATGTGTATGCTTTCGAATATGTTTCTTGTCTTGTTATTTTTTCCGGATATAATTATTGAGGTTTTATCAAAATTGAAAGTGTGATTGGTCTGCTTGATGTTTTCTTTAGGGCTGTACTGTTGTTTGAGAATTTATGTCTATTTAAACGTTCTTGCAGATATTGTGTTGTTTGGCCGATGCATACACTTTTGCAGTCTTTGCATGGGATTTCATTTTTAACTTTTCACTAATTGTTATAGGTTTTGAAAGAGGGGCTATATATAGTACTGAAACGTCAAAACAAATTTAATATTGTTTTAATTACCTGGCCGCTACTTCCAAGAAATAATTACTTTTTGTTTTATATTATAATTACGGTCAATAAAATAAGAAATTCCTTCTAAAAGAATTATCGACCGTATTATATTGGTTAATAATAAATTAAAAACGGGAAATCGGGCTGTCAATTAAAACTCATTTATATTTGATCTATATTTCACAACTAATTTGTTGCTTCTTCAGGAGATAAGAATGTAGAGTTAAAAAATGAAAGTGACGTACATAAACATATTAAAATTGATTAACTTTGTATATATTTTATTTAATCAATGCCAAACGCTATTATTACTGAACTCTTAGAGCAGAGCTTTATTGAAATTTGTAAAAATATATAGAATGCAGCATAAAAAAGTTAATATCGTTTCTGATTAAACCAGAAGTTCGATTCGGATATAAATATACTCAGCGAATCCCAGATTTGCATTTAATTAATTGTGGAAAATCTTATTAAAATGTAAGTATCCATAACAAAGATATTCGAGTTGTAGTATGTATATGGTGAGCACTTGTGAAATTATTACACTCTTAAACTATAAATAACGCACCTTATATTTTCACAAACAATAGTATATTAACTATATGTACATTTCATGTGCACTGCACACATCGTCAGTAGTTACTGGCTGTAACTACTGACCATGTGTGCAGTGCACATGAAATGTACATATAGTTAATATACTATTGTTTGTGAAAATATAAGGTGAGTTATTTATAGTTTAAGAAAGATATTCGAATTTATCCATACTTTTGCCCAACCCTGTATTAACATACGTTCCTGATAACTAAAGAAAAAACCTATCGACTTCATTGAACTCCTGTTGTGTGTGTTGTGTGTTGGATGTCTGCACCCTTCCGACTCGCTTCCACGGTGTATACAAGCCAACGGAGACAAATACAACTTTGGAAATATAGATCTGCACGAGTCTATAAACCGAACTCCAACAATACACCTCAAGATCACTTTTTGAAATAGAAATACCTCGCGGGCTGGTGCGAAAATTCCCCAATAAACAAATCGAGAATATATGTAATTCTGCATGGTATATTCTTATTAACGTATCAACGTAGTTTCTGATAAATGTATTTTCAGTCGTTGGAAGATGAATATCTTCTCCGATATAATTCTCTCTAGATTATACAGTGCCTTTTCCACAGCACTTTTGTATATGAATACCGAGAAAACGTATAGATTCACAAGAACTTCAGCTGGTATTGTTATCTTGAGTATTTTTATGTCAGCTTGTCTTTATCTAGCACGAAATACTAAATACTTAGTTTTCTCCAGACTTTTACTCAACTTATTATTAGAAAACTAGATTGAAAGAATAAAACCAAATTATAGAGCGGGGTGAATCCAGGATTGTTTTTAATACAGTTTTGTTCTTGATAATCATCCATTAGTCTACATTATTTTGTGTCTTCTTTTTTATGTGACCGTTTGATTTATAATTACTGTTCTAGTTAAATTTTGTATATAAAAAGAAAGAATTTAAATGATAATTTTAAGAAAAAATACTTTATAATATTAGCAGTTTTTGTAAATTAGAAAATGTTCTATTTTGTAGTACTTGAAAATGCAACGAATAAACTACGAAACATTGTGTAGTATAATAGTAATCATTACTAGGAGCGAGACGCCCATGGAAATACGAAACTAAAATAGCAATTATTCTTTACAATAAAATTGAATAGTGAATTGTAAAAGTAGAGATCTTATTTGTACAAAATATCTTTAAAGCATCGTCCCAAAACCACATTAATATTTTAAAGACCACTGATTCTTTATAAAAAAAAAGAAAAAACTATTTTCATTTTTAACATTTTATTTAGCGCGGTTCAAGATGTAAACGAAGAATCTCTGTTTCATCCTCCTGGTATGAAGGAAGTCGGTATGTGTATACCGAAGTATGTGTTGAACTAATACAATATTTTTTGTACAACACTAATTTATTTACAAGTTTCATCTTGGAGTCCCATTAATAAATGCTAAATGCAGTATCTGGTCTTAATACTAAAGACCGAGAAAAACTGGCTAATAAATAATATTTGCTCCTATTTAGATCACTGAGATCTTAGTAGGAGCTGTTTGTTAGATCATTAGAAGCTTTAACTCGAAGAGATCGTACTTGTAACTGTAGTGAGCTCTAAGAGATCTTGTTTGGAACTATAGTGGGCTCTAAAAGCTCTTGTTTGGAACTACTTCTTCATTCTCTTATTTTTCAGCAAGAAGTTTTCTCCCCGCCAGTCAAGAGAGGGAGAAAACAATGAAAAGGAGTATACGGAAACTTCCATATAACAATTATTTACATTTCCAAGAAAAGTATATGCTGTAGTTTCCGACGTCATAAATGTACTAAAATAAACAATATACGCCGGAAACCCTTAATTATAGAAAATAAAATACTTCTTAAAGTAATAAATATACAATGCACAGAGATAACCTAATGTTCGCAGAATCGTATCGAAACAAATCATTAAATCTATTATAATAATATATAACAGGAAATATGTACAATAAAACTTATTCTATTATAATTATGCTTATTCAAATACATTATTTGCCTAATGGATGCAGAGGATTGTGCCTGTAATAAAAATAAATAGTTTTTGTGACTGTAGACTGTAGACAATGAAGAAATGTAATACCTGACCAGTCCCATCGTAATTAACCATATTAAAGATATCTCAGAACTCCAAGACCTTTTCTATATACAATATATAATATTTACAATTTAAAAACTAGAATTAAATATATTATACCTACATCTAAATAAAACTAAAAATACAAAATTAAATCTCTTTTGCCCGAACAATCTCAAATACACATTCTGAAAGTGTGATATTTAATATCGTAATGGTTGTTGGCTAAAAATAATTCTACACCGTAGGTAACTAGGACATATTTTTATATCATCTTAATGTATATTAATACTTGAGATTTGTAAAGATATTTAATAATAATTTTTTTAAAACCTTCTTTTAGGTAGTATAAAAATAATCGAACTTTGACATTGTAACTTAAATACTTGTAAATTTATATCAAGCTGTCCTACAAAAAGGTATTGCTTATTTTAGGCGTTTTATAAAATTTTATTTATTTGAATTGCAGATTAGACAAGTATTGAGTTAGTAGTACCACAGATTATACACCTGTATCACTTGTAGTGGGTACCTCTGGTGTTTCTGTAACAGATTTTATTTTTACGCATGTATTTTATAATTTCTCCACGCATATGAACAGAGCCTAACTAATATATGAATCAAAATCGAACTAAGGACATATTCTTAAATCTATATATGTATATGCAATATGTATTTTTATTATTTACATATAGGCTTTATAGTAGAACTAATGAAAATAATTAGCTATTATTGATATTGTATATATTTAAACGAAAATTCGCGCTTTTTTTGTAATTTAAAGCTTACATGTGATTTATATATTCGAAATCCATAAATTTAAATTAAATTTGCTTTTTATATAGTACATCCATTTCCAAACTTGTGAATATGTAAAATATTGTACATTTAAGTGGAAACATGCAATTAACTAATTAGTTAAACGTAAAACGTAATTTCATAAAAACATAACCTAACCAAATATTTATAATGTTAGTCACATATACGAACACATATTTGCTGCAGAGAGAATATATTTTGAAAAATATATTTAAGTACATTTGTCGTTAATATAAATGAAGATGATGTTTGCTTTACATGGTTATCCATTTTTAGGCTTCAAAAGAAAACGTAAAGAAAACACATACAAAATTAAATTTTTGACGATTTTTTTTTTATTATAAAGTTTGGACCTTGTCATTATGTGTGAAATACAATATCATTCAAATGACTGCCTCGGCGCCTCTTATGATGACCAAAGTTGTTTCCAACTTCGCGAAACGTGGCTAGGTTTGAATCTGCAATTTTGTTTTTCAGTTATTATTTGATGCATTTTCGTAAATGGCAAACATTCAACTAAAAATCCGACGTTACGGTTGACATAAATATTTGACAGCTGTCAAATGACAGCCCTACGGTTTCGAAACCACGAAATGGATAACCCATTACATTGTTATATATTGAAAGTGGTATTAATTACCAAAATTGGATGAATAATGTCTGTTGGTCGTATAGAGAACCTATAAGAAAGTAAACAAGGTATTTTATTTAATTGTAGTATTCCAGTACGTTTTCCCCAATAACTTTATTAAAAAAAGTTGTTTCTTTTGAGGTCGTTTAGAGAAGTCAATATTTTTTTTTGCAAAAATTTTTAGTACACGTATTTTTGACATTACCCGACATACAAAATTTGAAATTAACAGCACAAAGTTTATATACTGGTGAAAACGTTTTAAATCTTCGCGGACACAGTTCTTTAACCAAACTCAACATCTGGAACATTAAATACCAGCATATTCATGGTAATTTTAGTAATTTAGAATTCTTAATACACAATCCGTAAATCGTTGGGAAATGAAATATAAATATATATAAATATAACTCGCATTGCATTCCGTATTATTGGGAGATAATCGGAAACAACAATATTTTGGAAATATTTTTAAAAAACGACAAAATAAAAACTATTAGAACAGTAAATTTACTAGTATGCATTTATTCAGTACTTAAATATATATGTACATTATTTAAATAAGGAATAATAATTATATAATCTGCGAAAAATACAAAAGCACTTTTTGGAAATTTATAATAAAAATCAAAACTACACTCACAAAAGAAATAAGGTTTAATGTACTGAATTTTTCTACGAAAATATATAAAAGCCTTATCAGCGTCTAATAAACTGAAATGAAATGAACGTACTTTGTACTTCTTGCGCGTAACCATTATAAAATAAAGCTTGAAAATTTGACAGAGTGATACATCTCTAGAATCTATGGAAGTACATTTCTCCAAAAGTCTTTATTTGGAGACTGTGGTTAAGTAAAAACTCAAAAATTTACCATTTTTGAGTTTTAACCCTTACCATAATTATTAATTGTATCCTAAATACGTATTTCGACAATTAAGTTGTCATCATCAGTAGGTAAAACCACTAATCAAAGTGTCGCACATGGGGCACAGTAAAATTAACACATATAATAACGTAACAATTTTACACGGCGTCCACGTATACACTGACTTTAAAATAAAAATATATTGACTAAAAATTACGACAACTTACCTCACTGTAATTTTTAGATACCTTTTTTGAGGTTTTATACTCCTCCAGAGTAATAATGCGTAATAATTGATTGCTGATACTTTTTGTTAAGTGTTTGACCTTTACTTACGAAATAAGGAAACAAAGTAAATGATGCAAGAAATTGAAATTGATATTAGGAAATATAAACGAAAAAATTCTATTATCGAATGTATGTTAATACAGGTGATTACACTTGCCTGAAATTGCATTCGTTTATATTGCATTAAAGTGGTATCTATAGTGCCCTTCCCAAAAAATTATTGGATACTGTAAGGTATCGTAGGATTGATGTGTTTCAGCGACACGTTGAATCGTATCATTCCATCTATGAATAATAATGTCACGTTTATTAAACTCGTCTTCCGCCATAACAATGGCCACTCGTGTTATAGCGTCTGGCATGCTCTCCGGCTGGTATTTTGTCAGTTAATGAAACCCGCGCGAATGTTGAAATTTAGGCCTTTATTTATAACTGTTTGCCTCATACTTCGAGAAGTTTACCCTACCGAACTGGCATCTCCGAGCTTAGTCTTTTCCTAGTCAGCTTAGCTATAAAATTATACAAAGGTATTTTTAATAATATAAAATATTATTAAAAATCTGGTGTGAAGAACACAAATACAGGTTCACTATTCATATTTTTTGTGAACGTGTCCGAACATATCCCTCCCCAGAGACGTAGATACGTATTTCGCCTTTCTACAGGCTTGTCGGTACGCTACTGCTAGAGAAAGGATATTCTCAGACACATTCACAAAAAAGAACCACATCACCACATCACCGAAATTATCCAGACCGGGCGTAGAAGTAAATTCAGCGCTGCCTGTTGTCAGACAGTCGAAGTATCTCGCCCCGTCCACATAACCAATGTCAAGTAACGACGCCCTTCCAAAGGTGGCACAGCCAATCTCTCTAGAAACTGCATTTTGTTTGTGTCTTTACTCATACTACGGACTTACCGCATGTGTAATGTATCAGAATAATTGAAACATACATGAGTAGGTAAAATTATTTTGTCTCTTCGTCACAATGGTCCTACAGTGCCAGCGTCAAAGCGCATCGATTAAATTATTGATAACAATTCGTTCTGTCACTTCGTGACAATGTCGAAACATATTTATCGCACACTTTAAGTGACTGATTTTGACTCAAGGAAAACATATCTTCTTTTTCTTTCACTTTTATTTTGCAGAAACCATTGTGGGCACGTATACAACAATTTCTGAAGTTTCATCACAATCGCATGAACGGTATATGAGCCTACACGGAACGAACAGACACATTCATTTTTATATATTAGATTAGATATGTATCGTAATCCATATTAACAAACTTATAATACAACCTGTATATTCATTAAAAAAACCTTTCATAATAGAACAGGAGTTATATGTCTTGCGATGTAAAGATTGGTATCACATAAATTATCTACAAAATACTAAGTTATTAAATTACTTTTTTATGTAGGAATGCTTTGCAGTATAAATCTGTTCTTTCATCAGCGTTAAATCAAAATTATATGTTGAAGGTTCTAATAATATTTCAGACGGTTGTATCATGTAGTTTTTACAATTTTATACACATGCAAACTTATCGATCTGTCAACACTATATAGTTCAAGTTCACGCGAACAAGTTTTGAAAATCAGTTTTGAAAAAAGTTACTCGCGTGGTTATATTATATTCACGCTGGTCTGATATCAAGTTAGATAAGAATAATATCTAACTTGTATCTTAAAGAATATTATAGTAAACGTTCGTTGGAAAGAGATTCTTCTTTTAATAGAAATAAATTCAGAAATCCTTCTCACCCAACTTGAGGAGATTGCTTTATGGTCCTTTAGAATGATTTAATTTTAATTATCGCGCTTCGCGTCTATATTCTTTTGAGGTAGCCGTGATTCAGTAGATTCAGAATTCTAACGTTATTTTAATAAATGAGAACATTGAATATTGCATTATTTTCGATATGCTGTTTTGTTAAACATAGTGCTGTGGACTTTTCCCCGCAAACATTTTGAAAAGTTATATTATTTTATGTATGTACATTTATTTTGGATGCCAGTGTATAATTTTTGAAATTTATTATTTATGAATGTATTTTTATTTTGAACTGATATTTTATATTTCTGACTTGCGTAGTTGTAGCACGCCGGATTTGCTGTATCCGTATTCAGACACGCTGAGTTTAGAAGGTCCTGTTTTTTGAGATGATAAATCTTTATCTTTGATATATTAGCTTCGTGATTTTGATTAATTAGTCTTGGTGCTTGATTTCAATATCGATTTATTTACGAGTGTGTAGAACTCGTAATTGTTTAATTTTTAGACTTTCTAACTCATGGTGTCTCGTGAAAAAAATAATTTTTTATTTACGTAAGTAAAAGATATTATTCTTATTATCATTTATATATTTATCTTGTATGTATTGATTTGTGTATTTTACCATTGCGGTAATTTTGATATATATATATATATATATATATATATATATATATTTTATTTTTAGTTACATGAATTAAATGACAAAGAACGTTTTTTAAAATTTCTATAACGTTTAAAATTTTGTACGTTGGATTCAAGGGCATATTTTTTTTCATGTGGCTTGCACATGCGTTAGAGGTTGTTTCGGGCTGTCATATAAGCTGTTTACTTTGTTTATTGTGGGAGAAATTAAAATACTTCTTTGCAATTTATTAGATTTTAATTTTGCTCGGTTGTCACTAAGGAAGTTTAATTATACGCTACGGTCATTTTCGTATAATAATTTTATCTTAATAATATTAACAACATAATTTGAAACATACTTGAGTAGGTAAACCTACCAATTTTGTATAATACAAAAGTATTTTTAATAATATATAATATTATTAAAAATGGGGTGTGAAGAACACAATACAAGTTCATATGTATTGTTGAATGTATCTTCTCCAAAGACGTAGATACATATTTCACATTTCTACATGATTATCAATACGCCCCTGTTGGAGAAGAGACACATTCAACAACACATAACTACCTAGCTATCTTGCAGATATTATTAAGACAGAGCGTGAAGGAATATTCAGCGCTGTCTCTATAATAATCGCAGAACCAGCCGGGTGTTCCTTATAGTCGGTAACCACCGTATCTATAAAAAAACTGTATTATCGTGTCTTCACTACTTGTCGGCGTAAACCGAATACGTATATAACAACATAATTTGAAACATACTTGAGTAGGTAAACCTACCAATTTTGTATAATACAAAAGTATTTTTAATAATATATAATATTATTAAAAATGGTGTGTGATAATAAATTCATTACGTTCTTCACAACCCCATTTTTAATAATATTATATATTATTAAAAATGCTTAATAATATTGTTTAATGACGCAATATTGATCTTTATACTTCATAAAGATATCTTTTTAATTTTTTTTTCTTGTATTAAAGTTTCATTTATTTTATACTGTGTGTGTCATTGAAATTAATCTTACTTCAAGAAGTTTACAAGTAACTTAAAAACATTTTCATAACTTTTCTCAAATAAATTTTGAGTCGCGCTCAACTATTTACTAATTAAATTGTGTTTTCCCCTTTTCCGATTGGAACCCTGAGGGAAAAGCAGTCTCATCCTGGAAATTAAACCGACTGAATATCGAAGCTGAACACATTGGTTGTGAATTGTGAATAAGCAGTATATAAAATCACAATTCATAGCAATATGTTCACGTCGTAGTTATGAAAACTTTTAAAAGTCTTGTTTGAAATAGAGCACGCAAATATCTTTTTCTATTTTTCGTTCGTAATGAATTTATTATGACACCCAAACAGTATCGAAATAAACATCATTTTGGTACGCTTTTTCTCGATTTTTTAAATGTTGGCGTTGTTCGAACACAGAAATAAATATAATTGCTGTCGTTTAAATTTAAGAATTTAACTACATTTGACAGATATGATATATGTACAGTACTGTGCAATAAAATATGGGACAACTCGTCTTGCTAATGTCTAATTGAGTTGTGCAAAAAAATTGGTTCATGTTATATCGTAAATCTTACTTCAACGCTGTCACGTGGTTATATATAAATGGCAGAGCAACAAGGCATTATGCATAGAAAATAATAGTAGATAATATTTGCTCTATTGGATCTGTGGGAAAGTCTATAATTCTGTTAGAAGTAGGTATACGAGAATATATATATAGAATATACTGTATATAGTAAATATACAAAAAAGGTTTAAGTATATCAATACGTTAAGCACGTATTACGCATTTGTTACAAATGAAACAGACATGCAATATACATATTTGTAACTGTACACATGGACAATACACCTCGTATTTTCAGCATTTACTTCTGCTTAAGACACGTGTTTCTGCCATTTACTATTAGGCGTCATTAGTTAAGCTAGTGAAGTAATTAAAGCTTAAATCGCCTATAAGGTATAGCAAATTTTGTCCTATCAGGTAGCACCATATAATATAGTGACATCTCACGGGCGAAAGAGACTATTCCGAAAATGGCACCCCTTCCCTTGACCGGCTATGCCGGTATAGAAGGGAAGAAAATACGTATATAGGTGTAAGTCCATTAACACGATGCCAGATGGCAGTAAATATACAAAAAAAGTTTAAGTATATCAATACTGTAATAAATGCGTAATACGTGCTTAACGTATTGATATACTTAAACCTTTTTTGTATATTTACTGCCATCTGGCATCGTGTTAATGGTCTTACACCTATATACGTATTTTCTTCCCTTCTGTACCGGCATAGCCGGTCAAGGGAAGGGTTGCCATTTTCGGCGTAGTCTCTTTCATCCGTCAGATGTCACTATATTATATGGTGCTACCTGATAGGACAAAATTTGCTATACCTTATAGGCGATTTAAGCTTTAATTACTTCACTAGCTTAACTGATGACGCCTAATAGTAAATGGCAGAAACACGTGTCTTAAGCAGAAGTAAATGCTGAAAATACGAGATGTATTGTCCATGTGTACAGTTACAGATATGTATTGTTTTGTAACAGAACACAAGAACACAGTTCTTCCGCATTACGAGGATGAAAATTTATTTTATAAATATTTTTGACCATAAGTCCCCATACATTGTCAAGTGGGTTTAGATCTGAATTTTTTAGAGACCATACCAGAACTTCTATATTGTGATTCTGGAACCACTGTCCAACAACACGGGGCTGTATGGATGGGGCAATTGTCTTACTGAAATATGTAGTTATTGTCTGGAAACGTTTGGTATGATTACATGCTCCAATATGTCTACATATTGCTGTGAACCTTACTCTCAAATTTAATAAATTTAAAAGAATGATTTGTGTAGGCAGTTACACAAGCATAATTTTATTGAGACTCTGTATAATCTTAGGGAATCTCAGGGCTATCTTTTTGGTTCTACACAACTAGGCCTATCGTCCAAAGTTAATGCAAAGAAATGAAACAACAAGAAGTAATCGTTTAAAATATTTTATTGCTTGTTTGTATTTTCACATTTCATTTTTTTTGTGGTAACTTAAAATATTTTGTTCTTAACCTATATGTTAACCTATCAATGCAACCTTAAAATACAAATATTTTTAGTGAGTCATACACGGATAGTATTAGTAAGTGCAAACATTCCACTTTCAAAGTTTGATAATTCAACGTTTAAAAATTCTTTAGAGAAGTATACGAAACTGTCATTTCCTAGTCGCTCAACTACAGGAAAATAGGTATACTAATCGATTGTTTGGGGAAACTATGACGAAAATTAAGGAAACAATAGGTGCAAATTATATTTATTTCGTAGTCGATGAGAGTACAGACGGGTGTGGACTCATTGTCAACTTATTGATTGGCATTTTAAATGAAAATTTCGCCGGCCAATTTAATTGGTACAAAGGAATTGGAGAAAACAAATAACTTAACTATAACAAGATTTATAAATGATAGTTTAACAAGGTTTTATTTGCCGAATGTCGTTCCAAGTGACGAGGTATTATTTATGTTCTCGGATGCTGCGGCATATATGGTGAAGTTTTTTACCCGAATCTGATACACGTAACATATTTGGCCCATACTGTTAACAGAGTAACAGAAGAAATACGTTACACATTCCAGATATTAATTAATTGATCAATTTGACAAAAAAAAGTATTAAGACAAGATAAGTTATCTGGTCTGACACTGCCACCACAACCCATAATTCTATGCAGATACCTTTGAATGAGATTTAATGGTCATTAATTCTCATTTGCAGTAAGTTCGAAATGTTAACATTTTAACTTGTCGAAATTGTAACCCGACGATAAAGAAGAAAAAAAAATTAAAAACGAGTTCGTACCCCAAATTTTGTCCTATTTTCGCTGATATCTCAAGAACGGTCGGTGAAAAGGCCATATGACATAAATTGTAGAGAATAGAAAAAGGAGCAAAAAGTAACCATACAACTTCCTCGTAGAATGACGAAGTGCCGAGTTACAACAGAAACAAAAATCCACCCTTATTTTCTAAATAGCTGAAAATAGTCACAAGGGTTTCGTTCGAGAACTTCAAATTATGCGCTCCTGACCCCCCGCCCCCCCCCCCCCCATAATATATAAAAATTTCAGCTTGATAGGATCTCGTTCTAATTCACGGCCCATAGAACAACGAGGAGCCGAGTTACAACGGAAACAAGAATCCACCCTTATTTTCTAAATACGGTAAAATAGTCACAAGGGTATATCGGTCGAGAACTTTAAATTAGGCAGTCCTGACCCTCCCCAACAACATATAAAAAATTTGGCTTGATGGGATGTCATTCCAATTCAAATGTACATAATGACTGGACTAAGAGAATCCAATGTTACTATGCATTGGATTCTCTTAGTTAATTTAATAATAAAAACAAAAATAAAAATTCTTTGATAACGACTCAATATTACACTTACTAATCATTGTCAGTCTTGTAGTTATTTGGGATTTAGATTAGTGTATGTTATATAATTTAAACAATGTTGAAACACTACACCCTGTACGTTTGAGTATAGTAATTTATGTTCATTGTTATAACTCAACTCACACCAGTTAAATAAAATTATTGAAATATGCCATTGTTTGAAATATTCCCAAGTTAAAATTTATCAAAACGAAGCTGGAACTTTTTTCTATTTGCATAAACCTAATATTCAAATTAATTGATATTTTACATCATGTTTCATTAAAAATGCAGCGATGTATGTTTTTCTCTCAGCCAGAATATGTATGTATGCAGTATATGTATTAATAGGTAATACATACACTGCTACTTTTTTTGCTTGGTCGTTAAAGCAAATATGCAAATTACTATTTCCGTCAATGTAAATTTTTATACTAGTTAAAAATAAAATATTTTTATTACGCAGGTGTGTAACAAAAATATAACGTGAATCTAGAATAAATACAAATACTTCACTGTAAAATAATAATGCATTGTGGTCTTCATCAAAATGTACAATAAAAAATAAGTAAATCAGAGAATAAACAAGATTTAGTTGAATATAGGAGAATGTATTAGCGTTTGGGCGCATTTTTATACTAGCTTCCAAAAATTCATTTAAATGCTTCATTTAAATGCTTTTGTAGTTTTGTAAAAATTGTATTTTTGTAGCCTAGCACGAGATTAGATAAAAACTCTGACGTGAATGTTCCAATTTCTCCAACTTGATTTATTAATTGTCCCTTGAACGTCTCATATTTTAGACTTTTTTCAGATTTTCTAAAGAATAAATAGTTTCAGTGACGGTCGTAGTGTTACAGGAGGATATTAATATTCATTAAATTTAAATATACAGGCTGTCCCAATATCTCTCAATAACGTTTGAAGGTACACAAAAATTTTTCAAACAAATGTTGTTTAATTCTTAAAGGGGCACAGCTTCTAAAATACCTTCGTTTATACAGATTGTCTCAGAATAGCAGTACTGAACATAACTTAATTTTTTCAAACAAAACATCCTATATTTTATTCCATTTTTAGAGACTGCTATAACATCTAAATGCTTCTCACATACCATTGTTTATACCTAACCGTAATAGTTTTTGAAATATTTAACATTTCCTCTAATAAATGTCATGTCCAGGTACTATTTTGCCAAGTCATGTCTTACTTATGTTTAATCCTAGAAACGGAATTTTTGGTATATAGGTAGTTTATACAAGCAATAACTTTTACGAATTGTTAGAATTCTTTTTGTTTTCATACAGAGTGTTCAGGAAAGAGAAAGCAACATCACAAATTTCAATGGAAAAATTCCATTTTTTAAATAAAATGCATAGTGCTTTTTATGTTATTTTACTCCTAATGTAAAGCACTTTATTTTTACTTAACTTACTGTCCTCTTCAAGGCAACAAGTTCTTAAAACTAAGAAACAAATAACACATATCAAAACTCTAAACTGTCAAAATGTTTAATGCAGTATTTGCCCTTGCGTGTTTCCTTATGTTTTAACAATGAATTTTTCACAACAAGAACTTATCAATATGACAAACGGCGATTTTAATTTGAATTGTTTATACTTACATAACATTTGATCTTAGTGAATGAAACATATAAGATACTAAGTTATAACATATTGCTGTGTACTTTTAGTTTCAAAATGGGCGCCAATTATTGAATATGAATCGTCAATTATTAAACACGAATCGTCATACACACATATTCATAGTTTAGACTCTTAAAATTATTCTCAGGGTTTTTGTTTTACAAAAAGGGTTCCATGCAACTAGGTCTAGCATCCAATGTAATAAGGACAGAAATAATACTATAGCATGTTAAATTTAATACATTTATTCAGGCGCGGCTCGTGATGACGTATTTGGGAGTGGAAGTACAATGATGCGAGTGCTTCATGTATTCTCGTGTACTAACTGTAACGTTTTCTTAGTAAACACCGAAAACACACGAGGCACTCGCATCATTGTACTTGCACTCCCAAATACGTCATCATGAGCCGCGCCTGCATTTATTGTTCACAATTTGCAAAAATATACATTAATTTTCAAATGTGTTAAATATCAACAATTATATTTTTCTTTCTCAATAAAACATGGTATGTAAATATTTATATCTAGTCAGAATATACTCATATCTAGAGTGGACCAATTCGGAGCGAAAGCGGAGCTGTGACTAACGAATTGGTTCCCGCATGCGAAACATTATTAATATCTAGAGATATACTATCACGAACGGTGCTGTTATTATGTTAGATACAAAAAAAATGTAAGACGGTTTTTCTAGATTATGAAACGTTCTCGATGATACGTATAAAAAATAAAATCTAAAATGTATGTAATTAGATGATTAAAAAAAACTTACCGTCTTATGCGTTTTCCGTGACTTGAAAATCTGGAGAAGCGCGATGAAATATTGTTAACATAAGGTGCATCTTCAAAGTTATTTCTCGAAAACGCGTCCACCGTGAGGAAAATATGTGCTTGTATAAATAAAACGATCGCTCCACATCTAGTGATGTAATATTTGCATAATTAAAATAATCTTTGAAACAACTTAACACATCTGTAGACGAACTTTCACAAATTTGTCTAAATCTGGCAAAATCTAAATCTTTATCTAAAACACTTTCAAACTTACTTAAAATACACTCATTTCTTGCGTCTTCTATCGAACATAGCTGTGCGTGTGTATCTTTCACAACTAGCACTGATTCCTGTAACGATAGCGAAGAATTTTGTAGGTTTTCTAATGTTTGCACTATTCCGAAGTAGTTGTTGTGAATAGTTTGTAAAACACTTTTAACCTGACTATTTTGAAATTTTTTCCGACTTTCTTCGATAGCGGCACTATCTTTCGGATTTAATAATAAAACCACTTTTTTTACATCCTCAAAATATTTATGATAGTAAAATGCCGCTCGTAGCCATGCTCCCCATCGTGTCAGAATCGGCTGTAGTGGCTCTGGGGTATGGGGACACAATTCGTGAAATTTCCGAATACGTTTTTGAGATTTCAGGAATACTGCCTTTGTACTCGATAGTAACGGATCTACATTTGGGTAACATTTACGGATCCGTTCTGCTACAAGATGTAGGGCATGGATTTTATGTAATATGTAAAAAGTTACCACACTGTTCCTTAAGAGACCGACCTACAGACCTACCTTATTATGAAATTTACTATTACTATAGTACTTTAAATATCCTTTTATATAAATTTGTAGGTATAGCATGATTTAAATTTTAAGTTATTAACATCTATATACTAAAACGTAAAGGTATATAATAATCTGCATGACATTCAACATTCAATATAAATTTACTAAATATACACATATTGCTATGAATAGTGGTTTGTTGAATTATAGCGGCATTATTTTTCCCATCATCGCATCCATCATTTCTTCCATTCTTTTCTGTCTTTCTTGCATTCCTATTAATATGTCCATCATAATCTTATCCCTGTTTACCCTGTAGTGCCCCTCTTCATGTATGGTGTTTACTGGACCTACTCTTGCCCTTGCTTCTTCCAAAAGTTGCTCACTTCTTTGCTTTCTGCTGTTATATCTTCCATCTTTGTGCTCTGTTTCTTGCTTTCAACCAATACTGCTAGTGTTCGCCCAACGTTGGCCTTGCCAAAAATATGCTATGAATAGTGGTTTGTAGAATAAATGTGCCACCAGCAAACATGTGGAATCCTGAATTGTTTTTCTTGCGTTATGTTTTCTAACTAGCTTGTTTATTATTTCTGAATCGAAACCGTTGTAACTCGCGATTTTCTTAATTAAAGTTAATTCCTTTTCATCTATCCTCTGTCAATGGAATGCTTAATAAACGATTGATAAGAAAATTGAAACAGCACTCTTGTGCTGAAAAGTATGGTTTGAATCTGCGGTTATAAATCTGTTGACGTTGGTTTCTTTTCGGTAAATATCAAACTCTAAGTTTTTGTCATTCCTAATTACTAAGGTATCTAAAAAATGGCAAACCTCCGTTGTTTTCCTTTTCAACCGTGAATTTAATACTAGGAAATTTTGAATTTAATTCTGTTACAAAATAATCTAAGTCGCATTTATTAGTATCAAAAATTGGAAACACATCGTCTACATACCTGACCCATATGTTTGGAAAATATTTGGCTGACTTTTTAAACTCAATCCCAAAGTGACTCATAAATAAATTCGCGATAAATGGAGATAAGCAATTACCCATGGCTGTACCCTGTTGCTGTTCAAAGAACTTGCCTTCGAATTGGAAGCAATTTTGAGCCATACAAAGGCTTGTTAATTGCAAATATTCATTTATTTTTTCCTTTTCAACGTGATTGCTATGAAGTAATTCAGACAAATATTTTAACGTTTCTGGGATAGGTACTGAAGGAAACAAGGACGTTACATCGAATGAAACCAAAATGTCACCATCTTCCAGTCGACAATCTTTAACTTTCTGAATAAATTCTAAAGAATTATTGACCGATAAACTAACTGTTTTTTTTTGGTAATTTTCTGAATTCATTCACTAACCATTTTGAAATCAAATAAGTCGGTGAGTCAATACCAGCAACAATAGGTCTCATCGACTTACCTGGTTTGTGGATTTTAGGTAAGCAATATAACCTAGGCACTAACGGATTTGCACATTGTAATTTATAAAGGTTGGAATTAGTTATTAAGTTTGGACAATTTTTTAACGCGGCTTTAGTTTTACTTATCATTTTGGGTAATGGGTTCTAATTCAGTTCTACATAAGGCCCTTCAGAAATTAAATTATTAACTCTATCAGAATAATCGATTTTGTCCAAAATGACTAACTTATTCCCATTATCTGCTTTTAAATATAAACAATCTTTCAATTTGAGAGTTTTAATAGTATTCCAGTCTTTCTTACTTAAAAATTGTTTGTGCTGCTCTAAAGATTCCTGGATCTGTCGCTTGCATGTCTCTCTGACATAGGATTTTGATGTATATTCAAAATTCCTAATAGAGGTCTCGATGCTTGCAACAATCTCCTCTGTAGGCATCTTTTTGCTTGTCAAACAATATTTTAACCCTTTGTTCGATAAATCTAACTCATCAAGACTAAAAATCTCAGACGATTCATTGACAACTAATATCTCTTTCAAATCTACCAAATATGTTTTCTATTTTTAATTTTTTTTTTGTCTAGATAACATTTAATGACTATTGTCCTTTTTTAAGAACACCTTCAAAAACTATATTTTCAGGTAATTTTTTCAATTTTTTAATTTCAAATTTAATTTTTGTATATTTTTACCACGATTTATGTAAAAAAATAATAAAAATTAAATCAAAAATAATACAATTTTCTGAAACAAAAAAAGATCTATCGGCAAGTTTTCTAATACTGAAGGAGTTCTACTTATTAAATATATGCCATTAGAACTTTAAAAGACTGTTTAATTATATTTTGTAAAGTTGCTGAAGAATTGTATTCCTTAAGGTAGAAGTGTGTAAATGTTCAAGGAAGTTACGAAGAAAAATAAAGAGTTATTTAATGTGATAACTTAAGAACACACCTTCGTAATAGCGATCCATAAAAAATTTAATAGAAAATTTTAAAAGGAAGCACGCCACTTCTAAGATTATAACACCAGCGTTCCTACAGAATATTTGATTTAACTTCAATTTAACGCGCTAGCATTAAATATTTCAAAACAATTGCACTGTAAAAGTGCACAATAACAATTATGTCCAGTTTTAACTCAATAAACGCTATTATTGCAATAACCTCGTTTAACGATTGAACGGTCAAGACTGGACAAAGACATCGTAATACTCCCAGTTTTCCCAGGAGGCAGAAATCGAAATACCGATGTCAGTATTATACCAGAGCTCGCCAAAATATTGCATTTTTTATTGCTTCTGTGTATACGGTCTAAACTTTACTGCAGGATCTATTTTTAGAGTTTTTCAGGAATTTCAAGAATTTTTTATAAGCTTCAACAAAAGCTTCTTCGTCAGTCGATAGGGTCTAAATATATTATTGCGTTAGCTTGTTAAGCTTTTGTTTGCGTTGCGTAATATAAAGAGAAGCTTAAAATGATATGGTGTGATTACGAAGTCTCCATACATGCAAAATCAATTTAAAAAGTTCACTACGATATAATTATTCATTTTAAAGCACGTACTTAACATAAAAAATTTTACGCAGTATGAAACGTGATTAATATATTTAATATTAAGAGATAAGAAGTCGGCCTAATATACAGTATGCACCAAAATATACACTACTGGAGCAATACATACATTACATACAAACTATCACACACTAAACACAGAAAAACAAATATTAAAAAAGTCAAAACCATATTAACAGAAAACAAGTATCCTACACAGTTTATAAATCAAGCAATAAAACAACGTATTCACAAAATATACAATAACAATTCAAATTCACACAATAGCGAAATCCAAAAATATATTAGCACACCGTATGTTCACAACGTTTCCGAAAAATTAACCAATCCTTATGTAATATCAGAAGTGGGATTGCAGGATCGCCATGTAATATCTGACCATCTAACTAAAGGTAGGATCACCTGGTGCCGGAGGTAACATTGTTGCCAAGGCAATTCCATTTATACAGCAGGTTTAATAGTGTTATAAATAATATGCAGGACAACGATTAAGTAATAACATAACAACAACGATAACAACAGTAAATACTACATTGTAAATGACTTGTACTCACTTTGGTTTTGCAGTGACTCTGCCTGTCTGTAGAGACCTCTCCGTGTCTCGATATATACCATTAGAGTGTGTCCCCTTAGCCTGGTGACCTGGTTACAAGATGATAATAATGTGGTGTAAGATCGTAACTTTAACAAGGTCGTGTTGATTAAATGGCCATTGTGAATGGATCAACTGGTTTAGTTATCACACTTAAAACAATATCATATAAAAACTTCATACAAACTCAATAATACTATGAAGAAATATTATTCAAAACTCAAACCAAAATAGATAATAATAAACAGACCCACACCGTATACCAATATCTAAACAAGCAATTACAGCCCCATAAATACTCTAAAACTGATAAAACAGCACTAGCTTCCCATAGAATCGAACTGTACCACCTTCTTCTTCTTCTTCTTCTTCTTCTGTTTTGGGTTGGACGCCAGAACGACCAGGCACTTGAGCACAATGCTCTTTGTACTATCCTCAATAGATCTCTCAGTTCCACTCAGCTAGTCTTGTGTCCTCGATAAAAGCCACTATCCTCCTCACGGGAAGTTTGAGTACACTCGAGGGATCCAATAGATCTCTCCCGAAATATTTCTGTCTGAGTTCCTTCAGTTTCTCACACGGCATATTACATTAAGGCTTGTTTCCTCCTGTTTTTCACATCTCCTACACCAGGGCTCGCTAACCAAGCCCATGCTGTACAGATGCTTCCTTAAAGGACAATGTCCGGTTATTAACCCGCTAATTATTTTAATTTCTTTTTTGTTACTACGAATTAGGTTGGCTGAAAACTTTCCGTCCAGAGCTGGACCATCATTTCAACTATGACAGTACCAAAATTATAGAAAAATAAACTAACACAAAAAAATGAGAAATCAAAGAAATGATACACATTAAAAAATACATTACCTGCATCAATAACACAAGCGATATCAAGAACTTAAGGTATACCGTGTGTCCAAATTTCGATGCTCACCATTGGTATCTCGGTTATTAGAAGATATAGAACAACGGTTAAATGGGGAATGTTTTGCAGAATTCAATACTCGCGGCAAATCTCATTTCAAATTTGATCTAACTTTTTAAATTTTTAAAATATTTTGAAAAATCAAAAATTTGCCGATTTCGTTATTCCTCAATAACTCGATAACGCTTAGTCTGACCTCTTTTAAAGTTTTACATTGTTCAGACACTTTTTTAAAACAAATTATTTGATACAAACAGAAACCCCCGATTGTCATTTGTTTTTAAGTTATTACCACTATCTTTTGTTTTTCATATGGCGGCCATATTGGATTTTGGGTTTGTTAGGTAGTCCTCAAAATGTGCTTTTCAACGATGTATAACATGCCTGAAAAATTTTTATTTATAAGGAAAATATTAATAAAAACGTAAATTAATCTTTAATATGAAATTAGTAGGCTGAAAAATTAAACACCAATGTCAAATGAAAGTGAAAAGATATTCTAAGTATAGCAAACGCCAATTAAGTTGGCGCGAGGAGGGGTAAGTTCGCGCAGGATTAAAAGTAGTGGGGAGATTTGTATTTGGTTTTACAACAAATGTCAGATAATTCTAACCTCTGAGCGTGTATCACTAGCAAAGACATTATGTTCCGTCAAACGTCAATGACAAATGTATTCTGACAATGAAACAAAACGATAACCTGTCAAAGTACAATTAGTGCTGCAGAGATAAGTTAATTAAAACTACTTGTAGTTAGTGATAAGTAATTATTGTCAAGTATTAAGATTTATAAGTATTGATAATGGCACATACATATTCAAACGAAGAAAAAGTTGATATGTTGGAAGTGTATTTCAAAGCAAATAGAAACACTAAAAATGCGTGCACGAGTTATGCAGAGCGTTTTCCAGAAAGACAACAGCCACACAGGACAATTTTCAGAAGACTAGTTAGCAAATTAAAAAACTTTGGAAGCTTCGAACAAAAACGAGCTAATTATGAAGTTAATGATGCTGATACACGTCTAAATAATATTTTGAAGAACGTTAGGAACAATCCCAGCACATCAGTTCGTCGTGTGACACGAGAAACAGGGATTTCAAAATCTACTGTTCACAGAACCTTGACGAAAAACAAGTATCACCCTTACAAACCAACAATTGTACAAGGTTTAAGTGATAATGACAATCTCCGACGATTACAGTTTAGCAGGTGGTACCTTCAAAAATGTGAATATGACGCTAATTTTCCTAGGAAAATACTATGGACAGATGAAACACGATTTACCAATTGTGGAGTGTTCAATAGGAATAATTATCATCATTGGTCTACTGAAAATCCACATTTGGTAAATCAAAGAAAATTTCAAGTTCGATTTGGTTTTAATGTCTGGTGCGGTTTAATTGGTATGACATTTTGTTTACATTTTTTTTGTTTTTTAAACTCTTTTTTTCGTTTTAGATAATCAGTTAATAGGTCCTTTCATCTTTGATTACAATTTAACTGGTAACAGATATTTGGAGCTACTAACAAACAAGATAATGCCTGCTTTGAGGCAAATTATTAATCCCGAGAACATGCAAAACATCTGGTTCCAGCAAGATGGTTGCCCGGCCCATAACACTCGTAACGTACAACATTTTTTGAGAAAAACTTTAATGAAAGAGTGATTTCAAATAATGGACCCGTGCAATGGCCTGCGAGATCACCCGACCTTACCCCGCTTGACTTTTATTTATGGGGTACCACTAAAAACGAAGTATTTGATTTTGAACCGCCAGAAACTCGGGAAATTTTAGAACAAAGAGTACTAGATGTGCTACGATCAGTAAACGGAAACACGCTACGTAGAGTTTGTAACATTGTCAAAATTGTGTGGAACAGAATGGTCGTCATATTGAACAATTTCTTTAAGTGAATGTGAACTTTAAGTTCTGTATCTTTACTTTTTATTTCTATAATTTTTTTATCGTTTCGTTTGTTTACAGTATTACTTAGAATATCTTTTCACTTTCATTTGACATTGGTGTTTAATTTTTCAGCCTTCTAATTTCATATTAAAGATTAATTTACGTTTTTATTAATATTTTCCTTATAAATAAAAATTTTTCAGGCATGTTATACATCGTTGAAAAGCACATTTTGAGGACTACCTAACAAACCCAAAATCCAATATGGCCGCCATATGAAAAACAAAAGATAGTGGTAATAACTTAAAAACAAATGACAATCGGGGGTTTCTGTTTGTATCAAATAATTTGTTTTAAAAAAGTGTCTGAACAATGTAAAATTTTAAAAGAGGTCAGACTAAGCGTTATCGAGTTATTGAGGAATAACGAAATCGGCAAATTTTTGATTTTTCAAAATATTTTAAAAATTTAAAAAGGTCAAATTTGAAATGAGATTTGCCGCGAGTATTGAATTCTGCAAAACATTCCCCATTTAACCGTTGTTCTATATCTTCTAATAACCGAGATACCAATGGTGAGCATCCAAATTGGAACACACGGTATATATTACAACATAATCAAGTAATGATTGACATCTTGCTAAAGCATAAACACATACACACATACACGTGCCTTAACCCACAATTTTTTATGTTTCAATTCTGCTTTAATTCTTCTCTCACCATAGTCACGAGCAGATGGCATAACGTTTCTTATCAATGTCCGACTTGGTAATGTATAATCGGAATACTTGCTCCAGAGGAAGACAAATGCTTTTTGGTCTAGCAAAGTGAACGGTAAATTACATATAATAAAACCAAACACCTATATCAAAATGTTAATTTTTCGCTGTATCGTTTGCCACGGATTGCAGAAGAGTGTTTTATACTTTTTAGGTGGCGTTCACACTTCCAACTGATGGTACACGTTAAATAGTCGTCGCACCTTACACATTTACATCTATCGCCTTCGTATTCTAAATCCGGTATACTCACTATTACGTTCTCTAGTTTCGTCGAAATACGCCGTTTCCCAAACGTATCTAAATGCGACATTTTCTAAGTATATGTGTACTGACATACACTCACAACGGCCAGTGGAATAATACTGAACAAGTGTGCTTTGATAAGGACGCTTGAGTTTCCGTGAAGCGCGCTTCTCCCCTCTACGTTGCTCTCGCCAGTGCACTGGAAATTGCCCCTCTTTTCCGAGTCTAATAATCATTATAGTTTCTTTGAAACATCCGTGTTGATTCTCATGAAGACCCTTGTAGCAACAATTTGAAATTATTTAAATAGCTAAACTGTAATATTACTCAATATTATTAATTATCTGTCGGTAAAAACTTGTTTTAGAGAGAAAATCATATTTTGCGTAAAGCCATTAAATTGTGACCCTTTATAAGTTGCAGCATAGATATGTAAATTATAAAGCCGGTGTTATTTTACTTGCAATCCTTTGTGTTACCCGATCAGATAACGATCATATTATAAACAGAGTGTAAATGCATTTTAGATTTATATAAACGCCATATATGAGTATGTATGAATGTACGTGTGTGTTGCGGACACGGCAAAAATAAATTTTAAAGAACATACGAGTGTTGCTGAAGATAAGCACCATTTTGTTTGTTTACGGACACCATAAATTTTTCGCTTTGGTTGCAATGTCTTTTTATTTGCGTTCTCCCTTTTTTGTGTCGACATTACACTTGCGATATTTTTTTATAAAAAATGGTTTATGGATTTTGAGATAATTTCTTTGTAAAATATTTTCCTCTTTGTATTATTTAAGTACATGGACATGGAAATATAAAACTCTTATTACATCGAAAACTGAACACATTAAGAAGTGTGGAAAAGGGAAAGTAATAAGCGAATTATTGGTATAAAAGATAAATAGGAAAATCTATTAACGACTGAAAAGCAAATAAATTAAAAAACAGAAAAATTCATTGAAAAATAGAGCGAATCTAGCGAAGCTAATTTACAAGAGCAATGTACTCGTATGATAAAATGTGGCAGGTTTAAGAGCTACGGATTGAAAAGAAGCAAAAAACGCGGTAAGAAATGCCCATATAAGAGTATCACAATTCAAATCCAAGGCCCACTAGTGATGCTATATACGCCCTTAGTCTTGTATTGTTACAAAGAAAAAAATAAGTGAAAGATACGTATGAGTAATGCTTTAATACAGGGTGGCGCAGGGGAACGGGAAATTTTGTAATAACGTCATGTCCACGAATAAATTCATAAAACTAGTAATTTATTAACGAAAGTGCATGTATGCAGCATGCCATTTATGTTTTTACAATCAAAATGTTCAAAAGTGTCTCTTTACTTTTTAAAGATGACATCGGAAAGATGTCCTCCCATTCGGCGTTCACACTCTAACAGCCTGTTATGAAAACTCTGGAATGCGCGGTGTAGCAAATCTTGGGGAATGGCAGTGATTTCTTGTTGAATGTTCTCCTTCAGTTCATGGATTGTTGCAGGACGTGTACGGTACACCTTGCCTTTAAGATACCCCCACAGGACGAAGTCGCACACACTAAGATCAGGGGATCTCTCAGGCCATTCAATCTCACCGTTACGTGAAATAATGCGTCTTCCAAACAATTGACGAACTGATGCCATCGAATGTCGAGCAGTGTGTGACGTGGCTCCGTCCTGCTGGAACCACATGTTTTCGATGTTAAGATTAAGCTCGTACAGTCTCGGTGTAAAGAATGTTTGAAGCATTTCAACATATCGAGCGGATGTTACTGTCGCTGCACTACCATTCTCACTTGTAAAAAAATAAGGGCCGATAACACCATGACATGATACAGCACACCATATTGTTACCTTGTCGCTATGTAGTGGTCGCTGGTGTAACTCACAAGGATTGTCCTGGACCCAATAACGAAAATTCTGTTTGTTTACGGTACCGTTTAGGTGGAAATGTGCTTCGTCTGATATCCATATGTTACCAATGAAATTCGCGTCCTCGTTAATTTTAGCCAATATCTGCCTACTAAACTCCATACGTGACGCTGGATTTCGTTCATGTAATTGTTGCACAATCTGCAACTTATAGGGATGGAAATGTAATTCGTGCAGTATTCTTTGTAAGCTTCGTCGCTTAATCCCTAGCGTAGATGCATGCTGTCGAACGGAGCGGCGAGGACTTCTCTCGATTGCAGCTCTAACAGCTTCAATGTTCTCTGGGGTACGTACCGTTCGAATGCCACCTGGAGCTTTCTTTTTCAAGGCAGATCCTGTTTCTTCAAAATTACGCACCCACGTTGTAATCGCATGCGCAGATGGGACACGTCCATGACGTCCAAGCTGGTAATGCTGTCGAAATATTCTCTGCGCGGCAGTCGCACTATCACCATTTTTATAAAACGCTCTCACAGCTACTGCACGTTCCGCACCAGTCCAACGATCCATGATTACTAAATGGCAATGCGTTCACAACAATTGTGCGACGTTACGAACAACTGCCGGCTCTACAGTGCTGACAACTGTAACGTTCAAAATTCCCCGTTCCCCTGCGCCACCCTGTACAAGGAATCGCCCTGCAATTTTCACGTAGTAACGTAGTAGAAAATAATTTTATTTATTCGATTTCGATCCTGTCGCGGTTAAAATACGGGCGGCAATACCAGAATTATTTAGTTTGGACATAGTCCCTGCTGTCGCTAGGTTCATTCACAATGGCATCCTTAATTACGCACATTAATTATAAATGTGCCATAGTGTCGTCGATATATTCGACGTAAAGGCTATTATTGATATCCACAAAAAAAAAAGATCGCAATAAAAAACCCATATGTGCGGCTGACTACTTGTATATTGCACAAATGTTTTGGTAAACAAACATTGACTATTCTTGTGAATAGTAAAGTTATAAACAATATAAACGATAAGTCTGGGAATATTATCGATTTTTCTGCAGATAAATAAACTTGGATTACAGCTGTATATTCATAAATATAGAATAAACAATATTATGGACCGACTTCACCTACATTTGGCCCTAAAAATTTGGAAATCTTTGATGAATTACCAAGAAATTTCGTTTTTGATGTTCAATTACTTTGAATTGCTTTCGCAACTTTTAAGTAACTAATGAATGAACCTTTAGTGAAACAGTTATTTATAATAACCGCCACTGGAATAATAATTCCATCCAAATATCTCTTTATGATACCATACCGTCCCGATGAATAGGTATTATTTAGTCCAGCCAAAACTTTTCGAATCTCATCTTCATCAGTTGGAAAGAAAAAAAATGTTTATCATTTTGTTTTATATGAGATAAGTCTACCGTTATCCAATTCTCATCAATTAAATTATTTGTAACTGAACTGAAATACTCACCAAAGCAATTAGCTACCCCTAGCGGATCTCTACAGTCCTTCTTGCCATTTACAGACAAAACAATGTCGTTCTTCACATCCTTTTCCTTATTTGCATTTTCTTGAATTATTTTCCAAACTACTTTTATTCATAGAAGAGGCTATTTTATTGTTATTGTGAATTAGCTTAGCTTTTTTTATAATTTCTCTATATACCGCTTTATATTCATTATAATAAATCTTAATATTGTTATCTCCACTCAAAGTCATAATGTATTCTTCAATTCTTTAAGTTGTTTTGATGAAACTCTAATTCCATTAGTTATCCACAGATTATATGCTCTTAATACAGGGTGGCCCAAAATGACCGAAGGGGTTTGAGTTCATTATAACTTCTTTTTTAAGACATAATTATTCAATTTTTTTTAATTTTAAATACAGTATATTAATGGAGAATATTTTTAATTTAATTATGAAAAATTATGTCTCGCAAGTGGTGGCCATTTTCTGCTTCGCATATTCGTGCTCTTTCCAAAACATTTTCCATAACCTTTCGCAAAACTTCAGGTGTTATGTTGTTGATTTCGTCGCGTATATTATTTTTTAATTGCAGTATGGTTCGAGGCTTATTAATATAGACTTTTCCTTTCAAATAACCCCAAAGGAAACAGTCTGAAGCGGTTAAATCCGGCGAACGCGGAGGCCAATTAAAATAGCTTGTACGGGAAATAATTCGTTCACCGAAGATGTCGCGTAAAAGAGCCATTGTTTCCCTCGCAGTGTGCGCTGTTACTCCATCCTGTTGGAACCATACTTGCGGATGGTTTTCTACGGCTGGCCTTAAAAAATTTACCAACATTGTCCGACATCTAACACCAGTGATGGAAGCGGCGACACCGTGTTCATTTTCAAAAAAATATGGGCCAATTATCCTTTCCGACGAAACACCGCACCAAACAGTACACTTAAGTGGGTGTAATTCTCGCTGTTGAACTACTCTTGGATTTTCCGTAGCCCATATCCTGCAGTTTTGCCTATTAACGAACCCATTTAATTGGAAATGGCCTTCGTCGCTCATAATTAAATTATGAATAAAATCATGATTTTCTTCTGCTTTTGGACGAAAATAAATTGCATAATAAAGTCGTAGCTGTTAATCTGTCGGTTTCAATTGTTGGACAAGCTGAATTTTGTATGGAAACATTCTTATTGTATGCAAAATTCTCTGCGGCGACCCTCTTGAGAGTTGTGTCGAACGTCTCCTAGTTGATGTTTCTCCATCTTCCCGAATACTCTCCTGTACCCGTTCAATATTGTCATCCGTGAGCACCGTTCGTCGTCTGCCTGCACCAGGAAGGTTCCTTACTGCCCCTTGTTCTCGAAAATTTGCAACCAGACGGTTTATTGTTGACTCTGAGGGTCCAATCCGCACATTAAAATAACGACGATATGCACGCTGAGTCAAAACAATGGATCGTTGATTTGAGAAATAAAGTTCAACGATTTTGGCACGTTGTTCAATTGTGTACTGTTTCGATTTAAATTCCCCAAGTCTTCTTTACAAAATACTGAAAACAAAAATAAAAAAAAATTATAATAAAAAAGTTATAAGGAATTAAAACCCCTTCGGTCATTTTGGGCCACCTGTACTTTACGCTTTAGTATTTTAATATATTACTATTTTAAATACGTTGTACCTCAATATCAAATTAAATTATGTAAATGTAGAGTCAAATGATAAACTTATTTCCTTTGATGTAGTGTACCTGTTTCCAAGTGTTCCGATAGATACTTCTTTAATTATGCTTAAAGACTTTCTAGAATTCAATTAGATCTCTTCCGATTTAACAAACGAATACATAAAACTAACAACACTTTCCATGGATCAAAACACTTTCTCTTTCAATAATAACTTCTATAAACAAACACATGGCACAGCTATGGACAATCCTCTATCGCCTTTCTTAGCAAACCTATTTTTGAATAACCTTGAAGACAAAGTCAAAGCTAATTGTGGAATTTTTCCTAAGTTTTGGGCAAGATATATAGATGATGTGTTTGCAGTGATACCCGAATCTTTCAAGCCGAGGCTTTCTTAAATATTTTAAATAAACAATATCCTTCAATACGTTTCACGAACGAATTAGAAAAAGATAAAACTTTACCCTTTTCAGATTTAAAAATTTAATTATCAGACAATACTTTTTAATTTGACATCCACAGAAAAGAAACATATACAGTCAATTACATTCATAAACACTTGTACACTTTTCACAAATATAAAGAGAGCAGCTTTTATTTTTTAATCAACAGATTACTGTTAATCCCTCTATCTCCTATGAATTTTAAGAAAGAATTAAACTACATAGTTAAAGTTGCAGAATCGATTGGTTACGACAAACAATTAGTATTGGGAATGAAAAATACACTATAAAAGATAAGGCTCAAAACTTCAAAAATCACTCTAACATCAGACACTTTGAACAACAATAAAAAGTACTTTAAGATATCATTTCATAAAAATTGTCATAACAGCGTAAAAAACACAATTTAATTGTTGCTTTTTCCTACAATAATAAGTTACAACAGTGTCTGAAAACAAAAATTGTTAACAAAGATCCATTGAAAGAGTCGGGTATTTACAAAATAAGTTGTAATTCTCTCCCAAATTATACATCGGGCAAACCAGAAGAAATGTTCAAACACGATACAAAGACCACATGGCTCATGTTAAATTACACAACATAGAAAAGTCTGCATAAGCTCTACATTATACAGGTCATAACTTCAATTTAGAAAATGTTAATTTAGCTAAAAAAAGCAGTAATAGAAATTTAGACATGTGGGAAGTCATATACATGAAGAAACACAAAAATTATCTTTTAAATAAAGATATTTTACCCCTCAATAATAAACTGTTAGCATGTATACCGACATCATTAAATACTTAAGACAGGTATTAAATTCTTCATTCACATTAATATTTTATATTGTAATCCCTAATCCTTTTGTCTTTAGTCCAACCAGATGCCCCCCTTTGTTTCATAGAATTTTGGTATTTCCATGAACTCATTCTCAGATATTGCTATTAGTTTTAAGATTCATTCTAACTTTTCATTAATTTGTTTCCACCCTACCTCTAATTTTTCTGTATATGATGTACTTTCATATTATATATTGTCTCGTATATATTATGTTTAAACAGTACTACTGATGATGTGTGCCGAGCGCACGAAATGTACATTTAGTTTATTAAAACTATTTTTGTGAAAAAAGTGTTTTGTTTTCTTTCGTTACTTTACGCTTTGTTGGAAACGCTTTTTCAAAATTATAATTTATTTTACTGATTTTGTTCCTCTATTATTTTATTTACTTTTCAATATTCTTTTTCCAAGGCCTGACGTACCGGAATAAATATGTTGTTATTACTATTCTTAGAATTATAAAATAAACGAATATTGTATATTGTTTCTAAAAAATGTACATGAATAGTGTAATAATATTGTTGCTAAAATAGTAATTTGTAATGTTGATATTGAATCTAACCCATTTATTAACAAATAAGCGAAAATCTACATACAGGGTGTCATTTTGAAAACGTACCACCCTCTATATTTCGGCCCCTATAGAAATTCCAAAAATATGCAAAAACACGTCAAACTTATTTTTAAGGGGAACATTTTGTAGGCTGGTTTTCAATTAAATTGCATCAACCCTCTAGCGGGGGTGGACATAACCTCTAAAAATTTAAATGGAAATGGGGGTTGAGTGATACCTCATTTTAAAGGTCGTTTAACCCGCTTTTCAAAAATGCTAAATTCTTGCCTTTTCTTTTTAGCAGTTCCCGAGATATTTGGTGAAAACTGTAAAGAAGTTTAGGTATCAAAAACACTTTGTGATATTGCTTTAATGATTTAAATTAAATGAAATTGAGGTATTACATAACGGTAAATTTTTAAACTATTTTTACTTCTAATATCCAACGAAATAATAAAGACGCATACTATTCAGTTAAACATTATTATTGGAAAGAATGTGATTTACCTAAACTAGTACTTGTGATAGTCGTACAGGTAGTTTAACGTAGAAAAAAAAAGAGCCCTGGTTTAAGCATTCTTGACATTCTTGTCAAATTTTTTCTTTATTTGTCACTCCATTTATTTTAGCCAAAATTACTTTAATGTAAAATTAGTTTTGCGAGGTAAAAGTTGCGATTTTATTACATTATTTTTAAAAATGGTGTTTACACTTCAACAAAGAATTGAAATTATTCTTATTTATGGGGAATGTGGAAGATGCGCAAGAAGAACGTCAAGAATGTTTAGTGAAAGGTATCCGAATAGTAATTTAAATCATAAATATGTTCTACAATTAGTCGCTAAGTTTAGTGAAACTGGTTCCGTTGCTAACAAAAAAAGAAATATTAGCCGTGTCTTGGATGAAGCAGTACAAATAGAAGTATTAGGCACCTTTACTGCAGAACCCTCCACATCACTTCGCATTGTGGCACGCCAAGTAGGAATGTCTCACGAAACAGTAAGGAAAGCACTAAAGTTAAATAAGTTTCACCCCTATAAAATGCAAATTCTACAACAGCTTTTTGACGACGATTTCGACAGAAGGATTGAATTTTGTGAAACAGTGACGGATTTTATAAATGAAAACCAAAATATCTTGCACAATATTTGCTTTACTGATGAGTGTACTTTTTTTCTTAATGGGCATGTTAACAAGCAAAATTGTCGCTGCTGGAGCGATGAAAATCCGCGACTTTTTAGGGAAGGTCACACACAGTATCCAGAAAAAGTGAACGTTTGGGCTGGTATCCTTGGGAATACTATTATTGGACCTTTATTCATTGAAGGAAATCTAACTGGTGAGCTCTACTTAAATTTGCTTGAAGAAATAATAGACCCCTTAATAACAACTAGTTTGGAAAATCAAATTGACGCGGCTGGTAACATGGTTTTGCAAGAAGATCTTCTACACTTCCAACAAGATGGAGCTCCACCACACTACTATCTTCCAGTTAGACAGTGGCTAAATGATAGATTTCCTGGCAGATGGATTGGTCGAAGAGGAGCAATAGAATGGCCACCAAGATCACCCGACTTATCGCCTCTAGATTTCTTACTATGGGGGCATCTAAAATCGATTGTTTATAAAACACCTCCTCGAGATTTGCAAGATTTAAAGAGAAGAATAACAGCTACATGTAGAGAACTTCAGGCAGAAGTGTTTCGTAATGTTAGAGAGGAGTTTGAGAGTAGACTTTATCACTGTTTAGAAAATAATGGACAACATTTCGAAAATTTTATAAAATAAGTTACTTTTTATTAGTTTTTTAATGTTTTATTGCAAAACACTTGATACTTGTATGTTCATAGTTTGACTTGATTTCTTCAAAAGTATTAAAAATAAAGGACAAGAATTTAGCATTTTTGAAAAGCGGGTTAAACGACTTTTAAAATGAGGTATCACTCAACCCCCATTTCTATTTAAATTTTTAGAGGTTATGTCCACCCCCGCTAGAGGGTTGATGTAATTTAATTGAAAACCAGCCTACAAAATGTCCCCCTTAAAAATAAGTTTGACGTGTTTTTGCATATTTTTGGAATTTCTATAGGGGCCGAAATATAGAGGGTGGTACGTTTTCAAAATGACACCCTGTATATCCTGGCACTACGTGCTATCATAGAACTACGTTTTGACAAATTTAAAATGGCTTTCGAACTTAAGAAGGTTGTATCTGACTTTTAAATAGTGATTTATGTTGCCATAAAAGCAATTTAGCCGAATGATGAAATAATTGGCTGCAGATTTCATCTGGGTCGAGCATGGTATAGAAAAATGCAGAAATTGGGATTAGGTAGTCATTGTAACAATAAAGAAATGAACGAGATTCAAATTTAGCTCAAAACAATATTAGATTTGATATATTTACCTCCAGAAGAGATTGGCGATGCTTTTGCGATGGATCTGTTTGTAGAAATTACCAACAACGTTCATACGAACGCGGATTATTTTTAGAAAATTATATTTCTGATGCACCTACTTTCCACTACACATATGTGCAGAAAACAAAACGTAACTTTAACACAAACTACTAATGCATGTGAATTATTTCAAGGATTCTTTTTACTCCTCGCACCAAACAACATAATTTTTTCTGGAAAAACCGATAAAATACATAACAACAAAGTTAAGCACCGTCAAGAATTCATAAACAGCTTTTAAAAAAGTTTTCTGAAAAGAACCATTGAGAGTAGCTCTTTACAGGTAAAAACTTTCATCTTTGCCACTGCCTCCCTCTCCAGTAATAACTAGATAGGGAACATGGTTGGAAGCTACCGGTTTTTATGCAGATAATTTCGATAGTTTGCAAAATTTCGTTACATGTTTAAATGGCAATTCTCGAAGTATTTCTGAGTGCAAGGAACTAATACAAATTCCAATTTTAAAAAATCAGTTGTACATACTTTCTTCACGATCACTTTGGAAATTTGCCAAAACTAATCACTTATTTTGAAAATCAAAATCTCAAATTAAATGATGGATTAACCACATTAAATATGGCTATTAATAATTTGAAAAATATTCCAAGTGATTTCGGATGTGGCCTTGAGCAAGAATTAGACGCAGGTTTTAATACAGTGTGCACCTATAACTATACCTTTTCGACTTCAAATTGAGAACTGAAAAATTTTTCGGACTCATGTGGTGTTGGTAATTGACAATGCTCCGGTATAGAAACTGTATTTACTGAAAATGAATTCAATAACCATAAATTTCTAAGACTTAGTCCTTACAGCCCAATGTTAAATCCAATTGAAATGATTTGGTCCAGCTTAAAAGCTGCTGTTAAACAGGATTTAAATCTGCGTTTGCCACATATTTTAGCTGGTGAGGGCAGAACAAATTTAAACTAGATGGATTTTCGACTACAACAATTAGAGGAGATAATACATACTAATGTTAATGGAATAAACCCGGAAAACTATCCAAGATATGTAACGCATATTCAACGATTTATACCGGACGCATTAAATTTAAACAATCTAATCATGTAATTTACAAAATCCATTTATTAGTTGTGTTACCAAAAAAAATGAAAATTTGTTGACCAATAACACAGGCCTGCATTTTTCAACTCTTTGAATGTTGATTTAAAAATTTTAACTGTTTTCTAGTAATTGAGTAGCGCTGATTTCAAATCTGCTTTTATTTTTTTTTGTATCACGTAAGGTTATTTTTCAAACCAGTAAAATAAAAAAATATAGAAAAAACACAATTTATTTCATTTATAAGCTAGTTTTATATTATATTAGAAAAAATTCAAAAATATACACATAGAAACTATTAGAAATAGTTATTTATTCTTTATGCTTCTTAAAAAAAAACGTTTTCGTTTTTCAGAAAAGCTTCGTTTGGTTGTTTTTCTGTCATATTCAGCTAAAGGAAGATCTGAAGGTAGTTTCTGGGGCAAGCAAATTTTTTTGTTTCAACCTAGACCCCAGTGCTTCAGAAAGATCTTTTGAAAGTCCCAAATCTCTTACTAAATCATTCAGTTCGGCTTGTGAAAATAGCTGAGGTTGGTTTTGACCTGAGGTTGATGGTTCAAAATCACTATCCATCTGTACGGAGCCGGAAGTTGCAGAGGTTTCAATATCTTCTTGTAGTATTTTGGGGGGTATAGGTATAGGTACATGATCACTGTGAGGAACTGGTCTGATAGCTGATTTAATATTGTTTGGGTACAAAATATGTTTCAAAGTTTTTCTATTATGCCCCTTAATATCACAAAGACAAAAGTAGCAATCTTCATGATGATTTTGCGGTTCTCTCCAAACCATCGGTATTCCAAAAGGAAGGCTTTTTCTATTCCCTTTTGTCCAATGTCTTAAACCTTCTTCACATACCTTACAAACAACGTTCGGTGCCCAATCTTTATCTTGATCTCCTAATTTGATTTTGAAATAAGCATAATATGCATTTTTCACAAATTCACCAATTGGTCTCTTAAACTTTTTCAAGACGAAATATCAACAAATATAACAGAAATCATCTGGTTTGTTTTTGCAACACCGGCTAGACATATTTTTAAGCAATGTTTATTTATCAAATACCACGCACAACACTAAAGACAAATGAATTTTACTTGTTTACTGATCGACACTCAGAGCTATAATGAAGTAAATGACATTAAAATATACATTTTGTTTGGAGTGATAAACTTGAAATCCTTCTTCGCAGTACTAATAAAGTGAAAGCATAATAAATAGGATTTAGCAGGTAAAAATTCCCGGAAATCTTGACTAAAATTAATACATGTAATAAAAGATTTACATCAGGTAATGACAGCCTATTTAACAAATTTCTTTAAAACCACAACAGAAAATCATTTTTGGGTTAATACCAAGAATTTGAAGTAGTACATTCATTTTAAAATGTATTAATACGCCTATTATAAGATTTTTTTTATATTTTTTTCTTTTTATTTTGTGCAAAAAAAAAAACTGTGGGTGATAGAGACCAACTGTATTTTAATTAGTTATTGCTATATAAAAACTGAGCTTAACAAACAAAAATCACGTCATCTCAAATTTTATGCAGGCCTGTGTAATCTGCTTTCATAAAATCATAACGAAGGTTACTAGCAGTAAGTAAATCTAAAAAAAATTAATAATTTAGTGTGACAAGAATCTTCAGAGACAACAAGATGAAAAAGATCCGAAATACCGCAAATAAAAACTTAAATTTTAATATCGTTATTTCCATTATATTGCATGACTGTGTGTATCTAAAAGATTAGTAAAGACGTATTTATCATTAGAAAGTTAATAAAACCACAACAAATAAAGCTAAAGTTTGCACACGTCAGAAAAACCGTATTTAGTTTTTGCATAGTAGAAGGAACTTAACTAAAGTTAGAAATATCAAGAAAATAGTACATTTTAACGTTTCCCGTGTTACATCTACCTGCCCTAGAAGTGAGTAAGATTTTCTTGCTCGGCAATTAATGTTTTAACGATATGGAGGGTTCCAAGGTATCAAGAGTTTAATATTCATTACTGTACTATTTGTAAATAACCTGAGTTGAATATAAACAAATCTGATTAAAGGCAAGTAGGTAAGTCTCCGTTCTACACTACTGCTTCCCGGCGGCCCCAAACGTGCAAGTTTCGAAATAAACCGCTAGGTTTGCGAGTCGTCTGGAATTCCCGCTCTGTTATGATGTATAAAGTAAATTTAAAGTAAAAGCTCCGGCTATGTGTGTGTGCGAACGGAATTTTAAAAGGGGGTCGACTTCGATTCGATGCGACGGGAACGATGGAGCCCCGGAAAAGTTAAGACGTTAACAAGTAATAAGTAAACTTCTAAAGCTTTTCCTTTAATAAAAAAAATGTTTGTTTTTGCGAGTTTCATTCTACAAATTCGTGAATTTTTTCGTTATTTCGTGAAGTCAAAAGTGTCGAAAATTACGTATTCAAATAAAGTTTCTGCGAGGTCCCTTTTTTAGGCAAAAAAAACAGCAAAGTTTGAGAATCTTAATGAAGCGTTGTTAGCAATTTTAAACAACTGATTTACTTAGAGGATTATTTATAATAATTTGACTAACTCTGCCATAACAATAAAAATTTATAATTTCGAAAAAAAAACTGGAAAAAGGTAAAAATGCGGGATTCTACGAATTATATTTTTTAAATAAGATCCGTTATTGAATAAGAAGAAAAATATTGTAAATATCACTAAAATACATTATTTCAAAAGTCGACATTTTCGTTAAATTTTCAGTTGACAAAGTGAATCTTTTTTGTCGCCTAGCTGCAAAATTCTTTTATGTTCTGCTGGCGCTGCAATCTGAGTATAATTTACACAGAAATTTAAAAAAAAGTAGATCTTATGGTTACTAATGGTTACTATAACTCAAGAACGACCGGACCGATTTTAATGATCTCTGATTTGTTGGATTCGTCTCCGCACCGAATAGCAGAATAACTATTAAAATATCGGAAAAATTCACAGAAAAAAAATTACACAGAAAATTATTTAAAAAAAATAATAAGGTTAGGAACTCCGCCATCTTTCGCAATTGACAACTTACGTCACGCATGCTTATAGCTTATTTGTAATAATTGATGTTCATTGCAAATGTTGTCTGTGAGTTGTTCTGAAAAAAATGTATAAATGTTATCGGTCGATTTGTTTGTTTTGTGCGAGTGTTATTAATAAATTTTATTGTGCGCGTATTATTATTAACAATGCCACGACCCAGAAGATCTAATCGATCCCAACAAAGCCGTAATACAATTAGGCTTCGGAACATTGCCAATCAATCCATTGAAGAAGAACTAGAAATCGCACGAGAAGAGCGTTGCGTTAGTATGGCCCGACTTCGTGCTTCTCAAACACAAGAGCAAAGAGAGGCAGCCCGTAAAACAGCTAGGTTGACAATGAGAAATCGTCGAGCTTATCGCACAGATAAACAACGAGATAATCTTCGACGCGCAAGAAGAAATGCTTCAAGTGTTGATTTGAATCGAGTAGCGTTTCTATACGATTTCACAATTGATTACAGCTCGCATCCTTTCGTTCGCATTGCTCCAATAGCCGTTCTTTGCGAGCATTGTGGCGCATTGGAGTTTGCTAGAGAAACGCCTGGATTGTGCTGCCTTTATGGTAAAGTTAAATTGTCATTATTGACTCTACCACCAGAGCCATTGCACTCATTGCTTCGTGGCGGAACACCAGAATCGGGATATTTTCTAGCGAACACTCAAAAATACAATGACTGCTTTCAAATGATTTCATTTTGGGCAGACATTATCGAAGAACACGGATTTAATCCGATACTCGAAGTAGATTGACGTTAAACCATCAAACTACTGAACGACCGACCTGTAACATTGCAAAACACTCCGCAATGGCCAAAGTTTTAGTAGCATCTGGGACGAATGCACATGACACAAACGCGCATTGGAAGCACTTGACCGAACATTGAAAGATCTGCGCAATAACTCGAGATGTTTTGGAGGCGCAATGATTTTACTGTCTGGCGATTTCCGCCAAACACTGCCAGTCATTCCAAGATCGGCTGCTGCCGATAAAATAAACGCTTGCCTCAATTCGTCGAATCTGTGGCGCTATGTGAAGAAACTTCAGTTGGCAACAAACATGAGAGTTGCATTGCTGATCAATCCATCTGCTTAAGACTTCTTCAAGTAATTGCTTGATATCGGTAATGACCGTGTTCCTGTCGACGAATCGAGCGGACTGATTTCATTTCCTGCGAATTTTTGCAATTTTGTCTCATCGAAAGACGAGCTCATCAACAAGGTATTCCCGAACATCATTGCTAACCACAAAAACAACAAATGGTTGAGTGAGCGAGTAATTTTGGCGGCTAAGAATAAAAATGCGGATGGCTTAAATTTAATAATTTAGAATCAAATCGTTGGTACTTTGCATTCATTCAAATCTATTGACTGTGTAACAAACGAAGACGAAGCCACCAACTATCCAACTGAAATTTTAAACTCCTTGGATCTGCCTGGATTACCACCGCACAATTTACAACTGAAGGTTGGCTCGGTAGTCATCATGCTCCGAAATGTAAACCAACCAAAACTATGCAATGGAACGCGTTTGGTGATAATAAAACTGATGATCACTGTCATTCACTCGACGATACTCAAAGGAAAATTCAAAGGTGAGGAAGTTCTTATTCCGAGGATCCCGATGATCCTAACCGATATGCCCTTTGAGTTTAAACGAATGCAATCTCCGATTCGTCTTGCATTCCCATGACGATTAACAAATAACAAGGCCAATCCTTAAGTGTTCGTGGTCTGAAACTATAAAATGCATGTTTTTCTCATGGTCAATTATACGTGGCATGTTCACGTGTCGGCAAATCATCCGCTATATTTGTTCTTGCGCCTGATAACAAAACGAAAAATGTCGTACATCATAAGATCCTTCACTGAAGAGAATCAACCCGAGTGCAACCCATGCCGCAAAATATATGGCTTCAATAAAGCAAATGTCTTGCTGACACGCCATTGAAATACTTGATTTTTGTACTTTTATTGAATTTTTATTTTCTTTATATATTATCCTAATAAACTATGGAACTTAATAAATCTTTGTATTCATTTTATTAGGGAAAGGTTGCTACAAATGAACCGATTATTGCTTTTTATTTTTTACTGTTGAAAAAAAAAATTTTTATACAAACAAAAATTATGTGCATCCATTTTAGTGTTTTAGGTATCATATTTTTATTTTTTAATTGTAACATGCACGCTACAAATTTTTTTAAACCTATTTTTTTGAAAGCTTGCTTGTGGTCCATTTGGGGCAACCAGTTGCCACGATTGGACTTCTAGTTTCCTTAATTGGACCACAGCACAATAATGTGAAAATAAACATTAATAAACTCATATAACATTCTTAAAAATTGTTTATTAAAAAAACCAAAGTACAAAATATTCTTAAGTAATAAAACCACATAGGTAAATCAAAAAGATATTTCTTAAAAGTAAATAAAAATTAGCTTTTACAGCACCACTAAACATGTGGTAAGTTAATGCAAATAGGGCAAAAATAAAATTTTCGCAGAGGGCTTACATTTGCACAAAGTGCATGCACCCATTTATTGCATTTTTGACACTGAATCATGTCAATTTGTTTGTCCTCCTTACATAGTAAACAATACCATGATGATGTGGAGCCAACATCGGCTTTCATCATGATCAGGGCATAAACTAGTGGATGGTTTAGAAGATCGACAGTTTTTCAATTTCTTTTTACCAAATATACTTTTTGGCTTTGCCTCCTTCACTTTTTGCTTGCCTGCAAGTTCTTCTTTATAAGGGCTGCTCGTTATTTCGCAATCTTGTTGGGCATCTTTTCTTTTTCGTTTTTTGGACGTCCTCTCACTGTTGGCTGGATTTGGAATCGGGGAGATTGCTTCCACGGACACACACAGTGAACTGTTCCCAAGTGGAGATTTGAAATTGTCTATAAAAAAGTAGAATAATAAATTGAAAAACTACAATAACAAATTGTTTAACCTTGTGTTCCAGTCTGGATATCGCTTTGAATGTTTACAGTTTCCTCTTGAAGATTTTCCGCAGCAACAAAGTCTTTTTCACCAAAAACATTTCTATCCACTGGCGAGATACCAGTGCTCTTGAATCCACTTGCTGCATTTTCAATTGTAGCTGCCCGTCCGTAGGCAGGTGTAAATATTGATGCAACATTGTACATCGATACGGGAATACTAGGATTGGTTCGCATCCATTTTTGTATTTCCTGAATATAAAAGGTTTCAAGGGGCTTGAAAACTGCTACATCTAGTGACTGTAATTTATGGTTGGTGTGGGCCGGCAGTTGGAGCATTATATTGCCCGAGTCACGAGCTAATTCCAAAGCTTTCAGGTTTTTTGCTGTGTGTTGTATGACCGTCTAAACATAAAAGAATTTTTCGCTCTTTAATAGGATGTACTGTGGAAATAAAATGTTCCAACCATTTAACAAATAATGAGGAATCTATGTATCCACTCTCAGATATTTCAACAATGCTGCCTTCTGGAGCTCCATTCTTTAATTCTGGTGCCAGTCGAAGTCATTTAAAGATAATCATAGGTGGAACAAACTGACTTGACGCACTGCAACAGCACACAAATGTGGTATTGACTCCTCTCTCACCACTTGAAAGACCTGCAATTTGCTTTTTGCCTTTGGTTGCGATTATTTTTTGGCATCTTTTGTGAACTATGGAAAATCCACTTTCGTCCATATTAAAAATTCGTGTTCCATCTAATCCGTTCTCATCACAAATTTTTTCAACCAAATCAAAAAATTTTGTTACGCTCTCTCTATTCAAACCTTTCGCACGAGCTAGTGAAGTACTTTCTGGGCTTCTTAAAGCCAAGTCTGGATGCCGCTTCATAAAGCTGTAATACCACTTTTTACCAGCCTAACCTTTCCCCTTGTTAAAAGAATGAGGTATACCATTCTTTTCGGCAATATCAAATGCCAATTTGCGGACATCCGTGAGTGTCAACCCAAACATGCATTCTTCCAGTTTCAAAATATGAGATTTAATTTCATTTTCAATAGTTGCAGTAAATGTAGGAACCCCACCGTAAAATTTAACCCTGTCATTAGCAATCTTATTTTTCGAATCCAAGTGGCGTTTTAATGTTGCTTTTGGGACGTTATAAATTCTAGCACACTCGTTTAAACCATATACTTTGTTTTTTAAAGCACTTAATGCTAACTCTAACTCTTCGCCTGTCCATTTTCCTTTTTTCCTAGCATCCGGCATTTTTCCTCTTAAATTAAAAGAAAAACAATAATTGTAACTCAAAGAATCTTATTAGTTGCCTCAAATGGACCAGTTCATTTGAGGAAACCGTGCATGGTCCATTCAAGGAAACTGACTAATATTCGAAATACGAAGGCGTCAAAAATATAAACATAACCTGAGAAACTAAGTGACGGAGTAAATTCATTCTCAATACCCACATTTTCTACGTAAAAATAAAACATGCAGCAAAATTCAAAATCCTTACCTGCCAAAGCTTACAGTAGAGGTGATCAAAATTACATATAAATGCTTTCTTTTAGTTTTTTTCCTTTAAAATCAAACGCCGACCACTCACAGCACAACCGATTCGTTTCTGGCACGTGCTCATATTATCACACGCCATCTATTGCGGCTTCCTAAGACCTATATACCCTGTATACATGTAAATTGACGGTGGTCCATTCGAGGAACCGGTACATTCCTAGCAGCTTTCCCATACGTTAATAAAATCCTAAATTAAGTTTAGCTGAAAGTTAACACGACATTTATTGACTGTTTGTTGGTGCGAAGTTCACCGGGTTAGCTAGTACTGTGATCATTTTGTTCAAGCAAGAAGCAGCAATTATATAGGGTGGAAAGAAAGTACTGTATATCGCTTGTAATTTTGAATGGGCAATTTAATTAAAAAATTTCTTATACAAAAGATGAAATATATGACGACATTGAGTAGGTTACAAAGTTACTAAAATATATAGACCATAACTAGGTCTGCTCTGTGGGTCTCAAAATTGTAAACTTTTTACTTGGCTTTCAAAGAGGATATACAAAATTTCCGTGCCTTTTGTTCCTCTGGAATAGTCGAGCTAGAAATCAACACTGGATTCAGAAACATTGGCCTCCCAGAGCATCCCTAGATGTTAGAGAAAAGGATGTTATAAATCGCCAACGAAAAAGTAATTTTACCACCTCTTCACATCAAATTGGGTCTTATGAAGCAATATGTTAAAGCTCTAGATTTGCAAGGTAACCAGTACATATGTGAAAAGTTTCAATGACAAAATTACGAAAAAATTAAAGCTGGTATATTTGATGGATCTCAAATTAGAATTTTAATGACAGATTCAAATTTCATCAACTCTATGAACGAAGCTGAGAAAGAAGCCTGGATTTCATTCACGATAGTCGTGAACAATTTTCCTGGAAACGAAAAAGCCTGCAATTATAAAGATCTAGTGCAATCAATGCTTAAAACATTTCACCGCCCAGGTTGTAACATGAGCATTAGGGTGGAGTGAAAATGAACCAAAAAATTTTTTTTTTTAATTTTGAAAACTCCTGTATTGTTAATTGATTGCCATATTAGAAAGCACTATTTATGCAAAATAACAAGACTCTGCGACTTTATTTCGAAGTGGCGCATGAAGGGTGATGTTTGAAAAATAACCTAATTTACATAAAGTCAGAAAAGAACAATTTAAAAATCTTTTTTATCTACCATTAAATAAAACTGTTGGCAACACTTAAGTTTATTGCTCAAAAACAAAGTTAGGGGATTCCCATGCATAAAATATAGTATCATTTTGAACAGTTTCTTTCAGTTTCTTCATAGTATTTAGAAGTGCAACGTGTTAAAAAAGTTTATAAAACTTAATCAAACGTAAAATTTTGATACCAAAAGTTAAAGCGTGATTGCTGAGGAAAGATTTAAAATGCCTAAAACTAGGAAAGATTTGTGTTGCTCTGTATTTGGAAAACCAATTACATTAAGTGCTAATATGTTGCCTACGAATTGTGATATTATTAAATATTTCCTGTGGCTTAAAAATGATATGCTTGAGTTGAACAACCGAAAAGATCCTTCAATTAAGTGCATATGTGAAATAATTGCTACTGATATTGAACAAATATGGAAAAGGCATCGATTCCTATAATAAGTCATCAACAAATCTTAGCAAGATTGATTTCCTATTACAACAAATACGAAAATATGAAGAAACTGCTCAGTGAAGTAAAAAAACTAAATTTCTTAAAGGAATCTCAAAAACAATTATTTGACATCGCAACCTGTAAGTGCGCGTCCAGAAACATATGTAAATGTGTGACAAAAATACCTCCAGCAGAGGAAAAGTTTTTAAAGGACCAACGAAATGAGCGTAGAATGTATATTGGCTGTGTGGATAGGTTGACAACAAAATCTATACGACGCAATGAAGTTCGAAAGAGAAAATATGATCAATTCGCTCAAAAAAACATGACTTCAAGTACTTCTTCGTCTATGTCAGAATTACATCGGTCATGCAGTAGCACTTCAAGTGAAACATCAGAATCAGAGCATGATGATTTTTGCTTTAATGAAGGAAAAAGAAAAGTTCACAAAAGAGAAAATCAAAAGGGAAATTAGCAGATGAGACAAAAGTTGCAAACCCTTGCTACAGCTTGTGACAGGACTGGAGTTTCAGATCGATCTGCAGCATTTGTTGTAAACGCAGTAATGGTTGATTTAAATATTATAGATGCGGAAAACTCATCAAGCGTAATAGATCGTAGTAAAATACGTCGAGAAAGGAAAAAAGTTCGAAAGCAGTTGAGCTCTATTACCAATGAAAAACCTCTGACTTTTATTTATTTTGATGGTCGTAAAGACAAAACTTAAATTATAACTTCAAAAGAAAATAGGTCACAGCGTAAGACTATTACCCAAGAACATATTTCAATGGTATCTAAGCCAAATTCTGAATATATTGGACATTTCACAATAGATTCAGGAAAAGCAGCTAATATTATGAGGAATATTGTCGCCTTGTTAGATAAAAAGTATAAATGTAATTCATCTTTGGTGGAAATCGGATGTGACGGAACGACTGTCAACACAGGGTATAAAAATGGAGTCATTGCCTTATTGGAAACACATTTAAAAAGACTATTGCAATGGTTTGTGTGCTTATTACACGCAAATGAATTGCCACTGCGCCATTTGTTTTTAAGTCTTGATGGAAATACAGCAGGTCCTAATAGCTTTTCTTGAAGCGATTCCTGCAGAATTGCCAGATATTGATATAAAGTTACTAAGCACTGATCAAAAATATCTTTACAAGATTTGTTCTTCCATTTCGTCTGGTTTAGTTTCACCAAGTTTAGCTGAAAGAGACCCTGGGGAATTAGCACACTCTCGCTAGCTAACTTGCGCCAATAGGATTCTTCGCTTATACATTGGAATGGCTACACCACCAGAAAACCTTAAGCAACTATCACTTTTCATTATGAAAGTATACGCGCCAACATGGTTTGACATAAAGTCAAAGCCATCTTGTAACCATGGTCCAGTTCATGTTTTCAACATGGTCAAGAGAAGTTTATATTTAAGAGATGACCTTAAGAGTATACAGAAATTCATTCTTCGCACACCCAGAAAATATGCTGTTGGCCATGCTTCAAGATGATACTTCAAAAATTAGAGAATTGGCTCTCCGAAGAGTATTAGAAGCAAGAAAAGAAAATGTGTGTATTAGCAAGAAAGTTCGCGAGTTCCGCCTTCCACAACTTCAAGTAAATGCGACGAATTACTATGAGTTAATAAATTGGTCGAATGTGAGAATAACTGAACCACCAATGACTATGAAATATTCTAATACAGAAATTTCAAACCTGATTCGTTCGGGAAATAATTTCAGTCAATTTGGGATGTTTCCTTGTCATACCCAAGCAGTAGAGAGGTGTGTCAAGCTCGTCACTGAAGCTTCAATATCTGTTTGTGGATCAGAAGCAAGAGACGGTTTCATTCGCTCTAGAATTAAAGCAAGGCAAAACATACCACTGTTTAAGTCGAAATCTCAATTTTTTCAACAACGAGATCCTTTACAATTTGCTAACGAATGATTTTTGTTTTTGTATTAAATATGCTTTATGTGAGTAAATAAAAGACTGTAACTGTTTGAATTTATTGAATAAAAACAAATTTAAACCACACTGTTTACTTTTTTATAAATGATAAAGTTCCACAAATTAAAGTCCTGTGCGCCACCTCAAGACGTTGACCTAGGAAGATAAGATTTTTTCTCTGCACTTTTAAGTACTTAGAGCATCGATGTTTAATACAGGAAAAACTAAATTTTAAGAAAAAAATTTTCGCTCCACCCTAATGAGCATAAAGCTTCATTTCCTTCATAATCATCTTGATAGGTTGTCCGAAAATTTAGGTGCTGTAAGCGATTATATTGGCGAGAAATTTAATCCAAATTTAAAAATATGGAAACTCGGTACCAAGGGATCCTCATATGATGGCCGACTACTGTTGGAGTGTTCAAAGGGCCTGCCAAACCAAAATACATAGCAAAAAGTGCTACAAACGAAAATTTGTTCCCTGATAGTTGTTTTTCAAAAAATTAGAAAGACATATGTCAGACGTGAGTTTGGCAAAGAACTGGCTCTTATCAGGGCTACCCTGAAGGCGGTAGTAGATTGATTGGCGAATCGTCGAGTTATTCAAATCCTACAAACGATAGGTATAGTTCGAACAACTACTCAATGCATTCGTTACTATAAACAGCTTTCAATTGCCTGTAAATTTCGATAGACGCGCAATCTTCCAGCGTTAAAAATTCTATCACGGACCGTTGCTTGGTACGCGTCTCAGATATTGAATTCTTGATAAATGAAACTGTTACTCAATGCCGGTATACAGGAAAATGAAAGTTTGCATGGTGAAACGAAATACTTGAATTTACCGTTTGCAAGTTAGAACTTGTTACTATCCCCACTGCTCACACAATGGCGTTCTTGGACAACTTATACATTAATCCGTGTTCGTAATTAGTGTGAAATGATCAATTACCATATTAAAATAGTAAAGGAGTTGTATACGACAAGGCAATTAGCACTAACAAAATCCTCTTTATAATTTTCCTCAAGGAAAATAACTCATTATTTTATTTCTAATTATCCGGTTTATTAAAGTTAGAATAAACATTACAAAACTTTGATACTCCTTTTTTGGCGTGCAAAGTTAATTCCCTTTAAATTACCTTTAAAAGTAAAGATAAAAAAGCCATTAAACAATTACTAATTAATTAAAATTGTTATATCTCATTTATTGTTTCACTATTTTTCTCGGGAAGGTACGATGTAACAACCGGAACTGTAAACATAGAAAATGTATAATTATGACAGATTTATTTCAGAAACAAAACCGAGAATTTTTTTAAACGGAAATTTATTATAAATTTAACTTTGTACACATTCATTTATCTTGATCAACAGCTCGTCAAAGGAAAAACCCACATACCCTCCAGTAATTGAAAAGGAAACTCGGAAATTTAGAGCGGATAAAAATTGATAAATTAATTACACGTCCTGGGTCCCTAATGGCATTATAGAGAGAGAAAGAGAACTGTGTGTCCTATACGTAAACCAGTCCCAGCGACGGTGACGACGTCTCGACGAGACTTCCCTCGTCGTCTTCAATGTCGTCGATACGTTTTTCCCATTTTTCTTTTCGTAGAATCGACTCCGACGAAAATAAGGTCTCAAGTGAAGCGTAGAGAATGGTAAATGTCCACGCTTTTGTCTCAAAATGATTCGTTTTTTTCGATGCCGCTGGAACAAAGAGAAGCGGCAAATGTTTATACAACGTTCGGGCGACTTCATTAACGTTATGTAGCGATTCCTGCGCGTGTGTGTGTAGATCGTGTCGTCGACTTTTCCTCTTTAACATTTTCTTTTCATCTTTCCCTATTTAGTGCGATTCCGTCCCTTTCTCACACAATTTCTTAAATAATTGAGTTATTATTTTATTGTTCGCGTAAATCTGAAGCATACCAAACGCTACACCCGTAAACTTACTTTATATTATAGTTTAAATTGCTAGACAATTTATTACATTTACATTTGTACTTGCGTCACGCGGGTTTCAACTATGAAGAAATCACGTTCTATTGTATGTTAACGTAAGCTTATAATTAAAGTACGTCAAAGTACATTACGTTTTCCTGTATACATTACAACTTTATACTTAATATATCCACAGCAAGATTATTCAGACGCGAATGTAGTAAGAGAAATGTTACTTCTTGACTAATTTTTGATTTTTCTTTGATGTTATGATCTAGTCGGAGACTAATAAATAACTTATTTCTATTCTTAAATTAGTATTATAACAAGAAACATTGTTCTGTTATAATCACGTGAAACACGTTCTGTTATACAAGTGCCCCGTATCGTTATGTTCAAATTTTAGGAGTGTAAAGTAGACTTCATATCAAGTAACAAAAACGCGAGAACTTGTATATTCATTTTTATTTGTTTCAAAGATACAGATCTATGAATGTGATTGTCAGATCATGAAAAAAAATAATCCTAACGTCAATAAAAACTGATTTTATTTAAAAAAGTTCAATTAATAATATTTTCGAAATGTCCACCTCCTTGTTGAATGCAAGCTTGTGCCCGTAAGCCAACAGAAGAAGTACTTATCCGAATTTCATACTTGTTTTGTCGGATTTGCTCGGCAGCCAGGTGAATACGATCCAACAACTCTGCCCTTGTGTTCGAAACGTGCGCGTAGACTAAATTTTTCATGTACCCCCATAAATAAAAGTCAAGGGGATTAAGATCGGGTGATCTGGGTGGCCATGCAACAGGCCACCTCGACCAATTCATCTTGGATAATTGAGGCTAACCCAATTTCGGACATAAATTCCGAAATGTGGTGGTGCCCCATCCATGTGAAACCACATGTCTCGTCGAACACTCAGTGGGACATCCTTTAAAAGACCTGGCAGTTCCTCAATAAGAAATTGAAGATAATTGTCCGCATTTAACCTCCCAGGAAGAACGACAGGACCAATCAACAAGTCATCGATTACAGCCGCCCAAACGTTAATAGAAACTTTATTTTGAAATTTAGATGGGCGTATAGCTTTGGAATTTTCTGATGACCAACTGTGCAGGTTTCTCAGATTTGTAATACTACTTCTCGTGAACGTAGATGCATCTGCCCAGAGAACTGTTGTACAGAAATTAAAATGAAGCCGTGATTGTCTTAATATCCAGGTAGAATAAACTAGACGAGCATAGTGGTCTGCCTCAAGCAAACCGAGTGCCCTGCGATAGTGATATGGATATAAGCCTTCACATTTTAAGATTCGCCAAACTGTCGTTCGTGGCACTCCAACTTGTCTAGCGATTCGACGTACACTGAGAGTTGGATCCCTTATAACAATAGCTACTGCTTCTTCCTCTAAGTCTGCTGGCAGATTTACTCTTCGATCGAAAAGATAATCACGCAGTCCGCATTCACGAAATTGGCTTCCAGAAACGTTCGTAGTGAGGAATGCGCCTATCGGGAAACCGATGTCGGTATTCAATAACTGCTTGACATGCACTGCCATTACAGTAGCCATACACAAAATGCATGTCCGCATACTCTTGAGAAGAAAATCGGTAAGGCATTTTGATTTAAAAAAAACGTGTCCACTTACTAATAAGCTGTAGTATGAACTGAAGCGTAAATCCTTTATTAAAAAATGCAACGTTAATAGTCATCTGAACATTTGTTTATTGTATGATATTCATAGTTCAGCACTTACGAAATAAATAAGAACCTTCTTTATCATAAATCAATTTCCAGTACTCTTTTTTTAGATCTCTAAGAAATTACTGTATGCACTACGACACGTGTTTATTTATTTTAGGATAACATTTTATTATGCGACGCTAACAATCACAGGCCTGTTATTGAATCGTATAACTTTATTTAAATAAAATCAGTTTGTATTCATTATCAGTATCATTTTTTTTCATGATCTGATATTCACATTCATAGATCTGTAACTTTGAAACAAATAAAAATGGATATACAAGTTTTGCGTTTCTGTTACTTGAAATGAAGTCTACTATACACTCCTAAAATTTGAACATAACGATACGGGTCACTTGTATATGCATCGGCTGCGTCCGGTAGTTTTTGCAAGTTGCGGTTGTATCTGTCAGATGGAAGCTCTTAGCTTAGTTTTTAGGCTACGCTTCGCTGCGGCTCACTCTGATATGAAATGAATAGGAAAGTAAATAAAAGTGTGTAGAACATAGTTTCACCAAGAAAACAGATCATTCAATTCAATACCCTGCCTTACGTTGCTGTGGCTATGTGGAATGAAAGGAAAGGACAATAAAAAAAATAATACTTTAATTGTAAAGCTAGTGGATTGGATATATTTTTTGTTTGCCCGTTTTCTGCAAAAACATAGAGATCAGACGGTTTTCCTTCTCTGGAGCATGCAACATGAGAGAAGTTTTCTAAATTCAAATCGCATATTTGCAGATATTGCCCTTGCGTTTTATTAATAGTCATAGCGAACGTTAGGCGTATTGGAAATTGAAGTCGAATGAAACCGAACCAACTATGTTGGTCGGAATAAGTGGTATTCGTGGAAGCAGTACGTTTTCACCTATATGAGATCGAATCAGAATTGTTCCCGCAATTAAATTGTTCGTCAATTTTTAACTACTAATCCCGTGCCATTTCATAACTTTAATTGATTGATATTTCGGACTAATATAATCAGTAATCCGGTAACATCGAGAGAATTCCGTTGGAAAATTCACTACTTCACTTAGGTTTCATCATGGAGTCAATGGCTTCGTATGTCACTATTTCACCTACGATTCTGTTTAGAATGATTTTGTTCATATCGTCTACGCCGACAATCAATAATAGTTTCTCCTTTTTTTTCTTCAAAAAAAAGCAGCTACTTGTTTAACTGCTTTTTAAATATCAATATCATTAATATTTTCGCCGTTAATATTTGACAATTGTCTGTCATAATTTTTTTAAAAATAACGTCTTCCTGACATTTACATCTAACCTATACACATTATTTTGAGTTTTCATATAAGACAATTCATTCAAGATTAAATCAAAGTGATTTTCCTTTTTAACAATATGTTAGCGTAAATAGAGCACATGATTAGCAAACGTCAACTTGTAATTAAAACGTACTACCAAAAATAAAGTATTTTAGAAATTTTTACGCTACCTATTACACCGGTGTGGAAAGATTTTTGTCGCGCAGTTTCAAAAAAGAATTCATTTTACTATAAAAACACTTGCGTATTCGAATGAAACCTTGTTTCGAAATTTCAAGTCAATCGACTGACTACGTTTCAAGTTTTGCGAACGCAAACATATAACGCGTGTTCATTTGAAAAGTCAATCTAGTAGAATGTGATTTACTGAGAACATTTTGAAATATGTCGTAAATTAAAATTTACTACTTAACCTACGAAGTCGTATATTTTGACAGTTTCATACATACAAATAAATAACAAATATGATTGACATTATCAAATGTCATTTGGATTTACGTTTAGGGAACAACAAACACATACTAATATATGCGCGTCTTATTCTATCAAAATTTCAAAGTAACCTAGATTGACTTTCAAATGAACACACTATATATACCGCCTAATTCTGAGCAAACGCAACGATGCGAATGTATGAATATTTCTCCCGCTCCAAATAGAATTCCCCTGAATGCTGTAGGCGTGTCAACATCGATGTCATATGTCATACATACTTACATATTATGGAGCCGCGTAAGAAAAATTATCTGATTACCAAATTACTATTAAAGGACTATAAATTGTTTAGTCCTGTGTTATTGTAATGATTTTATAATAAATAAATTGCAATACGTTATACTGACGATGGTCACACAAAGCGTAATAAAATTATTAATAAGCGGTTAAGAAAATTGCAAATAAGGCATCAAGAGATTTAATAAATTAAATTTTAATAATAAAGGTAGCAAAAACTATTCATAGTAAACTAAATAAACTTCAGAAATAAACAAAAACTAAATTAAATTCTAGTAATGTAAAGAAAAATTTAGTCTTACAGATAATAAAATAAATTGTTCATAATGAGAAATTAATTATATAATAACGGAAATTCATCCGTTTAAACTCATCACCGTAAAATAATTGATGATGTTTGGAATATTTATAATTACGAAAACCATTTAATTTTAGTATGCGGTTAACGGAAGAGCAGCATATGCCTAAATCGTTGGAAATATCGCTATGTGTCAAATTTGAATTTAGTTCTATTGCAGCGCATACTAAAATGAACGTATCATTAGGAACTCCGGCAAATAAGTCATATATTCTTTGATAAGAATTATCAGCGTGGTACAATTTCATCATTTCGGCTTTCTCTTCTAGTGTATAACGCGGCATTATCACTATTCAAACGCTTAAGAGACTCCGTATAGGGTGACAGTGGTGACACTAATTTGTGACATTAATTGTCAAATCGTTCCGCGACAGACTGTTTTGTGATTGGCTAAACGCGTTCTGGGGATTTGTATTCGAAGCGGGAGAAATATTCATACATTCGCATCGTTGCGTTTGCTCAGAATTAGGCGGTATATGAGACTATACATTCCAGTCTGGAATTGCAGCCGCTCTTTGAGCTCGTAAGACTCGTTTTGTGGTGAGTCACTGCATTTTCTGTGATCTATAGGTATGTTCTTGCCTTCTTCACAACTTTTCGCCATTCTTCCCTATTTATCATTAATGCTCTCCCTGTACGGTCCCCAGGTTTTGATATCATCCATTACTTGGTCCTCCCACCTAATTTTTGGTCTACCTCTTGTTCGTGCTCCATATGGCTTCCATCTTGTAATTCGTCTCAACGTTGGCCCTTCTTCTCTTCTGTTGACATGCCCATACCACCTTATTCTCATTAATTTAATAACTCTTACTATCATGGATCCCAGGCACTTAAATATATCCACTTTCTCAAAATTGAAATTTCCCAACGCTACTTATTTGCTTTCCTCAATGTTTTCTTGTCTTGCGATTCTCATATATTTTGTTTTCACTTGATTTATCTCAAGTCCTCTCTTCTTTGCTTCCGAGTCGAGTCTCAGCAAGGCTTCTCTTAGACTATTTGGATCTCTTGCTATTAATGCTATATCATCTGCATACGCCATGATTTGCATTGATTTTTCAATAATCGTCCCTTTAAAACCACAAGCTCTTATAATTCCTTTTACAGCTATATTGAATATTGACGCAGATAATCCATCTCCCTGCCGTACCCCCGAATTAAATTCAAATTCTTATGATATATCGTCCTGCAGCAAAACTGCTGCTTTGGATCGTCTCATCGTCCTTTTCATTAGTCTTATCAACTTTCTAGGTATTCATCAATTTCCGGCATCTTTGAAGATCGCATTACGTCTCAGGCTGTCAAATGCTTGCTTAAAATTAATGAATAATATTTAGAAGTTCGATGCTTTGTTCATAGCATTTCTCTATAATTTGGTTTAATATATATATAGCATCGATAGTTGATCTTCTCGGTCTAAATCCCAGCTGATATTCTCCAATGATGTCCTCTATCTGATTTTTCACTTTTTCATATATTAAGGATGTCACTAACTTATAACATACACTCAAAAGTGATATTCCTCTATATTTTTCACATAGCATTGGATTTCCTTTTTTGTACACTGGAATTATTAATGCACAACTCCATTCATTAGGCATCGCTTCCTCTTTCCATATCTGTAGGATTAATTTATATATTTGTTGTTTAAGCTCATCTCCTTCGTGTTTTATCAACTCACTGCATATTTCGTTTAGGCCAGGGGATTTTCTTTGCTTCATTTTTCCAATCATCTCATGTCATTCTTTCTCAGAGGGTATCATTTGGTCCTCCTACTCTTCTATGCCAACAGAATCGCTATATTCACCTTGCTGTCACTGCTAATGTTTATTTAGTAGCCCTTTAAAGTATTTCTCCTATTCTTCACTTACGCAAACATACGCAGGCTGAATTTTTATATATACTGGGTGTTTCATAACTCCGTATTTCTTCTCCTACGTCTTTGTCGTTCCGTTCGAGCTAATTTAATACGGTTGGCACATAATTATATAAAGTACCTTCTGCATAAAAATATTTTTCATTATACATGGTGGTCGAGAAAAAAGTTTTGCACTAAAGTTGCATTTTTTTAAATGGCATTCTCTAGATTTGACATTTGATTTGCATATTTGAATTTTCCTTAAAAATCTGAAGAAAATGATATACGTAGTATGGATTTACTATGCACCCGTGCCAATTTACGGAGAATTTTGTGTTAAAAATAGATCAACTTTAGGACAGCATCATGAGGTAACTAAATCACATTTCTATCTTACGCAAAAGTTACAGCTTTGGAAAACCATCTTCTTTGCTCTCAATGTTTCAATTCCTAAAAGGTAGTTACTATTCCAGTCAACGACTCCCTAACGCAAATTATAGTTTTTTTCACTTTCTTTAAACGGAACTTTTAAATGGAATTTGAATCTTATTTCATAGTCAAATCGATTTTTTTATATCCTTTTCAACGATATCACATATTGTATTACTGAACTAAATGGTTAAGTAGTTATTCTCAATTAATACTAAATTTTTGTGTAAACGTACTATTTCAATGCATTTCTTTCTTAGTAAAGATTGCAATATTTAAGCTGATACGTTTTCCGGTTCTTGTATAGTTTATTTCAAATTGTAAGAATATAACTTTGAACGGCTCTAATGCTTTTATTTCACCACCTGCGGCAATAACTACCTGTCCGCTCAATACGATTATCTTTTACGCAAACAAACTGCTGAGGTCCGTAATGACAAAATTTAAGTAAATTGTGCTTACTGCAATTTAGATGAAATAAAATTTAATAATAATATAAGTACCAACAGTTGTTAATTTGAATATATAGTTATTGTTATTATATATAGTTAAATAGTCATTAAATTACAATTTAGATGAAATAAGTGCTTATATTTATTAAACAAAATTTAAATAAATATAGTTAGGAGAGTTGGTATATATTACATCTAATATTGGGCTATTTACCATTTATTGTTAATCTTCACTACTGTATACATATTTGATTTTTCTCTCTTTACTTAACGAACATGTGGCGACCTTTTGCTGAAAGTGTTAGTGATTATGATGTGGATAGTGATAATACTGTTGGAGAACGACAGATAAAGCATATATCAGACGATGCAAAACAGATAATTTTCAATGTCTATGATACCCTGATGGAAGAAAATAACGAACTACAAACCCAGAACATTCAACGAACGTCGCAATTAACCAAGGCGCTTTTTGGAACAATATATAAAATAATTAAGAATAACGCATGGCCTCGAAAGCAAAGAAGTGACAAAGGAGCACCGAGAAAAATTGAAGAGTATTAAATTGATACTATAAGGCAGCAAGTATACTCCTTCTACAGAGGAAATGTTGTATCGACACTTGACTGCTTACTACATAAAAGAATCAGTGATTTGCCTATAAATATTCAGTGTTCTAAAGCAACCTTGTGGCGGACGCTAAAGAAAGCTGGTTTTAAGTTTGGCACTATAGACAAACGTCGCACAATTGTGGAAAGCCCGAGGTTACAGAAACTTCGATATGAATACTTAACGGCAATTAGAAGATATAGACAGGAAGGACGATTCATATTGCTATGAATTGTGATTTTAAATATTGATTATTCACAATTCACAACCAATCTGTCCAGCTTAGATATTCAGTCGGTTTATATTCCAGATGAGACTGCTCTTCCCTCAAGGTTCCAATTGGAAAACGTGGTTGTTCTCTTCTACAAATTTATATAGCGCCAGTAAAGAGTTCAAACAAAGGTAAAAAGAAAATCACAATAAAATTAAAATGAAATTTTATTACAATAAAAAAGAATAAAAAAAAATCTTAATGAAGTATTAAGACAAATATTGCATTATTTAGACAATATTATTAAGGTAAAATTATTATACGAGAATGACCGTTACGTATAATTAAACTTCCTTATTGACTCCCGAGCAAAATTAAAAACTAATAAATTGCAAAGAAGTATTTTAATTTCTCTCACAATAAACAAAGTAAACAACGTAATATGACAGCCCGAAACAAACTCAAAACGCATGTGCGAACCACATGAAAAAATATGCCCTTGAATCCAAGCCAACAATATTTATCGTTACAGAAATTTTTTATATAGAAATTTTAAAAAACGTTCTTTGTCATCTAATTCATACAACTAAGCATAAAACATCAATCAATACATACAAGATAAATATATAAATGACAATAAGAATAATATACTTTACTTATGTAGTATAAAAAGATATATATATATTTTTTCACGAGACACAAATCAGTTAGAAGGCTTAAAATATAAACAATTACGAGTTCTACACAGTCGTAAATTACTCGGTATGAAATCAAGCACCAACACAATTAAATCAAATCACGAAGTTAATAAACAAAAGATAAAGAATTTATCTTCTCAAAAAATACGACCTTCTAACTTCAGCGAACAATAGTGTCTGCCGAAATATCAAAGAAACCGGGGTACTACAACTACACAAGTCAAAAGTATTAAAAATCAGTTCAAGATAAAAATACATTCATAGATACTAAATCTCAAAAATTATACACTGGCATCCAATATAAATGTACAATCATTATAATCAAATTCAAAAAATGGTTTGCGAGGAAAAAACTACTGCAATATGTTATTTAGACGACACGTGGTATGACACCCATGACACAATTTGCAAAGGTTGGGTGGATAGTTCAAGTATGTGTCAGTTGGACGCGCCGGTTTCGAGAGCGAAGAGAATACTTCAGGGCTTTTTCTATGAAAAATTCGAATGAAATAGCGTCGTAAAGTGTAGAAATCATATTTACAAATAAGTAGTGTTTTGTTTCTCTAGTTAGATAATAAATAAATTATTATTATTATTTTTAAATTGTTGGTTACAAATGTCAAATTTTACAAACATCGACTCAATTTATGGTTAAGAAATACTGAAAAAACAAGTCAATCAACGGGAGGAAACGCACAGACGACGTTTCGTTCTAGTTGGAACTTTTCAATGTACGGTATTCCCTCGATGACGGACATTGCTTTTTCATTTCTATACTTTCTGTATATATAGTTAACATTTGGAATTTACTGCAAGTGAGAATTAGTGAATATTAAATCCCATTCTTACATGTAAATGTCGACTTATTTAATGCGTTCGTAACTACAATCCGACAAACTAAGTTTGTACCAGTATGCAGAACACACCCTTTCGCGACAACGAACTTCCTGGTGATTAGGTTAATTAAGAATTAAGAAATACTGAAAAAACAAGTCAATCAACGGGAGGAAACGTACAGACGACGTTTCGTTCTAGTTGGAACTTTTCAATGTACGGTATTCCCTCGATGACGGACATTGCTTTTTCATTTCTATACTTTCTGTATATATAGTTAACATTTGGAATTTACTGCAAGTGAGAATTAATGAATATTAAATCCCATTCTTACATGTAAATGTCGACTTATTTAATGCGTTCGTAACTACAATCCGACAAACTAGGTTTGTACCAGTATGCAGAACACACCCTTTCGCGACAACGAACTTCCTGGTGATTAGGTTAATTAAGAATTAAGAAATACTGAAAAAACAAGTCAATCAACGGGAGGAAACGTACAGACGACGTTTCGTTCTAGTTGGAACTCTTCAATGTACGGTATTCCCTCGATGACGGACATTGCTTTTTCATTTCTATACTTTCTGTATATATAGTTAACATTTGGAATTTACTGCAAGTGAGAATTAATGAATATTAAATCCCATTCTTACATGTAAATGTCGACTTATTTAATGCGTTCGTAACTACAATCGACAAACTAAGTTTGTACCAGTATGCAGAACACACCCTTTCGCGACAACGAACTTCCTGGTGATTAGGTTAATTAAGAATTAAGAAATACTGAAAAAACAAGTCAATCAACGGGAGGAAACGTACAGACGACGTTTCGTTCTAGTTGGAACTTTTCAATGTACGGTATTCCCTCGATGACGGACATTGCTTTTTCATTTCTATACTTTCTGTATATATGTAAGAATGGGATTTAATATTCATTAATTCTCACTTGCAGTAAATTCCAAATGTTAACTATATATACAGAAAGTATAGAAATGAAAAAGCAATGTCCGTCATCGAGGGAATACCGTACATTGAAAAGTTCCAACTAGAACGAAACGTCGTCTGTACGTTTCCTCCCGTTGATTGACTTGTTTTTTCAGTATTTCTTAATTCTTAATTAACCTAATCACCAGGAAGTTCGTTGTCGCGAAAGGGTGTGTTCTGCATACTGGTACAAACTTAGTTTGTCGGATTGTAGTTACGAACGCATTAAATAAGTCGACATTTACATGTAAGAATGGGATTTAATATTCATTAATTCTCAGTTGCAGTAAATTCCAAATGTTAATCAATTTATGGTCTAAATATAAATTGTAAATCAAAAACTCTTCAATTAATATACTTCTTCATTTATTCTAAAATATATAATATTAAAACCATTGTGTAACAATTTAAAAAAATTTTTGCGCCTTTCCAGAAACAATTTCTATCTCCTTTTATTATTTCTAAACATTTTTTGGATGATTTGTTTCTCATATATCCAGAAGTTTTAACTGAAGCCCTTCTCAAGGCTATTACCAACGAATATTTCGAAAGCGGATACATTTCCACACACAACGCCTTCCGAAATATTTCCGTATTCTTCTCCTCGTGTAAGTCATAGAAATGCGCCATCAGACTTCGCCAGCTAGACGTGTGCGCAATTAACTAACATTACCACGGCTACGGTTTCTTAATTAGAAATTACATCATCATCAGCCCCGTGAGGTTTCAATTAAATCCGCTCGACTGTTTAAGTTTATTACTTTGTTAAGTGTTAATCACAGGTAGGTAGTTCGACCTTGTTTTAAAATTTCGGTCCCTCTCTCTCGCGGTATTGCTACTAGTACTAATAAATTATAGCCGCACAATGAACCGACGACGCACTCGTGCGCTTCTCTGCCACCCCCGGTTCATTCATTAGTCAGTGAACGAAATTACTTGATATTTTCATTGAATTGTAATTTTATACCTACGTATCTACGTATTAATCCAGATATGCCTAATGTAATACATGTAGTACACTTCTAATTAGATTGAATATGCAATCGCGTAACGAACTATCATTATACAGTGTGTATAAGCCAAATGGAATAAATTCATTATTTCGGTTACTGTACATATTTATAAAAAATCCCGAAACATGTCATATTTAATTTATAAATTAACATTCTTCAACGTGAAAATGCGATCCCTACCTTCAACCACCTTCGAATGACAGGTACAACCCCCATTTTTTTTAAATGGGAAGTATAGGCTTGTGATATATCGTTGTAAAGGTCTCTTTATTCTCTATTCAAAAATGTTATAATTTTCATGTTTGTTGCAACAATTAAGATCGAATAAAATAAAATCATGTTGTTATCGAAATTCGCTACAATATACTCAAAAAATAAAATTTAATGCAAAATGTAAAGAAAAATTTAAAACGCCAAAAAAAAATATGAATGTCAATGAAGTAGATGTTCAAAATGTTCACCATGAACGTCTTGGCAACATCCTAATCTTAAATAAAACTGTCTTCTAACATTATTTAACATATCAGGCGTGATCGACCTAATCGCAAGCGTTATTCGTTCTCTTAAGTCATTTAAATCCAAAGGTTTAGTTTTGTACACAATGCTCTTCAAATATCCCCATAAAAAAAAATCAAGTAAGGTCAGATGAGGTGATCGCGCTGGCCATTCTATCGATCCTCGCCTTCCTATCCACCGATTGGGAAATATTGCATCGAGGTACTGCCGGACATTGCGTTGGTAATGTGGTGGTGCTCCATCCTGCTGAAACCATATCGTATTCATTGGAACTTGAGGGTTTCCTGGATCAGGATATAAATTTGCCAAAGTTGGAATGACATCATTTTGAAGTAGTGCCAAATAACGATCGCCATTCAAATTGCCCTCAATGAAAAAGGGACCAATGATATGGTTTCCAACAATACCTGCCCAAACATCAACTTTTACTGGGTATTGTGTGTGTTCTTCCCTCATCCAGTGAGGATTTTCCGTAGACCAGTAGCGGCAATTTTGCCGATTAGCATGACCGCTAAGACAAAAAGTGCACTCATCAGAAAACATAACGTCTTCTAAATTGATAATATTGTTATCCAGCATGTCCATCATTCGCTCACAAAAATAAGTTCTTCTATCAAAATCGTCTTCCATAAGCTCCTGAGTAGATATCATCACATCTACTTTGATTTCATCACTCAGTGCATTGGCAGCTGGTTTTTTTATCTGCCTTACATGACCAAACTCTCGAAACTGCTTCTCTGTCTTACTTATTGTTCCTTGAGCTATAGGCGGTAAATCAGGAAATTTCTCATGAAATAGGCGGGTTACTTCTTGTTGTGTTCGGGTTCTATCTCTGTAACCAATCATTTGTATGACTGTTATTTTATGCATTTACGTTAATCTAACCATTTCCCAGAATTGTATTTTACGAAATTCAAACTAAAATTATCAAACTGTCAATTTAAATGACAACTTTTAAATACAAAACAATTTACTAAGGCGTTTTAAACAAACTAATGTTGCCACGGAAACTTTTTAAAGTATTTTTAATGGATACCATCTAAAAAGCACATGGGTATGGTTTTTACTCACTTTCTTATTATGAAGACCTAAACGGGAAGTAAGTAATGCAATGATGCCTTTGATGTATGTATTAAATCTTTATAAACGCAAATGAGCATCTACTTCATTGACATTCATATTTTTTTCTGGCGGTTTAAATTTTTCTTTACATTTTGCATTAAATTTTATTTTTTGAGTATATTGTAGCGAATTTCGATAACAACATGAGTTTATTTTATTCTATCTTAATTGTTGCAACAAACATGAAAATTATAACATTTTTGAATAGAGAATAAAGAGACCTTTACAACGATATATCACAAGCCTATACTTCCCATTTAAAAAAATGGGGGCTGTACCTGTCATTCGAAGGGGGTTGAAGGTAGGGATCGCATTTTCACGTTGAAGAATGTTAATTTATAAATTAAATATGAAATGTTTCGGGATTTTTTATAAATATGTACAGTAACCGAAATAATGAATTTATTCCATTTGGCTTATACACACTGTATAATACGATACGTTATATTCAGTATACATCTGATCAGTGCATACGAATAGACGTATTGTTTTGTATTGTTCTATAAAAGTACGATATATTACTGTTGAATAGATGAGGCTGTTACTTGGTGAAGATCCATATTAATCCGATGTAAAATAAAACAAAACAATATTTGTTTAATCTTCACTATATAAAACGTATATTTACTAAGCGTTTACAAAAACGTGACGCTGTTTAAATCAAAATTATTTTCATTTTAACGGGGAAATTTACAGTAGTAACCCCCTCAGTCCGCTACTAGCTGAAGTTTTTATGGACAATATTGAAAAATTAATTCATAAACACCCTATGAGTAACAAATTTATTTACTGGCACCGATATGTGGATGATATTTTAGCCAGCTTTACTGGTACCACTAAACAATTAGATAGTTTCGTAACATATATAAATACAATCCATAGTAATATCAAATTCACCGTAGAAATTGAACAAGATAACTCTATCAACTTTTTAGACCTTACTACTACTCCGATAACTAATATAAATCTTTCGCACGTTTAGTTATTAAAAATATTTGTGTTCACTAGTTCTCTATTTATTTTTCTAAACATTTTGTTTTACTTTCGTTGCTTAGTGTTTGACAATATTTCACTATGGTATTTCCTCATTTGAAGAAATGCGATATGTTGGAAGCATACATTTTATGTCGTAAAAATTCAATAAGGACTAGCGAATATTATGCTGAACACTATCCTTTAGGACAGCAGCCAGATCGACGTTACTTTCGAAAACTTTACAATCAGTTTAGACTGCATTTTCAAATAGAGGCATGTTTAATAAGAAAAATAGTCACTACTGGCCTCAAGAAAATTTATTAATAGTTCGTCCACATGCTGCACAAGTTCGATTTAGTTTTAATGTTTGGTGCGGATTAATTGGTTCGGTAGTCTTTGGTCCACTGTTCTACAATGGTACCTTGACGGGAAACAGATATCTGGAATTTATTTGTAACGTTCTAGAGGATTTCCTTGATAACGCCAATTACCTGATGCGCCAAAATTTATACTTTCAGCAGGACGGTGCTCCTGCACACAACTATCACCTTGACACCATCTTTGCCGAAAAGTGGATTGGTTCAAATGGTCCAATTCAATGGCCAGCACACTCTCCTGACCTCTCACCTTTAGACTTTTTTCTTTGGGGTACTTAAAAAATGAGGTGTACAAAACGCGATACGACAACATGCGCGAATTGCAAGACAAGGTCAGATAAGTTTTTCGCCAATTAGATAGAAGGACAATCTTAAGAGCCACCCAGAGTGTACTGAAGCGGGCACGAAAATGTATTGAGCGGGAAGGTGACACCGTTGAGCAGTATTTATAAATTATATATGCACTTTCTTCATTTTAATTTAATTTTGTAAGCTGTAATATGTTAAAATAAACATTAAACACAAAATATGTATCTGTTTTGTCAAAAGTAAGCGGAGCAATTACAACATTTCGAAGGAAATAGAAACTGCTATAACTACTTTATTATTCGTTTCAGGACAATAGTGTATAAAAACTTTTATATTACAAAGAACATTAGCTTTCAGAATTTTAAAAAATATACAGGCTGTTCCATTTAAAAAAATTATAAATTTCAAAATTTCTCGAAAATGCGTTATTCATTTTTTTTTCATGAACTGCATGCTAATCAATGTTAAAAACACTAATACTAATTTAACCTACTTTCTAGAATCAATAATAACAGAGATAGCAATAGTGCGCACTTAATTTGAATCAGCCTGTATATATATATATATATATATATATATATATATATATATATATATATATGGTAAACCTAATCAGTAGGCGATTAAAGGTCTGTATATTACTTCAAAATATATGTATTTAAAAAACTCTACATGTTTCGGCTGTGTACGCCTTTATCAAGGGAATACAAAATATGAGTGACAGGATATAAATGTCATTGACATTTATATCCTGTTATTCATATTTTATATTCTCTTGATAAAAGCGTACACAGCCGAAACATGTAGAGTTTTTTAAATACATATATTTTGAAGTAATATACAGACCTTTAATCGCCTACTGATTAGGTTTACCATATCATACCAAGGTCACGAAGTTATTATATATATATATATATATATATATATATATATATATAAATATATAATATTTTCGTGACCTTGGTATGATAAGGTAAACTTAATAAGTCGGCGATTAAAGGTCTGGTTCATTACTTCATAGTATATATATTTAAAACAACCCTACATGTTTCGGCATGATGCCTTTGTCAAGGGAATAAAAAATATTTTTTATTCCCTTGACAAAGGCATCATGCCGAAACATGTAGGGTTGTTTTAAATATATATACTATGAAGTAATGAACCAGACCTTTAATCGCCGACTTATTAAGTTTACCTTATATATATATATATATATATATATATATATATATATATATATATATATATATTTAAAATCGTAAATTTTAGGAGAAGAAAAAGCAAACTAAATTTTAGCCGTACTTCTAGGTGAAAGAAATTCGTTTTGCGCAAACAGAGAAAAAGCTTAAATTTGTGAACATCCTTTGGGTGGACAGCCTTTGGGTTTAGTTTGCAATACAACTCCATCTGAGGAAGACATTGTGTGTCGAAACAATTGTAATGGGATTTTACCTCATTAAAGTGGAAATTAGGTAATATTGCTTTTTCATTAATTATGCATTTCCATCAAGTAAAGGCTACAACGATTCAAAAATAAATAAATGAATAAATAAAATATATACAGTTATAATTTCCTGGTCTTTTATCTCATAAACAATAGGATTTTTTCAAAATTATGGCGGAAATTTGCCCCGAAAGTTTTTAAGCATATCTGGATTAAAAACATAAAGTAAGCTTATTGGTCTACAAGTAACACAGACATTGCAAGATATCGTCAAGTTCTACAAATATAATACTTTTCAATCTACTGAAAAGAGCTCGTAGAATCCCTAATGTTTAAAATCGCTGATAAGCAGTTTCTTAAGAATTACAAATGTATTTCTATTATGGATAATTTCGCTAAGGTTTTCGAAAATATATACAAAGTCCTGCATTATAACACCCGATCCTTCTTATTGTTACAACATTTAATTGATTTGTGTTTTTTATCACGTGGGAGTGCCAAATTGTTAAAAGATGTAAAAGTAATATTTTATATTTCTAATTGTTTTGTAATGTTCATGTTACTTTGAATATGTTTGTGTAGTATTGTATGAACAGTTTCAACAGATTGTAAACATATTGAAAGGAAGGATCCGTTCAAAAGGCTTCTATAACTCCCACGAAGTTTACTGAATTACTAATTAGTGAATCCGAGTAAATGCCGTCCTGTATATCATCATTTCAACGCGTATATGTAAGTTACAAGCTGCAATAACAAATAATAAAAGTCATCCAAAAGTCGCACCTACATGTTTATTTTTAATGAAACATAAGCTACACTCGTGGACAAAAAATTCCGGACAAAAGACACCGGGATCTGTTATCATTAAAATTCCTTTTTTTCACAAGACATTAAATATTATTTATAAAATAAGAATTGGAAATTAAAGAAGACACAAAACATTTAATCTATCAAAACTGCCATAAGGAAAACAAAAATAATGACGAATCCAAGAAATCGAACCCAACCCAAAAAATCTTGGTGTGCTCGTTATTTAACTTTTACCTGTTGTGTTGAAAGGTCATTTGAACTGTCAGTACTGATGCTTATTGGTTGACAAAACGCAAGCAGAGAATATAGCCCGAGCAGTAGCTTTGAACGCAAATGGACGCAGTATTCGATACATCGCTGCTGTCTTGAATATTTCCAGGAGTACCGTCCAAGACGCAATACAACGACATCGTCAAACTGGGGAATACACAAGAAAGCCAGGATCAGGCAGAGTTCGCACCACAAATCGGCGAGAAGACCGTTTTATGGTATTATCTACACCACGCGATCGTGGTTTACAATCAACAAATGCGTCTCACCAAGTCGAAGACGTTTACGGTACTGCAGTTACTGCACGAACCGTTCGCCGAAGATTGGACAAATGCGGAATGATGTCAAAGAAACCTGCTGCTTGTCCACTTTTGCTCCTCAGCCCATCGAATTCAGAGACTACGATTTTCTCGTGAACATAGACATTGGACAATGGATCAATGGTGCTCCGTATGGATTCACGGATGAGTCTCGTTTTTGTCTGCGTTCACCAGATGGACGAGAACGTGCGTAGAGAAGGCCTGGTGAATGATTTTCAGGTTATGTATATCTCCAAGAATGGGATTTGGGGGAGGCGGTGTAATGGTTTAGGCTGGCATTTCACTGTATGCAAAAACTGAGCATGTTATCATTCAGAATGGTACCATGACAGCTGTTAGGTACATCAACGAGTGTTTAGTTGATCGCGTCGTACTATTTGCTCCATAGGTGAGAACTTTATTCTAATGCACAATAACGCGCGACTTCACACCGCATGGAGCAATATTTGGATGAGATTAACTTTCGCCCTTTGCAATGGCCAGGTCGAAGCTCAGACTAAATCCTGTGGAAAATCTCTGGATGTCATTATGGCGACATGTTCGGTACCGGTAACCATTCCGGGTGTTTGAATAGGTATTTGTGAGGAATGGAAAAATACTACACAAGAAGAGGTCGCTAACTGCTTTCAAAGTTTACCACGCCGTATGGCAGAAGTCATTAGAGTTCGTGGAGGTAGTACACACTATTAGTCGTTTAAATTGTGTGAAAATGTAGATAATAATCGTAAAATCTAGCCGACAAGACTGATGAATTTGTTAGTGTTGCACAATTTACTATTTACAAATCATTTGAATCAATCACTTTAATTCTAAGAACACTTTATGCAGTATTAAATTTACGGAAAAATACATCTATTGCTTTTTGGGTAGCGTTTCTTTTACGTTCTTGTAAAATACGTTCATAATACCCAATGCTGTTTTTAATTGTTTGACACACGGTCAAATCACGGTCATCGTCACTGTCAATGTTCTGCAATATGTCCAAACCTGAATAAATTTTTGAAAGAGCATTTTGTATTACGCTTGAAGATAAAACTCTCTCTTCTACTTGTTCTTCCTCATCGTTGATGGGATTATTCTGTAACTCGATCAGATCTTCATTGCTGAGAGGTTCGTCGTGCGTTGCTACAAGTTTTTCGAGATCTTCTACCGCGACATCTTCAAGTTCAGAACCCTCGATCATTGCAGCAATGTCTTCAAGCATTTGTCTCTGCATCAGGACAATTCTTCTAGGTGCTTCCACTACATCTGGCCAAAGATTACGCTACAACCCGTTCATACAACTATTTTTTACTTCGTTCCAATCCTCGTCTATGTTGTAAATAGCCTTCATGATGTTGTATGACTTCCGCCACTCTCGCATAGACTGTCTTCCTTCCCCGTCAGTTTCATGAATTAGATGGCTAAAAGTGCGGCGATGGTAATAAGCTTTGAAGTTTGCTATTGCTCCCTGGTCCATAGGTTGTAATATTGACGTAGTGTTGAGTGGAAGGAACTTCACGTACACTTTTAAGCATCTCGCCGTATCAAGTGAGGTTGGATGTCCTGGGGCATTGTCTCAGAGTAATACAACTTTACGTTCAAGCCCATTTCTGTCTCACAGTAGGATTTGACTGACGGGTAAAAACTATTAGAATGCCAATCTTGAAAAACTTCCCGTGCAACCCACGCCTTTCTGTTGGACCGCCACATGACTGATAGGCTTGTCTTGTCTGTACCTCGCCTTGCACGGGGTGTTTCTGAATGGTACACCAGTAAAGATTTCAGCTTGAAATCACCAGTGGCATTACCACCCAGCAGAAGTGTCGATCTTTCGCAGCTTTGAAACCGCTGGCTTGACGTTCCTCTTTAGAAATTTAAATTAGAAAATTCTTTAGAATGTTCGAGATGGCATTTTCTTCCAGTAAAGCCCGGTCTTATCAACATTGAAGATGAGACAAGCAGGAATTTTTTCTCGTGCTACGAACTCTTGAAACTTGTCTGGAAACTCAGCTGCAGCTTGAGTGTCTGCGCTAGCGGCCTCACGTGTTATGTGGATATTGTGAAGATTGGAACGCTGCTGGAACCGATGAAACTAGACTCTGCTGGCAGCAAAAGTCGGAGTGGAACTCCCTTCACCTTCTTCTTTCTTTAGCATTTCATACAAAGATTTTGCTTTTGTGCATATGAAATCTTGACTCAGTGGTGTGTTCTTCTTATTTAAATCTTCGATCCAGACTGCCAGCAACCTCTCCATTTTTCTAGGATAAAATATCTCGAACGAGAAACTGTTAACTTATAGGTGTTGAACTTTCGCCGGAAAGTTTAATTTTTTCCCGATTTTTTAAAAATCGTTCTCACAGTCGATTCTGAGAGTCCAAAATCTCTGCTAACAATTGTTACTTTGCCTCCATTTTAAATTCTTCTTAACCCCTTTATGTTCAATTCCAAAGTTACGCTTTTACGCTCTTTTTTCATCACAGGCGGTATTTTTAACCTAGCGTTAAATTATGTATGTATCACCACCAAACATTAAAGCACGACTGCCAGTCGAGATAAACATATGGAACAAACGAAACAAACGAGGGAATCCCCATAGACCCAAGTCGTAGGATGGGGAATCCCCAATTCCTCACAAAGAATGTTCAGAGAAAGCGGGCATTTCCACGATCTAAGAGGAGTCAATTACTATATTATGTACATATATACATATTCTTAAGTAAGCAATTCGTGCAATACGAGGCATTTTAACGCGAAATTTGAAATTCGCGTTAAAGCGAAACCGCGCATAACGGGGTCGCGTAAAGCGGGGTGTTACTGTACAAGAAAAAAAATGTTTCTTGTAGTAACAGCATTTCAGACATTTACTTCGGTGTCCGAAATTTTTTGTCCACGAGTGTAATTTTTCAAGCTGTTTTTTTATTGATCCATTACGTGAAACAGAATATTATTCAAATGTCCACCACAACTGCGTTTGCAGGCATTAATTTGAATTTCGGAATTTTCAATTTTTCGACATCTTGCTGGAGTTATTTCACGAAATGTAACTTAAATGTTGTTCTTTAGATCACTACTTGTTTGTGACTTTCGTAAAATTCCACAAAAAATCTAATGGTGTTAAATCGCCATTACATTGACTTTGGAGACGAATTAAAATCTGCATTTCGTGAAATTACACGTTGCAGGAAATATCGATCGCAAAAACGTAACTTTATTTTTACTTGTGACATGTAGCACCGTCCTGCTAGAAATAGGCATCAGACACATCAGTGTGAATCAGTTATGGCCATAAAAAGTCGCCCCACGTTGATTGGCATCGCTCAGTGTTCACAGTAACAGCATTTCTAGCATCATCATCGAAGAAGAATGGTGTAATAATAGTATTTGCCCAAAATGCACACTAACCAATAAATTTTTGTGGATGCAGGGATTTCTCATGACTAACGTGAGAATTTTTGTCTTTTCTTATTGGCAGATCCAAAGATTGTGAAATGAGCTGCATCGTTGAACAGAATTTCGTTTGAAAATAATGGACCAGTCGTTTGTTATTGAATGATCCAACTATCGAAATTATGACGTTGTGAATGATCTCTTCCTTTCAATTACTGGATACGAGAAAATTTTGAATTTCATTGGCTTGTGCAGGCAAATCTTTATGTAAAATCCTTTATAAAAAGTCGTAACACATGCTCAATTCTTGTAAACGACGCGAAATTGATGTTGTCGGTTCATTTTCAACACTTTCACTTACAGCAGTAATGTCGTCATTTCTGGACACTGTTTTTGGGTCTTCTACTTTTATATTTAATAACAAAACCAGTTTCTTCAAACTTTTTAAATAATCTCTTGAATTGAAGATTGATTTCGTCGATTATTTACACCAAAAAAATCACGAATTTTGTAATGGGTATTTATCAAAGAACGTCCATTTTCATAGTAAGTTTGAATAATATAAACGCTTTTTTTGCAATATATACCTGCCCATGGTCAAAATTACACTACCGTCTACTAAAACAAAATGGCTTATGTCATTTGAAAAGACGTCAAATGTAAACATTATACAGTGCTGACATCTAGGCATCACAGTTGTAACTATGGAATTTCTACTTTATTGTTATAACGGGTGTTCAGAAACATTCGAAGTCAAAGTAGTCCTAGAAAATTTGAAGTCATGCCTGATATAGATTGATACATTTACTTAATACAATTTTATAGATTATCAAACACGCAAATGTCAGTTTATGTCGAAATATATTACTTTAATATGCCATATTAATTAATATAAACTAGTCAAGTAATGATTATAGAAGGTAACAGTAATTAATTTGCAAATTTCAAATTAAGTATTTTGATAGTTTAGAGAATTCTTGCTGAACAAAAGCACCTCTTGCGATAACTGGAAAAAATTACATAATCCAATTAATATGCCGTTCATTCTTGTGTAATAAAGCTCATCTAATCTGTAGTAACATGTAAAAAGACAATGCAGAATTTAGAGGAAATAACTTTACAAGTAAAGGTTTTATTCACCTTATAGTGACAATAGTATCTAGTTATCGTACTAATTTAATATATTAGCATTCAACAAATTATTGTAAGAAATGGCTTAAAATAAATTTGAAACAAATAAATTGTTTGTAGAGTCCTTAGATTAGAACCTTATAATAAATATCATAAATTGTAGTTGTATAAATTACTAATAATAATAATGACCATAATTATAAAAGGTGTTGAAAATGTCCACCACCTTCTTCCAAGCATTTTACGCACCTCCTCCGAATGCTACTAAATACATTTTGCAGTATGGGACTATTTCTAATTTCACTAATTTTATTTATAATTCTGTCTTGGAGATCTATATAATCTTGCACTGGTACTTGATAAATTGAATTTTTTAAAAAAGGCCATAAATAGTAATCACACGGTGTAAGATCACAAGATCTTGGAGGAAATTCATGGTCGCTGTTCAAACTAATTAAACGATTTCCAAACACTTCTTGTTACATATTCATTGTTTCTCCCGCTGTGTGAGCTCTAGCACCATCTTGTTGAAAGTATCCCATCGCGAAGTTGATTAAAGAAAGGCAATAGTATTTCCTGTCGATATCTTTCTGCAGTCAAAGTACCATTGAAAAAAATTGGACCAATAATCCTTCTTCTACTTATAGCGCACCAAACACCAACTTTCTGAGGATGTAAAGGAGCTTTAACATAAAAATTATTGGGCTTTGTATCACTCCACATTCTCATGTTTTGCGAGTTAACATATCCACTAACATGAAACCATGCTTCGTCTGAAAAGACAGTTTTGTCTGGGACATCATCATTAATTATTTGTAAACCATTCGCAAAATACTACTCGTCGCGGATAATCAATATCGAGGATTTCTTGCAAACAAGTTATACGATATGGGAATAACTGTAAATCTTCTTTTAAAACTTTATGGCAAGAACCAACTGACAACCCGGTTTGTTGAGCAAGAGTTCTTACTGAAGTTTTAGGGGCATCAGTCATTATTTCGCTAACATTCCCAATCACTTCTTCTGTCCACCCACCCTCTTGGCGTCCCACACTACCAGTTTGTCGAAAAACTGGAACAATTCTGATTAGTGTACACTGAAAAGTATTCTAATCAAAAGCAAGGTTGGGAAATTCATCTCGAAATTCTTCCAAACAAGCTTGAATTGAATACTTCCACTGGCCATCGATCTTTTGACCATTTCGAAAATATGCTTCAAACATGAATGCTTTGTGTACGTTAGTAAATACCATTTTCAAAATTAAAAAATATAAATTAGTATCTTCGATATTAGATTCTGACAATTTTTGACAGACAACAGTTGACATTTATTACATTACAAATCAGATACTTAAGTAAAGATATACGATTTTTTGTTCAGAGCCCACTTGACTTCGCATGTTTCTGAACACTCGTTACTTTTAATATTTATTTATTTATTTAAAATATACAAAAATGTATCTCCTCGAATATATTTTTAGAATATGTTTAATTTAATAATTTTCACATTTCTTTACCCGCATTTCTTTATTTCTTTATAAGTCTGTAGCCACAGGATTAATACGCTTTGCATAAGGAAAACCACTTGTCATGACTTATACTTGATACTCCTTCAGACCTATTTTTCTCTTCAGTTATTTTCGTTCTGACTGACGTATTCAACTTAATCATTTCGCATATAAACACCACTCTGTTCTAAAGTTATGCAACTATTCAAATAATGATTCCGCGGAGTTGTTATCAGTTTCATTTCTGCAAAGTTAATTAGGTTCAGCTATGTGGAAAATAAAAGTTTTCGTTTCGTTTAGTTCTTATTGCCGTCATCGCCTGGAAATGAAAGAAGACTTGGCAGTCGATTTAATTTGCATAATCAAATTACGAAATCAAATTTCTGCTCTCTAACAAAGCCTCCGACATACATTTACATAGAATGCCAATAAATCAAATCACAGATAAGGGGTTACCGCAAAAAGCAATTTTAAATGATCAGGTTATTTAAATTTACAAACTATTTATTTCCACAATAAGATTATGTGTTTGTATGATATTACAGATTGATAAATATCGTTCTCGTCAGGCCATATTCTTGAACTTTTCATAGAACTGTTCTACGGGTGGCCCAAAATGACCGAAGGGGTTTGAGTTCATTATAACTTCTTATTTAAGACATAATTATTAATTTTTTTGGATTTTAAATACAGTATATTATTGGAGAATATTTTTAATTTAATTATGAAAAATTACATCTCGCAAGTGGTGGCCATTTTCTGCTTCGCATATTAGCTGTTGAACTACTCTTGGATTTTCCGTAGCCCATATCCTGCAGTTTTGCCTATTAACGAACCCATTTAATTGGAAATGGGCTTCGTCGCTCATAATTAAATTATGAATAAAATTATGATTTTCTTAAGAATGCAAAATTCTCTGCAGCGACCCTCTTGAGAGGCCAAGTTGTGTCGAACGTCTCCTGGTTGATGTTTCTCCATCTTCCCGAATACTCTCCTGTACCCGTTCAATATTGTCATCCGTATGCACCGTTCGTCGTCTGTCGGCACCAGGAAGGTTCCTTACTGCCCCTTGTTCTCGAAAATTTGCAACCAGACGGTTTATTGTTGGCCCTGAGGGTCGAACCCGCACATTAAAATAACGACGATATGCACGCTGAGTCAAAACAATGGATCGTTGATTTGAGAAATAAAGTTCAACGATTTTGGCACGTTGTTCAATTGTGTACTGTTCAATTTTAAATTCCCCAAGTTTTCTTTACCAAATACAGAAAACAAAAAAAAAATTATAATAAAAAAGTTATAAGGAATTAAAACCCCTTCGGTCATTTTGGGCCACCCTGTATTACCCAACTGTACACAATCATTGTAAACACAACGTTAGAAGGTCAAGAAGGTGAAACAAATAATATGCGAATAATTTGCAAATATATTACATGTCTGTTTCAATTGTAACAAAAGCGTTATACGTGCATAAACGTATAGATATACTTAAAACCTTTTTGTATATTTACTGCCATCTGGCTCGTTGTTAATGGACTACCCGTATATTTTTTCGTTCTTCGTACCAGCATAGCTGGTCGAAGGAAAAGGTCGCCTTTTTCGGCAAAGTCTCTTTCGTCCGTCAGATGTCACTTATTAAATAAGTGCCACCTTACAGAATGAAATTTGCTTTATCTTGTAGGCGATTTCGGCTTAATGTTATATACAGATACAAATCTATTCATAAAGATTTGTATCATTTGTATTACATTGCTTCACTAGCTTAACTGATGACGCCTAATAGTAATGGCAGAAACACGTGTCTTAAGTAGAAGTAAATGCTGAAAATACGAGGTGTATTGTCCATGTGTACAGTTACAGATATTTATATTACATGTCTGTTTCAATTCTACTGTAATACCTAAATCAGGTCATGCATTCAAAATATCCATTTTATCATCACGACCTCGTTGAGTTATGCTCTTACACCACATTGTTTTTATCTTGTAACCATGTCACTAGGCTAAGGGGACACGACACACTCTAAAGGTACAAAACGAGACACTGAGAGGTCTCTACAAGCAGAGTCACTGCAAAGCTGGAGTTGGTACAAGTCTAGTGCCTCATATTTATAATTATTTTTATTATTTATTATTTATTATATATTTATTACCCAACAGAATTATAATTCCATTTACAGGATAAAATGAAACAAAATTGTAAATCATACACATAACAATAAGTACTAATAGGAAAAAAAATATTATAAAGACACAATTTCCTAAATATAAAAAAATATAGGGAAGCCTAAAATAATATACAATATTCAAGCAAATAATATATATAAATATAAACAATATTCCAAAACCAATAAAAACAAAAAAGAAACGGGAACATCCAGGAATTAATTGCACACTACAATGAATACACATCGCAGATGTTATAGAGACGCTGTCTGAAGCTCAACAAACCATAAAAATGTATATCCATTTCAGAAGAAACCTGATTGTAATTACTGCTCATAACGTAGACAGGAGACCTGACCAACACATTGGTTCGAGGAAAAGGAAGATAGAAAGTACGGGAAAGACGTGTGAAGAATAGTGGGACAAGAAAATTAAAGTAGGATAATAGTGTTGTGCAGTCAACTTCGTTGTGAAGCAGTCTATGAACGAAGTTGAGACTGGCTACAAAACGTCTGAAGGAGAGAGAAGGCACGTTGAAACGAGAAAGGAGTTGAGTGAGATCAAAGCCCCTGTCAGGATAGACGCCGTCCACCTTGAGCCACATGTATTTCAAAAATCGCCGCTGAACTTGCTCAGGTAGACGTTTTTGTGATTGATAAAATGGATACCATATCAAGCTGTTCTTGTCCTAAAGAGAGAAGAAACTGCTTGCGTCTGTGAGAAGCAGCCTGAGATGAAACAGAATTTTTAGTTATCCATATGACGCAAGAATTGAGCCGGGCGATATCTATTACATTTTGAAATAAAAAAAAGGGCCATCTGTTAGAAGCTCGTGATACAAGGTGTTTTCGTCAAAGGTTACCAGAATTCCACTTGGAACACGGATGCCGGAGGGTGGTACAGTTGTACCTCATGCATAATTTTATTTAAATTCTGGTATGAAATTGCAGCGTAATGTGCATATAATGTTAGTTCACATTATAAATATAAATAACTCGGTTGGATTAGCCGAAATTATAACCTTAATCCATAAAAACGAGGAAGAATAACTGTTTGTGGTACAGTTACACCCCCTCAGGTATTGAAAGATTAATAAGACCATGGTCTGAGGCCTTAAGAGAATTCAAGTTTTCAATTTCCTCTGATACTTCTCTTCTAATACGGAGTGACATTTAACATAGTTCGTCTAAGAAATCCTCATTTCAATCTATTCGTCGATTTTAGTATATTTTGGTAGCTCCTATAAAAAGCTACATATTATTATTAATCAATATTTTTTTCTTGGAGCGATTAAAGAGAAATTTGCTGGATCTCAAAGTCACTTTTCAACCCTTGAAACGATTTACCGCACGAACTGGAAACGGTTCCTTACATAGTTCTTATTAGGGTTTACCGCAAAGTTTCATGTAAATCTGTGCCTGCGTGTTGGCAAACTTTCCTTTTGAGTAAAAAGTATTCCATGTAGGTCCTACTTAAGTTAAGGATTTCAACTTTTTAATTTAACTGTAGATATACTATTAATTCCAATATATTTATTAATTCTGTGACATAATTCTAAAGAATTCACTAAATTAACTTGAAAATTTTATTCGTTGTTGTCAGGAAACAAGAACTGCTATAAAAAGTGAGCGTTTGTATTGAAAACTGAAGTGAAAAAAAAACAATGAATCAAAGAGCACTACACGTTCGCAATAAAAACGGCGATAAGAAATTGAGATGGACGAAAATAGTAGTGTATAACTAGAGCGTGGAAAGAAAAGAAAAAGAAGACTATTGGTGAACAAAGCATGGAGCGCCTGAAGGCATTTGTCTCGCATCCATGGCCCCCTCATATGAACTTTTTAGATCTTTATTCGCGTCAACAGCCTTTTATCAAGTTGTCGTTGTTCCCGCTTCATTTTTCACAATCCACGTCATTTGTCAGTAAGTTGGTGAACACCGTAATGAGTTTGAAAACAAGGGACAGGCGTGACAGTCGACTGCTGCCTCTGCGGTGAACACTTCTCGGCTATTTTCAGCACTTCTTCTTTTCCTTTCAGCGCAGTTCGTCCCAACACGACCCCGACACCGCCGCCGCCACCATTTCCACAATCCGGCATCGAGTATTGCTGGTGGAGAAACGAAGACACTTTTCCTTATAACTTTTAGCGACCTAAATGCGTTTAATAATGCCGCCAGTGCATGACATACGACCCTTTTCGTTCTTAGACGAAAACGATGTTTCCCCGGTTGCTTTGGAAAGAGCTAAATCAAATGAAATTATGCTTTCATAAACTCCGACAATTATTACTTTGTGTCATTACATCAATTGAAAAGACATCTGTGCATAATTTACAAAAATATTAAAAGATAGCATTAATTTTAAAGTATCTACACGTTTAAAATTCGTAAAATGTTACAGGAAAGTAAATTAATAAATCAGAGATAGGTATGTAGATTCATCTTTTGGATTATTGACCAAACTTTTTTTGTATATCATTTAATATTCAGCTACAATCAATTAAAGTAGACCACTTGCTCTATGAAAACGATTTGTTTGATAATGAAATAGAAAACAAAAGTGGAGATAACAGGAGTGTAGATAGACATCAATGCAATAGAAAGAATGACAGCTAATGATTCAGTTTTTCCCCTTCTTTCCTTTTATTGCTTCGAGAAGCTTCAGCATAAGATCCTCATAGTATCGATTAGAGGTAATATACTCATGTATAACTGATTACTTATGACGTGGGTACATACCCACAGGCTAATAGTATGAAGATCTACCCACGTGATAACTCATTAACAGAGAGCGGACTGAAACGATTGAATGACCAATTGCCCCGATAAAACGTTGTGGCGGTTCGAGTATAGTATGTGTTATAATAGCCCCACTATTTTCTTGCTAGATTGCATTCGTCGAACAGATGTTGTTATTTCCGTCGTTATTGTGTCAAATTCTATTTTACAGTGGCGTATTTCTGGTTTCATTTCTTTCAGTGTTATTAGGTTACAATGTTTAATATTTAAAAAATCCGTTTTAAGTTGTTTTATTGTATATTTATTCTATAATTTTTTATAAATATTAAGTTTAATTTACTACCTCATTTTTTAAGTAGCTTTAGTTTCCTTTTTTTATTCCATTTGGTTCTGTTCTTAGTATTTCTCTTTATTTTCATTAACTATGGAGCAAGTAGGGCAACCATGGCAGGATGGATTAGAGGCCACACAGATTGATTGCATATTCGTAATGATACCGAGATATATAGCAGTGCCTGCTCATTAAGTTTAAGGCGTCCACAAAAGTGTAATGTGCAGGGAAATGTTTCTTCGAAAACTCATCAAGATAACATATGACCATCTGCACCTGACACTTTTATTTCACGGTGGCCAATATCGCATTCAAAAAGCTTAACAGTCCAGTCCTCAAGAGGTTTCTTACAAAATATACTGATCGTCATATACCGGATGAATCTACTTCACGTAAATACCACTAACCAAAATGTTATTTGAGAACCATTGAAAAAATACGAACCAAACTATCTGGTGATTATCTTTGGATAAGTGCAGACAAAACATCGGATGTAATGGGACGATATGTGTTAAATGTAATTGTTGGTATTCTTCATCTGACAACTTCATACCAACCATACTTAATCGCAACTAAAATATTGTCTGTCGTAAATGGTGAAACAGTTGAGAAGTAATTGATCAATATATTTATAATATTCTGTCATCGGATAACAACTATAAAGACAAGATGCTATTAATTTTGACTAATTTAGCAGCTTATATGTTAAAAACAGGGAAGTTATTAAAGCATTTTATCCCAATATGCTACACGTTATCTGCGCAGTAGATGCACTATACAGAGTATGTGAATACATCAAGGGTCATTTTCCAAATGTTGATAAGTTAGTTTCATCATTTAAAAAGATATTTTTCAAAGTTGAGACAAAAAGTTGATGCTATATTTAGCAGAAATCCGGATTTGAATATATTATATCAATTCTGCACGGGGCCGATTGAAAAATCTATACATTCAAAGCATGCATCCATCACCAGTTGTGATGTGGAACGGATATTTTCAATTTTTAAAGACGTTTTAGCATCTAAAAGAACTAATTTAACACATGAGCACCTTGAACAAGTTTTAGTTGTTCATAGTCATGTTTTACACTTTCAATGTTTCACAGAAAATACATAGTTTTGAGTTTTGTTCTTGGTAAATTATATTTATTCAAAATTCGATAGGCAGTTCGCTTGTCGCATTACTTTCTTTTCAGCAGTAGTTTCTGCCGGTTACCATTTACAGATACATATTAACTGCGTATGTGGGAATGTGCCACTTATGCAGTGGCCATACGTATCAAATTGTTCGAAACTCACCGATCGGCTAGAGAAACAAACCTATTACGAATACAAGTCAGACACTTATGGTCTATGAATCATCAATCGCTCTAGTCAGCTCTCTCCTGATTACTTGTCAAGTACACATATTACCACTGGTCAATATAATAAGTATTTTATTTATTTATTTTAATTAGACATTTTAATTAGTAGCATGATCTATTAATGTTTAGTTCGAATGATATATGATTGACCAATTTTCGCTGAATTTCTCCGCCTTTCTTCTTTTTGCGAATATCAATATTTCTTTACGTCGTAGTCGTAGATAAATTTCTGTTAAAATAAAATTATTTTGTTTATAATAAAACTAAAATCGTTAAGCTTTATGTAGCGTGTCCATGGGATGTGTGTCGATACACGGCTCTGACAATTGGCTTAGACCAGTGGTTCCCAAACTTATTTTGCCTATTGCCCACTTCGAGAATAAATTATTTTTTAGCGCCCCCATTTTTTCACCTACTTAAAAACCACTATAACTTCAAATTAAATTAATTATTGTGAGCTATATTAGCGGAGATTAAACATTCATTTTAAACGAGACTTTTACTATGGGTTATAGTGTTATACTGTTATAGTAAAAGTCTCGTTTAGAATGAATGAGTTAACTTGAGACCTGAGCGTAGTAGGTAGTACACAACGGCGCTCAGGTCTCAAGTTAACTTTTACGGGCTACACCTGCCAATGAGAATGATTATTGAAACGCAACTTTATAGTATTCAGACAAAGTATCTTTTATTCAAAATTCAAAATAAAACAAACATAATCGATTCTAATATAAAAACTAATGTGAAGGATGAATCTGATGCTGTTTAATAAGTTTGTTGATATCAGGTTCCAATTTACTCAAAAACAGCCGCAAGTCACCACGTTCGGTAACATGCAAACGATTTCTCTTTTTAGTAAGCAGCGTTGCCACAGCACTAAATCCACGTTCACACAAATATGACGATGGGAATGCTATCAAGAATCGTTGAACGATTGACCACAATCCAGGGTACAATTGCGGGATCGGTTTTTGTAGCCAAAATTCTTGGTAGCCATTTTTGAACTTGATTTTTATTTCCTCGTTCGTTGTCAATTCTATAAGTTCTTCTTCCAGATGTGGTGATATTGCTGTGCTGACATTTGAAAACGGATCCAACACCCAGTCTGGTATTTCCAAGTTCAAAATATCCTGGTATCGTTCGGTGAAGTCAATGTGGAGGTTTTCCAAATGTTGGCAGTAGGCAAACAAGTCGTCGTTACTGCAGGATACTGATAAATTCGGAAAATTGTGAAACTCACGTCTGCCCATATTCTTTTTGTGTAGAAGCAGTTTGGCTGCGAAAGCAGCAACGATATTTTTTGTTTTAATTAAATTTAGTTCATCGCCTTGCAGTTGGAGATTCATGTTGTTGAACAATTTATACAGGTCTGTCATGTAAGCTATATCATTTTTTGATGTAATGAGCTTGTTGCGCAATTCTGTATCTTTAGTTTCCAAAAACTCTATCACAGAGTCAAACAGGTTGTAAAATCGAGTCAGACAATTGCCTCTTAATAGCCAACGAACTTCGGTATGAAACAACAAACGGTTGAAATCTTCGTCATTAGTAACACAAAGCTGATGAAATAATCTATCATTCAAAGAGCAGTTACGGATTTTATTCACTGCTTTGATGACATATTGCAGTGATTGAAATAGTCGTTCACTTAAATTTCTGGCAACCGAATGTTGTCTATGAATAACGCAATGTACAGCAAGGACATCTGGAATTTTATTTTTTACGTACGCTATGAAGCCTTTATGGCACCCTGTCATAACCGGAGCGCCATCCGTAGCAACTGATATAATATTTTTCAAGGGAATCTCATTCTCATCACAAAACTTTTCCAATGTATTGAATATGGTTTCGCCTTTTGTATCGGTCTCTAAATTTCTAGCAAACAATAGTTCTTCACATATTTTCTCATCTTTAATAAACCTCACGTAAGACAGCAACAATGCTTCATTAGTTGGTAAAGTGGACTCATCGAGCTGAATTGAGAATTGACTAGTCCTCAATGTTTCCAGCAATTTCATCAATTCGTCTTTGCACAGAATTATTACTCAAAGGAATTTTTCGGATAATATCTGCGGCCGGTTTATGAAGCACAGTAGTTATTACTTCCTTTATTGCTGGCAAAATTAACTCTTCTCCGATGTTGTGTGGTTTGCCTTTTTGAGCAATTAACAAAGAGATATTGTACGAAGCTCGAAGTCCGTCGTCATCTTACTTAGCAGCCGCCGAAAAGAGTTTTGCTACACTTGGCTGAGTATTATGCTTCTTCTCTAGGTCTTGAAAATATACTACATTCTTGGCTTTCTTATCTGGATGCATTTTATTCCATGATCCTGCAGTCTTGAAGGCTTCATTGCTTCATTCGAAAATGTTTTTAGACATAGAAGGCACAAAGGCGACGATGGGTTTGTAGGATTTTCAATGAATCCGAATTTAATATATTCCGCACAGTATTGCCGTCTCTTCTTTTTTACGACATTGTTTTGTTTTGAGAAATACGTAAGTAAGTGTTGAACTTAAGTACTGCTTATCTATTACGCGCGAAACCGTAAATGAAAATAAAATAAATATTACGTTGTTTATATAGGATTGCATAAGCAGCAGGCACCGACAGGAATAAGACAAACATGCATAAACTCGTTTATCTCATTCGACGCGTCGAGTGTCGAGAGCTCAGTCGGTGTCTAAGAGTCTCCTCCCCGCCCCCCTTTAGACCTGCAGCGCCAACAAGGGGGCGTTTTCGCCCACTTTGGGAACCAGTGTCTTAGACGAAGGAAGATGTCGATTCGGCAAAACGATCTGCGTACGAATTTTTTGCGGCAAGAGTATTTTGTCCCGTTTTCACATAATATCAGTATATTCAATATTCGTGTAGGCTGCCATTGTAAACGTACCTAGCCACAGCGAAGTCTGTATCCACACTAATTGTAAATCTCAGCGTTGTTTATAGCGGTGGATTCCCGTATTGCCCCCTGTATAGAAACCGCGACAGGGCCGGACTCGAATAAAGGAAAATCACTTTCACGCCCTTTTTTCGCTGTCGCTATAAATAATATGATCCTATTTATTTTAATCTTGCTTATTGACCTAGAAAATATCGGATATAATGATGTTCGCAATATTTATCGAAATAACGCATTTATACACATTACAAAGACATCTTTCAAAACAACAATACGACTCATAGAGCAAGCCTGGAATAAACGAGACCGGATTATTCTCGAATACCCTAAGAACTACATAGAGCTCAAAAGGGAGAAATAGAATACAAAAGGATTGTAAATATCAATACAAATATTGTTATTGTAGTTGAATGTTATTTAGGGTATTGCTTTGTATTAATATACAAGGTGGTCCATAAAGATATTAACTTTTTGAATAGAATTAAAAACAATACAAATTGATCTACTTGAACAAATTTATTTTTAAGGCTTACAAAAATTACGGGAAATTTATTTTTTAAAAATTACGTTATCTAAATGTGCCCCATTTGTGTCCAGGCACTCTTGAAGACGACCTCTCCAATTTTCCATAACGCGGCGGCAAGTGTCTGCAGTTATGCCTTCAATTTCTTGTCGAATATTGTTCTTTAGTTCCTCCAGAGCGGCAGGGCGGTTGCTGTACACTCTACTTTTGAGATAACCCCATAAAAAAAAATCACAGGGACTCAAGTCAGGGCTTCGGGAGGGGGCCACTCAATATCCCCTCTTTGAGAAATCAGTCTTCCCGGAAAAAGCCCCTGAACGACAGGCAAAGAAAGACTGGAAGTGTGGCAGGTGGCTCCGTCCTGTTGGAACCAGGTGTCCTGAGTGTATCCTTCAAATTCTTGAAGAGCAGGAGTGAGGAAAGTTTGAATCATGTCTACATAACGCCGAGAATTTACAGTGACTGTGCGACCTTGTTGGTCTTCGAAAAAAAAGGGCCAATTATTCCGGATGCCGACATTGCAGCCCATACTGTGACCTTCGGACTATGCAAAGGCCTTTAATGTTTCCGTTTAGGGTTTTCACTACTCTAGTAGCGACAATTTTGAGTATTGACGTCGCCATTTAGGTGGAAATGGGACTCATCGCAGAATAAGATGTCGATTGCTGCTGGAATTCGGTTCCTTATTTCGTTAGCGAATAAAACTCTATTAGCCGGATCTGTAGCCTTCAGTTCTTGCACTATTTGAACCTTATACGGATGCATGCCTAAATCTTTGTGAAGAATGCGAAGCACCGAGGTTCTCGTCACATTTAAAGCAGCTGCGCGCTTTCGAGTTGATACGGTTGGTTGGTCGCGCACAGACTGACTCACTCTCTCGATGTTCTCACCGGTTCTCGCCGACCTTGGACGTCCTAAAACGCGCTTATTTAACGCTGAACCAGTTTCCTCAAACTTATTAACCCATTGCTTAATCAGCTGAATGCTTGGACATTGCTGAATATCGTGCAAATTGAAGTGTTGTCGATATCTACGGCGCGCAATGGTGGCAGAATTGTTGTTACGGTAATATTCGCGCACACAAAACGAGCGCTCCTCTCCTGTGTAGCGCTGCATGATGACTAAGTTTCCCAGAACCGAGCTATCGTTTAAGACCGACCCCACCTCTCTACCTTGCGTATAAAATTTTCTACATCACAAGCAAATATAAACAACTTTATGAACCACCTTGTAGTTATTATTATAATACCGTGTGTTTTATTAAAACGTACCGAAGAGAAGTTTTATCACATTACAATCTTGTCTAGCGAATAAGAGATAAATTAATTGATAATATTTTCGTGAAGACGACCAGCACTTATGCCTTTATTTCATTCTTTAGTTTTGAGTTTTGACTGGATCAAACTTATGGAACAAAATCTTATCCATTGTCACAAATCTTTTAAAAAACTTTTTCTAACTTAGAGCTAAATACTTCATGCATTTTTAAGTAGTCGTTGACATTGTAGACACACTGCGCACAGTGGCATTTTAAGACCTAATTCATGATACAACATTTTTTCAACACTTTCTTCTGAAAAAATATTCCTTAAAAGAATATATTTTTCGATCATTAAATGGCACATCAGGATCTATGCCAACATTTTCTTTGACCGTGTCATGCTTGCTCCAACTTCACAAGTCTCATTTTTTTTTTTTCGACATAAATACCAGGGCCCTTTTTTTAGTCTCCGATGGGTCATAATGGAAAAAATAAGTGTATATAAAACAATGGTTTTATTGCTAAAAGCTATGTACATTTAGGATTAATTTTTGACATAAGCACCTTGGAGATTGAGGCATTTTCCGTAGCTGTGGACAAGCTTTCCAGTACCCTCTTCATAAAATGCCGCCAATGAATTAATGGTGACGTTGTCTTGAAGCTCCTCGTTAGGTTGGAAGCGCTGCCCTTCTAGACACTTGTTCAATTCAGGGAAAACATGGAAGTCACCGACCACTAGGTTAGCACTGTATGGTTAGTGTTCGAAAATATCCCATTGAAATTGCTCAAGGCATTTTGAATGGCTCTCGACAGACGTAAAGTTTCGCAATCAATAACTACAGTAATCGTAATCTTCGCCTGCATCAGCTACACAAGCAACGCATCTTTTTGATCCCATAATAACATAATTGAAAATAACCACGATTCATTTCTTCAAAACAATGACGCAATGCAACCATTTCCGCTTGGCATACCATAGTATAAAATCAAAACCGCAGATAATACAATACTTAACATTCCTTTAGAAGATAATAACATATTTATGTTTACAAACCTTGAACTTTGTCCTTTATTCCTTTTACAACATCCACAAGTCTACTGAGGCAAAACAAATTGCAACATATTTTTTAATTACGGTCACCTCGATCTGCCGGATCGTCAATTCCTCATTCATGCAAGATTGATTGTAATTATTATGTTAAGTATACAAATTTCGCTGCCGGTAGAGTTTGCATGTTTCCCTTTCACCAAAATATAACAGCTTGTCGTACACGGAACGGTCGTAATAAAATGCAAACAACGAGGATATAGTTTATGACCGTCCGGGCAAAACAAACTTTGGAACACACACGCACGCACATACACCCGTACACACGCACACAAACACATTTTAATCTAAAATTCTGTCCTTTTCGAACACCCGTTTCTATATTCACCAAGATCCGAAACCCCAAACTCTTTCTTACAGGATGTAATCTCGATGTCAAACATGTGCATATCACATTTTCGGATTGGGTTTTACAATCGTTTTTATGGACATTTACATGAGATAAGATTTACTGTTATACACAGACGTATGTATTAGACGTAGACATTGATGCGTATGCGTACATCTGAATGTCTGATAATACATGTACTTAGAAGATTGTGTGTATTTGGATGTAAAATACGCAAACCAGGAGGTTCAATTGGAATTCGCCGAGTTTATATTTCGCCTCAGAAGAAATAACGTAGCTAGGAGCGTTCGCTCGAGATATAATATTAGATTTGTGTGCATGAACGATTTGATGAGTAAGATTTAAAACTATTTACTTTCTAGGAACGACCACCCAGAACCTACGAAAAGATAAATTTAGATACAGAAAGAATTAAAACGTACAAGTTAAAAGATATAGAGACGGCAAAGGAATTTAAATTACGGGTAGAAATAGAGATTGACAAAATAAAAGAAACTATAAATGAATTAAACGTAGAAGAGTTGTGGACTCTTATGAAAGAACTAATAATTAAAGCAGCCAAGAGAGTTTGCGGAATGACAAAAATTAGAGAAAACAGCAAACAAACCAGAAGGTGGAACGAAGAAATAAAAGCTGAGATAAAAACCAAGAAAGAGAAATGGATGCAATATTTGAACGATAAAACAAATGAAAAATACGACAGTTACAAAGAGCAGAGAAATAAAGTTAAAACCATGGTAAAAGCAGCGAAACAAGAATCATGGGAAGAATTTGGAGCCAAGATGGAGAGAGACCATTCCGAAAACCTAAAGTTGTTTTATAGAGTACTAAAAACCCTTCGACACGGAAGAACATATAAGCCGAATCTTATTAAAAATAAACAAGGGAAAATACTAGATGAAGAAGAGGACATTATAAAGAGGTGGAATGAGTATTTCGAAGAACTCTTAACGATAGAAAAGAACAATGACATAGGACCTGAAGAAGAACAAGAGAATATTAACGAAAATAACGAACAAGACGTAGAGATAACAATAGAAGAAGTGTCGGAAGTCGTGAGAAGATTAAAAAGGGGCAAGGCGGCAGGGCACGATGGAATATATACGGAGATGATAATGAACCTAGAACCGAAAGCTGTGGAAATAATGGTCAAGCTACTAAACAAAGTATGGAGAGAGGAACAAATACCACATGACTGGGAGATAGGAATATTGATACCGATATTCAAGAAAGGGAATAAACGGGACTGCGCTAATTATAGGGGTATTATTTTGCTTTGCACGCTGGACAAACTCTATGAATGGATACTGACCAAAAGACTAGAAAGAACAGTGGAAAGACAACTAGAAGATTCACAAAGTGGTTTCAGAAAGGGAAGAGGAGTTCAGGACCACATATTCACACTGAAACAATTAATAGAGAAATGTACCGAGAAAGCCTTTGACAGCGTGCCATAGAAACTAGTTTGGAACAGTCTAAGAAGGAGAGGAGTCGGACAAAAATTAATAAACTGTATTAAAGCTATATATAAGAACACAAGAAATTATGTTAGGACCAGGAACACAAAATCTGAAGAATTTGTAACGACGGAGGGATTAAGACAAGGAGGCAACCTTAGCCCAGTATTATTTAATATAATAATGGATGATGTAACAAAAGAAGCGAAAATGAAAGTTAAGAAAATGAAGGTGGGATACTACAACATGGAACCGGTAGAAATAGCAGAGAGCATATTTGCAGATGATTTGGTGATTTATGCGAAAAATAAGCTCAACCTTCAGCGTAATCTAGATATATGGGCAGAGACGTTGCGAAAGAAGAATTTAAAAATGAACACAGAGAAAACCATAGTTATGGTAATAGGGAAAAAAGATGATGAATTACAAATAAAACTTGACGACACTAAAATAGAACAAGTAGAAACATTTAAATACCTAGGGGTGAAAATACACAAATCAGGATCCATGGAGGCAGAACTGAATGACAGGTTAGATGCAGCATCTGCACTTTACTACTCCTTGAACAATTCGTTCCTGGGAAGAAGAGAAGTGTCAAGGAAAACTAAGACCTCAGTTTAAAAAACTATATCTAAGCCCGTATTGATATACGGAAGCGAAAGTTGGACATTGACGAAACGAATGGAAAACAAAATACAAGCAATGGAGATGAGGTTTTTAAGAGGAATAATGGGAATTACTAAGAGAGACAGAGTAAGAAATAGCAAAATAAGGGAAGAACTTAAAGTACGGACGCTGAAGGAAGATATACAACGAAATCAATTAAGATGGTTTGGACACTTGACAAGAATGGGAGAGGAGAGAACAACAAGAAAAGTATGGCAAGCAAGAAGATATCAGAGAAGACCAAGAGACCTAGGAATTCGTGGGACAGCCAAGTGGAAGACATATTGAGAGCCATGATGTCAGGGAGAGAGGCGAAAAGAATGGCAATCAACAAGAACGAATGGGCAAGGATGATATACGGAACGAAATTAGAATAAAATAATAATGATAGATTCTGATAGGCTGCACTTACTGATCTCATGTACTGTAACTTTAAGGAATTGTTTGATTTCACCTAACGGTAAATAAGGTATTGATGATATATATATATATATATATATTTACTTTCTAGGAAACACATTTATAGTAGTTGATGTAGATTTGTTCATTGTTTATTAGACAAAATTGCTTATTTGTTAACTTTACCATTTTGTTTGATTTAACTTTGAGATATATAAAATAAACCCATAAGTAATACAAATATTACAACATATTACGAAGAGGTGGCAAACAACGTTAAGAATCAACATAAACCGAACAACAGCTGAAATAGGTAAAATTAAAATACAAAGTGGCATATTTCAAGGTGATTCGCTAAGCGCTCTCTAATTCTGCATGGCGATAAACCCGTTGTCAACTATGCTTAATGAAGACGGGAGAGGCTATGAGATCGGAGGAAGTAAACAAAAAATATACCACCTTGTTACGTGTCCGTAACGCGCAACGTTTTATTACTTTATTTCGTATAATAATCAATAATAGCTTCAATATATTTCGTTCCATTTCCAACGAACCTACCTGTATAGGTATCGTTATTCGTTATTTAAATATACATATCTAATTTCTTTCGAGTTTTTTTCTTTTTTACCGAATCCGAGTGCTCGTTTTTGTTGATAAGCAAAGTACGAGACTCGTTCTTTACATTGGATTATTTCGCTATCGATCTCGGAACGAAGCTACGTTTTGTACCTAACACTGATTTCGATCGATGTAGCCGTATTTTTAATTATTCTAATTACGGCCCCGTAAGGGGATTTTGATCGATCAAATATATCAAAAATTATTCGCTTTATGCGATAACTCATTGGGAGGATTTAAAGTGTTAGGGGAAGAATTACATCTGTAACACGTTCAACAATCATCGTTTTAATTTTCATTACCTTCGAACGCATAACTCGGTATGTATGGTCTTCTTTGTTATAACTTTCTTTTTTTCTTATTTTCGTTGTATTCCCTTATTTAGATGGTGCACCCGGCGGGCATGTAATAACTTAACATCATCGGATTGTTCCTGCAAGAGACGTTTCTTTCTGGAAGGAAACGGGACACAATCGCCGATCTTCCACCAGATAAGAATTTAATTAGTACTTTTTTTTTGTTTCTCTGGTCATTTGTAAATTTCTTAGTTTATCATTCATATAATTATTGTCAATATTAATTTAATAGATCATCATCAAATACGCCCAGGTGTTCTCCAAACGGACAAACCTGTGTCGCCCGACTTTCCCTTTTTTTTTGTAAGACAATTCTTTTACCTTTGCGTTCGCTTTACGAACTTGGGTTGTCGTTTCTATATGACCTTGCGTTTAAATATAAATTTATTCCAACACTTTAATTGTTGATATTTCATATTTTTGTCAAATAATTAGAATACTTTTTTTTACACTTAATAGTTGGTAGTTCATATTTTTGCCGATAATTAGAATACTTTGTTTCTCTTTAATTGTTTATATTATCCTATTTTTGGCAAATAATTAGAATACTCTTTTTACTTTAGTTGTTTAAATTTCATGATTTGCTAACTAATTAGAATACCTTTTTTTTACACATTAGTTGTTCGTATATCATATTTTTGCTAACTAATTAGAATACCTTTTTGTTATATACGCACTTAAATATTTTGCGGAAGCTTATGTGAATTTAAAAAAAAACGTTCTAGCTAAAGATCGTTTTAATTCAACGTATTGTTGATCTGGTAATATATTGTGAACTATATTGGGCGTACTAAGGCCCTCAGCCGCTTTTGTCACTTTTGCCTGGCCTTCAGTCGCAAGATCTATCCTGAAATTCACTTGTATAATATTGGTTTTTTTGGTGTCTTTAAGATATACTGTCTGTTTAATAAATAGGTTGTTTGGTTGGAAACACCGCCTTTTCTTTTTCTTCCTCGTCTCTCGATCCTCGAGAGTGGGACGAGTCTCGGACTCGGAACTGCCTTCTGCCCCGCGCTGCTTGCCTTCTTTTTTTTTAACTTTTAATCAAGTTTCCGAGTTTGCGACGTCCAGCGGCATAAATTTGGTGGCGCCCTTTTTCCACCTCTTTTAGATACCTAGCTTACCTCTGGGTCTCCCCACCCCTGGGCTGAGGCAACCTCAGAAGCCGGGTGGGCCGTTGGAAGTTGGCAAGAACGGGCAGGGGCAGTTTTAGTGGTCCGAGACCGGATCTGCTCCGGGGAGCGTTTTCTTGACTTGTTTTTTTAATTTTTTTTAAGCTAGCCGTTGCTATCATAGCAACCTTTTCTATATGGATGAACTGAAACTCTATGCAACAACAAGAAAAGATCTCGAAAGGGTTCTAAGGACAACATAAGCTTTCACCCATTAGATAAAAATGAACTTTGGCCTAGACAAAGCCACATAAACACAATGGCCAAAGGCGTCTGGATTGATTCGGAGAACTATAAACTAGAACATACATTAGACGCACAATAATATATACAGACAATGCAACCACAAGGCCTATACAAATATCAAGGCTTTGAAGGGAGCAGAGGGATAGACAAAAACTGAACAAAAGAACAAATAACTCAAAAAGTCAAACGCCGAATTAATCCGACTCTTAAAATAAAACTTTCAGGTCAGAACATGGTCACCTCAGTCAACTCATACGCACTATCAATGCTAATATACACGTTTGGTATAACACGATGGACCGCAACAGAACTAGATAAAATCAATAGACCAGTACTGATAACATTTACTAAACACCGTGCTCACCACCCCCGAATTTTGATTGAAAGATTGTACCGACCTAAGAAAAAAGGAAGCAAACGTGTTATTGATATTAAAAAAATCTGCTATGAACACAGACATCAAATATGCACAGAGCCGTTTGCAACAATGATCGGTTAGCTCCACTCAACTTAATGGACACGAAAGTAACATTTAATAAAAAATTGTACACGACGGCAGGTACCCATCTATAAAGAAGCAACACTAAAATGGCTATGTAACACCAACTTATTTATTGAAACAGAGACTTTTATGACAGCTATACAAGACTAAATGATGGCAACCCTCACCTGCAAGAAACACATATTTAAAGAAAACATTACATCGTCATGCAGAATATGTGACGAGAAATCCGAAACAATAGAACACATATTCAGCGGATGCCCCACCCTAGCCTCAAACAAATAGATCAGGCGTCAAAACAACGTATCTAAACGATTAGTAATAGTAATTTATTTCATTTATATAAATTATTAACGATATTAAATAAATACAAACAAGTATTACAAATAAGACGCCTGGATATTGAAGAAAAACAACAGAGAGTTAGCTTGGGTAATCAATAAAATTTTGCACGCGTCGACATTTTTTTAAAAAGTGTGGAACACACTTTTTGTGTGTTTGTGTTTCAGGAACTTAAACTAAGTGATAAAATAGTAAATAAATTATTATAATCTTACAATAAAACATATCATACGAATCTCCTACCTACCAGGCATCGATTGACGAAGTTTACACAACCTTAAACCTGCCTGATCGTTTTAAAACGAAATTCCATTTTCCGAGGGACGCTACCAAAAATATCTACCCACGCTAAGAACGATACCAGTATATTTCCACAACCTGAGCCTTTTATCCTGAGTATGGGAATCCAAACACCCTTCGAACATCCAGAATCCACCGTAAAACCAAATTGAGTACATATTTATTTACATCTCCTAAAACATAAAAATTTTTATTTAAATTTTAAAATAATCGTTGATATTTTGATATGAATACCAACAATGTTAGTATGTAATTAGTATACCTTTTAAACGGAAGAATACAGTTCCCTTGTGTTATAATTGTAGTTACATAGATCAAATTTTAAAGCATTTATCATTTTATAATCAGTTAACCTAACATTCATAACAGATCTAATCACGTGACTACACATATGTTTATGTATTTCATTATCATGTTTAAAAACTTACCTTTTGAATAGATTTTCGTATTAAACCAGTGATTTTGCATTTCACTCTCTTGTTTTATTTATTAAATAATACATCTGGAAGCATCACACATTGAATAACTTGTTTTAAATTCATATCAATATTCTATTGAACACCGAACTCGCAGTAATTTTAATATTTTCATCTAAGTGTTAAATCACCATAATAGACAGCTAGCCGGTACTTAGATTAAGATACATATAAAGTATTTAACAATAAGTTTTGCACTTGAAGGAGGCCTATTTAATGTTAAGTATTAATTATTTAAATACATTTATTTATGTTCCGAATTTTATACATGTGACAACTGTAATATTTAAACTTAACTCCATCTATAGGTCATATTTATAACTACACTTGTGAATTTTTAAATTATTTTATTTTTCTGGGCAAATTAATTAATTACTTTTCCATTGATCTCCACGTATCAACCTGGGCACCTTCAGCTTTTTATCAATATATATATATATATATATATATATATATATATATATATATATATATATATATAAATAAGACAATACATTCCAGTCTGGAATTGCAGCCGCTCTTTGAGCTCGTAAGACTCGTTTTGTGGTGAGTCACTCCATTTTCTGTGGTCTATAGATATGTTCTTGCCCTCTTCACGACTTTTCGCCATTCTTCCCTATTTAACATTAATGCTCTCCCTGCTATGGTCCCCAGATCTTTGATATCATCCACTACTTCGTCCTCCCACCTAATTTTTGGTCTACCTCTTGTTCATGCTCCATATGGCTTCCATCTTGTAATTCATCTCAACGTTGATCCTTCTTCTCTTCTGTTGACATGCCCATACCACCTTATTCTCATCGATTTAATAACTCTTACTATGTTTTCTCTCTCCAATAACTCCTCTATCTCATGATTCATAAGGATTCTATAACCACCATCTTCTTTCTTTGGTCCATAAATTCTTCTGATTATTTTTCTTTCAAATGTTCTTAGAGCTTCTTCATTTTTCTGTGTTAATCTCATTGTTTCTCCAGCATTTGTCACTACCGGTCTAATGGCAGTTTTATATATTCTATTTTTTCTGTTAATACTGATTTTCTTATTTTTCATATATTTCTTGTATCTATAATATGATGTTTCACCTCGTCTGTTTTCTGATTCTTACTACTTATCATGGATCCTAGGTATTTAAATGCACTTTCTCAAAATTGTAACTTCCCAAAGCTACTTCTTTGCTTTCCCCAATGTTTTCTTGTCTTGCAATTCTCATATATTTTGTTTTGACTTGATTTACCTCAAGTCGAGTTTCAGCAAGGCTTCTCTTAGACTATTTGGATCTCTTGCTATTAATGCTATATCGTCTGCATACGCTACGATTTACATTGATTTTTCAATAATCGTCCCTTTAAAACCACAATCTCTTATAATTCCTTTTACAGCTATATTGAATATTGACGAAGATAATCCATCTCCCTGCCGTACCCCCGAATTAAATTCAAATTCTTTTGATACATCGTCCTGCAGCAAAACTGCTGCTCTGGATCGTTTCATCGTCATTTTCATTAGTCTTATCATCTTTCTAGGTATTTCTAAATTTTCGGCATATTTGAAGATCGCATCACGTCTCACGCTGTCAAATACTTGCTTCAAATCTATGAATAATATTAGAAGTTCGATGTTCTGTTCATAGCATTTCTCTATAATTTGGTTTAATATATATATATATAGCATCGATGGTTGATCTTCTCGGTCTAAATCCCAGCTGATATTCTCCAATGATGTCTTCTGTCGGATTTTTCACTTTTTCATATATTAAAGATTAGGCATCGCTTCCTCTTTCCATATCTGTAGGACTAATTTATATATTTGTTGTTTAAGCTCATCTCCTCCGTGTTTTATCAACTCACTGCATATTTCGTCTAGGCCAGGGGATTTTCTTTGCTTCATTTTTCCAATCATCTCATAACATTCTTTCTCAGAGGGTATTCTTTCGTGGAATCGCTATATTCATCTTGCTGTAACTGCTTATGTTTATTTAGTAGCCCTTTAAAGTATTTCTCCCATTCTTTACTATCGATATTCGCAGTCAGATTTCTCGTGTTTTCTTTTCTTACTTGTTGATATAACTTGTTGTTGTTATTGCTATCATTCTCAATATCATCCATAATTTCGTCAATCCATTGTGTTTTCTTCCGCCTTACCAGTTTCGTACCTTTTCTTCTCTTTTTACTATATTCTTCATTGCTCTTTCACATTCAATATCAAACCATCCATTCCTTTTCTCTGCTTGTTTCCTTCCTAATACTTTCTCTGCTGCTGTTACGATACTGTGTTTTATTTTGCTCCATTCCGCTTCAATATCTTCATTTTCATACCTTTCTACTAGTTGCATTTCCATTTCCCTCTCATATCTCTCCCTCACTTCTTTTACATCCAGGCTTTCCATATTCCATTTTTTCCTCCTTGCTTTCTTTCTTTCATTCACATTTTTTTCACATAGATACATAGTCATTCAAAAATGAATGACAAACAGAATGAATGAGTTTAAGAATTTAACTAGCACAATAGGTTTGCAATAATTATAAAGCTATGCTGAAAATATACAGAAGTCTAAATCGACATATAACATTTCATTAAAAAAACTTAACGAACATATATCATTTAAAACATGTGAAGATTGTAATAAGCTATACATAGGGCAAACGGAGCGGACGTTCAAAATTAGGATAAAAAAACACGAGAGAAGTCATAAAAAAGAAAACAGATTCAACTTTCGCAAATTATTGTTTAGACATTAGGCATAGATTTTTAATATAGATTACAAAATTTTACATATTCAAGATAAAAGCAAAAGACTTAACTTGTTAGAAAACTTAATTAATTAATTATGTAAGATACTAATAAATTTAAGATTGTAAAAATGTTTCCACCACCAATTTTCTCTATAATTTGTACATAAATATTCAAACTTGTATTTTAAATATTTAGTTTTTCATCCACCTGATGAAGCCATTTTATGACGAAACTATATTGTAGTGGATTTACAATAAAAATTTTAGAAACTAGAAGTTTAATACTTATTTCTTGTCGTTATAATGAAGTGTTAACAAGTATCTCCTTCGTCAATTCAACGATTTAATAAATATCGTTATTTGTGTATTGTAGAATTACTTGATTAAAGCAATATATTGTTTTTGAATTAATAGACGGTAGGATATTAATAAGGTACTATCGTGAAAGTGTTGATATTAAATTTGAGTCAGCGTCAACAAAATGACAACGTTTGTTCGCAATTCAATAGCCCATAGATTAAGTCCAGGGACAATTTCAGACCAGCATAGTTCGAGGATTATAGCCCGTATGCTTCCTGCGTAATACGTGTATGTACGTGTTTGAAAATCCAGACTTGTGCGAGACCAAGGCGTACATGCGATGTTCTCCGGCGCTAGAAACGAGAGAGACACGGCAAGTGTATTTTCGCCTGGTCAATGCGGATAGAGGTTTGGTTGACTTGTGAAAGTATTTCGCTACATTACCTTCTCACAAAGGATTGAAAGCAGGCATTCAAATACGGACCAACACCTCTGTTATGATATCCCTTGCCTTGATCCCCTTTTATTCTGTCACCTATCATATTACCCGTAGTTTCTGCAACATCGCCACCTAGATGGGAACACGCTGAATTAATATAAATGAATTTAAATTACGAAATTTAATCCGACTTTCGCTAACAGCGGTCTTTTTATGTGTAAATTTATTTTCTTGACACATTTCGATGGAATGATAAAGTTGCCGTGGAATGATAAATGTGTCTGTTTCATTCTGTCCCTTCCCATTCCTCTTGTACCCTTTCTTGCTGTTTGTCCTCTTTTTTTCGGGCCCTTTTGTGTGCGTCCGTGTATATCCTTCATTGCGAGTGTGTTTATGAATGTAGGTTTTTATTCTGTCGGGACCTTACGCTTGAAATATTTAAACGATTTGAGGCGAGTTGTAAGTAGAAATGAAACAGAGGGCACGTTGTTTGTGGCGATATTAAATTGTTAATTTAAATTTTGGATTTTGCCTGGATAATTATTTCGCACGAACATACTTTCAAGTCACGAATATAATTGTCGAAGATTATTAAATTGTTTCGTTCTTGTTGTTCTGGCTATAGCACTTGTAATCTAGAAAGAAATCAAAAAGATGAATTTGTAAGAAAGAATTCAGATTATCATCACGAAAAACAAAATAAATTAAATTGTGATTTCATGTACTTGAATTGAGATCTAGAATCCTCCCACGCGTATGCGCTAGATTTTATGAAGTTAAGTTTATATTTCTTCTTTAAATTTTATTGAGGATACATTTAATATTCTTTCATGAAATGATATTTTAATTTCAGAAGGTATTTTTTATTGTTAAATATAAGTAGATTTAAGATACGGAGTTCAAACATAAACATTCCCAATTTTATAGATATTTAACGTTAATTTTCAAGTTTAACCCATTTACGGCCAGTGGTGCGTTTACGCACCACTGATTACAATTTTTTTTTTTCGCTAATTGTTTAGATGCAGATTTTTAATTTTGTATGATAACTAAACTAATATATTGAGTTAAATTTAGCATCAATCTATTTTTTTCTAAGACTATAACTTATTGAGATAGCAATTATTAAAAATAGACAATTTTCAGTTTTCACCAATCCCCGAAGTAAATTTCTATAAATTGTTGATAGTTTTCATTTTAAGTTTTTAGAGTAAACATTCTAAATTCTAAATGTCAATACTATAATACTAAAACATTAGTTTAAATGTTTGTTATTAGTTTGTTTAGAAAAAATGACAGTAGATTACTTGTTGCGTAAACGCACCATTGGCTGAATGCGTATTGCGCATGCATTTTTCAAGAAAATACAAGTTTAGACTTGTTTATGTTTTAGATTCATAACCAGATGCATTCAGTCTTTAACGTTCCTTTGCAGTATATAGACGCAAATAGACTTACGGTAAACAAAAAAAATGCCGGTTTACCTAACTCAAAGGGAATTGGAGGCCGCCTTAGACGAAATAGTAAATGAGTTAGAAAATAGAAATGGTACGTAAAATTTGTAGGTAGTGTACCCCATAACATAGTAAAGGTGAATATTTTTAGATAATATTGATGTAGTGTATATTCCGCCGGAAGTTGATGAATTGACCGATGAGGAAGATATTGATGATAATGTGGTAATTGAACAGGTTCGTCCAAATGAGCAAGAAATTTCTGGTTTATTTGAGATACAAAATCATAATGATACCACTAATGAAGGTCCTATTGATTCTGACGATGAGACGTTAGATGTAAAAAGACAAAAACTTTTAAGACAAAAAGTATCGGCGCCTGTTTGGAAAAAAGGCGAGACAACTTACGCAAACTTACCTGTTTTTGACAATACTGGAAGAGAAGTTATAAAAAATAATTTATGTGGAAAATCTCCGTTGGAATTATTTTATCTCTTTTTTGACGAAGAAGTTTTATCGAGAATAGTGAGCTATTCTGTCAAATATTCTTATGACAATAATCGTCATGATTTTCAATTTGGTATAACAGACCTAAAACAGTTCCTAGGAATATTGCTGCTTTCCGGTTACCATACACTGCCTCAGACTGATATGTACTGGTCTACCGACGAAGATAAAGGTTTGGTCATAGTTCGAAAATGTATGCCTCGCAATGGATTTCGAAGTATAAAACGTAATTTGCATTTATCTGATAATGCTCAGTTAGACAAAAATGTCAAATTCTCAAAACTTCGCCCGATTTTCAACATAATGAACAAAAGGTACATGCAGTTTGGCGTATTTGCTCACGATCTATCTATCGACGAACAAATGGTGCCCTATTTTGGGGAACATTCCTGTAAAATGTTCATAAAAGGAAAGCCCGTGCGATTTGGCTTTAAGATTTGGTGCCTAACTTCTGCCGATGGATATTTATTTCAGTTCATTCCATATGGAGGGGCGAATGCATCAAATAGTAAATCAGAACTTGGTTTAGGAGGCCAGGTTATTGTTGACTTGCTCACAATTGTGAAAAGTCCACAAAAGCATTGCCTTTACTTTGATAACTTTTTCTCGTCGTATAAGTTATTGAAGTTTTTGAGTCAGAAAGGCTTTTATGCTACAGGCACCATAAGAGACAACCGAACGGCTAATTGTCCATTAGAAAACGTAAAAAGCATTTCTAAGAAACAACGAGGAAGTTTTGATTCTGTATTTGACGAAGAAACCAACATATCTTTGAACAGGTGGAACGATAATTCAGTGGTGACTATTATTAGTAATACTTTTACACTACGACCTTTAAGCACTGTTAAAAGATACGACCGAAAAGAGCGAAAGGAAGTGATGATTTCTCAGCCAAATATGATCGCACAATATAATAAATATATGGGCGGCGTGGATTTGCACGACAATGGCGTTTCTAACTATAGAATAAATGTGCGTGGCAAAAAGTGGTGGTGGCCGTTATTTATAAATTTGCTAGACAGCACTATTGTTAACGCCTGGAAAATATACAACATAGCGAATGAAATCCAAATGACGCAACTGGAATTCAAATCTTACATTGCAGTACGCTTGATGAAGGCACAAGATGACAATCGAAACAGGAAAATTAATCAAGCAGTTGGAAGCTCCATTCCTGATGAACTTCGTCTTGATAACATTGGTCATGTAATCTCGATGCATGCCGATAAAGCTAGACGTCGTTGCAAACTATGCAAAAGTCACACAATTTACATTTGTGTAAAGTGCAAAACACATCTACATTTAAAATGTTTTGAAGATTACCACAAGAAAATATGAACATGTGTTCGGCCAACGGTACACGCACCATCTTTTTTTTCATATACGCAATTTTTTTTTCGAGCTGATATGTATCAAATCGTTTTTTTTAAATATGTTTTTAGTAATAAACAATACTTTTTTGTAAAGTTTTCGTTTAATATACACCTTGGCCGTAAATGGGTTAACTCACTATATAATATATTTTTATTAGTACATACAAGTTGTAAAACTTTGTTTAAGTTCTAATAATTCCTGCAAATCTATTTATTACCTGGGATTACTAATAATCGACATCTTTTGCCAAATTAATGTATTGCTCTATACATCAGACCTTTCGTTTATTGCCTAGGGTCATTACTGAACGATTTCAATAGACCCTTAATACCTGCCATTGTTAAAGAAAATATATAAAGGCTTATTCGAAAGTAAGTTACATTTCTAAATTGCCGTCGTTTTGTCAAATAGTAAAATATATACAAAATAAAAACATATTTGTGTTCATAAAATAATGTGATTTACTCGTCGTTTAAATTTGTTATTTCCGTTACCATGGCAACGGTAATTGGCAAAGTCAATTAATTTACTCCTCGATGTTGTTAACAGTTTAGAAGAAGGGCTGCTTCTTGTTGAAAAACAAGATGGCGGACATATTCAAAATTCGTGCTGAAGTAATTTGCTTTGTAGTAAACCCCATTGTTTTACAAATAATAACCGGTTTTTAATTTGTATATTCTTTACTTTATAAGGAAATTACACCAGTTTCAAAATGTAACTTACTTTCGAATAACCTATATAATAAGTTCACGATTCTTAAATATATATGTACCATAAAATCCATTAGTGAACAAAACCTTTATTTTGGATATTCATTGTTAAGATCTCCTTTCTTAGATATGATTTTATTACTCCAAGAAGGGACCAGCCGAAAATGCATATTTAGGTTAATGACACCTACAAATACTTAATTAGTAATGACATTTTATTATTTATTAGTTAAGATTAGATCTTTAGAATATTATCGTAAACCTTGATTATTATTGCTTGTAGGTATAATTCCAAAAATTTAAATAACACAAAATTTTCCGTTATGACGTTAAAAAATACATTTATCAACCAATACGCTTTTAATCTGTAATAGTGTAGGGGTAGTGGTATTTTACTTGTAAAACAGAACAGAAAAAAGCAATCTCAAATCAAAATCGGTATAAGATACACAGTCTTACAGTACAAACTCAACCTCAGTATAAAACAGACAGTCTTACAGTATCATTATTTGTAACATCAAGGAATCATATTTTAACAAGAGACACCAGTCTCAACAGCAATTTATGTTAGTATAAGTCGTTGCAGATTCAAAATAACTGAACTGTTAATATATCCGTTTCAGTGCTGACAGAACACAAACTCAACTCCGATCATCAAAATCTATTCAAATATGTCAAGCTTCTGTCCCGTGAATCGGATTCCTTCCCTAGGAAAATCCATGATTGAAATTCACAAACATCTCCACAATCTTAACAGAGACGATGGCTATACGCTACATCCAACGTGGCAAGCTCTATTGAATTCAACTACGAAAGCCCGCGCCCATACAACGCATGTGATTGGCTCATTGTCTCCAGTCAATAGCAGGCCACCATCTAACCCGGCCTCCCCCTTTATAAGTTGTGCTGGTCCCTGTCCTAGCATTCTTCAAGCTTCTACAAATGTACGTACAGATGAAGATGAAGATGTTTCTTGGAACAGTAGATCAAAACATTGGCAATTATGCCTAATTCGACGCGGTTCCAACCTGGAAACCGAGATCTACATCTGCTGTTATTTGATCGCATCACGAAGCTTTTGTGGCATTTCTCTTTTCGCAATTATTTTTCATCACATCCACAACCTCTCTCACTCGTTGGTTTATTTCTATTTGTTCTATTTGCTATCGTTTGTTTCTTTTCCTTCTAGTATTTTCTTTCCATATTTTCATTATCTTATTGTAAAGTTTGTCTTTTCGGGTTCTTAAATAAAACCAACGATAACTTTAGACACACACTATATTAATAATAAAATGTATAACAATAAACTAACTACTAACAATAAGCACATTTATGTATTTATATTTATGTAACTTTAATCCGCGATGCTTCGGTATGGAATCAATAATGATCCAATCCCTTCTTCGACGGCTTTTATCGTGGCTTATATTTTCTCGAGGCAGGTAGAACGCTCGAGAAAATGCCAGAGGTATGACGCGCGCAATGAGTCATCACATTGCCCCCTTCTTAAGAATTAAGTTTCGTCCCGAAACATGTCATTCTTTGGTTCCCTCAACCGATGGCGAAATCGACAGGTAGGGCCTTTGTTACATTGTGACGTCATATCGAAATAACAGTCCACGGTCTTATCTTGCCTGGATGGACAGGAATATTCAAGCCGGTAACTGCATACCAGAATTTCCATACCAGTATGTCGGAAGATTACTTCCAACATGCTTCTTACAATTCTCCAGTCCAGGCGGTCCAATCTACAACCCAATTTTGGAACTGCTAATTTCAGAATGTCTTGTTGTAACATTTGTTCGCGTAAGTGGGCCAGGGCCTCCCATAAGGCACGATAGGTTGGCTTCAGACTTGACAGTTCTTTCGTGACCAAATAAAATATGGGCTTCATTTGTTATTTGAAGACTCTTCCCAATTGCTGGTCCCTGCTGCCTTAATTTTTCGATTCTGCCAAATCTCGCTTTAAATTCCGTGGCAATTCCTTTGGCCATTCGCAGATCTCGGGCTACGCAATGAGCAAACGCGACCGTAAACAAATCTTGCTGTTTCTCGACGGTCACCCCACACCTGACACCATTGCAAAGCTTGTCTTTTCGAGTTCTTAAATAAAACTAACGATAACTTTAGACACACACTATATTAATAATAAAACGTATAACAATATAAAAACTAACTACTAACAATAAGCACATTTATGTATTTAATTTATGTAACTTTAATCCGCGATGCTTCGGTATGGAATGAATAATGCTCCAATCCCTTCTTCGACGGCTTTTATATCGTGGCTTATATTTTCTCGAGGCAGGTAGAACGCTCGAGAAAATGACAGAGGTATGACGCGCACGATGAATCATCACATTATCATTTTCTATTACAACACTTAGGTTTCTATCCCTTATGTTGTTTTGCTGTTATTACTATTTCTTATATTCTTGAATAAACGAACAACAAATTTTTTTATAAACTTAATTTTTGACAGGGCTGTAAAAAGTACGTATAAAAAACTGATTTTTTTATGTGAGTGGGACACCCGTGCAAGAGATAAAGATTATAAAATTAAATATTGGCCTCCACGCCAAACAACTGAGCCTGGTGTTAAGAATATAGAAGCATTAGTTCAGAATGAAATTTTTTTTTCTTATATTTAAAAAAAAAATTTACTTGAAAGATCAAAAGAAGGAATTTTCACTGTACTGCAAATTAGACAACTGTTTCGAGATGCCAACTTTAGCACAACATTGAAAAACAAGCATAGGATGCATTTGCAACGTTTGCAACTATTTCCTTGGGAACAGCAAATCGGAGAACTATCAAGAGCACGTAAAAGAATTACTCTCGGACTACCACATTAAATGCAACATGCTGCCGAAACTCTATCTTTTTCATTTAAAATTTGTTTCTGAGAATTTGGAAGTAGTATTAGACGAGCATGGAAAAAGATTTCACCAAGATATTGCATCGATCGACAAGATGTACGATCTTGTAGAGGTGCAAGTGTCCACACAGATCACTATCTAGTAATTGCAAAAATAAATTTAAGAATAATTAGAAATGAAAGAAAGAAAGCAACGAGGAAAAAATGGAATATGGAAAGCCTGGACGTAAAAGAAGTGAGGGAGAGATATGAGAGGAAAATGGAAGTGCAACTAGTGGAAAGGTATGAATATGAAAATATTGAAGCGGAATGGAGCAACATAAAACACAGTACCACAAAGCAGCAGAGAAAGTATTAGGAAGGAAACAAGCATAGAAAAGGAATGGATGGTTTGATATTGAATGTGAAAGAGCAATGAAGAGGAAGAAAGAAATGAGACTAAAATGGTTAAATACAGGAGCGAAAGAAGACTATGAAGAATATAGTAAAAAGAGAGGAAAAGGTTCGAAACTGGTAAGGCGGAAGAAAACACAATGGATTGACGAAATTATGGATGATATTGAGAATGATAGGAATAACAACAACAAGTTATATCAACAAATAAGAAAAGAAAACACGAGAAATCCGACTGCGAATATCGATAGTGAAGAATGGGAGAAATACTTTAAAGGTCTACTAAATAAACATAAGCAGTTACAGCAAGATGAATATAGCGATTCCTTTGACATAGAAGAGTATGGGGACCAAATTATACACTCTGAGGAAGAATGTTATGAGATGATTGGAAAAATGAAGCAAAGAAAATCCCCTGCCCTAGACGAAATATGCAGTGAGTTAATAAAACACGGAGGAGATGAGCTTAAACAACAAATATATAAATTAATCCTACAGATATGGAAAGAGGAAGCGATGCCTAATGAATGGAGTTGTGCATTAATAATTCCAGTGTACAAAAAAGGAAATCCAATGCTATGTGAAAACTATAGAGGAATATCACTTTTGAGTGTATGTTACAAATTAGTGACATCCTTAATATATGAAAAAGTGAAAAATCAGACAGAGGATATCATTGGAGAATATCAGCTGGGATTTAGACCGAGAAGATCAACTATCGATGCTATAGCGATAGGTCCAGCCCGCTACGGGCCATACGGAACAATATACGTATGGAACGTAATGCGATGTGGCAACGTATGTACGACGCCACTCCGCGTGCGCATACATAAGCCCGATGTTCGAGAGCAATAGATTGCCCGTCATTCGTATCTAGCTGTGCAAATGTAAAGGTTGCAACAGTTGCAAGTTCAACTGTTTAGAATTTTCGAGACAATAACCCCTAGAAATCTCGAGGGAGTGAGGCGGGATTTTTACAATAGGCTCGGCTATTGTTTGGGGAGAGAGGGCGGTATTTTCGAATCCTATATTTAGTGACTTTCTTAGAATTAAAATTTATTTTGCAGAATTATTGATTTTTTTACTTTTATCTTTTAGAAAACGTTATTGTTTTTTTATTACTTAAAATTACTTTTCCGTAGCAGCTAAGAATACAATAATAATAACTTGGAGATATAACGACCTTTTTATATCTGAAACAAATGGGCAAATTACGTATACAGAACGAATATGCAAACGACTATATCCTATTGCGCGGTTTAAGTCTCACTAAATTCATAACTCTGCAATGTATGGTAATGTAAGCTATTGCGCGTAGAGGGGATTCGGCTGTTGCCACTTATTGCTCGGTATGGCCCGTTGAGAGCTGGTCCTATCGGTATATATTAAACCAAATTATAGAGGAATGCTACTAACAAAACATCGAACTTCTAATATTATTATATTATATTATATTATTATTATATTATATTATATTATTATATTATATTATATTATATATATTATATTATATATATATATATATATTATATTATATTATATCATAGATTTTAAGCAAACATTTGACAGCATGAGACGTGATGCGATCTTCAAATGCCGAAAATTTAGGAATACCTAGAAAGTTGATAAGACTAATGAAAATGACGATGAAACGATCCAGAGCAGCAGTTTTGCAGCAGGACGATGTATCAAAAGAATTTGAATTTAATTCGGGGGTGCGGCAGGGAGATGAATTATCTGCGTCAATATTCAATATAGCTGTAGAACGAATTATAAGAGATTGTGGTTTTAAAGGGACGATTATTGAAAAATCCATGCAAATCATAGCGTATGCAGATGATATAGCATTAATAGCAAGAGGTCCAAATAGTCTAAGAGACGCTTTGCTGAGACTCGACTCGGAAGCAAAGAAGAGAGAACTTGAGATAAATCAAGTCAAAACAAAATATATGAGAATCGCAAGACAAGAAAACATGGGGGAAAGCAAAGAAGTAGCGATGGGAAATTACAATTTTGAGACAGTGGATACATTTAAGTACCTAGGATCCGTGATAAGTAGTAAGAATCAGAAAACAGACGAGGTGAAAGATCGAATTCAAGCAGGGAACAAGGCATATTATAGATACAAGAAATATATGAAAAATAAGAAAATCAGCATTAACAGAAAAATAGTAGTGACATATGCTGGAGAAACAATGAGATTATCGCAGAAAGATGAAGAAGCTCTAAAAACATTTGAAAGAAAAATAATCAGAAGAATTTATGGAGCAAAGAAAGAAGACGGTGGTTATAGAATCCTTATGAATCATGAGATAGAGGAGTTATTGGAGAGAGAAAACATAGTAAGAGTTATTAAATCGATGAGAATAAGGTGGTATGGGCATGTCAACAGAAGAGAAGAAGGATCAAAGTTGAGATGAATTACAAGATGGAAGCCATATGGAGCACGAACAAGAGGTAGACCAAAAATTAGGTGGGAGGACCAAGTAGTGGATGATATCAAAGATCTGGGGACCATAGCAGGGAGAGCATTAATGTTAAATAGGGAAGAATGGCGAAAAGTCGTGAAGAGGGCAAGAACATATCTATAGACCACAGAAAATGGAGTGACTCACCACAAAACGAGTCTTACGAGCTCAAAGAGCGGCTGCAATTCCAGACTGGAATGTATAATCTTATACAGGCTGATTCATTTTCGGCCCTCACCATGGGGATCTCTCTTATTATTGGAGATACACTATAGGTTTAAATTTGGCAAAGTTGTTAAATTTTTTGTTTGTTATAAATCCGTAAAGAAAATAGACCCGTGACAAATGACCTTCGTTATTTAAAAAAAAAAACGCGAAAACACCATTTTCTTCTTTTATCTGTAGCACCGATATTTTGCCTTGTAGAGAAAATATAAAAACACATCCTTGTGGCCATTTCTAAATCTCTATCCAGTGGTGTACTCTAAATTTTTATACGACGTTTCGTTTCTTTCTGTCCATAATCAACTATCTAATTTCTTATAGGCGCCATATTGAATTTAGACATCTTCAGAAAGGGTTTTTTTTTCTGATTTCAACCATGTAACACATGCTGACTAAAGTTTTTGACATTAGGTTTTATTTGAAAGAATAAATTATAAGATTAAATAAGGTAGCCATGGAATTTCAATCTGTCAAAAATTTCATTTATTGTTCATTAATAATACAAAAATGTCATACACTAACGAAGAGAAACGAGATATGATAAGTATTTTTTATTCTTCGAAACGAAATTCAACAGTAGCGAGTACAAGATAACAAAAACATTAATAAAAATACATAGAAAAGTAAACAATAAACAATTACAGTAAATGTTCAATCATCTGGCCATCTTCGGTAATGCATAATTGGGCACGCCTTCTGGCATTTTGTACTGCCCTTTGTATAGTTCTTCTAGGAACTGCATCGAAGGCATTCTGAAGTCTGTCTCGTAATTCTTCAATGTTTTGTGGCGCATCTACATTATAAATATTATTTTTAACATATCCCCATAAAAAAAAATCTAGTGGACTTAAATCAAGTGATCTCGCAGGCCATTCAACAATTCCACTATTTCCATTCCAACGGTTTGCAAACTCTTGATTTAAGAAATTTCTAGCAACAGCTGCATTGTGTGCTGGTGCGCCATCTTGTTGCCACCATAAATATTGTAATTGATTTAATGGGATATTGTCGTCAAGATAGTCAGATACGTATGTATGTAAAATGTTTAAATATCTTTCTCCATTTAAACGTTCTTCATATATCACTGGTCCTAAGAGACGATTTGCCTACATACCCATCCAAACGTTTATTCCAAAACGATGTTGTGGTCTTCTAGCCCTGTTTTGTGGGGGATTTTGTACTGCCCAATAGTGCTCCGTATTTCTGTTGAACATTCCAGAATTTGCAAATTTAGTTTCATTTGACCAGATGATTTTGCTTAAAAAATTTTCGTCATTTTCTATCCTTCCCATTAACCAATTACAATATTCTAGCCTTCTCAAATTATCTCCAGGCAGTAAAGAGTGACTAACATGGATCCTGTATTGTTTAAACCTACTTTTATGTAAAGTTCTCCAAACTCTGGACTGGCACAAATTTAATTCTGACGCTACTTCGCGTGTAGAAATTGATTTATTATTATTTATCTATAAAAATATAAGATTAACATGAAATTTGAAAACACGCTTGTAATTTACCATTTGTAAAATATCATGTCGATTTTCATTTAAATTCCTGTTGTCTTGACCATTACGCGGCTTAGTAAACGATCCATTCTCGACCAAATTTCTGTCGAGATCTAGAAAAATGGTACGTTGAGGCTGTTGTCGTTCTGGATATATTTGTAGATATCTTGTACTCGCTACTGTTGAATTTCGGTTCGAAGAATAAAAAATACTTATCATATCTCGTTTCTCTTCGTTAGTGTATGACATTTTTGTATTATTAATGAACAATAAATTAGATGTTTGACAGATTAAAATTCCATGGCTACCTTATTTAATCTTATAATTTATTCTTTCAAATAAAACTTAATGTCAAAAACTTTAGTCAGCATGTGTTACATGGTTGAAATCAGAAAAAAAAACTCTTTCTGAAGATGCCTAAATTCAATATGGCGCCTATAAGAAATTAGATAGTTGATGATGGCCAGAAAAAATTTAGAGTACACCACTGGATAGAGGTTTAGAAATGGCCACAAGTATGTGTTTTTATATTTTCTCTACAAGGCCAAATGTCGGTGCTACAGGTAAAAGAAGAAAATGGTGTTTTTTTTAATAATGATTGTCATTTGTCACATGTCTATTTTCTTTACGGATTTATAACAAACACAAAATTTAACAACTTTGCCATATTTAAACCTATACTCTATCTTCAATAATAAGCGAGATCCCCATGGTGAGGGCCGAAAATGAATCAGCCTGTATATATATATATATATATATATATATATATATATATATATATATTGCATCGACTGAGAAAAAGTATACCGGAAAATGGAGCTCAAACATATTGGCCGACTATTATTGGAATGTAATACGAGAAATCCCTAAAAGAATGAACACAAGTAAATATTCAGAAAATTAATTTCAAATGTATATAGTTCTTAAGTTTATTGTTAATAAAATGTATTTAAATCCGATTGTTTAAGGCAAATAAATTGGTTAGAAATGACGTCTTCACTGAGTTTTTATTAATGTCACAATATTTCTACCTCCCATATCATTGGAGCTTGATGTCGAAATTCTGGACCAGAGCTAGGATTCAACATACCAAAATACATAAAAAATAGTCAATAGTATTCTAGTATGGAGAAAAAACTTTTATAATATTCAACGGTGTAAAATCTATTCTGAAAAAATGAGTATCCCAAAGTCAATGTAACAATTGAAAAATCCTACACAATCTGTAGTAAACGTTAAGAAGATACTAGAAAGAAAGAATTCGTTTTTTTCGTATCAATTTAGTTCAATATTTTTCTTCTAAATTCGTTCTGTATATCTACACTTTATTAATAAATTGTATACGTACCGTAAAGGCTTTGTTTGATTTTAAGGTATTGTATTTTATGCTTTTTTTTAAACATGAAAGTACCAAAGGCCCGTTATTTAAGATAATACAAATTTTATAAACAAAAGGCATACCCGACCTTTTCATGAAACTGCGAAAGTAATGTATTCTTCCCGAAATACACTTCATGAAAAATTACTTAGAGCGAAAGTTATCGTAGGTAGCTTTGTTATTTAACTCTGTTGTAATTGTTAATTTATTTAGACATCAGAAAAGAGATAGAGACTCGTAGAAGAAGGTTGACCTTTACCTTCATCGCTTGCATGTTAATCAATAGATATTTAAGAAAATTTAAAATATTCCTTTCAAATACATTTTTAATATGTAATATGGAAAATAATAAATGTATTATTGAATTGATTCGGCATTTACTTGATGAAGATCCATAATTTAAAATAGAAATAAAACTACGATTCTAATCTTCATTTTTAATCTTCAATCGTAACACGACAATTGTTTCGCCAGCACAGTGGCTTCCTCGGCTGCTTACATCTAAAGAGTATGTTACAAACTAAATTTAAAAAAATATATCTATATATATATATATATATATAACAATTGATAAATTATTGGAGTTTTTCGGCTTTTATATGAAATATTTACAAATATCAAATTAGAATGTATGTAATTGCAGAGTAAGTGGGGATGTAAACATTGCTGTCTACAAATTACAAAGCAAATCATACGAAATTTTTTTATTTGAAAAATATGGTCTACGTTGGGACTCGAACCCAAGTCTACAGCTTGCCGGGCTGTCGCTTTTACCACTAAGCCACAATAGACCCAGGTTCAAGCTATTTAGAAATGCATTATAAAGTAACAGTGTTAATGAATCAGATATCAGTTATTGAATGTAGATGTCAAGTTGAAAGCAGAAGTTAGTTTTGAAAGTTCATGTCAGTTTTGATAGCAGATGTCAGTTAGTGAAAGCAAATGCCAGTTAATGAAAGCAGATGTCTGATTTGAAAGCAGGTGTCAGTTATGAAAGCAAACGTCAGATTAGAAAGCAGATGCCTTTTTTGAAAGTAGATGTGAGTTATTGAAATCAGATGCCAGTATTTTGAGAGCAGATGTCAGATTTGAATGTTGGAAATGCTAATTATTACTCCATTGCTATATGAGTGTTTAGATAATTTCTTAGCCGTTTCTTAACCTGGGTCTATTGCGCTTAGTGGTAAAAGCGACAGCCCGGCAAGCTGTAGACTTGGGTTCGAGTCCCAACGTAGACCATATTTTTCAAATAAAAAAATTTCGTATGATTTGCTTTGTAATTTGTAGACAGCAATGTTTACATCCCCACTTACTCTGCAATTACATACATTCTAGTTTGATATTTGTAAATATTTCATATAAAAGCCGAAAAACTCCAATAATTTATCAATTGTTATATTTAATAAACGGCTAAGAAATTATCTAAACACTTATATATATATATATATATATATATATATATATATATATATAATAACTTCGTGACCTTGGTATGATATGGTAAACCTAATCAGTAGGCGATTAAAGGTCTGTATATTACTTCAAAATATATGTATTTAAAAAACTCTACATGTTTCGGCTGTATACGCCTTTTTCAAGAGAATACAAAATATATATATATATATATATATATATATATATATATATAATCAAGAAGGTTGGTATTATTTTACAATGTTTTTAAAGAAATCTATGAGTTTACACAAGCATTGTTGGTAGTGAGAAAATGTGGCACATCTGGTCGGCCCTAACTGTATATTATAGGGTACTAAACATATTTACGCATAAAATTTGTTTAATAAACTACATATACATTTGTATTATCGTCTAAACAGATTTTAAGTAAATAAATTTAATAAAGGCGAGTTATTTAAATCTAATTGATCATTTAATAAAATTTGTGAGTGTTTTAATTTATTGATTTCGAAACGTTCCAGTAAATTTAATTTGTTGCCTTTATTTTCTAAATGCAGAATTTGAAAATCTTTATCGAAACTGTGGTTTTCTTCTAATAGATGATTCGCAAAAGTGGAATCTTGTTTTTTATTTCAACAGGAAGAACAATGCTCGGCAATGCGTTTTTCAAACTTCTTCCTGTTTGACCGACATATATCTTACCGCATCCACATATTAACTTATAGATTCCAGACTTCTTATTTTTGTCTGTTTTATCTTTATTTTTTTTAATATGTTTGGATAAATTATTATTAGTTTTAAAAACCGTGTTAATATTAAGTTTTTTTAAATAACTTGAAATATGCTTATTAGGTATCCCAATGTACGTTTGTAAGCTAAATTTTGAATTTTCCAAATCCTTTATTGCGGGATATACCATAGAGATTGCTTTTTTGAAAAGTTTTTTTGTCAGCATATTTTCAATTAAAGTACATATCTGTGTAGCCGTTATTGATAGCTATTTGTTTGATTAAATTTAATTCTTTTTCATAATTTTCTTTGGATAGTGGATAATTAATTAATCTATGTAAAAAACTATGGAAACTCACTAATTTGTGTTGTATGGGATATGTTGACGAATTATGTATAGTTATGTCAGTATGAGATTCTTTATGGTAAATATCAAACTCTAATTTATTGTTGATTTTTTTAATAGTTAGATCCAAAAAGTTAATGCTATTGTTTACTTCTTGTTCCATGGTAAATTCCATATTTTTATGAATAGAATTGACGAATTCTGGTAGCAAGTTTAATTGTCTTTGTGTTCCAGTGAAACAAAGTACAATATCGTCTACATATCTATGCCAAAAGAAAATATGTTGTCTTAGGGGATTATTAAAAATGATGGATTCTAAGTGGTTCAAGAAAATTTCTGAAAGTAATGGGCTTAAGGGGTTACCCAACCTTCTTGATTTTATATTGTACAAATTGTCTCACTATGTTGGAACCATATGGAAAACTCTTTTATTATTAATTTTATAAAAAAAGTTATTGTTCATAAAAAGTTCTGCATATTCTAAAATCTAAAATACAATCATCAGATATTAAATTTTTTCAGTCGTATACGCGGTTTATCGAAAAATATGAATTTTATTCAAGAGTAAAGTACCTTTATATTTGACAATATCGAAAATTGTTATAAAGAAAAGTTGATCAGAACTAAAAACTACGTTCAAATATGCAATTATATCCATTTACATACAAAAAATTATTTTTTTCTTTTTTGTATACAATATCAATGCAAATTTAACTGTAGCTGTAGTTACATGCAATCTAGGATGCACTGACATACAAATGATATGTTGATAGCAAGAAATGTTTGACAGTGAGTTTCAAAAGGCGTTAGAATTTATGTCACATAAAAATGGTAGCGTTATTAACTTGTGAAGAGAAAATAGAAATTGTTTTGATTGTGGGAGAAAATTATAAAACACATAGAGACGCAGCTATTATTTTTAATAGTAGACATCCCATTCAATAGTAAATAAATTTAAGAGTACTGGAAGTATTAAAAATAATTTTACTGAAAAACTCCAAAAGCTGGCTGCCGATGAGAATACGCAGTTTCAAAAAAATACACCTATTCCAACGTTTCTTCCAGTTTTCGAAACATTTATTCTACCTAGCTCCCGGTATAGTCTCCAAAGTGGACTGCAAATTCTCTAGGATGGCTTCTGTTGATTCAAAACGATGTCCACGAAGTGGTAATTACAACCGAGGAAATAACAAAAGTCACCTGGAGCCACATCTGGTGAATATGGTGATTGAAGAACGACATCTACTTTATTTATGATGAAAAACTGACAAATAATGTTGGCAGTGTGTGATGGTGGATTATCATGATGCAAAAATCATAAATCGTTTCGCCATAATTGCGGTAGTTTTTTACGAATTGTCTCACGTAAACGACGGAAAAGATCTAAACAGTATTCTTACTTATGTGTTTCATAATCACAAGAGATAAGTGTTCATTGAAAATAAAAAGATTATTAAAAAAATAACGAAACCTAATTTTTAAATATAATTGCATATTTGAACGTAGTTTTTAGTTCTGATCAATTTTTCTTTATAACAATTTTCGATATTGTCAAATATAAAGGTACTTTACTCTTGAGTAAAATTCCTATTTTTCGATAAACCGTGTATACGACTGAAAAAATTTAATATCTGATGATTGTATTTTAGATTTTAGAACATGCAGAACTTTTTATAAAGAATAACTTTTTTTCCTAAAATTAATAATAAAAAGTTTTCCATATGGTTCCAACTTAGTGAGACAACCTGTATATATATTTTTTTAATTTAGTTTGTAACGTACTTCATTATGAAACAGACATGTTAATAATTTACATATCTGTAACTGTATACTTGGACAATACCACGTATTTTACTTCTGCTTAAGACATATGATTCTGCCATCTATAGGCGTCGTCAGTTAAGCTAGTGAAGCAATGTATACAAATGATACAAATCTTTATAAATAGATCTGTATCTGTATATGACATTAAGCCGAAATCCCTTACTATATAAAGCAAATTTCGTCCTATAAGGTGGCACTTATTTAATAAATGACATCTGACGGACGAAAGAGACTTTTCCGAAAAAAGGGACCTTTCGTTTGACCAGCTATGCTGATACGGAAAACGAAAACAATACGGGTAGTCCATCAAAAACGAGCCGGATGGCAGTAAATACACAAAAAAATACACAAAAAAGGTTTTAAATATATCTATACGTTAATGCACGTATAACGCTTTTGTTTCATTATGAAACAGACATGTAAATAATTTACATATCTGTAACTGTATACTTGGACAATACCACGTCATCACGCCATCAAGTCTCCGGGCCCTCCTAGAAAAGAGCTTCTGAAAGGCTCTCGGCTTAGCTATAGACCTATATAAGAATTCTAAGTGGACGGAGACAAGGCATTCAACGAGTAATCACCGTCGTGTTGATATTGTGATATAAATGTGAAATAAATATTGAAATAAATACTGTTATTATTAGTTATTAAGCGTATTTAGTGTGTTTTAAATTACCGTTAGTTTTATTTAAAAGACCCCAGTATTTTACAATACAGTTTCCATCTGTTACGATTATTATCTTCCGAACGAAACGATTTGCTAAGTCTTACACTTCTAGTCTATTCTATTCTAATTGCTTGGGATTGTACGCCAGTAAGGCCGCTAAGTTTGTAACCTTAAAATTTTTACTTTCTAGAATATAATTAAGTCTTGCTCATTTGCAGAATATAAAGTTACCCTTATGATTTTCCAGTCTTTTAATATAACATTAATTTTTTTCTTGTTTTCCTTTTGTTTTTACCGACAACCCTGCTTCTTCTAGCGCTATCCTCTCTTGTAAGAAACTTAAATTCTTGCCTGGTGTTTCCAATAAAATCTGGGCATTCGGTAAAATAGAATGTAACTCCTGGGTATTTTTGTAGCTTGTGGACTGTGTATTGATAATCAATGACATATACGTAAATATTGCTTTCTACATTTTACAACGCTACATATTCGAATTTTCTTTTAATTGAAAAAATCGCCCTTAAGCAGGATTCGAACTTCCATGGTTTGCCGGACCATTGCTCTGCAACTAAGCTATTAAAGGCTGTCGTTCCTAATACGTCGGGAAGCCATAAGTTACATTAAGGAAACAGATGTTAATATTTTAGCCGCGAAGTAATGTGAATGTAAATATTGCTTTCTACATTTTACGACGCTAATTATTCGATTTTTTTTTAACTGAAACAATTCGCCCTTTTCGCGAAGTGAAATGTAGAAACCAATAATTTAGATTCACATTACTATCTCTGATGTATTCACAGATTCTATGGAGAGCATGTGCTACACAAGTTATATGTAGCATATTACGATGTTTCCTTTAATAGTCTGCCTGTTTTTAACATACAGGGTGTCCGGGAAAATGTGGGAAATCTCTCGGATGCAGATAAAACATGAAAAAATAAGATGACAAGTTCCTATAATTTTTTTTCCTACGGGTTCTTCCTACAAAAATATGCGTCCCTGAATCGGTTTCTCTTGAATTTGTTTTTAAATACTTAATATAATTTAATGAAAATTTAACGGATGGACACTAATAAGGACCTTCTAAAATAATCTCCTTGAAACATATTTAGCTTTTTTAGTTTACCAGGGGCGGGTTAATCTTTACAACTGAATTCCTAAAATTTTAACACCCTGTATTATAGACTTAAAAAAATGAAACTGGCTAGCTTGAACCTTAGATTTAAAAAACGTACTCTTGTTTATTTTAGATAAAATGAACTGTTTACGAGTAAAAGTTCGATCTATATTCGTAAAAAATGTGCGTTTTAGTTTTTATCAGCACCAAAAAAAACCTATTGCTGTTGCAAACGTTACTATAGTACCAAATAAATAAAACATCCGGAATTTTAGAACTTGTCATCTTTCACATCACTGACACATTGATCCCTTTATTCAATATTAATTCACTGAGTTTCTGATTTCGTGGTGAATTTAATAGTGAATTTATTCGAAGTATGGAATACACGTTTATTGAGTATGCAGATATGCATGTGATGTACGGTTTTGCGTCTTGCAATGCTTTAGAAGCCAAAAGATTATATCACGAAAGATTTCCTAATCGTGTTCTACTAAACCAGAAGACATTTCAACGAGTTGACCAACGTCTAAGGGGGAATAGTGGGCGATCCCAGTTAATAATGTAATACATATTATTGATTTTCTTCATAATTTTAGGAAAGTTTGGAAAAACTAGTAATTATGCTGGTGTGAGAAGAACCGTACATACGCCGCGATTACAGGAACATATTTTAAATGCTGTAGATGACAATCCATCATCGAGCCCTCGACAATTATCAGCACAGTTTAATACATCGAAAACAATAGTACATGAAGTTCTTGAATCGATTCTGCCTTTACTTGATGTAAATCCATATCAAATGATAGAAACACACAATGTTGTATTAGATTTACACTTTATTTAATAATAATAATGACTATATAACAGCCGTTTCACCGTACAACGGTTTCTTCGGATATAACAAGTGGTATAAAAGTAAAACAGCACATCATAATAAGTCAGGTGTGTATAAACTAACTTGTGGCACATGTACTAAAACATATATCGGGCAAACAGGTAGAACGTTCAAAAAGCGCATATACGAACATTATTATTCGTTTAGAAATGGGAAACCAGATTCGGCATACTCCAACCATTTAATTGAAGAAAGCCATAGTTTTAATAATAATTTCAAGATCCTACACGAAGAAAAGAAAAGTAAGAAACTCGATTTATTAGAAGCAATGCAAATTAATAAACAAAAATTTTCAAATAAATTACTAAATGACAAAACAGAGCTTAATTCCTCCCCTCTGTTGAATTTATTTCCTATTTGTGATTGAAATATTTTGTTAGATATCTCACTTATAATATAATTTATGTTATCTATATGTATCCCTACTAAAAGAGGCGGGTAAAAATATTTCGGTTTCCAATTTCTGAGAATACTATTAAGTAATAAAATAAAAAATATTTACGTTTTAAGTAAAATGTTTTATAGTACCACTTGTTATATCTGAAGAAACCGTTGTACGGTGAAACAGCTGTTATATAGTCATTATTATTATTAAATAAAATGTAAATCTAATACAACATTGTGTGTTTTTATCACATGAAGTTCTTCATAAACGGCTATTATATCCATATCATTTGCAAAAAATACATAAACTGATTCCTGAAGATTGTCCTCGTAGAATACAGTTTGCAAACTGGCATGAAAGCAACAAAATAATGCAAACTTCATGAGCATTATTCTTTTCATGGATGAAGGAAGGGTTACCAAAAATGGTATCACCACTATTCAGCACTATTGTTTCGCATCATCAACATCAGTTCCAATCAATTAATATTTGGACAGGAATCATTGACAATTTTCGATTGGACCATTCGTATTGCCAGAACGATTGAATCGACAACTTTATTTGGAATTTCTTCAGAACCCTTTTCGAGATTTAATAGAGACTTACCACTTGAAACCCGCCGAAACATGTAATTCATGCACGATGGCGCACCACATCGTTTCAACGTTCGTGTGCGGGAGCACCTGAATAACGTCTATCCAAACCGTTGGATATGTAGAGGAGGACCTATTGCCTGGCCTCCTCGATCTCCTGACCTAACGCCGTTGGATTTTTACCTGTGGGGACACCTCAGAGAATTGGTGTATTCCACTCCGGCCGACACTATGGAGGAACTTCTACAGAGAATCACGTTTCATTGTGATGCGATAAGGGACACGGCTGGGTTATTGTTGCTGGTACAACAGTCCTTAATTCGTCGTGCCCGAAAGTGTTTCAAACTTCACGGAGCCCATGTTGGACCCTATTATGAAATTTTTCAATAATTTCGTTAATAATAATTTCGTGTCGCCGGGACACCACTACGTTTAAATTAAGTGCTTTAAAAAAAAATTCAGGAAAAACCTATTTCCGCGGCGTCTTTCAGGGATGCATATCTCCGTAGGAGACAACATTTACCAATATATCGACAGTTTCGTTGGCACTTATCCATAGGAACTAATTTGAAAGATGGCTTCTAATGCGTTCTACTGCTTTCGTGTAGCACTTAGAAACGTAATATATGCGTAAGGTGGATTCATCAGGAACATTTCGACCATTTAATCATTTATTTTTGGAGAAATGTTTTCAATGTGGGATTGTTAAGTTTATGTAATGGAATATTTGCCGCCATTAAAGTTTCACGGAGTTCCTCATTAAAATTGTGAGATTCCAACTTCTAATTTCCGTGTATGTGTTTGCGAGGCTAAGTGAAATTTTACGTGCGATTTCTTGGAATTTTTTAACGATATTTTACAGACTTTGCAATAAATTTCGGAATCACTGGCAATGGACATACATTCAGTTTGACCCATAATCCAACTCGCCATTGTTTCACGATGCCATTCTCGACGTTGTCCCATATTATATCTGAAAAAGTAACTTCTAGATCTAAATAATTGAAAATTAAAAATGTATGCGTAAGTTATTGAAACTCAACGAAACTTACTGAACACTTACGTCAAAATAATTAGGAGAAGTAGATTCGATGAAACGATATTACACAGGATCTATTACAAAAATTGCGAAGTATGTAATTAACAGTTAAAACAATGAAAAAAAGAAACTAACTCACCATACTTTATTTATCTTACGAAATATATATTATTTTGATTTAATTTTGAATTATTAGGTTTTGATTAGGGCAGTTCCTGGAAGCCGTTTGGACTTGCTGGGCAGTTTTATATAGCTGAAATTTTTTATGATTGAATGCGTGCCGCATGTATCCTCAGACACGTCTAGATATTGAAGTAAGAGAGTTGTGTATTGGAAGATAAACCTTTTTTATCTTTTATTTCATTCATTTTCGGTTTTTGTTTTGAATTAGTAGTGGATTGCGCTTAATGTATTCATTACCGAATTTACACGAGTGTGTATACTTCGTATTCTAATTAATTACTCTCTTATTTGCACGTGTTCTCCTTTGTTATATGAGATAAAAAAAAAACCTATGAAATTTTTATTTCACATTTATAATATTTTTTCTTTACTGTATGCATTTATTGTCATATTAATTGTATGTATTTCTATTTTGATATTAATTTAGATATATAAATGATAAAGATATTTTTCTGGTTCAAGTAAATTGTTTTTTAACGTTAAATTCTGGAACGTTTTATTTTCAAGGTTGGTTTTTATACTTGTGGTATTGCGCAGGTCTTAGTAATATCGGTTTGACAGTTTATATCTGTTTATATTTGAGTTTGTTGATCTGGGGTGAAGAAGTAAAAATATCTTTGTAATTTATTTAGTTTTTAACTTTAATCGGAGTCATCAGAGTACGTTTAAATTTGCTTAGCTGTCACCCCCAGCAAATTCAGTTTACCTCTATGTGTAATTGTTATACACAGATCTTTATACTTCATAAAGATTAAATTTTTTTAAATTTTTTTTAATAAACTATAATTTGGAAACTTTGACTTTCTATTTACCTTTGTGTGCACAATTCACTGGCGCTCATTAATTTTGTAGAAGAGAAGCTGTTTCATAAAAGAAAAGTAACCGATTGAGCATTAAAGTTGGACAGCGTTGTGGTGAATAGTGGTTCATTCAATTACGAACACACTATTCATAGCAATATGTAGAAAAATAAATGCCTTTCATTCTTCTTTGTTTTTTCTTTCATGTGTAGGTGGATTACAAAAAAGAATCCCTTGTCGGTTTATTATTGGTAGTATTCATGCTCATGTCAACCTTTTAATAAAAAGGTAATGAATAATGCGATACAAAATTATGTAAATACAAATTATATAAATAGACCAGCCTTTATACGCGCTTATCTTCTTCAGCTCGCATATATGTATGTAAAAATCCCAAGAATTCAAACGTATAAATATAAAATATGATTCGTCTTTTACATACGGAAAAAAAGCTTTCGATAAAGCGAGGTACTGAAATTTATTCGAGATTCCGGAGACGCAGCAACATCAGCAGCAATAGCATCATGCACGAAGAGAAAAAGATCGTGTTATTCAAACTTCAAAGGTTAAGCATCACGTGTTTCTGACGTTTATGACAAATTGAGATTGAGATGGGGAAAACAAAACTTTCCGCTGTTACTTCATTATTTAATGCTTACCGTAATCTTTTTCGGATACACTTTCATAAATGCGGGATGAGAATTCGAAAGCGTTAAGAAGTGCATATATTTTTGTCAGTCAGAAACTTTGAAAGAAGTAGAAGAAAAGGTAACACGTACATATATTGAATCGAATATTTTTATGCAACTTAACGAAATTTGTAACTGCTGTGTACGCATGGAGATTTTTATATTCTCCATTTATCTAACAACTCCGTATATGACGTATTATTAATAATAAGTAGTAAATTATGTCTGTCGTGTAGAAAAATCAATGTCAACGTCAGGGTAGTAGATTAATTTCCATTACTAATGCATTATATTCTCTAAACTGAAGGGAAACTAAATATTATTTATTTATTCGATGAAACGTATTACGCTTGTTAATATTTCAGTGATCTGTCTTTAACAGCGACAAATTTAATTAATATTTTGTGCAATAAGAAAAGAAGTTGGATTTAATGCACATGAGAATTAATAACAATTAAAATCTCGTTTTACATGCAATTGTCGCATTAAGTTCAACATGCTTCATATATATATATATATATATATATATATATATATATATATATACAGGGTGTCCAGAAACTCTCCTGACAAACGAAGACCGGAGTTTCCTCAGATAATTTTAAGACAATTAAACCCAAATTCACCTAATCCGAAAATGCTTCCTAAGGGAGCTAGAGTTCTTTGAAGATGGCGCCTTTTATTTATTTTTTTTTAAATTCCTCCAGAACGCTTCTATTTAGAAAAACAAAAACTGGTATGCTTATTTATCCTCCAGAGATGAATCGATTCCATCAATTGCGAATTTCTAGTACCGGTCATAGGCGTCCGTTTTGGGTAGGTCAACGGTTATTTTAAGGCATAACTTTTTTGTCTTTAACTTTTAAGCATTTGTGACACTAGATTATTAAATTTTCAGGTATTCCAGTACTAAAAGGTACTCTTACATTAAGTCGGTAGGATACACCGTTTTCTAGAAAAATCGATTTGTAAATTTTTCGTTTTTTCTTCATTAAAGTTCAATTTTTTATTTTTTGCAATAGTTAGCTCTGAACTGCCAACAGAAGTAAAACCTACGTCTTTCATTGTCAAATTGTTGTCAGTTCGCTAAGTTTATCTTTTCATTTTTTACTTTGTGTTATTCAAACACAACGATTTCAATTTAAAAAAAAATATTTTTACTAATGAGGAATACGCCGATATGCATTTAGTTTATGGCGAAATGAGGTGTAACGCTCGAGCGGCGCAACGTAGATACGCTGAAAAATTTCCCAATCGTCAGCATCCCACTCACTCAACATTTACAGCTCTTCATCAACGATTAAGAGAAACAGGTTCAGTGGTCCCAAAAAATAATGAAACAGGGAGACATAATGATGTAACAGCAGAACATGAAGATGTTATTTTAATGGAAGTTGAGGAAAATCCAGAAATTAGCGTTCGAAGACTATCATCTGCCATGTACCCCACAATTTCAAAATCTTCCGTAGGAAATATCTTACACAAAGAAAATTTATATCCTTTTCATTTTACAAAGGTGCAAGCACTGCTAGAAGGAGATTTTCCTGCTCGCGTAGAATTCGCTAGATGGTTACAAAATCAGAAAAATCAAGATGAAGATTTCTTCAGGAACATTTTGTTTGGTGACGAAGCTACATTCTCAAAAAATGGAATTTTTAATGTACATAATGCACATTATTATTCGTACGTTGGTGACAATCCCCACGTTGTTCAAGAATTTAAGCATCAGCATAGTTTTAGCATAAACGTCTGGATAGGAGTAGTTGACGATTATCTACTTGGACCTGTGGAATTACCTGCTCGTTTAAATGGTGCTGATTACTTACATTTCCTGCAAAATATTTTACCTGATTTGTTAGATGAGGTGCGTTTAAATATTCGGCAAAACTTCTGGTTTCTACAGGACGGCTGTCCGGCCCACTTTAGCAGGAATGTATGAGACTTTCTAGATAATAACTACGAAGACCATTGGATTGGAAGAGGCGGTCCAGTTGCTTGGCCAGCAAGGTTGCCGGATTTGAATCCTTGCGGTTATTGTGTTTGGGGATACATAAAAGCATTTGTTTATTCCGTTCCGATACAAAATCGCGCACAACTCTGGCTAAGGATACAAGATGCTTGCAACGAATTTAGAAATCGTTCTCTAAGCAAAAGGGTAAACTTATGCATAGAGACTAATGGTCATCACATCGAGCAACTTTTGTAACAATCTACCTTTGATACTTGTTCTTTTTTTGTTAGTTTCGTTCCATTGTAATAAATAATTTGTTTTTAATTTATTAAATTAATTTTCATCCATGCCTTGATAGTCCAAGCCAGCTTCGTCGCTAAAAATAAGTAGGTACATAATAAATTGAACTTTAATGAAGAAAAAACGAAAAATTTACAAATCGATTTTTCTAGAAAACGGTGTATCCTACCGACTTAAAGTAAGAGTAAATTTAATAATCTAGTGTCACAAATGCTTAAAAGTTAAAGACAAAAAAGTTATGCCTTAAAATAACCGTTGACCTACCCAAAACGGACGCCTATGACCGGTACTAGAAATTCGCAATTGATGGAATCGATTCATCTCTGGAGGATAAATAAGCATACTGGTTTTTTTTTCTAAATAGAAGCGTTCTGGAGGAATTTAAAAAAAATAAATGCAAGGCGCCATCTTCAAAGAACTCTAGCTCCCTTAGGAAGCATTTTCGGACTAGGTGAATTTGGGTTTAATTGTCTTAAAATTATCAGAGGAATCTCCAGTCTTCGTTTGTCAGGAGAGTTTCTGGACACCCTGTATATATATATATATATATATATATATGCAGGCAGTATAGAAGTGAAAAGTCATGTTTGTCTCCGAATATCGTGTATCGATGATTTTTAATGAGAATGAAATACTAGTATATACACGTTTCGAGATAGACGTGGCTTTCACTCACTTTTTAACTTGAAATATATTAGTCAAACAAAACGCTCAATAATAACCCGTTATAAAGAACATATATCGTATACTAAATTCAATCATACGGAAAAATAGAGCATTGCACGTCACGTGTTAGAAACTAATCATAATATTACGGCAGATTGTTAAAAATTAATTTAAAATATAAACCATTCGAGGAAATTGGACATATATGAAAGCATTTGTATAATTAAAAACGAAAATAACACCTATAATAATAATATCGTACCCAAATTTGAAAGGTAAAGTTCATCCGAATGAAGAATCTTGGCTATTCTAAATAAATGGCTGAAAATTTGTGAAAGCAATCTACATTGTGAGCTGCAGATGACTTTTTCCACACTTTTCCGTTCTAAAAAATCTTTATTAGAAGCTAAAAAATTACCAATTGTCTGTGGTCTATTGGTTATCACGTTTAGCCATGGACTGACTACATGATCTGAGTTCAAACCAATTGACCCGAAATTTTCTTTTGTTTTCATGTTTTATTATATAAAGTGAGTAAGATATTTCGAATTTTAACTTTATTTTGCTCTACAACTAAGTTTGAGTTGAATAATAACACAGGCCTGCGTTTTTTAACTTTCCAAAAATTGTTTTAAATTTGATAGCTGATTCTTATGTGTTTTTGGGCGCTGAATCCAAATATGAACTCTATTTTTCTCCATCACGTAAGGATTTTTCACAAAAAGGCTTCAAGTTATATTTTTTTAAAATTAAAAATAATTTTTAGTTACATTTTGAATTTATTTTCAAAGTATATAAAAAACAAAATTACTTACAAATATCATTAAATCTAATAAAAAGAAACAGTAAAATACTATTTATGTCTTTACAAGTCCTTATAATATCTTATTCTTTGTCTTTCCATACTCCTTTTTGTGCTTTTTCTTCTGTAATCTCGTAGTGGACCATCCCTTTTTAACATCCAACAATAATCAGCTATCATGCTTATATTCCATCTTCCTTGGTATCTTCTCTCCATCTCTTTTAGGTCTTGGTGGACCCTTTCCCCCTGCTCCTCACTTACTGCACCAAGATTTTCAAGGAAGTAGTCGAGATGCGAATCTAGAAAATGCACCTTCAAACTCATGTTACAGCCTAAGGTTTTAAACAAAAACAAAAAACAAGGATATTTAGTATAACCGCTTTGTTGTCCAAGTAACAAACAAAGAACTTTCAAATCACCACAAATTGTCCAGCCTTGATCCTTGTAACGAATTTTAATTAAAAGTAGCTCAAGATTTTCATAACACTCTTTTAAATGAAATGAATGTTCCACTGGTACAGAAGCATATTTACTTCCATTGTTTAGAAAAACGGCCTTAAGGCTCCTTTTTGAAGAGTCAATAAAGAGTCTCCATTCAGAAACATTATATTCTACGTGGAATTGTTCCCTGAGCCCGGGTACATCATTACAGAAAACTAGTGCATCTTCTTCGGAATAATATCGAGCAAACTCTTTTTCTCTGCTCCTAAACCAGTAAAATGTTGTGTTAGGTGCTAACAAATTTTTTTCTTTCAACCTTGACCCTAAAAGCTCAGCTGAGTCCTTAGGAAGGTTTAAGTCCCTCACCAAATCATTTAATTCAGATTGGTCAAACAGTTTTGGCTCATCACTTCCAGTATCATAGTAATCACGTCCCTCATCCAGTTCACTTGTGCATGTACGTGAGACCATTTCGTCATCAGATACATCATCTAATGTATCTGGTAGTGAAGGAACAGGTACTTCTGGTCCATGAGCTATAAGACGTGTTGCGGATCGAAGGTTTGGGTAAACGATGTCCTTTTTGTTTTTTAAATTAAATCCGTTTACTACACACGAACAAAAATAACAATCATCGCTATGATTGATAGGTTTTTTTCCTTGTGACCACTGGCGAAGCTCTTCAACACACACTGAACAAACCTTATGAGGAGCCCAAGGTTTGTCTTGGTCTCCTAATTTCACACCAAAATATGCAAAATATACTTTTTTAACAAAATCTGTAATGTTTCTTTGTTGTTTTTTTACTGTAAACTTTCCACAAATATAGCAGAAGGAGTTGGGTACATTGACACAGCCTCTTGATGCCATTGGAATTTAATTTTAAAAAAGAAGATATTGAATGAACTAACTGTTTTGTCTAGAATAGCAATATGTTTGTAGTCGAGGTGGGGAGGTAGACATGCAGTAACAGCTCAATTATTTCTATTTGTAGCTTCTTTATCATAAATCTAGTGTATGTTTATTCAGAATATCAACTTCTTGCATCATCATAAGTAAAAAAATTATAATAGTTTATTTAAACAACGGTATAACAAAATTTGTACTTTTCAAAAAGACTAATACATGCAGATAGGTCAAAAAACCCCAGATTGTAAAAAAACCTTACGTGATGGAATGTTTTAAATAATTTTCCCATTTTCAGCACCAAATAATCTATTGAAATCAATCCAGACAATTTTACCATCGCAGGCCTGTGTAATTAATTAATCAGTTGTAACTATCAATTCAGCCTTTCGATCCATGAATATGACCAAAAAGTTGAAGGTGAATATTACACTAAATTGAAAAATTGTGTTGATTTTAATTACAGGTATTTATTTACTAACGAATATGCTGAATTAGTGTTGTTGTTAATCTCAGCTATTAAATATCCTTTTTCTGGTATTATTTATAAAATCTTTTCGGTCTCTCTTTGAGGCCTGGAATTCAGCAATTTTACCACCTTGCCACCTTTTTTCTTATTTGCTTAAAGACTTAAATACAGTATATTTACCTTTTTCCTGTCCAGACTTGAGAACTTTATTTTTTAATAAAAAATTTAATGTGTAAGGTACAATGCTAATTTTTGTATATATTATAAGCTTAGAGTGTGCCATTTATGTTCGAAATGGGATATCGTATAAATGTCCACCTCTTCCTCGTGTGCAGGCACGCAATCGCTGAATCCAATTTTCAATTACTTTTCCCAGTAAATCCGGCTGAATTTGACGAACTTCCCGTTCGATGTTTGTTTTCAAATCGTCAATCGTTTGAGGTGTGTTGGCGTAAACCAATGATTTTACATAACCCCATAGGAAGAAATTCATAGGAGTTAAATGACACGAACAACCTGGCCAATTGAAAGGTTTACTTCGTGAGATGATTGAGCCACCGAAATTTTCTTCCAACCAGGCGATTGTTTCATTTGCAGTGTGGGAGGTGGCACCATACTGTTGAAACCACAACACCTTCACATACAGTTGTTCCAATCTTGGCCACAAAAAGTTTCTTATCATTGCTCGATATCTCTCTCCATTCACTGCGACAGCAGTTCCTTCCTCATTTTGAAAAAAATATGGTCTAATAATGCCTTGAGGCCACAAGTCGCATCAAACAGTCACTTTTTGTGAATGAAGATATTTATTTTTAATCACTTGTGGGTTTTCGACTACCCAATAACGCATATTTTGCTTATGAACTCACCCATTCATCCAAAAATGAGCCTCGTCACAAAAACATGATTTTCTTCCCGTTTTCCAGCTGCTCCAATACCCAATCTGAGAACACACGACGCATGCGATGGTCAGCCGGCTTCAATTCTTGCGTGAGAACAATTTTGTAAGGATGTAGTCTTAAATTCTTACGTAAAATACGCGACGTTGTCATTGCAGAAAGTCCCAATGGCCGAGAACGACGCAACACCGACAAATTCGAGTTTTCGACTACACTGGCTTGCATGGCAGCGATCTTATTATTGCTACGGGCGATTCTTACACGAACGCGTGGCTTTTGGTCGAGCAAAGTTTGTTTTGATACGATTGATAATTGCACGAATAGCTTGTTCACTAGGCCGATTATGACGGCCAAAAATATGGCGTATTGTTTTGTACGTAGCTCGAACTGCATTTTTGCAATAATTTTTTATAATTTCCAAACGTTGTTGTGGCGTATGCTTCGTCATGATTAAAAGGTTAACTTTACTACCTAAAATGCACACTGACAGATGTCAATCACATTTATAAAATTAAGGCAATCTACTTTGAAAGATCTCATGTTCCTATTGGTAGACCCTATAGATATATTTTAAAAGTAATGTCTAAAAAGATCTAAAATAAATAAATGATAATTTGGTATTTCTGCAAATGGGTTTACAGATTTTTAGAATTTGGGATAAACTAGAGTCCAGAAAAGATAATTGTTCCATATAACTAGGGCCGTAACTCTCAATTGAGGTGTGACAGATGGAGGTGCTGGCCACTGATCCCAGCAGGGGATGAGCGATAGGAATCGCGTGATATTACGGGTTAGGTATTTCTGAATAACTTCTTTACAAATACAACTCACTCCTTACTCTACTGCAGTGGCGGCTCGTGCTAAAAATTTTAAGGTGTTCTGCAAGTTTTATAAAAAAATTTACCTTGCACGGGCAGTAAGAGGTTGACTCCAATCGATCTTATCGTGCTTTCTTCGCCTTCCGCACTGAAGTAATGGATTTCTGGAACGATTGTCAATTGTCACACAAAAAAATAAGAGTCATTAAGCACTACTTTACTAACAAATTATTTCTTATAAATTAAATCTATTCTACATTCTTTTCGATTTGCAAATTTTGTTATCACTTTGTCATTAAAATTGTCTATTTCGGAGATAAACTTTTTTTAGATAGATAGCATGGAAAGATATGTTAAACGATCTTCAGTCATTGAATTGAATAGTGGCGAACATATTAAATATACCGAATCATATCGCCCTCCGTGCTGGATTAAATGCAGCGAACAGGCCTGCTAAAATCACGCATTGGTTTTAAACAGCCGCGGGTGTAGCGGGGTGCGCGCGGGTCTTTGAAAGAGCTCTGAGAGCACGTTCGTGTGGACCAGATAAGGAACAAGTGAGCGATCGCGCGAATTAGGTTGGATATTCCACTGGTCGCCTATTGAATATTATTTGATAATAACCGGCGGTCTTGCGACTTTGATGTTTTTGCTTTCATTTTATGTTGGAATTTCGGAAGCGAATATCTCGGCTTCTACTGGTCGGATTTTGATGATTGAAGTGTCAAATTGTAGGGTTTGATGTCCTCTACAGGATGATGTAGAAAAATATGCAAATTTTTTGATATACAGGGGGAGAATTTTCACAACAATATGTTACGCTTTTATAAACATCAGAAATGTCGGAAAAATTATGTAAAAGAAAACTAGTTATAACTAATACAGGTTCGCCCGCCCAATTTTTTGGGAGCTCTGCAGCACTGCAGCGCTTATGCGCTAGCCGCCACTGCTCTACTGCTAACCTATTCCATGTTAACCTCTGTATCCTCGTTCAATATTCCTCTACCATCAAAACGCGAAGACTTTCCTGTCTGCCTAATTTCCCTTAGAGACACTAAAGCCGCTGACTATGTAGAATGTTAACCGATCCTTTTCTTATTTAAAACGTATGTAATGGAAACTTCCGTAGCAATATAATAATTATATTCATCTAGATACGAATTAATCGCAATAATATATTTGAACTTATGTGAAAAAATGTGATGAGTGGATGAAAAGAACAATACTGCTTTTCGCATTATTCCACGTTTTTTAGGCGTAAATGCTCTAAAACTAATTACGTTGTCAACTTTTCTGTAATTAAAAAGGGTATCGTCCTATATCAAAAACAGTTGACCGACTTCTTTTATTCAGTCTGCAACAATTTTTTACCATCTGCATTACCGTTAACTTTTAATTAATGTAGTTGTTGTCCTGATTCGTGCCAGACAAACAGACACAACGCTCGCTCGTGTTTATGTTATGTATTTATAACCATTGCTCTAGTAATATCTGCACGTAATAAGAGCCACGTAATAATTTACTGACGTTTGTCATCATAAAATCTAAAACGTCAAAAAGATAAAATTAAATTTTCACTAAATGCATACTTTCTGCATACATTTATGCACTGAACGTAAGTTCAACATGTATACAAGTACACATATTGTATTTGTAATTTAATGTCATCTGTGATTAATGTACTCCTTAGAAAGCAAATTTTATAGGATTATTTCAACCTTTACTTGATGAAATTCCATTATAACTATTATCGGGATAAAATAAAATAAATTTTAATGAATTTCACTACTTTTTACTTCACCAAGTAACGATCGCTTCACCCACACAAGAGCTTCGTCAGACATATAACTAACTAATGAACATAACATTTCTTTACATAAATATACCGTAACAAACACATACTTTGGATAGTTAGAAGGGTAGTCTTTATTACATAAATGTCTATGAACGAAAACTTTTAAATAAATATTGAACTATAGTGTATACAGTACAGTTCCTAAAGTGATAAAACTAAGGGTCTACATTATGTTAAAGAGAGGTACAGCAGCACGGGAAAAATACCATATATAACAGTCCGAATAATCAGATAAATAAATTAAGTAACGGTGAATTATTAATTTCTAATTGATCATTGAGAATATTTATTTAGTTTTATTTAATTTATTAATTTCAAGTGACTAATAAATAAAGCTTTTTGCACTATCTTCTATGTGTAGTATCTTAAATTCTTTGTTAAAGTTATGGATTGCTAAATCAATATGAGATGCATATGAATTTTTTATTATTTCTAAAGGAAGAAAAATGTTCTTTGATGCGTATTTCAAACGATCTGCCTGTCTGTCCGACAGACGTCATGGGGCAACTATCGCAGACTCCTGACTTGACTTTTTATTGTTATTTGTTAAATCTTTGCTGTTTTCTATAAATTTTAATAAATTATTGCTATTTCTATACGCTGTATTAATGTCTAATCTTCTTAAATATTTACTAATTTTTATGCTTGAAAAGCCTATAAAAGTAATCTTTTAAATTTTTGGGTTTTATTGTTATTTAATATTGGGTATATACTCGTGATATTGCTTTCGTAAAAAGCTTTTATGTTACCTATCATGTTACTTTTATATCCATTCTTAATTGCTATTTGTTTCATTAAATTTATCTCATCTTCGAAATCTTTTTGGTTCAAAGGAGATTAATTGATTAATCTATGTATAAGCCGCTAATTTGTGTTGTATTGATTGGCAAGAAATGTTATGAATAGTTACATGATAAATTGCAAAGTTACAATTGTTATTAATTTGAGTAATGGTTAAGTCTTGAAAATTAATACTTTTATTTATTTCCTGTTCCATTGTAAACTTAATAATGTAATGCAATGTATTAATATTATCAAATAATAATTTTTTGAAATAGAATTTTCAAGATGATCCATAAAAATCCCAGCTAATAATATACTTCGGGGATTACCCATAATTAAACCTTCTTTGCAAGTCTATATATCTTCATTATGAAAGTAGTTTTGTTCTATACATACGTTTAATACATCAAGAATTTCATTCATAATTATTGGGTTTACGTTATTTTTATGTATCAAGCGAGCAACAAAATTTATATCCTAGGTAGGCCGTGAACTCGTCTGAGCTTAGAGAATTAACGAAGTGTCATTTGTAAATAATCATAAGTCAAATTGACAATTTACAATTTAACCTATTACTAATAGTACGAAATGTAGGTTAGATCAATTAATCAATCTAAGATATAACTGATTTAATCCATGGCATACTCTGAAAACTTTTTTGTGGCTCACTCTTTAGAAGATCTTTAACTACAATAACCACGTTCCTAGAGGGATACTAACTTCTAACACAAAACTCATTTCCTTTGATGTCCAAAATATATTTTCTAGTGTGCCTCCAGGTGTATGTCCATGTATAAAGATACAAATATGTGTAATGCATATGTGTTTCATTTGTAACAAATGCGTAATGCGTGCCTAACGTATTGATGTATTCGAATTTCTTTAGTATATTTGCTGCCATCTGGCATCGTGTTAATGGACTTACACCTACATACGTATTTTTTCCCCTTCTGTACCGACATAGGTGGTCGAGGAAAAATCGCTATTTTCGGCGTAGTCTCTTTTGTCCGTCAGATGTCAATAAATTATCTAGTGCCACCAGATAGGAAAAAATTTGTTATCAAACTTTCATTCTCACTGCGTCGTCTGTTCGAGCAGTACACAGCTGAGAGAACATACGACTTTATACCGTCATACGAAGCCGGAAGCAATGGCCGGGCGAATTGTTACTTTAACAAAATTAATTCTAAATCCAAACACCACGATCAACTGGTCACAGGAATTAAAAGAAGAGACATTCGAGATAATTGACCGAACGTTCAACGAAAGAGATATCCAGCAAATTCTACGGACATCGCCAAACATATTTATGGTAGATCCAAACCAGCCAAAAATACAAGTCAGGATACCAGAAAAAAACACCGAACCGCTCAAAGAAGAAAAAAAACACCACCGAACACAGAACAAGATGCAAACTGAAATCAAAACCGCAGAAGACTTTATATACCCGAAATTCACGAAGAAGCCAAAAATAGACGAAACAACCTCACCGATCGAAACTAAAAATTCTTACGACGCCCTCGAAAACAAAACTGAAGAAAAAATGGAAGAAGAAACTTCCGAATTCACTCCACAGCCTTCAACATCAGCTAGCTCGCCCAGGGTAAGTGACAAAACCAACATCACACATAACACAAACACTGTAACACGAAAACCACACAAAATTGCACCAATAATAGTCACGGAAAAAGACAAATGGACACACATACGACACATACTTAAGACAAACAACATTAACACTGAAGAAAACAAACTTGTGAAACCTGGTATTCACATCGAACCAACAACTGACAATGACTACCGCACACTTAAACAAATACTCGACAAAGAAAACATACAATACTATACATTTCAACTTAGAAGCGAAAAGACATTAAAGGTAGTTATGCGTGGCATTCCTACCTTTATCACAGACACTGAAATTACCGACGACTTGACTGACCAAGGATACCCAACACTGAAAATTAAAAGAATGAACGGTAAACACGGCATACCTGCACCACTGGCACTAATCGAACTAACGAGACAGTACAAGTAAATTTACAACTTACGCGACTGCCGCGGACTTGCAATAAAAATAGAACCTTTACACAAACGGACAGACATAATACAGTGTCACAAATGCCAGACTTTCGGACATCACCAAAGAAATTGCAACGTAAACTACACATGCATGAAATACGGAGACGAACACTCGACACACTTATGTACAAAGACGAAGACAACCCCACCAAAGTGTGCAAACTGCGGTGGTCCTCACCTATCCACTTTCTTAAACTGTCCCAACAATCCTAACAACCCTACAAACAAAACCACACCCAAACCTAAATACATACCAGCACCACCCCCAACAACTAATTCCTGGACTCAAAGACAAAACAAAACAACACCTAACACAGTTGACGAATTAGCACTTGCCTTGGGCAATATGCTAATAACACTAAACTCGACAAACGCAACAAAAGAACAAATACAATACTTCGTAACACAAACACAGACAATCATAACACTTTACAATAATAAACATTAAATACACACACAACTGAAACGCAAAAAAAATGTGATGATGACCAACAAATGAACAAACACATGACTTAAACGCAAAAAAGCGACTGACACAAAGACTTTACACGCACAATACACACAGGACCGCACAAAAAACACAACAACGCACGATTAAATCAGACTCAAACACATCACAATCCTGGGAGATACGAAACAATGGAGTGGAAATGGAGGCAACTTCGACCACAGAACAAAATTCAACGACTCATACACATCAAACTTTACTTCATTAGACAAACTGACGAAGTCTATTCAGACAGAAACACGGGTCTTTGGGCGAAGTGAACGTTGAAAAATACGAGGTGTATGTCCATGTGTACAGATACAAATATGTGTAATGCATATTTGTTTCATTTCTAACAAATCGGTATTAACAATTCTAAACTCTAAACTGATCAAAAAAATTATTAAATTTTCCAGACTAAAATAAAAGATAAATTAATATGAGCTATATTCATATATTTTACAAGTAAAGAAATTACAAACTGTTCATGGCAAATTATTCTTTTTCTTTGGTACGTGACGATAACGACGCTATTATATATGACACGTATGCAAGTCTTCAGTCGAAACGGCGTATTTAGTACAGCACTATCTTTCGAGTTGTAGATAAAGTTCGAAGATAAACCACACCAAATGGAGACGTTTCCGCTTCACACGTGGTCCTCGATGAAACTTCCGGTCCACGTGGAATTAATTTACCCCTACTACAGATTCTCCGGTTCCAATGATGTTAAATTGAGCGGCAAATTTCGTCATCATATAAGTATAGAAGCCGGTAGCAGGAACTCAAAACCAGAACCCTACAGATGTTCGAGGACACAATTAACCTGTACCAAGACAACAACGCCAATCCAATCATATAAACTGAGATTCAACAAACACTATACACCGCTAAATAAAACACCTATTTCGGTGTAAATTTACTCGGTACAAATAACCACAAACGACAAACAAAAGTACAATTAGTCTAGCCGAAGATCTCAACGGTAGTGTCTGAAGCTCCATGAAAACTCGTATTGCCTCTACGAAGCAAGTCACACATGTCCGAAAGGATAGCGAAACCGTTACGAGTGTACACCACCCTCCAAAATATCGTAACACGATCAAAAGGAAGTCCTATTCATTGGGTAACATTGTCTGACAACGTGTCACGCGCGCAGCCTTGTGGTTATCTGTCAGCATTCGTGGCAAACCCATCTGGAGGACACTTTTCGCATTTTCAGGTCTTCGTGGAGGATTGTGTGTACAGATTCCACGAAAATGCCAACCTTGGAGGCGATGTGTTCAACACTTATTGGGCGATCCTCAAAACAAGTTTCTCAACTCAATGGATCATGTCGGCAGACCGGCTGATGCGAGGCCGAGATTATCTTGGTTTATTATCACACGACGTTCTGCCTTCTTTGAACTGTCGCACCCACAAACGCACATTGGATGCATCCATGACTCCATCACCACATGTCTCATTCAACTGGTGATTAATTTCAATTGGTGTCACATCAAGCAAATGGAGAAAATGAATGATTACACGCTGTGCTTGAGCTGAGCGCGTATTTGAAATAAATCGCATGTTTCTATCTGTTCCCAGTCTTAAGAAAAAATTCTGATGTGTTATAACTTGAATGCGCCTCGTATAATATACCGGGCTAGTCAAGAGTATGAAATGGACGCTTTAATTCGGTAATTATGAACTTTATAACAAAATGTTTTTGATAAAAGTTTTTTTTTAATAATTATTCTTTATTTCTTAGCCTACTCATTGTTTTCTGTATGTCAGCGCATTTCCATGAAAACTTTTTTTTTTTCAAATGGCAACAATGTGTATTTTGCTGATTTCTTTTCCTCTTTTTTTTCTTGAAATGACTTGATATTTTTTTCATATGCTTTCATAACAAAATTTCTGTGTAAAATCATAATTTCCAATAAACGGCAAAATGTGATATAAAATCAGATTCTCTCAAAAAAATGATAGTGGCCTTTGCTTTCTTTAATGTCATTGTGAAGTACCTTTCAATAAATTGATATAATAAGAATAGTTTCATTTTAATTTGTAAACATGGTTAAACTCAGTGAATCTGAAAGAATTGAAATCTTAATGATGGTTGGTTATGGAGATCGACAACGTTCACACCAAGATGTTTGTCATTTATTTAATAACGTTCATCCGGAAAGAAATCGTATTGTACAATCCACAGTGTCTAAATTGGTTAGAAAATTTAGAGAAACTGGAAATGTAAAAGATATGCCAAAGTCTGGACGTCCAAAATTAGCCACCTATTAAGATCAAGCTCTAGATGTCAAGCTCGACGCCCTATCCAACGACCTGGAAAGACGTTATTCAGAAACAAGCGAATATCAACTCCATAATAAGGTGGAGCGCCGTCTCGCTGAAACCAAACATAGCGGATTGGCATTCCTTGTCGATCTTCATCCGAAAATAAATGTGCAATGTCAGGCACAATGTGATCACGCAATAGGTTTAAATATCTATCTGCTGTCAAATTTCCATCTGTAAAGTATGTACCTATTATGTGGTGTCCAATAAGACCAGCTCAGACATTAAGTTTTTATGGATGCTGTTGCCACTTTTTGTATAAGTGAGTTTGTAAAAAGACACAACTCTCGTTACTGGCCCCGTGAAAATGGACCAGTAACGAGAGTTGTGTCTGTTTACAAACCCATTTAGACAAAAAGTGGCATTGGATGATGTTCCATCACCCAATGAGGATTTTGACTGGACCAGTAACGAGGGTTGTGTCTATTTACAAACCCATTTAGACAAAAAGTGGCTTCATCTGAAAATAAAATGTGGTTTAGAAAATTTGGATTGCTATTGATCATTTCCATTATTGTTGCACAAAACTGCATTCTTCTGCCAGGGTTATCTTCGTTTAGTTCATGGAGAAGATGTATCTTGTAGTTCTTGTGTTTGTTCTTTTTTAATATTCGAACAACCGACGATTGACTAATATCATTATCCAAAGCAAGTTGCGTGGTTGACGTAATTGTATTATCCCTAGCATTAAGTAATACATCTAGAGCTTGATCTTGATTTGTGCCTAATTTTGGACGTCCAGACCTTGGCATTTCTTTTACATTTCCAGTGTCTCTAAATTTTCTAACCAATTTGAACACTGTGGATTGTACAATACGATTTATTTCCGAATGAACGTTATTAAATAAATGACAACTTGGTGTAAACGTTGTCGATCTCCATAACCAACCATCATTAAGATTTCAATTGTTTCAGTTTCACTGAGTTTCACCATGTTTACAAATTAAAATGAAATTATTCTTATTATATCAACTTGTTGAAAGGTACTTCATAATGACATGAAAAATGACATTAAAGAAAGCAAAGGCCACTATCATTTTTTTGAGAGAATCTGATTTTATATTTTACACAGAAATTTTGTTATGAAAGCATATGAAAAAAATATCATTTCAAGAAAAAAAAAAGAGGAAAAGAAATCAGCAAAAAGAACACCTGGTTGCCATTTGAAAAAAAAATCTTCAAGACATACAGAAAACAACGAGTAGGCTAGGAAATGGAGAATAATTAGTAAAAAAACATTTATTATAGACATTTTGTTATAAAGTTCATAATTACGGAAATAAACTGTCCATACTTTTGACTAACCCTGTATGTACAATAATGTACATACATTATATTGACTATGTCTTTTCATTTTGTTCTATTTGTTTTAAAATATTTGCTTGCAGACGCAAACATAAGTAGATTCTGATAAATTTAAATGGCCTCTCAATTAAATAGATACCATCTGAAACATTTAATATTAAACTATTCATCAGCCTTCTCCCATTTCCGCTTTTGGTTTTTGTTCTGTCTCCGTTGAAAATTCAATTAAGCTAGTATTCATGGCGTTGCCGCCGTTATGTATTTCAGTATTGATCAGTAGTCACTTTAAAAGCTATTTTGCACTCTGGATATAAATAGGTGACATTCATTCAAGAAATATTGGGTACGAAACCCACACTCGATTCGATATAACTTGTACATGTCGAAACACGTGCATACATTGCGAAACGGATTTATAAAAAAATACCTTTAGCTAAATTGTAATTTTAGGAGGTATATAAAACAGTTTTTAATGTTTTAACTCTGACCTAAAAGTGGAACTGCTTCCCGTCACAACATCCACAGCATTTCCATTCGTGTTAGAGTTTTAAATTTTTTAATGTATGGACATCATTTTTAATTTCTAAATGGAACTAAAAAACGTAAAAGACAATAAAATTTTTAACTCACTTTTAGCTTCAAGTGTTAAATAGTTTCATAAAGTAGTGTAAATGTTTTTACACTCCTACTAAATAAGATTAAATATAAAAACAATGTGATATCTAGTAAAAATGTTAACTTAGTATTAGTTACGGGACTAAGAAGTCCCACGAATTGTGACTGATACAGTTTAATCCAGATATGCCTGAAAACTTTGGAGTCAAACTATTGCTATAATTTTGAAAAAATCCTGTTTTATGAGATAATAGACTAGTAAATTATATCTTATTTATGTGAAAGTGCACAAAATTTTTACTGTACTTTATACCGGATAAGGCAAATGTATGAATCCATTCAAATACCTTTCCTGCAGCTTTTGAGATTTTAATAAAATTTTCTACATTTAATCCATATCCAAATCAAACTTCCGGTTTAACCGGAAACTATGTTAACTTTTAAACGATTTTTTACGAATTCCAATAGAGCACTGCTCTGGAAGTTCTGCATTAACCTATTAGTGCCTACGGTATAATTTAACATACGGAGGTTATGATATTCTTCAAAGTAATCTGAGCACGTTGTTTCTAACGGTAATTCAGTTTCATCGTTTCGAATCGACTTTCTTATATGTTTTTAACAAATTACATACAGTAATACTTATGTAAAGTAATATAGAATACTAGTATTCACAATTTTATTACCGCGTGTTTGTTCTTTCCACCGAAAAATGAGCCTGAGGTAAGGTTATGTCAAATTTACACGCTTGCATACCTTTTTTCTTTACTTACTGGCATCCTTTATATATATATATATATATATATATATATATATATATAAATATAATAACTTCGTGACCTTGGTATGATATGGTAAACCTAATCAGTAGGCGATTAAAGGTCTGTATATTACTTCAAAATATATGTATTTAAAAAACTCTACATGTTTCGGCTGTGTACGCTTTTATCAAGAGAATACAAAATATGAATTTTTGTATTCTCATATTTTGTATTCTCTTGATAAAGGCGTACACAGCCGAAACATGTAGCGTTTTTTAAATACATATATTTTGAAGTAATATACAGACCTTTAATCGCCTACTGATTAGGTTTACCATATATATATATATATATATATATATATATATATATATATATATATATATATATATAAAACACAAATGTGTTAACGGTCTTTTATACTAATATTTATTATTTGATAAGGTATCCATGCGTGTGTAAAGAGACTGTATGATATATCATACGGTAGGCATATACCTATGTTATTGTTTGTTAATGCTTTTATTTTTAGCAAGAAATTTTACAATCCCTCTGATCCAACAGATGCAGAAGAACTTTTAAATTATTTATAAAGCTTAAGTTCGGATGATGAAGAATACGAAACAATAAGAAAATGCGATCACATGGACCTTGTACTGCTGCCTCCACAGGACGGACAAGATACGGATTTAGACGACGCACCAGGCGACGACGGTGAAGGTAAATGTAATATCCGAGATATTGGAAAAAGGGTACTAAAACAACCTATGCAAGTCGTTGTTGTTGGTGGTGAAGATGAAAAGCGTGTAGAGCAGGCTGATAAAGAGCGACATAATGAGGAATCAAGTGACAGTGATGATATACCACTTGCAAGATTATTTGGAATAAAAAATATAGCAAATAGGAAGGCAAAGAAACCCATGCAGAGGCCGACAGACTAGAATGAAAAAATACTATATCGTCGCCAAGAAAAATTAAAAATTGATAAAACCAGTGAAACAAATATTGTTAAAGAAATTAAAGAAAAAAATTTGCAACCCATTGACGTATTTAAAAAATTCTTCCCAGAAGATTTTATTGACTATATATGTCAAGAATCACAGAAATATGCTGTTTTCAAAGGAAAACATAATTTCACTGTTTGCACTGATGAAATGTACGTTTATATCGGAATATTGTTGTTATCAGGATACAGTAAAGCTACTTTTCGAAGGATGTACTGGGAAACCAAACCAGATGCGCATAATGTGTTAATAAGTAACACTATATCACGGGATAAGTTTGAAAGCATACATCGGTTTTTACACTTCAATGATAATAATACCATAGACACCAACAATAAAACTTACAAGGTGCAACCTCTCATCGATCACATAAATACTGTGTCACAAAAATTAGCTGAGCCACTTGGCTTTTCATTTTCTTTAGATGAAGCTATGGAGCGTTATTATGGACGCCATAGCATGAAGCAATTTATTAAAGGTAAACCCATACATTATGGATTTAAATTTTGGGTACTTACAACTATTGAGGGCTACGTATTAAAATTTAAGCCATATTGTTGTGCTGGCGACAAAATTGAAGGAAAATCTCTTGGTTCCAGTGTAACCGAAAGTCTTTGCTTAGGCTACATACCTGCCAATTCCACAGTATATATAGATAACTTCTTCAATTCTCTATCATTACTGCAAGAATTGGGAAAAAATAAAATAAATTGTATTGGTACTATAAGAGCGGATCGTATACAGAAAGCTCCACTGCAAGATTTCAGGAAAGCAATACGAGGTGTCACGCATACATTCCAAAATCCTGATGATCATATAACACTTACAAGGTGGAAGGATAACAATCAAGTAACGATTGGAACCAACGTGCAGTCTGATGATGTTTGCCTGACTAAGGGATTGTGTAAACGTTGGTCAAGACAACTTCACAAACATGTTGACGTGGACGAACCTTCTGTCATTCATCTTTATAACCAATGCATGGGGGGAGTGAATTTTTTGATAATATGAGAGACCTATATCGAATCCGCATTCGTTCTAGAAAATGGTATTGGCCTCTAGTTCGATTTTGCTTAAATACAGCAGTGGTTAACAGTTGGCTGCTTTATCGATATGCTTATCCAAGCACCAGCCTTCTGGACTATACTAGAAGAATAGTACTTTCCCTCCTTACCGCACCGGAGTATTTTAATGGCCCAAAACCCAAGCGTAGTAAAAACGTTTTACATGAGATAAGATACGACAAAATTGATCACCTTATTGATCAACAAAATACGCAAAGACGTTGCGCATTTTGTGGAAAATGCACTAAGTTTTCCTGTGTAAAATGTAACGTAGGCTTACGCCCAAAAACATGTTTTCGAGTGTACCACACACCACCTCAGTAACAATTACCATGTCTATATTTTAAGTTTTCGAAAGGTATAATAAACATTCGTGAAATCGGATTTTATGGTTTTAATTACACCCTTGAATATTACCATTCGCAATACCCATAGTTGCCTATCGTATGATATATCACACGTTAAAAAAAATGGAATATACAAAAAAACAAACGAAAATCTGGTACCATTGCATTAAGATAACATAAACAAAGCAACTTTCAAAAAATTGTAAGTTTTAGAAACCAAAAGTTACTCAGGCATTAACAGGCGTTCAACAACGACAGAGACATTTAATTAAATCTAATAATGCAAATTTTAATGAGAACAAGAAAAATTAACGCGAAAAATATAAACAAAATCAATATCAGTTAAGAAAGTTTTCGAAATGATCACAATTTACTTCTTGACAATATGCAAGACTGCGAACAAATTCTTGAATAAGATTTGTCATAGCCTCCTCACGAACCAATTGCACTTACTCAATTATTCTCTGCCGTAACTTGTCGGGATTATGTGGTCGTCTAGTATAAACTACAGATTCTAAATTATCCCAAAGGTAAAAATCTAGGGGATTTAAATCTGGAGACCGTGCGAGCCATTCAATGAATCCTCTATGACCAATCCACCTACCGATTTGGGAATGTTTCGTTTAAAATACTTCTAACATTAAGGGCATAGTGGGGAAGTGCTCCAACTTGTTGAAACCAAATACTTACAGGTAATATCCCATCTTCCTCTGCTAGTAACAACCTGGTCACGTGAAAGATCTAAATATCTCTGTCCAGTGAGTATACCATGAATGAAAAAAAGACCAATAAAACGATTCTGAAAATAAGGATTAACCAGACTTCCGAATGAGGTACTGGACACAACATAACAGGTTCTGTTATGTTGTGGAGAATTCACTACTCACCAGCATAAGCGGAATATTCCACCTTCAATGGAAAAGTTATATTTTCACTATTTTGGCTTAACCATTGAACAAGCCTAGGAAGCCTAGGGCTCCCAGCATTTGCTGCGCACGCTATACTGTTACTTTGAGGGACTGGTCAAAAGGTAAGAAAACCGCTATGCCATTTACAAGACCTATGATTTGACGTGAACAGGAAGACCATTCGTACTATTGCTACTTTTACTGCACGACAGTTCTCGGTTTTACAACAAAAATAAGAAAAATATTAGTGATGCTAGCGTGACTTCTGCTACTCGTCCAGTACCTCATTAGGAAGTCTTACCAGTACCAACACCCATAAATATTTCGAGTGAAGAATTTGATAATACAGAACCAGAAGAATCAAGTGTTAAGTTATCAACTAGCAATAATCTACGTTATTATCCGCAATGCGATTTAATCCAAAAATTAACTCCCTCTAGAACATATAATACACACAAACCAAGCAACTGCTCTCATTAGCTCTCATCGAATGCATCGGAAGCAGGGAACGGTGATACGATTAGAAAATATTTACACAGATGGCGACATACGTACTCGTCAAAATGAACATTAAAACAACTCGTGACAGAAATTAGTATACCGGGGGATAAAACGTTAAATATATATATAGGATGAAATTTAAAGCGTAACATTTTAGATCAGCGATGATGAATATTTGCCATCTAAAGAGGACGGATCACACCTAATAAATCAGAATTAAATTATCTTATTCGAAACCTGAATTTGTTTTAGTTTTTGACAAATTCAGGTTTCGAATAAGATAATTTAATTCTGATTTATTAGGTGTGATCCGTCCTCTTTAGATGGCAAATATTCATCATCGCTGATCTAAAATGTTACGCTTTAAATTTCATCTTATATATATTTAAAGTTTTATCTCCCAGTATACTAGTTTCCGTCACGAGTTGTTTTAATTTTCATTTTCACGAGTACGTATGTGGCCATCTGTGTGAATATTTACTAATCGTATCACTGTTCCACGCTTCCAATGCATTCGATGCATGAGGACAAGAGTCAATTATCATCTGTTAACGAGAGCTGTTGGTTTGTTTGTGTACATTATACGTTCTAGAGGGAGTTAATTTTTGGATTAAATCGCATTGCGGATAATAACGTATATTATTGCTGGTCGACAACGTAACTCTTGATTCTTCTGGTTCTATAACATCAAATTCTTCGCTCGAAATACTTATGGGTGTTTGTACTGGGAAGATTTCCGAATGAGGTACTGGACGAGTAGCAGAGGTCACACTAGCACCACTAATATTTTTCTTGGTTTTGTTGGAAAATTCGAGAATATTCGTGCAGTAAAAGTAGCAATAGGTTGAATGGTCCTCTTGCTCACCCCAAATCATAGGTCTTGCAAATGGCATAGCGCTTTTCTTACCTCAGAGTAACAGCACAGCGTGCGCAGCAAATGCTGGTAGCCATGGCTTGTCTGGAGTTTCAATTGTTAAACCAAAATAGTGAAAATATAACTTTTCTATAGAAGGTTTAATATTTCGTCACAACATAACAGAAACTATTATATTGTGGAATATTTATGAAATCAAAATTATTAATTTGATTGCAAAAATGGGCGTTTAAGGTTAAGGTAAGGTTAAGGGTTTAAGGGCTCTGACGTAAGGAACATGCAAAGACGTGTTCAGACATGTCCACTCAATGTTCGATAGAACAATATTTTTGGTAGTATCTTTCTAATATAACTTTGAAATTTTATATTTTTTTTCAAATTATTAAAGGAAATATCGCAAAATCCTGACGTGATGGAGCAAATTTTAAATCAGATTCAGAAACGACATGGCAAAAGATATAAACCACACATTATTAAACAACAAAAATTCATTACCTGTAAATGTACCATAAATCAGTCTCGGGAAGAGGATTTATTTGAAACTGAAAAATTTGATTGACAACATGAAAAAAATGTATTATTGAAGTCATTATGAACAAGAAATCTAATACGCTTTACTGGATTTAAGTGAAAGTAAATTCGTTGTTTAATTTAGTTCCTGTTGCAGATCTACTGATATTTTACCCTTCCATTAGCGCTATTTTAAATATTTTATGTTAGACGAGAACTAATATCTCTTGCATTTGTTTTTCTCTAACAAATTAAATGTTAAACCGAGTACATAATTTATTAGGTTTATTTGTAAAGTAGTGGTTTTTCGTTCAGTAACGCATACAGAAAGTTAAATTTTAACATCCCATTTCGTTTCAAAAGCTACAAAAATTAGCATTACCCGAGCAGCTTTTCCTAAATTCCCTTGACCCACGTAAAATTCGATCATGCGTGTATAGGTAACGCACCCCATCCAAAATTCGATATATATTAACGATGTTTTTAAAGTCGCTGGAATATTTCGACGTCGAGAAACGACATTTTAATATGAGGGGAATGTCGATATAAAGACATTTTCGAAGAGAGACGCATACATAGGCGACCGCGCGACTTTGGAATTTGTCGGTTGTTCATAAGCGGAAACTTTCCGCCGTCGAGGCTTAGTGCCACCAACATCGCCCCCTCCCTTGTGTCACACTCTTAAAGACAAAACTTTTTACTGCGCCAGTGAAGTTTTCATATCAATGCGTGCACTCGATTTCATCACCGAGACGTGCAAAAAAAGACTAAAAAGACGATAAGAAACTTTAAAATATAACTAAGCAAAAAAGGACATTAAGTTTGTAGATATGCATTAACATAATTTAAGGGATGAACTTCATTTGTTGATATGTTTTAATTTAAAAGAGAATTCAAGTAGGAATAGTAAGACGAAACTACTATATTACAAAAAATTGCCTAAGAATGAAATATTTCCATTTTCTTTACGTTAGTTGCTTATTAAAGTTTAGATAATTTTCCATATCGATGACTTCCCTAATATTTTCCCGATGATAGGTCTTAGTAGCAACCATACTTCAACTTTAGTCTTCTACTTTATGCGCACGCCCAAGCACATATTCTGTAACTACCCACAGCAGGATTTTAATTACTATACAGCTTATGTTAAGCTGTATTATTATTATTTAAAATTTGAGTAGACATCTACGTACCTACTATATAATTAATTTTTTTTCTGAAGAAGACAATAAAATGTCGAAACGTTAAAATAAATGTACTTCTTTTAAATATTTTATTAAGCCGAATTCTAAGAAACACATTAAACGTTAACTATACATATATATATATATATATATATATATATATATATATATAAATTGAGATAGGTCAAGCCTACACCCAAGAATGCCTCAGTAAGCAAAAGGCAGAATTTTAAAATGTATATATATAAGTTCTAGAGTTATTTAAATATGTAAAAACTGAATTCTTCACGTGCTAAATCAATAAAGTTGATTTCGCGTATTTAATTATTTTTAAAAGTCATTCTCACATTTATAATTTATATCATTTCATTTGTATCAGTATTTTCATTTCGATAATTTGTTTTTACAAAAAAAATATCAACTTAATTGATTAATCATTAATGACGCCATTTATTTAGGCATAACTGTATATTATTTGAATTGTTTACCGCGGGAAAGTTTCCCACAATAAAAACAGCATTATGTACTATATTTGACATTCAAACAACAAACATTTACTCATCAAAATGAATTAGATATTTGTTGCTAATTATAAATATATTTAAAATTATTTAATTGTCATTTTCATAATAATAATATGTCAAGATTAATTGAATACATACCTATGGACGAATCAAAGTTGGGATACGAAAAAAAAAAGAAAGTTAGCGTCACTAGAAATGTCGCCATTTTAAAGACCGTAGACGAATTTGTGTGTCTCTCTGAAAATAATAAGAAAAAGCATTAATAATTAAAATAAAATCATACGTCCGTTCTAGTCAATACCTACAAGTATTCCCAGTTCCTGTTTGACATATTTTTCAAGACTAGACGATCACCAGTGTTAAAGAAATCACAGATTGCAGTTTGCCGGGAAGACGACCGTTGGACTGGGCAACAAACCGGGGTGACGCCGTTCAATTGCCGCTGAAAGATCCTTTCTCCACAGACCTACAAATTGATCCCATACACCGAATATCCTAGTCCAGATAACTTAAGTATTCCTATTATCTCCTACACATATTGAAAACGACAAATTTATTGAAATATTTATAAATAGTACATCATATTTTCTTTAATTGATTAAATGATAATAATATATGTCGTAATATAAGATTTAGATATTCTATTTGAAAGATAAAGAAGAATACAGATTTTAATATAATATAGTTTTAAATATTAGATTTGCTTTGTGTCTGTTTTGATCTCAATAATATATTAAGTTTAGCATTAGTCAAATTTTATACTCGTTTATGTATCTATATTACTTTTAGTTCGTTAGTTATATTAATCTTAAATTCATCACCATATTTGTTTCAACACGTGACATGTATATTATAAATAATTCATTATAAGTATATTTTTCACTTACCTATTTGTTTGGATAGTAATTTCATTAAAGTTCATATACATTAATTCGATCTCTGACGTTTTATTTTGTAGTTTAGAATAAACAATACCATCAGTCTATCACTTTAGAATCTTTATGAGAGTTTGATTGGAGACACCGAAATTGCACTATTTAATTTGGACATATCTCAATGCCCTACCACAAGAGTCAACATTGTTCTTGAGGTTAGCCGGACCTTAATTACAACATACGCCCACTAATTAATACTTATAAGAAATTTTTATATCCGAACAGCTGTTTAAGGTTAAATTTATGGAGTTATTTACAAGCATGTACCTTTGTATCATGCGCATATAGTTCAATATTGTGCAACTCCATCTACATGCTATTTAAGTAACCTTTTTTTAATTTTGAAATTGATAATTCACTAAATTTAATATATAAATTACCAAGTTAATATTAATTGATAACTTTGAATTGTGTATTTATTTACCTTTGACAAATAGGTAGCTCTTCCGTTCCGTTACAATATATATATATATATATATATATATATATATATATATATATATATATATATATAGTGTTAATAAGAATTAAAATTTATTTCTTATTTATTTTATTGGCCGTGCTTAATAAAGTAAAAGCAATTTTAACAGAAAACAATTATCCACCACAATTTATACAAAACATTATAAAACACAGACTTAATAAAATATATAACAAAACTAAGTGCCAAAATAAAAATAAAACAACCAATGAACTAACATATATCCCTACACCCTATATAAATGGATTATCTGAAAAACTAAACAATATATTTAAACCATTTAATTTTAAAATAGCACATCAAAGCGGAAAATCCTAAAATTCCTACATACAAAACTAAAAGACTCAACACCAACACTTAAACAATCACATACACTATATAATATACCATGCAAAGACTGTGACAAAGTATACAAGGTCAAACAAAACAGTTACTACAGGAAAGATTAAGAGGACACAAATACGCAAAAAATCAGACAGCTTTAAAAAAACACCAGATAATTTTGATTTTGAAAATACAAAAATAATTGCTAAGCATAAAATACAAAGGCCAGGGAGATATTAGAAATGATTCATGTATTCAAAAACAACAAAACAATCAACGATCGTAACGAGATTGATGGACTTTCTAAACTTTATTATCCGCTCATTAAACAATAGAAAATAACCCCAACCACACAAAAAAAAATTTTCCCATTGTAAATATACTGTATTTTTCCCAAACGCATGTTATGACCAAACTATTTTTAAAAACGAAACAAACAATTTCATTTCTGCACAAAGACATTTAGTTACACTAAATATTCCAAGAAAGGCAGTCGACTTTATAAAAAGGTTCGACATGTCTGGCCATACATGTTACGCAAAATATGTGTTTTGACACGAAATAAATTGGTGAGTTTTGTATCCTTTAATTTCCTTATTTGATTCTTAATTCATTCATACAAATGTAAATATATTTCTTACTTTTCTTTGTATTAATTTTTTAGTTCTCATTACTTGAAAAAGACTTAATAAAAAAGTCGAAACGTCGTATTAAAAAATTTAAATTCATTAGAGGTCGCTAAACCAAGAAAAAGTCTATTATTTTAATATATATTGATATAATACCGAATGCTATAAAGAATTATGATGAGAAAAGCCACCACGTTCGGGCGACAATATGATATAATACCGAATGCTATAAAGAATTATGTATATAGATTAAATATAACATACAATATTAAACGGTATCATGATTTCAAAAACCAATTATGAATTTATTACAAAATTCTTACTATAAAGTAATATTTCACAAATCTGAATATTCTAGATATAACATTCTTGAAACCGATATCTTATTAGTAAAAGTATTAATTAAAGAAGAAAGTTGACTCACAACAATATATATATATATATATATATATATATTGTATTATATGGTTTCATTTCAAAATACGACTAAGGTGTCAGTTCACCGTGTTTGAACATATGTTTATTATCGTTTTGACGGATTGAATGTTTATATTGTCATTATAAAAAGCGTTCAAATAAGCTTTGCCTTTAGTAGGCCATTCCTTTAAATACGTATGATTATTAATAATTTAAATTTGCATTAGTTGTCAATTAGACAGATGCATAGTTGACCAAAATTGCTTTGTAATATAAAATTGATTTAACATGGTTTTTACTATACAACACAAATCATTCATGCTAGAATCTTATTTTCGAAACGGACGTAAGATTGGCGGACAATGGCAGTATTCTCTTCAAGATTGTTTAGAAGAATTTAGAAATGAGTTCCCTAACGTCATCTTTGATTATGACAGTTTTCGGCACACAGTGACACATTCCGTTATGGTTTCAGAGAAACAGGGAGTGTTAAACAGAAAGAAGGCGCAGGTCGGGCGAAAAAGCGTACAGAAGAGCTAGTTAATAATGTAAGAGAAATTATAAATAATGCACCAAGAACTTCCGTACGAGCATTATCACAACAAGTGGGTGTGTCAATTGGCACATGTCATACAATTTTGAAAAAGGACTTACATTTATTTCCATATCACATGACCTGTTATCAAGAAATCAAGGAAATCGACTATCCCAGAAGAATAACGTTTAGTCAGTGGTTCTTAAATAATTTTGATAATGACCTTCTTGACAAAACCATTTTTTCTGATGAGTCCTGGTTTTATCTGAATGGATATGTTAACTCACAAAATATGAGGATGTGGACTAATGAGAAACCACATAATTTTTTTGTTGAAACCGCACTTCATCCGCAGAAAATTGGTGTATGGTGTGCGATTAGTCGAAGGAGAATAATTGGCCCTATTTTTTTTAACGGAACCTTAACAGGAGAAAGGTATCGACAAGAAATTATTATGCCATTTATCGAACAGCTTGACGACGAAGAAATAACACAGGGTTACTTTCAACAAGACGGAGCTAGAGCACACACAGCAGGTGAAACAATTAATATGCTGCAGCAATTTTTTCAAAATCGGTTGATAAGTTTAAACACTGAACATGAATTTCCACCAAGATCTTGTGACATTACCCCATGTGATTTCTTTTTATGGCCATTCTTAAAGAACTCAATTTATCAAGTACAGATACCTGATCTTGCAGGCCTTCAAATCAGAATTGCCGAAAGAATTAATGGAATTGACAATGCGATACTATAAAACACTTTTTCCTCCATTAAAAGAAGATGTGAGAAATGTTTCGAACAAGGTGGTGGACACTTTGAACAATTTTTATAAAATTTTGCTTGTTTGTTGGAAATAAACATATTTCATTCACTTAAAAATGTTCGTTTTATTATTTTGACATTTGTCATTTCAATCAAATATCTCATCTCATAACCAACAAAATTCCTATTAAAATTAGTAACAAGCTAAGACATAATCATAATTTCCAAGGGCTACTTTGAGGTAAAATTTATTTGAATTCTTTGTACCTGTTGACAGATTATTTATGTGAGAACAGGCATAAATTTAATATATTGGTTCAGATATTTTCGTGGTCGTAAGATGTGTAAGTGATCCTCCGCGTGTTGTACTAAGCCATAGAAAAGGTATGAACTTATCTCCTATAATAGCGAACCTATTTCTGGCACATTCAAAACAAAAGCACTTGATGCACTTCTTGGAACATCTTAACAGTAGGCACTACAAGATACAGTTCACAATGCAGACAGAACTACAGAGCATATTACCATTCTTAAACGTGTTAGTCATAAGGATCTGAGATGGCACGCACTCTACTTAGTTTTAGCCACTTTGGAGCTGCAGCTGTGCAAAATTGACCTTTTGGAAAAGACCGCAGGAATATAGGTCAGGTTTGAGCAACCATAGCTCCGATACTTTTACGACTAGAATGTTCCCATTTTTTTTCCTAGTAAATACACCCTCTGTAAGTCCATATGCAAAATTCCAAGTTGCCATATGTACCAGATCCGAAGCTACGATTTTTCGTGCGGTCCATTGCATTTCTAGAAAGTCACCATCGACCTTAAGCCGTTCCCGAGGAGTGTAAATAAATTGCGATGTCAAATTCGGATTCCACGGAGTCGATTTCTCTCGACTATGATTTTTTCTGACGATCGAACTTCTTTTAAAAAGCTAAGTTTGATGCCCTGTATATTGAAAAAAAGAGTTCAAATAGAAACTGACATAAGGAAAATCCCATTATTTAAGCCCAAAGAATATATGGTTAAAGGATTGACCTACGTTTTTGTAACACCCTGTATATAAAAAAACTGTACGTTTCCGAAGCAACTGAAGCTGTTTTTTAAAATTAACGTAGGGGATTACTTCACAATTTCTTTCCTTCCTCTGTTATAGGTTTTGGAATGCTCTTGCTAGTTTTATTACATTTCTCCATTCCTTTCTATCCTCAATTATCTTCTTCCAATTTTTCTTACATCATTTTCTACTAGCTCTTTCCATTTAGCTTCTAGTCCCTTTTTAGTCTTATTTCTACTGGAGTCTATCCTGTTAAAATTCTTCCTGTTCGTATGTTTTCCTTCGAAGTATGTGTCCACACCATCTAATTCTTTGAGATTTAAATATGCATACTCTTTTTTGTTAACAAATTTAAACTAATTTATGCCAAAATATTTAATCTTTTACCACGGAATATATAGCTTTGTGATATTTGTTTAAATTTAATATCATACCGCATTAATTTACTTTTTAATACCAGCAAACTATACTTGTACTAAACTTAATTTACTTTTTATTTGAGACTCTAAGCCAACGATGACTGGATTTCTCAAAAACCACTTTTAAGACTTAAAAACCGAACCTAATTCACCGTTTAACAACGTTATCATTACTGGATGATGGTAAATTATATTTACTCGACATCATAGAAGTCTCTTTTAGAGAGAACAGGAAAAAAAAGAGTACCTACATTCAGTAAGACGAGATATTTCCTAAAGTTTTTAAGCGCGTACTTGGCGCTGTTGTCCCAGTGTTGGCGCTATATACAAGGAAAGTTCAAAGAAACTGTTCCCCTTTGAGAGGAAATGGACTTTTCAATCAATAAGTTTCCTCTCAAAGAACTATATATTTCATTTTAAATAAAATAACTGTCAATTTGTACGATCCCTCGTAGAAAATTTTACGATCGATATGAGATTTCTAGCCGTCGTTCGCTCTTTAACGAAATTTTGAATTTCCTCGGTACCATTGAAGGACTTCAATGCAATATTTTACATAAATATGTACTTTTGCACATGAATACCTGTATATATGTATATACCTGTACATAATGCGTCAATATGCGTACTTTTGTTTTATACCTTTTTCGTCTTCTTACAGGGCCCGGATATTGGGGATTGATGAATCCCCAGTGGAATATGTGTTCGAAAGGCCGAAGGCAGTCCCCGATAAATGTCGAACCTGACAAATTATTATTTGATCCATATTTAAGGGTTATACATCTCGACAAACACAAGGTAATTCTTTTTTCTTGGAAATAACATTTCTGTCAGTATAAATGTATAAATTGCAAAATGATTTGATTTTTCTGAGGTTTTTTTTCTTATTTATTTCATGTTACATATATGGATGAAAAGTAATTATAGAACATATGGGATTGCTGCAGCCATTACTTGATAAAATTCCATTATAACTATTATCGGGATAAAATAAAACAAATTTTAATGAATTTCACAACTTTTTACTTTACAAAGTTACGATCATTTCACTCACACACCCATTCCTTCAACTATCCAAAACATGTGTTTGTTAAGGTTTATTTATAATAATGATAATGATTTATTTTGCCCAACAGCTTAATCCAAAATAGGACAACAAAATTTGTGTGACAATAGAACAATACATAACAAAGATAACACAGGTCTGCAAGTAAAAAACTGCATAGGTTTTTTATACATTTTCTTATAGATTTTGATGTCCTAAAACCGAAAAAAATATTTAAAAAATTCCATCTCATCAATTTTTTTTACAATACTAATTTTTATATTTTTATTTTGTGTAAAATTCTTATTTAGTTAAAATTTTGTATTTTATTTTTTAAGCTTCAAATTTAATTAAAATTAAGATTTCTTACCCTAATTTTAATAGTATATTTATCTGGGAATAAAGAAAAAAATAATGGACGCGTAAAAAATTTAGTGAAAGGGGGAGGGGGATAAAGAATTTCTGGTGTTAGGCAGACGGTTGCATTATTATCGTGTCACACTCAGTTGATATCCAGCATTCAAACGCTACTGTGCTCTTGTTTTTATATGTGTGTTATGGCTCATAGAGGTTGTGTAATTTCTCCGAACAGCCTCTGTTATATTTGTGGTGAATATACAGTGAAAAGTCGACAAAGAAATATAAGTGATTTTGTGAAGAAGGTTTATTTTGCTTACTTCAAATTAATACTTGGTGATCAAGACAAAGCATGTGCTCCTCATAAGGTGTGCATAAGATGTGAGGAAGATCTGCGCTTGTGGTTTAAGGGTAAGAAAACTGCATTTCGTTTTGGCATTCCTATGATACGGCGTGAACAGAAAAATCATACAACCGACTGCTATTTCTGTTCGGAAGACGTGAAAGGATTTAATACGAAAAATAAGAAGAAAATATCTTACCCTAACCTTGATTCAGCTATTCGTCCAGTGTCCCATAGCTCTGGAATACCAGTTCCGCACCCACCTCCTAATTTAGATGACATCCAGAGTGATGCAGAGGACTCAGAAACGTTTGCTCCCCAAAACGAATCTAGCTCAGATTTTTCAGTTGACGAGGGACCTCAACTTTTTTCTCAGATTGAGCTCAATGACCTAGTCAGAGACTTGGGTCTTTCAAAAGATACAGCCGAATTGCTAGGTTCAAGGCTAAAAACAAAAACCTTTTATTATCTGGTACCTCATTTTCCTGGTACAGACATCGAGAGAGAGAATTTACTCAGTATTTCACTAAAGAGGGAAATCTGGTTTATTGTAATGATGTTCGTGGGCTCATGAAATGCTTTGAAATAGAATATTTTTCATCAGAATGGCGCTTATTCATTGATTCATCCAAAACTAGCCTCAAAGCAGTCTTGCTGCATAATGGAAATGTATTTGCATCTCTTCCAATGGGAGACCCATTTCATATGGAAGAAAACTACAATGACTACAATGAGCTACGATTCTTGAGAAAATCAAATATCAAGAACATCAATGGATGGTTTGTGTAGATTTGAAAATACTAACAATGTTGTTGGGTCAACAGTCAGGTTATACAAAATTCCCTTGTTTTCTATGTTTGTGGGATACTAGAGCCAGAGAGCTACACTGGACAAAAACTGACTGGCCACCACGACACGGTTTAACTCATGGCGAGAAAAACGTTATCAATACCACTTTAGTTCCGCCAGAAAAGGTTTTACTGCCACCTCTTCATATTAAATTGGGGCTAATTAAGCAGTTTGTAAAATCACTACAAAAAGATGGGGATTGTTTTAGATATATATGTTCCAAGTTCCCGAAATTGTCTGAAGCAAAGTTAACAGAAGGAGTTTTCACTGGCCCCGACATAAGAAAACTTTTGTCTGATCCCCTCTTTCCCGAATCAATGGAAGAAATCGAAAAAGAAGCATGGGATTCTTTCAAAAATATAGTGCGGAAGTTTTTGGGCAATACTAAGGATCCCGAATATAAAACTATTGTACAGCGCATGCTGACAGCGTATAAAGCTCAAGGGTGCAAGATGAGCTTAAAAGTTCACTTCTTACACTCCCATATTGAATATTTTCCTGAAAACTTGGGTGCCTACAGTGAAGAACAACGAGAAAGATTTCACCAGTATGTACGTGATATCGAGAGACGTTACCAAGGAAGATGGGATGTCAGTATGTTAGCGGACTACTGTTGGATGCTTAAGCGAGAAACCAAAGAAGGAAACCAAAAACGAGTTCGGAGAAGCATCAAAGAAAAGAAGAAAAGGTTTCACAAGGAAAAAGAGTAAACATAAAATTGTGTATAAATTTAAATAAGAAAAATAATGCTTGATAGGTTTTGATAAATATTATGCTGTGTGTTTGTTGTAATAAATAGTTGATTTTGCTCATTATTGTGTTCTTATTTTGCAAAAAAACTATAAGTGATGGAGAGTAATAGAAGTTATTTTTGAAATCAGCGTACCTTAAAACATATAATTCAACAAAAATATCTCATGCAGCTGAAAAAAATTTTTTTTTGCAGACCTGTGTAATTCCATAAGAACATAAAAATATCAGAAATTAATTATTCGCGTTTCTCGACGAATGCACCAATGGAGCCCTGCTTGATATATATTTATTCCTGCTACGCCAGTTGTGGATAGTAGCCAAGTTCTTTTGCAAAAAATCCAAATCAGCTGTATTTGTAATGGTGTGATATATTTTAATTTTAAGGTTATCTGCATAAGCCAATACAGTGCAGTCAAGCGATGCTATTAGGCCATTAATAAATATATTAAACATAAGTGGGCCTAAATAGGAACCTTCAGGAACTCTAGAAGTCGGATAAAAAAAAATTTGATTTATAACCATTGTAAGTAACATAGCTTGCTCTATTAATCAAATATGACTTCATATTTATGCCATTTATGTCAAGATATGGCCATAAATTAGTTATATGTCTGACGAAGCTCCTGTGTGAGTGAAACGATCGTAATTTTGTAAAGTAAAATTCAGTGAATTTCATTTTATCCCGATAATAATTATAGAAAGTATTAAACTATATATGCGAGAGACAAAATAAATGTTCTTTTGAATAATATATTTTCACAACTTAATTTTATGCATTATACAACGTGTTTCAAAAAGAATAACATCTAGTTTTCCATGAATTTCTCCTATAAATTATTATGTTCTGCATTCTTGAAACGCGGATATAGATTAAATGGCATGAAGCTTATCTACCTGTCACTGTCAAAATTTATCATCGAGAGATACGGTAAAGTTACAAGTACAATTTGATTATTAATTTAATAAGAAAACTTTGTACATGGGACTAGAACTTTTAATCATTATAATCTACAGGGTGCGGCAAAATAACCTCCCTATTTTTTGACGTAAATAAAAAAAGCGTTTTTCCAGATAAAACAATTTTATTTTTACCAACTTATTCTTTAACACGGGAATTTTTTTTTACTTAGTTTTGAAAATAATATCTGACAAATGGTGGCCGTGGCTGTTGATACACTGCTGCAAGCGAACATTGAAGCACTCGTGGACTCTCTCAAGCATCGCTTGAGGTATGCGATGAATTTCCTCGCGAATTGCTTCTTTCAGGTCTAGCAGGTTTTCGGGACGATGTTTGAACAATGCTGTCTGGTGGAAGACTTTCCAAGATGAGTTGACATGCTTCCGTGCGACTCTGGCAATCACGTTGTGACAGTTCTTGCACAACAACCATCTTGTAAGGATGGAAATGAAGATCCTTGTGTAGGATTCGACGAACACTACGATCAGACATTCGATGGGCGGCTGCATGTTTACGAGCTGATCTTTTAGGAGACTGCAAAACTGATTGTCTAACCGCATTGATGTTTTCGTGTGTACGGGCACTACGAGGTCATCCACCCCGTTTTTTAACAACAGAACCAGTCTCTCTAAAGTTTTTTACCCACAACAAAATAGACATTCTGTCCGGCACCGACTCACGCGGACGAATTTGGAATCGCGTTCGAAAAGCACGCTGTGCCGTGACAAGCGACTGATTGTTGCGAATGAACGCTTCGACCGGATAAGCTCTGTGCTCGTTCATCCACGCCATGATGGCGACTGGTGCCTACGTACCGAATGCAACGTAAACTTCCCACTCCCCTGCGTCGACTGCTGCTATCCCCACCACTCTCTCCAGTTACTTACTACCGAGCATCGAAAATAGGGAGGTTATTTTGCCGCACCCTGTATAACAAGTGCTCAAAATGGTCACCATTCTGTTGAATACGACATTTCTGGTTGTCAAAAATATTCTGCAATACATTTGGTATTATTTTATTACATTTAATTGTAATTGTTCATAATTCATTCTTATCTTATATACTTCATTTATTAGCGATCCGAAAATAGAAAAATCTAACGCAGTAAGATTTGACCACCGCGCTGGCCAAATACCTCGGTTTATAACTCGATGAGGGAAGCAATCTTCTAAAAGCGCTATATTTAATCCCGTAACCCGAAACTTCTCCACGACTAGACGAATGTGTTGATGTAAAGTCGTATTATCCACAACTCTATTAAGTGAAACTATCGCTTACATTCCGCGTAGGAATATTGCCATTCTATGTTAAGAAATTGTGCTCTTCAAAAATAGGCTTCAGCAACAAAAATATCAGCTAGAGGAATATATCCATTTGCCAGAACCATTACATTATTTTTCTTTTCATTGGTTGACTTCGCAGATATTTCTTGGTGAAACATTCTTGTAATAACTTGATTAATTATTCGAAAATAAAACACTTGGCTTAGTTTCATAACTTCTTTAATTAGATACACTAACAATTGTTTCGGCTATTAGGCCATTATCAAAAAGCTATCTCAAACTAAAACTTACTCTACTTAAGGTTAACATATATACCTGTGTTCCTTATGGGTGGGAGAATGTGGGTAATTGATATTTAAGATTGTATCGATATAGGGGGTATTTATAAATTCTAATTGCGTGTTTGTGATCACTCGATTTTGTTTTTGGGCTTTTTTAATTTCAAAAATCTCTAATATATTTAACTTTTTACTTTTTGCTTCACTATGAATGAGGTTACAGCTCTTTATATCGGGTAAGTGGTTCTGATCTATACAATGTTCCGCGAACCCTGTGTGTTTAACACTATATTTTATATCTCTAATATGTTCAGTTAACCGTTTATTAATACCTCTGCCACTCTGTCCGATATAAATCGCTTCACAATTCTGGCATTTTATGGAATATACTCCTGATTTCTCTAAGTTATCTATTTTATCTTTAGTATTATTCAACAATGTACCTAAATTTACTTTGTTTATCCATTCCGTTTTGAGCTTTCCGTGTCGTAATTGCATCATATATATAAAAGTGGGCCATTCCAGTTTTTTATAAATGTATGCAAAAGTTATACCTCCAAAGTTTTCTTAAATAAAGAGCGTCACTAGATGGTACTTTTGGTACGAGAGCATTTTGCTGATGATCAAAACACAAACATTCACGTATTGGATAATTTTTTGGTAAATCAGATTTCTCTTTGAGATCGTCAAAAAACCTTGGCCTTTGACTGATACAGTTGCAGTTCTGTTTCCAGTGCTTTTATCTCCTCATTTGTCAGCAACACTTTGCTTTTTAATTGAGTGTCTATCTTATCACAAACCTTACAGGTATCGGACCTGGAATGCCCAAAACTTATATTAAAATTGGCTTTAATACACCAAAAATAAAGGTCATAAATTTGGAACTTTGGGTTTGTGATCATTATTTTTGCCCGTAAACCAATATTTCAATACTTCTGGTTCGAATTTTTCGAGGCATAACTCATGCATTTACTCAATATTAAGTTCCGCCGATAAATAATATTTTTTAATATTACTTGTTTTAATATTATTATATGAGTGAGAAAATTTTCGATATGATCATCTATTTGCTTCAACATGATTCTGACAGTTTAAGTTAAGTATAATAATATATTTATTTGTTCAAAATTATACAAGCGTATAGAACTCGTCAAGTATATGTATACAACTACATTTAAATATATAAAAACAAAATAAAACGTGACACAGACACCACATTAAATTTTTTTTGAATAAAATTCATCCAAAGAATAAAAAGATTGTATATATAAAAAAATTTCTAATGTTTTCTTGAAGCACTTTTCCCTGCTCAAGTCCTTAATGTACTTTGGGATATGATTATAAATATTTAAGACCTGACTAGTTGCGTTCTTTTGTAACCTGGTCAGAGTTGTCTGTGGCACCGAAAAATAGACACTTTCCGTCCCGCGAGTACTGTACTTATGATTTAAGACATACCTGCCAGACACACTGCTCATACCCATTCTCGTGCACAAAGTACACTCCAGAATGTAGGGACCGGTAAGCGTATGTATTTTTCGTGTTCTAAATATTTCTTGGCACGAGTCAGTAAGTCCCAATTTAAAAACTGCACGAAGACATTTCTTCTGCAGAGTAAAAAGTCTTTCCACACCCACACCGTTCCCCCAGAAAACTAAACCATACCGCAACCGCGATTCTACGTAAGCACGATACGCACACAAACTGGCTTCACTGTTTACTGAGCCGGCGATAACCTGAAATGGAGAAATCCTCCGAAATAAATAGTGTATATGGGACTTCCAATTTAGTTGTGAATCAACCCTTATGCCGAGAAACATTACTTCGGACGACGAGGCCAGTACACCGTCTCCAAAGTTTACAACAAGATCTTCCCGCTGAGAAACAGCGAAATGGATGATTTGGGTCTTGCCCACATTCAATTTCGCTCTGAACCATGCGCTCACAGAGGACAATGCCTGTGCAATGGTTTCCCTCAAGAAGTTTGTTTCCGTTGATCTTATTGCCAATGAAACATATCATCCGCAAATACGGCCATAGGATAATTAAATACTAGTGGTAACCCATTTATGTAAATTAAAAATAAAAGAGGCACCAGCACGGATCCCTGTAGTACACCCCAGGTAACAGTGAGCCACTCTGGCCCAATTCTGGTTCCCTCCTCATTCACTGCCACGACACTTTGTCTTCTGTTTTCTAGATAGGATTTAATAAGGCTCCAACAATTTCCCCTAAATCCAAAGTTCTCCGATCTCTCCAAAAGGATTTTGTGATTAACGCTATCAAAAGCCTTGGACAAGTCCATAAAAATTCCTGCCACTTGCTCTTTGTTCGACCAGGCATCAAGTATTTCACAAATCACCTGAAATACGGCCGAACATGTCGATTTTCCTGTTTGATAACCATTCAGTCTATCTGTGTGTTTGTCAAGAAACCCATTCATTCTTCTATATATCAGTTTTTCAAACACATTGGCCACATTCGAAATTAGTGCTATAGGTCTTTAATTTGTGATGTCATGAACATCTCCTTTATTGTACACCGGACACACAACAGCCGTCTTCAAAGCGTCCGGAAAGGTGGACGTCTCGAAACATCTATTGAGAATATGACACAGTGGGTCAGCCAGATTCTCTGCGGCGGCCTTAAGTACGGGAACGGATATTTCGTCCTGTCTCGCGGATATGGTGTTCTTCAGTTCCATTATTGTGTTGAAGACCTCTGACGGTGTCGTTGGTTCCATAAAACACGTCTTCTTACAGGCCATTTCTTCAAAATGTGCTGGCTGTCTATCATCAATATTAGCAACTATACCCAGGAAATATCTGTTGGTATAGTCCAAGAGCTCTTTTTGGTCTGTTATTCCAGCAACTTTAACAGTAGCCAGAAAATTCCGTTGCTCCTTCTTTTTCCCTGCCATATTATTCAAAATGCCCATGTTGCCTTACTTTTATTATCCGATAACATAATGTAATTGGAATTATATGTCGTTTTAGCCTTCTTGATTTCACTTTTTACATAATCTGCGTAATTCTTATAGTTCTTTAGGTAACCTGTTTTCGATATAACCCTCGTATAATTGCCTTTTAATTCCACACTTTTTCCTGAGTTCGTCAGTTAGCCATGGACTCGTTTTTCTTCTTGTTTGTTTGAACGTAGATGGGCAGATTTCATTGACAATATCCAAAAGCACACTACATACACTTTCGTAGCAATCTTCTAAGTTTTCTATCGTTAAGTAATTGATCCAATTTACACTACTAACTTTTTCCGCAATTAAATTTAACTTATATCTGGTATAATGTCTCATCCTGGTCTTGACCGGCTCTGGACCACCAAGATTCAGATATGTAAAACTAATTTCCTGCCAATTAAGTTGGCGCGAGGAGGGGTAAGTTCGGGCAGGATTAGAAATAGTGGGGAGATTTGTATTTAGTTTTACACCAAATCGCAAGATACCGTAGGTGGCAATGTCAGATAATTCTAACCTCTACGAAGAAAAACATAATGGAACAGATTAAAAAAGCATAAAACACAAAATTTGATATAAATAATGAGATTGTAATGTATAAACAGGTTTTTAAGAATATTTTTATAAGCATCGTTTGAGCGAGTATCACTTTATGATCCCCTAGCAAAGACATTATGTTCCGTCAAACGTCAACGATAAATGTATTCTGACAATTACTTGAGTAGTGGGGGTGGACGTTTTTAAAAATGTTTCTGCGCACTCCCTCCTTGCGCCAACTTAATTGGCGTTTGCTATACTGAATTTAATTTCCATGGCCTACTAAACATATACATGATTTTAAAAATAAGTTTTAAGTAAATATCTTTGTTGTTGTAGAACAAAAGGGTGCCAAACTTTACCATTGCTGAACTCGCAGAGCAGAGCTCTATTGAAATTCGTAACAATATACAGGCTGTTTCATTTAAAATAAAAAGTTTAACATCGCTTCCTGCTAAACCGGAAATTTCATTCGGATATAAATATACTCATAGAATCCCTGATTTGCATTTAATTAATTGCAGAAAGTCTTATTAAAATCTAAGTAGGCATATCAAAAATATTCGAATGGATCCATATATTTGCCTAACCCTGTATAATAAGGCGTTAGATTTCCATTGAACACAGTCATTCGGTTTTCACCTAAATAAAATTATAATCAAATTAATTAACATTTCCAGGATTATTATAAATTCGAAAATAAAATTTATAGGAAGCTTTATAATTCCAGGTTCCGTATGAATTTAAACCTTGAATATATCTACGCTCGTATCCAGTTTATTATACTGCTGTACTAATTTGTTCATCAAATCTGTTTGTTTTACTATTTCGTTCAATTAAATTGAGTGGTTTTGGTAATAAAATTCACATCTGACCGCTTCAGCTTTCTCGCTGTGAACGTATGAATGATATAAAAACTCAACTGTATAAGATTTCGTCTATTCTAAGATGTTTTTTATGTTCACATGAGTGAATCAAAATTATTCTTTTCAATTTTCGGTGGCACGTACCTGATATATACCTAAATATATAGAGTTATTACCTGTAAACGCATGTTTTTTAATTAACGAGTACTCAGGCAATTATGAACGAAATTTTTATTTATTACCAGCAATATATTGCCTAAGGTATGGAATTTGATCAAACAAGAACTTCAGAAGAACACACAAGTAACTAATTTTTGAAAATTACATCTGATAGCCTTCTTCTGCTTGAACACAACGTCGAAGACGTTTCTTCAAGCTTCGCACTAAATTTTCTAACATTTCTCTAGAGATGCCGTTGATTTCTTGACGAATAGATTCTTTAAGTTCCGATATAGTGCGTGACTTGTTAATGCAAACTCGAGATTGTAAATGTCCCTATTGAAAAAAATCTGGAATGGTAAGGTCCGGCGAACGGGAGGGTCAGGTGACATTACCAAAACGAGAGGTTACTCTTCCAGGAAATGTTGTCTAAGAATGTCTATAGAAATGCGAGCAGTATGGGCTGTTACCCTAGCTTGCTGAAACCATACATTACGTATCACAAGGCGCCGACAACGTAGTTCAGGCAATAAATAATCTTCCAACATTTCCACGTATCGTTGTGCATTTACCGTAACTGCATTATCATCTAAGTCTTCAAAAAATAAAGACCAGTAATCCCTACTTCACTAACTGCACCTCACACAATCACACTTAAGCTGTATAGAGGTCTCTCACTCACGATTTGTGGATTTTCTGGACACCAAAATCGAAAGTTCTGTTTGTTTACAGCACGGCCTAAATGAAAATTGACTCATCGCTCATAATGATAATGGTTTCGCCGTTTTCATTAAAGATTTCCATAATTTTGTAACAAAAGTCTACACGCTGTCTCTTATCTGCATGACTCAATTGATGACACACTACAAGCTTGTATGGACGAAATTTAAGATTCGTAATCAAAATTTTTCTTACTGTGGAAGGGTGAAGTCTGAGAACTGCTGCCCGCTTCTTTATCAAACGGCTATGGCTCTGCACCGTTGTAATCCGTACTCGTTCGACATTCTCCGGAGTAGGAACTGTCCTTGCCGGTCCTGAAGGTTTCTTTTTCAAAAATGATCCTGTTGTGTTCACATAGTGTATCCAGCGCAATATTGTGTTGCGATCAGGGATCGTATAATGCCGCGCAACGTTAAAATGTAAAACTTTTGGGTCTGAGTGACTGATTCGCCGTTTGAGTAAAAGCGTCGTAAAGACAAACGTACGATCTTCAAGGTTCCACACTACGGCTACAACTGAAATTGCATACTTTCCCCTCCGCACTGCTACTACGCACAACTCCCACCACTCCATATTCCCCATGTACTACGCAAGTCAAAAACATGCATTTCTCGGTAATCACCTGTATAAGTGTCCATGTACAAAGTGTGACAATTTAATTCCCAGAACAGACCTTTGAATTTATGCTGATTGCATTTCATACACAGTTATTTATACACAAGTATTATCTGCTCTAGTCCCTTTAATCGATGTTGTTATATATAGCTTATATTTTAGTAGATCTTCTTTTCTTCTTGTTGGTATTTATGTCCCACTAGCTATTTCGGCTGATTATTTCGAGTTGTTCTATCAAGAACTTGAACTACATCATTCTGCCTGCCTTGTTGTTGGCGACTTCAACATTCTCGAGATTTATTGATTCTTCTCTAACTACTAATTCACAGTTCATATACAGGCTGTCCTTGAAATAAAGCGACAACGTATTAAAAATGGAAAGATGTAATTATATAGAATATAAATCCAAAATATTGTCAATTACGACGCGAATTCCAAAATTAAAATTACCCTGAAGATAAAATTGGGAACTATGAATAAGAATGTCTGTAAAAAATAACTCAAGGCAAACATACATTGCAATGTTTATGTTTATAAAAACCCTAAAAGATAACATTATTTAAACGGATGTTATTTAGGGATCGGTAACGTCAATACGATTACGTAACGAATATATCAGTTATGACTCGTTTATAAACACGATTTGTAAATAGGGGAAACAGGTGGAAAGCTCCGATGAAAAGCTCGCATTCAGCGTGGAGACACACTGAAGGCGACAAATATTTTCTAAATATCTATATCATTTTTTTTATCGCTATTGTGAAGGAATTTACGGAAAATATCTTGGATTCATATTCGACATAATTACATCTCTCTTCGTTTCATTTGTATTACGTAAATGCTTTTTTGGTTACGAATAGTAACAAATATAAAATATTAATATGGATTCAGAATGCAATGTTTATATTTATAAAAACTCTTGAAGATAACATTGTTTAGACAGCTTTGTATGCTAAGGATTCAGAAAAGTCAGTCAATAAAAATTTAAAGCGAAACCGACAATAACAAACTACTCTCTTCGCTATTTTCCGATGATGTAGTTGGTCACAAAGGGGCATAACAAATATACAGTGTCCAGCGACAGGATTTAACGTTTTTCAATAGGCAATTATTAAAAAACTTTTAAAGAAACTCGATATTATATTTTTTCGGAATATTACAAAGGTCAGGCCATTGATCTACTTACAAATAACAACAGAATAGCTGATGCATAAGAAAATATATATCTAGGAAATGAATGAATACATGGCTATAAAACTTTTCACACAAAGACGACACACAAAGATTACTGAATTGTGAAACGGATTTTTTGGTGAACTTGAACAAATAAATGCCTATTTATTCGTTGAATTGACAATATATAAACATTTATCTAAATTCAATCTGAATGCAAGACCGTATTTGAAAGTTTATTTTCCTAAATTTCCGCAAAAATAAAAGTTTTGCTAGAATCATTTTTTTTTCTAGATTTGAATTGCTCTCTTACGTATGTATTATATACTAGCGCACATCGGCGTATTTCATGTACACCCTGTATAGAACCCTGACAGATATGGCGCTAATATCGTAGATATGTCAACTAATTAGAATTTATAAATTCTTAAATTAGCTTAAAAATATTCTGAACTACGCGCATAATCGAATAGTATCAAAGAAAACAGTTAAATATTTAGAAATTAGAACATTCGCCACTCCTTTCGAAAACATTCCATCTTCGAAGCTATCCTTTTAAATTAAGTCTGTAATAATAGCAAGGACCCAGCAACATTATGATGAATTATTTTTTCGGGCAATTATTTTTTTCCTACTGACAAAGTTCAGTGGCTTTGAATGGGAATGAAGAGTTTCTGTACGACGGCGCTTGTACATGACGTGAAGTAAAAAGCCAGTAGTCCCTTTAAACAGTGTATAATGGTTCTGATCATTAGTGGTGTCCCGCAACGCGGCCGCTACCGTGATTAAATGATGGATGACCCAAGATCCGGTACTTTCCCTGCTTTTGACTGCCTTTGCCGCCCATCCTAGCGCTATTTGTCATGTATACGTGTATGTGGAGGAAAATTTGCTGATTGACACAAATTTATCTTAAAATAATATAACAAATTGGACAAAGAGCCATTAATAGAATTTGATACTCGTTCGCGGATAATAGAATGAAGAACCTAATATAATATTAGTTTTGCTCAAGTATAACGCCTTATTTCGTATGTTATATATAATATATTCTATAGGTTAAAATAAATTACAAACGAGTAAGCGGTCTGTCAATTAAAACTCATTTATTTATTATCTCTATATTTTGTTACAAGTTTGTTGCTTCTTCTGGAGATAAGAATGTAGAGTTTAAAAAAGAAAGTGACGAACGTCACCAGAAAATGGTTCATATCAACGGAGACACAAATAGCGTAAATTACAAGTCGTATACGAATGTACTTAGTACAATATATTGTAATGTACTCGCTGTTGGCGGTTAGTTTATCTGACAGTTAACTAGTCCTCGTATTGTTTAATGTATTGTTTGTATTTTTTGGTTTCGGTATTTTTACGAAAACAGTTTTTTACTATGTGTTTCATATTTTTATTTTTATATTTTAACGTATGTGTATATATGTTTTTTAAAAGTTTAACGTGAAATCAGTATATTCAATTTAATATAAATCTATTTTAACATGTTTAGTGACATCCACTGCTAAGTTTTAACTCTGTTTTTTGTAAGGATGTTAGTATTAGCATATTCATTAATGTATTGTGAGTTTTTGTTATCTTGTAGAGTCTCCTGAGGAAGTAGCAAATGGCTGCGAAATATAGAGGTTAAAATAAATGAGCTTTTAGTTGACAGACCGCTTACCCGATCAATTAATTATTCATTATTATAGTACGGTCGATAATACTTACAAGTCATCTATATGTACATATAAAGATAATTATTTCGTGACCTTTGTATGTTATGGTAGATTCAATTACTTGGCGATTTAAGGTCTGGTTTTACTTCAAAATGTATATATTTAAAACAATCTTACATGTGTCGGCAAATGTGCCTTTCTCTAAGAATTTAAAATATAAATGACGGTATATTAATGTCATACTTATACATCTATAGTTGTGATGGATAAAATTATTCAAAGATACATTCCAGTTTAATAATAATAGAATTCTAAAGCATGATTTATATATATATATATATATATATATATATATATATATATATATATATATATATGGCGATCTGTCGGCGATTTAAGGTCTGGTTTTACTTTAAAATATATATATTTAAAACAACCCTACATGTTTCGGCAAATGACGCCTTTATGAAGGAATATAAAATATTTGCCGAAACATGTAGGGTTGTTTTAAATATATATATTTTAAAGTAAAACCAGACCTTAAATCGCCAACAGATTGAATACCATAACAAACAAAGGTCACGAAATTATTATCTATATATATATATATATATATATATATATATATATGAATTTCATGTGTATGAGAATTAATAATAATTAAATCTCATTTTACATGCGATTGTCGCTATAATTTGTTGCATTAAAGCTAGTGTAGAAGTGAAAGTCATCTCTGTCTCCGGATAACGTGCAGCGATGATCAGTAAAAACAGTGAAATACCGATATTTGCACATTCCGGGCGGACATGTCTTTCACAATTTTTTTATATATATATATATATATATATATATACATATATAATTATTTCTTGACCTTTGTATATTACAGTTGGTTTAGTTAGTCGGCGACTTAAGGTATGTTTTATTTTAATATATATATATATATATATATTTATATATAAAGGTATATATATATATATATATATATATATATATATATATATATATAGTTATAGCTATAGTAAAGTGAATGATAAAACTTAAATCTTACTGTAAATGGTTGGCTAGCTCTACTCAGTGGGTTATATATTTTTTATCGAGCATGTAATTCTTATGTATTTTTTGTATTTTTGTATTTTATGTACATTATTCTGTACAGTCCAACTTAGTGTCAACAGAATAATATTTAATGTAAGTAAATCAATCAACATAAACATTGTACATTACTAATTAGAACCAATAAATATTTCAGTTTGAAAAAGGTTTTGTACATAGGACTAAAAGTTACTATAGATTAAATATTGTTTTAATTATCTGGCCGTTACTCCCAAAGAAACACTTTTGCGTTTTTACGCGTTGTCTTGTATTATAAATACGGCCAAGAAATTCCTTCTTCTATATATACAGGTGTCCTAGAAATAAAAAGACAACATATAAAAATGGAAAGATGTAATTATATTGAGTATGAATCCAAAATATTGGGAGTCAATTATGACGCGAACATCAAAATTGTTGAAATTGAGTATGAATTCAAAATATTCGGAATGTAAATATGTATCTCTATTGAAGTTACAAACACACCATATGTTTATATACATAACAGCTGCCAATGACATAAAAGTTATAATATCCTGTAAGCCAAGGTCAATACCTCGTACAAAATCAGTTTTTTATATATTCAAGTAAATAATTAAAAATTAAGATGTGTATTACATTCATTCGCAAACCCATTTTTAAAATTATACTAAAATTCCATATGTATTACGAGAATGCTTTTTTGTTAGAAGTATGAAATATAAAATACGAATATCGGATTCAGAGAGCCCCTATTGTATTTAAACGTTTTGTTTATGTTTATGTTTATAAAACCGATAAGTTTTGTTATGATAAGGGTTCAATAACTTTAGTCAACTGTTAAACATTTATATTTTTAAAGATGTTATATTAAAGGAACATGTAAGATGTGTGCTTTACGGGCATTTAAGTTGCAATCTATAAATTGCATCAAACGTACGAAACGATCGATAACAGAATGTTATTTATAGAGAGATGGACAATAACAAAATTAGATTGTGGGTCAACTTTAAGATATCGTTTCCGATAATATTTATGATATATTCAGTCGCACAGTAGCGTAACAAAATTTCTTTAAATATTTTTATAATTTTTTTTTTCTCGCTTATGAGAGCGAATTTTAGGGAAATATTTTGGTTATGTATTCTATATAATTTAATCTTTAAATTTTTCATACGTTGTCTTATTTCAATGAAATCCGATATATATACATATATATATATATATGTATATATACAAGCTGATTCATTTTCGGCCCCCACCATGGGGATCTCGCTTATTATTGGAGATAGAGTATAGGTTTAAATTTGGCAAAGTTGTTAAATTTTGTGTTTGTTATAAATCCGTAAAGAAAATAGACCTGTGACAAATGACCTTCGTTATTTAAAAAAAAAACGCGAAAACCCCATTTTCTTCTTTTACCTGTAGCACCGACATTTGGCCTTGTAGAGGAAATATAAAAACACATCCTTGTGGCCATTTCTGAACCTCTATCCAGTGGTGTACTATAAATTTTTATACGACGTTTCGTTTCTTTCTGGCCATTATAAACTATCTAATTTCTTATAGGCGCCATATTGGATTTCGACATCTTCAGACAGAGTTTTTTTTCTTATTTCAACCATGTACCACATGCTGACTAAAGTTTTTGACATTAGGTTTTATTTGAAAGAATAAATTACAAGATTAAATAAGGTAGCCATGGAATTTCAATCTGTGAAACATTTAATTTATTGTTCATTAATAATACAAAAATGTCATACACTAACGAAGAGAAACAAGATATGATAAGTATTTTTTATTCTTCGAACCGAAATTCAACAGTAGCGAGTACAAGATATCTACAATTATATCCAGAACGACAACAGCCTCATCGTACCATTTTTCTAGATCTCGACAGAAATTTGGTCGAGAATGGATCGTTTACTAAGCCGCGTAATGGTCAAGACAACATGAATTTAAATGAAAATCGACAAGATATTTTACAAATGGTAAATTAAAAGCGTGTTTTCAAATTTCATGTTAATCTTGTATTTTTATAGATAAATAATAATCCATCAATTTCTACACGCGAATTAGCATCAGAATTAAATTTGTGCCAGTCCAGAGTTTGGAGAACTTTACATAAAAGTAGGTTTAAACCATACAGGATCCATGTTAGTCACTCTTTACTGCCTGGAGATAATTTGAGAAGGCTAGAACATTGTAATTGGTTAATGGGAAGGATAGAAAATGACGAAAATTTTTTAAGCAAAATCATCTGGTTAGATGAAACAAAATTTACAAATTCTGGAAAGTTCAACAGAAATACGGAGCACTATTGGGCAGTACAAAATCCCCGACAAAACAGGGCTAGAAGACCACAACATCGTTTTGGAATAAACGTTTGGATGGGTATTTTGGCAAATCGTCTCTTAGGACCAGTTATGTATGAAGAACATTTAAATGGAGAAAGATATTTAAACATTTTACGTACATACGTATCTGACTATCTTGACGACAATATCCCATTAAATCAATTACAATATTTATGGTGGCAATAAGATGGCGCACCAGCACACAATGCAGCTGTTGTTAGAAATTTCTTAAATCAAGAGTTTGCAAACCGTTGGATTGGAAATAGGGGAGTTGTTGAATGGCCTGCGAGATCACCTGATTTAAGTCCGCTAGATTTTTTTTTATGGGGATATGTTAAAAATAATATTTATAAATTAGATGCGACACAAAACATTGAAGAATTACGAGACAGACTTCAGAATGCCTTCGATGCAGTTCCTAGAAGAACTATACAATGGGCAGTACAAAATGCCAGAAGAATTGCCCAATTGTGCATTACCGAAGATGGCTAGATAATTGAACATTTACTGTAATTGTTTATTGTTTACTTTTCTATGTATTTTTTTAATGTTTTTGTTATCTTGTACTCACTACTGTTGAATTTCGTTTCGAAGAATAAAAAATACTTATATCTCGTTTCTCTTCGTTAGTGTATGACATTTTTGTATTATTAATGAACAATAAATGAAATGTTTGACAGATTGAAATTCCAAAGGCTACCTTATTTAATCTTATAATTTATTCTTTCAAATAAAACCTAATGTCAAAAACTATAGTCATCATGTGGTACATGGTTGAAATCAGAAAGAAAACTCTTTCTGAAGATGTTTAAATCCAATATGGCGCCTATAATAAATTAGATAGTTGATGATGGCCAGAAAGAAACGAAACGTCGTATAAAAATTTAGAGTACACCACTGGAAATAGGTTTATAAATGTCCGCAAGAATGTGTTTTATATTTTCTCTACAAAGCCAAATGTGGGTGCTACAGGTAAAAGAAGAAAATGGGGTTTTCGCGTTTTTTTTTTTAAATAACGAAGGTTATTTGTCACAGGTCTATTTTCTTTACGGATTTATAACAAAAACAAAATTTAATAACTTTGCCAAATTTAAACCTATACTCTATCTCCAATAATAAGAGAGATCCCCATGGTGAGGGCCGAAAATGAATCAACCTGTACATATATATATATATATATATATATATATATATATATATATATATATATGTATATAAAGTTACGGTATAAAAAATATATCAAAATAATATACAATATGTTTAACCCAACATCGAAAGTCACAAACGAAAAGAGGCAATTTTTTTTACTGTTTTAGAGGCCAATATAAATCCCCTAATAAAAATGATAAATTTTTCGCGCTAACGCTCATATCCTATTATCCACAGAATCACACATATATACACACGCACACGCACCCCAAATACATACATACATATATGTACGTATACATATACATTCTCTGTTTTTTATATGCAGGTTAGCGGTACTCTCCATAATACCGGACAATCTCTGGTCTTCAGGGTGGATAAAGACACTAAACAACATGTAAATATATCTGGAGGACCCTTGGCGTATAGATATCAGTTCGAAGAGATTTACATCCACTACGGCACTGAAAACCAACAAGGCTCAGAGCATCGCATTCACGGCTATTCATTCCCGGGAGAGGTAAGCTGCTCCTATAAAAACTGAATGGATTAGCGGTTGCATTTCTGATTTGATCGTTGTGGTGTTTGTGTGGTATTTACCGCGTCACTCCGCTTGTTGAGGCGGGGTATATCTTTCGCATTACATTTATTAGAGTGCAAAAAAGTATTTTTTTAAACAATTGATATTCGATTAGGCCTTAGAAATGTAATAAAAAGATTATAAATAAGTTAATTCCGATATATATTTGAACTGGTGTTTCAGACGATTGCGATACGTGTTATGAAGACAGCAGTTAGAATCTCATTTTTGCTAATAAAAAGACGAAATCCGGTTACAATTTTAATAAATTAATTGCCCCACGTCGGGCGCCAAAATTATCATTTGATATGATGTCGTTTATCAAAAATTTTATGAAATAAACACGTTAAAATAGATGAAGGGACGACAAAATCTTTGAAGATGTTAAAATAAAAGAAAATCCTTAAGTGAATTGCAAATATTTAAATTAATGTTTGAATTTTCGTTATTAACTTACTAAACTTACTGATTTATTACAAAAAAGAATAATCTTTAAAATGTCTTGAAAATATTTTTTAAGAATTAAAATTCTTCAATAATCACAATAGAAACTGAAAACCCAAGTTAAAATCCAAAACAAGGGAAAGACTAAATCTAGAAATACTCGAGCCACAAGATCTCATAGAATAAATCCGTCTACAGACATCAGCAATACTTCGTATGTAAGGGTAACAGTTACTCCGCGTACTTGACATCGAATTGGATCCGTCGCAATCTCACTGAAATGGGAATAATTGCACATAGCCTACATTCACAATGTACTAAAACGTACAATTTAAACGTATTAAAAAATATAGCCTTCTCTCGCTTATCAAAATGGACTAAATTCTATGAAAGTTCCAATGTTTTCAATTAAACTAAACCGAAATTTATAAAATGAATTTATTACTCGACGTCTGGCATCCAAAACTTTTATTTGATACCATTTAGTTGTATCGTAAAACTTTGTAACTTAAACAGGCAAACAAAAAAAAAATCTCAAAACAGCGAAATTAAAAAAAAATCGAAGAGTGAAAAAACATCGAAAAACTAACTTAAAAAAATTGTAATAAAGCTGATAAAAAGCATAGACATAAAAAGGACGGCAATAATCTTAACTTTCCGAAAATCAAATGAAAGACCCATACTAAACATAAACAAACTAAACTAAGCCGAAAAAAGCAAAAATAATTCTATGTAAACTTATTAGAAAACTGATTAGAAGATTAAAATTAAACCAAACCAAATGATTTAATGTTTTATAATTATGAATTGTCTGCAATTTATTTCACTTTACTAGGAATAGCTTTTTAGTGTTGCATATAACCTCATAGATGGCGCTAGTAATAAAATATCAGCTACGAAAATTAATCTCAACCTTTCGTTAACCTAAATCTAAAGTTTTATCAAGAATTTTCGAGGTATTTTAAAGACCTCAATCCAAACGATCATACTATATGATGAATTGGGTGTGAGAAAGTTAGTTCCCTGTTGGATTCCGCATCTTTCAATCGAAGAGCAAAAGCCGGCTCGCGTTAATTGTAGCCGAAAAACTTTGAACCGATTTAATAACGGAAACTAAAAAAAACTCTTTAGTATCGTAATTAGCGTAGAATCATTGATTTATTCCTATAAACCCGAAAATAAAGGTCAGTCCGCTGTTTAGGGTTTCAAGATAAAGAGAATATGACAAAAGTTATCCGTTCGCGTAGTATGTCGAAAAAGATGGTCGCAGCGTTTCTCTCAAAATCAGGTCATATAGCTACGCAAGATCGCCGAACTGTTGATATGTACTTTTGCATTTATTTAGAAGTTTTAAGGTATTAGCTTTTCCTGGAATTTTGTCTCGGCCTGGATGTATGGGAAGAGCATTAATAAATTCTTGGAGACACTTATCTGAAAAGTAACGGGAAGAGGTTTAATAAAATGCTGTTTTTAATTTAAAGAGGGCTGTTTAATTTTTGTTAGTTTATTACATCAATGACATATTTTTAGAAATGCCTATAATAAATTTGATTTAGTAGATAATTAAAACTCGGATAATTAAAATATTCAAAAATGCTGAATTACTACAAAATATGCAAATAATATATAAAATGCATATATTATGCAAATATGCAAATTTATGCAAACTGCATATAATCCGGTCTTCACATATCACTTGCATTTTCATATAATCCCACCTTTAATGATGTATATCATCTACAAATAAAATTATGACTACCCTTAAATATCTTGATATACATATTATTAAGCAGTGTTCAATTTTATCATAAAAATAAAGTTTAATAAAATTAATAGGATTAATTAATTAATTTAATTAATAAATTTAATAAGATTAATAATGTGTAATACTGCACAATTATTAAGACGCATTAAATAAAATTCCTAAATCGAAACACAAAAGCAGCAAAGAAAATGGGCAAAAACAATTTCAAATAGATCCACTTACGTTTTAGTATCACTAAAGTTCACATATAATATTTTACGTGTATGCACTTATATTATGTAAGCGTCAGAATGTATTGTAATTTATCTTCTATTGAATGCTTTTTATCATGCCATAAAATGAACGAAGGTGCGAGGAGCGCGGGCAGATATTTCCGTGTCCAAAATATTTAGGTTCCCATAACGTGAAGGTAGAGTAATGTTTTTCGAACGACAAATTAATTTCCATCGTTTGCGAAGAAGAGTCTGGGGCACTGCATATCGGCTTCGACATGGAAACGATCATTGATTTTTCAATCAAGTCCCAGAATTAATACCATGTAACCCGGAGTATAATTTTTTCCCGATAGGTGGCTTCCCCAAAATTATCATGGTATTACGTTTTTTCTATACAAACTGGTAGATGAGTAAATCACTGATGTTTCCTTTCGATACTTCTTTCAGCATGATCAATTTTAAAGAAAAAGTGACCTCTTTCTTGACTGGTTTTTCGATCGCTGTCATTGTCCAATATTAGCGTGCTTTTTGATAATGTTCTTATGTACTTAAGAGTAAATTTAAGGTTTGTATGTAAGTTTAAGTAACCTAATGGAGTCATTAATTTGCTATTAAATTTTCAAACAATACAAGCTTAGATAAAATTATTTAAAAAACATACGGTATGTAATGGGTGATCCAATTCTAGTTTCCTAACTTTATTTAAGAAAAAACATACAATATGTAACTTTAAATTATTTTTTTATTATACACGAACATTTTTTATTATTAGGGACCGGACACGAGAGGCCCATGACTCATTGCCCACGGGCGTACAATTGAAAATATATATTTTTAAATAGTTTTTAATTTTATATAATGAAACGGATATGCAAAATACATATCCGTAACTGTAAACAAGGACAAACACCTCGTATTTTTAGCATTTACTTCTGTTCAATACATATGTTTCAGCCATCTAGGCCTCATCGGTTGAACTAGTGAAGCAATGTATATACAAATTAATACAGATGAGGCCTAGATGGCTGAAACATATGTATTGAACAGAAGTAAATGCTAAAAATACGAGGTGTTTGTCCTTGTTTACAGTTACGGATATGTATTTTGCATATCCGTTTCATTATATAACAACGGCGTAATACGTGCAAAACGTATTGATAAATATCCCTTTTTTGTATATTTACCGCCATCTGGCGCGTGTTAATGGACAGCACCAATATACTTATTATTCCGCTTATTTGTAATAGCCTTGCTATTCGAGCGGAAGATCGCCTTTTCTGGCCTAGTCGCTTTCTTCCGTCAGATGTCACTGATTAAATTGGTGTCGCCTGATAGAACGAAACTGGTTATGGCTTGGAGACGATTTTAGCGTAAATGTAGATACAGATACAGATCCGTTGTTTAACAGATCTGTATTAATTTGTATATACATTGCTTCACTAGTTCAACCGATGAGGCCTAGATGGCTGAAACATATGTATTGAACAGAAGTAAATGCTAAAAATACGAGGTGTTTGCCCTTGTTTACAGTTACGGATATGTATTTTGAATATCCGTTTCATTATATAACAACGGCGTAATACGTGCAAAACGTATTGATAAATATCCCTTTTTTGTATAGTTTTTAATTTTATTTATATAATTGGAAAACAAACGGTTGGTGATCTGTAACATACGAAATACATTTTTTTTGTTAATTTTATGGTTCAAGTTGAATAAAGGAGTATTAATATTAACTAGTATTACTTTCTTAAGGTTATCTTCCGCAAAATTTGTTCTCTTTGAGTGAAATACATCGTTGTAAATAAAAAACGTGCTTTCCACATCGCAACTAGTTATAGGTGCATACTGGAATTTTTTTTTTATTTCAGCGTACTTAGCAGTTAGATTTTGAGGCATTGTCCCCTTACACAATTACCGCAATGTTATTAAACCTGGATTTCTATTAAAAACTGGGTCTAACTTTTGCTGAAGACCACATCCGAAGTTCACTTGGAAAATTTTTCAAATTATTAATAGCCACATCTAATGTGGTTAATTCATCATTTAATTTGAGATTTTGATATTCAAAATAAGTGATTAGATTTGGCAAATTTCCAAAGTGTTCCTGAAGAAAATACAACTAATTTTTTAAATTTGGATTTTGTGTTATTTCCTTGCACTCAGAAATACGTCGAGCATCGTCATTTAAACATATAAGGAAGTTTTGTAATCGAAATCCACTGCATAAAAACTAGTAGCTTCCAACCATGTTCTCCATCTAGTTATTACTTGAGAGGGAGGCAGTGACAAATATGGCAGTTTTCCCTGTGAAGAGCTACTATCAATTGTGCTTTTCTGAAAACTTTTTAAAAAGCGGATATAATTTTATCAACTTATGGAAAGGTGTCTCTGATATATTCACAGATTATGTGGAGAGCATGTGCTACATAAGTAATATGCAGCATATTAGGATATATTAATAGTCTGCCTGTTTTTAACATATATGGAGCAGTGTCATTTACAAATAAAATTACTTTTTCTTTGTATCTGTCGTCCGAATGAAGCATTTGGTGCATATTCCCGTAAATGGTTTTAGCAACTGTTTCTGCATAAACTGTATAATAGCAGAGCATATATTTAAGTATTATTATAATAATATAATACTCGTTTCAAGAAAAATGCAGACATTTAATGATAAAAAGCCTAGGTGGCTATAAGAATAAAACTATAAATGCTAGTCTGAAGTCTGTAAAGAAAATTGCTTTAAAATTACATCATCTGTCAATTTAAACTTAAAGCAATAAATTCAGAATTTTGACATCAATATTAAGAAATATATAAAATAAATTAGTTAACTGACACCCCCAAGTTTTCTACTTTCTTATAACCTATAGATTTATTCCCGTTTTTGTTTAGTTATCTTATTCAACCTTATGTTACCCTTTTCGTATATCTAAGAATGTTTTATCGTGATTTTTAATAGCTTTTTATACAGACCGAATCTAAAAACTTTTAAAATTCTTAGCTAATATAACCTTTGCGACGTTGTTTATTTGCAACAAGTTTTCTTAGCGTCTTCAATTTAAAGGGTGATATAAACTAAGATCATTTTGACGTACTTTTTCTACACTGCCAAGGGTCGATTCCTAATTGAACACAACAACCACACTTCGTCCCTTGTATATTTTAAAAGACGTGACGTTAAAAAGAAACAAGGAGAATGTTCATTACTAGTTCTCAGTATAAATAGTGTATTGGTTACAGATTTTTGCTTCGCGCTGTTCACTCTTTCAGCATGTCGTGTTCACAACACACAATAGACTCGATCATGCCTTCAATTAAATTTTCATTTAGAGTAGCTTATGATTTCAATATAAATTTGGTACAAATTTTGATAACTGTCATAGTAAAGTCAATTTTAAATAGTTAATTGACGAAGGAGATACTTGTTGAAACTTTATTATAACGCTAAGAAATAAGTAATTAAACTCCTAGTTTCAAAAATTCTTTTATTGTACGATAAATACCATTACAATATTGTTTCGCCATACAATGGCTTCATCAGGTGGATGAAATACTGAATATGTACAATACAAGTTTGAATATTTATGTGAAAATTATTGGGGAAATGGTGGTGGAAAAATTTTTACAATCTTAAATTTAGTAGAGGGGAGTTGTTTAAATCTAGTTGGTCATTTAAAGCTAATCCTAAACTATTGTATCTAATCTAAATTAAATCTATGATTGATATCTATACAATGACTTGCGAAAGTTGAATCTGTTTTCTTTTCTTTATGGCTTCTCTCGTGTTCTTTCATCCTAATTTTGAATGTCCTCCCTGTTTGTCCTATGTATACCTTATTACAATCTTCGCATGTTAATTTATATACACCAGAGTTTGATTTTTGTCTATTTTATCTTTGTTGTTTTTAATAATGTTCTCTGTAGTATTGTCTGTTTTAAATGATATATGTTCGTTATTAAGTTTTTTTAATGAAAGTACCAATTTTTTCCGAAATTTTTCCTAAGTAAGTGATTGAATTATAGGAATTAATTATCTTGTATTTTAATTTTGGATAAACTAAGGAAAGGGTTTTAGATTTTTGTTGGCTATTTAGGATGTTATTGACAATATTTATAGAGTAACCATTGTTTAATACTATAGTGTATATACTATTTAGTTCAAGGTCGAAATTACTTTTACTCATAGGTACATGAATTAATCTATATACCATTGATTGATATGCTGATAATTTGTGTGTTATAGGATGAAAAGAATTAGCGTGTATTGTGGTATCTGTATGTGTTGGTTTATGGTATATAGCGAACTCGTGTTTATTGGTTTTGTGTGATATGGTTAAATCTAGAAAATTAATGCTTTTATTTATTTCTGTTTCTCTAGTAAAATTTATTTTGGGGTGAACAGTGTTGATATAATTATGTAAAGTTTTCAATTGTCTATCTGAACCGTTAAAGCAAATTAATATGTCATCAACATATCTAAACCAATATAGAACTGGTAGATTAGTAAATGGACAGTCGGTGTATGCAATTAATCAGTGTATACAGTATATACGTGGACGCTGTGTAAAGTTGTTGCGTAAGCAGTTGTGCTAGCTTTACAGTGCCCCATGTGCGACACCTTGATTAGTGGTTTCACTTACTGATGATGACAACTTCGTTGTCGAAATACGTATTTAGGATACGATTAATAATTGTGGTAAGGGGTTATATACCTATTTTTAAGTTTTTACTTAACCACAGTCTCCAAAGAAAGACTTCAATTAATCAATGTGTAGAGGGTTTTCGACAACACTTCCCTAATCTTGCAATCACGTATGAACAACTGGCTAGTCAAATTTATGGTTGTGTTGACAGATTTCGTGAAACGAGGTAAGCATTTCGTAAATCCGGGGGCAGAGCACCTAAAAAAAACAACTGCTGATCGCATTGAAGATGTCAGACATCAAATGGAAAACTCCTCAAAGAAATGCAGTACTGTCACTGACAAATTTTTCTTTGTACCTATCGTCCGAATGAAGCATTTGTTTCATATTCTCATAAATGGTTTTAGCTACTGTTTCCGCATCAACTGCATCCTGCAGTGCGTTTTGCGGCCCAGATATTGTAATTGCTTTATTTCTGGGTTTACAAAACCAATTGCGGACGACTTGATCCTCTGCCAATCCTTCCGACTTCGGAAATTTTCGTTTTTGCTCCAAGTTAGCACCTTCTTCAACCATCTGTTTTAATTCGCCTTTATTTTTCATAATATCGTTAATTTGTGTTTTTCCAACCCCACATCTTCCTGCCAACTTTCGCGAACTTAACGCATAATTTTTACTTTCCGCGATTATAATTTATTTTGTCTTTTAGCGACAAATGTTTTCTTTTTAGCGACGTACTTAATTAAGAACCTTTCGAATACGGAGACAATTTGAAACTAATCAAGTAACCGAAAGAACCTTTTGCACACGGAGAGAATTTTAAACTAATCAATAACTGGAAGATCACATTATGTGTAAATTTTTAGAAATTAAGACGAACTGTGTTTAATCAAACATAAACATGCACGTATTGCGCTGGCAATTTGCTTTCGCGGCGTGTTCAGGACTGAGATCGCATTCATTTTTACAAGTTTAATTAAATTATGTGTACATACTAGGAATACATAATTATGGTCAATTTCGCAAAAATACGGAATAATATTAGGTATTTCCATCAATAAAGATACGTATATGAAGATAGCACGTAAATATTTGGGATTATTTGGCCGAGGTCGTTTTATAAGGATGACCGTAAACAACGTGTTTTCGTATATGGAAATTTCTTTACAGTTGGTTCATGGAACTTCGAAACTGTCGGTTACCTCAGCTGTCCGCTTTAGACAGACCTATGACGGTTAGCAAAAAGTTCTGATCAGAATTCATGCCTCTTCATGAACCATTTCTTGCTTGCAAAATGGAATAGCTTTACGCTTTACCTTTGCGAAGACTTATAAACTTTTGAACCTACCGAATATAACTCGAACATTACCAGAAAAAAATCCAGCAAAAGTTTTAATAATTCAGACAGTTCAATAGATATGGTTTCTTTTTTACAAGTTTCAAAGTAGAATATTGTTACGACCAATTCGTCGCGCTTAAAAAAAAGTAAAAATTCTGAACGCACCCCGGAGCAGATCCTGTCTCGGGCGGCTGACACCGCCCCTTCCCGTTCTCACCAACGTCAAACGGCCCACCCGGCTTCTGAGGCTGCCTCAGCCCAGGGATGGGGAGACCCAGAGGTAAGTAAATCAACCTAAAATGGTGGTCAAGGGCGCCACCGAATTTATGCCGCTGGACGTCGCAAACTCGGAAACATTGACGAAAATATTATATAAAAAAAGGCACGTAGCGTGGGGGGTAGAAGGCCGGTTCCGCAACCGAGACTCGTTCCACTCTCGAGGATCGAGGGACAAAAAAAACTAAGCTGTTTCCAACCAAACAAATCCTATTTATTGTCACACTCAGTATATGAGATGGAAAAAATTTTATAAATCTAGAAATGGCTTATGATTAAGTTATAAATTTACTTAGAAACCATGTATAATATATATTAACGAAAAAATTAAATGGATTTATTGAACTTATATTATGCGGCTGAAGGCCAGTCAAAGGTAAAAAAAAATAATTAGGAACAATGGGTGATGTACTTAAAATAAATCGATATATAGAATTAATTACAATGCGGCTGATGGCCTTAGTTCGCCCTAAAAAAACAAATACGTATTCCTTTCTTTCTTGTTGGTTCACAATGTATTTTACAATTTCAACAATTCATTGAAATAAATCGATCTTAAGCTAGGAAGTTTTAAATTCAAATAAGTTGGCAAAAATATGTAATGTATATAACTAAAGTATTCAAATAATATACATGAATAAAAGCAAGTTAATATTGAAAAGTTTTACATCTGCGCGTAAAGCCAACGAAGAAAAGTGTAAGAAATGGCAGATAAGAAAACAGGTCAGGCAACACAGGTTATTTCATTTGAAAAACACCTGGGAATTTATTAAAACGGTCTATTAGTTAATTGCGTGTTCCTTAGTGTTCCTTCTCCCTTCCGAGAAAGCGTCACATGCGGGATATTCAGGTGGTTTTTCGTTATTCCTCGCCCGTCGGTTACACCATATAAATGAAGGAATAACCAACAAAATAAGTGAAAGGAAAAAACACAGAAAGCCCAGATACATACCGAAGAAATCGTTCGATGGCGGTGAAATTAATTAAGTGCTGTTTACGTGTATTTACGTATATATTTTCTTATCCCATTACTTAAAATCCTCTAAGTGAGATATCGCATTAGCGAATAATTCCGATATAAATATCAATTAAATCCCTCACGGGGCCGTAATTATACCAATTACAGTAAGGCTACATCGATAAATATCGGTGATGAGAGAGAACGTAACCAAGTTTTAAGATCGGCAACTAACGACGGAGTGTAGAGAGCGAGTCGCGTACTTTTCCTTTGGAAAAAAGCGAGCACTGAGGTTCGAGAAAAAAAGAAAAAAAACTTGAAAGAAATTAAATATATGGATAAATAACGAATAACGATACCTATACAGGTAGGTTCGTTAGAAATGGAGCAAAATATATTAAAGATATCATTAATTATATTACGAAATAACGTGGTGAAGCGTTGAGCGTTACGGACACGTAACAATATATCACTAAAAGAGCAAAGTAGTAACAGCTTATCTCCACATATTGCAGTGAATGTTGTGATGTTAATAGCTTAATTACCTTAGTTTCGCAATCCACGGTAGCTTTGCCGGTCTAAGTCAGTCGGGTCGCCTTCCTAGAGTTCCTTGATCTGCAGGTCTACCCACGTAGGGTACGTCGCACCAAAAAATTAAAACGCAAGGTATTAGGAATTTAAACAAGAATCTTCCCCTTACTATTTTAATCCCATAAAAAAAGAAAAAAAGAAAAAAATCGACTTTATAAAGTATAACGTCGAACTGAAACATATACAATGACACAGCTGGTGAGAAAAACTTTGATACTAAATGACTGTAGAAGCGAAAAAAACTCACCTAAATGACCGCGAACAAAATTTATAAATTAAATATAAACAAAAATTATCAGATGTCAACAATTACGTTAACCCAACAAATCAAACGTTAAAATAGAAAATTATCTATTTTCGCACGCAACCTAAATTTAATCATGCGCACCACATACATGAAGCAAATAAGTTTTCCCGCCTACTAACGTACTAAAATATATTATTTGAACAAAAACCACTCTCAAAAAAAACAATCTGATAACTTTTCTTAATATTTTCTCTGATTACAACAGTTTTACAAATCTAAAATTACTAAATTATTGAGCTCTTCTGTATACTTAAATTATATTACGAAAAATATACATACATTAATTAATGTATCCAATTCACTAAAATGGGAGATTTTTTTCTCAGATAGGTCTATTAAATTAAATAAAAATTACAAGTTTAAAGCCTCGTAATCACTCTGGAATTAATTTAACACATCAAATCACTAATAAAAACACACATCGTAATTATCCAAAATTTAAATTGAATAAAATTAAGTCCTATCCAATTACAAATAAAACACGACCTATCTGCACAAAAACTACCAAATCTCTAAAAACATGAAGATCCTGGAAACAGCATGATACCCCTACCTAACATAAATATAAATCAAAACAGCTACAATATATATATATTATCCTAACTTCCAAATTGGCGGGAACTGCAAACATCCCACAGACCCATACGTTCTCCAGTTGTGGACAAAAATACACATTATAATAAATTTTTATATAAAATATCAACTCTTTATAAATATCCTTCTGAAATAAAATGTACATAAATATATTGTCTTTTATAGTTTCTTTTAATTTCTTTCTTCGGGGAAAAATCCATGTCAATATGTATATAATCATTTAAACTAACAATTTTTTTTGCAAAAATATTTACTAAATTCTTCCATATTTATACTGTTCACAATATCATAGATCTTTCTCATTTAAAGTTATTAATTCAACAATTATTAATATCTATCCTGTATCATCGAAATATGATTCTTAATTTATTTGAAAAGAAGATTTGAATTGTAGTAATATTTTATTAGCGATTTAGCGTTTCATTTCCAGCGATCCTGAAAAATAATCGTCTATTTTAGCCTGTCATATAATATATTATCAAATATATATTATCAGACAATAACGAATAAAGAACATCCACTTAATAAAATTATATTATCTCAATAAACCTTCATCTATGATTAATTTAGTCCATTAACGTAACATCAATTTTCCTTCATATTACGTCGCTGTGCTCTAAGCTACTCCTAGTTCAGTTACGAATATATATTACACAGTTTCGTTGAGAATATAGTGCGATATTTTATATAGAACATGCGCCATCGTAGTAAGAACTGTCGAATATTCTCCTAGTACGAAGAGGTGTTTATTGTAATATTGAAATAAAAATTAATAACAACTGCACACAAGATTATAAACTAAAATTTAATTGTATATTACAGTGATATAATTTTGGAAATATTGTGAAGATGCAGGAGTTCGTATTGTTTGGTTTCTACTCAAAAAAAAAAAATTTCAGCATATTGCGGTGATATTTTACCACGATGCAAATTGAATAACGAATAAATAGAAGTAAAACGTGTTTAAAACAGGTTGTGCATAAAGTGCACACTTATTTTTTGACATGCAACTATCGAGCATAACTCCCCTTAGAAATATTCGTTATACCAACTGTAGAAACATGTTATGCAAAAAATTAGGGTAAACAGATAAATTTGTTTCCTTTAATAGTCTGCCTGTTTTTAACATATATGCAGGACTTTTACTGACAAATAAATGTATTTTTTTTGTACCTATCGTCCGAATGAAGCATTTAGTGCATATTCTCGAAATAGTTTTAGCTACTGTTTCCACATCAACTATATTTATAACTTTTGTTGTTATTACATATGCGTTATATAGAATAGTTGGATGTAGTACACCACTTACAACATTTACCACATGGCGTCCTAATAGGTATATCGACAGTTTCATCGGCACTTATCCATAGGTACTCATTTGATAGATGGCTTCCAATGCGTTCTACTGCTTTCGTGTAGCACTTAGAAACATAATATTTGCGTAAGGTGGATTCATCAGAAACATTTCGACCAGTATATTTTTGGAGAAACGTTTTGAAGATGGGGTTGTTAAGTTTATGTAATGGAATATTTGCCGCCATTAAAGTTTCACAAAATTCCTCGTTAAAATTGTCAGATTCCAACGGGTCTAATTTGTGTATATGTGTGCTAAGTGACGTTTTACGTTCGATTTTTTTGGAATTTTTTAACGACATTAACGACAGACTTTACAACAAATTTCGGAATCACTGGAAATGGACATACAATCAGTATTACCCTTAATCCAACTCACCATTGTTTCACGATGCCATTCTCAACGTTGTTCCATATCATATCTGAAAAAGTAACTTAAACAATCTTCTAGATCTAAATAAACGAAAATTAAAAATATATGCGTTAAGTTATTGAAACTTAACGAAATTCACTGGACACTTACGTCAAAATAATTGGGACAAGTAGATTCGATGAAGCGGTATTAAACATAACCTATTACAAAAATTACGAAGTATGCAATTAACAGTTAAAACAATGAAAAAAGAAGGTAACTCACCGTACTTTATTTATCTTACGAAATTTAAACTAATAAATAAATCAATTATAAAAACTCCTCAAGCTTCTATCTACGTCCATGAAGAAGGGAATTTCACTGTAATATTGAAGTAATCACATCGCAATTCAATGACAGAAAACAGATGTGCGGTTAGCCGAATGAATAGTGCTATTCGAAAACTGCGTGTTTACTTAGCAATGTTTTAAACTATTTATGTGGTCCATCGTAATTTCGTCCTGATGCTTCCGGTCTCTAGTTATTACATTATCAAAAAAAAGTATATGCTGACGGAATATGTTCAGCCACTAATATATCAAATGAACATGGAAAACAATTCGAGTGTTGACCAAAACCTCCAAAAAGAGAAATATAAATTCACATGTGTCGAGATAAATGGAATAGTGGAGAGTGAGACTGAAATTGTTTCCGAAAAGCTAAATAATTATTTTACAACAATCGCCGCAAAATTAACACGACCAGAAATGTTTTCTTCTTCCCTACGGATACTAGTGAGATTAGGTGCACGATACAAGCAATTAAGACGGAAAATTCAAGTGGGATGATGGTCTTCCTATGAAAGTTACACGGTGGTTGCTTCCTGAGGTACTGGATGCATTTGCTGATTTAATTAACTTTTCAGCACTCTATATTTCCATCTTGCTTTAAAATATCAAAAATAGTCCCTGTTCATAGGGCCTTGTGGGGTGAGGGTTGCTGCGTCCAGCTACAAAATAGCAAACGTGACTTTATTTGGGTGGAGGACTTATTGGTTAACTGTCAGTTTGGTTTCAGACCCCACACATCTACAGCCGATGCTCTTTATTATTATTTGGAGAATGCTTATAATTGAATTATTGAAAAGATATTGTAGCTACGATATTTTGACTTGGCAAAGGCATTTGACTGTGTCCCTCATTCCCTTCTTGTCCGGAAGCTAGAATATTACGTATTCAGGGGAAAAGCGAATGATTGATTAAGATCTTATTTGTGTGGGCGCAAACAATACGTTAGTCTGGGTGGCGGAGCGGATTGTGTGGAGTCGGTGATCAGCAACGTTACATATGGTGCACCGCAGGAGTCGGTCTTAGGCCGATGCTTTTTATATTATTTATTAACGACCTTTGTAAACACCAGAGCTCATATTGCATTGTTTGCTGATGACACATTGTTGACATGGCATGCTACGGATCCGCTGTCCCTAGAAAACCCAGTCTACGAGGAAATTTTAGTCATTCAAAATTGGTTTAATGTTAACGGAATTATCAGAATAATTGAAACATACATGAGTAGGTAAACCCCACCAGTTTTGTATAATACAAAGGTATTTTTAATAATATAAAATATTATTAAAAATCTAGTGTGAAGAACACAAATACAGGCTCACTATTAATATCTTTGTGAACGTGTCCGAACATATCCCTATATCCTATATCCTAGGGATAATACACAAACATAATTCCTTGGATATAAGTATTAAAGTTGGTGATACTATTCTAATACCTATGAATTCTGTTCAATTCCTTGGTCTGGTCGTGGAACCTGGTCTTCACCCTTTTCCCACAAATAATTTTAGCGTTTTCGCCCATAGCGTGGACTCTTATTTCGTGGGAAGGTTTCAGTGGTGTACCCACGTTTCATCCCCAGCTACAATTCTATTTAAGAAGTCTTGATCTTGAAATAAAACAGTCAAATTCTCTTCAAAAATTTGTCGTTTACGCAATTTTTGCTTGGGACCAAGTAGTCTGGTGCTGACACTTTTCCCATTCCCAAATCTTCGTGTAAAATTCTAAACACACTCGTTTCTAATATTCTTATTTCTCTAGCAATGACTAAAACTTTTACTCGACGATCAATCAACACCAAATCTTCAATATTGTTGACGTTTCTTCACTTCGTGCTTCCAGAGGTCTTCCATACTTCGGGTCATCATGAATGGATTTTCTGTCCCATTTAAACTGCTTACACCAAAATTTGATTTGATAATAGGACGGGCTATTTCCTCCATACACTGCCACCATTCTCCAATGAATTTTCTTCGGGTTATTGCCTTCTTTTGATAAAAATTTCATAACGCTTGTGTGTTCAAGTTTCAAATTATTCGTTTTCTCTTCTATAAACGAATATAAATGTAACAAATGTTAACTGATCCGAAATAAACTTGGAGATGACACTATGAAATGTCACAGAAACTTGACGTAAGAAAATTGTCACGCTAGCATATTATTTTCATAGCTAGATAGATACCATAAGAAATTCCCCTTGTATACTGCTTCTTATTAAAAATTCTGTTATTCATTTCGCATGTATTTGTGAAATAACTATTTAACTTTTTAACGCTTATTATTTTTATTACAGTTTCTCTTTTATATTTTGATGATATTACCTTCATGCTCATTTCATTTTGAAAATATAAATTTGGAATGGAAAATGGCTGAAATTCAATTAAACCTATTCATGTATAGATTGTGCAGGAGAGACCGCATTTGCTGGTTTTCATACACAGTCGAAAGCTATTCAGAATAACACCGAAATATTGATAATAAACGTTTCGCGTTTTCATATGAAAGGAAAAATGAAAAATAAAGGCATATCCGTGAATAAAAGTCAATAGTTCAACAAACAAAAATACTGCATTAGATGGATTTAATTTAATTTGTCCAGTTATTGCAGTCACATGAATGGTACAGACAGTTTGTTCTGCATGGAGACATGTATTTTAGTCAATTTTAAATACGCACCATGGTCGCACGTATAGTTCATTTGTTTGTAACTTTTAATGAAATTCCATTGTATTCAAAAACAAATTTTCACAGAGATCATAAATATTTGACAACCAACGATGCGCGTGCTTGGAAGTTTTTCAAAGTGACGTTAATGTCCCGAAACATGATCGTATAACACCTATTGCGAAACTTTCTGAACAAATAAGATAAGTTTGCCCGTGTTTTACTTTGAATATTAAAGTATTCCTTCGTCCTTTCCGATGTGTTTTTGCAATGGACTTTATGCGTAATATTAAATATCACATTGTCTAAAATTTCTTAATTCAAATTATAAAGACACTTAATTATTTCATTTTGTTTTTACTAACAATACAGTATCGGTATTTCTACCATTATCAAAGATCTTACTCAACTAAATGAAAGGCCACAACTTGTTTCGTATACAAGTGTCCCAGAACTCGCAGCCCGGAGAAAACTGACAAATGTCAACAACAATCTAGATCCAAAAAAATGCAAACGAAGAAAGGTATATAACGACTCGCTCAGTCTTTACAGGGTTGCAGTGTATAGTAGGTGTGCGGAAGCGTTTATTTTACTTTAACTGTGCCCCATGTATGACTTTTAATTAGTAGTTTTTACCTACTGATGATGACAACTTAGTTGTCGAAATACGTATTTAGGATACGACTAATAATTGTGGTAAGGGGTTATATACCTTTTTAAATTATTATTTAACCACAGTCTCCATTGAAAGAATTTTGCTTTCTAACATTTCATTATTTAAAATATCGTTATATTAACTAAAAGGTTGACAATCTACAAGAGCCGATCTCATTTAGGACGGTCTTTCACTTATACGCACAGGCTTCGTTCATTTATAAAGCGAACAGTTCACGCGTTTGTTTAGTAAACATATGTTTGTTTAAATATAAACGCCCAATATCCCTTACCAAATATAATAATAATAATAATATACTTTAATACCCAACAGGCTAGGCCCAATTACAAGGTACATTATAATTATAAATTACATGACATGGAAGTGCAATCAAATGAAGTATAGACTTAAAATAGTGCTGTCCATCCGCGAGCCATCCTCAAGCAAATAGATCATCGTGCATTCTATTGGCCACTTTGGAGAGAATATAGGTAGGCGTTCGTTTCAAGACGTTTGTCTTCGCGAAGGGAACCATAAATATAGCTTCGTACCTAGAGTTCATACGAGGAGCCAAAAACGACATTCGCTCCAAAATGAACGGGGCAGTCAATAATGTTTTCCATCAGTTTAATTAGGAATTTCCTACAAATATTATCTCTTCTTACGCTTAGTGATGACATGCCATGACGTAAAAGCAAATCATCCTGGGATGCACCACGTTCCGGGTAGATACCATCAGTCTTGAAAGTGAGGTACTTCAAAAACTTACGTTGAGCACGGTCCAAAGGAATAGAATCGCAAGCATAAATGGAATACCAAATTAATGAAGCGTATTCCATCTTGCTCAAAACATAAGCATGGTACAGTGATTTAAGGCAAGTGATGTCTTTAAAGTATTTTGATATACGCATAATAAATCCCAAACTTTTGTAGACATCGGAAAACATATTTATTATATGGGATCTGAACGTAAGATTAGAGTCAAATAAGACTCCGAGATCCTTTATTTCAGCTTTACTGGTTGATATTGTTTTTAATAAAATAAAAAGACTCGTGAGGTGTAGCAGAACGAGTATAAGTGACCACGCAGCATTTGTCGATATTTAATTTAAGTTTGAAACGGTCACACCATGCAACTAATACGTCCAGATTTTGCTGTAGTTTAACGATATCGGCAGTTGTGGAAATCTCAGAATATATTTTTATATCATCTGCATAGGTGAGAATGGGACACTTCACTTGGAAAAGGAGATCATTCATAAACAAAACAAATAGCAAAGTACCCAAATTTGATCCCTGAGGAACGCCAGAAGAAAGAACAAAATTATTGGAGCAGAACTCATTATAGGTCACGTAGCATTTTCTTTGAAATAAATATGATATAATATATATAAATATAAATGTGAACTGATTCTTGCGTCTTGTTTTTAGTATATTTCCTTAGGGAAAAAAATTAATGAATAAAAGTATTTAAATATGTACCTTTCCGTATTTATTCAATATAATTTAATTTTATAGATATGAAATATAACTTATGCATATACAAATTGAATTTTATTATTTTGAATGTGTATACCTATATATTTTTCGAATTCTATTTAGAACTGACATACAGTAGAACTTTTTCTTTTTTATTAATATTGTTAAAAAAAGTTTAAAACAAAAAAATTAAATTATTTTCATATTAAATTATAAAAAAAATTCTAAAAATTTCACATTTACCAATAATTTAAACTTCTTTCGTAGGTCGTTGGAGAGTTCTTAATTTTATTTAATGACAAAACAAAACAAATATTTTCTTATATTATTAAAAGTTATTTTTAAAAAATATTTAAAAAAATTATTAATTACATATTTTAAAATGCATTAAAATAATACTCTAATTCCATATTTCTTCTGATTTTCGAGTTAAATTTCAATTAAAAATGTATTTTTATTATTAAAAAAAGAATTAATCTTCTTTTAAATTTGTTCTTAATCAACAATATATTTTTTAATTAATAGTTTCTACCTGTATATTCTTGTAAACTACTACATAATTAATTCATCGAAAATCAACATATGTGTTTCTAATTAATTTTACAACTTCCTACACAATTGTCTTGCCAAAAATTAATAAAAATAATATTTTTCTACAAACACCGTATTTCATCAGGTGGATGAAATACTATTTCAGTATTTCATCCACCTGATGAAGCCATTGTATGGCGAAACAATATTGTAGTGGTATTTACAATAAAAGAATTTTTGAAACTAGAAGTTTAATTACTTATTTCTCAGCGTTATATCTGCAATTATTTAATAATAATTTGTTGGAAATTTAATAATACATTCAGTAGTAATTATTAATTAATCAGTTTTTTCTTGGCTATTTATTAAGTCATTTGAACGTTTAATAACTTATTATTGTTTACATCATTTGACATTCAATATTTTGTATTGATAAAGCATGCAGGCAAATTTTGTTTACACCCTGTATATTATTTGTTTCGTTTATAATATTATGTGACTCCATTTATTGAAAAATGTGAATATAAAATGTTGACTTCATTTACAGTGTCATTTATTTTGAAAAATAATGTAATTCAAAAATGGAGAGACGATAATGCTGTTTCCGTATCTTACGAATGTTCTCATTCGACGTAATCTACTTGCTAAGTCTTACACTTGTCATGAGGATGGCTGTTTGCGATGTTGACATAAGTCAATGAGCGATGTTGTCTTTTATGACTTGACTGTATGTTGGGGAGCAGCACCATGAACTGACGAGTCTATAGCAGGACGAAACACGTTCCTAAATGTCTGGATAGTAATTTTCAAACAAATATAAATATGTATTGTGCTTTACACACCCGATCATATTTTCAATATAATTAAAAAAGTTTTTGCTTTATTTATTTCCCATTATTAAAAAAAACAGTTCAAGAGAGTAGTACTTTAATGGGTTTTTAAATTTTCAATTGAAACATTCTAAATATGCCTATAACCGTGTCAAGGCCAGCAAGAACGTTTTAATGCTCTTCCGAAGCGTTTTTCAGATAAGCAATTGTCTCAAAAATTGTATTATACTACAAGAGCAGTATTATTTACTGCAATTTTTCCAAATAATAGATTCGTGGGAAATGATTTTATTTGCAACAAACCGTTTTTACGAGTAAATTCTAATACATTTGACATCATATTGCATGAACGCAAACACCATCAAAGGAAAGTCCACGTTCATCTCACTCTTTGGTTCTTAATTCAATAACTTGCATGTATGTGCAGAATACCCCATACTCATTGTTAATTAACAAAGGATTCCCCGTTTTACTTTGCTTGTGCACGCAGCTACTCTAGTTCAATACTAACCTTAGGTTAAGTCTGTTCATTAGTTTGTAAAGTTCCGTTCATGCATAATAGTATCTGATGGTTGATGATTAATTAATGCCCATGCGATGCAAGTTATGTGAACGAAACTATTTCATATTCTTTCTCTTTATCACGTTGACGTGATTGTAAATGTTTAGAAAGGTTTTAAATTAGAATGGGCAGAAATAACAAAAGTTGTTAACCTGATTTGTTTAGGACAGTTCTAGGTAATTGAAAAGGAAAACTGGAGTTGCAAAATTTCTTCTAGGAACAAAGACGTGTTACTGTAATAATATCGATTGTGTATAATTGTTCAGTGTTCCTTGCACATATTTATCAATAACGAAACTTTTAGTATAGAATTCTAATAACAAAAAATATAAATATGTGTAACAATAATTCCAGATACGAGGGTGGATCAATAAATACTGATTTTCAAAAAAATTCTAATGCAAAGAATTAGAGAGAAGTTAGATGACATGTTAACTAATTTCCAAAAAATAAGTAATTAAACTTCTAGTTTAAAAAATTCTTTTATTGTAAATACCACTACAATATTGTTTCGCCATACAATGGCTTCATCAGGTGGATGAAATTCTGAATATGTACAATACAAGTTTGAATATTTATGTGAAAATTATTGAGGAAATGGTGGTGGAAAAATTTTTACAATCTTAAATTTAGTAGAGGGGAGTTGTTTAAATCTAGTTGGTCATTTAAAGCTAATCCTAAACTATTGTATCTATTAATTTCTAAGTTTTCTAATAGGTTAAGTTTTTTACTTTTTTCTTGAATGTGTAAAATTTTGAAATCTATATTAAATCTATGATTGATATCTATACAATGACTTGCAAAAGTCGAATCTGTTTTCTTTTCTTTATGGCTCCTCTCGTGTTCTTTCATCGTAATTTTGAATGTCCTCCCCGTTTGTCCTATGTATACCTTATTACAATCTTCTCATGTTAACTTATATACACCAGAGTTTGATTCTTTGTCTATTTTATCTTTGTTGTTTTTAATAATGTTCTGTATAGTATGTATTGTCTGTTTTAAATGATATATGTTCGTTATTAAGTTTTTTAATGAAAGTACCAATTTTTTCCGAAATTTGTCCTAAGTAAGTGATTGAATTATAGGAATTAATTATCTTGTATTTTAATTTTGGATAAACTAAGGAAAGGGTTTTAGATTTTTGTTGGCTATTTAGGATGTTATTGACAATATTTATAGAGTAACCATTGTTTAATGCTATTGTATATATTCTATTTAGTTCAATGCCGAAATTACTTTTACTCATAGGTACATGAATTAATCTATATACCATTGATTGGTATGCTGATAATTTGTGTATTATAGGATGAAAAGAATTAGCGTGTATTGTGGTATCTGTATGTGTTGGTTTATGGTATATAGCGAACTCGTGTTTATTAGTTTTGTGTGGTATGGTTAAATCTAGAAAATTAATGCTTTTATTTACTTCTGTTTCTATACTAAAATTTATTTTGGGGTGAATAGTGTTGATATAATTATGTAAAGTTTTTAATTGTCTACCTGAACCGTTAAAGCAAACTAATATGTCATCAACATACCTAAACCAATATACAATATATATATATATATATATATATATATATATATATATATATTGTAATATAATTAAGCAGCCCAACGTTGGACCGTCAAAATGTAATAAACTTAAAGTCTAGTCAACGTTGGAGTACAAAAAAAGATAAATATTCTTTGATACACACGTTCTTTAAGTCAAAATATTAAACTTTCCAACTGTAATATGAATTTAAAATTCGAATTTTTACCCCCGCATTCTGATACACTTCTGCGCAGGTGCAATGAATATAAACGTTTGTTGATAATAATCATAACATGTACAACCAAATAGTGTTTTGGTGTAAGGAAAGTTCGATATTTAAACTAGTTTTGAAGAAAAACGTGCATGAGAACTCTAATATCTTCAGGGTCGTGAAAGATTCTGTCTGACAAAGAAAACTAAAAGGTATCTTAGCTCAGTATTAATATGATAAGCTAATTAATTTCAAACAACTTGTCTAGGTTCTTAAATACCGTTTATTTAAAATGAACATCTTATTATAGTAAAAAAAATATTTGATTCGGTAATATTAAACATAACTTACAGGATTAACAATACATCAATAATTAATTTTTAATGAAAACTTAATCTTAAAATTTATAGGTTATGTTGAATTTCTTTTATAAGAGGAATTAAATGAATCAGCAGATATATAACAAATATTTGGATATTGACACAAAATAGGCTCTGGTAAATCAAACCACGCTTAAAAAATTGATATAACTTCCCTATTTACATAATTAAAAAATGATTATTATTAGAATTTTAATCTACTTCCGGTAAGTATATATATTAGTCTGTTTACTTATTAAGTTAAATTTTTGGAAGTGAATCGTATAATGCAAACTTAGCTCAACATTTCCTTTCTATCTTCAAGATTCTCGTCTAAGGACACCTAATCTCTGCGATCAATCTTGGTCCACCTGATGTACCGTTGAATATTGTGCCAAACAGAGAAATCCGGTCACGAACCTAACCAAATCCCTCAAGCGTTGAGTTCTTCAGCAAAACAAGGTATACTGTCTCCTTTTTAATAATGGATAATCTTCATATTCGATAATTTGGTTTCTAGAGATTGTCCCATTTAAACCATTGTTGATTCAGGGTGATCCAATACCATTTGATTAAATACGGATAAATGTTTTCATGCAAAGTAAAAATGTGAAATTATAACTTAAACACCACAGAATATGTGAACACATATAATGGACGACAAAAAGGATTATAACGGGCTATCTTCTGAGATTCTCCCCGTACAAGCGATGATATGTTCTTCAATGTCCCAAATATTTATTGTATTACTATTTTTTCCAGTTAAATATATGATTTTATAAGGAAGTAAGTAGATTTACCATTTGTTATTTTAATTTTTCAGATTAAACATTTTTTTTTTAAAAAAAATTCTCTTTTAAAACATAACTAAACTTTTTTAAAAATGCAAAAATTATTCTCCCCAATTGTTTCAATAACTCTCTATGGCAACCCAACAGCTTTTCTGTTCTCTAAGCTCATTGGTCGCTTAGTTATAGAATTTCCAAAATATTTGATATTTACAATAATTATGATTCTTAAATAATATTATGAACTTATTGGTTTATAAATATATTTTCCTTCACACATAACCTTTCGAAAAATTCAAAATTAACTAGATTTACACATTTTATAGTTTTGGTAAATGTAGGGAAGTCATATACTTTGAAATTTAATTATAGATTTGACACTCTAAATTTAGAAAACAATACAAAGATAATAGACTTCCAATCTTGTAAGAAATTCCAATAACAGATGTAACAAATAAAAGCTATTGTCTTCTATAAATCAATTAACATTTTATTATAATATATATATATATATATATATATATATATATATATTTGTAATGAGGCTAACCATGTATGTGTGGGGCCTATAGCAAAAATACAATATTAATGTTTAAAATTGTTGATTTAGAATAAGTTTTTACTAGAACTGCATTTTTCACATGTCATATCAATTAAGTTAACGCCGCGTTTTTAATTTATCTAATTTGTTTCGCTTAATTATTGAATTCCTTGTATCCATTCACTTTAATCATTTTCATTTACATTTAAATTTTCCTGAAGATGTTTAACTTAATTGATTGGAATTATATATCACATAACATGATAATGGTTGTTTCTAATTTTAAAATTGTTACGGCAGGAATTTTCCTTAAAATGAGTATAGGTATAATATGGAGATTGTATATTTAAAATAAGCTTTTGTTTACTGTTAAATTAACACTATATTATTATTGAAATGTCAAACGTTTAGGTGTAGTGATGTATTTTATTTGAGGAAATTATTGTCAAGATAAAATGTATATAAACAACATTGAAGTTAAGGTGCCTGGAGATTTAATGAAAAACAAAGTGAGCAATTATCATTGAAAAAATTGGGATGACACGTCGAATTTATCAAAAAGTGTTGTTAAAGGTAAAAAGTGATTAAAAGTCCTTAATATATCAACAAATCCTTACCAGAAAGATTTCTAATGTGTTCCCGAATCACCAGAATTGTTTTTTCCCTGAAAAAGAAGATTGCTATATTATGAACCCGTTGAGGTCAGTTATCCAAATCTCTAACATCTAAGGGACGTTTACCCGGATCCACTACTGCGAAGAACGACACAACTCCGACACCTATAACCTGTTCCTAGTGTATCAAGACTTGGACACCATTTGCTCATACGGAGAAACTACCGGCTTTAAATCTAAGTATTGTCTGAATAATCTCCTAAAATATAAAACTTTAATAGTCACATTTCAAGGATTGCTTTTACGTTATTTTAAATTCTGTTTTATTAGCAATAGTACTCTTTACCGTTAGTAACCGAAAAGTACAGTTCTTTTTACTCTGTTTACGCATTTCCTAATACAATCATTTGAATTATAACAATTTCTATAGTACACCTAACCTCATTATTATATTTCATTGTTTCTCATGTTTTTACTTGTTAATGTTATATTTTATGTCTATTTACACTCACCTTTTTAAAATTGTGATTTGAGAATTTTATTAAACCTGTGATATATACCATTTATATTCTTGTTTTATTCATTTACTATTTTAGAAATTTATCCACTTGGAATATCTTTGCTTAAACGGTTGAACATAATCTATCATAACACCGAACCGACTTTACGTAAATCTTGTTCTTAATAAACTGAGCTAGTCATTTCATGTTTTAGATACTCTTTAAATACTTATCAATTTCTATTGCACGTGTTTCATTATAGTAATCAAAACCATATCTGTATCACTTTAGACAACTGTCAACTTTTGACAACTGTTAAATCCAGTATTACTATATTCTTTTATATTTATTCCGTGTTTATTAAACGACCTTTTGGCTCTTTATCAATATATATATATATATATATATATATATATATATATATATATATATATAATATAGGAAAAAACAGACAATACTATACATTGTGAAAATTCTTTCAATGGAGACTGTGGTTAAATAATAATTTAATAAGGTATATAACCCCTTACCACAATTATTAGTCGTATCCTAAATACGTATTTCGACAACTAAGTTGTCATCATCAGTAGGTAAAAACTACTAATTAAAGTCACACGGGGCACAATAAAGTAAGATAAACGCTTCCGCACAACTACTATACACTGCAACCCTGTAACGACGTTACAGGGTTGCAGTGTATAGTAGTTGTGCGGAAGCGTTTATCTTACTTTATTGTGCCCCGTGTGACTTTAATTAGTAGTTTTTACCTACTGATGATGACAACTTAGTTGTCGAAATACGTATTTAGGATACGACTAATAATTGTGGTAAGGGGTTATATACCTTTTTAAATACTATACAGATCATTATTAAAAACAACAAAGATAAAATAGACAAAGGATCCAACTCTGGTGTATATAAGTTAACATGCGAAGATTGTATATAATTGTTTCAGCCTTTACTTGATGAAATTCCATTATAACTATTATCAGAATAAAATAAAACAAATTTTAATGAATTTCACTTTTTAATTGACACTGCAACGATCGTTTCGCTCCAACCTGAGCTTCATCAGACATATAACTGATGTTATATGTCTGATGAAGCTCAGGTTGGAGCGAAACGATCGTTGCAGTGTCAATTAAAAAGTGAAATTCATTAAAATTTGTTTTATTTTATCCTGATAATAGTGCGAAGATTGTAATAAGGTATACATAGGACAAACAGGGAGGACATTTAAAATTAGGATGAAAGAACCCGAGAGAAGCCATAAAGAAAAGAAAACAGATTCAACTTTCGCAAGTCATTGTATAGATATCAATCATAGATTTAATATAGATTTCAAAATTTTACACATTCAAGAAAAAAGTAAAAAACTTAACCTGTTAGAAAACTTAGAAATTAATAGATACAATAGTTTAGGATTAGCTTTAAATGACCAACTAGATTTAAACAACTCCCCTCTACTAAATTTAAGATTGTAAAAAATTTTGCACCACCATTTCCCCAATAATTTTCACATAAATATTCAAACTTGTATTGTACATATTCGGTATTTCATCCACCTGATGAAGCCATTGTATGGCGAAACAATATTGTTGTGGTATTTACAATAAAATAATTTTTGAAACTAGACGTTTAATTACTTATTTCTTAGCGTTATAATGAAGTTTCAACAAGTATCTCCTTCGTCAATTAACTATTTAAACTAATTTCCATATACAATTCCCTAATAGACCACTTCAAAAATTTGTAGTAAATTGTTTTTAAAATACTCTTGAAAATATAGCATTTGTATTTTCTTCCAATTTCTGCCAATTATGCGCATAATTGGCAGAAATTGGAAGAAAATACAAATGCTATATTTTCAAGAGTATTTTAAAAACAATTTTCTAGCATTTCTAGCACGTAGCATCCTTGTCTGCCGAAAATTAATTCATCAGTAAATAAGATCCATTCTGCATAAATGCGTTATCGTTCACCGTGTAGGGAATTCAAAAAGTCTTACCTAAAGATTTCATGTAAATTAATTTCTATTGAAGATACACCACACGATTGTCTAATAGATCAGTTCACAAATTTATGGAAAATCGTTTGCGAAATGCTCTTAAAAATAGAGCATGTGGATTTTCTTCTGCCCAGATGTGCGAATTATACGCACTGTAGCATCTTTGTCTGCCGAAAATTAATTCGTTAGTAAACAATATCCGAAATACAAAATTAGGATTTTCTTTTTTATTTAAAAGCCATGTACAGAATTCCCGTCTGGCAAGGTAATCTTCTGGCTGCAAATGCTGCACAGGCGCATAATGGCACGGATATCGTCGTTCAGCCTTCCTCACTCGATGTACAGAAGTTATCGAAATATTGAATTCCTCTGACACTTCTCCAATGCTTTCCGTGGCTTCTTTAAAGGCATCTGAAATAGCCCTTTTGTTTTCAATAGTGCGTACAGTCCTGGGAGCACCACCAATCTCCTTTCTATTATGTAAAATTTGGCCAGTTTCAATTATTAGCGCGATTGTTCTGGCAAGCATGTCACTATGAGAGTGTAATAATTAATGTAACCCAAATATACAAACCGCATATTTTGTATATTTTGCATATTATATACAGTTTTTAAATATTTCCATATATCCTTAATAAATAGCATATTGTGCATAATTGAAAGAATTTGGAATGATGTAGAACTTTGGCAGGCGTTTCAAGAGTTCAAGATAAAAAATTTTATAAATCTTCCATTATGAGGTTCTTTTATTATGTTTGCAGTATTCAAGAACAAAAAAAAATATGAGGTACAGAATTATGGGTGTTCCCAGTCTTAAATTCCGAGAATTCAAAATAGATTGGATTAGACCGTTAACAGGAGTTTTATTGTACCTATATTTACATAAGTAGGTAAATAATAAATCGATTTCTGAATTTTATTTTTGATAGTGCTTTTGAAGAGATAGCATCGACTTGTGTTTTGTAGTGTTGTGGTATATTATTTATTTTTATTATTAAAATGCCCAATGTCAGTAGAGCGTCAGTGTGGGTTAAGCCATACAAAGAACTACATATAGATATTGGAAAAGTCTACTGTTCTGCGTGCGTTAAAATTGTTAGTATAATTTTTTAATATTCAATATAGAGAGAGGTGTGAAATCGATCGATATCTGTTAATTTTTGAGATACAAAAAATGTTAGAAGCAAGTTTCCTTCTTTTTGAGGGACATACACAATGAAAATACAGCGAAATGTACAGGGCGTTTCAATTTTGCCTTGTAAGTATTAACTTAACTTTTTATGAGGTACCCTTCGTATATCGACCGATTTCGCACCATCTTGACCCTCGGGGCGCTTTCGTTTAATATTTTGAACTCATTTGTTAGGGATTTAGATGTTGCTTTTTAATTTAATATTTCAATTTTTGTTTTTTTATCATTACACATACAATGCAGTAAAAAATATCAAATAGACCAATACGTGAAAACTTCTGTTCATATTACTAAATTTGGTAAGATGAAATCTGAAGACGTCTCACAACCCACATTAACGAAATGTTTGCAACCAATGTCTAAAAAGCTAAACGAACAAGACATCTTTAACCGAGACCTATGCCATGCAGTGATGACGTCCAATATTTCCTTTTCAAAGCTACGTAATCAAAATTTCACTTCTACTCTCCAGAAATATTGCAAATTCAATATCCGAGGTGAAACAACACTACGAAGAAACGACGTAAGTTAAAGTTGAAAATCTTTTATCCGAACTTGATACATGTAACATGTCTTGCTCATGCTTTAAATAGGGTTGCTGAAGAGATTAGGAAACATTTTCTTCTTATAAATAGTTTAATTTCCAACATGACAAAAATCTTCCTTAAAGCGCTTACAAGGGTTCAGTTCTATAAAGAAAAACTACCAAATATTCCTCTTCCAAGTCAACTTGTTATTACAAGATTGGGCACTTGGTTGGAAGCTGTTTTTTTTTATTTTGAGAATTTCTGTCAACTAAAAGATCTAATTTCAGAATTGATTGACGAATCTTCCCAATCCCGCACTGATGTTAAGCAATTATTCGAAAACAAAGAAATAAAACATTTTATAAAAAACAATCATAGCTTTGTTTCTAAAACAATAACACAAATGGAGGAATCTAATTTGCCATTACCTCAAAGTGTAGAACAAGTAAAACGATTTGAGACAGCTTTTCAAAATGTCGCAGGCAAACTGGGAGACAAAATTTTTCAAAAATTCAAAAATGTAATGGAAAAAAATTGTAGATTTCGCTGTCTTAGCCAAGTAGCTAATATCTTAGAGGGATTTACTGAATCCATTGATTTGGATCCTGTAATATTAGGCATTTTAAAAAATGCCCCTATTACATTGGTTGATGTGGAAAGGAGTTCTTCCATTTATAAATTTTTATATTCAGACAGGATACAAAATTTTTTAATTGTGAACTTCGAGTACTGAACTAAACCTAAATGATTCCGGTCCATTTTCGGGAGAAATGTTGAAAGGATTGCCGAAAATGTCTAATAGAGCTTTAACTTTTATGAAGTCTAGAAAACGACGTACGTTGTATTAAAATATAAATTTTTTCAACATAAGCGAAATTGACATCAATTTTATTGAATTTCTCCGCAATTTTTTTGTAGTTCGGAAAATGGCTGTAATTGGCTGAATTGATTTGTGTCCTGAAAAGACTCGGAATTTGCATTGAAAGGACGAAACATGAGAGTATAACTGCTAAATCAATTGATCGTTGCCTTGGAGTCGCGTATTTAAGATATTCAAGTGATTTGTGATGTCTACAAGAAACGCTAAGTCGCACAGCCAATCAGGGTTGTCGAGTTCGGAGACGTCCTTTTTCTTTTCCGCCATAAATATTTTGATTTCTTCAATCAAGTTAAGGAACCGCTCTGTGACAACCCACGACTTAGCCACCTTACTTCAGTGTAAAAAGATCTTCAATATCCTCGAGAAATTGTCTGAATTGTCGGTGATTGAGACCTCGTGATTTTATAAAGTTTACAGTAGGTACTACAACTTTCATCACATTTTCAAATCCCAATAATTTTGAACAGAGGGCCTCTTGATGTATAATGCAATGAAACTGCATTAATTCCTTGGTATCTATGTTTTTAGTTTGTAAATACTCTTTTAACATAGTTATTATCCCAGATTTACTTCCAACCATTGAAGGTGCTCCGTCAGTCGTAATTCCAGATAATTTCGTTAAATCCAAATCCATTATAGAACATTTTTCCAGAAGAGCTTTGAGCATGTCACTCCCCTTGGTTTGACTTGTCAAAGAACTCATATGAGTTCTTCACTTACTTCAAAATTTTGCGTTACACCTCGCAAAATTATTAAGAGTTGAGCAGTGGAACTTGTATCTGTAAATTCGTCGAGTGCTATAGAAAAATACTCCAAATTTTTCAATTTCGTATCTAATTGCTCTTCTATATTAGCTGCTAATGTGGTAAGTCTTCTTTGAATAGTCACCCGATTTAGTTGAATTTTCTCAAACCGCTTTGCATCTTTCGGACACATTTTTTTTGCGGCGATATCTAAACACTGGTTAACAAACTCACCATCTTTAAAAGGCCGACAAGTTTTCGCTATTATTCGAGATATTTCAAAGCTAACTTCAGTTGCTGTTTCAGCATCTTGAATTGGTTTTGTAAACATAGCTTGATGGTCTATTAGTTCCCTTTCTAAAGTGGAAATTTTTTGCGTTCGATTTTCGCCGGTTAATTTGGTAAAAGTATAATTCTGGGTTTCATAATGCCTCTTCACTTATATTCCTTCGGAATAGAAACACAACTCTTGCAGACACTTTTGTTATGCGATGAAATAAACAAGTATCTTTCGGTCCAAATATTTTGAAACTGTCGATTTTCATCTTCAACCTTACGACTACGTTTTTTACTGGGGCCTGGTTTATTCATATCAAAATTGATATTATAGTGTTACGTAGGTAGATGCCAAGTTCGAACGACGAAATATTTATTCTTCACAGATTACAATTCAAACAATATAAAGTTCGCTTGTCCGTAGTTAAAACTTAACTGCACCGCTAGCGGGCGATGCGTTATATTTATACGAGTTACCTAACATCGAGAACCTACCACATTGTTCGGGGATAATACCGACGTGTTTCGCGAATCTTCGAGTAATCCAGTTGGTTCGACAGATTTCTAGTCTCGTAACAATATGCTTGCAACGACGAGGAGCATACCTCTCCTAAGTAGTAAACCTGAACAAGAAAGTAGTAGGTACTTAAGGATACATATCTTACTAACAATTACAAAAGTTATAATAATATAAAAAGTTAAGAAATATTGATTTGAATGAATTTTTACCTACTTTTGTAGTTTTTCGAAAAATTTTTAAAATTCGTTGGCAGGCCGCATAAATATCGACAGTGGGCCGCCTTGTGTGCATCGCTGCTCTAGACTTTCTTCATTCAGTTTAATTTCACGCTTTGAATTATTTGCTGCTACCACCATATTTCTTGTTTTTTATTTGTTTATTGGAACTCTTCATTTGGTTTTTCTTTATTACGCTCTGGTTCTTTTTGTGTTTTTGTGAGGCGAGGTCCGAACTATCCATTCTTTTACATAAAGTTGTGATTTCTTTGAAAAATAGCAAATTTATTGCGAAAAAGTTTACCGCAAACATTACCGAAGCTCAAGAACAATATTCATAATATTATAATAGAATTAACATCTTAACAACGATATGTAATAATCTAAAAAGCATGGCATGAAACAAGGTACTTCTAGAAATTTTGGAAATCAACATATCTAAAATTCGACTGATAATTTTCTTAACTTAACAATTTTCGTCTGACCGTACTAATTTTACTTTAAATTAACGCACCAAGATTTATGAGACTCTGTTTTGAGTTGGTGGTAAATTTCCGAGCATATACTATAAGAAAAAAGAGGTATGATAATGAAATGCAGACATTTGAAAGTGCATTGTTATCGAGTTCTCTTCCATCGTTCATTGTGCCGCTAATGCGAAATTCTGGTCTCGAATCTTTTCTTTGTTGCTGCTGAAAAGAACATCCGCCTCGCCCTGTTTACCAAAAATAGTCGGTTCCCGGTTTTTCAATTCACCGCAACCGTAACCACGCGCGCTTAATTTAATTGAGTACACATTAAGGGGTAAGGGCTTAATTAAATCGTTATATTAAAAGTTATTATTTCGTTAAGGGAAAAATCTTTTCATTTTTCTTTCCTCATCTATTACCTTAATATTCTTAAACATTTCTTCTGTTCTTTCTACATTGTTTTATTAATTTTTTGCGGGACGGAAATAGAGAAAAGTCCAGCGAAATGTTCACACTATTGACAAATTATAAAGAAGTCAACTAGTTCCATTCGTACAACGTTTTAGAAAAGTTCCAATTTTCTATGTGGGTTAATTCAATAAGAAAATATCGACAGATTTCATCTGACTGTTGGGAAGAAAACACAATACAATACCATTAAATTGATAACTTGCAGCAATAAGCAAAATATTAAGTGACGTGCATGTGAATCCGCTAGGGATATACTCTGTATATGAAATTCTCGGTATTATTTTCAATAATCAAATTTTTACAATATTCAAGGTGTCCCGTATCGTTATGTTCAAATTTTAGGAGGGTAAAGTAGACTTCATTTCAAGTAACAAAAACCCAAAACTTGTATATCCATTTTTATTTGTTTCAAAGTTGAAGATCTACGAATGTGATTGTCAGATCATGAAAGAAAATGTAATCCTAAAGTCAGTACAAACTGATCTTATTTAAAAGATGTTATACGATTCAATAACAAGCCTGTGATTGTTAACGTCGCATAAGAAAATGTTATCCTAGAATAAATAAACACGTGTCGTAGTGCATACAGTAATTTCTTGGAGATCTACAAAAGAGAGTACTTGAAATTGATTTATGATAAGGAAGGTTTTTACTTATTTCGTAAGTGCTGAACCATGAATATCGTACAATAAACAAATGTTCAAATGACGGTTAACGTTGCAGTTTTTAATAAAGGATTACATTACGTTTCAGTTCATACAACAGCTTATTAGTGAGTGGATACGTTTTCTTTATTCAAAATGCCTTACCGCAGGCGCGGCTCGTGATGACGTATTTGGGAGTGCAAGTACAATGATGCGAGTGCTTCGTGTATTCTCGTGTACTAACTGTAACATTTTCTTAGTAAACACCGAAAACACACGAGGCACTCGCATCATTGTACTTCCACTACAAAATACGTCATCACGAGCCGCGCCTGCCTTACCGATTTTCTTCTCAAGAGTATGCGGACATGCATTTTGTGTATGGCTACTGTAACGGCAGTGCACGCCAAGCAGTTATTGAATACCGACATCGGTTTCCTGATAGGCGCATTTCTCATTACAGAACGTTTCTGGAAGTACACAGAAAATTTTGGGAATTTTTCGACCGAGGAGTAAATTTGCCGGCAGACTTAGAGGAAGAAGCATTAGCTATTGTTACAAGTGATCCCACTCTCAGTGTACGTCGAATCGCTAGACAACAAGGAGTGCCACGAACGACAGTTCGCTATCGCAAGGGACACGGTTTGCTTGAGGCAGACCACTATGCTCGTCTAGTTTATTCTACCTGGATATTAAGACGGTCACGGCTTCATTTTAATTTCTGCAGAACAGTCCTATAGACAGATGAATCTACGTTCACGAGAAGTGGTGTTACAAATCTTGAGTAACCTGCACAGGTGGTCATCAGAAAATCCCAAAGCTATACGCCCATCTAAATTTCAACATGAATTTTCTATTAATGTTTGGGCGGCCTTAATCGATGACTTGTTGATTGGCCCTGTCGTTCTTCCTGGGAGGTTAAATGCGGACAATTGCCTTCAATTTCTTATTGACGAACTGCCAAGTCTTTTAGAGGATGTCCCTCTGAATGTTCGACGAGACATGTGGTTTCACATGGATGGGGCACCACCACATTTTGGAATTGCTGTCCGAAATTGGGTTAACGTCAATTATCCAAGATGGATTGGTTGGGGTGGTCCTGTTGCATGGCCACCCAGATCACCCGATCTTAATCCCCTAGACTTTTATTTATGAAATATACATGAAAAATTTAGTCTACGCGCAAGTTTCGAACACAAGAGAAGAGTTGTAGGATCGTATCCACCTGGCTGCCGAGCAAATCCGACAAAACAAGTATGAAATTCGGATAAGTATTTCATCTGTTGGCTTACGGGCACAAGCCTGCATTCAACAAGGAGGTGGACATTTCGAAAATATTATTAATTGAACTTTTTTAAATAAAATCAGTTTTTATTGACTTTAGGATTACATTTTTTTTCATGATCTGACAATCACATTCTTAGATCTGTGACTTTGAAACAAATAAAAAAGGATATACAAGTTTTGCATTTTTGTTACTTGACATGAAGTCTACTTTACACTCCTAAAATTTGAACATAACGATACGGTACACCTTGTATTATACAGATAATAACAATAAAATTTATAAGAAAATATCCTACCAATTTTGTGCTTATACTAAGCCTTGGCTGCCCCCGGTCAGCTTTTCACTAAGATCGTGAAGAACTCCTAGTTTAGTTCAATTAATTTTGTTCATAAAAAAGAAGTAAGATGCCTTTCCTCAAAGCTCTATCAAATACAAGAATCACGGAATTTTAAGTAAGTGCTTTTAATAGTTTGAAATTAAGAAAATGTGAAATTTAGTATAAAGTATTGTGAAATGTAACTCTTTTTGCTCCGTTGTGAGTGTATATCTATCTATCTATCTATCTATCAATATATCTATCTATCTATATATCTATCTATCTATCTATGTAACTATCTATCTTTTTTATTTGTGGAGAGGAAAAATCTTGCATAATACTTGCCACTACGTTGGTATGTATGTGTGGCTATGTGTCAGATTCTTACTGACTAAAAAAACCTCTACCCCCATTCACCTCGCTCCTTTCATGCCGGAAACCGCCTTCGCATTACTTCAACATGACGAGCCGTCCTATTCATCGTTGGTCTTTCTCTTTGGTCTCTATGATGTTACGCACAGTGTTGTACATCTTCTTCCAACCTGTTTCAGTTGTTAAGCTCTTTTCTTATTTTGATGGTTGAATATCACATTGGTCTTTAATGCATATCCTTGCCTTAAGTCGTTCCACTTTGGGCACGCAAATAGCGTGTGTCCCACATCGTCACTCTCTCCACAGTAGTCGCATTTCTCGGTCTCCGATCTGTTTCTCATACATAGATATTTACGAAAGCATCCGTGTCCTGATAAGTCTTGGGTGAGGTAGTAATCTACTTCCCCATAGGGCCTGTTCGTCCATGCTTCCACGTCTGGAATTAAGCAGTGGGTCCACCTCCCGCTAGCTACGGTCGCCCATCTTTGCTGTCACTTATTGAGAAGGTTAGCTCGTGCAATAATTTTGGTAGCGCCCTCGTATCTCTCCTTTATTTCTGTTATTAGCAAGTCTGTAGGTGGTAACTCAACTATGACCCCAGCTCCATCTGCCGATATTGATCTATAGGCACTGATTACCTCTATACTCACCCTCAGTTGTATCCTAGTGAGCATAGCCACAAGTTTCTTGTTTGAGGCCATTCTGTGCCAAGCTGGGGCCGCGTATAGTAACATGGATTGGACCACGCTTGCCAATACCTTTCTTTTCGAGGCCCCCAGTCCTCCCACATTAGGCATCAGGTCGGAAAGCACCCCAATGGTTTTTTCGACCTTCATTGCTGTTTGACGTATGCGGACGGAGAAGATATATTTAATATCCAACCACATCCATACGTATCTAGTTTCAGGGCTAGGGGTTATTGTGGTTCCATGTATATCGAAGTAAACGGGGGACATCTTCCTAATCGGGGTTAAATGGACGGCTTCTGTCTTCTGCGGTGACAAGTGTAGTCCTTTGCGATTCATCCATTCGACGATTTTGATTACTGCCGTATTCGCCACATTCATTCAGCAGTTGTTCATTGAGTGCCTCCACTATCAAGGCCATGTCGTCCGCAAATCCTATCATCTCAGCACCTTCCGCTAATTTCATTCTGAGGAGGCCATCATACAGGATGTATCCTCATCACCTGTTTTTGTCCTTACGTTTCTATCTATCTACCTATATATCTTTTCTTTTTTTTTTTTACCGAGGAGGGGAAAATCTTAAATCAAGACACCCACACAGATGTTGATCGTGGGTAGTGTCGGGTTATACCGACTAAAAACCCCTCCTCCAGTCGCCTTGCATACCTCGCACCGGAACTCGCTTGCGCATTACTTCGGTGCTGGCGTTGTCTATATATTCATCTTTAGTCTCCTATCTTTGGTCATGCCCCTTAGTCGCTATGATGCTTCGTATGGTTTGGGATACTAACAGCCATTTAACTTTGGATCCCATTGGGTTCTTCATCATACTGTCTTCGTTAAAAGTTTTTCCCGTTTCTGCAGTATACTCATTTCGAAAGTTCTCCCACTTTGGACACACAAAGAGTGTGTGCTCCGCATCATCAATACCTCCACAATAATCACACGCGTCAGTGGTCGCTCTTCTTCTGCTGTACAGATAGCTGCGGAAGCAGCCATGGCCAGACAGCGCCTGCGTAATAAAATAGTTTCTATCTATCTCTCTATCTATATATCTATCTATCTATTTATCTTTTTTTCACATATCTCGATGTCTTTTTTTTTTCGGTTTATATACGCCTTTTAAGGTGATCTACAAACCTTTAATTTGCTTATTCATCATATCATATTTAGAGACCTTTTAAATCTCTCCCCTTCCTTTGTGGTTTGTTGCTCTGGCGTTTCATTTCCCATTTTTCGTTTGGTCAGCTGTGTAACTTCGCATTTATTATCCTTTTTGTTTTTTGGGGTGTTTCGGTTTTCCTCAGTTTAGGGTGTACAGTCCAGCGCTGCACTCGCTTCTAAGCCTAAACTCCCAAGGGATGCAGACCTGACTCTAGTAATGTTCATTAATTCCTGCAGAAGAGCGTCCGCTGCTTCAGCTGGTGTTGCCTCTGCTACGTCCCCCACTATTCTTTTTGTATTCATCTTCTTCTCAAAGTTTATCAATAGGTTGATTTTTCTGCCACGAGTAACTAGGGAAAGAGAATCGACCGTCGCAACGATAGCAAGACAAAATAATACGGAGGGACGCCTGTTATTCCATAGGCTCCGTTTGCATTACCCAGTATAACTTAGTTGCCAACCAAAACAATTCGGCACGGTTCGCATGACACCTTAGATTAAGCTTAGAATAAGAACGAAGGATAGATTTGAAAATAGTCCCCACCTAGAGCCCTCGAAGGCTCTAATAGCGTCAGGGGGAGAAGTAAGCAAGAGTTAGCCAAGAGCAGCTTTATATGAAAGTTGAAGGTGAGGGATATTATCTAAGATAAGTTTAAGAAAGGCAATAATCCAGCTAGGGCACTCAGGGATCGTCACACCTGCACTCATAAGTAAGTCAATCAATCAATCTATCTATCTATCATTAATTTGAGCTATTACCATCCTCTATACATGATTACAACAATTTTTAATGAACCTTGTAACCAATTTAACGAGAAAGTATTTGGAACAAATATTATTTGCCACAAAATCGCTGTGTGCAACGTAAAGTCTTTATAAATTTGAATTAGCAATGGTTGTGTGGCTGACAATGATGGTATACGAAAATATGTAAATTATAACAAAATACTTTATATTAGTCTTTCCTGTATAATCTTTGGGACGATATTTTAAATTAGTACAATTCTAGTCCTCTGTGATCAAAGGTGTAGTGCGTCTCGCTTCTGTCTCTTTTTAACTGAAGAGTCAGCGTCAGCTCCAGTTGAAATTACATTTATTTATGGATGCCTCATTAGGGAATAACAAAACTGAGCGACGCAAATGAGAAATTCCTGTTACGTCGTTGGCATGGTAATGAAACTGGAAAGGTAAAATTTCGATGTGCGTTTTTTGGCGTAAGTTATATAAAATGTCATACAAATAATAATTGGACATGACATAATTTTACATATTTTATCTCTGCCTACTTGGTACTAACCTCTGCAATTGATAATTATTTCAGGACATGAAATGAATAATTTTTCTATTTATTTTTCTAGCAACTAGCAATATTTGTTACTAAGTGTTCACGAGAAATAATAATATATAGGGTGACCTCGAAAGAAAGAGACAACGTATGAAAAATGGAAAGATGTAATTGAATAGACTCTGAATCCAAAATATTTTCCCAAAATTTCCTCGCACAAAAGAGAAAAAAATGACAAATTATTTATGAAATAGTCACGTCACCGTACGACTGAATATAACATAAAAAGTCGGTACCCCTACTTTTTATGTTATTGTCGGTTGGCTTTGAGTATCGAAACAATTGTGTCTCCGATTCAATCAGTTGTCGATCGTTATAACGTTAGATATGATTTACATTTGCGTCTTCGATTAAAGGTAGATTGTTATCAAATTGGACGTGAAATGCCCCGTAGAGCACACATTTTATATCTTCTTTTAATATTGCACGTGCAAGTATAAATTTTTATCATCAAACTTCTCGTATGAGGTTACCAAACCCTTAGCATACAAAGCTGTTGTATGCAAAGCTGATGTTATCATAATATCAACAGTTGTTACGTATGGAACACACACACATACGCTGCAATGTATGTGTGCATATTGTCGTGAATTTTTCTCCGAAGAACAATTTAAAAACAATTATTTATTATGTTAAACTTGTTTACAGATTTATATCTGTTTATATTTTGAATTTTGTTTAAATATTTATAAGGGCTTGTTTTGTTGACCGCGCCTGTACATTTATATATTTATATTGTGTAACGAAGTTATATTGAACAGGAAGTAGATCGACTAGGGGGATTATTGTGTATTATATGTAGCTGATGTCTGATTTTATTTTTCCGGTCAGAGATATTTTGTATTGCAAGTGGAACAGTTGAAGAAATAAAGAACTTCCTTTTTTGTTTCTATATTTTTATAATTTCGGTTTATTCTGTATTTTGTGCTTTGATGTGAAGTAAAATTCATTATCGTTTAATTACGAGTGTTGATATCTCGTATATTTATGAATATTTGAAATCCACTTGATATCTCTCGCATTAAGTTTTTTGTGTGTGAAGAATTTACGTTAGCGTAAGTAATTTTTCATAATATATTTATATTAAAATTTTCTTTGTAATTCATTTATAATTGTGCCAATTTGTATTTTGATTTATTGTTATATTAGCTTAAAATATAGATGGGGAAGAAAACTATCATATTTTTTTTTATGAGGGAGTTTTTTGTCACGTTGTTCTAGAACATTTTGAAAGTCAGGTTTTGGAGGGAGATTTTATGCTTGTGTTAGTGCGCATGAGTGAAAGTTATTTACACGTGTTGACAATTGGTACGTCTTTGAATTGGGGGTTAGTTATTTAAATTTTTAATTTGAAAGTTTTCTAAACAATCTATTAGAAATTAAATTTTGATCGCGTGTAATGAGAGTTTTTTTCATTGTGTGCGTGTCTTTTATCACACAATTTTTCCTCTCCGCTTTTGTATAATAATGCATTAGCCCTCTTTATACTTTATCAAGAGTTTTTTTTTTTATTTTTTAAATAAATATTATGTTGCAAATTGTGAACTTTTATTGACTATGTTAATTTTTCCACTTTCTCGCTCATGAGAGAGAGAGCCCAGGATCAAGTAGTCTCAATTAAGAAGTATACCAAACTGAGCTAGTTCGGACAAATTGTGGATGAACAGTGGACTATCTTTCAATCTAACCCACTATTCATAGCAATATGTAAGTTAAATAAGTAAGACATTCTGAATTCATAGGCGGCACATACTACAATTTTCAGCTGGTTTTTGGGGTTCGCGTTGTAATTGACTCACAACTTTTGGATTCATATTTTTTATAATTGCATCTTTCCATTTTTCATACGTTGTCCCTTTCTTCCAAGGACGGCCTGTATATAGTCTAGCCATAAATACTGTCAATGTTACACAATTTTACAATTTTCATAACAGCATTTAGTTCGAACTTGTCGTCGGAAATATGTACGATAATATGTTAGTACTTCTTTAGTAACCGTTGAATAAATATCATTTGTTCACGATTATTGTATAAAATATTCATAATGCATGTGTTTCTCCATGCATTATAATATCCAATAATCACTAGTGAATAATGAGATCATAATTCATTCGTCTGTCAAACTTTAATGTGTCAACCATGATGGAAATTCATCCGACCAGCTGTTCGATTTTGTGCTGTATAAATTTGTTCTCGACTAATAATATACATTATTCGTTTTATTCCTCAATTATAATGACGTACAGTATCCACAATAGCAGTGAACAATAATTATTCACTACTTTTTATCACTACTCATCCAATATGTTAAGCATTGATATAGCAATTGCAAATTTTTACCCATTTTGCTAGCAAGTCACGGCTGTCATTTAAAAGTCAAATATATCATGAACACCATAAATATTTCATAAATACCAGTCGTAGACAAGTATAATATTCTACTCGCATGTAATGGCTTTTATTCACACTAGCGATTTGCGCCACTCGCTTCGCTCGTGACGCAAACTTCACTCTGGCCATCATTATATGTTCGTTGAATAATATACTATTATACTACGAAACGGTCAGAATATGATAACCGCATTACTCTTAATAACTTAATAACTTAATAACTTGACTTAACTTAATAATCAGTTTGTATTGACTTTAGGATTACATTTTTTCATGATCTGACAATCACATTCATAGATCTGTAATTTTAAACAAACAAAAATGGATATACAAGTTCTGCGTTTTTGTTACTTCAAATAAAGTCTACTTTACACTCCTAAAATTTGAACATAAGGTTATGGGACACTTGTATTTTGTAGTAAAACAAGTATGGGTAATCTAGGAACAATGAGAAAAATAGCTAAGAATACCTTATGACGTTGTAAACTTAAGTTAGTAAGAATCAAACCGTACATCATAAGTGTTAAATATCGAGTTAATTTCGAATTTTTCTTTTTGTTATTGTTATAAAAATTCTTATTTCTCATTTCTGTAATAATATTCATTCATAATTTTGCATTTCCGGGAATTTTTATATTATTCGATAGCATTAATTTTATATAACAAACTTTTGATTCAATTGTACCGTTCAAATATCTAAATCGCGAAAAGCGAGTGAAATGTAAATATGCGCATATGATATTAATGTAACAAGTGTTCATTTTAAACGTCAATCTAGGTTACTTTGAAATTTTGATAGAATAAGACGCAAATGTATTAGTATGTGTTTGTTGTTCCGTAAACGTAAATCCAAATGACATTTGATAATGTCAATCACAAATATCAGTTAGTGCATAAAATAATCGTGCGTCGATTCTGGTTAAAATAAATTGCTTCTAAGTTTTAAAATGGCTTTCACTTTAGAACATAATTTTTTTTTAGTCCAGGCTTATTTTCGAAGTGGTAATAAAATTGATGGTTTATGGGCTTATTCAGTTCAAGATTGCATGGTAGAATTTCAAGTTGAGTTTCCACATTTTGTAATAGATTATATACAATTTAAGAATACTTTGGATAGAACTTTAAAACTTTTTTCTGAAACTGGTAGTCTCTTAAGAAAATCAGGCAGCGGAGCAGTTAAGAAACGTACACCTCAAGTTGTCAACGTGTTGAAGAAATAATGGAAAATTAACCACAAACATCTGTTCGACATTTGAGTCAACAAATAAACCTTTCTGTTGGTACAACTCACAAGTTATTAAAAAAAGATATGCAACTTTATCCACATCGTGTCACAGCAGTATAAGAATTGTTAGAAGTTGATTACCCACGTAGACTACAGTTTTGTAATTGGTTTGTAAATATGAACAATAATGGAGAACTTTAGCAAGGAGTCATCTTTACTGATGAAGCATGGTTTTATAAAACGGGATACCTAAATTCACAAAATACAAGAATTTGGATTAGTGAAAATGCACATGTAATTAATGAAGAATCGGTACATCCAGAGAAAATTGGTGTTGGGGCAGTGATAAGACAAAGGCGAATCATTGGACCAATATTTTTTCAGGGAACGTTAACTGCTCAAAGGTACCGTACGGAAATTTTACAACCATTTGTCAATCAGTTGCATGATGATGAACTTCAAAATGCATATTTCCAACAAGACGGAACACCTTGTCACTGTACTGCAGAATCTTTGGATTATTTAAGAGAATTTTTTGATGAGCGTATAATTAGTCGAAATATGGAAATTACCTGGCCTGCACGTTCATGCGATTTGACACCTTGTGACTTCTTCTTGTGGCCTTATCTAAAAAATAACATATTTCGAACACCTATATTGAATTTAAGTTATATGCTACAGAAAATCGAACAGAATTGAATGGAAATTAATAACAATCCAGTAATGTTGCAGAATATCATCGGAAATTTTGAACGGAGGATTTTAAAGTGCATTGATCTTGAAGGACAACATTTTCTACATTTGTTATAGTTTTCAATAAATATCTATTATTTGTTATTTATTTGTATGTATGAAACTGTCAAAATATACGACTTCGTAGGTTAAGTAGTAAATTTTAATTTACGATATACTTCAAAATGTTCTCAGTAAATCACATGCTACTAGATTGACTTTTCAAATGAACACTTGTTATATTGAAATTAACCTGTAAACTATGTCTAAATTATTATGAAAAATTTTAAAGGTTATCTAAACGAGTATTTTATATAAATTTAGTCAATTAGGAAAATTAAATTAAATATTTATTACTGCAAAATATTGGGCGCATTAGAGGCCCGGGAGAAAAAAGTTGAAAGTTGGCATCGTTTACCCTGAATCCTTGAAAGTAACGCGTCTTTTCGATATCTCAAATTTCGAAATTAAATAAACTAGTAACAAACGTAATATTCGCCTGTAATTTATCACACGAAGAAGCATAATAAATAGTGTATTAATAGTATTTAAAACAGAAATAGTACCTCAAGCGAGTTTTAGAGGTTATAAATCTTCGAAAACCAAACCAGACAACTTCTATTCCTTCCAGACCCTTTAAAAAGGTCCAGATCCTGTACACCGACCTGATAACAGTTCCTGTCTATACTAAAGAACGTTTCTGTCAAGTCTATAAGTATTTTAACAACTTTTCCTAAAAATATACATTCTAAATTAATATTAACCTCTTTACACCGTTTAGATACATTTTAAAATTTAAAATTTCCAATATTTCTTAAAATAAACCTACCTGATAATGTGCGTCAAGAATTTTTTGTAGTGTCATCCCCAAGTTTGGTACAAGTCTCTTAACATTTGTTATTTTTACATTTGTTTAAAGAACAGAAAATGAGCGGTTTCAAATTTGAACGCAAAAGCGTCATGAAATTTTTATTGAAAGAAGGCTGTGACTTAAAGAATATTCATGGGAGAATGTTGGTAGTGTATGGAGAAAATAGCCCGTCCTACTTCCAAGTCAAATTTTGGTGTAAGGAGTTCAAATGTTGCAGAGATTCCATTCATGATTACCCAAAGTGTGGAAGACTTCTGAAGCACAAATTGAAGAAATCATCAACAAAGTTGAAAATTTGGTATTGACTGACCGCCGAGTAAAAATTTCAATTTTTGCTGGAGAAATAGGAATATCAGAAGCGAGTGCTTTTAAAATTCTACACAAAGATTTGGGAATGAGCAAAGTGGCGGTACGGTGGATTCCCAGGTTGCTCCCGGTTCCGAACAAAATTTTATAGACGACAAATTTGTGTGAAGAGAATTTAACTGTTTCATCTCAAGATGAAGACTTCTTAAATAGAATTGTAACTAGGGATGAGACTTGGGTACATCACTGGGACCCTTCTACAAAACAAGAATCCATGCAATGGATTTATAAAGTCCTTCCGCCTCTAAAAGTGGCAAAAACACAATTTTCTGCAGGTAAAGTTATGACCACAGTTTTCCGGGACACGGAGGGATTCTTTTAATAGAGTATATGCCAAAAGGGACTGCAATAATGGAATGTCTACAAAGACATAATTAGGAACTTAAACATGGTTATACGCGAAAAAGGCCTCACAATTTTGCTGAGAAAACTGTGCTTCTGCACGACAACTGCAGGGTGCATAAACCACGAATTATTCAAGCAGTAATCAATAAATGCGGCTTTAAGGAATTACAACAACCACCTTGCAATCCAGACCTCGCTTCTGTGACTATTTTCTCGTTCCAAAACTCAGAAAACACTTGAGAGGGCGTCGATTTTGATCGAATGATGACGTAGAAAACGCCGTGGGGTCGTATTTTGCGGAATTACCAAAAGAATTTTGCTTCGAAGGCATCGCATTATTAACCCATTAAGGCCCAAGGGCAAAAATAACTAAAGACTTGAAATGAAAACGATTTAGTTTTATTAAATATCCACAAAGATAGAGACACATAACCAAAAAAACTGAAAAACTTTAAACCTAAGGCTACAATAAAATGTTGCGTATACGCAACGTTGGGCGTACCCACTAGCGTTTGTGAAAACTTTCAAAGCAGGTGGGATGTAAATTACAGTTACATTTTTTGCACATATAGATCGTGGTACTTTTACATTGTCTGCATCTACGTCTAGCTTTATTTTCTTGCTCAACAATGATATGTTGATATTTATGAAACTGGACTTCGGGTAAAAGAGCAAATTTCGATGGTCGTCCAAGATTAGGTTTACTTGTTCCAGTTGCTGTCTCAGAATTCTCATCTTCTACAAAAGCGTCTTCACTTTTTTTTAGAGCAACAGCCAGATACGAACGGAAGTTAAATTGAGACATTTTCTCATTATTAGCCCTATTGTACACTTTCCATGAATTCACTAAACGCTATCAACCACATTGATGAAAAGTCGCCACCACCACTTTTTGCCTCTAACACGAATTCTATAGTTGGCGATGCCATTATCATGTAGGTCTACACCACCCTTATTTTGATTGTAGTCGTTTATAACGTTAGGCTGTTGCACAGAAATATTGCGTTTTTCTTTTCTGCTGTACCATTTCACAGATACAAGAGGTTCTATAGTACCATTGTTGGTCGCAACAGTGACAACAGAATTGTCGTTCCATCTTACAAGCGTAATTTGGTTTGAAGAATCAAAAGAATAATCATATGATCCGCGATCTTTCTTTTTCACAATTTTGCAAGACTCTAAAGTATTATTAGATGTTCTGTTTTCTCTAACTGTATCGGTAGCAAAAAATCCCTTTTGACCCAATGAACACAAAAGGTTATGCGATGTAATGAAATTGTCGAAATAAATACGGTGACAAGACGGATTTTTTATGACGGACAACAAATCCATTACTACTTGTTCCCCTAAACTTAGTTCTCTTTTTTCTGTGCTTGCTCCACCATAAGGAATAAATTTGCAAAGGTAGCCATCGGAACTGCACAAACACCATAATTTAAACCCAAATCGTATGGTTTTACCTTTTATGTACATTTTGGCCGAATTCCGACCATAGTATGGCACCATTTCCTCCTCAATGGATAGATTTTTAGAAAATATACCAAACTGCATGTTTTTTTCGTTGGTTCTGTCAAAAAGAGGTCGCACTTTTGAAAATCGGTCCTGCTTGTCCAGTTGATCATTGTCCGAAAGATGAAAATTTTGCTTTACGGACATAAACCTATTGCGGCTCATACATATTCTAATTAGAGGAATCCCTTTGTCTTCATCTTGTGACCAGTATAGTTCAAGCACTAAACTAGTGTATGATACCCGGTAAAAATCAGTATTCCAAAAAATCTTTTCATCGTAGATATGTCTATCTCAAATGAATGTCTATTATTGTCGTAGGTGTACTTTTTAGAAAATTTACGATATCATTCCAAACATCATCTGAAAAATATAACGAAAATATATCATAAGGGCACTTTCCTTCTAAATCAGCAAAAATGTCTTCTGCATTATTTATGACATTAGTATCGGGAGTTGATTTATAAACAGGATGCATTTTCTTCCATTTTAAATTTGGTTTCTTTTGTTTACCTGTTTTATTTTTTTCTGGAACTGGATGCTGTCGATACGGCTTCATCTTTATCTTTAATATTTTGTACTTGTTTCGAATGAATTTCGAATGTTCCCCGTATGTCTGTCAAATTGTCGTCCTCTGCCAAAATATCGTCGTCAATGTCTTTTTCGTCTGTGACTTCATCAACTGGTGGTGGAATATAAACCGCTTGAACTTCGTCAATGTCGTCTAAATAAAAATCGTCTAGTTCTGCCAACAACTCTGCAGTAGTTAACGGTCGGATCATCTCCCAATCTTTACTCATATTTATAAATCTGAATAACAACGATAATAACTAGATTATATACATATTAGAGTATAAAGTAACTTACTATTCACGGATAAATAAGTTAATTTTATCAAACGTTGAAAATTTTAATAAAAATCACAGTATTTTATTTACACAACTCACTTCGATAACGTTAATATGCAACTGAAACAAATCTTATCAAAGCACGTTATTTGCCACTAGCACGTCTAATCTTGTCGGAACTCGCAGACAACAAGTCTAGTATTCCCAACGTTGCATACGCGCAACATTATCTTTAAAGCTGATTTTCTAAGAGTTTTGTCATTTGAATTGGAACGAATTGTCGTCTATGAAAGAATAAGAGTCTAATATGCATATAATTGTAAAAAAATTAGCTGTAGGTTAATATATAAATATTTACGAATTTTGTATTTTCTGCAAATTCGCAAATACGATTTTAACGGTTTTATCAAAGTAATAAGAATTTAGTTTCAATACCGTTCCAACGTATGTACCCACGAAGAGCTGGGAAATGGTTCAATTTATAACACAATATATATTCAAAGCGGTTTTATTTAAGTATTTATAGAAAAAAAAAAATTTCTAAAATGTTGCGTTTACGCAACGTTGGGTAATAATGGGTTAAAGAAACGTTGGAATAAGTGTATTAGTATTAATGGTTCTAAGGTTCAAAAATTTTTGTTTTGTTTTTTAACTAGTTTCTTTCATAGCTAAGGTGGATAACATAAAAAACTCCCTTCTTAGCTTCAGTAACAGCTCCGTTCTTAGTCCTGTCTGTACATTATCATTTACTCTTATTGTATCACAACGAAGCACTCCTGTTCGCATTTGTATTTCCTGGAATAGTTACCCCCAATGGAGCATTAAAAGTATATTTAACTATCAGCAATTCGACAAGTTATTATGTTTAAATTTTCTTTAGTATACATGTTGAAAACCAGCATGCTTAAAATGATATAAGAATTATGACATAAATATTTAAAATTTTGTGGTTTTATCGAGTTTTCCACTTAATAATATTTACGACAATCTAATAAAATCCACTGATATCAGATATGTGTGTATAACCTCGCAGTAATGAAAATGTTTATAGGTAACATGCTTAAAACTTTTTACGGTTGATCATAAAAATGCTTACATTTAAAATCGTGTACTACATAGACCTGGATAAGATTAAGCGGAGTTTTATTTTCCCTGCTTCTAATTTCGTGGAATTTTCTGGAGATCCGCCTGCAATAACATATATGATATATACAATATTATTAAAGAAAATGTTAAAGAAAATCCATTTATATCTCTATACTATGTAGTTATACGAAATTAATTTTTGCGTATTTTAATAATGTGCCAAATTCTAGTCTTAATCTATTTAATTCTTGTTTAGATAATGTCAAAGCTATTTAATAGGCTCACATTGTCACATTAGATCCGTTATATAAAATATGAAATGCTGTTTATTTTCCATAGAAGTATATTTACGGACCATTTGCCAACAATGAAGTTCTAAGGCCTTTGTTCGATCATAAAAGGTAGTTTATTATATTGTGTATAACAAGTGTTCATTTGAAAAGTCAATCTAGTAGCATGTGATTTACTGAGAACATTTTGAAGTATGTCGTAAATTAAAATTTACTACTTAACCTACGAAGTCGTATATTTTGACAGTTTCATACATACAAATAAATAATAAATAATAGATATTTATTGAAAACTATAACAAATGTTGAAAATGTTATCCTTCAAGATCAATGCACTTTAAAATCCTCCGTTCAAAATTTCTAATGATATTCTGCAACATTACTGGATTGTTATTAATTTCCATGCATTTCTGTTCGATTCTCTGTAGCATATCATTCAAATTCAATATAGGTGTACGAAATATGTTATTTTTTATATAAGGCTACAAGAAGAAGTCGCAAGGTGTTAAATCGCATGAACGTGCAGGCCAGGCAATTTCAGTATTTCGACTAATTATACCCTCATTAAAAAATTCTCTTAAATAATCCAAAGATTCTGCAGTACAGTGACAAAGTGCTCCGTCTTGTTAGAAATATGCATTTTGAAGTTCATAATCTGCAACTGATTGACAAATGGTTGTAAAATTTCCGTACGGTACGTTTGAGTAGTTAACGTTCCCTGAAAAAATATTGGTCCAATGATTCGCCTTTGGCTTATCGCTGCCCAAACACAATTTTCTCTGGATGTAGCGATTCTTCATTAATTACATGTGGATTTTCACTACACCAAATTCTTGTATTTTGTGAATTTAGGTATCCCATTTTATAAAACCATGCTTCATCAGTAAAGATGACTCTTTGCGAAAGTTCTCCATTATTGTTCATATTTACAAACCAATTACAAAACTGTAGTCTACGTAGGTAATCAATTTCTAACAATTCTTGTACTGCTGTGACACGGTATGGATAAAGTTGCATATCTTTTTTTAATAACTTGTGAGTTGTACCAACAGAAAGGTTTATTTGTTGACTCAAATGTCGAATAGATGTTTGTGGTTCATTTTCCATTATTTCTTCAACACGATTGAAAACTTGAGGTGTACGTTTCTAACTGCTCCGCTGCCTGATTTTCTTAAGAGGCTACCAGTTTCAGAAAAAAGTTTTAAAGTCCTATCCAAAATATTCTTAAATTGTATATAATCTACAATATGAAACAGACATGTAAATAATTTACATATCTGTAACTGTACACATGGACAATTGTCCAATGTACAATTGTCCATGTGTACAGTTACAGATATATAAATTATTTTCATGTCTGTTTCATTTTGTAACAATGCCTTATACGTGCATAACGTATTGTCATACATAAACACAAGCTTTTTGTATGTATATAATCTATTACAAAATGTGGAAACTCAACTTGAAATTCTACCATGCAATCTTAAACTGAATAAACCCATAAACCATCAATTTTATTACCACTTCGAAAATAAGCCTGGACTAAAAAAAATTTATGTTCTAAAGTGAAAGCCATTTTAAAACTGAGAAGCAAGTTATTTAAACCAGAACCGACGCACGATTATTTTATACACTAACTGATATTTGTGATTGACATTATCAAATGTCATTTGGATTTACGTTTACGGAACAACAAACACATACTAATATGGGTCTTATTCTATCAAAATTTCAAAGTAACCTAGATTGACTTTTCAAATGAACACTTGTTATGTTACATATAAGTAAATCTAGGATAGAGAATTCAACTATAACATTTCCAATTTTATAAATATGCAACGTTCATTTTCAAATTTAAACCACTGTACAAGCATAATTTTATTATTGTATTCAAATTATAAAACTTTCTCTAGATTCTAGGAAGCGGCATCTTTTAGATCTACAAATTTGTTACTTTATGATTTATTACCTAAGGTTATCAGTAAAGAAATTCCATAGACAATGTTTAATCGGATATGTATCAACGAATTCCATTTCTAAACAATGGAATTTATTCAAAACTATATACTTACTAGGGCTTGTAAAATATGCAAAATGCATGTTAAGTGCATAACAGCATATTATGAGTGTTTTTTAAATGCATATGCAAAATTCAATAATGCATTTAATTTTGTACATTTAAAATATTTTATTGTGGACTGTAGCATTACCTGCAAAAATAACACTTTTACCCGTAATTCACCCGCTGTCACCCGTTGAGTTAACGATTTATAATGAGCATTTTTAATATTTTTTAATAGTTCTGTAAAAGAAAAAAAAATTGTGAATATTACATTGTGATGTAAATCTCCCCTGTATATTTAAATTTCTGTTCAATATTTAAATGTAATTTTTTCACATAAATTTTCGAACGTTAGTGCCAGGGATAAGCTACAATTATATAGAATAGAAAAATCTAGTTACCTATGAAAAACAAATTGTTGTTCATTATTTTATCTGTCAAATTCACTTTAGTTTGTGCAATTCGGTTGAATAGTGCCTGAGAAATAACCTATAGAATGCGCTTCTATTTTCGAAAAAATGGAATTATCACGAGAGAACTTTTCGATAATGATTTACTATGATTTCAAGAAAGGCTTGAGTGAGGAAAGTTTAAAATCTGCATTTGGTGATCTCGCACAATCACTAGCTACTGTTTATAGATGGTATAAAGAATTTGAACGAGGTTGTAACTCGGCTGTACACAGAAAAGGAGCTGGCCCTCCTTCAACTGTTGTTAATCCCAAAAATATTGCTGCAGTGAAGAAGAGGAAGGTTGTGGAAGAGCACAACTGCATTACCTATGCAATGGTAGAGTTCAAACTGAAAATTTGGTCCTCGCAAGCGAGATCAATATTGCACGAACATTTACATTTGAAAAAGGTTGTAGCTCGGTTTGTACCCCATCATCTGACAGATTTACAAAAAGCAGAACGTGCTAGAATTTGTCAACAAACTTTAGATATAATATAAAGGTATTTTTAATAATATAAAATATTATTAAAAATCTGGTGTGAAGAACACAAATACAGGATCACTAATAATATTTTTTTGTGAACGTGTCCGAACATATCCCTCCCCAAAGACGTAGATACGTATTTCGCCTTTCTACAGGCTCTGCTGGATAAAGGATATTCTCAGACACATTCACAAAAAAGAACCACATCACCATATCACCGAAATTATCCAGAACGGGCGTAGAAGTAAATTCAGCGCTGCCTGTTGTCAGACAGCCGAAGTACCTCGCCCCGTCCACATAACATGAATTTACTTCTACGCCCGATCTGGATAATTTCGGTGATGTGGTTCTTTTTTGTGAATGTGTCTGAGAATATCCTTTCTCCAGCAGGGGCGTACCGACGAGCGTAAAGGCGTAAAGACAGCATCAGTTTCAGTCCAAATGTAATGTGCAAATTGAAGTGTGCTTCAATCATTTCCTGTGAAATTTAACGGTCATTTTTCTAGTTATAAATTAATTTTAAGTGAACGACGACAAAGTTTTACAATGGACAATCTAAAAATGCATTTGATTACTTACTATTACTATTCAAGTAATAATTAATTAATTATGATTAGCAATTGTAATGTTGTGTAAAATTTAAATATACATATTGTTAATAAAAAGGTATCATATTTGCTGAATTTCATTTTTATTGTTTCTTCACTACATAAAATAAATAATAAATAATTTCATAAACAAATCAGTTGTTTTATAACTTTTTTTAACCTTAAACAGTTAATGTATGTGTTTCTATGTAACTTGAATGTGAATACATACTTTTCTTATTATATTAGAGATTATTATTATTAAAATAATAATTATTTTATTAACTATAAAGTTTAGTACAATAATTGCATCTTTCAAAGCAGAAACGCGTTTAAGGGCATAATTTAATAGTTTATCTTGCAAATTTGCATCTATTTTCTTTAACTTTTTTAGCTAATATTTTCCAAGCTCTATTTATAACCAATACTTAATAAATAATTATATTTGAAATTTGAACTGTTAAAAACCTATTATAAACCTTGGTATTGTTGCCAGTAGGTACCTACGATTTCTACGAATCGATCACATAGATATTTTCCACATATTTGACGTCAAACAATACAATTTACAACCAATACGCGCATAATTAGATTCCTTCATTTGTATTATTGTTTTAGAGACAAAGCTATAATTGGTTTTTATAAACGAAAGTTATTTTATTTCTTTGTTTCTGAATAATTACTTAACATAAGTGAGGCATTGCGAATATTCAACAGATAATTCTGAAAGTAGATCTTTTGGCTGACAGAAATTCTCGCAATAAAAAAAACGACTTCCAATCAAGTGCCTCGTCTTGTAATAACAGATTGAGTTGGAAACAAACACTCTTCTTTGGTAGTTCTTCTTTATAGAGCTGGACCCTTATAGGCGCTTTAAGGAAGATTTTTTTCATGTTAAAAAGTAAACTATTTACAAGAGGAAAATGTTTCCTAATCTCTTCAGCAACCCTATTTAAAGCATGAACAAGACATGTTACATATTTCAAGTTCGGATAAAAGATTTTCAGCTTTTGTCCGGCCTTTATCATGTACGCTGCTACATCTGACAAAATGAACAAAAAATTATCTCCAGGAACAAGCGTAGGAAGAAAAATGTTGATAGTTTCTCTTGAACACATCAGGCCACTGTGAGTGCATTTGTTTTTTCTAACTCTTTAGAAGCAATGAGGTAAGATTTTAGAAGAATCTCATATTCAAGAACACCAATCAATAAATGGTAATACAACGTCCTCTTAAATCGGTGGTTTCATCAACACATATGTAAAAATGTTTGTTCCGAATTTTACCTTTAATTTTCTCAATTACTTCTGAATACAAGGAACTTACGTCATTTCTTCGTAGTGTTGTTTCACCTGGTACATTGAATTTGCAATATTTCTGAAGAAAGTAAGTGAAGTTTTGATTGCGTAACTTTGACAAGGGAATATTTGACGTCATCATTTGCTGACATAGGTCTCGGTTAAAGGTATCTTGTGAGTTTAGCTTTTTGGACATTTTTTGGAAACATTACATTAATGTGGGTTGTGACACATCTCCAGATTTCAGCTCACCCAATTTAGTAATATGAACAGAAGTTTTCACGTGTTGGTCTGTTTGATATTTTTTATCGCATGGTAACTGCAATGAAAAAAAAATTGAAGTATTAAATTGAAAATCAATACTTAGATCTAAATCACTAACAAATAAGTTCAAAATATTAAACTAAAGCGCTCCGAGTGTCCAAATAGTGCGAAATCGGTCAATATATTTAGGGTCCCGTATAAAACAGACAGAATAAAATTGAAACGCCCAGCACATATCTCTGTATTTTCATTGTGTATGTCCCTAAAAAAGAATGTAACTTGCTTTCAATTTTTTTTTGTATCTCAAAAAATAACAGACATCGATCGATTTCGAACTACCTTCTATATTTATAAAAATTTTTTTTACTAAAGAAAACACTCGGTATATTTGTTTCACAAAATATATTTATTAAATCTCTAACACGTGTTCGACTTTTCAGTCATTATCAAAGAGTTTGTAAACTAAAATAAAAAGTACACTTCTACCACTATTTATGAGTTTTTAAAAGACTTTATTACGGCATCAATAGTAGGGGTGTTTCAAAAATCCAGCTGTGTATTTGTGACATGTTTATTAAGATTTATGGCTTTTTTAATTTCTAAAATTTCGAGGAATTTCCTTTATTACAAGTATGTAAAAGTTTAAAATTATTAGCATTGAACAAATGTGTATTTTCGATGCAATGTTCCGCGAATCCCGTAATCATATTACCATGAAGAATAGAACCTCTATGCTCTTTAATACGTTCTTTTATAGAGCGTCCTGATTGGCCAATGTATATCGCATCACAATCACTGCAACTTAATTCATACACACCTGACTTATCACACAATTCTGTTTTTTCTTTATTATTTACTAAGATATTTCCTAAATTGACTTTATTCACTTGGATGACATTTAACCCTAATTTATTCAGTTTATTAGAAACTTTATTGCTAACCCCAGGCATATAGTTGAGTATGTGAAACGTTTTATTCATTTTTGTATATGTATGCCCGTAGTAAAAATTCTTCCTAAGGATAGCACGTTGTTTTTTGTTAATCATTTTATATATAAATTCTGTTTTATACCCGTTGTTTCTAGCTATTATTTTTATGGTAGCTACTTCTTTTTCATAGTTCTCATTATTTAAAGGGAAATTAATCAGTGTGTGTATAAAACTATGAAACGCTGATATTTTTATATTCCACGATTGAGTGGAATTTGCCGGGATTACTGTATCCGTTGTAGTGGGTTTTCTAAAAATATCAAACTCAAATCGTTTATCAATTCTTGTTAATTTTAAGTCTAAAAAATTTAGCGTTCCGTCTACCTCTTCTTCTATAGTGAATTGTATTTTATTGTTAAGAGAATTTAAATACTTGAGAAATTGGTCCAGTTGTCTATCTGTGCCTGACCACAAGCACAAAATATCGTCTACATATCTGCCCCAAAAGGAAATGTATTTTAATAGTGGACTGCGGTTGAAATTGTTTATGTGTTTATCTTCGAAATCTGCCAAATATAATTCAGCGAGCAAAGGGCTTAGCGGGCTACCCATCGGTAAACCGTTGGTTCGTGTATAAAATTTGTTATGAAATTTAAAATAGTTTAGTTTAAGACAAATATTAATTAAGTTAAATAAAGTAATCTGTACTTCGATGTTCGGAATAGACTTTTGAATGTGACTCTTTAAAATTGTTTTTAGTTCATCAAAGGGGATAGATGTGAACAGACTTTTATATGTTTCATATATGTTCATTATGTTTCACCAAGAGCCAACCGTGGATTCTATACATTATATTCTATATTTAATATTCAAAAATTATACTAACAATTTTAACGCACGCAGAAAGTAGACTTTTCCCATATCTATACGTAGTTCTTTGTATGGCTTAACCCACACTGACACTCTACTGACTTTGGGCATTTTACTAATAAAAATAAATAAAATATCTTAACACTACAAAACATAAATCGATGTTATCTCTTCAAAAGCACAATTAGAAATAAAATTCAGAAATCGATTTAATATTTACCTACTTATATGTAAATATAAGTACAGTAAAACTCCTGGTAACGGTTTAAAACGACCTAATTTGAATTCTCGGAATTTAAGACTGGGAATACCCATACTCTTGTACCTCATTTTTTTTTCTTGAGAACTGCAAACAGAATAAAATAAATGACTCCATAATGGAAGATTTATAAAATTATTTATCTTGAACTCTTAAAACGCCTGCCAAAGATCTACATTATTCGAAATTCTTTCAATTATTCACAGTATGCTATTTATTAAGGATATTTGCAAATATTTAAAAAAATGCATATAATATGCAATACATATATGCAAAATATGCGCTTTGCATATTTGGATTACATTAGACATGATTCACGCACAAACCAGCACGCTCTAAGTATTAATCAACAAATTAGTTAATCCCCGTTAATTTCTAAAACAAAAAATATTCTTCTGATACATGTAGATGGCTAGTTAATTAACGGTTTCTGTAGGATATCAAAAGACATTTCGCATTTACGACTTTTGCTTTATGACATGAAAATTAACTCCAAACATAAAATAAACCAGTTACACACATACCAAATTGTCATTAAACAGGACATAAAGCTCATAATGTATTTACGTCTCTGCTGTATCAGAAAAACGTTAATACTCGAATAAATGACATTGTTATAGATAATTCAGTGCGGGAATAAAATTAAATGAAGTGTAAGATAGATATAGTATTAAATTGTCTTCCTGTCTCCGATACACTTTATGGATACAAGTATATGTAATATTGAATTTTCGGAGTGAAATGTATGCGTTGTGCTGGAGCGGAGATCTTACACTCTAGATTAAGCTTAATATTGGAAAATGTCGAGTAAAAATAGAATGAATATCGATGGGGAATTTTATAGTGTTTTAGTAATGTATTTAGTTTGCTTAGTTTCAAAAAAGGAAATTCTTGTTAATTCAAATACGAGTAGAGATTTTAATATTATCTACCTAGCTATGAATAAAAGACATTATAATAAAAGCTAATATTTTATTTTTAAATATACGATCTAGTCATTATTACACGTAGTGTTTTTCTAATAAAGTTATACCGGCAAAGTTGACAAATATTCTAAAAAACGCTCAACCGCTTCCTTCAAGCAATCATCTGAAGAAAAATGTCATCTACGTAAATGCTTTTTTAATTTAGGAAAGAGATAATAATCACTTGGTGCCAAGTACGGACTGTAAAGTGGATGTTCCATCTCTATAAAGTCAAAGTCTTTGGTTATACTGGTCAACACAGTTTGGTTTTCTTATACACCAGTGCGTGTAGTTATGTCTTTATTGTCGTGCTGATTCTGACTCTGACTAATATTTACTCCGTCACGTCAGGATTTTAAGATATTTTCTTAAATACGAAGTATTTCCAGAAAGTAAGTTCGGTTTGGTAATGAAAAAGAAATCATGTAGAGATACAGAAAAATTGTTTTTCTGTTTTGCATATACAGGGTGTCATGTTATGTTGTTCCAAAAGCGTACCTTCGTTATCTAATAAAACAAACATTTTAAATTTGTGGCATCTAATATACACCTAATATTCTTTAAATTGAGCCTGATATTCATATTCTTCCTTCATTGATATTGTTCCTTTTATATGTAAATGACCTGCCAGCAGTAGCTACATGCCCAACTATGCAATTTGCCGATGACTCTTCATCAGTAGTAAAAGCAAAAACAGAAGAAAATGCTGCTGAATTGTTGACGACGCACTTGTCATGCTTTGAGGATTGGTTTACAAGAAACAATTTAAAAATGAATGTAAGTAAAACGAATCTAATAGGATTTGGTACCAAAAGAATGGAAATTGATATCGGATACAGGGATGTGCAACTTGCTTTTGGCGAGGAGGCCGACTTCTTGGGATGGACCTTGGATTCCCAACTATCATGGAAGGCGTACGTCGAACGGGTGGCAGTTAAATTAAGTGGTTTTTGTTACGCTCTGAGAGTGGTTTCGCGTTGTGTTAGTGCTGATGCCAAGATGAGTGCATATTGTGCCTACGTGCATTCTAGACTTGCATATGGTGTTATCTTTTGGGGAAATTCAGTTGATATGGGACGAATTTTCGTAATTCAAAAAGCATGTATTAGATCTATATTTAACATCAACCTACGGGATACTTGTAGGAACACTTTTAGGGATCAAAGAATACTTACCCTACCCACGGTATACATTTTGCAGTGCGCTTATGAACTCAAGCGTAGTTAAAGTACAAGAGGGACTTCTGAACTTCTGAGTCATATTTGTGTCCTCCACGTTCTCATTTAACAAAAATACAAAGAAATATACTCCACCAGTGTATTAAAATATACAACCCAGAAACTTTAAAATCATTGTCAACAAAACAATTCAAATACCCACTCAAGGATCTATTAATAAACAAAGTGTTGTATAAAGTTGAAGATTTTTTTTTAGAAAGAATTATGTAATAGGTGCTATGGACTTGGAAGTCATTTTAATTATATGTTTATTATTTTATATATACAGATTTTGTATTTTATTTATGCATTTGTGACGTTTCGTATACATTTTGTGTGTCTTAACGAATAAAGGTATATTATTACTATTAACTTCCGGTTTAACCGGAAAGAAGCCTGTTATATTATCTAACAATAGAGTAAGAGGTTAGAAGTACTGGGTAATACTATACAGTGTGGCCGCCATCGATAGCGCGATGCATGTATTAGTAACTACTGGTCGACTATAATGGGCGTGCCAACTTGAATTGCCACACCGACAGCGGGCGTATTATAAGTTATACGTATAAATGTATTGGTAGGCAAATCAAGTGAAAAGCAGTGTAGGAGGTATTGTGTTCCCGATAGAAGTAAATATTTTCAGTTGTTTGAAGCATCAGATAATCACTGATAACATCTCAGTGAAGTTACTCATCACAGCTTCATAAACAACAAAAGAAAACAAACATACATAAACAGAACTACTAGACTTTAACATAAAAAAACTTCTTAACGAAAATAATATTTAGTATTATAGTAGTATTACACTCTAAAAACTTAACAATAATAAAATACTTAAAAATAAAATATTTACTTCTTAAAACAGAATTGTAATTCAACATTGCAATAAACCTGCAATTAGCTAAAAGAAAAAGTTATTCTTAAGCAATAATTAAATTCTAAATAAATTAATTAGTTAAGTGTTCAAATAAACCTCCTTCTTGACACGAACAGTAACCCAACCGATTATAAAAATTCCGACGCACATTTGTTAACATATCTGCTGTGACAGTATTAGTGACTTCGGTAATTCTCGCGCGAAGTTCCTCTAGATTTGATGGACGTTCATCACCGTATCCGTAGATCGAATTATGTAAAAAGGGCCATAAAAAGAAATCGTTAGGGGCTAGATCAGGAGATCGCGCTGGCCATTTAATAGGACCCGAGTTACCGATCCATCTGTTTCCAAAAACCACGTTTAAAAAGTTTGTTACATAACGGGTCTTGTGCACTGGGCAACCATCTTGCTGGAACCAAACTTCATTAATATTGAACCGCTCCCGTACTGCGGGGATAATACTATTTTCAAGTAACTGTAGATATCTATTTCCGTTTAAAGTACCGTGAATAGAAAAAGGCCCAATTATATGATCCACAATTATACCTGCCCATACGTTTAGCTTCTCTGGGTACTGAGTTCGCGTTGGTATATTCAAATGTAGATTTTTACGCGACCAGTAACGACAAACTGCGCGGTTATGATGTCCGTGTAGCCGAAATGTTTTTTCATCTATGAACAATACGTTATTATGAAAAAATTCATTTTCGTGATATTTATTTATCATTCTTTCGCAAAATTGCATACGGCGATAATAATCATCGGGAAAAAGTACTTGTGAACTTGTAAATTTGTATGAACGATATTTATTAGTACGTAAAATCTTTTGAGCCGTTGTTTTACAGATACCTAATTCGCGGGCAATTGGTCGAGACGACATAGTGGGATTTACTTCGACTAAAGCACATACTCGAATTTCTATATCACTTATATTCTTATCCGGAACAACTTTATTTTTATTAGTTACTAAAGAAAATGTAGTTTCGAATCGATTAACTGTCCTACGAATGGTGCTTGCATTGGGAATTTGACTTTCAGGGTAATTAGCTGCAAATAAAGCTCGAGTTACTTCCGCGGAATTACCACCGTAAAATTGTTTAATCATAAAGAGTTTTTGCTCCGGTGTATAATACTCCATTTTTTAAATGACCGTTACGTACACCAACAACGCGGTTTATTAAATATTGTGAGCGAGTAGTTCTCCTGACGATATAAACATTGCAACTAACACCCATATGCGGGAGCGACAGCTAATGCGCTTGCGCGACTACACCGTCTAAATATGAATTTATTGGACAAATACGACTGCATCATAGGGATATGCGAAATACTAGACTCTCTTGTAATCCATTGGAACATTGCGTCTACTTCTTTACCGTTCTAACACACGGACACCTCTGTGTGTTTTGCTTACACTACAGGTTTCGCTATAGTGTAGACGCACGCGGCCACATGGTATAGAATGTAAGGAGTAAAATTGTTAAAATAGACGTAGTATACACGTACTAATAAATAATCTTGAATAAAGAGCTGACTTACAGAGATCGGTATCCTGACAAATTCAGGCCTTTTAAAATTCACCTACATCAAGGATTAGAACCAGGAGATTATTACAAGCCTAGAGTTTCTTAGATGGCTAGCGACTGCCCGTGAAGATGGCATTATTAGCTCAATATTATGGACAGCTGAGAGCCGCTTTCATAATAATAAATCGATACAATTGCCATTATTGGTCCGTAGAAAATCCTCATTGGATGAGAGAGACCAACCTTCACAGAATTTGGGAAATTAATGTTGGTGCGCCATGATCGATTTAGTGTACCATGCCAATGTTTTGATTTATGTTCCAATTATTTTATCAAACACCTAAATGTTAGTTGTTGCACTTAACCACAAAATGAGTCGGTATGTGGACTCATGTAATTAAACTGGTGAATATACGTGGATTATTGCGAAAGTTTTTACAAGTATTAAACAACATAAATTAATTGTTTGCTCCAATTAATTTATGTCTTTTTTTATGAAATAGTCGCCTTCAAGATCTATACGCTTTTGCATGCAGTCGAAGCTATTCTGGAAACATTTTTACCGCTCTTAAAATCGTTTGTGTAAAATGCGTAAACGCGTCGCATGGCGTGGATAGCAAGGCCAGAAATCAGGGGTATAAGATGAATTCTACGTTTCCATGTTCAATTGTGTGAAAGCTTGTGTTATCATGGTGATCTTACGACGATTTTTAGTTGTTTTACACATTATTTTACACCTTCTAGCAAATAAATTGTTCTATACCATCCAACTTTAATAGTTCTTTTAGCTTCTATAAAGTGACAGCCACGTGACCAGTAATTAAGTAGAATTCGATACAAATCGAATGTTCTTCATACAACAAAGAATGTTTTATGTTACTTTTATAATGGTCAAATTTAATATTCACATTTCTCTATTTGACTACTAATTATGTTTTGTATTACCACAATATGTTAACTTTGAAAGTATTGTCTAAATATTGGACTAAAGTTTTATGACGGAACCTTAACTGGAACTCTAAATATGCCTTATATTTAGAATTCCTTCAGTGCGAATTTCCAGGTTTTCTTGAAAATGTTCAGCTGAATATACGTGCCAACATGGCACCCGCTCACAATTCTAGAATGATGACTGATTATGTAAATTAAATTTTCCCTAATAAGTAAATAGGGACACATGGACCAATAAGATGGCCTGCAAGATCACCCGATATAACGTCGTTAGATTATTTTCTATGGAGATATTTGTAGAACAGTGTATACCACACGCCTTTTGCAGATTTAGAATATTTAAATAATAGAATTAGTAGTGAATGCGCAGCTCTTAATCCCGAGTTACTAAGAAGTGTTACTTACCTCTGGTGAAGTTTTACATCGAGCCGAATGTTGCATTGAAACAAACGGAGAACATTTTCTTTAGCATGTTTTCTGGCGCTCACGGTTCAAGTTTGGTGCCACTAAAAGGCTCATAAGTATCGTTCTTGTATATATAAAATTGATGAATATTTCCTCTGATTCACTTAACATTATTTTTCTTTTATTTGACTTTCAATAAAATTTTTGTAAATTACTCTTGTCTAAATGAATATTTTTCCTAACAGAGATCTTAAAAATCCATTTTTGGGAAGTGTATTTTTGCTACTTTAAATTCAAATACGAATTAATGAACATGCTTTTCATACTTAAAAAAGGTATATAACCGCTTACTACAATTACTAATCGTATCCTAAACACGATTTCGACAATTAAGTTGTCATCGTCAGTAGGTAAAACCACTAATCAAAGTGTCGCACATGGGACACAGTAAAGCTATCTGATCACGCAACAACTTTACAGGGCGCCCACGTATACACTGATGTGTATACGTGGATAGTAATTGTGGTAAAGGGTTATATACCTTCTTTTTAGGTTTTTACTTAACCACAGTCTCCAAAGAAAAACTTTTTATAATTTTCTACAATTCCAATTTTTGAATATTTAAAATATAATTTGACCTCTGTTTTGATATCTAAATACAAAGAGTGATACTTCATGAGAAAGAGAATTTTTCGTAGAATTTAAATTTTGAGGAAAATTATACAGGGTGCCATTAAAATTAAAAAATTTAGGGTCATTTTCGGTTAAACCGAAAGTGAAAGAATATTAGCACTAGGCTCAATTTAAAGAACATTAGGTGTATATCAGATTCCCTAAATTACAAATTTTTATTTCATTAGATAACGGAGGTACGGCATTGGAACCACATAACTGAGACACCCGATATAATGATCTTATTATGTCATCCAATCGGATGACATAATGGACCAATTATTTCACGTAACTTTTCATTATTCAATGTTCGTATTCTGATCAATCCAAAGTCATTGCAATATAGGTTACGTAACTATCAGAATACAAAAGATAAGGTATCAATGTGGAATTACTAGTATTTATAATACAAAGGTATTTTTAATAATATAAAATACCTTTGTATTATACAAAACTCGTGGGGTTTACCTACTCATGTATGTTTCAATTATTCTGATACTAGTATTTATTATTATATTTTAGTACTTAAACATGATAATAGGTAAGCACAAAACTAAAAATAAAATATAATTATGTTGATTTATCTAATCTTTATTATTGTAATTAGTATAAACGTTTACATTACCTTCTGAAGATTCATATGCATTGCCTGGCACTAATGCCAGGTAAGTTCTGATTCGAAACTAGCGTTTTCTTTGTAGTATTCGTTTCAACAGTAACTTTAGATATTTTATTTGTAGAGTGTGGCTGTGAATCGCTTGAACACCCACTTGACGCATTTTGTTCAGGCGAGAACATTTGAGCAACCTCAATTTTTCTTTTCATAGATATATCAATATAGCTCTCAGCTACAGCCGATGATTTCCATCCTCCATGATACTTAATTGTAATCAAATAACCATGCGTGTTTGCTATGTGAGAAGCACTGGAACGTCTAAAGCAGTGTCCACTAAATAGCTCTGGATTTGGTAATTTAAAAAAGACTGCAATAAGTTTAGGCATCTTACTGATTGCATTAATTCCAATTGCAGATGTTATGCAATCGAAAGAAACACTCGTTGGTTACGTTTCTTGGTCGTAAACTTGCATATTCCTTTATTAAATCGATCCATTTAGGGGTTGTGATCGCAAACCTTCTTGGAAAATATTTTTTTTTTATTTTAGGTATCCAAACATCTTTATATTCAATATCATTGATTGACATATTCATTAATTCATCTCGCCTACACGCTCCAACATAACCTATTAATAATACAACCTAAAATGAAAATAGACATAATAAAATACAGTTGTATAGTTTCAAAATAATATGTATAATGTTAACACACTACATATGTTTCACCACACTGTGGCTTCATCAGGTGGATGAAAATACTAATTCAAAATATCAATTAGATCTTATATATATCAATACAAAGTACAGAACTAATCTCATTCTAAGAGGGGGTGGACATGTATGAGTTTTAAGTTTAGTAGGGGGGGAGTTATTTATGTCTAGTTGGTCATTTAAAATTATACCTAATTTATTATATTTGTTAATTTCTAAACTTTCTAACATATCAAGTTTTTTACTTTTATCTAGAACATGCAAAGTTTTAAAATTAGTGTTGAATTTGTGATTATGTTCTAGGCAATGATTAGCGAAATTTGAATCTGTCTTCTTGTCTCTGTGGCTTCTTTATGTTCTTTCATTCTAATATCAAATGTCCGTCCTGTCTGTCCGACATATACTTTTTTACAATCTTCGCATATCAACTTATAAACCCCTGAGTTTAATCTATTGTCCGTTTTATCTTTGTTGTTTTTTATAGCGTTTTGTAAGGAATTGTTAGTTTTGAATGAAATGGTCTCTTCTTTACTTGTTTTGATTAAGTTTCCTACTTTGTTTGAAATTGTACCGATGTATGTGATAGAATTATAACTAAATGTTCTATTGTTTTTTACTGTGGGGTAAATTGAAGATATAGTTTTAGATTTCTGTAGTTTTTTTAGAATATTATTAATTAAATTTATGGTAAAACCGTTATTTATTCTATTTAATTCTATATCGAAGTTTTCTTTACTCAACTGGACGTTAATTAATCTGTGAAGCATTGATTGACAAGCAGATAATTTATGTGTAATGGGGTGGAACGAATGTGCGTGTATAGTTGTGTCTGTATGTGTAGGTTTGTGGTAGATAGAAAATTCATGTTTTTTAGTTGTGTGTGTTATAGTGAGATCTAAAAAGTTTATGGATTTATTTTCTTCTATTTCAATGGTAAATTTGATGTTTGGGTGAATAGTGTTAATGTAATTATGTAAAGATTTTAATTGTCTGTCTGTACCGTTAAAAGAAACTAATATGTCATCCACATATCTTATCCAGTAAATACAATGTTTAAACAACGGGTGTTGGCTTATTATGTTTTCTAAATGATTTAAGAATATGTCAGAGAGTAATGAACTTAGGGGATTTTCCATAGCTAGCCCCTCTGTTTGTTTATAAAATTCATGTTGAAACTGACAATAGTTTTGGCTTAAACACATTTCTAGTAAATTTATTGTGTTTCAATATGAGTTTCAACATGAATTTTATAAACAAACAGAGGGGCTAGCTATGGGAAATCCCCTAAGTTCATTACTCTCTGACATATTCTTAAATCATTTAGAAAACATAATAAGCCAACACCCGTTGTTCAAACATTGTATTTACTGGATAAGATATGTGGATGACATATTAGTTTCTTTTAACGGTACAGACAGACAATTAAAATCTTTACATAATTACATTAACACTATTCACCCAAACATCAAATTTACCATTGAAATAGAAGAAAATATATCCATAAACTTTTTAGATCTCACTATAACACACACAACTAAAAAACACAAAAATTTTCTATCTACCACAAACCTACACATACAGACACAACTATACACGCACATTCGTTCCACCCCATTACACATAAATTATCTGCTTATCAATCAATGCTTCACAGACTAATTAACGTCCCGTTGAGTAAAGAAAACTTCGATATAGAATTAAATAGAATACACGTTATAGCGCTAAATAACGGTTTCACCATAAATTTAATTAATAATATTCTAAAAAAACTACAGAAATCTAAAACAATATCTTCAATTTACCCCACAGTAAAAAAACAGAACATTTAGTTATAATTCTATCACATACATCGGTACAATTTCAAACAAAGTAGGAAACTTAATCAAAACAAGTAAAGAAGAGACCATTTCATTCAAAACTAACAATTCCTTACAAAACGCTATAAAAAACAACAAAGATAAAACGGAAAATAGATTAAACTCAGGGGTTTACAAGTTGACATGCGAAGATTGTAAAAAAGTGTATGTCGGACAGACAGGACGGACATTTGATATTAGAATGAAAGAACATGAAAGTAGCCACAGAGACAAGAAGACAGACTCAACTTTCGCTAATCATTGCCTAGAACATAATCACAAATTCAACACTAATTTTAAAACTTTGCATGTTCTAGATAAAAGTAAAAAACTTAATATGTTAGAAAGTTTAGAAATTAACAAATATAATAAATTAGGTATAATTTTAAATGACCAACTAGACATAAATAACTCCCCCCTACTAAACTTAAAACTCATACATGTCCACCCCCTCTTAGAATGAGATTAGTTCTGTACTTTGTATTGATATATATATATATAAGATCTAATTGATATTTTGAATTAGTATTTTCATCCACCTGATGAAGCCACAGTGTGGTGAAACATATGTAGTGTGTTAGCATTATACATATTATTTTGAAACTATACAACTGTGTTTTATTATATCTATATAATGAAGTTTCAACAAGTATCTCCTTCGTCGATTATTAATTTAAAATGAAAATGCTATACAAATTGTGTTTTAATATAGAAACAGAAATACCTTTATTGCAAGGTACAATTTATCATCAGCATTTTCTATAAAATGATTAATTTGTTCCTTATCTAATATTTTAGATTTGGCTGTTATCCTTGTGCGCAACGTTTTAGGAATACTTGTATTCTAAAATATTTTGATATATCTAAGTTCTTATAGTTATTTAATCAACAACGCAACATAGAATGTAATGCCCATAATATCGAGGACTTTTTTGCTCAACTTTGAAACTTAAAATACGCAAATAAAACATTTTCTGATAGTATGTGAACTTTATTTTCAACACACCAAGTTTCAAATTGCTGATAATTTTTTTTTTATATACAACACGAGATTTTTCTAGCAATAAATTTCCAAACGTATTTTCTCCTATTTCGCACAACTCCGGTGGAGTGCTACTGAAGTAATTAGAATAACCATTTTTCATTTCTTCGTAGTTTTTCTTTGAATTGCAATAATAAACGAATTATAGAATAATATAATAGAATTTTAAAAGACAATATTTATAAACAGCGCATTCTGACAAAGAATCTCAGTATGACCAACGTTTACATTAAAGAAAAATAAATGTCAGATATATTATATAAATTGCATGGTATGAGAAATACAAATTTTAAAAGTTATGGAAATGCAAAATAGAAAAAATAGTATAGAAAACTCGTTTCATGAGACGTTTTGTTGCACTTGTCATTTAGAAAACTCGCCTACAGCTCGTTTTATAAACTTTGACGCGTGCAATAAAACGTCATCTTATGAAACTAGTTTTCTGATAAACTATTATTGCAAAACAATCTACAAATCTTGAGTTATTTAATTATCTGATGCAACTACCGCATCCATATTGTTTGTCGTAGCATTATATAAATTTTTGACAGTTACTTTACTTGCTAAAAAATGTGAACTGGTAACCCATCCAACATAACCAACATCAACAGTATAAACCATGGAATGATATTTAATACCTATTTGACCATTTACTGGTTTGTAATTATAGTCAATTACTACTTCTCCTATTTTTGGCATAAAATCTATCGTACATACAATCAATTGCTAGCCATCCAAGAGTACTTTTCTGATATTTTCCAGAATTTTGGGCAGGTAGATCTTTCGAATTATTACTTAATAAAACAAAATACATTATCATATATCTAGGTATTCCTAAATTCATACCCAATTGATTTGGATCAAAATTTTGAGTATAATATAATGTATTTAGAAATGTTTCACCATTAAAGTCATTAACGCCAGTTGGTTTCATAGGAGAAACAGCATCACTATTACAATATCCATGTCTACTATATATTTTTTTATTTAAACAAATACCAGAACATCCTATCGAAACGTGTTCAGATGTTCCCGTTAAGGTGGTCCCATAATGAAAATTGGTTCTCAGACCTTGAGGTACAACATTAATATTAACACCTAAGCTCTAACTGAGACCAGTATGGCCAGTCAGATACTGGTCTTACACCGTCGCGTTCAGTTTTCCAGATGAATATTGCTTTATGCCTTTTTGGTGATGGAGATCCCTTATAGACCCACCGCATGGATTCTTGTTTAATCGGTGAATACCAGTGATATACAGCTGCTATAATTTTCAGAAAAAGGTTTTCACTGTCTGCTAAAACCCTTATGTTTTTCTCATAAATTTCTTGCCGACACAATTTTTGTTCGGGAGCAAGAAATCTAGGAATCCATCGTGTTAACACTTTCTTTATTTCTAAATCATATTGAGAATGTTTTAATACTGTGACTTCTGATGTCTCTTCTCAATAATAAATAAAATTACTAATTAAGAGATAATTATAATAGAAGTTCTAAGTAAATAATTAAAAAATTAAAATATATAACGTGTGTATAAATTGTCGCAAAAGCTACACGCAGCGTCGTTCTTCGTTTGGTTCTGAATAAAAAATCTTAATGTCAAAATGTCGTATCATGCTTCGTTTGTTTTCACGGGGTTCTTGAAGTTCAGACTTTTAGTGCGTAACTAACCTTTGCTCTTCGATATCTGTTAATAGAGATAGATGCAATTTAGTTTAAAGAAAAAATTTTTACTAGTATTATTTCGTAAACGTTTTCTTTTTGATTTAAAAGCTTGTTTTAAACATTTATTCATTAACGTACTTCCACGAAAAACACATTTGGCAACATTGTAGAACAATAAGTATGTATTTCAAAGTGAGTTCAATCAAAAGCATTACTGTCAAATTTTGACATTTACGAATTAACGAAGCATGATACGACATTTTAACATTAAGATTTTTTATTCAGAACCGAACGAAGAATGTCGCTACGTGTAGCTTTTGCGACAATTTATACACACCTTGTATATAGTAGAAACGAGACGAACATGAAATATCCAGACCTGCGATATCCGGACACTCCCATATCCGGACGTATCTCAAAACTAATTTTTCAATTTTATTTAGCGAAATTTGTGTGCGAGATAGTGTGCCAGATGAGAGGGATGCAAAAGTTAAAGTTGCAGCTGGTTTTTTGCTTGCGCGCCTAGTCAGTATATCTCCATTTAAATACATACTTAAAATTAGCGGCCTTATCCCGTGCGCATGCGTCGTAGTAATGCGTAGTTTGTTTTGCAAGTGTAATCGATTTTGTTAACCATTGTTACCTTATTTCATTGTTGTTATTTTTTATTGTTGTTATTCTTTATCGACAATGGATGAAAAGTTTCGTGCTCTGAAGGTTGGAGGCTGGTGAAATAGCTAAGAAGTTTGCTGCTGCATGGAAATAGGAAGGAGCACTTTGAGTGACTGTAAAAAACGATGAGTGAGATTGAGAAGTGGTGCTCATCGCAAGTGGGGTCAATAAGTGGGGTAAAAAAAACTAAAAATGAAGAAGGAAGCCACTAACAACAAAGTTAATGAGGCTTTATATCTATGGTTTACCCAAAGAAGAGGGCAAGGATTGCTTAGTTCAGGTCCTTTGCTAAAAGAAAATGCTTTGCACTTTAATAAAGAAATCGAAGCTGATGAACAATTTAAAGAAAGTGACGGATGGTTAGAAAGTTGGAAAAATCGTTATGGTGTGCAGAAGCTGCTGATTAGCGGTGAAAAACTTTATGCTAACCAAGAAGATGTTGACGATTTCAAAACGTTTTTACACAGCTTTATAGACGAACATAATTTTTCAGGAGAATAGCTCTACAATTGTGACGAAATTGGGCTGAACTATAAAATGTCGCCGACCTACACTTTGGCTTCAAAACAAGAAGATGTGCACAAGGGTATAAAAAGTAAAAGCAGAGTGAGCATTTTAGTTTCTAGTAATGCTACCGGAGTCCACACTGGAATTTATTGAAAAATCTAAAAAGGCGAGGGCTTTCAAGAACTTTAAAGATTTGTCTTCCCTGTCAGTTTACTACAGACACCAACGGAGTGCATGGATGAACTTTGAAATATTTACTAATTGGTTTCAGAAGCTGTTTGTGCCACTAGTTGAAAAACATTTAGCGAAAAATAATTTGCCGAGAAAAGTAGTACTCCTACTAGACAATGCACCCTCACATCCAAGTGAAGATGAGAAATGGTGACATGTGCTTTTTCCCCCAAATGTGTCCTTTGTCAACCTATGGATCAAGGTGTGCTCGAATTATTGAAACGTATCTATTACGTAAATTACTCTGTTAATTGCTGGAATGAATAAGCGTGAAAGTGTTACGGAATCCGCAAAAAAAGGTGGACGTGTTAGATGCAGGGACTGAAACCATGAAAAAAATGGGTTCAGGTTCGGGTTCGGGTTAATCAAAATAAGTTCAGGTTCGGGTTCGGTTCAGGGTTCGGGTTCAAAGTTTAAAAAAACTATATGTGTTTTATTAGTAGAAAATTTATTTTTCAAAGAAATTTTCGTTTAATTTTACAATTAATATATTTTTCAAGTTTTCTTCTTTCAAATTTGTTCTTTGTGGGGATAAAATGAATTTCAAGGCTGAAAAGGCCCTCTCGACGCTTACATGCGTAGCAGGTACTGCGAATATAATCTGAGCCACTTGATACAATAATGGCGTTTCCGTTTTATGTTGCTCCCAAAATAGTAAAATGTTTTTTTCTTTTCCCAGTCTTGGATATTTTTCATATACGAGTATATCAACTTCATTTTTAACTAAATTATCAATCGAAGCGGTGACCTTTACATTTGAAGAATTTGATTTATAAAACTTTTCCTTCTTTTTTAGAACTTGTTCGAGCATATCTTCATCATCTTCTGAAGAAAAAGATATTGATTCTCTCACAAAATTCTCTTTTTCTCTATCCATTTGTAAATTTTTCAAAATTTTTATTGTTTTCAAAATATGTTTTTTAGCATTTTCAAAATCTTCGGGACTTAGAATGACCTTAAATCTGCTATCTAGATACACTGCTGCAATCAAAAGTGGATTGTTAATAAAATTGTGTTCTCTTTTTAAAATTTAAATATAATTCTTTTGAAAATGATTTTGTTTTGTCATCTTTTGTTAGCTCCAATTTAAAAGTAAGATTCTATAAAAATCGCCTAAATTCATCTCTTCTTCTTGTAGTTTCAGCGTTATTTTTTTAACAGGTGCAAAAGCTTCTACGAACTCTTCACAAATATTCCAAGTACTATCAGTCATATTTAATTCAGCATCCAGCAATTCCGAACAAAAACTTCTGTATTCCAATAAGGCTTGAACCATGTCATAACTGGAATTCCATCTAGTTTGTCAGTCTAGTACGGCTTTTTTCAAGTTTAGTTTCTTAGCTAAAGAAGAAATATTTGGTGTTCGCAATTTTTTGCAAATGGCTCTGCATTGATCAAGAATTTTCTTAAAAGGAGGACTAGATATTGTGTCGAGCACTGCCAACTGTAAACTATGAGCAACACATCTGAAACGAATAATATTTGGGTGTGAATGTGCTAATGTTTCTGCTCCTTCCAGTTCAATATAAGAAAGCGAATTTGCTTCAGCTGCATCAAATTCATCTTCCATGTCAAAGTTTTCATACTCGTCTTTTAATTATTCAACAGCTTTGATCATATTTTTTCCGTTATCTGATGTAATTGAATATACTTGCTGCAGTTTTATGTCGTAACAATCAAGAACGCTGATGATAAGATTTTTTATGTAGGCTCCTGTCTGACGATTTTGAGCCTCATGCATGTCCAAAGTTCGTAGTTTTATTTTTCCGTCAAAAATATATTGAATATTTATTCCTACAATGCATCTACCAAGACGAGAAGCAGAAGCAATTTTAATTGAAATAATTTTGTTTGATATTTCCAATTTAATTTTGTTTTTTATTTCCGTTGCTTTGTTGTTAACAAGATCACTTATATTATGACTATTTACTGATACTTTTAGTGCATTCATAATCGGATCGATTATTTCTTTCATGCCAGAATCTTCGAAGATTGTGAAAGGACGGCCATTAACGGTTACTAATTTTACGCATGAATCAATGAAACTTTGTTTGCAGGTTTTTATCTTGATAATATTTAAATACTGTTTAAGGGTATTTTCCTCCGCTCTTGCTCTTTTATTGGTGATCTGACTCAATTTAGATGTTGACGATTCATTTTGAGTTTTCTTGAATAGTTCAGGATGCTTCCGTTATATATGCCGCCCAAGATTTGCCGTATGTTTACCTTTCATTTCATATTTGCATTCTGAGCATATAGATACATATTTTCCTGCATCATAAACAAATAAATTTTTCGTAAATTTCGTAGACATCTCTGGGTTAGAAAAATAAAAAAATGTATATAAATTTTTAAATTTGAATGTGAGCACTCACTTTACTAAAAACAATTTAAGAGTTGATTTTAACAACCCACGTTTACTTTATGAAAGTTAAAATATACTAATACACGGTTTGCGTCGCTACTATTTGCATTGGTTACAAGAAAATGTTTGCCTACTGATTTGTTTAACACAAATATTATGTTTGTACATAGCTCAAACAGAAAAAGGGGATTTCCCATTTTAGTGAAGGTTACTGGTTACTTGTTCGCTACAAATAGTCGTTATTTTATTTTGATTTTGTTTTTAATTTTTTTTTTGCATGCAAGAAATGTAATGTTTTTTATTATTCTTCTGTTAAATATTATTTTTTTATATTTTTGAACCCGAACCTTGCTGAATTTTTGGGTTCAACGGGTGCGGGTTCAAAGTCTTTATAAACAGCGAACCTGAACCCGTTTGGGTTCAGGTTCGGGTTCGGTTTCAGTTCCTGGTTAGATGTGGTGATGTGGGTATCCCAAACATGGAATGAAATAAAACTGCTGACACTGGTTAGGTCATGGAAGAAGCTGTTATATAATGAAGCAACTGAAAAATGGACTGGGGAGAAACCAGAAGAAATCAATGACATTGTTTACAATGAAGAGGGGAGTCAGATTGCATAGCTTGTAAAAACCTGCCTGAATATGATGAAATCAATGACGATGAAGGCAAGAAGCGATTAAGTGAAGATGAAGTCAACGAAATTACAAAGGGTATGGTGTGCAATAAGAAAATCTCTGAACCTGAATCTCTGAAATTGGTGCATCCAAAGAAGAAGATAACAACCCTATAATGAGTTACTCTGCTTCCAAGGAACGCGAAGCATGTGAAAACATGTGAAGCAGATGAAAATCTTTTCAAAAACTCAATTTCACTTTTTGTATTTTAAATAGTACAGTGTAATATACTGTACCGTAAATAATTTCTATTTTACTGTTCTCAAGAATAATGTACCGATATCTCATTATATTGATAAGTACTGTACACATTACTGTAGAATTAAAAAATTAAAATGTGGTCTACATTTGTTTGTAAACTGCTTTATTTTAAATATGCGTACCTGTGTACTGAACATCTAGTTTTTTTGTACAAATACAAATGCTAAACCAATAGAAACGTATAATGAACTTATGTAAATGAGAACTAGTGAGTATTAAATCTCATTTTAGATTCAAATGTCGCCTAATGTGTTGCGTTGATTTCTACATTTCGATAAACTACGTTTGTACCAGTACACTATAGGTCAAATAGCCACTTTTTCTGTGCTAAATTAATAACTTCTTCAAAACCATGGTATTCAAACTAAAACCTGTAGGAATTTACTATGTAAGAATAAATCTATTAAAAAATGCAACTTAACCCATTAGCGACCAAAAATTAACCCTTTTGCAACCATTAATGCAAACATTATACGTAGTATTCATTTATTTATTTTAATTAAACTAAAATATTCAGTAATTGCTTAAATCTAATTCGTTTTGTAAATTTAAATCAAATAAATTTCAATTTCATTAATTTCATCGTCTTGGTTGCTAAGATGAATTTCTTCTATGGTTTCGCTGCAACATAACAGTTCAATTGCTTCAGGTGGAAGAGTACAATGTTTCCGCTTTTGCAAGCGCCTATTTAAAAATTTTGTGGAAATTAATGCATCTGAAGTATCGACAGCTCTATTAAATACGTCTAGCAGGTTATTGGTACGATTCTTTCTGCGGGCGTGATGCAATCTATCGGCTTTGTATATCTTATGTCGCGATTCAGCTGCTTCTTCTGCAAAATAACCCATTGGAAGTGCTGTATTTTATAATATTTCTTTTGAATGTATTAGTACTTTATGTACTGTGGAAGTCATTGGCAACCAAGGATATAGATTCTGAAAACATTTTGCTGTTTCAAAGCAATATGTTTCAAATTTACTTGAATTAATTGCAAACTGGCAGGATAAACAAATCAAAATGATTTTGAATCGATATATAAAATCTTTGTCGACATTAGTTATTTTAGAAAAAATAACATGCTCAGTAAAAGCTTGACGAGCAGTGTTTCCGTCATTTGTGGAACCGGAGCCACCTACTCTGGGCATGTCGACACGAAGTCCGAGCTTTTTCCAAAAAGCGTTTTGTATGTCTGTTTTTCTTTTTAAAATAATTAACTTATCATCTCCTCGTACCTGCCACTTTTGTAATTCGCATTTATAGCCTAAATGTAATACAAATTCAAAAAATCTAATCCAGCAATGAAGGGGACTAAGTCCAAACTTTAAGTTTTCATCTTTTGCCCGGAATATTTCACTTTTGTAATTAAATGTGTTCATAAAGTCCTTCGGGGTAGCAGCACAAATGGGACAAGCCTGGTTTGATCTAGTTCCAGTTATAATGTTTAAAATTTTTCCATCAATGAGTGTTAAAAATAATTTAAATTTAAAACTTCAACAAATTTTCCATCACCAATTGATATTCTTACGCTTGCCAGAGCGTCAATTTCTTTTTTTAAATCCAGGTCTTCCTTTAAAACAACTTCTTTTGTCTCCTTTATGTACTGCAATTTTGTTGTTTTATTGTTCCAAATTGGCGTTCCGGATAAGAGCAGTAACCTTAAAGAAATAACTGTAGTAGTTAAAGGAGAGGCATCACAGCTATTTGACGAACCTGCCTCATTAAAAGTTTGTTTATATTGCGACTGACCAGTGCTGCTATCAAATCCATAGCTTAATATTAATACCGATCCCAAAAAATTCGTCTTGTCCGCTTCCATTACAATTTGAAAAACTTCTTTTTGGAGTTCAGCAATTCTTTCAGCCGTATGCAGTAAAATAGATTGCAACGAAACTTTGGCAAGGGTCTCATTTGCTATTATACCCTGAGGTCGACATTTCAACTTTGCAGCTGTAATTTTCCTATAATGTGGATATATATCGCAATTACGTAATTTGTTTTCGTGGCGTATTGCATTATATTGTTCTTTAGAAAAATTATATTCAAGAAGAAAAGCTAAAGCCTCATCCGCAGATAGTGGAATTGGCTTTTGGAGATCTTGATAGCAAACCTTACGCAATTTTGATGGTCTTGTTGGGCTTTCAATACTTTCTTTTAGCACTGCAGCTAAATCAGCATCACCGTGCTTACGAGCTGATATTGCTGCTGCACGAACGAGAAGATTTGTATCAGCTTTCTCATTTGAAAGGTCTGCAGCTTCTTTTCTTTTCCCAAATTCTGATTTTGCGTTGAATGGTACACGTGGACGACCAACAACTTTTTCGGTGCCATTCACCACAAAATTTAAATCTGAATTTAACCACGCATGATTTTGATCCTTAAACACATGCATCCTTCTGTGACATTTTTCCCACTTTTGAGCCAACTTTACGGAAAAAAAAATGTAATGTTTGCTTTATATGTTTCTCCATTTTATACGAAATCGTATTAGCTTCAATTCTTTCAACTACATGCTTGAAAAGACCATCAAACTTTTCTTTTTTTATGCATTTTTTTCGCCATATTTCTAACAGTTAAATTTTATTAAAACAAATGTTACCTGAAAAAAAGAGGCATTACTCGTAAAACGCAAAAAATAGCAGCTTGAAATTAATTGCAAATAACTCATTAAATATTGCTTAATCTGTGTTTTCAATTTCAAAGAGGTCAAATTGGGTCAAAATTTTGTATGGTTTACAGAAGATCAAACATTTAGAGAAATTGCACCATTTTAAGGTTATGTACTCTGATGGGTAATTTTCAAGTATACCGACGTAAACATAAAGCAGTATCAATGACACACATTTATACTTACTTGTCGCTTTATTTTGCATTTTACAGAAATTAATTATCGTCAACACAATTCGAGAAACACACAGTTAAAGTTGACCAATAAATAAATACTGATCTCGCTAGCACATTTGTAAAAATATTACTTCGAATGACTTTGACATATATATAACGGTGCTTTATATTTAGCACATACAAAAATTAGGTATATTTGTTTTGAATGGTTTCCAATTAGAAAACAACAAGAACGAAAGTAAAACTGAACTTTAATTTTTTTACTTTTGCACAGAAAAAGCGGCCGTTTGACCTAATGTGCAGTATGCAGAAACGCTACACGTCGCGACGCTGCCTTACTGGTTGTTAAGATAAATACATTTTTTTCATTATCCTAATATGAGCAAAATGCATCCACACATTCCGGGATAGGTGTGATTTTTTATTATCCAATAGAAATGTCTAAAACAACATTCAACAACAAACGCGGATTCTGGTCCTCTAGCTATTTATAATTGACCTTGTGATGTCCAAATTTATCCATATTCGGATCGGCCGGTCGCCATATTACTCCCGATAAGACAGGTTGTACTGTATTTGTAAATAATCTTTTCTCTCTATATATATAAAGTCCAATGTTCGTTTGTATATCAGGTATAAACTGAAAACCTACTGTACCGAAATTTAAAGCTATCGAAATCACCGACCTGACCAAAAGAAAGAAAGTTAGAAGCCTAATATCCAGTACCAGTACTACTATTTACATGTAGATGGCGCCACGAGACAGTACTTAAGTATTGTTACAATGACATTAGGAAATGACGTCACCTAATCGACAGCTAATGGCATATTTCACGCTCAACGCAAAAAAACTTCGCCATCAATGAATTAAATATATTTATACAATCAAATATTCAAAAATTCCTTTAAGAACGAAAACACCTTTATTATGCGATAACGCTTGTAACAAATGATGAGAGTGGTGGAATGTATTTCTTGGAGAACGAAAGGATATTGAATGTATCCTCAATAACTATCAAAACTTATATTTACCTCCAATTTCCATGATTGCAAACAATTACTCGGGAATCAAAACAATTGAGCGACACTTTCACCGGCTGTCACACTCGGATTAGTCAAAACAATTACACAGGCCTGCATTTTTCAACTCTTTGAATGTTGATTTAAAAATTTTAACTGTTTTCTAGTAATTGGGTAGCGCTGATTTCAAATCTGTTTTTATTTTTTTGTATCACGTAAGGTTATTTTCCAAGCCAGTAAAATCAAAAAAAAAAGAAAAAACACGATTTATTCCATTTATAAGCTAGTTTTAAATTATATTTAAAAAAATACAAAAATATACACATAGAAACTATTAGAAATAGTTATTTATTCTTCATGCTTCTTAAAAAAACGTTTTCGTTTTTCAGAAAAGCTTCGTTTGGTTGTTCTTCTGTCATATTCAGCTAAAGGAAGATCTGAAGGTAGTTTCTGGGGCAAGCAATTTTTTTTGTTTCAACCCAGACCCCAGTACTTCAGAAAGATCTTTCGAAAATCCCAAATCTCTTACTAAATCATTCAGTTCGGCTTGTGAAAATAGCTGAGGTTGGTTTTGACCTCAGGTTGATGGTTCAAAATCACTAGCCATCTGTACGGAGCCGGAAGTTGAAGAGGTTTCAATATCTTCTTGTAGTACTTTGGGGGGTATAGGTATAGGTACATGATCACTGTGAGGAACTGGTCTGATAGCTGATTTAATATTGTTTGGGTACAAAATATGTTTCAAAGTCTTTCTATTATGCCCCTTAATATCACAAAGTAGCAATCTTCATGATGATTTTGCGGTTCTCTCCAAACCATCGGTATTCCAAAAGAAAGGCTTTTTCTATTCCCTTTGGTCCAATGTCTTAAACCTTCACATACCTTACAAACAACGTGCGGTACCCAATCTTTATCTTGATCTCCTAATTTGATTTTGAAATAAGTATAATATGCATTTTTCACAAATTCACCAATTGGTCTCTTAAACTTTTCAAGACGAAATATCCACAAATATAACAGAAATCATCTGGTTTGTTTTTGCAACACCGGCTAGACATATTTTTAAGCAATGTTTATTTATCAAATACCACGCACAACACTACACTACACACAAACAAATTTTACTTGTTTACTGATCGACACTCAGAGCTATAATGAAGTAAGTGACATTAAAATATACATTTTGTTTGGAGTGATAAACTTGAAATCCTTCTTCGCAGTACTAATAAAGTGAAAGCATAATAAATAGTATTTAGCAGGTAAAAATTCCCGGAAATCTTGTCCAAAATTAATACATGTAATAAAAGATTTACATCAGGTAATGAGAGCCTATTTAACAAATTTCTTTAAAACCACAACAGAAAATCGTTTTTGGGTTAATACCTAGAATTTGAAGTAGTACATTCATCTTAAAATGTATTAAAACGCCTATTATAATATTTTTTTTATATTTTTTTCTTTTTCTTTTGTGCAAAAAAAAATCTGTGGGTGGTAGAGACCAACTGTATTTTAATTAGTTATTGCTATATAAAAACTGAGCTTAAGGCTCTACGCTATATACCCGGCAATCCCACACTGATATGAGTGTATTTTTCCGGCCTTTTTTTGGCTTCAAATTAAAAGTTGAAAGACCGCTCGATGTATGTATGACCATGTATCAATAAAAACTAGGTAGGTATTTACGTTTTTTTCAAAATTTTTGTACGGTTTGACTTTTATCGATAAAAAACAGAAAATCTATCCGGACAAATTTAGAGATAACCAGGCCAGCTAATGGAGTTATGAAATGTTTGTGTTGTAGGTATTTATAATATCTAGGTAGCTATACAGCCCGTTTTTGTCTAGATGTAAAAGTTGTTTAGTTATCAATAAAAATAAAAGTAAAAAACAGGCATCCGATACTCAACGTCCCTGAAAATATGCAGCCCACATTACAGCACACGGTAAAATAGAGTAGGTACCAAGACGTCATGTTGAGAGGGTCTAGTCATTTATATGTGAACAAACTAATTTGCAGCTAATAAATTACTGCATTTACATAAGTAAATAGTTTGTATTTAAAAAAAAATAGAATAAAAAAAATTAGAGATCTTTTTTCATAATACTTCTTATAGATTGATCTCTATGATACCTCGCGTCAATTATTTCTGGAAGCATTGCATTCATATAAAATTTTTCCAGATGTTGAATCATATGATGATTCCAGAAATCATCATTTCGTTCTATTACTATATATTTCAAATCGTGTTTAGTATAAACTACGAAATAACATTTCTCTCTTTTGGTGATGTGGAGTTGTCCCTGCACTTGATACATATAATTATCGAAAGGTTTTAGCAAAATTTTGTTACCATCATTTGCATCTAAGGTGCAATAATTAATTAATTTTTCGTTAATGGCTTCATGTATTAATTTATCACGCGCTGAATAAGGACATTTTATTTCGACAATAGAATCGAATCCAATTAATCCGTCAGGAGTGGCGCCTAAAAATTTTTTCTTCTCGTCAATGAACAAACCGCATGCCTCAACTTTCAAATTTGTAATTTCCATAAATTTTTGCTTGGCCCTTTCTTCATTATCTATGCCATACTGTAGAGAATTTGGTAGTTTTTTATTATTGAATCTATTAGTATACAGCATATGTTTTATTGTACTAGCCGTGTCTGTTTTTTCTCTCATTTTACAAATCTTGCCAAAGTTACTTGCCGTTAATCTTATCTGTCTCTCTTTTTCCCAATCGTTGTTATGTCTCTGATTCACGGTCCTAATTTGAATATTATGACAATCAGATAATGACAATTCATCAAGAAATTGTTTTCTCTTGCTTTCGTATTCCGGAATAGGCATGTCAGGTACCACGATTTTGCACGCTCCGTAATCCGAATCAGCACTTTGAATTCGAATTTTATTTTTTTTGCTTTTCTTTTTTATTGCTTGATTTAGTTTAAGATTTTTGAATTTTTCCAAATATACACAGTTAAAATTATCCCCATTAGTTTTCTTAACAAATGTATATACAAATGTCTCTTTATTATTATAATTTATGGCTGCCGCAAAACATCTCCCTTGGTACTAGCCTCCCAGCGAAAAATTTATTCTTTTTCCTCCCACGAATTTATTCACAACAGAATTGAAGGATTCTACGACGTTATTGTCTACGTCATAAAGTAAACTGGAGGATAAATTGGCTACTCTATTCAAAGACTGAAAAAATATATCATGTAGAGCACTGCTTTTGAAATGTTTGTAATCAATAGTATTTGAATTGTTACCATTGTTACCATCTTTACTACAAAAATAGCTAGCACAGTTACTATGTTCTCCAAATATGTGGGCAGGTCCATTGAGAATATCATTTTTTAAGTTTTCAATTTTTTGTTGAAAAGAAACATTTTCATTTTTGCGGTACTTTATGGCACTAACTACAGCTGTTCTAAATTTAAGAATATTCTGCCGTAAAAAATTTCGTATACACATATCTGATCGAGGAGTTTTTGAAATTTCTCGTATTTTCGTACAGAAATTTCGCAACACATGATTTCGACACTCAATTTTTTCAATAAAATATGTTGGTCCGTAAGGTTTTGCTGTTTGAATTTTTTTATATACACTACTATCCCCATCACCAATAATAGTTTTATATCGCAAATTATGCATTTCTATTGACATTCTAAACCCATCTAGAATAATAGCTGCTTCCATAGAAGTTGAAGAACTGCTCCAGTTTTGAAAACATTTATGAGACGGAACATTTTTTTTATCGTTATTTTTACAAAATTTGCACATTTTATTTTTTACTCCTACGTACAAAACTTTTTTAGTTCTGGTCCCAATTACGCACCCAATGCCCGAGAGAGCGTTATAATTAGACTTGTAACTTCGTTTTGACCAAGCTCCATCCACTGTTACAGTTATAAAAGGTATTCCGTCGCTATCAATTTCTCCTGCTTCAATTGCCAACTTACGTTCTTCCTTTCCTGCAGCTTGCATTTCTTTTAATGCTAACTCCTCTGTATTTTTTAGCACTTTTTTTTCTATGCGCGCATACGTTGCTGAAGACATTTGAGGAATGTCTAAAGCTGCGGATAATTCTGTTAATTGTGAATGACCGGCCCCTATTGCAACAGTTCCACACACCGCTGCTTCATTTACTCCACATTTTTTATATTCATTTTCAGTACTGAATGTATCGGTTATTCCACACATGTTGCATTTATAAGTAAAAATTTTCTGTTTCAATAAAAACCTCGTCTGATATATCCGAATCAAAACTGTCGTCGCGTGCCGAATTTGTCTCAGTGAAAACAATTTGATTATCTACAATATTATCACGTTGAGACACTATTCGATTTTTTATCCGAATTTGTTTCATCAACTGTTTTCTACTTTTCCGTTTTGCAGCGGTTGTCAATCTTTTTTGGGAGTGAAGTCCCATTGTTAATTATATTTCAAAATTACAACAGTCACCAACACTAATATACGTATGCAATCTTTCGCATACGAATAGCTAATGAAAATAGTCCGAATATAATGCTAACGCACAGCAAAATTTTCCAAAATAGAAAAATCGCTCCGAAAATACAAGCACAATTGACAAGAACTAACAAAAGCACAGCAAATTCACTTATAATCACATGCAAAGCACAAGATGGTAAAAACCAATTGACCTTATGTTCAAGTATTCATCATATTTATAATTTTTTTTTTGACATTCCCACCCCTTATTTTTTAAGATAGGTGGGAGCAGAAAGTTGTTTATCATATGGTCATATCTTTATCGAATTATATACATTTTTCCAAGTAACCAGGTGATTAACTTTTAATGACTAAGAAGGATTAGAAAGCCAGGTAATGCGAGTTCTATACACTTGTATAATTATGAACAAATAAATATATTATTATTATTATTATTATATTATTATATTATTATTTCAATTAGGTATGTATGGGTAAAATTGTGTAGCTTTACTACCCTACTTATTTTATATTAAAACCTATTAAGTTACATTTGTTATAATAATACATCTATTCTTTATCTACGATTCAAAAAATTTTAGGCGGAAATACACAGATCATCTATCTGCTTAAAACAAGTCATAAATAAATCCCAAGTAGCTGATGTGTCAATAATCAAATTTGTTTGCTAATTTACATAATCCTTCGACCATCTCAGCAGGGCGTCTTGGTACCTGTCCGCTGTAGTGAGCTGTAATGTGGGTTGCATATTTCTGAAATGGTAATTTTTCGGGCACTAAAGTAGACCCTTAACAAACAAAAATCACGTCATCACAAATTTTATGCAGGCCTGTGTTATTGAACACGTGTTTTAGCTGTCAAGTGTCAATATTAAACGACATCTGTTGGAAATAGACAACAAACAATGCCATCTATTATCGATCGCGTTTCTTTAACGGACACACCAACGTTCAATTTCAAAATACTAAAACAAAAGCAATACATTTAAGGCAGAACAATGTCTGCCAGGTCAGTTAGTAAAATATAAAAATCAGATTAAAAACATGCTTAATATATACAAAGCGTAACAACAAAAACAGTGTTGCTTTTCTATTTACAACCCGGTAAATTCAAAAAGTCACGGACATAATGATCCGTCCTCTTATATTTCATATTTCAACAACTAGGTCATGTATAAAAAATACTTCATAAAATTTTATTAAAGAAAATAAACTCCCCTTTTGGTGATGTAATTTAATTCAAAATTAACTCGATACTTCATATCCTAATATTCATATCTTCATAATATATATATAGAAGCGGATAAGCATTCTCGTGATATGAAAAGACTTTCATCTCCCTTTTCAATTTAATGAAATCAAGAAAAGATATGAGAGCATGTATGAGAAAAATATTATGTTTGCTTGTAAACAAATCATTTCGGCAGTTTTCCCGTTTTAACAAAAGGAATATCTTCATTTTCGACGAATTTTATTGTGTTCCCGATTCAATATGAAAGTATAACTGTTGTTATATATATATATATATATATATATATATATATATATATATATATATATCCTTCTAATATTCCCGTGAAATGACGTGAAAATCAAATAGAAATCCGAGAGAATTTGGGCTAAAAGCCCCCCGCGACCTCGGCATTCAGTCCTCTCGTATACAGTCTAAGCCGACATCCATCTTCTCAAAATCATTGGGATTCGTTTTATTGAATTCCATGGAAAAGTCATCGTGATAGACTGCGACATGCATCTATCCGTATATTATTGCGTCCATATTGATTTTAGTTTCTATTGCCGGGACCGAACTAAAATATGGACCTTCCTTTTTCGCAATCAAAATGTTTCATTTAAAATGAACATCGAAACTACATTTAAAACGCTCTATCTGATAGAGATCGATACTTGCATTATTTAACTTCCGAACGGCGAATCTGCACAGTTCATTTTCCATTGACTATAGTTACTGCATTGTTACGTAGGGTATGCCTAACCAGCACTCTAAAGAAAATTTAGAATGTACTAAAAGGAACGATGCAACTAGTGACAGGATTTAAAATTGGCACTAGACTGTGAATTTTAATTTTAAATTAACTCTCAAGGAAATAACCGTTGGTTTAGAAAGTATCCATTCTCATCAAGAAGTACGTACACAGACTGGACCACATTTCGATAGTAACGTTAGTATCACCTAGATTTCTTCAAAAAAACAATTTTCTTAAATAGACTTCTCATATACCTCAAGATAAAGTGGATCGCATTACATACTTAATAGACTTAGCTATACCAGAGGACAATAACATTAATAGCAAACACTCAAACAAAATTGAAAAATACAAGCCATTGAAGAGAGAACTTCCGCATATCTGAAAATAGAAAAACGTATATACGAGGATGGTTCAATAATTCCTTCGAAAAAGATAAACAAAGAAATTATTTTGGAAATTTTTTTTTATTTTTCAACATTTCTCCTTCTAGCTGTATACACTTTTCCCAGCGTTTCTCTAACTTTTTTTAAGCCGTCCAAAAAATAGGACTCCTCGTTCGACGTGAATCGTTTACCACCGAGATATTTTTTGGAATAAAAAAATTTGAACTTTAATTCGATGATTTTTGCCATCGAAACTGCGCAAGTGTGCACCCGTGCATTGTCTGTAGATGGGAATTTTCTTCTTTGCCAAATGAGGATCTCCTTGATTTCTTCGCTCAACCGCTACAATAACGTTGCATAATACTCTCCATTTATCGTTTGTCCATTTTCCAAGTAATCAATGTAAATGATTCCGCGTGCATCCCAAAACACACTGACCATCACCTTGTTGGCCGACTTCACCGTCTTCGCCTTCTTCGGAGCCAAATCGCCTCTAAAAATTTACTGTTTTGACTGTTGCTTCGTTTCCAAAGTATAGTAATGTATCCATATTTCGTCCATAGTTATGTAGCGACGTAGAAACTCATCAGGATTGCGACGGAAAAGTTTCAAACCGGCCTGCGATTCGATTACACGATTGCGTTTATCCTCCACTAAGACCAAACGCGGCACCCATCTTGCCAAGATATTTATCAAACCCAATTTTTCGTATAAAATTGAAAACACTGTACCTTGTGATATGCTTATGGCTTGAACTATTTCGCACACTTTGATTCGTCGATCCCTCAAAACTATTTCGGAGGAAGTCATTTCCATTGGACTGCAAGATGTTCATCTTTTGTGGATGTACGGCCTCGATTAAACTCATTTACTCAATTGTAAAGAGTTGCAAACACAGAAGCATATGTGCCATGACTTCGTCCAACTCGGCTTTGATCTCTTACGGTGTTAAATCTTTTAAATAAAAGTTTTTAATCACCGTACGAAACTCAAGTTTTTCAATTTTTCTAAATGAACCTAAGTTCGTAGCTTCAATCGAGTATAAAAATGAACCTACGCGATGGATTTAGCTGAAAGTGTGATAGCAGTCTAATGACAAATGACGCTTAGTAAATGCATTTTTGTTATATTACTAGCGCCATCTATTGATTTTTCTAAGGAGTTTATTACGTGTTCGTAAACACTCATTTATTTATCTCAAATTAGCGTCTTCCTTTATTTCATTCCGGTCTTAAACTCCCCGCTCGATCGAATCTTCGCGATCGGCAGACGGAGTGCAGATATATAAAGATATATCTGCAGATATATGAAAGTACGCAGATGCACTACAGGTTGGTTCACAATAAATAGAACTGAATTAAATAAAGTAACACGCTAATTGGCGACGACATAATGAGTGTTTACGAACACGTAACAAGTTATTGACTCACCCTTGTATAATACCCTTCATTACATCAGTTAGCGGAATTACACTCCATCAGTTTTCTAAGTGTCTCAAATTCGTAGAATTACCATCTAAAGTCCGGAAATGAATGCATCAATCAACAATGCGTGTAGAACAAGTAAGTTTTTGCAAATAGAGTAAATCCGAATCTTTGACTTAGCACCCTGTTGTAGACTTCTATAATCTCAGCACAGTTGGAGAATCGCGAAAAAGCAATAACAATAAAATAATTTTAGGGCCTGTAGTAAATACCATTCTATGATGTACAAGATGTGGGTAGAGCAAAATATTTTCCGGCTATAAGCTTAGGAAGTGCGAAATAAATCGTATTATTATCACTATTATTATTAAGTACTAAACAGGAGTCCCTTTCTCACTTATGCACAAGCTGCCCAACATATTGCTATGGTTTGTTCCCCTATAAATATTAAAAATTTATTTAAAAATGAATGTACCATTATTTTGAACTTGTATGTATATTTCATGTGCCTGGTGCCAAAACTAGTTTTACATTGAAGCCGCCACGCTTGATGTGAACTGAGAGACAACTTTAAAATTTTTAGACACAGTTTACCAGTAAGACAAATTTCATTCATTTTATTTTGAAAATAGATAATTACACTTGCCTACAACCATTTTGGTGCTGGAGATTTTAGACCCGATTTTAAGTATGTCTTACATGGCGATATCAAAAATGTTACCCGTTTTCTTCTGTCAGCTCTAGTTCCCGAGAAAAAAAAACACAATTCACGAAAAAATATATATTTTATTGACATTAAACATCAAGAAATTGTCTTTTGAGTGATTTTCTAGAATGAAACTGACTCGGGCAATCTCGCATGATTCCCCAGCAATAGTCAGCCATCATATGACTGTCCCACCTTCCTTGGTATCTATTCTCCATTGTTTTTAGGTCTTGGTGGAAACGTTCCCCTTGTTCTTCGCTTAGATCTCCTAAATTGTGTTGGAAATGATGTAGATGACTATTGAAATAGTGTAATTTTATACTCATATTACAGCCTAAATCTTTGAATCGCACCAGCATTTCCTCTACTAGTTCTACATAGTTGTCAGCCTTATACTTTCCGAGGAAATTTTGTGCAACTGCAAAGATTGCCAGGCAAGTCTCTCCACATCATTCATACAAGTCTCAAAATTAGTTGTATCTTTCATCAATTTACGTATTTGAGGTCCATCAAAGATACCTGCTTTTAGTTTTTCAGTACTTAAACCAGGAAATTTGTGAGAAATAAACTGGAAACATTGACCATTTCTATCGAGAGCCTTAACAAATTGCTTCATTAGCCCTAATTTTATATGCAATGGCGGAAGAATGATTTTTTCTCTTGAACCTAAGGGTTCATTTATAACATTTCTTTCCCCAACAACAAGAGCATCTCTCACATGCCAATTTTTGCAGTCCAATGACGTGATATAGTTCGACTGTCCCAGAGACAAATAAAACATGGGTATTTAGTATAACCACTCTGTTGACCCAATAAAAAATTAACCATCTTCAAGTCGACGCAGATCACCCAGTTATATTCAATATATTTTATTTTTTGTAAAAGATTTGAAATTACCTCATATTCTTCTTTTACACATGTTGAGTGAGCAATTGGAACGGGAGCATATTTATTTCCATTATGTAGAAGAACTGCTTTTAGACTTCGTTTACTACTGTCAATAAAGAGACTCCATTCATTGGGCTGATAGATCGTTAAACCCATGAAAGCCAGCAAACCACTCACATTACAGCAATACACTAAATTTTCATCAGATGAAAAAAACTTCAATAACTTTCCCTCTCTCGTGCGATATGTAGACACTCGAACATCTGAGGAAAGACAATTTTTTTCTTTTAATCTTGACGCTAGTAACTCAGCACGTTCCTTCGAAAGAAAATGGCTTAGGATCTGATGTTATTCCGCAGTATTGAAAGTCATCATCTACTTGGGAAGAAATAGGTATTTCAGCTTCATCCTCCTGAGATTGCTGCACTACCTGGTGAAAAGTTGGTATTGGAACATTTTCTGAATGAGGAACAGGTCTTTGTACTGAAGAAATATTGGGGTATTTCCATTTATGGCGATTGTTTTTGTTGATGCCCACTATATTAATCATACAAAAGTAACAGTCGTCATAATGATTTTTTTGTTCTCGCCATATCATAGGCACTCCAAACTTCAATGACTTACGTTTCCCTCTCTCCCATTGTCGCAAATGTTCAACGCATATTTTACAAACCCTATGAGGCACCCACACTTTATCTTGGTGTAGAATTTCAATACCGAAGTAAGTAAAATACAAACGACGCACTGTGTTTGTAATCGATTTACGTTGATTTTTCAGTATGTATTCACCACAAACATAACAAAATATATCAGGATCGTTAACACAACGTCTGGACGTACTAGCCATAATGAAATAGTAACACAAACTTTATCGATGATATTGTAATAATGACTAGTTACGAAAAAGACCATAACATTAGACCTGTACATTACCTACTTTATCGACAATTCAAACAAACAGAGATGCACCAAAAAAATTTTTTTTTGTAGGCCTGTGTTATCTATATAATGTAATTTCGGTTTGAATTTGAGTTTATAGTTGATGATGTTTGTTATATCAATTTTCCGTTTATTCTACGAGTTTGTAGTCTCGTAGTATTGATTTATATATTTAAAACAACGTTTTCTTGTCTACGTGTCTCACACAAATTTTTTATTTAAGTAAAAATATATATATTTTTGAAAGATATCTTATTAATTCAAAAGATTTGAATATTGTATTTCAATTGTATTAACATTGTTATTTAAGAGATTTAGTCTTAGTTAGTTGAGATTAATGACAAAGAATATTCTTAAAATTCTACGTAAAAATATAATTGTAAAATTTTATTTCGTTTGGTTTTCAAGGAAACTTTTTGTTACATGTGAACGCGCATGTAGTAGATTTCGATCGTTTTGTCAAGTTTATACTGTGTGTTTCTCTGGGGAGAAATTAAAAATAATCTTTATTTTTATTTTTATATAAGTTTGTTCGGATGTCATAGAGGGTTTTTTATTTCATTTAGCTGTCATTATCAATGAAATTTTTACCTCTGGGTGTAATAAATTACATTACACAATCTTAATACTTTATAAAGATATTTTTTTTTCTTTTTTTGATTTTTGTATTAAATTTTCATTTAAATTTTATTGTGATCTTTATTTAATTTACCTTTCATCTTGAATTTAAAAGTAACTCAGAAAATATATAAACGTACTTAAAGTGAATTCATTTACTGGCGCCTTAAAAATTTTGTAGAAGACCACGTTTCCGATTGGTACCCTGAGAAGAAAGCAGTCCCATTTTTGGAAATAAACCGACTGAGTATCCTAGTTGGGTAGATTTGTCGTGAACGGTGGTATAGTAAATATAAAAACCACAGTTCATAGCAATATGTCAACACTATATATCTATATACAGATAGGTCCAACTCGCAACGGGCCATAGGCAACAATATACGTATGGAACGTAATGCGATGTGGCAACGTGTTTACGATGCCTATATTGAGTGACTTTGTTAAAATTTTAATTTATTTTGCAGAATTATTGATTTTTTTACTTTTATCTTTTAGAAAACGTTATTGTTTTTTTATTACTTAAAATTACTTTATATGAAAAATAGTATACCATAAAAGTGTAAACAAAGACAGTATACATTGAAACGAATATTCATTCAATTGTATTGTCATGAAATTGAATTTGTCAATCGTTGTTAAATTTGGACTGGACTGGAGCGTTTGTCGATCTACGAAGTTGTACTTTACTTGTTTATTGTTAATAAAAGGCTGATGGAAATATTACGTGAGATTTTGGTATCTGTATTATAATAACATCACGATAATAGTAGAAATACAAATATGAGCATATTACGAAAGCATCAGCTGCATAATCAATATGCAGGAAGAAATGGATATTATACATTCCTATAACAAAACACTACACCTTATTTGTTTGCTTTAAGTATTAGTATTTTCCGATAAATATAAATATCTATTCATTCTAACAAATTTAACAACGATTGACAAATTCAATTTCATGACAATACAATTGAATGAATATTCGTTTCAATGTATACTGTCTTTGTTTACACTTTTATGGTATACTATTTTTCATATAAAGTAATTTTAAATAATAAAAAACAATAACGTTTTCTAAAAGATAAAAGTAAAAAAATCAATAATTCTGCAAAATAAATTTAAATTTTAAGAAAGTCACTCAATATAGGCATCGTACACACGTTGCCACATCGCATTACGTTCCATACGTATATTGTTGCCTATGGCCCGTTGCGAGTTGGACCTATCGGTATATATATATATATATATATACCACACCTTAAATCGCCAATTAATTGAATCTACTATATATATATATATATATATATATATATATATATAAATATAATAACTTCGTGACCTTGGTATGATATGGTAAACCTAATCAGTAGGCGATTAAAGGTCTGTATATTACTTCAAAATATATGTATTTAAAAACTCTACATGTTTCGGCTGTATACGCCTTTTTCAAGAGAATACAAAATATGAATGACAGGATATAAATGTCAAGTCCTTTCGGCGTATACAGCCGAAACATGTAGAGTTTTTTAAATACATATATTTTGAAGTAATATACAGACCTTTAATCGCCTACTGATTAGGTTTACTATATATATATATATATATATATATATATATATATATATATATATAGTAGATTCAATTAGTTGGCGATTTAAGGTGTGGTTTTACTTCAATATGTATATATTTAAAACAATCTTACATGTTTCGGCATATGATGCCTTTTTCAAAGAAATTATAAAGATTTTATATTTTAAATTTCTTTGAAGAAGGTATCATTTGCCGAAAAATGTAAGATTGTTTTAAATATATACATAGTGAAGTAAAACCAGTCCTCAATCGCCAACTAATTGAATCTACCATAACATACTAAGGTCAAGCAATAATTATCTATCTATCTATATATATATATATATATATATATATATATATATATATATATATATGTTGTAACTGGATTCCGGGTTTTCTTCCGCGTTTCCATTGTTTGGTCTTTGTAAAGACCGGTGCTGGTTTCTGGACGACGTTTCGGCAAAATTACATTTGCCATCTTCAGGTCTGCGATAACTGTCTGCTTCTGCTTCTGGTTACTCGTAAACTCTTTAACTCGCAAACTTTACGAGTAACCAGAAGCAGAAGCAGACAGTTATCGCAGACCTGAAGATGGCAAATGTGATTTTGCCGAAACGTCGTCCAGAAACCAGCACCGGTCTTTACAAAGACCAAACAATGGAAACGCGGAAGAAAACCCGGAATCCAGTTACAACATATATATATATATATATATATATATATATATATATATATATATATATATATATATATATATATATAGTAAATTCAATCAGTTGCCGATTTAAGGTCTGGCTTTACTTTAAAGTATATATATTTAAAACAACCCTACATGTTTCGGCAATGATGCCTTTATCAAGGATATAAAATATAAATGACAGTATACAAATGTCATATAATTGAGTTGCTATGGATAAAATTATTCAAAGATACATTCCAACTGAATAATAATAAATCATGTCTTAGTATTCCAAAAACAGATAGACAACAAAAACAGGGAAAAGCAAGACATGAGTTATTATTATGTATGCGCCCGTGGAGCGTCTTAAGATGCAAAGTTGTCGGCATTCGCCTTAAACGAGAAGGAAAACCTACTCGGACAACCAGACAGGAATCAAAACACGGAACAGTCAGCATGATAAGCAAATGTATATAATATTTATAAATGTAATTGATATTTAAATAACTTAAGATATATAATTATATAACAAAAAAAATATAATATGATGATAAATTGCAGATCGTTACACAATTAAGTTATAATATATACTGCTTAAATTTTTTATATCATTTCTGTTGTTAATTGAATTTTTTTCCTGTTTAATACTAATCATTTCTTTAATTTCTCTTTTCATTGTGTGTTGTTCTTTATCAATTATCTGTGTGTTTTCAAAATCGAAATGGTGATCGTGTTGTAGTTTGTGGGTAGATAAAGCAGTTTTGTCTGTTTTAGAGTATTTGTGGCTTGTATTGTTTTGTATAAATAATGTTTCGTTTGGCCTATGTACTAACTATCGCAATCGCAACATGGTATTTTATATATGACATGTGTTTCTCGATTTTTTTCTATTTCGGACGTGTGTTCATTTGAAAAGTTAATCTAGGTTACTTTGAAATTTTGATAGAATAAGACGCATATATATTAGTATGTGTTTGTTGTTCCGTAAACGTAAATGCAAATAACATTTGATAATGTCAATCACATTTGTTATTTATTTGTATGTATGAAACTGTCAAAATATACGACTTCGTAGGTTAAGTAGTCAATTTTAATTTACGACATACTTCAAAATGTTCTCAGTAAATCACATGCTACTAGATTGACTTTACAAATGAACACCCGTTACATGAATATACATATACATCAATATAATTTTCATTTTATATTTCGCGTTCTTAATAAAATTATAATGCATTGTATTGCTTTATAGATCCAACTTTATGGTTTCAATAAGGAACTGTACCACAATATGTCTGAGGCTCAGCATAAATCACAGGGAATCGTCGGAATCTCTCTCATGGTTCAGGTGAGTTATTTTTATTTCCCTATGACGTATTTCCGCCCGAACAATATTTGTCGATATGTATTTATCTTAAGGGATAGTCGTCCTTCTTGCCTGTCACGGGAGAAAAGAAGAAAAAGTTAATTTTAAAGAATTTCACCAAAAACAAGGGCAACTTGATTTATTGGTGTGTAAAGAAAATTGTTAAAAAAGCGTAAGCAATTGCATGTCAAGTTTTTTTTCATTTCCTGATATGACGAATAAATAATATATTGTAACCCGTTTTCAATTGCTAGATAATTTTCGGTACAATACAAAACAGATACTGTAAGACTATGTATTAAATTTTTAAATAGAAAATCGACGTTATTACACGCCATAACTCTACAACGTACACATTTGCTCAATTATATTTCTCAGCGTTCTATTTTTGGGCGCGTGTAATTATACTGCTTTTGTCTCTTCAAAAATAATAGCATCAATCAAATAGAATTTATAATATGCTCTACTAGATGCTATTGCTGCTTTATTAAGAATTTATTACCTAGGCCAGATAAAACATTTAATCCGTATGAAATAAATGCTTTCTGCATATGCGACGCTAATTATTCGAATTTTTTACTGAAAAAAATTCACCCTTATGCAGGATTCGAACCTACGTCCTTTGATTTGCCGAACCACGGTCTTAACCATTAAGTTATTAAGGCACTGAAGTTCGAAACGCCGGGAAAGCCTTGCCCGGCATGCCAAAAGGACGTAGGTTCGAATCCTGCATAAGGGAGAATTTTTATCAGTAAAAAATTCGAATAATCAGCGTCGTATATGTAGATGGCATTTATTTCATTCACAACACTTGGCGAAAACGCAATTGATTTGACCCAGTCCGTATTTTTTATAAATTTCTTGTAAAATAAATAATGACACTCAATAACTTTTCTTACCCCCCTACTTTCCAATTAGTTAAGTTATTTGTGAAATAACTGATATATGCCTAAATTCTGCCCATATGGGTAAATTGTTATAGAGTTCAAGCGTTTTCTCTTGACGCCAACCTGCCCTAAAATATAAACATCATGCGCTATAGACAGTCCAAGAAATATCGGTCTAGTGTACGTTCATAAATGATTAATAAAAACATGTAATGTATACATTCTTAATTAAAATAATCTCATCTGTTATATTCAGAAAATAATGTATTTTATGAAAATATATAAGTATAATATACAAAAAAGGGATATTTATCAATACGTTTTTGCCGTATTACGCAGTTGTTATATAATGAAACAGATATGCAAAATACATATCCGTCACTGTAAACATGGACAAACACCTCGTATTTTTAGCATTTACTTCTGTTCAATACATATGTTTCAGCCATCTAGGCCTCATCGGTTGAACTAGTGAAGCAATGTGTATACAAATTAATACAGATCTGTTAAACAACGGATCTGTATCTGTATCTACATTTACGCTAAAATCGTCTCCAAGCTATAACCAGTTTCGTTCTATCAGGCGACACTAATTTAATCAGTGACATCTGACGGAAGAAAGCGACTAGGCCAGAAAAGGCGATCTTCCGCTCGAATAGCAATGCTATTACGTAAAGCGGAAAAATACGTATATTGGTGCTGTCCATTAACACGCGCCAGATGGCGGTAAATATACAAAAAAGGGATATTTATCAATACGTTTTTGCCGTATTACGCAGTTGTTATATAATGAAACAGATATGCAAAATACATATCCGTCACTGTAAACATGGACAAACACCTCGTATTTTTAGCATTTACTTCTGTTCAATACATATGTTTCAGCCATCTAGGCCTCCTATATAACAACTGCGTAATACGGCAAAAACGTATTGATAAATATCCCTTTTTTGTATATTTACCGCCATCTGGCGCGTGTTAATGGACAGCACCAATATACGTATTTTTCCGCTTTACGTAATAGCATTGCTATTCGAGCGGAAGATCGCCTTTTCTGGCCTAGTCGCTTTCTTCCGTCAGATGTCACTGATTAAATTAGTGTCGCCTGATAGAACGAAACTGGTTATAGCTTGGAGACGATTTTAGCGTAAATGTAGATACAGATACAGATCCGTTGTTTAACAGATCTGTATTAATTTGTATACACATTGCTTCACTAGTTCAACCGATGAGGCCTAGATGGCTGAAACATATGTATTGAACAGAAGTAAATGCTAAAAATACGAGGTGTTTGTCCATGTTTACAGTGACGGATATGTATTTTGCATATCTGTTTCATTATATAATAAGTATAATACATGCATAAACTAATATACTTCTTTACTTACAGCTTGTATGTATGGATTTTATTGATTATGATGAATTTATTATTTGTCATGAATTAACGAATTATATGCAGCGTTGTCTCGTTTCATCGTGAGTAGGCCAGTGGCTATAGGAGTCCTGACGCACTTCTTTTGGAGGTACGTAGACAGTCGTAGCAGACAGTCGTAGACAGTCGTACCACTTTTTTCAATGTCACTAGGCCTTCCTCTTTTAAGTGTAGATGTACTTCCTTGGTTGCATAGACAATATGCTATTTCAGCGCGGAATGGTGCTAAAGGCAAATATTTCTCATTCCGAGTCGTACTGACTTTCCTATACAACAGCCATGAATTTATTATAGTCATGTCTAACAAATGATAAAATAATCGTAAGTACCATTTTTTAGTTCGCATTGCTACCTTGTAACGACCAATAAATCCATCTAGCAGGTCGACACCCCCCATATGTCTATTGTACTCTTTTACTAGATTGGGGCATGAGATTTCGACGGTTTTCTACTCTTTTTTGTCAAACCGTTTTACTTGTGATAGGGGTAATTGTCCAGTGAACGGAAGAAATGTCCACTCCTTCGATATTCGCCACATATTCTTGGCAAGTGCCGCGCCTTTCCTTCGCCATTTCTTTGTCACTAATCATTTTGCAATTAGGAATTCTTGATCTTCTTACTGTTCCAAGAGAATGTATACCGCATTATTAAGCCAAGTGAACAATTAGAGGAATTGACGTATAGAAATTGTCAAAATATACTCTGTAGTTCTCATTATGTGGTACGCTCCTGCATAAACGTATGACAATATTTGCACTGGATCCTAAATCTGGCTCTTCTGGTTTTCTATACTTCGGATTATTTTCGTCACCGGTGTAAATTTCAAATTTGTACGAAAATCCGTCTGTCCCACAAAGCACATACAATTTGTATCCCCATTTGTGTGGTTTCATCGGTAGATACTGTTTTATATAGTGTATGCTTTTTGTTGCACATAGTTGTTCGTCGACACAAAGATATTGTTGTAGTGGGACAGATTGAAATTTGTCATTCAATTTGTTTATTGCCGGCTGTAATTTATGCAGTCGATCGTGATCCGGATCATCCCTTGGCTTCATTTTTGTGTTGCCATTAAAGTGCAGATACTGTCGGATTTTAACAAAGTTGTGATAGCTCATGACTTCTCTGATTTTCTCAAAACCAAGTGTGGGGGACCAGTAACTTCTTACATCAGGCATTCGCACTAACGACATATATATACAAATTCCAATATATTTGTTTAAATCTTTCTCAGTTATTTTGGCAGGTTTACTGGGATCTTTTTGTATGGAGAATAGATTACTTTGCTCTACTATTGTCAAAATGAGTTCTTTATCAAAAAAATATTTAAATAATGACAAAGGACTGCTCAGATTATCTATATCTGGTGGAAAATTTGCTATTCCTCGGAAAGTTAAAGCGTTGTCATCTATAATCAAATTTTTTTTTCGTCATAAAATATTTTTATATCTTTCTTTTAGCTCCTTTGCTTCTTTATTAGGATCCCTCCGCATATGTTGCAAATTATCGCTAGCTTCAGCAAGCTAACTTCCTTCGTTTTCTACATCCTCTTCATTTCTTTGATCTTCTTCTTCTTCCGATTATTCTTCGTTATTCTCGATATTATTATCTTCAATCACTAACCCGTCTTCAAACTCAATAGGCATAGCTAATATAGAATTTCTAATTTCTTGATATATTTCTGATTCTTCGTCGCTCTCCTTTATGCTATCACAATCATCTTCACTTTCAGAGAGATGTGCGATTATATCTTCCAGTTCTTCCTGTCGTAGATACTTCGCAACATATACGTTAGCAAAAAATATCGAAATAATTATACAGGAAAATAATACAAATATAAACAATATTTTTTATTGTATAGCAATAATAAATACATATAACAAGTGTTCATTTGAAAAGTCAATCTAGGTTACTTTGAAATTTTGATAGACTAAGACGCAAATTAGTATGTGTTTGTTGTTCCGTAAACGTAAATCCAAATGACATTTGATAATGTCAATCACAAATATCAGTTAGTGCATAAAATAATTGTGCGTCGATTCTGGTTTAAATAAATTGCTTCCCAGTTTTAAAATGACTTTCACTTTAGAACATAAAACTTTTTTAGTCTAGGCTTATTTTCGAAGTGGTAATAAAATTGATGGTTTATGGGTTTATTCAGTTCAAGATTGCATGGTAGAATTTCAAGTTGAGTTTCCACATTTTGTAATAGATTATATACAATTTAAGAATACTTTGGATAGAACTTTAAAACTTTTTTCTGAAACTGGTAGTCTCTTAAGAAAATCAGGCAGCGGATCAGTTACGAAACGTACACCTCAAGTTGTCAATCGTGTTGAAGAAATAATGGAAAATGAACCACAAACATCTGTTCAACATTTGAGTCAACAAATAAACCTTTCTGTTGGTACAACTCACAAGTTATTAAAATAAGATATGCAACTTTATCCATACCGTGCCACAGCAGTACAAGAATTGTTAGAAATTGATTACCCACGTTGACTACAGTTTTGTAATTGGTTTGTAAATATGAACAATAATGGAGAACTTTCGCAAACAGTCATCTTTACTGATGAAGCATGGTTTTATAAAACGGAATACCTAAATTCACAAAATACAAGAATTTGGAGTAGTGAAAATACACATGTAATTAATGAAGAATCACTACATCCATAGAAAATTGGTGTTTGGGCAGCAATAAGCCAAAGGCGAATCATTGGACCAATATTTGTTCAGGGAACGTTAACTGCTCAAAGGTACCGTACGGAAATTTTACAACCATTTGTCAATCAGTTGCCTGATGATGAACTTCAAAATGCATATTTCCAACAAGACGGAGCACCTTGTCACTGTACTGCAGAATCTTTGGATTATTTAAGAGAATTTTTTGATGAGCGCATAATTAGTAGAAATACTGAAATTGCCTGGCCTGCACGTTCATGCGATTTAACACCTTGCGACTTCTTTTTGTGGCCTTATCTAAAAAATAACATATTTCGAACACCATATTGAATTTGAATGATATGCTACAGAGAATCGAACAGAAATGCATGGAATTTTAAGTGCGTTGATCTTGAAGGACAACATTTTCAACATTTGTTATAGTTTTCAATAAATACCTATTATTTGTTATTTATTTGTATGTATGAAACTGTCAAAATATACGACTTCGTAGGTTAAGTAGTAAATTCTAATTTACGACATACTTCAAAACGTTCTCAGTAAATCACATGCTACTAGATTGACTTTTCAAATGAACACTTGTTATATCTAATATATATACCGGGTTCTTTTTTTATCATTACACATACATCGACCTCTGTGTAGAGCTAAAAAAATAAAAGTCAATCCATTGGTGGCATAGTAGGAAACTAGTTATACACCAGTACACCTTTTTCCAATTGTCAAATATTTCTGATTTTTCATTCATGCGAAATAGAGATAATTAATAAATGAGTTTTAATTGATAGACCGCTTGCCCGTTTTAAATTTATTTTAACCTATGTATATATATATATATATATATATATATATATATATATATTTACCATAAGCGGTGTCTGGTACATTTCTAATATAAATTGAAAACAAAATTCTTCCATAGTTTTTGGTTACTGGCCAGTGTTTTTGCTTCTTTCCAGCTCTTTCCCTTCCTCCGGATGCTAATTCCAATGGGATATGATCCCATACTTGTCGCAGTCATTCTCTTTTCCTTTTACACTGCAATTTGGCTTCATATATTAGCTTTACTGGTCAAATGCATATCTAATACATACATAAAAAGCACGGCTACTTGAATTTAAAACGTGAAATATATGTAAATACACTTTCTTAACACTAATTGTATAGATAAATTATTAATTTATTATTCATTATTATTACAATTCTATAAATTAGCCATCATCAGATGATTCATCACCTTAATTTATTATTAATTCATCACGGTATGTATTCAGTATACCGCCTCATTCTGAGCAAACGCAACGATCCGAATGTATGAATATTTCTCCCGCTCCAAATACAAATCCCCTGAACGCGTTTAGCCAATCACAACACAGTCTGTCTCATTCCGAGCAAACGCAACGATCCGAATGTGCAATTATTTTTCTGGCTCCTAATACAATTCCCCTGAATGCTGTAGGCGAGTTAACATCGATGTCATATGTCATACATACTTACATATTATGGAGCCGCGTAAGAAAGATTATCTGATTTCCAAATTACTATTAAAGGACTATAAATTGTTTAGTCCTGTGTTATGGTAATGAGTAAATTGCAATACGTTATACTGACGATGGTTACACAAAGCGTAATGATATTATTAATAAGCGATCAAGAAAATTGCAAATAAGGCATCAAGAGATTTAATAAATTAAATTTTAATAATAAACGTCACAAAAACTATTCATAGTATACTAAATAACTTTCAGAACTAATAAAAACTAAATTAAATTCTAGTAATGTAAAGAAAAATTTACTCTTACAAATAATAAAATAAATTGTTCATAATGAGAAATTAATTATATAATAACGGAAATTCATCCGCTTAAACTCATCGCCGTAAAATAATTGATGATGTTTGGAATATTTATAATTACGAAAACCATTTAATTTTAGTATGCGGTTAACGGAAGAGCAGCATATGCCTAAATCATTGGAAATATCGCTAAGTGTCAAATTTCAATTTAGTTCTATTGCAGCGCATACTAAAATGGACGTATCATTAGGAACTCTGCGATTTGGGAATAATGGTTTTAAATTTTGTACAGAACCAGTAATGTCTATTTTCTTTTTAAGTCTACAAATTGTAGCTTTGTTCGGGATGGACCTGTCGGCATACCTTCCGGCAAATAAGTCACATACTCTTTGATAAGAATTATCAGCGTGATACCATTTCATCATTTCGGCTTTCTCTTCTAGTGTATAACGCGGCATGATCACTATTCAAACGCTTAAGAGACTCCGTATAGGGTGACAGTGGTGACACTAATTTGTGACATTAATTGTCAAATGGTTGCGCGACAGACTGTTTTGTGATTGGCTAAAAGCGTTCAGGGGATTTTTATTCGGAGCGGGAGAAATATTCATACATTCGGATCGTTGCGTTTGCTCAGAATGAGGCGGTATATTCTTTTTCTATGTAATTTTTCTCTATACAAACAACATGACGACACACATTCACCCATTAATGGTTAATTTGACGATATCTTTCTGTTGCTAAAGTTTTTGCATCAGTTAGTTTGAAGGTAACATTTTTTGTAGCGACCCAGTTTTTAACACTTTTTTCCGATTTTTTTTTTAATTGTGTATAATTCTGAATAAAATGTTCGAAGACGACACACAGTGAGTCCTTTGCTTGCAAAAATTTTATCAATACTATATTCACATATACCAAAGAAATTTGAGTACATCAATACGTTAAGAACGCATTTGTTACAAATGAATAACTCCAGAAATGTTGTGAAATATCAGTAGAGCATTTGAAGCAAGATTGTATTACGAGGATGTATTGTAATAACTCTATGCATACCATGTGTATGTACTACTTTAGCAAGGAGATGGCCCCGGCCTCAATATATTGTATCATAACGATACGTAGTGTATTATATCAATACGGCCTCGGTACATTTGATTGCATACACAAGGTTATGAATCAGGGTTACACACTTGCACATATTGACAGTGTTTAAGTAACACAGGGTCCAAAGAAGGATCTTTCAACGTATATAAGACAATAGATTCAAGAGAGAAGGAAGTTTCAGTTAGACAGTCAGTACGATCAGAGAGTACGTTACAGAACTCTCTTTCGACCGCTGTCATATATTGATTTATTATCCATGTAAATAATACTCTTAACTCATTGTAAGTGTTGATTAATTATACTATGTTAAACCTACTCCGAACTCGTGTTATTTAATTACACACTCATTCTCGAACCTGCACAACAATGTGGCCGTAAGGCAAATCCACATTACATGGCGTTCCTGCCTATCCACACCACTAGATGGCCCTGCCAGCCATTTAAGGCTGAAGGAAACCAAGTGGGAAACCGGAACGAACCAACAAAGTAAACAAGAAGAAAATTGGGCAGATTAGCGAGACAAATGGGTAACTACGCGACAAAAGAGGAGGTAATCATAGCGGGAAACGACGCCAACGTGAAAAACAGCGTGGACACTATCGACATCCTAGGCGTAGTGGCATTTGTTGGTGTTATCATCATCTTAACCTCCTGCTGCTGCTACGGTGATAAACAAGAAGATGACGAATGCCCTCTCCGCACAGGTTCAAATGGAATTCCACCGGAGCCAAGAAAAGGTCTCCGAACTCGTGTTATTTAATTACACACTCATTCTCGAACCTGCACAACAATGTGGCCGTAAGGCAAAGCCACATTACAGTATTGAAACATTCTTAGCCTACTATAGGAGCAAACAAAATTTGAAAGTCAAAATATTTTATTATTCAACATACTCTCCTCTTAATTGGATACATTTTTTATCTTGCTCTGCAAACCGGGCCTGCACTCTTTTTCTGTTTATTTTAGGCAAAGAAAACATGCAGCTCCATTCTTTATATTTTAATGTTTTTAAACCAGTTATTGACATTTTTCCGAAAAATATACGCAAAAACATTTATTTTTCCATGCTTTTGACGTGGAAAAAAGATAAACCATAAAATAACATTTTTGAAAATCTTGGAAGGCTTTTGCAATTTCCCACAAATTTGCTAGTGAAGCTGCCTGGTTATTGTGCCCACCCTTTCAATTCACGTCTTAGCCCGCGCCAGTGGAACAACTTAAGGTATATGATTTGCCTTAAATGAGAAGGAAAACCAAGAAAACCTTCTCAGAGAGCCAGCAAACAGCGTATTTGCCCCGAGACCACCAGCAAAGGTGTGCTTCCGATAATAACAGAAATTTGGGAATTTCTTATATAATATCTGCATACCAGTAGCTTTAATAAAGTTAAAAAAAAATTTTAATGTTCATAAAATAAAAACTAAAACCGCCAGGCATTCTTTATTATAAAAAGCAAATTTATTGACATTAAATGAGATATTTATAGACGACATTGTAGAATATGAAACGCAGAGTGAAACTTTAATCAAATAAATTTTGAACAGAGCAATTTAGCAAGTCTGCCTTAGGATAAATCCAACCAATATTATTAACAGTAAAAGGTATTTAGGTAGCACCCACGATATCCCAATATTAATCTCATCTATTCAGAGCGGCAATACATGCGTGAAAATTACAGAAACGGCACAATAACAGACTCCCTAATGACCGAAAGAACTCAGATCCCGGAGTTAATCCGAAGTCTTAGTGCCGTTGCAATAAAAGAGTCATATTAAAGGTAAAAGTCGGCGGACAACAAGAAAAAGGGGGAAAACACGCACGGTAAAATTGTTTTTTTCTTCCATTTGTGTATGTGTCAGTGTCCACACACGTTCTTTTTTCCACTCCCCGCCAACAACCGAAAGTTATTAAAGGAAAGGAATTTCGGTAGCGCGGATTCGAGGGGGTAGAGAATGCGTTAGTCCGTAATATACCGGACAGGCTAGCCATTGCATAAACTAGAGTAAGGGCCGCCGGATGAACGTTTAATGTCGCAAATGCCAAACCATAAAAACCAAATGTCCCAAATAAACATTTGTCTAGTATAATTTATAATGCAGCGCAAATATTTAATTACTGCGGCTAGAATAGTAGTGTAGCTTCGTTGCCGGTGACCGTTTAATGGATAAAAATTGTCTGGCTGCACGATTATATACAGAATGGTAACAGCAAATTTATTTTATTTATTTAAATAGTGAAATGAAACAACAATAAATTGCATTACTGTCTTCAACAAACGTCTAGAATAGTTAAATAGGATTCAGATGAACATTTTACCACCTCAACATTCAAATTTATGGGCATTAGTACACTCGATATCTATTATAATAACTATGTTCTCATCTTCAGTAGTGACGCTAAACTAAATTAAAAAATTCTACTGAATATTTGGTTGAATGACAAGTCTGGGTGCTGGGCCTCCTGCAGAAGAAATTTGAACTAAGTGACAGTTATTTTAAACAGCTGTGTTTACTTCATTTGTGCTTTTGTGCAGGAGCTTGGAAGTTAGTGCCTATTTCGAACCGGAAAATTTATTCGAAAATTATGCGTTAAACTAGGTGATAACCTAGTGAAGAAGGCCACGCTAGCTGAATGCTGCATATGGCAGTGAATGCACACATCGCAACACTATCTCCAAAGGTATCATTATTTCAAACAAGGTGGTCCTGAAACCGCCACACAAACGAAAGGAGGACGATCTTCGGTTAATCCGAGATTGTTAAAAGCCATCACCGACTGTCTGGTGAAGAATCCAAAACGTCACTGGCCTTACTTTCTGCTGAACTAGGCGACCCAAAAAAATGCCTACAACACATCATCAAAACGGGTTTCAGTTCAGAAAGGTCGTGGCAAAGTAGGTGCCCACGTTGTTGTCTACTGAACAAAAGAAGAAAAGAGTTGGTGATGCGCAATCGATTTTAGACGAGTGTTTTGCCGAATCGGATGATTTTATTGGACAATCTGCTAACTGTCGATGAGACTTGGGTCTACTACGAACCACGACAGATTCGAAATTCAGCTTCCGAATGACAGCTTTCTGATCAGCCATTGGCAGAAGTAAAGTAGACCTTGGCTACTGTGTTCTGGAATAAAGATGGGATCGAGCATAATGACTATCTAAAATCGGGTGATGGATATCAACAAAACATATTACATATGTGATCAATGCCAAGATTCCAGCTAGAAAGCTTACTAAAGTCAAATTTCTACAAGACAATTGTCCAGTTCATAAAGAAAATTTTACACTCGAAAAGATCACCCAGCTGGGTTGCACCCTACTGAAACACCCACCTTATGCGCCCGATTTGGCACCCTCTGATTATTACTTGTTTCGAAATTTCAAGAATGATATGTTAAAACGCAAATTTATAAACATCGACGAAATAGAAACACAAGTTAGTGCCTATTTTGCCTCAAAAAGTTAAAAAAATTCAGCCTGTTTTTTAGGGGCTTTGATGTGTTCAAGTCACAATTATTAATTCTTATAAAAAAAAAATTCGAGAAAATAAAACCATTGATCCCTACACATTTGTCATTCAACGGGTAATGTTCTTTCAAATTTGGCCATGGTTTAATGCTATGTCTTAAACTATCTTCTAGGTTTGCACGATCGTTGTTCATGATTTCTTCAGAATTCCGGGTTGGAGCCGAGTCCTTGGAACTGCCTCCTTCTTGGCCAACATTTCGACAAGGTTATATAGGAGCTGTTCTGGGTCACTGAAGCGTCACAATTATGGTTGAATTTTTCAGGATGAAGGGATTGCCAAGTATTGCGTAGAGTGTAGAGAGTATATGCCATCACGGTTGAAATTATTGACATGCTTCAGGATCTAAGATGTTATTAAAAATCTTAAAGAATACCAATTATATTAACCGCGACGACGGATACCCTCTACACAATAGTAGGTAAACCACCCTAAAAACTCAATCATAACAGTGACTTTCCAGTTACCCCGTCCCAAATTAACACAATTTTAGTTTCAGTGCAGCGACAGTAGTAACAGATATGAAGATGTCCATTGGGACATCTTCAGAGCTGTTACGAAACGTCGGTCTAGACGAAAGCAGTGCCTGGGATTGATGGATGTGGTTAAATCCCTCAATCCCAGAAGCGTATTTTCCTTAACATTTCATTACTTGTGCTGTCAGTTTTATCGGAAGCTTTTTGAAAACCTATAACATTGTCTTATATTTCCTGTGCACTTTTTCGGTTTATTTAATAGTACCTCTTACAACTAACTATAGAACTGTAGCAATCAATTCAATAAGAGTGACTTACGTATGGGTTCCCCATTTGAATTTGTCAGCATTTTAACAATTATAAATTTTTATTATTTTGGCATGCATTCTAAATATGTTTAGAAGACCACAGAGGAAGAAAGGGGAATGTCATAAATTCAGTGAAATCGAGATAGCACTGCCATCTATTAATCAAACGCTTAAATTTTGTATTAAAACGGTATACATGGAAATAAAGCAGCGTATGTCTACGATACATCCATTGAAACATTTCATACACTGGGAATGAAAGGGGAATGTCACAGTCAAACTGGTAAAAAACGTGGAAGGTCCATACGACGCAAAAAATCCACTAACAAAATACTTATTTTGACTAGTGCATGTAGAGTGGTTAAGATAAGTGAGTGTAATCTAATTAATAAAAGAAACTGGTGTTTATTGTATAACAATGGAAACTGATGAAAATGAGAATATAACTAATGATCAATGTAGTGAAAAATCTAGGAAGAGAAAGAAGCATGGCCGAATAAGTGATGTAGCAAAATAGTTAAGGTTATGCAGTCATGAAGCCGGAGAATATTGCTACTGTAAAAGATTAAAGTGTTTTGAGAAGATAAATGACCAAGAGAGAAAAACAATATTGAAAGAGCTTATTAAGAAGTACGGATGAACAGAATGCCTTTCTATGTGGACTAATAACAACTAAAAGTGTTCAAAGAAGACGGCCTCGAAAAGATGAAGATGAAGCATTGCTACATTATAATTCTTATTCTTATCGCGTTAGAATGATAAGAAATGGTGAGGTAGTAGAAATTCCTATCTGCGTTAAAGCGTTTTTATCAATTCATGGTATAACAAAGAAGAAATTAGAATACCTACAATGCTCTTTGAGGACCATAGGTTCAGCTCCTCGTGATCTTCGGGGTAAGCATTCTAATCGTCCACGAAAGTTGTCAGAAAATACATATAATTTCGTAATCAGTCATATTTCGTCATTTAAGGGTCGCGAAAGTCACTATAGCCTAACGAAAACAGACCGCTTGTATTTAAGTGAAGATCTTAACATATCTGAAATGCATAAAATGTATAGAGTAATATTTCCAAACCATGTAGTATCATATGAATCATGTAGAACTATATTTAGTTCAAAATTTAATATCTCGTTCGGTTATCCAAGGAAAGATACTTGCAGTGCTTGCGATGAATATGAAGCGCGAAAAAGGAACTTACAATTACAACTACGTAATTCATCAACACAAGATGATATTCAAAGCAGTTTACGAACGCTAGACACCGAAAACATTCTGCACAAGAAGAAAGCTCAAGTTTTTTATGATCGAAAACGTTTTCAAAAGTATAACTGTAAAAAAGATAATACAACTGAAGCTATCTGCATGGATTTTCAAAAAATTCTTCCTGTACCAAATATAACCACCAACGATGTTTATTATAAACGACAGTTATCTGTCTTTCTTTTCAATATTAACATTCTTGCAAGCGATGACTCGGTATTTTATGTATATCCACAAACGATAGGCAAAAAAGAAAGTGATGAGGTACTTTCCTTTCTGGATCATTTTATTCATAACTACCTTACAAGAGAAATAAATCATCTACAGGTTTTTTGTGATTCTTGCGGAGGACAAAACAAGAACTATAACGTAATTAAGTACATGCACTACATCGTTCATATAAAAAAGAGACTAACCCCATTTAAAATAACGTTCCCCATACGGGGTCATTCTTATCTAGAATGCGATCGGAATATGGCACTCGTCAATCAAATATATCCAGCAGAACTCCCATATGAGTGCGTAGAGGAGATTGCAAAATCTAGGAGTAAACCACAATCATTTGCTACAGAAAATGCTACAGAAATGATAAGAGACTGGAGTACTTTTTTCATGCAATTTCCTTACAACAAGAAATGTCCTATGCCAACACAACCAATTAAGGAAATAGAAACAACTATACTCCATCCACGTCTAGTTAGCCATAGATCCTCTTACAATGGTGCATGGGAACACACTAACATCCTTCCACCAAAGAGTCAAAGAAATGAGCCAGTCCTTTTACAAAACGAATTTCTGTATCCTGACAGAAAGTACTTAGGTAGTTAGTATAATTTAAAATTCATTTTTAAAAAGTAAAATAAAACGTTTTATTACAGACCTGATCCCGATTGGTAAAAAAAAATACAAAAACCTTCAAGAATTAAAGAAACACTGCCGTTGCGACGCCCAGAAGTATTATGATGACCTACCGTATATAGATACAGTTGTTGATAGTGATTAAAAACTGACAAAACCAATGTCATAAGGTCCCCTTGCTACATCGTACAGCGGTTTAATGTGGACATTCCCCCTTTTTTTCAAATAAAATACGTAGTTACTTTACTGTCTTTTGTTTATTTTTGTGAAATATTATAGCAATATAAAACCATACTTGCAAATTGTTTTATTAACATTTAAACCAGAAGATATACACAACATAAGTTACATTGAATTAGTCTCAAAGTATAGAAAGAGTTTCAAACTTTCAATACCGTTTTACTCAAAACTAAAAATATGTGACATTCCCCTTTCTTCCCCTGTGGTCTTCGTTTAACATCGCTTCATTTGTTGTATCTTCTGTGAAACGATAATTAATAGGCTTTTTGTTTGTCCAATATAAATTTCACCAAAATCATGCGACTGTCTGCCATATATTCAAGACCTTCGTTTCATCTCCGCTTCATTCTTAAAGTTACCTAATAAAGTCTCTTACGTATTGAGATATGCGAAAAGCAAAATGTTTATCTACTTACTATGGCGTGCTCATCTACAGAGTGTTCCTTTTAAAAAAATCGATTTTTCTTTAATTAAAGATTACTTAAATAATCAATAAATTTCGAACACCCTGTTAGAGATTTATTAAATGTTTAGTCATTACTCAGAATATTATACCTTTCACTATATCCACTAGAAATATGACGTAGTTCAGATCAAATATGCCTGAGATATGTGGTTTTAAAAAGTACATTGAAAAAACGAAAATCAAAATAATTCAAAAACGGTTAACTTTTTGCAAAAAAAAAACTTAATATAAAGTGTTATAGTACTTTACAAGGAATCTAAAAAAGCAGTAAAAAATATAATATTCCATTTAAAATATCAAGTTGGCTATGACTTGGCTATGAGTGGTTCATTAGTGTAAATATTTTATTTTAATACATCAAGTATACAGATTACGTGACACAAATTTTCAAAAGTATCCTAATGCGTTAACATAGAAAACTTCTAATGAACGGATAACGTGAAAATCCCTGCATAGAAATAAATCCAAAAGGCGATTACGACGCAAGCCCCAAAATGAAAAAAACTCTAAAAATTCTATTATGAGCCACTTATGAATTGAAAATATTCAGAATATAAATAAATCATAAATACGTTTATTGAAGCTACTCAACACACATACGCTACATATTTACGTATGTAACAGCTGTCGATGTTATAAAAACTATGACATTGTTGTATGCTTAAGATCAATAAACTCAATATATTCACGTACAAAATCAACTCTTTAAAAACTTTTCGAATTGACTTAAATTAGCTCTTTCATGTGTATTATGTGAATGTTTTTTTTGTTACGAGAAGTAACAAATATAAAATATTAATATCGATATAAAAAGCCCGCTATTGCAAACATATGCTGCAGTGTTTATGTTTACAAAAACGATAGAAGAGAACATTGTGTATAAGATTTGTGCAGTAAGGATTTGATGACCTAGTACGAAAGTCAACGGTTAAAAATTTGTACTTTCTTGTGAATTTTGTATTAAAAGAACATGTAAGATATGCTCTACGGGCGTTTAACATTATATTTGGTAACAATCTATGTTTAATCGGAGAGGTAAATGTAAATCGTATCAAACGTACATAACGATCGACAACTAGACAACTAGCCCTTCTCTGGGATACCCTGAACACAATAGTAGATTGACTTCTGAAACGTCGGATTATTCAAATCCTACGAACGTTGGAAATATTAAAAAAAATCTACTGAATTAATCACCCATCGTCAACAACTTCTCGTCACGAATAACAGATTATTAAACACTTACCTTACAACACCAAATTTCGACTTACTTAATTCTTTAAACCAAAAAAGATTACATTAAAATTAAACTTGAAAATGTGTAAGACAAAAAATATATATATTTATTAGATCTGCCCGTATTCTTTCATAAAAAGCAAGTAGTAGAGATAATGAATTGAAGTTATCTGCACTCATACATTATACGTAAATTGTGTTCGCGAACCAAAAAATCCCTCTCGAAAAAATTAAATTTGTTGTGTGAATTTTAAAGAACATAAATGCGTCGGTTGTATACAGAAACTTAATTGTTTTGGTCTGAATACTGCTTTTTGTAAGTTAATCAACTCTTACTTGTCCAACAGATATGGATATGTTTTCTATAATGGTTTTAAGTCGTTGGAGTTTGTTTCATTGTCTGGAGTTCCACAAGGATCGAGTTTGGGACCTCCGCTTTTTAATATATACATCAATGATCTGTTTCCATTGATGTCTTGTCAAGTATTAGCATATACAGATGACGTTAAGCTCTTCCATTGCATACATAATCAACGCGATGTAGACATGCTTCAGGATAACTTGAGTGCACTGGAAATTAAAATGCATAAAATGTATCTTCCCTATACACAGCGACTATTCTTTTATGAATAATTTTTCCGCCATTAACTTCTTTTCTCAGGAATTTGAAGGCACCAGAATAATTTCGTTCCAATTGCATTTATTAAAAGATAAACCTTCCAAAATCTTTGCAAAAACAACTTATCACATGCAATTCTAAATGTCGCATTGTTTCTTAGTAATCCATTTGACATCATACATATACTCTTATTTAGAATAAAAAATATGTCTCTATCGTTACAATTACTGATATGACCCCATCGTTAAAATGATATACACGATATTGCTTAACTATCTGCTAAAATACAAACATTTCAGTTTCACAGGAAATGATTTAATTACTGGCGAAAATTACGAAACACACTTGGTAATCGACCGCAACTAACACAAACTTTTATGTTTGCGCGTTGATTAAACGTGTTTTCAGCTAAATCGATGTAATATGCTGCACATGTATATGTATATACGTGTGTGGATATGTTGTGGTACGCGAAACGTCCGTTCACGTAATGAAGGTTTTCAACAGCATTAATTTCTGCCCGGGCGATTATTAATTGTGGTATTTAAAAAATGACAGCTTTTGACGTGTCTTTTATTGGTTACACATACATTTCAGCTTCGTATAATTAATGGTTGACGGAAAATGTGCCCCGGTGTGAGGTTTTTTTTTGTTCGGAAAAATCACATTGTAAAACCTCCATGCAATTTCGATGCATGAATTTTATTTTTGCCAGCAATTCCTTTTATGAAACACATAAAATATACTAGCGCTGGTAACACATAATTCTCCTATTTGTCGATTAAATTATTTTGTTGCAACAGCTTCAGCTGAATAATAATGTAAAATACCTTGGAAAGTAGCAAACCTTTATTATAAATTAACCTGCAAGAAGCATATAACAAGTAGGCTTTGCACGAAACCACGTAATTTCTAACTTAAGCATTTGTAATATCAACATACATAATTGTCAATTTATAAATTTTGTTCATTTAAAAGTCAAATCTCATCTAACGAAATAAAACATTTATATTATAACTAGAGAACGGACACGCTTACCACATGACGCAAAGCCCAGTGCAGTACTGGCGAAAGGCTGTATTTCCAAAATATTTAATTTTATTTATATAATTGGAAAACGAACGGGCGGTGATCTATAAAATTACGAAATACATATTTATTTGTTGAAAAGTTGTATTTTTAAAGTTTTTAATTTTATTTATATAATTGGAAAACATACGGGTGGTGATCTATCTATCTAAAATTACGAAATACATATTTATTAATTAATTTTATTTATATAATTGAAAAACAAACGGGTGGTGATCTATAAAATTACGAAATACATATGTATTTGTTGAAAAGTTGTATTTTTAAAGTTTTTAATTTTATTTCTATAATTGGAACATTTTTATTTGTTCATTTTGTCGTTCAAGTTGAGTAAAGGATTATTAATATTGACTAGCAATAGTTTCTCAAGGTTTTCTTCCGTCAATTTTGTTCTCTTTGAATTAAGTACATCCTTATAAATAGAAAACGTCCTTTCTACATCGCAACTGGTTATAGGTGCATACTGGAAATATTCTTTTATTTCTTCATATTTAGCCGTTAGATTTTGTGGAATTGTCTCCATACATAATTGCTGCAATGTAATTAAATCTGGATTTCTATTAAGAATTGCTTCAAACTTTTGCCGAAGGCCACATCCGAAGTCACTTGGAATACTTTTCAAATTATTAACAGCCACATCTAATGTGGTTAATCCGTCATTTAATTTGAGATTTCGATTTTCAAAATAAGTGATTAGTTTTGGCAATTTTCCAAAGTGTTCGTGAAGAAAGTACAACTGATTTTTTAAATTTTGGAATTTGTGTGAGCTCCTTGCACTCACCAATACTTCTAGCATCCTCCTTTAGCAGTGTTACGAAATGTTTTAGACTATCGAAATTCTCAGCATAATAACTAGTAGCTTCCAGCCATGTTCCCCATCTAGTTATTACTGGAGTGGGAGGCAGTGACAGAGATGGAAATTTTTCCCTGAAAAGAGCTACTCTCAATTGTTCTTTTCTGAATACTTTTTTAAAAGCTGATACAAGTCTATCAACTTCCGGAAAAGTGTCTCTGATATATTCACAGATTCTGTGGAGAGCATGTGCTACACAAGTAATATGCAGCATATTACGATATGTTTTCTTCAATAGTCTGCCTGTTTTTAACATATACGCAGCACTGACACACTGACACACTGACACTGACAAATAAAAGTACTTTTTCTTTGTACGTGGCGTCCGAATGAAGCATTTTTTGCATATTCTCCTTAATGGTTTCAGCAACTGTTTCCGCATCAACTCTATTTATAACACTTGTTGCTATTACATATGAGTTATACGGAATAGTTGGATGTAGTACACCAGCTACAACATTTACCACACAGCGTCCTAACATATCCACCGTTTCGTCGGCGCTTATCCATATGTATTGATTTAAAAGATGGCTTCTAATGCGTTCTACTGTTCTCGTATAGCACCTAGAAACATAATATTTGCGTAAAGTTGATTCATCAGGAACATTTTGACCAGTATATTTTTTCAGAAATGTCTTCAAAATTGGATTGTTCAATTTAAATAATGGAATATTAGCTGCCATAAAAGTTTCACAGAGTTCTTCGTTAAAATTGTCAGATTCCAACGGGTTCAATTTTTTTTCGTGCTTTAACGATCTTACGGTTGATTTATTGTAATTTTTCAATAACGTTTCACACACTTCACAATAAATTTCGGAATCACTGGCAATGTACATACAATCAGTATGGCCCTCAATCCAACTCGCCATTGTTTCACGATGCCATTCTAGACGCTCTTCCATTGTCTGAAAAAGTAAGAATATTCTAGATCCAAATAAACGAAATTAAATAACGAAATTTTATGCACACTTACGTGAAAATAATTGGAAGATGTTGCTTAAATGAAAAGAAAAGGAATGTACGTGCTATTTCTCTTAAGAAATACGATAAACTTATTTACGAGTGTTTTGTCTACGTACACGCCACCACTGAAAACACTATATTCTCCGAATACAATAGCTGGGTTGTCCATTGTTATCGCTGCGAGACCAGGTGGCCGAGTAAGTCAAACAAATACTTCATTGAATTACGCCGGAATGTACTGAGCGACGTTATACACAATTCCAATTGCCGATTGCGTTTTATGGAAATTGCATCCGTTCTCTAATTATAACACAATAGGTATTTATTTAAGAATTAATAAATACATTTTACAAAACATGCTGAAATTGTTCACGGCCTTGCTCAATTTTGCGCTTTCAAAAACATTTGTTAACATTTTATGATGTTCATTCATGTCATTAATTTTTTGTGTAATTTAGACTTGAAGGCGCGCCAGATCTGGAATTTGTGCGTTGAAAATAGAATTTTTTAAAATAGGCCATAAAAATAAATCGCATGTAGGGATGTCGCAAGATCTTGAAGGAAATTCGTGATCTCTACGTAGAGTAATCAAGCGACTGTCAAAAAATGAACGTAACATGTGCTGTGTCCTCTGGCTCGACTTGCTGAGAATATCCTAGCGTTAACTCATTTGCATTAAGTTGGTCAACAAACGGCATCGAAATTTCTTGGTGATATCTTTGTGCATTTATGGTTGCATTAAAAAAATTGCACAAATCATTCTTCTCCTACTTATGACACACCAAACACAAACTTTCTGAGGACAAGCAGCAGCCTCGACATAAAAATTGTTGGGTTTTCCAGCACTTCGCATTCTCATATTCTGCGAATTAACATACCCATCAAGATGAAACCATGCATCATTTGAAAAGAAAGTTTTGTCTAGATGGTCATAGTCGAAATTATTTCAACCATTGACAAAATTCTAATCTTCGGGGATATTCAACTGGATAGAATAAGTGTAGATCCTTGTGAAAAGTCTTTCTTTGAAGACTGCGATTAAGTAAAAACTCAAAAAGGTATAAAAACCCCTTATCACAATTAATGATCGTATCCTAACATCGTATTTCTACAACTAAGTTGTCATTATCAGTAGGTAAAACCACAAATAAAAATGTCGCACACGGGGCACAGTATATATACTGTATTAGCTGTACTGTGTTAGCTTTACTGTGCTCCATGTGCGACACTCGATTAGTGGTTTTACCTACTGATGATGACAACTTAGTTGTCGAAATACGTATTTAGGATGCGATCATTAATTGTGGTGAGGGGTTTTTATACCTTTTTGAGTTGGTAGACCCTTCTTTAATATTTTCTGGCAAGTGCCAAATGAAAGATTAGTTTGTTGTGACAGTACCAGAATTGAAGTTTCTGGGGTTTCATCCATTAGTTCTCTTGCGTTATCAGTAAGTGCACTTTGGTTTTGCTTATGCTTAAATCCATTATCAAACACTCTAAACGACACAATACGGTTTCAGTATCAAACCAAATAAAACGATACTACATAAAACTCATCATTTAACGTACATGAATAATATTAAACTTTACACATCCAAAATACACAAATAAGGGGATTAATGGAAATCACAGAAGAAATAACCCCCTATATTCAGATGGAGTTTGGCATAAGCAAATGCAAAACGCTGCACAGTGAAAAATGAAAATGGAGATAGCCTCTTACAAAGGAAAGAAAAGAACAAAAGAAGTGACTTTAGTGACCTTTTATATGGCATTTGCGTAATTTAATTAAGTTTCTTGTTTTTTTTGAGATAAGTACAAAAATGAAGTAATTCAATGGCGTGTCAGCAAGACATTTGCTTTATTGAAGCTATGTATTTTCTTGCATGGGTTGCACTCGGCTTGATTCTCTTCAGTGAAGGATCTTCCGATATACGACGTTTTTCGTTTTGTTATCAGGCGCAAGAACAAATAAAGCGGATGGTTTGCCGACACATGAACATGCCATGTACAATTGACCATGAGAAAAACATTCATTTTCTAGATTGCGACTACAAACACTCAAAGATTGGCCTTGTGATTTGTTAATCGCCATGGCGAATGCTAGATGAATCGGAAATTGAATTCGTTTAAACTTAAAGGGCATATCGGTTAGTATCATCGGAATCTTCGGAATGAGAACTTCCTCACCTTTTAACTTTCCTTTGAGTATCGTCGCTTGAATCACATTGATCATCAGTTTTCTTTTTACTAAACGCGTTCCATTGCATAGTTTTGGTTGGTTTAGATTTCGAAGCATGATGACTACCGAGCCAACCTTGTTGTAAATTGTGCGGTGGTAAGCCAGGCACATCCAAGGAGTTTAAAAATTCAGTTCGATAGTTGGTGACTTCGTCTTCGTTTCTTACACAGTCAATAGATTTGAATGAATGCAGAGTACCAATGATTTGATTGTGAATTACTAAGTTTAAGTCATCCTCATCTTTGTTCTTAGCCGCCAAGATTGCTCGCTCACTCAACTATTTGTTGTTTTTGTGATTAACAATGACGTTCGGGACTACTTTGTCGATAAGCTCGTCTTTCAATGAGACAAAATTGCAAAAATTCGGAGAAAATGAAATCAATCCTCTCGATTCGTCGACAGAAACACGGCCATTACCGATAGCCAGCAATTGCTTGGAGAAATCTTCAGCAGATAAATCGTTCAGCAATGCAACTCTCATGTTTGCTGCTAGTTGAAGTTTCTTCACATAGCACCACAGATTCGATGATTTGAGGCAAGCGTTTATTTCATCGGCAGCAGTTGATCTTGGAATGACTGGTAGTATAATACTCGCACAATAAGATTTATTAATAACCAGAGACCGGACACATCGGGCTGAAATGGACGTCATTACGATGGACGATATAAATACTCTAGAACATCTGTAAGTACATCGCGCAGTTGTTAAATACTATTCATTCGGTTAACTGCACATCTATTTTCCGTGCACGGTTAACCGAATGAATAGTGCTATTCAATAACTGCGTAATGAACTTACAGATGTTGTAGACTATTTATATCGTCCGTCGTAATGACGTCATTTCATCCCGATGTGTCCGGTCTCTATTAATAACACTCGCACAAAATAAACAAATCGACAGGTAACCTTTATATGCTTTTTTCAAAACAAATCGCAGACAACATTAAACCAAAAAAATTTACATTTTATGTCACCGATTTGCAATGGACATCAATTATTATAAATACGCTATAAGCGTGCGATAAGCTGTCAATTACGGAAGATGACGGAGTTCCTAACCTAATTTATTTAAAAATTAATTTTCTGTAAAATTTTTTTCCGTGAATGTTTCCGATATTTTAATTATTCTGCTATTCGGAGCGGAGACGAATCCAACAAATCAGAGATCATTAAAATCTTCCAGCCGTTCTTAAGTTATAAATGGTGCAACTAACCTGACTTTGTTTTATGTATTAAGATAAATATGTTAACACAAACATATGCAAAACACCACCTTAGATTGTGTTCCGACATTTTTATTAACACATTTTATTTGGTCCAATTAACTTACCTATTCTACCTGTCATAGTGCGTGATTATCTAGGGTGTGATTAGCTATAGTGACTAGGGAAGAACTACTACAAAAAAAAAAATAATAATAAATTTACTTTTTCAAAAGTAATTTAGAAAACATAATATGTAATACACCGTTGAATTCGTAATGAAAAATGCCATCAGATGCAGGATGTACTTTTTCTCCGTCCATATAAAAAATTAAGTTGATGATGGTTTCTCAAAACTGAAACGTCGCATTAAAAATGTAACACCATATTGTGAAGTTTTAAAAGTGCCAATGAAGCAGTTTTAATTATTTTTCGATAACTTGTAAAATAAAGTCAGAAAAAAATAAAAACCAAAATGAAAAAAAAGCATTTTCCTAAATATCTCAGAATAAATCTAAATATACAGAAATTAAATTGAATCAAACATATACTGACGAAATTAGACAAATAAAAATTATATAAGAAAGCAATACGATCCCACTCAGTATATAAATCATTAACCCATAATTAAGTGAATGGTATGCTTAATTTAGACAATAAGTTGGTTGATAATTTATCTAAAATCTTTGATAAATTTCACATCGAGATTCTTGTACATTCAGTATACTAATTAGATTACGAAATATAAAAAAAAAATGTATTTACAACTTTTAAATTGTAATGACAAAAATTGAACAATGAAAATATACATAAATTTTAGACCTACGTTTGTCTATACCAATCTACAAAGTGATAATTAATATTTAAAATTTAGAAAAGTTTCTTCTTATCAACAATTAATTTAATTTAAAAAAATAAATTTGACATGACCCTAGTACGTAATGAAATATCGATTACCCTGTATACACCAAAATTATATTTTCTCAAAACTGAAACGTCGCATTAAAAATGTAACACCATATTGTGAAGTTTTAAAAGTGCCAATGAAGCAGTTTTATTTATTTTTCGATAACTTGTATAATAAAGTCAGAAAAAAATAAAAACCAAAATTTAAAAAAAAAGCATTTTCCTAAATATCTCAAAAAAAAACAAAAAATTTAATTGAATTACGTAAATGCCATGTAAAAGGTCACTAAAGTGCACAACTTCTTTTGTTCTTTTCTTTCTTTTGTAAGAGGCTATTGCCATTTTGGTTTTTCACTGTGCAGTGTCTTGCATTTGGTTATGCCAAACTCCATCTGAATATTGGGGGCTAAAATGTAACAACACTAACTTGTAAAGCTTTGAAAGTGCCAGCGAAGAAGTCAGATCTATTTTTCGATAACTTGTAAAATAATGTCAGAAAAAAATAAAAACAAAAATTTAAGAAACCACATTTTCCTAAATATCTCAAAAAACAAAAAACATAATTGAATTACGTAAATGCCATGTAAAAGATCACTAAAATGCTCAACTTTTTTCCCATTTAAACAATTTTGTATATCTTTCTGTTCCCATATAATTCATTCTTATCTTGGACACAGTATATAAAAATTCCAACAAAATTTTTCTAAATCCTTTTCACTCGTCCGCCACAATTAATCACCACTAAACCTTGATTGATAAATACTTTTGCTTTAGGTCTTTGCCAAAGCAGCTATTATTCACATAACTAAAAATACCCAAATATTTTTCGCAGTTGCGCCACAACTAATCACCAGTAAACATTGATTACTCACGATTGCAGTTATTGCAATCGTGAGTAATAAATACCCATGTTTTAAGGTTGAGGTTGTTAGGGAAATATGATCTTTGTAGCTGTCGAAAATTAAAGTACAGTATATTTATTTCGACGCCGTACACCATTGTGATAGTAGAAGGGATTATTGGATTATATATATATATATATATATATATATATATATATATATATATATATATATATAATGAAGCATTACAAGAAAGGCTCCTCCTCTAAAATGGAATACAAAAACAAGCTATTTAGTTATAATGTTCATATTTACTATATGTTTTCATGCCAGTGTGGGGAGAAATTAATTCAAAATATAAATACTTTATTATGACGACAAATTTGCCTTAAAATAATTAACTTATTTTTCTCTATATTTTTATTACTGATGTTTATACTCATTTTCAAATTCAAATTAATATTTAACGCGATTTATAAGAACATATTTAACGTATTAATAGTCAAATGTATTTTAAACAATTAAGCCCCGCCTCCAAATTATAACGGCATAATAACCTGTATAGGAACATATGTTGACAGAGTTATTGTAAACAAAACAACATATGTTTCATAACCAAACTTATTCAATAATTCTTAAAATAATTTTATAAACCCATTTGCATTGAAATATTACCTAAATTATAACTGTATAACAACATAATTATGAGCACGAACAAGGCAATAAACGGCCAGTCATTTCACTTAAAACAAAAGAATAAAACGGCGTCTTTACCACCATTGTTGTAACGAACGGTCACGAAAATTTCGCTCCGATAAAAGTAATTTTTTTTCTACTAAAATAATTAGTGTCCAAGTGTTAAATTTATCTAAAACGCTTACAATACCTGTCGTCAACACACTGAAAAAGTTACAAAAGACCAGACCATCACATTCCGGAGATAGAAATTTTTGAAATTTTGGGACATATAAATCATACAGCGAGTCTACTAAAAAAGGATCACCGAAGATCAAGCCATTCAACGGAGCACACGAACGCCGCCAAGAAATCAGCTGTCGTCGGACTTTGGAAACATCACGAACAAGCCATTCTAAGGGAACCGATCTGGTTAATATCCGTTTTCCTGACTCAAGAACCATTCCAGAACCTATAGACAGAGATCACCGAAGTTAATTCCCGAAAATACAGGTTTTTTTATATACTAATTGTTACACGCCATTTTAAATAGTCATACTCACATATAGAACTGGTTGTTCTCAACTTACTCGTACTTACAGTTAACGATTTGTTCCTCAAACACTGTAAACTGTTATTAAACAGATTGAAGTTCACTTTGCACTTGTTAAACTATCTAAACTTAATCTATTATTTCCAATATTCACAATTTTATTAGACTGATACTGTTAAATACATGTTTATTCACAAGAGTAAAGAAGATTTGTATTAGTACCAATTTTTATCGCATGTATCATTGCTTGTGTTCCACGAAATACCGATTTAATTTTGAATTTTTAAGAATTTTGTTTGTACAATAAATTTAATGTTTTTTTATCATTTTATTTTTTTGGTTTTATTTTAATTGCTTGAAGTGTTGTTCGAATTGATTTATTAAAATAAATAAGCTAAGAGAGGAGTAGAAATACCTGAACCGACTTTGAACCCTGAAGATACGAAATATTGAGCTAGCCGTCTATAATAAAAAAAAAAGAAAGAATAATAAGCCCATTTCTAAGTTAAGTATAAAATCAACATTTTACATAACAGTTAATATTACTTTTTACGTCTCATTTAACATTATCACGATCATCAAGAGAATAAACCGCTCATAATATCATACTAAGAAATATTAAAAGTTCATAAATAAAGAATTTATAAAATATTAAGAAACGTATCAATATATATATACATATATATATATATATATATATATATATATATATATATATATATATATATATATATATATTCGAGTAATTAAAATTAAGCATTTTCTGTTTAGAAGTGCGAAATTGGTAGAGTGACCAAAGCTAATTTTCTTCTCCATTCCAAAAATACTTTATTTTACATGTTTCTCAATTATCCCAATTAAGGCATCCGTCGATTTACCGAAACACGCATTAGCTTAGATTTATCCAGACATAAAATCACTTCTCTCGCAAAAGTTAGACAAATTCGTTTTATTTTTTTGCGTTTCATTGAAAGGTACACGTGGCGTTCGCAACTGTTTATACTTCAGAGATTGTTTTTCTTGTTAACTCCAGTCTAAAAACTTACTGATTGTCGATTTAAATTACAGCTACCGGAAAATACAAATAATTAACGGGTATTGGTTTCCAAAACACGGATTTTAATTATCCGCGCTTAACGAGGACAGAGATCGAGCGAGAAATTTCCGCATTAGAGAAAAACAGCCGACGATCAGTGCAACGCCCGTTTTTTTTTCTTGTACATTTTTCTAATTAATTCGATTTATTTATTTTGTCTTGTCGCATTGTGTAAACGCAAAAGGGACGACTTCGACGACAAAATAAATTAAACGAACTCTCACTCTCAATCAAAACGATTTATACGGAGTACAGGAAGTGGAAGGGAGTAGAAAATTAATTTCACGACCGAAATTAATTATTTCGAATAAATATTTTAAAGTGATAATTTTATTTAACGACACCCTAAAGTCCTTGCCCAAAGACAAATTAGTCGCCGTTTAATTGAATTGTTAGAGCCGAAGTACATCGCATAATTTAGTATTATTTAACCAAAAACTCTAATTGCTTCGAAGAATGGCGGACGAATTAAGAAAACACTTAACTAACATTTCGCTAATTGACTTAAAATTACTTAAATATAGAAAATTTTAATAGAGATAGTCGCATTACTAACAAATTAATGCTGCAGGAATCGAGATTCTCGTCCTTAATCTATAATATTATGACTCAGCCGCAAATTTTGTTTAAAGTAAATTATGAACAAAAAACACAGGTATAATAATCATATTTAAGTTAAACTCATATACAGGTGTGTTTCAACAAGACTGAGCTGACATATTGCTTTCTAGTTTTACTCTAATAAGTAAGGCTCCAATTATATAAATCGTAAATCGTTACACACGCATATACAGTGTGTATAAGCCAAATGGAATAAATTCATTATTTCGGTTACTGTACATATTTATAAAAAATCCCGAAACATGTCATATTTAATTTATAAATTAACATTCTTCAACGTGAAAATGCGATCCCTACCTTCAACCCCCTTCGAATGACAGGTACAACCCCCATTTTTTTAAATGGGAAGTATAGGCTTGTGATATATCGTTGTAAAGGTCTCTTTATTCTCTATTCAAAAATGTTATAATTTTCATGTTTGTTGCAACAATTAAGATAGAATAAAATAAAATCATGTTGTTATCGAAATTCGCTATAATATACTCAAAAAATAAAATTTAATGCAAAATGTAAAGAAAAATTTAAAACGCCAAAAAAAAATATGAATGTCAATGAAGTAGATGTTCAAAATGTTCACCATGAACGTCTTGGCAACATCCTAATCTTAAATAAAACTGTCTTCTAACATTATTTAACATATCAGGCGTGATCGACCTAATCGCAAGCGTTATTCGTTCTCTTAAGTCATTTAAATCCAAAGGTTTAGTTTTGTACACAATGCTCTTCAAACATCTCCATAAAAAAAAATCAAGTAAGGTCAGATCAGGTGATCGCGCTGGCCATTCTATCGATCCTCGCCTTCCTATCCACCGATTGGGAAATATTGCACCGAGGTACTGCCGGACATTGCGTTGGTAATGTGGTGGTGCTCCATCCTGCTGAAACCATATCGTATTCATTGGAACTTGAGGGTTTCCTGGATCAGGATATAAATTTGCCAAAGTTGGAATGACATCATTTTGAAGTAGTGCCAAATAACGATCGCCATTCAAATTGCCCTCAATGAAAAAGGGACCATTCATATGGTTTCCAACAATACCTGGCCAAACATTAACGTTTACTGGGTATTGTGTGTGTTCTTCCCTCATCCAGTGAGGATTTTCCGTAGACCAGTAGCGGCAATTTTGCCGATTAGCATGACCGCTAAGAGAAAAAGTGCACTCATCAGAAAACATAACGTCTTCTAAATTGATAATATTGTTATCCAGCATGTCCATCATTCGCTCACAAAAATAAGTTCTTCTATCAAAATCGTCTTCCATAAGCTCCTGAGTAGATATCATTTTATAGAGATGCATTTTATTTTCTTTTAATATGTTTACTATCGATGTATGGCTAACATTTAATGTAGTGGATGCATGTCTACTCGATGTATGTAGGTTTTCCATAAACTCAAGCATCACATCTACTTTGATTTCTTCACTCAGTGCAGTGACCAAACTCTCGAAACTGCTTCTCTATCTTACTTATTGTTCCTTGAGCTATAAGCGGTAAATCAGGAAATTTCCCATGAAATAGGCGGGTTACTTCTTGTTGTGTTCGGGTTCTATCTCCGTAACCAATCATTTGCATGACTGTTATTTTATGCATTTCCGTTAATCTAACCATTTCCCAGAATTGTATTTTACGAAATTCAAACTAAAATGATCAAACTGTCAATTTAAATGACAACTTTTAAATACAAAACAATTTACTAAGGCGTTTTAAACAAACTAATGTTGCCACGGAAACTTTTTAAAGTATTTTTAATGGATACCATCTAAAAAGCACATTGGTATGGTTTTTACTCACTTTCTTATTATGAAGACCTAAACGGGATGTAAGTAATGCAATGATGCCTTTGATGTATGTATTAAATCTTTATAAACGCAAATGAGCATCTACTTCATTGACATTCATATTTTTTTCTGGCGTTTTAAATTTTTCTTTACATTTTGCATTTAATTTTATTTTTTGAGTATATTGTAGCGAATTTCGATAACAACATGATTTTATTTTATTCTATCTTAATTGTTGCAACAAACATGAAAATTATAACATTTTTGAATAGAGAATAAAGAGACCTTTACAACGATATATCACAAGCCTATACTTCCCATTTAAAAAAATGGGGGTTGTACCTGTCATTCGAAGGGGGTTGAAGGTAGGGATCGCATTTTCACGTTGAAGAATGTTAATTTATAAATTAAATATGACATGTTTCGGGATTTTTTATAAATATGTACAGTAACCGAAATAATGAATTTATTCCATTTGGCTTACACATTGTATAATAAACTTAGGTGTAGATTTCCGCGGTCGTTCTCTACATGCAGATCTCCGCGTTGGAACCGCATCGAGTTAGGCATAATTGCCAACGTTTCGTCCACTGTTGCAAGGGACATCCTCAGGGCTGTATGTAGATGTTCGTCGTTTCGCAGTAGCTTGAAAAGTGCTAGGGCAGACAGTGTTGCCAGATGAGTTTTTAGTAAGTCAGTAGATGCGCGCTTAAAAGTCAGTTGAAATCAGTAGTAACCACCAAAAAGTTTTAATTGTCACGAAAAAAAAAAATAAAACGACATATCTTAAATTTATTATAGGTATATTTAAATAAACACAAACAATAATTAAAATCTTGTAAATACAAAGAAGTAGAGATATGTAACAAAATTAAATTTCAATGATTTACGAATTACAAGAAAAGAATAATCGTAAATTTAACAAAACTAAACTAATTAGATTCAGTTTCAGAATCCGTTAGTTGCTCCTGGTTTTTTATATAAATTTGAGAATTGTGATATTTCAGAAGGTTTTTTGAAAAATCCGTATTGAAACATTTCTCGTCTCTATTCTTAAGTACTGTTTCGTATGCAAATGTCCAACTATACTAGCAGTACATAAACGATTTCTTTGGTTGGTTTTCATTATTGACCTCTGAAAATATTCTCTCTACATTTGCCGAGGAATGTGGGAGGCACCACATATTAAATGCAAAGGTAGATAGTATCGAAAACATTAGTGTGTCATCACCACGACGAATTTTATTAACTTTTCCCCAGAATTCTTCTACTGTTAAATCAGATGGGGAAGCGATGTCCGTGTTTCTAAGCAATCGCCATTCGTTATCTAATTCTTGTAATTTGTCTCCGTCGACTAAATTTGGAAAGTATTTTGCAAGAGGTACTATGCCAGTTGCTGCTTCTGATTTTATTGTAGAAGGACTAATTAAATTCATGTTCAACAGAATTGGATTGTTAAAATTAAACCGATTCTTAATTTGATTGGCACTTTCAATAAAGAAATCTAAGCATCTCCTTCTCAATAAGAACCGATTCTGGACTAAGTGAACTGATAAGAATTTGAATTTTTACACCCAAGTATATTTGCTCCAAAGGGAGAAAGTTTGCAGGGTCTTTATAATTTATTTCATGCAAAGGTTGTTTTTGAACGATTTGTCCTTTAATCAAATACTCTAAGAGAGTTCTGTACACTGCACATACAGACTTGTGTAATTCATGTAGTTTTGGTTTTTCAGGTTGCATTTCTCTGTTAAGATTATTAAAAAGTGACAAGACAAACTGCAGAAAGAGCAAGAAGGGTTTTGTCAATGGATCTTGTAAAACATTTAAATTATTTTGAGCAGATAACACACCCCCACTCACTACATAATCTGTAAAAAACAATATTAGTGCATTATACTGCTCCAAAATTATGTTTACAACACTCTCTAAAGAAAGCCATCTTGTCTGGTCTGGGTGTAAGATTTTATGAATGGGTGTATTGGTAAAACTTTGAAATTCTTTAAATTTTTCAATATGTCGGGGACTATTCGAAAAAAAATTATAAATGTTACGAATTAGATCTTCTATAGCTCCCGGCAATTTTGTGCACGCGTTAGATACACACAAATTGAAACTATGGCATATACATTTTAATGTAAAAATGTCTGGGACGTCAGATTCTAACCTTGTGATAACTGAATTGTGTTGTCCAACCATGGCGTTTGCTCCATCAGAAGCGAAGCCGATTAAATTTTGTTTGTATGGAATTCCATTTTTGTGAAAATAACTAATAATTTTCGTATACAAATCTTCAGCTGTTGCACCTTGAAGAGGCAGTAACGCCAGAAATGTATCCCTAATTCCAAAAATTAAGAAGGAAACAGTAAAAATTAAATTTTTATATGACGAACTCACATGTCATTGTGTCGGTACCTGCACACTAGGCATAAATGTTTCGTATAACCTCTGTCTGTGGATTCATCTATTACTAATGAAAACTTAGTGACTTTTAATATGTCACAGATATCCTGATGGTGATTCTTTCCAATTGCATTCTTCACTAATGCTGAACATTTTGTACGACCGCATTTAATTATTTTGGCTATCTCTGAATCAGGACAAAGTCTAGGCAGAAGTTGAGGCAAGTGCTCCATTATATTGTATGACAGATTATGTTCAGAAACGAAAGCTGCCAAGTACAATTCTGATTTTTTTTCGCATTTCATCTAAAGTGCCTAATTTCTTAAATGATGTTAATATCTGTTGCCCTTTTGACGATTTTAATAATTTTTGATGAAGAGCACTGTCTTTGTGTCGAATCAGTGCTATTCGTCCAGTTGATTTGATGGAAATCTCTTTATTGCAGACCTTACAAAAAGCTCCACTTTTTCTTTTCTGATCGCAAATGGGCCAACCTTTGAACTCAGGTTCATTTTCCCAACTTTTCTTATATGCTTGGGCGTATTTAATTTTCTTTCTTGCAGAAGGCCCTGCTTTTTGCGAATCACTGTCGTTTTCGCTATTAGAACTAAAATAAATGATGAACAACACCTGTATAATAATGTCAAAAAAAATACGTACCTCATTATTTTCAAGTCTATCGACAACACTTTTGATTTCAATTAACACTTTTTTTATAATAATTAAACTTTGCACATACAACTTTAACCGTAACTCGTTTGCAAATGATGACATTATTCTTGTGAGGGTCTATTTATAGCTTCGGGCAACGATTTTGCTGGATAAACTCCCTTTTTATCAAAAAGTATTTTTTTGGGATTCATATAGTGCGCGCAATGACAATTCTTGCTAACTTACCAAGTAACCTGTAATGCATGATGCATTTGAATGGTTCGCAACCACACTTCATTTTACTATTGGCTACTAGAGGGCAACAAAAAAATCGTCGATCAAACTATTCGCGCCTAATATTTTTTTAAATTTTTTTCAACAAAGATGTAACATACAAATCATTTTTTCAATAGACCAAAGATTTGTGGCTAATAAATTTATTTTTTTAATACTTTTCCATACATTCAGTAGATTTAAGGTGCAAGTCAGTAGTTCAGTAGACCAAAGGTAAAATAAGTAGATCTACTGATAAATCAGTAGGTCTGGCAAAACTGAGGGCAGAGGCCAGCACAAACTTATATAGCGGGGACCGGGTCAGATGGTGGCCTGCTATTGGCTGGAGACAATGACCCAATCGGATGCGTCGTATGGGCATGATATTTCGTAGTAGAATTCAATAGAGTTTGCCACGTTGGATGTAACGTATAACCATCGTCTCTATAGAGATTGCGGGGATGTATGTGAATTTCAGTAGATTCACGAATTTTCCTAGGGAACTAATGCGATTCACGGGATAGAAGCTTGACATCTTTGAATAGAACTTGGTGACCGGAGTTGAGTTTGTGTTCTGCCAGCGCCGAACCGGCTATATTTAACAGTCTAGTACAACGTTCATGTTCGGACACACGCACGCCGACTGACCGCTTAGTTTCGCCAATATACACACGAGAACACGGAATGCGATACACTTCTTGCGCTTGGAGCGGAGACATTTTGTCTTTAACCGATAGCAAGAGGTCCGAAACTTTAGAATGGGGTCTGAAGACGGTTTCGATTTCATTTTTGTGTAGAACTTTGCCTATATGATCGGTTCTACCTTGAATATACGGTAAGAAGGCGGCGCTGATGTGAGAATCGGTTTCGCTACGTGGTTTACGGTTACTATGTCTAACTATAGTACGGTATATGCCGTGGGCGTTCTAATTATTCTGGAGTAAGGTGTTAGAAATATGTTTAAATTCAGAGGATAGTGCCCTAGTTTCTGCAATAGAAAACGCACGACTTACAAAAGTATTGATGACCGCTTGTTTGTGTGCCGGATGATGTTGGGAAAACCCGTTCAGATACCAGTCCGTATTAGTCGGTTTCCTGTAAACTGTGTGACCCAGTTTGTCATTGATATTGTGGGTCACTAAAACGTCTAAAAACGGGAATCTTCCGTCTGATTCTACCTCTATAGTAAAGCGAATGTCACGGTGCTGGGAGAAACGTAGGAATTCATCTAGGGACTGCCGCCCATGCGGCCAGATGACGAACGTATCGTCAACATATCTAAAAAATATATATAAGCTGGCGAAACGACGAACATCTACGTACAGCACTGGAGATGTCCCTTGCAACAGTGTACGAAACGCGGAAAGCGAGATCTACACGCATATATAATGTTTGAATCTTTGAATAAGTATAGCCCTCAGGGTTTGCTTTCGAGTTCTTTGTAACTAGGCTGTTATTAGCCCTCGCAAGCAATAGTTCTGCGCCTCTGTACTCAACGTAGTACCTACTTACGATTTATAAACTTACCCCAATTACACGATCGCCCCGAAATTCTTCAGCTAAGAGACCAGCTCAGTTAAAAGGCGAGCGAATGGAAGGTTCTTATAACATAGGCGCCACCGTGTTTAAACTCTTAAGCCGATACAGTAAACACAGACACTGTCGATAGTAAGTTCTAACTCGCAGGTAAATACGTGGATAATTATTACCATAATAATGAAACACCAAAAATATAACAATAAAAAGAAATAGTTTATTAAAAACAAGAAAACAAAACAATGGAAAATCAAAAAGCATATCAATGAACCATGCTGTAGTAAAATATTCAATAAAATCAAACATGAAAAGTCTAAGTAATAATGAATTAAAATTTAAAGCAAATATCAATCACTAACTTGCTCAAAGAATACGAATTTTATATAAATAAGTTGCAATAAATATATAAACTGAGTTAGTATACTATTGGGATGATATCGACAAAAAAAAATAACTAGTGCGCATTAATATGCATTGTAAAGCAATAAAATACAGAAATTAAATTGAATCAAAAATATACTGACGAAATTAGACAAATGAAAATTATATAACAAAGCAATACGATCTCACTCAGTATATAAATCATTAACCCATAATTAAGTGAATGGTATGCCTAATTTAGACAATAAGTTGATTGATAATTTATCTAAAATCTTTGATAAATTTCACATCGAGATTCTTGTACATTCAGTATACTAATTAGATTACGAAATATTTGAAAAAATGTATTTACAACTTCTAAATCGTAATAACAAAAATTGAACAGTGAAAATATACTATAAATTTTAGACATACGTTGGTCTATACCAATCTACAAAGTGATAATTCATATTTAAAATTTAAAAAAGTTTCTTATGTTATCAACAATTAATTGAATAAAAAGAAATAAATTTGACATGACCCCAGTACGTAATTAAATATCGATTACCCTGTATACACCAAAATTAGGGGCATCGATTACTTAAATTTTACTAAATTAAATAAATACCGAAAAATATGGATCACTCGAATTTACAATAGTCTTATACAATAGATACTAATATTTCCTTCGGAGAAAGTTACTTTTGACTGTCTGTAAGCTTTCGAGGGAAAATATATGTATAATTCGTACCTTAAGATTTCGATTAAATAACGTCTTGGAAAAAACGATCACCATACTCGTGCTGGCTGCAAAAGGTACGCCATTTGCTCGACTCAACACGTGCTTCATTTAACATCTTACTAGAAAAAGTAACCTCTACTGGCTCCCAGAAAAACAACGTAACGAAAGAAAAACAATGTAACGAAATAAACTATTATGAAAGAAAGAATGCCTTTACACAAGGACATCGCATAACAAAACTCGCAAAATATGAACATAAGGAAACCTCTTAAACACGTGCTTCATATGAACGCCAATTTCGTGCAGAAATTTTGCAAAATATTATTGAAAGACCACCACAATTCTTCAGGACTTCAGACGTATAATTAATTAACAATGACTTCAAAATTGCGAAGTAAATAAAATTACTTTTAAAAAGCCATCAAAAATTACAAAGTATGTCTGGAGTACCACAAAGTACAAGTACGTCTGCGATGCCGAGTTTTCTTTCATGCTATCTTTTATGAATTGATTGTATGCAGTAAGGGAATTGTTGTTGTTTAATTTGTCTATTCCAACACCATGCACTGAATAGCAATTTTCACACAAATATGTACCACTATTGTATTCTCCACACCAGATTTTTATAATAATGAGTGATCCAATTCGAATTTCCTATGTTGGTTACACTGTAAATTAGACATTAATGGTACGTGTTTTACACATTAAATCCTAGCTCGTCTATATCATGTAAGATAGTTGCATCTGAATTTAGTCTTTTTAGGAAAATATTTATCTAAGATGGAATACAGTACGTCGTAAAAATTCGTCAACATTGTCATGACATTCAAGAAATAACCAATCGACATTAGTGAACACAGTATACAATGATATATAATCAGCTTTATGAAAGTAATATCTAAATTTTGAAGAAGAAAATAAGTTATACTTATACTTTTATTTATGTTATCTTCATTGTACTTATTATATTGTAATCGTCTTAAAGTTTGACACAACCCGAAACATGTAATTCTCAAAAATACGTTTTCGTCACACCTACTGCGTAAGTAAACAATTATGACATCTTTTTTTGGAAACGTAAGTGACACTTTACATACCGTATTGACAGTTGCTATAGTAGCGGGCTGTAATATTTATTACGACCCTAGGGAAATTATAGCAATATTAGAAAATTTATGACAAATTTATTTCAAACATTATTAATTAACATAACTAGGAAAAATAGAATCTTGTACAAAAACTTATGATTTTGTAATATTAAATGTAAACGAACAATTAGAACAATGGAGTCTTCTTTCTTACTAGGCAAATTTATATTTTCAATAATGTCAACATTATTAATGGTTGGATTCCTAATGGAATCATCAACTTTCTTCTCATTTTTCTGTATCACAGTTGAGCAAACAGCCTCTGTAATATTTTGTTTATATAAAATTCGGTCAGCTATCTGTGCTTTATTTATCATTGAATCGGAAACATAGCTTTCTGCCACGGTAGAAGATTTCCATCCGCCGTGTCTTTTCAGACCAAGAACATCAATTCCTGCATTGGCTAATAATGTTGCCGAGGTCCTTCGAAAGGAATGTCCGGTGTAGGTAGTGGGGTTCTCCAACGACAAGTATTTTGCTATTTGGCTAGGAATTTTTGCGAGTGTTTTTTCCTACAGGCTGATTTCGACATTTACCAAAACTGTACTTTAAGAAAAATCTATCATTGGTAATATTTTCTAATCTCAGACCAATGTATTTTTTAATAATTAGCATAAAATTAATTGGATATTCTTCCTTCGCAATAATTGTAAAAGAACGTTTTAATTCATTTTTAGTATCCAGTATTTTAATTATTATTACATCATTTTTATTTTCCACTTCTTGAATTTTCATTTTAACTAGTTCATCTTTCCTACAAGCCCCAGCAATTCCCATAATCATAACAACCTGCAAAAAATTAGTATAGAATGAACACGAATTAAAAAGAATCATTCTGTAAACTTACCTTCATCAACAAATATGTATCGTCGGAAGCTTCAATAAAAAAATTATTCATTTCCTCTCTTGTAAAGATACTAGACTTTTTAGTCTTAAAACCATCATTTTTACGCTTCAAAAATCCTTTCAATTTAGGATATTTTGAAATATCTTCATTTTCGTTAATAAATATGGTAGTTTCTAACATGGAGTATTCACACCATAAACTGTTTGGTGATTTGAACTTCATAGATCTATCACGAAAATATGCCAGCATTACACTTTCTGAAATACTCTCCACATACCTCTGGTGACACCAATCTTTCAACATTTTATAGGTTTCATTGTATCTGTTTTTAGATTTCTCCGGCAAAATCTCAGTACAAGCTATAATAGCATCCATCTCTATTTGATTCATGTTTATAAATTTTATTTAGAAAGAAAAACTTTTGAAAATCTATTGCTTATACTTTGACAGTTATCAAAAATATAAATTTATATCGACACAAAGATGGTTAGCCTAGATACGACAAATATTCCTGACTTGATGTCACTAATGTGTATACATATAGTAAAAGTAAAGTGGAAAATCATTCAAATTCGTCTATTTAAAAAAAACGTAGGTATGACGAAAAATCTCATATGCACCACGGTTCGTACAGTACACTTTCATGGTCTCGAATACATGCAAACCTCGACCCTACGGGTCTCGGTTTGCAATCGTATTCTCGACCATAAAACTGTACTTACGAACCTAGGTACATAAATAACTATTAGATTATTGCAAAAATTAAGTTCATTTCAATAGATTATGGAGACTAGATAAATAATAATTTTAATATAGTTTACTGGAATCAAATAGAGCTAATAATGTATTGAATACCATGAAATAATAAAGAAAATATATAAGAAAATGTAAAAGATTATATTGTCAAACTAGTAGCTATAGAAAATATATATATTTGATAAATAATTATTACCAATCTAATTAATACAACCTTACAATTTCGGCACCGAACTTCTAACTAATCGGCTTTCGGTCATCTCAGAACGGGTATTAAAAGTCAATATTACGATATGATAATTGGAGGCGTTTCGCCGTTCAAGGGACATCTGTTGTTTCCACTCTCGGTTTATTAATCTCCAAAAATTTGTAACGACAATGTGACCAAGATCATGCGAGAGGAATAGAAATCCTGTCTGTGGTAAAGTTAAATCCCATGAATTGCCTTAACGGACGGATAAAGTTAAAAGGGCGCAAGCAATGTCACTAGGGATTAAGGTATGAGGCGTCTGTAGAAAATTAGTATGTAACACGAATACTTATATGTTTACAGGTGTATATGTAATATAGAAGGGTGAAGGCTGGTAATTTAACTCCTTCTACTGATACATACGTGACTTTATGTTCCGATACTAGAGGGATAATTTACTAAGTCTAATGTAAAGAAATTAAACAATTCCATGTATGTGTTACTATTGTAAATACAAACACATTTTAGTGTATTATCTACGAAAGTACAGGGTTCTCCAAAAAGATGTTACCACTTATACCACTTACATGGGAAAAACTTCTATTTTAGTTACTTAATAAGTAACACATTATGTACACAAGTCAAAATAGACCTAATGCACTCCTTCGATCTATACTCCTTGATTTTCAATGCATGAGTGAAGTCTTTGCACCATAGAGGTCATAGCTCGTTCACACATTTCCATAGGTATAGAGCGGACTACTGTTATTATGCGCTCTTTCAGGTCATTAATGTCAGTAGGCTTTGTAGCATCCACGCGATCTTTCAACATTCCCCATAGCCAGAAATCGCAAGGGGTCAAGTCTGGCGACCGTGCTGGCAAAGACAAAGGTCCACCTCTTCCAATCCAACGTCTACCAAATGTTTGATTTAGGTAATGTCGAACCGCTAAGGAATAATGTGGTGGTGCACCGTCTTGCTGAAAGTAACCAGATGTTAAGATACGGAGGGGAAGATTGTCTACAACAAAATTCTGCGGCATATCCAGGTAAGCATCTCCAGTTACAGTCTGGGCGTTAAAAAAATATGGACCAAGCACTCCAAACTTCGATATGCCACACCATACGTTAACTTTCGGTGTGGAGCGAGTGTGCTCTCTAAGTTCATGAGGATTATCTGTATTCCAAATGCTGCAATTGTGCTTATTGACGTTGCCACTGATATGAAATGTGGCTTCATCCGATATGAAGAACATAACATTAGGGTCTATGTTCGTTATTTCTAATATCACTTCTGCAGCTCGAACACGAGCAATTTCATCGGCATCAGAAAGGGCCTGAATCATTTGAATGTGATACGGCTTCATTCCCAGATCGAGGCGAAGAATTCTCAGAACACTCGTCCGCGAGATTCCGCTTTCCAATGCTAATCTCGTACTTGATTTTCTTGGGCTGTTAATTATTCGACCTTGTACATTTATGATGTTATTTTCCGTTCGAATAGTTCTGGGACGTCCACTGTTTCCTTTACAGTCATTAGTGACAGACCCTGTGCGCACAAATTTTTCATGCACTCGACGGATTGTTAAACGGCTTGGAGGTTCTTTCTGAAACCATTTCTGAAATTTTTGTCTTCCTACTGAGGGTGACCCAAACACTTCCATCCAAGACGCTACCTTCCTTCTCTCTTTCAAAGTAAGTCGGGTGCCATATTTTGTTTTCATACTAAAAAAAAAAATTAAATTGAAAATTAGGTAGTTCCATATGAGTGGTAACATCTTTCTGTATATCAAAATATAAGGAGACTGGTGTTATAACTTCTTTCACAACTAGAATTTTATACAAATGAAACAGACATGCAATATACATATCTGTAACTGTACACATGGACAATACACCTCGTATTTTCAGCATTTACTTCTGCTTAAGACACGTGTTTCTGCCATCTATAGGCGTCATCAAGCGTTCAAGCTAGTGAAGCAATTTAATACAAATTAATACAAATCTTTTTAAAAAACAGATTTGTATCTGTATATACATTTACGCTGAAATCGCCTACAAGATATAGCAAATTTCGTCCTATAAGGTGGCACTATTTAATAAGTGACATCTGACGGACGAAAGAGACTATGCCGAAAAAAGGCAACCTTTCCCTTGACCAGCTAAGCTAGTACATAAGGGAAAAAATACGTATAGGTGTAGTCCATTAACACGAGCCAGATGGCGGTAAATATACAAAAAGGTTTAAGTATATAAATACGTTATGAAAGTTTTACGCATTTGTTACAAATGAAACAGACATGCAATATACATATCTGTAACTGTACACATGGACAATACACCTTGTATTTTCAGCATTTACTTCTGCTTAAGACACGTGTTTCTGCCATCTATAGGCATCAGTCAAGCTAGTGAAGCAATGTAATACAAATTAATACAAATCTTTTTAAAAAACAAATTTTTCGGCATAGTCTCTTTCGTCCGTCAGATGTCACTTATTAAATGGTGCCACATTATAGGACGAAATTTGCTATATCTTGTAGGCGATTTCGCGTAAATGTATATACAGATACAAATCTGTTTTTTAAAAACTTGCACTTCAGATATTACATGGCGATCCTGCCTTGAGTTAGAAGGTCAGATATTACATGGCGATCCGACCAGCCACTTCAGATATTACATGGCGGTACGACCAGCAACTTCTGATACTATAAACGGAGGTAGAATCAGTTAGTGGGTTAGTCAGATGGTCTGACATTACAACAAAGACAGTCCAACACCGGAGAAGGCGAAAACTATGAAGAATGCCGGTAAAGTGATGCACTTAATTAATTTATTTTTCTTATAAACGGGGCGTTATTTCTGATCACCTTGTACCTAGAGAACATATAGTAACTGAACAGTACTATTCTAATGTACTTTGGGGAACTCTAAAGGCAAAATTAAAGAAAAAACGGCCGCTTTATCAAGACATCGGTTAGATCCTGCATCACGACAATGCTCCGGCCCACAGATCAGCGATTTGTCAACGAACACTTGAGGAATTGGGGGTATAAATTATGGCTCACCTTCTCTACTCGCCTGACCTTGCTCCAGGTGACTTCCATTTGTTTCCTGAAATCAAAAAAGTATTGAGAAGTCGAAAATTTAAATCGAATTTAGAGCTGAACAACACGGTGATAGGTATACTAAATAGACGCTCAAAAAATGGTTCCTCAGATGTTTATGGCAAGTGGACAAAACGATGGAGCAAGTGTATTGCGTAGAATAGAGAGTACTTTGAAGGATAGTTGTTGAAGTTTTCTAAATAAATTTTCGTACTACTGCACCTGTCTCTTTATTTTCTGATATTTCCTCGTATGTATTAAATCACTGCATAATGCAGTGGCAAGAATTCTGGCGCTTCCTTACGAAACTTCTAAGTGGATTCGACATAACAACGTGTAGGTTTTTCGGTATCTTATAACAACAAGTATGTCCTTTAGATGTGAACTTTGTATTTGATAATAGCGATGTGTAAGGTAGAGTTTCAGCTTGCATAAGAGTCCAGTACGAAACACGAAACACCTACGAAACATCCAGAAATGCACAGAAAAACTTGAACTTCAACATAACAAAAAGTAAACTAACAACTAATATTAATTAACAGAAAACACAAGACATAATTCTACTTAAAAGAAGAATAGAAGATATTAAAGACAAGAAATCCTTTATTTAATATATACTAAGAAGCGCAAGTGAATTATTTAGCGATGTCATTATGTTCTAAAGGAATTAGTTTATATACCGCATGTGTCAAATATCATTAGGCATAGGGAATACGCATGAGTACATACGATGTATATGTATATGCAAAAGCCGATCCAATGCCGGCGAAGACCGCGACGGCCGGCAACGATTGTCGCCGATTGTTTCGCAAATACAAGTTAGCAGTAATCATTTGGCCATCGACATAGGTACTTGTAATGCGTTCTAAAATAACATTTACGAATTGTAAGGGCTTTGCTTTTCTTATTTCTTTCAGTAGATGCAGGAAATTTTTAAGCTGCCGTGCGTCGCATAAACAAAAGCGTAATTCTAATAAAATTAAAGAATAATCCTAATAAAATAAATAAAAAACGATTCTAAAAATTATAATAAATTATACAAGAGGTTAAAAAATTCCTCCTTGCACAGCAAAACATTGTCCTAGGCCAGCGTTTCTTAATCTTTTTGATAAGTGGAACCCTTTTTAGTAGTCACTTTTATTGTGGAACCCCTGGTTTGTTTCAATAGTATGCTTTTAATGTAACATTCTGTAAATGGATTATATGCAACAAAAATGACAATTATTTCAAAAAATATTTATTTTCTTCAAAAAGTAATCCAAAAATTAACACAAAAGTTCTTAAAACAACTTAAATTTACATTTACAGGACTTTTAAATTTTAATTTTAATGGGATGAGTGATATTGCTTTTCATTATCACAAATATACTTAGTATTAGGCTTAATTGATGAAAGTTGAATTCTTATCTCAGGTTCGGCATCGAGTCTGTTCCAGTATTTAGTTTTTGTCGACAAATAAGCTGAGAACCCCGTTTCGCACATATATGTGGTTACAAATGGTAAAAGCACCAACACGGCCTTTTGCGACATTGAGGATATTCTTCTTTTATACTGCACCAGAATTCCGTTAATGGCATTAATTTAAATTTATTTTGCAATGATGAATCAGATGTCATTTCAATAAATGTTTCGTATTCTATAAATGGGTTTTTAATCCACAATTCATTTTGATATTTAATCTGCTGTTCATTTGGACAATACTTATTAAAAGCTTCACTCAATCCTTTCAGATGTTGAATAATTTCTTCAATAAATGCCTCTGCCATTTCAACCCCTTCTTCCTCTTAGCATTTTATTGTTGGGAAACAAACTCGTTGGAGCGCATACAAATTGTCCAAAATTCTATTTTCTTCTTGAAAGCAAGAATTTTTTCGTGGGCAATAAATACATTTACTTGTTTGCCCTGGAGGGTTAAATTAAGTTCATTTATCTTTATAAAAATGTCGCTTAAATAGGCAATTTTAAGTAACCAATTTCTATCAAATAATCGACTTTTCAATTCACAATTGTGTTCTAAAAAAAAAGCACGCACCCCGTCCCTTAACTCAAGAAAACGAGTTAGTATCTTTCCTCTAGATAACCATCTGACTTCATTATGTAAAAGAAGAGATGTATGTACACTTTCAATCTCCTCAGAGTATTTTGAATAAACGATTATTAGCGGTCGAGATTTTATGAAGTTAATGATTTTGATGACCATCAAGAGCATTCTTATAACTGGAGGATAATTTTTTAGCAGCAAGTGCCTGCCTATGGATCATGCAGTGGCTACTAGAACAGTTTCTAGCTATATTTTTAATAAGCTGTACAGCCCCATTAATTATGCCACTCATGGCCTTTGCTCCATCGGTACAGATATCAATACAGTTGTCCCATGGTATTTTATTCTCTTCAAGAAAAGTATTTAGAAGACCAAATATTTCGACTCCAGTAGTACGTGTTGGTAGAGATTTGCATAAAAGAAGATCTTCCAATAATGCGTTTTCGTGCTGATATCTAACGATTACAATTAATATTGCGAGTCCAGATACATCGGTTGAGTCATCCATTTGTAATGAAAATTTGCATGATTTGAGACGAAAAGTAAGTTCATTCTTTATATTGGCTGCTAAATCTCTGATGAGCTGAGCTACCGTGTCATTCGAAAGTAGAATCTTAGCCATTTCTTATGCAGATTTTTCACCTAACACACATTTTACCATCTCCATACATGAAGGTTTAATAAGATTTTCCGCAATTGAGTATGCTTCACCGCGTTGAGCTATCAGATAGCTGACTAAGCAAGATGTCTCACTTGATTTTTCATTCACCGTTTTTGTGGTTTGAACCATAACCGTTTTTAATTTTAAAAGTTCGTCACGCTTCCGAATGAAGAATTCAACATTTTTTTCTTTAAGCTCGCCATGAACAGATTCTAAATGACGACGCATTTTAGCTGGAGCGATAGAGCTATTTGGTAGAACTTTGTTGCATATAACATATAACACACTGAGGATTATCATTATCATTCATGAATCCTAAACATATATAACTTTCATCATATTTCCTTAGTTTTCTAGTAACTGCTCTGGGTTGATTACTTGTAGAGGCCATTACTTGTCTAATTTCGTTTGTGGCGATTTCAGTTGCGTCACTTTTATTATTACCACAGTTATCTTTAGCAAAAGAGCTAGTTGCTGGGTCCGAAACAGAAGAGTCAAGTTCTGCAGCAGAGCGCTTTAAAGTGCCTTCTTTAAGCCACCTCTCCATCCTGCAACAAAACATCGAAAATGGTTTTAAGATGAAAATAACAGCACCAGTTACCTTTTAAGAGGGAGTTCTCATTTTTTAATTAAAAAAAGTTTTTTTTTTCTTTTATTATCTTAATGCTATATGTGTCTAGAATAAGTCTAGAATAAGTATTCGGTTCCGTATAAAAGTGATAGCTTTATGTATCACTTGTATACAAGCTGTATACATCACTCGAATAAAGTTTAAGCAAATTTTTCCCAAAATGATGTTTCTGAAATCGGTAACAAAAATTTCTCAGACGCTAATTGACCAATCTAGATCTAGATCTTTTTGTATTATGTTTGTAAACGTATGTAAATGTAAATGTAAATGTATGTACACCTGTGGGCAAACTAGGATCTTTGATTAAAATGCTATATTTCAGTTTTAATTCCACTTTTCCTAATCTAAGAAGGTCGCTTTTTTCAAATTTTTAGTAAAATGCGCCCCATTCTTATAATTTTTAATTTTTTGAAAAGATCCTATTTTACTCAACAGAAGTAATCCCAACACAATTTTTAGACAGTTTGGTTTTAAACAATTGGTTTTAGACAGAACCAATAAAGTTCATCAATAAACAAAATCACTTTATCAATAATTTTCAATCAGTTTATTTATCTTTCAGTCACTTTATTTTAATTTTCAATCACTTTATTTATAAGACACACATTGGCAAGTGACTATTATGCCCGGATACTCGCAGTGTAATGATCAATAAAGAATTGAGCCGGGGAATCACCGATACCGGGATTTCCCGTGATTATACCAGGGCGGCTGCTTTTAAATACCAAAAATTGTCCCGACGGCGCCGTTACAATTCGCGACGTCGGACTGTCGCATTTGCACCGACTATCCAGATTAGTAAGTGGAATTTAGTTGTGCCGTTAAATTTTTATTACTTTTTTTATGTTACTTCCTTGAATGTTATAAAAAAGCACATAACTTTCGCGGAACCCCTGCGTGATCTCCACGGAACCCCGGGGTTCCACGGAACACAGTTTAAGAAACGCTGTCCTAGGAGGTCGTAGAAATTAGCTCTTACCTTTGCTAACATGTCGGCAGTTAATGAATTCGCAGCCTCAGTTATTTTTTCTCTCAAGGCAACTAGATTTTCTGCTCTACCAGCTTCATGAGTATAAATAATATTTTTTAGATATCCTCACAAAAAGAAATCATTTGGAGATAGATCAGAAGATCGCGGGGGCCATTTAGTGTTTCCTGTTCCAGTAATAAGACGGTCAGGAAAAGTATTTCCTAGAAATTCCTTTACCCTCACTGCATTATGTGCTCGACAGCCATCATGTTGAAACCAAACGATTTCCTGATTTATTCCAATGTTTTGAATAGCGGGAAGTATTTGATTTTTCAGTAATTCGAGATACTTGTCGGCATTTAATATACCATCAATAAAATAGGGGCCTATAGAATGGTCACGTAAAATACCTGCCCAAACGTTTAGTTTTTGAGGATACTGAGTGCGATTTGCAAAATGCCGGTGTTGATTTTCCGAAGCCCAATATCGAAGAACAGGGGGATTGTGCTTTCCGTGTAATGGAAAAGTTGATTCATCGGTGAAGAGAATACTTTTAACGAAATTTTCATCTCGACGTATCTTTTCCATAACGTCTTGACAAAACTCCATTCTCCGAAAATTGTCCTCGGGAAATATTTCTTGAGTTTTCGAATATTTGAAACATTTTAAACCATTACGTTTCCAAATACGTGAAATAGTTGTGTTACTTGTACCCAATTCCTCGGCAGCACTTCTAGTAGATCTCGTGTTATCAATTTCCACAATACTACAAATAAATACATCCCGCCGTTCTCTTTCCTCAATTTTTTGTGGTGATACCTCTCTTGGTTTGCATTTCGTACAGTTATTGAGACAGAAACAAGTTTTAAATTTATTTATAATATTATAAATTGTTTGTCTGCATGGTACAGAATGGTCTGTAAAAGTCAGCGCAAACAAATTCATGCACTCCATTGCAGACTTGCCAGCATAAAACCATTTTACTAACTGAAGCTTTTCAGTGGGTGTATAAAGAGCCTTTATACATTAATTTTATTGCACGCTTTCAAACTGTAACGGCCGCAGCTAGACTGAATGCAAAATTTCCAGTCAATCGGTATCGGAGACAATCGTCAGTCGTTGCGGTCTTCGCTGGCATTGAACTGGCTTTCTCATGTACGTATACATTGTATGTACTCATACGTTGATTCTCTATGCCTACTGATATTTAACACATACGGTATTTATTTATGTATTGCTGTATTGTCACATAGAGTAAAAATTTTATTATCCTATTTGGATTGGTCTGTTGGGCGAAAATAAATTATTATTATTATATACACTTTTCCAAATATGCTCACCAACACAAAATTCGATCGAAAAAAAGTATATACTTTTTTCATTTATTCTTTTTTTTTCGTTTCGTTCATAAATTTTAAAGTTATTAAATATTATGTCAACTACGCTTTGTTTAAAGTTCTTGGAACTATATAAAACCTTTTTTTTTTACATTAAAAGCGTGCTTATTTCGTTGTTAGTTGGTGTTAGTTAAATTTAAACTGTTTTTTTTTAAATTCGTGTTCAATAAATTCAAAATTTTGTTTTTTACATTTAAATATGATCTTAAATCCAACAGACTCTGTCAGAGCAATAGTTTTGATACAAGATGGGCGATCACAATATTATGTGGCTTGAGTCCTAGTTGTTTCTAGATGTTCTGTTCAAAGACCAGTTGAGCGGTTCCATGTAACTAGTGAATACACTAGACGGGTCGGTTCTGGCAGAAGAAAGTGTACAAGCGCTCAGGATGATCGCATTCTTAAATTGGGGGTCAAGAGAAACAGTGACGCTATAGCAGCTTGTATCATAAACGATTTGAAAGAGGTACGTGGTGTAGCAATTAGTGAAAGAACAGTAACAAAAAAGGGTGCAGGAATATGGATTGACTGCTACAAGACCTGCACACGGCTCTCAGTTGATCAGAGAACATCGCATAGAGCGGTTGCGCTTTGATCGTGAACATCAGAACTGGGTTAATGAGGAATGGAGCCTTTTGGCAGACGAGTCGAGATTTAATCTCAGCTCTGCTGATCGTCAATGAGTATGGCGAAGAGCTGGTGAAAGGTTTGCCCAATGTAATATTGTTCCAAAGCTTAGTTTCGGCGGTGGATCAGTTACGATTTGAGGAGGTTTAATATGGAAACTCGTATGGAGTTATTGGTGATAGGTGGAGGAGCTCTTAATACAGACACATACATTACGGATAACCTAGAGCCACATATGGTGCCTTTTGCTTCATTTGTTCTTTGATTATTTTATGGTAATGCATTATAACGCCCGCTCTCGCGTTGCTCGAGTTATTAATGAATATTTGGATGAAGTTGAAATCCATCGTATGATCGGCCAACAAAAAGTTCAGACCCAAATCCGATCAAACATGTGTGGGACATGGTCGAAAATCAAATTTCAACACCAATAAGTATACAAGAGCTAAGCGCGGAAATAGTCCAAGAATTGGAGAACACTGACCGAAACGGCATTCCACTCCTTATTGAAGGGATGCCAAGAAGAATAGAAAGTATAGATCAAGCATAGGAAGCCAATACACGCTATTAATGCCAGTTATTTATCATCTACAACAGTGTTTTTCAACCCTTTTCATGACACGACCCCCCCAGTATCAAAAAATATTTCCCGACCCCCGACCCTGTTTTTTCATGTATGTTAATCATATTTAATCCATACAAAAATTGTAGGCGTTTGCGTTATTAGGATTCGGATATAAATATACAATTAAGTACGTAAAACATATAATTTTAAATCGAATACGTGGCCAATTGATAACTAACAAACAAATACAAACATATTGTTAGGGCCAAGACTCCCAGCGCCATCTGTTGGACACTCGGAACTAGTACAGGTTCCGAGTGTTACCAACGGATGGCGCTGGGAGTCCCCCGCGCGCTCCACGGCCCGCGCTAAAGGTCCACAAGTTTCGAGACGTTTCGTTACGCTTCCAGATGATTCTCGCTAGAATGCGCTGGCCTATAAATAGGGCGGTCGATCGCGACCACAGCAGTTGAATGCAAGACCGCAAAGCAACTGGTCGTGTCGTTTGCTGTTTAGTTGTTTGAAGAGCGCGAATCACATGTTTTACGTATTTATTTGAGTTGTTTGTTATAATTTAAAATGGATAAATTCCTGAAAAGATCATCAGAACCATCAACGTCTAAGTCTAGCGGCAGTAGTGAAATAAAGAAAAAACGTCTTTATGACGACAATTATTTGAAATTTGGGTTTACTGTGATTGAGAATAAACCGCAGTGCGTAATTTGCTTTGAAACTTTGTCAAGAGAAATCATGAAGCCATCGAAGTTGGTACGCCACCTAAACAGAAAACATCCTAATGAAAAAAATAAACCCGTGGAATTTTTTGAGCGAAAATTAAAAGCTCTTGAACATAAAAAAACTGTTATAGGACAAATGTCCTACCTAAATGAGAAAGCGTTGCTCGCTAGTTATCGAATAGCTTTTCGTGTGGCTAAAGCAGGAAAACCTCACAGTATTGCCGAAAATTTGATTTTACCAGCGGCTTTAGATATAGCAGAGATTATGTTTGGCAAGCAAGAGGTCGAAAAGCTCAAAAGTATACCTCTCTCTGACAATACCATTCAACGCAGGATAAGCAATATGGCGACTGACGTTCGTGATCAAGTCATAGAAAAAATTAAGAAAAGTTCTTTTGTGTCCTTGCAATTCGATGAATCAACGAATATTGCGGGTTGTGCGCTGTTTGTAGCTTTTGTGCGTTTTGAATCCAATGAAATATTAATGGAAGAAATACTATTTTGCAAGGCACCACCCAAAAATACTACAGGTCAGTGCTTGCATGACACGTTCCTTGAAGCTACGCAAGATATGAATGTCGATTGGGCACAAAAATGCATTGCTATTTGTAGTGACGGAGCAAAAGCCATGACTGGTGCGCAGAGTGGATTTATTGCTTGACTGAAAGAACAGATGCCAAACGCTTGTTGGATGCATTGCTTTCTCCATCGCCAAGCTCTTGCAGCCAAAACTTTGCCACAAGTATACAGTCAAGTTCTAAATATTATTATTAACATTGTAAATTCTATTAAAGGAAAAGCGTTGCAGACTCGATTGTTTCTAATCATTTGTGAAGATATGGGGGCACTACACCGCAATTTGCTTTACCATACAGAAGTTAGGTGGTTATCAAAAGGCAAAGTACTGACCAGAGTTATGGAACTTCGCGCTGAACTATTAGTATATTTACAACAAGCCAAGTCACATTACTCTGAATTCATTTCTGACCCGGAATTCCTTTTGAAATTGGCTTTTATTTCTGACTTATTTGAGCATTTAAATAACTTGAATAAAAGTCTTCAAGGGCGGGATGAAAATGTCATTACAGCAAAAGACAAACTCCATGGCTTTATAAAAAAAATTGAATTGTGGTCATCTTCTATAAATCAAAACAACTTTGATTCATTTTCGTCGACACAGTCTTTCATTGAAGAAGTCGGAAGCGAGATAAACATCAACTCATATATATCTGGTATAAAAATGGTGTTAGATAATTTGAAGAAAGAATTGTGTCATTACTTCTCAGTCCAAGAGATATCGGATAACACTGGGCAAAGATGGATCTTAAATCCGTTTTTAAATGCAGCTATAAATGAGGCAAATTTATCAACTAAGCTCAAAGAGAATCTGCTGGAATTATCTTCCGATGGGATGTTACACTTGGAATTCAAGTCTGAAAATTTGGATACCTTTTGGTTAAAAAGAAAAACAGAATACCCGGAATTAACAACCGAGGCTTTGAAGTGTTTGATTCCATTTTCTACCTCGTACTTGTGCGAGTTGGCATTTTCATCAATGGCCCAAATAAAAAGTAAACTAAGAAATCGCGTAAATTTGGAAAACGATTTAATACTTAAAGTTGCAAAAACGGATCCACGATTGGAGAAATTGATTTAACAAACTCAAGCGCAACCTTCACATTAAAATGAACGAGTACTCGAAGATTTTATTTTTTGTTAATGTGTTTGTATAAATAGCATAACGAGTATCATTTTGTTAACTTTTTTTTAATATATTTACCATTTGAAAATTTATTGATCTCTCGACCTCTCGCGACCCCCCTACAGAGGCTTCGCGACCCCCCAGGGGGTCGTGACCCACAGGTTGAAAGACACTGATCTGCAATAAAAAACACTTTGTTGATATAATCCCTATTTATTTTTTTTACATTATTATTGTTATTCCGGTTATATTTTTCTTTAAATTGGTTTAAATTCATTACAATCATTTACTTTATAAATAACTAAAATTTAAAAACTGTGAGAAAAATAACGAAATTAGTACATGGATCGAATTTTGTACCGAGAGCGTAGTTATTTCTACATAAAATTAATAATGGAAACTATTGATAAATTATTGATTACGTACGCGCATAATAAACTTCGAAACTACTTAGGAAAATTAAAATTACTAAAATTTGCATGTTACGTATACTTTATTACTAGGACCGAAGTATAATTTTTTAAATATAAATGACGAGGGCTTGGCTGGTAACTACAAATTTAGCAAGTATCCTAAAATACATCAGTAATTAATATAATTTAAAATATTTCAATAACCCATCATTGAAGTTATTTCATTATTCTTTTTAACATTAACGTTTATAATTATTCGACATTCAGGCGTTCCTTGTTAATAAAAATAATAATAAATAACCATAATTTCACGAATTTAAAGCATCACGTAATAGCGTGTGAGATGTGAGTGTACTGAAAGTGATTTCAGTCACGCTAAGTAGAGGGTTAGTCATGCTGGAGTGGGTAGATTTAAAAAGATTGGTAGTGCGAAAATACCATATATCTAATATCTTCCTGTCACGGTTTTCAGATCGGAGACACGCCGAATCCAGAGTTAAGAATCATCACCAGCACATTCAACAAGGTCCAGTACAAAGGTAAGAAGATTCATTTAAGCAGAAATTTAATTTTAGTGACCCAATTTGTTCAACCTAATTTTCCATATAGATTTCATGTTTAAAGTACATCTGTCGTATAGTATAAAATTTTGTATTTAAAAAAATAGACGAAATATAGACGCAATTAAGAAAAACATTTTCATTTAAGATCAAATTTAAAATTAATGAGCTCAAATAAATATAATCTGTCTGGCCTTGAAAAAAAAAGACAACGTATGAAAAATATAAAGATGCAATTATATAGAACACAAGCACAAAAAATCTAAATATTTGCCACACGATTTAAATTAAAATTCCAGGAACTGTTTACATATAAAGAAGTTCCACAGATGTTATATACATATTAGTATTTTCTACACAAAAGTTTTTTATAATGTGAATAAAAAGAGAAAAACAATATTGTATGTGAGAAAAATAATCCCAAATACGGAATAAAAATAATTACTTCAAAATGCATTTTAAGAGAGAGAAACATTTCTTATTTAATATTTAAAATCAACGTGTCAAACAGTAGAACAATTCATGGCAAAAAAAAACATCTAAAAAAATCGTAAATAAAATCCATTAGCGAAAACTTGGAATCTTGGAATTTGTTCGAATGCATTCTAATGCTAGGGCATTGACCTGATTTAAGTACATGCGTACGCGAATGGCTATTGGCGTTCGCCGTTCACGTGGACTGCCGTTCTGTTGCTAAGCCATTTCCACTCCGACAATTCGACATGATAAGAGATGCATAGTCCACGTTGCTTAATCGTATGGTTCCCATAACAATGCATTCAATTTCCAATGAAATATAAGTAAATATTAACATATTTTCTGCGTTATTTCTTATTTGAAGTTTTATATTTACAATATTTTAAATTACCCAATTTAGTATTTAGAATTACGATGCCTGAATATTAATTTTATGCATTTAGTCAACTACATTTACAATTAGATATTATCATATTAAATTTAAAGTCATAGGATAATAATTTAGTAATCTGTCAGAAAATATCACTATTAATTGTTGCGTTACTTAGCAACAGTACCTATCAAAAGCATTTGTCGAAATGCCATGAAATTTAATACTATTATATGTTTGAAATTTAGTGATTTAGTACTTTATATATAATTAATTAAAGTTTTACATTATTGTCACAATCAAGGTTGATTTATTATTTTGGTTCATTAATGTATTCAATTATGGCAATAGGTAAAGAGTTTTTTTTTGTTGTATTGTGATGAGTTAGCAATATAATTTTAAAACTGTTCAGATTAATTTATTAATATAGTATGAAGTATCAACATGAATGAATAATATACTTACTTTGGTGTATAAGTTTCTGAAATGGGGCCTGTAGTTTATTTCGTTCCTGTAACTTTGTTATTATATTCTCTCGCCAATTAAAATCTTCTATAGCTATTTTATGTTTGGATGCTAAATATGATTCTAGTGCTCAATCATTTTATAGTGTTGGAGCCATTGTGTTTTTTAAATATTTTTTGAAAAGTGATAATAAATCATAATAATTATACAAAAAAGGGATATTTATCAATACGTTTTTGCCGTATTACGCAGTTGTTATATAATGAAACAGATATGCAAAATACATATCCGTCACTGTAAACATGGACAAACACCTCGTATTTTTAGCATTTACTTCTGTTCAATACATATGTTTCAGCCATCTAGGCCTCATCGAACGAAACTGGTTATAGCTTGGAGACGATTTTAGCGTAAATGTAGATACAGATACAGATCCGTTGTTTAACAGATCTGTATTAATTTGTATACACATTGCTTCACTAGTTCAACCGATGAGGCCTAGATGGCTGAAACATATGTATTGAACAGAAGTAAATGCTAAAAATACGAGGTGTTTGTCCATGTTTACAGTGACGGATATGTATTTTGCATATCTGTTTCATTATATAACATAATAATTATCTTAAATATGTTTAAAAATATTGCGCACTTTTTTACTTTCCTTTAAATATGTAATGTACTCAAATAGATGTCATCATTTATTCACTTTAATTAAAAATGTGTAGATAGTCGAGTATTTTTGCTTGCAAATATAATACGATTAATTAAAAATGTGTAGATAGTCGAGTAGTATTGCTCGCAAATATAATACGATTTTGTATTACCTTATAATTATGACAGTTGTCTAAGTCTAATTTTTTGACTTCTGTCATTTTCCTAAACTTGACAATTTATGTTAGTGTTGGGCACTCGTTAAAAGTGAAATAGTACCATTGTTCGTAAAAGAAATTTTTTACAATGAAATTATATTTATTTATTTTTTTTAATTAAGGGCACACAAAGTGTTATTATATTGGTGTTTTCGACATATTTCATCATTAATTAGCTACACTGTGTACGTATCGTGCGGACAAAGTTTTCATGCCTGGTTGCCATGGCAACTTAGCGTTTATTAAGATCTAATTAATCCAATTACAACGCGAACGCCAAAATTAAAAACACGCTAATAATGGTATTATGTGTCACCTATGGATTCAGAATGTCTATAAATAATATCTCTATTGGACTTACACGCATACATACGCTGTAACAGCCGTCGATCTTATAAGAGCACGATCTTCACGACCGGTGGTGAGTCTGGGACGTCCAGGCCGTGGAAGTCCTCGCTCCTCATTATTTTCCACAATATAACATTGTTTTTAAACAGCTGTTTATGCTAGGGGTTCAATAACCTCAATATTTACGTACGAAAATGTCAGCTATGCATCATTTATAAAGATTTATTTTGTATGCAAGGGATTTATTAAAAAAATAGTTAAAAATTATTTCGTTGCATTAAATATATAAATAAGATGTACCCAACCTTCGTAATTTGGTAACAACCAACCTGTTATGCCTAGATACTTCACTTCATTGGTTAGTTGCAACTCTTGTGCGAATAGCCTTACGCTGCCCAGATCATTTAGTTTTCTCGTGTTGGTTACAAACTTGGTTTCTTGAGAATTGACAGTTAATCCCTCCTCAAGGCACCATCTTTCCACAATTCGTAGAGCATTTCGCATGATGCGCGCCACTGTCCCTAGGAATTTCCCCTGGGACACACCCCTACACCCATATTCCCTGGTCATTTAATGTCCTGATGAGATTATCCACTACTAGACTCCATACTAGTGGTGACAATAAGCCTCCTTAAGGACACCCTTTTGTTGTCCTCATGGATATCGTTTTGTTTTGCATTTGGGCATGAACTATCTGCTACGCAGCATGTTATAAACCCAATTGCGCCTAGTGCTCCTTATTTTTTGATCTCTTAAAGATCGAATAATGGAAGAGGTCGAGGTGTTATCGAAAGTTCACTCTATGTCTAAGAAGCCTACAAGCAGAATTTCCTTGTGGTTTAGGCTCCTTTCGAGCCCTCTCACCAGACTATGCAGGGTGCCTCACCTAATTTTCTCATCTAGTATACTCATTGCAGTGAATGTAGAGGAGCTCTATCCAGAGCCCTTCTTTAATATATAAATATATAATTTTTTCCATAGTCGTCAACATAAAAGAGGTAAGACTAATTGGTCTAAATGATTTAGGATGAGTATATATTCGTTTTCCAGGTTTTGGAATAAACACTACTATAGTTTCTCTCCATGCTCTAGGTATATAACCCTTCTGGCTAGATCCGAATATCTCCAATAAAGGACACATAATTTCCCCAATTCCCTCTTGAAAGAGCTTGGGAAACAGTCCGTCTGGTCCTGAGAATTTATATGGTTCAAACGACCCTATCGCCCATGTAATTAAATAGGGCTTGAAGATCTCGTTTGATATTTCCCAATCATTCCTAGACGCCCTCCGCCAAGACGTGACAGGTTGATTGGAATTACAGTCATCCATACGCTCCGAACCTGGAAAGTGTACCCCAGAAGATACTCTCTTTCACGGTTCTGGCCAATTTTTGTATAGATGTAATTGCATTGGAAGGATCTTTTTTGATAATTCTGTTAATTCTGGCCATGTCAGGGACACCTTCGATGTCCTCACATAATTTTCTCCAGGACTTCGTTTTGCTCTCTTTGATTTTATCATTGTATTTATTGAGGAGAGCCTTGTAGGCTTCCCAATTTCCTATTTTCTTCACCCTATTAAATGACCAGCGAGTTTCTTTCCTTAGATTTGCTAAACTCTGTATTCCACCAGGCAGCCCACCTAGCTATACGGCGCTCCTTAAGGAGAGTTATTTCCATCAGGAAAGAATGGTCCATATGTTCTGAGTTGTTTCACGGAGTATTATTTTTCCAAATAACCAAAGAAATACGTTTAATAATTTCTACAGATATGCTCCTAGGAACGATATTTTAAAAACATTAGCTTTCAAAATGAATTACATTTCACACAGAAAATGAGCCTTTAATCGACACAAGATGTATTTGTTTTTAATTAAGTTCCTCACAAGTTGTATTCCCCAGCTCGGTCGGTAACCGCAAAAGTTAATCAAACGCCATATTAAATAACATGACCCCAAATTTCTCAGGTTTCAGGTTTTATTTTTAACGACTTCGTAAACATTTTTTACTGCCAGTTGTATCAAACGTGATTTCATGTTTAGAGGAATTCTTGTAATGTCCAGATTCCTCCGAAATTTTAGAGATTTTATATCGACCAGTGAAAGAACGGAACGAAAACGAGAGAACAAAATTTAATCCTAAGTTATTATAAAAGCAATTAAATCCCTAAGATGGTTTTAATTCCTTTTTATGCTATTACTTTAACGCTGCTTTTTTTAGTTTGTTTTAATAAAATATTCAATGAAGTATCCTTTGCGGAGAAAATACGATAGTCGATGCTCGTGAGAAATGATTAGGATTTAATTCAAAGTAATACAGGAACGGAGAATTAAACTGTGTTATCGGTGTAGAGTTGCTTTTTACACGGTGCATTCACGAAGAATGGCGATCGATTTTTTAAAGACGGAAAAATGAAATAACTGAAAAGCTTTTATTTAATTGTCCGCAAAATCCTCTCCTTCTCTACACTAACTTTTTAACGCTCACGTGACTCCTGAAGCACCTTTGCGAAATTTTGTTTTAACCCAGATAAGACTGAATCTTTTTCTTTAGCAAAATTGTTCGTAAACCATTTTTTTCTTATTTTTGGACTTACTAGACTACCTAATACTAAAATAAATCATGTATCCATATATTTTACATACGGATATGTTTTTTTAAAAGATTTCAGCTTAATGAACGTCTATGACCAAAGTAAAATAATACAAAGGTATTTTTAATAATATAAAATATTATTAAAAATCAGGTGTGAAGAACACAAATACAGGTTCACTATTAATATTTTTTGTGAACGAACATATCCCTCCCCAGAGACGTAGATACGTATTTCGCCTTTCTACAGGCTCGTCGGTACACCCCTGCTGGAGAAAGGATATTCTCAGACACATTCACAAAAAAGAACCACATCACCACATCACCGAAATTATCCAGACCGAGCGTAGAAGTAAATTTAGCGCTGCCTGTTGTCAGACAGCCGAAGTACCTCGCCCCATCCACATAACCAATGTGAAGTAACGACGCCCTTCCAAAGGTGGCACAGCCAATCTCTCTAGAAACTGCATTTTGTTTGTGTCTTCACTCATATTACGGACAAACCGCATGTGTAATGTATCAGAATAATTGAAACATACATGAGTAGGTAAACCCCACCAGATTTGTATAATACAAAGGTATTTTTAAAATATAAAATATTATTAAAAATCTGGTGTGAGGAACACAAATACAGGTTCACTATTAATATTATTTGTGTTCTTCTCGCACGTGGTGGCCATTTTCGTGCTCTTTCCAAAACATTTTCCAAAACCTTTCGCAAAACTTCAGGTGTTATGTTGTTGATTTCGTCGCGTATATTATTTTTTAATTGCTGTATGGTCCGAGGCTTATTAATATAGACTTTTCCTTCCAAATAACACCAAAGCAAACAGTCTGAAGCGGTTAAATCCGGTGAACGCGGAGGCCAATTAAATTGTACGGGAAATAATTCGTTCACCAAAGATGTCGCGCAAAAGAGCCATTGTGTCCCTCGCATTGTGCGCTATGGCTCCATCCTGTTGGAACCATACTTGCAGATGGTTTTCCACGGCTGGCCTTAGAGAATTTTCCAACATTGTCCGATATCTAACACCAGTGATGGAAACGGCGACACCGTGTTCATTTTCAAAAAATATGGGCCAATTATCCTTTCCGACGAAACACCGCACCAAACTTAAGTCACTTAAGTCGGTGTACTTCTCGCTGTTGAACTACTCTTGGATTTTCCGTAGCCCATATCCTGCAGTTTTGCCTATTAACGAACCCATTTAATTGGAAATGGGCTTCGTCGCTCATAATTAAATTATGAATAAAATCATGATTTTCTTCTACTTTTTGACGAAAATAAATTGCATAATCAAGTCGTTGCTGGTAATCTGTCGGTTTCAATTGTTGGACAAACTGAATTTTGTATGAAAACATTCTTATTGTATGCAAAATTCTCTGCAGCGACCCTCTTGAGAGGCCAAGTTGTGTCGAACGTCTCCTGGATGATGTTTCTCCATCTTCCCGAATACTCTCCTGTACCCGTTCAATATTGTCATCCGTGTGTACCGTTCGTCGTCTGCCGGCACCAGGAAGGTTCCTTACTGCCCCTTGTTCTCGAAAATTTTCAACCAGACGGTTTATTGTTGACTCTGAGGGTCCAACCCGCACATTAAAATAACGACGATATGCACGCTGAGTCAAAACAATGGATCGTTGATTTGAGAAATAAAGTTCAACGATTTTGGCACGTAGTTCAATTGTGTACTGTTCCATTTTAAATACCCCAAGTCTTCTTTACAAAATACTGAAAACAAAAAAAGAAATTATAATAAAAAAGTTATAAGGATATAAAACCCCTTCGGTCATTTTGGGCCAGCCTGTATAATACATTGACTTCAAAACAAATACACAAACTAAAATTACGTCAACCCTTTTTAAGAAAATGGCAACACCATGTGTTTATTCTCACGCCCTCTACCTTTTCTACCTCTTATTCTAAGAATGAAAAAATACAACCGTATGGGACGTTGTCCAAGTTAAACGTATTAAAGTTTTAACCTTTCTACCGAGGCATTATGTTCCGTGTCCAATGCATGATTTGCGACGCTCGACTTTCCTGGTCTATTAAATTTAATATGTGTTATATGTCCTTTAAAACGGTGTTACATGTTCGTAGACACGTATTTGTTTGTCGCAAATTAGCGTTTACTTTATTTCATTCTATTAATTTTGAACCTACCTGTAAGGTCATATGCTTACGTTCATTGATCAGTAGGTACGATTGCGTATTACCTTTCTTCGTTGTTTTCCTCTCCACTTCGATTACCGAGTGCTAGATATCTTTCTCGCAGATTAAGCTAGACATCTATATCGATTAGTCGTGATCCCGCCCTCGTTCATCACGTGGTTGCTTACCTATAGAGCTTTAATTACCTCTTAATGTAGAGTTTCGCTATTGTGTCCCTCCTGCCTACAGGGATTTATTAAGCATCACGCTTTTTTATTGGTTGTACCAATTACCCGTAGTGGGATTCTTTTTAGAGTGACGAGAGAGGATCTTTTCCACTAATGATTTATTAGTTGTGCCTATAAAAAAAACATTAGAGCAATTCTGGTACAAAGTTTCGAAATTAATTTATTTCTTTAAATTTTATTCGTTTGTTGAAATACCTATAGTTCTTTTTTCACGGCTTGATGTAGGAGATTCCCGATTTACGTGAAACAAAGGACAATTACAGCGTCAATCAGATTTAAGCTACGTACTACAGAGACGTGTAACCGAGCTAAGAGTTTTCTATTTTGTTCTTTTGAATTTATTTATTATTCTCTGATTTACCTAAATCATTTTCACTTAATTTTTTTTGTTGTAAACGCTACGTGCGTAATTTACAAGTTCAAATTCATAATTTAGCTAATAACTACTGATCTGTCTATAAATACGATATTGAAATATTCAGATTTAGTCTTTCTCTATACATATTCAACTTTTCTTTACTTTTTTTTACTACGTTTACTAGTTATTATATCAATATTAAATTAATTTAAAAGCATCATTGATTTTTCATTTAGTTTTCTATATTTAAACGCTTAAATGTATTTCAAGAATACAATATAATTACACACATATTACTCTTTAATAAAAAACAACTTTTGCATAAAATATAAATATCTCTTCATCGAGTTTTTCTTTGTTGTTTGCGCAAAGTCGAAAAAGTGTACAAGGATATGTGTTCCTTACATATACACGATAAAATAAATTTAGTTTTCTATTTTTTTTTTAATTTATGATTTTAAATTAAGATTTACCTTTTCTCTACTATTTGTTATTTTAATTAAATAATCATTCATTCCTTTTTATTTTTAAATATTATTAAAACCGCAAACTTTTGTTTAATTTATGTAATATTCAACTTCGTAAATTTAACTTAATGTATTTTAAAATATAAAACTTCGAGACATATACCACGTCTGCCCAATAAATCTGGCTTATAATTTTGTATTTATATATGTGAACCAGGTAATTTGACGGTTTTTTTTTTGTAGAATTTATACAGTATCTGTTATTACATCCATGAAAGTTTTCGCTTTCTCTTTTTTTGTGTGTTTTGGCGTATAATTAATTTAGACCTATCTTACTTTGTACCACTTTGGTCTTGGTTCAATTTTGATATTTTGTTATTTTTTTTTGTTTTTGGAAATTTCCAAATTTGCGGCGTCTAGCGGTACAAAATTTGATGGCGCGCTATTCCACCATATCTTATTACTTTCTAGTACCTTTGCATCTCACCACCCCTGGACTTAAGCTTCTTACTAGCCGAGTGGGCCGCTAAACGTTGGCAAGAGCGGGCAGGTGGGGCAATCCTGGTTGTCCGAAATCTTGTCTTTTCTTTCTTCTTGCTATTATTTTTAACGCTACTGGTAGCGCCTAACGGCACGACAGCGCGACCGTAGCAACGGGTTATTATTGAGCGTTTCGTTTGACCTATACATATATTTCAAATTACAATCGTCGCAATTAATTTCGTATTTACTTGATTTCAAATTCAAATTAACTTTATCTTTGGTATTACTTTGCTATAAAACTAACAGGGAGTGTTAAATTCAAAATTATACTTTTGACCACCTTGGGCCTCATTTGATTCTTATCACACTATACTGTTGCTTATTGGTTAAAAGTATCATCGTACCGTACTATTTTCATAATCGAAAACGTTTCAGTAGCACTTTTTACACGTTTGTAACAAGACTTCATCTCGTCACTTTGTCATAATGTCAAATCATGCACAATTGCAATTACGATTAGTACAATTAACTAATACATTCAGTTATCCCTTCGAAATTTTGTACTGATTGTAGAGAAGACTCGCGGGAAATAGTTCCTTCGACGAAATATAGATAGCGCTATTATTCCATTTGTAAAGGATTCGAACCCGGTAGTTTTCAAATGCACTGTGTATTTACGAGGTGTGGCAATTATATAACGAGAATTCTTGCTAAGAACGCCATGGACAAATGCTGGCTACTTCATTATGACTGAGTACTAAAATTCCAGTTTGAGCGCATGTCTGCAACGGTGCAATGTCATAGGACGCGTTTTACATGTTGTAGACAGCTTCAAAGTTAAATGTCAGCAAAATGTGCGATAATAAGATGGAGTAAAGAATTGTTATCAAATTCTCAAATTGAAAAATGTTTGCGGCAATTAATATATATCACAAGCACCTATTAACGGGTGGGCAGCGCGGTTTAAAGCCGGTCGTGAATCTGTGAAAAACGACGAAAAATACGGGACACCAGTTACAGTGCATGCACATTAAAACATCAAACGTTTGCAAGTACTAGTACCGTCCGATCGTTGACTAACCATTCTGATGTTGTCTGTAGAACTAAGCATAAACAAACAAATGGTGCACCAGGTGTGACACAATGATTTGAAGATGCGGAAGTTGTGTGCTAAACTCATTGCGAAGACACTTGCAGCGGAGCAAAAAGAGTCGCGTTTGTTGATTTGCCAGGATTTCGTTGAACGCGTGCAAAACGAAGGGCGAGCTTGGATGCAAACGATTTTCATGGGAGCCGAAAGTTGGATGTGTATGTCCCCGAAAAAGGCAGAGTAAACAGTGGGTAAAGGACGAATGAAAGGCAATCGTAATTTGTTATTTTTACATTAAGGGCGTAATCCATAAAGAGTTTGTACCACAGGATGCAACTGTTAACATTTCCTTCTACCTAGGTGTCCTACAAGGTTTGTATGCCAGAGTTGCTCGAGTAGGACTAGAATTGGCCAAGAATGGATGGATTCTGCATCATGACAACGCTCCTAGCCACACTGTGTTAGTTGGGCAGCGATTGTTAGCGAACAAAATTATTACAGTGCTTCCCCCTCCCAAAAGACCGAATTCTGGTTCATACAGACTTTTTGTTGTTTTTCAATATGAAAAATTCCCTAAAAAGCCAGCGTTTTGATGCGATTGAAGTTATCCAAGGACGCGCAATGGAGATTCTGAAATGGTTAACCTCAGATGATTTTCAGCGATACTTTCAAGCGTGGGAAAATCGCTGGAATAAATGTATCACCCTCAAGCGAGACTATTGTAAAGGAATAAATGCTTAAAGCCATTTAATTTTACATTATAAAGTCTACAGAAAAAATTTCTCGTTACTTAATTGCCGTCCCTCGTATAAATACTTCTAAAAAAATAAACACTACGTAATTCTTTAAAATTAGAAAAGAACTAAGTATGGCTTGGCCTCAATAAATTGATTTTCAATGGACAATAATAAACAAGTACAGAGCGGAATTTAAAACTTTACATTTCAAACCGATAGCGGTTTCGCCTCAGTATATTTTATTTTCTATATTGTCGTGTGTTAAATAACATCAAATAATATACACCATCCAAAGTTTCAACTTTTCCGGACGACCTCAATTCTTGTCGACGCGAATAAAAAAAAAGTATTTTTGTCAGAACTTCAAGTTCATTCATGGTACGTATCTGTCTGCATTGCGATTCTGATTTTTATTCTTTTCGTTTTGCACATATTGCTTTTTTCGTTGACCTTTCAAAGATGTTTATAAAAGATTTATCTAGAAATGAAATAACTTCATCGATATATAGTAAATGTTTGCATTTAATATTGTTGTTTTGTGTGATTTCAGTTTATACATTGAGTATCGCGGTTTTAGATTCTAACTTAGTTCTTTCCGTTACACAAGCTATAATCGAAAAATACTCATTAGGTACTGTATTAATCTAACCAATTAGTTTTAGTAACTGATACTGATAAGAAATGAAAAAAAATACGGTAATCTGCTGGACAAAGAATTGCATCAGATCTATTTATTCCCATGATACGAGAGGGGGTTGATTAATTCGTGCGATCGAACAAAACCCAATGGAATAATTTCAAAGAGCTGTTGAGGATACATTTAATATCCTTTTGTAATATTTTAATTTCAAACATTTTGTTAAACATGAGTATATCTAGAATATAGAGTTTGAACATAAACATTTTCAAACGATCATTTACAAATTTATACCACTTTACAACATAATTCTATTATCACATTCAAATCGTAACACTTTCTTTAAATTCTAAGAAAGCGATATCTTTTACATTTACAAATTTATTTATTAACTACTTTATAATTTAGACCACTCGTTTTATTACCTTGGGTTATTAATAAGCTGCATCTTTTTTAAAATTTATTTATTGCTTTATACATCAGACTGCTTACTTTATTACCTTGAATTATACTGAATAAAGTGTTTCATCTGGTTATTTACTATTAATATCTCGTTTCTTAGATATGTATAATATGTATAATAATTTTATTACTTAAACAAGGCATGATCCGGAACGACATACTTAGATTTATAACACAAATACGTAATTAGTAATGATATTTTATTATTAATTAGTTAAAATTAAGACACTTTCGTAAACCTTGGGTATTATTGCTTGTATGCACAATTTCCATGAAGTAATAACACAAAAATTCCACGTTATTACGTCAAACACTGTACTGTACAACCAATCTGCGTATGTTAATATGTGATAGTGTAGGGGTAGTGGTATATTTTTCACTACTTGAAAAATAGTACAGAATAGATCAGTATCAACTCAACATCAGTACAAGACGCAGTCTTAAGGCAACAGTTTCACATTAACATAATAACAGGAAACATAGTCCCATCACAACAATCTTCTTCGTAACATCATAACAATCAAACTTTAACAAGAAACACCAGTCTCAACAGCAATTTTATGCTAGTATAAATCATCGTAGATTCAAAATAAATGTATACAGTAAACCACAACATGCTGCGAATATGTATATCTATATATTGTTGCCACTCTAAGAACGTGTATGCCGACGTTACCTGGGAATGAGAAAGGTGGAAATCATTAAGGGTAAAGGTATATGATAAATACAACTGTATATGTACGTAACATGCCAAAATTAATGTCAAATTGTTAATAAATTAATATCCCGACAATTTCTGGTACTTTACATATAATTATATTTAATTTAATATTTATGTTGCAGTTTTAATCATTTATTTAATTCATTATACTCATTAGCGCGAGGAGAGAAAGATATTTCATTTAATAATATTCAAAACTGTATAGACATTAGTTTAGACACGCCCATTATTTAAACAGAAAAGCGCGCGAATCTATCAATATGTAATACGCGCAGCGTACTACATACTACTACCTACTGGAGATGCAGAACAGCTGTTGGCAAGACATGGGGACTAAAATCAATTGTGCTACACTGGTTGTACACAGAAGTAGTAACACCAACGATTACCTATTGAGCAGTTGTCTGGTGGAGGAGGACGGAGCGGACATTGTCGGTGGGGCTCCTCACGACTTTCCAGCGACAGGCTCTGTTGGAAATCACGGGAGCTATGAACAGCACGAGCCGCCTCCATGGAGGCCATCGTGGGTTTACCTCCACTGGAACTATTTGTAAAGGCGGAAGCAATGGCTGCGATCCCGGAGACTACAGACCAATGACGTATGGTGTCCTAATAAGGTTGTAGGGAGCCATAGAGATATCACAGGAACTATACTGGAAGAGCCGATATTTCAAATGCCGGCGGACAGTATGGCAGGTGAGACTATGTTTACAACTAAGCTGAACATATTTATACCGACCAGGGAACAGCCAAAAAGTCCCTCGAGCGATTGTGATGCCGGCACCTGGTACACCTATGGATCACAGTCTAGTCAGAGGGCAGGTGTAGATATCTGCGGAATGTGCCCCAGAAGGAAGATATCGATATGTTTGGGAAAACATACGTCGGTTTTCCAGGCTGAATTATTTCCAGTCGCAGCCTGCTCCGAGGAAATTCCGAGGAAATTCGGGAAACAGGCTGCGCAAACAAAAAAATCAACATAATGACTGATAATCAGGCAGCTATTACAGCCATTATGAACCCATCTAACAAGCCTAAGCTGGTGAAATATTGTAAACAGGTCCTCAATAAACTGGCACAAGACAATACTGTGTCGCTGATATGGGTGCCAGGACATGAGGGAATTAAAGGCAATGAGATAGCCGACGAACTGGCCAAAGAAGGTACTAATAGGAACTTCATAGGACCAAAACCTGTATGTGGAATCGCTAAGGATTCCGCTAAAAGGGAGATCTGGTTATGGCTAGAAAAAGAACATAAAAATAAATGGAGGTTCACGGAAGGTCAACTCCATACCAAAACACTACTAAAGGAGCTGGACTGAAAGTTTTCCGAACCTAATTCGTAGTAACAAAAAATAAATTAAAATAATTACCATGTTAATAACCGGACATTGTCCTTTAAGGAAGCATCTGTACATGGGCTTGGTTAGCGAGTCCTGGTGTAGGAGAAAACACGAGGAAACTAGCCTTCATGTAATATGCACGTGTGAGGAACTGAAGGAACTCAGAGAGAAATATTTCGGGAGCGATCTATTGGATCCTTCGAGTGTACTCAAACTTCTCCTGAGGAGGATAGTGGCTTTTATCGAGGACACAAGACTAACAGAGTGGAACTAAGAGATCTATTGGGAGTAATAAAAAGAGCAGTGTGCTCAAGTGTCTGGACGTTCTGGCGTCCAAGCCAAAACAGAAGAAGAAGAAAAGGGACCTCGTACAAAATCAGCTGTTTGCACATACAAGTGAATTATTAAAAATTTCATATATATCATGAGAATATTTTTTTTGTTACTACAAGTAATAAATATAAAATATTAATATGGATTCAGAATACCGCTTGAATTTACACACTGTAATGTTTATATTTATAAAAAGCACCGGCACTAAGGATACTATTATTTTTGGTATTGTGCGGCAACTTTAGGATATTATACGTGTCGTGACAAAAATTTTTTAAACATCTTTGTCATTTTTTTCTCGCTTAGTAGAGAGAATTTTGGGAAAATATTTTGGATATGTATTCTATATAATTACATCTTCTATATATTTCAAGGATAACCGGTATACATTTAACAAGTGTTCATTTGAAAAGTCAATTTAGTAGCATGTGATTTTCTGAGAACATTTTGTAGTATGTCGTTAATTTAAAATTTACTACTTAACCTACGAAGTCGTATATTTTGACAGTTTCATACATACAAATTAATAACAAATAATAGGTATTTATTGAAAACTATAACAAATGTTGAAAATGTTGTCCTTCAAGATCAATGCACTTTAAAATCCTCCGCCCAAAATTTCTGATGATATTCTGCAACATTACTGGATTGTTATTAATTTCCATGCATTTCTGTTCGATTCTCTGTAGCATATCATTCAAATTCAATATAGATGTTCGAAATATGTTATTTTTTAGATAAGGCCACAAAAGGAAGTCGCAAGGTGTTAAATCGCATAAACGTGCAGGCCAGGCAATTTCAGTATTTCGACTAATTATACGCTCATCAAAAAATTCTCTTAAATAATCCAAAGATTCTGCAGTACAGTGACAAGGTGCTCCGTCTTGTTGGAAATATGCATTTTGAAGTTCATCATCATGCAACTGTTTGACAAATGGTTGTAAAATTTCCGTACGGTACCTTTGAACAGTTAACGTTCCCTGAAAAAATATTGATCCAATGATTCGGCTTTGGCTTATCGCTGCCCAAACACCAATTTTTCACTGGATGTAGCGATTCTTCATTAATTACATGTGGATTTTCACTACTCCAAATTCTTGTATTTTGTGAATTTAGGTATCCCGTTTTATAAAACCATGCTTCATCAGTAAAGATGACTCTTTGCGAAAGTTCTCCATTATTGTTCATATTTACAAACCAATTACAAAACTGTAGTCTACGTGGGTAATCAATTTCTAACAATTCTTGTACTGCTGTGACACGGTATGGATAAAGTTGAATAACTTTTTTTTTAATAACTTGTGAGTTGTACCAACACAAAGGTTTATTTGTTGACTCAAATGTCGAACAGATGTTTGTGGTTCATTTTCCATTATTTCTTCAACACGATTGACAACTTGAGGTGTACGTTTCTTAACTGCTCCGCTGCCTGATTTTCTTAAGAGACTACCAGTTTCAGAAAAATGTTTTAAAGTTCTATCCAAAGTATTCTTAAATTGTATATAATCTATTACAAAATGTGGAAACTCAACTTGAAATTCTACCATGCAATCTTGAACTGAATAAACTCATAAACCATCAATTTTATTACCACTTCGAAAATAAGCCTGGACTAAAAAAAAATTATGTTCTAAAGTGAAAGCCATTTTAAAACTGAGAAGCAATTTATTTAAACCAGAATCGACGCACGATTATTTTATGCACTAACTGGTATTTGTGATTAACATTATCAAATGTCATTTGGATTTACGTTTACGGAACAACAAACACATACTAATATATTTGCGTCTTATTCTATCAAAATTTCAAAGTATCCTAGATTGACTTTTCAAATGAACACTTGTTATTACAATTTATATTAAAACAGTACATTTAAAATAAAATAAATTTATTACTTTTTCAAAATTTAAATTTTATAACATTTGATCCCATTCAAAATTTTAATTTAAACAAATAATAGAAAAAATGTTATTTTAATTAAATCTTTCGATTTTAATTAAAGCGCCTCCTAAAATTCTTGCTATGCAAATATTTCAACGAGACATTCCATGATCAAATTTAATTTCAAAAAGACAGTTAAAACACTGTGACGTCCTAAATATGTTTCTTTAATCATTGCTCATTATTAGGTAAAAGTCAAACAATTAAATATGTTTGATATATATCATGTTAATACTCCTTTTGTCTTTCTTGTATAGATTTTCTGTCATTGACCTGTCTCCGCTTCCGGTCCAATTAAAATTCCGTCAATCCCCTTAAATTCGAAAATGAGACTCTCATATTTCAGAAGAATGTGCATTAACGTTGACAATGAATATTTATCATTCAAGTTTCTCATTGTTTATGTAATATAAATTATGGGGATGGCTTTTCAGTAGACAGTGAAATGTACCGAGTCCGAATGTTTATTATTAATCACCGTATCGGTTTATCGGGTCTTAAGGTCTCTCTTCCTTTGGAAAATTGATATCGCATAGTTGGCGGTGTTTGTAAAGACAGACCAGAGTCGGTCGGGGTGGAAAACTGTAGCCAACGACCTGTCAGAATCTGAGCATTTGATAAATGAACCTTTAAGTTGACTATGATTATTGTTCGCGCAGCGGGCAATTATTTTATTGGCTCTTTTTCATAGCGTCTCCAATGACATAGACAAATGATACAAATCTGTATTCTGTTGAGATCGTCCCGGAATGGACTACTTTCTTTTTCTGAAAAATAGAATATACATTAACGCCATAAAGAAACCTACATTTACTTTTATCGTCTTATGAACACACAGATGCTGATATTGATAAATTTCTTTTGCATTTTTCGTCAACATTCAACGTTAGGTGTATGGTGAATTAAAACCTTTAGTCAAAAAAAATTTAACCAAAATTGAAGAATTTAAAACAAAAGAATAACTGTAATTAAAATAATTTTTATTTGGATAATTCATATTTGAATATAGTTTCTTAAAAGTTCTTGTTGAAATTACACTAATCAGTTATCAAAATTAATAAAGGTGTTAAAATTTTACCTTCCCTATTTAAATTGGTTGTCATTTATATCTATCTTCATTGAAAGTTTTCTTATAGTTACAGATATCAAGTAAATACTTAGCGATTAGTTATAGCTTAGTCATCATGGAGCATGTCCATCAAAGAATACTTAATTACTAAGGACCGGACCGGACCGAGAGGCCGATGATCTATTGCTCACGGGCGTACTATTAAAAATTTGTATTTTTAAAGAGTTTTTAATATTATTTATATATTTGGAAAACAGACGGGTGGTGATCTATAAAATACGAAATACGTTTTTATTTGTTCATTTGTAGTTTAAGTTGAGTAAATGAGTATTAATATTAACTAGCAATACTTTCTCAAGGTTCTCTTGTGTAAAATTTGTTCTTTTTGAACGAAATACATCCTTGTAGATAGAAAACGTCCTTTCTACATCGGAACTGGTTATAGGTGCATACTGGAAATATTCTTTTATTTCAGCGTATTTAGCAGTTAGATTTTGAGGAATTGTCTCAATATACAATTGCCGCAATGTTAATAAATCTAGATTTCTATTAAAAACTGTGTCTAACTTTTGCCGAAGGCCACATCCGAAATCACTTGGAATATTTTTCAAACTATTTATAGCCACATCGAATGTGTTAAATCCCTCATTTAATTTGAGATTTTAATTCTCAGAATAAGTGATTAGTTTTGGCAAATTTCCAAGGTTTTCCTGAAGAAAATACAACTGATTTTTTAAATTTGGAATTTGTATTAGTTCCTTGCACTCAGAAATACATCGAGCATCGTCATTTAAACATGTAACGAAATTTTATAAACTATCGAAATTCTCTGCATAAAAATTAGTAGCTTCCAACCATGTATTTAGTTATTACTGGAGAGGGAGATAGTGACAGAGATGGAAGTTTTTGCCTGTAAGGAGCTACTCTCAATGATGAAAACTTTTAAAAGCGGTTACAAGTCTATCAACTTCCGGAAAGGTGTCTGATATATTCACAGATTCTGTGGAGAGAATGTGATCCATAAGTAATATTCAGCATATTAGGGTATATTCCTTTAATAGTCTGCCTGTTTTTAATATAACAAGTGTTCATTTGAAAAGTCAATCTAGTAGCATGTGATTTACTGAGAACATTTTGAAGTATGTCGCAAATTAAAATTTACTACTTAACCTACGAAGTCGTATATTTTGACAGTTTCATACATGCAAATAAATAACAAATAATAGGTATTTATTGAAAACTATAACAAATGTTGAAAATGTCCTTCAATATCAATGCACTTTAAAATCCTCCGTTCAAAATTTTTGATGATATTCTGCAACATTACTGGATTGTTATTAATTTCCATGCATTTCTGTTCGATTCTCTGTAGCATATCCTTCAAATTCAATATAGGTGTTCGAAATATGTTATTTTTTAGATAAGGCCACAAAAAGAAGTCGCAAGGTGTTAAATCCCATGAACGTGCAGGCCAGGCAATTACAGTATTTAGACTAATTATACGCTCATCAAAAAATTCTCTTAAATAATTCAAAGACTCTGCAGGACAGTGACAAGGTGCACCGTCTTGTTGGAATATGTATTTTCAAGTGCATCATCATACAACTGATTGACAAACGCTTGTAAAATTTCCGTACGGTACCTTTGAGCAGTTAACGTTCCCTGAAAAATATTGGTCCAATGATTCGCCTTTGGCTTATCGCTGCCCAAACACCAATTTTCTCTGGATCTAGCGATTCTTCATTAATACATGTGGATTTTCACTACTCCAAATTCTTGTATTTTGTGAATTTAGGTATCCCGTTTTATAAAACCTTGCTTGATCAGTAAAGATGACTCCTTGCGAAAGTTCTCCATTATTGTTCATATTTACAAACCAATTACAAAACTGTAGTCTACGTGGGTAATCAATTTCTAACAATTCTTGTACAGCTGTGACACGGTATGGATAAAGTTGCATATCTTTATTTAATAACTTGTGAGTTGTACCAACAGAAAGGTTTATTTGTTGACTCAAATATCTAACAGATGTTTGGGGTTCATTTTCCATTATTTCTTCAACACGATTGACAACTTGAGGTGTACGTTTCTTAACTGCTCCGCTGCCTGATTTTCTTAAGAGACTACCAGTTTCAGAAAAAAGTTTTAAAGTTCTATCCAAAGTATTCTTAAATTGTATATAATCTATTACAAAATGTGGAAACTCAACTTGAAATTCTACCATGCAATCTTGAACTGAATAAACCCATAAACCATCAATTTTATTGCCACTTCGAAAATAAGCCTGGACTAAAAAAATTTTATGTTCTAAAGTGAAAGCCATTTTAAAACTGAGAAGCAATTTATGTAAACCAGAATCTACGCACGATTATTTTATGCACTAACTGATATTTGTGATTGACATTATCAAATGTCATTTGGATTTACGTTTACGGAACAACAAACACATACTAATATATCTGCGTCCTATTCTATCAAAATTTCATAGAAACCTAGATTGACTTTTGATATGAACACTTGTTATATGTAGCACTGTCACTGACAAATAAAAGTATTTGTACCTGTCGTCCGAATGAAGCATTTGGTGCATATTCTCGTAAATGGTTTTAGCTACTGTTTCTGCATCAACTGTATTTAAAACTTTTTGATGTAGTACACCAGCTACAACATTTACCACACAGCGCCCTAATATGTCGATAGTTTCGTCGGCACTTATCCAGAGGTTCCGATTTGAAAGATGGCTTCTAATGCGTTCTACTGCTTTCGTGTAGCACTTAGAAACATAATATTTGCGTAAGGTGGATTCATCAGGAACATTTAGCCCAGTATATTTTTGGAGAAATATTTTTAAAGTGGGATTGTTAAGTTTATTTAATGGAATATTTGCCGCCATTAAAGTTTCACAGAGTTCTACGTTAAAATTGTCAGAGTCCAACGGATCTAATTTCTATGTATATGGTTGCAATGCTAAGTGACGCTTTACGTGCGATTTCTTGGAATTTTTTAGGGATATTTTAGAGACTTTCGAAATCACTGGCAATGAACATACACTTAATCCAACTAGCCATTGTTTCACGATGCCATTCTCGATGTTGTTCCAAATCATATCTGAAAAAATAACTCAAACAATGTTCTAGATCTAAATAAATGGAAATTAGAAATGTATGCTTAAGTTATCGAAACTGAACGGAAGAAATTCACGGGACACTTACGTCAAAATAATTGGGAGAAGTAAATTCGATGAAATGATATTAAACAGGATCTATTACAAAAATTTCGGCGTATGTAATTATGTGATTAACAGTTAAAATAATGAAAAAAAGAAACTAACTCACCATACTTTATTTATCTTACGAAATATAAACTAACAAATGAAACAAATTATAAAAACTCCTCCCGCTTCAATATACGCCCATGAAGAAAGGAATTTAAGTGTAGTATAGAAGTAATTACGTCACAATTCAAGGACAAAAAACAGATGTGCGGTTAACCGAGTGAATAGTGCTATTCAATAACTGCGTGTTGTACTTAGCGATGTTATAGACTATTTATATGGGCTATCGTAAAAAAATATATTGGTTCTCAAAACATTTCATATTTCCTGAAAAATTTTGTGTTAACGAGTAGATTTCCAATAACACTTTTGGTCACGTGCACAACAAGCAATGCCTACTGTACTGACCTAGAAGTTCAATTTATAAGTGAACTTTCACAGGGCAATAGCAAACTAAGAATTCATTTAATACAATTAAAACTTGTTCGTACGTAATAGACCAACCCATTTTGTACAAACCCACAATATACATTTTCTTAATGGCATCAGTCCAGTTCGTATTTTGTCCTGTCTCCCCAAATAAATTTAGTAGTGGTAAATGCGTAATCATATCAATCGCAAAATACGCACCAGACAAGTCTCTAGTGGCGTTGCCATTATTATTCGATTTAAATTTGATAGATATGCCGCACCAAGAATATATAAATGGGATTTGATATACGTAGGTATAATTATAATATTTAATCACTCAATCTTGATAGTCACGCTAGTACATATATTTTACATACTATAAAGCGTCCTGAAATTATTTATTGTTGGATATTTGAATACACTCGCGTGTCATGGGGTAATGAAACGTGGTTTAGCTATACTTCTAGCCTCTGTGATTGTGATAGTACTTCTCTGTAAATGAAAATGTGTGCGGTGTTTCTGTAAAATATGAATAAACGAAAGTTATATTTAAAATCGAAACTAATCCATAATGAAAGTGATTTGCAAAAAAATATGTAATAATCTTGCTCAAGTTTTAGTACTAATTTATCGTTTTCTATTATTACACAGATCGTGTCACAAATCTATTGTTAAATGAAAATAAATCCTTACCACAACATAGTTTTAAATTCGACAACAAAGTCGTCTTCTTCAGCAGTAAGAAAAGTATAACACTTGGAACAAAGTACATTACTATAAGACCACAGTATTAATTCTATTGTGTCATAGTGATGTTTCTTATTTGTGTAGCTTGCGTTTATGCTTTTTATATTGCTGAGACTCTCCAGCGACAGGCTCTGTTAGGAATCACGGTAGCTATGAACACCACACCAACCGCTTCCATGGAGGCCATAGTGGGTCACCATCTACTGGAAATTTGTTAAAGCTGAGGCCATAGCTACGATTCTAAGGCTGAAGGTCAATGGTTTCTGGTATCCCAATAAGGTTGTAGGCCATACACATACCACGTGAACTATACTGGGAGAGCCGATATTAAAAATGCCTACAGACAGTATGGCAGCTGGGATTAGCTAAACTGCTAAATTGAACATATCTATATCGACCAGGAAACAGGAAAGAAGTCGTTCGATCGATATTTATATTACTTATATCGCCTTTTTTAAATACTGGAGTAATACAGGCAGTTTTCCGTCTAGAAGGGTAACATAGTTACCATAGTGCCAGATTAAAAATAAATTTTAACGGAACAACAAACTCCATGATCCTCGTCAGCATTAAAATTAGATTTTAATCTAATCTTAAAGTTTGTTTTCTTCTCGCAGCAATCGACGCCTGGAGATGTTCGCGCTTTCTGGAACTTTGTTGATTCGCGAAGGAAAAAAACAAGTCTACTCCAACACCTCAGTTATAATGGGATTGAATCTGACAAACTCGAAGAAGTGCGTGATGTGTTGGCAGATTTTTTTGGAACAGTATATGTTAGCCATAATGATACGGCCACTAAACTTGATATGTCTCATTTCACATTTACTCCCTTTACTCTTAATAATGTAATCATTTTCAAGTTTCCTCTCTGAAAGGTCGTTTCAGTCCTGGATCGGATGATATTCCTGAATATTTCCTCAAAATTTGCAGTTGTACTTTATCTCTTTGTCAATTATTTATTAGCTCTCTTTATTTTATTCTGTTCCGTTCATTTTGAACCTAGCTGTATCCGTTCATATATCTATAGGTCTCATTGCGTATTAGCTTTTTTTGTTGCTTTCGGTTTACTTTGATTGTCGTACGGGATACATTTTATTGCGCCGATGTAAACGAGACATCAGGTTTGTTCTTGTTCTCAAAAAAAAAAACATCCTAGGACTTCCGACTCATGCGCAGTTCTTTAAAGGCGTTCTCGTTTGAATTTGTGTTCTGGTTTCAGTTTAAAATAATCCTGGGTGATTCAGAATCGTCCATTACTGTCCCTACTTCGAAGCTGGAACTTTCTTGGACTACTACGAACAGTTGTCACGGTGTATTTTATTTTCTAAATTCAAGGACCTGAATATTTCAAAGTTCAAATTTAACTATTGTCCGATATGGATAAATTAAATAATTTTTTTTATGAAATAGTTTTACAAACAATATAAGGAGCTGAGTTTTTAAAGCATCACCCTAAAAATGAAAGTTGAATGAATAAAAAAACTAACTATAATTAAATATGATCTCAAAACAATTCTGACATTTCAATAGTAATAGATGATATCTAAGTAACAACATAAATTCTGGTTATGAGTAAAAGACTCACCCAGTATAATATATTAATGAAATAGTGGAAAATGAAGACAATAAAATTAAAATAAAGGTGAAATTAAATTATATGCACATAAAAGCATGTGGTTTAGATAAATTAACAAATAAACAGATCACCAGACCGTATACCATATAAAAATTTGAAGGTGAACGTTTGAACTGATTTGACCACTATGGAAAACAATTAAATTAATTAAAAATCTTAGTTGTAAGAATTGCATCAATAATTTATCAAACATCTTTCATAAACCTTACATCGATATTTACACACCTTGTATATGCAATAATACCCTATATAACACACACAAGTACTTAACTAATGGCGAAAATTTCATTGGATAAAAGTTTATAACAAAATTTATCTATGAAGGTTTGTCCACACTGTATATGCTGAAATATTTTACTTATATAAAAAAATGAAATCTGCAGTACTTTTACTGATGATAATTACAGAAATAATAATATCAAAATTAATTCTAAATAAATTTTATGTTTCCACACAGTATATGTAGAAATAAATCTTACAAAATGATTAAAATAAAATTGATTATTAAATTGATTATAATTTTTCCAATACGAGAAAAAAAAGTAAATGGCAAATTTATCTCAGCTAATTTGAATGTCGCTAAATACTTTAATATATAACATTAAAAAAAAACTCATTAATTGATTCAACTTTTTATTATTCCGTGTGACCCTGACGACTGATTATATCGTTAAGGACTACTACCTTTCTTATGGCGTCTGCAGGAAGAAGGAACAAAACGAAAGGCTACCTCTTAAGTCTGGTGACAACTCACTTATTAATAATTACCGTCCAATATCGTTACTATCAAATATTTAAAAAGTTTTCGAGCATTTTGGGCTTTTGACCGTGTTGATCACAATCTGTTGCTCCACAAACTTGGTCTTTATGGAATTGGTGGTAGCTTGATTTTGTGGATTGCCTCTTACCTATCTTATAGGTCTCAAATAGTTAAGTTGTCATCGAAAACATCCACACCTATATCGGTTATTTCCGGTGTTCCTCAGGGCAGCCACTTAGCGCCAATTCTCTTTCTGCTTTTTATAAATGATTTATATAAATACTTCACTTCTTCCAACTTCTTGGCCTACGCAGATGATTTGTAAAAATTTAAAGGTGTGAACTCTTGCAATGGCGCTATAACGCTTCAGGATTATATTTATTTGTTAGCGACATGGTGTATAAGCAACAATATGTCTCTTAATCTTGGTAAATGCCATCTTATCACGTTTTCAAAGAAAAATAATACTTATGTTTTTAATTACATGTTGCAAGGTACTGCCCTGAAAAGAGTTGAACACGGAAGAGTTGAGACGGAACACGTGGATTGTAAAAGGTTCCATAGACATCCGGAGTTACACTCGGTACAAAATTAAAACCCTTCAGATGGTCGAAGGGTACAATTAATATACAGCCTAATCAAACACGACGCACCAACATTTAGAATTGCGGTAAAACAAACTCGGCAGACTCTAGTACTCTAATTAATTTAAAACGATAAAACGCTAAAACGATATCGAGTACGTACACAGGTAATACCACTAATCTCCCAGAGGTCTACAACAGATGTACCTGTAGAATAACGTGCGCAACTCCTTCTCCAAAATTCTTCCCTAAAAACCTGATGACGTATAAATACGTTATATTAAAGAGGAATATAACAGGGCCGACCAATAAATCGCTAAGAACTTGTAATACATCTTCTGTAATATCGTAAATTCTTAAACAATTCATGATAGCAGCTTCAGTATGTTGATCCTAGCGGCAAACATTGTCAGAGTAAGTGTAATAAATACCAACGTTAATGTCACCATTTGTAATACGATCACCATTTGTAACATATCCCGTGCTCTGCCATTGGTAACGTTGGTTTCTATTATAATTTAAATCAAATCTGCCAATACGCAATATTGGCAGATTAATATTTGTCTTAATGCTTAAACCATTGACTGGTAAAACTATTAAGTTTTTGATTTCGCTGCTACCAGCAATCAGAGACCTGATTGCAACGACCGCTGTATAGCTAAATATAAGCAATCTTATTTTCTAGCAGCGAACTCATCGAAAGCGTCTAGAGTCGGAGTGCAAGGATATAGCCAAATGAAATTCAATTAAAAACTCGTGACAAATTTGAATTAAATCTTAATGAAATAATTATATTTAAAATGTGTTGGTTCTACTTAATTCATAAATCTGTCTGCGATTTCTATCAGAAACGTGAGGGCTGTTGCTAATAAAATCCCAAATAAAAATCTAACGACTCACCGAACTTGTAGGTTTGTATCTTCCCTTCCTTCTTTGAACAGAACTAACTAGTTCACCTTGTTTTACACGCGACGATATTTCTTAAATAATTTTAAGATAAAATTAAATTCTCAAGTTATATGAACACCACAATAAAATAAAATAATAATTTAATTTAGAACTCTACTTCTAATTCAGCGTTAACGAAGAAAATTATATGTATCGGAGGATATATATATATATATATATATATATATATATATATATATGTATATATATATATATATACAGGGTGAGTCGTGAGGAATCGACCAAACTCAAGGAGTGTATTCTACTGGTGAAAGTAATGTAAAAAAACTCTAATGTTGTTATCCGATTTTTATTTGTTTTCGAGTTATAGCGTAATTAAAAATGTGGATTTAGTATACCATGTTTATGTACGTATTCGTAAACACAGTGAAACCCCGATAGCAATTCATTATAGGTAAGTCTTCCTAGCTGAAGCGCTACCTGTTCGTGGTTTTTCGAACTAGCGGTAGTGACATTGAAAGCAGTCGAGAAATAGTGCAGAGTGGTTTGTATGCCTAATGCGTCTAATGTCACTACCTCTAGTTCATCGTTGATATAGTGAGGGCGCTGCCATCATAAAAAATGTTCCCTATACCTTGGAGTAAATTATAACATTGTGTTCGGGTATTGTGACATTGACTTGACTTGTGTACGACTATAGTGTAACAAACTAAAATGCCACACACTTATTCTAATTTAGAATATGCTAATATGGTGTTTGTTTATGGATTTTGTGATGGGAATGCTACAGCTGCTGCTAATGAATATCGTCAACGGTTTCCACATCACAGACATCCTAATAAAACTGTATTTATTAGTGCATTCAACACATTGTGCGCGACCGGAAAGCTTCCCAGTGTAAACATAATATCTGAACGAGGCAGTCGACAACAATTACAAGAAGTAGAAGATATTCTGAATGTAGTAGAAGAAGACGCAACTACCAGCTCACGGAGAATTAGTATTCAATTGGGCATTCCACAAACAAGGGTGATAAAAACACTCCACGAGCATGGCTTACGTCCGTACCATGTACAAAGAAGTACAGCACCTACAACGAGATGATAATGGTAGACGTATGGAATTTTATCGATGGATAAATGATAATCCTCGTTTTGTATCGCGTATACTGTTTACGGATGAAGCGACGTTCACCCGTGACGGTATTAATAATTACACACGCAACAGTCGAAAGTATGTAACTTTCAACATAAATTTTCGGTAAACGTGTGGTGTGGTATGATCGATGGTTTTTTAATTGGTCCTTACATTTTTGAGAATCGCCTCACGGGAGACACCTATTTACATTTTTTTGAAAATGAACTGCACGGACTGCTAGAGGATGTTCCCATAAACATCAGAATCCAAATCTTCTACCAGCACGATGGAGCGCATGCAAGGTTTCCAGGGAGTTGGATTGGACGTGGTAGTCACATTGGTTGGCCTCCTAGGTCTCCAGACCTCACGCCACTCGATTATTGTTTATGGGGCTGGTTAAAAAATGAAGTGTATCAAGTAAAAGTGGACCCTCGTGATGCACTAATACAACGGATTATGAATGCTGCTGACGATATCAAACATCAACCTGACGCAATCAGGAACGCAACCAGCGCCCTTTGTAGACGATGTAAAAAATGTTTTGAAATGAATGGCGGTATTTTAGAAAATATATTATAAAGAACGATAATACCAATAAAATACAAAAACTTCAATGTATGAAATTTTGTTTATTCTTAATTACGCTATAACTCGAAAACAAATAAAAATCGGATAGCAACATTTGAGTTTTTTTACATTACTTTCACCTGTAGAATACACTCCTACAGTTTGGTCGATTCCTCACGACTCACCCTGTATATATTTATTTGGGAGACAACTGCCTTAAACAGCAGTCTTGGCTGTTTTCGTAGTATCGACGAATCTACTACTTCTAACTGACTTCTGTCTGACTCTGACTTGACTGGCTGACCCTTGTCCTCAGTCCCTGTGTTCCAAGACTTTTTATCAACTTCAATTTCACAGAACACGCCTTTTCAAAATTGTCGTTATCAAACGCAATACAGTGATTGGTTCTTTGCATCTTCTTTCATGCCCGCAATGTAATTACCCCTTTCATGTTTTCAAATCCATATATCACTGACTGTTCAGGATGTGATCCTTTACAAGTTCATTTCGCAAATGTATCAATTTATGATCTACTGTTGTTGTCTATAATATGTACTGTATGTGAACTCAGTGATGGATACGTACAATGTACATTCAAACAAAAGGTTCTACCAACCTGTGTATATGGCCTTTACAAAATAGGACAGTTCTCCAGACATTAAAGTAATTATTTCTGTACGGACACTCGATCCCTATTTTGTTACGGTTTACACAATAGACCCTGTGCAACGGTCGACCTCCTACCGATTCTCAATACTTGCATTTTTGGGTAACAAGATTGCAATTTATTAACTTTCTACATTTTTGAAGTTAATTAGCGATATTCGGTTTATCACACTAAATTTATCTAGTTCTTTGTTGTATAGTTTCTCTTTATTGGTCTATCCACAAAAAAAAGGCTTTGCGTTTAGCGTATCTTTAACTCCCACTCGCCAATAGGAACTACATATTTTAAAGTTATATTTACCTATATTTGAAAAAGGAGGAGTAAAATATTTCTATCGCGCGGTTCTGAACTAACTAAATTTTGAATGAAATACATTTAATTTAACACGTGACATGTTACATTTTCAATATATTTATAATTTAATAATAATTTCAATCACTTACCTGCTTTGATTTTACGTCATTAAAGTTTTTTTACATTTATCCTTATCTTGCTTGTTTTATTCTTGGTAGTTTGATAACGTATTCGCCATTGTTTATTATATCACCTCCAACAAAATTGGTGTATATTCTATTTAGACACCGACCCCACTAGAAGGTGCATTGTATATGTACCAACCAAGAGTACTTTTGTTCTTTACTAGCTGGACACCCAAAGTTATAAAGTGTAACACACACACACACACAAAGAATAACCTTACAAAGAAGCTGAGTACATAAACAGCTGTTTAAGGGCAAGTGCACTTAGCATATAACATTTATACATTTCAGATTTGTACGCAGGCAACAGAATATGTTAAGAACCCCATCTATATGTAACACATATTATCATATTTAAAAATAGATATTTGTCGTACATTTAACGATATCGCCCTTAACAGTTACAACTCTTTTATAATATTTATAATTCAGCTTTTATATATATAATCGTAAAACATTTACACCCTTAAGGCTTATTTCAATATATATATATATATATATATATATATATATATATATATATATATAAATATATATATAAATTGATAAATTCTTGGAGTTTTTCGGCTTTTATATGAAATATTTACAAATATCAAATTAGCATGTAATTGCAAAGTAATTACTTTTTTTCATATTAAAGCCGAAAAATTCCAAGAATTTATCAATTGATATTATTACAAATTGGCGGGGCGACACTTATTAGAAGCGGTGGCTTTTGGTGTGCTAATAATAATTAAATTATTTGATAGATAATAAAATAATTACGGATGCTGGTGAAGTCTCATCAAAGGGGCCAGGACGTGCGTGATGATTGTTAATTAAAATATATTGGGTTAATTAATGTATATAAAATAACCTCTGTATAGAACAAAGTTACCTTTGTGTCGCGATGATGGTCGCGTGGGCTTCGAAGATATACCTTGGTCAAGTATATGTAGAGCGATATTTGGCTGGAGGAACAAAAATTAATTAGTTTAAATTAATGTGAATTAATATGGATTCGCTTAAAAGAATAATATGTATAGAACAATACAGTTTACCTTAGAAGCGAAGAGACACCGGACGGCGTGGCATCGTGAACTTGGACAGCACGATGAGCGATGTGTAACCTTCGAAGGTACTAAAAAGAAGAAGGCCTGATAGTTTTGTATCGAAAAGAACACTGGTTTTGAAAACGGTCTGTTTTATGATCTGTCGAAGAGAGGGGTCGATATCTTGAATTCTAAATAATTAAGAAGAAGCGGGACCTGAAGATTTGATCTATCGATGGCATAAATATTATTAATATAACGCTTGTGACATAAGCTTCCTAATAATATGAAACACCATATATAAAGGAAGATGTATGATTGAATTAAAACAATCTAATGAAAGAAATGTAAATAGAAATTCCACAGTAACGCTGTTGAGTCAGGTAGAAGCTAAGGGTCTCGGTCAAGAATATAATAATAGAAAACACTTTCTCTTTGGACATGAATACACAGAAAATGTCTTAAGTTAATATCGAGATATTTTAAGAAAAATATTATTTAAAATTACATTAAAATATTCTACATGCTAAGCGTAACAATTTATTTAATGAACGGCTAAGAAATTATCTAAACACTTATATCTACTATATATATATAGTATATAGTAGATTCAATTAGTTGGCGATTTAAGGTCTGGTTTTACTTAAAAATGTATATATTTAAAACAATCTTAAATATATACATTTTTAAGTAAAACCAGACCTTAAATCGCCAACTAATTGAATCTACCATAACATGCAAAGGTCACGAAATGATTATCTATATATATATATATATATATATATATATATATATATATATATATATATATGTATGTGCAAGAAGCAACTGAATGAATAGCTTGAAATTAATGAAATTGTTCAGGGTTACAGATGAATATATTATATAAATTTTAAAAAAATGTCATTGTGACATGTGCACACATTTTGGGAAGCACTGGTCTCGACAATTTAGAAACTTCTCTTTACTGCTTTATTGCCGTTTTAAAATATTTACTTACTGTGTCACTATGTAGTTATCTTGAATAATAAATAGAAAATTAAATTAACAAGCTATTGTTCTTTTTAATACTTGAATCTTATGAAAAATAATTAAATAAGAAACGTAATTTTAATATTAATAATAACATCGGAAAATTTGTGGTTTTAATATTGGAGGAAGCTATCTTGATATACGCTTGTGATGTATTTAATCCGCAAAAACCTAATAAAGTGTTGCAGTAAATGTAAATATGTTTTTTTTTTCAACAAAGCAATATAAATTTAACGTCTAATTATGCAAAATTAATCACAAAATTATGGTCCAACATCTTTTCTCCCAGGAATCTTGTCTTTTCCCCAAATTTTTTCGCGTCAGCTCAACTGTGAAAGGAAATGAGTGAAACAGATCGAGACGGAAGATAAACGGAGAACGAAATATTATTCTACTTCAAATGTTAAGAAAGATTAAAGTTAATTAAGAAAGAATTTTCCTTCCTTGCTAACGTTTCCTTTAATTATCATAGCATTTGCGTGTCAGATTTTAAAATTTTCCTCGCTCGATTCTCTACGTCACCCACGATGTTGTTGCGAAGCAAAACACATTACAGAACTTACGAGTCAGTTGCCTTGGTATTATTGTAAAAGGCCAATTAGTTACTTTCTGATTTTCTTAGAGGTAATTAGATAGTTTGCCAAAGCTATGCAGTTTTTGTGGAGAAATCACAGTATACTATTTAACTTCAAATACTATTAAATTGACTTTTATTCAGATTATAGCAATATAATACATACATAAAGAAAGTGGTTTAATTACAACTTTATATTTATTATTTATATAAAGGTTTACATTTTCATTTGCTCTAAGTTGTTGACTTATCTTTTTGCTTTTTGTATACTTTGGTTTCGGCATTCTTATATTCCAGAATTCCAAGCACACAGTATTATTATTATTAGAGCAGACCAATTTCCATGCGCGCTATGTGCGCCGATGTGAGGATGATTGTAAAATCTAATCAAACGCATTCAGTATGTGTTTGGTACTTGCTTAGACTGCATGTAAGTGTAAGCATACGTAATAAACTGTCGTCGACGCATAAATCGAGAAAACGACCGTTGTCAGACGAAGTGAATAAGTTTATTATGGATTTCCCGGACTTAATATACGATGGCTTAAAAACTAAATGTTTAGTGTGCAATACATATCTAATGTGCTGGTCAAAAACACATTGTAAAGAACACGTAAGCAGTTCGAAGCACAATAATAACATAATTAATTGACAACAATTTATACATGAACTTTGTGTAACTATGATTGTGTGTACACTGCCGTGTACCTTGTTAAGTAATGATTCATTTATTTCATTTTGGAATAAATACGCGAATCAAACATTACCGAGCACGACAACGTTACGAAGGAATTTACCATCGGTGCGTAAACAGGTTGGAAATAAAATCAAAGCCGAACTGAAAAATAAAAAACTGTGGTTATGTGTGGACGAAACAACTGACAGCAAAAAACAATCTGTAGTTAATGTGATGGCGCGTAATATTGAACCACATCAACCAACGTCTTCAATTTTATTAGCATCCAGACGACTAGAACAATGTAATGCCGAAAAAATTTCAGAGGTGCTATTAGATACTTTGGAAAAATTTTAACTTTCGAAAGACCAAGTATTAATGTTTATGACCGATGGTGCCGCAACCATGTGTTCTGTAGGCTGGTCTCTTAGAAAATATTGTCCTAACTTGTTACATATTACTTGTAAACTCCATGCTCTACACCTTGTGGCAGAACAGGTTCGTAGATGTTATCCAGAGGTAGATGCTTTAGCATCGTGTACAAAGGCTGTGTTTCTGAAATCTCCAAAACGTATTCGAAAATTTCACGAATTGTGTCCCCATACCCCTGAGTCACCACAGCCGATTCTGACACGTTGGGGAACATAGTTAGGGGCGGGGTTTTACTATCATGAACATTTTGAAAAAATTAAGGATGTAGTTTTATCAATCGATCCGAAAGAAAGTGCAGCTATCAATACAAGCCAGAAAAAATTTCAAGATGCCCAGATTAAAATGGATTTACAAAGTATTCGTGAGAATTACTTGGGACTAGAAGAAGGATTAAAAAATTAGAAAATTCGTCGCTGTCGTTAAGGAATCACTGCAAAGCGTTAAAGATGTTCACGCACAACTGTGTGCTGTAGAAGACGCAAAAAGTGAAAGTATTCTAATTAAATTTGAAAGTGTATTAGACAGAAATGCAGATTTTGACACCTTAACACGTATTTGTGAGGGCACGTCTACAGATGCGTTAAGTTGCTTGAAAAAGTATTTTGATTATGCGAATATAACGTCACTAGATGTAGAATGCTCGTTTTTCGCATATAAACATATTTTCTCCTCACGGCGGACATGTTTTTCAGAAATAACTTTAGAAACGCACTTGATGTTGAAAATATACAATCGAGTTTCTCTAGTTTGTCAATCCTTGGAAGACGCTTAAAACGGAAAGTGTTTTTTTAAATCCTCTGTCGTGCACACAATCACTGATTTCATACATTTTCCATTTTATTTATAGGTACATACAACGCTGCTATAATATGTACTATTCTTATTTTTTGTGTGTTTATGTATATTACTTTAATAGCAGAAAACCAAATGTATATTTAATTATTTCTGATAGAATAAATGTCTCTACTTCTATACTTATATCGGTAACAAGCTCATGTTGCGTCCCTATTCTATCGCATATTCTAATATATTACGAATTACACATTACAGGAATTACACATTACCGGCGCTCATGGCGCTCACGGAAATTGGTCCGCTCTAATTATTATTACAATTACAGTTATTGTTATTATTATTACTACGATTGCCACAAATTACTATTTTTCACACAAAGACAACAAACTGATTCGTATTTGAGTCAAGCTTTAAAATATGAATACAATTACGCAAATATGTGCTTGCATGATTGCCTCTAGTAAAGTTTGTTTGATTTAGAAAAGACGGATATGTATCAAAGGTCCCCAAGTATAAGTTTGATTAAATTTGACCGCCTCTAATTTGTCCTTTCCTTTATCACGAGGTAGGAGGCTAACCTTAGACTAACACGCGGATTTAGTTACTATAATATGTAATATAATGGGGGACAATTTGGATAACAATGTAAAGTTTAAGTACGAGTCAGCTGTGTATGAAAACTTTGCCTGGCTTCATAATATAGAAATTGGGATACTCGCTTTTATCGACGGACCATGACCGAGTTTGGCTTTAAACAGCTTTTGTTCGAAAGTTTTCTGTTTTACGATTCATACAAATGTTGAGTAAGTGCGTAGATAATTAATAACGAAAAGTTATTCTAGACTTATATTATTCCGAACTTTTTAAATATTAGACTTGCTTATTAAGTCAGGTTAAAACAGGTTAGATATACAGTGTGGAACAAAACGTACGTAATTAATCAGATAATATTTTCGTATCTGAGACTGGTTAAAATTAAAAAGAAACTTGTCAAGTTTCACAACAGTTTTATGGAAATAGTATGCAAATATGGGAATTGTTGCAGATAAGTTTAGATTTTATAAAATCGCTATTCCAATTTTTAACTTTTTATTAGATGAAATCTCATCCCACTTACGACTATGTCACGGAAATTTAGATTACATAGTTTACTTGATATACACGCAAATATGAGCAAAGTAATAAATACGCGAAATAAACTCAGGTAGTTTTGTAAATATTCAGGCTTTTACGGCTGTCGTCTGAAGTAATAAGAAGGTCTTCTACCGAGCCCTGTCGTGCTGGTCGTGGAAACGTTGACGTTTCGCCTGCTATTGTGACCGCCGTCAATGTCATTATTCCTACGATGAAATTCGTTTGACTGTTTCCCAGGATGTGCCTGTCGTACAACACAGATTTCCATATCGCCAGCAATTGGAAGACATCGTCTCTTTTATTTAGCCTCTCTTATTATTCAGTACATGTAATTCGTGCTCCTAGCTAAAGTTTTTGTATTGTCGAAATCAATCATGTGACCCCGTCTTTGTTATGGGTAGTTCTTCGCTACGGTGTTTTTATGTTCATCTTTGCACGCTTGAATTCTTCTATTCATTTGACCTATATATGTGCGGTCGCAGTTGTTTCAGGGTATTTTAAATACTCACTCATGTTCGCGGGATCCTTCTTTTGGATTTCTTCGAAATGAGACACGCTTTCGTCGGTAGAGAAAATTGTATCTTGTTTTTGTTCTTTATTTGTGCTCCGAAGTTGTCTGTTGATAATCTTGTTTTTCTACTGGAGCTTTTCGGGTAAATGTAATGGGCAACAGAAAGTATCTATGATCATGAGTTTTACTTACTGACATTAATTGTGCGAGTGGTGATGAGATCCAGTATTCGGGTAACGGTTTATATATTCCTATTTTCGATAGATAGTGGACTATAGAGAGACACTCTGGAAAAGAGGCACGCAAAAAACGCTAACACTATTACTATTAAACTACTTATATATACTAATATTACCAATGTTGTGAAAGACCTATTATGACCTTTACGTTCAAAATGCAGGCAAGTAACCAACATTTATCGCTACCCTAACTTACCATAGAATAATTAATAAAAGTGGACCTCCAGTTGTACGGTCAAATGACGACATAACTCGAGAAATTTCTAAAGTTACCGATTTCTGATAAATTGTACCTACTGCAATAATAAACGTTGCTAGGGTTTAACAATCTCAATCTACGTTAATTACATACTCGTTGCAAATCCTTGGTAAAAAGTTTTCAAGTTGTAATATTATCCATATATGCAATTTATTGAAGGAAACGCATGAATTATTATTTAATAATCAACCCGCACTCTATGAATTGGACTCATAAACAAAACAAGGTAGAAATACAAATGTAGCAGACATATGGGTTAGAACCGAGAGCCAGGGTAGAGGTGTACTTTTTAAACAACCGCTAATTATTCTCATGGTCTCGTTGAGTTTGATGTCGATCTTCATTACGTGACAGCTGTTTAACCAGACTGGGGCACAGTATTCAGCTACCGAGTAAACAAAGCTAAGAGTTGACGTTCTAAGGGTGGATGCTGTCGCAACCCAAGTAATACCGCAGAGTTTGTGGATTATGTTATTCCTGGTGTTTATTTTAGCTGCGGTGTTTTGTAGTTGTTTTTTATATGAGAGTGTACGATCCATTGTTACTCCCAGATATTTTGGGTAAGGATTATAACGTAGTAAGTCGTTATTGGTATATACTTGCGGCTCTAGACGTGCTTGTTTATTATCGAGGTGAACACACGACACTTCTGTTTTATTCATATTCGGGATTAGTCTCCAGTCGGCGAAGTATTTTCCCAGCACAGATAGGTCCTCTAAAACTATACTATTAGTTCCCTTTATGGTTTTATTCCTGCATGCAAAAACCAGGTCATCGGCATATCCAAACTTTTTTGACTTTGTCAGAAATATACAGATTAAACAGGACAGGTGCAAGTACCGATCCTTGGGGCAAAAGATGTCTCATTTTACTCTTGCTCTCTCCTGTTATTACATGGAAGGGCCTGTCGCAAAGCATGTTGTTTTATAAAGATGTTATCCGTCTGCATGGCACTACGTTGAGAAATTTGTAGAGAAGGCCTTCTCTCCAGACTGTATCATATTCCGCAGTCAGGTCAACATAAAGCACCGTTATCTTCGGCCGTTTCTGAAACACTGCCTCAATGTGTGTTGTTAAGCTGAGCACCTGGTCAGCACAACTGCGGTTGGGTCTGAAACCAGCCTGTTCACCGGGTATATACTTCAATATCAATGTGCTTAGTCGGTTTAATAGAAATCTTTCCAGAAGTTTATAACATGAGCTTACTAAATCTATCGGACGAAAGCTTTCGCGAAGGCTCTTGGGTTTTTTCCGCTTCAAGACTGTAATTATTTTGGTTTTCTTGAGCTCTGTAGGGATATGTCCTGTCAGTAGGATGTCTGAGTAGAATTTACTCATCCACAACCTTGCCTGTTTCCCATAGTTCTTGAGGAATTCGGGATGGATTCCATCAAATCCAGGTGCTTTGCCAGATTTAGTGTCATTCAGTGCTTTCTCTACCTCCTCTTGCGTGAATGGCCTGGAGTATTCAGGATGGGCTGTTGTTGTTTGGTTGCTTCTTAATGTTTGCATTCTGTTGTCTTGTACTTGGGATCTTAGACAGTGCTACAATTCGAGCAGCGATTTAGTCAGCTGATACTTCAAGTGGACCACGAGTGGGTGGGTTAGAGCTGCCTAGTTTCTTCAGGTGGCTCCAAGCTTTCCTACTAGATCTTTTGAAGTCCATAGTACCTGTCGTTTCTTCCCATTTTTTACGACGTTCTATGTCCAGACGATTAAGGAGTTCATCCGCTAACTCATAGTCCCCACTGCTTTGAAATTTCTGGTAAAGCTGTTCCATCTCGTTGCTCCATCCCAGGATATATTCTCTACGGAAGCTCCGAGGTACATACCTTCTTGCTTTTGCTAATATGGCTTTGATGAATGTATTATAATTGCTGCTTTTTGGAGGGATCCATCTAGTGTCGCAGAATAACTCAAATAAAACTCAACAAATAGAAGTATAGAAACAGTTTGTCACCACTATCGTGACAGACTGACTTGGTATAGACGTAGCTCACACCATCTAGCGCTACAGAGCTGTACTACAATCCCTTCGCGCTACATTCATATTCCGGGAATTTCTGTGTAGCACATCGTATACCGTCTTCAACTTGTAAGTGAACGATATATACGGATAAAATTATAAATATTATCTCTAAAATATCTGCTCTATCTCTATATTTAATTACATTCAATATCAAAGGAACAACTTTCGGTTTTAAGATGAAACATATATCTTATACGAAACTTCTGCCCAACTTCGCGCCTTGTATATATTATTAAAATACAGAAACGGAAACATTTGATATACGTAAACAAAAACTACTAGAGAGAGGATCTCTCTTTTCTTGTTTCAATATCTAACTTCTATATAGCAGTCGTAACCTAATTTCTATGTTTTTCTGATAATTAATTTAGGGTTTATTTAGCTCGTCACGCAATAAATTACAAAAGCTCTGGTAACTTCAGCAAATATCGGAACGATCGTAAATCATACTCGATACCACCGCGTCTGTCTACCTACACCTACCGCCTCTACCATCGCGAATTTCAGAGATAGTGACGGCCACTCTTTAGCCGACCAATAAACAACTTTGCACCGGAATATCGAATTCCGGGCCATTTTTCATGTCGATTCCTAACGACTGTCCGGACGAAAAAAGTACGGAAATATTTCCTGCACACAGAGGTTGTATTTCGGTGAACATTTTGCGTTTTGTTTCGGTATATACGGTTTCGACGATTACGCGGATCGATCAAGTGAAAAACTGATTTATGGCGCGCGTTGAATTATTGTCGCTTTTTGCGTTGAGTGTGCAAGAGCATGCTGACGCTATGGTGAGACTAACTATAGTACAATATAACTATAGTACAATATAACGCGTAGCAGTGTAAACTGCAACATCTGATCGCTATATAATTAATTTATTATAATTATTATTATACTGTATATAGTCTTTCTTTAGAGACTGTGGCTAAAGTGAAAACTTAGACAAGGAATAACATCCCTTAACACATTAATATTTGTATCCTAAATACGCGTTCGACAACTTTGTCATCTTCAGTAGGCAAAAATAACAGTATTTAACATAGACTACAATAAAGCCAATACAAAATCGCGAAACACTTTACAAAACATTCACATATAAACTGAGTTTTAAGGAACTTAACTTTCTTCAGAAAAGACGCACATGTGTTCGTTCTTAGGCCCTCTTCTTGTATCTATTCCAAGAAGTCGTACAAGCAGCTATATGGAATTTTACCCTTATAATTTGACATTGTAAGTGTATTTTTATTTTTAATTATACAAATATTTATATATATATATATATATATATATATATATATATATAAAAATATAATATTTTCGTGACCTTGGTATGATAAGGTAAACTTAATAAGTCGGCGATTAAAGGTCTGGTTCATTACTTCAAAGTATATATATTTAAAACAACCCTATATATATATATATATATATATATATATAAGTGATTAGATAATTTCTTAGCCGTTCATTAAATATAACATTTGATAAATTATTGTAGGTTTTCGGCTTTTATATGAAATATTTACAAATATCAAGTTAGTATGTATGTAATTGCAAAGTAAGGGGGGGATGTAAACATTGCTGTCTACAAATTACAAAGCAAATCATACGAAATTTTTAATTGAAAAAATGTCTATGTTGGGACTCGAACCCAAGTCTACAGCTTGCCGGGCTGTCGTCATTACCACTAGACCACAATAGACCCAGGTTCAAGTTATTCAGAAATGCATTATAAAGTAACAGTGTTGATGAATCAGATGTCAGTTATTGAATGTAGATGTCAAGTTGAAGGCAGAAGTCAGTTTTGAAAGCTCATGTCAGTCTTGATAGCAGATGTCAGTTAGTGAAAGCAAATGTCAGTTACTGAAAGCAGATGTCTGTTTTGAAAGCAGGTGTCAGTTATGAAAGCAAACGTCAGATTAGAAAGCAGATGCCTATTTTGAAATTAGATGTGAGTTATTGAAAGTAGATGTCAGTGTTTTGAGCAGATGTCAGATTTGAATGTTTGAAAATGCTAATTATTACTCCAAAGCTATATGAGTGATTAGATAATTTCTTACCCGTTCATTAAATATAACATTTGATAGATTATTGGAGGTTTTCGGCTTTTATATGAAATATTTACAAATATCAAGTTAGTATGTATGTAATTGCAAAGTAAGGGGGGATGTAAACATTGCTGTCTACAAATTACAAAGCAAATCATACGAAATTTTTAATTGAAAAAATGTCTATGTATATATATATATATATATATATATATATATATATATACATTATATATATATATATATATATATATATATATATATATATATATACTAATTGCGTCGGATTGTTTATATTTTTAATTAGTTTTAAACAATCTGCTGTAATGTTATGATTGGTCGACGAGCAACACTCAATTCCTCCGGTCCATTGAATTTAATAACCGATTTATGTGTTCTATAACAGATTATTATTGAGCGTTTTGTTCGACCAATATATTTCAATTTACAATCGCAGCAATCGATTTTATATATACCGGATTTTTTATTCATATCTAATTCACGTTTCGTGTTTCCCAGAAGAAATTTTATTGAGTTTGCAAGCCGAAAAGCAACTTAGACACCTTTTTAATAATTCTCTTTAATTGATGATATCACATCATCGACTCCTTTCAACTTTATCTGTTGCTAATCCCATAGCGTCCAGATGTCTAAAGGCTTTTTACATTTCATGTATGCGTACGAATGTTATTAGAAGGGTGCCTATGGCACAGGCAATTATTAATGCTAACAATGCCTATAGTGAAGCGTTGTTCTTCGAGATATTTCGCCGCGTTTAGATGATTTCGTCCTGAGAAGGACAACTTTCTTCCCGAAGTTTCGGTGACATCACTTGCACCTTTTCCTTGAAGATCTTCTCGTTGCGATGGTAACTTTAAGAGTACTTTCGACATTCGACGAAATATATATCGTATATATATATATATATATATAATTATTTCTTGACCTTTGAATATTATAATAGATATGGATAATCGGCGATTTAAAGTTTGTTTTACTTTAATATGTATATATTTAAAATAATCTCTTACATGCTTCCAAAATTATTGCCTTTTTCAAAGAATTTTTAATTAGAAATGATTCTAAAATTAGAATCTAGAATTATAATTCCGTCTTTGGTAAAACTAGAATCATCGGAGAAAAATATGAGAAATTATTTCTTGTTTCTTAACCATTTAGGAAACGCTACACGAGCTGGCAAATCACCCTACAACATAGCATGCACATTTTAAAAATGAAACGGGTGTAAGTTGTCTTCACGTAGAATATTATTAATAAGCGATTTGGAAATTTCTGGATGCATCGCTGACAATCTTCGAATACTGAATTCTGGATTGTCTTCAAAATCCACTAATATAACTTCTAAAAATTCCTCAACTACAACGGGATGTCTATCCGTTTCTTTTTTTTTAGGAAACACTGATCCTCTTTCCCGCAACCTTTGGTGAAAGGCGATAAAAGTTGGAGTATTAGGAAACTTTTCTGCATATCTACGTTGTGCCGCTAATGCGTTACAATTAACTTACCCGTAGATTAAATGCATATCTGCATATTCTTGACTAGTAAACGAAACCATTTTTTTAATAAATGAACTAGAAACTGACTTTAAATTCTATGAAATTATTATTATGACAATAACAATTTTTAACATTGATAATTTTCAAACGATACTATCCTGTATCTATTGCTTTTTTCGTTTAAGTCGTAATGTAACAAAATCCATCTAGTTTTTTAGATTTGTACTAAATATGAAATAAATTTAACATTAAAAATATCATAGAATTATAGTCTTGCAAAAAAATGATAATTAATCACAAAAGAAAAAAGTTAGTGTCAAGAACGTATACAGCCCCTGACACCTCTCCAAAACTGTATGCCATAGTCACTGGCCAATAAACATGCAAAGTATAAATTAGTATTTGTAAATTATGTGCCAAATTTGAATCGTAAATTAAATATAGTTGAAGACTAATTGACCAAAAACCAGTTTTGTGACGCTACCTCTAAAGTGCGATAGCTCCCTTAAGAAGCATTTCCGAAACCAAGTTCATACAAACTTTTTTTCAAACTTTTGTATGTACAATCACCCTTTTCATTCTTTAGAGATTGTTCGTGGACGCACTGTATACATACAGGCTTGGGCAAAAGTAAGGCATCAGTCGAATAATTCCGTAAATATAAACTTTAGAACAAAATGTTGTTAACAAAAGTTTTTTGACAAGTTATTTTGTATAGGCTTCAATCATTTGTTTTTTTTTTCATGATGATTACATATGACAGCCAAAAAAATTTTTTTTTTTTTAAATAGAAATAATATTATTTTTTAGACAATTCGGAATCTTTATTAAGTTCTGAATATGAATGCGTACTATTTTCATGGGGTTAGATAATAAAAATATTGAGAAAAAAATAAAATTTAATAAAAGTAAACAAACTATAAAATTAAATTAAATGCTCAAAGTGATGTCCTTCTACGACCTGACAGTGTCCTAAACGTTCCCAAAAATGACGAATTGTATTTTGTAAACTATTAGGTGGTATGGCTTGTATCTCACGAGTAATTTTTGCTCTCAAATCCTCTAGCTTTCTAGGTTTCTCCTTGTATACTTGCGACTTCAAGTGTCCCAAAAGAAAGAAATCCAATGGATTTAAATCGGGAGACCTAGCGGGCCAATCAATAAAACCCCGGCGTCCAATCCAACGACCGGGAAAAATTGTGTCTAAATACTGTCGAATATTAATAGCATAATGTGGTGGTGCTCCATCTTGTTGAAACCATAGATTACGGTTTGGCATGCTTGGTTGATTGTCGTTAGGAAATAAAATCAACAGATCTGGTACAATCTGGCTACGCAATAAATGTAAGTAACCATCACCATTTAGGTTGTGTTCCAAGAAGTACGGACCTATGATTCGTTGCCCAACAATGCCAGCCCACACATTAAGTTTGTGGCGATGCTGTGTATGATTTTCTCGCATCCAATGTGGATTCTCAGTCACCCAATAACGGCAGTTATGCCTATTTACAAATCCATTTAGACAAAATGTAGCTTCGTCAGAAAATACGATGTTGTTTAAAAAATTTGGATCGTTATTGGACAATTCCATTATTGTGTCACAAAACTGTAATCTTCTGCCCGGGTCATCTTCGTTAAGTTTGTGCAGTAAGTGTATCTTATATGGCTTGTATTTGTTCGCTTTTAATATTTGTCTAATAGATCTGCTACTCATATCATTTTCTAATCCTAGTTGAGTGGTTGACGTAGTGGGATTTTCCGTTACAGCAAGTAAAATATGAAGAGATCGGTCTTCATTAGTGATTTCTTTTGGTCGGCCAGCTTTAGGTATATCTCTAACATCGCCCGTTTCTCTAAATTTAGTAACCAATCTCGAAACTGTTGATTGAGCTATAGGATCTCGATCCAAATAAACATCATTGAATAAAATGCAAACTTCGTGATGTGAACGTTGCCTGTCACCCACCATATCCGACCATCATAAGAATTTCTATTCTTTCTTTAGTAGTTAACTTGACAATTTTCACACAAAACACGTATTAAAAAAAAGCAAGTTTTACGATGGAAACTATTTTATTGTGAAACGTCAATAATTCAATGACAGTCAAAAGATCTACATTTTCCAAAGCAATCTATAAAACACTGCACTAGTCCAAATGTACATTCATAAAATTTTATTTTTTTCTCAATATTTTTATTATCTAACATCATGAAAAAAGTACATATTCATATTCAGAAATTAATAGAGATTCCGAATTTTTTAAAAGAAAATTTTATCTCCATTAATTTTTTTTTTTTTGCAAAAAAAAAACGCAAATGATTGAAGCCAATACAAAATAACGTGTCAAAAAACTTTTGTTGACAACATTTTGTTCTAAAGTTTATATTTACGGAATTATTAGACTGATGCGTTACTTCTGCCCAACCCCGTATATTATATATTACTTGATGCTGTGAGCAAAGTACTTTTCTTTTGTTTTATTTTGTCCTATTAATGATTGTATGATTTATTGGACCAATAAACATTATTATTATTGCAATTAAAGTAAATATGATTTTGTTAATTTTTGAAAACGATTTCTAATGTAGGATTTCTGTTTACCATCAACAAACTACAACTAATTTTCGAACAATGGCCGAGTAGAGATGCATTAGTGAATTACTTCACCGATTGAGCATACTCTAGATGCATAATAGCGCGAGGTTCCCAGACTTTGATAGAAACTGCATAAAGGCATCCGTAATAAACGATGTTTACATACTGAGCAGAGTGCTTTTATTACATCGAACGTATATTACCCCATTGTAACTCTAATCCTTTTGCAAAGTGCTTATATTGTCTGAGCATTGTACTCAAAATTATATTCAATTTTACGTTATATAATTACTTATAGTCATTACGTTTTTATCAACGGCGCGCTGTGTATGAATATATAAATTAAAGAATGTATGTAATTCACCTCATGAATAATACATCATACATTCAAAGTAAAGCCCATGTTTAACAATGCAAAATTAGGTAAAATTACATGATATCATTGTTATTACAGAAGTATTGCAAAATCGGATTAGAAACTTTGTGAATAGGAACGCTAGGTAAAAAAAAAAGACATAATAAAGACACACGCTATCCTTTGTAACGATATTGCTTTATTGAACTTAACAGTGCTCATTTGAAAAGTCAATCAAGGTTACTTCGAAATTTTGATAGAATAAGACGCAAAAATATTAGTATGTGTTTGTTGTTCCGTAAACGTAAATCCAAATGACATTTGATAATGTTAATCACAAATATCAGTTAGTGCATAAAATAATCGTGCGTCGATTCTGGTTTAAATAAATTGCTTCTCAGTTTTAGAACATAAAATTTTTTTAGTTCAGGCTTATTTTCGAAGTGGTAATAAAATTGATGGTTTATGGATTTATTCAGTTCAAGATTGCATGGTAGAATTTCAAGTTGAGTTTCCACATTTTGTAATAGATTATATACAATTTAAGAATACGTTGGATAGAACTTTAAAACGTTTTTCTGAAACTGGTAGTCTCTTAAGAAAATCATGCAGCGGAGCAGTTAAGAAACGTACACCTCAAGTTGTCAATCGTGTTGAAGAAATAATGGAAAATGAACCACAAACATCTGTTCGACATTTGAGTCAACAAATAAACCTTTCTGTTGTGAGTTATACCAACAACTCACAAGTTATTTAAAAAAGATATGCAACTTTATCCATACCGTGTCACAGCAGTACAGGAATTGTTAGAAATTGATTACCCACGTAGACTACAGTTTTGTAATTGGTTTGTAAATATGAACAATAATGGAGAACTTTCGCAAAGAGTCATCTTTACTGATGAAGTATGGTTTTATAAAACGGGATACCTAAATTAACAAAATACAAGAATTTGGAGTAGTGAAAATCCACATGTAATTAATGAAGAATCGCTACATCCAGAGAAAATTGGTGTTTGGGCAGCGATAAGCCAAAGGCGAATCATTGGACCAATATTATTTCAGGAACGTTAACTGCTCAAAGGTACCGTACGGAAATTTTACAACCATTTGTCAATCAGTTGCATGATGATGAACTTCAAAATGCATATTTCCAACAAGACGGAGCACCTTGTCAATGTACTGCAGAATATTTGGATTATTTAAGAGAATTTTTTGATGAGCGTATAATTAGTGGAAATACTGAAATTGCCTGGCCTGCACGTTCATGCGATTTAACATCTTGCGACTTTTTTTTGTGGCCTTATCTAAAAGATAACATAATTCGAACACCTATATTGAATTTGAATGATATGCTACAGAGAATCGAACAGAAATGCATGGAAATTAATTCAGTACAATCCAGTAATGTTGCAGAATATCATCAGAAATTTTGAACGGAGGATTTTAAAGTGCATTGATCTTGAAGGACAACATTTTCAACATTTGTTATAGTTTTCAATAAATACCTATTATTTGCTATTTATTTGTATTTATGAAACTGTCAAAATATACGACTTCGTAGGTTAAGTAGTAAATTTTAATTTACGACATACTTCATAATGTTCTCAGTAAATCACATGCTACTAGATTGACTTTTCAAATTAACACTTGTTACTAGCTATACAGTTTCGTCATACAATGTCATTATCAAATTAATAAACAAAAAGGGGTAAAATTTTGATTCCATGAAAGAGACACCTTCTTAATATACCGGGTGTTCTTGAAAGAAAAAGACAACGTATGGAAAATGGAAAGATGTAGTTATATAGAATATGAACACACACTTAGCCCAGCGGGTCTCCAATTTTTTCAAACCATCCCAAAAGATCAGGCGAATATGGCGGAGAAGACAGCAATTAGTAACACAATTCTACTAATTTTGTTGTAGCAGTGGGCGCATTATTCTTTTCTTCAACAATTGTGGTTGTTTTTTCTTCAATTGTGGATCAAAACGTGTCAGTAAATCAGCATAATATTGACCAGATATCGTTTTTCCCTTTTTTAAATAATCAATAAATATAATTAAAAACTCGTGAAAACCCACATCCACCCCCGGAACGTGTGTATGCATTTCGCTGTTATTAGAGCTTGTCAACACGGTATCCCGGAGATAGACACGACTCTTTTCTTCTATACACCGTGTGTATATAGTTAACATTTTTAACTTAATACAAATGAGAGTTAATGACTATTAAATCTCATTTCTACAATCAAAAGTCGCCTAATGTGTTACGTTAATTATAACAATTTGACAAACTAAGTTTGTACAAGTATGCAGAACGCAACATGTCGCGACGCCAACCTTCCTGGTTGTTAGGATAATTAAAAATTTGTGAAAAGCCACATCCGTCCCCGAATTTGAATTATTTTTTAATAAGCATTTAGGTTACCACAAATTTTGTTCACGATGGGTGCCGAAACTTCTTATCGTAGAGCGTAAAGTAAAGAGAATGGGATCGCCACTTTTTTGACACATTATGATGTTGAAGGTGAAGATTTCCTCAGGCATATCGTAACAAGTGACGGGACTTGACTTGTTTATGTCTACCTTGAGACGAAAAGACAAGTCAATGCAGTGGGGTGTCTCTAACTCGCCCACGAGAAAACCTTTATTAAAGTGCAGTCAAACTTTCTTTGGAAGAGAAGACTTTTGGGACAAGAAAGGCGTCCTTCTTGTAAACATTATGCGCGATGAAGAACTGCAGGACAGTGGTACAGCATGGCATAATTCACAGGCAGCACAGTTCTATTATGAGGGCATTAAAAAGCTGGTTCATCGCTATGATAAATGGCTCAATTTTAATGGCTACTATGTAGAAAAATAGTTGAAAGTAGTAGCTTTAAGCTGTATATAAAAAAAGCTCTTCGTGTATAGGCGATATTTTTTAAATAACCGAATGGAACTTACTTTACTAATCACCCTCGTGTCTCTGAAAACAATACAATGTGTAAGCCAAAACAAGTCTTTTAGAGTACACCATGAATAAAATCACTTGTGTCGTACTTTGATTCGACTTAGAGCTACCTGTCATTTTGTTTAATTTAATGATAGTTCCAACTAAATAATCTATTTTCAAAAATATATTTTCCAATTTAATTATAATATCAGCATATGTAATATTTCTCATAACAAAATAAATAATAAACATTTCTAAAGCTAAATACAAAATTTAAAATGGAACAGTACACAATTGAGCAACGTGCCAAAATCGTTGAACTTTATTTCTCAAATCAACTATCCATTGTTTTGACTCACCGTGCATATCGTCGTTATTTTAATGTGCGGGTTGGACCCTCAGAGTCAACAATAAACCGTTTGGTTGCAAATTTTCGAGAACAAGGGGCAGTAAGGAACCTTCCTGATGCCGGCAGACGACGAACGGTGCACACTGATGACAATATTGAACGAGTACAGGAGAGTATTCGGGAAGATGGAGAAACATCAACCAGGAGACGTTCGACACAACTTGGCCTCTCAAGAGGGTCGCTACAGAGAATTTTGCATACAATAAGAATGTTTCCATATAAAATTCAGCTTGTCTAACAATTGAAATCGACAGATTACCAGCAACGACTTGATTATGCAATTTATTTTCGTCAAAAAGCAGAAGAAAATCATGATTTTATTCATAATTTAATTATGAGCGACGAAGCCCATTTCCAATTAAATGGGTTCGTTAATAGGCAAAACTGCAGGACATGGGCTACGGAAAATCCAAGAGTAGTTCAACAGCGAGAATTACACCCACTTAAGTGTACCGTTTGGTGCGGTGTTTCGTCGGAAAGGATAATTGGCCCATATTTTTTTGAAAATAAACACGGTGTCGACGTTTCCATCACTGGTGTTAGATATCGGACAATGTTGGAAAATTTTTTAAGGCCAGCCGTGGAAAACCATCCGCAAGTATGGTTCCAACAGGATGGAGCCACAGCGCACACTGCGAGGGACACAACGGCTCTTTTACGCGACATCTTTGGTGAACGAATTATTTCCCGTACAAGCGATTTTAATTGGCCTCCGCGTTCACCGGATTTAACCGCTTCAGACTGTTTCCTCTGGGGTTATTTGAAAGGAAAAGTCTATATTAATAAGCCTCGAACCATACAGCAATTAAAAAATAATATACGCGACGAAATCAACAACATAACACCTGAAGTTTTGCGAAAGGTTATGGAAAATGTTTTGGAAAGAGCACGAATATGCGAAGCAGAAAATGGCCACCACTTGCGAGATATAATTTTTCATAATTAAATTAAAAATATTCTCCATTAATATACTGTATTTAAAATTTAAAAAAATTAATAATTATGTCTTAAATAAGAAGTTATAATGAACTCAAACCCCTTCGGTCATTTTAGGCCATCCTGTATAAAAATAATTATAATTATTATTACTATAATCTTCATTGTCCAACAGTTAATAAACCAATTATAGGACATTATACAAAATTAAACTATTTAATGTCTGTAGAAAAAATACACAGCATAACAATGAGATTACACCAAATAAGTAAATGATCACACACCCATACACGAGAGACACAGAAACAGTAACCTAAAGAGCTACGCTTATTAAAATTAGTGGCCATTTGGTATAAAGGAGATTTCTTGCTGCCATCTCGCATCCTGTTAATGGCCTTACACCTATATATGTTTTTTCCCTTCCTTACCGGTATAGCTGGACGAGAGAAAATCGCTATTTTCTGCATAGTCTGTTTTGTCCGTCAAATGTCATCAAATTATATGGTGCCACCTAACAAAACAAAATTTGCTATATCTAACAGGCGTTCCATCAAACTTTATTTCACTAGCTAAACTGACGAGTCTATTGTGTGACAGAAACACGTGTCTAAATGTTGGAAATACAAAGTGTATGTCCATGTGTACAGATACAGATGTATGTAATGCATATCTGTTTCATTTGTAACAAATGTGTAAAACGTGCTTAACGTATTGATATACTCAAATTTCTTTGGTATATCGTACAGAAGTTTGTGAACGTTCTTCGAATACTTGACTTGCCACTTCAACTGTAATTTCATTTCTGAGCAGTGGTGTACCACTTCCCATTTTACGATCCACACGTCCTGTTTCTCTGAATAAATTCACAAAACGACGAATGGAAACACCGAATTGGTCATATAGAACAGCGTCATTTACAAATTCGTTTAAAAAGTCCATTCACAATTGACTTTTCTGCCATTTCTTAAATAAGTGTCAACCATATATCTCTTTTGCAGCTCATTAAATACGTAACCAATGAAAAATTTTGTAATAATCGAAGATATTCGGCAGGTTGTCAATTTAAACAAAGTAACAGATGACATTTCACAAACTAGGTATGAATTATACTCCGACATAACTGCTATATTTATTTTTTTCGTTCCTAGTTTACTTGAAAACTATTTTTTCGGCTCACATCTCTATAAATACAAAAATTCAGCCTGCGTATGCTTGCGCTCGCAAAACTCGAAATGTAATCGGTGGATTGATTTGAATTTTTGCAATAAAATTGTTTTTACAGTAACATGATTTTCTTTTTACACGGCACGACAAAAGTCTTCCCACACCGGTGAAATAAGTAAATATAAATAGCGCAAAATTTGTTAAAATACTTGATTTAGTAATACTTTTTTATTACAAGTTGATATTTGCTAATCATATACTCTATTTACGCTAATATATTGTTATAAAATGTTAATGACGAAAAGGTAAATAACTTTGATTTAATCTTGAATGAATTGTCTTATATGAAAATTTAAAATGTGTATAGGTTAGATGTAAATGTCAAGAAGGATGTTATTTTTGAAAAAATTTTAGGAACAAATGTCTAATTTGAAAGGCGAAAATAATAATGATATTAATATTTGAAAAAAAATTAAAGTAGCTTTGGTTTTTAAAAGAAAAAAAAAGAGAAATTATTATTGATTTTATAGAGATGCCTCGCCCGCGTTTGAACATAGGCCACCGTTCTCGACACGCAATCACAGAACGTCAAAGGAGATCACACTGCAATGATCAAAACGTTTAGACGAAAATGAACGTGTTAGAGTCAGAACTCTCAAGGACGAGCATAAAACTCGGCAACTCAACAGAAAGAAAGACTTGAAGTCGTTCGAGTTGAATCGAGAAGAAAAACAGCACAATCGTCTCAACAACGCCTAGATCAATTAGATCAACACCGAAGACGTATGCAGTTGCAATATCTGAATGATCGAGCTTCATAGCATCGAATTGCTTTTTCATACGAACCGTATATTCAATACAATACCTCATATAATTTCGTTCAAATCGGAAAAATAGACAAAGTAGAAATCACACGATTGGTAGTTAAAAAATTGATGGATAATCTAATTGAAGCAACAATTCTGATTGGACCTCATGAAGGTGAAGACCTAATACTTCCACGAACACCACTCACTCTCTCTGGCATGGCGTTCGATTTCAAATGACTTCAATTTCCAATAGTCCGTGCGTTCGCTATGACTATCAATAAAACGCAAGGGCAATCTTTCCAAGTGTGCCGTTTGAATTTATAAAACGATTGCTTCTTTCATGGGCAATAATACGCCGTATGCTCCAAAATCGATAAGCTATCTGATATTCATGTTTTTGCAGAAAATGGACAAACGAAAAATGTCAGTCAACTAGCTTTACAATAAAAAATTGTTTTTTGTGAAAAACATATTTTTTCTTCTTTTGTTTTCATTCCACATAGTCACAGCAACGAAAGTCAGGGTATTGAATTGAATGATGTGTTTTCTCGGTGAATCTTATGTTTGCTTCAATAATTTTATTTACATTCCTATTCATTTCATATCACACTGAGCCTGAGGGTTTAGCTAGTATTATTTTAAAGTACAAAATTCATTAGATTATTTTAAAATGATTTAGAAATCAATATTTTTAAACACTGTGTCTATGAATTTTAAACATAAAACAATAACCACTTGCACAACTTAAACCAATTGCCTGTAGAGTAGTAAAAAGAACATGTAAGGAAAGTTTGCACACTTTCAACTTCCATTTTATAAAATTGTTAAAGTCGCGAAAATACTGTAACACGTCTTTATAAAACTTTATTTGAAACTATCCGAGTACACAATAAATTCCGTTTTATATTCCAATAATTGATGTCGTTATAAAAGCGGTTAAAGGATCAAACTGCTGGTCTTTTCTCGTTTTTCTCTATCTTTCTCTCTCAGTTTAACAAAAAGTCATGTAGCCGTCTTTTTCTCTAATATATGTGTCTTATTTCGGTTGACGCTCGAGATAGGAAACGTGTTCGGAAGTAATATCCCAGTACAGTCTGGTGCCTTCGCTTGTCTCAGCACATCTGCTTTTCTCCTATGAGGTGTGGATTTTGTTTCGATCAATTCACGCAGTTTATATTTTCCAAACGTCCTAAACGGCATTTTGTATTAAATTTTAAGGGTTACTCACACAGAAATATAAGCGCACACCTATGCGTGTGTAGATCGTGCAGGCGTATACATATACCATAATACACGGGCAACCTTCTGATATTCCGAACTGACTATCGCTGACCTCACCGTAAAAAGGAACAAGTCAGTCATAAAACCCACTTTAATGCGGGCCATAGGTTCGCATTTAGAGTTATTACAACTTGGATCGAAGGGGTGGATATGGTGAATTTATAGATTTCTATTTGGTTCAGCGACGATATAACGTAGTAATTTTGCAATATAAGAAAGTGTTAATGGCACTTAATTTAAATTGCAAATAATCTCTTAGGAAATGTCTTTGTAAGACGGCATCGTAAATATTCCATTAATAGTAATACCTACTAATAAGGGCTTGTTACTCTGTAATAAATTATGCGCAGTACATTGGTACATGTATGCATATTTTCTCTAATTTAGTCCACGTTCATTTACCATTAATAAAATATTAAAGTTACAACTTACAATGCTTAGTTTTTAAAGTCTGGATTACGTTTCATGCTACACAAAAGCGTAATTTACAACTTTAATGGAATCAGACTATTATACTACGTACAGTGTTGGCGAAAACTCGGCGCTGGTGAATCAAATTCATTGCTAATCTTAATTTTATAAATTGCTGAACGTCATATGTAAAATAATATCTCGATACCGTTATTACCGTTCCAAGGTACAAAAAAACTTTTTAAGCAAATGTTGTTTAATTCTTAAAATGGCATAGCCTAAAAATACTTTCGTTTATACAGGTTGTCCCAGAATAGCAGTACTGAACTTAACTTAATTTTTTCAAACGAAACATCCTATATTTTATTCCATTTTTAGATTCTGCTATAAAATCGACATACTTCTCATATACCATTCTCTATATCTAAACGTAATAGTTTTTGAAATATTTAACATTTTCTCTAATAAATGTCATGTGCGGGTGCTATTTTACTAAATTATGTTTTACTTATGTTTGATCTCAGAAACGAAATTTTTGGTGTGTGAGTAGCTTATACTTGCGATAACTTTCACGAATTGCTAAAATTATTTTCTTTTTAATACTGTAACTCAGGGATGCACAGACTTATAGGGAACAGGGGGCCGCTCGGGAAAAGTATAAGCCAAGGACCGGCCACTACAAAGAATACTTATTAACACAAATATTTTTATTTTTAAATAGTATAAATTACTACAAATGATAAAAATAAAAGAACATTCAAATATGTTTGTTGTAATTATGTAATCGTAATGTAATCTAATCATTACAATGTAATGTTTCATGTTTTATTATTTTGATGCATGACATTGCATTGACATAACAATTTTGTTTATGTTTGGCTCCACATTACTTGTCGCCATACGTAAAATTGCTTCCAGATTTTCATTTGCCAGACGGTTTCGATTTTTTGTTTTGTTTAGTTTCATCACTGAAAACGTTTGCTCACAAATATACGTCGATCCAAATAAGCTTGCGCATTTCAATGCATTTATTCGCAACTATGTATAAGCGGTTTTGTCAACGCAACGGTAACAGTTGAGTTAAATTACCTTCATTAAACTTGTTTCGTAAAATATCAACATTTTGCATGTCTATCAATTCCAGCTGTATTGATTCCGGTGCATTTTCGGGTGAAATGTTGAAAGGATTGCTGAAAATTTCTAATAGAGGTTTAACTTTTTTTAAGTCTAGAAAACGATCATGAAAAGCTTGTATTAAAATATCAATTTTTTCAACATAAACGAAATTGACATCAGTTTTATTGAATTTCTCCACAATTTTTTTGTAGTTCGGAAAATGGCTGTAATTGGCTGAATTGATTTGTGTCCTGAAAAGACTCAATTTGCATTGAAAGGACGAAACATGAGAGTATAACTGCGAAATCAATTGATCTTTGCATTGGAGTCGCGTATTTAAGACATTCAAGTGATTTGTGATGTCTACAAGAAACGCTAAGTCACACAGCCAATCAGAGTTGTCAAGTACGGAGACGTCCCTTTTCTTTTCCGCCAGAAATATTTTGATTTCTTCAATCAACGAAACCGCTCTAGTGACAACCCACGACTTCCCCACCTTACTTCAGTGTAAAACAGGTGATCACCATATTCGCTTTCAATATCCTCGAGAAATTGTGTGAATTGTCGGTGATTGAGACCTCGTGATTTTATTAAGTTTACAGTAGGTACTACAATTTCAACACATTTTCAAATCCCAATAATTTTGAACAGAGGGCCTCCTGATGTATAATGCAATGAAACTGCATTAATTCTTTGGTATCTATCTTTTTAGTTTGTAAATACTCTTTTAACATAGTTATTATCCCAGATTTACTTCCAACCATTGAAGGTGGTTCATCAGTCGTAATTCCAGATAATTTCGTTAATCCAAATCCATTATAGAACATTTTTCCAGAAGAGCTTTGAGCATGTCACTCCCCTTGGTTTGACTTGTCAAAGAACTCGTACCAATCAGTTCTTCATTCACTTCAAAATTTTGCGTTACATCTCGTAAAAATATTAAGAGTTGAGCAGTGGAACTTATATCTGTAGATTTGTCAAGTGCTATAGAAAAATACTCAAAACTTTTCGATTTCGTAGCTAATTGCTCTTCTATATTAGCTGCTAATGTGGTAAGTCTTCTTTGAACAGTCATCCGATTCAGTTGAATTTTCTCAAACCTCTTTGCATCTCTCGAAGACATTTTTTTGCGGCGATATCTAAACTCTGCTTAACCAACTCAACATTTTTAAAAGGCCGACTAGTTTTCGCTATTATTCGAGATATTTCAAAGCTAACTTCAGTAGCTGTTTCAGCATCTTGAATTGGTTTTGTAAACATAGCTTGCTGGCCTATTAGTTCCCTTTGTTAAGTGGAAATTTTTTGCGTTAGATTTTCGCCGGTTAATTTGGTAAAAGTATGATGCTGGATTTCATAATGCCTTTTCACATTATATACCTTCGGAATAGAAACACTACTCCTGCATATTAAACAGAGACTTTTCTTATGCGATGAAATAAAAAAGTATTTTTCGGTCCAAATATCTTGAAACTGTCGATTTTTATCTTCAACCTTACGACTACGTTTTTTACTGGGGCCTGGTTTATCCATATCAAAATTGATATTATATTGTTACGTAGGTAGATGCCAAGTTCGAACGACAAAATATTTATTCTTCACAGATTACAATTCAAACAATATAACGTTCGCTTGTCCGTAGTTGAAACTTAACTGCCCCGATAGCAGGCGATGCATTGTATTTATACGAGTTACCTAACATCGAGAACCTACCACATTGTTCGGGACTAATACCGACCTGTTTCACGAATGTTAGAGTAATCTAGTTGGTTCGACAGATTTCTAGTCTCGTAACAATATGCTTGGAACGACCAGGAGCATACCTGTCCTACGTAGTAAACCTGAACCAGAAGGTTGTAGGTACTTAAAGATACATATCTTACTAACAATTACAAAAGTTAGAACAAAATAAAAAGTTAAGAAGTATTGATTTGAATGGATTTTTACCTACTTTTGTAGTTTTTCGAACAATTTTTAAAATTCGTTGGCGGGCCGCATAAATATCGACAGCGGGCCGTCGCGGTATGTGCATCGCTGCTGTAAGGTATTTGTGTTTTCGGGTTCTTAAATAAAACTAACGGAAACTTTAAACACACACTATATTAATAATAAAAACGAATGACAATATAAGAACTAATTACTAACAATAAGCGCATTTATGTATTAGTATTTATGCAAGTTCACTCGGCGATAATCCGGTATCGAATGAATTCTCTCCCTCCATTTCCAGTCTTCTTATAGTCTATAGACCTTCGAGAAAATCCCCGAAGGTCCTCGGTCTTTCTAGAGACGGTGGTATGTTCGCGCATACGCAATCGATTTCGAGATTCTTCGTTTTTAAAATCGCTTTACAAAAAGCTGTCCACTTCAACGCAATAAGTTCTTAAAACTAAAACGGCCATGGAAAACAAATAACGCACAGCAAAATTCTAAACTGTAAAATTGCTAAATGCAGTATTTGCTCTATAAGTCAATTATGTGTGTGTTTCCTAATGTTTTAGAAATGAATTTTTCACAACAACAACTTATCAATATCGTTTATGCTTTAGGATCGAGCGATCAGAATAGTTCACTTGCAAATCTCATTTACGCGCAAAGATTTCCGAACGTTGAGCGGCATCCTAATATTTATGCATATTTATGCGATAAAATTATACCGATCTTGTTGAAATTTTGAAACCTGCATAATTTATCAATCTGAACAACTTTTCTTCTTAACATTTTATCGTATCTCATACAAAAAAATCACTTTATTAGTGGGAAAAATTAACTTTCTGTCCATTTTCAAGTTTTCAAAATAATGCTTGGTTTTTCAAAACTAAAATTAGGGCACAAATTATCCAAGCAAGACTGAACCCTAGAAGATAAAATTTCAACTCAAAAATTTTCAGTCACTTTTACCTATTCATGCATCGATCCGGGGACAGACTGTATATGTTCATACTTTGCTATTTTTACCTGCATATAATCCGAGCTTTATTGTGATGACTAGGGAAACCCAAATATTCAAGTGGAAAACCGAAAATATGCGAAATATGCAAGTACTCGTATGTAATTTAGTCAAAACATGCACAAAAATATGCAAATAAAAAAATACTGAATACATAAATTTATTGATTCACTTAAAGCAAACATTTTAATTTTTCTATAAACTGAACTGAACCTAAATATACATTTATTACCCAAAGCTGATTGTCATTAGTTGTAATAACAGTAAAACCAGTAAATGTTCGTCGAAATTTTCAATTAAAAAATTTTGTCTTCTGTCTGAATATATTTTTTTTTAAATAGGAAAACTCCTTTTCACCGATGTAATAGGAACGTTTTTAAAATTGCTTAATATTACAAAATCCAAATCAATGCATTCAGTAAATTCTCCTTCTAAAATATTAGCTACTTAGCTTAGAAACCGAAACTCACAATTTTTTTCCATCACATTTTTGAATTTTTGAAAAATTTTGTCCCCATTTTGCCTGTGACGTTTTGAAAAGTTGCCTCAAATTGTTTTGCTAGTTCTACACTTCAGGTTAATGGCAAATTAAATTCCTCCATTTGTTTTATTGTTTTAGAAGCAAAACTATAATTGGTTCTTATAAATAAAAGTTGTTTTTTTATTTCTTTGTTTTCGAATAATTGCTTAACATCAGTGAGGGATTAGGAAGATTTATCAGAAATTCTCGCAATAAAAAAAAAACGGCTTCTAATAATAATAATAATAATAATAATAATATTTATTGAATCCAAAAATCCTACATGACAGTACAAAAAGAAGTACAAAAGAAAAAGGATACAGGATAAGTCCAAAAAAATTCATATATGGTAATATGACAATTAAAAAAATCTAAAGAAATTCACATTATTAAAACAAACACAAAAAAGTCTATATTTGTTAATTTAACTAACAAGGTACTCATTTGTAGTATAAAAACAATGCGTCAACATGTAATTATTAATATATCTCTTAAAAAGGCGTATGTATGCAACCTGCTTAATATTTTGTGGTAATTTGTTGTAAAACTTAATTCCTATTAATAAAGGATTATGTTCAGTCAGAACTAAGTTGTGCATAGGTATCTGAAGATCATCTTTGCGACGAGTGAAGTAACTATGAAATTGACTATTTTTTTTGGTAAAGTAGGCAAATTCTGATATACAATTAATAATACTTCAACTATATACAGACATGGTAAAGGTAATATTCTTAGAGTCCGAAACCGCGGTCTACAGGATTCAGATAACTTCAACCCTATTATGGGTTTTTGAATTTTAAAAACTCGTTGCATACTGGATGAAGAACCCCAAAAGACTAAGTCTTGTAATAACAGGTTGAGGTGGAAGAGGAATGTTTGGTAGTTTGTCTTTATAGAACTGAACCCTTATAGGCGCTATACGGAAGATTTTTTTCATGTTGGAAATTAAAATATTTACAAGAGGAAAATGTTTCCTAATCTCTTCAGCAACCCTATTTAAATCATGAGTAAGACATGTTACATGTATCAAGTTCGGATAAAAGATTTTCAAATTTTGCGCAGCCTTTATCCCGTACGGTGCTGCATCTGACAAAATGAGCAAACAATTACCTCCAGGAACAGGCGTAGGAAGAAAAAATGTTGATAGTTCCTCTTGAACAAATCTGGTCACTGTCAGTGCATTTGTTTTACTAACTCTTGAGAAGCATTAAGGTAAGATTTTGGCAGAATCTCGTCACTAACAACACCAATCAATAAATGAACAATATAACGTCTTCTTGAATTGGTGGTTTCATCAATACATATTGTTATGAATAGTGGGTTAGTATTGAGATGTACCACTATTCAAACCAACTCTGTCCAGCTTAGATACTCAGTCGATTACTTTCTTTAAATGGGACTGCTTTCCTCTCCGGATTTCCAATGGAAAACGTGGAAAAATAATTTAATTAAAACCACAATCAGGCGCCACACAAAGTTTATTTGTGAATATTGTTAGTTTTACTGAAGTTACTGTTATGCACACAAGAAGAAGGTTAATAAAAAGATACACACATCTAAACTTAATTGAATCTTTAATATATAAAAAGTATAAAGAATTGTGTAATACAAACTTGCACTTAGAGATAAAAGAATTTGTTGACAATGACCGCAAAACAAATCCAAACGTCCTCTGATTACACCCGAACTAAATTTAAATCTAATAAATTGCAAAGATACTTTTTTAATTTCACCCCAGATAATCAACTTCAAAAGTAAACAAACATAACTGACAGACCGAAGCAAATCTCTAGCACATGCGCAGTCACATGTCATAATAACTCTGCCCTTGAACTCCAAGCGAACAAAATTTTAAAAGTTATAGAAAAATTTTTTATAAAGAAATTTTAAAAACGTTCTTTGTCATTTATATATATCTAAAATAAAATATAACAAAATTACCACAATGGTAAAATACAAATCAATACATACAAGAAAATAATAATAATAAAGATAATAAGAATAATTTCTTTTATTTACGTGAATAAAATGTTTTTCTTATACGAGACACCAGAGTTAGAAGAACGTTCCATCTTTTTCTCTCTCTCTCTGGATAGAAAAATCCATGACAATATGTCTCGGTTAAAAATGTCTTGTTCGTTTAGCTTTTTGGACATTGGTTGGAAACATTGCGTTAATGTGGGTTGTGCCACACCTTCAGATTTCATCTTACTCAATTTAGTAACATGAACAGAATTTTTTACGTATCGGTCTATTTGATATTTTTTGTTACGTGGTATTTGCAATGAAAAAAGAACAAGAATTGAAATATCAAATTGAAAAGCCGTAATATCAATACTTAGATCTAAATCTCTAACAAAAAAGTTCAAAATATTAAACGAAAGCGCCCCGAGTGTCCAAATGGTGTGAAATCGTGTATCCGTATAAAACAGACAGAAACGCCCTGTACATTTCTCTGTATTTTCATTGGGTATGTCCCTCAAAAATAATGTAACTTGCTTTCAACGTTTTTTTATATCTCGAGAAATAACAGATATCGACCGATTTCGCACCACCCTCTGCATTGAATTTTCAAAAATTATACTTACAATTTTAACGCACTCAGAACAGTAGACTTTTCCCATATCTATACGTAGTTCTTTGTATGGCTTAACCCACGCGGACGCTCGACTGACTTTTGGTAATTTACTAATAAAAATAAATCAAATACCACAACACTACAAAACACAAATCGATGTTATCTCTTCAAAAGCACAATCAGAAATAAAATTCAGAAGTCGATTTATTATTTCCATAATAATATGTTTATTTTCAGTACACTTATGACACAACATACATACAATACACATAACATATATTATATACATATGCAATGCCACGCATGCGTCCCTCTTCTTCGCCACGGGATACCATCTCGGGCTATTGGAGATGAGGGTCTCATGTTTTTTATTAAAGTGAAATAAGAAGTGGGCGAAAGAGTCCATGCATTTTGTCAAATTATTTCACTAGATTTTAACATTTATTTTATTTTTGCTCTAAACTTTGTATATTGAAGATCTTTTATTACTTTAGGAAGGTTGTTGTATATGTTTATTGTTGTTGTAGTTAGTAGTTGTGTGTTTTTGGTGGATAAATCTTTCCGTTCTGATGTGGGATATCCTGCGTGTTCTGTATCTGTGTATTTATCTACTTCTTTGTAAATTTAAATCATTAATTTTTATTTTGTTCTTGTTTATTTTATATAGTAGTAACAAATTGCTCAATGTAATAAGTTGTTTGATGTTTAGTTCTTGAATTTCTTAATATACTGTTTCTGTTGATGTTCTATAGTCCATTTTATAAAGAATCTTTATAATTTTGTTTTGTTTCCGTCGTATTTTTCTCAGGTTGTTCTTTGACGTATTTCCCCAAATATTTATTAGGTACATATTATGTGATGAGAATAGTGCGTGGTAGATAGTTTTCCTGTGGTGTATCAGTATTACATATTTTATTCTATTCAAAGCTGCTATTACTTTCCTATTTTGTTTTATTATCTTCTCGCCATGCGAATCACATTTCATATTGTTTTGTATAGTTAAACCTAGATATGTAGTTACTTTTACTTCTTGTAATTCCTTGTTCTTTAGAGCAATATTTAGTTTCGGCTTTGCTTTTGTATTTGTAAATATCATATAGTTTGTTTTTGTTTAATTGATGGTTTGAAGGTTATCAAGGCACCATTCCTCTAACACTTTCGCGTCTTTCAGTATCATTCTCTCTATATCTTTTATATTTTGTGACGTATACAATATACATATATCATCAGTGTATAAATGTATCTGTCCTCTTAGGCGGAGTTGTAGACGGTCATTTGTGTATAGTATGTAGAGGCAGTTGTGGCAGTTCGTATTCGGCGTATAAGTAAGTACATTCGATATTATCTACTTTTGTTGTTTGTGGTCTGTTTTCTAGATATGTCTTAATCAGGTTTAGAGTCTCATTAGTGTATCCATATCTTTCCATTTTTTCTATTAGTCTTCGCTTGGGTACGGTATCAAAAGCTTTCTTCATGTCTATGAAGAGAGTCACCACAGTTTTGTTTTTATCTAGTTCTTTATTTATTGTGTTCGTTAGATCGTACGCTGCTGATGTTGTGCTTGACTGTTCTTGGAATGCGTATTGGTTGTAGTCTATAATGCTGTATTTTTGCATATGTCCCATAATTCTAGTTTGTAAGACTTTATCAAGGATTTTATTTAGGGTAGATAATAGGGAGATTGGTCGACAGCGGTTCGAGCTATATGGCCTTCAGCACAAATCTATGGTTGTCGTTTCCATTTGCACCAATAGTGGTTCAGGAAAATCCAAAGTTTGGGTTTAACAGCAGAATTTAGGAACACAGATTCCGAAGTAGGAAAATGGCTGCGATATACATTTGGATTAACGTATTTGAATCCTGACGAAGTAGGCGATTGTTTCACCTTAGATTTGTTTGCCGAAAAACCTGCTCATGCACAGGCTGACGAATACGCCGATTATTTATTGGAGACATACATAGAAGACGACCACATGTGTGGGCTACTGCAACTCCATCGATCACTAACACCACAAACGCATGCGATGCGTTTCATTCCAAACTAAATGAGTCATTTTATTCAACATATCCATCTATTTATATTTTTATCGAAAAGCTTAAGGAATTTCAAAAAGACACTTATGTTAAAATTCAAAGTGTACACACACCAGCAAGAGTTAAAGACACACGCGCAAAACAAAAATTAAGAACTCTAAATGAACTGTGTGAACAACTAAATAATGGAACAATATCACGATTACACTCTGTGAAGTGTATATCATTTTATTCATCAGTATGACTTCAAATACACTATTTTTTTTATTATAGTTTTTATATAATTAAGTTTTGCTTTTATTATTGTTTTCATATGAGTACATATTTTTTATTTTCTATCTTTTTCCTGTACTTCAAGTTGAAATACACTATTTCTATATTATTGTTTTTGTTTGCTTTATACGGTGCCCAGTTTACATAGACCCTCTGCGAGTACATTTTTAGCTAGTGCCCGAATTACCAACGAGATTAAAATTTCAGGTAGGTTAGTGCCCAATTTAGATCCAGCCATGTAAATTATGCGCTTTGCATATTTGGATTACATTAGTGATGAATCATAAAATAATTAAGGATTGCATTATTTGCTTAAAAATAGAAATTGCTCATCATTATAAGTGGCAGGGACTGAAATATATGGCTTTGATCTGGTATTTCATCATAAATATAGTTCGTTTAAAGCATTTAGTTTCACAGGTCCAAAGTTATAAAATTTTAGCAACTTTTAATTTTTGAATTTCAATGCAGCTAATAATTATTCGAAAAAAAGAGCATTCCCTAATGCAGTAACGCCAAAACATAAAAACTTACGCTCAATTTCACACCATTATTAAAAAGTTAAGCGGGAAAAGTTAACCAATTCTGCTGGCAAAATTTAGGAAATTTCGTACTGTTCAGTAAGCGGTCTGATAAAACCAAATGCGCTAAGGGTAAATGCCATGAGAATAAAGGGGTCGGGCACTATCAAGCAAATGCAGCGAGTAGGTAGCTAACAGTAGATGAGGCGAAAAGAGTATGAGTGAAGGTGGGGTATTTCCAAATGCAGCAATGACTAAACTAGGAGCACAGACACGGTCCTCTCATGCACGAGAAAGCCTCTTTACCACCCCGAAATCCGATTACCGCTGCTTTGCACCTACATTTCCGCGATTCTAAACTGTGACCCGAAGAATCAATTTGCGGGGTTCACTTACAATATCGACGGTATCCCTTTTCTTCCCTTTTGCCGTTTTGCTTGGAGAGCGCGAACGGGGTTGTGAGATCGCCCGACTGGTCGACCCATTCATAATAATATTAGCCCGGGAACTTGTGTAATTATAGTTGGCACAAGGCCACAACATGTTGAGATATTGTTGAAATGGATATTTCTCTGAATGGCTTTCTTAGAGCGGAACTACAGAACGATGAAACCTCTTCTCTACGAACGGTGGATTCTGATTTCATTACAAAGTTCGGATCATTTTGCATTATTAAATTATTCCCCGCTTACTCTTCGACACCTACGGTACCGAAAGTCGAAACCACATCAGAGGAACGTATATGATGGGACGTTACGAATTAATAATAACTGGGAATAATTTAATTTCTACTCACAATCAGTCTAAGGAGTATTGAGATTTGTTTTACTTGCAAAATTTCAAAAATTATTATATATTATTTTTACTATAAATCAAGCTTAATACACAAATGCGATAAAAGTATTTGATGAAAGAAAATGATAAATAATTCAAGAAAATAATGTCGATAATCTAGGGATGAGAAACTCTCTTTTAAAACATGTATCTTGCCGTTAGTAATTGTACATATCGCAAGAAGTGTAACATATCAATCCTACGGAAATCTGAGAAAATATACTATGTTAATAATAATATTACTAATATTGACTGTCCAGCAGTTGACTACCAATTACGAAGTAAAATTGCAAAATTAAAAATACATAAATAATAATAATCTACATACATAAAAATCAAAAAACATTGAATTTTATTTATAGACTCACAAACTACATAATCGATTTTGATAAAATTTTGTGTGTATGTTCATCATATTGTGTGGAAGGTTATCATATTTTTTCCAAATTTTATGGGCAAATATTAAATAATTAACAATATATGAAATTATATGAATTTCTCTAGGAAAAAATCGTAATATACATGGTGGGGCACATAAAGTGTTACAGAGCAATAGCACTAAAACGATTAATCATATCGAAAAATGTTTCAGACAAAAGTTTCAGTGTTCGGGAAGGCAGTCATACTGGGCCACCCAGTTTTTTGATCGGTGTAGGCGTAGAAGCTACATCAATGTCAACTCCAATTTTTTAAATGGAACCATGTATTTTCTTATCAAAAACATTATTACTGATTTTAAGACGAATTCAGCGACCTACAACACAAGGTCATTCTAGTCACGCTAAGTATGAAAATAGTTGAAAAATCGAAAAATATCGGAATAATCAGCATCAAAGGATCCACTAACTTTGGTTTGGGTCTACCTACAGAAGATGCTCGAAGTGACCACCCTCCGCTTGTAAGCAGTGGTTAATTCTTCGAGGAAACGACCGTCTAACGTTAGCCAACTTTTGTGGTGTAATTTCGGTACATGCTCGGCGTATTCTTTCTCTCATGTCGTCAGACGTGGTAGGTGCTTCCGCCATTACGTGTCCTTTGACAAAACCCCAGAAAAAGTAATCCACTAGTGTTAGATCTGGCGAACGAGGTGGCCAAGCAACAGTAGCGCCTCGTCCTATCCATTTTTCACCAAAAATCTCATTCATCAGTTGTCTTGCACATAGAGCATAATGGGATAGTGTACCGTCGTGTTGCATCCACATGTTTATGCGAACTAGCAAGGGCACGTCTTCCAGTAATTCGTGCAGTACGTTTTGCGGAAAGTTTGCGTAAACTTTCCCACTTAAGTGACCTTCAAAAAAATGTTAACCAATGACGTGATCGCCGACAATGCCGGCCCTACAATTAACGGACCACGGATGTTGATATCGTACAGTTCTCGTCCATCGAGGATTCGCATTTGCCCAGTAATGCATGTTATGTCTATTCACATTTCCCGTATTTGTGAAGTTAGCTTCGTCAGAGAAAAGCACATGACTCAAAAATGAAACATCCGTGTGCATTTTTCGACGAATCCAGTTACAGAAATTGACGCGATTTTGGATATCATTGCCGTACAAATCCTGATGCAGTGACATACAATACGGATGTAATTTGTGTTGATGTAATATTCTTAATACAGATCGCCGACTAATTCCACTCTCTCTTTCCATTTGCCTGGTGCCCGCATGGGGATTTTGAGCAGTAAAAGCTAAGACAGCAGCCGCATTTTCATCAACAATCGGTCGAAGTTTTGCTCGTGTTTATTTCATTGTACCGAAGCGACAGAAACGGTCAGCTAATCGCTTAAATGCCATGCGCGATTGTTGTTGTCTGTCCGGATAACGAGCCGCGCACAACTGCTCAGCGTTTCTGTAATGTTTGCGGCATTCCCCCAGCACCATTAACATATCAAAATATTCTTGATAATCATTCATTTTCGCGATCCGATGTACTCACAATAGAAGGTAATGCGTGACTAACTGACAGCCGTATGCGTTGACAGTTGATGCTGATTATTCCGATATTTTTCGATTTTTCGACTATTTTCATACTTTGCGTGACTAGAATGACCTTGTGTTGTAGGTCGCTGAATTCGTCTTAAAATCAGTAATAATGTTATTGAAAAGAAAATACATGGTTCCATTTTAAAAATTGGAGTTGACATTGACGTAGCTTCTACGCCTACACCGATCAAAAAACTGGGTTACCCAGTATGACCGCCTTCCCGAACACTGAAACTTTTGTCTGAAACATTTTTCGATATGATTAATCGTTTGAGTGCTATTGCTCTGTAACACTTTATGTGCCCCACGCGGTATATTTTTAATCATTATATAAAAACTATGACAACGTAACATATAAAATATGACAGTACACAATATAATATACAAGTATTCATTTGAAAAGTCAATCTAGGTTACTTTGAAATTTTGATAGAATAAGACGCAAATATATTAGTATGCGTTTGTTGTTCCGTAAACGTAAATCCAAATGACATTTGATAATGTCAATCACAAATATCAGTTAGCGCATAAAATAATCGTGCGTCGATTCCGGTTTAAATAAATTGCTTCTCAGTTTTAAAATGGCTTTCACTTTGGAACATAAAATTTTTTAGTCCAGGCTTATTTTCGAAGTGGTAATAAAATTGATGGTTTATGGGTTTATTCAGTTCAAGATTGCATGGTAGAATTTCAAGTTGAGTTTCCAAATTTTGTAATAGATTATATACAATTTAAGAATACTTTGGATAGAACTTTAAACTTTTTTTCTGAAACTGGTAGTCTCTTAAGAAAATCAGGCAGCGGCGCAGTTAAGAAACGTACACCTCAAGTTGTCAATCGTTTCGAAGAAATAATGGAAAATGAACGACAAACATCGGTTCGACATTTGAGTCAACAAATAAACCTTTCTGTTGGTACAACTCACAAGTTATTAAAAAAAGATATTTAACTTTATCCATACCGTGTCACAGCAGTACAAGAATTGTTAGAAATTGATTACCCACGTAGACTACAGTTTTGTAATTGGTTTATAAATATGAACAATAATGGAGAACTTTCGCAAAGAGTCATCTTTACTGATGAAGCATGGTTTTATAAAACGGGATACCTAAATTCACAAAATACAAGAATTTGGAGTAGTGAAAATCCACATGTAATTAATGAAGAATCGCTACATCCAGAGAAATGTTTGGGCAGCGATAAGCCAAAGGCGAATCATTGGACCAATATTTTTTCAGGGAACATTAACTGCTCAAAGGTACCGTACGGAAATTTTACAACCATTTGTCAATCAGTTGCATGATGATGAACTTCAAAATGCATATTTCCAACAAGACGGAGCACTTTGTCACTGTACTGCAGAATCTTTGGATTATTTATGAGAATTTTTTGATGAGCGTATAATTGGTCGAAATACTGAAATTGCCTAGCCTGCACGATCATGCGATTTTACACCTTGCGACTTCTTTTTGTGGCCTTATCTAAAAAATAACATACTTCGAACACCTATATTGAATTTGAATGATATGCTACAGAGAATCGAACAGAAATGCATGGAAATTAATAACAATCCAGTAATGTTGCAGAATATCATCAGAAATTTTGAACGGAGGATTTTAAAAGTGCATTGATCTTGAAGGACAACATTTTCAACATTTGTTATAGTTTTCAATAAATACCTATTATTTGTTATTTATTTGTATGTATGAAACTGTCAAAATATACGACTTCGTAGGTTAAGTAGTAAATTTTAATTTACGACATACTTCAAAATGTCCTCAGTAAATCACATGCTACTTATAATTGTATGTAATTGAATGTTCATATTTAAAAAACGACTCCTTGAAAGAGGCCATAATTACTAATAAACGTCAAAAAGCTGTGTAAAAATCTGAATTTAGTTAGATATAGGTGTAATTTAAAAGTAAATCCAACGTACAATACCAAAATAACAGAGCATTTGAATATAAGACATGTCCCGTTTAATGATCCCCCGATTGTACATACATACCAGCCAGAAGTTTTACTTCATAAATTGTGCGCGGTTGCTTTACATTCGTTCATTTTCGTTTTGACATTGACGTTAATCGGAAGTTTAATATACATATATATTATAGTGAGTCAAATTACCTCAAACAATATATTTGAATTTTGTTAATTTAAAACTAAATATAATATCGAAAAATTAAAAAATTATAATTAAATATTTAATTAAGAGTAAACATAATCAAAAGAAAATCAAAGGAAATATAAATACAATATTTTGAATAGTTTTAATATCTAATTTTAAATATGTAATTAGTTGTAAGTATGTAATTAATTCTGAAGGAAATCGTAATTGATATAAATTTGAATATTAATTTAAATTATAAATTCACGCATCATTTCCGTTGATTCTAAACAAACCAATGAGATGTTGTGGAGCAGATTTCGAGGGGACGTTATTTGTTTTTTGCCCTGAGTTAGATGTCAGCATGTATGACAAACGGCTTAAATGATCGATATATATATATATATATATATATATATATATAAGGTAAACTTAATTAGTCGGCGATTAAAGGTCTGGTTATTACTTCCAAGTGTATATATTTAAAATAATCCTACATGTTTCGGCAATGATGCCTTTGTCAAGGATATAAAAAATATAATTGACAGAATATAAATGTCAAGTAATTGAGTTGCTATGGTTTAAATTATTCAAAGATACATTCAAATAGTAATAATAAATCATGCCTTAGTATTCCAAAAAATAGATAGCAAGGTGAGAACAGATGTGTTGTTCGCTGCTAGCAGCTTGTGTCTTTTTCTGGGTATGAATTTGTGTGTTGGTTGCTGCTGGCAGCTAGCGTGTCTTTGGGTGTGTGATTTTGTGTTTGTGTAAGAGCGTAAGTATAGGGTTTTGTATGATGGTGCGCTCGTGCGTGTGTTAAGAGACCGGTCACGTAAATTAGAGAGATCGGATAACCAGCCGGTGCGTATACAAAACCCTATACTTACGCTCTTACACAAACACAAAATCACACACCCAAAGACACGCAAGCTGCCGGCAGCAACCAACACACAAATTCATACCCAGAAAAAGACACAAGCTGCTAGCAGCGAACAACACATCTGTTCTCACCTTGCTATCTATTTTTTGGAATACTAAGGCATGATTTATTATTACTATTTGAATGTATCTTTGAATAATTTAAACCATAGCAACTCAATTACTTGACATTTATATTCTGTCATTTATATTTTTTATATCCTTGACAAAGGCATCATTGCCGAAACATGTAGGATTATTTTAAATATATACACTTTGAAGTAATAACCAGACCTTTAATCGCCGACTAATTAAGTTTACCTTATCATACCAAGGTCACGAAAATACTATATATATATATATATATATATATATATATATATATATATATATATCCCTTTAAATTGCTAAATCAATAGAGGTTTTCTTTGAAATATATGTTTATTTCCGCAGCATTTAAACGTAATCTACGGACTACTTCACACGCCTGAGATAAATAATTAATTTATAAGGGTCTCATCAATATTATCAATATAATTCCCGAATGTAGTAAATTTCCACATTCTAAAGGGTACAACATTTTATTGTCGCGCATCAGTAGAGCAGTATTTTTTATTGGGTACGTTTTATATATATATATATATATATATATATATATATATATAAGTTAAACGAAATTATCGACCGAAATATATTGAATAAAATAAATTAAAAGCGGGCAAGCGGTCTGTCAATTAAAAAACTCATTTATTAAGTATCCCTATATTTCGCACCAACTTTGTTGCTTCTCGCGGAGATAAAAATGTAGAGTTTAAAAAAATAATATAAGTGACGTACAAGGACTTTTAATTGTCCTTGTACGTCAAAGTAAACAGTATGTAACAGTATGAAATTACATGAATTTATATAAATAAAAATTAAATGCTGTTCGTTGGTAAGCGCGTCACTTGAGAACGGTTGGACCGATTTGGCCAATTTTTTAAAAATAATTTTCATAATAGTCCGAATAAGGTTGTCAAATTTATTGAAATTTGAACTGTACAACGACTGTCGAGTCAGCTAATCCACATATATAAAATCAAAAACATTTCATTTTTACAATTGAAACAGACATGTAATAAACATATCTGTAACTGTACACATGGACAATACACCTCGTATTCTCAGCATTTACTTCTGCTTAAGACACGTGTTTCTGCCATCTAGGCGTCGTCAGTCAAGCTAGTGAAGCAATGTAATACAAATGATACAAATCTTTATGAATAGATCTGTATCTGTATATACATTACATTGAAATCGCCTACAAGATAAAGCAAATTTTATCCTATAAGGTGGCACTTATTTAATAAGCGACATCTGACGGACGAAAGAGACTTTGCCGAAAAAGGCGACCTTTCTTTCGACCAGCTATGCTGGTACAAAAAAACGAAAAAATACGTATATCGGTGTAGTCCATTAACAACGATATACGTCTTTTTTCGTTTTTTGTACCAGCATAGCTGGTCCAACGAAAGGTCGCCTTTTTCGGCAAAGTCTCTTTCGTCCGTCAGATGTCACTTATTAAATAAGTGCACCTTATAGGATGAAATTTGCTTTATCTTGTAGGCGATTTCAGTGTAATGTATATACAGATACAGATCTATTCATAAAGATTTGTATCAATTGTATTACTTGACTAGCTTGACTGACGACGCCTAGATGGCAGAAACACGTGTCTTAAGCAGAAGTAAATGCTGAAAATACGAGGTGTATTGTCCATGTGTACAGTTACAGATATGTTTATTACATGTCTGTTTCAATTGTAACAAAAGCGTTATACGTGCATAACATATAGATATACTTAAAACCTTTTTGTATATTTCATTTGTTATTTATACACTCACAAACTACATAATCGATTTTGATAAAATTTTGTGTGTGTTCCTTATGTTATGTGGAAGGTTGTTATCATCTTTTTTTTCCAAATTTTATCAGCAAATATTAAAGATTTAACAATATGTGATATTACATGAATCTAATGGAAAAAATCCTAATGTAATTTTAAATCATTGTAAAAAAACCATGATAATGCGACATATAAAATATGACAGTGTAAAATATAATATATTATCTTCTTATAACTATATTGTAATTGAATGTCTATATTAAAAGAAAAACTCTTTGAAAAAGGCCATAAGTGCAGAAACATATAAGACTTAAAGTATTATGCTTCAATTACTTTCGTCGTTGCTGAACGATCTTTTTCCACGTTCAAACACTTGCTGGACTACAAAAAAAAACATTAATTTAATATAGAAAATTAAAAAAAGGATCTAATTTTTTGAATAGTGCTGAATTGGGTAGATCACACGCAAACAAATTTATTGATATTTGGACAGTAGATCGTCTATCGGGCCAGCTAGTATTAAATAAATAAACTTCAAGGTATTTATTGTACACCACTACAATATAGTTTCATCGTATTATGACTTCATCACGTGGATGAATGATGTCTTTAACTATTTATTTATTGAATGATATGGAGTTTCAATAAGTATCTACCTCAATAGTCAACTTATAATAATAAAACATTAAATACTGAGGACATTAAAAAAGAAATAAACGCTATTAAAATGATACCAGAAAATAATGGCTATAATCTCAAAATACTGAATAAATTCCACCGCACTTTAAGCTGAGGTATCTAAGAAAATGTTTTTGAATCCTTTCTGAAGTGATCTGTTGGTATACGTAAAATGGATGCTACACAACTACACAATATTCCGGACTGCTCTGCACATAAGCATCAGACACTTTAAAATCGAAGAATTACTGAAGTTACGATAAATTTGTATCAAGAAGCCCAAAGATTTCGAGGCAGCATTACACAGCAAACAATCAGAAAAATGTGGGGGATAAATTAAAGAAATACATCAAACAAAATTCGAAATTCTGGAACACGTCACAATGGCACATTTGTCAATATTCAGAGAGATACCTTTCATTATACCATTTGGGCACCAGCTTTACGTTATTATCTATATGGTAACAATGTTCTATATCCGTAACTTTCATGTAGATTTTCAGGTCATCCGCGCAAGCTAAAACTCCATAATCCAGTATAGAGTCGATCATTATTAAAGATATTAAAAAGTAAAGACGCTAAATAGAGTCTTGGAATACATCGAGTGTTGTAAACAAGCGATAGTGTGAATCATTAAAAGAAATATAACATGAGCGAAAATTTAAATACGAATAATTTTGCATTTTCACCATACCCCTTACGTTTGTGAGTAAAGACCGACAAAGGTTCCAATGAGTCATAACAAAAATACAACCAGACTCAAGAAAAACTTCTTAGTTATTATCAGAGAGCGGACTGAAGCGATTGAATGACCAATCGCCCCGATAAAACCTTGTGGTGGTCTCACGTATAGTATGTATGTTTTAACAGCCACACTATTTGCTTGCTTGATTGCATTCCTCGAGCAGATGGTGTTATTTCCGTCATTATGAATAGCACATTGTGTCTATTCATTCATAAATTCTAATTTACAGTCGCGTGTAAGACGGAATATACATTTATATATTATTTCGTTCAAATAATCGTTTAAAAAATTATATCCGCTAATTTCCAAAGAGCATCCTCTTGTTTCCATGCTGTTATACAGGGTGTGGCAAAATAACCACCCTATTTTCGATGCTCGGTAGTAAGTAACTGGAGACACTTAGAGTAGTGGGGATAGCAGCAGTCGACGCAGGAGAGGGGGAAGTTTACGTTGCATTCGGCACGTAGGCACCAGTCGCCATCATGGCGTGAATGAACGAGCACAGAGCTTATGCGGTCGAAGCGTCCATTCGCAACAATGAGTCGGTTGTCACGGCACAGCGTGCTTTTCGAACGTGATTTCAAATTCCTCCGCGTGAGTCGGTACCAGACAGAAAGTCTATTTTGTTGTGGGTAAAAAACTTTAGAGAGACTGGTTCTGTTGTGAAAAAACGGGGTGGAAGACCTCGTAGTGCCCGTACACCCGAAAACATCAATGCGGTTAGACAATCAGTTTTGCAGTCTCCTAAAAGATCAGCTCGTAAACATGTAGCCGCCCTTCGAATGTCTGACCGTAGTGTTCGTCGAATCCTACACAAGGATCTTCATTTCCATCCTTACAAGATGGTTGTTGTGCAAGAACTATCACAACGTGATTGCCAGAGTCGCACGGAAGCATGTCAACTCATCTTGGAAAGTCTTCCACCAGACAGCATTGTTTTTTTTAGTGACGAGGAACATTTTCATTTGTCTGGCAATGTTAATAAGCAGAATTTTCGTTACTGGAGTGAAAGCAATCCCCATGTCATTCACCAAAGACCTCTTCATAGTGAGCGTGTAACTGTGTGGTGCGCTATATCACGACTTGGAATCATCGGTCCATATTTTTTTGAAGTTGATAGCGTTACGGTTACTGTGAACTCCAACAGGTATGCCGACATGATTCAGAATTATTTTCAACCAGCATTGCAGGGCTTTCGAGCATGTATGGTTCCAGTAAGATGGTGCCACATCCCATACTGCTCGGGTGACAATGAATGTTTTGAGGGAAATGTTTCCAGTCCAATTGATTTCTCGAAGAGGGGACATTGGGTGGCCAGCACGATCCCCTGACCTAACACATTGTGACTTTTTTTATGGGGTTACTTGAAGGCTGAGATGTTCAAATATCGTCCCAGAAACCTACTAGACCTGAAGCAATTTGCGAGGAAATTCATCGCGTACCTCAAGCGATGCTTGAGAGAGTCCACGAGTGCTTCAATGTTCGCTTGCAGCAGTGTATCAACAGCCACGGCCACCATTTGTCAGATATTATTTTCAAAACCAAGTAACAAAAAATTCCCGTGTTAAAGAATAAATTGGTAAAAATAAAATTGTTTTATCTGGAAAAATGCTTTTTTTATTTACGCCAAAAAATAGGGAGGTTATTTTGCCGCACCCTGTACACGCATATACATATATATGAATTTATTGTTCTTGAGATAGTATATTTTCTATTCTCTTCTATAAGGGATTGTTTATGGTTTCGTTTCTTTCAGTGTTATTTGGTTACAACTTTTAGTATTGTTTTTGTTCTTTATAAATTATTTTTATTCAACATTCGTTACGCAATTGGCTTGTCAGCATTACTTTTGTTTCAGCAGTAGTTGCTGCCGGTTACAGAACCATTTATTATATTCGCTCTGTTGTGCATTGACAGATACACATAATTGCATATTGCAGTGAATTATGCTTTTGTATTGTTGTTTTAATTTTTGCTTATTGACTTATGTTCACAATCCACAGTAGCTCCGCCGAACTAGACTCAATCGGGTGGGCACCTTCCTTGAGCTTCTTAATCGTCAGGGATTTTCTCACGAATATCGTGGTATAAAAGAGAAATAATACTAATTAAACTCAAGAAATAAAACTAACATTAACACCACAAACATATAATTTATATCAAAAGAAAAAAAACTACTTTATCAAGTATAAGTTAAATTTCGAGAGCGTTGAAATTTAACAAAAAAATTTATTTGTTTTACGGATTTGACAATACGTTACAATATAGACTTAAACTAGATTACACTGAGATTTACTAGCGATCTGTGTCGCGTACAGTTACACTAATAACTCTATCAACTAATGCTTTGCCCATCTTTATATATTAAATATTATCTTATCTTACTCCACGTGTATCCGGCGAATGAATGAAATTGCTGAGTGTACGTCTGGTAATTATGAATAGGTTGTATTATATGCGGACTCGTAACTCCTTCCGCCTTACATGCGAGATTATCCTTAAAAAGGCAAATCTTGCATTCTTTTCTTATCGGCATCTGTTTGTTTTTTAACCTTTTGTTTAGTCCTTATCTTTTTATATAATTTAAACAAAAGAATTGCAAGTATTAATAGTATTAATATGAATGTAATTATATAAACTAAAGAACTACTTGCTTTATGTGAGATAGTAATTTTGCTTAACATTTCCTTTTGATTATTAATTCTATCTGAAAGATTTAAAATACTTACTTCAGTTAAATTTATTGTTTTAATTTGATTATGATTTTCACTGTATTCCATTAAATTTAGTTTCATATTAATTGTTGATTTATAATTTTTTATAATTTGGTTTTTAATATGAAATTCACAATTATTAAAGTTATTAATCAAATAAATTCCTTTTATTAATTTAATATCAATTTGTTCATTGCATTTTTGAATTAATTTATTTTCTGTAGGACTAAGAATTAATTTCATATTATTTTCAATATCTCTTACTTCAAAATCTTGAATAGTGAAAGATTGATAAATACAATTTTTATAATTATTATCCATTTGTAAAATATGGACTTCACATAATGAATTATTTGAAATATAAAATTCTGAATCATGATTACATAAGAATGTTTGTTTTGATATTTGAGGACAAATTTGATTTGATATGATATACTTATTGTCTTTTATGCCAACGTATTTAATTTCAGGAGTAATTTGTTTAAAAGTATTATTTCCTTCGTAAATAGGCAGAGCATTTTACATAAAATATTGAAATGCTTCATTACTTACAATAGGTATTAACAATATAAATGTAAAATAAGTATTAGTTTGATATACTCTAAATTTGAATTAAACTTTCTATTTGGTACAGGTTATTTATTAGTAGCTCAAACGGAAATTTCTTATTTACATTTAAATGGATATTCTTAATACTACTGTTAATCCTCTTCTGATAAGGATTCTGGAACATTCGCTAATTTTAGTGAATTTATATGATAACGTAAAATTTTATTCTTTTTTGTTTTGACTTCAACTGTTCCATTTTCATTGATTTTCGTAACTGTGTATGGCCCTTGATATCTTTCTTTCGTCTTCTGTGAATAGTATTTATGGGGTTTTACATATACTGCCTGACCTATTTTTATCTCTTCATTTTCTCTATTTTTATTTATTTTAATGATTTTCTTTGCTTTATCTTCTTGCATTTTATTTGCAATTTTATTATAGAGATACTTCGTGCGTTCTTTATGTTTTTGAATATAATCTTGATAATACGTTTCATCGTAATATAGGTCCATTGGTTCTTTTGTATTAGTGTGTCCATACAAGAGTTCAAACGGTGAGATTCCTGTTGCTGAATGATTAGTCGAGTTGTATGCTAACAGTGATAATTTCATTATCTGTTTTATATCTTGAGTTAGTTTTTGATTTTTTATTAATCTAACATGTTCTAAAAGTGTTGAATGTAATCGTTCAATTGGTGCATTCGAATTTGGATTTAAAGGCGTTGTATAGTGAACATTGATTCTATATAATTTTAGTAATTCTTTTAATGTTGCATTATTAAATTCTAAACCGTTATCCATTACAATTTCTTTTGGTGAACCGTGTATACTAAAACTTTCTATTAATTTATCAACTACTTCGACTGCTGTTTTTCCTTGAATTGGATATGCTTGTGCATATTTTGTGAATGTATCTATTATAGTTAGGAAATTTTGTGAATTTATTGATATCGTATCAACGTGAATTTTATCAAATGGTTTCTCTATTAATTTCGTTAATTGAAAAGGTAATTTTGGTGGTGCTCTATCGTATTTGTTTCTTTGGCATATTTCGCATCTTTTAATATAATTCGTTATATCATCCTTCATTTGACTCCAGTAATAATTCTTATTTATCTGTTTTAAAGATTCATTGATTCCTCTGTGATTAGTTTTTCCTTCATGGTTTTGCATTATGATTTCAATATTTTCCTCTGGTGTTTCGATTATTCTTACCCTTCGAAGACATCTGTAAATTTTTGGTCCGTTATTATTGAAGTGTTCGATATAAACTTGACACATTTCTTTATAAATTTCATCTGTTGTGTATATGTAGTAATTTCCTTGAGGCATTATATCCTTTATTAAATCTATCAATTCTTGTTTCAGATTTTTCTTCTCCAATTTTGCGTGGTATATTACTTTAGCATTTTTCGTATCAAATGTTACTGTTGTCGGAAATATATGTGTTTCTATGAATACTTGTATCTTCTGTATATCTATTGCCATATCGGTTATTGGTATTGATGTTTCTGGTTCTACATTTACATTGCTATGCAGTGAGTCATCGTCTTCTTGTTGTTTATTAGGATTATGTTCTATTCTTCCTAGTTCTTGTAGAATGTTATCTATTTCTTCCTGATATCTTGATTTTTGTATTATTTCTTCCATGGTTAATTCTCGTGGTTCTAGATTTCGTAGTAAGTCATCTAGTTCTTCATTATCAACTTGTGGTATTATAGATGATGTATCTTCTTGTAATAATTCATCTACATTATCTTCTTGGTTATGTAATTCGATTCTCGATAATGCATCCGCATTTTTATTAATTTTTCCCTTTTTATATATAATTTCATAATCGTACTCACTTAATTTTATCTTCCATCGTTGTAATTTCGAGTTTGGTTCTTTCAAATTATGTAACCACACTAATGGTCTATGATCTGTGATTATCGTAAATTTTCTTCCAAATATATAAGGTCGAAATTGTTTGCATGCCCAAATAATTGCTAACAGTTCTTTTTCTACTGTTGAATATTTTTGTTCTGTTTCCGATAATGTTCTTGATGCATAAAATATTGGTCTGTCTTGTCCTATCGTTCCTTGTGATAATACTGCTCCTATTGCTACATTGCTTGCATCCGTTGTTACTAAAAATTGTTTGTTAAAATCTGGATATTGTAATACTGGTTCATTACAAAGTATCTTTTTACAAAGTTCAAATGTTGTTGTATATTCTTCTGTGAATTCAATTTTACTTCCCTTTTTTAAATATTTGGTTAATGGTTTTGTAATTTTAGCAAAGTCTTTTATAAATTTTCTGTAATATCCTAATAATCCTAGAAATGCTTTGATTTCTTTTTGTGTTTTTGGTATTGGATACCCCTTTATTGCTTCAATCTTATCTGGATTTGGTTTTACTCCATCTTTCGTTATTATATGTCCTAAATAAGCAATTTCTTTTCTTAAAAATTCACATTTGTCCATTGATAATTTCAAATTAGCTTCTCTTAAGCGTTTAAATAATTTCTTTAATTTTTGTTGATGTTCTTCTAGTGATGCTGCATATATTATTATATCATCTAGGTATACGTGACATGTGTCTACTGTTAGACCTCTTAAAATATGATTCATTACTCTTTGAAATGTTGCTGGGCTGTTTTTAAGACCAAATGGCATTCTTAAAAATTCATAGTGATTATCTTCTGTGCTAAATGCTGTTTTCTCTCTATCTTTTTCTTCCATCTCGACTTGATGATAACCAGACGCTAAATCTAATGTCGTGAAATATTTAGCTCTTCCTAATTTATCTAATATATCGTGTATATTAGGAATTGGGAATTTATCGTCGATGGTTTTCTCATTTAATTTTCTATAATCTATTACCATTCTATATTTCTTAATTCCTGATGCATCCATTTTTTTTGGTACTATCGCTACTGGTGCTGACCATGGGCTTATACTGGGTTGTATAATGTTTTGTTCTAACATGCTCTTTATTTGTTTATTTATTTCTTCTCTTTGTATTGGCGATTTTCTATAAGGCTTTTGATATATTGGAGTTTCATCTTTTAATCGTATCTGATGTTTAATTTCTGATGTGAATGTTAAAGGTAATTCTTCACTGTGACATAAATCTTGATATTCTATACATAATTTTCTTATCATTTCTTTTTCTTCTTTATTCAGATGATCTAATCGTAGCTTTGCCTCTAATGTTCTTCTTTGAATTTCTTTAATCCTATTCATTGATAATTTTCCTTTTATTGTGTTTTCTTCAACATAATTGTATTCTTCAGTTAAAATTGGTTTTTCGAAGTTTATTTCCACTGGGTAGTTATTGAAGTTTACGATTTCAGTAATTGCGTAGTAATCTTCTGTGGTCGTGATGTTTTCAGGTATTTCTACTCCTGGTGCTATTCTTTGATGATTTATATGTACTTCTTTTAGATTTCGATCTACAGGTATTTTAATTATTTTTCTTTCTCTTGGTCCTATTTTAATTTTTGGGTTGTCAAAATATAATTGTATTTCCGCGAAACTTGTGCGAAGTTTTTTAGTTTTAAAATCTATTATGGAATTCATTTTTTCTAATAATCTTAAACCTATTATTCCATCATATTTTTTAGAAAAATCTACTATATTAAATTCGTGTATTTGTCCGTATGCGTTAAATGTGTGTAAAGAAGGTATTCTAAGAACGTAATTATGATATGTGGTACCGTGCATTGTTGTTACTGAAAATGGTGAATAGTTGATATAATTTGGAAAATGATTTTGAGCTAATTCAGTTGAAATTGAGGATGCTGATGCACCTGTATCAATTAGAAATTTTGCATTAATTTCTGGTACATAAATATAAGGTAATCGTACACAATGTTGTTGATTAAATTCTAAATGATTTCTTAACTTTATACCGGTTGTTGGACATTCGGTGGTGTCTCGTTCGCTGAGGCTACAATTGGAAAATTTGGCTGCTCCTCTGGTTCGAATGGAAATGGTTCTGTATCTTCGTCCCAAATTGGTTGATATTCGTAGTCTTCTGATTCTCCATACTCTTCATAATCTGGATTTTCTTCTTCTTCTTCTTGGCCTTGATTGTTCATTTCTTCAAGTTTCCATTTTTGCTGTGATGTTGATGGTCCATATGATGTTTGTCTCATTCGGCTCATGCTTGGGTCAATTTCCATTGGTTGTTGTCTAGGTTTTCTTCTTTCCATTAATTGTGCAGGAGATTTTGCAAATTTAAAGGAATTTTGCTTAATATGGGAATTTTGTTTACTTTGGTTTTGGAAATTTGGTTTGATAGGAAATGGATTTTGATAATTTGTTTTTGGCTGATATTGGAATTGTTTTACTTGTGGTTGGTGTTGAAATTGTTGTATTCGTGGCACTTGTTGTATTCGTGGAAGTTGTTCTTGTTGGGCTGGTGTTTTCATGTGTCCTGGTGTTATCTGATGTATTATTTTGTAGTTATTTTGCGGCGTTGTTGATTTTCCGCATCTGTACTGCCAATTTTGTATTCTAGTACTTTAGCTAGAGCATTTTCTAATGTCTCTGGATTTTTTAAATACATTATTTCGCCAATTCTACCGTAATGCATTAATCCTCTTTTAAATGTTTGTTATGCAGTTTTCTTATACATGTTTGTTTTTAACGGTATTAATTCTTCTTCAGTATCTAGTTGCATTTTAGTTAATAGTAAATTTAACATGTCCCTAACCCTTTGTCCGAATATGTAAGGATTTTCATTTTTCCTAGGCTGTTCCATTGTTACATCATTTAAAAGACAATCTTCTGATCTCTGGTCTAAGAATGTTAATTCTAGTAATGCTTTAATATCATGCCAAGTTTTTTATTTTCTTGCCCCTATTATCGATTGCGGTTCTCCACTCAATCTTGATTTTATTATTCTTATTAAATATGGGTTTAAAGGGTTATCTCTATTATTTTTATCGTAATAAGTTTTTATCAAATCTTCACAAGCATCAATAAATAATGGTAGTGTATTTGGATCACCATTGTATATTGGTATCGTGCAGATTTCTGCTTGGCTTATAGAACTTCTCGTATAAGTTTGGTTAGGCATTTCGTTTAAATTTAATGTATTAATTGAATTTACTAGTTCTTCTACAAGATTTTCTATTGACATATAAAGTTTTGCTTACCTGCATATATTTCTGTTATAATCTGTTTGCTTTTCGTCGTGTATTTCAATACTTTTTTCACAAAAGCAAAAATTCGTCTTACAATAACTACAGTAAATTGTAGATATGTAAAAAAATTTAAAAATCTACTTACAGAATTGTTAGTAAGATCTTCATTCGATTTTGGTTAGCTTGTTCTTTGTGTTATTCTCTTTATTATTCTTCTTGTTATTCTTCTTGTTAAGTATTGTTGTTTTCTTGTGTTACTTCTTTTATTAGTTGCTGTATTGGTTTGGTTTCTTTGTTAGCTTGTTATTCTTCTTGTTAAGTATTGTTGTTTTCTTGTGTTACTTCTTTTGTTTGCTTGTTGCTTCTTCTTAATTATAATATTGATTGGCACTTCGACGAGATTTTGATCGTTTCCGTGTTTTTTCCAATTCAATATCGCACCTTTGGAAATTTTGATCCTCCAGTCGTGTTTCTTAATTTTTATAACGTTGATGGGTACCTCGACGAGATTTTGATCGATTCGGCGTTCGTCCCAGTTCAAACGTTGCACCTTTTGGAAATTTTGATCCTCCAGGCCTTGTGTAACTGTCGTTGAATCTAATTGCACGTACTGTCGCTTTTTGTTCTTTCTCTGGGCCAAAGAATTGAAATTCACACTCACTATTTTCGACGTTTGTAATTCTCCAACAGTGATTGCCAAGATCCGTCCTGACTGCGCCAGTTAAATTTCGAGAGCGTTGAAATTTAACAAAAAAATTTATTTGTTTTACGGATTTGACAATACGTTACAATATAGACTTAAACTAGATTACACTGAGATTTATTAGCGATCTGTGTCGCGTACAGTTACACTAATAACTCTATCAATTAATGCTTTGCCCATCTTTATATATTAAATATTATCTTATCTTACTCCACGTGTATCCGGCGAATGAATGAAATTGCTGAGTGTACGTCTGGTAATTATGAATAAGTTGTATTATATGCGGACTCGTAACTTATAAAGCAGAATTGTGACTAAATTTCGTCTTAATATAGAGAAAAAACTCTTGTAAAATATGACTGTACAAGAGAGGAAAAAAACTCTAAACTGAATTCCGAACAAAAATATAAATAAATATAAACAAACTTTATTAACTGTCATAAATTACTTTATTCCCTCAAAAATTCAAACGTCAAAATAGAACTTTCACTATTTTTCGCACGCAACTCAAATTAAACAAGCGCAAGTCAAGCTTGTAACAAATAAATTTTCCCCCCTTCCTAATATACTACGATAACTTAAATGAACAAAAACTATATTAAAAAAAAAACAGTCTAATACGTTTTGTTAATATTTCAAATGATTACAAAAAATATTACAAATTAAATTTATAAATTTACGAAGCTTCAATTTCAATAGAATTATTACTGCAAATATATCTATATAAATATAATATTAAAAATACATACATTTAGTTTTGTATACGTCACGTTACACAAAAACTATTATCAGAGATTCCAGATAGGTCAATTTATTCAAATTACATGTTTTAAAGACTTGTAATAACCCTTAATTGAATTTTAATGACAACAAAACACTATAAAAATTAGCAAACGAAGTTATCCAAACTATATTAAACAAAATTAAGTTCTGTTCAACATTAATAAAAAGAAAACCACCTATATGTTAAAGAGCTACGAAATCTCTAAAGATGAAGAACCAGCAAACGGCAAGGCATCCCTACCTAACATAAAAATATATAAGTAAACATAATAATAATATATATATCTGTATCACTATGACTTCCAGCTTGGCGCGGACTTCGAACATCTAAATAGGCTCGTGCAATATACAGACATGGACAAAATACATATTACAATAAATTATTATAAAGATTTTTAATTTTAAAAGTCATTTCCCTGGAATAAAATTTTACAAATAAATACAATAATTTTCCTATCTTCTTTAATTTCTTCTGCAAGGAAAAATCCACTGCAATATGTAGGTATGAGCCACTTATGCAGGTAGCCACACGTATCAAATTGTTCGAAACTCACGATTCGCTTACAGAAATAAACCTATTGCGAATACAAGGCAGACGCCTGTGGGCTATGAATCATCAATCGCTCGAGTCCGCTCTCTGGTTATTATTGATATTAAATCAAGAAAAGGATATGTATCTATAAAACTGTAAATATTAATTTGTTTATGTCGTGTATGTGAATTAAATATTTAAGAACAAACTTTGCTTTTTGAGAAATATCAACATCAAAAGTTAAGCTACTAGAAGAAGATATAAAATCCGCAATCTTAAATGAATTCTGCATTTAATGAGTTAGTGAGAAAGTTAGCTCAATTAACTTCTTTTTACTTTCTTTAGTTATTTATAATTATATTAAATTTAATAAGCAAGAAACTTTTATTTGGCTAGCATAATAAGAACATTACAGCGATCCAACATTATATTTAGAAGAATTTTCATTACAAAACCTGTGCACTATCTGCTGTTAAACCGTTTAATAGTTCCCAACATCCGCTATACACAGACAGGAAGCTATGAACACATGAAGATAAACTTTTAATTTTTGCAATTTATAGATCAATATTAAACACTTGCGACTTGCATTTCCATACGCCGTCTTGCATCTACATTAAACGAATTGCCTTAATAATTCGCACGACCGCGGAAGTTATCGTTTAATTAAAGGACGCATTTTTTATTAACATACCCATACTGGATCGTGCACCTATAAATAAGCTCAACTACTAACTGAAGTGAATTACTAGTTATTTAATATTAAAGTTTCTGTATGGTGTATTGGAAAGTTTGTTCAATTTCAAATAGGTTTCGTGAATCAAAGAACAAAAGACTTGTAAAAATAGTCTTTACGCACACAGGATTTAGTAAATGATCACATTTTCTTTATTTTTAATTTCCTAAATACTATAATGTTAACCTACAGTAAAAACAAAAATTATCAGAAAAGTGGATATGGATAGTATTGACAATTTCAAACCAATGTTTTGTATGAAACTTGAAACCATATGTACTTCTCAATGTAATATATATATATATGTATATATATATATATATATATATATATATATATATATATATATATTAGAAGGAATTTCTTATTTTCTTGGTGATCGTGTTTGAAACATCTGTTTATGATCGTTTTTGACGGGTAGAATGTGGGAAGTGTCACCACCATATCGGGGTGCTTTTTAATTTTATTTTTTTATGTTTATATTGTCAATATACGCGGGTATTTATATAATGGACAAGTATATTGTTGACAGGTTGTTTATGTCTGTTCTGCCATATATGGAATTTATGTTTTTTTTGTATGTGGATGCTTTTTAATATATTTCTTGCCTTGTTATTTTTAGGATATAATTATTGAGGTTATGTCGAAACTGTGTGTTTTGTTCGCTTTATATGTTTTTTAGGGCCGTACTATTGCTTAAAAATTTGCCTCTATTTAACCGTTCTTATAGATATTGCGTTGGTGTCCGTTTTAAAATTCAACGTGCTCTTTCAGGAAGAAAAGAGCACGTTGAATTTTAAAACGGACACCAATAGTTTAAGGGTAATTTATTCAAATTTATTAAACAGAGAATAAATAGTAATTTTTTAATGTCATGTGCCATAGCACTGTAACCAGGGAATTTATTTTAGTTACAATAACATAAGGTATTTAAATAGATTTTTGTATATATAAGGATAAGGACCAAATGTAGAAATTAGAATACATTTCTTTTCACATATATATTATGCAGACATGCGGATGAAAAAGGTCAGTTGAATTATTACAATTTTAGTTGTGGTTTAAAAATGTAATCATCACGTTTTATTTGTGAGTTGCTAGTTACAATTATGTATTAATAAGACTGCCAACGCTTAATTTAAGCTGTAAGTTTTCTTTTTTGGCTATATTAGTACAAGAGTAAAGTATATATTACTGTTGTATAGCTTCTCCTGATGAAGTCATTAATAAATGACGAAATATTGAGAAAGAATAATTGCGATTTAATATAACAAACCGATAACCCAAGTATTAGTGAATTTATAATATATATATATATATATATATATATATATATATATTAATATAGAGCGAAAGGAGCTGGAGTTAATAAATACAAAGTTAATATTCTCGGCTGTTGTTGCAGATACTTCTTGGTGAAACATTTTAACTTCATACAGTAAATAATAAAAATAAATTAAAACACTTGGCTTGTTTCACTATGAGATTTATTTAAATTCTCTAACAATTGTTTCGGCTGTTATGCCATTCTCAAAGAGATCTATAAATCTAACTTAAAGACTATCGCACTTGTTCTTATATGTTGTCTGTTCTTGTGTGTAGTGGGGGTGGTATTATATTGTGTATTACGGTGTCTATAAAGGGTGTATTGGCATATTCTATCTGTGTGTTGGTGATTAATAGATTTTGTTTTTTCGCTATTTTTATTTCTAATATTTCTAGGAGGTCCAATCTCTTGCTTTTTGTGATATTGTGTATTAAGTCGCAGTTATCTATATCGGGGAAGTGGTTGAGTTCTATACAGTGTTCGGCAAAGCCTGTGTTTTTCTCACTATATAAAATTGACTTTTTGTGTTCTTTAACTCTGTTTTTAATGGCTCGTCCACTTTGGCCGATATAGATAGCTTCACAGTCTTTACATTTTAATTTATAAACACCTGATTGGTCCATTTTATCTCTTTTATCTTTGTTGTTGCTAATCATTGTTCCTAAATTTGTTTTATTTACCCAGCTTATTTTGATATCTAATCCTTTTACTATTCTGTTTATTTTATTAGTGAGTTGTGGTATGTATGTAATTTTGTGCCATCTTTGTATATTTTCTGTTATTTTCGGGTATAGGTATTTGTTCTTATTATTTTGTATTTCTTTACGTTTTAACAGTTTATCTACGATTTTAGGGTCATATCCATTATTTCTTGCGATTAATTTAATTGTGTTTATTTCTGTATTAAAATCTGTCTTGCTTAATGGTGTGTTTGTGGCTCTATGTATATAACTATTGAATGTTGACATTTTTATTTTCATCGATTGTTTCGCGTTTGCATGTAATATGTTGTCTGTAAAAGTGGGTTTTCTGTAGATTTCGAATGTAAGCTTATTATTATGTCTGTTTATTGTAATGTCTAGAAAGTTTATTTTCTTGTCTTTTTCTGTTTCTTTTGTAAATTGTATCTTGTGGTTTATAGAATTTATTACTTTTAGGAACTCCGTTAATTGCCTATCTGTACCCTTCCATATGCAAATTACGTCGTCTACATATCTGGCCCAGAAATGGACTTGTTGAATTAATACCGTGTTTTTCTTGAATAGTTCTTCTTCGAATTTATTCATGTATATTTCTGCTAATAGCGGGCTTAATGGATTTCCCATCGGTAATCCTTCTATTTGTGTGTATGTTTCATTGTTGAATTTGAAGTAATTCTGATTTAGACATAAATTTAAAGTTTCTTTAATTTCTCGTTTATCTGTGTCATTAAGGTTATTGTTATTAATGTGTATGTCAATTATCTTTTTTATTTCATTTATTGGTATAGAGGTAAAAAGGCTTTTAATGTCAAATGAGACTAATTTAGCATTGCTAGGTATCTTTATGTTTTTTAAATTGTTCGTTAATTCTATGGTATTTTTTATCGCATATTTAGATTTGAAATTTATTTTTGTCGGTAACTTTTTATTGAAATACTTGCAAAGTTTGTAAGTCGGGGCATTTATGTATGATACTACTGGTCGCATTGGTGTGTTGTCTTTATGAAGTTTTAGTTGTCCATACAGTATCGGTGTTCGTGGGTTCATTATTGTTAGATTTTTATTCTTAAGTGTGTCATTGTTTTTTATGAGATTCTTAACTTTTTGTTGGTAATTATTCGTAGGATCGGAATTTAGTTTTTTAAAATCTTCGGTGTTTATTAGGTTATACATTTTTTCATTATATTTGGTTCTTTCTAATATTGTTACTGTATTACCTTTATCCGCTTTTGTAATCACTAAGTTGTTATCTTTCAATTTCTTTCTTATTGACTTAACTGTCTGGTTTTCATTATTGTTGTTACTATTGCGAATGTTGGTATGTTCGGTTTTAATTATCTTCTTTATTTTCTCTTTTTCTAAATCATGATTTTGTATTGGTTGTAAGGCTAACTCTAAGTCTACCGCGAGGTTTTTAATTTCATTGGTGTGGGTAATGTTTGGATTATATTTAAGGCCTTTTTCCAGTAGTTTGGTTTCGCGGTCTGTGAACTGTATATCTGAACGATTAATAAACCGTGGGTAAAAAGTATTATAATCAGGGTTATTTTTAGGTACAACACAGGCTTTGCCGAACACTGTATAGAACTCAACCACTTCCCCGATATAGATAACTGCGACTTAATACACAATATCACAAAAAGCAAGAGATTGGACCTCCTAGAAATATTAGAAATAAAAATAGCGAAAAAACAAAATCTATTAATCACCAACACACAGATAGAATATGCCAATACACCCTTTATAGACACCGTAATACACAATATAATACCACCCCCACTACACACAAGAACAGACAACATATAAGAACAAGTGCGATAGTCTTTAAGTTAGATTTATAGATCTCTTTGAGAATGGCATAACAGCCGAAACAATTGTTAGAGAATTTAAATAAATCTCATAGTGAAACAAGCCAAGTGTTTTAATTTATTTTTATTATTTACTGTATGAAGTTAAAATGTTTCACCAAGAAGTATCTGCAACAACAGCCGAGAATATTAAATTAGCCAGCGAAGGCAAACTAGCAGATTTATATCGTAAAACCTTACTTAAAGTCCACAAGTGCAACAACCACCTATGGTTCAACAAACAGTGTATAAAAGAGGGTGTCACACCAAAATTTATGAAGGTTACCTGCCACAACAAAAGCAGAGAAGCAATAGAAGTAATAGAACAAAGCTACAAACTGTGGTTACACAAAGAAGCACAAAAATGGTACACACGAAGAAACAACCTCAAACTACACCTTAAAATCATCCACATGACGTTACTACAAAGGTTACACGCGATCATCTTTGACATAATAGACAGGGAAACTAGAGAAGAAGTACAAGAAAGAAGCTACCAACACCACAAGATCCACCTAAAGAAACTTGTAGAGTTAAAGAATTGTAAGTTATCTTTGAATGTTGCTAAAATTGTACCTAAAAATAACCCTGATTATAATACTTTTTACCCACGGTTTATTAATCGTTCAGATATACAGTTCACAGACCGCGAAACCAAACTACTGGAAAAAGGCCTTAAATATAATCCAAACATTACCCACACCAATGAAATTAAAAACCTCGCGGTAGACTTAGAGTTAGCCTTACAACCAATACAAAATCATGATTTAGAAAAAGAGAAAATAAAGAAGATAATTAAAACCGAACATACCAACATTCGCAATAGTAACAACAATAATGAAAACCAGACAGTTAAGTCAATAAGAAAGAAATTGAAAGATAACAACTTAGTGATTACAAAAGCGGATAAAGGTAATACAGTAACAATATTAGAAAGAACCAAATATAATGAAAAAATGTATAACCTAATAAACACCGAAGATTTTAAAAAACTAAATTCCGATCCTACGAATAATTACCAACAAAAAGTTAAGAATCTCATAAAAAACGACACACTTAAGAATAAAAATCTAACAATAATGAACCCACGAACACCGATACTGTATGGACAACTAAAACTTCATAAAGACAACACACCAATGCGACCAGTAGTATCATACATAAATGCCCCGACTTACAAACTTTGCAAGTATTTCAATAAAAAGTTACCGACAAAAATAAATTTCAAATCTAAATATGCGATAAAAAATACCATAGAATTAACGAACAATTTAAAAAACATAAAGATACCTAGCAATGCTAAATTAGTCTCATTTGACATTAAAAGCCTTTTTACCTCTATACCAATAAATGAAATAAAAAAGATAATTGACATACACATTAATAACAATAACCTTAATGACACAGATAAACGAGAAATTAAAGAAACTTTAAATTTATGTCTAAATCAGAATTACTTCAAATTCAACAATGAAACATACACACAAATAGAAGGATTACCGATGGGAAATCCGTTAAGCCCGCTATTAGCAGAAATATACATGAATAAATTCGAAGAAGAACTATTCAAGAAAAACACGGTATTAATTCAACAAGTCCATTTCTGGGCCAGATATGTAGACGACGTAATTTGCATATGGAAGGGTACAGATAGGCAATTAACGGAGTTCCTAAAAGTAATAAATTCTATAAACCACAAGATACAATTTACAAAAGAAACAGAAAAAGACAAGAAAATAAACTTTCTAGACATTACAATAAACAGACATAATAATAAGCTTACATTCGAAATCTACAGAAAACCCACTTTTACAGACAACATATTACATGCAAACGCGAAACAATCGATGAAAATAAAAATGTCAACATTCAATAGTTATATACATAGAGCCACAAACACACCATTAAGCAAGACAGATTTTAATACAGAAATAAACACAATTAAATTAATCGCAAGAAATAATGGATATGACCCTAAAATCGTAGATAAACTGTTAAAACGTAAAGAAATACAAAATAATAAGAACAAATACCTATACCCGAAAATAACAGAAAATATACAAAGATGGCACAAAATTACATACATACCACAACTCACTAATAAAATAAACAGAATAGTAAAAGGATTAGATATCAAAATAAGCTGGGTAAATAAAACAAATTTAGGAACAATGATTAGCAACAACAAAGATAAAAGAGATAAAATGGACCAATCAGGTGTTTATAAATTAAAATGTAAAGACTGTGAAGCTATCTATATCGGCCAAAGTGGACGAGCCATTAAAAACAGAGTTAAAGAACACAAAAAGTCAATTTTATATAGTGAGAAAAACACAGGCTTTGCCGAACACTGTATAGAACTCAACCACTTCCCCGATATAGATAACTGCGACTTAATACACAATATCACAAAAAGCAAGAGATTGGACCTCCTAGAAATATTAGAAATAAAAATAGCGAAAAAACAAAATCTATTAATCACCAACACACAGATAGAATATGCCAATACACCCTTTATAGACACCGTAATACACAATATAATACCACCCCCACTACACACAAGAACAGACAACATATAAGAACAAGTGCGATAGTCTTTAAGTTAGATTTATAGATCTCTTTGAGAATGGCATAACAGCCGAAACAATTGTTAGAGAATTTAAATAAATCTCATAGTGAAACAAGCCAAGTGTTTTAATTTATTTTTATTATTTACTGTATGAAATACAAAGTTAATTGATGAAGTACAGTGAAGCTGTAATGTAAAGTCAATCTATATAATAGAACATTGAATTGCGTCAAATAATATGATGCTGAAAGAATGCTTTATATATAAAAGCTGAATTTTAAATATTATAAATGAATTGTAACTGTTAAGGGCGATATTGATAAATGTACGACAAATATCTATTTTTAAATATGATAATATGTGTTACATATAGATGGGGTTCTTATCATATTCTGTTGCCTGCGTACAAATCTGAAATGCATAAATGTTATATGCTAAGTGCACTTGCCCTTAAACAGCTGTTTATGTACTCAGCTTCTCTGTAAGGTTATTCTTTGTGTGGGTGTGTGTGTTACACTTTATAACTTTGGGTGTCCAGCTAGTAAAGAACAAAAGTACTCTTGGTTGGTACATATACAATGCACCTTCTAGTGGGGTCGGTGTCTAAATAGAATATACACCAATTTTGTTGGAGGTTATACAATAAACAAAGGTGAATACGTTATCAAACTACCAAGAATAAAACAAGCAAGATAAGGATAAATGTAAAAGTCTTTAATGACGTAAAATCAAAGCAGGTAAGTTATTGAAATTATTACTAAATTATAAATATATTGAAAATGTAACCTGTTACGTGTTAAATTAAATGTGATCAACTTTCTAGGTTAGCAAAACAATTTAAATACATGTTACCTACATAACTTTTGATATTTAAATGAATTTAGTATCTAATTAAATATAATAACAAGAAAACTGGATTCTTTTAACTTAATTTGCATTCATAAACATCAAATGTATACTAGGTTATAAATTTTTAATAATACATAGATTATGTTTATTATTTAAATGAAATGAATTAATTTTGCATTTTCTATAGTTCATTGGAGATTAAAGAATACTTAAGTGAATGGGTTCAGGCCTGTTGTCACTGGATGTGGTCTGGAAAGTCGATTAATGCAGAATACGATTTTCTATGGGCAATGGCGCGTCGTTTGGCCTAGAATTCTCCTATAGCAGTTAGCTTCCCCGGCAAACAGCAATTCTTGATTTCTAAGGTACAGGAAATCGGTTGGGCACGTAAAATACTTCAAACAGGTACTGGATGTATAGGTGAGGTATTACTAGTGTTTTATATAAGTTTCTAACTTTATTTTGTGTATTTTTCTTTTAATTTTCAGAGATGCACTTTTTATATGATGCGGCATTTTTAATGGCGTTTTTATTCTGATGACGCCAACTGTGTTTTGTTTTCCAATTGGCTTCTTATTCGTTAATTCGTATGCATTACTTTAATCTTGACATTTTTTTCTAAAGAAAATAACAATTTAATCATTGCAAATATACATGGGCTTAACATAAATTCTAAAGTTTTTTATTATATATAAATAATTAATATGTAAATGTTAATAAGTTTACATAATGCTATTTTATTGTGGTGAACTTTTCCGCTGTGTTTATTTTAAATAAGTACAGTTTCACCTAAATTATTATTATCTATTTTTGATAATCAATTAAGTTGACATATCTTAGTAAATACAAGATTTCGAAATAAAATAACTAAAGCAACTGAAAGGATAGAAATAAAGAAATGTGAGAATTAATTTTATGCATTAAAATAAACGCGAAATCAACTTTATTGATATACCATGAGAAGAATTCAGTTTTCGAAATTTCCTATAATTCTAATGAGTACATTAGTTTTTAAAATTCTGTTATTTGTTTTCCTAGGCATCCTTATGTTCAGGTTTGCCTTATATCAATATATATATATATATATATATATATATATATATATATATATATATATATATATATATATATATGTAGACAAGGAGTCTTTGCCGTTAAAACAAGTATGAAAAACAATTGTTGTTGGGGAATCCGGCAATAAAAAAAAACATTAATTACTTAATGTTCTTTATTTTTTTATCCTATATTTCGCTCTGAGGTTTAGAGCTTCTTCGGGGGTCACTTTAATAAGAAAGAAATGTACACAACTTAGATATCTTCTTATGATTGTTCGACTAAATATCTAAGTTGTGTACATTTCTTTCTTATTAAAGTGACCCCCGAAGAAGCTCTAAACCTCAGAGCGAAATATAGGGTAAAAAAAAATAAAGAACATAAAGTAATTAATGGTTTTTTTATTGCCGGATTCCCCAACAACAATTGTTTTTCATATATATATATATATATATATATATATATATATATATATATAACGAGCAATCGAAAAAATTCATATTTGGAGTAGACAGTGAAATTGGGTTGGTGCTTTAGCCACTTCCACATAATGACACATTACTTGATGCTTGACAGTTTCATTTGGTTTCATTGTAAAAAAAGGTTATGGCATTGAAATGATACTACAACAAAAAAGAAAACAAATAATTTATTTAATATCGAAATCATAACCAAAATTTAAATATAGCTACAGAAGTTGTTGAAAATGTTATCCATTTACATCTAAACACAAACCAACTCTTCTCCGCAATCCAGCAAAAACTTTATGCAGCATTTGCGGTGAGTTGTTGATCTCTTCACACTTTTCTGTTATGCGAATTCTCACTTCCAGTTTTTCGACCGACGCTACCAGTCTCTCTGAATAACTACACATTTTGTCAAAACATTGTAAAAATCATTTTAGTCAAACACTAATTCAGGATGTTCTTCACTAAAATCAGCCATGCATTCCGTAATTGAATACTGCCACTCGCCATTTACTTTCACACCTGTACGGAAGTAACATTCGATAATTTTTGCTTTTTGTTCTATGTTGAATACCATTTTTTAAATAAATTTAATTTTCTTAATAAGAGTTTTGAAAAATTTGACACAAACATATAGTTTCAATGTCAAATAATAAATGTCATTATGTGGAAGTGGCTAAAGTATCAACCCAATTTCACAGTCTACTCCAATTATGAATTTTTTCGATGACTCGTTTTATATATATATATATATATAATCGAAAATTTATTTAAATTCGGGTAAGCGGTCAATTAAAAAACTCCTTTATTAAATTACCCTATATTTCGCAACACTTTGTCGCTTCTTCTGGGGTAAAAAATGTAGAGTTAAAAAATAATAAAGTTGACGTACAATATATATATATATTTTGTACGTCAACTTTATTATTTTTTAACTCTACATTTTTTACCCCAGAAGAGGCGACAAAGTAATGCGAAATATAGGGTTTCGCAACACTTTGTCGCTTCTTCTGGGGTAAAAAATGTAGAGTTAAAAAATAATAAAGTTGACGTACAAAATATATATATATTTTGTACGTCAACTTTATTATTTTTCAACTCTACATTTTTTACCCCAGAAGAGGCGACAAAGTGTTGCGAAATATAGGGTAATTTAATAATGGAGTTTTTTAATTGACCGCTTACCCGAATTTAAATAAATTTTTGATAATATATCACGGTCGATAATTTCTTTTCAATTATATATATATATATATATATATATATATATATATGTATATGGATAATTATTTCTTGACCTTTGTGTGTTATGGTAGATTCCATTAGTTGGCGATTTAAGGTCTGGTTTTACTTAAAAATGCATATATTTGAGTAAAACCAGACCTTAAATCGCCAACTAATTAAATCTACTATATATATATATATGTATATATATATACGTATATATTATATTATATTATATATATATATATATATATATATGTATGGTGGAATTCAACGTGTATGTTGATGGTGAATAGTACTATGTATCAATAACTTACTACACTTGTGTAGAATTAGGGTGTCGTTTTGAAGAAAAACACTGTTTTGGTTGTGTGACGTTTCGGTCTTGGATTTAGACCTTCCTCAGATCTGTTTTTTATTAAAAAGCAAACAAAAAAGGAATGTAAACAAATTTGTCAATATGTTGTCATTGTACAAAATAAAATGTATTACAAATACTTACATAACCTAAAATATATGGGCATTTGTTTGTAATACTACACACACGAGCCTGTTATCGTGGCCTCTACATGTTACTATCATCTCTATGTCAATGATGATAAAACTAACAAAACACTAAAACTTTTAATACACTAGTACATATACTGCAAACTAAAATCAGTCAGACAGGCTTGAAATCTCTTTATATTGTATGCCGTGTGAATTACTTTTATCGCTAAAACATATTTCTCGGAGCACGTATATCAGTAAAATGTGTGTAAACATGTTCTACTAGAAATCGGAACAAAAAGTAAAAAATATAAAAAAATATATAAAAAAATATAAAAAATATATATAAAACACAAAAAACAGAAAAAAACAAAAACACAAAAAGCACCACGCGCAACCAAGGCTAAAAAAACCCATACGCATAAACAGGAAAAAATACTCGCCCTCACATTATATAATCTTATTATGTTAACTTATTCTGTATACCCGGTGTTATATGTTTTAGTTGTGGTATGTAGATATTGCTGAAACTGAGGGAGTCGGCTTTAGTATTTAGATTATATTGTACGCTCTTTATTGTTAGAGTTTCCAGGAATAGTCGTCTTGTGTAGTTTGGTTCCTTGAAAATGATTCTGACATCTTTGTATCTCGGTTTGTGGTGTGTTGACGCTATGTGGCTTGCCAATGCGCATGCCTGTGGTTTGACTCTACTGTCGCTGTCGTGCTGCGTCAATCTATTATTCAATCTTTGCTTCGTTTGCCCTATATAAAACGAGTTGCAACTACACGGTATTGCATATATGACGTTGTTGTTCATGTCCACCGGTATTGGATGTTTTAATTTCGTGAACAATCTGGAACCGGGGACGGCTGTTGTGTACGCTACTGAAACCACGTTGTGGAAAACGTTTTTTATTTTGTTAGTTAGGTTTGGGATGTATTGTAGTTTTCCATACCTGGTCTCGCTGTCCTCATTGACGCCTTGTGGTATTTCGTTGGTAATATCTGTTGATATTTGGTCTCTCTCTACACCTGTGGCGAAGATAATTTTGCTCGTTAATTTGCTGGGGTAGTTATTTTGTAGCAGTATCCGTCTCAATGTGTGTAAATCGTGTTGTATATAATCTGCGTGTGAAATCCTCATTATCCTGTTTTTGAACACCACCACCTTAGAAGTATTTAATAGCTACAGCAACAAATTGCAGTTCACGGTCGAGACGGAGCACAATAAAACAATAGCTTTTTTGGACACACTAATCATAAACGATAATAGTATCCTAAAGTTGAGATGGTACAGAAAACCGTCAAACACGAATAGACTCTTAAATTACCATTCCAATTGTCCCAGGAAGTATAAGGTGAATTTGATCAAGGCGTTCAAAAACAGGATAATGAGGATTTCACACGCAGACTATATACAACACGATTTACACACATTGAGACGGATACTGCTACAAAATAACTACCCCAGCAAATTAACGAGCAAAATTATCTTCGCCACAGGTGTAGAGAGAGACCAAATATCAACAGATATTACCAACGAAATACCACAAGGCGTCAATAAGGACAGCGAGACCAGGTATGGAAAACTACAATACATCCCAAACCTAACTAACAAAATAAAAAACGTTTTCCACAACGTGGTTACAGTAGCGTACACAACAGCCGTCCCCGGTTCCAGATTGTTCACGAAATTAAAACATCCAATACCGGTGGACATGAACAACAACGTCATATATGCAATACCGTGTAGTTGCAACTCGTTTTATATAGGGCAAACGAAGCAAAGATTGAAAAATAGATTGACGCAGCACGACAGCGACAGTAGAGTCAAACCACAGGCATGCGCATTGGCAAGCCACATAGCGTCGACACACCACAAACCGAGATACAAAGATGTAAGAATCATTTTCAAGGAACCAAACTACACAAGACGACTATTCCTGGAAACTCTAACAATAAAGAGCGTACAATATAATCTAAATACTAAAGCCGACTCCCTCTGTTTCAGCAATATCTACATACCACAACTAAAACATATAACACCGGGTATACAGAATAAGTTAGCATAATAAGATTATATAATGTGAGGGCGAGTATTTTTTCCTGTTTATGCGTATGGCGTTTTTTAGCCTTGGTTGCGCGTGGTGCTTTTTGTTTTTCTGTTTTTTTTGTGTTTTATATATATTTTTTTATATTTTTTACTTTTTTTCCGATTTCTAGTAGAACATGTTTACACACATTTTACTGATATACGTGCACCGAGAAATATGTTTTAGCGATAAAAGTAAATCACACGGCACACAATATAAAGAGATTTCAAGCCTGTCTGACTGATTTCAGTTTGCAGTATATGTACTAGTGTATTAAAAGTTTTAGTGTTTTGTTAGTTTTATCATCATTGACATAGAGATGATAGTAACATGTAGAGGCCACGATAACAGGCTCGTGTGTGTAGTATTACAAACAAATGCCCATATATTTTAGGTTATGTAAGTATTTGTAATACATTTTATTTTGTACAATGACAACATATTGACAAATTTGTTTACATTCCTTTTTTGTTTGCTTCTTAATAAAAAACAGGTCTGAGGAAGGTCTAAATCCAAGACCGAAACGTCACACAACCAAAACAGTGTTTTTCTTCAAAACGACACCCTAATTCTACACAAGTGTAGTAAGTTATTGATATATATATATATATATATATATATATATATATTATATATATATATATATATTATACGAAGGTACAAATGTTTTTAAGCGTAATCTGTTTAATGCTTTACGAAGTCTGATGCAGAAACAAATATAGTTTCGAAACGTTACGTAGCAACAAATCGTTTTATTTGATACATTGAACCAAATTATGTTTTTATTAACAATGAAATTATATACCGGGTGTCTCAGTTACCCCGTTCCTATGGCATAGCTCCGTTATCTAATAAAATAAAAATTTGAAATTTGGGACATCTGATATACACCTAATTTTCTATAAACTAAGCTAAATATTTATTTTCTTTCACTTTCGGTTTAACCGAAAACGACCCTAACTTTTTTATTTTAAATAGCACACTGTATATTTTCCTCAAAATTTTAATTCTACAGAAAATTCTCTTTCCTATAAAATATTACACTTTATAGTAGTACTTAAAAAGGAGAGGTGAAATTGCATTTTAAATATTCAAAAATTGGGATCGTAGACGCCAAAGCGATCTATGGAAACTAAAGCAAAATTTAACATCACTTGTTTGTTAACTTTAACAGTTCACAATGTGTTATTCAAATTTGTCTCAAAGTTGCTTGGTACAAAGTTGTATTTAAAATGAATAGCGACGATTGTACAAATGAGAAAAAATTGAATATGTTCCTCATTTATGGGGAATGTAGAAAAAACAGGCCTTCCGTGTTTATGAAGAACGGTATCATAATAGACGTTTGCCAAGCGCTATATATTTTACACATCTGGCTTCAAATTTCGAGACATGTGGTGCTTTTTCAAAGAAAAAAACCGTTTTTAAAAGAAAAACTGCTACTGGTGAAGAACACAGTGTTGGTATTTGGGGAAGTATGCTTAATAATCCGCTTATTTCATTTCGAGAAATTGAAGCAGAATTTGATATCTCTCGGTCTTCTTCTCAACGAATTCTAAAATTCGCCAAATTCAGGCCCCTTCACAATTCACCTGCATCAGGGATTAGAACCAGGAGATTATGGCAGAAGACTGATGGTTTCTTGCATGGCTAGCGGCTGCCCGTGAAGATGGCATTATTAGCTCAATATAATGGACAAATGAGAGCCGCTTTCATAATAATGGAACCGTAAATCGACACAATTGTCATTATTGCTCTGTAAAAAATCCTCATTGGATGAGAGAGACCAATTTTCAAAGAATTTGGGGAGTTAATGTATGGTGCCGCATGATCGATGGGTACATTATTGGACCAAAGTTGTATGAAGGAACCTTAACTGGTGAGGCATATTTAGAATTCCTTCAGAGCGAATTTCCAGGTTTTCTTGAAAATGTTCCCCTGAATATATGTGCCCACATGTATTTTCAGCAAGATGGGGCACCCGCTCACAATTCTAGAATTGTGAATGATTATGTTAATCAGATTTTCCCTAATAAGTGGATAGGCACACATGAACCAATAAGATGGCCTGCAAGATCATATTTTCTATGGGATATACCAGACACATCTTTCAGATTTGGAAGATCTAAAAAATAGAATTAGGAATGAATGCGCTCTTAATGCCGAGTTATTAAGAAGTGTTACCTCTGGTGAACTTTTGCATCGAACCGAATGTTGAATTCAAGCAAATGAACAATATTTTGAACATTTTCTTTAACATTTTTTCTGGCGCTCACGGTTCAAGTTTGCTGCCACTAAGAGATTCATAAATACTATTTTTGTATAAATAAGATTAATAAGTATCATATTTTTTGTTATTCATTTAACATTATTTTTCTGTTATTAGTAGAGAACGGACACGCTTACCACCCAGTGCAGTACTGGCGAAAGGCTGTACATATTTCTAAAATATTTAATTTTATTTATATAATTGGAAAACGAACGGGTGGTGATCTATAAAATTACGAAATACATATTTATTTGTTGAAAAGTTGTATTTATAAAGTTTTTAATTTTATTTATATAATTGGAAAACAAACGGGTGGTGATCTATAAAATTGCGAAAAACATATGTATTTGTTGAAATGTTGTATTTTTAAAGTTTTTAATTTTATTTCTATAATTGGAGCATTTTTATTTGTTCATTTTGTCGTTCAAGTTGAGTAAAGGAGTATTAATATTGACTAGCAATAGTTTCTCAAGGTTTTCTTCTGTCAATTTTGTTCTCTTTGAATTAAGTACATCCTTATAAATAGAAAACGTCCTTTCTACATCGCAACTGGTTATAGGTGCATACTGGAAATATTCTTTTATTTCTTCATATTTAGCCGTTAGATTTTGTGGAATTGTCTCCATACATAATTGCTGCAATGTAATTAAATCTGGATTTCTATTAAGAATTGCTTCAAACTTTTGCCGAAGGCCACATCCGAAGTCACTTGGAATACTTTTCAAATTATTAACAGCCACATCTAACGTGGTTAATCCGTCATTTAATTTGAGAATTCGATTTTCAAAATAAGTGATTAGTTTTGGCAATTTTCCAAAGTGTTCGTAAAGAAAGTACAACTGATTTTTTAAATTTGGGATTTGTGTGAGCTCCTTGCACTCACCAATACTTCTAGCATCCTCCTTTAGCAATGTTTTAGACTATCGAAATTCTCAGCATAATAACTAGTAGCTTCCAGCCATGTTCCCCATCTAGTTATTACTGGAGTGGGAGGCAGTGACAGAGATGGAAATTTTTCTATCAACTTCTGGAAAAGTGTCTTTGATATATTCACAGATTCTGTGGAGAGCATGTGCTACACAAGTAATATGCAGTATATTAGGATATGTTTTCTTCAATAGTCTGCCTGTTTTTAACATATACGCAGCACTATCACTGACAAATAAAAGTATTTTTTCTTTGTACGTGGCGTCCGAATGAAGCATTTTTTGCATATTCTCCTTAATGGTTTCAGCAACTGTTTCCGCATCAACTCTATTATAACACTTCACATATGAGTTATAGGGAATAGTTGGATGTAGTACACCAGCTACAACATTTACCACACAGCATCCTAACATATCCACCGTTTCGTCGGCGCTTATCCATATGTATTGATTTAAAAGATGGCTTCTAATGCGTTCTACTGTTCTCGTATAGGACCTAGAAACATAATATTTGCATAAAGTTGATTCATCAGGAACATTTCGACCAGTATATTTTTTCAGAAATATTTTTAAAGTGGGATTGCTAAGTTTATTTAATGGAATATTAGCCGCCATAAAAGTTTTACAGAGTTCAGATGTGTTTGCGATCCTAAGTGACGAATTTTTTACGATATTTTACGGATTTTGTAATCAATTTCGGAATCACTGACAATGGACATACAATCAGTATGACCGTCAATCCAACTCGCCATTGTTTTACAATGCCGTTCTCGACATTCTTCCATATCATGTCTGAAAAAGTAACTTAAACAATGCTCTAGATCTAAATAAATGAAAACTAAAAATGTGTGCGTAAGTTATTGAAACTGAACGAAATTCAATGCACACTCTTATGTCGAAATAATTGGTAGAAATAGATTCAATCAAACGATATTAAAAAGGATCTGTCACAAAAATTACGATGTACTTAACAGTTAAAACTATGAAAACAAGAAACTTACTCACAGCACTTTATTTATCTTACGAAATATAAACTAATAAATAAAATACATTATAAAAACCCCGCTTCTATCTACGCTCATGAAAACACTTTAAAAAACACTATATTCTCCGAATACAATAGCTGGCTTGTCCATTGTTATCGCGGCGAGACCAGGTGTCCGAATAAGTCAAACAAATACTTCATTGAATTACGCCGGGATGTACTGAGCGACGTTATACACAATTCCAATTGCCAATTGCGTTTTATGGAAATTGCGTCCGTTCTCTAGTTATTAGATTTCAATAAAATGTTTGTAAATCACTCTTGTCTAAATAATTATTCTTACTAACTGAGATCTAAAAAACGTATTTTTGCAAGTGTATTTTTGCTACTTTAAATTCAAATACGAAATAATGAACACGCTTTTCATAATTTTCTACAATCCCGATTTTTATATATGTCAAATTCAATTTTATTTCGGATTTGAAGTCTAAATACAAAGTGTAATACTTTATGAGAAAGAGAATTTTCCGTAGAATTAAAATTTCGAGGAAACTATACAGGGTGCTATTTAAAATAAAAAAGTTAGGGTCGTTTCCGGTTAAACCTGAAGTGAAAGAATATGAGTATTAGGCTCAATTTAAATACCTTTAGGTGTATATCAGATGACCGAAACTTCAAATTTTTATTTTATTACATAACGGAGGTACGCCATTGGAACAACATTACTGAGACCTGGTATATATATCTTATTTAATAAAATAAATTAAAAGCAGGCAAGCAGTCTGTCAAATAAAAACTCATTTATTAATTATCACTATATTTCGCAACAACTTTGCTGCTTCTTCCGGAGATACTACAAGATTATTTTTTTTAATTGACAGGCCGCTTGCCTGCTTTTAATTTATTTTATTTATTATATTACGGTCGATAATTTCGTTTAAATTATCGTATTTAATCTATATATTGCTGTATCATAACAGTATATATGAGCTTTTAATACACGCTGGATCACACGCTTATACTAAGAGTATTAAAATAATTGTAGAACAGATCCAAATTAATATTGTTGTTAACAAATTATTATAAAAACACACTTGGCTATTTCACAATTTTTTATTAGATCTATGTCTAACATATGTTTCGGCTGTTATGCCATTGTCAAAGAGTATCTTAAAACTAACTTACAATACGTGTCCTTTTAACTTTTATACCTATATTTTAGTGCTAGGGTGCTGGTTGGGACATATTTACAATCACGTCTATTATGGGAGTGTTAACAAATTCTAACTGTGTATTCGTAATTATTCTATTTTGTTTTTGTGATTTTTTAATTTCTAGTATTTCTAATAAATCTAGTCTTCTACTTTTTATTACGTTATGTAACACGGTGCAGCTATTCATATCGGGCAAATGATTTTGTTCGATACAGTGTGTCGAAAAACCTGTGTTTTTATTACTATACTTTATATCTCTTACGTGTTCGGATATGCGTTTTTTAATGGATCTTCCACTTTGCCCTATATATATAGCTTCACAGTCATTACATTTTATTGTGTATACTCCTGATTTTTCTATATTTTCTATTTTATCTTTGTTATTATTTAACATTGTACCTAATTTTGTTATAATAAAATAGAAAATATAGAAAAATCAGGAGTATACACAATAAAATGTAATGACTGTGAAGCTATATATATAGGGCAAAGTGGAAGATCCATTAAAAAACGCATATCCGAACACGTAAGAGATATAAAGTATAGTAATAAAAACACAGGTTTTTCGACACACTGTATCGAACAAAACCATTTGCCCGATATGAATAGCTGCACCGTGTTACATAACGTAATAAAAAGTAGAAGACTAGATTTATTAGAAATACTAGAAATTAAAAAATCACAAAAACAAAATAGAATAATTACGAATACACAGTTAGAATTTGTTAACACTCCCATAATAGACGTGATTGTAAATATGTCCCAACCAGCACCCTAGCACTAAAATATAGGTATAAAAGTTAAAAGGACACGTATTGTAAGTTAGTTTTAAGATACTCTTTGACAATGGCATAACAGCCGAAACATATGTTAGACATAGATCTAATAAAAAATTGTGAAATAGCCAAGTGTGTTTTTATAATAATTTGTTAATTACAAAATGTTTCACCAAGAAGTGTCTGCTACATCAATTAATGTAATATTGTTGTAATCTATATATTTGAATACAATTTGAATCATCTAGAAACGTTAACATAACTAAATCAATTAGGCTAAAATAAATCAACTTAGCGAATATTATCAATAGCAAAACCGATATTATAAATAGATATGCCTGTGTAATAACGACCATTGTATCGAGTCATAAAATAACGTAATAATTCATGCCGAAGTGCGATGCGACTACATTCGGAATAATTTATTATATTTTAATAACCGCAGCACAGGTTTCGAATACAAATGGGTCCTGTACATTTGACCATAAATCACCGGTTTATAAACTTTTCGCATAATTTCAGTTAAAATCCGCAGTTATGATTTCCGGAAAAATAATGTAATGATTAATTTGACACGAATCTGAACAGATGCTAACGGCAGTTACTCCTGTATGATACATATGTATGCACGTACTACAAACATCGCAATAAAGACACCATCAAGACAAACTACAGAAAATCTATGCTTATTGTATTGGTAACGAAACAAGACGTTTTCTAAATATCATATGATCAAAATACTTTACAATAAAATTTAATCTTTTCTTCAAAGTGAAATTGGCAAAATAAATGGGTTAAATGACACGATTTATAGATTTTGATGATTCATACACTGACCAGCATTTTTATATCAACGGTTAATTTAAGAAATGAATTAGATATTATAAAACAGATTGCAGGTTAGCAATGTATTAATATAATCATTCTTTCCAAATAAGTATCTCTCGATTCGAGAAAAGAAAGAAATTATTCAAACTGTTTCTGATGGCAAGAAAAAGATTGACGTTGCTAAACTTTTTAAGATTTTGCTATCTACACTGCTCAAAAGAATTAGCGGATATCTCTTGATAAAGAAGTAATTGGCACTTAAAATAACACCGAAATTTGTTTACACTTAAATCTTATCGGACTGTAGTACACGTGTACTTTATAAAACCTGATGTGTTTTCAAAACGTGCGTACGTATATATTAACTTATCTGAGTAGGATCCTGGAATGTGGGAAAAAGCTGACAACTCTAATTATGTATGCATTTGCTTAAAAAATCTCTTCTCTTAGTAATATTCACCCACAATCGAAATGATATAATAAATTATAATAAAACACGTTTATACGTTTGTTTCAAATACGTTTTAATAACACTACAATTGTTTCGCCAAACATTGGCTTCATCAGGTGCTGATAGTCTGTTTGGCGAAACAATTGTAGTGTTATTAAAACGTATTTGAAACAAACGTATAAACGTGTTTTATTATAATTTATAATGGAGTTTCAACATGTATCTGCCAAGTCAATTAATGATATAATAAATCTAATTTAGTTCACAACACAATCCCACAAATATTTTCAAATTTCCTCTATATAAAACATTATATACGGGGTTGGGCAAAAGTAAGGCATCAGTCGAATAATTCCGTAAATATAAACTTTAGAACAAAATGTTGTTAACGAAAGTTTTTTGACAAGTTATTTTGTATTGGCTTCAATCATTTGTTTATTTTTTCATGAAGATTACATATGACAGCCAAAAAATTTTTGATTTTTTTAAATGGTAATAATATTATTTTTTAGACAATTCGGAATCTTTATTAAGTTCTGAATATGAATGCGTACTATTTTCATGGGGTTAGATAATAAAAATTTTGAGAAAAGAATTAAATTTAATAAAAGTAAACAAACTACAAAATTAAATTAAATGCTCAAAGTGACGTCCTTCTACGACCTGACAGTGTCCTAAACGTTCCCAAAAATGACGAATGGTATTTTTTAAACTATTAGGTGGTATGGCTTGTATCTCACGAGTAATTTTTGCTCTCAAATCCTCTAGGTTTCTAGGTTTCGCCTTGTATACTTGCGACTTCAAGTGTCCCCAAAGAAAGAAATCCAATGAATTTAAATCGGGAGACCTAGCGGGCCAATCAATAAAACCTCGACGTCCAATCCAACGACCGGGAAAAATTGTGTCTAAATACTGTCGAACATTAATAGCATAATGTGGTGGTGCTCCATCTTGTTGAAACCATAGATTACGGTTTGGCATGCTTGGTTGATTGTCGTTAGGAAATAAAATCAACAGATCTGGTACAATATGGTTACGCAATAAATGTAAGTAACCATCACCATTTAGGTTGTGTTCCAAGAAGTACGGACCTATGATTCGTTGCCCAACAATGCCAGCCCACACATTAAGTTCGTGGCGATGCTGTGTATGATTTTCTCGCATCCAATGTGGATTCTCAGTCACCCAATAACGGCAGTTATGTCTATTTACAAATCCATTTAGACAAAATGAAGCTTCGTCAGAAAATACGATGTTGTTTAAAAAATTTGGATCTTATTGGATAATTCCATTATTGTTTCACAAAACTGTAATCTTCTGTCCGGGTCATCTTCGTTAAGTTCGTGCAGTAAATGTATCTTATAGGGCTTGTATTTGTTCGCTTTTAATATTCGTCTAATAGATCTACTACTCATATCATTTTCTAATCCTAGTTGAGTGGTTGACGTAGTGGGATTTTCCGTTACAGCAAGTAAAACATGAAGAGATCGGTCTTCATTAGTGATTTCTTTTGGTCGGCCAGCTTTAGGTATATCTCTAACATCGCCCGTTTCTCTAAATTTAGTAACCAATTTCGAAACTGTTGATTGAGCTATAGGATCTCGATCCAAATAAACATTATTGAATAAACTGCAAACTTCGTGATGTGAACGTTGCCTGTCACCATATCCGACCATCATAAGAATTTCTATTCTTTCTTTAGTAGTTAATTTGACCATTTTCACACAAAACACGTAATAAAAAAAGCAAGTTTTACGATGGAAACTATTTTATTGTGAAACGTCAATAATTCAATGACAGTCAAAAAATCTACAATTTCCAAAGCAATCTACAAAACACTGCACTAGTCCAAATGTACGTTTATTAAATTTTATTTTTTTCTCAATATTTTTATTATCTAACCCCATGAAAAAAGTACATATTCGTATTCAGAAATTAATAAAGATTCTGAATTTTCTAAAAGAAAATATTATTTCAATTTAAAAAAAAAAAATTTTTTTTGCTGTCATATGTAATCATCATGAAAAAGAAACGCAAATGATTGAATCCAATACAAAATAACTTGTCAAAAAGCTTTTGTTGACAACATTTTGTTGTAAAGTTTATATTTACGGAATTATTAGACTGATGCGTTACTTCTGCCCAACCCCGTATTGTTAATACATACACAGAATATTAAAATAATCAATTATCACAAAGAATAAACTAAGGCATTTATAGAAGCCTCGAAAAGGCAGAAAAACACCTTTTCAATATTTCAGAAGCAAATACTGTAATAAAACATTCTATGCTAATATCTCACCGGGCTGAATCTAATGATTTATTATCAGCTGATGATGATTAATGATGTAATTATCTAGATACCTGTCGACCACTAATATCTAAGATAATATTTCTTTTGCTCCCTTTCTCTCGCTCTCGTTCTGTAATAATAAAGAGTGAAAAAAGAGAAGTAAATTAATGGGATCATCTAAATTAATTAATTGATTTTTAATGAACACTCTGTTACTAAACGCACTAAGAGATCAATTCCATCATTTTGGAAAAATCAAAAGAAAACATTAATCATTTAATTTCATTTGAAAGGAGATATTTTTTATCGCATTTATTCATCAGACTAAAATGAAATAATTGTTATAAATTATTTGTTTCTGATCGCAACATAGAATTAAGGCGCAGAATTAATATTCAAACATTCAAACACGAAAGAATAATTAAAATATTTTAGAAATCTTAAATCTTGCAATGTACTAAAGAATTTCTCAATATAAGCGTCTTATTTTATTTGTAAAATAAAACACAGATATTGTGAGAAATTTATCATTCTTAGTTCGGTGTAAAATACAATTAATGCTTTTACACAGGTCTGCAACCAAAAAACTACATAGGATTTTTATACTGTTTCTTATAGATTTTTACTCACTGATATCGGGAAAACTACTTGAAGAATTCTTGCCGGGTTTTCTTGCAAAACTCGTATTCGTACAGGCTTTCCCATATTAAATCACCCATTTTATATTTCGAATAAGTAGAGTAAAAAAATCTTCTAATACACTAATGTAGAAGTAATTTTCTTGGATTTATAATTAACTTAAACTTTTCTTCATTATTTAAAAATCATGTCTTCTAAATGCCCTCCATTAACTTGAACACAATTTTCAATTCTAAATGCAAAATTGTGCATCACTCGGCGAAGCAAATCATCTATTCCTGTGATTTCTTCTCGAATGCGGTCTTTTAGTTCCTCAATTGTTCCAGCACAACTTGCATAGACCTTTGTCTTCAGATACCCCAATAGATAAAAATCGAGTGCCGTTAATCGCGAAATTATGCGGCCGTAAGAAATTCTCCCAGAATCCTCATTGTTAAGAAAGCTTAAGACAAAGGTGAACATTTGTTTGACACCGTATACCGTATGTGTTAAATATCATTAGGAATAGAGAATCAACGTATGACTACATACAATGTATACGTACATGAGAAAGTCAGTCCAATGCCAGCGAAGACCGCGACGACTGACGATTGTCTCCGATACCGATTGGCTGCAAATTTTGCATTCAATCTAATTGCGGCCGTTACAGTTTGAAAGCGAACAATGAAATTAATGTACAATGGCTCTTTATACACCCACTGAACAGCTTCAGTTAGTAAAATGGTTTTACGCTGGCAAGTCTGCAATGGAGTGCGTGAATTTGTTTGCGCTGACTTTTGCAGACCGTTCTGTACCTTGCAGACAAACAATTTATAATATTATAAATAAATTTGAAACTTGTTTCTGTCTCAATAACTGTACGAAATGCAAAGCAAGAGAGGTATCACCACAAAAAATTGAGGAAAGAGAATGGCGGGATGTATTAATTTATAGTATTGCGGAAATTGATAACACGAGATCTACTAGAAGTGCTGCCGAGGAATTGGGTACAAGTAACACAACTATTTCACGTATTTGGAAACGTAATGGTTTAAAATGTTTCAAATATTCGAAAACTCAAGAAATATTTCCCGAGGACAATTTCCGGAGAATGGAGTTTTGTCAAGATGTTATGGAAAAGATACATCGAGATGAAAATTTCATTAAAAGTATTCTCTTCACCGATGAATCAAATTTTCCATTACACGGAAAGCACAATTCCTCTGTTCTTCGATACTTGGCTTCAGAAAATCAACACCGGCATTTTGCAAATCGCACTCAGTATCCTCAAAAACTAAACGTTTGGACAGGTATTTTAGGTGACCATTCTATAGGCCCCTATTTTATTGATGGTATATTAAATGCCGACAAGTATCTCGAATTACTGAAAAATCAAATACTTCCCGCCATTCAAAACATTGGAATAAATCAGGAAATCGTTTGGTTTCAACATGATGGCTGTCCAGCACATAATGCAGTGAGAGTAAAGGAATTTCTAGGAAATACTTTGCCTGACCGTCTTATTACTGGAACAGGAAACATTAAATGGCCCCCGCGATCTCCTGATCTATCTCCAAATGATTTCTTTTTGTGGGGATATCTAAAACATATTGTTTATACTCATGAAGCTGGTAGAGCAGAAAATCTAGTTGCCTTGAGAAAAAAATAACTGAGGCTGCGAATTCATTAACTGCCGACATGTCAGCAATGTAAGAGCTAATTTCTACGACCGCCTAGGACAATGTCTTGCTGTGCAAGGAGGAATTTTTGAACATCTTGTATAATTTATGATAATTTTTAGAATCCTTTTTTATTTATTTTATTAAGATTATTCCTTAATTTTATTAGAATTACGCTTTTGTTTAAAATTTCCTGCATCTACTGAAAGAAATAAGAAAATCAAATCCCTTGCAATTCCTAAATGTTATTTTAGAACGCATTACAAGTACCTATGTCGATGGTCAAATGATTACTGCTAACTTGTATTTGCGAAGCAATCGGAGACAATCGTTGCCGGCCGTCGCGGTGTTCGCCGGCATTGGATCGTTTTTCCATGTACATATACATCGTATGTACTCATACGTATTCCCTATGCCTAATAATATTTGACACATGCGGTATGTATATAAATGCAAAACAATATTCATAATTGTTTTGTGTCTTTTTCGTTTTACATAAATTTAGTTTAATTTATCTATATTTAGCTACTTACTTCCCTTACATTCATACTCATCATGTATTTACTATACTTAAAAGATCTTGCATTTGGGTCATACGAATTGCTATTCAATGTTAATTATATATATATATATTTATAATCCATACGAAATGCCAAAATTTCCAAATGATGTACGTAAAATTACCTAATTGATTTAACATAATAACTGTAATTCTGTGGCCCGTCACGTGCCTGTTATTTGGTTAAATATGCATAGGCGAAATTGAATGTAAAGGTCCATTAAGGTTTCTACGCTTACAGTTTATAGCTCTTTGTTCTATTCATTGAGGGTTTTTCCATTACCTATTGATTAATATTGTAGATTTCTTAAAATAAATTTAATTTGGTTTTATTACCTTTCCGAAATAAACGTGGATACGAACAGAAAAATCGGCATTCGCTCATATATTCAAACAAATAACAAGTATCTTTCATCGAATAATTGATACTTATGTACATAATAGAATAAAATATTATAGTTCACAAACGAGTGTTTTATTCAGAAAACTGTGCATAGCAAAAAGTTTCTCAAACCAAAGAAGCTTCAACACTCATGGAGTTTCTGGGTATGTGAGCTATTGCTTCGTCTAGTTGTAATAACAGAGCATTATGTAGCAATCTCCGTCTAATCAGTTCTGGTATGAGAAACGTTTGCAACATGGATATGTAGCGCTCGGAATTGACCGTTACAGAACGGTTATTTTCATCCTCAGAAAATAAGGACCAATGATACCAAATGATCCTACACCAAACCGAACACTATGAAGATTCTTTGCAAACAATTCGCAAGGATTTACAGCTCGCCAATATCTAAAATTATGTTTGCTAACAACACCATCCAAATGAAAATTTGCTTCGTCGGGCATTAACAAATTTTGTATTTGTTAAAAATTCTTGACAAAATATTAACTTCACTTCGTTACCTCGGTGGCTAAGGTGCTGTGCCATTTGATATTTGTACGGATGAAATTTTAAATCGTCGTGAAGGATTCTGTAAAGACTTCCCTTGGATAGTCGTAGAGCAAGTGATTGCCGACTAGCAGATCTGGTAAGACTCCTCGTGAAATCAGCTCTCACTCGTTCAATATTTTCAAGTGCTGACTGAGTGGTCGTCGTGGGATGGCATTCAAGAGCTGAGTTTACCCCCGTGGCGCACCATTAGATATTTCACATCAAAAACATGTATTCATAACTTTTTTTTATAAATAAAATTAAAAGTTATATTTGAACACCACTCTTACTGTGCTTAATAACTAAGAATCTATTTCTTGTTAATTGCGTTCTTTTTAGATTTCTTTAAAGACTGAAAAGTAAGTAATTTTAACCATAAGAATAATGAAGAAGTGAACGTCTAGTATGGTATTGTGAAACTAGAATTAGATTTTTAATTGTCCGCTTTAATAAATCATTCTTTCACACGTATCATTTTAAAATACGCACAGATAGTTTTTATCTTCTATGAATTTTATTGGGCCAATTATTCACATCATTTTTATTTATTTAGGAAACCGAGAGAAGCGGAAGAATTTTAAAACCGAAGACTGTTTGAACCCCCTCTGAATATTTTATCTGAATGCGATCAGTATTCAACAGACGGGCGTCAGTTGGCATTCAAGGAATAAAATACTTACATCGACTTGACAATTTAATTCACGATCAAGTGATATACGCCTCCAGGACGTTTATTGTTAAGTTCTTCAAACGTATATTTTCAATTTTACATGGATATAATTTAATTTGGTGGAATAATTTTATGAGACGAACGGTCCTCTCTCGAAAAAAACCTTCGCCAAATAATCCTTGCACCCGATATACTCGTATATCTCTTCGGTGGAATTGAAGTGCGTTTAACATCGGAAATGTTATATTAATTTCGGAGTTTCGAATGGTTATTGCCTTGATCTGGTGATATATTCATGTTTACTTACTACACTCGTACATTATGCGAGATACTTTTAAATTGTCGTACTACACCAGAGGTTATAACTAATGCAAATTTATTTATTTATTTATTTATTTATAATTTAAGGGTATGTCTCGAAATACCAGTATACAATATTCCTTTTACTCTTTTTCTATAATACAAGGATTACTATTTACGTGTAAATCAGGAATAACAAACAAAATAAAGTTCGAGTGTTCCTCAAGGATTAAATCTGAGTCCAGTGCAGTTCCTACTATTTCTTAATGATCTTGTTGATTCACTCAATTGCTATTGTTGTGCCTTAGTTGATGATCTTAAGATCTTTTTTTGATTTTTGTATTAAAGTTTCATTTAAATTTTATTGTGTTTATTTTTAAATTGACCTTTTTTCTTTTGTGCTCATAAGTAACACAAAGATATTATTACTATTTTTCTCAAATAAATTTTGAGTGGCGCCTAAATATTTTATTAATTCAATTGTGTTTTCCACTTTTCCGATTGGAACCCTGAGAGGAAAGCAGTCCCATTTTGAAAATAAACCGACTGAAAATATAAACTGGACAGATTTGTAGTGAATAGTGGCATAACCAATTTCAAAACCACTATTCATAGCATATTTTTGGCTACAGCTTTTGGATCTACAGCTATCTAATAAATAAGCGACTGTATTCGACTTCAAGACCAAATTTGTATACCGGTAGGTCCAGTTCGCAAGGGGCCATATCAGTAATGTGTGGCAACAGCGAATCGAATCCCCTCCATGCGCAGCTCCTTCGATTGCAGCACATTGCATTGCAGTTAATAATTTAGTAAGACTTAAACCGCGCAAGGATATAGTCGTTTGCATATTCGTTCTGTATACGTAATTTGCCCATTTGTTTCAGACATAATAAAGTCCAGTTTATTATTATTATTGTATTCTTAGCTGCTACGGAAAAGTAATTTTAAGTAATAAAAAAACAATAACGTTTTCTAAAAGATAAAAGTAAAAAAATCAATAATTCTGCAAAATAAATTTGAATTTTAAGAAAGTCACTCAATATAGGCATCGTACACACGTTGCCACATCGCATTACGTTCCATACGTATATTGTTGCCTATGGCCCTTTGCGAGTTGGACCTATCGGTATATATTAAATTGTAGTGTGAAGCTAACAAACTCGATATGAACGTAAAGAAGTGTAACATTATCAGCTTTACGTCAAAATTACTACTGATCACATATTCTTACACCCACGGTACAACGGAGTTGTTTAGTTAAAGATCTTAACTTCCTTTTTTTTTGAATTTAAAGTTTGATTGCAAATTCTTACACGCTCTGCTTTTTGGAAGTCAGAAAGGTGCTGCGGCACAAAACGACTTACTTAAAGGCAGGTGATCGTGTATGATTGTTTTAACAGCTGAAAATCCAATTTTAAGTTAATGGTCTACTACCGCATAAGTTGCTTTATTATCCTCTTCAATGATTTTTTAACAGCTGCAATGTTTTTGCGCTGCTCCTTTTTAATGCTGAACAGAATTCTTTTCACATTCAAGTTTCTTATACCATCGGTTAATTCTAGCCAAGGAAGGTGCTTGTAAATTTATATTTACATTCATTTTACTTCGCGAGAATGCAAGGAAGGTGCCTCTTCATTAAAAACTGAATATAAACTCTCTTTGCACTCATAAGCACTTAAACCTCTTTTAAAATCATAATAAATTATGATTTAAAAGTGTTCTCTGGTTAGTTCCGTTTTCTTTTACTTTTAAAAAATAAATAGCTGAGTTATAACTAACGTAACTTCAACAACAAAACGTCAAATGACAGATAAAAAGTTGCTCTAAATAAACACGTTGTTTGATCGCAGATTAAACATAATAATTAATCTATTTAAACTAGCGTACTGTATATTTTACGTATTATATTTAAGCAATCAATGTATTTAATCGAAACTAGTTCATTATTCTGCTTATTAGTATATAATCATCTCATAAATATTGGGAAATATGAGTACTATAACATAGAAAATGTATTATAAGCATCTGTGAAGCTCCTTAATAAAAGGAGATGATAAATTAGCGATACCGCAACAAATTTTTAATTACACATATTTAATGTATATAAAATTAACATGTTTAAAACCGCTAGAATTAAGTTATGTATAGAATTTGTATATATATATATCAGAATTTTTGTTAAATAAATCATTAAGGAATGTTCTGTTCTTTAATCAATATTCAACTATATGATTGTTTACGGATGGCCGTACAGAATAAGAGGACTGGTCTTCTCAGCTCCCGAATTGTTTTACTAAACGATAATGCATGATCACACGCATAAACAAATTTAAATAGCCAATTTTTGATTTTGCACCAAGTAATTACCATCTCTTTTTCCACCTTATATACCACGACCAAATACTTTACTATAGACACCATTGTGGTACATGTGTATAAGAATTGTGATATGTACTACACCGATATTTTCAATGAGTCTAAGTAATTTTTAGCAAAGCACCGATGATTACCTAATGGTGTAACATTTGAGAGATATAATTCTGTAAAGGCTGATCTTGTGCGTTTGCATGTGACCTTCTCTCCCATGAGACATGGGCCTCTGTTTTGGAACAAGGAGTTGTTGACCTGGCATGTAACGCATTGTACAGTATATTGGATTCCTTTTTTTTCTATGACAGTTCTGAAAATTAGAACAAAACGTCAAAGATATCTCGTTTGGTATTCTCCGCATATGGAATTATGCAGTAAAGCTAAATTGCATGCAAGAGCCTGGCTAGAGATAGGAATACTGTGAAAGCTTCGATTCGCAAGGATTTTAAGAATTACGTACATTCTCCTGAAACTTCTATAAACCGAGACCCAGCTAATCTTTGGAGTTTTATTCTTGGACGTTTTGGATCTTCTAGACTACCTCTACTACAATGAAGTACAGTGTTCTGATACTAATTCCATCACTAATAGTTTCGCAAGTTACTTTTCGTCAGTTTCCGCCTTCGGGACTCAATACAAAGAATATACAGGGCGAGTCGTGAGGAATCGACCAAACTGTAGGAGTGTATTCTACAGGTGAAAGTAATGTAAAAAAACTCAAATGTTGCTATCCGATTTTTATTTGTTTTCGGGTTATAGCGTAATTAAAAATAAACAAAATTTCATACATTGAAGTTTTTGTATTTTATTGGTATTATCGTTCTTTATAATATATTTTCAAAAATACCGCCATTCATTTCAAAACATTTTTTACATCGTCTACCAAGGGCGCTGGTTGCGTTCCTGATTGCGTCAGGTTGATGTTTGATATTGTCAGCAGCATTCATAATCCGTTGAATTAATGCATCACGAGTGTCCGCTTTTACTTGATACACTTCATTTTTTAACCAGCCCCATAAACAATAATCGAGTGGCGTGAGGTCTGGAAACCTAGGAGGCCAACCAATGTGACTACCACGTCCAATCCAACTCCCTGGAAACCTTTCAGCCATATGTTTCCTGACTGCGCGAGCGTAATGTGCAGGCGCTCCATCGTGCTGGTAGAAGATTTGGATTCTGATGTTTATGGGAACATCCTCTAGCAGTCCGTGCAGTTCATTTTCTAAAAAAATGTAAATAGGTGTCTCCCGTTAGGCGATTCTCAAAAATGTAACGACCAATTAAAAAACCATCGATCATACCACACCACACGTTTACCGAATATTTATGTTGAAAGTTACTTTCGACTATTGCGTGTGGATTTTCGTCTGACCATACATGCTGGTTATGACAATTATTAATACCGTCACGGGTGAATGTCGCTTCATCCGTAAACAGTATACGCGACAAAAAACGAGAATTATCATTTATCCATCGACAAAATTCCATACGTCTACGATTATCATCTCGTTGTAGGTGCTGTACTCTTTGTACATGGTACGGATGTAAGCCATGCTCGTGGAGTGTTTTTATCACCCTTGTTTGTGGAATGCCCAATTGAATACTAATTCTCCGTGAGCTGGTAGTTGCGTCTTCTTCTACTACATCCAGAATATCTTCTACTTCTTGTAATTGTTGTCGACTGCCTCGTTCAGATATTATGTTTACACTGGGAAGCTTTCCGGTCGCGCACAATGTGTTGAATACACTAATAAATACAGTTTTATTAGGATGCCTGTGATGTGGAAACCGTTGACGATATTCATTAGCAGCAGCTGTAGCATTCCCATCACAAAATCCATAAACAAACACCATATTAGCATATTCTAAATTAGAATAAGTGTGGCATTTTAGTTTGTTACACTATAGTCGTACAAACGTCAAGTCAATGTCACAATACCCGAACACAATGTTATAATTTACTCCAAGGTATAGGGAACATTTTTTATGATGGCAGCGCCCTCACTATATCAACGATGAACTAGAGGTAGTGACATTAGACGCATTAGGCATACAAACCACTCTACACTATTTCTCGACTGCTTTCAATGTCACTACCGCTAGTTCGGAAAACCACGAACAGGTAGCGCTTCAGCTAGGAAGACTTCCTTATAATGAATGCTACCGGGGTTTCACTGTTTTTACGGATACATACATAAACATGGTAAACTAAATCTACATTTTTAATTACGCTATAACTCGAAAACAAATAAAAATCGGATAACAACATTTGAGTTTTTTTACATTACTTTCACCGGTAGAATACACTCCTTGAGTTTGGTCGATTCCTCACGACTCACCCTGTATATCATCACAGAACTGAACTTTGGAATGAAACTCAATTCTTTAATGCTCTCAAAAAGCTTAAGAAGGATTATGCGACTGGGGTTGACAGAATACCAGCATTTCTACTAAAGGATTGCAGAACGGCTTTGAATATACCACTGTTGCACATAAAAATGATATAAGTCTGACCGACCGATTTCTTTAATTATTAATATTTTGAAGGTCTTTGAAATAATTCCCGCTGATCTTGTTTACAGTGAAATAGTGACACACTTATCGGAATCGCAACACAGATTTGTAAGAGGCAGATCTGCAACAACTATTTTAATGACTGTAATCCAATATATAACAAATACCCTTGATCAAAGCTTGCAAGTTGGTGTTGTATATACTGATCTAAGTAAAGCCTTCGACAAAGTTCCCTTACACGTTTTAATCTCTAAATTAAATAATTTTAGTATTAGTCCTAATTACGTCAATGTTATTTCCAGCTATTTAACGGATCGATCTAATATTGTTCAATGTGAGGGTACTAGATTGCATAGATTTCCAGCGAGGAGTGAAGATCCACAGGGGCCCGTTTTGGGTCCCCTGCTCTTTGTACTGTACATAACTATGCTCAGGTCAAACTGTTTATTGTACGCTGATTATATGATGATTTATGGTAAAATTAACTGTGAACAACTTCAAACTGATTTAAATATTATAAATGATTTGTGTGCAAATAACGAATTCGAACTAAATGTTAACAAGTGCAAGGCTCTATCTTTTTCTAAGAAGAACATCACAGTTCAGTACCATTACAATGTAAATGGTGATCATTTGGGCAGAGTGGAACTTTTTAAGGGTCTTGGAGTCTGGTTTGATAACTCGCTTACATTTAAGAGACATATCCGTCAGGTATGCAATAAGGCCTACATATCTTGGCTTCCTTTCTCGCAACACCAAGGTGTTCAAGACAATAGAACCCTTGAGATTATTCTATCAAAGCTATATCAGAACTACGCTGGAGTATGGCAGTTTTATTTGGCCAGCAAATTACGTGAAGGATGATGTTAAAAAGATTCAACGGAAGTTTCTGAAAATTATTTATTATCGTGACCGCGGTATATATATCCTGAGAGAGGTTAGTTTGTTACACCTTTATTTCTCTTCTAAAATTTTCTTAATAGTTTTCATTATTTATTGACGAGTCCTGGTATCTTGTTTTGCTTGCGTATCAGTTAATACGTGTGAGTGCTGATATCGCTATCTGTAGTTGAATTGGTAACTATCATCCCCTTTTGCGAGAGTTTGCTGGTACGCGGAAGCGAGAGACTGGCCGACAGCCTTTTGTAGTGTAAAGTCGTTTAAAAAATTCCAAAAAGTACATCTTCGTAAGGGAAGTTGACTCACGCTTCTTCTACTTATAAAATTCCACGTTTAATTACGGATCAGGTCAAGAGTTAGTGAATATTTTAGAACAGCCAATTTTGCCGCTTGCGACACAAGAACGTTGGAGAAAATTATCAATCGACTTTGGGTTTTTTTCTAGGCGTTCTACTTCGACTTCGTTTTCGGAAAAAATAACTAACTTTCCGCGGCAAACACCACGCACACTACCGCTTCTCCATCCAGGGCAGTTCACTTATATCAGGAATTACTCCAAGAATTCAATATAATAAGCTTGCAGGACAGACGCACAAGATCACAGTTGCTTTTCGGGTTTAAGTTCATTAAAGGTGTTATCCTTGACTCCCATCTCCTATCTCTATTGAATTTTTCGGTTCCATAATTTGCCACAAGGCGTTTTAACCTTTTTGATGTCCCCAAGCCTCGCTTCTTATATCATCAACATTCGGCTGTGATTAATATGATTTGTACCATGAATATCATAATCAAAAAAGCTAGACATATTACATAGATATTTTTGATCTAAATTACAATCAATTTGTCACTATTATTAACAATCACTTCACATTACTGTGATTGCATTATTTTATAGTTTTGGTATAGTTATTGAACCATTCGCTTATTTTTCTGTTTTTTTTTTTACAACAAACACACACTTCATTTTGTTTTGTATAAATATTGTATTATCCTGCAATTAGTTATTATGATAATAATTGAAAATTGGATGAAACAGTTGAACGAAAATTTTACAAATAGCGGAATATAAACGCTTGCGCCACCTACGACAAATTTAAATAGTAGATTTAAATGATAATAAAAAACGAATAAAGGAAGTTCTTGAAGTTGTCATGACTATATAGAACTTAATTTTGTGGATATGTTTTTGCAATAAATATTTTAATTTAATGTTGTAGCTGTTTAAAAAGAATAATTTTCTAGATAAATCCTAATTTCATATATGCAACTCAAATACATAAATTAAAAGTTATACATCTATTAAAAACGTCAAAAATGCACAACCTTCTATCTGAATTGCTTGCAGTATATTTTGAGAATTGAAAGCTTTAATTGCAAATTTAAAAAATAAACAGCAGCGTAAAGTGTTTCCTGTAGAATTCATTGTCCATTTTCTTTTATTTCCATTACTGTTTCAATGGCCTCATTTCTACGTTTTATCGGTCGTTCAATAGCCTTTTTTTTGTAACATTACCACTCTGACGAAAATTTGCCCAAAACCTACTGAATTTCTGTAAATGCCTGACATACACAATCCACAACAGATAACTATATTTTGTATTGTTTTGATAAGGATCATTACAATCTTTAAATAATAGATATATTACATGATAATATTATATTTCAAATAAAAGTATTTCATTGTTTTTATTGGATTTCGACTAGTTTAATCTAAAATTCTAAATAAAAATTTGCATTTAAAATGAAAAATTACGAAACATATTTCAATATAAAACCACATAACCTATGAAAATTTAAAATGTTGCATTAGGCACCATCTTGTGGCGAAATTTACAGGCTTAAAATGTCAGTGTAAACAATTTTAAAACTAATCTATATATTACATGATAATATTTCAGATAAAAATATTTCATTGTTTTTATTGGATTTCGACTAGTTTAATCTAAAAGCCTAAATCAAAATTTGCATTTAAAATAAAAAATGACGAAACATATTTCAAGATAAAACTGCATAACCTGAAAAATTAAAATGTCGCATTAGGAACCATCTTGTGGCGAAATTTACAAGCTTAAAATGTCAATGTAAACTATTTTCAAACTAATTGGTCTTAAAAATGCAAAGTAAACGGATTACATTTTATTTAAATAAACTAATACAAATATATTTACTTACGAATATTGTTCGGAAACTACCTGGCCTAACACAGAGATTACGAAAATTCGCAGGAATTTTCTTTACCATCCGTAGAATCATTCTTTAATAGGTTAAATATTACAGTACATATCTGTTTTTGACAATACGTCAAAGTCTGAGTGAAAAACTGAGTTGAGGGCAGTGATAAAGTACTTTCATTTGAAAGGCTTAACACACCGAAATCAAAGCAGAGCTGGATTCAACACTGTTGGAGTTCTTCGTTTTCAATTGTTAGAAACTGGGTTACCGAATTTAAACGTGGTCGTATGAGCACAAATAGTGGACGTCTAAAAACTATTACTGTTCAGAATATGATTGAAAAAGTCCACCGTATCGTCTTGGATGACCATCGAGTAAAACTGCGCGAGATAGCAAATATTGTAGGTATCTCAAATGACAGTGTGCAAACGTATTAAATTTGGTCTATAACTATATAAATGCTTTCGTATGCGTCGAGATCACAGGGGCTGTTGATGTTTTTGACAAGTTTTAACCCTTTTACCGAAGCGTTATGATCCGAGGCCAATGCATGGTTTGCGACATTCAATTTTTCTGGTCGATTAAATTGAAAATGTGTTCTTTAAAACGGGTTATTATTGATATACATTTCACAATACTATAAAAATTATTATCTACCAATCCGCACGTTCACTTCAAAATTAATGCCGAATTCGTTTTCTACGCACTCGATTTAGTTTATAAAAAATTCAACATTAATAGTTAACGTGTTTTCCAAACTGACCAAAAAATCGAAAATTTCCGAAAAAATTGTCAATTTTCATCATGTCACCGATTTCATTGTAATTTGGTATTCCTACGTACTTTTGCCTCCTAAAAACTATCCTGATATTTATATTCCAGTAAAACACATAGTTTACCCTAATGAGTCAGATATGGTTTCGTTCGAAATTTATATATATTTATATTTTTATCTACCAATCCACACGTTCCCCGTCAAAATTAATGCCTGATTCGTTTTCTACGAACTCGATTTAGTTTATAAAAAATTCAACACTAATATTTGACGTGTTCTCCAAACTGACAAAAAATTGAAGATTTCCGAAGGGGTACCCCTTCAAAAATTGTCAATTTTCATCATGTCACCAATTTCATTGTAATTTGGTATTCCTACGTACTTTTGCCTCCTAAAAACTATCCTGATATTTATATTCCAGTAAAACACATACTTTGCCCTAATGAGTCAGATATTCATTCTAAACCCTACATTTCACCATATTATAAAAATTATTATCTGCCAATCCGCACGTTCCCCGTCAAAATTAATGCCGGATTCGTTTTCAACGCACTCGATTTAGTTTACAAAAAATTCAACACTAATATATGACGTGTTCTCTAAACTGACGAAAAAATCGAAAATTTCCGAAGGGGTACCCCTTCAAAAATTGTCAATTTTCATCATGTCACCGAAAATATAACATTTCCGACGAGAGCACGTTAAGAAAAAATTATATGCGCTGTATCTATACAGACACATTGAATAGCATTAAGAAGGTTGTTGCAAACTATTATCTTTATATATGCGTAGATGAAACTATTGATAGTGTGGGCCGATACATAGTTCATTTAATGATTGGTATCCTTAACGTATCGGTTCCAGTAAAATCTTATTTAATTTTATCAAAACAGTTGGAAAAGGCAAATAATTTGACAATAACAAGGTTTACACAGGAAGAACTTTTGTTTGACCTATATATATATATATACCTATATACCTCGACTGTAATTTGAAATATATAGGTCAAACGGGACGATTAATTATTCTTTATAGTCTTTCTTTAGTATTCTTTATGTATTTGACATGGTTGTTGTTTAATTTATAAGCAATATTAGTGTTGTCTTATCTCAGGAATTTAGTTAATTTGACTTGTTCATGACCTAAATAAGTGACTGATTTAAACTTCTTAAGTGTATTATCTTTAGTAAGTGAGTATGTCTCTTGTATTGTTTTATTAAATAATTCTTTTTTTATTAATTTGTCTATTAAATTTCTATTATAACTGTTATTCTTAGCAATTAGCAATTTGTTTAATGATCTGGTGTAATGTCAAAAGTGAGATGCAGTATTGCCATGTAATATCAGATGATGGGATGGCAGGATCACCATGTAATATCTGAGCATCTAACTAAAAGTAGGATCGCAGTAGAATATCAGACGAGGGCAGTATCGCCATGTAATATCACCTGGTCCAAGAGGTAACATTGTTGCCGAGGCAGTTCCATTTATACAGCAGGTTTATCAGTGCGATAAATAATATGCAGGACGACTGTAATGTGGGCCGTTTGGTCTGAGATTCTGAGAGCGTTTTTTGTCGTGTCGGACTATCTCCTGGAAGCGCATGCTTGCTTCGTCACGACCTAGGGGCGAATTGGAGTCTTCTTTGCCTTTCTCCTACTTTGTCCGTCTGATTCGGTTGGTTATCGTTTTTGCCAGTTCCACAACTCTAGGATGATCTGTCCTGGGGGTTGCACTGTTGTTGGTGTCGTAAAGGTACAATCGATAGGTCTCTGTCGTCTTATTGAGCTCCAGACGTGATTAGGATGCTATCGAATCGTCCCGTTACTAACCATTGTATCATTGGAATCAACTTCTAAGGCATTTGTTACAAAAATTTCGGAATTTATATAAATAAAGTTAATATACTACTCCTCGTATATTGGTTTCATTTATTAATTCAATATTATTCTCTTTTGTTAGCGAAAAACTTTCTGAATATGTCAGCAATAACTTCTGTTCAATGCCACTTATGCGATCGTTTACAAAATAAACATTGCTTGTGCATTTTATCAGTGACCTTGACTTCGTGGATTCCTAAACTGTCCTGTCGGTACATACATATTTTAAATCGTTGTTTATTTACTCGCGATTAGTTTAAATATACATGCTATTGTTTATTTGTTCGTTCAATAAACAATATGAACTATGTGTGGCGCCTAGTAAAAAGTAAAACGCATGCATTTTTTGTATATACTTTGAACGTAATTGAACTTATGAAAAAAAATATAACATATTTTTGCGTTTAGGCAGGCGGTTTATCTTTAAAAAAATATATATTTAAACTTCTGCGTTAGTAACAAAATTGCGAAGTGTACGGCCAAAATGTAGCATTTCTAAATTACATTGTACATATTAGTTTTCAAATAAACTTGACCTTTAAATATAGAATACACTATTACGCTACATTATGTTTGCGTAGGCAGAAATAAATGATACACATATTGTATATATGCATTAAACTAACATTATTGTTCCTTACAATGCAAATAAACATTTCCACAGCGAAATGTACACAGTTTATATCTACGAAAGTTTTATATTGTTCATTCACTTTATACACTTTATTTTAAAAGGAATACCTGTGTTTCTTCTTTTTTCTCTTCTCGCCGTGCGGAGCTACTGTTCGCTCTTGGAGATGACTTCCTCCTTTCCTTATCGCGTACTTGCCCATTTCTTACTCTGGCCTGCTAAACTGTAGGTTTCCTTGTCGGTTCGTTCCGGGTTCCTACACGTTCCCTGCAGTCTTAAACGACTGGCAGAATGGTCCTAAGCCGTAGGTAGGCAGAATCGCCATGTAATAACCTGTGCCCTAAAGGGCTGGTCTGGATCGCCATATGATAATGTAGGGCCCTATGCCCTAAGGTAGGCAGAGATCACTACGTAATAAGGTCCTATGTGCCTGGAGGATCGGCATGTAATGTGGGCCGTTTGGTCGGCCACATTGGATAGCAGGTTAGGGCGACTTATCATAGTAAATGATACGCACAAAGTTCGGGTAACATATTATAATTAATTTAACACTTACAACTGGTTAACAAAGTATTTACATCGTGTACTATGTCCAACTCAGACAGGGTAGAACGTGGTTATTCAGTACAACACCGTTCGTACCACTGGCTGGTTGTAACTCTCTAACGTATAGTTACTCTGACTATAACTGTCTACGTGAATGTGAATCTGAATCTGAATCTCCCTTACTTAAACTACTGTCTATATATATTAGAGAAGATCCTTGGAGTCTTTTCTAGAACATAACACAAACCCTGACATATAGTCTTGTGTATGCAATCAACACAGAGTAAGGCCGTGTTTATATAACACGTTACCGTTTGTATTAAAAAGAGCGAGGCTGTAGCCTTGCCGAGAGTGTTATGCATATACATGACTATATCGAGTTATTACACGACGATTAAATAATAACATATAATTCAATAACGATAACTACATTATAAATATGAGGGACTAGACTTGTACTAACTCTAGCTTTGCAGTGACTCTGCTTTTTGACATTGGCTTCTGCCTGTAGAGACCTCTGAGTGTCTCGTTATATATTAGAGTGTGTTCCCTTAGCCCAGTGACCTGGTTATAAGATGAAAACAATGTGGTGTAAGATCATAACTCAACAAGGTCGTATTGATGGAATGGATGTTTTGAATACATGACCTGGTTTAGGTATTACATTGGTATTCTGTTAGTCTATCCCAAGGAGCATGTTATATAAGAGTGCAACATTCCATATTAAAAATTAGACCCTTATGCTAGCGCCTCTGATGTTGATATGGTAGTACTAAATTCGTAAACAACCGCGTTAGCGGTATTTTTAAATTACTATAATGGTGTTTTTTTGTTTTAAATATGCTCTAAATACATGTTTCGATCTTTTTTGATCTCATCAGTGCGATATATCTATAAATATAGAAATCACAGACACTTATTTACGTGCATATAAATACAATTTTTCTCGAGTTTCAATTCAGAGATCTATCATTAGAAGACCGACAAATGTCATCATGAAATTTACTAATAATTAAACTAATAGATATATTTGACAACTGCTCTTGAACTAAAGATTGATGATCAGATTTAACACAAGTATACCATGAAAAACTAACATTTTGCAAAGTTACCAATATTTTATTGTGAATAGAATTTACATGGAGATATGGTTTTAACAACACAACCATCTTATCGTAAATATTATTAATTTATAATACCAAGCTAAGAGTGGGATAAAGAAGATTATTTGATTCACTGAATTCCTTAAACATTGAGAACGTGTGATGAGGTTCTATGTTAACAGAAAATAAAGAAGATTTACAAAACTCACAATCGGGTAAATTAAGCTTTTTTAGGAAGAATCCACATACATAGGTGACAGCTCAATAATTAAAATCATTCTCATCATTAATCGGAATATTTAGAAAAGAATTTTCTAATTCATTCTTATCCAATGTACTAATCTTGGCACTTTTAGGCTCAATAGAAGACATAAATGATTGCAGATTAGTTAAAATATGCCCACTATCCTCCTCACAATTGAACTCGATAGAATGAGAAGACACTAAATTATTTCGATGTTGTTCAAAATGATCGTCGCAAACATATATTTGTCTTGAATTCTATGAAACATCAATGCCTAAAATACTTTTAATAGAATTTAACCATACCTGTTTCCTACTATCATTAGAAGGGAGAACAAATGTTTATTTTGTTAACTCGAATCAGGGAAATATTGGAATAATATTGATTTTCGCAACCTGGAATTTTACATTTATACTTGTGCGTACTTGTAAAAGTCATTATAAAAGTAAATTTGTATGGAAACTATTAACATTATCTATTACTACAACAATTAATAATAACAGAACAACAATTAATAATACTAAAACTTACCCAAAACTTGTTCCTCTTCAAAAATAATTTGTAAATACTACGTTATTATGATTTGCATTTTTATTGTATCCTCGGTGGCGTGCACTGTTGTCATGTCGCATACTTTTATAGTTAACCATATTTATTAATAGATTTCTTAAGTATATGAACAACGAAGACTTTTTGGTGAAAATAACCCTAAAAACTATCTCGTTCTTCATACCAACACCTTCTTTGGTGTTCAATTATAATCCCTTTAGATACAGAGACTACGAAGGCTTGGCAATAATACTATATTTAGTACGCCATATGAAATCGAGATAGCGCGCACATCTTGTCCGACGTTTTGTATTTAATAGAATATCCAAAATAGAAAATAAAAATACGTAATACATAATGGTGGTATTAGCATTGAACAATCATTAAATACTATAGCAAAACGGTCACTTAAAGTTTAATAAAATGGCAAAAGAAGAGTATCATAAAATTTATTTCAGTTGCTCCATACATATTTCACAGTAGAATTTGCATTCTGCTCCGGAACCAATAAAACTCCGGGGCGACCGAAAGACGCATCCATAAAAAGACGGTCTTTTTACATTAGTTAGATTGCCTGCGACCTGTCTGCCGAATAATGGCTATCATTTTTAAGAGAGTTGAATCTGAATGCAGCTACCATTTGTAAACGGTGACACGTGCCTATTTATCCTGTTGACAGTGGAGTGTAGCAGTCGTTGATCCGGAGAAGACGACGCATGAAAAGCTCCCGTAATCGGTAAACTTCCCCTAAAAATTCCTTCTGAATGTACCGGGCGGAGGGGTCAAATTTCCGGAATGAAGAACCCGGAAACGATACCTGATGTTACTGATATTTTAATCTGTAAATGTTAACGCTTGTGTAGTGGCGGTTTCAAACCGGCTGATTAAACGTTAACACCACATATATAACAGTTGAATATCGCTTGGATTTGTGTATAGGGATGCTATGAATTGCCCCTGTTTGTTTGAGTTTGTAATTTGTGTTAGTTGGCGTCTGTGTTTGTTCATTTTGTGAACTATGATATTATATTTGTAGTGAGTCTACTACTTCGTAATTGTTACGCAAATACGGATATTCGAATTTGTGTTACATAACTGGAACTTTTCAGTTATTAATAGCATCAAATAACTTCTTTTGCAAAAGTCTTTAAAATGTGTGCTTTAAATACCATAAAGATATCAGAAAAGAAACTAACGAAAGCAATAAAAACTCGTAATTTAGAAGAGAAAGCTGTCGCAATTTATTTAGGGCTTTAATGAAAACTGATTATAAAGACGAGGTTACTTCTATATAGCATAGTGACATCTAAAAAAACGAATATCTTAAACAAAAAGATATAACATTTTAGTTTCCTTTATTTTCAAAGTTCATATACATCTAAAAATTTTTTGTTAAGTTTATAAATTATTTCTTTCTACAGGGCGATTTTAAAAATTTTCTAAAAAATCAGTGGTGTGTCTATAGAGTAAAATAACACCTAAGCAAAAAGAAAATTGGTGGAGGCGGAAAAGATTAAATTTATTACAAATTAGAATACAATCCTACCTTACTTAAAATGAAGTGCAATACGTCTATTTTCTTTTGCAAACTCATCTAAACTTTACAAGATAAATTAGAACATAAAAGATATTATGTTGCAAAAATATCTGAATAGGTGAGGCCCTGTATATAATTAAATTAAAGTATATAATAATTTAAACATGATTCAAATAAGTACATAATTGTTAAACATATACAATCTCCACATATAAATTTCAAAATGTAAAAAGAACCAAAACTCTTGTACGAGCCTGCATAACACCAAACTGTACATATTACGTGTACAAAAAAAGGCGGTATACGTTTACGAGAGATCTCTGGTGTATGCATTCACAAACTAAATTAAACCTCTTCACGATAACTACTACACATCTGAATGAAGACGCTAATTATGTTAAAAAAAAGAATACCAAACTTATGTAAGTTATTCTTAATTACCGTGAAAGGACAAATTTGCTATATAGTCTAACTGCATCAATGCAAATGTTAAATACACAAAAATAATTGCAAATCGGTATTAATAATATTAAACTTTTAAATGAATTAAGAATTGCAAGAATGTCCGAGACAAAAAAAAAATAATTAAATATTACTGTGAACTATAGTAATGTATTTTATAATAAAGAAATTATTTAACGTTCAATACAAAAATTACTTATTCTTTACTTTTTAAATATGTGACAATAAAGATGCTATTATTTATAGCACAAATACAAGTTTTTGAGAAATATCTAACCAGGCAAAACGGCGTAATTAATACAACACTACCTAGCGAGTCGTAGATATACTTCGAAGATGATCCACAGCACTGGAGACGTTTCCGCTTCACACGTGGTCCTCGTTAAAACTTCCAGTTCACATGGATTAATTCACTTCCACAACAGATCCTTTAGTTCCGATTATTTTAACCTTGGACGGCCAATCTCAACATCAAATTGTTATAAATGCAACATTCGGAACCGGTACCGGTAACAAAAACCCTACAGATGTTCGAAGGCGTTAATTAATCTTCGGCAACAGCGCCAAACTAATCAATTAATGATGTCTATCAAATAATGCCTGCAGCCTTATTAACCACCTATTTCGGTGCACATTGAATACCGTTAGATACTCACACAATAACCACACCGCGACAAACAATCAAATACAGGCAATAAGGTTCTAATCTGTAATGTCCGAAGTCACACGGAAACATTCAACTCATCTGCGATGCTAGGCACGAACGACCGTTAGTGTTAGCAAGGATGCATTGAATATACAGCAACCGCCAAATGATCCTAACATAATACCGCAATTAAGTTTATACGAATTGTTGTGTTACCATTTGAAACACTATTAGTGGTAGTGTTAAATGAAAATACCAATGGGTTGCACTTAATAATAACTATATTAGTAAAAGTAGTACACTAAATAAGACTTAACTACAATAACAATATTTATATTTATTTACTATTATTTCGATGAGATTAAGTACACAGCGGTCACTGGTTAAGTGCTCTTCCTCCCCCTTGAAAGCTATATATCGTTTGGAACTAGGATGAGAGGCTGAGAGGTACACTATACCCCATCAGTACACTAGATAAGAGAGAAGGGACGGTTATAGCACCAGGCGCCAGGCGTGTCTGTGCCTAGTCTGATCTAGATGCGCAGAGTAATTATACGTAGAACATCGATTGCAAAGTATACACAACCAGAAAAAAATTATTTAACTCATATATTTATTCTTTGTCATACCATAGAATTGCACTTTTATTTGGTTACGTTAGCAAACTTTTTATTTTTTTCGATGTAGCGGTTGTGCATCAGTATTTTTCACCTGAAATCCATATTACAGGTTTATGCAATTTACTAATAGGTACACAGAATATTTTCTTTTCTTTGGTGGAATTATGCGTCCGTTTTCTCAGAATATTTTTAATTTTCTCTTCAAGTACAGCATTTTATTTAGTTACGTTAGCATAGTTTTAATTTTTTTCATTCGTTTATATTTTCCTTGATGTAGCGTTTGTACATCACCAGAATTTAATTATGTATGCAATCACAGGTTTGTGTTATTTATAATAAGTTATTTATATAATAAATACACAGATTTTTCTTTCGTTTTGGTGGAATTATGCGTTTGTTTTATCTGAATATTTTTATTTTTTTTTATTGTACTGCATTTGTGCATTATCATTTTTATCTGAGGTTCAAGACCTCTCATCTTTGAAATACGTATCACAACACGTATCTGTATACCACACCTACTCCTGACGTATCACATGCTTATCCAATCATACGTATTGCTATGAATTGTGGTTTATATATTTACTGCACCACCATCCACAACTAATCTACCCAACTAGGATACTCAGCCAGTTAATTTCCAACAATGAGACTTCCTTCTTCTCAGGGTTTCAATCAGAAAAACGTGGAACTGCAATATTATTTAGGCGCCGGTCAAAATGTCTTGACAATGTGTATAGTTATTAAGCAATATAAGTTACTTATTTAATTATAAATGCGCAGTAAAAGGTTTATTAAATTAAACGAGCACAAGATAAAAATTTAAATAAATATTTAATACAAAAAAATCAAAAAAAGAGAAAAAAAACTATCTTTATAGAGTATAAAGATTGTGTAATATACAATTTACAAAGAGGTAAAACAATCCACTGAATATGACCGCTACGTGAATTAAAACTTCCTCTATTGACTTCCTATCAAACTTATTTTAAAAAAATAATAAAGTTTATTTTTAATTTCTCCCCAGAGAACCAAACTGTATAAACTTGAAGACACGATCAAAATCTACCACATACGCGCTCACATGTAACAAAAAGTTCCCTTGATTTCTAAACGAAATAAAATTTCACAGTAATAATTTTTTTACATAGAAATTTTAAAAATATTCTTTATCATTTAATTCTTCTAATAATAAATCTCTTCATAACAATATTGAATACAATATAAATATCTTATAATATTAATCAAAATTTTTATGATATCATAAAATTCAAAAAAACTTACAGTTTTTAAGGAGACTCACAAGACCCGTTGTTAAATCTTAAAACTTCAAAATTGCGAGAATAACAACTCTCTAACAATATACGGGAATTGAATAAAAGAGACAACAACCAATTAACACAGTCAAAATCCGAATTTAATTAAATATATAACTCTATATATTTTTCAGTGAAATACAACGTTCTTGTGTCTAGGTATAACTTAGTCTGCCCCTCAACATCACCCGCAATCGCTTTCACATAAAGCCGACCTTCAAAAATACAAGTTTTTGCTCACGCATATTAAAATACATTTTCAAAAATATACACTACAATTCAAAAATAATTGTACATTCATTTTAAATAAATTTTAAATATTAATTAGGGAAAAATCCATAACAGTATGTGTATGCATCACCTACGCCTGACCTATCCTTATGTTGACCTGTGCTTATCCAATCAAATGCTACACTATACATTCAATAAACATATCGGCGAAGTAATGCGGCGTGGACGCGTCTTGCGCAGCAGTGTCGTTTTCTTACCTCGTTTACACACGGTATAGTCCAAAGGGTATTCTAGACCACATGTAGTGACGCCATCGCGTGATTCACATCACAATAGTATAGTTAGGTTTAGTGAAAAAATTAATATTAATGCTGCGATAATATGGTGGTATGCTTTTGTAACGTTCAGGCAGACAATTTATTTGTCGTAATGCCAGGTAATCCTGGATACGCAATTACATGTGATAAGAATTTATTCACCATTAACTTTAACAGAATTAGTCGCAGTTTTAAGAATAAATAATGCATAATCTGCAGCCTATATTCATGTACGTATCTAAAATAGATATATGTAATTCCATTCAAACCAAAACGTAATTTGTAGTTCGAAATTTAATTCTAAAAGAAGGGAAGAAAAAAGAATCGCTGAAGTATTTATAAACTTATCTTGTTAAGGATTTATCCTAATCGTATCAGAGAGGATACTTTGCGTATCAAAGTGAAACATTATGTAAATTCAAACATAAAAGATGTTCATTAAATCCACAGATTTAGCGAAAAACCCCTAAAAGGAGATAAATATTAAAAGAGTGGATGAGAATTTTATTTTTAAACTGACTTCGCATGTCTCATTTTCGAACGAACCGGCGAAGTCTTTTTAATTTCGAAGAGTCGAGCTTGCTGCGAGATAAAAATCAAGTTATATTGCATCTTAATGAAGACAGGTTCCTTTTAAATAAAAATACATTGACTTAAAAATTTTTCAAGTATGAATTTTCCATTTTCATGGCAGATAATCCTTCTATTTTCCGACTCATTTTCAATTTTACAAGGTCTCCTTAATTAGCTTTCTTTTTTATTTACAAGTCTTCGTTCACGTAGATGCCTTACAAGCAAACATGAACAAAATTGTAATCGCTACATTTTCCTCTTGTGGTGTATATTTTTAATATAAAAATTTTGCATGACAATGTAATAATATAAATATTCATAAAATACAATATAGAACGATGTAAAAATTGAATAACGGTACGAAGACAATTAATATAAAACCTTTCCTGTGTGCCTACATAGGCGATCTAATAATACTACATGGGCGATCTAATAATAATAATCAGAGAGTGGACTCGAGCGATTGATGATTCATAGCCCCATAGGCTTCTACTTTGTATTCGCAATAGGTTTGTTTCTGTAAGCGATCCGTGAGTTTCGAACAATTTTACACGTGTGGCTACTGCATATGTGGCACATACCTACTTATGCAGTTAATATGTATCTGTCAATGCACAACAGAGCGAATGTAATAAACGGTTAGGTAACCGGCACCAACTACTACTGAAACAAAAGTAATGCTGACAAGCGAATTGAGTATCGAATTTTGAATACAAATAATTTACAAAGAACAAAACTCAAAACTATGTATTTTCTGTGAAACATTGAAAGTGTAAAACATTACTATGAACAACTAAAATTTGTTCAAGGTGTTCCTGTGTTAAATTAGTGTGTTAAAAATAGAAAATGTCCATTCCACATCACAACTGGTGATGGGTGCGTGATTAAAATGTTGCAAAAGTGCACCATACTACGAATATATAGATTTTTCAATCGGCTCTGTGCGGAATTGATATATTATATATTTAAATCTGGATTTTTACTAAATATGGCATCAACTTTTCGTCTCAGCTTCGAAAAATATATTTTTAAATTATGAAACTAGCTTATCAACATTTGGAAAATGACTCCTGATGTATTGCATAGGTAACGTGTAACATATTGGGATAAGATTGTTTTAATAACTTCCCTGTTTTTAACATATAAGCTTCCGCCTCAGTCAAAAATAATAGCATCTTATCTTTATAGTTGTTATCCGATGACAGAATATTATGAATACATTGATCAATTACTTCTGCAACTGTTTCATCATTTACGACTGACAATATTTTAGTTGCAATTAAATATGGTTGGTATGAAGTTGTCAGATGAAGAATACCAACAACTACATTTAACACATATCGTCCCATTACATCCGTTCGTCTGGACTTACCCAAAGATAATGACCAGATAGGTTGGCTCGTATTTTTTCAATGGTTCTCAAATAACATTTTGGTAAGTGGTATTTACGTAAAGTAGATTCATCTGCTATATGACGATCAGTATATCTTCTAAGAAACATCTTGACGACTGGATTGTTAAGCGTTCTGAATGGGATATTGGCCGCCATGAAAGCTTCACACAGTTCTTCGTTATAAGTGTCAGCTGCAGATGGTCATACATTATCTAGATGAGTTTTCGAAGAAACATGTCTCTGCACATTACACTTTTGTGGACGCCTTAAACGTAATGAATAGGCAATGCAGTATATCTCGATATAATTATTAATATGCAACGAATCTGTATGGCCTCTAATCCATCCTACCATGGTTGCACTACGAGATTTCTCCATACTGAATGAAAATAAAGAGAAATACTAAGAACAGAATGAAATAGACTAAAAAGAAGAAACGAAAACTACTACAAAAATAAGGTAATAAATTAAACTTGATATTTATAAAAAATTATAGGATAAATATACAATATGACAATATAAAACGGATTTTTTAAAATACTAAACGGTGTAACCAAATAACACTGAAAGAAACTAAACCAGAAACAATCCCTTATAGAAGAGAATAAAAAATATACTATCTCAAGAAGAATAAATACATATAAGTATATGCATGTATAGCAGATGTAAACACGAGAATGCACTTTGGAAATTATCGGATATAATTTTTTATGCGATTATTTCAACGAAGTCTAACGAAATAATATATAAATGTATATTCCGTCTTGCACGCCACTGTAAAATTTATGAAGGAATAGACACAATGTACTATTCATAACGACGGAAATAACATCTGCTCGACGTATGCAATCGAGCAAGCAAATAGTGGGGCTGTTATAACATGCATACTATACGTGATACCGCCACAAATTTTTATCGGGGCAATTGGTCATTCAATCGCTTCAGTCGGCTCTCTGGAAATAATTGAACATTATTGTGTTTTTTAACAGCACTTTCTGATTATATAATTACAGATTCTTATAAATTTATTATGGCCTTAAAGAATTTTAATATGATAGATATATTTTTGGAATATTTGATAGAAAAGGAATTCACGTATTTTAATCGAGTTTTTAACAAATTACGTATTAATTAACTAATTGAAATACGAGTATTCCTTTTAAATGTTCAATATTTTATATGTTCAGAGGTCTGGAAATTCTTAAGCTATACGTTCTAAAAAGCAAATTTAATTTAAATTCATTTAAAATATGCAATCACCTGTAATTTTTTAATTATAAAAAATCGTGAATTTGTTCACTACTACACTTATATCATACAAATACATATCGTATATACATATATAAATTTAAGAATATATCCCTACTTCGGTTCTGATTCATGTCTTAGTTAGGCTCTGTTCATATCAGTGGAGGAATTATAGAATCCATGGGCGAACTTAAAATCTGGTATAAAAACATCAAAGGTGCCGACCACAAATCACACATCTGTATAATCTGTGGATATATGCTAACACTGTCATTAAACTTTCATTTGTGTCGCCTTTTTCATGTTTTTTCGCACATTTAAATTTACGAACCATAACCTTAAAAAGGTTCAATGGAAAAACATAAATAAAACTTAGCAACTCTGTGTAACGCGACTATGATGTATGCTGATGATATGCCTCTTCTGTAATCATAAATAGACTATATAAGAAATAACTTTGCCATTTAATCACTTCTGCTTCCGATACTGACAACACCGTAAAAGAACCATGATTAAAATGAACACTGTTACAAGAAATGTATTACTTATACATATTACCTAATGCCTAAGCAGAAGATTTAAATAAATTTAAAAAATAGGCTTGTATTATTCTAGCCGCACCTATATACTTTAATTAGAAGGCAAATATTAAGCTTATTTAGTATATTTGAAAATGTCCTAATTCAAAACTGACTTCCTTTAACCAAATTTATTCATATCGAATAAGAAAAGAAGTAAATGTTCCCTTTAATTTATTCTCAGAAACCGTATTAACGACTTGACTGTTGCGGACAAAATGCCTCACTTAGAAATAAATTAACACCCAACTTGCCTTTGCCGCGCTTTCGCTGTTTCGTCGACTACCAAAGTAGCGTTCCTTCAAAAATACCCGCTTTATTAGGGACATTTCACGGCCTCAAATGTAACTAATTGTAGAACGGAACGGAAAACTCAAACTCAACAACAGGGAGGGAAATAGAATAAGATAGGGACCCTCAAGACTTGTTGGTTCACCGAACCACCACCGTTTGAATAAGAAGAGCGTTCAGTAAAATCTCAACGGACTTGAGCCAGGAAAAAGAAGAGAAAAGCCGGACTAAAAATTTCTAATTCATTCATGTCTGATGAAATTAGCGTTCGCCGACCTGGGAGACCGTTAACGAACTGAATCTCCGAGGGTACGCCGGAGAATTCACGGGAAGCAACGAAAAAGAAAACTAGGTAGATGGAGATATGCAAAATGACTTCACAATCAACGTACGGAATTAAAGTGGTATTTACTCAAGTTGACCAGCAGTGGCTTAACAGAAGTTGTTACAGTTGGTATCCTGAAGATTTATTAGTGACCCAAAGTCCAGCATTTGAAACAGATTGCAGTTTGTGGTTTTACCCGTATTACACAATATAGGATAAGCATTCTTAGTTGAACAAACCGTATATTTTCTTAGAATCAATACATATTTTTTAATATGAAAAATCATGAAATCGTTTATTAAAACTAATAAATTTAACAAATAAAAAATGAAACTGTAATTTCCAAATTTCCAAACTTCTTTTTATTTTGAAAGTAATAAAATAAAATAAAACAATAACTTTGTTATACCACTTTATTCACATGTAATAGTGACCGCGGTTTCGACATACAATGTCATTATACTCATTATCAAACTGATTACATTATTCCCAAAGATTCACTACACCCTAAGACACACAAACATTCATTTTTTAATTCTGTGATACATAGAGCATTAAATATTCCTTTGTCTATTGAATCTTTTGTTCGTGAAATCAATACTATAAAACAAATAGCGGTAAACAATAGTTATAAAAATAGCGTAATTGATAGTATACTAAAGAAAAAACAGTTACAAGTGGCCCTTAGTTTAGTATATCCTAAAGATAGTGCTAATTTGAAACAATTTGTCTCGTTAACTTACTTCGGTAAAATAAGCGAGCAAATTGGAAATATAATTTCAAAAAATAATAGTAACGTTAGTATAGCTTACAAACCATATGTAAAAACAAGTAATTTCATTTTTAACGCAAACCTTAAAACAGATATCAACAATAAATCAGGAGTGTACTAATTATATTGTAATGATTGGAAAAGTGTATATATAGGTCAGACGGGTCGAAGTTTTATTATACGGGTAAAGGAACACATGAGGTCATATAAAGTAAAGAAGACATATTCAACATTCGCAAACCATCTTATTACAGAAAGGCATACATTTGGTCATCATAAAATATTGCATTTGGTCGAGAAAGGTCGTAAATTAAATCTTTTAGAGTCACTTGAAATTTTTAAAAGCGGAAACAACACAATAGATATTGTTCTTAACGACCAGTTGGATCTTATATACACCTCTTTTCCAATGTTGTATATAATAGTTAAGTATATAGTAGTAATTTTAAATAACATCATAAACCACCCCCATATATTTTTGTGTCATTTATAAGATCTGTTTAGGCCTGTAACTTTTGCAGTTTGATAATGACATTGTATGTCGAAACCGCGGTCACTATTACATGTGAATAAAGTGGTATAACAAGGTTATTGTTTTATTTTATTTTATTTACATATCTACAGTTAGAGATACACTAGATTTTCAACTTTTGCATAGATACTTACAATCAAATGATTCAAGGAATGTGCAAATAAGCAATTTTATAAATGTACAGAAACAAGAAAAATCACTAACCACAATACAAATCAGTAAACTCTGTATACGTATTTCTGCAACTAAGTTGCCATTTTCAGTAGAACAATCTGAAAAATAGAAATAGTGTTAGATATAACCTTCGAAGATCTTCTCCTCACCAAATCGCCAGTGAGATAACACTCAATATAACCACTCAGTGTTATCCAACTGGCTATTTGGGAAGACCATATCTTTAAAAGTTATAACTTTAACTAAGAGGCTACATTTAAGACTATTTTTCGCCACACCATAGGAATAGTGTGTCGCAAATTAGTAACCCATGTCGAGTGTTACTTTTGTGTATGTGACGTTAAAGGTTACAATTCAAAAAATAAAAAAGTCATTAAATATCCGTTCAACCATCACCCACAGGAGCCGGTTCCGCATGGACTTGATCTGCTTGTAAAATATCCACCAGAAAATTTGTAGTCTACATCATTCAGTGAAAATGAAACTCCAGAGGTTGGTGAACAAGAATATTATCAATCGGAATATGTGTTAATACCACAGCAGTTCACTAAACCCAGTTAGAAGTTATAAGTTATAACTTCTAACTTCATTCACCTAGTTCAAGTAGGTAGTATATATAAAATATATGCAAAATATGTGCTGCCAGGCTTTGAAAGGCTGTGTGACAAGATTTTAATAAATCGAGGTTTCTTTTGTTTTCGTAGCTTTTATTGCATTTGGTTATAAAATAATATAATAAATAGTAATAAACACAGCTTCTAATCTAGTAATATATTATCAGAATGTGTTTTTCTGGATTTTAGTTAAATTTACACCTTGTTTTAGAATATTGTGAATGAACATTTTACAATTGACTACTTACAACATGGAAATTCAATGAAACTAAAACTTCAACACTAATAAAAGGCCTTTGTTGTTTATAATTAAAGACGGCAGACTATGTGCCCGAACACTAAGTAAACTAACTGCCTCGGTATACGTATTTATATGATCGTCTCTTTGTTCTTTTCTGCGTTTTTTTTAAATTTTGCCAACGCCAATAAAAAATTCAAAACATTTTAATAAATACAATTTTATAAATACAATATTTTGAAAATATAAAGCATTTATTAATGCATACATATATATAACAATAACATCATGCGTTTGAAATTCGTTTACGTTAGACAACCTAAATAAACACACATATATGTATGGATGTTTTTATTGATTGTTAAATATAAAAAAAAAAAACGCAGAAAAGAACAAAGAGACGATCATATAAATACATATACCGGGCACATAGTCTGCCGTCTTTATTTATAATAATAGTTCTTAACGACAGTAATAAAATTTTCTAAGAATAGGGGCTTTACTTGAGCTCCAAAATGTCCATTTTCGATCAATTATGGAAGTTATTCGTAGAGTTGCACACTTTGTCTCGAATGCATGTATTGTAAGGACGGCTTGTCGTTAAAATATTACGATTCGTTTTAAGTTTAAATTGAATTCACAACCAAATACAAATACATGCGTATTATTATTTATGATCCATAAATACAAATGGCTATTATGATTTTGTATAATAACAATATCCAGTGCATACTAAAATATCACTCTATTAATTTATGAGATCCGGCAAATCATTTCAGAGAATATTTAGATAAATAGTTAAATGTGGGGATGCACTACATACGGTCCTGCCGTACCGCAAACATCCTCAGCTCTACTCATGACGAAAAATTGTTGACGGTGGATGACTAATTTAGTAGCTGTTTGGGCTATTAGCTATACTACATAGCTCTACTAGCTATCGGGTAGCTCAGTGGTTAGTGTGTTAGATTCAGAAAAAGTTTGAATTTACAGACTAGAATCCCGCAATAGTACATTTCGCTAAAAAATTGGGAGAAAGCATGTACGTCAGACTATGAGTTTGGCAAGGAACAACCCACCTCAGGGCTACCCTGAAGATGGCAATAGATTAACTGCCGAAACATCGGATTGCCTAAATCTAACAAACGGAAGTACCAAAACAACTCGATTCGAAATTTGTGTTGTACAGGATGGCCCAAAATGACCGAAGGGGTTTTAATTCCTTATAACTTCTTTATTATAATTTTTTTTTTTTTGTTTTCAGTATTTTGTAAAGAAGACTTGGGGAATTTAGAATGGAACAGTACACAATTGAACAACGTGCCAAAATCGTTGAACTTTATTTCTCAAATCAACGATCCATTGTTTTGACTCAGCGTGCATATCGTCGTTATTTTAATGTGCGGGTTTGGCCCCCAGAGTAAACAATAAACCGTCTGGTTGCAAATTTTTGAGAACAAGGGGCAGTAAGGAACCTTCCTGGTGCCGGCAGACGACGAACGGTGCACACGGATGACAATATTGAACGGGTACAGGAGAGCATTCGGGAAGATGGAGAAACATCAACCAGGAGACGTTCGACACAACTTGGCCTCTCAAGAGGGTCGCTGCAGAGAATTTTGCATACAATAAGAATGTTTCCATACAAAATTCAGCTTGTCCAACAATTGAAACCGACAGATTACCAGCAACAACTTAATTATGCAATTTATTTTCGTCTAAAAGCTGAAGAAAATCATGATTTTATTCATAATTTAATTATGAGCGACGAAGCCCATTTCCAATTAAATGGGTTCGTTAATAGGCAAAACTGCAGGATATGGGCTACGGAAAATCCAAGAGTAGTTCAACAGCGAAAATTACACCCACTCAAGTGTACCGTTTGGTGCGGTGTTTCGTCGGAAAGGATAATTGGCCCATATTTTTTTGAAAACGCCGTTTCCATCACTGGTGTTAGATATCGGACAATGTTGGAAAATTTTTTAAGGCCAGCCGTGGAAAACCATCCGCAAGTATGGTTCCAACAGGATGGAGCCACAGCGCACACTGCGAGGGACACAATGGCTCTTTTACGCGACATCTTTGGTGAACGAATTATTTCCCGTACAAGCGATTTTAATTGGCCTCCGCGTTCACCGGATTTAACCGCTTCAGACTGTTTCCTTTGGGGTTATTTGAAAGGAAAAGTCTATATTAATAAGCCTCGAACCATACAGCAATTAAAAAATAATATACGCTACGAAATCAACAACATAACACCTGAAGTTTAAGCGAAAGTTTATGGAAAATGTTTTGGAAAGAGCACGAATATGCGAAGCAGAAAATGGCCACCACTTGCGAGATATAATTTTTCATAAATAAATTAAAAATATTCTCCATTAATATACTGCATTTAAAATAAAAAAAAAATTATAATTGTGTCTTAAATAAGAAGTTATAATGAACTCAAACCCCTTCGGTCATTTTTGGCCAACCTGTATATGGATGTAATAGGAAAAAATATATGTCATGTTTAAAATCACGACAACATATTTAGTCAATATCACCTATTAAAATTCAAATCTCAACAAACAAACTTAAATTTGTGTGTTATTTCTTAACATAACCGAAACAAGAACATATTTAAAAACACAAATTAATTAACTGTAACAACAAAATAAACAAAATAATATATAATGTAAAGTTATACATAATTCAACTCATACCAGATTCACATAAATAAAAATGAATGTCTTCATTACGAGCTGAAGTTATATATCCTTTGAAAATACACGTACATACAAAATAGTTGAGAAAATACGCATAGAGACGTGTATGTATCTAAGTATGGAAGTAAGACCGCACCCAAAGATAAAATTTTCAAATGCGCTACGCTCTTGCACTACATTTACAGTAGTCGTCTATAAATTGAATATCGCAAAATTTACTTACGTCGTAAGACAATATTTTCCACTCGACGATGTTTCATTGCTCGCGACGTGCCTGTAAACATTTTACTGCACAGATCTTGAAGACTTTACTTGTACGAGGACACATTTACAACTGCAACTTAATAGAAGAAGCTCTCCCAAAGCTCGTCTAGACCGGTTTATTCACAAAAGTGACTACTGTAATCCGTCACTTCTTAGCTAAAGCTCTCGTCTTTCAGAAAAATGTAATATAGCGTTTGTTATTATATTTTCGTTTTACTTTTGATTCCTGATATCCTCAATTCGATGTATAAAATATAAAATAGTGCTTTTAAAATATAAATCCGACATTTCTTGAAATTATTGAGTTCAAATAAATCCTAATACATTCTCTTAAGCAGGCGCTGACGATTTGGTTTAAATACGAGGTGCTTTCAAGTTCTAAGGCCTCCGATTTTTTTCTCCAGACTGGGAAGAGATAGAAGCATGTGCATTGTTTTAGGTGCATTCAAGTTCTAAGGCCTCCGATTTTTTTCTCCAGACTGGGAAGAGATAGAAGCATGTGCATTGTTTTAAAATAAGCGTGCGTTCGTTGTCAATACGTCACAGATATGGCAGCACTGTACGGCAGATGGAATTGTAGCGGCAGCGTCGAGAATGAGAACTGTTTTAGATACTTAAAATGGCTACGTTTTCCTTACTTGAACAGCGTGCAATCATTCGTTTTCTAAATTTGCGTGGTGTGACACCAATTGAAATTCATCGACAGTTGAAGGAGACATGTGGTGATGGAGTTATGGATGTGTCGAAAGTGCGTTCGTGGGTGCGACAGTTTAATGAAGGCAGAACATCGTGTGACAACAAACCGAAACAACCTCGAGCTCGCACAAGCCGGTCTAACGACATTATCGAGAAGGTGGAGAGACTTGTTTTGGGGGATCGCCGAATGACAGTTGAACAGATCGCCCCCAGTGTTAGCATTTCCGTGGGTTCTGTGCACACAATCCTGCATGACGACCTGAAAATGCGAAAAGTGTCCTCCAGGTGGGTGCCACGAATGCTGACGGACGACCACAAGGCTGCTCGTGTGGCATGTTGCCAAGCAATGTTGACGCGCAACCAAGGCATGAATGAGACTTTCTTTTCGTCGATTGTGACAATGGATGAGACGTGGATGCCATTTTTCAATCCAGAAACAAAGCACCAGTCAGCTCAATGGAAGCACACGGATTCACCGCCACCAAAAAAATTTCGGGTAACTGCCAGTGCTGAAAAAATTATGATGTCCATGTTCTGGGACAGTGAGGGCGTAATCCTTACCAATTGTGTTCCAAAGGGCACTACGGTGACAGGTGCATCCTACGAAAATGTTTTGAAGAACAAGTTCCTTCCTGCACTGCAACAAAAACGTCCGGGAAACGCTGCGCGTGTACTGTTTCACCAAGACAACGCACCCGCACATCGGGCTAACGTTACGCAACTGTTTCTTCGTGAAAACATCTTTGAAGTGATTTCTCATGCTCCCTACTCACCTGACACGGCTCTTAGTGTCTTTCAGCTGTTTCCAACTATGAAAGACACTGTCCGTGGCCGCACATTCACCAGCCGTGCTGCTATTGCTTCAGCGATTTTCCAGTGGTCGAAGCAGACTCCTAAAGAAGCCTTCGCCGCGGCCATGGAATCATGGTGTCGACGTTGTGAAAAATGTGTACGTCTGCAGGAAGATTACGTCGAGAAGTAACACCAGTTTCATAGTTTTCGGGTGAGTAGTTAGTTAGAAAAAAAATCGAAGGCCCTAGAAATTGAATGCACCTCGTTGTATAAGGAATTTGTTGCAGTATATTAATGCTTTGCAGGATCTATAAACTTTATGAACGGATTATCGAAATAGTTAAAAAATTATTTAGACAATGGTGGTCCGAAATGTTCTCGGCCTCGCTCATAGATGGCAGCACTACTCGCACGAGTTTTTTCCCTCATATTGGTACAACTCGTAGTACACGCTATGTGAAATTACAAGTCATTACAACCAGGATTTGGCTGTAGGCAGCTGTTTGAATCAGTTGCGATGCGTGTGTCGCAAATGCCAAAATCTTGCAGTGATAAAATTGCCCAAAAAAGAAAGTTTGAGGCCGATCGAAATTCAATTGAGGATCGTAAATGTGTTGACTATTCTTCTTCAATTTCCACAATGAATAAATGGACGGGCGAGTTTAAACGTAACCCTGAAAGCATTCAAGATGATCTACATGAAGGACAAGAAGTATAATAATACTGAAAATCCGGCTATCGTAGGACCAAAATATTGTGGTAGAGAATCCGGCCAAAGGACCAAAATTGTATTAGGGATTGATGTTCCAATGTTATTGTTGATGCTGGCTCGTAGACCAATCTGTTTGCGATGAATCCGATTGCTGGCGGTGATGAATCAACGTCAGTTACTATAATCACAATCCCGTTGTTGCTTCACGATGCACAAGTTGTAAGGCTGTATACACTTTACTTTTTAAATCTTCGGTGACTGTTTGTTATATGAATATAGTATATTAAAAAACAAGTTTCATAAGGCACCATTTTGCCGCACGAGATCAGTTTAGAAAACGAGCCGCGATAGCGGCGAGTTTTTTAAAGAGCGAGTGCGGCAAAAGGCCTTATGAAATGAGTTTTTTATACAATTTTTTCTATTTTGCGTTTTTTTACATTAATAAATTGCTTAAATTGGAATTATTTAATTTGAAAGTTCAGAGTTTAATTTTTATATAACGCATGCAATTGGTCACATTGATATTTGACATTTTCAAATTTAAATCTTGCTATCCGCGAAGTATATTATATTACATATTATTTATTAATTTTCGTTAACATTACTTGATATTTCATTTAAAAATATAAACATGAGTGACATAGAAACATATATATGTTGTCAATTGTATACAACATACTGCAGTGGAATTTGCTTTGAAATTGCTTATTTAATTTTAATTCACACTACAGCTTATATTGCCGGCTATTCAGTCTAGTAGAATCCACGAACTGCCATCTCATGAATCGTTCCACACGGGAATGGGTGTAATTTTGTTTTCCAGAATAAAACCATAAACACAAATAAAACACAAGTCAATTCCGTTTATGTCAATGTATTAAAAAAAAATCAAAAAAAATCCCTCTACAAAGTGTATAGGGTGCTAAAGCATCATTAAACAGTAGCAACGAGGAAACACTCCTTGTGAATATTGACTCGCACAAAGAGAAAAACCTCTTTTAAATCACGATTAAATATAAAACTAATAAATATTAGTGAAATCTGTCAAGTTTAACCTCTACTGTGTCCCCCACAAACAAATATTAAAAACAAATTAGTTTTCAAAACTCACGCTAGTTGAAATTTTCATGCACCAAATAACATGACAAGGTCAATCCCCACTACAATACCTCCAACCTTGAATTCAAAAATGTTCTCGAAATATTATTTTAAGAAAAAACAACTTCCCTTACAAAAAACATGACAACTTTCGCTAATATCCATATACTACTTTCAAACATATAATTATTACAATAAATACATAAATTTATAACAATGAAAATAATCCTGATATCAAATATATAAACAAAATAATTTTTATCAACTTACATTAATCTTTGTGCGATTTTATAAAATACACGAGAGGCATCTTTTTTCACAAAATTTCAAATAAACATTAAACCTTCGCAAAAATCGAATTAAGATTTACTTGCACCTTACACTAAATGCAAAACAATATACAGCCCGAATTTATACAACAAAGAATAAAATTGATTATTTTATTCTTTAATGAACCAAACACTTTAACAGTCAAGATACCTCTAAATCAAAAATGAAAACTTCACATCCGCCTGGCCATCCCTACCATCTATAAAATCAAAATATATACAGACAATACATTTTATCAAATACAATATCCGAAAAAGCGGCAAATTCAATCCTTTGGTCCACCTAATTATATACAAGGGCTAATCATAATTTCATACATCAGAAAATTTATTTTATTTATAAAATAATATATATATATCGATCCCCGTCTGAAATAAATAAATATACAACTGAAATAGCTAATTTTTCATTAGAATGTCCCTATTACAGAGTTCACAAATTATTCACTCTTTTTCCTTACTTGTCCATGGAAAATCCATGACATGATTCCCCGAAGTTATCCGAGAACAAAGTCAGAACATCACTGAGCTTTTTTCAAGGATAAACTTCAGCACAGCACTCGAGACAGTACCGCACCCTGTCTTGGTTCCCGGCACTAACTTGTTGTATTAATGTTGAACAGGATCCTCGTCGTTCTGATGCTGTAGTGTGATAAACGGATGCAATGCACTGATGTGATATCGTCCTTTTTTCTTACATCCATCCATCGAATACAGCTCATACGTCACATTATTGAAGCATCTCGATATTCGATAAGGTCCTGTATATGGCAGATCAAGCTTCTGACATTTACCTTGATCTCTTCTGCCCAAACGATAACTTTTTACAATCACCACATCTCCAATATCAAATCTCTTTCTCGTCGTAATCTGTTCATTTTGTTTATTTAGATATTTCTGTGCGTTTATTGTAATTCTTTGAGCAACTTGGTTTTTTAACTGTACCAGGTTGTCAACCCTTTCATTTTGTGTATTTCAGGGTCTGACAGGTTTCGTCCCATACATCACAGTCGCAGGACATTCCAGTGTGACAGTATTGGGTGTGTTGTTGATGTTATCTTCGACATCTTGGACATGAGCAACCCATCCTGCATGATTTTCGTAGGTTTTGATCCTTAGAAACTTTATTATTTCCTGAATGTATCTCTCACATGGATTCCCGCATGGATGACGTATGGAAGAGAAAGAAATTTCAATATTACGATCATGTAAAGCAGTCTTAAATCTATCATTATTAAAATACGAAGCATTATCCGCTAATATTCTATTCATTTTCCCTTGACGCATAATCCATGAGTCAATACATTGTATAGAAGTATCTGTATTATATTGCGAAGTGGGAAATAGTTTAACAAACTTTGAAAATACATCAACCATTACTAAAATATTTTTATATTCAAATTCTCCTGGAATAAGATTCCCTAAATAATCTATAGCTACCAATTCTAATTTTTCATGAGTAATTATACTCTTTACCTCATACTGACAGGTTCTATTTTTATGTTTGCCCAAACGACAAGTAATGCAATTTCTGACCACATCTTTAGCGATTATGCGATCTTTCTTAGCATAAAACGCCTCTCTAAACACCAACCATACTTTATATCCCCCTATATGTCCCAAACTTTCATGAATTTGTAACATCGTTTGCCTTGCATACGCCTCATTTACAACAATATAACTTATTTCCCTAATCACTTTCATAATCAACCCCTCTTTCATAACAAAATTTTTATAATTATCTTTAGTATTTAATTGTTCCCTTATTATATTAAATCTCTCATCTCGCTGGACCTGAAGGATCATCTCAAATTCATAATTCCCCGTAGCATAGTGTCTATTATACTCATTCAACTCTACGTAATGAAATTTACTTTTACTGTTGTACATTCGTGACAACGCATCGGCAGAAACATTTAGAACGCCTTTAATATGCTTTATTTCAAAAGTATACTCTGACAACAATAGTGACCATCGATACACTCTGTTATTTTTAAAACGTGTATTCAAAAGTGATGTCAAGGCAGCATGATCTGTCTCCACAACAAAGTTTTTTCCCAATAAATAATATTTGAGCTTTTGAATCGCGTGTACCACAGCCAACATTTCTTTTTCACTTATGGTATATTTAACCTCATAGCTTTTCAAAATACGAGAGATAAAACATATCGGTTGTTCTATCCCTTCGTCATCTATTTGAATTAAAACTCCGCTTATAGCGACATCACTAGCATCTACTCTTAAAACAAACTGTTTATTAAAATCTGGCAATATTAATTTTAATTGATTATAAAACTCTTTCTTTAGCTCCTCAAATGCATTCATTCTTAATTCTGTCCATTTAAACTTTTCATTCTTTTTAAGCATTTCATACAAAGGAACACTAATACGTGCCAGGTATGGTACAAAACGTTTATAATAGTTAACCATGCCTAAAAATCCTCTCAACATTCTTATATTCTTAGGTAGAGGATACTTCTTAATGAGTTCCAATCTACTCTCATCTACACTTATATATTTAGTACTTATATTATACCCCAAAAATTTAATTTCTTTCTTATAAAATTCACATTTACTCAAATTTACCTTTAACCCTTCTCTGGCTAATACTTCCATGATCTTCTCTAAATGTTGTGAGTGTTCCTGCTCATCCCTGCTGTATATTAAAATATCGTCCACGTAATGAACCACAAACTCTTCATAAGGTTCTAAAATTTGTTGCATTGCTCTAATTAAAGCTGCTGCCGAACTGCTTAACCCATATGGTACAGTCCTAAATTGATATACTCGTCCATCTACCATAAATCCACAATATTTTCTGGACTCCTTTTCTAATGGAACCAACCAAAAAGCACTTTTTAAGTCCAATTTACTATATATTCTTGCATTGTAACATTTCGCCAATAATGGTTCTATCGTAGTAGGCGTCTCAAACTGAGGCTTTGTTCTTTCATTCAGTCGACGTGCATCTAGACATAATCGAATGTCTCCTGATTTCTTTTTTACAACTACTAATGGATTAACATAACGCGTTTTACCAGTTTCAATAACACCATCTCTCAGCATCCTCTTGATTTCATCATTTACTTGTGATTGAATATTTTTAGGAATGGGATAATTTTTCACCTTAAATGGTCTCGTCTCATCTACCTCTAAGGAATGTTGGTAATTTCTGGCGATACTAGGAAATTTATTTACTAAATCTATATTCTTTTTAATTAAATATTTTATTTCTACTTCCTTATCCTCTCTGCAGTCCAATTTCATCATATCTATATCTTCAGGGAACTCCACTTCTCCATTTTCTTCCTTACCCATATCTTCCATCATCATAACCTCCTTTTCTTCGAAGTCCTCTTCTTCTATATTATTAATAATTTTTTCACCATCCTCTTCACACTCCTTAATCCATTCGACTTTCGTATTATTAATTATTATATCCCTATTTTGTATATCTATTATTGCATTAATCTTATCTAATAAATCTACTCCTAGTATTCCATCCCTTCCTAATCCTTTTAATACTATAAATTCTCCCAAGAACTTGTTGTTATCTATCATAAATTCAACAATAAAAATTTTATTCACTACAGTTAAAATTTTCTTTGTAGCTGTTACTATTGTAATTTTACTCGTGGGCATATATTTCCCCACATTACTTTTAATCAAACATTCAATCACATTCTCATCTAAAAATGACGTTTCACTTCCTGAATCAATTAAACAACTTAACTCTTTATCATTTATTTTTATTTTTATATGAGGTAAAACCGTGTTTATTGCGTATTTCGACTGTTCATACAATGCATTACATTCATTCTTTTTGGTTGGTTTTATTAAAAATCCTTACTACATGCTAATTCTACTTTCCCCTGTTTATCTTTTGTTTCTAAATTAAAATTACATCGACTATCTATAGGGCGTGTCCCTGTATAATTTTTAACTTCTGCTAAATTTTCCTTTCTTATTTCTCTACTATGATTATCATCTATTCGACTTGGTGAAGCCATTCGATTATTTCTATTACTATAGTTATTTACTCGCTGAGGACTTGAATATTTATTATTATTATTATTTTCTATTCTTGCATATGACGATCTATTAACACTGCGATCTATATAATTATTCTGATATCTTTTACCATATTCCATGTCATCTAATCTTTTCAAAAGTTCAATAAATTGTTGCATATCACTTATATTTTGAATGGCTACTGCCTGACTAATTTGTGCATCAAAATGAGTACTTAATTGGCATATTAAATCTCTATCAGTGATTTTTGGTTGCAAATATTTTAAAATTGAGTGTCTCCTCATAACATACGACGCTCGTGACTCATTACTATTATTATTATATCTACCAACTAATAAATCATTTCTTACCCTCGTTTGTCTTGTTGTTCCCCAGAATTGACTGGTAAATCTGACCTCGAACTCCTCCATCGTCTTCACCTCATCCGAGATCATGTCCCACCAGGTCATTGCATCGTCCTTGAAACAGTTCCCTATTTTCTGGAGCTTCTTTTGGTCCCCTGGCACATCCTCTAGACTTTCCTTTAATTTTTTTAGAAAACCCATGGGATTTGTATTTGCCATTCCATAAAATTTCGGCAATGGTTCATTTTGTACTGATACAGGGATGAACACAGGTGCACTCGCTTCACTTTTCTCTTTTCTCACTTGTTCAATTTGTTTCTGCATATACGTTAATTTCTGTTCCTGCCATTCAATCTTTTCCTTTTCTTCTAAGAATTGATCTGCGCTAACAGTGTTTTGTGGTATGTTAGGTTCATTTATTAACGGAAGTGATTCATCTATTATGTCTTTATCTGTTTGTTTGCTGCTATTTATTGGTACCATTTGATCTACTATCTCTTCCAACTTTCTCTCTATCTCCTCTTGTCGTTGTTTTATTTCATTGTGATTTTGTTGTATCATCTGTTCCATCTCCTTATGTTTTTGTTGCATCATTCGTTCCATTTGTTGTTTCATTTCCATTTGTTGTTGTTTTATTTCATTATGATTTTGTTGTATCATATTCATTATCATTTGTGTCATTGTTTGCATCATGTCCATTATCCCTCTACTGTTACCTCCTTCCTGTCCTGCTTCATGTATGGGATTTAGATTGAGGTTACTTATACCTGCACTTGCACCTTCTAATGACTCTTGACTGCCAATTAGTGGTGGCTGTCTCCATTCATTTACATTCGGAATATCATCCATTCTGCTTGTTATTGTTTACTTTTTCTTCAATATAACTCTTTTAATTTAGTTATATTCACGTGACACTTTATACTCTCCAAATTTATAAATTATCTTGTATTTCCAAATTATTTGCTTATCTTCATTCGCCGACACGCTGGGCTGCCAAAATTGTGCAGTGGAATTTGCTTTGAAATTGCTTATTTAATTTTAATTCACACTACAGCTTATATTGCCGGCTATTCAGTCTAGTAGAATCCACGAACTGCCATCTCATGAATCGTTCCACACGGGAATGGGTGTAATTTTGTTTTCCAGAATAAAACCATAAACACAAATAAAACACAAGTCAATTCCGTTTATGTCAATGTATTAAAAAAAAATAAAAAAAAATCCCTCTACAAAGTGTATAGGGTGCTAAAGCATCATTAAACAGTAGCAACGAGGAAACACTCCTTGTGAATATTGACTCGCACAAAGAGAAAAACCTCTTTTAAATCACGATTAAATATAAAACTAATAAATATTAGTGAAATCTGTCAAGTTTAACCTCTACTGTGTCCCCCACAAACAAATATTAAAAACAAATTAGTTTTCAAAACTCACGCTAGTTGAAATTTTCATGCACCAAATAACATGACAAGGTCAATCCCCACTACAATACCTCCAACCTTGAATTCAAAAATGTTCTCGAAATATTATTTTAAGAAAAAACAACTTCCCTTACAAAAAACATGACAACTTTCGCTAATATCCATATACTACTTTCAAACATATAATTATTACAATAAATACATAAATTTATAACAATGAAAATAATCCTGATATCAAATATATAAACAAAATAATTTTTATCAACTTACATTAATCTTTGTGCGATTTTATAAAATACACGAGAGGCATCTTTTTTCACAAAATTTCAAATAAACATTAAACCTTCGCAAAAATCGAATTAAGATTTACTTGCACCTTACACTAAATGCAAAACAATATACAGCCCGAATTTATACAACAAAGAATAAAATTGATTATTTTATTCTTTAATGAACCAAACACTTTAACAGTCAAGATACCTCTAAATCAAAAATGAAAACTTCACATCCGCCTGGCCATCCCTACCATCTATAAAATCAAAATATATACAGACAATACATTTTATCAAATACAATATCCGAAAAAGCGGCAAATTCAATCCTTTGGTCCACCTAATTATATACAAGGGCTAATCATAATTTCATACATCAGAAAATTTATTTTATTTATAAAATAATATATATATATCGATCCCCGTCTGAAATAAATAAATATACAACTGAAATAGCTAATTTTTCATTAGAATGTCCCTATTACAGAGTTCACAAATTATTCACTCTTTTTCCTTACTTGTCCATGGAAAATCCATGACAATACGTTGTTTGTATAAAATACGGACATATATCATATCTGTCAAATGTACATAAATTCTTAAAATCAAATGACAGCAATGATATTTATTTCTGTATTCGAACAACGCCAACATTGAAAAATGAAAAAGCGCATCGAAATGAAGCTCATTATTTGACGTCATAACTGGGAATTTTGTGTTATTTAATTCTTGTAAATTATACCTACAAGTAATAATACCCTAGGCTTACGATACCGTCTTAAAGATCTAATCTTAACTAATAAATACTAAAATATTATTACTACATGATTTTCAATCTTTAAGCTTCAAAAAAAAACGTAAGTAGTAAAGTACTAGTAAAATGCAACCTGTTGTCATGTTCCCCAAAGTGTAACAATTTACTGTGGTTGTTTAAATATTTCGGGACATGTCATGTGAAATTCTCGAGTACGTTTCGGGAACTTTAGAAATACTGCCTTTGTACTAGCCATTAATGCATTTATTCGTGGATAACATGTGTGCTTTAAGATATCGGCCTAAGGTAAGTATGTTTACGGCACGATCATTCATAAGCAATTAAACTTCTTTGGTTGAAAGTTTAAATTTCTTCAATGAGTTCACCACCACCTTTAAAATTTCATCGGCAGTACAATTTTCGACTCCTTTGGAGGCAAGTAGGATAGAGGGTGACGGTTGAAGTGGTTCCATTGTACGTAATGTTACACTAATGACAGAATGTTTTTTAAGATCTGCTGTTTTGCCCGCACATAACTACAGTTTTTATGGTTCAATTCTCATTTATTTATTTTTTTAATGTTCACGAAACAGATTGTATTAACAGCCCGCATATTTGTCCCAAGAATAGAAAAATGCTTCGTCATCTAGTAAATGAAATGGTAGATTTCATAAAATAAAGGTAACACATAAATTATATTTAAATTTTTCAATGTGTCGTTTGCCACTTCTTATCGAAGAATGGTGTTTTCTATTAACGTGATGTTGATAATCCCTTTTGGATCAACACGTTAAAGGATTATTACAAAGTAGACATTGAACTTCGGCGCCATCACAATATAAATCCGGCATTTCTGCTATAAAGTTTTTAAAAGTGTCCGACATTTGTCGTTTTCGCAACGTATATAACTGCGACATTTTTAAAACAAACGTAGAGCGACGAAGTAGTACTTACGGCAGCATATATATAGTTTTGGACGACGTTTCGGCAAAATCACATTTGCCATCTTCAGGTCTGCGATAACTATCTGCTTCTGCTTCTGGTTACTCGTAAACTCCGTTACTAACAGTTTACGAGTAACCAGAAGCAGACGCAGACCTGAAGATGGCAAATGTGATTTTGCCGAAACGTCGTCCAGAAACCAGCACCGGTCTTTACGAAGACCAAACAGTGGAAACGCGGAAGAAACCACGGAATCCACTAAACCTAAAAGAAAACATATATATATATATATATATATATATATATATATATATATATGTTTTCTTTTAGGTTTCCGCGAGTAGTAGTATGTGTTTTAACTGGATTCCGAGTTTTCTTCCGCATTTCCACTGTTTGGTCTTCGTAAAGACCGGTGCTGGTTTCTGGACGACGTTTCGGCAAAATCACATTTGCCATCTTCAGGTCTGCGATAACTGTCTACTTCTGCTTCTGGTTACTCGTAAACTGTTAGTAACGGAGTTTACGAGTAACCAGAAGCAGAAGCAGACAGTTATCGCAGACCTGAAGATGGCAAATTCTATTTTGCCGAAACGTCGTCCAGAAACCAGCACCGATCTTTACGAAGACCAAACAGTGGAAACGCGGAAAAAAACCCGGAATCCAGTTAAAACATATATATAAATATACAACAGATCTGGTAGAGTCGAAGTAATATTCAAGGTTGTATCACCACCCCCCCACAACTTGTTGACGAACCAATTGCGCTGCCTTTTGACACTTTTAGCCAGCTCTAAGATCCTGCTTGGACGGGTGGACCTTTTTCCACTCCTCACTATCTGGAATGACTATTTTATATTTCTTATCTAAATTGAATTTTTAAACCATGGGATCAAGGCTACTAACCTTGCTTCTCCTTGAATATAGATATCTAGAGATGATAGATTTAGTATCGCCTACAGTGCAGCTGTAGGGGTTATTCTCATGGCACCTGTGGAACTTAGACATGCCAGTCTTTGTAAGTGGCTTAATCGCCTACTAACTCCTTTTGCTTAGTTTTTGGGCACTATTAGACCGCTCCATAGCTTATAATGGATCTAATTACCCTTGTGTATACCCATAGAGTCCTTTTGGGACTAAGTCCTCAGTTTTTCTCACATATTCCCCTACACCTTCCCAAAGCAATGATTGTTTTATTGGTGGTTTTTGCAACGTGAAGATTCCACGTAAGACTTTGGTCAGGCAGTACGTCTAGACACTTAGCTTCCTTAGCAATTCAAATTTCTGTATTTCCAAGCACAAGTCTGCAAACCTCGTAAAGCTCTCATTTTTTATGAATGCGACTATTTGTATATTCTGAGCGTTGATAGATAGGCGCTCTTTTTTATACGAATCGTCTACGATATTTAGAGCAGTATGCACTCGTTCTAAAATAACTCCTGAAAAACGTTCCCTGGCGACGATTGCTAGGTCGTCTACATATCCCAGGCAGTAAAAGATTTCTTTGGATAGATTCTTAAGAAGATCATCTACTAAGATTACCCACAAGAGAGGTGTAAACACCCCTGTGGACAACCCTCACTCGTTTTAATCTCAATGGCGGCTTCGCCTATTTGTGACTTTATTATCCTCCTTTCTAGACAGGCTTTCATCCAAGGTATATATGCTTGTGTAAACAATTTAAATTAAAATTTTATGAATACCCCAATATACCCAAAATCACAGTAATACGTTGCTACTATTTTATTTCCAACCCTCGTATATAAATACGTAATAGTGACAGAGTAACAAATATAAGAGCTACCTTCTAACTTGTTTTATTAAGTAAAATACAAAAATAAACATTGATTAATGTAACAATGAAATCTATTCAGCCATTGAATAAAAACATAATAATCTAAAAGTAATTTAGCTTTTTTTTATTTCGTTTTTCCAAACCATTAAGCTAAACACAAAAACCTGGTAATTATCAACAATAGAATTGGGAATATTATGTATTGATTGCTTTTTGTTCAAGAGGCGGGCGCGAGGTGTACAATACGGGGTCGTGTTAATCTTTGTTTCGGGTTAATTTCCAGATCAATGATGTTATTACTTTAGTTTTTCTTCGTGCGTTTCACCCACAAAGGACGTCGGCCGTCCCTATATCACTCCGTTACACCTCACGTAATATAAAAGTGGGAAACTTATTGCAATCGATAGTTTCTAATTAAATTGAGTCACTTAATAAAGTGGTCCTTAAATATTGACATAATCCGAGCGTGTTATTTTGGTTTATATTTAGATTTGAGGCGTACTAATTTTCATTGTTTGACTATAACCGGAGGCGAATGGCATGAATGTTCAATCGCTAATTGAACAAACGAAACAAATATTTGTACCGGAACTTATAATAATAAATTTTATTCAAACTTTTGTAATACAGTTGAACCTCGATTATCCGGACCTCCATAAATCCGGAAAAACTCTTAACCAAGATTCTGAGTGATTAATTTTAAACCTCTATTAACCATGATTTCCCTCTGTTATCCGTGATTCCATTCATTTCCTCTATTAACCGTAATTTACCTCTATTATCCGTGAAGCATATGTATGCATGTATGTCTTTTTTCGTTAATGTACATTATACATTTAGGGATTCCTATTTTTTATTTTTAGTAATAAGTTGTGTATTAAATTTCATCTCTATTCATTCTGTGAGTGAATTTTGACCTCCCAACTCGTAGTTCTTTCAGAGGTTCTTTAAAGAGGAGATAAAACTGACTAATAACTATCGCAAAAACAACATATCCGTTGGCATACAAACGTTACACGATTTACTCGAGCAACTTACTTCTGAAACGATTTATAATTCAGACGAAACCAGCCTATTTTGGAGATGTTTGCCTCAGACTTCTTTGGCTAGTGGTGAGTTCAAGGAAAGAATCACGATTTGTGCAAATGCAGCTGAGACTCACAAGTGTAAATTGATGATAATAGGAAAAGTGCTTATGTAGGAGCTTTAAAAACGTTTTGGAGACCTTGCTGTGATTTGTAAGTCTAATAAGAATGCTTCGTAAAACAAGCTCTTCTGGAGTTATTTATGACTACAGCAGACCAATTTCCGTGCGCGCCATGAGGGCCGGTATGGGAGTGTAATTCGTAATATATTAAAATATGCGATAGAATAGGGACGCAACATGAGCTGTTACCCATGTAAGTATAGAAGTAGAGACATTTATTCTATCAAAAATAATTAAATATACATTTGGTTTTCTGCTATTAAAATAATATCCATAAACACACGAAAAATAAGAGTAGTACATATTACAGCAGCGTTGTATGTACCTATAAATAAAATGGAAAATGTATGAAATCAGTGATTGTGTGCACGACGGAGGATTTAAAAAAACACTTGCCGTTTTAAGCGTCTTCCAAGGATTGACAAGCTGGAGAAACTCGATTGTATATTTTCAACATCATGTGCGTTTCTAAGGTTATTTCTGAAAAACATGTCTGCCGGGAGGAAAAAATATGTTTATATTCGGAAAACGAGCGTTCTACATCTAGTGATGTTATATTCGCATAATCAAAATACTTTTTTGAGCAACTTAACGCATCTGTAGACGTGCCCTCACAAATACGTGTTAAGGTGTCAAAATCTGTATTTCTGTCTAAAACACTTTCAAATTTAATTAGAACACTTTCACTTTTTGCGTCTTCTATAGCACACAGTTGTGCGTGAACAGCTTTAACGATTTGCAGTGATTCCTCTAACTACAGCGACGAATTTTCTAATTTTGTTATTGCTTGTTCTAGTCCCAAGTAATTCTCACGAATACTTTGTAAATCCATTTTCAGGAATACTGCGTTTGTACTGGATATTAAAGCATCTAACTCTGGATAACATCTACGAACCTGTTCTGCCACAAGATGTAGAGCATGGAGTTTACAAGTAATATGTAACAAGTTAGGACAATATTTTCTAAGAGACCGGCCTACAGAACACATGGTTACGACACCATCGGTCATAAATATTAATACTTGGTCTTTCGAAAGTTTAAATTTTTCCAAAGTATCTAATAGCACCTCTGAAATTTTTTCGGAGTTACATTGTTCTAATCATCTGGATGCTAATAAAATTGAAGACGTTGGTTGATGTGGTTCCATATTACGCGCCATCACATTAACTACAGATTGTTTTTTGTTGTCAGTTGTTTCGTCCACACATAACCACAGTTTTTTTTCAGTTCGGCTTTGATTTTATTTTCAACCTGTTTACGCACCGATGGTAAGGTTGTCATGCTCGGTAATGTTTGATTCGTGTATTTATTCCAAAATGAAATAAATGAATCATTACTTAACAAGGAAAACGGCAGTGTACACACAATCATAGTTACACATAGTTCATGTATAAACTGTTGTCGATTAATTTTGTTATTATTGTGCTTCGACCTGCTTACGTGTTCTTTACAACGTGTTTTTGACCAACACATCAAATATGTATTGCACACCAAAACATTTAATTTTTGAGCCATCGTATATTAAGTCCGGGAAATCCATAATAAACTTATTCACTTCGTCTGACAACGGTCGCTTTCTCGATTTATGTGTCGACGACATTTTATTACGTATGCTTACACTTACATGCAGTCTAAGCAAGTACCAAACACATACTGAATGCTTTTTATTAGTTCTAATGCAATACAATCATCCTCACATCGACGCACATGGCGCGCACGGAAATTGGTTTGCTCTATTTATGATATATGAATGAAGTTCAAATATGTCATTGAATAACGTTTGTGTTATTTAGTGTCCATCATTTAATCCGCTTCAACGACGATCGTAAATAATAAGATCAATTTTTGGTCGTCACCATCGTCCAAATATAACGACAATTCAAAAGTTTGAATTAACATTTTCTCTCCAAAATGTTGCCTTGCCAGTGAGAAAAGAAATGCAAGAAGTGAAGAGAACAAAGGGCAGTATTTTCAGTGATTGGACATTAACGCCTCTGGGTTCTTCTCTGAGCTATGTTAAACCACAGGTTGATGCCAAGAAACTAGCAACTTTAGACATCTTGAGAGTCATTATTGAACGAGCCATCGCTAACATTCGAACCGATTTGTGTTAATAGGTCATGGTAAATTTGACTCAACGGATTGATGCATATAAACGTTTTTCATTTAAATAATGTTGCGTTCCATAACTAATGGCATTAATTGTACTTTCAAATGAAATAAGAATCAGCATGAAATTCCTACAAATTCCTTTTTTTAAAGAAAGTTGGTGCGCTCTTATTAGAAAACCCATTAATTAGTATGTGTATTAGTACGAGAGTGATTTGATGGGTGAGCGACTTCTCAAAAGCTAGTAACACTCCAACCATGTTTTAGAAGCCTACCGTCATAATTTCAGACAAATCTGTCGGATAAATTAGTTTTTACAATCGTTTAAAGTAAACTATTCACTGTTTGTGTGTTGATAGACTAAAAGACGTCTTACGACAACTAAGTTGTCTACCTCATTAACAAAAATAACAGTACCAAACACGATAAAGCTACCACAAAAATCGCAAAATACTTTACACGACGCCTAAATATACATTGAATTCAAAAAAACTTAAATTTAGATCACTTAGCCCTTTTCAAAAAACGATATACTGTGCTCTTACGCCCTCTAATCGTATACAGGCTGATTCATTTTCGGCCCTCACCATGGGAATCTCGCTTATTATTGGAGATAGAGTATAGGTTTAAATTTGGCAAAGTTGTTAAATTTTGTGTTTGTTATAAATCCGTAAAGAAAATAGACCTGTGACAAATGACCTTCGTTATTTAAAAAAAAACGCGAAAACCCCATTTTCTTCTTTTACCTGTAGCACCGACATTTGGCCTTGTAGAGAAAATATAAAAACACATCCTTGTGGCCATTTCTAAACCTCTATCCAGTGGTGTACTCTAAATTTTTATACGACGTTTCGTTTCTTTCTGTCCATCATCAACTATCTAATTTCTTATAGGCGCCATATTGGATTTAGACATCTTCAGAAAGACTTGTATTTTCTGATTTCAACCATGTACAACATGCTGACTAAAGTGTTTGACATTAGGTTTTATTTGAAAGAATAAATTATAAGATTAAATAAGGTAGCCATGGAATTTCAATCTGTCAAACATTTCACTTATTGTTCATTAATAATACAAAAATGTCATACACTAACGAAGAGAAACGAGATATGATAAGTATTTTTTATTCTTCGAACCGAAATTCAACAGTAGTGAGTACAAGATATCTACAATTATATCCAGAACGACAACAGCCTCATCGTACCATTTTTCTAGATCTCGATAGAAATTTTGTCGAGAATGGATCGTTTACTAGGCCGCGTAATGGTCAAGACAACAGGAATTTAAATGCAAATCGACAAGATATTTTACAAATGGTAAATTAAAAGGGTGTTTTCAAATTTCATGTTAATCTTGTATTTTTATAGATAAATAATAATCCATCAATTGCTACACGCGAAGTAGCGTCAGAATTAAATTTGTGCCAGTCCAGAGTTTGGAGAACTTTACATAAAATCCATGTTAGTCACTCTTTACTGCCTGGAGATAATTTGAGAAGGATAGAATATTGTAATTGGTTAATGGGAAGGATAGAAAATGACGAAAATTTTTTAAGCAAAATCATCTGGTCAGATGAAACAAAATTTATAAATTCTGGAATGTTCAACAGAAATACGGAGCACTATTGGGCAGTACAAAATCCCCGACAAAACAGGGCTAGAAGACCACAACATCGTTTTGGAATAAACGTTTGGATGGGTATTTTGGCAAATCGTCTCTTAGGACCAGTTATGTATGAAGAACATTTAAATGGAGAAAGATACTTAAACATTTTACGTACATACGTATCTGACTATCTTGACGACAATATCCAATTAAATCAATTACAATATTTATGGTGGCAACAAGATGGTGCACCAGCACACAATGCAGCTGTTGTTAGAAATTGCTTAAATCAAGAGTTTGCAAACCGTTGGATTGGAAATAGGGGAGTTGTTGAATGGCCTGCGAGATCACCTGATTTAAGTCCGCTAGATTTTTTTTTATGGGGATATGTTAAAAATAATATTTATAAAGTAGATGCGCCACAAAACATTGAAGAATTACGAGACAGACTTCAGAATGCCTTCGATGCAATTCCTAGAAGAACTATACAAAGGGCAGTACAAAATGCCAGAAGGCGTGCCCAATTGTGCATTACCGAAGATGGTCAGATAATTGAACATTTACTGTAATTGTTTATTGTTTACTTTTCTATGTATTCTTATTAATGTTTTTGTTATCTTGTACTCGCTACTGTTGAATTTCGTTTCGAAGAATAAAAAATACTTATCATATCTCGTTTCACTTCGTTAGTGTATGACATTTTTGTATTATTAATGAACAATAAATGAAATGTTTGACAGATTAAAATTCCAAAGGCTACCTTATTTAATCTTATAATTTATTCTTTCAAATAAAACCTAATGTCAAAAACTATAGTCAGCATGTGGTACATGGTTGAAATCAGAAAAAAAAAAATCTCTTTCTGAAGATGTCTAAATCCAATATGGCGCCTATAAGAAATTAGATAGTTGATGATGGCCAGAAAGAAACGAAACGTCGTATAGAAATTTAGAGTACACCACTGGATAGAGGTTTAGAAATGGCCACAAGGACGTGTTTTTATTTTTTCTCTACAAGGCCAAATGTCGGTGCTACAGGTAAAAGAATAAAATGGGGTTTTCGTGTTTTTTTTTTTAAATAACGAAGGTCATTTGTCACAGGTCTATTTTCTTTACGGATTTATAACAAACACAAAATTTAACAACTTTGCCAAATTTAAACCTATACTCTATCTCCAATAATAAGAGAGATCCCCATGGTGAGAGCCGAAAATGAATCAGCCTGTATATTCTAAGAAGTGATACAAGCAGGTATATGGCATTGGACCTTTATCTGCGCTGTAAACATTATTTTTATTTTTAATGATACGAATACTTTCATAGAAAATGCTCTCGAACCGTTTATTTTTCTTAAACTAGTTTTAAACGATGTCCCATTATATTATGACCGGTTTCTGAAAAATTAACGACAACATTCTATTTATACGGTCCATTGAATTTAATATGCGATACATGCTCTTTATGAGGTCGCTTAGTCTTCTTCAAAAAATAATACGCCCTCTCCTTGCATCTATTCTCGTAAGTATGTAAATTAAAAAGTAAATATCGCTTCCGGCTAAACGGAAAATCTGATTCGTATATGAATATGCTCCTCGAATTCCCTATTTGGATTAAATCTGGTAAATTTTATTAAAATCTAAGTAGCAATATCAAAGATATTCGAATGGATCTATACATTTACCTATACAAACATATAGAACTAAATGCATACGAGAATTAATAATTATTAAAATTTCATCTCACACGCAATTGTCGCTTAATTTGTTACATTAATTCTACAATCTGACAAGATTCTTGCCGAAGTATGTAGACGCAACACGTCGCGATGTCAACCACCCAGGTTGTAAAGGCAAATTTAAAAATACCTATCCTTGTTGTTACATCTCAAAAGTCAATAGAGGAATTTGAATTTTATTCGTAACATACACTCTTAATTAAGATTCTCTCACTTTTTATTCACCTCGTTTCAGCAACATCGGCATCATAAACATTGACGATAAACATGTAAGCAGAATTTTAATGACCTGTTTGAATTACAAGCTATAAACCCAGTTTAATTAATTTTCCACTAAAGAGCGGTAAAGAATAAAGGCGTTTATACGGGAATATAATTTCCTCGATATGTATATTGTCCTGATTCACCGTTACAGTTAATAAACTGAAATTTCTGTGAATTATATACGTAAATATATACACATACTCGTATGTAATAGATACATATACTCAACGCTGTGAATATTATAAACTCATTCATACGGATACATACGTACGGGTGTACAATCCATATTTACATCTATAGTACTTTCTCTCTCTCTCTTGTCTACGCTGGTCTTCCACGATGAATATGATTGATTTACTGAAAAACGTTGTTTTCTTAGCAGGCCTTCATGTGTCTTTGTCACTTGTCTGAAATCCTATTTCGAATTCAACTGGAAGAATTTCCGCTATGACGGATTTCAGTTTTTCTTTTACCTTCTAGACACATTTCGTGATACTTTGAATATATTTCGCTGGGTTAAACCTATGTTAAATCTTGCATGAATGCAACTATTTCTCGTATGTATAATTGCAGTCATGCAAAGTAACCAAATTCCCCTAATACCTGTTCAATTTACATGGAGCCAAATTTAGAAGTTTTAGGTAAGTATTGTTCATTTTTACGACGCTTATTGATCGAGCGTGCTAACAATAAGAAGAGAGATTTAAGGTAATGTGAATAATGTGATGTGAAGATGAGCATCAAAGGTCCAAAACGTGTGAAGTATACTAAAATAAAGGTTTATTAAATACAACTTATTGAATAAAAGAAAAGACAACGTTGCAGGCGTGGCTCGTGATAACGTACTGAAGGGCACGTACAATGATGCGAGTGCCTCGTGTGTTTTCGGTGTTTACTAAGAAAACGCTACAGTTAGTACACGAGAATACAGGAAGCACTCGCATCACTGTACATGCCCCAACAGTAGGGGAAATAGGTATGTAGTGGGACAATATATTTCATGCACAATTTTTAGTATCAAATTTTTATTTGTTTGAGACAAAGTTTCTATGAAAGGTTGCAATTGTTATTAAGTTTATACTGTTGCCAATCAAAATCAATTTTTATTACATAGTGTTATTTTTTTTCAATGCTCCCGGTATATACCATATGTCCCAGTACATACCACTACCCGGTATATAGTGGGACTTAACCTGGTATATTAGGGGACACATTGGAATATCAAAGGAAAAATGAAAACTTTAAAATATTTATTATATACAGACTGTCCCGTAAAAAACGCCAACATTCATAATTCCGTTATTTATTGTCCGCTTTTATTTAAACAAAAAGTAAATTTAATAGCATCAAAAACACTATAAGATAGCAGTGTTTTATTTGTTTTCAATTGTTTTCATTAATGTCAAACGACAGTCAAGTTTTTTATTTTAAATGGCAATATATATATTTTTGGCTATATTCGGATTGGTTTTTTTTTTCTGAATTCAACGATGTATAACATATTTATTTTTGATAAACGTTTATTGCAAAAAAAAAAACTTTATAAATTTCATCTTTGTCTTCCATTATTTATAAATATTCGAATGTGTCATGAAACATTGGAAATGTAAGTATTATAAATATTATTATAAGAAACAAAACACTTTACAATAAATGTTGAAATTGCCCGCCACCTTGTTCAACACATATCGCACATCTCCTAATTACTCCAAAGGTCGCATTTAAAAGACAAGCGGCAGGTACTTCTTGACAAGTGTTAATAATTCTTTGTCTTAAAATGTCAACATTTTCTGGAGTTGTTAAATAAACTCGATCTTGTAGATAAGCCCACAACCAAAAATCGAGGGGCGTAAGATCCGGTGAACGCGCAGGCCACTCGATAGGACCGGATGTTCCTATCCACCTATTTCCAAATTGGGTGTTCAACAAATCAGTATTTACTCTGGCGTTGTGCGCGGGAGCCCCATCTTGTTGAAAAAATATTCTATTTAAATTTGCCAAAGGTAATTCATCTAAAAAGTTTTGGAGATTTTCGTGTAATAAAGTGTAGTATTTTTCTTGATTTAAGCAACCATCTATGAAAAATGGCCCAATTAATTAATCACCTAAAATGCCACACCAAACATTTACGTTGAAACGTCTTTGAAAATTATTTTCAATTACAAATCTCGGATTGTCTGCACTCCACTGTCGATGTATGTTTCTATTAAAAATACCGTTGTTGCTAAATAACATGCATTTAAATAAAAACGACAAAACTGGATTCTTCGGCCAGGATCATTTTGTTCTAATGCATGAACTTTTCGAGCTATGTACGGTTTAAGTTTGTGTTTTCTTAAAATACCATGAACTGTAGTTTTTGATACCCCAATATTATGTGCAATTTCGCGAATCGAAGTTCGTGAATTTTGCTGTACTGCAAGAAGAACATCTAATTCCTTATCTTACGAGAATTTCCGTTTTTGTGTTTTTGGTTTGGTAAATGATCCATAATTTCTTAAATTCTTTTCAATTCTCTGAAATATTTTCGAACCTGGAACTTCTCTGCCCGGAAAACGAGCACTGTACCGACGAACTGCTTGAAGGCGATTTTTATTACAATCAAAGAACACTTGTAACATGTCCGTTAATTCATTGTTATTCATTTTTAACGAAAATACGCTTTCTGTTGCGACAAAACGTTCAAACAGGATAATACAGAAAACTTAATAAAGTCAAACTGACACTTAAGGCACATTGACATAATGCTAGTGGACTGGGCCAAGTCTACTATAATGAAAGATGAAATTTATAAAGTTTTTTTTTTTATTTTTTATTATTAGGAGATGTGCGATATGTGTTAAACAAGGTGCGCGGGCAATTTCAACATTTATTGTAAAGTGTTTTGTTTCTTATAATAATATTTATAATACTTACATTTCAAATGTTTCATGTCACATTCGAATATTTATAAATAATGGAAGACAAAGATGAAATTTATAAAGTTTTTTCTTTGCAATAAACGTTTATCAAAAATAAACATGTTATACATCGTTGAATTCAGAAAAAAAATACAATCCGAATATAGCCAAAAATATATATGTTGCCATTTAAAATAAAAAACTTGACTGTCGTTTGACATTAATGAAAACAATTGAAAACAAATAAAACACTGCTATCTTATAGTGTTTTTGATGCTATTAAATTTACTTTTCGTTTAAATAAAACCGGACAATAAATAACGGAATTATGAATGTTGGCGTTTTTTACGGGACAGTCTGTATACGTATCTGTATATCAAAAGTTAATGTAAATACATCGTTTCACATCAATATACATTAAAATCAGTTAAATCAACATTAAACTTAAACTTTTTGGAAGCTCGTTCAGTGCCCCCTGATATTTCAGGTTTAGGTAGTTTCATTACTATATCTTGTCCCTCTTTTATGTCATCATCTTTCTTTTCTGGATATGTAAAAGTCCATCCAAGTCCTTTTGTAATATAGGTTAGATAGTAGTCAACATTTTCAATCTTTTAAATTTTAGCAACAGAATCTAATACTTTTCTTTGTAGAAAATACTTACTAATACAAAGTTTGCTTCGGATAAATTTTCGTTTGCAACTTCGTGTTCTTTTGTAATGCTATCGTCTGTTGAATCATTGCAGAGTTTCTCTAGTTCCACGTCACTTTCCGAACTTGAGGAATCTGTAAATATTTTCTCTTTAGATTGTTTTTAATTCGTTGCCCATATTTATTCGGTTTATGCTCCTTTTGGCGTTTTTTGCATTTTCTGTTCGTGTGCCAACTATATTTCTTCTTTATTTGGAGTATCAGTTAAAACACTAGATTTCGTCTTTTTTCCCCCTTTCTATTGCCCTTTCTTGCCTGTGCCTTAATATGTGGTCTAACTGCTTCAGGAGTTACTATATTCGTACTTGCTTTAATACTATGTGGCGTCAATATATTGATGGTACCAGCAAAAACTTCATTACTAGTTGAAGGTCCTGGGACATCGGAAGGTCCTGTGACATCGGAGGGTCCTTCTGGTTCTTGCACTCTGTCAGTTACGTATGATGACAAAAACTCAGATTCATCGAAAATATCGAAGTTAAATGGATAAATTACAGTCCTTTCAAACCCCTTTATGATATTACGAGTAGATAGCGTTAAAGCTAATGGAAATGCCTTTCCCACTACACCTGCAATATCGTAGATCGTCATAGGGATCCCCGGATGGTTCAACATCCATTCATCAACCGATTTGTTGTAGTATGATTTACATGTGATTTAAAAGTATAATGCCATTTGTTTTGCAGAGATTTAATACTTTGATATCGACATGACTCTCATGATTATCTAAAATTAAAAGTATTTTATTTTCAATCGAACATCGCACGTTTTTGAACAAATGTTCTATAAACAACACAAAATTGTCCGAGGTCATCCATCCTGATGGATAAGCCGCGCCACTAGAACCGTTTGGAGCTCCGTTCAGCATGTGTGGCCTAAGATTTTTCCTCGGAAAAATGAAAAATGGGGGAACAAATGTTCCATTAGCAGATATAGTGGTGCACATTGTGACTAATGCAGCTCTGTCTCCACTTGTAATCTTTCCTATTTCTTCTTCTATTTTACCTTCCAGTATTTTTGGAGGTTTGTGGACGTTTGTTACAGTGGTTTCGTCGCAATTATAAATTTGAAATCCTTTCACCTGGTGCTTTTCTATCGCATTTTGCAAGTTTTTATAAAAAAGATTTACGCTGAATTTATTAAAACTTGTAGCCCTGCATAAGCTTGAGGCTTCGGGAGTTAGAAGGCTTAAGTTAGGATGTCGCTTTCTAAATAAATGAAGTCACTCAATTTCTGCCATTTTGTTCGCTCTTCATGATTGAAAAATATTTTTCTCATTAGCTATTGTATAGCGGTAGGCTAATTCTTGTGTGTCTTTTAATGTCAATCCATATCACATTCTAAAAGCCTGTAGTAGTCACTTAAAACATTTTCTTCCTCTATTGTAAATACAGATTTGAAACCGTGTTGTCGTTTGAAAACAAAATTTTGGGGTTCACCGCTAAAGTGTTTACTTCAAAACTTTACGATGAAAGGCTGATTTGCTAACACCAAATTTGATCGCTACTAATCGTATTGCGAGTCCATTCTCTGTAACATCATTAATGGCATTTTTCATAGCTATCTCGTTTTCTAATGGGCTAACTGGCTATTTTCCATTGTTTCCGTAAGATTGTTTCTTGAATATTTTGGAAACTGCAAAATAGACAATAAAGTTATTATGGTGGTACATAGTGGGGCAACCTAAGAACACGTCCCACTATAAACCATCACAGAATGTCCCATTATACACCACCACGAGTGCTTCAAAAATTTTAATTTTTAAATTTCCAATTTCTGTGTTGGTGCGTTTCTGAGCTTAACAACAGATACCGTATGCGTTGGTGAGGTTATGATAAAAAATTGAAAGAAATTTAAAAGTAAATAGCTAATATATGATCAAAAACCGAACATATACAGAAAAATTACAGTGCTACCTTACCTTGACTTTCTTAATTCTCCAAAACTGTATAATATTTAATTTGCCTTTCACAACTGTTGCAAAATTTGAATTGAAAAATTGAAAAATGCAATGTCCCACTATATACCGGTTACTCCTACGTCATCACTAGCCGCGCCTGCAACGTTGTCCTTACAGTTTTATTTAATATCTACATAAGAAATTAAGCTTTGAAATGTATTAAAGCAGTTAAATAGAAGCTATGTATACAAGTGACGATGAATAAGTATTTACAAGTTGAAAAGTAAGTTAGTTAATGAAATAAATGCTTTCTACATATACGACGCTAACTATTCGAATTTTTTACTGAAAATTATTTAAAAAAGGGTTAAGAGCGTGGTCCGCCAAACCAAAAGCCGTAGATTCGAACCCTGCAAAAGGGCGAATTTTTTCAGTAAATAATTCGAATAATTAGCGTCGTAAATGCAGAAAGTATTTATGTCATTCACATCACTTCACGAAAATGCAATTGATTTGCACAGTAAGTTAGTTATTTCGTAAATGAATGTAATTAAAATAATAACGTGCCTTCAAAAACTTTCCTCTTTAGAGACGGCCAAGCTTTTTTTTCATGGTTGGTCACAGTGCACGTATTCTGTCACAAACAAATAATTTTGATAGTTTAGTTATGTCGTGTAAATGTGTGTAATAATAAATAATTTAATTTTTGAAAAAATATTTATAACAATTGTTAGGATAAGATTTAGATATAAGTTGGTAATACGGTTTAGTGCTAGGTTCATACATAATGAATACGGCCTTGACAAAATAAGCTTGTAGTAAAAAATAAATAATAATGTATCTCGAATGAAATAAATGCTTTCTGCATTTTACGACGCTAATTATTCGAATTTTTTACCTAAAAAAATTCGCCCTTAGGCAACGTCCATTGTTTTACCGGACCACTGCCTTTACCATTAAGCTATTAAGGATTGAAGTTTCGAATTGTCGGGAAAGTCTTAAATCGGATTAAGAAACAGATATTAATATTGTTGGCCGTAGTCGGCTAATTTGTATCTCCTCGATACTCCAATTAATAACACCTTTTTCATAGCCGAAAACGGTGTTGACATAGCAAAAACTGCTGAAAAAATCGCCAGAGGAAAATAAGGATATAGAATTATACTCACTAAAGTATCGTAATGCCCCTGTTGCAAAAATATAATACTCACCAGCTCAGCTCTTATTGAATAGGTCCATATATTCAAAAATGCCTACTAGTACAAATTATTTAAAACATAAATAATTCAACAAAAAACAAAATATACATGAAAATGACAGAAAATCAAAATAAACAAAAAATATATTATGATCAAAAAGCTAACAAAAAAAGACAGAATCTTAATTTCAATGAAAGCGTTTGAGTACAGAATGTTCATAATAAACAATGGTAAAAAGCTGAAATTGTTAAACCACTAGGACATAATTCCTCTTTAATTAAAACTAGAGATAACAGATACTAACAGAAAAAACAGAATAACTGAAATGAAATGTTTATAAAACGTGCTCAACATTATAGGTTTACAAAAAATACGAATTTATTCAATTATGAATATAATAATCAATATTTAAATCCTGACACATTAAATCAAATACCAAATTTAAGAAAATAAGTTAGATCAAAACATCCACCAAATAGATTAGATTTGTAAGTTAGAAATGGTTAAAAGTTTTGCAATACTTGTGTAGACTATTGTCAGTATATGTTAAGGACGGAGATGTTAGGATATGATTTAGATATTAGTTGGTAACCCAAAAAAGGTATATAACCCCTTACCACAATTACTAATCGTGTCCTAAATACGTATTTCGACAACTAAGTTGTCATCATCAGTAGGTAAGACCACTAATAATCAAAGTGTCGCACATGGGGTACAGTAAAGCTAAACATATATGAAAGCGCACAAACTTTACACGGCGTCCACGTATACAGTGTATTGGACGTGCGGTAGAAAACAAAGTAAGCGCTGGACAGCCTTCACTCTGCATGCTTGAAGAAGCACGTGTAGTGAGAAGTGTTTACCTATTGAAAGTTAGAAACTAAGAGAAAGTACGTATAAAAAAATCCTATGGTAGAAGGGCAGTTTTATGATCTAGTATAAGGATAACCAATCATATTGCAAACAGCGATGTCTCAGAATTAACAATTAATTAAAGACGCGAACTAAAGGATTTTGTCAATAAAATTAATATCATTAATATATTCCTTGTGAAAAAACTTTACAATAATACCTCACATGATATGGTTCAAATAAAATTTACAATACTGACTTAAAAGTGGCTATTAAAATTATGTCAGAAACAGTTGAGTTGCGCACCTATGTTGACTAAGACTATATTGTTTGTTCCCACCAATACTATAATTGTAAAAATATCCGGCAATCTTTTTTTAATACTTTGTATAGTAAACACGTGTCAGTTTTCTTTAAACAACTCGAGATAATATTAGAATAATCAGGTCCAGATGCACCATTATACAAGCTGCCCTTAAAATAAAAAGACAACGTATAAAAATAAAAATAAAAAAATATGTAATTATATAGAAAACGAATCCAAAATATTGTGACTCAATTACGCCGCTAACCCCAAAATTAAAAACCCCCGAAAATTGCATCATCTTCCGCCTATGAATTCAAAATATATCCACATATACGCTACAGCGTAAGTTTACATAGGTAACAGCTGTCGATGTTATGAAAACTGTATGTTAAGATCAACAACCTCGGACAAAATCTAGCCGTTTATACTTTCAAGTAAATTAAAATTTAGATGTGTGTTACATTAATTTACAAACCTATTTTACAAATCCTACTAAAAATAAGTCGTGGACTTTTAGAACTGACATCATTTCATGTACGTTTTTTATTTTGTTCCGAGAAGTAAGAAAGATAAGGATTCAGAATGCGGCTATTGTACGGTATTGTAGAAAATAACATTGTGAATAAGTTTTGCTACGGTAAGAGTTCGATAACCTGATGCGAAAGTCAGCTGTTAAGAATTTGTGTAGCTTTTTAAAGACGATGTATTAAAAGAAGAGCTCTACGGTCATTCAACATCCAATTTGGTAACAATCTATCTTTAATCGAAGAAGTATTGTATCGAAGGTACGTAACGATCAACAACTTGATGAAACTTAAAGCGACATAGACAATAACAAAACTATTCTTTTTGTTATTGTGTTATCTTTGTCATTTCTTTTCTTGCTTATGAGAGAGAATTTTTGGAAAATCTTGGAAAGATGTAATTATATATAATATGAATCTTATATATAATTACATCTTTCCATTTTTTATACGTTGTCTTTTTATTTCAAGGACACCTGGTATTGTGGAATCAAGAAATAAACATGCACTTTCTCACAATATTTTTATTAATAATAAACAAAGGTGCCCTTGCTACTAACTTGAATTTCACATCAATATGCTCGTATAGTAGTTTATGTAAATTGGCAGCCGATTTTTGTCCAAAGAGAACATATAATAATGTTTGTAGGTATAACATGTATATATTATATTTGCATATAGGGTTACTGTAAAAGCTACCGCTTTGTAACAACACACTTTCATGATTTGCATAATATAAGTGAGCTGGACATAATTTACCTCCCACACAAATCATGTGAAACTATCATTAAACAAGTTCCGATATTTTACTAAAATGAAATTTAACGAACGCCGAAAAGGGTATTAATTTCTCTGAAAACAATTTTTGCATGAATCCATAGAGATGAAGTTAGGAACTTAATGGCTCATATTTGATATAATATAAATAGTTATAGGTTCAATATCAATATCTTTAATGAAAATAGTAACCCGACTGTTGGTTTAGGATCTTTACGTAATAATAATTTGATAAACATAGTTAAGCAAAACGGGAAAATTGGTTCAAGCCACATATGCAGCGCGCGATAATTTAATTTCCAAGATATTCGCGTGGATGACCCATGGCATAATTCTATATAAATCATAATCGAAATACAGTACGTATTTCAACGTGTTTGGATTAATATCTACGTTGGAAGAAACATGGGCGATTGAAATTTAAATTAATATTAAATCTTGTCTGAATACACTGGTGAACAAATTTTAATTTTTTTTTAATTTTTCTTTAGAAACTATGTACAATTTTCGTTTCCTTTATAATTCTAACTATAGTAATAACAACGAATTTATTCTGGCACATTAGGTTTTGAAAAAAAAATATTGAAAAATAAATGAAATAATATTAACTAAGTATATACATTGTTACGTGTCCGTAACGCTCAACGCTTTATTACGTTATTTTGTAATCAATGATATCTTCAATATATTTCGCTCCATTTCCAACGAACCTACCTGTATAGGTATCGTTATTCGTTATTTTAATATATATCTAATTTCTTTCAAGTTTTTTTCTTTTTTTTCTCGAACCTTAGTGCTCGCTTTTTTTGAAAAGGAAGAGTACGGCACTCGCTCTCTAGATCCCGGTCGTTAGTGGTCGATCTTCGAACGTAGTTACGATCTCTCCCATCACGGATATTTATCGATGTAGCCTTACCTGATTATTATAATTACGGCCCCGTGAGGGAATTTAATCGATCTTTATACCAATATTATTCGCTTAATGCGATATCTCCCTTGGAGGATCTGAGGTGTTGGGAGAAGTAATTTGTAGCACGTCAAACAGCTTCGCTTTAATTTCACCGCCATCGAACGCATTATTCGGTATGTATAGGGCTTTCTTTGTTTTATTTTCTTTTCGCTTATTTCGTTGTTATTCCTTTATTTAGATGGTGTACCCGACGGGCAAGAAATAACGTAGCACCACCTGATTGTTCCCGCAAGTGACGTTTTTTTTCCCTGGAGGAAGAACAACACGATAGCAATTCTAACCGCCAGATAAGCACTCGTTTCGCTAATTTAGTTTTCATTTGTCATTCGTAAATTTCTTATTTCAGTTCATATATAAATTACTGTCATTATTAATTAATAGATCGCTGCTAAATAGTCCCAGGTGTTTTCCAAAACGCAATAACCTGTGTTGCCTGACCTTCTTTTTTGTGGGTCATTTTTTTTATACTCTTCTTGGTTCGCTTCCCGAACTTTGTACCGTTTCAATATAAACTTGCGTTTATACATAAATATTATTTGAATACTTCAATTATATGCCTACAGATTATTTTTGCTAATTGATTTGAATACTTTAATTATAGGCATTACATATTTTTGCTAACTAATTTGAATACTTTAATTATATTGTATTAAATTATAAATTATATTAAATTAATTATATTAAATTCTGTGATGTGTGCTTGTCGTGGTTAGACGTGTCCTAGAGTGCTCCTATACTTTTATACCTTTCTAATTATATATTGGTAAGATGACAGACCGTTATACACTGAGGAACAGACCAGGTAATATCACGGATGAGAGCTTCGAGGAATCTCTTGCACAAAAAATATTGGATAAATTGATTGAATCTGATGAGTTTCTCGTCAAATTTTGCGAAAAGGTTGGTGAGAATTTATCATCGATTATAAATACGAAAATCAAAGCACTTAGCCAAGAGGTAGTACAACTTAAAACTGAATTAGAAGTAGTTAATAATAAGATGGAGTAGCTCGAACAGTACTCAAGAATAAATAATTTGCGTGTGTTTGGTGTGAAAGAACAACCGAATGAGGATGTTTCTAAAGTGTTTACAGACATATGTAAGAATAAATTAAATATTGATATTCTGTCGTCTGATATAGACGTTATTCACCGGCTTAAAGGAAGAGAAGCTGGTGTCAGACACATTATTGTCCGTTTACAAAAAGAACTGTGAAGCAGAAAATATTTAAAATTAAAAGGAACAAAGACCGTATTAAAAGAAGATCTGACGCCGTATCGTTTGTCTTTGATGAAAAAATTATCTACACATGTTCCGCCTAATACGTATTGGAAAAATGATTGCAAGATTTTCTGTAAGTCAGGTAACACGATATTTCATATTAAATCTTTCAAAGATATCCATGATCGATGGGGCACGACAGCTGGAATACATAGCGAACCGTCTTAAAACAACGTCTTGAAATTTATATATTTTGTGTATTTGTATATTTTTTATCGATAAGAGATTTTTTTTTTTTTATTACTATTATTTCTTTGGATAGCAAATATTTCTTGCGATTTTTAAAGTAAACTTTTTTGGGTGTCATTCGTAGTATACAGTATGTCCTTAATGAAATAATTAATTGTGCTTTGTTGACTGTTATGAATGGGATGATTGACTTGGGTTATTAAGGAATATGTCTCGTGAACTAAATGTTGCGCATTTGAACGTTCGCTCATTGTATCCTAAATTAGGCGAGGTGTTTGATATACTTACAGAGGGGAATATTCATGTACTTTGTTTGTCTGAAACGTGGTTGTCACCCGAAATTAGTGTCAGCATGATTAAGTTAGAAGGTTATAATTGGGTTGGGATTTATGTGCGGAATGTTGTGGACTGTTGCTTCTTGGATTCTTTCAGTGTAACTTTTGAGCAGGTGTGGAATCAGGTCTTTGACGGCCGTAGACGGTTTAGTTTTGGAAGTTTTTACAGACCGCCTACACTCAATACACTTGCTTTTGTAGACGAGACAGAGGAACAATTACTTCAACGGAATTTGGATTCCGATTATGTTCTTTTTTTGGATGACGTCAATCTTGATATGCTGAATAGCGAATATAGCGGTGCCAACAGATTAACTATTACCCTTGAATCCTTGGGTATGACCCAATTAATAGCGGAGCCTACTCGTGTTACTCGAACTTCAGCTACTTTATTAGATGTTATTATTGTTTCTAGTGGCCTAACTGTGCGCGCGTCGGACGTTAGGAATGTTGACTTTTCAGATCATGATCTTGTTTATTGCCGTGTAGAGTGTGTGTATCCTCCAGCTAAACTGCTTTATTATACATTCAGAGGCATTATTATTATTATTATTATTATTATTATTATTATTATTATTATTATATGCCTTACAGATTTTGTTAACTTATTTGAACACTTCAATTGTATGTATTTCATATTTTCGCTAATTGATTAGAATACTTTCATTATATGCAATTACATATTTTGTTGAATCTTATTTGAATTTAAAACTTTCTAGTTAAAGAACGATTTAGTTCAATGAATTGTTGAACTTGTAATACTTTGTGAACCAACAAGAAAGAAAGAAAACGTATTGTTTTTTTTAGGGCGAACTAAGGCCATCAGCCGTACTGTAAATAATTTTATAAGTCGATTTATTTGAATTACATCACATTCTTCCTAATTAATCTTTTTCTTACTTTTGACTGGCCTTCAGCCGCATATTTAAATTCCAAAAATATCTAGTTAATGTTTTTTTTCCCTCTCCGCTCTAAATATATACTATACCTGGTCAAGTAAATTTAGAACTTATTCATAAGTGCACCATTTTGAGATCTGTAACAGTTTTTTTTTCTCTCTTATATATACTGGGGGTTAATAAATAAGATTTGTTTGGTTGGAAACAACTTATTTTCTTTCTTTCCCTCGTCTCTCAATCCTCGAGAGTGGAACGAGTCTCGGTCACGGAGCCGGCCTTCTGCCCCGCGCTACTTGCCTTTTTTTTTGGAATAAGACTTACGTCAAAGTTTCCGAGTTTGCGACGTCCAGCGGCAAAAATTCGGTGGCGCCCTTAACCATCTTTTTTTGCTAACTTACTTACCTCTGGGTCTCCCCACCCCTGGGCTGAGGCAGCCTCAGAAGCCGGGTGGCCAGTTGGACGTTGGCAAGAACGGGCAGGGGCAGTTTTAGTTGTCCGAGACCGGGTCTGCTCCGGGGAGCGTTTTCTTGTTTTTTTTTTTATTTTAAGCGCAACGTTGTGGTCGTGGCAACATGTTATGGATAGTCTATAAGCTTATTATAAAAATTTTAAACCCACAAACGGTGAAACCGAGAGAAAATATTTCAACATAAAAGAAAAAGTGAATTAAGATTAATTAAGATGGGATATTTTAGGATTTTAATTAACAAAATTGTCTTTGTCTACTATTAAAACTAAAAAAATAATTTTAAGAAAGATTATACCATGAAAGTAAAATACATTTTTATTTAAAAAAACTCGTAAAGTCAAATTCCATCTCCATTAAACAAATGTCCATATCTACCACTGAAATAAGAACAAACAGTTAGAAGTCAAAGAAGTAACCAAAATACACACTAACCAGCCAACAAAATTAACATCCGAACAAAATTCAACTAAAAGACGACTTTCACCTAAAAAACAAATAAAATAAAACAATAATAGGCTTAAATTACTCAAGAGGGGCTCAATTTACAAAAACAAGAGTAATAACTAAACATAATAAGAATTTATTTGAAATGTTGGAAAAAATGACAAACATTTCTGAAATTCGAAAAATAAAGTAAATTATGAAACAGAAATAAGAAAAACACCCTAACCACAATATATATCAATAAATACTATACACGTATTTCGGCAACTAAGTTGCCATCTTCAGTAGAATAACCTTAAAAACTGAAAAAATGTTTTACCGATTTTCTTCTCAAGAGTATGCGGACATGCATTTTGTGTATGGCTACTGTAACGTCAGTGCATGGCAAGCAGTTATTGAATACCGACATCGGTTTCCCGATTGGCGCATTCCTCATTACAGAACGTTTCTGGAAGTACACAGACAATTTCGGGAATGCGGACTACGTGATTATCTTTTCGACCGAGCAGTAAATTTGCCAGCCAACTTAGAGGAAGAAGCAGTAGCTATTGTTACAAGGGACCCAACGTCGAATCGCTAGATAACTAGGAGTGCCACGAACGACAGCTTGGCGAATTTTAAAACGTATCACTATCGCAGAGGACACGATTTGCTTGAGGCAGACCACTATGCTCGTCTAGTTTATTGTACCTGGATATTAAGACAGTCACGGCTTCATTTTAATTTCCGCAGAACAGTCCTTTAGACAGATGAATCTACGTTCACGAGAAGTAGTGTTACAAATCTGAAAAACCTGCACAGGTGGTCAACAGAAAATCGCAAAGCATACGTCCATCTAAATTTCAACTTGAATTTTCTATTAACGTTTGGGCGGCCCTAATCGATGACTTGTTGATTGGTCCTGTCATTATTCCTGCGAGGTTAAATGCGGACAATTTCTTATTGATCAATTTCTTATTGACGAACTGCCAAGTCTTTTAGAGGATGTCCCACTGAATGTTCGACGAGACATGTGGGTTTCTCATATGGATGGAGTACCACCACATTTCGGAATTGCTGTCCGAAATTGGGTTAACTTCAATTATCCAAGATGGATTGGTCGAGGTGGTCCTGTTGCAAGGCCACCCAGATCACCCGATCTTAATCCCCTTGACTTTTATTTATAGGGGTATATGAAAAATTTAGTCTACGCGCAAGTTTCGAACACAGGAGAAAAGTTGTTGGATCGTATTCACCTGGCTGCCGAGCAAATCCGACAAAACAAGTATGAAATTCGGATAAGTATTTCTTCTGTTGGCTTACGAGCACAAGCCTACATTCAACAAGGAGGTGGACATTTAGAAAATAATGTTAATTGAAGTTTTTTAAATAAAATCAGTTTTTATTGACTTTAAGATTACATTTTTTTCATGATCTGACAATCACATTTATAGATCTGTAACTTTGAAACAAATAAAAATTGATATACAAGTTTTGCGTTTTTGTTACTTGAAATGAAGTCTACGTCTACTTTACACTCCTAAAATTTGAACATAACGATATGGGACACTTGTATATTCCTTGCCCTAATAATAAGGATGAAATAAAGAATTAATCCGAGCAAGCTTTATTATCATGTAAATTCTCTGTTACATCAAATGCTTTTGCTTTTCAATCATTAACGCCGTTTTAAACACATCACATGCTATAAAAAATAAACTCCGAACATTTATAATTCCCAAAAAATTCGCTCACAAATGGAACTAAAAGAAAACTGACAGGATTCCATTCAGTGCACTACGCATGTACAAACACCTGTCAGTGTAGATATGGGTTTCACGGCCAGTACGCAAAATAAAAAATGAAATAAAATACATCAATATCCACGTGCGTTCCTCAACCGGCGAGAGCGACTGGTCGTTTTATTTCCACTCGCCGTTTCATCTTCCCATTTCTCTCCATCAGGCACTTGAAAAATATTCCTACTGCCGACGCGCAACTAACAAATTGTTCCTTATGTTTAGAGAAAAGAAAATGAATAATAAAATAAAGAAAACTTATGACCCGACATTATTTAAACGGCCGTTGTGAACTGCGAACCGTTTTCTCTTATTGCACAATGATACTCCATGTATCTGTCAAAAATTTCGCCAGAATGAGAAACATTCAATTTTATAGTGTTGTACCGTTTTCCTTTATTTTCTGTTCGCGTTATTACTGCATTTACTTAATGGGATCATTATAGGAAAAAAAAACTGTGAACTTAAGTATAATTCGTGTCGTTAAAGGAATTGAAGAAACATGATGAAATAAATCTATTTAATGCGTGAATTTTATAGGCGTATAGATCCTAAATTCGATTCTTAATGATACTTAGCAACACCTGTGTCTGTCGTTATTCCGAAATACATATACTTCGTTATTGCTTAAAGCCGGAAAGTTCTTCTATATAAGTCTATATAAACTTTTTGTTATTTTCAAGAGCACCTTTTCTTATTCGTCCAGCAATAAATACTATTAATATTTTAAGGGCCTATAAAGAAATAATAATTGTGCAAATCTACGAGCGATATTTTTAAATAAGGTTCATTTTTGAAATAGATGAAAGATACTATAAATATCACTAATAGTTATTTATGTATCAAGGCACTAAAGTTTCATTTTTCATTACGAATGCGTGCTTATTTGTCGCAATTAAATACATTGCTACACTTCGTATGTACAGAGTGGTTGGTTTTTTATTGTGCACTCAATATTTTCGTTGAGAGTATCATATTTAAAAGGAATCAAAACGTATCCGATATTATTTTTGCCCACTTTTCGATTCTGTGAAACAGAGTGCTACAGCTCGAAAAACAAAAGATGATCTAATGAATATTTAGCTAATTTATTCAATTCTGAATGTAGTATATTTTTTTTTTCGTTGGGCAATGAATAACGCCATCATAATAACAACAAAAAGAAACACATATTGCAGTGGATTTTTCCCCGAAGAAAAAATTAAAAGAAACTATAAAAGACTATATATTTATGTGTATTTTATTCCAGAAAAATATTTAACAATATTTCATATTTCTTGAAAAATTTATTATAATATGTATTTTTACCTACGCCTGTAGATTGTTCGACCAATTGTATTGATGTATGCAGTCCAAGTTATGCGGTAGTATTTTGCAAGTGCAGATTTTTTTGATATATGTTAGGCATTCGGATATTTTGCTTTTCCGGGAGGGGAAGAGACAGAGATTAACCAGCAATCGTACAGATAGGTCCAAGTTCTTGTCGCTGAATAGAAACTTCTTTTTTATTCAGATATTTTAGTTAAAATCGGTTTGCGTTTTAGTTGTGCTTTTATTTGATGTGTTAAAATTAATTTGCGGTTATTACGAGTCTGCAAACTTGTAATTTTGATTAATGTGACCTATCTGAAATCTCTAATTTTTTGTGAAGTGACGATTACATTAATTAATGTATGTATATTTTTGCAATTATATTTATGCATTTAGAAATAATTTAGTAAGATAAGTGAGCTCAGTAAAGTCAGTAATTTTAGGTTTATATATTTTGTAATCAGAGGAATATTAAGGAAAATTTTCAGATTTCTTTTGAAGTTGTTTTTTATGAGTAAAATTTTCTAGAAGGTTAGAAATTTGGTGGGAAAATCTGTTTGTTTCATGTTCAATGTGCGCATGATTTAAAATCTTGGTTATGTGTGAATACAGATAGTTTTCTGTTTGACGTTTAAATAATTGGGATAAAGTAATTTGATAAAGTCTGACAGTTTTTCTAAATATTTAATTAATAATTTGCTCGCGGTCATTTTAGTGAGGTTTTTCATCTTGATTCAGTAATATTTATCCAAGTTTTCCTCACACCTGTCACACAATAGATGTTTCAGTGCGGCTTTACACTTGATGAAGTCTTTTTTTTTTTTTTTTTGTGGGATTAAAACTTTGTGGGGTAAATCTTTGTTTGTTTTCCTAATACCTTTTGTTTTATTCTTGTGCTACGTACTCTATGAGGGTAAACCTTGAAGATTAGAGAGATCCTGGAAGGCGTATCCGATTTGAGTGAAGCTGGGCAAGCTACTGTGTATTGTCAGACAAATCTAAATAAGTAATCAACATCACAATTCACTGCAATATGTAGGATATAGGTATTAGTTAAAGAACAATAGAAAAACAATAACACGATAAAGCAAAAATACTATTAAAAAAATTGTTTAAAATGTCCACCATATTTCTTTCGATAAAGTGCAATAAACGTTATTTTTAATAAATCCCAAGGCAAGAAATCTAATCTTGAAAGGTCAGGCGATTTCGGAGGCCATAAATGTGGCCCTTTATTTCCAATCCACCCATTTTCAAATTCTATTTGTAGAAAATTTGCTAGTAATTGCGTTATGCGATGGTGCGCCGTCATGCTGGAACCACATTTGTCTCCAGGTAGCTTTAAGCAGATGGTCTAAATATTCTTGAAATTCAATTTCAAGAAAGTTTAAATATCGGTCTTCATAAAGTGTGCCCTTATAAAGTTAGAGTCCCAATAGCTGATCCCCTATCACACTTATCTAGACACTTGTAGAAAAACGTATTGGACATCGAGTTTGCTGGATCCTACGAGGTATCACGTCATCCCAAAAGTGGTTATTCTGTTTATTAGACACACCATTCCTATGAAAATTTACTTCATCCGTCCATAAAATGCAAAACTGTGTCACCTCAACAACTGGTATACGAAATGATATTCAAGTATTTTGTTTTTACTTTTTTATTTTTGTTATTATGGTGTTATTCGTTACCCAACGCAATATATATATATATATATATATATATATATATATATATATATATATAAGGTAAACTTAATTAGTCGGCGATTAAAGGTCTGGTTATTACTTCAAAGTGTATATATTTAAAATAATCCTACATGTTTCGGCAATGATGCCTTTGTCAAGGATATTTCTTATATCCTTGACGCCGAAACATGTAGGATTATTTTAAATATATACACTTTGAAGTAATAACCAGACCTTTAATCGCCGACTAATTAAGTTTACCTTATCATATCAAGGTCACGAAAATACTATATATATATATATATATATATATAAATATAATATTTTCGTGACCTTGGTATGACATGGTAAACTTAATAAGTCGGCGATTAAAGGTCTGGTTTATTACTTCAAAGTATATATATATTTAAAACAACCCTACATGTTTCGGCAATGATGCCTTTGTCAAAGGCATCATTGCCTTTTTCGGAAAAAATTGGTACTTTCATTAAAAAACTTTATAACGAACACATATCATTTAAAACAGACAATACTATGCAGAACATTATTAAAAACAACAAAGATAAAATAGACAAAGAATCAAACTCTGGTGTATATAAGTTAACATGCGAAGATTGTAATAAGGTATACATAGGACAAACGGGGAGGACATTCAAAATTAGGATGAAAGAACACGAGAGAAGCCATAAAGAAAAGAAAACAGATTCAATTTTCGCAAGTCATTGTATAGATACCAATCATAGATTTAATATAGATTTCAAAATTTTACACATACAAAAAAAAAAGTAAAAAACAACCTGTTAGAAAACTTAGAAATTAATAGATACAATAGTTTAGGATTAGCTTTAAATGACCAAATAGATTTAAACAACTCCCCTCTATTAAATTTAAGATCGTAAAAATTTTTCCACCACCATTTCTCCAATAATTTTCACATAAATATTCAAACTTGTATTGTACATATTCAGTATTTCATCCACCTGATGAAGCCATTGTATGGCGAAACAATATTGTAGTGGTATTTACAATAAAAGAATTTTTGAAACTAGAAGTTTAATTACTTATTTCTTAGCGTTATAATGAGGTTTCAACAAGTATCTCCTTCGTCAATTAACTATTAAAAATACTATTACTAAGTAAATACAGAAACAGAACTACCACCCCTATAAGAATACCAAAAAAATTTGAATGAAACTCATACATAAACCCTAACTTCCCACGACGCCCGAAACATCGTACTTGGACGAAACGTAATTGCATGGAGTTTTTCTGCCCCGAGTGTCATGAAACGATCCCCTCTTTGTTACACGGCATAAAGCGTACACGAAAATGAGTGCTAATTTTGAGGTAACGTAGGGAATACCAAATTAAGACTGCCGAGTATGTAATTTTTAAGTGAAAATTGCCGCATTCCTGTGTGCTCTTTTATCCTCGGTTATAAAAATGGCACTCGGATGTGTATTTGCATATGTTGGAGATCCGGTCTACGTAGAGAGAGATAATGTAGTGCCACCACCTCGGCCGCCACTTTTACATAGACCGCATGAAATGGGATTTTATTTTTCCTCTTTTTCCACCTTGTACGTGCTTCCACTATGGGTTAAAATGATAAAGAATGTCACGCAGTGCCAGGGCACGTTTAATCCACCGTATTATGTTATTAATCTGTGTTATTTCAATTTTCTCTGGATGATGGTGAAGTTTACTAGTTTTTTATGATAAAATCGAAAATCTAAAAGACATACAAGGCTATATTTGTTATAATAACATAGTCTAGGCCATTAATACTGACAACATTTTATTATTATTATTAAAGGCCGGATTATATGCAAAAGAAATGAAAATATGCGCATAAATATGCATATGTTTTAGCCTAAATATGCACTTCCTTATGAACAGTATGCAGATAAAAAATACGAGGAATGTTAGAAAATGGAATACTCTAGAAAAAAATATTCTATTATGTTTACTACAAGTTTATTTAGAATATTTTGCAACATAATTAACTATGAAAACAATTTACAATCACATATTTGTCAAACTTTTCAACAGAAAAATTGTGACGCTTGTCTGAAAACATGTATTTACATATTGAAAATGTGCGTTCTACGTGGACGCTTGTTATAGGAGCATATTTCAAATTAGAAATATTATCTATTGTCAACTCAATATTTTCTACTGAATCACCACACAAGATTTTAGCAATGTCCTTTAGCTTTTTAACACCCTCATTTTTTCCTACTCCTCCTTTAGCATTAAAACATGACTTTTCAAATTTGTTTATAATTTCAACTCTCTCGATTAGCGACATGAATTGTTTATCTAACTGCAATATAGAAGTGGAAATAAAACTGTAATTGGCTTTAATAAACGCCAACTGTTGAGGTATTTCTTTACTCGAATACACCCTTTGGGCGTCTATCACAGATTGTGCATCCCTATCAAGATCCATAATAATTGTCTTTATTCCTTCATAATTATTTGCATGAAAAATTTCAGCCTCCGACCACGTTTCCCGTCGTGTGATTACTGGTTGAGGAGGAAGCGGAACACCGGGTAGATGTTGCTTGTAAAACTGAACTCGTAATGGAGCCTTTAAAAATACTTTCTTAGAACTACTAATTAAAGTAATTACTAAGGGAAAATGGTTTCTAACTTCTTCTGCAACACGATTTATTCCGTGCGCCAAGCAAGTTGTGTGAATTAAATTTGGGTAAAAGATTTTCCAGTTGAAAGCTGCCTTCACCATGTATGGTGTAGAACACTATAACACTATGTTGTAGCAAAGTTGTCAGTTCTTCCTGTATAAACCTTGTTATTGTCAAATTATTTGCCTTTTCCAATTTTTGGGAATTTTGAAATTAAATAAAATTTTGCTGGAACCGATATGTTAAGGATAACAATCATTAAATGAACTATACAGTGTGTATAAGCCAAATGGAATAAATTCATTATTTCGGTTACTGTACATATTTATAAAAAATCCCGAAACATGTCATATTTAATTTATAAATTAACATTCTTCAACGTGAAAATGCGATCCCTACCTTCAACCCCCTTCGAATGACAGGTACAACCCCCATTTTTTTAAATGGGAAGTATAGGCTTGTGATATATCGTTGCAAGGGTCTCTTTATTCTCTATTCAAAAATGTTATAATTTTCATGTTTGTTGCAACAATTAAGATAGAATAAAATAAAATCATGTTGTTATCGAAATTCGCTACAATATACTCAAAAAATAAAATTTAATGCAAAATGTAAAGAAAAATTTAAAACGCCAGAAAAAAATATGAATGTCAATGAAGTAGATGCTCATTTGCGTTTATAAAGATTTAATACATACATCAAAGGCATCATTGCATTACTTACTTCCCGTTTAGGTCTTCATAATAAGAAAGTGAGTAAAAACCATACCAATGTGCTTTTTAGATGGTATCCAATAAAAATACTTTAAAAAGCTTCCGTGGCAACATTAGTTTGTTTAAAACGCCTTAGTAAATTGTTTTGTATTTAAAAGTTGTCATTTAAATTGACAGTTTGATAATTTTAGTTTGAATTTCGTAAAATACAATTCTGGGAAATGGTTAGATTAACGGAAATGCATAAAATAACAGTCATACAAATGATTGGTTACGGAGATAGAACTCGAACACAACAAGAAGTAACCCGCCTATTTCATGAGAAATTTCCTGATTTACCGCCTATAGCTCAAGGAACAATAAGTAAGATAGAGAAGCAGTTTCGAGAGTTTGGTCATGTAAGGCAGATAAAAAAACCAGCTGCCTATGCACTGAGTGATGAAATAAAAGTAGATGTGATGCTTGAGTTTATGGATAACCTACATACATCGAGTAGACATGCATCCACTACATTAAATGTTAGCCATGCATCGATAGTAAACATATTAAAAGAAAATAAAATGCATCCCTATAAAATTATATCTACTCAGGAGCTTATGGAAGACGATTTTGATAGAAGAACTTATTTTTGTGAGCGAATGATGGACATGCTGGATAACAATATTATCAATTTAGAAGACGTTATGTTTTCTGATGAGTGCACTTTTTCTCTTAGCGGTCATGCTAATCGACAAAATTGCCGCTACTGGTCTACGGAAAATCCTCACTGGATCAGGGAAGAACACACACAATACCCAGTAAAAGTTAATGTTTGGGCAGGTATTGTTGGAAACCATATCATTGGTCCCTTTTTCATTGAGGGCTATTTGAATGGCGATCGTTATTTGGCACTACTTCAAAATGATGTCATTCCAACTTTGGCAAATTTATATCCTGATCGGAAATGTTAAATTTGCTGATGTACTTTTGCAAAAATAACTTGACATTTAAATTGTTTAATTTATGTAGTGGAATATCTGCCGACACAAACATTTGACACAACTCTTCATTAAATTGTTCTTTTCGATTTTTTGGAAGTTGACGGCAAACATTACGGTAATGATTGCTGACACTTCTTCGCCAATTTCGTCTTTATTAGTTTTGCAACATGAGATGTAGTTTTGATATGTTGGTCGACTTGGAACTTTCTCTCACTTGTAATCTGCAAAAAAAAATATCACACCATCGGTGGCTTTCTTATAAAATAAATATTAGTAAAAAATAAAGGAATAACTAAAAACTTAATTAATAAGAAAAAATAAACTTAAAATTTTTCTCACAATCTTGCAGCATGCTACGCAAAACACTTTTTCTCAATCCATACGCAATTCTGAATAAGGTGCAATCCATCCAGGCACAGTCGCTATTTTCGGCATTTTGCTATTATATATCACAACTCACAAGTTTACACTTCGAAAACCCAGCATGTAAAATGATGTTTAAAATAAAATTACTTTCGAATATAGGAATAAATTCCTCCGAATAGCAAAGAAACACATATACTCCTAATTTTCTGGTAAAATGTATTTTTGTATTTATTTATAAGTTTCAAGGTATTAGCTTTCCTGGAATTTTGTCTCGGCCTGGATGATATGGGAAGAACATTAATAAATTCTTGGAGACGCTTATCGGAAAAGTAACGGGATGAGGCTTAAGAAAATGCTATTTTTAATTTAAAGAAAGCTGTATTTTTGTTTGTTTGTTACATCCAGGCTATAATAAATTTGATTTAGTAAATAAATAAAACTCGGATACTTAAAATGCTGAATTACTACAAAATATGCAAATAATAATCAAAATGCATATATTACACAAATAAACAAATTTATGCAAACTGCATATAATCCGGCCTTTAGTTATTCTAATCACGATTAATTTTTTTATTATACGTCTTAATAAAAAATAATTAATCGTATAAAACTACATATTTTTCTATTTTTCTTAGCTGTTCAGCCCTATACGAATGATAACTAAAATAAGATTAAATATCGTAGGCTTTCATGGCCGTTGTCACTTGTAGTACAACCTTCTTGCGAGTTTCGCCGTTTAGTTTCACTCGACGTTTCGCTGTCCATACTGCCAGCTTCTTCAGGATCTGATATTAAATTGATTCTTTTCGCTGTCGTTCTTCCTTATACCATTTGTGAAGCTCCTTGAAGACATACAGTGACATCTATTAGTATTTATTTGGGATATAGTAAGATGTAATTAACGATTTTGAGGTATTAATTAGTTGAAATTTAAAAGGAAAGAGGTTGTATATTAGTAGTATGTTTACTTTGCGGTCGATTTCCTTTTTGAAAATAATTAAATGTTGGATTATTGGAATATTCTTTCAAATATATTTTTTGCTGTATGACGTTGTATGGTCGTCTATATAAGGCGCGTTCAAGACATTCTCGCGCTCATTAATCTTTCGTTCAAGTATTTGTGGTTAAGTCTTCATTGCCAGGGTTGTGAAGTATCTAACTGATAGAATTGTAATTAAAACATGGTATGTGTTCACTTATAGCGGGTGTTAAATTCTACTGGGCATTGCAAAGCAACGTTGAAGTTGTTCTAAGGTGGGCTTGCATTGTAATGACACGGATTTAACCCTGAAATTCCGAACCATTTAAATTATACGTAGATTCCGAATGGGGGTATATTGTTGACCCCAGCCGTTTTTTATAAATAATAATAACTGCAATAGACTTAAACAAGTATTTATTTATTATTCATTACAAAAACAAGCAAATTAAATTACTTTTCTATCATTCATTACGAAAATAAGCAAAATAAAATATTTTTCTACTGAACTATTGCAAATAATAATTTTTAAATCTAGTGCTCTTCAACGCTGCAGTTAGTGAGGCAAGATACTGCTTTTGCTTCTTTTCTGTGCTGTTCGCAAATAAATTCTTTACATTTGTCACATCTAATCCTGGACTTCTTATCTTGATTTCTGGGACATATATGGCACCTACCTCGTTTTCGTTCCAAATTTTGTTTTGTGAGCAATGTTTTAGGGATGTCAATTTCGCAATTTTTCAAGGCCTCTAAAATGTGTTTTTTTTGGTCTGGTTTTGCAGCACGAATTTTCATGTTGGCGTTCGTAAGCTGATCTCCTAGTTGCAACATAAAACATTTTCTGCGATACAGTTTGTGTTTCATCCAATCGGGATTTCTTGAAATAAATAAAATGAAAGCATTTAGGGCACAAATGTTTAAAATATTCATAAAAATTCTATAAGGCCAACGAGCTGTTCGTCTAGCACACGTGTATTCACGAATAAGTTTGTAGGCATTATCAACACCTCCTTTGCTCTTATTATAATGTTCAATCATGATTGGCTTTTTGTGCTAGTTTTGAGAAATAGAGTTATCACAATGTTGGGTGTATAGCACGTGTACTATTCGTCCTTTCTTAGGTACATAAACTACCATTGTGACCTCGTCACTAAATGCAAATTTTGAAAACTTTTCTGGCATTCCTGGAACTTTCAGTTCGTATGGTGTATCAGGTTTAGATTTTCGAACAGTGCCGAGTAATGTTAGATTCTTACTCGGTAAAAACTTCGCAAGCTGTACAGATGTGAAAAAATTATCAGTAGTCACACCGCGCCCTGTACCATAAATTGGTTCACACAAGTCTTTTACCACACGATACCCTTGATTTACCTCAGGTTTACCTCCGGGCAATTTACCAGTATAAACTTGTAAATTATGTAAGTATTATGTTTCTACATCAGCAAGTGCCCATATCTTTATACCATACCGCGCTGGTTTTGATTTGATGTACTGCCTGAATGGGCACTTGCCTCTGAACGCGACAAGCTGTTCATCGACTGTGGTCTCTTCGTGAGGTTCAAATGACTTCTTGCAATTTTCAACAAAAAGATCCCATACCTCCCTTATTGCTGCTAGCTTATCATACGCCTTTCTTTCACTTCTAGATATTTTGTAGTCGAATCTCAAATAGCGCGAAATTTGCTGAAAACGGTCTCTAGGCAGGGCAGCGACAAAGAATGAACGTCTAATACTTTTATCAGATGTCCACAACTCGTGAACACTTTGCTTTCTACATCGTAGAGCTCCAGATTTCAGCAAGATTCCCACAAAATAATCAAATTCAGTTTTATCTAAGCTCTTCCACTGTCTTGGCGAATTTGGATGTGCACTATTCCATGTAGCAATATCTCGTTCCGCTTCTTCATTTGTATGAGTACAAATTTGTCCTTTTATGTTGTCTGTAATAAGTAAATCAAAATAGTCTTTTAGTGTTACAGCATTCAGCACATAATCTGTGGGACCAGGTTTCGCGGTAACTATATTACGTTGGTAGCGCCGTGTAGGCGGTTTTGATTTACTAAGCCATTTCAATCCCGACTTGGCCTCAAATTCTTCACTACTTTCTGCTACATCAACTTCAAGTTCACCTACTTCTTCATCACTATCTTCTTCGACTTCTTCCTCCAATTCGTCTTCTGATTCGGATACATTTTCATTTGGAACAAAATCTGTATCTTCTTCATCTACATCACTGCACTCACTCAAATCACTAGAGTCATAGAAATTTTCAGCTAATCTCTGTATCTCTGCTTATGTATATACTCTGAATGTTCTTTTACTGCTCATTTTTCTTGAATTTTCAAACCTTATCTGAAACAAAGCAAATAATGTTATAGTCACACTGATTCTGAATGGGGGGACGTCGTGGCCCACTCACATTTCTATTACATATAAGTTTTCAGGTATAAGATCCTGAACTCGTATTTAAGTAAACATAACCTCACACTATAACTGACACATACCCAGAAGCAGGGTGACCAATACTTTTTATTAAAAAAAATATACCGAAAACATATATATAAGCTGTTGGGGTCCACAGTGTCCCCCCATTCGGAATTATAGTGTTAAATAAATACATTCGTCGACCACGTGTGAAGTCTTTAACTTTATAGGAATTAAAAATTCATTAAACCAGAGAACTTGTATGGGGCTAATTCCGAAGCAGCTAATTAGACCTTGTATGAGGCTATTTCCGAATCAGCTAATTAGAATTTGGACGTAAGCAGCTGTTGGTCGATTTGTATCTACCACGTGGAAATTTCTTGTATGATCATAGGGTAGAATATTCTATCACATTCGCAAAGATTTAAATGGTTTAATTCGACCGCTTACACGGAAACACGTGAATATAAACTTATATATAATTTAAATATAATTTGGTCATATTTTTTTTCTGTCCATATTCAGATACTTGTCTAGTGAGCACAATTTTTTTTTGTTCTCTTGATGTAAATTTATAAATTTTACGTCCCTAATTATCGTTTTGCTTTTTGCCATTTTTTTTCCTTAGTGCAAAGAATTTAACTGAGGCATCATCTATTTTTTTTTAATTATATAAAGATAATTTTCGATTTAATTTGTGTAATATAATTTTTTATTATAACGAACCTTTGTGAGCAATTTTGTTGCACATCTCATTTTCATAAATATTCAAACTTGTATATATTCAGTATTTCATCCACCTGATGAAGCCATTCTATGGCGAAACAATATTGTAGTGTATTTACAATAAAAGAATTTTTGAAACTAGAAGTTTAATTACTTATTTCTTAGCGGTACTGCTATTGTTAGCTTTTACAACTCATTTATTTAAACACTCTCAGTGCAACAATGAAACTAGGAATCTGTGCCGTTATTATGTGATTAAAGAAACCCCCATTACGAGCATTTCTTCTATAATGTAATTAACCTTTAGATTAGTTGTTCGGATTTACTTAATCTTAATTATTGTTAGAGTCTATGAGATTATTGTTAGCCTTTTCAATTTACTTAATTATTTTAATCTAAATTACATACTACAGTGTTCAATTAATAAATCTATTAAAATCTATATTTAACTATATTCATTTAAATCAATTTACGATTTTTCTGTGTTAATATTTAACTAAATGTAATCCATAAAAAATCGCTTCTATTAAATAAAATAATTCAATTAAAAGTGAAGAAAATATAAAGATTCTCGCAATTTCGCGGTTAATACTGCCTCTAAAACAGTAATAAAATGTTTATTGCCGACAGTTGCGTTATCATCGTAAATATTACTGAAAAGAGTTTGGCTATAACCTCTTTAAGCGGAAAATTAAAAGCGCCATCTCTTAATTTTTTCTCCGCTAACGCTTCTCCATAATATATCACTAAAGTAAGATCCAGATTCTTATATTAAATGCATAAAGTTTTCATGTTTTATAAAGGAATATTTCATCTGAATTATTAAAAAATTACTGTAATTACTTTTCTAAAGTAGCTACAATATAATTTATCAAGCAAAACAAATTCTACAGCAAGCAATAATTCCAAATTGGCAATAAATATATTGAGTAACCCTTATTTCCCTTAATAAATTTACTTAACAACTGATGGATAAGGCGACATCCTTTACTTTATTTATTTCCTATAAGTTTCCTGCTTACAAAAGACAGATATGAAAAAGAACTTATTATAACTTAGTTTAATCAAAACCTGGCACTATACGATGGTTTCAACTCGCAAATAGTAACTAACTTAATTAAGAAACATAGACTTAACATCACTTCAAACATCATTCACTTCAATCGCGTTTAAATTATCCAACCCATCAGAATCGCTTTTAGGTAGCACCAAAGATAAAATTGAAGTAGGACAAAAATCTGGTATCTACAAAATAAGTTGTGACGATTGTAACAAATATATAGCAGCCAAGCTAAACGATTAATTTCAACTCATTACAAGAAACATATTTCCCATTTTAGTTTTAATAGACCTGAAAAATCTAGCACAGCCTGACATATTTGCGACACAGGCCTTTATGCCTCTCAAGAATCTTAATTAAAACAATAAATAATTATAGAGAATTAGATACGACATTGAAATAAACATTTATGTCAGATATCTGTATTACTATAAGGACTCGTCTCCCGCTAATACGAATTATTAGCGGTAATTATAATGACTGAGAAAAGACATAATTGAATTTAATGTTCAAAATTCAGAAAAAAGAAATTAAATGAAATACAATATACAGTATGGAGATAAACATAATGTTGCGTAGGAACGAAGTCTCCCACAAAACAAGCGTTCGATAAGACACTTTGTATATAATAGACATATCAGTAGTATAAAGAATATCTTCTAAGCTAAGTGAGACACTTAATAGTGAAATTTTCAAAAGATCGTATCAGAATCTAAGAAAATAAGTTTTATCATGGTGATTAGGTTTAAGTAAAACCATATTATATATATATATATATATATATATATATATATATATATATATGGTAAATTCAATCAGTTGGCGATTTAAGGTCTGGCTTTACTTTAAAGTATATATATTTAAAACAACCCTACATGTTTCGGCAATGATGCCTTTATCAAGGATATAAAATATAAATGACAGTATACAAATGTCATATAATTGAGTTGCTATGGATAAAATTATTCAAAGATACATTCCAATTGAATAATAATAAATCATGCCTTAGTATTCCAAAAACAGATAACAAGGTGTGAACATATGTGTTGTCCGCTGCTAGCAGCTTGTGTCTCTTTCTGGGTATGAACTTGTGTGTTGGTTGCTGCTGGCAGCTTGCGTCTCTCTCTGGGTGCGTGGTTTTGTGTTTGTGTGAGCGCGTAAGTGTAGGGTTTTGTATGTTGGCGCGCTCGTGCGTGTGTTTAGTGACCGGTTGCGTAAATTTAGAGAGATAGGATAACCAGCCGTTGCGCAGGGCCGCCAACCTTTTCCCGGCAACTTCTTTACTTTTCCGTGCAGTACTTCGACGGCCCGACCCCCGCCCCATCGAGGCAAGGCGCAGACCAGCGAAGCGCAATGATAAAGGCATCATTGCCGAAACAGGTAGGGTTCTTTTAAATATATATACTTTGAAGTAAAGCTAGACCTTTAATCGCCAACTGATTGAATTTACTATATATATATATATATATATATATATAGTAAACCTAATCAGTAGGCGATTAAAGGTCTGTATATTACTTCAAAATATATGTATTTAAAAAACTCTACATGTTTCGGCTGATACGCCTTTTTCAAGAGAATACAAAATATGAATGTTTTTTAAATACATATATTTTGAAGTAATATACAGACCTTTAATCGCCTACTGATTAGGTTTACCATATCATACCAAGGTCACGAAGTTATTATATTTATATATATATATATATATATATATATATATATAAATCTGGTAAATGTATGAATATTAAACAATAAAGGAATTTTAATAGTTATCATTTCTTTAAATTTATATATATATATATATATATATATATATATATATATATATATATATAAATCTGGTAAATGTATGAATATTAAACAATAAAGGAATTTTAATAGTTATCATTTCTTTAAATTTGCATTGGATGCTAGCTAGGCCTAGTTCCTAGAACCCCAACAATAACCCTGAGACACAAAATATTTAAAAAATTTCCAAAAGACGTATTTCGAGATTATGGATTTATTTCGTGGTTAAGTCCCAAACCACTTGTTTCTTGTTTCTGTCTATTTCAGATTTCAAGCTGCAGTCTCCATCAATTCGAAAGACTGCACTATGATGTAAATCTAGTTTTTAAGGCAAATATACAAATTATTCACTTCAATATATGTATATTCAAATTAAGACTAAATGTATCTTCGATGTTTAGCCAACTATAATTTTGGATACGGAATAAAGATTTTCTTCCAAAGTTACAAAAAACATTGAAGTTTATACATTTTTAGTGGAAAGTAAAAAATTCGATGCGATTATGAAAGTCAAGATAGTCGCTAAAAGATGAAGGATCGGCCGTTCGCAAAGTAGATTCTGTTCTATTGAATATTCTCTAACAAACGTCTAAACTTCTTTTCCAGAATCACTCGAGCTGATCGCATAAAAATGTTAATTCTTGTGTGTTTCCAGGGGCCTCCACTCCAATAAAACATTTGTCTCTAAGAAGTTTACTGCCAGACACAGAACACTTCATGACTTACGAGGGATCCACAACGCATCCGGGTTGCTGGGAAACCACTGTCTGGATCATCCTTAACAAGCCCATTTATATAACGAAGCACGAGGTAAGAAACAAATACAAAAAAGTTAGTAGAAACGCGCGACGCTGTCTACTACAGCAGATTTAATACCCCACATGCACTAGAGACGTAATAGAAAATCTTTTTAACTATATCATCAGTAGTGGCAGCGTTTCGAATGGATAAAGTGTAGGCCACATTACTTCGACTACAGTAAACAGCGCAATTATAATAAAGAAATAAAGGATCCTTTTTAAGTATATTCGCATTAAAATTTTAGACGCGATACTGCAATAAATTTTACGTTCTTTTTACACATTTCCATGCAGTAAGTACTTATGACCAACATATGCTGTCGTATACCCCATATATCACACTTAATAACTTCTATTTCATATTTAACAGCTAAAGTAATATAAATTTTATGACCATGACGCGAGTGTTAGTACTACTCCCACTTAAGTTTTCAAATCATAAGTTGTTTATTAAATCGAAGTGTAATAAATATATTTTATCTAATAGCTAGTAATGATAAAAATACTGGGCGCCGATCCTTTTTATTTTGTGTTCCGTGATAAATAGAGAGGTTCATTCGAGTAACATCACACCGGCGACTCGTTCTCGAGCGTATATATATTTTGTCAGTCATCGCTGAACATCGTTGAGCGCCACTTCGCTCATTTGCAGTAATTAATTATTACTGTTAAAAACCGAGGCGCCCCGAAACCAATAAAGGTATAAATTTATAAAAAGTTACCGTTTCAAACGTCTTCTGAAGTCACAAACAGTAAAATCGGTTAATATTTCCAATATCAGATGCATTTCTACAGTAATTCCCACCAAACGAGTGCGTTGCGGAAAAAAATGTGCTTATACAAGGCACATGCTAAAATTAATGAGAAGAAAAAACACGGTTTATACAGGGTTTACTGGAACGTTTTCCCCATTTATTTGTCGAATACATCGCAAAGTGTTAGGGCTAACAATTCCTGCCCATGTTATAAATGACGGTCACGGCTTCGAAAATTAGTTACTATGGAACGGTTCACCGGTGACCAACGCCCTATATCTGTCGAAGCGTATTATAAGAACAATAATTCTTTCGTGACAATTCGACGTCTATATCGTGCCCATTATCGCCTTCATGACTAGATTTTTAGAATTTTAGAATTAGATTTTGGGTTCCAAAATTTGAAAGAGAATGCACCACCACCAAAATGAAGCTTGTAGATCGACATAGGGTCGCGAGAAATCCTGAAAACATTGTGAATGTTCGTGTCGCAGTTACGCACAATTCCGAATTTATCAAAAACGATTGTTCACAACATACTGACTAAAGAGCTAAAATTCCACCCATACAAAATTCAAGCGACGCAAACTTTGAAAGTTGAGGACTATCGAGTTCAATCTGCTTTCGCGGATACATTTCGTAACAATTTTGAAACTTGTGACGATATCTTATTCAGTGATGAGGCTCACTCATTTAGACGGGTTTGTAAATAGATAAAACTGCCGCTACTGGTCGTCCAAGAACCCTAAGAAGAAGCAACAAAGACCACTTCACTCTCCCAAAGTTACGGTATGGGCTACAATGAGTGCATATGGAATAATTGGCCCTTATTTTTATGAAAATGCTAACGGTGTTGCACTCACGGTTACTGCTCAGCGATACAGAGATGTGTTAAACAATTTTCTCAGACCAGAGCTAGATAATTTTGCTGGATTCATTGAGAACACTTGGTTTCAATATGATGGCGTCACATAACATACTGCACACCTTTCGATGGAAATCATCAAGGCCATGTTTTCGTCAAGAGTGATATCTAAGCGAGGGGATATTAACTGGCCACCCAGCAGTCCGAATTTAACCCCAATGGATTTCTTTCTGCTGGGTACCAAGAAATTCGAACAGTTAGAACAACGAATCCGCGATTAAATTCGGAAAATCAATCTAGACTTATGTAGACGAGTCGTTGCGTATTTTCTGGTCGGCCTGGAGGAGCTGTTACAACACGAAGCATCTTTAAAATGTTATTTTCCATAAATTAAATTTTAAGACAAAATCGATTTCAAATTAATATGTTTTCAAAAGGGGAAAACATTCCAGGACAGCCTGTATTTTCTACGATTTTATTTTAAATATGCTCAAAGTAACTCCCTTCAGCAATGATACACTTGACCATTCTTTCTTTCCACTGTTTAAAAGGTTCCAATCAATCTTCTTTCGGAATACCTTCAACATAAGCGTAACCTGCGGTATCAATCTCTTTTTCAGACGAAAATCTTCTACCACGCAAATGCCGTTTAAGCCCAAAAATTAGTCAAAAGTCACACATTGCTAAATCAGGTGAGTACGGCGGATGTTCTATTACTTATATACTTATACTTTTTTGCGGCCAAAAACTGGAGAGTTAAAACTGCCGTATGGAACGATGCATTATCATGGTGGAGCATAATTCCCTTTTCTAAATCCCTATTGAATACCTCAGGCAAACCTTTTTCAGTGTACTACTTAGCTGTAAATGTCTTTTGTTCATCTAGCTTAATTGCATTTACCACGCCCGTACTTCTGAAGAATACTGAATACATAACATTTTTCATAGCTCGCTGTTTCTTAGTCATTGCAGGAGTTTCCTCATCTTTGTGAATCCATACACGACAATCTTGGCAAGTGGGAAGGTCGAAAGAAGGAATATAAGTTTCGTCACCTGTCACTATTTTAGAAAAAATTAGTGCCCCATTATTTAAGAAATTTAAAGTTTCATGGCAGATCCTTACACGCTATGCTTTTTGGAAGTCAGAAAGGTGATGCGGCACAAAATAACTTACCACCTTTTAAATACAGGTGATTGTGTATGATTTGTTTTAATAACTTAGGATACAATCTTGAATTGATGCTCTATTACCGCATAAGTGGCTTTATTGTCCTCTTGAATTATTTTGTTAACAGCAGCAATGTTTTTGTCGTAACAGCCGTAAGAGGACGCCCTGCTCCTTTTTAATGCTGAAAAGAATGACTTTCGCGTTCTAATTACTTACACCATCGACAAACTGTAGCCAAGGAAGCTTGTTTGTTCACAAAAAAAGTGAATCTAAACTCTCTCAGCACTTAAAAGACTCGAGAGGCAAAATCCAGGTCTTACAGTAGACCGATTGATTGTCGTCAGTTCCAGGTCTTCCGAAAAGGGCCTACATTGGGCCTTGTTACGTGTCCGTAACGCTCAACGTTTATTGCTTCATTTCATAATTTAATTAATAATCTCTTTAATATATTTCGTTTCATTTTCAACGAATCTACCTGTATAGGTATCGTTATTCGCTATTTAAATATATATATTCAATTTCTTTCGAGTTTTTTTTTCTTTTTTCCTTGACCTTAGTGTTCACTTTGTTTTTTTCGTTTTTTTAAGAAGTACGGATTCGCTCGACACACTTGGTTGTTAGCGTTCGATCTTTAAAACGAAGTGGCATTCTCTACCCAACACAGTTAAGTAAGTCGAAGTAAGCCGTATTGTTTTAATTTTATTTACGGCCCCGTAGGGTTTTGATTCGATCGAGCTATTAATTATTCGCTTAATGCGATTATCTCTTTGGGAGGATTTTACGTGTTGGAGAAGAGGAAAAAAAAACCTGGTAACCCGCTAATAACTATCGTTTTGATTTTCTTAGCCATCACACGCAATTTGATGGTGTAGCCGACAGGCCGAAAAACAAGATTTTAAACAACTAAAACATCTTGAACCATCGTCTGATTGTTCCCGCCAGTGACGCTCTTTGTTCCGGAAGGAAAAGGCCGATCGCAGTTGGATCATCAGATAAGCTTTTGTTATCTCAATTTTATTTACAAACTATTATTCGTAAAATTTCATATATTTCGTCATTAATCTTAAATTAATCTATCGTCATTCCATAACCCAGGTGTTTTCTCAACTAAAACCTGCTTGACCTTCTCTTTTTTTTTGTAGATCATTTTTCTTGAACGTTTGCATTCGTTTTATGAATATTTTTTTTCCCTGTCGTTTCAATTTAACTTTGCATTTTTAAACGTAAATTAATTTTAACACTTAATTGTGAATTTTCGCATTTTTGCTACTTACTTAGAATACCTTTTTGCACGTTAATTGTTTGTATTTTCACATTTGTGCAAATCACTTAGAATATTTTATTCTATAGGCAAATTACATATTTTGCGGAATCTTATTTGTACTTTAAAAAAAACGTTCTAGCTAAAGATCGTTTAATTTCAACAAAATTGTTGAACATTGTAATTTATTGTGAACCTAAGATAAAGAAAGAATACGTACTGTTTTTTTTCAGGGCGTACTAGGCCATCAGCCGCACTGTAAATTTTAATTAATCGAGTTATTTGTATTACATTCCTTTGTTCTTGCTTTATCTGTTTCTTTACTTTTGACCGGCCTTCAGCCGCATATGACTGTAACAGTTTTTTTTTTCTCCCTAATTCATATACGGGGAATGTTTAAATAATTCACATACGGGGATTATTTAAATAATTTACATACGGGGATTGTTTACATAATTTATATACGGGGATTGTGTACATAATTTATATACGGGGATTGTTTACATAATTTATATACGGGGATTGTTTAATAATTTATACACGGGGATTGATTCAATAATTATAGTTTAGTTGAAACGACTTTTTTTTCTTTACCTGTCCCTCGTCTCTCGAACCTCGAGAGTGGGACGAGTCTCGGTTTTGGAACCGGCCCTCTGCCCACGCGACTTGCCTTTCTTTTTTTTTGATAGCAGTTTCATCAAATTTTCGGGTTTGCGACGTCCAGCGGCATAAATTCGGTGGCGCCTTTTTCCACCTCATTTAGTTTTTTTTCTCACTTCCCTAAGGGTCTCCCCACCTCCTGAGCTGAGGCAGCCTCAGAAGCCGGGTGGGCCGTTGGACGTTGGCAAGAACAGGCAGGGGCGATTTTAGTCGATCGAGACTGGGTCTGCTCCGGGGAGCGTTCCCTTTTTATATATATTCTTTTTTTTTTCTTCTACGACTCGTGATCGTAGCAACTTTCGGATAGACAAAGAGTCTGAGGAGACGTTGGTAGGGACTGACTGGAGACCTTACTACTGCTTTTATACGCTTACCAGGGAATATGGACGCAGGGGTTCACCCGTGACATTGTCATTGTGTCCCAGGGGAAATTCCCAAGGACAGTGGCGAGCATCATACTAAATACTCTGCGAATTGTAGAAAGATGGTGCTTTGAGTAAGGATTAACTGTCAATCCTCAGAAACCAAGTTGGTAGCCTTTACCAACATGAGAAAACTAAATGATCTGAGTAGCGTAAGGCTGTTTGGCCAAGAGTTAGAATTAACCAATGAAGTGAAGTATCTATGCATAACACTTGATGCGAAACTGAATTGGATCAGACACCTAGTCAAAGTGGTAGACAGGGCGACGCAGCTTTTCTTGAGAAGCAGAAGAGCTGTTGGCAAAACCTGGGGACTAAAATCAAATGTGGTACACTGGCTGTACGCAGCAGTAATACGACCAACGATTACCTATGGAGCAGTTGTCTGGTGGAGGAGGACGGAGCAGATATCGTCGGTGGGGCTCCTCACGACTCTCCAGCAACAGGCTCTGTTGGGAATCACGGGAGCTATGAACAGCACGGGAACCGCCTCCGTGGAGGCCATCGTGGGTCTCCCTCCGCTGGAACTATTTGTAAAGGCCGAGGCAATGGCTTCGATCCTGAAGCTGAAGGCCAATGACGTATCAACGATAAATCATGCATTGCACACGAATTAAAACACGGGTTAAAACTTGTCAAAAACATCAACAACCCCAGAGATCTCGATGCATACGAAGGCAGTCATATCGTTTAAAACAAATTTAATACGTTTAACTACGTTTAACAGTCCTATCCCGAGTTGTCTTTTTTCATTAGGAAAGTGATAGAAAAGATTGATAGCGTGAGAATAAGCCGTTTTCTTAAGAAGAGTAAGTTGACGTAATTTTAATTTGGGTATTTATTCTAAAGTCAGTGTACACGTCGACGCGGTGTAAATTCGTGCGCGATTCTATGTGTTAGCTTTACTATGCCCCATGTTCAACACTGTGATTAATGGTTTTTACCTACTGATGATGACAACTTAGTTATCGAAATATGTATTTAGGATACGATTATTAATTGTGGTAAAGGGTTTTATACCTTTTTTGAGTAAAATACGTTGCATTAAAAATTAAATATCTTATTCACACACATCGAGAGGGGAGGGGATTCTAGTAAATGATGATCATCGACTTTAAAATATTTCGATAGTTCAATGAATGAATGAATTTTATAGCAGCAACTGCTAATTCGTTAAGATAATCGTTAGAATGTTAACACAAGTTGTGGCTTGTCAATCAGTTATCAATGTCAGTAGAGTGAGGTCGTATTTACCGTATCTGTTGCGCATGTTGGATATCAAACAACGCGTTGATGTTAACCCATTATGACCGGAATTAATTTTTTCTGTTATAAACACAAAATTTCATACTTTTTGGACTAAACACTGATTAAAACAATGAAAAAAAATATCATCTACAAAAAATTATTTATTGCAATTTAAAAAAAATGTGTTACATATATGTAACGCTAGGCTAATACAGAGGCAAACTCAATCTTAATGAGTGTTAGTGTGAAATATCACATTACATTCTAAACAAATGCCGATATCGCACTTTGTACACATCGTTCTTGTACTGGAGGAACAACCTTCTCCGGCACAACGTCGTCTCTTTTTATTCGGAATAACAGTAAGGAGATGACCTCTTCCATCATAACGAACTTCATCTGATATTCTATTCATAGAAATGCTAGACTTTGAAATAGGTGGTCGTCCTGCTCTTTTGGATGGATTTTCATACATTTTTAAATAACTTTGACTTATGGCTCTTCGAAAATCCTACTGGGATATATTTCTATTTTGTTTGAACAAAATCCTGGAATTATTTACTGCAGCATCCAATAACCAGGTAAATATGGTCCACCACCACTTCTTTGATCTAATTCCAATCCGATAACATGCGATGTTCTCATCCATTAGGTCAGTTCCGCCCATGTAATTATTATATGCTCCTACTAAACTAGGACGAGTAACTTGAACATACTTTTTTCTGCTTGGCTATATCTCCTTACATTCGCAATTGGAGCAACACCGTGACATGTAGATCCCACAGTGACCACGTTATTGTTCGTCCACTTTACAAAAAGTATTCCGTGTGTTTTTTCAAGCGCGGAAACGGATGATCCTCTCCCACCCTTTTTTTTTCAAATCCTTTTTAGAAGCTAAAGGACAACTTAGTGGTATACGGTCTTCTCTAAAAGTGCCGGTACCCCCATAACCATTGATTCTTAAAAAATTAAACAGAGTGATACTTGTAAATAAATTGTCCAAATAAAATTTATAAGGCAATCTTGGATTAGGCAAGTTCTCGAGCATTGAAACAAATGGAGCTGCGTTTTTACCAAATCTTTCTTCAAACTCAGGTACAGCATTTGGATTTTTACCCTGGTACACGTCAAGATCGACTAGATATCCATCGGATGTATTCAGGCACCACACCTTGTAGCCAAAACGAATTGGCTTTCCTCTAATACACTGCTTACATCCATGTCTTCCACAATATTTTATCATTGACTCATCGAAGTCAAGATGTTTAACAGGCACTAAATGTTTATGGAATTTGCCTCTAAGTTTATTCATAAAAGGTCTAAGTTTGTACATCTTGTCAGATACATCAATATTGTTATTATCAGAGCAGTGCAAAAATCTCAAAAGTTGCATGAATCGGTCACTTCTCATGCCTTCACTAACGAGAGAGTTTTCATATCTGCACCTGAATCCCAGTAATGACGTTTTGAGGGCTTCACATCGTAACCGCTAACAAGTAAGATTCCAATGAAACACATTAATTCTTCAGTTGTTATTTCAGGATTAGGACAGTTTTTGAATGCAGCATATTTGATTGTTTGGGTCAGCAATATATTTATAATATCATCATCAATCAATTTTTCAAAAATTTGCACGCAAGACATTTCATTATACTGTTTGTAATTTGGAGATGAAAAAGATTGGTTATGAGTAGAGCTGAGGATGTTTGCGGTATAACCATGGTTATATCATGTAACCATAGTAATTTACTATGGTTACATGATATAACCATGGTTATACCGCAAACATCCTCAGCTCTAGTTATGAGCTACAAGATCTCCGTTTGTTGTCCACTCTATATCATCTTGACGGTTTATTGTCTGGCAGTACAAATCGTGATACTCTTTCGACTAATTGATTAGTGGTTGGCTCTTCAACGCAACTGGCCTCTTCTAGTGAAGATATTCTTATAGAATTCGACAACTTTATCTCCACGTTCGCTCTCAATTGACGACCTGTTAAATTATCCAGCGTACCCCCAGAATCTTCGTCGGCAGAGTCTTCATCTGTTAACTCGTGGCTATCAGGCGGCTGTATGAAAATTTCTTCAGCAGTTTCAATATATGCCAATTCCAGTGCTTCCTGTAGGGTCAAAACTTGAAAACACATACACCGTCCGTCTATCAATTCGTCCATTTTGACCTCATAAAAACCTAGCGTTACATATATGTAACGCTAACGAAACAACGCTCTAGTTATGCCTCAACAAGTGAATTCTACAAAACTCCTAACCTATAACATTAACTAAACCTTTAGCTAAAGATATACAACGGCATATACACCCAAATTAAGGTCTGAAAGATTTTATAATACTTACTCGAATTGTATACCGGTTTCCAGATAATTACTCATCCTCACGCTACTTGCAATTTGAGAACCGTTACATAGATTCAAAATAATAACACTTGGTTTACTACTATTGCAAGAATATGCTTTCCTTTAGTTACCTACAGTGCCATCTAATGGATATAATCGCAATTATAGACATATACGACTATATTGTAGATCACTACAATCGTTACATATATGTAACGCCAGGTCATAATGGGTTAAGTGTTGTTTTAAGTTACAAAAAAGTGCCAAAGGATACCTTGTTTGAGTTTTTACTTAACCACAGTCTCCATAGAAAGACTTTCCATGTTTTTATATTACTAAAAATGTTTTGGTTTTATACCAAAATATTTGGGAAACAACGCTGAAACATTAAAATGAATTTGCCAAATCTATGTTAAAATAATAATTATTAAAACTTTGTTCGTGTTAACTCTAACTCGTAAACGAGTTCAGCAAACAGAATGACGTACTGACGTGTTCGTGATATGTTTTTGTATTAAATGACATTTATCGACTACATAAACAGAAATTTTTAATGGGATATGAAAAAAAGAGCCGTCGAAATCACTAATCGAAAATTCCCTCGAACTGTTACGCTCACTTCATAGCGCGCTCTATACCGACCGCTAAATTTCACACACAACACACAAGAGCAATCGCCGTTCTCCATCACATGTGTACGTAGGCATGCACGGAACGAATTGATTATTTAATCATAAAAATTATCGCCGGCGTAATGAAATCGTAATCGGTTTAAACTGACACAATTAATCGCACTAATTCACTTAACACCGAATCGACATTTCCCCGCATTCTGTGAACCCCGGCGGGCGGCACCGCAGGACGACACCCACCCGGAGTTACCCGATAAATGAGATCCATATGCTGTTGAGTCGCAAGACGCTCTAAGATCTTAAAACGCAAATGGTTCCGGTGATTACTCGACCTCAACCCGAACTTATTCTGGTCTGAATGGGAAATAGTCGAGGTCGTGTGTGCAGACAAGATGACGGAAGTATCTCCTTGTAATAATATATGTAGCGCCTTCATTCCTGGTGCTTTAGTTGAAGTGAAATGCACAAATGCCAAGTAGGGCGAAGTGTAACTTTGGATATTGTTTGATATGAACTCGAGTTTGGTTTTGCATTTACAAGTTTAGTTTTGATTATATTGAGTCAAATCAAAGTAAAGCTTTAAGATTTGTGCTTCCTATCGAATATTTATAGCTTAAGACTTTACGATTAGATATTTCATTTAAATAGGTAAATGTAATTACTAAATCTGGGATTACAGGCTGATTCATTTTCGGCACTCACCATGGGGATCGCTCTTATTATTGGAGATAAGAGTATAGGTTTAAATTTGGCAAAGTTGTTAAATTTTGTGTTTGTTATAAATCCGTAAAGAAAATAGACCTGTGACAAATGACCTTCGTCATTTAAAAAAAAACGCGAAAACCCCATTTTCTTCTTTTACCTGTAGCACCGACATTTGGCCTTGTAGAGAAAAAATAAAAACACATCCTTGTGGCCATTTCTAAACCTCTATCCAGTGGTGTACTCTAAATTTGTATGCGACGTTTCGTTTCTTTCTGGCCATCATCAACTATCTAATTTCTTATAGGCGCCATATTGGATTTAGACATCTTCAGAAAGTATTTTTTTTTCTGATTTCAACCATGTACCACATGCTGACTATAGTTTTTGACATTAGGTTTTATTTGAAAGAATAAATTATAAGATTAAATAAGGTAGCCTTTGGAATTTCAATCTGTCAAACATTTCATTTATTGTTCATTAATAATACAAAAATGTCATACACTAACGAAGAGAAACGAGATATGATAAGTATCTTTTATTCTTCGAAACGAAATTCAACAGTAGCGAGTACAAGATAACAAAAACATTAATAAAAATACATAGAAAAGTAAACAATAAACAATTACAGTAAATATTCAATTATCTGGCCATCTTCGGTAATGCACAATTGGGCACGCCTTCTGGCATTTTGTACTACCCTTTGTATAGTTCTTCTAGGAACTGCATCGAAGGCATTCTGAAGTCTGTCTCGTAATTCTTCAATGTTTTGTGGCGCATCTACTTTATAAATATTATTTTTAACATATCCCCATCAAAAAAAAATCTAGCGGACTTAAATCAGGTGATCTCGCAGGCCATTCAACAACTCACCTATTTCCAATCCAACGGTTTGCAAACTCTTGATTTAAGAAATTTCTAACAACAGCTGCATTGTGTGCTGGTGCGCCATCTTGTTGCCACCATAAATATTGTAATTGGTTTAATGGGATATTGTCGTCAAGATAGTCAGATTCGTATGTACGCAAAATGTTTAAATATCTTTCTCCATTTAAATGTTCTTCATACATAACTGGTCCTAAGAGACGATTTGCCAAAATACCCATCCAAACGTTTATTCCAAAACGATGTTGTGGTCTTCTAGCCCTGTTTTGTCGGGGATTTTGTACTGCCCAATAGTGCTCCGTATTTCTGTTGAACATTCCAGAATTTGTAAATTTTGTTTTATCTGACCAGATGATTTTGCTTAAAAAATTTTCGTCATTTTCTATCTTTCCCATTAACCAATTACAATATTCTAGCCTTCTCAAATTATCTCCAGGCAGTAAAGAGTGACTAACTTGGATCCTGTATGGTTTAAACCTACTTTTATGTAAAGTTCTCCAAACTCTGGACTGGCACAAATTTAATTCTGACGCTACTTCGCGTGTAGAAATTAATGGATTATTAGTTATCTATAAGAATACAAGATTAACATGAAATTTGAAAACGCGCTTTTAATTTACCATTTGTAAAATATCTTGTCTTGTTGTGTTCGATTTTCATTTAAATTCCTGTTGTCTTGACCATTACGCGGCTTAGTAAACGATCCATTCTCGACCAAATTTCTGTCGAGATCTAGAAAAATGGTACCATGAGGCTGTTGTCGTTCTGGATATAATTGTAGATATCTTGTACTCGCTACTGTTGAATTTCGGTTCGAAGAATAAAAAATACTTATCATGTCTCGTTTCTCTTCGTTAGTGTATGACATTTTTGTATTATTAATGAACAATAAATGAAATGAAATGTTTGACAAATTTAAATTCCATGGGGAGCCTTATTTAATCTTATAATTTATTCTTTCAAATAAAACCTAATATCAAAAACTTTAGTCAGCATGTGGTACATGGTTGAAATCAGAAAAAAAACTCTTTCTGAAGATGTCTAAATCCAATATGGCGCCTATAAGAAATTAGATAGTTGATGATGACCAGAGAGGAACGAAACGTCGTATAAAAATTTAGAGTACACTACTGGATAGAGGTTTAGAAATGGCCAAAAGGATGTGTTTTTATTTTTTCTCTACAAGGCCAAATGTCGGTGCTACAGGTAAAAGAAGAAAATGGGGTTTTCGCGTTTTATTTTTAAATAACGAAGGTCATTTGTCACAGGTCTATTTTCTTTACGGATTTATAACAAACACAAAATTTAACAACTTTGCCAAATTTAAACCTATACTCTATCTCCAAGAATAAGCGAGATCCCCATGGTGAGGGCCGAAAATGAATCAGCCTGTACATGAAAATCCATACTTTTTAAATGTAGGTGTAGGTTTTTGCAGTCGTTCTCTAGATGTAGATCTCGGTTTCCTGGTTGGAACCGCGTCGAGTTAGGCGTAATTGCCAACCTTTCGTCCACTGTTTCAAGCGACATCTTCAGGGCTGTACGTAGATGTTCATCGTTTCGTAGTGGCTTGAAGAATGCTAAGACTTTTTATTTATGTTCACGAAAATTCTTGCAGATCTAAACAGATCACGTAAAAAGCATTTGCGACTACTTTTGTTTTACATATCTTACATATAAATACTGCTTTGAGCATATTTCATGTAAAATTGCATATTTGTGCATATTTTATAATTTATTTCTAAAGTGCACACTAAAAAATATACAGGGTGAGTCGTGAGGAATCGACCAAACTCAAGGAGTACATTCTACTGGTGAAAGTAATGTAAAAAAACTCAAATGTTGTTATCCGATTTTTATTTGTTTTCGAGTTATAGCGTAATTAATGTAGATTTAGTATACCATGTTTATGTATGTTTTCGTAAAAACAGTGAAACCCCGGTAGCAATTCATTATAGGGAAGTCTCCCTAGCTGAAGCGCTACCTGTTCGTGGTTTTCCGAACTAGCGGTAGTGACATTGAAAGCAGTCGAGAAATAGTGTAGAGTGGTTTGTATGCCTAATGCGTCTAATGTCACTACCTCTAGTTCATCGTTGATATAGTAAGGGCGCTGCCATCATAAGAAATGTTCCCTATACCTTGGAGTAAATTATAACATTGTGTTCGGGTATTTTGACATTGACTTTTGTACGACTATAGTGTAACAAACTAAAATGCCACACACTTATTCTAATTTAGAATATGCTAATATGGTGTTTGTTTATGGATTTCGTGATGGGAATGCTACAGCTGCTGCTAATGAATATCGTCAACGGTTTCCACATCACAGACATCCTAATAAAACTGTATTTATTAGTGTATTCAACACATTGTGCGCGACCGGAAAGCTTCCCAGTGTAAACATAATATCTGAACGAGGCAGTCGACAACAATTACAAGAAGTAAAAGATATTCTGGATGTAGTAGAAGAAGACGCAACTACCAGCTCACGGAGAATTAGTATTCAATTGGGCATTCCACAAACAAGGGTGATTAAAACACTCCACGAGCATGGCTTACGTCCGTACCATGTACAAAGAGTACAGCACCTACAACGAGATGATAATCGTAGACGTATGGAATTTTGTCGATGGATAAATGATAATCCTCGTTTTGTATCGCGTATACTGTTTACGGATGAAGCGACATTCAACCGTGACGGTATTAATAATTGTCATAACCAGCATGTATGGTCAGACGAAAATCCACACTCAACAGTCGAAAGTAACTTTCAACATAAATTTTCGGTAAACGTGTGGTATGGTATGATCGATGGTTTTTTAATTGGTCCTTACATTTTTGAGAATCGCCTCACGGGAGACACCTATTTATATTTTTTAGAAAATGAACTGCACGGACTGCAAGAGGATGTTCCCATAAACATCAGAATCCAAATCTTCTACCAGCCCGATGGAGCGCCTGCACATTACGCTCGTGCAGTCAGGAAACATTTGGCTGAAAGGTTTCCAGGGAGTTTGATTGGACGTGATAGTCACATTGGTTGGCCTCCTAGGTCTCCAGACCTCACGCCACTCGATTATTGTTTATGGGGCTGGTTAAAAAATGAAGTGTATCAAGTAAAAGTGGACACTCGTAAAGCACTAATTCAACGGATTATGAATGCTGCTGACAATATCAAACATCAACCTGACGCAATCAGGAACGCAACCAGCGCCCTTGGTAGACGATGTAAAAACTGTTTTGAAATGAATGGCTGTATTTTTGAAAATATATTATAAAGAACGATAATACCATTAAATTACAAAAACTTCAATGTATGAAATTTTGTTTATTTTTAATTACGCTATAACTCGAAAACAAATATAAATCGGATAGCAACATTTGAGCTTTTTACATTACCTTCACCTGTAGAAGACACTCCTACAGTTTGGTCGATTCTTCACGACTCACCCTGTATAACACCATTTATTCATAATATATCAAAATTATACTAGCAGTCCGCATGAGCATTTCCGTACAGCGGGAATTCCCAGATTTAATTTTTATTAAGTCGGGGAAGTTCCAGTAAATCTGCGAGCAATGAGGTTAAGCTATAGGTCAGTTATATCGCCAATGTGTTTAGTTAGTTCTCGAAAGTATATGTGCACGTAATTTTACCTTGTAATTTTTGATATGTCGAAATCATATACCCATATGTTAATCTGGATAATAGATTATCCTGAATTTTATGTAGATAATGGCAGAGTGCTTTGTAAGTACTGCAATAAAAATTGTAAGTTTATATTTGTTTACGTTTAATTTCATATTTCAGTACATACAATTAATTATTGTAGATTCGATGCGACAAAAAAAATCAATTAGCGCATGTAGGAACTGACTTGCATAAAAGAAATATCACAAGATTTTAAAATGCACCACAAGCTACTCTGAATCAATCGTTTCCTTCAACAAGTAAAAATATAGAACAGAATAGTTTCCATTATGACTTATGTAACGCCTTCTTAAATGCAAAGATTTCACTTTCAAAGTTAGATAATTCAATGTTTAAATTTCTTTAGAGAAGTAGACGAAACTGTCAGTTCCAAGTCGCTCAACAACAAGAAAAAAGTATATTCATCTATTGTTTGAGAAAACTATGATGAAACTTAAGGAAACGATAGGTGAAAATTATATTTATTTCGTAGTCGATGAGACAACAGATAGTTGAGAACGCTATATTGCCAACTTATTGATTGGCGTTTTAAATGAAAATTGCGCCGGCCAATTTTTAATTGATACAGAAACATTGGAGAAAACAAATAACTAGAGTGGACCAATTCGGAGCGAAAGCAGAGGCCTGACTAACGAATTAGTTCCCGCGTGCCCCATCGCACATATGATTACTTAGTACGTTGTTCACGGTCATCGTGTGTACACGTATAATAGCAGCAGGAAAGTGTATTCTGTGTATTTAATAATGTTGAAGGAGCGTACAGTAAAAAAACCGCTATCATCAAAGTTAGTCAATAGGTTTATTGAGAACCATCCTAGTTTATCTTACAATGGGGTAAATGTAAAATGTTTAGTGTGCAATATATATATAAACCATTTAACAAAATCAAATTTGCAACGCCACGTGCATAGCGCATGACATAAAGATAGAGACACTGGTGCCGATACAAAATACGAAGTGTTCTTATTTGATTTGTGTACAATGATGAGAAATAACTTTGGAGACGCACCTTATGTTAACATTATTTCATCGCGCTTCTCCAGATTTTCAAGTCACGGAAAACGCATAAGACGGTAAATTTTTTTTTAATCATCTAATTACATACATTTTAGATTTTATTTTTTATACGTATCATCGAGAACGTTTCATAATCTAGAAAAACCGTCTTACATTTTTTTTGTATCTAACATAATAACAGCACCGTTCGTGATAGTATATCTCTAGATATTAATAATGTTTCGCATGCGGGAACCAATTCGTTAGTCACGCCTCTGCTTTCGCTCCGAATTGGTCCACTCTTCAAATAACTTAACTAAAACAAGATTTATAAACGATCGCTTAACGAGGTTTTATTTGCCGATTACCGTTCCCAGTGGCAAAGTATTACTGATGTTATCGGATGCTGCGACATATATGTTGAAAGCACAGAATTTTAAGATTTTTTTTCCCGAATCTGCTGTCCGTAACTTGTTTGGCCAATGCTGTTAACATAGTAACAAAAGAAATACGTTACGCATATCCAGATATTCATTCATTGATGAATTTGACAAAAAATATATGTATTAAAGCACCGCTCGAACCCTTTGAGCATACAACGATATATTACCTTTGAACAAATGAGAGAATTCATGCTTCCTTCTTCAAACGACTCGATAGCAATTGCAGACTGTAAAGACATACTAAATAAAGAGTTAGTTAAATTTATTAGTGAAACACTAAGAAAACTTAAAACACAAGGTGTTGAACTGAATCCATAGAATTTATTCAAAGTTTCAAGAATAAAATTTATAATGTGAGAGGTACCATTGGAAACCGGTTCATCAATTAAGTTAACACAAGTTCTAGAGAAAAATGAGAGCTTTAATGTGCTTAGTAGAATATTCAGTGTGTGTTGCAATGAAACTACGATAAAACTATTGAGATGAGTCAATTAATTATCTGCAAATATAAGCATGCGCCAATTACATCAGTTGACGTTGAGCGAAGCTTTTTAGCATACAAGCTATTATTGACGGATTGCAGAAGATCTTTTTGAGAATTTAGAAAAGCATTTATTGTAAATATTTACAATACTATACAAAGGGAAATATAAATACAAAGAATACATTGTTTAGCTTATTTATTCTTATTATTATTATATGTGTATTTTGTAAAATTTCGAATAAAATATTGATTAGCACATATTTGTGGTATCTCTAAATTTATATTGACATTATTGAATATTTTGGCAATAATTTAGTTGTGTAACTATCACTTAAACTTTAGATATTTTTGCATATTTTAATTCAATTTTGAAAACATGTGTACGCAATAATACAAGCTGTCCCGTATCGTTATGTTCAAATTTTAGGAGTGTAAAGGACTTCATTTCAAGTAACTAAAACGCAAAACTTGTGTATCCATTTTTATTTGTTTCAAAGTTACAAATCTATGAAGGTGATTGTTAGATCATGAAAAAAATGTAATCCTAAAGTCAATACAAACTGATTTTATTTAAAAAAAAGTTATACGATTCAATAACAGGCCTGTGATTTTTAACGTCGCATAATAAAATGTTATCCTAAAATAAATAAATACGTGTCGTAGTGCATACAGTAATTTCTTGGTGATCTACAGAAAAGAGTAGTGGAAATTGATTTATGATAAAGAAGGTTCTTACTTATTTCGTAAGTGCTGAACCATGAATATCATACAACAAACAAATGTTCAGATGACTGTTAACGTTGCTTTTTTTAATAAAGGATTACATTACGTTTCAGTTCATACAACAGCTTATTAGTGAGTGGACACGCTTTCTTTATTCAAAATGCCTTACCGATTTTCTTCTCAAGAGTATGCGGGCATGCATTTTATGTATGGCTACTGTAACGGCAGTGCACGTCAGCAGTTATTGAATATCGACATCGGTTTCCCGATAGGCACATTCCTCATTACAGAACGTATCTGGAAGCACACAGACCATTTCGAGAATGCGGACTGCGTGAGTATCTTTTCGACCGAGGAGTAAATTTGCCAGCAGGCCCAGGGGAAGAAGCAGTAGCAATTGTTACAAGGGATCCAACTCTCAGTATACGTCGAATCGCTAGACAACTAGGAGTGCCACGAACGACAGTTTGGCGAATTTTAAAACGTGAGGGCTTATATCCATATCACTATCGCAGCGGACACGGTTTGCTTGAGGTAGACCAGTATGCTTGTCTAGTTTATATTACCTGTATATTAAGACAGTTACGGCTTCATTTTAATTTCCGCGGAACAGTCCTCTGAACAGATCTACGTTCACGAGAAGTGGTATTACAAATCTGAGAAACCTGCACAGGTGGTCATCAGAAAATCCAACATGAATTTTCTATTAAAGTTTGGGCGGCCCTAATCGATGACTTGTTGATTGGTACTGTCGTTCTTCCTGGGAGGTAACATGCGGACAATTACCTTCAATTTCTTATTGACGCACTGCCAGGTCTTTTAGAGGATGTCCCACTGAATGTTCGATGAGACATGTGGTTTCAAATGTATGGGGCACCATCACCATGTAGCACCATGTATGGGGCACCAAATTCGAAATTGCTGTCCGAAATTGGGTTAACGTCAATTATCCAAGATGGATTGATCGAGGTGGTCCTGTTGCATGGCCACCCAGATCACCAGATCTTAATCCCCTTGACTATTATTTATGGGGGTACATGAAAAATTTAGTCTACGCTCAAGTTTCGAACACAAGAGAAGAGTTGTTGGATCGTATTCACCTGGCTGCCGAGCAAATCCTACAAAACAAGTATGAAATTCGGATAAGTACTTCTTCTGTTGGCTTACGGGCACAAGCCTGTATTCAACGAGGAGGTGGACATTTCGAAAATATTATTAATTGAACTTATTTAAATAAAATCGGTTTTTATTGATTTTAGGATTACATTTTTTTTCATGATCTGACAATCACATTCATAGATCTGTAACTTTGCAACAAATAAAAATGGCCGTACAAGTTTTGCGTTTTTGTTACTTGAAATGAAATCTACTTTACAAGCTAAGAAATAAGTAATTAAACTTCTAGTTTCAAAAATTCTTTTATTGTAAATACCACTATAATATTGTTTCGCCATACAATGGCTTCATCAGGTGGATGAAATACTGAATATGTACAATACAAGTTTGAATATTTATGTGAAAATTATTGGGGAAATGGTGGTGGAATTTTTTTTTTTTTACAATCTTAAATTTAGTAGAGGGGAGTTGTTTAAATCTAGTTGGTCATTTAAAGCTAATCCTAAACTATTTTATCTATTAATTTCTAAGTTTTCTAACAGGTTAAGTTTTTTACTTTTTTCTTGAATGTGTAAAATTTTGAAATCTATATTAAATCTATGATTGATATCTATACAATGACTTGCGAAAGTTGAATCTATTTTCTTTTCTTTATGGCTTCTCCCGTGTTCTATCATCCTAATTTTGAATGTCCTCCCCGTTTGTCCTATGTATACCTTATTACAATCTTCGCATGTTAACTTATATACACCAGAGTTTGATTCTTTGTCTATTTTATCTTTGTTGTTTTTAATAATGTTCTGTATAGTATTGTCTGTTTTAAATGATATATGTCCGTTATTAAGTTTTTTAATGAAAGTACCAATTTTTTCCGAAATTTTTCCTAAGTAAGTGATTGAATTATAGGAATTAATTATCTTGTATTTTAATTTTAATTATTAAGTAATTAAATTCTTCGTCAATTAACTATCTACTTTACACTCCTAAAATTTTAACATAACGATACGGGACAGCTTGTATAGTTTCTGTGTATATAATTCCCAGCTCTAGTAATTACATAGCACTATGTGTTAAAAGATTGCTATTTAGTTCAAGTTTTTATTAAATAAATTAAACTGCAATATGCCAGGATTTGTAGCGTTCAAGCTGTTCAAAATCAGATCTACCGCAAATGTGAAGAAAGCTTAAAGACACCGAGTATATGTTGTGAAGTTTGTAACCCTACAGTCGTATAAAGTTGTTTCTAATTAACAAAATCACTTTCTTATACAACCTTAGATCAGCCAACAGTCAATACATTTACAAGCAAATATGAATCACTTTTATCGGCGTAGTCTTTTTTGTCTATCAGTTATCAATTATTAAATAGAATTATTTAAGACAACACTGGCCGACACGATTTTTAACTGACTTAACAATCTAAAATTTTGGTATTTTCCATTGTTTTAAACATAAAAATTGTATTCTAAACTGTATTTCAAAATAATATTTTCATCTGCTTTCACTAAGATTAACGTAAAATTTAAAATTAAAAAAGTATTGTAACAAGCTCGTGCATGTTCGCGTTGTACGTTCCAAAGAGAAGCAGAGAATTTCAATAAATTAATCATCGCGAAATATACTAAAATGGAATCTTCTGGAATCGATACATGCAGCTATGAAGGTTGTAACCGGCGTAGTGATTCATTTATTGTTTAATTGTTGACGCGGTCTGGCAAGAGACAAACGAAATGTCCTTGAACTGTTACTTAAGTAGGAAAGTTTAAGCAGTGTTCCTCAAGTTGTGTTGCGTATGGTTTTCAAGAATGCAAAACCGCGCAAGAGGCTATAAAAATTCTTTTTTTTGTTATGTTTGTAGATTATATGTTACAAAATCGCAAAAGAAGCCTTTAAATTAATTAATTCAAAGATGTTATGAACAATATTCTGGCTTCAAAATTAAAAATCAGGACAAAACATTGGTACCACACATGATATAACCAACACAGAGATATGATACTAACCGGTCAAATTTTCGTCGGCTTTGCGCATGACGTCACGCGGAGAGTTCCACACCTCATTTGTCCTTGTAAACTCACCGTATACCAAGCAAAGTGACAAAGTAAAGGTTTTTTTTTGTACCTTCCTTAAACGAATAATGAAATAATAGGTAGTCACTGCTACACTATATTATAATAAATTATTTAGTTTAATGAATAAAAATCGCTGCAAAATGAGAATTTTTCGCATAGAAGGGAAGAAATGAGTGTATACTTTAATTTAAGTACAAGCACTTGATAATATTTTATTAACCTTACAAAGTAAATTTTGTGGGTAGGTATGCAAGTAAATTCTGTCGTCTATTATAGACGACATGTGTTGCAGTATGTTCTTGGATTGGTTTCTTTGAATGAATACCACACTTGTTTTGTTTACTTTAAAATTTGGTTTATTTCAGACTGATACACTTAAAATACAACGTAACGCCATTACTGTGATAATTATTATTATGTCTGCGGGTCAAGCGGCACATGCGCACAGTGCACAAGCAAACTTCTATCCCCAAAGTTTTAAATGATGTAACATGCCGCCCCCCCCTTGGAATCTTTCCAGTTAAAGTTCCAAACTAAGTATACAAATGTAATATAGGAGGCAGACAACACTTGTTAACATATTTGGTAAACACAAGTTAAAAATTTCAGTCAGAACCAGGTACTACACACACTTTTGAAACAGGTCTCTTTTGCACACCATCACTCGTCCTAATCGTGACGACGCGAGTAACTCCGTCCTGTCCAGGATGAAGGTGGGAAATTCGTCCGAGTTTCCACTTCAGAACTGGAAGGTTGTCTTCCTTTATAATTACCAAGGTCCCTTCTTTTAACTTGTTGCAACCTTGGGTTTTCCATTTTTTTCTTACTTGAAGTTCTGATATGTATTCCTTAGACCAACGTCGCCAAATATCTTGTACCATTTTCTGACATCTTTGAAAACGTGATGAGCACAAATTCTGATTTTCAGGAATTCTTTCTTCTGGTAGTCCGTGAAGAGGTTCTCCAATGAGAAAGTGTGCCGGGGTTAGAGGAGTAGGATCGGTTGGGTCAGATGACAAAGGATATAGTGGTCTGGAATTAACGCAAGCTTCGACTTGATTTAAAATAGTTACAAATTCTTCGAAAGTAAGAGCTGATAACCCGATTACTCGTTTCAGACGATACTTTATCGATTTAACTCCAGCTTCATGCAGACCTCCAAAATGAGGTGCTCTAGGAGGCAAAAAATGCCAATTAATTTGTGATTGACTTAGATCTGTTAAGATCTCGTTTTTGGAGGAATTTAAAAATTTTGATAACTCGCGTTGTGCTCCAACAAAATTTTTGCCATTGTCCGATATTATATTTAAACATTTTCCCCGTCTAGCAACAAATCTATGTAAACATGACAAAAATGCCTTGGTCGATAATTCACTTACTAATTCAGCGTGAATCGCCTTGGTAGATAAACAAACGAAAACACAAACATAAGCCTTCGTCGTCTTATAATTCCGGGTTTCTCGATCTCGTAAGTTAAACGGTCCACAATAATCAATTGCAACATTTAAAAACGGTCGATTTGGTGTTGTTCTCTCAGTTGGTAAGTCTGACATTAAATAATCAACATTAGGCTTAGGTTTTGCTGTAAAACAAATTGTACAATTTCGAATAATTTTACGTACTGAATTACGAGCAGAGGTGATCCAGTAAGTTTCTCTTAAAGATGCAAGAACAGCTTGTTGACCCGCATGCAGTAAATGAAAATGTTCGTTTTTAATTAGCAATTCAGTAAATTTATGTTTTCCGGGTAAAATGATAGGATGTTTTTTATTTTGATCATAGATTGAATAAGCTAATCGTCCACCCACGCGCAATAAACTTCTTTCATCAATAAATGGATTTAATGATAACAATTTACTGTTATGATCGATGTTTTGCTTTTTGATTAGACCTTTTATTTAATTTGGAAGTGTCTGTAATTGAACTAATTTTATCAAATTTATTAGCGCATTATTTAATTCTGTACATGTTAGAGGACCCTGTAAATGCTGTTTTCGTAATGAATTATTTTTAAATCTATGTATATATGCTGTTACTCGTTGTAATCTAGTCAGACTAGAAAATCTATTAAATATGTTGAAATTATCACTTTCAAGAACAAGCACTGGAAATGATTGTTTTTTACTTTCGACAGTACATTCATGCGAAAGTTCAGTACTTACCTTATGAACTGGCCAAGTATTAGTTGGTTGTAATAACCATTCAGGTCCCTTCCACCACAAAGGACAATTCTTTAACTCTACTGGTTCCAAACCTCGTGATATAACATCAGCAGGGTTTTCGTGTGTGTTTATGTGACGCCAATCGTATTTATTTGTCAAATTTTGTATCTCTGAGACTCTGTTTGCCACGAGGACCTTCCATCTTGTGGGTTCCGCTTGAATCCAGGACAACGCAATTGTCGAATCATTCCAAAGATATATTTTGTTAAACTTTGCTTGCCAAGATTGCGCTATTTTTTCAATGAGTCGTGACAATAGAACACATGCGCATGATTCTAATCTGGGAATTGTAACATTTTTTATTGGAGCAACCTTCGATTTTGCAGCTAATAGATTTACCTGAACTTCTCCTGTATTATTTACAGATCGAACGTAAACACAAGCCCCATAAGCTTGCTCTGAAGAATCACAGAACCCATGTAGCTCCACATTAACTGGATTTTGACATAATGCAAACCGTGGATCATAAATTGATGCAACTGTTGATAAAACGTTACGTTTAGTGATTGCTTTAGAAAATTTATCAATTTGTGTTTGATATTTCAAAGTGTCACTATTTGAATACCAAAGTAATCCTAAAGAATATGTCTCATTTTCATTTCCGATGTTAATTATTACATTTTCTTGAGCATTTTGAATATGAGTTAAAATTATTGGATCGTTGGATATCCATTTATTCAATGAAAAGCCAGCAGAATTCAAAATTATTGAAATTTCCTTATATAATGAAATGAGATGTTCTGAGTTACTTGTGCCTGTTAAAAGATCATCGACATAAAAGTCATTCAATATTACTTTACTTGCTGCATGGTACAAGCTTTCATTTTGGTATGCTAATTCATGTAAACATCGAACCGCTAGAAATAGAGCCGATGATGTTCCATAAGTTACTGTGTTAAGTTCATACGTATCTAATGGATGACATGGATTTGACCTCCACAAGATTCTCTGTAGTTTACGATCATCGGGGTCAATTAAAATTTGGCGATACATCTTCGTGATGTCTCCAGCTAATATATATTTATGTGATCGAAATCTTAAGATGATAGATATAAGATCTTGTTGTAATTTTGGACCAATCATTTGAATATCATTGAGTGAATAACCTGTAGTAGATTTGGATGATGCATCGTAAACAACTCTTAGTTTGGTAGTCAAACTATTTTCCTTTTTGACAAAATGATGAGGTATGTAATAGGAAATTGAATTGTCATTTTTAATAGATTCGTTTAATTTGGTCATATGCTTTAGCTGAATATACTCATTCATGAACTCAACGTATTGTTGCTTTAGTTCCGTATCCACATTTAATTTTTGTTCCATTGACAGGAATCGCTTAAGTGCAGTTTCTTTTGAATTTCCTAATAATTCCCGTGAACACTTTAATGGTAGTCTCACCATAAATCTTCCATTATTGTTTCGTATTGTTGTGGTTTTAAAATGTGTTTCTGCTGCCAATTCTTCGGCTGACAGAGGCATAGTTTTGGAATATTCTTCTATTTCCCAGAAGTTGGTTAATTTATTGTCAATTTCTGTATTAGAAATAAAATTGCATTGCTGTTGAATAGGATTTGTATACATATTGGGTATTGGCCCAGAAATAATCCAACCCAATACTGTATTTCGCAAAATTAGGTGCGAATTCCCTAATTTTATTTGACCGTCTCGCATTAAGCGCCAAAAAAGTCCCGCACCAATTAAGAGATCAATATTCTCAGAAACATTAAAGTTAGGATCGGCTAGCTGAATACCCTCGGGTACATTTAGTAAAGATTTATCAACCGGTACACTTGGTAAATTATCAGTTATATGATCAATTATGCAACATGTTATATTCGTTTGATATGAATTTGAGATTGACCCTAATTTAATCTTAGCACAATGCATTAGATTATTCAGTGATTGGTTCAGACCTGATATTGAAACATTAGTTTTTATTTTTTGCAATTGTAACTTATTTGCCATATTTTGTGATATTAAATGCACGGTTTAACCCGAATCCAACAATGCTCTGCAATTGTGAGAACGTCCTTGATTATCCTCAATTTTTACAATTGCTGTACTTAATAACACTTGATTATTCAAATTAGTTTGTGCGTGAGTACAGGTATCGGTTACAGTTTGACTATTTTCTGACTGCGTTTTTTCAAAACCCTCTGATTTTCTGCCTTGTTCATTGTGTAATAGCGTATGATGACGTTTTCCGCATTTTTTGCAATTACTACTAGTACATGCGCTATTGGAATGACCGTATCTCAAACAATTAGAACATACATTTTTTGTTTTTATTTCCCCATATCTTTTCCCAACAGGCAATTTCAGAAATGTCTGACAAGAATTTATATAGTGTTGACCGAAACAAAAGTTGCATTTTGGTTTGTTTTGTTCTATTGTAAGAAATGTTTTTGATTTAATGTTAGATGTTGATGCAAAAGTATTAGAACTTAATGTTTCTAGCAAGTTGCATTTCTCCTTTAAAAAATTTGTAAATTCATTAAGGCTAGGTAATTGAGATGTAGAAGTATTTCTTTTTTCCCAATCTGGACGTGTGACGGAATCTAACTTATTGGATATCAAATATATTATAAGAGTATCCCATGAATTTACCGGTTGACCCAACGTTTCCAAAGCCCTTAAATGTTTGTTCATGTTGTCCAATATCGATCTTAAAGTTAAGTATGATTCTTTAGTTATAGATGGCAAATTATGTAGTGATTTTACATGATTATTAACAAGAAGTAATTTATTTTCGTATCTGTCATTCAGTAATTTCCATGCTATTGAATAATTGTTTGCTGATATTTCTAAGCTACGGATAACTTCCGCTGCATCTTTTGCCAAAGAAAGTCTCAAATAATGAAATTTTTGTATTTCGTTTAAAGTTTCATTATCATGAATAATAGACATGAATGTGTCCTTAAAATACAACCATTGGTCATACGAACCGTCAAATGATGGTAAATTAATAGTAGGTAATTTAATATTACTTGCTATTCCCACCGACGATGAACTGAGAGCACCACCCTGTCCGACGCTACTCTGTATTTGTATAGAAGTGCCGCCAAGTAATCTCTTTGCTCGCGATTCTAATGTATAAAATTCTGATTCGAACGCATCTCGTTCCGAATCATTTTCAACTGTAAATTCATTTTTAATATCGAGTAATTCGATTTGTAATTGAATGTTATCAAATTCTGTTAAAATGTTTGATAAACGAGTTAAACGTGATTCCAATTGTATAAAATCATCGGCATTTTCCTTATTGAATCTCTCTAAAAAGGTCTTAAACCTTGTTAGATTACCTTTTGTTGAAGCATGTTTACGTTTTAAATCCTCAATTGATGACATTTTTCTTATATAATTATTCGCACTAAATTATAACCTAACAATATGTCACGCTGTTCGATAAAGTATCTCAATATATTATACGTGTAAATAATGCTTGAAGTAAATATGAAATGATTTGTTTTTTACCAGATAATTTTTTAGGTAAAAATCGTAATGTGTAATATTAAAGTTGCAATTAATTTGCTTGGTTAATTCCATTAATATTAAAATTGAATAGGTAAGGAAAGATGCACACTAACCTCATAATTATGTTGTACGTTGTTATGGCGGTAAATTGATACTTTTCTTTTCTTCGATTTTTCGGTTAAATCCGACGACTGGAAGGACCATCAAATGTTGCAGTATGTTCTTGGATTGGTTTCTTTGAATGAATACCACACTTGTTTTGTTTACTTTAAAATTTGGTTTATTTCAGACTGATACACTTAAAATACAACGTAACGCCATTACTGTGATAATTATTATTATGTCTGCGGGTCAAGCGGCACATGCGCACAGCGCACAAGCAAACTTCTATCCCCAAAGTTTTAAATGATGTAACAACATGTAATATGTAATAACTATAATAATTACATAGTACATGCATGGCAGTACGAACTAAAAAAATATTAAACGTCAAATTAACAAATGAAACGATAACCTAAATAAAAATCGGAAGTAACAAGCAAATGGCGACATACCCAAAACGAAAACTCGAGAAAAAGAAACAAGAAATATAGATTTAGTAGGTACAAAACTTGTCACTTAACAATTTTCTTTAATTTTCTTTTTCTGCTTAAAGTAGTGTCAGTTAATTCTTTATTCAGATGTCTCATTCTGAAATACATCCTAGACCTGAAAAATATTTTTTTTGTCTCTTCACTACATAAAATATTACTACTTTTAGCAAGCAAGTTTTTTAAATAATTTTTGGCAATGTATAGCCCGTCTAAATTTACGTTGCTAAAAATTGTTTCCAACTGCTCCAGTTGAATCATGAATTCAGCTGAAGGCTTTCTTAAACCCCCCTCGCTTAAATGGTCCACCCAAGAATATGATCCTTCCTGACTGCAACTGGTTAACGTGCTATTAGGTTCCCGCAATTTGTTACAAATAAAACCCGCTAAATTTTCCAACCCATCGTAAACCATGTCTTCTAATTCTTTGTATTCTTGTTCTTCCTGCTGTTCTGATGGGTCCTCCTCGTTAAGAGCTTCGAAACATTTAGCACTCAAATTGATCTCTGCAGTTGGCAAATCTGGGGTGTCATCATCTTGTATGTTACCGTAAGCCGAAAGTGATCCATCGTTTCGTCCAAATATATAAGACCTCAGACGATACCTAAACTCTAAAGGATCAGGATGGTCAGGATGGTCATTGCACACCGCATTGTCAAAACACACCACAGCAACTTTTGACAACAAATAATAACACATGTAACACAACAATAACCGGAAAAAACTGCGATTGACTGCGATTAAACGCGGCAACAAGTGCGAAATGTCAATGTTTACTCTCCGCGTGACGTAGGGCAGCGTTAGAAAGATGGCGGCGCACCTGCGTAGCATCATATCTTCTTTCTATCCTTGTATCATGGGTACCACATATATACTGTATTTCGTGTTATGTCAAATTAATTCAGTAGTACAAAAACAATAATTCTTCTGAAGTCCAGTCAGAAAGGCCGATGATTTGGCGTGAACCAACAAATCACTTCACGGACTGTTATGTCTCGTAAAAATTAAAGGGTTTTAAAAAAGAAATGAACGCAAAGTAACGGATCCAGACATTCCACCTGTAAGCAAACCGTTAAAAATAACAAATTGTGAACTTCCAAATCCAATGCATTCAAATCCTTTTGCAAATTCCACGGACCAGGAAGATATAAATGAAGTTTTGAATGTATCATTTTCAAGTATTCTGACGTATCTTCCTTCTAACAAACCAAATCTCATTACTCAATCAGATCTCAATAACTTATTACGGAATTTGGGTTGAACCAAAGAAAAATCACAAAATTTGAGATATCGCTTTTACATTCCATTACAAGAATATCTGTATTGAAGGATCATCACGAAAAATTCAGCAGCAGCCAACATAAAAGGAAAAAATAACTCTAGAATGGATTGTGCCATCTAGAATGGCTTGTGTGCACTGTATTTGACCCCGCTTCGGGCGGTGCGATTTAACGGGATAACTATGTTAGAAAGTTGATAAAAGCCACGATATACCCTAATTTTTATGGTAATTTTCGCTGTCCATCTGTTTCAAAAGGGCACGTGTGATAGCTATTAGAGAGACTGCTACCGTTAGTGAATTTGGGCTTTATTTATCCGACAAACGGATATATATATATTTCGCATTGAGGAAGATAGTCAATCAAGCAAACAACGGAGGCAGAAGGTCAAGCCGATATCATCTTGACGAAACATTTGGTAACAAGAACACGTGCCAGCTGTGGGTCCATTCATATCCGTCACACACATACAGCCTATAGAGGTACTTCTACAAAGACTCATTTTTTTGTGGTGAATCTTAATTCTTCGTCGAATTTCTTTCTCTTCCTTTTTTTGTATTTGCTTTTAAGCAAATATAAGTAATTTTAACGCCAACTTTCTATAACATTCTCGAAGTATATTGCATTTAATTGTAACCATGCCAACCATAGGCGCGCTGGAAGATTTAAATAAATTGTGATTTCTGTTAAATTCATTACTTTTCTGGATACCATTTTACTAATGCTTAGGTAATATACTGTGTGTAATTCCATTGTAAGGTTCCGCTACAGATCTGAGGTAGAACTAGATTTCTCGATCCTAGGTATAAGTTTTAATTTGAAATCGCTTGAATAACTAAACTGTCATATTTTTGGTGCATTTTGCAGTTTAATTAAATTTATTATATTTTTGGAGCATGTTACTGATACGATAGAAATTTAATGTAATAGTTTTGTTTAATGTTCGATATATATTAATACCGAGTGTTCATTTTCAATATTCATTCTATTACAATATAAATTCGTTTGCGGCTTGAAAGCCACTTTGTTAATACTTCTTTTTGTGAATATACGAATTAACCATTTAAATGTAAAAAAAAATGTAAAAAGGAGAAGAATACAAATTGTAAGTACCTTAAATATATATGAATTTACATTTTACAAAAAATTTAGTTATTATATTATTAGTTTAAATTTACCTTTGCAGGAAAACATCTAATATTAAATCAAATTTATTCTGATGAAGACAAAATGAAAAGTCGAAACGTTAAAATGAGCATTTTTATTTGATTAATACTTATCAAGCTGAATTCTAAGAAATAATTAACCATTTACATATATATATATATATATATATATATATATATATATATATATATACTACTACCCGCGGAAACCTGAAAGAAAACATATATTTATATATATATATATATATATATATATATATATATATATATATATATATATATATATAGATATATATACGAATTTCAAAATATACTGATAAAACTATTTTTGTTTCAGTTATACGCCTTACGTAAACTCATGCAAGGATCCGAAGAAGCCCCGAAAGCGCCGCTCGGTAATAACGCTCGACCTTTGCAACCGCTCCATCACCGCACAATCCGAACAAACATCAATTTCCAAAATAGCAAGGTATCGTTTCACAGACTAAATGTTTTATTACACGTGTGCTCCGAACACAATGGACAATCTTATGAAATATGTAGCGGAAAAGAATTCGAAAAAAACTGTAATCATTGTCATGAATATTGGAATTGTGAACAAATGAAGCACTCCACTTTGCCTACCCAAATGTAAAGTAAACATGAAATTACCTATGGCTTATAAAAATGTTTAGATTTTGTTTAGATTGCTCCCTTCTGAAACTCTTATTTTCCGTATTTTTAAATAGAATGGATAGTTTAATTTATATTAAGATCTGAATAAAGGTTTCAAGAAACGATATTAGTTTTTGGTCTCGAAGATCGCCAATCTTTCAGTGCCTGGTTTCATTTTTTAAAACTATCTCAATTGAATTATGGAAAGCGAACTTATAAAAATAGAAATTTGTAAAGCTAAACGAAGAAGTTAAAGTAAGTAATATTCAATATGTTATTCTAAGTGTTGTAATATGTTTATAAGTGTGAATTTCTGGGGATGTATACCATTTTATTAAATAAGAGACTATGCACATATCTTCGCAAAACATCTAAGTCTAACATTTAATTTGTCCTTACAAAGATCTACATTTACCGAGCAGAAGGAAGGTGATAACACGGATATCAGTAATTATAAGGCAATAACCATTATTTCCGCTTTTGCCAAAGTATCGGTCATTCTGCAATATATTTTGTCCAATCTTTTGTCCAATTAGTATAGTTTCTAGTAAATTCATAAAAAAACATGAAAGACAAGAAGACATTATCCTATTGCATGACCCGACACTGTTTTGCAAAACAACGTATTTTCTTTGATTGATGTGTCCCTATCACATATCTCATTCGTACCTCACAAAACATAAGAACTGAGACATATTTGCTACATCTGTTGATTCATCAAATTGAATACTAAAAAATTCACTTGAACTCACTTGCGAATATCGACAGACATGTCAACGATTCGCCTTGATATTGTGTCGTTAGAAAACGCAATTTTTTCCAATTTTTTCCCTTCTTCCGCGACTATTAAAACACTGACCATATCAATTGCAGGTTTGCGGCGATTGTATGGGGTTTGGACATTTTAGCTACTCTTAATGCTACGAGATAAGATGTCAAGTACACATTTATCAGTATGGCTTGACTTACAAATAGAAATTTGTTAATTTCTCAAAATATATCATTTTCTTTCGAAAAATGCCAAGGGTTTGTTTTTATGAGCCGCATGTTTAGTTTCCCTGTTGAACTAATTTTGATGGCTTTATGCTTTCATTGAAAAGCACTTAAACCCAATGAAATAAAACCATAATTTAAATAACTGTTATTGTACAACCTTGTCTTTTTACCAACCAATTCACTGGATGTTTTTTCACAAATTCGTTTTTTCACACATTTATCCATTTCCCATAAGAAATTTAGAAAAAATCAATTCAAATTCATACACGCTTCGCATTCGAAACTTAACTGAAGTTGGGCAATCGCTAAAGCCTCTTTTATACTGGTGACAGCACGACTTGTTCAAACGCATCCATATGCATTTTCAAACATGCTCTCATAGCGAGTATTATAGAAGACCAAATTACAAAGAGCTCGTACACATCAAGTTGGAACTTGTAAATTGCTCATGCTTGTACACATCATACGCAGCGACATAAAATAATAGGAATAGCCGTATTACATTTTTTGTACAGTCGGTATTTTCTTAATGTATAAAATTAGTGCAATATGATCATATAATATTAAATATTTTTTTTACAATTATAATTAAAGTCAATATTAAATTAGTAATAATAAAAATAAGGGTTACTGATATTATTCCTATGGGTTGGATAAAGTCGCGAAATATTAATTTTATTTACATTTACTATTTGGGGGGTCACGGAGTTAAGAAGATTGAAAATCCCTGTTCTGAACCATTAATTGGATCACCATTTACTTGAATCTATTATTTAGAAAAAAATTAAAATAAATATATAAACATACGATATCTCATCATTTAAATGAAATTCTTAGCAAAAACCTGACATATAAAAATTATTCTTTTCCAATGTTGTAACCGGTGTATATTCCTAAATTATTATTTCAGTGTAGGAGCAGGTTTCGCGCACATAAGGATTTTGTCAAACAAGAATTCGTATAAATATTCAAACGATATGAGTAGACATCCTACGTACCACTCAAGATTCGTGTCGGCTCGAGAGATATATCTCTGGATAACTACATAGAGTTACGTATACCGCGTATATGGTAACATATTTTAATTCAGTTTGTGAGTTTTTCATGCTCCACAATGCATAGAATATATATTTTTATACACAATTAAAAAAAAATTACTTTCATATTGGCGTCTTCAGGTCTTATAAACTATGAGAAAAATATTAAACAGAAGTGGTGATAAAATCTAGAAAATCTTAGAAATATCCACGATAAGACAAACGTGGCAATTTGGTAAAAGTACAGCATTATTTTTGGAGCCGATCCGTAGCTGACAAGAGCTTGAAATTGTGTTGTGTTAAATAAAGTGATGATTTTAAATGTATCGTTTAAAATATTATAATAATAATACCACCGACCTCTACTACCTATGCATTATGAAAGTGCTGCGATGGCGTCTGAAGATGATCGAAATCTAAACAAAACCCGTAGTCGTATCGCACAATGTATGGAAGCTTCTATTTACTGTGTATGCCCTTAGTCTATGGAGACAGGTGTTTCACTCAGTTTTGCTTACAGAAGCTCAGTCTGAAAACAGACTATAAAATAAACGCTTAATACCTACGATATGCAAAAATGCTGCACAGGATACCTGTAACCTGAAAAGAACTGTCGAGAAAAGATAACCAAAGGCAAAAAATAAGCAAAACTTAAAAGCAATTAACTCGATTAAATAAACAAAATTAAACATGAAATCTTCTACGGTATACAAAGAAAATCTTTAGAATGTAAAAAATTATAATATACAAATATACAACTACATAATAAGAAAATATAAATCGCAAATTTAGAATAAATATATTAAAATTTAAACGGTAATGGTTTTTTAACTCAACAAAATGAAGACGGATTTTTTTTATCTATATATGTCTCGATACGCCAGATGTTCTACAAAAAAAAAACTACAGTGCGAAATAAATTTTCACGTTACTATTTAACTATAAATTATCGTTAAAAAGCTAAATGTTATAACACTTATAACACAATAAAGATTAAACAAATTGAATCTCGATATAAAAATTACTAAGCAATACATTGCAATCAAATTAAAATACTAATAATATATATATATATATATATATATATATATATATATATATATATACAGTGTGTTTCACTTTTCATGGGGACACCTAAATAGCATTTTTATTTTTAAAGCAATTGATATAAAATTTTTATCAGTTGTGTAGGCCACGACAATGCACCTTTTTGTGTGAATAGAGCTTTTATAAAGTCAATATCTAGCCAACTATAATTAAAATAAAAAGTACTGTTTCAAGTAAAGTCATGCTAGCGATTAAGATAGAGCAAAAAAGTATTAGGAAAAGTTTTTACAAATCACTCAAGAGCCCCTAATACCAAATTTCGCTGAAAATTTTTCATTTCTAAATTCTTCTACATTTTTATGCTATCTGTAGATAATTGTTTCTTATTGCAATAATAAGAGTGCCATGAAGCATGAAAATAAGTCTAATCACTCCCGAAATATTACAGAATGTGCGAAATGGAATTTATCATCGCTTAGGATTTTGTCAACAAAATAAAGGAAAACATTTTAAGCATTTGTTATAAATTTGATACTGAAAATGTCAAAAATAAAACTTAGAATTAGAACACAATTTACTCAAAAATTTTCTAATGTAACATACCAAAATTTCTACATCATCGAATAAGAATTGAAAAAGCTTTCAAAATCCATAAAAAAATGGGGTTGACATTTAAAAAAATCATCAATAACGTCATAACTTATTCAAGGTCGACGGAAAAAACAAAATGGTAGCATCTAAATATAGCTAATAAAAAAACATTAATCGACATATCTTTGCATTTTGTCAAATAATGCACAATAACGTTATTACAGGCTTGTGTCCATACTTTATGGACGCACTGTATATATAGAAAATAATGTTTGTATTTTGTTCTTCTAAATTATGGTTCTTAACTAAAAAAAATGCTTCTACAACAAGCAAATATACTTTATAACTTATAAAGTATATTACTTATAAAGTACTAAAGTACTTATAAATTATAAAGTAAGATAGGTGCATAAACTTATATACTTACAGCTTGTATATATGCATTTTTATTGATTACGAAGAAGTTATTATTTGTCACGAATTAAACAAATTCTACTCGCGTATTACATGTGACGAAAAGAACATATAGAAATAATTATACTTTATAATTTGAAGTTTCTTCATGTATTCAACAAAAGAAAAAAAGATTTGAATTATATATTTTCTAAACAAATGTGCAGGAAAATAATACAAATATAAGCAATAATTTTTTATTGTAAAGCATTAATAAATACCTACATACATAATACATATATAAAAAGCACAGCTATACGAATTTAAAATGTGAAATACGTACATTCATGTAAAGGACACACTTTGTTAAAGCTAATTATTTAAACTATTCATTTATTATTGATTATTGCTAAAAGTAATTACATTTCATTTAAATACGCACACCTGAATCCTAACATTTGTAACAATGAAGTTACTTTTTCATCAAAAGTAACACCGTTATCTCCAAGTTTGTTCAAAATTCCTTGCACTGTAGGTGTTTGCTTTTCAGTAACATGGAAATTATATACACTGTGTCCATAAAGTATGGACACAAGCCCGTAATAACGTTATTGTGCATTATTTGACAAAATGCAAAGATATATCGATTAATGTTTTTTATTAGCTATATTTAGATGCTACTATTTTGTTTTTTCCGTCGACCTTGAATAAGTTATGACGTCATTGATAATTTTTTTAAATGTCAACCCCATTTCTTTTTATGGGTTTTGAAAGCTTTTACAATTCTTTATTCGATTATGTAAAAATTTTGGTATGTTACATTAGAAAATTTTTGAGTAATCATTTGCGTCCATAAAGTATGGTCACTAGCCCGTAATAACGTTATTCTGCATTATTTGACAAAATGCAAAGATATGTCGATTAATGTTTTTTATTAGCTATATTTAGATGCTACCATTTTGTTTTTTCCGTCGACCTTGAATAAGTTATGACGTCATTGATAATTTCTTTAAATGTCAACCCCATTTTTTTTAATGGATTTTGAAACCTTTTACAATTCTTTATTCGATGATTTAAACATTTTGGTATGTTACATTAGAAAATTTTTGAGTAATCATTTGCGTCCATAAAGTATGGACACTCGCCCGTAATAACGTTATTGTGGATTATTTGACAAAATGCAAAGATATGTCGATTAATGTTTTTTATTAGCTATATTTAGATGCTACAATTTTGTTTTTTTCCGTCGACCTTGAATAAGTTATGACGTCATTGATAATTTTTTTAAATGTCAACCCCATTTTTTTTACTGGATTTTGAAAGCTTTTACAATTCTTTATTCGATGATTAAACATTTTGGTGTTAGTGTTACATTAGAAAGGTCTATGCGACACAACCGGAAAATTTGGACGTTTTACGACAACGCATCATCTACGAAACCAGACTAATCACTCCTGAAATATTACAGAATGTGCGAAATGGAATTTATCATCGTTTAGGATTTTGTCAACAAAATGAAGGAAAACATTTTGAGCATTTGTTATAAATTTGATACTGAAAATGTCAAAAATAAAACTAAGAATTACAACACAGTTTACTCAAAAATTTTCTAATGTAACATACCAAAATTTTTACAACATCGATTAAGAATTGTAAAAGCTTTCAAAATCCACAAAGAAAAAGTGGGGTTGACATTTTAAAAAAATATCAATGACGTCATAACTTATTCAAGGTCGACGGAAAAAATAAAATGGCAGTATCTAAATATAGCTAATAAAAAACATTAATCGACATATCTTTGCATTTTGTCAAATAATGCACAATAACGTTATTACGGGCTTGTGTCCATACTTTATGGACACAGTGCATGTGTATGTCCATGTGTACAGTTACAGACGTGTATATTGCATGTCTGTTTCATTTGTCACAAATGCGTAATACGTGCTTAGCCTATTGATATACTTAAACCTTTTTTTGTATCGAAATTATATATTCTATGTCGAATTACTTGCTCTGCAAATTCATCCACTGTGCATTTTGGGAAAGCTTTTTGAATTGTTGTGTATGGAAACAGAAATGCATCTTTTTCACCTGTTTGAATTTATCAAGCTTCACTAACAATTCGTACTACTGTGCTTTTTGAAACTTCATTTGTTTCAAAAACTTTTACGAGAATGCCATATTGGTCACCTAAATATGGCAATATTATAAAATTTACTAAATAAAACACTTGGTATATTTAGTAATTTAGTATTATTTAGTAAATTATTAATCATGTTTCACCAAGAGCCAACCATGAATTCTATACATTATATTAATATTATAAAAAGTAAATGTTATAATTAGTTTGACATAAATAATGCACCCGGTTTTTTAAAATAATTCTAAACATTCCAGATTATTTCTCGAGTATTTTGAGACAAATACTTTTTTTTCTTAACCGCATCAGAACCTTCGCTAGAAAGAGCAGATGCTGACGGTTCCAACATTATACCCTCTAAAAATATTAAATCGTACAATTTAATACATGAAATTCCTATAACGCATTATATTAGGTAACATCATAACAATATGGTGTAGTTTTGAAAAAACTTGTATATAATAAAAGAAAATAATGACAACAAATACAAACAATACAAAACGGCTGACGGACAAGTGATAAATTAGCGCGAAATATTCGAAAATAATCACGTGATTCGGTCGATATTTGTACAGCGGCTAGTTCATATCTTCATCTCTTCTCAATCATACACAATATGTCCCGTATCGTTATGTTCAAATTGTAGGAGTGTAAAGTAGACTTCATTTCAAGTAACAAAAACGCAAAACTTGTATATCCGATTTTATTTGTTCCAAAGTTACAGATCTATGAATATGATTGTCAAATCATGAAAAAAAAATGTAATCGTAAAGTCAATAGAAACTGATTTTATTTAAAAAAGTTCAATTAATAATATTTTCGAAATGTCCAATGTCCACCTCCTTGTTGAATGCAGGCTTGTGTCCGTAAGGCTACAGAAGACGTACTTATCCGAATTTCATACTTGTATTGTCGGATTTGCTCGGCAGCCAGGTGAATACCATCAAACAACTCTTCTCTTGTGTTCGAAACTTGCGCGTAGTCTAAATTTTTCATGTACCCCCATAAATAAAAGTCAAGGGGATTAAGATCGGGTGATCTGGGTGGCCTTGCAACAGGACCACCTCGACCAATCCATCTTGGATAATTGACGTTAACCCAATTTCGGACACCAATTCCGAAATATGGTGGTGCCCCAACCATGTGAAACCACATATCTCGTCGAACATTCACTGGAACATCATCTAAAAGACCTGGCAGTTCGTCAATAAGAAATTGAAAGTAATTGTCCGCATTTAATCTCCCTGGAAGAACGACAGGACCAATCAACAAGTCATCGATTAGGGCCGCCCAAACGTTAATAGAAAATTAATGTTGAAATTTAGATGAGCGTATAGCTTTGAGATTTTCTGATGACCACCTGTGCAGATTTCTCAGATTTGTAACACCACTTCTCGTAAACGTAGATTCATTTGTCCAGAGGACTGTTCTGCAGAAATTAAAATGAAGTCGTGACTTAATATCCAGGTAGAATAAACTAGACGAGCATAGTGATCTGCCTTAAGCAAAGTGTGTCCCCTGCAATAGTGGTATGGATATAATCCCTCGCGTTTTAAAATTCGCCAAACTGTCGTTCGTGGCACTTCTAGTTATCTAGCGATTCGAGGTACACTGAGAGTTGAATCCCTTGTAACAATAGCTACTGCTTCTTCCTCTAAGTCTGCTGGCAAATTTACTCCTCGGTCGAAAAGATAATCACGCAATCCGCATACCCGAAATTGGCTGTGTACTTCCAGAAACGTTCTGCAATGAGGAATGCGCCTACAGGGAAACCGATATCGGTATTCAATAACTGCTTGACGTGCACTGCCGTTATAATAGCCATACACAAAATGCATGCCCGCATACTCTTGAGAAGAAAATCTGTAAGGCATTTTGAATAAAGAAAACGTTTCCACTCATTAATAAGTTGTTGTATGAACTGAAACGTAATGTAATCCTTTATTAAAAAATGCAACGTTAACAGTCATCTGAACATTTGTTTATTGTATGATATTCATGGTTCAGCACTTACGAATTAAGTAAGAACCTTCTTTATCATAAATCAATTTCCAATACTCTTTTTTGTAGATCTCCAAGAAATTACTGTATGCACTACGACACGTGTTTATTTATTTTAGGATAACATTTTATTATGCGACGTTAACAATCACAGGCCTGTTATTGAATCGTATAACTTTCTTTAAATAAAATCAGTTTGTATTGACTTTAGGATTACTTTTTTTTTCATGATCTGACAATCACATTCATAAATCCGTAACTTTGAAACAAATAAAAATGGATATACAAGTTTTGCGTTTTAATTACTTGAAATGAAGTCTACTTTACTCTCCTAAAATTTGAACATAACGATGCGGGACAGCTTGTATAATAATGAACTGATTTTACTTATTTTTTATTTGTTAGTACCTTGCTGAAGGTTTCTAATTCCTGTCTTATTGTATGTGGTCACAACTTTCATTTAATACCCATTTCAGTAGATTATGAAACTTACAAAACGGTCAATAAAAAAACAATATATGCATAACATTTTTTTTATTTCCTTTTCATTAAATTAAATAAAATATGAAATTGTAATTGGCCAAGTAAACCGAGGAACAAGTTATACACAATTTACCTTTGACACCACGTATTATATTGCAACATATAATAAGCCATGAAATTGATAGAATTTGCACTTTACACCACACGTATGTATACATTAATGCTAAAATAAATAAAATTGAAATATTCGCTGTTTAGCAAATTATATATCAGCTTAAATTCCTCATGTTTCGTTACTTCCTCAATATTAACTCCATTATTATATTAAAGCGGGCAGCAGTAATGAGCTTCGTAAGTGCATACCTACTTCTATATGATTTTATTTGGAATAATCTAAAGGCCAACTGACACGCTCTCGTATCGCTCTGATTCTGCTGGTAACGTTCTAAAGCTTGTAATTCCATCCCTGCTAACTTATTTCTAGTATACCGATAAACTCGCGGTTTATTTCAATTTTACCCTTGCCGTTTTAAAGCGTGTATTTTACCCAAACTATTTCAGTGTACTGCCGCAGTCGTGGTTTGTTTTGTTGTTTGCCGAACACATTTTTGAACGAATATTTACGTATCTAAAAGCAGTAATTTAATTTCTACAAGAAATCAAATAAAATATTGCGTCACAAACGTTTAGTTTTAATATTCATAAAAAGAAAATATAACAACATAAAACAAAAATATAATAAGAGTTTATTGACAGAAATAACAAATCAAAAAGATTTATTTATTTTGTTTGAGATACCATGATAAATATTTTTAAAAAATATTGAAATATATATATTTAGTGTATAATAGTTATTTATGTATCAAGGGGTAAAATAGGCGTTTATGAACCGCGACGTGTAAATAATAGACGTTAGGCGAGGGCTATTAACATGTCAAGGTCCATAAATGCTATTGGAGGACCCGCACTTTGTATTTTCCCGATCACATCGCTTTCATTCTGGATAACTGTAGAGTTCGATGAATAACAGGTTCATTTCTATCATTATTCTACAATAAAGTCGAAAAAGTTAATATTATTTAATTAAAACAAATTATTTAATATAATAAAATCCTGAATTTTACTTTTATTCACATTATAGTTATCTCACATAAATTATTTAAACATAGTAGTACTTGCCTGAATTGTTGTGTAAACTGTTTGAATTTAATATAAGACTATATATCATAACTGCACATAACCTTTTAGTATAATACACACGTGCATTATTTGTAGTTTTTTTTGATTTGTCGCTAGGCACATATATTTGTTCAAGTTACAGATTCCTTATTTATTTCAATAAATTATTTATTTTTATTACCTAACTCACTCTTTTATTTGCTAGTGTTAAGTTGTAAGAGTTATTTTATATTCGATTTATCAATTATAACACCATACAAAGGAATAAACATTCACATTTTATAAATTATATAAATTTTATTTATTTCTTGCTCACGACTGCTAGTTGGAATATTAAGAACATAGTTAGCGTTGATCTAAATATATATTCATATTAAAAGGCGCCCAATTATAAATTCAAATCTATTTACTATAACTTTCATAAACTTTTATTATTTATCAACATTTATCATTCATTTATTCATATTTAGATCTTCAGCGCTACTTCAATTATGATACAAAAGAAAGGCTTTCTCCTGAAAATATTAATAACATGCCAAAAAGTATCTTAAGAATCTTGTAACATTTTTAAATTTCATTTATTTCTGAATAACACAAGTTAAAGTGGGATTAAAAAATTCTTGATATATGCGAAGGGTAACACTCTTTACTATTGGCATCTTTATTTTTACAAGAGCATTTGAAATATTTTTTATCCTTGAAAAATAAAGTACATTTAAAGAGGAGAAAAATACAGTTGCTCTTTTCCCAGAAATATTTCTTTTACTTTAACAATAGCGTAGCATCAAAAATTTCAGCAATTTATATTTTTCATATACGCAGATACTTCGCCCTTAGAAAAGGGAATAGGCGCACATCCTTTACGAAAATTGATACTATACATAAAGAGAGAACTTTTACTTGGCACAAGCTTGAGTGATGCAAATTTATATAAACTCCGTTACATTCAATTACGAGGCCTCTCAAGGATCCTCCGGTGGAAGATCCATTAACTAAGTCTTTCTTTATATACTAAGAAAGCCATCTATCACCTGCAGAACTTCACCGGGCATGCAAAGTGCACATTAGCGCGCGACCCAAACGTACATAAGCCGCGATTTGTGACCGAGATAGGAAGGGACCGTAGGGGGAAGTGCTTTACTTCCGCGGTGTCCCTTCTGTACACGTGCCTCCTATCCATTTATTAAACTTGTTGCCGGCGACATTTCGGTTGTTTCTTTTGTTGTCTGTACACTGAATAGAAGAGGATTGAAATCGGCTGGCGTTTGAGAATATAAACACTCGCCCATAAGTAAACCACAAGTGCCTCGCTTGATGATAACGGCTGAAATGGAATCTCTCAAAGAGGACTCGACTGAAATTAAAGGCTCTCCCACTTTGATTAAAATCTGCTTTTAATACTTACATTAACGCTCGTTCCAGCGACTTTGTCGCACTTGTCTTTATTGTACCCATGGAAAAAATAAATTATTTCTGTGAGAATTCTCTCGTGAAATTCTATTTATATTTAATATACGGGGTTGGGCAGTAGTAACGCATCAGTCTAATAATTCCGTAAATATAAACTTTAGAACAAAATGTTGTCAACAAAAGTTTTTTGACAAGTTATTTTGTATTGGCTTCAATCATTTGTTTTTTTTTCATGATGATTACATATGACAGCAAAAAAAATTTTTAAATGGAAATAATATTTTCTTTTAGAAAATTCGGAATCTTTATTAATTTCTGAATATGAATATGGACTTTTTTCATGAGGTTAGATAATAAAAATATTGAGAAAAAAATAAAATTTAATAAACGTACATTTGGACTAGTGCAGTGTTTGGTAGATTGCTTTGGAAATTGTAGATTTTTTGACTGTCATTGAATTATTGACGTTTTACAATAAAATAGTTTCCATCGTAAAACTTGCATTTTTAATACATGTTTTGTGTGAAAATGGTCAAATTAACTACTCAAGAAAGAATAGAAATTCTTATGATGGTCGGATATGGTGACAGGCAACGTTCACATCACGAAGTTTGCACTTTATTCAATAATGTTTATTTGGATCGAGATCCTATAGCTCAATCAATAGTTTCGAGATTGGTTAATAAATTTAGAGAAACGGGCGATGTTAGAGATATACCTAAAGCTGGCCGACCAAAAGAAATCACTAATGAAGACCGATCTCTTCATGTTTTACTTGCTGTAACGGAAAATCCCACTACGTCAACCACTCAACTAGGATTAGAAAATGATATGAGTAGCAGATCTATTAGACGAATATTAAAGGTGAACAAATACAAGCCCTATAAGATACACTTACTGCACGAACTTAAGGAAGATGACCCGGACAGAAGATTACAGTTTTGTGAAACAATAATGGAATTGTCCAATAACGATCCAAATTTTTTAAATAACATCATATTTTCTGACGAAGCTACATTTTGTCTAAATGGATTTGTAAATAGGCATAACTGCCGTTATTTGGTGACTGAGAATCCACATTGGATGCCAGAAAATCATACACAGCATCGCCACAAACTTAATGTGTGGGCTGGCATTGTTAGGCAACGAATCATAGGTCCGTCCTTCTTGGAACACAACCTAAATGGTGATGGTTACTTACATTTATTGCGTAAACATATTGTGCCAGATCTGTTGATTTTATTTCCTAACGACAATCAACCAAGCATGCCAAACCGTAATCTATGGTTTCAACAAGATGGAGCACCACCACATTATGCTATTAATGTTCGACAGTATTTAAACACAATTTTTCCCGGTCGTTGGATTGGACGTCGGGGTTTTATTGATTGGCCCGCTAGATCTCCCGAATTAAATCCATTGGATTTCTTTCTTTGGGGACACTTGAAGTCGCAAGTATACAAGGAGAAACCTAGAAACCTAGAGGATTTGAGAGCAAAAATTACTCGTGAGATACAAGCTATACCACCTAATAGTTTACAAAATACAATTCGTCATTTTTGGAAACGTTTAGGACACTGTCAGGTCGTAGGAGGACGTCACTTTGAGCATTTAATTTAATTTTGTAGTTTGTTTACTTTTATTAAATTTTATTTTTTTCTCAATATTTTTATTATCTAACCCCATGAAAATAGTATGCATTCATATTCAGAACTTAATAAAGGTTCCGAATTGTCCAAAAAATAATATTATTTCCATTTAAAAAAAGAAAAATTCTTTGGCTGTCATATGTAATCATCATGAAAAAAAAACAAATAATTGAAGCCAATACAAAATAACTTGTCAAAAAACTTTTGTTAACAACATTTTGTTCTGAAGTTTATATTTACGGAATTATTCGACTGATGCGTTACTTTTGCCCAACACCGTATATGGTGTTCACAGGAACTGACAAGTATTATCCTTTTAACGTGTAAGAATTAATATACGAGGGCGTATTTGATGTTATCTACCTAGCCATGAAAAAAAGGACATAAGAGAACAAAAAGAAATTATTTTTCTACATAACTCCCTTCAACACTAATACACTTATTCCATCTTTTTTCTAGTTGCCCCATACCCTCAGAAAAAAATTGCTGCGGTAATCCCGCAAAATATTCTTCAACAGCTTCATTGAGTTCTTCAACAGAAGCAAAACGCTTTCCCCTGAGATGCTTTTTTAAATTTTTGAATAAGAAGTCTGACGCAGCTAGGTCGGGGCTATAAGGTGGATGCCTTAACTCTATAAACCCATAGTCATTGATTATCTACTGAACTTTGTTTGCCTTATGAACCCGACAATTGTCGTGCAGCAACAAGTTTTTTTGATGATAACGATGCGGGCGTTTTTTCTCCAGAGCAGTTTTTAAATTTTTAATTGTGTTTCCGTAGGCCTCTCCATTTATGGTAGACCCTCTCGGCATATATTCAATAAGCAAGACTCCTTAAGCATCCCAGAAAATAGTTGCCATAAGTTTTTTCCAGAAAATTGTGTCTTGGCTCTTTTTGGTGGTGGAGAGCCCTTATGAACCCACTGCATGGATTCTTGTTTAGTAGGAGGGTCCCAGTAATATACCCAAGTCTTATCCCCGGTGATAATTCGAGATAAAAATGTTTCGTCCTTCTCCAACTTGACCAAATTTTCTTGAGAAACTTCTTTTCTGTACAGTTTTTGTTGAGGTGTAAGCAATCTGGGTATCCACCCTGCAGACACCTTCTTCATACCCAAATCGCATGCAAAATTTTGAGGACACTTATTTCGGATATACAGACTTCATTGGCAATGACAGAGATCTTTACACGCCGATCTTTCAGTACCTTTCAGGACTGGGATTATGATCGTAGAATTAAATTTTGTGAAAGAATTATGAAGATTTGCAAAAATGACCAATATTCTACATACAATTTGAAGACAACAAGGCTACGTTTAATTTAAATGGTACCGTTAATCGCCATAATTGTCGATATTGGTCAATAAATAACCCTCATTGGATACTAGCAACTGCAAAAATTAAATGTTTGTGCTGGTATTTTCAGGAACCTTATTATTGGTCCTTTTTTCATTCATGGTACACTAACTGGACAGAGATATTTAGATCTTTTACGTAATCAGGTTGTTCCTAATTTTGAGGAAGATGAGGAATTACCTGTAAGTGTTTGGTTCCAACAAGATGGAGCCCTTAATTTTAGAAGTTTTTAAAACGAAATATTCCTAAATCGGTGGATGGGTCGTAGAGGTATCGTTGAATGTCTCCCACAGGCTCCAGATTTAAATCCCCTAGATTTTGTCATTGAGGGTCATTTAAAATATGTGGTTTATATTAGACGACTGCATAATCTGGACGAGTTACGGCAGAGAATAATTGAGGAAATGCAATTAATTCATGAAGAGGCTATGGCAAATGACATTGAAGAATTTTTTCACAGACTTGCATATTGCCAAGAAGTGAACGGTTATCATTTCGAAAACATTCTTAACTGATGTTGATTTTGTTTAGTTTAATATTTTTGGTGTTAATTCTTCTAGGTCTCAATAAAATTTGCATTATTAGATTTAATTAAATATCTCTTGTTGTTGAAAGAAAGTATGCCATTATTAGATTTAATTAAATATCACTTGTTGTTGAAAGAATGGCACCCTTTCTTTCAACAACAAGAAATTTGTAAAAATATACAGGATTCTTCATTTAAAATAAAAAAGTTAAAATCGTTTCCGGCTAAACCGGAAGTATGATTCGGATATAAATATACTCATCGAATCCCCGATTTGTATTTAATTAATTGTGGAAAGTCTTATTAAAATCTAAGCAGCCATATCAAAGTTATTCGAATTGATCCATAATCGTTTGCCTAACCCTGTATATAAACTTCATATAAACTACGTATGAAAGAATTTTTACGTACGAGTGACTAAATCACCGTGGCTGTTCTTGACGAATTATAAACCGGAAGTAAAATTCTGGATCATTCTTTCGAGCACGTCTGGTCAAATGTCACAAACAACTCTTAACAATGTTGCCTCCAAACCGTCTATTATTGCTGGTTTACCGACTTAAATTGAGCGACTTCACCTAGCCCCGTAGCTAATAATCAAGACATTTAAATCGCACGGCCTCGGAGGCCAATTGACTGGTCCATTTCTCAAACTAAACTTATCGTCTAATTTTACTTTCAATAAGTTGATCACTGCGGTTGCTGTATGGCACGTGGCGCCATCTTGTTGAAACCACGACTAGTCCGGATCAATGTCAACCATATTTTCAAACCAAAAATTATTTACGATAGTAAAAACCCGGCATGCATTGCTATGCCACTCATGTAAAAACATTTTTTTGTCTTGTTCTGTAAATAGTATTTGAAAGCACATTTATTTATTAATATTGAGAAATTAAAAGATATTCTTATATCTTTAGCCCCCAAATCCCACCACGTTGTTCATCACAATGACAATTGTCTCAATCTTAATGGCAAATATGCAGAAAAATAGCTGAAACTAGTAGATTTAAGATGTATATAATAAGAAACCTCTTCATGTATTGAGGTTTTTTTAATAACCAAACGGAACTTGCTTTACAAATCGTCCTCGTATTATTATCTGCATATTTATATATTTCTGTCTTCTTGATGATTTCGAACGATAATTGTTTTTAGTCAGTTAAGACCTTCGTCGGTAAAGGGAATTTTTATTTATTAACATTGAATCAAGTTCTGTAATCCTTTTGCATAATTATTTACCGGGAGGAATTTTAATAGTCTCCTTTTTTGTAATTTGCTGATAGCAACGTTAAAGATCAATGTTCAAGAGTTGAGTCCATTAATTACTCTATTATTATTATTATTTTCAGCTCCTCTAATTTATTAACTAATTCTTGTATCTTGTATGATGTGTCAGTTGGTAGAACTACATTGTCCATGTGTAAGTTTCTAGAGTTATCGGTAGTCTTTCTATTCAACGACTGATGTTTTTCATTACTTCATCAACTAGTATAACAAAGAATAAATGGCTTAAACTTTCTCCTTGCCACATTACTTTAAATCTTTTCAATACATTTAGATCTTTTCCCATTTGTTTAGCTTTTTCTTTCACCAATTTATTATAAGTAACTGTTATTACTGTTCTTATAAATAGCATGCTTAATACAACACAATAAATACAATTAATTCTAAATAGTTTCTTAAACAGTACTAATGATTATATATTAATTTTTATGAAATAAAGTTTATTTCTGAACAGTAAATCATCTCTAAAATTCATCCCTTTTTCGGTATGATTTACGTGCATGCAAAAGAGCGAACGAGACCATAAATTGTCAACAATTTAAACTATGTCGCAAAAGACAATGTAAACAGATTCAAAACATTTCCTCTCGACAAGCACAAACACGTGCTTTTATCCTTTTAACGCACTCGGTTTAGCAGCAGAAAAGGCCAAAAGGTCTGATTTATGAACAAGATTTTACACGACCAGTCCAAATGTTACACAAAGACGGAACAATAAAATTTTATAGTGACAATAAAAATTACTAACGGGCCACTTATTCGGTAATTTACCACTCGATTCTCGGATTTTTTTTCGCAGTTTCTCTTTTGTTATTAAACAAATAACGGGCGATCCCGGTAACGGAGATGCCAGATGACAATAGAAAAGGAAATTTAAAGAGAGCACCTTTTAACCAAGTCGACTCCATAATAAACTTTCTGCAACGTAATAAATCCGAAATTTTCTCTTTTAACTTTTCATATAAAAACTTTTCACTCATTTTAACGCGGCCGTTTTTATTGCAACTACGTTTCATTGCGAAGTATCTCTGGTAAATAAATTTCAGTGAAAATGAGTCTTGCACAGTAATTTATTAACCCAGATCCTTAATAGTCCAACATTTTCTATACATTCCTCAACTTTCTTTATATAAACTTTTAGAGAAATATTTTCTTTCTTAATGAAATTTGAAAGTCAAAGATGTGTGTAAAAATGTGGATTTCAATCCAAGCTTTCGACTTGATATACCGCATGTGTCAAATATCATTAGGCACAGGGAATGCGTAAGAGTACATACGATGTATATGTATATGGAAAAGCCGATCCAATGCCGGCGAAGACCGCGACGGCCGGCAACGATTGTCTCCGATTGTTTCGCAAATACAAGTTAGCAGTAATCATTTGACCATCGACATAGGTACTTGTAGTGCGTTCTAAAATAACATTTACGAATTGCAAGGGATTTGCTTTTCTTATTTCTTTCAGTAGATGTAGGAAATTTTTAAGCTGCGGTGCGTCGCATAAACAAAAGCGTAATTCTAATAAAAATAAAGAATAATAAGAGAGAAATAAAATTAAAGAATAATCCTAATAAAATAAATAAAAAAGAATTCTAAAAATTATAATAAATTATACAAGAGGTTCAAAAATTCCTCCTTGCACAGCAAGACATTAAAAACACGCGAAGGGGAACTTTATAAAAAAAGGTACAATGAGAGCGACGTGGAGAAAGCGCTTATAGCAATCAAGAAAGGGTTGCCGAAAAAACAGGGCTCCAAAGTATATAAGATGATACCTCGATCTACATTGCAATTTAGATTATCGCAAAATTTTACGAAAACAGAGCATGGACCTCCAACTGTATTAACGTGCGAGAAAGAGCGTTTGTTAGTACATAGGATAATCGAATGTCAACGAAAGGGCTTTCCTAAAAGATTCGAAAATATTCAAGCTTCGGTCAAAAGCTTTCTGTATAGTATTTCCAGAAAAAATCCGTTTAAAAACAATATTCCAGGCATAGGTTAGTACAAAGCATTTTTAAAGCGCCATCCTGAGGTTTCCATCAGAACCCCAAAAGCCGTCACCTCCGCTTCAGCCTGCGTGAGCGAAAATGACATTAGGAAATGGTTTCTCCAAATTAACAATTATTTACTGGAAAAAGGATTTGCTGAAGTACTGAAGGACTCGTCTCGAGTATACAATGGAGATGAAACTAACTTTCAATTATGTAAAAAAAATAAAAAGGTATTAGCACCAAAAGTCGCAAAAAATGTTTATGAAGTAAAATTTGGTCAGGCAAAGAGCACTTTAACCGTTATGTTTACGTTCAGCGCTGCAGGAATTGCTACACCTCCATTTGTAATACATCCTTACAAAATAATGCCTAAAGAAATTATTAAATCTGTTCCAAATGGTTGGGGTGTAGGCCATAGTGACAGTGGATGGATGAAAAAGGAGATCTTTTATGAGTATATTGGCACCAACTTAAAAAAGTCGAATGTAAAATTTCCAATAATCTTATTTGTGAATGGACACCGAACCCACATGGATATTAAATTAAGTGATTTGTGCACAAAATTAGGAATTATACTGATTGCCCTATACCCTAATGCGACGAGAATATTGCAGCCAGCTGATGTTTCGGCTTTTAAACAATTAAAAATGGGATGGAAACAGGGTCTAATAGAATGGAAGAAAGAAAACCCTGATAAGGAGGTTACCAACGAAACATTTGCTCCTATATTAGAATGTGTTATAAGCAAGTCGTTTAATGCTCAAATAGTTAAAAATGGATTTAAGGCATGCGGATTGTATCCATGGAATCAGGAAAATGTTGACTACACTAAATATTTGGGAAAGAATAATACAAAACTACACAGACAGAGATAAATCTCAGCATTTGGAGGGCAAATACCCCCTTTTGCTAGTGAAATCCTCAAGAGTCATTGTTTGCGAGATTCATTTGAATCAGAATCAAAACTCCAATACTATCCGTGTGTGATTCACAAAAGAATATTTGCATATTGAAGTTGCATTGATAGGTTAAGATATAGGTTAAGAACGAAATATTTTAAGTTAGAACTAAAATGGGATGTGAAGATACAAACAAACAATAAAATACTTTTAAACGATTCGCAATATGCTGATGTTAGGTATGTAACAAAATAATTTGAAACATACTTGAGTGGGTAAAACCTCACCAATTTTATATAAAATAAAAGTCTTTTTAATAATATAAAATATTAAAAACTTAAAAAAGGTATATAACCCCTTACCACAATTATTAATCGTATCCTAAATACGTATTTCGACAACTAAGTTGTCATCATCAGTAGGTAAAACCACTAATCAAGGTGTCGCACATGGGGCACAGTAAAGCTAGAACACCGCTTACGCAACAACTACTTTACATGGCGTCCACGTATAGACTAATTTAAACATGCAAATATATCTAACGAAAAAGATCGACAAATTTACCTCTCTTAGAGAAACGGCATTCACATATGTTTAAACTCCAATTTGAAATATATCGAACGAAAGATCGACAAAAATTACCTCTCTTAAGGAAACGGCACTCAACTGTGTTAATACTTCAATTTAAAACGTCGACGACCCTTTATGGTTCTAAGAATGAAAAGAGACAAGTGAAGGGAATCGGTGCTATATTATCGTTCATGGAATGTTGTTTTGTTTTTAACGATATGAATGCTTTCGTAGGCGTCAAGATCGCGGGGGTTATTTATGCCCTTTAAAAGCTTTACCCCTTTAATCGACACATTGTGTAGTGTACTTAAAGCATGGTTGGCAACGTTAGATTTATCCGATCTATTGTATTAATATGTGATATGTGTTCTTTAAACCGGGTTATTATTGGTCGTTTTGTTGGCCTATATATTTTAAATTACAATCATCGCAACTAATTTCGTATATACCTGATTTCGAATTAAAATTAACTCTATCTTTAGTATTCCCTAGGAGACTTTTGATAGTATTTTCGGACCGAAAGGCAACTTGGAGACCTCTTTCTTTCACAACTTTATTAATGTTTTTCGTGATGGGGTGGCATAGTAAACACATGTACTTTTTCTCCTGGTTACTTTGAGATATCAAACTTGTGGATTCGCGGATTGTATTTTCTATTTTTGTTTTTCTAATTAACTTATTGATTATTTCTACGTCAAAGCCATTATATGTCGCGATATTTTTAATGAAATCCAGTTCTATTTCATATCTCTCTTTTGTTAACGGAAAATTTAGTAACCGATTGACTAAGAAATTAAAGGAAGCTGTCTTATGTTGCTAACTATGATTTGAATCCGCGATGATGAATCTATTAACATTGGTTTCTTTCCGGAAAATGTCGATTTCTATTTTATGTTTATTCCTAATCAGTAAAGTATCTAAAAAAGTATCCTGCCATTGTGTTCCTTTTCCACCGTAAATTTAATCGTCGGAAATTTCAAATTTAATTGATTAACGAAGATGTCTAATTCGCATTTCCGTGTATCAAAAATCGCGAGAATGTCATCTACGTACCTAATCCAGACTCTCGGGAAATATTTAGCGTTATTTTTAAATTCTACTTCAAATTGACTCATGAATAAATTGGCTATGAAAGGAGATAGGCAGTTACCCATTGTTGTGCCTTGTTTCTGTTCATAAAATTTTTCTCCTACTTGGAAACAATTTTGCGTCATGCACAGAGTTGTCAATCTCATGTATTCTTTTATTTTTGAAGGTTTAATGTTATTCTTGTGGAGCAAGCTTTCTAAATATTTCATAGTCTCTGGAATAGGTACCGAGGGGAATAAAGACGTTACATCGAATGATACTAAAATTTCCCCGGCTTCCAGTTCACAATCTTTAATTAATTTAACAAATTCTAAGGAATTACTAACTGACAAATTTTCTGGTTTTACGGGTAAATTTTTGAATTCATTCACTAACCATTTGGAAATGAAGTAAGTCGGTGAGTTGATACCTGAAACGATAGGTCTCATCGAGTTACCTGGTTTATGTATCTTCTGCAAACAATACATTCTTGGTACTAAAGGATTACTAACATTCAATTTATACTTTTGGGTAGAAGTGATTAAAATTGGACATTTCTTTAACGCCTCTTTTGTGTCACTAATCATTTTAGGTAACGGGTTTCTCTTAATTTCTACATACGGACCTTCGACAATTAAATTTTTGACTCTTTGAAAATAGTCGATTTTGTCCATAATTACTAACTTGTTCCCTTTATCTGCTTTTAGGTAAAAACAGTCCTTCGATCTAAGAGTTTTAATGATATTCCATTCTTTATTGACCAACTTCTGTTTGTGCTGCTGCAAATTCTTATCGATTTGGGTTTTACAAGCTTCTCGAATAAAGTTTTTTGGCCCTTGTTCAAAATACTTAATCTAAGTTTCGATACTTGCAATCACCTGTTCTATACGAATCTGACGGCTTGGCAAACAGTATTTTAAACCTTTGCTTAACAAATCTATTTCTACATCACTAAAATTCTAGGATGATTGATTGATCACTAGTGTTTCTTTTATAGGAATTCTATTAATATACTTTTTTGGTGGACATAAATTTCTGAATTTCTTATTAAGTTTTAAACATTTCTTTTTCAATTTATGGTCTTTAATTTCCGTTATTTTCTTATAAAAGTTACACCACTCTTCAAATTCCTTATTGTTCATGCTTTTAGTTAATTTTAAATGCAAATTATATCATTCTAATTCTAATTTACTACGTTTACTGTACAGGTATTTCATTTCTAAGTTCAACCATTTCATTTTTGCATATGAAATGACCTTATCGTTATTTCAACAATTTTTATATTAAATATTATTAAAAATCGGGTATGAAGAACACAATACATAAAGTCGAGTGTACATATTTCATGTTTCTACAGAATCATCGATAAACCCCTGATACGCTCTGTCTGATACGCTCTGTCTTAATAATTTCTGTGAGATAGCGAAGTTGTTATTTTTTGTGAAAGCATCTCTCCAGCAGGGGCGTAAACATCGATATGCTACCTTTTACATTATCAAAATACCAAGACTATTTTCCTACAGAATGGCGAAATTGTTGATGCAAAATTTTATTATAAAAATGCATTCCTAATATCTAAAGCTTCTGACACCACATCTAGACAATAAATAAAAAAATAGGAAACATACGTAATTACCGAAGTTACTGTAAACTCACTTTTTTAACAAGAAGAAAAAGAACCAATAAAAGAAGACGTCTGCTTCGAAACAAGAACTAGTGTTTATTAAAAGTTGAAAAGTTGCGGCTTATGTAAGATAATTATGGGACAACGACGAGTCTGGCAAAGACGCAAAAGCCGTTCGTTCAAGAGTAGGCTTCGCTTCGTGTTTTCGCAATGGGGTTTCCAGACCTTTCGCGGCGCGCTGAAGGCGGGAAAACGTTCTGTTAATGTCATTCAGTTACGGGATCATTCGAGAACATTAACAGACGGCAGGAAGCGGAAATAGGTAATTGACTTTTTAAAACGAGCCGTTATTTTGAACGTCAATTCGTAGTGGCATGGAGTTGTCTCCGTCAGCACCGCCTCCGTTTTCTTTTCTATTTCAATTATTATCAAATTAAGCGTTAAATGTTCAGCGCCAGTTTTGCGATACACTTAATAGGGCCGCGTTCTGTTTTCCGCCATTATTTTATTTTCTCAAACTGTTCTTTTTCGTTGGTTTGCTTTATTTCCTAAACTTTCCTATTACGTCCGTTACGGAATAATTGAATTGCAGAAACAACGGCGGCCTTATATTAGAGGAAAACGAAATAGTTTTTAATGAAACTATAAGCCACATATCTTCATTTGAATTTGTGCACAGGATGTTCGCTTAATGCCAACCCCAACCAGTAAATACAAATGCCATTTTAGCATTTTCATTATATATTTTATGAGTTTAACAAGCGACAGATCGAAACAATATTATGGCGTCTATGAAGAATAATGGAATTTAGTAACAAGCACTTTTGTATGTAAACTCTCTGCAGTTTCAAGCGAATTAGACCGACAGGAATGCTTTTATGAACCAAGGGTAATTAATCTGGCTTGTAGGCTTCCGCAACCGTTGTCCATGCTTCTCAGATTCCGAGCTGGAACCCAACGAAAAAAATCACATCTATTCCTTTAGTAAACTGCTTATAGCAAGCGTCAAATAAGATGGCGAGCGGTGGGTGTAAGTTCGCGCAGCATTAGAAGTAGTGGGGATATTTGTCTTTGGTTTTACATAAAATTGCAAGATATCATTTAATAAATTAATAATTTATTAGAGTAAAATATACAGTGCGTCCATAAAGTATGGACACAAGCCCGTCGTAACGTTATTGTGCATTATTTGACAAAATGCAAAGATATGTCGATTAATGCTTTTTCTTAGCTATATTTAGATACTCCCATTGTGTTTTTTCCGTCGACCTTGAATAAGTTATGACGTCATTGATAATTTTTTTTTAATGTTAACCCTACATTTTTTATGGATTTTGAAAGCTTTTACAATTCTTATTCGATGATGTAAAAATTTTGGTATGTTACATTAGAAAACTTTTGAGTAAATTGTGTTCTAATTCTAAGTTTTATTTTTGACATTTTCCCAACCAGGTTTACATGAAAGACAAACGGTCCCACAATGCGATCGCCGATACATTTAAGTTTTTGCGGGTATTGGGTATGTGTCTTTTGCATCAAATGAGGATTATCAGTCGACCAAAATCGGCAATTTTGTCTATTCACAGTGCCATTCAATGTGAAAATAGCTTCGTCAGAAAACAAAATGTTGAAGAGAAATAGAGGGTCATTATCACAAATTTGAATCAACCGTTTACAATATTCCAAACGCCGATCAAAATCATCCTCAGACAACTCTTGAACTAAATTCATTTTATAGGGATGATACTTTGATTTATGCAAAAGTTTCCCGACTCTACCCCTTGCTACGTCAAATTCTCGACTAAGTTGCCGTGTGCTTGTGTGATGACGTTCTTGAACTGTTAACAAAATGTCAACTTCAGTGTCTAGGGCCGTTGATGGACGTCCACTTTTTGGTTTATCTCGAACGCACCCTTCTTCCAAAAATTTTCTGTAGATTTTACTTACAGTTGAAAAACCGATAGGGTCCAGTTCAGAATACGTTTCATTAAACAACTCCGCTACTTCCCTAACATTTCGACGTCTATCTCCAAACCCAATCATCATGAGCACCTGAATGCGTTCCCGTTGAGATAAATGCATGTCAGAGAATGAATAATTAAAACACTTTACACCAACAATTAGGATTAAATAAAAATGTTGTGATTCGGATTATTTACAATCTGTCAAAAAAAATTACGTTGTCACTTTGGGAGTGACAGAAAGTTAAAAATGATTACTCAAAAATTTTCTAATGTAACATACCAAAATTTTTACATCATCCATTAAAGAATTGTAAAAGCTTTCAAAATCTACAAAAAAAAATGGGGTTGACATTTAAAAAAACTACACAGGTCTACAAAATTAAACTTTTTGACACATGTTTTTATTTTGAAAACTGATTTTATATCATTTTGGTAGGCTGATTTCAAAAATTCTATGCATTTATTTGTATTACGTAATGTTTTTTTGCAAATATTAAATGAAAAAAAACTATATTTCTAAAAAAATTAATTTGTTTATTGAGTAAAAAGGTGGAATACAAGTTAAAAAAGTGGAAAAAAATACTTTACTCAGTCTTTTTTAAGTGAAATCTTTGTCTTTTTGCCAGAAAGCTGCGTTGTCCGGACATTCGGTTGTGTGTTTTTAAGGGCATATCCCGTTTTAACATCCAGCAGTAGTCCGCCATCATCGTTATGCTCCATCTGCCTTGGTATCGCCGTTCCATTTCCTTAATGTCTTGGTGAAACCTCTCTCCCTGTTCTTCGCTAACTGCTCCAAGATATTCAGAAAAATAGTTCAAGTGTGAAAACAGGAAATGCACTTTCAAACTCATATTACAACCTAGACGATGAAAGTGTTGTAACATATTTTGAACAATATTTTCGTAGTTTTCGTCCTTAGAGTTCCCAAGAAACTTATCAATTACTTCTATAAATGAAACCCAGGCTTTTTTCTCGACATTGGTCATTGTGTTTTGAAAATCCTTGTCTTTGCATAATGTTCTTATCTGCGGCCCAACAAAAATACCTTCTTTTAACTTGGCATCGTATAAGGCTGGAAATGTCTCGCACAAATATTTAAAACACTGTCCATTTTTGTCTAGGGCTTTAACAAACTGCTTCATCAAGCCAAGTTTGATATGGAGAGGATGCAGTAAAACTTTTTTTTGTGGGTCAACCAAGCTATCTCTTAATACATTTTTGCTACCAGGTGTAAGGCTTGTTCTAGAGGGCCATTCTATTTGAGTCCAATGTCTATCCCTTGCTCGACTATCCCACTCACAAATAAAGCATGGAAATTTTGTATAGCCTCCTTGTCGTCCTAGTAGCATGCACAGCACTTTAAGGTCACCACAAAGCATCCACTGATGTTCTTGGTAGTTTATTTTCTTTAAAAGAAGTTCAAAATTTTCATACGTTTCCATTAAATGTACCGAATGGACAACGGGAACCGAGGCCAGCTCGTTACCATTGTGCAATAAAACGCCTATTAAACTACGCTTACTTGAGTCAATAAACAGGCGCCATTCTTCTTTTACATACGGCACATTTATTAATTTTGAAATTAAGTCAGGAATATTGTTGCAATACACTAGCGGTCCGTCTTGAGTAAAATATTGACATAACTCTTTTTCGCGATCCCGGTAAAAGCTTGATGTGACGCCAGGTGCCAGTAAATGTTTCTCACGAAGTCGGGAGGCTAACAATTCATGCATCCTTTGGAAGGTGCAAATCTCTAATTAAATCATTTAGTTCGCTCTGGTTAAACACTTCGGGCTCTCTGAAATCTGGTGTGAAATCTGAGTCATCTGGGTCGCAATTAGATTCCTCTGATTCTGACGATATGACGTTTTCTAGTGCTTTTGGGGCGGTAGGTATCGGTACATCTGGTCCATGAGGAACTGGTCGAATAGCAGAGTCAAGATTGGGATACACAATTTGTTTCTTATTTTTTCTGTTGAATCCTTGAACATTACACGAACAAAAATAACAATCATCACTGTGATTTCTAGGCTCTCGCCATACCATATGAACACCAAAGCTTAAACATTTCTTCCTACCTTTTTGCCAGTTTCTTAATGCTTCAACGCAAACAGAACAAACAGTATGAGGAGCCCAGGACTTGTCTTGGTCGCCAATTTTTACACCAAAATAAGCGTGGTATACATTTTTCACAAACGAAGTTATAGTTTGCCTCTGCTTTACTACGACATAACTACCACAGATATAACAAAAGTTATTCGGATTGTTCACACAATGTCTTCTTTCCATATTTATACGTTCTAGAACACTTAAAATACGCAACAACGATGACAACAAGCGCGCGGACACAGTAGCACGGCGACTAACACAACCAAACTGCACATAAGCAGGTTTCAACGTTGTATTGACGCTTCTGCGCCGACTCTGTTGCTTGGCTGAGAAATCTAATATTAACCAGTGTTGCCAAATCACATTTAATTTCATAAAAATCAATTCATTTAAAAATCATGCCTAACATGGAACAAACATATTCTTGTCATAGGTATGTATGTATATTAATAAATTAACATTTTTAAGATATAGAGCGCTATAAAAAAGCAAGCTATAAAAGAGCAAAAATATGATGTTTTTTGGAATAAGGGCCCCCAAGCATATACAAATTAGCAAACAGCTTTCAAACATCAAAATCACTGTAGACCTGTGTTATCAATGACGTCATAACTTATTCAAGGTCGACGGAAAAAACAAAATGGTAGCATCTAAATATAGCTAATAAAAAACATTAATCGACATATCTTTGTATTTTGTCAAATAATGCACAATAACGTTATTACGGGCTTGTGTCCATACTTTATGGACGCACTGTATAATATGCGTTCAAATCAATTTTACCTCTAGAAGCCCATGACAATAAAAATGTTCGTCGTAACATGTACTATTTACATTTGCATCAGTTGTCAATTTGACAGACTATTTATTCTGATGTATACTTAGCTCGAACTTTTTTAAATTGCTTTGTAATTGAAAATGGTTTTCACTATTCAACACAAATTATTTATAATTGAATCTTATTCTCGGAACGGACGTAAAATTAACGCACAATGGCACTATTTTCTTGAAGAATGCTTAAAGGAATTTAGAAATATGTTTCCAAACTTCGTCTTTGATTTTGATAGTTTTCGGTACACAGTTAAACATTACATGAAGGTTTTCAGAGAAACAGGGAGTGTTATACAGAAAGAAGGCAGTGGCCGCCCGAAAAAGCCGTAAGGAAGAACTAGTTGACGATGTAACGCAAATTATGAATGATACACCAGGAACTTCCATACGAGTATTATCTCAAGGAGTGGGTGTATCAATTGGCACTTGTCATACAATTTTGAAAAATGACTTACATTTATTTCCATATCACATGACCTGTTATCAAGAAATCAAAGAAATTGACTATCCTAGAAGAACAACATTGTCAGTGGTTCTTAAATAATTTTGATAATGACCTTCTTAACAAAACTTTTTTTTCTAATGAATCATGGTTTTATCTAAATGAATATGTTAACTCACAAAATATAAGGATGTAGAATACTAAGAAACCACATGACTTTTATGTTGAAACCTCACTGCATCCACAGAGAATTGGTGTATGGTGTGCGATTAGTCGAAGGAAAATCATTGGCCCTATTTTCTTTAACAGTATCTTAACAGGAGAAAGGTATCAACAAGAAATTATTATGCCATTTATAGAACAGCTTAATGAAGAAGAAATAAATCAGGGTTGCTTTCATCAAGACGGAGCTGGAGCCCACACAGCTGGTGAAACAATTAATATGATACTGCAAATTTATCAAAATGGGATGATAAGTTTAAACACCGAACATGAATTTCCACCAGAATCTTGTGATCGTACCCCCTGTGATTTTTTTCTGTGGCCTTTTTTAAAGAACTCAACTTTTCGGGTACGGATACCTGATCTTGCAGACCTTCAAATCAGAAATACTGAAAGAAGTCGACGATACGATACTACAAACCGTTTTCTCCACTATTAGAAGAAGATGTGAGAAACGTTTCGAATGGATGGTGGACACTTTCAAGAATTTTAATAAAATGTTACTTATTTGTTGCAAATAAACGTATCTCATTCAATTAAAAATTTTAATTTTATTATTTTGACATTTGTCATGTCATTCAAATAGTTTATAATCAGCAAAATTCGCATTAAGAACTTAAGTAAAAAGCTAAGACATACATATAATTTCCATGGGCAACTTCGAGGTAAAGTTTATTTGAACACTCTTTACAAACTTTTTTTTAACAGTATAGATTTATTGTAAATCAATAAGATGTTTAATCAATACGACATTTAAACATATGTATAATGACAATGACATATAATGTGTTCATTTGAAAAGTCAATCTAGGTTACTTTGAAATTTTGGTAGAATAAGACGCATATATATTAGTATGTGTTTGTTGTTCCGTAAACGTAAATCCAAATGACATTTGATAATGTCAATCACAAAAATCAGTTAGTGCATAAAATAATCGTGCATCGATTCTGGTTTAAATAAATTGCTTCTCAGTTTTAAAATGGCTTTCACTTTAGAACATAAAATTTTTTTAGTCCAGGCTTATTTTCGAAGTGGTAATAAAATTGATGGTTTATGGGTTTATTCAGTTCAAGATTGCATGGTAGACTTTCAAGTTGAGTTTCCACATTTTGTAATAGATTATATACAATTTAAGAATACTTTGGATAGAACTTTAAAACTTTTTTCTGAAACTGGTAGTCTCTTAAGAAAATCAGGCAGCGGAGCAGTTAAGAAACGTACACCTCAAGTTGTCAATCGCGTTGAAGAAACAATTGAAAATGAACCACAAACATCTGTTCGACATTTGAGTCAACAAATAAACCTTTCTGTTGGTACAACTCACAAGTTATTGAAAAAAGATATGCAACTTTATCCATACCGTGTCACAGCAGTACAAGAATTGTTAGAAATTGATTACCCACGTAGACTACAGTTTTGTAATTGGTTTGTAAATATGAACAATAATGGAGAACTTTCGCAAAGAGTCATCTTTACTGATGAAGCATGGTTTTATAAAACGGGATACCAAAATTCACAAAATACAAGAATTTGGAGTAGTGAAAATCCACATGTAATTAATGAAGAATCGCTACATCCAGAGAAAATTGGTGTTTGGGCAGCGATAAGCCAAAGGCGAATCATTGGACCAATATTTTTTCAGGGAACGTTAACTGCTCAAAGGTACCGTACGGTTATTTTACAACCATTTGTCAATCAGTTGCATAATGATGAACTTCAAAATGCATATTTCCAACAAGACGGAGCACCTTGTCACTGTACTGCAGAATCTTTGAATTATTTAAGAGAATTTTTTGATGAGGGTATAATTAGTCGAAATACTGAAATTGCCTGGCCTACACGTTCATGCGATTTAACACCTTGCGACGTCTTTTTGTGGCCTTATCTAAAAAATAACATATTTCGAACACCTATATTGAATTTGAATATGCTACAGAGAATCGAACAGAAATGCATGGAAATTAATAACAATCCAGTAATGTTGCAGAATATCATCAGAAATTTTGAACGGAGGATTTTAAAGTGCATTGATCTTGAAGGACAACATTTTCAACATTTGTTATAGTTTTCAATAAATACCTATTATTTGTTATTTATTTGTATGTATGAAACTGTCTAAATATACGACTTCGTAGGTTAAGTAGTAAATTTTAATTTACGACATACTTCAAAATGTTCTCAGTAAATCACATGCTACTAGATTGACTTTTCAAATGAACACTTGCTATATGCATATAGGTTCATTACCAAACGAAATGAAATTACGCTTTCCACCAAAAAAAATGGGAAATTGACGTATGTACACAGAAATTTGTGTTTTATATTTTTTAATCTGTTTAATTATGGCTTTTTCAAAGAGGTTAGAATTATCTGACATTGCCATCCAAAGTTCTGGAAATTGTGCTCTAATTAAATTACGCAGAACTTATTGGCAATACTATTGATGATAGATAAGTCTTGTCATGTTTATGCAACTATCCAGTGCAATATTGTTAAGTCTGATTCAGGTATTTCGAATTTTATTTTTGTGGAAAGAGGGCGTGAAAACTTCAGAAATTATTAAACGTTTACAAGGAGTGGTTGGTGAGACTGCAGAATCTCAAAGTACTGTATATCGGTGGATCGATCGTTTTAAAAATGGTACAACATCATTAGAAGACGATCCAAGCAATGGTCGCCCAAGTAAAAGAAACAGGACAATGAAAGAGGACAGACGAATGGCTATTTCTCAAATTGGTGTACACCTAAGAATAGGTACGCGACAAGTTCATGAGATATTACATGATTGTTTGGACGTAAGCAAGGTTTTAACCCGCTGGAAGCCAAGGCTGTTGGGACCGGAACAGAAACTCTATAAGTCTTACACTTGTCGTCAACTTCAAGAGCTGTAAGCCCGTTTGGGTGATGAATTTTGGCAACGAATAATAACCACTGACGAAACGTAGATTCCTTATTTCAAGCCTGAGACCAAAAGTAAACCCAAAGAATAGCGTAAACCGAAGATAGGCCTCGACTTAAGACGCGTACAGTTCAGTCTGTTCGAAAGACAATGCTTACTGTATTCTTGGATTGCTAAGGGCTTATTTTTATGGATTATCTGGCGAAAAGTTATACAATTACCTCAGACTATTATTCGAACTTAATATCCGGACCACTGCGGCAGACACTTATCAGAAAACAGCCTAGGAAGTTGCGTTACTTGAAAAATGCAAGACCGCACACCCCAAGAAAAACGAAGGATGTTTTGAACGATTTACGATAAGAATTGCTTGCGTATCCACCTTATTCACCGGATTTTATAGATTTTCATCTGTTCCTAGATTTGAAGAAGCCTTTACGGGGGTGTTCGTTTTAAGAGTTTAACTGACGTAAAACGTGCCAAAAATAGGTGGTTTGGAGAGACACCGAAAAAGTTCTTTGAGGAAGGGCTAGAAAAAAATAATTTATCGTATTCAATTAAATGGCGATTATGTTGAAAAATTACATTGCAATATTGATGAAAATTGACATAATACAAAAATTATAGCTACATTCCCAGAACTTTGTAATCATCTCTCGTATAATTTCGTTTAATCAAGCACAAGTACATTTAGAAGAAGAAAAAACAGAAATAAAAATTTTAGTTTCTCATAGTACTTTATTTGGTAATTAGGTAAGTATAATCCTTGCATTTTAATGTGTATGTGCTAATGGATAAATGCATTACGTGCCCAGAATAGTACTGAGAATGAATATTTAGAAGCGAATACAAAGCAAGCAAAATATAAATGGTCGGAAATGAGAAACATATACTGGCCGGAATTACAAGCCTGCACGTCTAAATATCCCAAACTAGTACAGACACAAAACCGGAAATTGGAAACCAGGGCATGTAAATTTTACATTCTTGTCGCAAATATTTTCGACAACAATGGACAGGTGTAAATTTTACATTTAACATATGTAAACTATGTGGACGGGGTTACTGCCTGTATCAACATTTTCTTAAATTCAAATTGCCTAACAATATATTAAATTTCAAAACTTACATTAACAATACAGGCTGTTCTTGAAATAAAGAGGCAACGTATGAAAAATTGAAACTTGCTATTATATAGAATGTAAATCCAAAATATTCATATATCCAATTACGTGGAAAGCCCTTAAATTAGAAACCTGCTGAAAATTATATTAGGTTTTGCCTATGAACTCAAAATATTCAGAACGTATATAAATAATAAATACCTCTATTGAAGTTACACACATTCGCTACAGCGTATATCTACATACGTAACAGCTGTCGATGTTATAAAAACTATAACATTGTCATATGCTAAGGTAAATAGCCTCAATATAAGGAATGGACTGTCAACTGGTTTCTTTTAGATTAATTATGGAATATGACTTCATTTAAATGACTGGCTCGGCTAGCCCTGAAGTAGCCCAGCCTGTCAATTTTGCGGCACATTTAAGATGGTTTCGGGTCCTATTTTAACAATATCACAAACAATATTGTGTTTCAGTGCCTGAATCGTTTCTGGATTGTCGAGATAACATCGATCTTTAACAGCACCTCACAAAATAAAAGCGTAACGGTGTCAAAACGCAGCTCCGTGAAGGTCAACTGACATCACCAAAACGTCCGATCACACGATTATTGAACTTAATAGGCAAAAGATCGATATAATGGATTTATAACACGTATTCGAAATATCAACCCATCCGTAACTTGGTATCATTGCTACGTTTATAGAGAAGCCTTGGTTGTTAAAAAAATACCGGATACATTGGTTGGGCTCAGCTAATCCAAAGAAGCGAAAAAAATAACATTTGCTACTGTTAAATATTTAAGATAAGAAACGGTCTGGTGGCAGACCCAGGTAGGCGCTAGTTAGCCTTTCATAATCACTTCATTTGCTTAGATACACGTACTGGGTTCGAATCTCCTCTCAACAACGTCAGATCGTCTTTTTACCCCCTTTTTATTCTAAAATTACATTTTTGAATTTACCGCCATCGAGAAACGCAAACAAAAAATAGCTCAATTATATCTTATACTAACGAACTGTGGCGCCATCGTTCTAGAACACTTACTTACGGCTAATCCTAAAAAAGGCGCTTACGTCAGAGCCAGGCGAAAAAAAACACCTGGTGACACTTTTTTGACAAACGTTTTATCAGGCTACAAAACAATTTACGTCAGGCATAGGCTTATCCAACTTGACCAAATTTAGTTGACCTATACAGCATTCCATATAAGAAAGGACCAGATGGCGCGGCAATCTGAGTATAATTTACACAGGAATTTCAAAAAATAGATAATTTGTATGTGAGGTTATGTACCTACTAACTTATACAAAAGATTATTTTTGACGTTTGTTTATTAACATATTTATTATTAAGAAAGCTTAGACTTTAAAAATTTTATTCAAGCAAGAAACGGCAAATATATACCAATGCAAGGTATTAGACTTATATAAAATATTTCAATCAATATCTTATAATCTGTTATTTATTGTTTGAAGGTGTTGCATCTACAATAAATTTGTGCGTAAATACAGTGAGAATGTGTTAAAATTACTACGGCAGAAATATTTATATCTTTCTTTGATTTTATTAGAGAACAAAACTTTTGTGTAAATGTGAAACTAATAAATTTAAAGGATTAATGGTGACAGTGTATTATAATTATCATAATATTTGTGTATCGTTTAGCTTAAAAAATATAGCATTTTACAAAATACAGTTATTTTAATAGTATCTATAATGAGAGAGCAATAAGCAAATTCATTTACCTGCACATCATTTCACATAATTTGGAGAAAAAATTTTATACCTCTAAAAAAGGTATTTAAAAATATTTTCATTTTACAAAAGTAAGTACATATTAAAAAGGATAAAACAGCAATTTTGCACCAAAAGATAGGTAAAACGTAAGCATTTTTCCAGTTTCAGTATTTGGTTAAACATGTGTTCATTTCTTTATTTCAAGTTATTTCTGATTAATACTTACATTTTTGCTTATGTATGGGATAAATTGTTACTATCGTACAATGATTTTTTTTTTGCTTTTAGCAGAAATATGGTTTGATTACAGTTTCAGATTTCAATGTAATTGAAAAAAAAAATAAGAATAAATAAAAAGAGAAATTGCTTTCAGTAAAAACAATTTTTTTCATAAATGTCTGAACACTGAGTGTAAAACCCTCTTTTATTAGCATAATATACATTAAATCTTTTACCTACACTTACATAATTACATTAAAAAAATTATATAATAATTTCCAACTTAGAAATTTCATTAACATTCCGCGATTATCACAATATCTGGTAGTTACTTGAGACCCAGGACGTCTAACAATTTCTGAGGACCTGAAACAACTTACAATCTCATGAATGTATATGGTAAACATTATTATATAATTATATTTGGTTTACATTTTATTCACTATATTTACCAAACTGTACAATTTATAAGTATAAAAAAATATATCTTATCACATCACATACATACACGAATCTAAATCAAGAACATCACATACATGACTAAATAACTAAATTAAACACACCACAGTTCATTATGATGCCTATTGTTCATGAATATATATATATTGAAAACTACTCATCTTCAAGATCAGAACCTGAATCTAATGAAAATTCTGAGGATGACCCAGTATTTACAGTAAAAGTCAAATTTTCTAATACATTTTCAACAATATTATCTAAATCATACATTTTGTTTTCTTCTGTTATAATGTGATGAATGCTTTTTTTCCATGCATCAGCATCAACCATGTCTAATCCTTTTAATAATCAATTTCTTACTTCATCTAATTTAAATGTCTTATTATTGGCCGCAACATGATGCTTGACTTGAGCCCATATACGTTCAATGGGGTTAAGATTACAGTGATATGGAGGTAAACGTAAAACTGTACGGCCACTTTCTCCAGTTATTTCATCGACCACGTATGAAACTGGATGACAGGATGTATAATTTTTTACAAACTCAAACAATTCAATCTTTAGCATAGAATTATCAGCTAAAATGCCTTTGGTTAAAAGTCATTCAATGAGTGTCTCCTTTTTCCATGATAAAGTAGGTGACTTTTCTGTTTTAGTAGAATGATAAGGCGCATTATCCATTACTATAACACTATTGGGCTCAAGAGAAGGTAATATATTTTGCATCAATGTGATGAACACCTCACTATTCATATCTTCATGGTAATCAGCAGTTTTCTTGGATTCAAATAACAACAAACCCCCAATCATAAAACCAGTTTCGCTGCCAATGTGAAGCACAATTAGTCGCTTTCCTTTGCCAGATGGATCTTTTAAACCAGTAGAAAGACCTTCAACAAATGCTTGCCTTGGATTAAGTACCGTTGCATCTTTCCATATTTTTGCTTTTGTGTAACCTGCATTCACCCATGTTTCATCTAAATAATAGATTTTTCTCCCTTCTGCACGAAACTTTCTTATACTTGTCAAATAACGACGCCTCCATAAGATAATATCATTGCGTTAAATTAATATGTTATTTCGTGTGCGTTTTTCCCACTTGAATCCTAGTTTCTTTAGGATTCTCCAAAGTGATGTTCGTTTTAAAGGAGGTAAACTGGCATCCCCTTTAATAGCTACACATATTTTTGTGCAAGTTGGTAACTCATTTTTAAAGAAAAATGAATGCACGTGCCTTCTAATCGTACTTTTTGATACTTCATCTAATTTATTGTAACCATCTCGGCAACTTCGTTTTCTTAATGGAGACTGTGTAACTCCAGACATTTCAATTTCCTTAATAATGTCAAACATAGTATTCCTACCAATCCCTACTTCCCTTGAAGTTTGACGAACAGCAGCTGTTTTGGACATATTAGCTTTGTTCTTAAAATACACATTGTAAGCCATCTGCCTCTGTCCACTTTGTATATATTTTCCTTTACGATTTTTTGATGGACCTGGTAAAGCGGCGTCACCCATGCTCTCAAACGATTGCGATTAAATAAATGAAATAAATTAATGAGTGATAAAATATTTTTAGAAAATGATGTTTTCACTTTATAGTCTCTATAAAGAACTATCTTTAACGAATATTAATAATAAATAGCACAATAAACAACTAGTAAAACATGTAATTGATTAGCGCAGACAAAAATACCGGTCAGTACTGACAGCAAAACGCTAATTTGACAGAACTAAATAAACTAAATTTCGCCTGCATAAAAGCGGCCTCTATTTTAGCCAATTACAAGCTCTTATTTTAAGCCCTATCTTTCCCAACGGTTTATTCTTATTTGCAACAGATAATAAGGTCAGATACAGTCAGGATGATCTTCACTAAGTTACCAGGTCAAATCTGGCCCAGTATCCCGCTTGCTATACTACTAAGGTGGAGTCAGAACTGAGAATTCAATTATGTAATATAAACAAGCTTGCAGCGACATAGAACATTGGCCTTCTCATTAATTCTTCTTCTTTTGTTTTGGGTTGGACGCCAGTACGTCCTGGCATTTGAGCACATTGCTCTTTGTACTATCTCCAATATATCTCTCAGTTTCACTCTGTTAGTCTTGTGTCCTCGATAAAAGCCACTATCCTCCTCAGGGGAAGTTTGAATACCCTCGTAGGATCCAATAGATCTCTAAATGATTCTGCCTGTCCCTTCGGTTCCTCACACGTGCATATTACATGAAGACTAGTTTCCGCCTGTTTTTTAGATATCCTACAACAGGGCTCGCTAACCAAGTCCATGCTGTACAGATGCTTCCTTAAAGAACAATGTCCGGTTATTAAGCCGGTAATTATTTTAATTTCTTTTTTGTTACTACGAATTAGGTTGGCTGAAAACCTTCCGGCCAGCTCCTTTAGTAGTGTTTTAGTATGGAGTTGACCGTTAATCTCAATTTCTTTTTATGTTCTCTCTCTAGCCATAAGCAGATCTCCATTTTAGCGAAATCCTTAGCGATTCCACATACAGGTTCTGGTGCTATGAAATTCCCATTTAATACCTTCTTTAGCCAGTTATTAATAAGTGTAAAATGTTTTGTTTTTAACTACTGAATGAAAAATTTCAATAAATATTTTATTTTAGTAAAAATATTGTCAATATTTTGTGTTCCTAGGTACATAACGTACCCCTAATTTCTAAGTTATAGGTACATTATATTCAATTTTTTCATAATATAAATCATATGGGGGGCCGTGATTTGTAAATATTTAAACAAGGGGTCCTTGATTCACAAAAAGTTAAGAACCACTGATATAGATAATTCCTTTTAATAAATGTACCAATGATGATAAATACTTAGAGGTGACTGTAGTTTAATTTTGCTTGAACGTAAGGTAAGTGCACTTTTAAAGTCCCATAAAATACCGATTCCGCCCCGATTAAATCTCCGAACGAGAGAATTAAATAGAAGGTCGATTTTATTAAAGATACCTTATAGCAAAAGTATATTTTAACTTGACATTTATCGTCTCTATAATTTCATTTTTTTACGAGACAATATCTTCCAGTCTTTCAGGCTAGTTCGGCGGACACGGGAGCCGAAATATAATAGTAAATTAACTTGTTTATGGCCGTAACTTTGGAAATAGTATAAAGAGCAAAAACATAAGTCGGAAGGAAAGTCAGCAATTCAAACAAACTGAAACTCCTGTGTCGAACACTTATATGTTGCTCTCCCAACTTTTCTCTGTCTCATGTATCTTCCGACTCGAAAATATTACCGTCGTATCTTTAGTTCAAATGGAATGTAAAACGTTCTTATTCTCTTTTCCTTTTTTATTGTTTCAATATTTTACAAGCTGAAAGTATTACATGCGAAAGTTTGCGAAATAGGTAGCCGACTCGTGACAAAACGTGCAGGAAAGGCATACCTTTATCCGTATAAATTATAAATTAAAACGTCTGGGTTATATTTTATAAAGAATAAAATCTAGAATTTCAAATGCTCAACACGACTTTCAGAAATACGCTGTCCCACTTAAAAGCTCGATGCATTTATTTCAGTGAAATACTATATAGGGCTAGGTAAATGTGTGGATCCATCCAAATATCTTTGATACGGCTACTTAGAGTTTAATAAAATTGTTCACGCTTAAGTTAATGTAAATAGGAAATTCGAAGAGCATATTTATTTTTATCAGTGGCGGCTCTTTAATGAGAGCAAGTGAGCAATTGCACCCCCTGGAATTATGAAACAAAACAAACCAAGCGGCGACTAACTGTGAAAGTATTTATTTATTATGTATATTATGTATTCATAGTTATTGACGAGGAACGTGGCACGCTAACAACGTACATACACCGATCGTCGTCACAGATATACTGAGCAAAGCCCAACTGTTGCTCTGTTAAGGCATTAACATTACATTGATGGTGGGAAGAACTGTATTTTGCCGTACTTCAATGTCGTATAATACATAGCGTTGGAGCAACTTAACTAGACTGCTCTCGGGCGTTGTTACAATGAATTCCGTGTCTTTTTTAGAGAACAACGCGTTTTCGCGGCTAGCGTATAATAAAAAAATCGCAGTAAAAAATCTTAAACGGCCGATGCCTCAATTATCTTTAGAAAATAAACAATCTGTTAAAGGTAAAGACGTTATAAGAAAATTCAAAATGAATATTTATCAGAAAAATAACTGGATTTGTGGGTGTGAAATTAAAAATACTTAGTTTTGTATTCCGTGTCTTTTGTTTGGTGGTGAACCGTTTTGGTCAAAGAACGGAATAAGAGACTTAATTCATATTAGTGCTAAAAATATTAAACATGAAAATTCCGAAGGGCATTTGGAAAATATGTTTAGTCTAAGAATGTTAGGAAAAAATAACATTCAGAATGTTTTAGATTCATCATATAGAAAAGCAATTCAACAACACAATGAAAAGGTAACAAAAAATAGGCATGTGTTAAATTTAATAATAAATTGCATTAGATTTTGTGGCGCGTTTGAACTGGCACTTCGGGGTCATGATGACCGGCAAACGTCGAATAACAAGGGCATTTTTCGGGAATTGATAAATTTTACGGCAGAATTGGATAAATCGCTCAGAGATCACATCGAAGCAGCACCGGTTTTTAAGGGATTATCAAAAACGATACAGAATGAGCTGCTTGATGCAATGATGAACGTGTATCATGAACAAGTTGCCAGTGAAATTAAATCAACCGCCTTCATATCTGTGATACCTGATGAAACCACAGATGTGTCCAATCAGTTTCAGTTGGTGGTTGTTTTAAGATATATTGTGAACGCGAGACCGGTCGAAAGATTTTGGAAATTTCTTCTGCCTAGTGGACATGATGCTAATTCTTTATCTGCCTCCATCCTTAACGAAATTAGTTTGCTTGTTGAAGACGCAGAAAAACTGATTGCACAGAGCTATGATGGGGCAGCAGTCATGAGTGGTGCTATTAACGGCGTGCAAAGACATATCCAAGGGCTAATTTTGTACATTGTTATGCACATCAGACAAATCTAATTATGTCACATGCTACATCGAGCAGTAGTAATTGCAGAATTTTTTTTGCCAATCTGACGGGATTATGTACATTTTTCTCCACTTCACCACAACGAGCTGCAAGATTGGAAGAATTCCTTCAGAGAAAAAGCTTACTCATTCTTCAAAAATAAGATGGAACTTCAATTCTAGGACAGTGAATACAATATATGAGCACCGAGAAGAAATAATTGAAGCTCTAGAACAAATCGAGGGAGAAGCTAGTTTACAAACTACTATTCATCAAGCTAGTGCCAATTTGCGAATTTTAGAGAGGAAAATTTTATCTATTGGTTAACTTTCTTTCATAAAATTATGCCACATGTGGACATATTGTTTAATCAATTACAAAATGTCAATACAGATGCATTAAAAATCAAGAATAATTTAGATAATTTTGAACGCGCTATTGGAAAAATTCGAACACAGATACAGACACAGATAATCAGTTTGTTAAACAAAATGACCCAGAACTGACTCCTCGACCATCAAAGCGGCGAAGAGTAACTGATGGTAGCCAAAGAAGGAGGGAAACTATTGAAGTGTGCGATATTATTTCGCTAGAAATAAAAACTAGATTTCGGTAAACAGGGCACTTAATATTAGCAAACTTAATTTCTTTTAAACAGTTCTCCTCTTTTCAAAAAAAAATTCCGGAAGATTGCCTTAAAGAAGCAGTAAAATTTTATCCATTCCTCAATGAAAGCAGACTACGAACTGAATTAAGCGTTCTATATTCTAGAGTAGAATTTAGGCAAAATATAGAAGTCGGTGCTGTAGGTCTGCTAGGTCTTCTGCTGGATGGATTAAGCGACTCCTTTAATGAAGTTGTTACGCTTTTAAAAATTTTCATTACAATCGCAATGACACCGTCCGAAGCGGAACGCCAGTTTTCACGGTTGAAGAGAATAAAAGCTTTCGTCAGAAATACAATGGAAGAAGAGAGATTAAATGCCCTTACTATGTTATCTTGTGAAAAAGAATGTATAAATGATTTCCCAAACATTAATGAAAAAGTGATAGAACTGTTCTGCAAGTCAAAGACACGTAAAATGGACTTCGTTTATCGTCAGATGTAATTAAACTGTGTAGTGTAATATTTACTATTCCCTCAAAACAAACTCTACAATGAACAGTACCTGTCTGGAACAGTACGTCGGTGAAATTTATAATGATTGGGTAAGCGTTTTTGTATTACACTCTTTAATTTTGAAATTATGCACTCCCTATGTGAACCACCCCGAGCCGCCACTGATTTTCATATCATATTTTCGCTTTAGCCAGAAATGATATTAACTTTTTTATTTTAAATAAAACAGCCTGTATATTTTTACGAATTTCAATAGAGCTATGTTCTGGAAGTTCAGCAGTAATATACCCATTTGTTCAACAACTACAGAGATATTTAATTAAATATAATAATGCCAATTTTATTAAGGACAAAGAAAAACACAAAAATATAAACAAAATCTAAATGTTCACTTCTTGACAATATGCAAGTCTGTGAACAAATTATTCAATGGCATTTGCCAAGTTCTTCTCACGAATTGATTGCGAATTGTGAGCCATTCAATGAATTCTCCACCGATTTGGGAATGTTTCGTTTAAAAAACTTCTAACATTAAGAGCATAGTGAGGGGGTGCTCCATCTCATTGAAACCAAACACTTAGAAACAATTCCTCATCTTCCTCAATATTAGGAAAAACCTGATCATGTAAAATGTATAATTTCTAATGGTGAATTTTGCCTACTTGCAGTGTTTTTAACAATAAAAAAATCAGTCTCAGACATACAACAAGAAACATATCTTAGCATCAAGAGACACACAGCCTCATTTTAACATTAAAATAAACAGTATCAACTTATCATTGCAAGTTTGTCAACAGTAATTAATTTAAATTTATCATCGAGTCATAACATTTGTGAGATTTGCCTTAATAAATTAGGTTTAAGTGTTAATTAGGTTTAAGTTCTTCTCACGAATTGATTGCACTTCCTCAATTACAATTTCTACAGTAACTCGTCCAGATTATGCCGTCGTCTAGTATAAACAACAGATTTTAAATGACCCCAAAGGAAAATATCTAGGTTATTTAAATATGAAGATCGTGTGAGCCATTCAATGAATTCTCCACCGATTTGGGAATGTTTCGTTTAAAAAACTTCTAACATTAAGAGCATAGTGAGGGGGTGCTCCATCTCATTGAAACCAAACACTTAGAAACAATTCCTCATCTTCCTCAATATTAGGAAAAACCTGATCACGTAAAATGTATAATTTCTAATGGTGAATTTTGCCTACTTGCAGTGTTTTTAACAATAAAAAAAAAAGTTTCAGACTTACAACAAGAAACATATCTTAGCATCAAGAGACACACAGTCTCATTTTAACATTAAAATAAACAGTATCAACATATCATTTCAAGTTTACCAACAGTAATGAATTTAAATTTATCATCGAGTCATAACATTTGTGAGATTTGCCTTAATAAATTAGGTTTAAGTGTTAATTAGGTTTAAGTTCTTCTCACGAATTGATTGCACTTCCTCAATTACAATTTCTACAGTAACTCGTCCAGATTATGCCGTCGTCTAGTATAAACCACAGATTTTAAATGACCCCAAACGAAAATATCTAGGTTATTTAAATCTGAAGATCGTGTGAGCCATTCAATGAATTCTCCACCGATTTGGGAATGTTTCGTTTAAAAAGCTTCTAACATTAAGAGCATAGTGAGGGGGTGCTCCATCTCATTGGAACCAAACACTTAGAAACAATTCCTCATCTTCCTCAATATTAGGAAAAACCTGATCACGTAAAATGAATATTTTTTTATGGTGAATTTCGCCTACTTGCAGTGTTTTTAACAATAAAAAAATCAGTCTCAGACTTACAACAAGAAACATATTTTAGCATCAAGAGACACACAGTCTCATTTTAACATTAACATAAAAAGTATCAACATATCATTGCAAGTTTGTCAACAATAATGAATTTAAATTTATCATCGAGTCATAACATTTGTGAGATTTGCCTTAATAAATTAGGTTTAGGTGTTTTTATTAACTATTAACTATTAACTTAAATAAAATGCTCAGAAAACACACCTAAACTTCAATATAACTGCCACCAAACGAAATAAAGAAAGCTTATACGGAGGTTACGCTCTCTATGCTGTAGGTCAAAATACAAAATTATATTAAATATCGTTATGTATTTAAGAAGGCGTTGAAAGAAATCAGAATTAACACCATTTTGTAACATTTTATAAAGTTCGATAATAAATAATGGAGCTACGGGTTGAGACATTTTTTATTAAACATAATGTATATATGTGAATGGTTAACCAAACTTGTTTAATATTTCACAGGAACTTCCAAGCAGAAATCGTCAACACCAACCACTGAATATATCAACTCATCTAATACCTATTATTATTATTCATATACGAGGTTTATTCAAAAAAAGCCCGAACTTTTGTCATAAGAACTTTATTATAATACTTTCAACTTTACAAATATTTGTCTTCTTATAAGTACTTCAAAGTACCCTTGCTTGTTATTCACTGCTCCCATCGTTTCTTTCATTGTTCATGTACTCCCTGGAACTCGCTTGGTGTGATGTTTCGTAGTTGTGCCAACAATTTCTCTTGAATATTTTCTACACTTTGATAAGGACGTCCTTTCAAGGAGATTTTTAGTTTTGGAAATAGGAAAAAGTCTGCTCGAGCCCTATTTGGAGAGTGCGGAAGATAGGAAGGGATGGCTGTTCCTTTATCGGTCAAAAATTAGCCAACGTACAGATAAATAACATCAACATCTAGCTCTTGTTTTTCCACAGTTCAGGCCTCTTCCGTTAGTAGACGCCTTAAACCTTCCACGTAGAATTCCTTGTCGATTACAAATAATACAAATCTGCATAAACAAATCTGCATCTATACACATGGACATACAGCACGTATTTAGCAGCGTTTACTTCAACCACAGACGCATGTGTTTCTGTCTAACGACTTCATCAATACGGGTTTATGTAAGTAACGACTGAAACTGCTTTCTGCTCCAGTAGTGAATTTCGTCCTATTAAATGACACTAGATAATCTCGTGACATCTGACAGACAAAACAGACTACGCCGATGAAAGTAATTTTTTCTCGAATAGCAAAGCTATTACAGAAGTAGAAAAAATACGCGTATTACTATAAGTCCATTAACTCGTCGCCAAGTGGCTTACTACTGGACCAGAAAGCGAACAGTTTCGTCGTTACTTCATAAACCTCTATTGATAAAGTCGTTAGGCAGAAACGTATGCGTCCCGTGATTGAAAAAACGTGCTATATGTCCATGTTACACATACAGATTTGTTTTATGAAGATTTGTATTATTAGTAACAACGCTTGATGCATGGCCCTTGTTTACTGTCTAATCTTGCGGCACAAATTCTTAATGAACGACGTCACGACAGTTGAAGAAAACAAACGACATTGACTTCACGTTTGAGAGACTCATGCGTGCTTTCTTCGGTCGTGGCGAATGTTGACCGACCCATTGTGACGATTGTGCCTTCATTTCAACGTCATATCCGTAAACACAAGTTTCGTCACCGGCTTTGATAATTTTCAAAAATTTTTTGCCGCTGTTAGCATAACGAAGCAATGCTTGGCTAATGTTTACACGATTTTCTTTTTGTTCCCTTGCGAGCAACCGTGGCACCAGTTCTATTGAGATGCATACCAAGTTCTTCAATCAAAATTTCATCGTTTATTGACGTCGAGGGTCGTCCAAATCTTTAATTTTGAAGATCGATGATCTTCCCGATTTAAAACGCCTAAACCACTCGTAACATTGTTTATAGCTCATACAGTCCTTCTTATAGGCCTGCTGAGGTAATGCCCACGTTTCAGGAAAAGATTTACCGATGTTAAAGCAAAATTTAATATTATAACGTTGCTCCACAAAGTCCTTCATCGTCACTTTCTCACTACTTCGCAGAGCGCTAACAGCACGTATTCAACCGACTCTAATTCACTAATTGCTTCCAAATGTGAAGCTATAGGTCCTCGGGTGGCTTCGCTAGGATTACCCCAAGGATCCAGCCTTAGCCCCATCTTATTTAATTTATATACACTAGATCTTCACAGTACAATAGGAAACCGAGTTTCCACTATACAATATGCCGATGACATTTGTATTTTTGCACAAAATAAGAACTTAAGGATGCTACAACAAACTACAAGGACCGCATTGAATATTACAATGAGTTGATTAAGATCAAATGGATTCGATTTAAATCCTAAAAAGTCTGCAGTTATGTATTTTTCACGGCACCGAAGTTTACCAGATCATGGTATTAACCTAAAGGGAACTCAAATCTCAGTACGTTCAAATATAAAATACTTAGGTTTAGTCATAGATAACAAACTTAAATGGCTCCATCATATAAACTACGTATCCACTAAATGTGAGCGATATATTAATGTTCTAAAAATAATATCGAAAGTAAGATGGGGAGCTGATCCTAGCATTAGTAAAAATGTTTACAGAGCATGCGTTAGAGCCATAAGAGACTACGGTTCCACTCTGTATGGGTCTGCATCAAACAGAATATTAAAGCGAATCAATATAATACACAATAAAGCTCTACGTATTTGTCTAGGTGCCATGAAATCTAACCCCGTCGATGCACTGTATGTTGAAGCTCAAGAGCCGCCTGTATTTCTAAGGCGGCAATTCCTAGCTGCAAAACAAATAATTAAGATGAAGGCAATTAATAGCAGACATATATTAGACCATATACAGATCGTTGCATCGCAAGTGCCGTCAAAATATAATATCGATAGTTAAACGGTATGTCTTAGTTAAGTCCATATGCCGCGCCGGCGCCGATACATGTTGCAGAGAATACGTATGAATATTTGGATATTTGCAGTCTCCAGTTAGGCATTGCAGAAGGTAGTTGTCTCATATGTTCTAGCGCTTTGCGATATTTTATTACAGTTTAGTGTAAGATACATACATAAGTATTTATTTAGTTTGTTAGTTTGGTATTTATATATATATATATAATCGATAAAGCCTTATTATACCCGAAGGTGTTAAGGCGTCTAAAAACTTTTTATTTACGAACAAAACATTGCCCAATCCCTTCTGTCTCTTGCCATTGCTTCTGCATCCTTCCACTTTGTTCCCCTAGCTTCCAAGCACTCTGCCACTGCACTGTTCCACTCTTTTCTCGGTCTTCCTCTAGTCCTCTTTTCTTGTGTCCTTGCCAGCCATATCCGTTTCGGTTGTCTCTGGTTTTCCATTCTTATTAGATGTCCGAACCACTTCAGTTGCTGCCTTTCAATGCTCTTTAAAATCGATTCCACTCTTAGTTCTTCCCTCACTGTTTCATTCCGTATTCTATCTCTTCTTGTAATGCCTTTAACTGCTCTCAGGAATCTCATCTCAGTCGCCTGGATTTTACTTTTTTGCTGCCTTGTTAACACCCAGCTCTCACTACCATACATTAATATTGGTTTGGTATTTATATGTTATAAAAATAATGGATGTTTATAATTTAGTTCAAAGAAAACAAATTATTAAGTATCATCAGGAAATACCCTTCAGGAAATACCCTTAAGGCAAATAATAGAGCGCTTTTATGAGAATTATCAATCACGACCCGCTCTAAAAACAATTCAGCGAATAATAAATAATTTTGAAAGATTGGGCTGTATTATGCCGAACAAGCACAAACGTAATAGGCAGCCATTTGTTCGTCAAGACGAAAGAAATCTTTTAATTTGTGCCAGTGTCGAACAGAACCCGAAAATATCTTCATTGGGTATTAGTGAGCAGCTGGATATTTCTAAAAGCACAGTATGCCGTGTTTTAAAGAAAAATAAATACCATGCCTACAGATTACAGAAAACAAATGAAATATTTCCCGAAGATGAAGAACAGAGAATGGAATTTTGCGAAAATATGATGCATATTTGCAATCAAAACGCAAATTTTATTGCAAATATATTATTTACGGATGAAAATACTTTCCCGTTGCACGGAAGACATAATCCCGCTGTACCTCGACTCTGGGCAAGAGAAAACCCGCACCTAACATACAATGCTAGAACTCAGTATCCCCAAAAATTAAACGTTTGGGCGGGATTACTTGGAGAGCATAAAATTGGACCATTTTTTATAGATGGCAATTTAACAGGCGAGAAGTATCTTAACTTGCTCCAGAATCGAATTATCCCACGCCTCCACGAATTGGCGCTCAACTTGGATAACATATGGTTTCAACAGGATGGGTGTCCCGCTCATAATAGTAGAGTTGTACGGGAATATCTTCATAATGTATTTCCAAACCGTGTTCTAAGTACCTTGGGAACTATCCGCTGGCCACCTAGATCACCAGATCTCTCCCCTAATGACTTTTTCTTATGGGGATACATGAAAACTAAGATCTATACATTTGAAAACGATAGACCAAACAATTTGGCAGAATTGCAACAAAAAATTATTAACACTTTTGATGACATTCCTCCAGCAATTTTACAGAATGCGCAACGAGGCTTCTACGATCGTTTAGCATATTGCTTTGAGGCGACCGGAAGACGTTTCGAGCATTTAATGCATTAGAAAAGTTGTCGCTTTTATATTAACTTATAAAATTATAATTTATGACTAATAATAGATTCCTTCTGTTGTAACATATGCATATTTTTTTAACGTTTATTCCTGCAAATATGAGAATATTCATTTTTTATTCAGCTACTGATTACAGAATTTAAATTTCATTATTTTACTGTGAATTGTTGTGATAATACATAGTATTACTATTCTCCACATTGCTTTAATATTTTACATTTTTCATTCGTTTGTGCTTGTTCGGCATAATACAGCCCAATCTTTCAAAATTATTTATTATTCGCTGAATTGTTTTTAGAGCGGGTCGTGATTGATAATTCTCATAAAAGCGCTCTATTATTTGCCTTAAGGGTATTTCCTGATGATACCACTTAATAATTTGTTTTCTTTGAACTAAATTATAAACATCCATTATTTTTATAACATATAAATACCAAACTAACAAACTAAATAAATACTTATGTATGTATCTTACACTAAACTGTAATAAAATATCGCAAAGCGCTAGAACATATGAGACAACTACCTTCTGCAATGCCTAACTGGAGACTGCAAATATCCAAATATTCATACGTATTCTCTGCAACATGTATCGGCGCCGGCGCGGCATATGGACTTAACTAAGACATACCGTTCAACTATCGATATAATATTTTGACGGCACTTGCGATGCAACGATCTGTATATAAACTTGCAGTAGATGATCTAACGGAAAAATATTGGATACATCATACAACCCCACCATTAGCCGAAGCTTATAGGAATACCGGTGAATATAGTAGATATATGCATATTAACCTTGGAACAAAATTAAATTACTTTGAATATATGCAATCTATTAATGTAAATTACCCTCCATACGGCGAAAATACTCTATACAACTCTATTTTGTATAAAAGTATCCGCTCAGAAATTCCTGCATCGACGGTAATTTTTACTGATGCATCCAAGTCTAAAGAAGGAAGCGGATGTGCCTTACTTGTGGCTAGAAATGGATATGAAAAGAAGGTAAAATTACATAATAATGTATCCATTTTCACAGCAGAGGCAGTCGCAATTGCAGAGGCCCTAAAATATGTAAAAAAATTGGGAATGCAACGATTATGTCAGACTCCAAAAGCGTACTGGAATCTTTACACAAGAGAACTCATCCAAAAAAAAATAACCCCATAATATTGAACATCATCGAACGCTTGTGATATCTGGAGAAAAACCATGTAAAAATCCGTTTCTATTGGATCAAAGGACATTCAGGTATAGAGCCTAATGAGGCTGTGGATCGTTTAGCAAAGGAGGCTATAAATAGTAATAACATACTGACGGAAAAAGTACCATCTAATGATCTTATTTCTCATCTAAAAACCAAAATACTAAAACATGATTGGCAAGCATATTGGAAGCATTCGTATACGAATAGAATGACACACTACGCAAAAATACACCCAAATGTAACTATTCGAGAATGGCATAAGGAACATAGGGTATCAAGGATATATCGCACTACCGTCGCTCGATTAAAATTTAACCATGGACATTTACACAAACTTAAAATTATCGAATCAGCTGCTTGTACATGTGGCACCAATATAGCCGATATGAACCATTTAATCTCCGAATGCCCTAAGCACAATAACTTTCGAGGTGAATTTATTGGCAGACTTGTTAATGCGGGAGTGGTCATGTCTACTAGTATTACGTGTGTCCTAATGTATAATACTAAGCATGTCTACGATCCATTGATGTATTACATTTTTAAATCTAGGATTAGGATCTAAAAACAAAACCTATCCTCGTTTGCCTTTGTGGGAAAACCTATTTTCCGATGGCCGTTTTTTATTGTATCCAAAGTCGTCTGATAGGCCCCAAACGTGAAACATGTTTATTCCTACGTTTCCCTTCCCGATTTGCGTGAATTTTATCTTATTATAGATTCTGTAAACATTTCTTAACGTGGCAATATGGGCAACGATCCCGAATGCCAAAAAAAAAAATTCACTAATTAATCAAACTATTGCAATGCGGCAAGTTTCGTTTTGTTTCGAAAGAATGCCGTTAGGTATAACATGGCACAAACTTAAACTGTACAACGTTTGCACACAATTTGAAAGGTTCGATCTTTTTTTGAACAAACCTCGTAAATATAAGTCTCAACACTTTAATTTATTAAACATTAGCTGACCCGACCGACGTTGTTCTGTCCAAATTTCAGTAAATTTGTTTGTGATCGTTGTGCGAATTTGTGAAAAGCTATTGGAAATATGTAAACAAAGCAAAAATGAGAAAAAAGCGAGAGAAAAATTTCTGAATGATCATTGTATCTATTTATGATTGTGGCAATTGATATTCAATTTGTAATTTTGTTTTAACCCTTTAACGCGCAGAATTATTTTAGTATATTTTTTGCAATTTACAAAATATCTTTCATAAGGGCTTGAGGATGTGGTTAATTTACTAACCACATAACGTTCAGGATTGTGACAAAGGGTGTTAGGGTTGGGGTTAATATATTGATCACAATAGCAAAAAAGTTTGTTCCCAAAACTAAAGCGATTTATTTATATAGTATTAACAATACACGGTATTATTACTGTCCATGCAAAGTTAAAAAAAGGTGACGAACGTAATGATTTAGCACGTGCACTAATAATGCACATCGTCGCATTGTTCCCTTCACCGGTAAATATGCACCAACGTTTAAACTTCTACCAGTATTATCTACGTTAATGGGTCCTCCAGTTTTTAATTTCCTTTTGCTCTTGGTGATAACAAGTTTTAGCCCAGACATTTTGCGACTAGAATAATTTTGCAGTAATTCGTCTGCCAGTACGCTGCGAAAATTCAAGTGATTCATGGCTTTCCGTTTGATTTTTTTAAAATCACCTGATGGCAAATGAAACTATTTGTTACAGCTGCATCTGTCAGATAATAAAACAGTTTCATCCACCAACGACAACTTTTCCATGCAATGCTGTAGTGTAACATACACTGGTCGAACCTATCATCGGTCCCCATATATTTATTATAATCTCGTATAGATTCTGGCCAGTTTACTATCTCATTCTGGCCTTCTTTATTAGTTCTGTGAATTTGGGTGGTCACTTCTGGGTTACGAAAAGAATTGGGAACGACAACACTCATCCTACCACGATCTTTCCATTTGCAAACAGAAATCTCCGCTAGTTGCATAACAATATTCACCGATACTCAGTTCATTATCTTTCTTCATTATGCTTTTTGGGTAATTTTTGCGATTTTCACGAAGTGTTCCGCAAGAAAAAATATTTTGGGTTAGTAATTTTGATAAAAGCTCAATAGTAGTAAAATGGTGGTCGAAGTAGACACAGTACCCGTGGCCTTAGTACTGACGTAGTAATTCTAATACAGTTCTCTCTCCTAAAGTTCCTTTTTCAACTACTTATTTCTTTTCCATCATATACTTTGAAATTTAACATTTAACTGGACGATAAACAAGCCTGAAGCCCTTTTTATGGGTTTTATCGGCGGTTTTATATCCGTATTGAGCAGCATATTATTAGATACTGTAACAATGTGAAGCATTACTCTATTGTAAAAAAAAATTCAAAAATTGATAATGGAGTATCCCAATTGTCAGTAAATGTTGGCCCATAATTGTCATTATATACAAATTCATTGTAAATTTGAGTAGCACATGGGGTATTTTGAAGTACTTGTAGTTGTTCGTTGTCGATTACGTCTTCCATATCAGAATCATTAGAAAATGTATTACATGCATTGCTTGGTTCTTCAATTTCGCGATAATCGGGGCCACATATGGATTCGTCACTATCAAAATCTTTGTCACTATCTTCTGTATTAACTAACAAATCGGAGACTGTGGCTTATAAGTGAATAAAATAAAATTAAAAAGCCCTAACCACAATAGAATTTAATGATTCTAAATACGTATTTCTACAACCACGTTGTCATCTTCAGTAGAAAAAACAGTGTAACACTTGAACGCACGAAAACACTCACAGAAGGATTGTTCTGTTAAACTAGAAGACGTTCAGAACAATCCTTCTGTGAGTGTTTTTGTGCGTTCAAGTCTTACACTGTTTTTTTCTACTGAAGATGACAACGTTGTTGTAGAATACGTATTTAGAATCATTAAATTCTATTGTGGTAAGGGTTTTTTAATTTTATTTTATTCACTATCTTCTGCATTATAAATTGGTTTGATATTCCTTGTCTTGCGAGCTGTTGATGGTGTGCTGTAGAAGCTGATGGTGTTGCTCTGGAAGTTGATAGTGTTGCTGCAGAAGTACAGGTTTCGCGGCAAGTTTCTTCATCTGGTAAGGTTGTTACTGTAGTACACGTTAAAGATCTACCGACTCATTTCTTATTTAGAGATGACAGAAAATTTCCTCTGCACCACTGTCTCCTCTATATGTATTCGGTATCTTCTGCATGTTCATTAGTAAGAGCATCCACCAAGTCGAAAGCTTCATCTGATGTTATCTTTTCTAAATTGATATATTATAGCAATTTACGAAACATTCGTAAAAATATTTCTGTTTTAGAACTCAAAAGACGCATATATAAACAATATATTTCGTATATTATATTAGATCAGTAATTAATGTTCTATACTTTCTAATATCCGACAAACTAATTTATAAAATTTACACATACAGGTTTTAAGTTTGTTTTGTATGTATGGTGACATTTTTTCTATGCCGAAATCAAACCGTGAATTTAAAAAAAGTTACGCGTTGTTTTATACATAAATACAAATATAAGGATGTATATACAACAGAAAAAAACATATTTTTATGAGACAAAAGAATATAGTAATACTGCTAACACTAATATAATATATTTTCTTTCAAATACACAAATTTTTTAAACTGAGACTATTCACAGAGATAAATAAACATGTCTTCACAATGAACGAATCGATTTACCTTGCTTTAGTGGGGAAGTCTGTCATACGATGACAAAGATGTTAAAACTAACAGAATTATAATAAAAACATCGTGCCTGAACGGGTTGTGGCTATCTAAGTAGCCGCTTTGCGTATATTATCATTAGAGAACGGATGCAATTTCCATAAAACGCAATCGGCAATTGGAATTGTGTATAACGTCGCACAGTACATCCCGGCGTAATTCAATGAAGTATTTGTACTCGGCCACCTGGTCTCGCAGCGATAACAATGGACAACTCCGCTATTGTATTCGGAGAATATAGTGTTTTTTAAAGTGTTTTCATGAGCGTAGATAGAAGCGGGGTTTTTATAATGTATTTTATTTATTAGTTTATATTTCGTAAGATAAATAATAAAGTGCTGTGAGTAAGTTTCTTGTTTTCATAGCTTTTACTGATAATCACATCGTAATTTTTGTGATAGATCGTGTTTAATATCGTTTGATTGAATCTATTTCTACCAATTATTTCGACGTAAGTGTGCATTGAATTTCGTTCAGTTTCAAGAACTTACCACACATTTTTAGTTTTCATTTATTTATGACATTTATTTATGACATGATATGGAAGAATGTCGAGAACGGCATTGTAAAACAATGGCGAGTTGGATTGACGGTCATACTGATTGTATGTCCATTGTCAGTGATTCCGAAATTTATTACAAAATCCGTAAAATATCGTCAAAAATTCGTCACTTAGGATTGCAAACACATCTGAACTCTGTAAAACTGTTATGGCGGCTAATATTCCATTAAATAAACTTAGCAATCCCACTTTAAAAATATTTCTTCAAAAATATACTGGTCGAAATGTTCCTGATGAATCAACTTTCCGCAAATATTATGTTTCTAGGTGCTATACGAGAACAGTAGAACGCATTATAAGCCATCTTTTAAATCAATACATATGGATAAGCGCCGACGAAACGGTGGATATGTTAGGACGCTGTATGGTAAATGTTGTTGCTGGTGTACTACATCCAACTATTCCCTATAACTCATATGTAATAGCAACAAGTATTATAAATAGAGTTGATGCGGAAACAGTTGCTGAAACCATTATGGAGAATATGCAAAAAATGCTTCATTCGGACGCCACGTACAAAGAAAAAATACTTTTATTTGTCAGTGATAGTGCTGCGTATATGTTAAAAACAGGCAGACTATTGAAGAAAACATATCCTAATATGCTGCATATTACTTGTGTAGTACATGCTCTCCACAGAATCTGTGAATATATCAGAGACACTTTTCCGGAAGTTGATAGACTTGTATCAGCTTTTAAAAAAGTTTTCATAAAAGCACCATTGAGAGTAGCTCTTTTCAGGGAAAAATTTCCATCTCTGTCACTGCCTCCCACTCCAGTAATAACTAGATGGGGAACATGGCTGGAAGCTACTAGTTATTATGCTGAGAATTTCGATAGTCTAAAACATTTCGTAACACTGCTAAAGGAGGATGCTAGAAGTATTGGTGAGTGCAAGGAGCTCACACAAATTCCAAATTTAAAAAATCAGTTGTACTTTCTTCACGAACACTTTGGAAAATTGCCAAAACTAATCACTTATTTTGAAAATTGAAATCTCAAATTAAATGACGGATTAACCACATTAGATGTGGCTGTTAATAATTTGAAAAGTATTCCAAGTGACTTCGGATGTGGCCTTCGGCAAAAGTTTGAAGCAATTCTTAATAGAAATCCAGATTTAATTACATTACAGCAATTATGTATGGAGAAAATTCCACAAAATCTAACGGCTAAATATGAAGAAATAAAAGAATATTTCCAGTATGCACCTATAACCAGTTGCGATGTAGAAAGGGCGTATTCTATTTATAAGGATGTACTTAATTCAAAGAGAACAAAATTGACAGGAGAAAACCTTGAGAAACTATTGCTAGTCAATATTAATACTCCTTTACTCAACTTGAATGACAAAATGAACAAATAAAAATGTTCCAATTATAGAAATAAAATTAAAAACTTTAAAAATACAACTTTTCAACAAATACATATGTATTTCGTAATTTTATAGATCACCACCTGTTTGTTTTCCAATTATATAAATAAAATTAATTAATAAATATGTATTTCGTAATTTTAGATAGATAGATCACCACCCGTATGTTTTCCAATTATATAAATAAAATTAAAAACTTTATAAATACAAATTTTCAACAAATAAATATGTATTTCGTAATTTTATAGATCACCACCCGTTCGTTTTCCAATTATATAAATAAAATTAAATATTTTAGAAATACAGCCTTTCGCCAGTACTGCACTGGGCTTTGCGTCATGTGGTAAGCGTGTCCGTTCTCTAATTATCATATAGCACTTGAATGTGGTCGTTTATGGAACAACACCTTCCTAGCTACTTGTAAAGTAGGTAAATTAGGTTCAGTACGATTTACATATATTTAGTAACTCGACTTTATAGAAGTGGTCAAATAAGTAACAGCTACGCGTTAAAGGGTTAATTTAGGCTGGATTCCAGATTTTTCTCCAGTTTTTCCAAATTTTTTTTCAATTGAAAACATTCAATTGTGTTCTTTCCAGCCCGGGAGCATAACAAACAAAACAAAAAATAATCAAACAAAATACATCGTTCCTATCGTTTGTTATGATCGAAAGTGCAAACAAAAATTATTATTTTTGCAGTTTATCCGAATATTCCTATTTTTTTTGTAATTGTTCCGAATTTTTTTTTTCCTGAAAGCTTTCCAGGACCATAACGAACAAGACAAACAAATTATTACGCACATCCATTGCTTGAACCGTGAGTTATGGTTTTAAGTTCATATAAAAATCCCATAGAAAGAAGCACTTTCAATTTTTCCCGAATGTTTCAATTTTCTAAGCAACTTTTCCAATTTTTCTTTCCCCAGAAACCTTATTCGGACTATTAGAAACATTTCTTTGAAAAATTACCTAAATCGGTCCAGCCGTTCTCAAGTGACGCGCTTATCAACGAACAGCATTTAATTTTTATTTATATAGACTCATGTAATTTTACGTGTTGTAAATTCTTTAATATTTACCGATAAAATTTGGAAAAACAATATAAAGAATCTTCCACACAACATAAGGAACGCACACACACAATTTTATCAAAATCGGTTATGTAGTTTGTGAGTCTACAAATAACAAATTAAATGTTTTTGATTTTTACATATTTAGATTTAAAATCATACGAAAACGTAGCTATTAACACATGTACTTTTTTGCAGAACACCAACTGCCCGAGCATGTATAAGGAGATGTATTACAAAGGTAACTTCACCATCAAGGCGTTACGTGTGCCATATTAATGGAACCGTGTTGTTACAGCTAATAAATGGACTCACGACGTCAAAGATCAACCTTTCCATGCGCTGCAGCACTCGCTGCACTGAAGCCTTTCATCTGACAGGACTGACTGTGCCACGCTCTGCGCTTTCTAACACATTCTCGATATGGCCCGTTACGGAACTTCAATTATTGTGTACATACATACACGCATACAATATATATACAATACACAACACAAATATAGATATTTAAATGAAACAGTTACGTTTAAAAAAAGAACACTGTTTCTTTGTGATAATGAATGCAATAACGACCAAGTGAAGTGTTAAACAACTCCACAAAAGACAGAAAATAACGGAAAACAGACTTATGCGCTATGAATCAACTATTGTTTAGCTTTTATTTGTATGCAGTTATGTACAAGGAATATGAAACTGATTACATTATTACGGTTTCATAGCAGTGGATTTAAATAAAAGGTGCATATATGCTTTACATTGTAGGTTGCCCATTCATAATCACCAACGTGCTTTAGTGATAATTTACTGATAATTACTACAACCGAGGGTTTAATAATTACATTACATTTTAATTACGAGCGGTGTTGTCTTCCTTTGAACATAATCCCTGAATTTTAAATGCAGAGATATATTTCAGAAAAGTATTTATTAAATAGTTCATAAACTTAGAATAGTGGGGTGGGATACTAGTGAACAAATTCGAGACATCAAAAGAAATGAGTTTACATTTGTTTGGTAATTACAAGTTTGAAATGTTGTTAATTAATTCCTGGGAATTTTTACCCCACCCCAGGAGGTAATAGATTTAATTACTTTACAACTAGAACGTAGAAACCCGAACATTGTCACAAAGACGGAAATTTTACAGCTCTTAGAAACGTGCCTGGAACAAAATTATTTTCAATTTAAAAAGAAATTTTATAAACAAACAGAGGGTCTAGCAATGGGAAACCCACTAAGCCCCTTATTAGCGGAAATTTGCATGAATAATTTAGAAACTGTAATTAGTACACATTCCTTGTTTGGTAATTGTGTATATTGGTTTAGGTATGTTGATGACATATTAATTTGCTTTAACGGTTCAGATAGACAATTAAAAAACTTTACATAATTATATCAACACTATTCACCCCAAAATAAATTTTACTATAGAAAAAGAAATAAATAAACGCATTAATTTTCTAGATTTAACCATATCACACAAAACTAATAAACACGAGTTCGCTATATACCATAAACCAACACATACAGATACCACAATACACACTAATTCTTTTCATCCTATAACACACAAATTATCAGCATACCAATCAATGGTATATAGATTAATTCATGTGCCCATGAGTAAAACTAATTTCGACCTTGAACTAAATAGAATATACACAATAGCATTAAACAATGGTTACTCTATAAATATTGTCAATAACATCCTAAATAGCCAACAAAAATCTAAAACCCTTTCTTTAGTTTATCCAAAATTAAAATACAAGATAATTAATTCCTATAATTCAATCACTTACTTAGGAAAAATTTCGGAAAAAATTGGTACTTTCATTAAAAAACTTAATAACGCACATATATCATTTAAAACAGACAATACTATACAGAACATTATTAAAAACAACAAAGATAAAATAGACAAAGAATCAAACTCTGGTGTATATAAGTTAACATGCGAAGATAGGACATAGGACAAACGGGGAGGACATTCAAAATTAGGATGAAAGAACACGAGAGAAGCCATAAAGGAAAGAAAACAGATTCAACTTTCGCAAGTCATTGTATAGATATCAATCATAGATTTAATATAGATTTCAAAACTTTACACATTCAAGAAAAAAGTAAAAAACTTAACCTGTTAGAAAACTTAGAAATTAATAGATACAATAGTTTAGGATTAGCTTTAAATGACCAACTAGATTTAAACAACTCCCCTCTACTAAATTTAAGATTGTAAAAATTTTTACACCACCATTTCCCCAATAGTTTTCACATAAATATTCAAACTTGTATTGTACATATTCAGTATTTCATCCACCTGATGAAGTCATTGTATGGCGAAACAAGATTGAAGTGGTATTTACAATAAAAGAATTTTTGAAACTAGAAGTTTAATTACTTATTTCTTAGCGTTAAGTATTTATTACCTGAAAATTAAGCCCGAATATTATGACTTCCTATTACGATAAGAAAAAAGTACTAAACTTATAGTTTCAAATTTTTTTTTATTGTAACTCCATACAATTCGCCATACAATGACTTCATCAGGTGGCCGAAAAACTGAATATTTAAAATACAAGTTTGAATATTTATGTACAAATTATTAAGAAAAAATGGTGGAAAGTTTTACAATCTTAAATTTAGTAGAGGGAAATTATTTAAATCTAATTGGTCATTTAAAACTAATCCTAAATTATTATATCTACTAATTTCTAAGTTTTCTCACAAGTTAATTTTTTTGCTTTTGTCTTGAATATGTAAAATTTTGAAATCTATGATTAATTTCTATACAATTATTTGCGAAAGTTGAATCTGTTCTCTTTTCTTTATGATTTCTCTCGTGTTCTTTCATCCTAATTTTGAACGTCCTCCCCGTTTGTCCTATGTATACCTTATTACTGCTTTTTGTTTCTTAATCATTCTTGTGCTTCTCTCCATGGTGTACCTATCTTTTCCGGTATAGTTGCTATCTCATTATTCCAAGTGTTCTTGGGTCTACTACTTTGTCTCTTTCACTGCTTATTTCCGCTTCTAATTGATTTTTCACTTCTCTGTAGTCTCTGATCCTATTCATATAGTTTGGCCATCTAAGTTGTTGGTTTTCAATTCTGTCAAATATTGGTTCTACTTCCAGTTTTTCTCCTATTGTATCAGTCGCATGTATTCCGCTCTTTATTCTATTTGATGTTACCCAGCTCTCGCTATCATATGTTAGGATTGGACAGAATACTGATCTGTATACTGAGATTTCCATTTTTCGACTTATCTCTTTTTTCCCTGTGAACGACTTAGTTCATGAGTAGTACATTCTTACTGCAGGCTATCCTTTCATTTATTTCATATTCACTTGTTCTATCTTATCATGCTGAATTTCTATTTTGGTTTGTCTGCCTTCCTCGCGAATTAATAGTATTTTTTGTTTCCTTTGCTTGTATCTGCATATTTCTTTTAGCTAGCTCGTTTTCCAGTATTAAAAATTTTCTTTAGATCTTTTTCGCTTTCGTCGGCAAAAGCACATTCAGACAATGTAATTAGTCTGAGTCTTTAGGATCCTGCAGATGTTTTTCTTACTTTGCCTCTGGTGGTTTCGATTTCATCGTCCAAGATGAGTCACTGGAAATTGATGTTTTTCGGGAAAGCATAACTGTAGATTTCTGAAAACAAAATATTGTATTTCCATAGAAACAATCACTAAACTATGCCATTATGGAATGCTTATGAGCGAAAAATTATGTCTAACGAATAATGGCCATTTTCACACAAATTTGAAGCCACTCTCGAAGGTAAGTATCCACTCTTGCCAAAGTTTCTTCATCGATTTCTGCAATTTTGGCTCGTAGTACAGTCTTCAAACCCTATTCTGGGGGTTCTGGCAGGGCCGTTTGGTTTCCTTTTCAATAACGAACCAGTCGTGCACAGTACATTAACCCACCTGTTTCTTCTTATGATCTACTAAAAAAAAATCTATAAACAACAAAAATTCGTTCTTTCTTGCACCAGCTACTGAAAGCGAAATCATTGAAGTTACGAGATCTCTGAAGTCCAAGCCCTGTAGGGATGTTTATGGTATGAATGTTGTACAGTTGCAGTATATTATTGTTGATGTGGCACCGGTTCTTTCTCATATAATGAAATGTTCTTTTAACGTTGGTACTTATCTTGAGTGCTTGAGGATTTCCAAAATTATGCCTATTTTTAAAAATGGTGATCGGAACAATATCGCAAACTATCGTCCTATAGCAATTGTTCCTGCGATGGTAAAGATTTTTGAAAAACTCTTATTCAGTAGGATTATTGATTATTTTAATAGAAATAACTTTCTATCCGTGGAGCAGGTTTATCGGCGACTGATGCTGTTCTTCAGCTGGTACATTTTGTTGATGATGCTTTTGAACATTGCTGCTCTGTGGAGGAACTCCCCTATCTTTCTAAGGCATTCGATTGCGTATCTCATGAGCTCCTGTTGCCAAAACTTGAATATTACGGTTTTCGTGGGAATGCTTTGGAATTCTCAAAGTCTTACTTGTCTGATCGTAGTCAACAGGTTTTCTTCAATTCGTCTGTTAGCGGGGAGAATTGTATCAAACATGGTGTCCCTCACGATTCCATTCTAGGGACCTTGTTGTTCATAATTTACATTAACGACTTGCCAATCCGTAAAGTATTCCAGTTGAAATATAATGAACATTGTAAAGAATATTTTATAAATAATAGAATCATGTCCTTTTGCTCTACATTTATATATCATACTGTCCTGTATATACATACATGAACACATAAATAATTTTAATACACGTGGTGATGTGCACAGTTATAGTACTCGGAACAGAGATCAACTGGATAGTCAGTTCTTTAGACTTGCAAAAACTAAAAGAAGCAGTATTCAAACTGATTTGTATAATAAACTACCTTTATCGTAGAAGAATAGTAGCATACACAACTTTAAAAAAAAAGTTAAAAGTTTATTAACCAACATGTGCTACTATTCCCTGGATGAGTATCTGGGTGGCGGACTGTGACATTATTTTTTTTGGGCGATCGGTCGTGCAGTCACAGCAGTCATACTTATGTTTATGTCTTACCTCATGAACAAAATTTATTATACACGTTTTTTTTAACTTGTATTGTGACTGGGTACATCACCATGGCTACCAATATGGAATTTTCGCCTGAAGAGACGTTGGATAGTTATCACTGACTCACTATTTTTCACGTACGTGTCGTAAAAAAACACACGGTGTCCTCGAGTCCGAGCTCCGCACCTCCCTATCAACTCTCGCCTCTCGCCATCCTGTCTCAAGTTATCTCTGATTTTGAATTATTCTTAATCCATATTGTTTTTTCTAACGTAACTGTTGTTGACGTCGTACAAATTTTGTATTGCTATTCTAAGACGCTCTTTGTTGTGAACTGTCCCACACTATATTCTTGGGTATTTGGTCGAAGATTTTCTCAAGATCCATGAATGCCTTATATACTGATTAGTTTTTATCCCGTGTTTGATAGTGAAAATGTGATCATATACACTTCTGCCTTTCCTGTACCTGCTTTGTGCTCCGTTCGACTAATTACTTTTATACAAAATAAGGTACTATAGTAATTATGTGGCAGGAAATTTTTGAATTTTTGTTTTTAAGTAAATTAAAATGGGGAAAAACTGTGTTAAATTTGTGGAATTTCGGAACCGTAACTAGAGTAACTTATCAATACGATATTTACATTATTCCATTGTATGAAATCCAATAATGTTAATACTATTTATGTATCTAACTTAATAGCTTTAATAACAATCATTTTGTGTGTAATTTTACATATTTCGCAAGCGTTTAAAATCGAGGGATTATCGTTCAAGTTTGTATGGATATTGCAAAGGTAGAGTTCCCTTTTTTTCCACCACAACTTCTTATAATTTTAGATGAGCTTATAAATGTCTAAAAACGCTTGAATTACTAAAATTAAGAACATTGCGAAACATAACTGTATACAAAATTTGTTGTAAAAATCAATAATATGTATATAGTGTGAATATTCAATTAAGGAAGATATAATTATACATATATGCAGACTGTTATTGATAAAATGTAAATTTCTTGTATTTTACATATAAATAGGGCGTAAAAGATGTGAATATATGAAGTAAGTGTAGGGAACGAAAAGTTGCGAGAGTTAAATGCAAATATTAAACGATCGTGATGACTTGGTATATATATATAGAACGAGCGCAAATAAACGCTACAAACATACTAGGAAGGAAAGAGGGAGATATGTGAAAAAATCTGTCCAGAAAGTTAACACTTTGTAAGTTTGCGTTGAGACAAATATATATATTATTATACAAAAAATATAATATGAAAATAAGTAATATAGAAAAAAAAAGAATGTAAGGGAAATATTTTGTTAATCATTAGGAATAAGATTATCTATAAAAAGGACTAATATATTCATTTATAATTTGGAACAGTATAGCGATTGAATGAGACGATATGCATGTCGGTATTGTATAACCATTAAAAATTATGTGTAATATCAATGCAAACTGTATTTGTTAATTACTAGAAATGGTTCATTTTTCCAACGCCCATGTGACAGTGCTCTTACATGTATGTGCTTCTTGATAAACATTTTAGAGAAATTTGAATATTATACTAATTTAAATAATATGCTCTGATCAGAATGAAATCAAATCGAAAAGAATGAATGAACATGCGACTTAATATGAAATAAATAAAAATAAGAAACAAAATACTACTTACTTTACAGCGGAAATTTTTCTCTTGTTTATCTGTAATTGAGAAACTCTAGGGCCGATTCAGATTCATAAAAGATGCAATCAATATTTAAAAACACACCTTTTATTTATGACGAAATTAAACCAGTATATGAATACGTTCAAATAGAATCGGAAGCACTCTATTTTGACATATGCGCGATGGTATCCGTCATCCGTCATCCGTCAAAACAAATGTAATGTAAACAAATTTGTAATGGTTCACTAACAAATAATTTCATTTAAATATTAAATCAACAAAATTAAAAACTAATGAAGCAAATGAAATTACTAAGGCGTTAATATTTCTCTAGTGTTTTGAATATTTAATTACTAAGCGCATACACATATATACAGGATGTCCTTGAAATAAAAAGATAACCTATAGAAGATGGAAAGATGTATTTAAATAGAATATGAATCCAAAGTATTGTGAGTCAATTACTACGCGAACAAGAAAATTAAAAACTCCCTGATAATATGAATATGTGCCATCAACGAATTCAAAGTATTCAGAATGTAAATATGTACACCTATTAAAGTTACATATACACTATATGTTTACATACTAACAGCTGTCGATGTTATAAAAGGTATAATATCCTGTATGCTAATGTAAATACCTCGTACAGAATCAGCTTTTTAATACATTGAAGTAAATATATAATTAAAAATTAAGACGCGTGTTAGATATATTTACAAACACATTTTAAAAATCATACTAAAATTTCGGGTGTATTACGAGAATGCTTTTTTTTGTTAGAACAATGTAAATACGTATGTCGGAATCAGAATACCCTATTGTATTCAAAGGTGGCAATGTTTATAAACACAAGCAATAAGATTTCTTGTGGCAAAAGTTCTACAACCTGAGCCAGCTGTATATTTATATGAATTTATACTTGTACATTCTTAAAGCTGATATACTGAAAAACATGCAAAATATAAGCTTTACGTGCATTTAAGTTCCAATCTATTACCTTTAACCGAAAAATTGTAACAATCGACAACAGAACGAACTTGAAGCGAGATATCGTGTACGATAGTATTTATGATATATTCAGTAGCGTAACACAATTTTTTTAAATATCTTTGTCATTTTTTTCTCGCTTATGAGAGGGAAATTTTGGAAAATATTTTGGATATATATTCTATATAATTTAATCTTTCAATATTTCATACGTTGTATTTTTATTTCAAAGACACCCGGTATATATATATATTACAAGGAATTTCTTATTTTCTTGGCAGTAATTATAATACTAGATAAAAATGTTCTTGGGAGTAGCGGCCGGATAATTAAAACAATTAATACTTACGTTTCGGTTCTATATATAGAGCCTTTTTCACAACTGTAATATTTATTAAAGTGTCAAAATGGTAAGGGTAATGCTAAAATAAATGTACTTACATTGGAATTATGTTATTAATACATTGCACTGTACTCGTTATATGGATGCTTTTCAAAATACATACATACATATTAATTTGTGTGTGATCGTATTTGGAACATCTGGTTATTATCGTTATTTACGGATTCTCGTATATGTGTTTTTTTTATTCTTGTAATGTTTATATTGTCATTATAGGGGAGTGTTATAAAATTAGTAGGTATATGGTAGATAGGTTATTTATGCCTGTTCTGTAGTTTATGGAATCTGTGTTTTTTCTATATGTGGACAATTTCTAATATATTTCTTGCCTTGATATTTTTCTTCACATGCAATTATTGTAAGTGTGCTTGGTCTGCTTGATGTGTTTTTTAAGGCTGTACTATTGTTTGAGGATTTTGGTCCATTTAAACATTCTTGTAGAACAATAGCTCAGTGGTCGAGCAATGGTCCGGCAAGCCAGAGGTCGTAGGTTCGATTCCCACTTGAGGGCGAATTTTTTCTATGACAAATTCGAATAAAATAGCGTCGTAAAGTGTAGACAGAATATTTACATTCTTGTAGATATGGTGTTGTTTGCCCAAGGTATACTTTTTCAGTCGTTGTATGGGATTTCATAAATAACGCATTTTTTTAATGTAGGTATTTTGTCTTTTAATTCTCAGTGTAAGTTGTTGAGATTATTGGAGTTTTTATGAGCTACTTTTATGCTATATGGTGATAAGATTTTGTTTATTTTTTCCAATAAGTTGTTTATATAAGATATATAAGATATTGGGACATATTTATAAGTAGTTTGAAGGGTTGTTTTCTTTGGTTTTTGTGGTATTTGTTTTATTTATTGTTATAGTGTTGTTATAATTTTTGTTTTATAATTTTTGTAATGAATTGGAGGGTATATTTTTTTAGAGAATCTTTTATTTGTGATAGGATTTCTGGTCTAAAGTCTGGGTTTGTTAGTTTAATCACTCTAGTAATTAATATCATTGCTATCATTCTGTTTGTGTGACATTGGTTGGCCTAAATCCAAATTCAAAAAACGATCAGATGCAGTTGATTCGATGAATCGATACTGCCAACATTCCAGCTGCACACACAAATTAGGCGTATTTTAAAACTTTTAAACAAAGTACTTACAAAGTATTAATATCACAATTCTAATGTAAGTACATTTATTTTAACATTACTCTTACCATTTTGACACTAATAAATATTACAGTTGTGGAAAAGGTTCTATATATATATATATATATATATATATATATATATATATATATATATAAGCGAAACGTAAACATTAATTAAATATTTACTAATTACACGACCGCTATTCCAAAGAAGCACTTTTTTATTTAGTATATATATATATATATATATATATATATATATATATATGTATATATTAAAAAATAATAGATTTTTATTGGTTTTTGCGACCTTTTATTGAATTTAGATGTTTGTTTGCGACGTTTCGACTTTTATCAATTCAGTCTTTTTCAAGCATATTGTTGTTTTTTCTACACGGGTACGCATTCATGTGCCACATGTGTTTCGACACCCAGGACCAATTTTCTTAGAAGGAACATGCTTGTTCGGATTTTGTAAGTGAACTCAGTTCAGTTCACAGTTCACTTACAAAATCCGCACAAGCATGTTCGTTCTAAGAAAATTGGTCCTGGGTGTCGAAACACATGTGGCACATGAATGCGTACCCGTGTAGAAAAAACAACAATATGCTTGAAAAAGACTGAATTGATAAAAGTCGAAACGTCGCAAACAAACATCTAAATTCAATAAAAGGTCACAAAAACCAATAAAAATCTATTATTTTTTAATATTAAAACACGGCCAATAAAATAAAAAAGAAAAACAAAATTCTTTAAACACTAAATATATATATATATATATATACATATTTATATACAGTAAGTTGGAGACAATAGGTGTAGCAGTCAATCGGGCTGTATAAAGTAAAGCTCATCGAAAAATTAATCAAGCTTTCGATTTAGTCATCAGCACCTTAAAATACTTAGGTAAATACCTAATAAACATGTTAAAATGTTTTAATACGTACTATTTAAATGAGTTTTGACATAGTATTACAGAATAGATAAGAAATTTTACAAATTCTGTATTTGTGAAAAAAAATATTGAAAGTAGGAAAACGTATGATTTTTGAAATTTTGACCGATCTTGAATATTGATTCGATTTACAATTTTTCAATATTCACTCAACAATAAAAACATCTTCAGTTAGTAACTCGAACAAACCGATTTACAAATTTACTTATAACACTGCCGGCCAAACTTATACTAAAATGAACCATCTCTAATAATTACAACACGCTATAATTTTCGCAAAATTCAAATTAATTATGACTGGTCTATATTATTATTTATTATTATTAACTGTCTTTTATTAATTCCTTGTTTTAGTTGCGCTAACATTAAGCCTTTAATTATATAAAAATTAAATAAATTTAAATTAGAGCAAAAGTAAAAATTTCCAGAGCATGTCTTTATTTTATCTATATAATCTAAAGATTTGCTCTTCTTAAGCGCCTGACCTTTATTATTAACTGCTATTTTCCCGATCAGGTGAAAACGAGGTTGGATAAGTCCGATTTTTCTAAGATACATGAAACGAAATTTCTAAATTCCAAAGGATTACGATGAAATATTATTTTTTGGAGAATTTCATGTATATAATTACAATATGAATTAAATATTGCACAAATTTATCTTGAAAATATGGTAAAGTATTCGCAAAGGCCAGGCATTCTTCAAAATGTTTTCTACTATTATCACATATGTATATAAAGAATAATATATTTTAATTAAAATTATAAAATGATCTATAGCGATTCTCTAGTCAAACATTTGAGTTGTTATTATTCGTATTGTACTGACAGGAAATACTTTTTTCTCCCTTATTAGAAGATCGTGAAAACAATTATTAAATTGGATATTAAGTCCATCTCGAATAAAATATATTAATATCTACACTTAATGATTACTTCTGGGATTCTGGGCTAGAACCGCGTTCTAACCCAGCCTGAGCACTGTTTTCTTCTTGGACACTCCTGAAAATATCCTTTAATTAATTCCAGTTTTTTTTACGACGACGTTTCGACTTTAATTAAGTCTTTTTCAAATGATTATAACTAAAAAATTAATACAACGAAAGGTAAGAAATATATTTACAATTTGTATGAATGAATTAAAATTAAAATAATAATTAAAGTAAGGAAAATTAAAGGATACAAAACTCACCAATTTATTTCGTGTTAAAACACATATTTTGTGTAATATTTATGGTCAGACATGTCGACCTTTTTATAGGGTCGAACTGCCTTTCTCGGAATATTTAGTGTAACTAAATGTCTTGGTGCAGAAATGAAATTGTTTCTTTCGTTTTAAAATTAGTTTGGTTCGGTCATATGTTTGGGAAAATACAGTATATTTACATTGGGAAAAAATTTTTTTTGTGTGGTTGGGGTTGTCTTCTATTGTTTAATGAGCGGATAATAAAGTTTAGAAAGGCCATCAATCTCGTTACGATCGTTGATTGTTTTGTTGTTTTTGAATATATGAATCATTTCTAAAACCTCCCTAGCGTTTGTATTTTTTTGCTTGGTTATTATTTTTGTATTTTCAAAATCAAAATTATGTTTTAACGTTATCTGGTGTTTTTTTAAAGCTGTCTGATTTTTTGCGTATTTGTGTCCTTTTAATCTTTCCTGTAGTAACTGTTTTGTTTGGCCTATGTATACTTTGTCACAGTCTTTGCAGGGTATGTTATATATGGTATGTGATTGTTTAAGTGTTAGTGTTGAATCTTTTAGTTCTGTGTGTACGAATTTTAGGTTTTTTCCGCTTTGATGTGCTATTTTAAAATTAAATGGTTTAACTATATTGTTTAGTTTTTCGGATAATCCAGTTATATAGGGTGTAGGGATATATGTTAATTCATTGGTTGTTTTATTTATATTTTGGCATTTAGTTTTGTTATATATTTTATTAAGTCCATGTTTTATAATGTTTTGTATAAATTGTGGTGGATAATTGTTTTCTGTTAAAATTGTTTTTACTTTTTTCAGTACTGTTGATCTGAAAACTGGATTGGTGAGATTTAAAGCCCTGTCCACTAACGCTGTTACAACATTTTTTTGTGGGATAGGGGTTGGTTTGAATAAAAGTTTACTTATCTGCCGGATTTGATTGGTTTAGAATACCATTTTGTTTGTATGTTGTTGTTTGTTTTTATTAGTGTTAAGTCTAAGTAGTTTATGGAGTTGTTTTTTTTTCCGTAAAAAAAACTGGAATTCATTAAAGGTCGCTAAACCAAGAAAATGTCTATTATTTTAATATATATATATATATATATATATATATATATATATATATATATATAATATGAGAAGTATCAGCAAAAATAGAAGTTCAAAAATTTCAATTCGGATTTGAACTATAATAAAAACAGCATCTTTTATAAATAATCTTTTGAATAGAAATCGGAAACCAAAGAAAAACGATGTTGTTTTCAGTCTTTTATCAATCACTGTACATAAGGTACGTGTTTCATTCTTATCCCTTTGTATGTGTCAGAATAAGGCCCGTCGCGCCGCTTCGCCGGCGGATAAAATCCGCTCTCCAAGCCCGAGAATAATCGAGCATCAGCTGGCACTTAATTAAAGTAATGCTCACCTCGCAAACCCTCAAAAGTATCTTTCTCTTACTCGAGGCGAGGCTTCATCACCTCCGAAGTACTACGACCATTACGCCCGTGACAAACTGACGAACTTTAAACTAATACCGATGAAATTCTATTCTGAATAAAATGACTGCCTACCTACTGCTAAAGAAGAGAAGTAGTACAGAGATAGGGAGCGGATGAAAGAAGAAATAGAAAAAGCCGACGGTGCCGTCGGCAGAACTTCTTTATTAGGATCGTCGCGGAAAAGGGAGAAAGATTATCTTCCTCTGTCTGCGCCACTGTCGGCGAACAAAAGACACAAAAACAAACGAGTTAGTCGTTTCGTCAAGTAACTTTTGTCGAATTCTCGACTCATAATATAGACCCCGATGAAGTACGAAAAAAAGAACATGTTTTATAATGACTTGCCGGAGTTATTTATTATTCATGTAGACGATAATTTCATCATAGCATACGCCTGTTTAAATTATTATTAACTTAATCATTTCTGCGCAGTCCATAATAATCTTTTGAATTTGTGTTACTGTCTCTATCTACGAAGATAATAGAATATTAATTGTTAAACGACTATAAACATGAAATAATAATCTTGCTTCCCAAAAATAGTATTTTAACATGATACTTCCTTCTATAGTAAGCGAGGTCATGGGTAAATTTATTTTAGAAATACTAAAAATACCAGTTAATCAACGGATTGGAAATAATATTTATGCTAAGAATATATTAATACCCACTCGTTCTTAAACAAATATGTACAATTCTTAATGCAGCCGTCGGTTCATGCTGTGCTTTTCATTAAGATTATTTTCTAAAATATTGTTTGTGGACGCCATTACTTGGTGTTAGTTAATCATACTGATACGCAAAAATTATTTATTTGTTTTTTATGACTTTTTCACTAATCTTTAACAATACGTATGAGAAACATACGAATAATTATACAGGTTATTCAGGTTTCCATAGCCTAAGCTACGGGAATCTAAAAAATACGTATAAATGTCAACTGAAAATTAAGAAAAACATTTTTTTTACAATTCATTTCCAAATTTTTAGGAGCAAAATTTAGTTAAAACCGGTTTATATCTTTGTTTATCTTATATTTATAAATAATAAAGTTCATGAACCTCAAAAAAAATATATAAAATTCCTAGACTTAGATTTGTTAGACGTTATGAATAGTTAACATTGTTTTTTTTACTAAAGAATTTATGCAATTTGGTCAGCCGCACTTATGGTCTTTTTATGGCGATGTTTTAGTTTTGTGGATATCAATAATAGCCTCTACGTCAAATATACATAAACAAGCTTATGACGCATTTATAATATAGCTAAATAGAAGTATATTTTGAATGTTAGATTTCTTTAAATTAAAATTATTATTTTTATAAAAAGAGCAACAAGACTATATTACTCAATTAATAAAACAATATTGGGTCATAAAAATATAGATCTGGAAGTTAAAAGAATAGTACATAATAAAATAACAGTACCAATAATAACTTATGCAACGGAGAGTTGGGTAATACAAAGAAAACACGAAAATAGTGGCAATAGAGATGAAACACTTAAGAAATGAGAATGATGGCAAGAGATAGAAAGGAATGCAAGAAATGGGTAGAGGAGGACTAGGACTCCCAATTCGACGCCTGAAAAGGCATAAGGAGTAGGACAAGGAAGAAGAGGAATTTTTATATAAAGCAAAAATTGTTAATCCTTAGCTTTATGAAGCGCGCTCATGGAATATGTGCTATTAAGGTTAAATACTTGGTTTTCAATTATTTGCGTGCAACCCTTTATATTTTTTTTTTCTTAAAATTTGTGGTGGTATTAAGAAATAAGGCGTAAGTGAAACAGGACAAAATAATTCTTCGGGAAAGAGAACGGTGTCCGATAGCGACTGAGAAAATACGAGAGATTTCCTTTATGTTCTGTTTACTGGGACATAGAGGGCGCCACTAATCAAATATCAGTACTAAAAATTAACCTCCATCTTTAGTTAGCCTAAATTCCAAGTTTCAGTGCGATGCGTGTAGTGTTGTAGCTACAACGAACTGTCAAAGGTGACAAGTTAATCGAAAAAATTTTGTTATAATTTCCGAAGACAATTATCTCAAAAAGAATGCCTCGCCAAATTGGTTTCTGTTTTCAGTAATGAAGCACCACATCAGTTAACAATTTTTCGTTGGTATCGAGAACTCAGTGGACGGCCGGTATAGATAGAACTGGTTGGATGCGCATGAAAATATCCCAAAACAACGATTTCATTACCTTCGTAGCCCGTAATTGATTTTGGAACTGTCCTCTTGATTTGAATACCAAAGCGAATGGAATTTGACTCTATTCGCTTGAATTTAGTTTTATTCATTGCTTGCAAATCTGGGTATCTTCCATTAAAAAGTCGACATGTTCTTTCAATAATTTGATGAGATTCACCGTGAATGTAGAATAAATTCAAAATATCTCTTTAAATATTTAATTCGTCTTGCATATTTGTGAACAACATAAAACCAGTTAGACTCGAAATAAACTTTGTGACAATTTTGACAGATCAGATTTACTTTTCAAGGCTTACTTCTTCAATTTTTCTTGATAATGCTCAATTTAGAAAATAATCATTAATAACTCCAAAACTATGAGAGATAGCTATAGGGAAATCTATGCCTATACGATGCAAAATGTTTATCTACTTACTATGGCGTGCTCATCTACAGGTGTTCCATTTAAAAAAATTTTTCTTTAATTCAAAATTACTTAAACAATCAATAAATTTCGAACATCCTGTAAGAGATTTATTAAATTTTTAGACATTATTTAGAATATTATACCTTTTGCAGTATCCAGTAGAAATATGACGTAGTTCAGATCAAATACGCCTGAGATACGTGGTTTTGAAAAGAAACAGAAACCAATGCGCCAAATGGAAGGAAAAAAATATATAAGCTTGAGATGCTATTACAGCGATTTGAAATTCCTAATAAATCCTTAAGATCTGTAAGAGCGCTTTATGAGAACTCGACTTGACTCGACTTAATTTTTTTTGTTCAAATAAAATTCATATAAAGAATAAAAATATTGTATATATAACAAATTCTCTAATGCTTTTTTAACGGCGTCATCAGTCAAGCTAGTGAAGCAATGTAATACAAATTAATACAAATCTTTTTAAAAAACAGATTCGCATCTGTTTTTTACGCTGAAATCGCCTACAAGATACAGCAAATGTCGTCCTATAAGGTGGCACTATTTATTAAGTGACATTTGACGGACGAAAGAGACTATGCCGAAAAAGGCGACCTTTCGCTTGACCAGCTAAGCTGGCACATAAGCGAAATGCTGAAAATACGAGGTGTATTGTTCATGTGTACAGTTACAGATATGTATATTGCATTTCTGTTTCATTTGTAACAAATGCGTTATACGTGCATAACGTATTGATATACTTAAAACCTTTTTGTAGGCTTACTATGGAATTGACTTTCAGCTGATTTTCATTTCTTTCCACGCTTCTTTTCTAAGCTTGGCAAGATTCCCTACTGACAAAGGAGACTAACGAAGTCTTCCTTTGAAAATTGGCTTAGTTTATGGGCAATCATAACGGTCTTAATATATTCTATCGATCTATTAGGTGCTTCTTTGAAATATATAAAATAACAGTTAGACATGTATTAACTTATGCAGTCGAGATCATGTGATTTACTCTCAAAGATGAAAACAATCACACAAGGAAAAAAGAAAATATTAAATGCTGTGAAACAACGAAGTAGGGAATATCGTGGAAGAGGAAAAAGCACAGAAACTAAAACGGTTTTAACAGACAGAGGGAAGACATAAAATAAGAAGCTATAATTAGAAAGGTGAAGGACTATAATCCATTGGAGGATACGCCGAAAGGAAGAAGAACAACATGATGGGAAGATTAAATAAGAGAAGAAAATTAATACTAAGGAACGCAAATAATATGACCCGGAACAAAAACAAAGAATAATATTGTTGAAAAAATTAAGAGAGTAGGTATTTAACTTACTAAGTATTTAGATAAATTTTTTATTTCCATTTTTTTAATGCCAGAATATTACAATCTGTCCTAGGACATTTAGCATAGTCATTACTATGATACTAAATTGTCATTACTAAAGACAATTTAGTGCGATTGCCATGTAGAAGAATAACCAATCACACATGTCATATAAAATCCAATCGTTATTATCATTAAGCATTGGGAAACTCTACTTAATATTAAATACTTAAAACCTAATCAGATCTGCTGGGTTGTACCGCTTAAGTCTATGATTTCTATTGTTAATTGTGTCGCACTTCTGTTAGTACTTGAAACTATTGGGAATTAACATTACCAATTGTGGCGCCACGATCGTTGCCAAGATGGCGTCAAATGAAGGCACTATCGAATGCAAAAAAAATTGCCATTATTACTGAGTTCTAACAATGAATGTTAGAGAGCTTGCCTTATGTTCGAAGCCAAATTAGATTTCTTTTGTGAAGTTGCAGCCAAAACATTGATTGAGTTGTCCATATTTGAGACAAACCAGTTTGAAATTTTTCATTAAAAAAAATGTTTTTAAAGATACACTTTTATTTTACAAATATCGCAGAAAACTTTAATATGTTTAGAAATACGTATTACTCTTAACTTCACTTTTAGCGTCACATCTGACATTTACTTATCAGCAGTTAAGACATACTTTTCCTAATTTTTCATTAAATCTCAAATCGGACACTTATTTGTGGATGGAGGGAGTACAAGAATAAATATTTTTACTATTTATTATTGTATATATTTTTTATCAAAAAGAGTTAGAAATACTTTCCTTTGCATTACAGCAATCGTATTTTTCTCATAAAATTAAGACTTTGCCCGAAACGAATCTTTTTGAAATACGATCTGAGATTTTAAGGAGAAAATCCAAACATCATTAACAGAGTCATTAAATCGGATATTTGTATGAAAACATTTTTAATTGGATAAGAACTGAAGAAGGGCCTTCTTTTATAAAATACGATTAAAAACAAAGAAAAAGAGAAAAACAGTCGTCCTCAATATAATTGGATTCTTTAAAATAGAGACACTTCATCCAGAAACGTCTGTTCGTTCTTCCAATATCGGTAAACATTTCATCGCGTGCCGGAGAGACGTGTCTATCCGACAGAGGACAGACCTACTAAGGATTCCGGAATAATTATGGAGAGAATAAAATCGGAAAGAAATTCTTATTTACACTTGAAGTCCAATTATTCGCCAGCGCATTTTAATAGAACCAATTACTGTGTTTTAGTTCGATCAATTTACGATACCTACTGGACGGCGCTATGCGTCTGTTTAACAAATGCATAGTAGCGCATGGTTACAGAATTGCTGGAGTTTGTATACGGAACAAAATGAATAAACAACTGGACTCAATTTGTTTGTGCATGTACAACGTTTATTCAAATGCAAGCGAATTTAAATATACGTTGACGGAATAGTAATGTTCAAGGGAGTAAAGAAATATATTTGGCAACCCAATAAGATATATTGAATCAAGCAAAATATTATACTTAAGTTACAATAAGCTCATGTAAATTAACCTATAATTTAAGATTAATATTAGATGGCTGTCATTTACATTAAAAAAAGTATTTAAATGCCACCGTCTTTGGCCTTTCAAGAGAAGTCTATAATTGTTTTGTGATTATAAAGTCTTAATAATCATAATATAAGATGTCCCAACAGGAACTTGGCGATTTAAATTCCAAATAACATGCGTAGTATTTAGAAATTCAACGATTTATTAACGTAAACATAAAATAGAAACCCTAAAATTATATGTGGAACAAGATATCGGATAAATGTCCACCATGACTTCTATTGCACACAGCGATTCTTTTTTTAAAATTTTCAATGACTTTATCACACATGTGCAAGTTAATCTCGCCAATAGCCGCACGAATGTTATTTTTTAATTCATCAATTGTCTGTGGATTATTTGTGTAGACTTGATCCTTAAGGAAACCCCAAAGGAAAAAGTCCAGCGGTGTTATGTCGCAGGATCTTGCAGGCCAATCCACGTCACCATTACGAGAAATCACACGGCGAGGGAATTTCTCCTGCAGTAAATTTAGAGTTTACCTGGCAGTGTGACAAGTGGCCCCATCTTGTTGAAAGTAAAGATTGTTGAGGTCCATATCTTCCAAACGAGGCCATAGAAAGTTATTCAACATCTGTCGATACCGCTCCCCATTTACAGTTTCTGCTTCTCCATTCTCATTTTCAAAAAAGTAAGGTCCAAGAACACCATTGGCCGAGAAACCGCACCATACAGTGACACGTAGTGGGTGCATGGGTTTTTCAATAATCTCTCGAGGATTTTCACGCCCCCAAATGCGGCAGTTTTGTTTATTTACGTAACCCCCTATGTGAAAATGGGCTTCGTCACTGAATATGATTCGCTTACAGAATTCGTCATCAAAATCAGTTTGCTCCAAAATCCAATTGGCAAAGATACGGCGGTGGTGATGGTCCCTGGGCTTCAATTCTTGTGTTAACTGGATTTTGTATGCGTGTAGCCGAAGGTCTTTTGTTAAAATTCGTTGCAGAGATGATCTTGAGATGGCCAATTGCTGTGACCGATGACGAATTGAAGTTTTTGGACTTTCGGTAACACTTTCATTCACCATAGCGATATTTTCAACTGACCGAACGTTACGAGGACGTAGTGGTGTCTTTACATCGAGAACAGAACCAGTTCGCTCAAATTTTGCCATTAAATTTCTAATTGCCGTATTGCTGGGAATATGATTCTGATGAAAAACAACGCGTAGTCGACGAATTGTGTTCGTAATGGAACGACCATTTTCATAATAAATTTGAACAATTTGGATACGTTCTTCAGTCGTGAAACGTTGCATGATGACTTTTACAAGTTTATAGATGACATATACCAAACATTAGGTTGCTAAGTTACCTTATTTGAAAATAATGTGAAATTTAAATCCCCAAGTTCCTGTTGGGACACCTTTTAGTAGTAATACATCTTAATTGTCCCACATAACAGAACAATGTAAACTGAAAAGACATAAAGAAACTAATTTTTATATTACATCCCAGGTATCATCAAGAAATATAACAAGCGCACAAAGAACTTATGCGTGGTACATAAAGATTTGTGAAGAATAGAAATATTCAAATATGCATTTGTATATAATGTAATAATGGGTGAAAAACGATTGTGTGGGAAAAAATTTAGGAAAGAAAGGCATGAAAATAAATAAGAACAAAACAAAAGTAATTATGATATCAGATGATCAATATGACGTGAACATTCAATATTATTCTGAATAAGTGCCAGAGAATTTAATTTTATATTAAACATGTTATTTAATATTTATTAAAAAGAAATTATCTAAAAAGTCCGGTGTGTGTAATTTTATTTTTAATTTAAAAATATTTAATAAAACCGTTTTGGTACCGCACGAAATAGCCAGCTGTTCTATAGAAAGTTCAATGAACCCTATTAACATAGTTGAAATCCTTTCACTATTTGTCAATGAATCATTCTTTCTTTCATTAATAAACCTTTCTTTATTAATTTATAGAAATATGCAAGTGCTTCATCTACGTTTTCAAAATAAGTTTTAAATAATAGATTTTTTATTATTTCTGTTAAACGCGAGAACAATAATTTTCGTAATTTCTGTTTGTTTTTGTTTCATTTTCTTAATTATAATATGTATAGTTTAGTTATTTATAATTAAATAATATTCACTTAGGAACAAATTCGAGAATCTATTGTTCGTCGAGCGAATGCTTGTATTGCGATAGAGGCACATCATTCTGACTATATATTATGAAAAATTTAGACAAAACTGATAAATTAATAATATGTGTTTACGTAATAATTTAATGTGATATAATTGTTTAGTGCGTGCAAATTAAATAAATATGTCATGTTATAAAATTACTATCGGCTTATCTATTGCCTTGTTTTCAATCTGTCAATGTATTGTTGTTTTGATAACCGGATAACCTATTTGAAAACATAAACCGCATTTCTTTCCATACCTATACAAATGCTGGCAAACTGAAAATACTTTTCCCATAGCTTTGTCGAGGTTCATTCATAAGTTACTTATGTATAAATTAATTCATTGTAAACAAACCGTATGTAAAAAGATACATCTGCATATCTACAAGCGACACGAAATGTACCTACGGCATGTCGGCTAAGCCAATGGTACTCAAAATTTGTCTGTTTAAATTAATTTTCTTTCACTTTTTTTAAATTAAAAATTACACAATGAACATATATTTTAGTATGTAGTATAATTTAACAACTAAATTAATGATAATTATTCTGAATAAGCCTGTATATATATTTCGACAGAGTCCATGTTGAACAGGTGCAACATATTGAATACTTGGTGGTAAGATGCAAGAAAGCAAGATATCGAAATTAATGAAAGAGCCGAGAAAACAATAAAAGTGTATTACTTCTAGTAAAAATGAAAAATAAAATTATTTCAATTCCAAAAAGACAGCTGATGTAAATCTACGAATCAGCGATACGTCACATTAATAATATAGACTCTAATAACGAGCCATCGAAAAAATTCATAATTGGAGTAAACTGTGAAATTGGGTTGGTACTTTAACCACTTCCACATAATGACATTTATTATTTTACATTGAAACTACAAGTTTGTGTCAAATTTTTCAAAACTCTTATTAAGAAAATTGTTTGGGTTTAGATGTAAATGGACAACATTTTCGACAACTTCTGTAGCTATATGTGAATTTTGATTATGACTTCGATATTAAATAAATTATTTGTTTTCTTTTTTGTTGTAGTATCATTTCAATGCGATAACCTTTTTTTACAATGAAACCAAATGAAACTGTCAAGCATCAAGTAATGTGTCATTATGTGGAAGTGGTTAAAGTACCAACCCAATTTCACAGTCTACTCCAATTATGAATTTTTTCGATGGCTCGTTATAAATTCTAAGATATGAGTCCTTCTCACCAACAGTTGTAATACACTTTCGCGTCTGGTAGTGATCCTTAGAACATGAACACAAGTCAATTCTGTCCTACAATAAATATCACTGAAACTTCGTTCAATCTAGATTTCTTCTACCCATAATAGACTGCATTCTATGCCTGGAGTCAATGCCTATACGATCCTAAAATGTATCGTGCAAACCATGATGTAGTCACCGAAAAATTACTTTTCCGCCCTTCACTATCTTAAGAAAACATAACTGAGTTACTACTATTGAAGACGTAGACTTAGTCATAACGACCTTTGGGAATCAAGTACATTACATCCCCGTGTTGAACAAATAATAGAAAGATACAAAATTTCATTATATAGAAAAAGAAAAACAATAACAACCGATGTGGTGTATATTGTGTTGCATATTCGACACAATTGCGAATAGATTCATCATGACCACTTACATCCAATTCGACAGTTGACGACATCAGTGACTGTCAAAAAATTAAAAAGTTATGAATTCGTTTCTTTTCTTAATCTTTACAATGAGTGATAGTGAAAGCGAAAATTATATTCGAGAACACCCTCCAGATTGTGAACAATCTACCTTCGCAACAAAGCAGTTACTCCCAGAAAAATCCAAGTTGCGATATAACAGAATGTATTCACTATACTATTTAGATTGTGGTTGAAATCGAAGCATACCTATAAAATCAGCGAAAATACGGTTTTGGCGTTCTTTACAGAAAAATCAAAAGTTTGGAATTCATATTCGTTGTGACGCGAGCAAAAAGCAAGAAACTGTATCCTATTCTGCTTAATAAAGCTGTCTACATTTTGCAACTATTTAATTTCAGTAGGTACTTTTATGCTATTATTTTTTTGTAAAAATTATGGTGCTGGCGAAAAAATATTGTACGCAACACGGGAGCAAAGTAATATCACAGTCTCGACTTGGTTACGCTCCCCCGATTTGAATAAGACTAGACGGTTCAGTAGTGCTAATAGAACTACGTAAGAAACCCTGCTTGGTTTGTACAGTAAAAGTGTTTTAAGTGGTAACATGTAACTTCAAAATCTTGTTTTTTTTTTTGGAAATTGATCCGTAACCATTCTAAGAAAAAAATATTGATTAATATAGGCATGTAGGTCTTAGGTATTAAAGCTATCTAAATGTACCAAAATTGATGTCTTTTATTGTTGAAAGCATCGCTATACCTCTCCCAGTCTATATGAAGTGAATATTTGCCCTAATATTTTACGCATTTCAAGATTTGCTTTAGACAGTTCCTAATCTAAGTAATACTTTTTACCACAGCTTCAATATTCTACAGTTTTCGTTTTATATTCAATATTCGGAATAAAAGGCGTTGATTGGATAGGTCTCAAAAAAGGGTACATGGATATATTGAAACAATTACTGAGCAATTTAAATAAAACCAAAAATCGCCCAAATATTGACGTCGGTTTATTAACCACTTAAAACGCCTTTACCTGCTCAACCGAAGACACTTTATTAGGTACTTCAATTAGGGCTAATTAACTGTCAATGTAGTTGCATTTAAATCTGTCTCCGCGTTGAGGAACTTCTCGTGCAAGTTTATTAAATGAGCATAACTGATAAAAACTGGTAATCAATAAAAACCGGCACTTTGGTAAGCAAACAGCGGTTACTACGTTGGGTTTACTGAATTAAAAGTGCGCGATATTTAGAAAAATGCTTTGGATTCGAATCACAGCTACGCATTTTCATAAATACATCTATAAGCAACTTTACACTATGATAGTTGTTCATGTACTACATACATATAGCACGCAAGCTGAGTTTACCGAACCTCTCGCTGTAAACCGATCGAGAAATCGAGAATCGGTTTTAAGTAATCAAATTATAAATAAAACACTTTATTTTCAGTACAGAAAATATATATTATTAAATATACTATTATTATTGAATATAACCTCTTTTTTAAGTAAAAAATGTTTGTAATTTCTTTAAAAATATATTATTTCGATAAATATTATAAATACGTAATCTAAATCTCTATACCGCCTAATTCTGAGCAAACGCAACGGCCTGAATGTACGAATATTTCTCCCGCTTCGAATACAATTCCCCTGAATGCTGTAGGCGTGTCAACATCAATGTCATATATCATACATACTTACATATTATGGAGCCGCGTAAGAAAAATTATCTGATTACCAAATTACTATTAAAGGACTATAAATTGTTTAGTCCTGTGTTATGGTAATGAGTAAATTGCAATACGTCATTCTACAAAGCGTAATGAAATGATTAATAAGCGGTTAAGAAAATTGCAAATAAGGCATCAAGAGATTTAATAAATTAAATTTTAATAATAAAAGTCACAAAAACTGTTCATAGTAAACTAAATAAACTTCAGAAATAAATAAAAACTAAATTAAATTCTAGTAATGTTAAGAAAAATTTACTCTTACAGATAATAAAATAAATTGTCCATAATGAGAAATTAATTATATAATAACGGAAATTCATCCGTTTAAACTCATCACCGTAAAATAATTGATGATGTTTGGAATATTTATAATTACCAAAACCATTTAATTTTAGTATGCGGTTAACGGAAGAGCAGCATATGCCTAAATCGTTGGAATAATGGTTTTAAATTTTGTACAGAACCAGTAATGTCTATTTTGCTTTTCTTATTTTCTTATTTTCACTATTCAAACGCTTAAGTGACTCCGTATAGGGTGACAGTGGTGACACTAATTTGTGACTTTAGTTGTTAAATGGTTGCGCGACAGACTGGTTTGTGATTGACTAAACGCGTTCAGGGGAATTGTATTCGAAGCGGGAGAAATATTCATACTTTCGGATCGTTGCGTTTGCTCAGAATCAGGCGGTATATAATTGTTATTTATTGATAGAAAATTGTGCCAATTTCATAGTATTTACAAATTAAATTAATTTATAATTTTGATAAAACGAACGCTTCTGAAGAATGTCATACGAATTTTGCGATAATTTTGCTTGGGAGCGAATAATTGTTTTCTTATACCCTGATATTCATAATTTTATCAACAACATAACAAAACAACTGATTTTTAGAGAGAATGCATGATGTTTGATTGAACAAAAATACCTAAGATGTTACCTAAGATGTATCGTAATTTGCTTATCGTCGAAACAAAAATAATACAAAAAGATTTATATTATGATATTTATGTTACTTACTGTACTGGTTATTTTAAGACTTAAAGACTTTAAGAAATATATTTTCAGCAGTGAATTTATATGCTTAGCGGTAGAGAATATTCATGTATATTGCCAAAATTGTAATATAATAAATATATAATACTAATATATGAATAAATAAACGTTTACTAACTTTCTAGCGTATTATTTTAATTGAAAAGATGAATAGAGCTTAATTCAGGACTATAGGATTATGCACCGACCATATTGTAATTGTGTCATGTTCCTGTAGTAACAAAATCAATGTATTAAGTGCATAGTATAATATATACGAGCATACCACATATACTCGTATATGTGGAATGCTATAGATCGGGGGTCTCCAAACTACGGCCCGCGAGCCAAATCCGGCCCGCCAGTGCCATCAATCCGGCCCGCGACAGCTTAAGACTAGTGTCATCAATCTGGCCCGCCACAGCCAATGTCTTATTGTTGTTACTATTGCTGTGATAAGTTGAAGAAGAAAACCAAGAATGATAATTACTCGGTTTTATTTACTTGCAAGGTAAAACTTAACGACAGAAATGATGACGCAGAAAACTTAACTTAATTATCTAAGCTGAAGCATATTAATAACTAACAACTAAATGAAATGAATCCCACTAATCACAGTAAAACAAAAAACACGAATGAGATTTATGTAATTGTGATTTTCCACTGACAATAGTTTGTAGTTGTGGATCAATTTTACTTGCACCAATTATTAAAAGAGATTTAAGATGCTCATCGGTTAATTTAGATCTGTAAACATTCTTTGTGTGCTTCATCTTGGAAAACGTTTTCTAACACAAGTAAGTAGTCCAAAAACACAAAACAACCCACGAGCAAATTTATGCAAATTATCAAATTGTACCAGTGGAAGACTTATAAAATTCCAACAAAGATGAATTTTGATATTTGTTCTTAATCATATCAATCATATCACTGCACTGTAAATCAATAATTTCCATTTGGACTTCCGGAGTCAGGGTCTCAATGTAAGAATCAAAAGGATTTTCAAAAAGCTTAATTTCATTCGCAATGACATCAAAGTCTGAGAAACGAGTATCAAAATTTATCTTTAAAGCACTCAAAGTTTCGATTGCAAAATCGACAGGAAATTCAGTCTCTGTACGGCTGAATATTTCACATGTTTTAAAATGTGTTTAAATGGGTTTAAAATGTTTCAAAATTTTTTGCGTAATTGCGATTGAAATAGTATTATTTTCTGCCTAAAGGATTTGATATTGGTGTATAAATCAGGGAGAAGCTGATTTTCTCCTTGCAATCTCAAATTCAGCTCGTTCATATGATTTGTCAAATCGACATAGAATGCTAACTTCCACAGCCATTCACTATTTTCTAAATCGGCAAAAGGGCGATGCTTCTCATTCAAAAAAATGTCGATCTCTGCTCGAAGTTCAAAAAAGCGCATAAGGACTTTTCCGCAACTAAGCCAGCGTACGGCAGTATGATATGGTAAATCATTTTCTCCAATCTCTTCAATAAACTCGCGGAATTGTCGGTGATTCAGCCCAGTGGATCTGATGAAATTAACAACTGATGTGACTGATTTTAGAACTTCAGACATATCCAAACATTTTCCGCACAAGGACTGTTAATGAATGATATAATATAAGACTAATGGTTTTGAACCACCATAATTTTCTACAGCCTTTGACATAAGTGCAACCACTCCATTATTTTTACCACACATATTTTTGCCTCCATCAGTTGTAATAGATTTCAAGTTTTCCCATCGAAGGTTCTTTTTATTAATGGTGAAAATGTCATTAAAAATATCTACCCCAGTTGCCATGCAGTGAATACTATCAATATCAAGAAGTTCTTCATATACTTCATAGCTTTTATCTACTCCGCGAATAAAAATCAACACCTGAGCAGTATCTGACACATCCGTTGACTCATCCAAGGCTAGAGAAAACCACTCAAGATGTCCATTTTTGTCAGACAGTTGAGATGATATATTTTCTGCGATGTCTTGCACCCTCCGAGGCACGGTGTTTGGTGGCAAACTGACACTTTTAAATAAATTTACCTTTTCGGGGCATATTTCTTCGGCTACTGCAATCAAGCATTCTTTTATCATTTCTCCATCGGTGAATGATTTTCCACGTTTTCCGATTTCAAGAGCCACACGAAAGCTGGCGCGAGTTGCAGACTCTTGTTCAGTATTCGCTTTGGTAAACAAAGATTGCTGCGATTTCAGTTCGCGCTTCAAAGCTTCAAATTTTTCCGTATGCAAACTTCCTGTATATTTGGAGTAATTTTAAAGATGTTTCGATTCATAGTGTCGTTTAATGTTATATTCTTTGAGAACAGCTATGGCTTCATTACAAATTAAACATAGCGCCTTATTACTGGACTCAATCACAAAACACTGAAAGTTCCATTTATCTTTGAACGTTCTGCATTCACTGTCTATTTTTCGCTTCTTTTCCATACTAATGAATCACACATAAAAACAATAAGTCAAATCAAAATACTGTTATGCACGGGTGTTACTTTATTTCACAATAGACAGTTTCGCTTCCTTCGCCTTTCCTACGCAGTCTGACTCGCGGTTGCGACGCTAGCCTTTTTATATGCAATTACTGCCATCTCGAAGTGATCGGAATCCACTAGCCAGAACCAGAACTTTCTCGAACCAACGCGATAATTCCCAAATAACGGGTGTTCAGAAACATTCGAAGTCAAGTGGGCTCTGAACAAAAAATCGTATATCTTTACTTAAGTATTAATATACTAATTTGATAACCTATAAAATTGTATTAAGTAAATGATCAATCTATCTCAGACATGACTTCATATTTTCAAGGCCTACTTTGACTTCGAATGTTTCTGAACACTCGTTATTTAATTACAACTAATGCCACCTGTTAGCTGTTAGTGGGTAGCTGAAATAGATAGTACATAGTACAATAAATAGTACCACTACTCGCCACTAGATGTCGTTAAGTGTCGCAATACACAATAGTAATTGAAATGCAAAAAAAGCGTATGTTTGCTTAGGTCGCGCACTTTGCGACTAGTCTAGAAATATAGCTAAGGGCAGAAAAATTAAAACTGTTTTGGCCGTTGGAACATACTGAAAAAGTCATTATGGCCCTAAAGCTTCAAAGTTTGGAGACCCCTGCTATAGATCGTTTCACGTTCACGATGCAGTATATATTCTTATGGAAATATATACATCTCTTTTCTCTTTATACACTTATAATAACGCTTACTTTTTCTATCTCTAACCGTTGTCAAATGTATACACATTTTTGTCATCGATTTTTCATTTGTACAGTTAATGAAATTGACATGGCACAATCAGTCACAATTTAATGTATTTTTCGTCTGTCAAATATTATTGATACTTTTCTGTTGTATTTGTTGAAGATAGTCAAAAAAGGTGTAAAACCTCTTACCACAATTAATAATCGTATCCTAAAAACGTTTTTCGACAACTAGGTTGTCATAATCAGTAGGTAATACAACTAACCAATGTGTCGCACATAGATCACAGTAAAGCTAACACATATAAACGCGCAACAATTTTGCACGGTGTCCACGTATACACTAAATTTAAAATAAAATTCACAGACTAAAAATGACGACAAACTTACCTCTCTTAAGAACACGGCATCACATGTATTTACCATCCATTCTCCCCCCTCGACCTTTTCTGCCTCTTTTCTATGAATGAAAAAAGACAACTGTATGGAATGGGGCTCTTGTCCGAGTTCAACGTATTACTTTTATTTTAACAATATGAATTCTTTCTTATGCGTCGAGATCTCTGGTGCTATTGATGGATTTAACAAGTCTTTACCCTTTAACCGACACGTTGTGATCTGTGTGTAGAACATAATAAGCTACGCTAGATTTTTCGGGTCTATTAAATCTGATATGTGATATGTGTTCCTTATAACGACTTATTATTGAGCCCTTCGTTTGACCTATATATTTTAAATTACAATCGTCGCAATTAATTTCGTATATACCTGATTTTAAATCCAAATTAAATCCGAATGAAAATACATAATTGAGCAGTATCAGTTATGTCGATGGCTCACCAACCTGCAAAGAAAAGTATGTACATTATATAATATCGTTGGATGCTTGGAATCACTTTTACGTCTTCAGATGAAGTAATGGAACTGGTTTCTGAAGTGTCTTGGGAAAAGTAGCATCATTGCAAAAATGTATTGATATTAAAGGGGAATATTTTAAAAAATACTAAAATCGGTTTTGTTTAATATTCCAAAAAATTTCAGTGTGACCTTCGAGAACTGAACTTACACTAACATCAAATTATAAAATAAAAATTATTTTGAGAAGACGATAAATAATGTCGAAACGTTAAAAGTAGCTTGCCTTTTAATTTAATTTGGACCGAATTCCACAAAAAAATTAAGTATTTGAAAATTTGTTTATATTATATGAAGTAAACTTAAAAACAAGCTAAAAATATACGAAGGCTATTCAGGAACTGGATTAGGTTTCCGTCTGTAGCAGCAAGAGGTGAGGCTAGCTAGGCTATATTGGTGTCTAAGCGTTCTTCCGTTCAGTCGGCATCCAGCCCTGGTAGCGCAAGGTTAGTGTGGTTTCCCGCTATTTCACAATAAAAGTTTGAAATGCCAGCAGCGATCAGTAATAAGGTTTTTGTTGGCGGAAAGTCATAAACCGATTGAAATTGATCGGCAACTGTGTGAAGTGTACGGAAACAATGTAATCAGGTGGAATGCGCCAACGGTGTTTTAGGTTTAAAAATGACCGAAGTAATGTTCATCATGAAGAGCGAAGTGAACGACCAAGCATTGTGCCTAATGAACAGATTGCAAACGTCAAAGAGAAGATTCAAGAAAACCGTCGATTCATAATAACGGAGCTCTTGCTTAGTTTTCCACAAATTTCACGAATTTTGTTGCATGAAATCGTTGCACATAAGCTAGGCTATCACAAATTTTGTGCAAGATAGGTACCAAAAATCTTGGCAGAAATCCACAAGAATTAGCGATTGGCTGCATCATTGACGTTTCTGGAATACTACGAAAAAGATGGTGACTCATTTCTTAATCAATTAACTGGAGACGAGACTTGGTTGGAACATGTAAATTGCGTGTCCAAATTGCCGTTTATGCAGTGACGGCACAAAAATCCCCCCCCCCCCCCAAAAAAAAACAATAAAATGCTTGCAAACCTTGTCCGCAAGGAAGATTATGGCGTCTATCTTTTGGGACGAAAAAAATCGATAAGAAGCACTTCTTAAGAAGAGCAATTCAGAACAAACGTAGAGGAAAGTTGAGCTCAAAAATTTTTGTTTTTGCACGACAACGCCTGACCACTCACGGCTAATCTCGAGACGTCCTGGATGCTTTCAAGTGAGAGGTATTTGCTCATCCGCCGTACAGTCAGGATTTTTCAGCCAGCGACTACCACCTGTTTCCAACGAAGAAGACCTGGCTCGCAACGCAGCGCTTTGACAACGACGTGAAACTGCGGAAAGGCGTGACTAACTGGGTAAAGTCTCAGGCGACAGAATTTTATGACGAAAAAATTTCAAAGCTTCTTCGTCGCTATAATAAGTGTCTAAATTCGTATGGAGACTATGTTGAAAAGTAATATTTAAGTGTCGCTTTCAAGTGAATGTAACATAATTTTTGATGTGAAACACCTAATGGCGCGCCACGGGGGTAAACTCGGCTGTTGAATGCCATCACTGGATCACGGAACTGCCGCTCAGTCAGCACTCCCCTCTCTTCGCCATACCGCTGGCGCTCTCCTCTATCTGCAGCGCGTATATCATGTGTGCGTGTATATCGGTGAACGCTATAACCTGTGTGTATGCTGGCACTCTATGTCTCCGCTATCCGTACAAGTTATACACTAGGTGTTCGCCGCATTTACCTGTGCGTGTGTGTGTGTGTGTGCCCATTGGTGCGCGCTATAGTCGCCTTACTTGTGTTCACGACAACGTCTCAAGTTTTCATTTCACGCGGAGCATCATTTCGACCATAACAAAGTATTTCAACCGAATACGTTGCTACTTTTTATCGATTTTAAATATAAGTTATACTGAAAGTAACAGTGATAATGACAATCTAAAAAAGTATATATTAATAAAAGATCTGTTTTATTATATTTTTTCCTGTATATTATATAGCAATTAGATAATTATATTTTTTTATAAACTCAAAATATTTACTTTACTTTATATGCCCTTTTCTAAATAACAATCGCTTTCGATGTTACATATCTACTAGGCGTCCCGTGATGGCTAATTTCTTTTTCCTATACTTTGTTGTTTCTAATACCAAAACGTAACCTAATTCCTGGACAACCCTCGTATATTCTTAGCTTGTTCTTGTAATATAATATAACATATTTTTCAAAATGAATACTCCTCGGAACTGAACTAAATTTACTTCAGGCGAAACAGACACGAAAAACTTTATTGTTATCTATAGTCCTATCATGATTTAGATGAACTTTTGCAGTAGTATACTCAAACATGCACTCTCGTAGTACAAAAAATATCCAACAACTAACTTTCTACTTTAAGAGATTAAGGAAATACGAACAAAGTACTAACTAGATAATCAAATAATGTTTATAAATCATTTCAAGTTAAAGAAGAAAAATCAATTTGCGAAAATAGTTTTGACGAAATAGGATTAAGGGTGCGTTTGAGAAAAGTTATATGCCGATTATTTAAATCAAATAAACTAAGTTTATCATGATTTAATTAAAACCTGTAATATATACGGGTAATATTTTCATTTCATAACTTTTCATTTTGTATTAAAAATATCCTTTTGTACCTAAAATAACACTGGCGACATATTTTTTTTTTGTGACATAAAGCAGAATAGCATATTGTAGTAGAACGAACCTACATAAATACGAAAATGCCAAGGAGAAGTTGTAACACATAAGGTTTTCTTGTTACATTGAACAAACCACATGTAGTACGGTACCATGTGATATTTATTGCAAAGATTATGTAACAAGTTATTTAATTAACCCTGTCTATCGACTATATTTATAATTATATTAAGTTGACATCTAACGAAAAAACAAACATCAAAAATATATAATGGATTATTCATTTCGTAGTTTCAAAACCGTAGGGCTGTCATTTGATTGCTAGTAGATAGGATTAGCGGGTTCTGGGCCCTCCTCCTCATGGGCGAAACAATGCATAAGACAGAGACCTCCTCCTCCGATTAGGATTTCCTCGAGTGTGAGAGAGATAGAATATGTTTTTATACGAGGTACGCTCCAAAAGTCAGATGAAATTAAATATACGAGGTTCATCTAAAAGTAATTCAGAAATCGATATGGCGCTCAGGTCAGGACAATAATGTAAATTAAAAAAACAAAATGGTGCTCAGCCGAAAGGGCATTAATAAATTTAAAAGTAAGTATTTAAAAGTAAGTAAAAGTAAGTAAAAGTAAGTACAAAAATTCTACCTGTTCATATACAGTGTGCTCCAAATATCAAATATTTATGTCAATCGAAGCGTCAAATTTTTAGTTGAATGTTTGCCATGTACAAAAATGCATCAAATGATAACAGAAAAACGCATTAAAATTGTTAAAACCTACTACAAATGTGGGCATTCAAACGTAGCCACATAATCGCCATCATAATCGTCCTACTGTGCAAGCAATTGTCAAGATAGTTAAAAAATTTGAAGAAACGGAGACCGTGTTGGATATTCAGAGGAATATGCATCATCGTAATGTACGCTCTGCTGAAAATATCGCCGGCGTGAGTGAAAGTATGACCGAATAGCCGAATTTATCGACTACACGGCGGTCTCAGGAATTAGGCCTGTCTTACGGCTCATTATGGCGAATTTCGTACTTGAATTTACATCTACATCCGTATAAAGTCAGCTCACGTAACAATTAAAGCCGGCTGACCATCAACAACGCAGGAGATACGTCAAATGGGTCCTTGAGCAAAAGGCCATAAATGACGATTTTTCGAACAAAATTCTCTTGAGAGATGAGGCACATTTCTCACTCGGTGAGTACGTAAATAAGCAAAATTGTCACATTTGGGGCTCTAGAAATCCTCAAATAATTAAAAAGAGGCCGTTACATCCAGAAAATGTGACTGTGTAGTGCGCATTATGATCTGGAGGCGTCATAGGGTCATATTTTTTCGAAGATGCCGAGGAAAGAGCGGCTACTATCAATTTGGACCGGTATGGTCGAATAATAACAGGCTTTTTTGGACTGCGATTGAAGATATGGATTTGGACTATATGTGGTTCTAGCAAGACGGTGCAACAAGGCACACAACACGACCGATTTTGGTTCTATTGCGCGAGAAGTTTGCTGATCGTTTAATTTCAGATTTTGACGACATCAATTGGCCACCGAGATCATGCCATGCGATTTGACGCCGTTAAACATTTTTTGTGGGGCTACGCAAAAGACCGTGTTTATGCGAACAATCCTCTAACTTTAGAGCATTTGAAAGACAACATTCGTCCACTGATGGCTGAAATACCTGCCGAAATGTGCCGAAAAGTGGTCCAAAATTACCTCAAAAGGATCGACTGTTGCCACAAATCTCGAAGTGGCTATTTGAATGATATTGTATTTCTATTGTTCTTTAACCAATACTTATATACTATTTATGTTTTTCTTTTTGTTATTATTATGGCGTTATTCATTGCCCAACGAAAAGAAAAATAAAAAAAAAAATTTCATTAGATCATCTTTTGTTTTTTAAGTGATAACACTCTCTTTCACAGAATCGGAAAGAGGGCAAAAAATAGTATTGGATACGTTTTGAATTGTTTTAAATATGACATTTTCAAGGAAAATATTGTGTACAATGAAAAACCAACCACTGTATATATAAGTTACAACCAAAAATAACCCTAAATTAATAGGTAATTAAGTAACTATGGGGAATTTCCCAAGTAATAACTACGAGGATGTATGGTACTATGAAAAATACACTAAGATTTTTGTAGATTAATAAGAACAATTTAAAAAAATATATAACTGGAATAATAAAAATAATGTAAAAAAATGGAATAGTGATTAAATCAACAAAATGTTTTTTTCTTTGGAAATTATAAATAATGAAGATTAATAGCGTTCTTCAATAAGGAGTCGAAAGTCATTTTGTCAATATTCTCCCATTCTTGGACTATTGCTGCGTTTAGCTCTTGTAGGTTTCTTGGTGCTAGAATTTGAGCTCGAAGTCGCCTTCCGACTATGCCTCACACATGTTCGATTGGATTTAGGTCTGGACTTCTTACTGACCAGATTGTAATAACGCAATATAGTCATGTATATGCATAACACTCTCGGCAAGGCTACAACCTCGCTCCTTTTAATACAAACGGTAACGTGTTATATAAACACGACCGTACTCTGTGTATATTGCATACACAAGACTATATGTCAGGGTTTGTGTTATATTCTAGAAAAGATTACAAGGATCTTCTCTAATATATATAGACAGTAATTTAAGTAAGAGATATTCACATTCACATATACAGTCATAGTAATAGTACTCGATGTAAATACTTTGTTAACCAGTTGTAAGTGTTAAAGTAATTATAAGATGTTACCCGAACTTTGTGCGTATCATTTACTACGATAAGTCGCCCTAACCTGCTATCCAATGGGGCCGCCCAAGCGGCCCAGATTACATGCCGATCCTCCAGGCACATAGGACCTTATCACATTAAGGCCCACCTTATTACATGACGACCACTGCTTATTACATGGTGATCTCTGCCTTCCTTAGGGCATAGGGCCCTACATTATCACATGGCGATCCTGCCTATCCACACCACTAGATGGCCCTGCCAGCCATCTAAGGCTGAAAAAAGACCAAGTGGAAATCTGGAACGAATCATGGAAACAGAAAGTTGGTAAACCACTAAGAAAATGGGCAAGTACGCGACAAAGAACGGAGGAAATCATCTCCAAGAGCGAACAGAAGCTCCACACGGGAAGAGGAAAAATAAGAAACACAGGTATTCCTTTTAAAATAAAGTGAATGAACAATATAAAACTTTCGTAGATATAAACTGTGTACATTTCGCTAGTGGAAATGTTTATTTGCATTGTAAGGAACAATAATATTAGTTTAATGCATATACACAATATGTGTATCATTTATTTCTGCCTACGCAAACATAATGTAGCGTAATAGTATATTCTATATTTAAAGGTAAAGTTTATTTGAAAACTAATATGTACAATGTAATTTAGAAGTGCTACATTTTGGCCGTACACTTCGCAATTTTGTTATTAACGCAGAAGTTTAAATATATTTTTTTTTTCCAAAGATAAACCGCCTGCCTAAACGCAAAAATATGTTATATTTTTTTTTCCAATAAGTTCAATTACGTTCAAAGTATATACAAAAATGCATGCGTTGTACTTTTTACTAGGCGCCACACATAGTTCATATTGTTTATTGAACGAACAAATAAACAATAGCATGTATATTTAAACTAATCGCGAGTAAATAAACAACGATTTAAAATATGTATGTACCGACAAGACAGTTTAGGAATCCACGAAGTCAAGGTCACTGATAAAATGCACAAGCAATGTTTATTTTGTAAACGATCGCATAAGTGGCATTGAACAGAAGTTATTGCTGACATATTCAGAAAGTTTTTCGCTAACAAAAGAGAATAATATTGAATTAATAAAAGAAACCAATATACGAGGAGTAGTATATTAACTTTATTTATATAAATTCCGAAATTTTTGTAACAAATACCTTAGAAGTTGATTCCAATGCCATAATGGTTAGTAACGGGACGATTCGATAGCATCCTAATCACGTCTGGAGCTCAATAAGACGACAGAGACCTATCGATTGTACCTTTACGACACCAACAACAGTGCAACCTACAGGACAGATCATCCTAGAGTTGTGGAACTGGCGAAAACGATAACCAACCGAATCAGACGAACTTCAAAGTAGGAGAAAGGCAAAGAAGACTCCAATTCGCCCCTAGGTCGTGACGAAGCAAGCATGCGCTTCCAGGAAATAGTCCGACACGACAAAAACGCTCTCAGAATTTTTTTTTTAGAGATTACAGTTATAACAAAAGTGTGTTTTGGTAACTGGTCTCAAGTTTTTCTATATTGAAGAAAAGGCTTACAGCATAAGGGCATTTCCGCTGTACGAGCTCCCTTACTGTAGCCAGAATAAGCTTCAAAAGATAGTTCTGCGCAGGAACATGACAGACACGAAATATGTGTTGTCCAGGGAAATACACGAATGAGTGATTCCCAGAATAATTTTTCCATGGAGGAAAATAGATAGAAAAACGGAGAGTCGATTTATTTTAAAGTATGGTTGGAAAGGGAGCATAAGAATTGGGAGCAAACGATCATGCACAAGAATTGAAACCAAAAGATCAAGCATGAGAAATCGGAAAACAAGAACCGAACGCGAAAAACAAGAAAGACAAGAATGGCAAACTGCGAATCAAGGCAATTAGTCTATACAAGTTGCACATGATATAGAAATAAAATATAAAAAGCGAACAGACTAACAAAATTGAGACAGTGTACAAAGGCCCAATTAATTATTTTTTAATCTTTAACAATGTAAAACTGACTGTATAACATTACCTTTTAGAATTTAAAATTATCTATTTAAAGTTTTACAATCTATATTATATATTTATTACAGTTTATATTAGGATATTTATCATCTTAACATTTATATTATATATCTATTCGTTATATATTTATTATTATTGTATATAGATTAGACTATCCATCATTTTACCATGTATAGTGTGATACTCGATAACGATTTCATTTTAGAATTTTAGTTATCGTAATTTTAGCAAATTTATTGTTTAAGTAATACCATTGTAAATTTACAATCCCAACAATGTTACCATATTTGTAAGGGAAAAGTAAATAGTTAGAGAGATTCCGATCAAAGAAAAGCAAACACCTTAGCGTTAGTTTTCTTTAACCCCAAGGGGGATGGTGTAATAACGCAATATAGTCATGTATATGCATAACACTCTCGGCAAGGCTACAACCTCGCTCTTTTTAATACAAACGGTAACGTGTTATATAAACACGACCGTACTCTGTGTATATTGCATACACAAGACTATATGTCAGGGTTTGTGTTATATTCTAGAAAAGATTACAAGGATCTTCTCTAATATATATAGACAGTAATTTAAGTAAGAGATATTCACATTCACATATACAGTCATAGTAATAGTACTCGATGTAAATACTTTGTTAACCAGTTGTAAGTGTTAAAGTAATTATAAGATGTTACCCGAACTTTGTGCGTATCATTTACTACGATAAGTCGCCCTAACCTGCTATCCAATGGGGCCGCCCAAGCGGCCCAGATTACATGCCGATCCTCCAGGCACATAGGACCTTATCACATTAAGGCCCACCTTATTACATGACGACCACTGCTTATTACATGGTGATCTCTGCCTTCCTTAGGGCATAGGGCCCTACATTATCACAAGATCATACGATGGAAAAATTTTAAAAACAATTATCAGACGCCTAAAATATTATCCTTACGATTCACATACGTTTAAAACTCCCAACTATTCAACAAGAAATAACACGCCTCAGTGCCAAACCTGACGTCAGCGCGAAAAGTGAATCGTTTAAAAAAATGTGGTCCACTGAAATTGACATTGTTGCATTAGAATAAAATTCAAACGTTTTATTAATCGACTAACACTCTATGTTGATAACGACTTAATGAAAATGAATCAGTTGACGAGACACTATGTTGTCTAATATTAATTAATTCACATTAATAAATACCTTAGGATAAAATATAATATCACTCTTAGAGTTCAATAAAATAAATTAATCAATGACACATTCGAACACAAAAATAGTTTAAGTATCAACGAATAAGATGTAATTCTGTTTTTTTATACCTGCAGCCACTCTCTTCCATAAATTTCTATAAATTAAGTTACAGCTTATACGGAATTTTATTGTATCAAGACTTTTATGACATAATACTACAACAAAAGTTGGTAAATCAAATAGTACTCCCAAGTACATATTATTATGAAACATAAACAAAGCAAACATAAGCGTAAATTCCTTTTATGCTTTAGACAGCTTCTGCAAGGATTAACATAACAAAAAGAAATTAATTAATAATAATTTTATGGTCAAAAAACTCTTCGTTCTTTAACAATGCATTTAATGAACCATAAAATAAACCCAAGATTAAATATCACTTAAGGAGGGACTATACTGGAGACGCTAGAAAATAAAATTATGCAGATTGAATTCATCAGAGCAAATTACTCTACATTTATGTGCACTTACAACTTAAATTTTACTATTGAGGGTAACTGTGTGGATAATTTCAAAAGGAATATTTTACTGTACGCTTTGAATGGCCAATAATCGGGTAAGTCTTTATCCTCAGATCTTTCCTAGAACGCGCAATATAACGTAAGCTTTTACTTTTTAGTGGTTTCGCTACAGATTATTACATAGAACTTAGGAAAGTGTCGGAAGCAAATTAAAAAGGTAACAAGCCAAGAGTTAATGTTTAAAGTAAATATCATAATCACAACACTGTACAACAAAACCAGGATTTTTTTTGTTGCATGGCATTTTTCCATATTCTTTGCAAGAGTTTGTAAAACGTAATTTATTAATAATAGGTTTCGCTATAACACACTATACTAAACTACTATAACACAACTCACAAAATTTGCAAAACTATATACAAAATTACATATACAACGATACAATACAATAGACCACAACACATTACGAATATCGAATATGGCGACATACGACAACCGACAACAAGCCACAATAAACAGGAAAAACGCAAGTGCTGTCGCCTATCGCGTTCAAATACTACAAACCCCGAATTGCGCTAGCAGAATCGTCAGATGGCGCTGCAATCAGTGATTTTTTTCGTTACCTTCAACTTCTCCACCTCGGCTAGTCAATTTGTGTGAAGCAGTGCTGCCAGGTCTACCGTTTTTTGCGATAGATCTACAGTTTTAGTCATACTTCTACAGTTTTTGCTTAAAATATACCGCGAAATTGCATTGTTACATAAAAATTAAATTCTGAAAAGAAAGCAAAAAAATAAAAGTTGTCATATTTCCTAAATGGAAACATTTACTATTAATTCAATTAAATTCAATTTGTATTTCATAGGTATATATTATTGTGTATATTCATGTTTGTATTTAATCAGCAGAATTTTTTTAAATTGATCTGTATGCATAAGCATAATATATGTGTACGATATGTATACAAACATATCGGGTGTTCAGAAACATTCGAAGTCAAGTAGGCTCTGAACAAAAAATCGTATATCTTTACTTAAGTATCTGATTTGTAATAATTATTAAATGTCAACTGTTGTCTGTCAAAAATCAATCTATCTCAGACATGACTTCATATTTTCAAGGACTACTTTGACTTCGAATGTTTCTGAACACCCGTTACATGTGTGTTATTCAGAACTGATCCCCATGTTTACGACAACATAATAATAATAATTCTTAAGGATAATACAAACAGCAGTACAATATGAATAAATTAGTAGAAATAATTTTATCTAATTGTGTTTCAGATTTCAGCGTTATCTTAAAAGGTGTAGGTGGTTACCTTATACCAGGGATGCACAGACTTATAGGGAACAAGGGCCACTCGGGAAAATTATAAGCCAAGGACGGGCCACTACAAAGAATACTTATTAACACAAATATTTTTATTTTTAAATAGTATGAATTATTTGCCCAAACAACTACTAAATTAGTCATCCATCGTCAACAATTTCTCGTCATGATTTACAAATTACGATATGAGTAAGTATTGTTTTTTATGAAGGTATCGAGCGATCAAGATAATTTGTAATCGAGTCATTCATGAATCCGAAATTGAACTGCATTTACATTACAAACGTCAAGTAAAATGTCAGTCCAATATACAGGGTGATTTTAAATATATGCGACAAATTTTATGGGCTGATTCCTGGGGTTATTATGATTATAAAAGTTCATATGAATATATGTCTTAAACGGCTTCGCTTTAAAGTTATGGGATGTTCAATAGCGAATTAAAAGTTCATACAATAAAACGTACTAATACAACAAAAGTAACTTATAAAAAAAGGTAAATGGCCGCCTTCAACTGCAATGCAAGCTCCTATCCTCTGTTGCATTGATTAGTGACGACGTTCAAGAATACAGAAGGGTGTTTCGAATTGTCTCAAAACAACACGATTTCTCAGTACATTAACATTTTTATTGGGGGTCGTATAAACTAATGATTTAAGGCAGGGATGCACAGACTTATAGGGAACAGGGGCCACTCGGGAAAATTATAAGCCAAGGACGGGCCACTACAAAGAATACACATTAACACAAATATTTTTATTTTTAAATAGTATGAATTACTACAAATAATAAAAATAAAAGAACATTCAAAAATGTTTGTTGTAATTATGTAATCGTAATGTAATCTAATCATTACTATGTAATATTTCATGTTTTATTATTTTGATACATGACATTGCATTGACCTAACAATTTTGTTTATGTTTGGCACCACATTACTTGTCGCCACAAGTAAAATTGCTTCCAGATTTTCATTTACCAGACGGTTTCGATTTTTTGTTTTGTTAAGTGTCATCACTGAAAACGTTTGCTCACAAATATACGTCGATCCAAATAAGCTTGCGCATTTCAATGCATTTATTCGCAACTCTTTATAAGCGCAACGATAAAAGTTGAGTAAATTACCTTCATTAAACTTGTTTCACCATCTTTAAAAGGCCGACAAATTTTCGCTATTATTCTAGATATTTCAAAGCTAACTTCAGTAGCTGTTTCAGCATCTTGAATTGGTTTTGTAAACTTAGCTTGCTGGCCTATTAGTTTCCTTTGTAAAGTGGAAATTTTTTGCGTTCGATTTTCGCCGGTTAATTTGGTAAAAGTATTATGCTTGGTTTCATAATGCCTTTTCACATTATATTCCTTCGGAATAGAAACACTACTCTTGCATATTAAACAGACACTTTTGTTATGCGATGAAATAAAAAGGTATTCTTCGGTCCAAATATCTTGAAACTGTCGATTTTCATCTTCAGCCCTACGACTATGTTTTTTACTGGGGCCTGGTTTATCCATATCAAAATTGATATTATATTGTTACGTAGGTAGATGCCAAGTTCGAACGACGAAATATTTATTCTTCACAGATTATTCACAGAGAATTCAAACAATATAACTTTCGCTTGTCCGTAGTTAAAACTTAACTACCCCGATAGCGGGCGATGCGTTGTATTTATACGAGTTAGCTAACATCGAGAACCTACCACATTGTTCGGGGATAATACCGACGTGTTTCGCGAATCTTCGAGTAATCTAGTTGGTTCGACAGATTTCTAGTCTCGTAACAATATGCTTGGAACGACGAAAAGCATACCTGTCCTACGTAGTAAACCTGAACACGAAAGTAGTAGGTACTTAAAGATACATCTCTTACTAACGATTCCAAAAGTTAGAATAAAATAAAAAGTTAAGATATATTGATTTGAATGGATTTTTACCTACTTTTGTAGTTTTTCGAACAATATTTAAAATTCGTTGACGGGCCGCATAAATATCGACAGTGGGCCGCATGCGGCCCCCAGACCGCGGTATGTGCATCGCAGCCTTATACGATGGGTAAATCTATTTAAATATCTTTTAAATTAAAAAAGATTTTGAAATACGAAAATCAGCGATGAAAAGCTATATTAGCTATATATTATATTGATCTTAACTTTATATCTTACTTCATGTATAATACTCTTACGAGGGAAGATCAGTAAGTACCCGTGTTTGAAGACAGGTGGCGCTGCTGAGGGAAGTTGGCATTGCCGTCGTATACTACCATCTCAGACAACACCATAATAAATTTCAGACTGATTCATAGGTTAGTTTTTATTTGGCAGCCAGTTGTATCACACGTGTTTCGTGTTTCTCGATAAAATGGAAAAAGAGCAATATCGATCCGTAATTCGCTTTTTATTTTTGGATGAAAAAACATGCGAAGAAATAAAAGCGAAGTTGGATGCTGTCTATGGGGACCCTTCACCATCTATGACAACCGTAAGATATTGGTTCAATGAATTTAAACGTGGTCGTACATCTGTTTTTGATGAGGAGCGCTAAGGCCGCCCGGCAGACGTGGTTACCGAGGAAATCGTTGAAAAGGTCCACGACATGATTCTCGCTGATCGCCGAACGAAAGTGCGCGAAGTAGCAGAGGCCGTAGGCGTGTCGTACGGAACGGCAATTAATATTTTACATGATAAGTTATCGGTGAGAAAGGTGTCGGCCCGATGGGTGCCGCGATTGCTTACGGTGGACAACAAGCGGATACGGTTGTCAATGTCGAAGCAGTGTTTGGACCTCTTTAAGAGAAATTCGCAGGAGTTTTTGCGTCGAGTCGTCACCGTTGATGAAACCTGGATCCATTATTATACGCCAGAGTCCAAGCGACAGTCAAAACAATGGATTTTCGGGGTGAATCTGCTCCGAAGAAGGCAAAGACGGTCCCATCGGCCGGAAAGGTTATGGCCACGATTTTTTGGGATTCCAATGGAATAATCGTCATGGACTTTTTGCAGAAAGGAAGAACGGTCACGGGGCAGTACTACAGTGAATTATTGGACCGATTCGATATAAAATTGAAGGAGACACGGCTCCATTTGGCTAAGAAAAAAGTGCTGTTTCACCACGATAATGCACCAGTACATTCATCCAGAATTGTCGCAGCAAAGTTGCATGAACTGCACAACGAATTGCTGCTGCACCCACCGTACTCGCCTGACTTGGCCCCCGGCGACTTCTTTCTGTTCCCCAACATGAAAACGTGGCGCGGGGGAAAAAGATTCAGCTCAAACGAGGAGGCTATCGTCGAGACAGAAGCGTATTTTGCAGAGTTTGCCAAATCGTATTTTTTGGAGGGGTTTAAGAAATGGCAGAAACGTTGGGAAAAGTGTATTTACTAAAAGGTGATTACGTTGAAATATAAATTAAAAATTTGTGAAAAACTTGCGTCTTCTTTCGTAACACGGGTATTTATTGATCCACCCTCGTATAGAACAAAAATTATTTATTCTTTACGTAAATTGCGTAATTTCTTATCTTCTGTATAAAACCTTTTTAAATATTTTTTTACGTTTTCTCTTTTATACAAAACTTTTATAAAGATCATGTAAACCTGTTTTATATCTAAGAAAGATTTTAAAAAAATGTACCGTTTTATATTCAAATCTACCGCTCTTTATACTGCCTGTCTACCGCTTTTTCATTTTTACACCTGGCAGCACTGGTATGAAGTGAACGGACCTGACAGTTATTAAAACTCGGGTGGGTAACTGACTACCTGACTACCTGAGCAAACAAGTATAATTATTATTCATCGACACATAGTTATCCTTTTTCAATATATTCATTAACAATTAAAGTAATTAAACCTGCAGAAACAGTTTTCTATTAGCTTTATGTGTATATTTGTAACAACTGTGTATACTTAGTGAATAAAAGCACGATAAAATTATGCATAAACTTGAAATAAACACAAAACCTTATTAACTCAAACGATTGCACATTAACCGTTGATTACCTATCATCTAACTTTTCAAGGATGTTACAAAAAGAAGTTCGTTAGCTTAGTGCAATTGCTATACGATAAAAATCTTTCGTAAGCAATACATAATTAAGTAAAGTAGACGTTCTTTTTCTTTCGTTCTCTGAAAACTATAAAAATGGTCTGCACGTAATGTTTCACTAATTAAACGATTGTATTGCATGTTAAAGGTAAATTTATATATTTATGTCACATGACGCCGCACCAAGACATGTATAAATTGCATTTTAGAAATACTTAGAAAAACGATTCACCGCTTTGAACGAGATTATATGTTTCATGATAAGAACATCACATAAGTTGATGAATTTATTAAAAGTTCTATATTTACACATTATTTTTTACTTCAAATTACCATGTACGTATACCGGGTGTCCCATGACATGAGTGCCATAGCTTAAGGATGTGTTACTGAAACAATTTCAAGTTAGAATTGTCTAATAAACGTATGCCTAAAACTCTTTCACAACCATTTTTAGTTATAGATAACTTTACTAATGCAGGTATTAATTGTAATTAAAAAGTCGTCATAACTTCCCTTGATGAAAGAAACACGAGAGGTCAGTGATATCGATGGGAATAAAAATAATATATATAAAAAAAATATACGCGGACGAAATTTGTAGACAGCCCTTACAGCAGTTAAAAAAAGAAAATTGATCTTTGCTTCAAGCCTTATTAATACTACAAACGTAACAGACATTAACAATCATTTGATTGAACATTACAACACTTTTTTGTGAGAAATTACCGATAAAAAATACAGATATTGCTGCAATTAGAATGGGTGTATCGGAGAAAGATTATAATAAGATATTTCACGCTGATATGTGGCCTAACAATGCTATTATTAAGCCTTACAGAAATTTTCGGAGAATTTCACCGGATACGAATCCAAGGTAAGTTGTACTGAAGCAGAAAAATCCTTGTTAAACGTTTTACATCAAAATATTCAGATTATAAATAATGAAACTGATTACATCGACATACTTCTGGAAAATCATAGCAGACGAGTTGATATGTTGTGCCTTACTGAGCTCTGGTGAATAGTTGATTAAAAAAGAGTACATTCCTTAATGATTTATTTAACAATAATTATGGTATATATACAAATTCTATATACAAATTTTATTCTAGCGGTTCTAAACATGTTAATTTTATCTACATTAAATAAGTGTAATTAAATATCGAGGACATTTAATATTTGTTGCGGTATCGCTGATATAACCTAGTTTAATTACGGTGTTTACACAGATGCTTAGAATGCATTTTGACGTTTAGAATAATGAACTGATTTATTTTAAATACCTGACTTACAGTGGCGGCTCTTGATGACGTACGATGTGCGCTGCTGCACGGATGAGACAACTTCGAACTATTTCGGAAGATTTCGGTACGGTTACTTGCTTCTCTGTGTATATGAAAGCTTAAACGAAGCAGTCTCATCTGTGCAGCAGCTCACATCGAACCTCATCAAGAGCCGCCACTGCTGACTTATGATTGTTTCTGTATCAGCAGTATACTTAATCAGATTAAATACTGTACATGGATATGAAAATAATTTGATCGCTAAAATATAATACGTAACATATACAGTACGATAATTATACAGTATGAACGACACTATCTTATTTAGATTAATAATACTAAATTGTAATACGTAACATATACAGTACAATAACTATACAATATGAACTGCATCTAATCTTATTTAGATTAAAATGATGTAGTTTAATATATTATTAAACAACTGGATTAAAAAGAATAACGTGAGAAACATAATAAAATAAAATAAAACATTAACTTTGTTATACCACTTTATTCACATGTAATAGTGACCGCGGTTTCGACATACAATGTCATTATCAAACTGCAAAAGTTACAGGCCTACATAGATCTTATAAATGACACAAAAATATATGGGGGTGGTTTATGATGTTATTTAAAATTACTACTATATACTTAACTATTATATACAACATTGGAAAAGAGGTGTATATATAAGATCCAACTGGTCGTTGAGAACAATATCTATTGTGTTGTTTCCGCTTTTAAAAATTTCTAGTGACTCTAAAAGATTTAATTTACGACCTTTCTCGGCCAAATGCAATATTTTATGATGACCATATGTATGCCTTTCTGTAATAAGATTCTTCTTTAGTTTATATGACCTCATGTGTTCTTTGACCCGTATAATAAAACTTCGACCAGTCTGACCTATATATACACTTTTACAATCATTACAACATAATTTGTACACTCCTGATTTATTATTGATATCTGTTTTAGGTTTTGCATTAAAAATGAAATTACTTGTTTTTACATATGGTTTGTAAGCTATACTAACATTACTATTATTTTTTGAAATTATATTTCCAATTTGCTCGCTTATTTTACCGAGGTAAGTTAACGAGACAAATTGTTTCAAATTAGCACTATCTTTAGGATATACTAAACTAAGGGCCACTTGTAACTGTTTTTTCTTTAGTATACTGTCAATTACGCTACTTTTATAACTATTGTTTACCGCTATTTGTTTTATAGTATTGATTTCACGAGCAAAAGATTCATTAGATAAAGGAATATTTAATGCTCTATGTATCATAGAATTAAAGAATGAATGTTTGTGTGTCTTAGGGTGTAGTGAATCTTTGGGAATAATGCAATCAGTGAAAGTAGGTTTACGATATGTATATCAAATTTTAAGCTCTGATCTAATTTGTTTAATTTTAAATCCAGGAAGTTAATACTGTTATTTTCTTCTATTTCTACTATAAAATTGATATTAGAATGGATTGAATTTATGTAGTTCAGAAATGTTTGTAGTTGTCTATAAGTACCCTTAAAGCAAGCTAGGATGTCGTCTACATACCGATACCAAAATTTAATATGTTTTTTACCTAATTGTGATGAAAGAATTTTTTCTGTAATATGCTTCATGAAAATTTCAGCTAATAGAGGACTTAGAGGTGAGCCCATTGCCAGACCTTCTGTTTGTTTGTAGAATTTGTTGTTAAATGTAAAGTAACTTTGGTTGGTGACTAACTCCGTTAGAGATATGATTTCGTGTATAACAACCGGATTTGTATTTTTCTTTAATAACATGTTTTCTATTAACCTTAAGCATTCGTTGTGAGGTATTTTTGAAAACATGTTGGAAACATCAAATGATACCAGGATTTCTGTCTTTTGTATATTACAATCTTTTAATTTAGCTGTTAACTGTATTGCGTTTTTATGGAAGAGCTCTGTAAATTCAGTATATTGTCTAATTATTATGTTTAATTTTTCGGCTAATTTTTGATTGGGGCAAGAAATAAACGAAACAACTGGTCTGATGGGTGCTTCCTCTTTGTGAATTTTTACTACCACAAAGTTACCACAAAGTTACGGCTACCAGTATTAATTTTCTTAAGAAACATAAAATTAAAAAATTATAACATGACTTCATATTTTTGCAGAACGGCTGGCGTTCATGGTGACTCTTGTATTTTTGTGAGAACTGGTATACCATTTAAAGAGATTGTTGATATGAAAGAAGCAAGTCTTGAATTTTTGATGGAGTGTAGCTCAATTCAATTAGTGAGGCATGCTGTGGTAGTTGTGAATATATACCGGCCCACCAGGTGGTAATGTGATGAAGTTTTTTGAGAAACTCGAAGAATTACTCACATATGTCTAAACGAAAAATCATGTAAAAACAATACAGTATGGTGACTTTACACATCACACCCCAAACGATATAAATATTAACTAACTATTCATGAGGCAACAAAGATTACAGAACATTCTAAAACAAATATTGATAATATCGCGACAAACATATCAAATTACAGGAGTAGGTACAGTTCTGCCAACAGCTCTATCAAACAATCTGGGTCAGCAAATAACAGTGGGCTTGGGTTTGATTGTTGCAAATACACCGAAGCTAAAATTTAAAAAAAGACTGACGCTGTTTGATGAAGACTTACTTATCTTTAGACACTGGTTGATCAACTATAATTGGAAAAAATGTGCTGGAAATAAAAGATCCTGATATGTGTTACCAGAAAGTTATACAAGAAATCAAGTACAAATGTGATGAATTTGATAAATATAGAATGAAACAGCGGCTGCTTTGAACATATTACCTTTGTGCTTAAAATACATATTATCTGTCTACATTTGCATGTTTTTCTGTACGATTTTTTAATGCACCTGGAAAAGCTGCCAGTAATCTATGCTTTAAAGCGTTTGCAATTTTATACAGAAAAAGTTAATGAAAGTGATAAAATATATTCAGAAATCTTCTCTATAATGAACTATTTTTAATAAATATTAATAATAAATAGCACAATTAACAACTAATACACACAATTCAATATTAGTAATTAATACTGATAGTAAAAGAAAATTTGACAGAACAAAATAAACTTGATTTTACCTGCGAAAATTCGCCCTCTCTTTTAACCAATGGCAATGCGACCACAGCCACATCGAATCGTTACGTCGCCATGCTTGAAACCATTGTTGTGCAACAACTACAGAGATTTCCAGAAATTATTGACACAGCCTGGTTTCAACAAGATGGAGCAACATCACACACTTTATTTACTTAACTTAAGATAATACATGGTATATAGTATATGATATTATCCAAAATTCCGGTGCTCCGCCTAGTGGCGCTACACCGGATCCTAAACTCTCTGCTTTACTGATCTAACTAAATAACTTAATCTAACTAATCTTACAATTAAGCTAATACGGACCTAGTCCGCGCCCTGCTTAACTATTTACAATTGCGCTCCTAACCTGCAGAAGTAGTCTATTCCTTAAATATTACATTTGATATATACATTTCTAATCCATTCTGGTCCGAGGGCTTCCCTGTCCCGTCTGGGATCCCGATCCATTCGTCACCGCACTAATGGTGGTAACTGTAACAAGGAGAAAAAGCCGGCAGTCAGTAATATCAAAACTATAAAAATGGTTGCTTCTGCAGGGTTGATCTGCTTCGTCCTTACCGCATGCTTTGTGTGTATGTATGTGTGTGTGTGTTCTGTGTTCATATGTAAACACTAAACTGCTGGCAGCTCGAGTTTCTTTCTGGATGTGAACTTGTGTGTGCTGGCAGCTTGGGTCTCTTTCTGGGTGCGAGCTTGTGTGTTGTTTGCTACTGGCAGCTTGCGTCTCTTAACGTCACACACTGAAGTAATATCGATGGCAGCTGTACGATAAATTGTTTGGGGAACGTGTAATTTTAAGATATGGTGACTTTCAATGGCCGCCCAGATCCCCTGATCCGGCGGTTTGTGATTTATGTGTGGGGTTACTTTAAAACCAAAGTGTTCTTTAGTTGGACCTGCTACAATTGAAGAATTTAAAGCAAATATCCGAAGAGAAATTGCCGAAATTCCAGTTGAAATGCTACGTCAAATCATGAACAATGCAACGAAGCGACTGCAAGAATGTTTGCGTTGAGAAGGAGCGCACCTGAAAGATGTCATTTTCAAAAAATAAATTGTACAGTATGTATTCTAAAAATGGCATCATTTTTACTATTAAATAACATAAATAATATTTTTTTTTAATTTATTTTCATGAAGTTATTTAATTTTCAAAATTTCCCGTTTGAATTACCTTGTACAGCATATTACACCATAAAAATAAAACCCGAAGAATTTTTTAGATAATCTGAAATATGATGTACGTCGTGGATCAGCCATATAAAAATTGCGCAGAATTTCACCAAAATTAAAGAAATGATTGTTAATCTGCAGTTAAATTTTTAACAACTATTATTAAAGCTTAAAATTATAAATAATAATCAAGGCGACGACAGTTGAAGCTTTCAAATTCGATCTAGATAAAGTCTAATTAAAAAGCAAAATACGCTGTGAACATTCAAGACAGTCACTGCAAACCTAGAAAAATGTCGTATATGTAGGTACATTTCCTAACTGCAAGTTGAATAAAGTCATTTATATTCATTTTTTTAGATACTATAAAATGTTCACGCCGCAGTTAAAGATAATTGTCTTTTGTAGTACGAAAACCATTATCCATTAATCAAAGGAATCACGCTGTGGAGACCAAGACCGAGGGCGCCGCGGCCGACGCAAACAATGAGTCCTTCAAGTAAAACGAACTGCCAGTAATTGGCTTTTAAAAAAGGAACTTTCGCCATTTATATCGCGCAATAACGTTTTTCAATTGGGACGTTAAAATAATATTACCCGACTGTTAAAAAACTATATAACTCTTCATTTGTTTTATTTACGCAAGCTTGGCGGTAACGGAAGGCCTTTTTAGATTTATGATCTTTTAATGGTTCTTAGTTACACAGGATTATTAAACAAAAGTAAAACATTACGGGTGAAAGGGAACTTAAGGGTACATAAAGACAGATAATGTTGGGCCAACGTTGAAACACAAGAAGATTGCATTTTAATTTACAATTTTAGGAGAAGTCGTTTACGTTTCGTACTTGGAAAAGACAATATTGTATTACGATAAAAATACTTTCGAGTAGGATGAAACAAATGAGTATCTGTCCTTAAGAAAAGGTTCAAAGGCTTTTGACAAATTATCAAAAACAGATCCGAAAAGAAACTTGCCAAAGACTCCTGAATCGATTTCAACGAGAAACAAATAATTTTCTGCATCGAATAGTGACATGTTATAAAACTTGGGTTCGTCACTATACACTCAAATCTAATATCGTAAATTTGAAGTGGAGAAGGAGTGGAGAACCTCGTCCGGTGAAAGCAAAACACGTTTACCAGCTGGGAAATTTCTTTCAACTGTCCTTTTCGATTGGAAGGCTGTCTAAATGATTTCTTATGTGAACGCCAGACTGTGAACGCTGCCTATTACTGCCAGCTCGTGGAGAGGGCAAAAGCTGCCTACAGAAACCAAAGGCGTAACCAACCAATAAGTAATGTGATTTTGCTGCATGGTAAAGCAAAGCCTCACGTGACCGCAATGACTGAACTAAAATGAACCAAATCCACTGGAAAATTCTAGAACATCCTCCATACAGCCCAAATCTATCCCCGTGCGAGTTTCATTTATTTGGGACACTGAAGGTAGTAGGGATGAGCGATATTTCGCTACCGGTGATTTAATCGCCGTTATTGAAAAATCGCTGATAGCAACAGTTGACTAAAATCGCAAATAACGGCGATTGACAGAAACAGCGATTTTTTAGAATATCGAAATGGCGTCAACTAACATGCAACACAGCTACTCGCTTTCCATCGCGTTCAGTAAAATAGAGCGAAATAGCGAAATGCAACGTATTTTATTTCAAGCGTTCTCGACGCTATTTGAACGACCCTCACCCAATGAAGCAGAATTACAGTTTTCCATAATATTTTACAGGTTCCAATACTTCCAATGCAAAGAAAGGTATAGCAGAAATCTTTTTTTGCATTGTGGAATTTGGTGCAATTTTAAAAAGTACTTTTGCCCAACTAGGGGATTCACTTATTATACCCATATATAAAAGCGCTGCAGGCAATATTTTTGTTATTTTCAATCGTGATTCAAGTGATAGTTTCGGTGCCAATTTTAAAAAAATGTCGCAATTAAAAAAGCGGAAAACAAGTGAAATGTGGCAGTTTTTCGAGCCTATTGATGAAATTTATGCAAAGTGCAATATTTGTAAAGCAAAAATTTCATACAAAACGTCAATTTCAAATTTAAAGTCGCATATGCGAAATAAACATTCAACAGTATCTCTTCCAACAAGTGCAACAAAACTGGTAAGTTTTATGAAATAAATAATTTCCAATAAGTTTAAAGTTTTTTTTTTATTGTGCCTATTTGTTTTGTCAGCAAAGTGTGTATTTGCACTACTTGCATATATTTAATTTTTATTTTTGTCATTTACAGCCTGCAAGCGAACGAAAAATTTCAACAGAAATTGAAGTCGGAGAGAGTTCGCAAGCGCACGAAGATGCTAATCAACAAGACGATGCTATTCCGGGTAGTTCCCAAAGTCCTCGGATGTCCCAGCAGCCATCCACATCTCGAAGGGTTGGTGAGTCATCAACAAAAAATTACAGGTTTTCTCCCAAAAAAAATTACGCAAAAAGCAAAGCAGGGTATTGATAATAAATTAAATTTACTGTTTATTTTGGATTTTCAACCCTTTCGAATAGTAGAAGATACCGGCTTTAAACAATTTGTTTCTGCTTTAAATCCTTCACACGAGTTACCCAGTAGGCACACTGTGTCTAAAACTGCTATTCCCGCGATGTATGAAGAATGTCTTAATAAAATGAAAGAAATTGTTGAAACAGGTAGAAAGTTTTGTATTACGACAGATTGTTGGACATCGGTCAACACGATTAATTATATTGGTGTTACGGCACATTTTTTAAATAATAACTTTGAGTTATATTCTATTTTATTGGAGTGTTCTGCAATAAATGTCTCCCATACCTCAGAAAATTTAGCGAAAGAACTGCGTAGAATTGCAGAGGATTGGGGAATAGAAAAAAAGATCTTGCTCGCTGTATCTGATAATGCATATAACATTCAAAATGCTATCTCCACACAATTAAATTGGAAACATTTCGGCTGTTTTGCTCATACCATAAATTTAATTGTTAAAGACAGTTTAAAAAATAATAATGTGCAGGAGTTAATCGGTAAAATCAAAGTTATTGTCACCCATTTTCGCAGAAGTTATACTGCTAATGAAAAATTGATAACATTTCAACGTCAAAACAATTTAAATGGAACACCTTTAAAATTAATTAACGATGTCCCAACTCGTTGGAACTCAACTTACTATATGCTGCAGAGATTTACAAAATTAGAAACTGCGGTTAAGAGTTCAATTGCTTTAATTGATAAGGATCTCCCTATTTTAATATAATGAAACGGATATGCAAAATACATATCCGTAACTGTAAACATGGACAAACACCTCGTATTTTTAGCACTTGCTTCTGTTCAATACATATGTTTCAGCCATCTAGGCCTCATCGGTTGAACTAGTGAAGCAATGTATATACAAATTAATACAGATCTGTTAAACAACGGATCTGTATCTGTATCTACATTTACGCTAAAATCGTCTCCAAGCTATAACCAGTTTCGTTCTATCAGGCGACACCAATTTAATCAGTGACATCTGACGGAAGAGAGCGACTAGGCCAGAAAAGGCGACCTTCCGCTCGAATAGCAAGGCTATTACAAATAGCCTTGCATATTTTGCATATCCGTTTCATTATATAACAACGGCGTAATACGTGCAAAACGTATTGATAAATATCCCTTTTTTGTATATTTACCGCCATCTGGCGCGTGTTAATGGACAGCACCAATATACGTATTTTTCCGCTTTTTTGTAATAGCCTTGCTATTCGAGCGGAAGGTCGCCTTTTCTGGCCTAGTCGCTCTCTTCCGTCAGATGTCACTGATTAAATTGGTGTCGCCTGATAGAACGAAACTGGTTATGGCTTGGAGACGATTTTAGCGTAAATGTAGATACAGATACAGATCCGTTGTTGTTGCTAAAAATACGAGGTGTTTGTCCATGTTTACAGTTACGGATATGTATTTTGCATATCCGTTTCATTTTATAACAACGGCGTAATACGTGCAAAACGTATTGATAAATATTCCTTTTTTGTATCCCTATTTTAAGTTCATCCGAATGGCAATTAGCTAAAGACTTATGTAGTATATTAAACCATCAGCGGTGAATTCTATTGCACAGCATCTTTAGTTATTCCAATTACTAATGGTCTAGTTGATGTTTACACTAATTTACTGCAAAAAGATTTCCTACCGCTTATAAAAGAAATTATTGCAGCTTGTCGCAACGGTATAAATGAGCGCTTGGGAAATGTAGAAAGAAGTAATTCGTTAAGCGTATCGACATTTTTAGATCCAAGATTTAAAAATTTAGCGTTTTCTAATCCCTCATTTGCCGACAATGCGAGAAAAAATGTCCAAGAAGCACTTGGACAAAAACTTTCGCCACAGTTACATAAGGTTGATAGAGCAGATGATAATGCTAAGGATGATGAATGTTCAATATGGGGTTCCTTTGATCAGAGTGTTGCAGTTGCTCGACCTCGTGGAACCGTCACAAGCCGCGCAATTATTGAAATTCAAAGATACATGGAGGAAGATATTATTCCACGAAGTTCTGATCCTCTAAAGTGGTGGCAGGAACATAAATTTCATTTTTCTAATCTATCTACAATTGCACAAGAAAAACTATTTGCTCTAGCTTCTTCAGTTCCTTGTGAAAGGTTGTTTTCTAAAGCTGGTCAGGTCCTGAATGAACGTAGAACACGATTAAGTGACAGGAAAACTCAAATGTTATTATTTTTAAATGCTAATTACAAATATAGCAAATAAATGTCTTTTATAGGTGGCAACTATTTTTTAAATGCCAAAAATTTCTTTGATTCTTTAATATATTATATTTAATTTTTTGGTTATTATAAAATGTATTATTAATATGTATTTTATTTTGTTTTTATTTCATTTTATATTTTGTTAAAATAAAACATTAATTGATTGAAAATTGAAATACATGTTATTATTTCTTCGTGCCAAAAAAATGGACTCCAATCCATATAGTTAACAAAGAGAAGGTGTATTTAAAGAAGTAAGTGTTTTACTTTATTTTTTCAAAATAAAATCAAGTTTCCTAGTCAGCAGCTCCAGTGTTACAGTTTATGATGTACAATAGGAGGCAGGCAAGTAGTGAAATGTAGTGAAATTAATATGCAGCAGCAAAATGAATCACGCGAGAGCATAGCCGCGAAATGATGAAAACGTATTGGCCTAGTGCGAAAAGTCGCGATCGCGATAACGCTTTTAAATCGCCGTTATTTAAAAATCGCGATCGCCGATAACGGCGTTATGCAAATATCGCTGTTTGGCTCGACCCTAGAAGGTAGCACTAGGCGGATGCCATTTTCATAGCAATCAAGAAGTAGCGGAGTTTGTTGTTTGCAATTGGCTGTTGACACGGTCTCAGAATTTTTATGAAGACGGGATCCACAAGCTCCCAAACGCTGGAAAAAATATGTAAACGTTGAAGGAGACTATGTAACGTGTGTTTTCTTAAGACCTTTTTTTAATAGGGAGAAACTCCGATATTATGACAAGTATTGTTTGACATTTCACACTGCAAAGACTTACACCCGAACAGCGTTTAGAAATTGTCGAAATTTATTTCCAAAATCAGTGTTCAGTCAAAAATGTTCACGGAATTTACGGCATACATCATCGGCCAACTCAGACAACTATTTGCAACACAATTAAAAAATCTCGCACTCAATTTATTCTTTTGGACTTCCGTCCACCAAAAAGATTATGTAGAGTGCGCACTGAAGAAAATGTCGTTGCCGTTGAGGCCAGTGTTATAATCCAAAATCATTGATTCGTCATCGAGCGCAAGAACATTTCCTGTGCCCACCGACTTTGTGGAATATTTTGCGAAAATATATTGGCTTACATGCCTGCAAGATTAAATTGATGCAAGAATTGAAGCCAACCGACCATCGTTTTCGACGTCGGTTCAGTAATTGGGCGCATGAAAAGTTGGAAATCGATCCCCTGTTTTACCGTCAAATTACGTTCAGGCTCACTACTGTCTCAGTGGCTTTGTAATAAATAAAATTGTCGCATTTGAAGCAACACTAATTCAAACTCTCATCAACTACTGACGCACCCCGAAAATGCACTGTTTGGTGGGGCTTGCGGGCTGGAGGCATTATCTGGGCATACTTCTTCAAAAACGAAGAAAATTAAGCTGTCACCGTTAATGGCGACCAGTATAAAGCCATACTCAACGATTTTTTGTTCCCAAAAGTGCGTGAACATAGTCTGGAAGACTTTTAGTTTCATCAGGACGTAGCATGTAGTACATGCCATACCGCCCACGAAGCAATCGATTTATTGAAGGAATATTCGGTGATCAGATTATCTCCAGAAATAGACTTGTACACTGGCCTCCAAAATTGTGTGATTTGACGACGCCTCTGGACTATTTTTTATGGGGCTATTTGAAGTCATTGGTCTATGGAAAAAAGTCAACAACTATTGCAGCGTTAGAAACCAACATCGAGCGCACCATTCGTGACGTAGGACCTTAAATGCTCGAAAAAGAAGTTCAAAATTGGTGCTTCAGGATAACGTACCTCAGACGCTCCCGTGGTGCAATAAGCCTGAAGTCATTCTGTCATGATCACTAATGTCATGAAACTATCTACAAATTAAAAAAAAAAATCATTTCTTCAACGCCTGTGTTGTTTATTTCAATTTATAACCATACACCTCTTAAAAAAACATACTCTAGAAAAACAATAAACTCTTTTTTTATTTTGACCTAATAAATTATTAAAAACTAAGTGAGTTTTAAATTTTACTGACCCTCGTTCACGCCGTATAAAAGTAAAAGTCATGTCTGTCTCCGAATATCGTGTACTGATGATTTCTGCTGAGAATGAAACGCTGGTATATGCACGTTTCGGGATAGAAGTGACTCACGAATTTTTTCATAAAGAAATTATATTAATTTATAGAGACATGATGAAATAGAAGTGAAACGCTTTTTTGAGTGTAACACGTTTTTGTTCATTATTGCAAGGGACACCTTTAGAACTGCTACTAGTGTTTCTACTCCGAAACTGTAATTGCACTGAAACAGTTCGACTGCAACAACAATAGTAGCAACTCTGTGTTAAATTATATCTAATTATATTAAGCTGGCGCCATCTACCGATGATGTACTAGCAAGTAGTAAGAATCTATTACGAGTAGCTGTACAGTTAACTGTGTGTGTTTTACTTTAAAACCTTTTTAATCCCTAAATATTAACACTCTGAAGACGTCACTTGCAAACAGATGAGAGATGCATTCTGCACGAAAGCGAAAATTGTCAGCTAATGCCGGCAAAGAGGAGCCAAGATTATTGAGGATATGGGATGAGAATACAACGGTCGCACAGTCGACCAAAAGGATTATTCCCGACATCAAAAGCTGGCTAGAGTGTCAGCTCCGAAATGTAGACTACCACATGACTCAGATCCTGACTGGACATGGAAGTTTTGGGGTGTACGTTATGAAGATGGGAAAACGAGATAGCGACGCGTGCAGATACTGTGGTGAGGTAGATACAGCGGAACATACGTTCTTCAGGTGTACAAGGTGGGAGTATGTTAGGCAGCAAATATATACCTAATTTTTCTTTTGTCATTACTCATAAGTATAATACATTGACTTATTTTCACTTACCCTTACACATTATTTTCACTTACCCTTACACATAGGCATAAATGTATGGTGGTGGTGCAGTAGGCAACCAGTTATACACCAATAACATTTTTCAAATTGTCAAATATTTCTGTGTGTTTCATTCATACTTAAATCTTAAATTAAATTCATTTTATTGAAAAATACATAATTTGTTTAAAACAGTTAATTATCCCAACAGGCGTATACATTGTGCGAAGACAATTTTAAATATTTTTAACAAGTTCAAAGAAGATGGTTGTTTTCTAAATTATATTATGTAGGATCGCTTTTAAATGTAACCAGGCAATTTTGCAGTATCGTACCGTTCGTTATTCAAAACGCTGAAAGAATTCAAATATACGCCATACAAGATATCAAACCATCAAGAGCTTTTCAAGGCAGATAAAGAAAACGAACTAATTTTTGTGATATAATGTTTAATTTGTTAAATGAAAACGAAGAAATTTTAAATAAAATAATTTTTACTGATAAAGCAAACAGTTCCGAAATAGATTTAGAGAGTTTCATGTACATTCTGTATGACAATCTAAATAATTTACCTTTGAATACTTAAACATTCCTATCTTTAGTAGTTAGAAAGCACAGTAAGATGAAACCCATTGAATTATTTCTTTAGTTAATAGGAAAAGGTTGAGTGTAATTTTATTAAATTAATTACTTTTTAATAGTTTTTAAATTTTTATTTAGGAATATTATCATATTAACATTTTTCAGTTTTGGTCTAGCACGCCTTTGTTCTATTATTGAACCAGCTGTACTAAACACTCTTTCACTTTCTGCTTAACTTGCTAGAAGACAGAAGTACTCGTATTTCCAAGGACATTATTCTAAGGGTTTCGGCTCCATTCCTGTTACATAAAAGAAAATCCAAATAAAAAATGCAATCACCCTTTTTTTTAAACTTGCCTTCCAAAATAAAAGAGGAACAACGTCCTAATTTGGATTTGGTCTTTCAAGGTATTGCATTTTAGTTATTATTACATCGGCCATAATTGATTTTACTTTCTCTAATTCCTTCTTGCAAAAATCGAAATAATGAAAGTGACTTTTGATGTGGACTGATGTCTGTTTCGTTTACAGGCATTTGTTCTTTATTTTCAGGATCTATTGCCTTCATAATATTAAACATTTCTTGTTCTAGAAAAGAAGTAGCCCCGATAGCATTTTCAGTACTACCAAAAACCTTCTCTTTTAAATCGAGGGTCTCAGACAGTTGCTACTTTAGTAACTGATCGTCCTTTATATGAAAATAGTCTTGCTCTAACAGATTCCAAAAGTTTGTTGCATAGTGTCTTCCCTTCCTCAATCTTTAATTCCAGTAGTGATGCTGTCAGATAATTGTACAGTCCAAAAATTATTGTGATTATTACAGAAATAGTAACATATTTATTACCTACAAGAATTTCCCACTGTTTAATCCCAGATTAAACATAATTTTAATCTATTTATTCAATCTATCTATTTATTTATGTATCTCCTGACGGCGACATACGCCAATCAAACCTAAGCCGAGACTTATCAAGGCGACCGCATAATGATGAAGACAGGCAACTTCCCTGGTTAAGAGTTGGCACTTTGTTTAATCCCAGATTAAGCAACATCATGTTAATCTAAATAAAATAGTGTAATTCATATTTTATAATTGTCGCACTGTATATGTTACTTAATTAAGTTACTTAATATAGTATTATTAATCTAAATAAGATAGTTACGAATTATATTTAGCAATCAAATAATTCACACATACAAGTCAGGTATTTAATCTAAACTAGTTCAGTTAACTGCTGATACAGAAACATTCATAGGTCAGGTATTTAAAATAAACCAGTCCAATATTCAAAATCGTCATCGCATAAATATAGTGAAGTGCAAGAATTATGAGGACATCAAAAAGCATTATAAGCATATTGTCATGGATTTTTCCTTGGACAAGAAAGGAAAATGATTGAACTATATATTAAACTTTTTTGTGTAGTACATTTATTAAACTTATCTATTTCATTTTTGATGTTTATTTTATTTCAGACGGGGATCGTTATAAATATATTTAATTTTAAGTGATGAATTTTATTATGTTTGAAATTTTGATCCATCCTCGTATATTTAGGTTGGTCAGATGTTTAAAGCTGCCGCTACTCCGGATATCATATTGTTATAAGATGTATATTTTTTTGTATATTTTTGATTTTATAGTTGGTGGGGATATCCGTGCGGATGTTGGAACTTCATTTTGGCAGAGATATCTAAACTTCTAAAGTGACCGGGTTGCTAGAGGATAAGAAGTTCATTTTTTATTCTCTGTTTTAGTAAAATCGGGTTTTTAATTTTTGTTTATGCATTTTATTCAGGTGCATGTAATGTTATTTCGATTTTTGCGTGAATTTGTGATCTTGGTGTGATCTAATAAGTATGATATCTCTCACGTAGTTTTTTTTTTGTGTTATCATTGCATAGATCTATGTAAGTTCGATAAAAATATTTACTTTATATAATTGATACTACGTTTATTTTTTATTATTATAATTTCATGTATTCTTTGTAATAATTTTGATATTTGAAGTAGTATATGAATACTAGAGAAAGTTGTCATGTTTTTTAGTTAGTGGAGTTTTTTCTTCAAGATAATATTCTAGAACGTTTTAAATTCAGGTTGGATTTTTTTTTAGTTGTGGGTTGAATTGTGTCGTGTTTTATTTGCGCATGACTGTAAGCCAATTTACGCGGTTTTGAAAACTTTGTTGTTTTTGACATTTGAAATTGTAGGGGTTAAAGTAGAGGTCAAACTTGACAAATTTCTCCATTATTTATTAATTTTATATTTGTTCGAGAGTCACAGGGGGTTTTTCTCTGTGTGCGAGTCATATTCACAAAGAGTCTTTCCTCCTAATGCTACTGTTAATGTTGCTTTAGCACCCTATACATTCGGTAAAGGGATTTTTTTTGATTTTTTTTTTATTAAAAATTTGTAAATTAGTTAACCGAGACTTTTATTGACATTTATTGTTTTACTTCTAACATAACCTGGCCCTAATCTGAGAAGAGCGACCCGTGAGATGTGAGCTCGAGGAATCTACTAGACTGAACAGCCGGCAGCATAAGTTGTAGTGTGAATAAAAATATTAATAAGCAATTAAGAAGCACATTCCACTGCAATATGTGTAAACACCGTAATTAAAATAGGTTATATCAGCGATACCACAACAATATTAAATGCCCTCGATATTCAATTACGCTTAAGTAATGTATGTAAAATTAAAATGTTTAGAACTGTTGGAATTAAATTGAATATAGAATTTGTATATATACAGTAATTTTTTCTTTAATCACTATTCATGGTCCTTCGAGCCAGACTTCTTTACTGCTTTTTAAGATAAATTTCTCCATTTTATAAAAGTACTTATTCGTAAGATACCACGAGGTGTTATTTGTTTTTATCGTGTTAACTGTTTTAAATAAATTAAATGTGTATTTTTCAAAAAAAAATATTTAATTAAAGATTTAAGTATGAATGAAACACACCGAAACATTTGACAATTTGAAAAATGTTACTGGTGTATAACTGGTTGCCTACTATGTCACCACCATACATTTATGCCTATGTATAAAAGTAAATGAAAATAAGTCAATGCTTACCTATGTGTAATGACAAAAGAAAAACCCGGTATAACCATAGGAAAAGAACTGACACTAAGAAACCTGATCCAAACAAGACCAGAAAAAGGATTGGGATAGAATTAAACAAACGATGATATATATAATGACAGAGAAGGAAAAAGAAGACCGGATGGATGTGGAGATCAACAGGCGCCCAATCTAAATACGTGATGAGGAAATCTCCAGTGGAATCAAACTCCTAATCCTCGTAGTACTCGGGGAAAGGGAGAGGTAGATAGACAAAGAAGATTATTAGTAAAGACAGTCAGCCATAACCTTGATGTTATATCGTTTCGATGGTTCCGGAGTGAAAAGGGGGTTCAGACGGCCCCTTAAACCTCCCCTTCACAATTAGCTCATGCGCTGGTTACGGCACATAAAAGAAACTTGCAAGCAGTGGATGAAATATCGGCCATGAATGAAGAAGTGCCAAACAGATTCCAGCCCGAAATACCAGAAGCAATCATAGACAGCAACCGCGGAAGCTTACAATCCAGATTTTAACTCTATATTTTAGTTTTTTTTGCGGGTAACTTAGACAATTTCTTTACGATTTTAAACACTAATATGCATTCTAACTATTTTATATCTAAAATTCCCTGATATTAATCAAACCCTGTATAAAAGTATAATCCAAACTTGTTAGAAAAATTGAGACATCTAGATACGACGACGTTCCAACAGTTTTCAGGTAATTGCTTAAAATTTACATCGACATCAATGAAATTACAGTTAGTGTCGACGACAGTCGCAAAAAGATAAAGGAACGGGCATAGTTAGCTAGGTACCAGCGCATTCTTATTTGTTCAGTGGCGAAATGAAATTTGCTCTTGAATTAATTTTGCCTCAGTCTGTGGTGCGGATCTCGAATTATCATTTCCTCTGTTTCTCGATTCAGTTTTTATTTCCATTTGTAACTAACTCGCAAACGTACAGACAGAATAGGAATATTAACGCGTACGTATAATCCGCACATGATAGATATTAAAGGCCCCTGATCTTTAAAAGATCGATGATAATAAAAGAAGTTCCTCGTCCAAGTGTAATAAAGCACGACTTAACTGAAGTGTGAAGAAAAAAAAACGTGTGACCCTATTTTACCGAAAGAAAAGGAGGTTTGCGAAAGTAAATTTCGTAAAGTAGGCTGGAATTGTAGACACGAATTTGCGCATTTATCAATTCCGTCTCTTTCCTTCACTAAATCTGTATTTTTAACTTAATTAAACTGCATTGAACTGAATGATTTCCATGAGAGATTCTTTTCTACTGTTGTTTCTTCTTGGGGGATTAGAAAGGCAAGGATGGTGATGATGACAGAGATTGTGAGAAGGAGAAAGAGAGCTTAATCGACTTTTACGAAAAAATATATTTGAATTTTAACCCTCGTTTATTAATAGAAGTTATGAATTATGAGAATCGACTTGAAAATATCTTCCGCTGATTGTTTTAACGAACTTGCTTTAATTTTTTTCAATTTTTTTTGTACTCGAAACAATTTTTAAGCATCGCTGAAACATTAAACGCAATACCAGTTTAGCGTTAATATTGAGGATAACAACAGCGTTGTTAAAATGCACATACAGCTGAGTTTTATTCTTTGAGACTGTGTGTCAATTTTTGTGATACCATTGTGCAAAATATTTAATACATCTCTGTCAACATCTACTTCTCCTAACATTTGAAAAATTGTTTGAATTTGTCCAATACATAAGAAAGTCTACAATGCTAACGTGAAGAATTACAGACCACTAACAATTTTATCTAATTTTGCAAAGGTGTTTGAAACTATTATCTATGAACATATATACGAGAGCGGTTTGATGGAAGAGTGATTGTAGATCTTGGCTTACGGGTTGGAACCGCGTCGAATTAGGGGTACGTAAGGCCAACGTTTCGTCAACTGTTACAAGAGACATCTTCAGGGCTGTACGTAGATGTTTGTCGATTCGCAGTAGCTAGAAGAATCGCATTCGTCGTATGGGCGGCGGATTTCGTAGTTGAATACAATAGAGTTTGCCACGGATGTAATGTATAGCCATCGCCTCTATTAAGACTGCGGTGATGTTTGTGAATCTTAATTGATTCACTGATTTTGCTAGGGTGTGACAATGTGTACGTTGGCGAAACTAAGAGGCCAGTCGGCGTGCATGTGTCCGAACATAAACGTTGTACGTTAAATATATCCAGGTCAGCGCTGACAGAACACAAACTCAACTCCAGTCATCAAATTCTATTCAAAAATGTCAAGCTTCTGTCCCATGAATCGCATTATTTCCCCGACACGATTTTTTATAAATAATTGAATTGATTGGGCATTTACTTGATGAAGATCCATAATTTAAAATAGAAATAAAACTACGGTTCTAATCTTCACTTTTAATCTTTAATCGTAACACGACAATTGTTTCGCCAGCACAGTGGCTACCTCAAGTGCTTACATCTACAGTTTGTAATGTACTCTTTAGATGTAAGCACCTGAGGAAGCCACTGTGCTGGCGAAACAATTGTCGTGTTACGATTAAAGATTAAAAGGGAAGATTAGAACCGTAGTTTTATTTCTATTTTTTATAAAGCCCCAAAGCAAAAAATCGCATGGCGTTATGTCAAGTGATGGAGGCCAGCGAAGAAGCGCTCATCTCGACCATTACGACCTATCCAACGGTCAGGGACTTCGAGGTTGAACTACTCTCGTACAAATAGATTCCAATGGATAGGAGCTCCATCCTGTTAAAAACGTTTAATTTTGGGGAATTTCTTACGTATTCTATAAGTTAACGAGAATGTTCTGACCCACAGATATGAACATTATGGGTATTTACTTTCCCACTTAGTTGAAAAGTTGACTCATCGCTGAACAGCACACTATCAAGAAAGTCATCTTCTCGCTCAAACAATTCACTTGCAAAGTTAAAATGTATACCATAGTCATCTGGCTTTAGAGCATGTACCAACTGTAAGCGTGTTCTTAAAACCTTCCACACTGTAGTTGTAGGCAACTGAAGTTGCCAAAGACTTGCTTTGCGAACAGATATCTTAAGACTACGCAGGTAAGATGCTCTGACACAGTTCTGTACAGGCACTTCTGGTTGTCCTGCGCCTTCAATTTACAAACAAATCCGGTCATTTCAAATTGCTTGTACCACGGGTGCATGTTTTCGGCACATAGGAGATCACAATTAAACCATAAACAAAACGCACGTTAAACTTAAATCACTCTTAGCAACACAGTCGCCATTTTGCGTATGCGACACTGCAAGCGAGAAAACAACAAAACAGTACTCGTGCATGCGCTTATCTAAAATTGTTTGAGTCTTTAATTGGAACTTGAATCAACATTCTATAACATTTACAGTTCCTCAATAAACAAAAATACAGTCGACACAATGGATTTCTCCCGGAGATCGTGCTCCCAAAAAAGTATAGATCGTGTTTTCGCCCGATATGGTCATTCCAAAGGTGTTATCTTTATTGATTATTTAAAAAGGGAAAGATAACTGGCCAATATTATTCTGATTTGCTGACATGTTTTGATGCAGAACTGAAAAGAAAAGGAGCGCATTTTTTGAAGAAAAGAGTATGTCCCAACACGTTAATGCGCCTGCCTTCTTATTCGTCCGCTGTTGCTATAACAAAATTTGTCAACTTGCGTTACGAATTGCTGCCTCATCCGCCATATTCACCAGATCTGGTTCCCAGTGATTTCTTTTTATTTCCAAATTTAAAAAATGGCTGGTTGGAGATTTCGGACAAATGAAGAGGCGATATCCGCAAATGCATATTTTGCGGAGTAGCGGAAAGATTACTAACTTTATAAATAGTTTGAAAAAATTTGAAGCTCGCTGGGCTAAGCGGTGTAGACTTTCAAGAAGGGGATTATGTCGATAAATAAAATATATTTCTTGCCCTAAAATGAGTATTTTATTGGAAAGTTCTCTTCCGTCAAACCGCCCTCGTGTAAGCTGTATTACGCCTTTTTTGTTTCCCAACCAACATGGATTTATGTGCGGATGATCGACGGTAGCAAACATTCCATGAATCTCGTTCAAAAGATTTTCGAAATTTTCATAAAATTACATACTGTTTCGAACAATAAGGCTAGAAAAGCCATAAGCTACTTAAATAGTATTCTCTGGGACGAAAAGGTCTCCAAGAAAAACAAGATCCTAATATACAATACAATTGTTAAGACCATAGCAATTTATAGCTCTGAAGTCTGGCCACTTAAAGATAAAGCAGTTAAAGTTTTGCTGGTAACAGAAATGGACTTCTGAAGAAGAGCTGCAGGTAGATCTAGAACGGACAGAGTACGAAATGAGAGAATAAGAGAAGAACCAAAGTCTATGGTGACTAGTAGACGGTAGAAAATTACTGCGGAGTGATTCTGTGCCATACCTATTAAAAGAGAAATTATGTCCAAGTACGAGGTGCATTCAAGTTCTAAGGCCTCCGATTTTTTTTCTAACTAACTACTCACCCGGAAACTATGAAACTGGTGTTACTTCTCGACGTAATCTCCCTGCAGACGTACACATTTTTCACAACGTCGACGCCATGATTTCATGGCCGCGGCGAAGGCTTCTTTAGGAGTCTGTTTCGACCACTGGAACATCGCTGAAGCAATAGCAGCACGGCTGGTGAATGTGCGGCCACGGACAGTGTCTTTCATTGTTGGAAACAGCCAAAAGTCACTACGACCCAGGTCAGGTGAGTAGGGAGCATCAGAAATCACTTCAAAGTTGTTTTCATGAAGAAACTGTTGCGTAACGTTAGCCTGATATGCGGGTGCGTTGTCTTGGTGAAACAGCACACGCGCAGCCTTTCCCGGACGTTTTTGTTGCAGTGCAGGAAGGAACTTGTTCTTCAAAACATTTTCGTAGGATGCACCTGTCACCGTAGTGCCCTTTGGAACACAATGGGTAAGGATTACGCCCTCACTGTCTCAGAACATGGACACCATCATTTCAGCACTGGCGGTTACCCGAAATTTTTTTGGTGGCGGTGAATCTGTGTGCTTCCATTGAGCTGACTGGCGCTTTGTTTCTGGATTGAAAAATGGCATCCACGTCTCATCCATTGTCACAATCGACGAAAAGAAAGTCCCATTCATGCCTTGGTTGTGCGTCAACATTGCTTGGCAACATGCCACACGAGCAGCCTTGTGGTCGTCCGTCAGCATTCGTGGCACCCACCTGGAGGACACTTTTCGCATTTTCAGGTCGTCGTGCAGGATTGTGTGCACAGAACCCACGGAAATGCTAACACTGCAGGCGATCTGTTCAACTGTCATTCGGCGATCCCCCAAAACAAGTCTCTCCACTTTCTCGATCATGTCGTCAGACCGGCTTGTGCGAGCCCGAGGTTGTTTCGGCTTGTTGTCACACGATGTTCTGCCTTCATTAAACTGTCGCACCCACGAACGCACTTTCGACACATCCATAACTCCATCACCACATGTCTCCTTCAACTGTCGATGAATTTCAATTGGTGTCACACCACGCAAATTCAGAAAACGAATGATTGCACGCTGTTCAAGTAAGGAAAACGTAGCCATTTTAAGAATATAAAACAGTTCTCATTCTCGATGCTGCCGCTACAATTCCATCTGCCGTACAGTGCTGCCATCTCTGTGACGTATTGACAACGAACGCACGCTCATTTTAAAACAATGCACATATTTCTATCTCTTTCCAGTCTGGAGAAAAAAATCGGTGGCCTTAGAACTTGAATGCACCTCGTACATCTAATAGTATGAATCTTAAAAGCACTGGAGATTTAAAAAAAGTAGTCATAGTGTGGCCATGAAAGAGTTATCAAAAAATAAATTACCTTGAATTATAATTTATTAAATTATTATTCAATATTTACTGTATAAACCTGTGTGACACTATACAATTTTTTGTGCATTATTATATACAATTTAAAATAAATATATCATCACTGAATTATTACTATTTTCTTTATAATTTTGTTTTGTATTATGTATACATATTATAAAAATTATGAACGAAAAATAAATATTAATTATGTATTTACTTTCATGAATTTATTTCTGTTTTATTTTTGGTTCTATTTCAGGGGACTTCACTACAGTAGCGTGAAACAGGGAATTAAATTGCCACACCGCCTACCATTAACATTTTCATTTCTAAATTTTAATCTCACTAATTTAGATAACACTTCGTAGCAAACAAAATGTGGGTGATAGCCAAAATTCAAGGTCATTTCTGTTTTGTGCTAATATTTACATAAAATACCATGTCACAAAAAGTTATTTTTGTTAACCAGTATTATTATTATTATTAATACATTTTTTTAAATTTTTATTTTAATTTAGGTGGTAAGAGTTTGCTCCTTAATAATCAGCTTCTATATTATTTTTAATACGAAGAATTACTAATAACAATAACCAAAAATAAAATAATATCCTTTTCTATTTCCATGGATATTGAACAATTTTACTATTAAAAATTAAGAACTTAAAACTGAATTTCGATTGTCTGCAAAACATTTGTAAGTCCGTTAAAATAATTAAAGGACATTAAAGGATCAATGTAAACATGATGCTTGATTAAAACTAAATATTTACTCGGATGGATACACACATACGTGACAAAATTGGATGTCCGTCGGCGTGTCGATGAATATTTTGCACAGTTATATATTGTCATAATAGAATGCTACACTCAATAAAAATTTTCATTGTCTGAGAGTAAGGAATGATAATTTTTAGGATATCTAATGTTTGTGAATAAACTTGTATAACATATATAATTAGATTTTGTAAAAATAAAATTTTATAAACAATTAATTACGACAAAAAATAATAATAATAATTTGATTACATCAGGTAGGGTAATATTATTTTAAAAAATTGGACTTTATGAATTACAAATATCCGGTATCTCTTTATTAATAAAAATGAATGGAAAGTTTCGTTACCAATTAATTGAAGTCATGATCGAAGAAAATATCGAAACAGTGTATGTATATATATAACAATTGATAAATTATTGGAGTTTTTCGGCTTTTATATGAAATATTTACAAATATCAAGTTAGTATGTATGTAATTGCAAAGTAAGTAGGGATGTAAACATTGCTGTCTACAAATTACAAAGCAAATCATACGAAATTTTTAAATGAAAAATATTGTCTATGTTGGGACTCGAACCCAAGTCTAGTTTGCCGGACTGTCGCTATTATCACTTAGCCATAATAGACCTAGGTTCAAGCTATTTAGAAATGCATTATAAAGTAACAGTGTTAATGAATCAGATGTCAGTTATTGAATGTAGATGTCAAGTTGAAAGCAGAAGTCAGTTTTGAAAGCTGATGTAAGTTTTGATAGCAGATGTCAGTTAGTGAAAGCAAATGTCAGTTATTGAAAGCAGATGTCTGTTTTGAAAGCAGGTGCCAGTTATGAAAGCAAACGTCAGATTTGAAAGCAGATGCCGATTTTGAAAGTAGATGTCAGTTATTGAAAGCAGATGTCAGTATTTTGAGAGCAGATGTCAGATTTGAATGCTTGAAAATGCTAATTATTACTCCATAGCTATATGAGTGTTTCAAAACAGATATCTACATTCAATAACTGACATCTGATTCATTAACACTGTTACTTTATAATGCTTTTCTAAATAGCTTGAACCTAGGCCTATTGTGGCTAAGTGGTAAAAGCGACAGTCCGGCAAACAGTAGACTTGAGTTCGAGTCCCAATATAGATAATATTTTTCAATTAAAAATTTCGTATGATTTGCTTTGTAATTTGTAAACAGCAATGTTTACATCCCCACTTGCTTTGCAATTACATACATACTAACTTGATATTTGTAAATATTTCATATAAAAGCCGAAAAACTCCAATAATTTATCAATTGTTATATTTAATAAACGGCTAAGAAATTATCTTAACACTTATATATACATATATATATTTAGATAATTTCTTAGTCGTTCATTAAACTAATTATATCAATCGAAATATATCAATTGATAAATTCTTGGAGTTTTTCGGTTTTTATATGAAATATTTACAAATATGTATTATCAAATTGGTATGTAATTGCGAAGTAAATATCAATGCAAACATTGCTGTCTACAAATTACAAAGCAAATTATACGAAATTTTTTTAATTGAAAAATTTTGTCTACGTTGGGACTTGACCCAAGTCTACGGTTTACCGGACCGTTGCCTTACCACTTAAACCACGATAGACCTTGCTTCAAGCTATTTAGAAATGCATTTATAAAGTAACAGTGTTAATTATTCAGCTGTCAGGTTTGAAAGCAGATGTCAGTTTTGAAAGCAGATATCAGTTATTGAAAGCAAATGTCAGTTATTGAAGGCATATATATATATATATATATATATATATATATATATATATATATATATAACATCCATCAAAATATTCATTCTTTGAACATTTACAACACCTAGTAGTAATTTAATAATCAAAATAAATACACATGTAGAAAGTTGAAAGTGCCTGTAGGCAAACGAAATAACCTCATTTTATTTCCTCTTCTAATGCAATTTCTTACACAACAGCGGGGCATTCCTAATTGTGTTTCTCACTACCCCCAACAATTAAAATAACAAGAGTAAAAAATGGGAGCTTTATTTTTAACTGAAAATAGTACATACAAAATAATGACAAATTAAGAAAAAAATTGTGATAAAAGTTGTAAAGTTACAGAGATATTCACACTTATGCTAGCAACACAGCAACACGCATCAACGCATGTGGTTTTTGCGTGATGGTGCTCTACCTCATAACAGTTACGAAGTGCGTGAGCATTTAAATAATACGTTTGGTCACCGATGGATAGGAAGAGGTGGGCATATTGCATGGCCACCTAGATCCTGACTTGAACACGATGGACTTTTATGTATGGGGATATATGAAAAATTTGGTGTACAATAATGATAATGATATTTAAAACATTCGATTAGTGATCATACGTCTTCAAGATGCTTTAGACACAATAAGCAGGCAAGATATCCGAGCGTGCTATGACTTGTGGACACGGCGAGCATAAGCTTGTATTCAAGCAGGAGGCGGTAACTTTGAACATTTGCTCTAGGAGATGTTTCTGTGTTGCTCGCATAAGTGTGAATATCTCTGTTACTTTACAACTTTCATCACAATCTTCTTTTTTTATTTGTTATTATTTTGTGTGTACTATTTTCAGTCAAAAATAAATCGCCAATTTTTTATCACCGTGTGTATACTGGTAAATAATTGAAGTATAATATCTTATAAAATGCTGCAGTCAATGATAACCAGATGACAGACATAAAATTCCGACAATCGAAGATATTCTAAACTTGTAAATTTAAAAATATCAATTTCCGAATTGCCAACTTAATCAGCAATTTCTGATCTCACTATATATCAATCCACCCTCGCATTAAATGCGTACCAAGATTTTATAAACCCTTCCAGGATAGTCATGCGCCCTTTCAAGTTTTCCAAACGAAATTAATAATTATTATTTTATTGTGTGTAAATTAAATTAGTTACTTTATAAACTTCTTTGAATTTCAACTCAGCCATTATCCCTCATACATAACACATGCGATATGTCCGACCGTTTTCAATTTTACCCGAATATATTAATCGGAAATCGATTCCATATATCTAACTCGCGGCATTCGGAACCGTAACGGTCTAGACTGAAAAGGGTGTAATAATAGACAGCCACCAATGCCGCTACCGTAACAGAACGATTAGTACATTGAATACAATCTCCCAATCGTATAACACTACAAGGAAGTCGCCTAATAACTCAACGGTGTATTGGTAAATTTAACACCATTTCGGCGGTGATTACTCGAGTAATTCGAACAACATTAACATCACAATTTGCAGCGGTAGTTAGAATCTATTGAGGAAAGGAAACTGTGCAGAAGTAGCAGTTATATGTGGTGGGCATGGTAATATGCAGTAAATTGTGCGGGGCCCCAGTTGAAGCCAGGTAATTTCCTACTTGAAATAGGCGTGAGCTCACCAACTATGCAGCAGGATTTCGAGCACTGATTACACCCTTCATCTTAGAAGGCGGACAATTTATTTTCTCTTCCTGCTAAGCCTTCTTTGCGTTACTTTTATGTATTAAATTAAATACGCTGTCTTCCCTTTGTTTCTCACCGTCTATTTACATAATTTGCGCATTTCAAAAAAATATAAATTCACGTAGAATATGATACCTGTTCCATTAAACTAATAACCGCAAATCGAATTATTTTCCACGAGAAATAATGTGTTCAGAAACTGTATTATTCCATATTTTATAGAAACAACTTCATTTTCAACGAAGCTTTTTACACCCAACAAAATTTAAACTTTTGTGAAACCAATAGAGTACGTGTTGAATTGCGTGAAAAATTTAGTAGAAAAATACTTGATATTTAGTATACAGCGAGTCCCTTAATGTAATGCACTTTGAAAACTAATTCTTACCTGGAGATATTGTAAATAAAAAACACGTCAATTTTATTTTTCAAACGAAACTTTTTTGTAGATTAAATTGTTTTATCTTATTACGTTTTCTGTACTCTGACGTCATCAAATTTTTTGTATCATTATATACAGGGTGGCCCAAAATGACCGAAGGGGTTTTTAGTTCCTTATAACTTTTTTATTATAATTTTTTTTTTTGTTTTCAGTATTTTGTAAAGAAGACTTGAGGAACTTAAAATGGAACAGTACACAGTACACAATTGAACAACGTGCCAAAATCGTTGAACTTTATTTCTCAAATCAACGATCCATTGTTTTGACTCAGCGTGCATATCGTAGTTATTTTAATGTGCGGGTTGGACCCTCAGAGTCAACAATAAACCGTCTGGTTGCAAACTTTCGAGAATAAGGGGCAGTAAGGAACCTTCCTGGTGCCGGCAGACGACGAACGGTGCACACGAATGACAATATTGAACGGGTACAGGAGAGTATTCGGGAAGATGGAGAAACATCAACTAGGAGACGTTCGACACAACTTGGCCTCTCAAGAGGGTCGCTGCAGAGAATTTTGCATACAATAAGAATGTTTCCATACAAAATTCAGCTTGTCTAACAATTGAAACCGACAGATTACCAGCAACGATTTGATTATGCAATTTATTTTCGTCAAAAAGCAGAAGAAAATCATGATTTTATTCATAATTTAATTATGAGCCACGAAGCCCATTTCCAATTAAATGGGTTCGTTAATAGACAAAACTGCAGGATATGGGCTACGGAAAATCCAAGAGTAGTTCAACAGCGAGAATTACACCCACTTAAGTGTACCGTTTGGTGCGGTGTTTCGTCGGAAAAGATAATTGGCCCATATTTTTTTGAAAATGAACACGGTGTCGCCCGCCGTTTCCATCACTGGTGTAAGATATCGGACAATGTTGGGAAATTATTTAAGGCCAGCCGTGGAAAACCATCCGCAAGTATGGTTCCAACAGGATGGAGCCACAGCGCACACTGCGAGGGACACAATGGCTCTTTTACGCGACATCTTTGGTGAACGAATTATTTCCCGTACAAGCGATTTTAATTGGCCTCCGCGTTCACCGGATTTAACTGCTTCAGACTGTTTCCTTTGGGGTTATTTGAAAGGAAAAGTCTATATTAATAAGCCTCGAACCATACAGCAATTAAAAAATAATATACGCGACGAAATCAACAACATAACACTTGAAGTTTTGCGAAAGGTTATGGAAAATGTTTTGGAAAGAGCACGAATATGCGAAGCAGAAAATGGCCACCACTTGCGAGATATAATTTTTCATATATAAATTAAAAATATTCTCCATTAATATACTGTATTTAAAATAAAAGAAATTTAATAATTATGTCTTAAATAAGAAGTTATAATGAACTCAAACCCCTTCGGTAATTTTGGGCCACCCTGTACAACCTCTAGTTTATTAAGGGATTTGAAAGAGTATATTTTTCCTGGCGGAATCGAAAACATCAACGATTTTGTACATTTATATACGGAAGTAGCCAAACACGAAAAAGCAAAAGCTGCATAAAAAACTAAAAAGATACATTAAATCTTGGGAACCAATGAACGAACCTATAATTAAAGTGAGGGAGAGATTTATAATAATTCTCGGTGTATACGCGCCAAACAACGATGCTTTAATTTATGTCAAGGATCAGTTTGGAGATACTCTTAGAAATATAATCGATCAAATCCCGTGTAGCCATGAGATCATCCAAGGAGGAGATCTAAATGGTCGAGTCAGAAGACAAAGAAATTATAACGTATTAGGCAAACATAGGGAAGAAACAATTAACGATGACGGTAGCAGAGTAATAAGCCTCTGTAACCAGTTCGACTTGATGATTACCAACACCTTTTCTGCGCACAAAGATGTACATAAATATACTTGATATCAACAAACAAGAGGACTTAAGTCCATTATCGATTATCTCATTGTTCGACAATACCGGAATCAAGGTACAAGACGTTAGGGTGCGGAGTGTGGATCTGATCATCGCTTACTGGAACCGAAAATATATATACCTTTTGTGGCATCTCATTTATCAACTAACTCCAACAATTTCACTGACAATAAGTTAGACACGACAAAGTATAATTTAAAAAGCTTTAAACATGACCGTAACAAATATTTATATGCCTAGAGATTAGAGCAAAAATTAAGTGAAACTGAACGAACAACAGAAGAAGAATATGATCATAGAAAAACATGTATTCTTGAAGCTGCAGACGAGATTGTTGGAATAATGCAGATGACTAACAAACCTGATTGGTGGGATGAGAGTATAGAACAACAAATTAAAAACAAGAGACAACTTTACCAAAAACTTCTTCAAAAGAATAACGACGTGACAAGAGAATAATACAGAAGAGCAAACAGGGAGGTAAAAAAACGAAGTTATTAAGAAAAAGAATCAATCTTGGGAAAAAAGTGCGAGAACATAGAACAACAAATAGGAGGAACTCGAAGCTCAAAAGTTTGGAAGACCATAAAATAGGTAAAAGCATCAAACAAAGGATTTAATTTGAGCAGCTTAGCAAAAAAAGACTGGGTACATCACTTCAAAGACCTTTTGGAAGAAAAACGCGTTGAATTTCTGGGAGAACAATACCAAATAGGTAATTTAACTCATATAGATCTTCAATTAAAACAAGTACAACAATCCATAAAAGACACAAAATTGGGAAAATCTTCTGGACCTGAAAAGCAGCTAAGAATACTAAAATCTTTATTTGAAAGATGTTTAAATGGCAAAGAAATACCGACTGAATAGAGAACTTCCTATATATCGACCATTCATAAAAAAAAGGTTCAAAATACGATCCCAAGAATTACCGGGGTATAGCAATCATTCCAACAATAGGAAGAATATATTCTCGGATTCTTAGAAACCTAATTGAAGAAGACATTGAAGATCAGCAACCGGAGGAACAACCGGGATTCCGGGCGGGAAGATCTACGACGGATAACCTTTTTACTTGGAAAATAACATTAGAAAAGCGAACTCAGCCAAATAGAGAAACACATATAGCTTTCATTTATCTTGAAAAAGCTTATGATAGTGTCCCAGTATCATAGTTATGGAAAACAATGGAAAAACATCGACATTAGACCAACATTAATTAGAGCCGCCCAACAATATCACAAAGACAATTATACTGCAATCAAAGTTGGATCATCATTGACTGAATCCTGTAACACAACAAAGGGACTCAGACAAGGGTGTTGTCTGTCTCTTACCTTATTTAAAATATATCTAAACCAATCCCTAAGAGGCTGGACACGCAAATGTAAGAATACGGGTCTCCAGGTTGGTGATGATCCTATACACTCTATTTTTCGCAGATGATCAGGTAGTAATCGCAGAAGACGAGCAGGATTTGAGTTATATAGTTAGAAAGCTAAATGAAGAGTATACACTAGCGGGTTTTGAAATAAATCTGAGTAAATGTAAATACCTCATTGTAGGAAGCGATAAAAACGACAACCTACCTTTGGAAAACGAACATTTAATTAAATTCTCCAAAAGCTCGAATGAAAACAAAACCTTGCTACTCCTCGACAGACAATCAAGCCATAAGAATTTGGATGCACTCTTGCTTGCTAAACAAAATTTTGTTATAATGCTTTGCATACCACCTCACTGTACGCACCGATTACAGCCTTTAGATGTTTCGTTTTTTGGACCATTGTCAACATTTTACAACCAGACAATTACAGCCTGGTTGAAAAATAATCCTAGGCGCACCGTTACAGCATACCAGATAACAAAGCTGTTCCGCTAAATATACAAACGAAGTGCAACCATGGAAAATGCTGTCAGTGGATTCAAACAAACAGAAATTCACCCTTTCAACGCAAACATTTTTCCGCTACTACTGCCACCACTACTTTATTGCAATGGGTTATATTCCCAAGCGAAACCAGACGACATGTGACTCCGGTGTCAAACATGTGAGAAATGGGCACATGCAGTTTGCGCGGACGTGTCGCCCAGAAAAAAACAATGCATTTGTGAGCTGTGTGGAGATGTTTAATTTTCATACGGTCCTTTTTATGAAAATAATTTTGAATTTGTTTTATTTTTGTTTTAGTCAATAAAATTTTTACTTGTAAGCGTATGTCATTTTACCCTAACTTAGTATGCCATTTTATCCTAGTACCTGCCTAACGACGTTCCTGTCTCAAATGAAGCTGAACACGTTTTGCTACAACAGTAACCTCCAAGAACACCTCAGCAAAACGACACTCCAGAAGCCGAAGAAACAGTAAATGGAGATGATTTAAGCATTAGCCGAGTTTCTATTGAAGTCATTGTTCCGATTTCCAAGGCATCGACATCTCTTAAACGAAGAACAACTCGCAACCGTCAAGGAACTACTGTGCTGAATTCAACACCAAATCTTGATGACCTGAAAGCTAAAGCTGAAGAGAAACGTATGAAGTTTGGACAAAGTGCGAAACGGAAAGCTGTTACGAAGAATTTGTGGGCAGGTGAAAATGAACAGGGAGAAGTTGAAGAAGTTGTCGAAGATGAAGAGGACGCTGCATGCATTTATTGCAATGGGTTATATTCCCTATATGGGCTATATATGGGCTATATTCCCCAAGCGAAACCAGACGACATGTGACTCCGGTGTCAAACATGTGGGAAATGGGCACATGCAGTTTGCGCGGACGTGTCGCCCAGAAAAAAACAATACATTTGTGAGCTGTGTGGAGATGTTTAATTTTCATACGGTCCTTTTTATGAAAATAATTTTGAATTTGTTTTATTTTTGTTTTAGTCAATAAAATTTTTACTTGTAAGCGTATGTCATTTTACCCTAACTTAGTATGCCATTTTATCCTAGTACCTGCCTAAAATGACACAATCGCTAAGGTTTTGCTTGAGCACCTGTATTTTTTAAGCCGTATATTCAAAATATTTACCAGAATACACCGGGAGCAGGAGCAATTGAATCGCTTATTATTAAAAGGGATTAAGTCACTTTTCGGCTTTTTCGAGATATACATTGCTCTTTACTAAAGCGATATAACTGAATCGTTTGATGATAAAAGGAACTAAAGGCCACTATGCCATATTATGGTATGTAAATGTGTTTATTTAGGTTTATTTTGAAAGGGTTTAAGTCGCTTGACTTGATCCCTTTTTAAATTACCGCCGGTTTTGATAGTTGAGTAATAACTTAACCTATAACACATTTCTCAAAATAGTACGGACAATAAAACGTTGTGTGCTCTGTAGCATGTTTGTTAATATTATTGCGCTTAATAACGCTGTTTAAATAAGAATGTCTAATAAACAAAGTGAACATTTTATTGAGAGTGAGGACGATAGAGCGAGTGTTGATGAAATACCAAAAAAGCGACGCAAAGGTATACGAAATTATGAAAATTATAAGAAAAACGTTATTAAGAAATGTAGGGTTACTAGGGGTGGCCAATATGTTAATCATAGGGGCCGTACAGTTTTAGCAAGAAAACAGGGCGCCCCTTGCAGGTAAGGAAATTATATTTGGGAAACCTATGAGAAAATGTTTTTATTTGTTTTTTTTTGTTTCTGTATAGATGCGCAATAAAGTGCTTTGAAAAATTCAGTGACGCTCAACGAAAGTACATATTCGAAAAGTTTTATACTAATTTCATAACTATAGATGAACAGGATATATACTTACAATCACTTATTGTAGTCACTGACGTTGCTAAGCGACGAAAACGTTTAAAACACGGGAAAGAAAGAGAAAGATCTTTTATTCATTTTGCTCCACAATCTGACAATGACAAAGTAAAAGTATGTCAGAATGCGTTTTTAAGTCTGCATTGGATTAGTGTTAAAAGAGTTAAAAGACTAAAAGTATTGTTGATAAATAAATCCACTCCTCGTGATAAACGAGGAAAATGCTTAAAAACTCATGCCATATCCGATGCAGAAAACATGTTAGTTCGTCTACATATATCCTCTTTTCCTGTCAAAGAGACACATTACTCTGGAAAAGACTATCACTATCTCGATAGCAGACTGAATGTCAAAATAATGTACAACATGTTCAAAGAAAAATACCCTAGCAGCTATGTTAAATATAGTTACTACATTAAATTTTTTAATGAAAATTTTGCTTTGCACTTCGGTCGTCCCCAAATTGACACATGTTGTCAATGTGAAGAGCTCTCTCTTAAAATTAAAAGTCCATTGTTAGGTGAAGCTGCTAAACGGGTGGCCGTTGCCGAAAAAATAATACATCAACGTAGAGCTATGAAATTTTACACTTCATTGAAAAATACTATTGCTGAAGTAAAAGAAACGGATAGGATTACTGCTGTAGCATTTGATTTTATGCAGAATCTGCAACTACCACTCGTTCCTGTTCAAGACTCTTTCTATTTAACTCAACTAAGCGTTAGTGTTTTTGGAATCCACGACTTGAAAACTGGAAAAGTTTACTATTACGTTTATCATGAAGGTTTAGCTGCGAAGACACCAGACGAAGTATGTTCATTTTTGATGGACTACCTTGACAACTACGCAGATCCAGGTTCAAAAGAATTTAGGCTTTTTTCAGACAATTGCCCCGGCCAGGACAAAAACCATACTATGGTACGGTTCTGTATGGCACTCATTCAGACAGGAAGATTTGAAAAAGTACAATAATTTTTTCCAATTCGGGGACACTCTTTTCTTCCCTGCGACAGGGATTTCGCTGTCATAAAAAGACATTTAAGAAAATTTGACAGAATATATTCAGTACACGAATATACTGAAAAAATCATTAATTCCAGTCAAAGCAGCAAATTTGTTGTAAAAGAGGTGCTAACGAATGACATTTTAGATTGGAAAAAATGGTGGCCGATTTACTATAAAAAGACAGGTATATCAAATGACTCCTTAAATCTACCTAGGAATCAGAAAGTAAGCTTTACAATTTCCAAATATCACCATATTTTACACAACAAGGACATGCCTGGAATTGTTGAAGCTCGCGATTTCATTAATGGGCTTACTGTTCATCATTTCGATTTAGCACTACCAAATAGAAGGTACAACATATCCATGCCTTCACGAAAAGCCTACACCGGAGATAAAATTCCAATACTGGACACCAAAATTGAACACCTTAAGCAGCTGATTAAGTGGGTGGATGAAGATAATATTCCATTTTACCAGAATTTGATCGAAACCTGGGATAGGAAGTCTAGAAAGGATAAAAGCGGAATAAATTAAGACCCTTAAACACATAATTTTGAAATTTGTTATATTTTCCAAGTCAAACAACAATAATTACGCATGTTTCAAACACATTTAATAAAGATATTACGCAAAATATCGACTATATTATTTTTTATTATTAAATGGGACTAAGTCAGCTTACTAAAACATAATTTTTAGCTAGAAAACAAAAAACATATATACTAACAAAACTTAAAACAATACTTATTATCCAATTAAATAATGAAACAGTAACTGAATTCAACGAAAAAAAAAAAATTTTTGAACTTGGGATGTTTTTTCTCTTTTTCTCAAAACCTGTTAAAATGACTTAGTTCCTTTTAATAATAAGCGATTCAATTGAAGAACCTGTATACCAAAGATAATTGCAGTATTTATAATTTTCACGCAAATATGACAACTTTTATATAAAGTATGTAATTTTAGGCCATTTTCCCCTACTTTTGTACAAAAATAATTTTATTTAGTTTTATTATCGACCCTACTTTAAGTGCATAAAGTTTTTATAGGTGTATACAAAAGTCGGTAATTACTGACTTCAAACACACTTGAACTAACAAAGACGGCAAATATTCGCGTTGACGGTACGACCGCAAATGATTTATGTTCTTTACATTTCTACCTGCTAAGGGTTGTTAAAGAGGGGTCTATTATGCTATAGAAGACATATTTAACAGAATTGGATTATTAAAATTTTAAACAGTTTAAATTCATTAAATACTAACTGTGACACAAAATTAATTAAAACATTAAAGTTTGATTTTTTTTATAATTTTTTTTAATTTCTTCTTAGTATGAAAATACGTAAAAACTAGGAAAAGCATTTACGTAACAAGCATTAACAAATAGTAAGAACGCACAGTAAAACTATCATCATATTTACAATTATTTACTCTGGTGATTTATTTTTCATGAAGCGTGGGATAGGCGGCGGTTTTATCGGTTTTCAGAACCAATAAACGTGTTGACAAGACATCTCAATCGTTCTGTTTGCCGAGAAGAAGCTCTCGATAGATTGAGAAGCTATGATATCTTGGGAAAACACTTCCAACGTCGTATCTCTGTTTTCCAATTTCCGTTTATTTCGTCGCTTATGGGAATACCCCGGGGAAGAAAATCATTTAGCACGCATCAAATGTGGTGTCTATTATTTAAATGTAGACATCTAAATGCACGTATAAAGTAAAGATGTCTCGTCCTTGAAGCCGTACGTATAGTTTTCCTGTACTTTTCCGTTGATAAGTTAAATTCATTGTAAAATGGTGCCGGAAAATATGTACAAAGATGTGATGTAAATCTGCGAAATTTATTAAGAGAATTTCGCTGAATAGCAAGATATTTATGTCATTTTAAACAAGAAATAAAAAATATTTATGATAGAGACATACGAGGGTGGATCCCTTTGCCACTGACCCACTTATAAAGTGTGTTTTTTATAGAGGTATAGAACTTTGAAATGGAATAAAACAAAGATGAATTTTTTAAATTGACATGAAATTTACTTTATTCGAAAGATAATCTTCTGGCATTATAATTTAAATATGACTTCTGGCATATGACCGCCACGGCTGGCTCGGACGTAGTCTAATCTGGAGGTCCAATTTTCGATGACTGTTTCCAACATTTGTGGCCGTATATCGGCAATAACGCGGCGAATGTTGTCCTCCAAGTGGTCAATCGTTTCGGGCTTATCGGCGTAGACTAGCGACTTCACATATCCCCACAGAAAATAGTCTAGCGGCGTTAAATCGCACGATCTTGGAGGCCAATTCACGGGTCCGAAATGTGAAACTATGCGCTTACCAAACGTTTCCTTCAATAAATCAATTGTGGCACGAGCTGTGTGACATGTTGCGCCGTCTTGTTGAAACCACAGCTCCTGCACATCATGGTTGTTCAATTGATGAACGAAAAAGTCAGTAATCATGGCTCTATAGCGGTCACCATTGACTGTAACGTTCTGACGAGTTTTCCTCTACGCTACGCTCTACAGCAGCAATGACTTCTTCAGTACGCACTGTACGACGTCTCTGTGGATGCGTATTATCATTTAGAGTAAACGTGGTGCGAAAACGTTCCATAGTTAATCGAATTAATTGCTCTGATGGACGATTATGTTGACCGTAAAATGGACGTAGTGCGCGATACGTATTTCGAACAGAACCATGATTTTTAAAATAAATTTGCACAATTTGGCAGCGTTGTTCAGGCGTCAGTCTATTCATGTTGAAATGCCAAACCAAACTAAACATAAATCACTTGACAGCTGACAAAATGGCCGTCAGTTAAAAAAGTGTTGCCGACTTAAAGTTATATAGCTCTATAAAAAACACGCGTTACAATAAAAAATTGTATCACTTTTATTTTTCAACATAGTCTCAATTAAAGTTGACAAAGTTTTCCCATCAATATCACATCAATTTCTGATGGAAATCTACCACGAAAGTTTTGGAAACAGTCGGTAATCACTAGGCGTCAAATCTGGCGAATATGGTGGACGCTCAACTAATTCGAAGCCTGCTTGAGCTATTGTAGCTGTTGCAATGGTGGACTTGTGACTAGGTGCGTTATCCTTCCCCCAACGTTTTTCTTTTATCAAGTCACGTAATTTGAAAATTAAATTGCCATAATAAGCACCTATAATTGTGACCGCATTCCCCAGGAAATCTAGTAAAATTACGCCTTCAGCATCTCAAAATACGTATAACATGACCTTCCCTGCTGAAGATTGCATCTTGAATTTTTTCGGCGGTAGTGAACCTCGATGTGTTGTTACGCCTTTATTTTCCCTTCGTAATTTTTATTAACAGTTTTCATCATTTATTGAGTCCCGGTATCTTAAATTGTTTAGCAGTATTTAATACGTACGATGCTTTTATCGCTATCTGTAGTTAAAATTGTTAAAGATATCATCCCTTCCCGCGAGCGTCTTCTTGTAGCTCGCGCAAGAGAAGTGAAATTAGGCACCTGCCGCTGTAGAGTTAGGGCTGGGCGATACCGGCGTTTTCGGCATCGAGTACCGATACCAATCGAGGTATCGATACTTAGCGATGTATCGGGTCTGTGCACGGTATCGATTCTGAGTACTGGAATCGGTAAAGTATCGATACCTTGGAATCGATACCTTGGAATCGATACCTTGGAATCGATACCTTGGAATCGATACCTTAATTCGATACCTAGAAATCAATATTCATAACCCGTTTTCTAGGTGTCGATTGTTTGATATCGGTTTCAAGAGATATAAAATTAATTTATCGATTCTACCATAACTACGGTATGAAATTTGCAATATTGTGATATTTTGTTTTTTAATAATTATATATATGTCATAATAAGGATATTTGATGCGCATAATAATAACATTCTTTTAAAATATATAATGCATACATACTTAAAAAGTTATTGCTTCCTTTATGTACATTTAAAAAAATGCACAAAGGTAAGCTACCCGATACATGGCTACCCGATACATCGCTACCCGATACATCGATACTTAGCGAGTACTGGAATCGGTAAAGTATCGATAGGTATCGATGCTTTGGAATCGATACCTCGCTACCCGATACATCGCTACCCGATACATCGATACTTAGCGAGTACTGGAATCGGTAAAGTATCGATAGATATCGATGCTCTGGAATCGATACCTTGGAATCGATGCCTTGGAATCGATACCTTGGAATCGATACCTTGGAATCGATACCTTGGAATCGATACCTTGGAATCGATACCTTGAATCGATACCTTGGAATCGATACCTTGATTCGATACCTAGGAATCAGTATTCATAACCCGTTTTCTAGGTGTCGATTGTTTGATATCGGTTTCAAGAGATGTAAAATTAATTTACCGATTCTACCATAACTACGGTATGAAATTTGCAATATTGTCATATTTTGTTTTTTTTGTTTGTAATAATTAAAGTTATGTCATAATATGGAATTTTCTACGCATAATAACCAACGTCTTTTAAATACATATATATTATGCATACATACTTAAAAAGTTATTTTTATATACATTTAAAAAACGCAGAAAGATAAAATAATATAGGCAAATATGCGTGCTATTACAAAATTATACAAAAAGCCTAAAATATTCATTTCAAAATAGAAACAAACCAAGCACGTTTTATACCTACAATAGCTTGATAAGAATTCTTGACCCAACTTTTTTTTACCTTATTATATTAATTAATACTAGGTACATATTTGTATTATATTTTGTTTATTTTAGTTCCAATTTACAGTCGTGTATTGTGTATTGTGCATTCTATAGAACAGGAAAGTGTTTTATATTTATATGAATATGAATATCACCTATATTTCTCTCAACACTGCTTTATAGAAATTATGTGTCAACAAATTTTTGCTGTTTCCTATTTTTGATTTATTATAATTCCTACCTTTATCCGTCGTATAAAGTTTAATATAAGCACTTATATTTCATATCATTTTAAGCTTCGTCACTTTGTTCTTATAACTTGGTGTAATAAGTGGATACGTACGTACCAAAATGTCGAAAAAAAATAGTGTAGTTTGGAAATACTTTGATAAAATTAACGACCAGGGCGTGAGTTGTAATGTATGTAAAAAAGAATATAAGTATACTGGTAATACTACAAATATGCTGAAGCATATAAAATGTGTTCATCCTTTTACATATTTTAATATTATTGAAAAGAAAGACAAAAGAGACGGTGATAGTGAAGTTACTGACGTTGAAATATTGGCCTCCGAAAGGTAAAATTATAATTATACTAGCTGCAGACTTATGTATGTAGTTCTTTTTTAATCCTTGCATGAAAAATAAGAAAATTCTAAATTGTCATTTTGCATAAAACAACAACTAATATACCTATGATGTACGCATACTCATTTAAAAAAATGCACAAAGGTAAGCTACCCGATACATGGCTACCCGATACATCGCTACCCGATACATCGCTACCCGATACATCGCTACCCGATACATCGCTACCCGATACATCGCTACCCGATACATCGATACTTAGCGAGTACTGGAATCGGTAAAGTATCGATAGGTATCGATGCTTTGGAATCGATACCTTGGAATTGATACCTTGGAATCGATACCTTGGAATCGATACCTTGGAATCGATGCTTTGGAATCGATACCTTAGAATCGATACCTTCGTTATATCAGATATCGGGTACCCGATACCAGTTATGGTATCGAGTATTGGACGATGTATCGATACTTCGCCCAGCCCTACCGTAGAGTAAGGGCATTTTGAAAAGTGGACGAAAAGTACATCAGCCCAATAGAAGTTATATCACGCTTCATCGACATATAGTGTTATCGTATAAATACGGATTCGTTCAAGAGCGAGTGATTTTTTTTAGAACTGACAATTTGCTATTTGCGAAAATTTCAACCCAAGTTTTTGTTTGTTTGGCGTTCTTATTCGAAACGAAAAAAAAATAACTTCCGGCGGAAGGTACCTTCGTACTCCAGCCCCTATTTACCAAAGGTATATTTATGGTCATCTAAATTACCATCAATCGACGAACAGCGATACCCCGAAGAGTTTAATACCACCTTCGACGACCAAGGAACGGAAAGACAAGTAATTCGTACCGTTAATAACTCTAAATTGCCGTTTATAACCTTTTTTTCTATAATACATTAATTTTTTTTTTATTATAATCTTTGCTTATAATTTTTTATTTTTATACATTAATCATACTTTGCTGCAATCAATTTAACTTCTCTTTTGTGTTAATCTTAACTATTAATTTTGCCATCGTTCAACCATTTTTTATTAGCATATCTTTATGTAGTATTGATAATGCCGAATTATTAAATCTATTCGTTTGAACTTAAAAATCTGAATTTTAAAAGGATAAACTTTTACACGACTCTACAAAAAAAATTTTCGGTTAATTATGCACAAAAATGAAAAGAAAATAGCTTTTTTTGGTATAAAGTTTGCTTTTGTGATAGTTATAGTAATAATACTCATTTTCGTTTTTTTTTTATAAATTTTAATTAATTTTAATACATTCAAAAATACCGCGCGATCAGAGTGGGCTTTTTACGTTCACATAGTGCCGCTAGATGGCACTCGAGTGATAAACAACGATCAGGTGTTTTGTACAAGTCTAGAAAAACTTAAAATGTCGCGAAAGTGTAAATATGATGCTGATGCATTTTGTTATATATGTGGTCAATTTATTAAAGTTCGAGGCGTAAAATACAAACTAAAGACATCTGACGTTCTCTGTAAAGCCTACGAAGCATATTTTGACTGTCCTGTTCAGCATCAAGACAAGCCATGGGCTCCACATGTTGCTTGTAGTTATTGTAAAAGATGTTTGGAAGGTAAGCAATTTTTAATTAAGCGGTGAATCAAATATAATTGACATATTAATTTTTATTTCTACATTTTAGGTTGGTATCGAGGTGAGAAGAGGTCCATGAAATTGGCAATACCAAGGATCTGGCGACAACCAAAAGACCACGTCAATGACTACTACTTTTGCATTGTGAACCCGAGTAAAAGACGTAGAGGTAAAAATGCAAAACCTATCGAATATCCTGACCTTGAATCTTCTTCTGCTCCAATTGCACACGACCTGACACGACCAGTACCTGAGCCATGGAAAAAATTATCGCAGAAAAGTAGCTCATCTCTTAATTCTAATAAAAGTAATTCCGATAAGGAGTTTTCACTTACACCAGAACAACCAAAACACCATGTTATTATTACAGAAGATTTTAACGACTTGATAAGAGATTTAAATTTGCCAAAAAATAAAGCAGAGCTTTTAGGCTCTCGCTTAAAACAGTGGAATTTGCTTGATGATGTTAATATCATGGATCAGCGGACTAGGCATGAAACATTCTCAACGTTTTTCACAAAAGAAGATGGACTTTGTTTTTGCAATGACATAAAAGGTATGTTCGAAGAAATTGGCATACCATGTGTTCCTAGCGAATTGCGTTTATTCATTGACAGCTCTACAAAAAGCTTAAAAGCTGTTTTATTACACAACGGAAATAAATTCCCATCTCTTCCAATCGCTCACTCAGTACATCTTAAAGAAAATTATGACAGTGTTAAAATCTTGCTTGAATCTGTAAAGTATAGCGAGTATAACTGGCAGCTGATTGGAGCTTTTAAAATGGTGGGATTTTTAATGGGACTACAGAGCGGATATACAAAGTATCCGTGTTATCTGTGCTTATGGGATAACAGAGCGGATGCTAAGCACTATATTCAACGGTCATGGCCTGTAAGAACAGAACTTTGTGTCGGAAAACAAAACGTAACATTTGAGCCGATTGTTGAAGCGGAAAAAGTGTTAATGCCACCTCTGCACATTAACTTAGGGTTGATGAAACAATATGTTAAAAAACTGGATGAAACTTCAGAAGCTTTTGGATACCTGAAAAAGCTTTTCCGAAATTATCAGAAGCAAAAGTTAAAGCTGGGGTTTTTGTTGGTCCGCAAATTAGACAGATTTTCGCCGATGAAAAATTTCCAACGTTGCTGAATTGTACTCAAAAAGCGAGTTGGAACAGTTTTAAAGCAGTAGTTTCTGGATTTTTAGGAAATAACAATGCTGAAAACTACGAAAAGTTAGTTGCGGATATGCTAAAAAATTTTAAGGTCATGGGCTGCAGGATGTCATTAAAAGTACATATGCTGCATGCTCATTTAGATAAATTTAAAAACAACATGGGAGCGTATTCAGAAGAGCAAGGAGAACGTTTTCTTCAGGACATTATGAGCTTCGAACAACGTTATCAAGGCCAATACAATGAAAACATGATGGGAGACTATATTTGGGGTTTATTGAGAGAAAATACTTATGAACATAAGAGAAAAAGTAAAAGCGTGCACTTTTAAATTATTTTCCACTTTTTTGTAAGTTATTTTGATAGTAAAACTTAATAAAAATAATAAACATATTTATTTGTATGGTTTCATCTTCAATTAAAAATTAAAACCACAGATTTTGAAAAATATCGTTCAATCGGTCTCCTAAATACAAAAGCAAACTTTTTCATGTCACATATTTTTTTTCGTCTAATTACGACCTAAAATATCGAAATTTTATGCTTTAAAGTCAAAGTCAAATTTTGTGTTGACCCGTGTCATCGACATATTCTACAGATATATCCTCTGTGGTCAAGCTTTTTAAATTAAAAATGGGTCGAGGTGAAGCTACTTCAAAGAAAATTCGTGGAATTTTGGTGAAGCAATACAATGAAGGGACATTATTAAATGTTATGGAGACACAAATAGCAACGAAAATTTAGGTAAAAGTATTGGACAATCACAAAGTGACTAATAGAATGACGAGACAACTTGTAAAAATATCTAAAACCCACCGAAGAGCCACTCTAAGGGATGTAACTGCTCGCTTCAATGCAGAAACCGGTGTGAGAATTTCGCGAGTATGTTGCAGGCAGTGGATCCACAAATCAGGACATTATATTAATATATTATGTATTTGAGTTTTCTTGAATTTTAAACGATTTTACTATATAGTCGAAGGAAAAATAGCTGTTAACAAAATCTCAAATCGGAACTCGTCTAATCTGGGCCAAGTCTAAATTGCACTGGACAGTAGATGACTGGTCCAAAGTCAAATTCGACGTTTCTGTAGATGACAATAGGAAACGTATTATTCGGGATAAAACTGAAGCTTTTAATAAGAACTGTTTAAAAAGGACTGTGAAATTTGCAAATTGTGTGATGATTTGGGGGTCTGTGTCTGGAAAGAGTGTAGAAAAGATGGAGATAATAGATGGAATTGTTAATGCCTATAAATATCAACAATTATGAACAATAGCTTCATTCCTAGTGTAGAAGAGCTCTATCCCGACAGAGACTATATTTTTCAACAGGATGGGGTACTGTCCCATACAGCAAAATCAACAAAAAAATGGTTTGAGCAACATGACATGAGAGTTTTAGATAGCCTTCAAGCAGTCCAGATCTCAATGTTATTGAGACCGTGTGGCACCGCATGAAAAGTTACTTAAGGAATAATCCTCAACGAACAATAAGTAAATTAAAGACAAAACTCTCATACATTCGGGAATCCTTTACACCAGATTATTGCAGGTTGCTTGTGGAATCCATGCCAGCCTGAGTAAAAGCTGGTATAAACTCCAAAGGTGAAGTGACTTCGTTTTAAGTCATGTAATAAATGATCGTCCGAACATTAAGATGTCAATGTAATTTGTTCATTTATTACTTTGTTAAGCTTCTATGTAGTTTGAGTTTGAGTAAAATCTATTCTTTTGATAAATATAATCTTTCATTGTGTGTCAAAGCTAAATATATGAATATTAAATTAAATTACAAACTCTCAAATAGAAAATCAGAATATATGAAAATTGATATCATCCGAACAGTAAATTGTTAGGGCTCATGTTGTAATTACCTATTACATTTACGTCCTGTAATTGCGATTCACCTGTTGGGCATTAAAGACTATTTTTGTTATTATTATAAATAGAGTTTACAGCGAAGCTACGATATGAGCAACCTAGAACATTGGCTCGAAAAATTATGCGATAGGGAGGAATCACTCGACTTCTACAATCAAACTTTTAAGTAGAAAAAGATCCATCTCCAGAGAACTTACGGACCTATTAATTATTAACCATACTCATACGGGATCCTCATGCCAAATGCAAAGTTAAAAAATTAAATAAGTGGACGCTCCCTCAATTTCGTCGAAGAAACAAACCGAATTGATTAAATGCCCGTTCTACGCTTTCAATAATAAATAAACGCAGACCTTCTCTAAACCAATTAGTAACATGTATTGAACATCTCAATGGTAAATATACACGATGAAAACGAGAGAACTAGACTTGTCTCATCAATTATTTAATGCCCTTTTGCCAACATGACTAAGCGTATTATGCTGTTATTCAAGTCAGATTGAAATACCTAGAGACCTAGCACTCGGATTCAATACACAAATGCCGTCCTAGAAATCTAGTTTCCATTCACATCATTAAAAAAGTTACCGCTATTTATGACATATTTGTTGTCATATAGCTTGTCTGTATTCATATAGCTTGTCTCAGAATAAGAAGTGATTCAAATACTCCACTAAAGTTTAATATACACAACTAAAATAATATTAGTCAAATTGTTATTCACCTGAAAAAAAATTACAGATGGTAAAATACTATTGCGGAAATTCCTTAGCGGGGCTTCCCGATTTATTTTCAGTACAATTCCCGGATATACCGATTACAACTGTAGCTACAATACGTCACAAAATTCTGCAACTCAAAACCAATTTTACGTTATTAATATAAAGGTATTTTTAATAATATAAAATATTATTAAAAATCTGGTGTGAAGAACACAAATGCAGGTTCACTATTAATATTTTTTGTGAACGTGTCCGAATATATCCTATCCCCAGAGACGTAGATACGTATTTCACCTTTCTACAGGTTCATCGGTACGCCCCTGCTGGAGAAAGGATATTCCCAGACACATTCACAAAAAAGAACCACATCGCCCTATCACCGTAATTATTCAGACCGGGCGCAGAAGTAAATTCGGCGCTGCCTGTTGTCAGACAGCCGAAGTACCTCGCATACCGTCCACATAATCAATGTGAAGGAACGACGCCCTTCCAAAGTTGGCACAGCCAATCTCTCTAGAAAACTGCATTTTGTTTGTGTCTTCACTCATACTACGGCTTAACCGCATGTGTAATGTATCAGAATAATTGAAACATACATGAGTAGGTAAACCCCACCAGTTTTGTATAATACAAAGGTATTTTTAATAATATAAAATATTATTAAAAATCTGGTGTGAAGAACACAAATGCAGGTTCACTATTAATAGTGAATATTAATAGTGAACCTGCATTTGTGTTCTTCACACCAGATTTTTAATAATATTTTATATTATTAAAAATACCTTTGTATTATACAAAACTAGTGGGGTTTACCTACTCATGTATGTTTCAATTATTCTGATACTTTACGTTATTAAATAGTAAAAATAAATATGATCAACAAAGAAATATTATTAATGATTTTGAAAAAGACATATGCGCATATCAGAACAGATATTATCATCGCAACAAATTGCAGCATAGTTTAACACAAATCTACATGATCTGTGTTAAAAGTGGTTTGCAAAATTAAAAAATATGCCGTACGACAAAATATATCCAGCCAATTTTGTTTGAAATTAAAAATAATTCAGCGCAAAAGAAATAATTTTAGTTTATGAAAACTATTTATTAAAACATTTAAAATTATTTATGAAAAACAACATCGTGTAAATGACCGCCATCACAAGTCAGACAATCACCAACCCTACTTTGATCCTGCAAAATATTGCAGCTGGAATTTGCGTAATTTCGTCACGAATATTTGCCTTAAGTCTTCTAAAATCTGATAGACTTTACTTTTCAAATATCCCCACAAGAAAAAATTTGGAGCCGTCAAATCACGAAAATGAGGCGAGCACTCAACATCTCTATTTTTTTAGAGCGGTCTGGCAGAGAAAATGTCGCGTTTCACGCGCTGTGTGGCATGTAGCGCCATCCTGTTGGAATCAGAAGTTTTCTATGCCAATTTCTTCCAACTGTGGTTGAAGAAATTCACGTATCATTGTTCGGTACCTTTCTTCATTAACAGTAACTGCATTGCCCTTAGCATCTTCAAAAAAGAAGGGTGCAATGATTCGTTCGGAGTATATTGCGCACCAAACACCGACTTTTTGGTCAAACTGCGCGGTCTCTTGTATAAGATGAGGGTTTTCTGTTTCCCAAAAATGATCATTTGTTATCATCAGCTTGTTAACATAACCAGAAAGACAAAAATTTGCTAAATCGACCATTACCAAATTTTTCCAAAAATCGAGTTCTACTTCCACTAGTTTGTAACAATTTGTGGGTATTGCAAAAGTCTTTCACTATTAATTGGTCGTAGTTTGAAAACAGTTTCAATTATATATGAATACAAATGCAAGTCTAAGTGCAAATTCTTCTTAAAGTTCGTTCAGACAACCCTAATTACGCCGCACGTCTTCTTGTGGAAGTTCTTGGTTCTGTCTGGACATTATCCCGAACAAGCTCAATATTTTCGACAACCAGACACACGTCCAGTGTGCTTTACATCACTTACCGTACCATTTTGTAGAAGTGCATTTGCTAAATGTCGAATTGTTTCTCCGTGTGGAGCTCTTCGACCGGAATACGCTATCCTAAAAGCGCGTTGTGTTGAAATTATCGAAGAAAAGTTTTGGAAATACAATTTAATTACACAGGTCTGCAAAAAAATTTTTTTTTTCAGCTGCATGAGATATTTTTGCTGAATTATATGTTTTAAGGTACGCCGATTTCAAAAATAACTTCTATTACTCTCCATCACGTATAGTTTTTTTGCAAAATAAGAACACAATAATGAGCAAAATCAACTATTTATTACAACAAACACACAGCATAATATTTATCAAAACCTATCAACCATTATTTTTCTTATTTAAATTTATACACAACTTTATGTATACTCTTTTTCCTTGTGAAACCTTTTCTTCTTTTGTTTGATGCTTCTCCGAACTCGTTTTTGGTTTCCTTCTTTGGTTTCTCGCTTAAGCATCCAACAGTAGTCCGCTAACATATTGACATCCCATCTTCCTTGGTAACGTCTCTCGATATCACGTACATCCTGGTGAAATCTTTCACCTTGTTCTTCACTGTAGGCACCCAAGTTTTCAGGAAAATATTCAATATGGGAGTGTAAGAAGTGAACTTTTAAGCTCATCTTGCACCCTTGAGCTTTATACGCTGTCAGCATGCGCTGTACAATAGTTTTATATTCGGCATCCTTAGTATTGCACAAAAACTTCTGCACTACATTTTTGAAAGAATCCCATGCTTCTTTTTCGATTTCTCCCATTGATTCAGGAAAGAGGGGATCAGACAAAAGTTTTCTTATGTCGGGGCCAGTGAAAACTCCTTCTGTTAACTTTGCTTCAGACAATTTCGGGAACTTGGAACATATATCTAAAACAATCCCCATCTTTTTGCAGTGATTTTACAAACTGCTTAATTAGTCCCAATTTAATATGAAGAGGTGGCAGTAAAACCTTTTCTGGCCGAACCAAAGTGGTATTGATAACGTTTTTCTCGCCAGGAGTTAAACCATGTCGTGGTGGCCAGTCAGTTTTTGTCCAGTGTAGCTCTCTGGCTCTACTATCCCACGAACATAGAAAAGAAGGGAATTTTGTATAACCTGACTGTTGACCCAACAACATTGTTAGTATTTTCAAATCTCCACAAGCCATCCATTGATGTTCTTGATATTTGATTTTCTCAAGAATCGTAGCTAAGTTATTGTAGTTTTCTTCCATATGAACTGAGTGTCCCATTGGAAGAGGTGCAAATACATTTCCATTAAGCAGCAAGACTGCTTTGAGGCTAGTTTTGGATGAATCAATGAATAAGCGCCATTCTGATGAATCATATTCTATTTCAAAGCATTTGATGAGCCCATGAACATCATTACAATAAACCAGATTTCCCTCTTTAGTGAAATACTGAGTAAATTCTCTCTCTCGATGTCTGTACCAGGAAAATGAGGTACCAGATAATAAAAGGTTTTTGTTTTTTAGCCTTGAACCTAGCAATTCGGCTGTATCTTTTGAAAGATCCAAGTCTCTGACCAGGTCATTGAGCTCAATCTGAGAAAAAAGTTGAGGTCTCTCGTCAACTGAAAAATCTGAGCTAGATTCGTTCTGGGGAGCAAACGTTTCTGTGTCCTCTGCATCACTCTGGATGTCATCTAAATTAGGAGGTGGGTGTGGAACTGGTATTTTAAAGCTATGGGACACTGGACGAATAGCTGAATCAAGGTTAGGGTAAAATATTTTCTTCTTATTTTTCGTATTAAATCCGTTGACGTCTACCGAACAGAAATAGCAGTCGGTTGTGTGATTTTTCTGTTCACGCCATATCATAGGAATGCCAAAACGAAATGCAGTTTTCTTACCCTTAAACCACAAGCGCAGATCTTCCTCATATCTTCTGCACACCTTATGAGGAGCCCATGCATTGTCTTGATCACCAAGTATTAATTTGAAGTAAGCAAAATAAGCCTTCTTCACAAAATCACTTATATTTCTTTGTTGACTTTTCACTGTATATTCACCACAAATATAACAGAAGCTGTTCGGAGAAATTACACAACCTCTATGAGCCATAACACACATATAAAAACAAGAGCACAGTAGCGTTTGAATGCTGGATGTCAACTGAGTGTGAGACGATAATAATGGAACCGTCTGCCTAACACCAGAAATTCTTTATCCCCCCCCCCTTTCACTAAATTTTTTACGTCCATTATTTTTTTCTTTATTCCCTGATAAATATACTATTAAAATTAGGGTAAGAAATCTTAATTTTAATTAAATTTGAAGCTTAAAAAATAAAATACCAAATTTTAACTAAATAAGAATTTTACACAAAATGAAAATATAAAAATTAGTATTGTAAAAAAAATTGATGATGGAATTTTTTAAATATTTTTTTGGTTTTAGGACATCAAAATCTATAAGAAAATGTATAAAAAACCTATGCAGTTTTTTACTTGCAGACCTGTGTTATTTGTGCGCGTTCTTGAAGCGAATAACGTTCGGTAACAAAATTCTGTCTTTTGACTTTGATATCAAACTTCACTTTTGACAGTTGTCAAGGAAATAACAAAATACTAAACATATTTCATAGCTGGATATACAGTTCATAAAGTGTAAGTTTTCAGTTCAAGGTCAAATTCGAAGCATATGATATATGATTCAAATCAGTACTGCAGAGTCAAATGAAGTCAGTATTCAATCGCGGAAACAACCGTTTGTCATCATAAAATATAAACGTCATGTTTCAATATTGTCAAAATTTTACTATGTTACTTGTAATATAACCAAAGAGAGCATATACATAACCTACATGTCAAAATAATAATAATAAGTGGGAACATTAATAGTTCAAAAGTATTGTTTCTTTTCTAGTTCTGTATAAATATATTCTATCCAAGAAAACTATGCCGAAATTATTACTTTAATATTTGAACAAATTATTTTAAATGTTATTTATAATTATATACTCAGGAAAATATTCGATCAAAAATTTATTTAAAAAGAAATATTTCAAGTCATATCAATAGTGAAATGAGGTATTGAAAAGATCTTTAGTGTTAAAAATGTTTGCATTATTAAGAATGACATACCTACCAAAATCATTTTCTTGCACTATATCTGGGTTAAGAAGATTGGGAATGTATTAATTTGATGAATAATTTAGATTTCTACTTAACTTATATATTGTTTATATTTTAAATAAATTTAAATATATTGGAAAAGAATGTAAAAGTTATGTTCGTAACTCTTTGAAAAAGAATTAAAACCTTTTGAAAGTTGTAAATATATGTTGTCAAATTACATTTATAAAATAAAAAGAAACATTTATATAGTCTACATTTAATATTTTATTGTTTCTTAAGAAAATAATGGTATAATAATACAATCCAAATCCATATTATCCTTTATTAGATGAAGATAATATTTAACAAACACATGAGGATTTTCTGATAACTACATTTGATAATTTTGCAGGTTAGTACACTACTAATACAAAAAAAAACAAACTACACCACCAATAAGAAAAAAACAAACTTCATTCATATAAAACTTTGCCACGAGATCTTTATCATGTAATGTTTCGTTGAACCAGTGGCAGTAATTTCTTCGCTGCTTTATATTATGTGCATGCAAATGATACACATTGATGGTTTTTATGGCAGTATTAATGTAGCCATATTAAACTTCTACAAAATATAAATATAAAAATATTTTGTCAAAATAAGATAGTTACCTGCTTATTAATGTTTAGTGAACTTTTATAGAAGTAAACTTCCCTGTTTCATCCAAATAAAACCTCAAAAATATTACTTGTATTATTTGCAATAGGTATGTTATTTTTAATGTGAATGGAGTATATATTACAAAAATGAATGAAAACTAGTCAGTTTTTGATTCTGACTCAAAACTTGAGTCATTTACATTATTATTGGAGCAATCTCTGCCCTATCAAGAAATTGCTCCCGCTCATGCAATTTTTTAATAAATTTTCCGTATGCCTAGCACAATTATACCAAGTAATTTCATCACACTGTTGCAAAGCTTCATTCCACATTTCTTTAACTCTTTCATCTGAATAACCATTTCTTCCAATATTTGAATTATAATAGTTTTTAACCTTAGTCCAAATCATTTCAATTGCGTTCAAGTCACAATGGTACAGAGGTAATCTTAAAACTTCATGTCCACTCTCACATTATTTCACCTATAATAAATATCTTCTCTTCTTTATGATATTTTACTAATTGAATTAATTCATTCTTAGTCATTGCAGGTGAACAGCTTCTATCTTTTTTTCTCAACCATTCCATAATTTCTGTTTTTTTGAGGAGGTATTTGGTTGTTTATTTTGACTAGCACTATGATAAGGAGCATTATCTATTATTATAAGTGATGGTACCTCAAGATTTGGTATAAGCTGATCATTTACCCATTGCTTAAAGGAGTCACCATTCATTTCTCCATGGTAATCACCAGTGATTGTTTTTGATGGAAAAATCAGACTAACTCCTTTAATGAAGCCATTTTCTGTGCCAATATGTATAATAATAAACCGTTTACTATCATAGTCTTTGGGTTTTCTAACACTTTTATATTATCATTTTGCCAGCATTTCATTCTATTCTCTTTCGAAAAGATTCAAATTTCATCAAGGAACATAACCTGACGTAAAGTTGAATTTAAGTTATTCATATATTCCCTTAAAAATACATTTCTCATTCAGACTATATTTAATTTCTCTGTGAGCGCTCTCCTGTTACACTCTTTCTTATATTTATAACCAATATCTTTAAGCAATATTGCTAAAGTAGTTGTACATGTATGAACAAATTCTTTCATAGCCAAAACTGCTTAAATTTTTTAAGGTAAGATGTTTTTCTGAAAAATTTTAACATGTAATAAATATTTACAATATATTAAAAACATACTTTCTTTATACATGTCATAAACAGTATTTCGAACTTCCATTTTAGTTGCTTCTGCTAAGTCCTTAGTTTTTGGCTTCTTACAAGACCTTTTTTTGCTAGGAGATGATAAGACTGGATTCTGAATGTTACGATGTTTAATAGTGTAGACCGTTCTACTAGAAATATTAAGGGCTTCTGCTACCCTCTAAAATAAAACTTATTTCATAATACCGCCTTATCTAACTGATTATGTGAATTACCTCATGAACGCGGTCGATGGACATAAATGGTCCACCATTCTCCTTTACCCGTTAATAGGCTGTAAGATTTAATACAAGCTGTTTCGCTTGAGAACCAAGAGGTTTACTTGGCATCTAAGAAATATTCTGTAAAATAAATAGGTTAGAAATGTCAAAGTAATAATCAAACAATTTCGTACTTATTGCCATTAATTTATATTACTATTTATTATCAGTATTGTTCTCAAAAAACCAGATTTTGTAATTTTTGATAAACTAAATATTCAAATTGGAAGAATGCTTAACCTAGAAGTCAGAATACCGGAAACAAAGTCAATAAACAATATTGAAATAATTTGGCAAGTCGAATATCATAAGACTATCTCCTAGACAACCTATCCTTTTCATTTAATATAATATTTCAAAGACGTACGTCTTAACTCAAAATGACAAACGTCTGTAGTATTACAGCGCGTGTTCATGTGTGTTAGAAAGAGATAAAGTACAATTTGCGGTTCACACTTGGGCAGTACGAACTGAAAACTTATACTTTATGAACTGTAGTTTCCCGCACCCATTATAACAAGCCATCGAAAAAATTCATAATTGGAGTAGACTGTGAAATTGGGTTGGTACTTTAGCCACTTGCACATAATGACACATTACTTGATTCTTGACAGTTTCATTTGGTTTCATTGTAAAAAAAGGTTATGGCATTGAAATGATACTACAACAAAAAAGAAAACAAATAATTTATTTAATATCGAAATCATAATCAAAATTTACATATAGCTACAGAAGTTGTTGAAAATGTTGTCCATTTACATCCAAACAAATTTAATTTTCTTAATAAGAGTTTTGAAAAATTTGACACAAACTTATAGTTTCAATGTCAAATAATAAATGTCATAATGTGGAAGTGGCTAAAGTACCAACCCAATTTCACAGTCTACTCCAATTATGAATTTTTCGATAGCTCGTTCATTTGAAAAGTCAATCTAGGTTACTTTGAAATTTTGATAGAATAAGACGCAAATATATCAATATGTGTTTGTTGTTCCGTAAACGTAAATCCAAATGACATTTGATAATGTCAATCACAAATATCAGTTAGTGCATAAAATAATCGTGCGTCGATTCTGGTTTAAATAAATTGCTTCTCAGTTTTAAAATGGCTTTCACTTTTGAACATAAAATTTTTTTAGTCCAGGCTTATTTTCGAAGTAGTAATAAAATTGATGGTTTATGGGTTTATTCAGTTCAAGATTGCATGGTAGAATTTCAAGTTGAGTTTCCACATTTTGTAATAGATTATATACAATTTAAGAATACTTTGGACAGAACTTTAAAACTTTTTTTCTGAAACTGGCAGTCTCTTAAGAAAATCAGGCAGCGGAGCAGATAAGAAACGTACACCTCAAGTTGTCAATCGTGTTGAAGAAATAATGGAAAATTAACCACAAACATCTGTTCGACATTTGAGTTAACAAATAAAACTTTCTGTTGATACAACTTACAAGTTATTAAAAAAAGATATGCAACTTTATCCATACCGTGTCACAGCAGTACAAGAATTGTTAGAAATTGATTACCCACGTAGACTACAGTTTTGTAATTGGTTTGTAAATATGAACAATAATGGAGAACTTTCGCAAAGAGTCATCTTTACTGATGAAGCATGGTTTTATAAAACGGGATACCTAAATTCACAAAATACAAGTATTAGGAGTAGTGAAAATCCACATGTAATTAATGAAGAATCGCTACATCCAGAGAAAATTGGTGTTTGGGCAGCGATAGCCAAAGGCGAATCATTGGACCAATATTTTTTCAGGGAACGTTAAATGCTCAAAGGTACCGTACGGAAATTTTACAACCATTTGTCAATCAGTTGCATGATGATGAACTTCAAAATGCAACAAGACGGAGCACCTTGTCACTGTACTGCAGAATCTTTGGATTATTTAAGAGAATTTTTTGATGAGCGTATAATTAGTCGAAATACTGAAATTGCCTGGCCTGCACGTTCATGCGATTTAACACCTTACGACTTATTTTTGTGGCCTTATCTAAAAAATAACATATTTCGAACACCTATATTGAATTTGAATGATATTCTACAGAGAATAGAACAGAAATGCATGGAAATTAATAACAATCCAGTAATGTTGCAGAATATCAATTGAAATTTTTAACGGAGGATTTTAAAGTGCATTGATCTTGAAGGACAACATTTTCAACATTTGTTATAGTTTTCAATAAATACATATTATTTGTTATTTATTTGTATGTATGAAACTGTGAAAATATACGACTTCGTAGGTTAAGTAGTAAATTTTAATTTACGACATACTTCAAAATGTTCTCAGTAAATCACATGCTACTAAATTGACTTTTCAAATGAACACTTGTTATAATTATCGACCATTTAAATATAATACTTTACAAAAAATTTTTCAAGATGATTTCACTTAAACGATAGACATAATCCGGCTATTGCTAGATATTGATCTCGGATAAATTTGAGAAAAACGATTCCTACGCGAACGCAGTATCCTCAGAAGGTTAATGTATAAGCAGGCATTCTAGATATAAAAGAACGGATTGCGACAAGGTTAGTAAATGTGTAAGGTTGCCTCGTAACTCTCCACCAATAATATTATTACGCGGGAAATCAGTTAAATAGGAAATAGGTATAAATCGAGTATAGTAAATCACTGTTTTCTGTAGACGAAACGATTGGTTTATGTTGTATGAAGCAACACAACTAATACTTCCACCGTGTATCTAAACAGAAACATTATGTTAATAGCTGCACCATATAGTACACGTTTTACCTCTCACTATAATGAAACAGACATGCAATATACATATCTGTAACTGTACACATGGACAATACACCTCGTATTTTCAGCATTTACTTCTGCTTAAGACACGTGTTTCTGCCATCTATAGGCGTCATCAGTTAAGCTAGTGAAGCAATGTAATACAAATGATACTTTTTCGGCATAGTCTCTTTCGTCCGTCAGATGTCACTTATTAAATAGTGCCACCTTATAGGACGAAATTTGCTATATCTTGTAGGCGATTTCAGGGTAAATATATATAGAGATACAAATCTGTTCTTAAAAAGATTTGTATCATTTGTATTACATTGCTTCACTAGCTTGACTGATGACGCCTATAGATGGCAGAAACCCGTGTCTTAAGCAGAAGTAAATGCTGAAAATACGAGGTGTATTGTCCATGTGTACAGTTACAGATATGTATATTGCATGTCTGTTTCATTTGTAACAAATGCGTAATACGTGCATAACGTATTGATATACTTAAACCTTTTTGTATCTCACTATAATGTAAAACACTTGTAAATAATCAAATAAAGTTTATATATAAGCACATAAAACACTATGAAATTAGAAAACAACGCTACGAACACTACAAACATCAATCTAGACCGGTAATTTGACAACTAGACAGGAAACGCATAGGCACGCCCTATTTTGTCCTATTTTCGCCGATATCTCGAGAAAGGACGGTGTTAGGTGAAAAAGTCATATAACACAAATTCTAGAGAATAAAAAAAGGAACAAAAAGTATCAATACAACTTACCCGTAGAACGACGAGGAGTCGAGTTACAACGGAATCAAAATTTGACACCCCCCCCCCCCCCTTTAAAAATTTGGCTTTATGGGATCTCGTTCTCATTTACGGCCTATTTTCGGACAGAATGACTGGACTAAACGTGTTTACAGACGTGCAATACATCCACACCAGACGAAATAAATGTAAAGTAATTCAAGGTAAAGCTGTTTTTTTTACTGCTTTATGTATAATAAAATAGTTAATAGTTTGTTTCGTTCAAAATAAAAATGAATTCGACGGTTATCTTATTATGTTCTTATATTGCACAGTTTACTGCAGTACAAACGGCCATTAAAATAGTTTCGGCTTGAAAACTCTATAATAAAATATACTGTATATTGCACCCTATGCTCCTTTCTTATCCATAATCATTAAAATATAAAAGATGTCCCGTATCGTTATGTTCAAATTTTAGGGGTGTAAAGTAGACTTCATTTCAAGTAACAAAAACGCTAAACTTGTATTTCCATTTTTATTTGTTTCAAAGTTACAGATCAATGAATGTGATTGTCAGATCATGAAAAAAAAAGTAATCCTAAAGTCAATAAAAACTTATTTTATTTAAAAAAAAAGTTATACGATTCAATAACAGGCCTGTGATTGTTAACGTCGCACAATAAAATGTTATCCTAAAATAAATAAATACTTGTCGCAGTGCATACAGTAATTTCTTAGAGATCTTTAAAAAAGAGTACTGGAAATTGATTTATGATAAAGAAGGTTCTTACTTATTTCGTATGTGCTGAACCATGAATATCATATAATAAACAAATGTTCAGATGACTGGTAACGTTGCATTTTTTAATAAAGGATTACATTAGGTTTCAGTTCATACAACAGCTTATTAATGAGTGAACACGTTTTCTTTATTCAAAATGCCATACCGATTTTCTTCTCAAGAGTATGCGGACATGCATTTTGTATATGTTATTGAGTTACTGAGCACCGACATCGGTTTCCCGATAGGCGCACTCCTCATTACAGAACGTTTCTGGAAGTACACAGACAATTTCGAGAATGCGGACTGCGTGATTATCTTTTCGACCGAGGAGTAAATTTTCCAGCAGACTTAGAGGAAGAAGCAGTAGCTATTGTTACAAGGGTTCCAACTCTCAGTGTACGTCGAATCGCTGGACAACTAGGAGTACCACGAACGACAGTTTGGTAAATTTTAAAACGTGAGGCCTTTTATCCACATCACTATCGCAGGGGACACGGTTTGCTCGAGGCAGACCACTATGCTCGTCTAGTTTATTCTACCTGGATATTAAGACAGTCACGGCTTTATTTTAATTTCTGCAGAACAGGCCTCTGGACAGGTGAATCTACGTTCACGAGAAGTGGTGTTACAAATCTGAGAAACCTACACAGGTGGTCATCAGAAAATCCCAAAGCTATACGCCCATCTAAATTTCAACATGAATTTTCTATTAACGTTTGAGCGGCCCTAATCGATGACTTGTTCATTGGTTCTGTCGTTCTTCCTGGGAGGTTAAATGCGGACAATTACCTTCAATTTCTTATTGACGAACTGCCAGGTCTTTTAGAGGATGTCCCACTGAATGTTTGACGAGACATGTGGTTTCACATGGATGGGGCACCACCACATTTCGGAATTGCTGTCCGAAATTGGGTTAACGTCAATTATCTTGGATTGATCAAGGTGGTCCTGTTGCATGGCCATCCAGATCACCCGATCTTAATCCCCTTGACTTTTATTTATGGGGGTACATGAAAAATTTAGTCTACGCGCAAGTTTCTAACACAAGAGAAGAGTTATTGGGTCGTATTCACATGGCTGCCGAGCAAATCCGACAAAACATGTATGAAATTCGGACAAGTACTTCTTTTGTTTGCTTACGCGCACAAGCCTGCATTCAACAAGGAGGTGGACGTTTCGAAAATATTATTAATTGAACTTTTTTAATTGTGAAAATAACGCTTCAATATATGTTTTATAACTTATAACTAAACATTTTATTGGAAAATAATTAAATGAAATAATTTAACTTAAACTTGACTTATGCCTAGGGATGTAGGGTAGTCAGGAGTACATTCCAGGAGGAGACTTAATTGAATTTGTAGCGGGCCTAGCTATTGTTTAGTTTTATTAGTTACTTGAGTTCTATTGCGTAAACATGTGATGGACAGTAGTATGACAATGCCTACACTTCTACTTGCATCTAAAAGAATCGAAACTGATACAGAATTTATGTCATGTAACATAGCTTCGTGGTTGATATCGCAATAAGGTGAAAAGCACGATATAAATACAGAAAAAATGATATTTTTTGTAATAGATGGAGCTGTATATATGAAGACAGCTGGTCGTATCTTACAACAAACATACACTAGTATGACGCATATCACATGTTTCGCACATGCTCTTCATCGAGTATCAGACGAAGTCAGAAAATACTACCCGAATGCAGATAAATTGACATCTTTTGCCAAGAAAGTTTTTGTGAGGCACCTGCATCCAAAAATTTATTTCCGTGAAAAACTGCCACATGTGACATTATCACCAGAACCTGTCGTAACGCGCTGGGGCACCTGAATAGAAGCAGCATCCTATTATCGGCAACGTTAAAAGTATAATACAACTACTGGAACCAAGTGATGCTGTTTCTATTTTACACACTCAACAAGTATTTATAGATCCAACTATTCAGGTAGATTTAGCCAATATTCATGGACATTATTCCAGGATACCTGTAGCCTTCCGCCATCTAGACGTTACTCCGACTAATCCACAATATTCTATAACTAACGACATGCATTTTGAATATAATCTTCATCAATTCCTTTCCCAATAACTTGTACCTGATGTCAAAAATTTAAAAAGAAAATTTGAAGCAGTAAACATGATTTTGTATTGTACGCCAAAGGGTTGACTTGTTTGATGGTAAAGAAGCCAACTGATAGCGTAGTGGTAGTGCCGGGTTCGGATACCAGGCTGGGCTGTTCGAGTAGGTTTTCGTGGTTTCCTTCTTGTTCTATGCGAATGCCAGCAGCTGAACATCTTAAGTCGCTCCACGGGCGCAGGCGTAATAGTAACTCATGGCTTTCCAATGCCCCCTGTATGGCGTCAAGCTGTTGGGGGATGTTAAGACATGAATTATTATTATTCATTATTATTAAGATGTAGTTTTCCGAACCGGGGCTAAATATGTCCCTATTTCATCGATAGACGTTGAACGGTCGTTTTAAACGTATAAATTAATTTACGGCGACAGACAGTTATTAACATATGAGCAAATGGAACAATTATTGGTTATTTACTATCATTAGAACTCTGGATATGAACGGTGAACAGACAGGATGTGTGCTATGTTTTATAAACCCGGCAATATTCCTTCTGGAGAAGATGTATTTACCCTTACTTGGTAAGTACTTTTTCTCTATAAGTATTTTGATTCGCGGGGAAAAAAAATTAAATACAAATTTTACAAAAACCATGATAGTAATCGATTCTTACAAATAGTACCTTTTCTGTAGTAGATAAGATACTTAAATTAAATTTTATACTTAAAACTGTTGCTCTTCTATTGGCGTGGAAATTTGAAATGCGCAATTATAAAAAAAAAAAACTATTTCTACGGCTATGGAATAATATTAGTGAAAACTTTGATATGGGTTTTTTGTCTAATAAAACTATGTCAACGTACCAATCACCCGTTTTACATTTATAATTAAAAAACGATTAGATTAGTAACTTCAGCGCCGTATAGTGCCCAAACTTTGTACTAAGGTAAGTTGTCTTACGAGCGTCTGGCGGCAGCACTACATCCCTCCAATCAGAGCATACAAACATTTTTATCCAATAAAACGTTTGACCAAATTGGCGCGATATTTTTTAAATTTGAAATTAATTTCCAATGTATAGTTTTTCATTTTAATGTTTTATAAATTGTTTATTAATTAATTATTGTTTTGTAGTTTATGAATGTTTTATAAATTGTTGTAAATATTGAAATGAGAGCACTCAAATATGTTTGTCCGGTAAAAGCAAAAACTGGATTGATGTTTAATCTTTTAATTAGAAATTTCTTCAATATAACATCGTAAATATTATATCATGGTAATACATTGAAGAGAAAGGTACATTGTTACGATTTTTTTTTAACTATCAAATTGTACGTCGTATAAATTAGTGATGCTATTAAAATTGTAACACATTAATGATGCAGACGACATATATCTTAAATGACCCCACAATAAAGTAAAAACTCATATTGAAATAATAGTCTAGTTACTCAACTACTAGTTATTCAATTTAAAGAGGAATAGGTACAACAGCTAGTCACATAAACAAAAAACTTTTATAGCATATCTTCACTCAATTTGCTCTTTCTAGCTCTGCTTTAATATCTCGAACTTCGGAAACTGACGGTTTTGATAATCGTGCAGTAGTAATTGTCCTCTTTTTCTTAGTTGATTGAAATCTACAAATATATATATATGTATGTATATACAAATCAAATATTATGTGACTTAGCTTATGCTTACCTAAGTTGGGCATCAATTTTTTTATTTGCTGGACATACTTGTTTATTACTTATAAAAGCAGGGCCTGGTGCATATGATATTAAAGTTGAAGCTGAAGTTAATAGATCATTAACTTTGTGCAAAATATCTTTATCCGTGATACTTTCCCATGCAGTGTTAGATAAAAAATTCATATTGTTAGAAATTTTATTTCAAATTGTTTCCATCTCATTCTTTTTCAGAGAACTGAGATGTATATCAATTTCATCTTTTTCATTAACATCTTTAATATTTATATGTTCAACATGTGGGTCTGGTTGAGTATAATTTTTTGGTACATCCATACATACTTTATGTATGTGTTTACACACATTGGCCTGTATTAAAAAGTCCATACATGTACACGAAAAAACATGAACACAAGCCACACACACAGAACAAGTTACTTTACATGTGTGGTCCTCTAATAAATTTTTTGTTACTTCATAAATATTTGAATTTGACTGAACCATCCAACCATTTGAATTTTGAGTAACTATCATATCCTCTGACTTTAAAGCAGTTCTATGACTTTGATTTATTTTGCTGATTTTATTAGTAACCTTCCCTTTATTCAATTTATGTAATCGTTGAAACTGCTTGTCCCTCACATATTTAAGTAAAATATGAACTGTTTTATCTAATCGCTTGCATGTTGTCTCTGTAAATTTATTTTTTAACACTGTTCCTAAAAACCACCTTATTGTCTTACCTTTTAAATAAATATATTTCAATACTTTGTGCGTGGATTCTAAATACATGTTGCTGTTAATAGAAGAACCTATTTGATGACATGTAGCCCATTTTGTACATCTACTTTCATAATGTATTTTAAAATAGATTCCGATATGTAAGAGCTCAGGCTCCTTTTGAGGAGCCTGTGAGCTCAGGCTCCTTTTCAAGTAAATTAAGACACGAATGCATAAATTTTTTCAATTCATCAATATTTGGCTCTTGTCTCAGTAGGCATAAAGTTTTATAAACCTAAAAATCACATTCATAAAAAAATCATAAATAACAGAAAATTTTCTGTATACCTACCTGTACTTGCTTTTCTTTACTCTTAATTAAGGAAATCTTATTTCTCCATCCTTATCAACATGCCAAGTGCATAATAAATGCTTTGTTTCTGTAGTGTCCATTACTGAACTCCAAGCTACAAAATACTGTTCTGCATCATCAGACATAAAATATTTAATTTTAATATCCCCAGAGATTTCCTTCACCGAACTTATAAAATACTTAAGAACTACATAATCTTCTCGATTAGACACTAGAAATGCTACAGGAAATCCTTCACCATAATCATCTACCATTACTAAGGATATTAATTTAAAATCATAAGGATTTGTACCATGGGTTGCATCCATACATAGAATTCCCCCATTTCCAAATTTTTTTAATCTTCCACTTGTGCTTCTGTCATAATCCCCAGCAAAAAGTCTTCCTTCTTTAATAAGAAGTGTTCATTCTCATGTCCCTGCATTTTATAAAGGATAACACACTTATCTGTATGTTGGGTGGCTTCTGTTACCCACAAATCGACACTCACAGCATCATTGTGATGTTTAATAGCCATATCATACACATTAAAAGCCTGAGATATATTATGAATGTCTTTCCTTGTTATTAAATGAAGTCTGCTATAATCACTATCAACACTGTCCCTAATTCTGTCTAATATTTCTGTGACTGGAATTCCTGTAAATTTTTACATCATGTATGTGATTGTGTTACCATAATCTCGTACATTCTTTGCACTTACCTCTCATTAATTGTGTTGCTATTGCACTTTTGATACTTGCTTGCAATGGAATATGTGCTATTTTAATATCGTGTCCATAGTGAGTTTTATAATATTTAATTTTTATACTTTCCTCAGCCTTTTTTAATATAATTGATGATGTGCATGTAGAATCAGTTTTACATGATCCCTGTGATTTTAGCATTCGGTCTCGTTTTTCAGTAGGGATAATGCGCTTTTTACCACTTCTATTGCACGTGTAATAAGTTCTGTTATCTTTACTGCCACGATGTTTCACCCATGAAAATTTACTTTTTATCTCTTCGGTGTCTTTCCATTTTATAAATTCTGCAAAACAATAATTATTGTTAAGTAAAAGTGTAAAAATTAGAACTTATTTACTTACCTTTCATATCTTTAAAACAAAATTCTTCGACATCTTGTTGGATATTATGAATTTGTTGTAAATGATTTCGTAGTTCATTTACCATGAAACATTTAAAACTATTGTACAACCAGATTCAAGGCATTTAACATTACCACCAATATTTACAATATTGTGTTTGTTCTTTAGATGTCGCTTAAAATTAGATAATGTAGATTTAATTTCCACACCACAAACATAACAGATTCTTGAGTCCATTTTAATATTTTCTTAGTTATATATTTGACTTGATAATTATAATATACAATACAAAAGAACTAATAACAATACTGAACAACCAGTGAACAATGCAAAACGATGAATACCACAACACGACACGTTGACCACGTAACCATAACCGTTAAAAGCTTGAAACGAGCATTATCAAATTTAAAATATATCGCGCCAAGATATGATTGGAGGGATGTAGCGCTGCATCTAGACGCTCGTAGTTGTCTTAAATCGGGTTATTTAGGTGTAAGGAACTTTCGATTTTTTTTATCACTCGCTGTACATTTCAATTTCAAATTAACAATTTAATAGAAATATCTATTCCTAAATTAGTTTCGATCTCTAATTGATAAACTAAAAATAAACTTATTTTTTTTATTTAATTAAGAAATTTTCACTGCTCTCATGACTCATTTCTTTTTATTATAGAAAATTGTGTAAATAATAAATTAATTTTGTCTTTTACTTTATTAAATTAGTTTTGATAGTTGATAAACTACAAATAAACTTAATTTTTTTATTTAATTATGGAATTTTCACTACATTCATTACTCATTACTTTTTATTATGGAAAATTGTGTAAATAATAAATTCATTTTTTCATTCACTTTACTTTATTGTTTTAATAAACGTAAGTACAGTCGTGGCCAGATAAATGTAGTACAAGCTTTTCTTAATAAATTTTTATCGTGTAAGTTAGTATTATGACAATTATATGTCAAATCATTTTAAATTTTATTAAACGTCAAACATATTTTTACGATGGCACGAAAGCTAACCGCAACTGATAAAGTTCGTATATTAATTAAATTACAAGAAGGGTAGAGTATTAGGGAAATTGCGCAGCAAATGCAGTTAAATAAAACCACCGTGATAAAGGTTAAGAAAAAATGGGAGACTGATGAGAGCATAGACAGAAAGCCGGGTACTGGGCTTAAAAGAATTTCGACTGAACAGCAGAACCATAATCTAGTTCAACATCTCCGAGAACATCCTTTCGATTCAGTGAAAGTAGCAGTTGCGGAGACCATTTTTCCTGGTTCACGTAGAACTGCAAGCAGGAGAATAAGGGATAGCGCATAAGGTCGCGTGTTGCAGCCAAAAAAATTCAGGTTAGTGAAGAAAGGAAGCAAGCCAGGCTTTTGTTCGCATTAAATCATATAAACAATGGACCTGAGTTTTGGGAAAATGTAGTTTTCACTGATGAGAAAACATTTCAATCCACAAGTAATGGTTCTGTTCGTGTCTACAGACCTGGCGGTACAAGATACGAGGAGCAATATATAGATAATTCAGATCGGCAAGGAAGATTCTCTATAAATATTTGGGGATGGATAAGTTACCACAATGTTGGAATGTGTCATAGAATAGATGGGAGATTTAATTCCCAGAATTATATTCATATTTTGGAAAATCTTATGTTACCATCAGTCCAACATGTGTATCCTGAAAACATTTTTATATATCAGCATGGCAATTGCCCAGTTCATAGTGCAAACATAGTGTCGCGATGGATGGAAGAGCATAACATTGAGATTTTGTAATGGAGTGCTAAGAGTGCGGACATGAACCCAATAGAAAACGTATGGGACGAGATGACCAAAAGTATGTCACGTATAAGATTTCAAAATCAGGACCAATTGTGGGAAGCAATTCAAAATGCTTGGCAATCTCTCATTCACAAACCAAATTATTTTAGAAGTTTGGTGGCTTCCATGCCTAGAAGGTTAAGGGTAGTAATTGATGCTGATGGCGGTCCAACAAAATATTATCTTTTTGTTAAAAAATTTTTATTATTAAAGTTATTTTTCGTATTCCTTAATTCAATTTTAAATTTAACTTATTATTATACTTTTAACTTATATTTCTTAACTCAAACAATAATAAAGTAAATATATTCCAGTATGATCTGACATTTGATTTTATTATGACAAGTAGCTTAAGCTGAGGCTCGTCTTACAATAATAATATATCAAATTTATGGCATATATGAAATTTAAGGTTGTACTACATTTATCTGGCCATGACTGTACATTACTACGTCATTTTTACTATGGGAATTTTTCATATATCATCGATATTATGTACCCGCGGAAATGTACATGTATATATTGGATGTGGTTAATAAATAATCAATAATAAGTAAGCGGTGAACATGAGTTATCAAAATGTAGTTGAAGTTAGGAGTTCTAACTTAAAAAAGGTATATAACCCCTTACCACAATTATTAATCGTATCCTAAATACGTATTTAGGATACGATTAATAATTGTGGTAAGGGGCACTTATTGCCAAAGCCTTAGTTACTAGTTGCCGTTCTCCCGTAGTTATTGTCCCAACTTGTTTTGTTCTCTTTTGGCAACAATTTTTGATGGTTGATGATCTCGAAAATTAATTTAAAATCGATTTGCAGCTTCCCGCATAAATATATTTTTCTCTGGCAGCGTTTTCAAAAACTGCAATGGACGTGTTTCCTCTGTCAGTCTTTTTCTTATAAGTCCGTATCATATTAATTACTAGAATAAAAAAATACTGGAATAGATAGTTCAATTCGTTTACATTGACGGGGCAAGTTGTTACAGTAACAACTTCCCCCGGTCGGTAATTAGTAAAATAATGTGGATTTTTTCTGTGAATATCTAAGTTAAACTCAAAACTAAATAGTGGAGCTTTGAGAAAAACAGTTATGTTTATCAACCTATACCACTATAAAAATTGATTACTTACCGTCTAGTAGATATAAAGTGATTACTACACAAACATTAATTTACTTCACATGCATCAAAATAATTTCATGCAACTGTTTGGTCTCCTAGCTAGAAATTTAAAACTTCACGAGTAGGTTGCATTCGACTACTGGTTCTATCTGTGTCGGATAGAGGCACCTTCAACGACAAATGTGGAAATTTTTTGTAGAGTAACAACTTGCCCCTGTAACAACCTGCCCCACTCTCCTCTATCCCTCAGCTACGGATGAACTCTTCCAGCCCTCGTGCTATTTTAGCGTTAGTAAATCTGCCCCAGTTTCAACTAATAAAGAGGCAGAAGAGTGTTTAAAGCAGTGACCCGTCTATTGTTAAATATTTCGCAACATCGCTAGGAATTCTTCCAATTTTGTTGATGCCGATAATTTGACGGGTTCTTTTTTTGATAATTAATAAAAAACAAATTTCTGGTGTTTTGAGGATATTTTCTGCAAAATTCCAAATGTTCAGTGATTGCAAATTTTCTTATTTTTGTTTTTGTGTCAGAAATAACTACGAGAAGGGTTATTTCCAAATCTTGAATATCATCTGTTGTTAGTTTGTAAATTTCATCTCCTCTAAGTCCAAAGATTAAAATGACCTACTCTTAAAGAAATGAAAATTTTGTACTATTTGCCAATGCAGACTTACTTTGCTTAATAAAAATGTATCATCAGGTGCTTCCTTTATAAACTTGAGACTATGTTGCCTTTCTTCTTGTTCTTTGTCCTACTCCTTATGCCTTTTCATGCATCGGATTGGGAGTCCCAGGCCTCCTTTACCCATTTCTTCCATTCCTTTCTATCTCTTGCCATCGTTCTCATTTCTTCCATCGTCTTCCCTTACTTCCTTCCTATCTCCTCTATTTGGTTTATCCATTTTATTCTTGGCATCCCTCGTTGCCCTTTCCTTATTTTTCCCACCTCCATTATTCTTTTTGTAATTCTTTCTTGGTTCATTCTTACTATATGTCCATGCCACTTCAGCTGTTTCTTTTTTATTCTTCCCAATAATTGATGTTTGTTTTGTCATTTCTCTTATCTCTTCGTTTTTACACTTATCTCATATCGTTTTCCCTGATATTTTTCTTATGGGTTACATCTCTATTCCCCCTATATTGGCAATAGAGATGTAGCAGTAGCAGTAGAGATTTAACGGTGTATTCTTTGTATTACACAACACTCTGTTGCATAAGTTTATTATTGGTACTATTATTTTATTACGGACTATTCTTTTAACTTCCAGATTTATATTTTATGACCCAATATTGTTTTATCTATTGAGAAATACAGTTTTGATACTTTATTGCCTCTATTTGTGACTTCTGCGTCTATTTTCCCGTCCTCTGATATTTCTAATATTTCTTCCTCACATTTAATTTTCTTGTTATTTTGATCATTTTTATTTTCGTTAGTCATCATTACTTTCGCCTTATTTACATTAATCACCATTCTGCTTCTTCCAATTTCGCTTTTCAATATATTTGCCAATTTCTGCATTTTATTTTTGAAGTTTATCATCAACACTATGTTATCTGCATACAACAGGCTACTCATTCTGACCGGTTGCAAATTCCTATACCTTATTATTGTTTCAAATTGCTTTCCTTTTCCTTTATTCTTTTAATTATTTTATCCATAACCAGTATGAATAGCAATGGACTTAGACTATCCCCTTGTTTTATTCTCTTACTCATTATAAATTCTTCAGATCTTTTTCCTCCAATCTGTATCTTACATCTTATTGTCTCATATGTGTTTTTTATTATTTTTATTAATTCTGTGGGTACTTCCCTTTCCTTCAAGCATTTCCATATTTCCTCTCTATTTACCGTATCGAAGGCCGCCTTCAAATCTATGAAAGTCAAATATAATTCTTTTCTTTTTTCTATCTTCCTTTCCATCAGTCTCCATATGTTATCACTCGTTTGTCAGTAGAGTATAAAATGTTACTTCTGGACCATATCAATTGTCACATGGAAAAAAAATCCATAAAAACTGGTCAAAATCAGTGGCGGCTCGGGGTGGTTCACATAGGGAGTGCATAATTTCAAAATTAAAAGTGTAATACAAAAACGCTTACCCAATCCTTATAAATTTCACCGACGTACTGTTCCAGACAGGTACTGTTCATTGTAGAGTTTGTTTTGAGGGAATAGTAAATATTACACTACACAGTTTAATTACATCTGACGATAAACGAAGTCCATTTTACGTGTTTTTGACTTGCAGAACAGTTCTATCACTTTTTCATTAAAGTTTGGGAAATCATTTATACATTCTTTTCACAAGATAACATAGTAAGGGCATTTAATCTCTCTTCTTTCATTGTATTTCTCAGGAAAGTTTTTATTCTCTTCAGCCGTGAAAACTGCTTCGGACGTTGTCATTGGGATTGTAATGACAATTTTTAAAAGCGTAACAACTTCATTAAAGGTGTCGCTTAATCCATCCAGCAGAAGACCTAGCAGATCTACAGCACCGACTTCTATATTTTGCCTAAATTCTTCTCTAGAATATAGAACGCTTAATTCAGTTCTTAGTCTGCTTTCATTGAGGCATGGATAAAATTTTACTGCTTCTTTAAGGCAATCTTCCGGAGATTTTTTTTGAAAAGAGGAGAACTGTTTAAAAGAAATTAAGTTTGCTAATATTAAGTGCCCTGTATACCGAAATCTAGTTTTTATTTCTAGCAAAATAATATCGCACACTTCAATAGTTTCCCTCCTTCTTTGGCTACCATCAGTTACTCTTCGCCGCTTTGATGGTCGAGGAATCAGTTCTGGGTCATTTTGTTTAACCAACTGATTATCTGTGTCAGCGATTTCGGTTCGAATTTTTCCAATAGCACGTTCAAAATTATCTAAATTATTCTTGATTTTTAATGCATCTGTATTGACATTTTGTAATTGATTAAACAATATATCCACATGTGGCATAATTTTATGAAAGAAAGTTAACCAATAGATAAAATTTTCCTCCTCTAAAATTCGCAAATTGGCACTAGCTTGATGAATGGTAGTTTGTAAACTAGCTTCTCCCTCGATTTGTTCTAGAGCTTCAATTATTTCTTCTCGGTGCTCATATATTGTATTCACTGTCCTAGAATTGAAGTTCCATCTTATTTTTGAAGAACGAGGTAAGCTTTTTCTCTGAAGGAATTCTTCCAATCTTGCAGCTCGTTGTGGTGAAGTGGAAAAAAATGTACATAATCCCGTCAGATTGGCAAAAAAATTCCGCAATTACTACTGCTCGATGTAGCATGTGACATAATTAGATTTGTCTGATGTGCATAACAATGTACATACAAAATTAGCCCTTGGATACTGGTCTTGGACATGTCTTTACACGCCCTTAATAGCACCACTCATGACTGCTGCCCCATCATAGCTCTGTGCAATCAGTTCTTCTGGGTCATAAACAAGCAAACTAATTTCGTTAAGGATGGAGGCAGATAAAGAATTAGCATCATGTCCACTAGGCAGAAGAAATTTCCAAAATCTTTCGACCGGTCTCGCGTTCACAATATATCTTAAAACAACCACCAACTGAAACTGATTGGACACATCTGTGGTTTCATCAGCTATCACAGATATGAAGTCGGTTGCTTTAATTTCACTGGCAACTTGTTCATGATACACGTTCAACATTGCATCAAGCAGCTCATTCTGTATCGTTTTTGATAATCCCTTGAAAACCGGTGCTGCTTCGATGTGATCTCTGAGCGATTTATCCAATTCTGCCGTAAAATTTATCAATTCCCGAAAAATGCCCTTGTTATTCGACGTTTGCTGTTCATCATGACCCCGAAGTGCCAGTTCAAACGCGCCAGAAAATCTAATGCAATTTATTATTAAATTTAATACATGCCTATTTTTTGTTACCTTTTCATTGTGTTGTTGAATTGCTTTTCTATATGATGAATCTAAAACATTCTGAATGTTATTTTTTCCTAACATTCTTAGACTAAATATATTTTTCAAATGCCCTTCGGAATTTTCATGTTTAATAATTTTAGCACTAAGATTAATTAAGTCTCTTATTCCGTTCTTTGACCAAGACGGCTCACCACCAAACAAAAGACACGGGAAACAAAACAAAGTATTTTCAATTTCACACCCACAAATCCAGTCATTTTTCTGATAAATATTAATTTGGAATTTTCTTATAACGTCTTTACCTTTAACAGATTGTTTATTTTCTAAACATAATTGAGGCATCGGCCGTTTAAGATTTTTTACTGCGATTTTTTCATTATACGTTAACCGCGAAATCGAGTTGTTCTGTAAAAAAGATACCGTATTCATTATAACAACGCCCGAGAGCAGTCTGGTTCAGTTGCTCCAACGCTATGTATTATACGACATTGAAGTACAGCAAAATACAGTTCTCCCCACCATCAATGTTAATGTTAATGTAATGTTAATGCCTTAACAGAGCAAGAGTTGGGCTTTGCTCAGTATATCTGTGACGATGATCGGTATATGTACGTTGTTAGCGTGCCACGTTCCTCGTCAATAACTATGAACACATAATAAATAAATACTTTCAGTTAGTCGCCGCTTGGTTTGTTTTGTTTCATAATTCCAGGGGGTGCAATTGCTCACTTGCTCTCATTAAAGAGCCGCCACTGGTCAAAATCCAATAGAAATGACCAAAGAAGACCTAAAATCCTTAAAAAAATCACGAATTTTTATTCACTCCAAAATATCCAAATGTCTGTAGACCACTAAAAACTGGGCACACAAAAACCCGTTGAAAATCACCTAAAATTATACAAAATTACCTTAAAAACAGGAAAAATCTTTACAAATTTCCTTGTTTTTAGACACACCAAAAATAGCTTTTCATTTCTGGACCAAGTCAATTGGCGCATGCCAAAGGCCTTGAAAATTATTACCAAATAAATTCCGCATACCCCAATTCTATTCAACTATTATCCGCACATCAATATAACACATGTTTCATTTTTTAACATAAATACCTACAAATTATAATAATGTATCACTACAGACAGATTGACTTCCTTCGGTTCCAACTTGATATGTTATACATACAAACTTTCTTCTTCTCTGTATTAAATACCAAACCAACATAAATCTTTTTTGAAATGTGTTCATAGTTAGGTTCATCAAATTTAGTATTATATTTGTTGTCAAAAATTTGTTTTAAAGCTTCATTTGCAGGCATAGTAAGAACGTCGGAATCATTTTTGAGTATAAAGAAAACTTTATACTTTACACTCAAAAATGATTCCGACGTTCTTACTCATTACTAACATATCTAAGGTATTGGCTATCCCTGGTCGCTTTCTTTTTTTACTGATTTGGACCTCGCTGTGTGTTATGAAGTAACGACTGTTATATGCCAGAGTATACAAAATATGATGAAGCACGTTTTCTATAATAATGCTCTGTGATGATTGAGAAAGTAATCCTAATATAGCATTTGCAAGATCTACAAATGCCTTCTCACTTGTACTTTCTAATACTAATTTCAGAGCACTTAAATATCTTCCAATAAATGTAACGTCCAAATTGCTTGCAGACATATTTGCCAATGCATTACTATAGCAAGCTTCGCTGATATGCTCGTTAATTTCAAAATTAGGTATTTTGATATTTGTATAGTTTTTCTCACCAGGCGACAACATATTAAAGTAACCACTATCAGCCAAGAATTGTAAAAATAAGTCCACACTTTCCTTCGATATTTCATCAAACTCAAAAGAAATCAGTTGTTGTAAACTCTTTAGATGATCGATATCCAGCGATGTAACTGTTCTTATTTTTATTTCACAACGAGAAATAAGTTTCTTAATTTTCTGTCGAATTAAAGGTTTTGCAAACAGCTGCTTCAGGTTTCGTATATGACCCGAATGATCAATCCAGAAAGGTGAATATTTGAGGCTAGCGGATGTACGAGCTTCTTCCAAGACCTTTAAGACGGACCAGCTATTGAATATTTGCAAACTGCCACCAGACGCCATATATCCATAATACCATTTCTCAATTTCTTGTAATGATACTTCCCCACAAGCAGCTTTAACTTCTGGAAGGTCAAGTAGCTGCTTTACTTCCGCATACGTAAATCCAAAGTACGGTGCGTATCGAACATCACTTAGGAATGGATAATGTTCTATAACTCTTACTGCATCCCCTGACAAAGCTCTGGCCATCGGAACACAAGCAAATATTAATGCGCGTTTTCTGAAGTTATTGCTTTTCAGCGTCTTAGACATGAAATATTTTAGAAAGCCACAAACTGATTCAATTTCATCACTTTTCGAAAATACCAAGCTTATCGCAGGAGCATCATACTCATCGATGAGTAGGAAAACTTTTTCTTCGTAATGTTTATGTAAAACTTTCGATAAAAATGTTAGCTATTTATCAAAACAGCGGTACTTAATGTGACACACTTTTTGTCATCGTAGTACTGTTCGAAGGCTTTAACGCTAATGTGAGAAATGTTTAACTTCTCACTTGTCCAGGCTAAGGTACCATCATCAGTCTTCTTCACCAGGTATTCGTGTTGCATGAATGTATCATTTATAGCCAACGCCAGTTGTTCCTTAACTTCAGCCAAACTGCTACCTCTAACGCTTCCCAGATCAATATGAATGACCGGATGAGGTTTGCAGTGTTCTGAAAAAAATTCTGCTTCTTCAGTACAAATCTTTAGGTTCTCAAATAAACTGGTTTTTCCTAGTAGGAACTGATGCATCATATCCAAGAGGGTAGTTTTTCCAAAAGTTCTAGGTGCTGTTAGTAATACTATTTTATAAGGATCACTTAAAACACATTTGATGAACAGGGTCTTGTCCACAAAGGTAATTGTCTCTTTGATTCGGGCAAAATCATGACTTGACAGTTCGCACAGCGACTTTTCCGAATCCTAAAAACAGAAAAAATTGGATATCGTTACTAAATGCCTTAGCATAACTGTTATAAATAGTGATTAGGATTATTATTGTGGTTTTTAAATTGAAAGTTTTCTGAAAATGATGTACTTATTATTACGAATAATAAATGATTGCCACAGTTAATTTCTAATATAGGAGAGTTTTACTAATGATAGTGAATTCCACCAATAAACTTGACCGAATAAATATATTTCTTAACTCACCTTAGAATCATTAGAATCATTTAGAGATGAACTCATTTTTACTTTGGTTCGGCTACAATCTGTAATACAAATAAACATATAGATAATTAAGTCTTTTGTCAAAGAGAACAGTATACAAAAGAAAAGTACAGAAAAACCAAGAAAAAAACTTAATTTTGCATCAGAAAAAACCGAAACAAACAAAACTAATTTTTTTTAGCCGGTAAGAACATGCCCCGTGATTATTGTAACAACTTCCCCCGGTCGGTAATTAGTAAAATAATGTGGATTTTTTCTGTGAATATCTAAGTTAAACTCAAAACTAAATAGTGGAGCTTTGAGAAAAACAGTTATGTTTATATAAAAATATTATTTATATAAAAATATTTGCTTATTGGTCTTTATTTTCAAAGTATAGTTTATATAATAATTTGGGTTAATATTAATTTACAAATAATATTACATATTTATAATTATGATTATATTTACTTTGAAAAATGAATATTTTTTGCGTAAGGCTTATTTGAAATTAGGAACCAAAATGGCGTCTATTTTTATCATGTCTTCACTCTTACTTATACACATAAGACCAGCTCTCAACGGGCCATACCCGGCAATAAGTGGCAACAGCGTATCCCCTCTACGCGCGGTAGCTTACATTACCATACATTGCCACAGTTTAAAGATATAGCAGTTAGGACACTAGTATATAAAATATTCAGCCAAAATTGGCATGCGCGTGGAATTTGAATTAGAACTACTACCGCGCAGCTTGTAGTAAAAATTGGGAAAATTGTAAACATGTCTTTGGTTTAGTCACATTTAGTTAACCTAGTGAACTTAACGGGCGAACTAACATTATCTCATATAAAATTCGTTAAGAGTGAATTGGGTCGTATTTGGTCTTGTGTATATCATTGAAAATTACAAGGAACCGTAAGTTTTCCGTAATTTATGCTGTACACAATATATTTATTAGTATCGCGTATTGTTTTCAGAGACATTCGGTGGAATTTACTTTTGTTTAATTAGTAAACATGAGTAGTTACAATCGTTGTTGTGCTGCTGGCTGCAAAAATAATGTAACAGATAATTACGGCATTAGCTTTTTCCGATTTCCAAAGGATTTGACACGGTATGTTTACTTACATAGGTATAACATTTTTCGAATAGAACATTGTTGAATCATATTTTATTGTAGATGTAAGAATTGGTTGAAAAATGGACATTATCAAGAAATTTTTAAACAAGTCACACCACAATATTGTTATGACCATTTTAGGCTGTGTAGTGTCCATTTTGAAGACAGAATGTTTTCGGGCATGTCAAAGAACCGTTTGAAGAGGGACGCAATTCCCACATTATTTGAAAGAGGTTTGTAATGTTAATGGTTATTGACAAAAAGTACATTAATCAAAAAATATTTATTAGAGCCACACTACGGTAGATCAAAAGAAAATATAAGTAGCCGCTCCATTATGTTTCCTCATGAAACATGTGTAACGGGTATGTAACAATGGAATATGTCCTTTTATTCTGTTAAAGTATAGTTCGTAGCTACATGAATTTAAGTTCCATTACATATTTTTAAGTACATTAATAAAAAAAGTGGCTCGATATACTAAATTGTTTACATAATTAATAGTACTTTTAAAATAATTAATATTTTAAAAACTGTTTTATAGAAACCAACAAAACCCTATCTCCATCTACTGATGAAAATAATGAATTTGTGACTTCGGAAGAAGGAAAAAGCCATAATTGTAAGCAAAATTTTATTGATGTCCATAGTTTACTTTTTTTATTAGCGTATTACGATAACATGTAATTACCATGAATATGTTCTTTTTTTGATAAAACATGCATTGTTATACTGAAATACATCGTTGACCAATGTTTCTAATATATGCTATTTGTTGTAGACGCATTAGATGAATGCATTCAATGTGGTCACTCTAGAACCATGTCGTCGCCCGTCAGTACGCAAACCTCAATAGCAACAAAAGAAATGTCTCTTGAAAGTGAAAAATTAAAAAGAAGAGTAAAAATTTTACAAAATAGAAATAACTATCTCGAAAACAAACTAAAATCAATTGCAGCCAAACCTCAAGTGGTGGATTCACAAAGGGAAATATTTGACAAACTTTCTGACAAGTTCCTACCGCCAAAATTATCTGTATTTGTTAAATTACAAGCCGATTTGGTAAATCGACAAGATAAAGGTCATCGTTATACAGATGATTTCAAAAGATTTTGCTTATCCCTTTATTTTCGAGGACCAAAAGCATACAGAGCGTTATCTGAAATATTTGTATTGCCTACAAAAAGAACATTGAGTCGTTTCACTGAAATGAATAAATTTCCACCAGGTATTTACAAAGCTTCATTTGATCTTTTTAAAGAAAAAATTAACAGCTTCCAAGAAATTGACAAGGTGTGCATATTAAATATTGATGAGATGGCATTGAAAGCTCATTTATTTTACAATATTACTACTGATACTGTTATAGGATTTGAGGATGATGGAAACAGTAGATACTTTAAACCTTCTTTCAATGTGTGTGTATTTATGCTTAGAGGTTTATACCACAATTGGAAGCAACCTATTGGGTATTACTTCACACACACAACAACCCCACATAACATCTTGCTGCAAGGAATCAAAGACATCGTTTACTTTGCCAAAGAAATAGGTCTAACTGTTTCAGTTCTTATAACTGATCAAGGGAGTAATTTTATTCAATTAGCCAACAACTTGGGTGTTAGTTCTGAAAAACCTTATTTCTTTATAAATGATAATAAAATTGTTTTTATGTTTGACCCACCGCATCTACTAAAATCTATAAGAAACAATTTACTGAAAAACAGATTTCAGATAGAAAATAAAGTCGCTTCTTGGGAACATGTACAACAATTTTATTCTGCTGATAAAACATGTAATAATAGATATGCACCAAAATTAAGTGATTCACACATAGCTCCTTCGAACTTCGAAAAAATGAAGGTGAAATTAGCCGCACAAGTTTTTAGCTCGTCTGTTGCAGCAGGCATGCAAGTACATTTATCGAACGGAGATCTCCCGGCAACAGCTTTAGGGACTATAGAATGCATTGAGATATTTGACAAACTATTCGACTTATTTAATTCTTCCAAATACAACCCGGCCAAGCAATACAACAAACCATTCAAGAATGAGAAGTATCAAATTGAATTTTTACATGAAACGGTCAATTATTTGAAATGTCTTAAAGTAATAAATAAAAGGGGCCGAGAACAAAAAAATATAAAATGCGTGAAAGGTTGGATACAATCAATTCAAGGTTTACTTGAAATATGGAAAGATGTATCAATGAAGGGATATGCTTTTATATTTACGCGGAGATTAAATACAGATTATCTTGAAAATTACTTTGGGAATGTTAGACAACAGGGTGGAAATGCTATATCCCCAACACCAATACAATTCTATAGAACATATAAAAAGCTTTTTTGTATAGATTTTCTTCACTCTGGCACAGAAAATAGCGCAGAGGATTTTTGTGAAATGCTTGCATCCATACAACAAACGTCTAATATGCTCCTGACAGAAGATCCGGCTTATGAAGAAAAAAATGTAATGTTGAAAGATCGCGACTACACAGCAATACATGAGCAAAATTCCTTGCGATATATATGTGGATATCTCATGAAAAAGTGCCTGAAAGTACACAGCTGTGAGGTGTGTGAAAATTATGCAAATTCTCATACGGAATTAGATGCAACCTCGATGTTTTGTCATTTTAAGGCTTATGAAAGTGCTGGACTAAGTACTTTTGGAAAACTTAAAATGCCGAATGACAAATTTTTTGAATATATTTCTTCAATAGAAGATTTATTTTTTGATAAATTTGAGTGTTTTTCTGTACAAAAAAACTGTTTACAATTGTACAGAGACTTGTGTTTGGCTGCTAAATTTACTCATCCATGTGACAAATTTCCTTTCATTTACTTACTACATTTATATTCCAGAATGAGACTGTATTATACACTAAAATTTACCAACAGGAATTTTAAAAGTAATGTAGATACAATCAAAAGGAAAACCATTGTATGGCAGCATATTTGATTTTTTTTTTTTTTTTTTTTTAAATAAACTATTACACAATTAAAACATTTGTTTTTATTATTAAGTTAATCAAATGATTATAAAATTAGTCTGATAGGTGAACCTAATCTATAATAATATGATATGATACTTACCTCGATGATACTAATTTAACTTAATTATATATTGGTAATATAGACTTCTTGTAGTGATTTCAATCAATTTCGTTATCAACCAAGATTGACGTTTATTTAGCTACTTCCATAACAACGACAATAATTGTCATATATTAAAAATTTTGTTAATCTGGAATAAATTATTCTTAAATAATAGAAATTGTAGGATTATTATGATGGATTAGAATAATAAAAAATTACAAATTTGCCGTCATTTATACTACTTCTATTAAGGATAATAACATTGGATGTTGGCGGTCTAGAAAAATCGTTTGCATACTATTTTCGAAAAATCCTTATATTATGAGCCATTATTATAGATAATGGGGAATACTTTAAAGAGATTATTTCTTCAAATATACTAATGTGCATAATTATTGTTTTTTGTCTTCTGTATTAAGCAATAATAGAATAATACAATTACTAAGTTTTAATTTTTAAATGCGTTGAATAGTAAACAACAATGTGGTTTTATTTGTTTATAATCGCCAGATACATTATTTCGTAACTAATTTCTATAATAGGAAGTTACTTAGTTTGTATTTAGAATATTTGGTCAATTAAAATAAAAATATTGATATTTAAAAATGTCTAAAAGGATTTATATATCGCGCTATTGTCTGCGCGTGGAAATGTCGCAGTAGACCAAGGTTACCGATTTTGGCTGACAAATTTCATTCATAAATACGTTAAGTGTCCCAACTGCTATATCTTTAAACTGTGACATTGCAGAGTTATGAATATGAATTTAGTAAGACTTAAACCGCGCAAGGATATAGTCGTTTGCATATTCGTTCTGTATACGTAATTTGCCCATTTGTTTCCGATATAATATGGTCGTTATATCTCCAAGTTATTATTATTGTATTCTTAGCTGCTACGGACAACTAATTTTAAGTAATAAAAAAACAATAACGTTTTCTAAAAGATAAAAGTAAAAAAATCAATAATTCTGCAAAATAAATTTTAATTCTAAGAAAGTCACTAAATATAGGATACGAAAATACCGCCCTCTCTCCACAAACAATAGCCGAGCCTATTGTAAAACTCCCGCCTCACTCCCTCGAGATTTCTAGGGGTTATTGTCTCGAAAATTCTAAACAGTTGAACTTGCAACTTTACGTTTGCATAGCTAGATACGAATGACGGGCAATCTATTGCTCTCGATCATCGGACTTATGTATGCGCACGCGGAGTGGCATCGTACATACGTTGCCACATCGCATTACGTTCCATACGTATATTGTTGCGTATGTCCCGTAGCGGGTTGGACCTATCGGTATATTATACAGGCACTCTAGGTTTCATTTCATATATTATCATTAATTGTCTCTTCTTCTGCGGTATGTTCTAGTTCTGCGACAAGTGCGAAGTCGGATAATAAACTAAATTGAATATAGGTATGCCCCTTTTCCGATAAATGATTATTCACTTACTTCTAAGTATAAAAAAATAGCAGGAGCCAAGTATTGTGTGGTTTGGACAACTTTTCTGGATTATGAAACTAGCTAACTAAGAACCTTTACAAAAACATAAATTCAGAAAATTGCCTGACCTGTACCCAATTTTAGGTTAAGTACAACACGTGTTACAACTTCATAGTACTAGTATAATATAATTATTCTATTAATTACTAGCACATTTTGGACATGAAAGCAATGTTTTTCTTTTACGACATTGTAAAACGATAACAATGTAAAACATTCGTGGGTTAGGATTCAGTTATTTGATTTACTTGAATTTTCGATACAACCGTTGAAAATGAACGGAAAGCAGACGAATTATATTTTTCTTATAATATTTAATAAATATCAAGACATTTTACTTACCCCGTAAAAACAATTTAATCTAGTAAACACTAACTTACTCGTATAACTCACACAAACAGAAAAGTAAAAATCCTATACAGAGACTATAGATAATTATAACAAGTCAGAGACCAGGGGTAGAGAAGTTAAATGGACCGAAAAAATCACTGATTGCAGCGCCATCTGACGATTCTGCTAGCGTAATTTAGCGTTTGTAGTATTTGAACGCGATTGGTGACAGCACTTCCGCTTTTCTTGTTTGTTTGTATTTCGCCATACGTATTTGATATTCGTATTGTGTTGTGAGCTGTTGTATTGTTATTTTGTATATGTAATTTGGATATATATACATAGTTTCGTAAATCTTGTGAGTTGTTTTATAGTAGTGTAATATAGTGTGTTATAGAGGACAATTTTTTTTTCTAATATCCCGGGGGTTATATTCAGTAGTAAGGTAAGAACTGAATTATACAAATAATTGAATTATGTATTAAAAGCTTTCTTTTGCGTTTAGAATGAGTGGTGGATATATTCGACCATGTTCTGTGAAAGGATGTTATGATCGAAAATGTACCAGGTAATTTATCAAAACTATAATGCAAATAAATCTGTTAATAAAAATAAAAAATTGTTTCTAGACATCAGATTCCAGTAAAGGATCAAGCGATAAAAATTTTTAAATTCTATAATTCATTATTGTCAATAGAAATATCATTAAACAGTTATTGTTATTGAGGAAAAAGTGGAATCAACGCAAATTAAAACCAGAGATTTGGATTTTTTAAATGAATATTAAGCGTACATTTGCAAGCCATTTTATGAACACCTGCGAGCAACAAATTTTGGCCTTCAATGTCATTTTTTGACAATATGTAAGTTGCTGTATTGTGGGATGGCCGTAATAGTAATAACCTAGAATTTAATATGTCACAAGTTAATAAAATTTACGAAACTTTTTGCAAGTCCTAGACGAGATGCTACCATAGCTTGAGAGCGTCCAGTTTCTATTAAGGAAATAATCTTTACCTTATTAAAATAAGAAAATAATTCAAAAAACGAGACTTTGGCAAACTGCAAATCTATATTGCCATTTCATTGACAATCGATATAATCAATCAGGGTCAAAATCTACATTGTGACAATTTCCTAAAATTTAAAATGACATCAATGACCAAAATTTATTACTCGCAGCTGGACATACTTCTAAATTGTATGTTTTCCTATTTTTTAGATCATGATCAACTATCTCAAAATACACAAGTTCAGCTAAAACAGTTGAAAAAGATTAAATCGTGTGAGATGTGCATGCTAAAACTAACAACAACAGAGAATGAAAACCATCATTTGTTAATCCAAGCGAAAAGATATTCTGCTAAGTGTTTATTGTTGCCTACAACGGAATTTGTACGAATTTTTAAGGAAATCGACAAAATAATCCACACCTCATTGTCCAAATATTGTTTATGCAGTAATATTAGAAAAAAAATTGCAGATACAGTTGTCAACAATATACAGTTTCATACAATCATTTGTGAAACTCACGAAAATGTTAAGTATTTTATGGTTACCGAAATTACGAAATTATCATTTTTCTTGGGTAAGTCGTATAAACAAAATTATTAAAGGGGATTCGCGTTTTCATCCACAACAAAATTGTGATCCTGTGTTGCGATTAGCATATCGAAAGTTTTGCCAAAGGAGAAAGTAAAAAATTACTTCTTCTAGGACTATTTTCTTTAAATGTTATTCAATTGATGTTGCAGATACTTCTTAGTGAAACATTTTAGTAATTATTGATGTATTTGGTAGGAATAACACACTTGGCTATATTTCACAAATTTTTATTATATTCTCTAATATATATGTTTCGGCTGTTATGCCATTCTCAGAGTTTCTAAGAACTTAGTTAATCTATGTAACAATGTAACTTATATACCTAGTTTGAGTGATTAGGTGGTGGTTAGATGATATTTACAATGGTGTCTATGATGGGGGTGTTTATAAATTCTAGCTGCTGTGTATTAGTGACTATTAAAGTGAAATTAAAATTAAAAAAGCCCAAAAGTAAAACGTAATAGTCACTAATACACAGCTTGAATTTATAAACACCCCCATTGTAAACATCACCTAACTACCACCTCATCACTAAAACTAGGTACATATATAAGTTACATTGTTACGTAGATTAAGTTAGTTTTGAGAAAGGTATAACAGCCGAAACATATATCTAAGAGAATATAATAAAAATTTATGAAATATAGCCAAGTGTGTTATTCCTACCAAGTACATCAATTATTTAAATGTTAGCTATAACTCACAATTTAATAGGATTTTAACTATGTTAACATTAGGGATTATGAAAAGAAAGAAACGTATTATTAATAAATTACGATTTACAAACTTTTGCAAAGAATATTTTATAAATTTGACAATACCGACTGTATTGCAAGTTTTCACTTTTTTTTTGCCTATCTGAATTTCAACATGAATTTTCTATTAACGTTTGAGCGGCCCTAATCGATGACTTGTTCATTGGTTCTGTCGTTCTTCCTGGGAGGTTAAATGCGGACAATTACCTTAATTTCTTATTGACGAACTGCCAGGTCTTTTAGAGGATGTCCCACTGAATGTTCGACGAAACATGTGGTTTCACATGGATGGGACACCACCACATTTCGGAATTGCTGTCCGAAATTGGGTTAACGTCAATTATCTTGGATTGGTCAAGGTGGTCCTTTTGCATGGCCACCCAGATCACCCGATCTTAATCCCCTTGACTTTTATTTATGGGGGGTACATGAAAAATTTAGTCTACGCGCAAGTTTCTAACACAAGAGAAGAGTTATTGGGTCGTAATCACCTGGCTGCCGAGCAAATCCGACAAAACATGTATGAAATTTGGACAAGTACTTCTTCCGTTTGCACAAGCCTGCATTCAACAAGGAGGAGGACGTTTCGAAAATATTATTAATTGAACTTTTTTTAATAAAATCAATTTGTATTGACTTTAGGACTACATTTTTTTTCATGATCTGACAATCACATTCATAGATCTGTAACTTTGAAACAAATAAAAATGTATATACAAGTTTTGCGTTTTTGTTACTTGAAATGAAGTCTACGTCTACTTTACTACTCCAAAAATTTGAACATAACGATACGAGACACTTCTATATTTTCATCGCTCGCATATTAAATTCTAAAGAAATTTTGTTCCCTAAATGATTTACCATAATCTTAACATTTAGAATGATAGAATGAATGTTAATAAACATAATTTTATCATAGCTTTTCTAGTTTTATAATTATTTTTGGACTCCATTTAAATATATATTAATTATTGGAAAAAAAAGACCAAAGCATTTTTTAAATATTTATTAATATAATATTTTACGTAACAATAAAATTAAAATTTAATTTTTTTTCTAAAAACAATACAAAAGTATCACTATAATAAATAATTTACTTTACGCGAATTCAATTGGTAACTGAATTAGGACCTAGAGTCTTCATTAACCTATAACAATCTTGCAATTTCTTCTTATCACCTATCCTCTCTAAAGTTTTCGCAGCTTCAGCCAACATACCAGCTTTCTCTCCTGGTGATGACAGTAACTGTCCCGGTAAGTGTTTGCAAGCTAAATACAGAGCAGCTGCATGCTGTCTCTCGCCACCAAGATCTTGATGATTCTTATCTATAAAATGCGCAAATTATAAAAAAAAGATATAACTACATACTAGAAAAATGAACCAACCTTTGCCGCAAATTATTGAAGACCTCGAGTGTCTGTGCCGTAAGCTTTTGTCTAGTAACTGTTGTGTTCTTCCTGGAGCTGCACCAGCCATTAATCTTGATGTTGCCTCGTACAGAAAGACCCTCGATACAGCCGACTAGAAACACATTTATTAAAATTAAATCTATAAATTTCAAATATATATCAATAAAGATGTAAAAATAATACATTTTGTACTACTAGTACCAATTAATAGTTTTTTATAATGTGGAGTGCTTATCTTTCAAAAGGCTAATGCATTAAAAGAAAGCGTTCAAATTAAATAACGTTGTCGTTAAACATTACAAATAATACAACAGAAGGCGTAGCTACTGATGGTTTTTGGAACATATCAAATATAGACTATGCTAAGTTTGGTGAATACATGAATACTTTTCGTAAAAAAATACAAAAAATACTTTTTGTAAAATTCGCGATTATTACAAGCAACATAATAGGTCGGATATTTTTGCAAGACTGAAATTTGTCAGTTAAGATGTCTTAAGATGAGCGAGAGTGTAGTACTATGTTCGGTTGCACAACGCATCATCATCAAATTTCTTACGAAAGAAACTGTTGGTCCCGCTAAAATTTGGCGAAGATTGCATAATCAATATGGGGAAGCATTGTCCAAGACACAAGTGAAATTTTGGCATAAACAAATTCATGGAGAACGAGATGCCGTCCAAAAACAAGCACCACTCATGGAAACATTGATGCCATTAGTGACCTTATTGCGACAGATCGTCAACTGACCATAGCAAAAATTCAACAAACATTGGGATTAAGCTATGGTAGTACCCAATCCATCATTAAGGCAAAACATCAGCTTCGAAAAATTTAGGCAAGATGGGTTCCAATCTTTTTGAATGAAGACCAACGAACTGTTCGTTTTAACATTCTCAAAGGCTGCTGACACGTTACGAAGCGGAAAAGGAAGCATTTTTACATCGCACAATAACCTGTGATGAGACTTGGGTACACCACTATACACCGCAGTCCAAACAAGCAAGTAAGGAGTGAAGACAAAAAGGTGAAGCTTGCCCGGTAAAAGCGAAGACTCATTTGTCTGCGGATGAAGCTTCGGCGACAGTATTTTAACTTATAAATAGAGATGGCATATTGATGCCACATACAAAGCCGGGGATATTCGGGCGGTATCGGGTTTGATATAGGCAGCTAGCCGTGCGAATGAAGAGAACCTTGAATTGCAAATAAGTATGCAGTCGTGTCGTGTACAAATATGCCACGATCGGTGAGCTCGCTTAACCGTCCAATGTGGAATACAGTGCGTAAATTCATTGGCAATTCCCCGGATCTAAAATACGATATATTTATGTTTAACTCCTTTTGGAATAAATACGCGCAAAGTGCGAATTGACAAGTCGGATAACGTTACGAAATTTTCTGCTCACAAAGATATTGAAAAAAGAATTAAATCGGAATTGAAATATAAGAAACTGTGATTGTGCGTGGATGAAACGACGGATCGAAAAAAAAACAATCAGTGGTTAATGTTATGGTACGTACAATGGAACCTTATCAACTGTCACCTGCTATGCTACTTGCATCCAAACGAGTTGAAAAGTGTACTACCACTGAGATTTTAAAGGTGGTGTTGAAGTCATTGGACAAAGTTGAAATTTCATCAAATCAAATATTAATGTTTGTGAATGACGGTGCCGCAAACATACTGCCTTTTGGTCGATCTCTCAAAGAACATAGTGCCAACCTCTTACATCAAATTCCACGCTTCGAATCTTGTGGCACAAACGATTCGTGAATGTTATGCCACAAGTAAATGATTTAATAGCTAGTACTAAGGCAATGTTTCTAAAGTCCTCGTAACGTACTCGACTATTTCACAGACTGTGTCCCGAAATACCTGAACCACCAGAGCCGATAATTACGCGTTAGACAACATGGTTGAAGGCTGTGTTTTACTATCATCAATATTTTGATCGTGTAAAGAAGGTAGTTTTAAAATTCAATCCGACAGAAGTTGCAGGTATGAAGAAAAGCCAGGAATTATTTAACGATCCTCAGGTTAAAGAAGATTTACAAACTATACACAATTACTTCGGACTAGCCGAGGGAATAGAAAAATTACAAAATGTTTCGGTGTCGTTTGTGGATTCTGTTCAAATTGTGAATGATGTTCATGCACAGCTCTGCGCTGTAAAAGGCGAAAGCAATAAGTGTGTAATAGAAAAATTTGAAAGCGTTTTAGACAAAAATTCCGATTTTCACATATTAAAACTAATTTACGAAGGTGCGTCTAAAAAACTATTAAGTTCTTTCCAAGATTATTTTGAATATGCAAATATAACATCATTAGATGTGGAACGGTCGTTTTCGGCATTAAAACACGTTTATTCCGCACGTCGCACTAACTTAAGTGAAGCAACTGTGGAGACATATCTGATGATGGGAATATTTGAAAAATCTTATCCAGATAATGAATTCACTGGTGAATCATAATTAAAGACGGCAGACTATGTGCCCCAGCAGTGGTGTTGCGTGGAGAGTTTAGCAGAATAACAGTGCGCTTACTTAAAAATAAATATATCGAATCCCTATACAAAACGTTAAGAAAAAACATAAATAACTTACCCAACATGTTTACATTGTTGCAAAAAAATGCGGATGGACGCGATGAAAAAACTGCACCATAATATATGTTTCTGTATTAGTCTCGGAAAGGTTCGTACGTAGCGACGTATATATATGTTTATATACAGAGAAGGATTGTTCAACGTTGAGAGATGTTATATTTGCATAGTTAAAGCGCTCTTTGTATCTGTACAACGGATCTTCAGTATTGGTAAAAAGTTGCCCTAATTTTGTAAAATCTACATTTTTATCTAATACACTGTTAAATTTTTCACGGACACAATCACTTTTTTCATCTTCAAGGATATGCAGCACTAGTTTTACGTGGTCAATAATTGCTAATGAGTCCGATAAGGACAGCGCAGTGTTCTGTAAATTTTTTATTGCGTCCAGTATTGGAACGTAACTGTCGTAAATAATTTTTAAATTTGCTGCAACTTGAGGATTGTTAAATTGAAACTGGCTGAGCCGTATTGCAGCTGCTTCTTTGGCATCTAGTTGTAAAATCACTGATTTAATTTTTTCAAAATGTTTATAATAATAAAATGCTGCTTCTAACCAAGTACCCCATCGTATAAGAATTAGTTGCGGCGGCTCGGGTATATCAGGACACAGCGAATGAAATAGCCGAATCCGTTTCGGAGATTTAAGAAAAACCGCTTTCGTTTGTCCTATCAGTTGATCCACATCAGGATAAGTTGTACGTATAGTGTTTGTTACAAAGTGTAAAGCGTGAAGCAAACATGTGACATGCAGCAGGTTTGGTTGAATAGTTTTGAGTAAGTTTGCCATGGAACACATAACCTTGGCAGCATCGGTAACTAACATTAACACTTGCTACGGTAAAATCTCAAATTTGTGTAGTGTTTCTATTAATACATCATATATCGCTCTGGCAGTACAACCTTGCATTCGTTTACAGGTTAGTAAATAAGGAGGAGAAGGTCCTTGCGGAGTCAGCGTCCGTACTAGAATGGCTAGGATGGACTGTTATTTAATATCAGTAGTTTCGTCTATTGTTAACCACAGGAATTTTTTTTTACCGTATTTTTCGTACAATTTACAATTCTCTCACGCACTGACGGTACGTAATTCCGTAGCGTACTTCTTGCTGGTAATTTCCACGTAGGATTGTATTTCTTCCAAAACTGACGAAGCATTGGGTGTTCCACTTTCTGCATTGGTATATTGGTCGCAATTAACATCATTGTTAAATCACACACAAATTTATTATATGATCTGCGTCCGCTATTATTCGACTTATGTTTGTCACTATTTATATGTCTTTGGCACTGACTTGCTTTCCAAGTTAATAAAGTTGTTTCACAAACTAAACATTTCACTACGGTACCGTCATATATTAAATCGGGAAACCGATGTAAAAATTTCTTTACTACGTTAGCATGCAACCGAGTCGATGCATTGTTTCTACGCACTCCCGACATTTTCAACACGATTGTGTTAACAATGTATCGCTTACAACGTCTCAACGGCAACTGAATTGATCGTCGTACGCCTCCACTCGATCCCTCCACATCACGCTACTGTTCGGGCACATAGTCTGCCGTCTTTAATCATAATGCGGTAAGTATCAGTGTACGTTTTATAATTTCTTTCTTATAATTTAAGTTAAATGCAAAATTGCATGCGTACGCTGTTGGAATGTGTGTCAAATTTGCCATCTCTACTTATAGAGGTGTTTGGTTGAATTATCTTCACAAAATGGGAATTACTGCAGATTATTATAGCAATCTTTTTGAGCGTATTCGAGCCGCCTATCGGTCGAAAAGACGGGGATGTCCGATATGACAAGTGTCGTATCGGACATCCCCCTTGCATGACAACGCCCAAACACATACAGCCGCTCGAACGCAAGAAAAATCAGCGAAAATGCATTGGACTGTCATTTAATTTGATCCACTAAAAGATGCACTGAAAGGACCACATTTTTTCGACGATGATCAAGTGGAGCAGTTCGCGTGCAACTAATTAAATACACGCCCTGTTTTTTTTATGAAAATGGAATAAAAACTTTACCTAGCCGCTGGGAAAAATGTATTCAGAAGGAAAGTATGTGTATAGAAAAATAAGATTAATTTATTGTAATTATAATTCAATAAAAAGTTATTAACAAAAGTCGATTCATATTTGATCCACACTCGTAATACATTTACTCGCCATTTAAACCTTATCTCCACATTAAAAAAATTATTTGGCAAAATACAATTAAATATAGATTATATACAGGGTGCGGCAGGGAAACTTGCTGATTTGAAAAGTCAATAAAAGAAAAAGTACTTCATATATCGATTTAATTCTTTTTGTATCGTATAGTACACATTCTGAATTTTTGTTTTAAGTAGTTTTAAAAATGACATCGGGCAAATGGCGGCCATCATTAGTGATACACTGATCTACCCTTGATTTGAAGTTGCGCTCCACTCTTTCGAGCATATCGACGGAAATGTTGGCGATGGCTTGGCGGATGTTGTCCTTCAGGTGTTGCAGGGTCCAGGGTTTGTCGTTGTAAACGATGGATTTAAGATATCCCCATAAAAAAAAAAATCGCTGGGTGCCAAATCGGGGGAGCGCGGCGGCCACGGTACGTCACCCCTCAAGGATATAAGGCGCTCGTGGAAGTGTTCCCTCAAAAGCTCCATCGAAGTTCTCGCTGTGTGCGCCGTGGCTCCGTCCTGCTGGAACCATACGTCCCCAAGTTCCATTTCTTCAAGTTGTGGAAGAAAAAATGTCTCAATCATTTCTCTGTAGCGAACTGCATATACAGTAACAGCGCGTTCATCTTCCTCGAAAAAATGAGGCCCAATTCTTGCAACTCTCGACAATGCACACCACACAGTAACACGTTCACAATGAAGTGGCATCTCATGAAGTTCGCGGGTATTGACATCATTCCAATACCGCATGTTTTGTTTGTTAACACAGCCGGAAAGGTGAAAATGGGCCTCATCACTAAAAAACACGAGAGCGTCGTCTGGCAAGTTACTGAGCGCTTCACATGCAGTTTGGCGAGATGCGAAATCGCGTTCACTCAACTGTTGGACCACAGCAAGTTTGTAGGGATGAAACTGGAGTTCGTTGTGAAGAATTCGTCTCACTGTGCGATCAGAAATCCCCAGAGCAGCAGCGTGTTTACGCGCCGAACGCCGGGGAGAGCGCAAAAACGACTCCCTCACCCTTTCGACGTTTTCTGGAGTTCTGGATGTCCGTTGACCTCCTGGGCCTTTTTTTGCAACACTCCCACTTTCCCTGAATGTGTCCACCCACGAAACACTGGATTGCCGGCCAGGAACGGGACCCGCGAGATGAATATTGAACCGAGTTCGGAAGGCACGTTGGGTGGCGACCACCGAATGACCGTTGGAAAAGTAGGCCTCGACGGCGAACGCACGCTGTTCCTTTGTCCAACGCATGACGACAACTGGCTTGTGGGGTAACAAAACTTCAGAACCCCCTCTTTCTAATGAGACCCTCCCCACCCCTTTCAGACCCCGCCTCGCTCATTGGCGTCCAATTCAAATCAGCAAGATTCCCTGCCGCACCCTGTATAACTCCCTAACACAATATTGTAATGAAATTTATTTTAACACCACAAAACTTTATTTTTACTCATATACGAGGGAAGATCGGAAAGTTTCTAGAACGAGACACAAATAACCACTTTTCGGGATAAACTCATATTTATTTTTCTACAGTCTCCTAGTAACTCTATACATTTAGTCCGCTTTTCAAGACCTTTCATTCCTTCAGAAAAATAAGAACTATTAAAACTTTCAAGTGTTAATTTACAGCTTCTATGATTTGATTATTCGATGGGAATTTTTTTCCAGACAACCATTTCTAGAGGTTCGGAAATAGAAGGGGCCAAATCTGGCGAGTACGGTGCATGTTCAATTAATTGGAATCGTAATTCCTGCAGTTTTGCCATCGCAATTGCCGACTTGTGGTATGGGGCATTGTCTTGGTGAAACAAGACTTTTTCTTTGCCATATGAGGCCTATTGACTTTGATTTCTTCGTTCAATCTGTTTAATAACTACGCATAATATGCACCTGTTATTGTCCTCCCGTGTTGCAAATAGGCAATAAAAATTATTTCTCGGGAATCCCAAATGACGGTAGCCATCACCTTTCCAGCTGATAGCATCGTCTTGGGCTTCTTTGGAGTTGGTTCACCGCGTACTGTCCACTGCTTTGATTGAGTTTTAGACTCTGGCGTGAAGTGGTGTAGCTACGTTTCATCGACAGTTACAAAACGTATCAAAAAATCTGCAGGATTACGCTTGAACATGTCTAGATATTGCTGAGAAATGGTCACACGAGCTTACTTTTGATCGTCTGACAGCAAACGCAGCACCCATCTTGCACTAAGCTTTCTCATGTCCAAATGTTGATGTAAAATGTAATGTGCACGGTCATATACGAGGGTGGATCAATAAATACCCGTGTTAGGAAAGAAGACGCAAGTTTTTCACAATTTTTTTTTTTATTTTTCAACGTAATCTCCTTTTAGTACAATACACTTTTCCCAACGTTTCTGCTATTTCTTTAACCCCTCCAAAAAATACGATTTGTCAAACTCTGCAAAATACGCTTCTGTCTCGACGATAACCTCCTCGTTTGAGCTGAATCTTTTTCCCCCGGGCCACGTTTTCATGTTGGGGAACAGAAAGAAGTCGCAGGGAGCCAAGTCAGGCGAGTACGGTGGGTGCGGCAGCAATTCGTAGTGCAGTTTATGCAACTTTGCCGCGACAATTCTGGATTAATGTGCTGGTGCATTATCGTGGTGAAACAGCACTTTTTTCTTAGCCAAATGGGGCCGTGTCTCCTTCAATTTTATATCGAATCGGTCCAATAATTCACTGTAGTACTGCCCCGTGACAGTTATTCCTTTCTGCAAAAAGTCCATGAGGATTATTCCGTTGGAATCCCAAAAAATCGTGGCCATGATCTTTCCGGCCGATGGGACCGTCTTTGCCTCCTTCGGAGCAGATTCACCCCGAAAAATCCATTGTTTTGACTGTCGCTTGGACTCTGGCGTATAATAATGGATCCAGGTTTCATCAACGGTGACGACTCGACGCAAAAACTCCTGCGAATTTCTCTTAAAGAGGTCCAAACACTGCTTAGACATTGACAACCGTATCCGCTTGTTGTCCACCGTAAGCAATCGCGGCACCCATCGGGCCGACACCTTTCTCACCGATAACTTATCATGTAAAATATTAATTGCCGTTCCGTACGACACGCCTACGGCCTTTGCTACTTCGCGCACTTTCGTTCGGCGATCAGCGAGAATCATGTCGTGAACCTTTTCAACGATTTCCTCGGTAACCACGTCTGCCGGGCGGCCTGGGCGCTCCTCATCAAAAACAGATGTACGACCACGTTTAAATTCGTTGAACCAATATCTTACGGTTGTCATGATGGTGAAGGGTCCCCATAGACAGCATCCAACTTCGCTTTTATTTCTTCGCATGTTTTTCCATCCAAAAATAAAAATCGAATTACGGTTCGATATTGCTCTTTTTCCATTTTATCGAGAAACACGAAACACGTGTGATACAACTGGCTGCCAAATAAAAACTAACCTATGAATCAGTCTGAAATTTATTATGGTGTTATCTGACAGGTGGTAGGACACGACGGTAATGCCAACTTCCCTCAGCAGCGCCACCTGTCTTCAAACACGGGTACTTACTGATCTTCCCTCGTACTTACTGCCTCTTCTATCTCTCTCAACTTGAATCGGCGATCATTCATCACGATTCCCGGAACTTTTCTAATAGTTTCTTCATCGGTAGATGTTTTTGGTCTCCCAGAACGCGATGCATCTTCTATTCCTGTTCGACCACGTTTAAATTCACCACCAATTCAGCTCGCAACGGTTGCATACGACGGTGAAGACTATCCATGAACTTCGTCTAATTTCGTTTTTATTTCTTTAACAGTTAAGCCTTCCAAAAAAAATACGCATACTGTTTACTTTGCTTGGCTATAACGGCTTTACTTTATGCACTATCTGTTTAAAAATTTGACACCAAGAATATAAAAGATGAGGCACTCAAAACACATGACCGGTACGCGCACACAACGCCATCTTCTGATTCGATCTAGAAACTTTCCGATCTTCCCTCATAAATTGAGAAAAAAATATTTTTCCAAAGTGCGTAATGACAGGACGTAGTCCGAATCCACAACAAAAGAATCATAAAAAAACAATTATGTATAATTAATGTTTTCGTAATGCCATATGCAATAATAATAGAGACGTTATATTGTATATATTGTTTGAAAATATTTTTTTACACATTAAGGATTTAAAAATAGATCCTAATGAACAAGAAGTATACAGGCTGTCCCGTAAAAACGCCAACATTCATAATTCCGTTATTTATTGTCCGGTTTTATTTAAACAAAAAGTAAATTTAATAACATGAAAAACACTATAAGATAGCAGTGTTTTATTTGTTTTCAATTGTTTTCATTAATGCCAAAAGTCAAGTTTTTTATTTTAAATTGCAACATATATATTTTTGGCTATATTCGGATTGGTTTTTTTTTGTGAATTCAACGATGTATAACATGTTTATTTTTGATAAACGTTTATTGCAAAAAAAAAAACTTTATAAATTTCATCTTTGTCTTCCATTATTTATAAATATTCGAATGTGTCATGAAACATTGGAAATGTAAGTATTATAAATATTATTATAAGAAACAAAACACTTTACAATAAATGTTGAAATTGCCCGCCACCTTGTTCAACACATATCGCACATCTCCTAATTACTCCAAAGGTCGCATTTAAAAGACAAGCGGCAGGTACTTCTTGACAAGTGTTAATAATTCTTTGTCTTAAAATGTCAACATTTTCTGGAGTTGTTAAATAAACTCGATCTTGTAGATAAGCCCACAACCAAAAATGGAGGGGCGTAAGATCCGGTGAACGCGCAGGCCACTCAATAGGACCGGATGTTCCTATCCACCTATTTCCAAATTGGGTGTTCAACAAATCAGTATTTACTCTGGCGTTGTGCGCGGGAGCCCCATCTTGTTGAAAAAATATTCTATTTAAATTTGCCAAAGGTAATTCATCTAAAAAGTTTTGGAGATTTTCGTGTAATAAAGTGTAGTATTTTTCTTGATTTAAGCAACCATCTATGAAAAATGGCCCAATTAATTGATCACCTAAAATGCCACACCAAACATTTACGTTGAAACGTCTTTGAAAATTATTTTCAATTACAAATCTCGGATTGTCTGCACTCCACTGTCGATGTATGTTTCTATTAAAAATACCGTTGTTGCTAAAAGTGCATTCATCAGACCAAATTATCCTTCTGTAAAAATTCGGGTCTTGTTCTAATGCATTTAAATAAAAACGACAAAACTGGATTCTTCGGCCAGGATCATTTTGTTCTAATGCATGAACTTTTCGAGCTATGTACGGTTTGTGTTTTCTTAAAATACCATGAACTGTAGTTTTTGATACCCCAATATTATGTGCAATTTCGCGAATCGAAGTTCGTGAATTTTGCTGTACTGCAAGAAGAACATCTAATTCCTTATCTTCGGAGAATTTCCGTTTTTGTGTTTTTGGTTTGGTAAATGATCCATAATTTCTTAAATTCTTTTCAATTCTCTGAAATATTTTCGAACCTGGAACTTCTCTGTCCGGAAAACGAGCACTGTACCGACGAACTGCTTGAAGGCGATTTTTATTACATTCAAAGAACACTTGTAACATGTCCGTTAATTCATTGTTATTCATTTTTAACGAAAATACGCTTTTTATTGCGGCAAAACGTTCAAACAGGATAATACAGAAAACTTAATAAAGTCAAACTGACACTTAAGGCACATTGACATAATGCTAGTGGACTGGGCCAAGTCTACTATAATGAAAGATGAAATTTATAAAGTTTTTTTTTTATTTTTTATTATTAGGAGATGTGCGATATGTGTTAAACAAGGTGGCGGGCAATTTCAACATTTATTGTAAAGTGTTTTGTTTCTTATAATAATATTTATAATACTTACATTTCAAATATTTCATGACACATTCGAATATTTATAAATAATGGAAGATAAAGATGAAATTTATAGTTTTTTTTTTTCAATAAACGTTTATCAAAAATAAACATGTTATACATCGTTGAATTCAGAAAAAAAAATACAATCCGAATATAGCCAAAAATATATATGTTGCCATTTAAAATAAAAACTTGACTGTCGTTTGACATTAATGAAAACAATTGAAAACAAATAAAACACTGCTTTCTTATAGTGTTTTTGATGCTATTAAATTTACTTTTTGTTTAAATAAAATCGGACAATAAATAACGGAATTATGAATGTTGGCGTTTTTTACGGGACAGTCTGTATAACCTTCTAGTTTAAAAATTGGGATAACAAAGGAATACTTACCGGAATATATTGTGTGATGTTTCTCAATGAAGTTATATCTCTTTGAAAAGCTAAGAGTACCGTGTTCGAAACCGGAGCATTATTATTCACATCACCCTCCATCGAATCTTCCCACAAAGCTATGCGCGTTTCTAAAAGCCAATCACAAACCAATAACTGGGCGAACTAAAAAGTAATTAAAGCCTTGTAACAACTATAACTTACAATGCCACGGTACAAGCAATAAGAAAATATTCGTCGTTCTTATCTGCCAGTTAAAATGCACTGAAGAGACACTGCAAGTCTCGATACTCATTGCAATGCAACTACAATGCACTCAAACCAACAGCATTATCTATTTATTAAACAATCACCAACTGGACAATTATAAATTTCAAATTAAATAATTACCAACGACTTGCTACTTTGCGCCTTGCATTGTACGTAGGACAAACTTTCTTCAATTAATTGAGACGCGACGTTGCATTGGTGAAAGACGGCATTCCTTTGGCAATAAATGAAATCTTTGCTGAAATACATTTTTTGAGCTCTAAAAGCTGCCAGAACAGCTTTTGGTAAAGGATCGTCGATGTTAGATAATGCTTCCGGTATATTTTCCACTTTTGAATATAATTCTTCAGCACTATTTTCTTCCGCTAGCAACCAATAAGAGGCAGCTGCAAGAACATTCGTCCACCAATAAGCGACTTCGTCCTCGTATTCTAAAACAAGAAACTGTAAGTGATGGCAAAGTTAAATTATTTACACGTACTGTGTAAAACTTCGGAACCAAACACGCTCGAAACATCTTTGGCAACGTTGTCAAATAGAAACTTGATGTAATTCAATGCATCCGAAATGTGGGCTTTTTTCAAAGCATCGTCTTCTACGATTTTTGAGCCTGGCGCCACCGTAGTTTGCAATGCTTTTTCCAATAAATGCTCGCGATATTCCTAGAAAGAGTAACAGATTTTTTAAAGTCAAATTTAATCTTAATCTATGTACAGGTAACACATATGATAAGCTTGTCGGAGAAAATCAGCTTCGATTCAAAGCAATCAGATCGACGATAAACCAAATTTATACAATGAAACAGATTAATATGTGAAGCATATATAGTTCGTAAAGTATAAGTTTTCAGTTCAAGGCCAAATTCAAAGCATATGATTCAAATCAGTACTGCAGAGTCAAATAAAGTCAATATTCAATCGCGGAAATAACCGTTTGTCATCATAAAATATAAACGTCATGTTTTGCAATATTGTCAAAATTTTAGTATGTCACTTGCAATATAACCAAAGAAAGTATATACATAACCTACATGTCAAAATAATAATAATGAGTAAAGTAGGAACATGAATAGTTGAAAAGTATTGTTTCTTTTCAAGTATAAAAATATTCATTCTATCCAAGAAAACTAGGCGCAAATTATGACTTTAATATTCGAACAAATTACCAGGCATCTAAGAAATATTCTGTAAAATAAATAGGTAGGTTAGAAATGTCAAAGTGATAATCAAACAATTTCATACTTATTGTCACTAATTGATATTACTATTTATTATCAGTATTGTTCTGAAAAGAACGGATTTTGCAATTTTTTATGACAAACTAAATATTCAAATTAGAAGAATGGTTAACCTAGAAGTCAGAATACCGGAAACAAAGTCAATAAACAACAGAATTCAAATAATTTTACAGCAAGCCGAATATCATAAGACTATCTCCTAGACAACTTATCCTTTGTATTTAATAAAAATTTCAAAGACGTACGTCTTAACTTAAAATGACAAACGTGTGTAGTATTACAGCGCGTATTCATGTGTGTTAGGAAGAGATAAAGTACAATTTGCGGTTCCCACTTGGGCAGTACGAACTGAAAACTTATACTTTATGAACTGTACTTCCAATTAGAAGCAAAAAGTTATATGACACAAGAGAAGCAGTCGAACATACCGAATAAGATGAGGAAGACGGTGGAGATCTTTGAAATAAAATGGAAGGAAAAGCTAAAAAAATACGTTTTCAGAATTAAGGAGAAAATAATTGTAATAAATCGCGGATAAAACGTGTAGAACGAAAGATTAAATCATAAAATAAGAAGTGAACATATACAAGGTGCTATCCAGGAATTCCCGGAATTGAATTTGGCGCGTGAAGGGATGATAGTACAACTCTATAGCGTTAGATGGTGTGAGCTACGTCTATATTAAATCAGTCTATCAAAAGGTACTTTGCTAGGTGGTGACAAACCGTTTTCGCATTATATTTTTTGAGCCGTGTTCGAGTTATTCTGCGACACTACAACGTCTAATGTGAAAGACCAAAGAACGTGCATCAAATTCTGCTTCAAACTTGGTAAAACGACAGCGGAAACTCTAAAAATGCTTTTGCGTTTGATGAAGATCCAGACGCAAACTTATAAGTGGTACAACTGTTGATGAGCGTTCCGGTCATCCATCGACTGAAAACACGCCACAAAATGTAGCAAAAGTGTGTGATGCTATCCTGCAACACCAAAGGAGACCAATCCATGACATTTGTAACATGCGACGTATTGCGAAATTTCTGCCAAAGTTTCTCAGTAGTGAACAAAAACGGCACCGTGTTGGTGTGTGCACAGAGCCGAAAGTAGCTGCCAAAAGAGATGCGAACTTCAGTTCCAGAATCATTACTAGCGACAAATCATGGGTGTACGAGTGTGATCCCGAAACAAAGGAGCGCCGTTTAGAAAAGCAGTCAGTGTTGAACACGTTAACACGCGAAGACTTCCAATACTGCTCCCAGTCATGAACAAGTCGCTGAGATCGGTGTATTAATGCGGAAGAAGAGTACTTTGGAGGGGGTGGTAGTTAATAAGTTGTAAGAACAACTTATTGTGCATTTTTTCACATTCCGGGAATTTCTAGGTAGCACCTCGTATAATAGGTGTGGAACTAATCGAATACTTAGGCGTGCGCACTCTCATATAAAGGAGATGAAAAGAAGGAAATTTCAAAAAACTGGTTAGCAGTGTTTAAACAAGTTAACTAAAATCCTAAAGACGAAGAATATAGTAAACTCTACCAAATACTAACGACTCTGCTGTTACCCATATCTGGGAAAACTGGACAATAGACTAAAATGAAGTAGAGATAAACCATGTTAAGAAAATTTTAATAAAGAATGAAAGGTGGATGAAGAATATAAAAGAATAAATAAAGAACGGAAGAAACTCTTCAACAAAACCAATTCCCAGAGAATCAGACAGCTGAGGTTGAAGATTCATAAGCTGAAAGTTTTATTCGGAGCTAGGAAAAAGAAAAGATATACCAGAAAAAAGTGATTTGAAAAAGTTTAAGAATCTGAACAAAATAGAAATAGTAGACTGGAAAAAAATGGCAAAGACAAAAAAAATGGCATGAGTGGACAAAAGAACTTGAAGCCAAGTATTAATCTTCTGAAAATATGTATTTAGATTTGTATAAAATATATTAATGAAAACATTTTTCTTTTAAGTTTTCAAATAAGCTCAGTTTAAAGAAAAAATGGTAAAAAAGAAATTTAAATATGAATCCTATTAAACATACCGTACGGAAATGTTGTGGATGAACGGCGGAGAGGTAAACGATACCCCAGTACACCAGGCGTGTCTGTGTTAAAATACGAGTATATAAGCAATACCCATGTGTATACCACACCTACTTGCGACCTATCAATAGCAGTGATGTAAGTCGGTAAATTACCCCGTATATTATCGAATTAATTACCGTCATTTACGGTAAATTACCACATAAAATTTCCGTAAATTACAAACAAAGTAAAACATCATCTATGTACACGTATGCCATTGCACACTCGGTGATTGGGGAAGTCCCTTTCTAGCAGATGTAAATGCTCGTGAATCATCCGTTTATGTAACGAATGAAGTAGTCTTTCAAAAGATTTCGGTGTATAAGTTGAACTATATAAAGTTTGTGAATATACTACTCGTAGTGCAGTGCGCTGGGATGGGGCGAAAAGATAAAATAAAAAAAGTTATTTTAACAGCATTTTCAAAATCCACAGAACATTCGAAATTATATTCGTGTAACTTCTATTCGCAAAGTTATGTTTTAAATGTAACCAGAATGTCCAGTCACTTACAGAATAAGTGCATTCGTTATCCTCGTAAAATAAAGAATGAAATACAATCAAAATCAAGAGCATTAAGTGTTAAGAAAATTAAAGCAATAAATAAAGGTGAGTAATTTTGATTGATTCCTATTGGGTTTTATCGAAAAGTAACATTTTAGAGATTCCGGAAAGAAAAAGTTCTTCGCAAACAGATTTAGAAGACGATGGAGAGACGATTTCAAGCGATTCTCGCCCACAATCTGCTGCAAGCACCACTAAATCCGCTTACAGTGAAAATTTGGATTTTTTTGTGGATGTAATGAATAAATCAGAAGAGGAAATTTGGGATCTCTTAGCAAGAGCATGCTTTGCTAGTAATACCCCTTTAAATTTTACGGAAAATGTTCATTGGCAAAAATTGTTTAAAAAAATTAAACCGTCTTTACGATTGCCGACTAGATATCAGTTATCCAATGCGCTTTTAGATAAACAATACTCTCAAATAAATCAGTTAGTTAATGAAAAAATAGCAAAGGCTAAAACAATTGGAATTCAAGTTGATGGGTGGAGTAATATTAGAAACGAATCCATTATAAATATAATAATTACATGTCCAGAACCAGTTTTATTTAAAGTAATTGACTGCAAGGAAAATCGCCACGATGTTGCATATCTTTATTCTTTACTTAGTTCTGTTATTGACGACTTAGGTATTAATAAAGTTATAAGCATAGTGACTGATAACGCTAGCAATATGAAATCAACTTGGAAATTAATTAGTAATATGTACCCGTCTAATTATTTTTCTTGTTATGGATGTAGTGCTCATATTTTGAATTTATTCGCACAAGATATTTTAAAAATTGGAAGTATTTGCATGTTTAATTACTGATTGTAAAGTCATAGTAAAAACTATTAAAAAATCGCATATTTCGAAAGCTACATTTAAAAATATACAAGATGAACAGCGAGTATTACAAAAATCAAACACACTAAAATCTCTTAAACTACCTGGCCAAAGTAGATGGTGCTCTAATATTTTCTGTTTAGAAAGCTTAAGGATAAATAAAAAAAATTTAAAAGAATTGGCTATAACAGAAACTATAGCTAATACTTTAGACAAAAGAATAAAAAATAATATTTTAGATGATCTGTTTTGGGAAAGAGTTGATACATTACATACAATTTTACACCCAGTCTCCGTAATTTTAAAGAACATACAAACCTCTCAACCTTGCATATCTCATGTTGTTGAATATTTTCAAGACCTGAAAGATCAACTGATTGCTGCATGCCCAGTTTCAGAACTAAATGCTGTCCTATCACATTTAAAATCACGGAGAGAAATGGCTATAACACCTATACATTTGGCTGCCAATTTACTAGACTCGAAATTTATAGGCAAAAATCTCAATAACGAGGAATATATCACAGCACTGACATATATTAACAAACTATCAACGCATCTAGTTAGTGGATCTGATATAGCAGAAATTATGACTGAGGTTGCTTATTACAAATCGAAAGAACAATTGTTTTCAAAAGATTTTATATGGCAAGCATTAGAGAGAGGCAAATTGAATTCTGTATTATAGTGGAAATCACTTTGTTGTACTACAGGTTTAAGTAAAGTTGCAATAGAAATTTTGAACAGCCCACCAACAACATGTGCAACGGAGAGAAGTTTTTCAATGTTTAGTATTATACACAGTAAAAAACGAAATAGATCAACTAATGAAAGAGCTGCTAAGTTGGTATATGTGAATTTAAATTTAAAACTGAAAGAAAATCCGGCACTGAAAGAACTCCCAACAGAAGAGTTGGAATGTTCTGATTCGAATTGCAATACTGAGACTGATCTGGAATAGTTATGTAAATAACATTACATATTACATAATGGTAATAATGAAAAATCATTGTTTAGTTCTATTTTCAGAATATTGTTTAATTTTAAAATATGTTAATATTGTACTCTTTATTTTTTTTCCTTTAATAAAATGTATAAGACTTTTTTTGTTGTAGGGGTTTTATTTAAACAATAAAAAAGTGTGGTAAATTACCATGGTAATTTACTCAAAAAATGGTAAATTACGCAAGAATAAATCTTGGTAAAAAAAGAGCAGTAATTTACCACGGTAATTTACCAAAAATATATATTACGGTAATTCTACATCTCTGATCAATAGGCGTGTCTGTGTTGAAATACTAGTACATAGAGGCAACACGTATGTATATACCACACTTACTTATCCAATCAAATGCTACACTATACATTGAATAAACATATCAAGGAAGTTAACGCGACGGGGACAGCGTTGCCAACCGTACTATAATTATAGTATTTGTACGATAATCACAACTTCATGTACTATAAAATTTCAAAGGTAATATAGTACGCATTTTGTACTATAATTTCAAGTTTCTTCTCAATATACAAAAATTTATAGATTCACTAATTATAATAATAACACATCACTATACTGACAACTTCAACATGAAATTTGAATAATTTGAGAAACCGCTTCTAGCGCCATCTAATGTTTAATGGTCGAATTGAACTGTAAATCTGTAAACTTTAGTATGAAATATTAAGGGGGATGTCCCGATTTATTATTTACCAAAGAAAGAGAAGAGAGACTGTATCAGTTTAGTTCAGATAATTGAGATAATTAATTCGTTATTGGTGTAGTTATAAAATCAGATCATAAATAAGTAGCTTATTGTTGTTGGTGGTATTTTCAAGTAAGTTTAAATGATTTTGTTCTGATAATATGTATATAATTACAAGTATTATTTTACTTGTAGAATTCGCATTACTTATAAATTACCTATATATTACAAGAATGGATAAGAGCGATAATGAAGAGGGTCCCTCAACTCCTCCAAAAAAGAGAATATGTGTTAAAAGAACACAAAAATATCGGCAAGAATGGGAATCAACTTTTAACTGGGTTTGTGGTGATAAAAACTCTAAAATAAAAACGTACTGTAAAGTTTGTTCCTGTTCATTAAAATCGGTGGTTCAGGTATTGAAACTTCATGAGAATAGTGCAAAACATAAACAAATGGTAAAATCGCAGAAATCGCAAGCATCACTGATAGGTTTTATTAGACCGAGATCTGAGTTACCAGAGGGAAAAGTTGTACGAGCACAACTAAAACTTGCTGGCTTTTTTGCGGAACATAATGTACCATTTTCATTAAGTGATCATTTAACTAAATTAATGAAGGATATTTTTCCCGATTCTCAAATTGCGAAAGATTTGCGTTTGGGGAGAACAAAACTCACTCAAATTGTAAAAAATGTGATAGGTCAGGAACATAAAAACGAATTAGCTAAAACATTAAAGGCATGTAAATTCAGCATACTAACCGACGAGTCAACGGATATATCTTCCGAAAAATGCAGCTGTATTGTAGTACGGTACTTTAACGAAGAAACGGGTAATATTGTTAGCAAGTTTTGGGAACTTGTTCAAGTATATTCCGATGTAGAAAATAGACAGAGTGCAACTGCGGAGCACTTATACTTATCTATTGTAAATTCTTTTGCGGAGTATGGTATACCTCCGGAAAATGTAGTTGGTTTTGGATCGGATGGAACGAACATTATGATGGGCCAACATAACAGTGTCGCTTCCCGATTCATTGACCATTATCCCGGCATTGTAATTATGAAATGTATTTGCCACTCTGTATATCTCTGTGCTAGTGAATCCTGCAAAAAATTACCAAAAAAATGCGAAGAGAAATATATAGTCACTTTAAAAATAGTTCAAAAAGGCAACATGATTTTAAACAATTTCAAATGTTTACAAATACTGATATTCACAAAATCTTACACCCATCACAAACTAGATGGTTAAGTTTAAATGAGGCTGTTAATAGAATTCTGGAACAATGGGAAGCTTTGAGGCTTTATTTTACGAGTACATATTTAACTGACCGTTTAGTTGCTACAGAAATAATTTATCAGGATCTTAATGACCCTTTTACGAAACTTTATTATTATTTTTTGAGTTGGATTTTGCCGAAACTTACGAATTTTAATGCGTACTTTCAAGCCGAACATGTTAATATTTCAAATTTAAACCATGAAATAATTAAATTATACGAAGAAATTTTAATGTGTTACATGGAAAGAAATTACGTTTTTAAAACTAAAGTTCAGCTAATAGATCCAAGTAATGAAACTACCTTTTTAAATATTAAAAATATGTATCTCGGCATACATGTCATGAATCTTCTTCAAGACGAAACAGTAAAACGACACCCAGATTTAGTTTCTCATTTCCTCACCAATTATTTATGATTACCACATGCCAACAAATTAAAAGCAGATTTAATTTTAATGATCCACTTTTAAAAAATTTTAATTTCTTTTTACCATTAAATTCGCTCTCTAATAGTTTTAGACATAGTAATCCAAGTTTATTTCCAATATTTCAACATTCCAAAAGATTTCTTCCATCTAATAGTCTTGACGTACAATAAATAATTGATGACGAGTGGAGAAAGCTTCCTTTAATTTCACAACAGGAAATTAGACAAGAAGGAAAAATAGATCTTTTTGGTCAAGTTTGTTGCATTACAAAAATTCACTAGATATTTTCGAGTTTCAAAACTTAGCCAGATTTGTCTTAAATTTGTTATGCATTCCGCACTCTAATGCCCAGTGTGAAAGAATATTTAGTAAAGTTAATTTAATAAAAACCAAACAAAGAAACAAATTAATTACAAAGACTGTAAACGGTACCTTGCTTGCATCCCAATGTATAAAAGAAAAGAACGGTTCTTGCGTAACATTTGATCGATCAAAGCAAATGTATCTGGGCTGTAATCAGTTTATATATGAGCACGTTCAGAAAAAGAAGTTGGAAGATTCTGACATATCTGATGAAAACATTGAGGATGTTGAGCTTGAAAATAATTTCAGCTGATACACCTACTTTTTAAAATTATTACCTGTTACCGCAAATTCGTTTTTGTTCTAAATAGAATAGTTTTTTTTTTTTTTATTCAGAGTTTTGTGTTGTTTTACTAAGTAATATAGGAATTAAACGTATCTTAATTTATTGTACTATATTTTTTTCCAATATACTATAATAACTTTAGTGACCGTACTATAACAGCTTCTAATACAGTTGGCAACGCTGGACGGGGACACGTCTTGCGCAGCATTGTCATTCGGTCTCACCACATTTCTACACGGTATAAATATGACGAATAGCAATATTTCAGTATAATAAGATAGTTAAATAACAGTTTATTCAAATACAGATTTTGTGCCTATGAGTGAAATATAAATTTACTTATTTTTTTTTTCAAAATAAGTTTTTGCAAATTACAAATTTAAAACTTTCAAAATAATTTGATTTGAATCTTCTTAGCAACAATTTATACATCTGTATATTCATTAAAAATTTGAATTTAAATTCAATTAAATTATTTTCTATACTTATCTTCGATAAAAGCAACTATTAATAAAAAAATAAATTACAAACCTTCATGACATACGCCAGTGGATCAGCTCTGTTACCCAAAACACTAAATGGCAATGCGTCGTTTTTAGACTCATAATTAAACTTTTGAGTGATAAAATACTTGTAACCAAACGAAGTGAACAACCATTGCAACCGCGATGGAACAGGATCACATGAATTATTCAATGCTTGTTTAGCCAAACCCATATAGAACCTGTAAAAAATAATACATATTTGCATGTCAGAAATATACATTGATTTATTTATCCACAATCACATTATAATAGGAGTTTTATTCACAGTTATGAATAAAGACGGCAGACTATGTGCCCACACTGTCAAATTTAATAATACACGGTTAAAGTTTTTTAAAAAATATATCGAATCCCTATACAAAACGTTAAGAAAAAACATAAATAACTTACCCAACATGTTTACATTGTTGCAAAAAAAATGCGGATGTGCGCGATAAAAAAACGGCACCATAATATATGTTTCTGTATTAGTCTCGGAAAGGTTCGTACGTAGAGACGTATATATATGTTTATATACAGAGAAGGATTGCTCGACGTTCAGAGATGTTATATTTGCATAGTTAAAGTGCTCTTTGTATCTGTACAATGGATCTTCAGTATTGGTAAAAAGTTGCCCTAATTTTGTAAAATCTACATTTTTATCTAATACACCAGTGGCGGCTAGCGCATAAGCGCTGCAGAGCTCCCAAAAAATTGGGCGGGCGAACCTGTATTAGTTATAACTAGTTTTCTTTTACATAATTTTTCCGACATTTCTGATATTTATAAAAGCGTAACATATTGTTATGAAAATTCTCCCTGTATATCAAAAAATTTGCATATTTTTCTACATCATCCTGTAGAGGACATCAAACCCTACAATTTGACACCTCAATCATCAAAATCCGACAAGTAGAAGCCGAGATATTCGCTTCCGAAATTCCAAATAATATTCAATAGGCGACCAGTGGAATAACCAACCTAATTCGCGCGATCGCTCACTTGTTCCTTATCTGGTCCACACGAGCGTGCGCTCAGAGCTCTGTCAAATACCCGCGCGCACCCCGCTACCCCCGCGGGTGTCAATGCGTCATTTTAGCAGGCCTGGTCGCTGCATTAAATGCAGCGAAATGCAGTGCATTTATTCCAGCGCGGAAGGCGATATGATTCGGTATACGATAGGTCCAACTCGCAACGGGCCATAGGCAACAATATACGTATGAAACGTAATGCGGTGTGGCAACGTGTGTACGATGCCTATATTGAGTGACTTTCTTAAAATTTAAATTTATTTTGCAGAATTATTGATTTTTTTACTTTTATCTTTTTGAAAACGTTATTGTTTTTTTATTACTTAAAATTACTTTATATGAAAAATAGTATACCATAAAAGTGTAAACAAAGACAGTATACATTGAAACGAATATTCATTCAATTGTATTGTCATGAAATTGAATTTGTCAATCGTTGTTAAATTTGTTAGAATGAATAGATATTTATATTTATCGGAAAATACTAATACTTAAAGCAAACAAATAAGGTGTAGTGTTTTGTTATAGGAATGAGGAATGTATAATATCCATTTCTTCCTGCATATTGATTATGCAGCTGATGCTTTCGTAATATGCTCATATTTGTATTTCTACTATTATCGTGATGTTATTATAATACAGATACCAAAATCTCACGTAATATTTCCATCAGCCTTTTATTAACAATAAACAAGTAAAGTACAACTTCGTAGGTCGACAAACGCTCGTCTTCATTATCACTGTATTATACATGAACTGTAGGCTTAGTTTTTCGTAGAAATTGAAGTACGTGTCTGTTCCTTTGTAAAATTATAATAAGGGCAGGGGTTAATTTTATTCTGGCATTTTTAAAAATGCAGAGATCAGTTTTGCGACAGCATTCAGCTAATTACAATCTAAAATAAGCAACATTGTAACGTATTTTGGAATTGTGAATATCCGTAATAAAAAAAAGGAAGTATAGTTTAATTACAACTGTAGCTTCCTCCTGGTTTGAAGGAAGTCGGTATGTATCGACCGAAGTATAAGTTGAAATAATACAAATATGAGCATATTACGAAAGCATCAGCTGCATAATCAATATGCAGGAAGAAATGGATATTATACATTCCTATAACAAAACACTACACCTTATTTGTTTGCTTTAAGTATTAGTATTTTCCGATAAATATAAATATCTATTCATTCTAACAAATTTAACAACGATTGACAAATTCAATTTCATGACAATACAATTGAATGAATATTCGTTTCAATGTATACTGTCTTTGTTTACACTTTTATGGTATACTATTTTTCATATAAAGTAATTTTAAGTAATAAAAAAACAATAACGTTTTCTAAAAGATAAAAGTAAAAAAATCAATAATTCTGCAAAATTAATTTAAATTTTAAGAAAGTCACTCAATATAGGCATCGTACACACGTTGCCACACCGCATTACGTTCCATACGTATATTGTTGCCTATGGCCCGTTGCGAGTTGGACCTATCGGTATTTAATATTTTCGCGACTATTTTTACGGTGCGGCGAGTTTAACGTAAAAACAATAATATTAGAGACTCTTATTTTTTTGTGTGACAATTGACAATCGTTCCAGAAATCCATTACTTCAGTGCGGAAGGCGAAGAAAGCACGATAAGATCGATGGGAGACAACCTCTTACTGCCCGTGCAAGATAAATTTTTTTGTAAAACTTGCAGAACACCTTAAAATTTTTAGCACGAGCCGCCACTGTAATACACTGTTAAATTATATTATTAAATATTATTAAATTTGACACTGTGGGCACATAGTCTGCCGTCTTTAGTTATGATTAAGCATATAAAGTGACCTATTATCCACTAGTGGAATAACGAAAATAATTAAAATTAATCATGGCAACCAGTAAGTATATCAGCCTGTAACATTTTATTTTTCCAATTTTACTTATTAAAATGATCATTACATATATTGAATTTCATTATTATAACAACATTTTAATCATAAAGGTGAATAAAATTAATCAAAACAGTGAATAAAATGTTTCTAGCAACACTTTATTCACACTGCTATTGACAACACGAATAAAGGAAAAAAAAAAAACGTCGCACTACCTTCAAAATTTTCGTTGCCAGGATCGTTGTTTCAAGTCTCATGTGACATTTCACGCAAATTCTTTAATTTGTCGATTTCAAGTCCGAAAATGTGTTTGAAATGGCAAATAACCAGAGAGAAAGCATACCAGAAGATGTTCTGAATGAAGCTGCGATTGCAGTATCCAATTTATTGCCAGAAAAATCTAAATTAGTTTACGAAAAAGAGTACAAAACATTTTGCGACTGGAAGACAATAAAAACTGTGAAAACTGTTAACGAGGAAATACTTCTAGCATATTTCTTAGAAAAATCACAGAAAGTAAAGGTGTCCACCTTATGGTCTCATTACTCGATGCTCAGAGCAACGCTATCCATAAATGAAAATATTGATATTTCCAAGTACGTAAACCTAACTATTCAAAATTTCATTGAATTATTTTGGAGTTCTTCAGGTTTTCAAGGCTCATCGCTTTTATAAATAGACAATCTTCAGGTTCCAAACCAAAAAAGTCGAAAACTTTTGAAAGAACTGATTTTTACAAATTTTTATCCGAGGCCCCTGTACTGGAAATGTACTTATGTATGAAGGTAAGAATTTTTATAATCATCCTTGAAATACGTTTCCTAATTTTCATTCTTTCTAGGTAGTACTAATTATGGGTATAGCTGGCGAATGTAGAATTGACGAACTACATAAAATTCGCCCTCCAGACAAAGTCTCTTACGCCCGTAAGATGTCAATTATTAAATAGTTGTCTTCTTATAGGACGGAACTTGCTTGATCTATGCGGGCTATTTCAGTAAATTTAAATACAGATACAAACCAGTTGTTTATAACAGGTTTGTATTAATTTGCATACATTGCTTCACTAGCTTAACTGAGGACGCCTAGATGGCAGAAACATATGTATTAAGCAGAAGTAAATGCTGAAAATACGAGGTGTATTGTCCATGTGCATAGTTACAGATATGTAAATTATTTATATGTTTGTTTCATATTGTATAAAATTCGAGTTGATGATATTGATGAGAAAGAGTCTGTTCTAATAATTTCGCTTCCAGACACTAAAACAAATAAGAGCCGCAAATTTACAATTATTAATGAAAACTGTCAAGTTGATTTGTTAGAAATTTACAAGAAGTACAAAAATTTACGTCCACGAAACGTACCACACAGAAAATTTTTTCTCTGTTATCGTAATCAAAAGTGCACAATACAACCTATTGGTATCAACACTTTTGCAAAGATACCTCAAATGATAGCAAAATATCTGAAGTTACCAAATCATGATCTTTATACCGGACACTGTTTACGAAGAACTTCCGCAAATTTATTAGCAAATGCAGGAGCTGACTTATTAACTCTAAAAAGACACGGAGGCTGGAAGTCTTCTACAATAGCAGAACAGTATATCGACGAATGAATTGCTCAAAAAATGTCCACGTCAAGAAAAATTTTTTACAGATGTAAATTCAAATGAAAGGCCTGGAACTTCCACTGCACTTGACCCTGATGAAAGTAGAGTCAACTTAGCTTGCACTGTACTTGACTCTAACGAAAATAGAGTCAACTTTCCTGGTTTAAGAATTCATCAAATTATTAATAGTACAATCAATATTCATGTAAATAAATTACCTAATCAATAAATTTTTTTGAAACTTTTGCAAAATTGGAAAAAATCTTGTATGATACACGTGAATAAGCAAATTTTATCCACTCAAAAACATTATCGCACTCGGCTTGCACCTCGTGCGCTAAACAATTTTTTCGTGGATAAAATATGTCTTTATTCACTTATACCATAAATAGCTATTTATGAATACGAATATTTTTTAATTAAATTTCGAATAATTCCATTCCATTAATGTGGTGATTGTGGATAAAACATTGTATTGCATGCGTGTTTTAGATGCATTTTATCCACTTAAGAAAATTAAACGCTTAAACTGGCATTCTCACGTTTAACATTTTCGCGTGGATAAAATGCTATTCAAAACACTTACATACAGCAAATAACTATTATATAACATAAATATTAAGATTATACATTAATATTGTTTTCGTTCTTACTGAAGATAGCAATATAGTTATCAAAGTTTATATAAAAAACCTATAGTTTTACTGCAAGTATTTTGTTTCTTTCATAGTCTCGAATTTAATTTAGTTAAAACAATGTCTTTCTTGTTTAATATCAACATAATAAATAAGAAAAAAAATGTAAAACATACCTTTGTATTCCTTGGATAAATTGAAAACAACTTTGCTTTATTCTGAGAGCTGCAGTTACGTAAATATCAATCAATTGATTGCAAGGCATTTTATTACCAGCAGCTTCGGCAAGATTCATGGAATTCAAGCACAATATTAATCCGGAGATGTGTCCTCCGTCCTCGGAACTGTCGATCAAATGCAACTGATGCAATCCATGAAAAACAAGGGCAAGTTCTCGACACGATGTTAGAGCTTCATAGCGAACAATACTAAAAAAAAAAAAGTTCAATAAAACATAGTAAGGGGTATTAGGATATTATCTTACCCATCTACCATAAATCCTCCAGTCTGTCTAGAGAGCCATTTACCAATCCAAAGCCTATGAAGACATTGGCGAACACTTTGCCAAAATAATGCTACAAATGATTCAAAACGACTTGTCGGTAGCGATATTCCGAATGTTTGAAGACATCTTTTCAGCTCTAGTCTAGCACCATTAATATCACCCTAAAACATTTTGAAATTAAAAAAAAAATTGATTAATATACGGCATCAATATACCTTAGATAAATTTATATCTGCTTGTCTTCTATGTCTCCAAAAATTTTGCGACTCCTTGGACTTCGTCGGTAGTATTGGGTCACCATACACAAACATTTTTACAGTACAAAAACCCAAAATCAAGAAATTCATCGCCCAAAGTAGTAACGTCGACATATCATAATTTTTATTTGAAATTCCATCAGCTGAAATTAAATTTTTGAAAAAATTCATTTCCAATCATACAGTACTTACATTGTAGGATATTCCGACCAACGCCCATGCCAATACTATGTTCTTCATAACTACCCAACTTGTTCAAAACGAACCCAAAGGGATTGAACGATACAATCGCCAGCATGAACATGCACAGTATAAATTTGGACTGATCTAACATTCCTCCTCTGCCGGTTATATCCTCGTCACATTCCTCTTTGATCTGCGCTTGGTATTCTGGACTTGATGGTATTGAATGAGGAGGTGATAAATTGGAAACATCAGATGGAGGTGGAGTATTGTCACTTCTAAATTCTGTAACTTGTATATCTTCCATAGTTGTCGGTGATAGTAGATCTTTTAGAGTATTTTTACGGGCTGACATTTTCAAGGCCATGTTCTCTTGTTTCAATTTTGTATTTGAGTTTTGTAAGAATTTTATATATTCTATGGTCTTTCTTAATATTGCTGATTTGTTCAACTGTTAACAATAATAATTGAATTATTAACAGCGTCAAAATAAAAAAAATGGATACTTTAACCTGAACACAAAAGTACTTTCCAGATATGAAATATGGCAAAATAAATGAAATAATAAATATCGCAATAAAATACCAATAAAATGTGGAAAGCAAATAAAATAATTCAAATTAGAAATAAGCTAATATAAAAAAAGAGCAAATAACTTACCTTTGCTTCCACTCCAACAATCATATTTTTCAATTCCACAATTTTATCATTTATGCTTGTTCTATATTTACGTTCAATGGCATTATGAGCACTCCTTTTCACTTCTTTTACTTTTGGTTCCTTAACGGGAGTTTGAGGTGATGAAAATCTATTTATTGCTACTTTATTTTCCGAATCAATAACAACAGGTATACCAGCTGCCAATATTTGCCCTCCATTAACCAATGTATGTAAAGATGTTTGCGAATTAGTTGTAGTATTTGGCGAGACTGTCGTTAATGGTGCTGTAGTATACATCAAAGTTGTGTGCTGATTTATAGGTTGTTCTGATTTTAACACTTTAGTTTGTAATAATAAATGTAACTGATCTTGTGGAATTTGACTTATATTTTGCACTAATACATGTTGATTTTTCGGTGCAGTTTTAGTTGTAGGTTGAACTATAATCTGTTGATTTGGCTGTATATGTTGTACATTAGGATAAATGACAGGTGGTGAATTTGGACTCATATTTTGTGAAGATATGATTACCTGTTGTATGGGAATATTGTTAGTGGTTTTCGCTTGCTTAATTGGAGTTTTTCTTTGTATAGGTGTTCCAGAAACATTTTGGACTGTTAAAATAGGCGAGGTTATGTTAGTATTGAATAGCTGATTAGTTGGTGGAGATGGATATTCCTGTGTTATACGTAAAGGGTTGTATGCATTTGGTTCCAAAGGTGGTGACAATGTTTGTGGATCAAGTAAAGTATTGTTCTTTACTTCTAAGAAATCAAATGATAAGTCTGTCATTGTCAATTGATTGTCGAGCTGAGACATGAAAGCGTCATCTCCAAACAAGTCTCCTTGCATTAGATCTTTTTCGCATGTTGATAAGAGATCTGCAACGATGATGCAACGCAATTATTATGTACTAATTATTAATAAAACAAATGACAGAACTTACCATCAATGCCACTTAATTCGTTTATATTAAAATCATCCCCATTGGTAAAATGGGGATTAAATTCGCCCATTTCTATAACAACACTTTGTTTAACTTAAATACAATCAAAAACATTCCTTAAAATCACCACACAAAATATTGACGAATCAAAGGAGGTTTTAGGATCTGATGATTTGACGTCACAAACTCTTGCTACCATCTACCAATTTATCTCATTAATATACTTTTAACAGGTATCTATTTCCATAGTAAATAACCTTATACCTTCATAATGTAAAAATAATAACACAATAATGGCAAAAAATTATATTTACTTTAATTCCTTTACCATATACAAAATGAATTTTTTTTTAAATAAATGCATATAAAAGTTAATTTAAAAACATTTCGATTTGTCTGTTTCGTTCGCATCTAAAAAAATATTACACGGTATTACAAATAATAAAATTCTACAAAATTTAGTTGCTAAACAAGAATGTAGAATAAATTAATCATTAATTTATTCTACAGATTTGAATATTGTTAAAACTGAACAAGTAACTAAGAAAATAAAACTACCAAATAATGTATTCCCAAGAAAATCTTGGTATTATATTTTATTTTTTTATTAAGTAAATACTAATTGGGGTAGGTTACATACAACGCAAACAACGAATAACAAGAACATCAACTCTCAAATGTTTAATTTATTCAGAAGCATTATAATTTAGTTTCAGTAAGTTTCATTAATTTTGGTATAGATATTCACTAATAAATAGTGATATAAAATTTAAATGTACAGAGTTGCTGCCATCAATTGTCATATAGTAGAAGCTCTAAAATAAACCAAAATATAGGAATATGCTACGATTTGCTATTTTACCTAATCACCTGTTTTATAATATTTAAGTTTAGTTTTCTAATTTATTATATTTATTTGACAAATTACTATTACCAAACTATTTTTCTCTTTATAAAAGCGGCCCTAATGTACTCGCTTTCGAAATATCCTATCTTGAATCGCCATCTCGTAACAAAATATTTAACAATAACGCTTACTTTTTATGTTAGGAGATTTCTATTTGTAAATTTATTACGTCCCTTTGTTTAGGTATATAATCTCGTTGATAACAGATGTCACTAGTAGTTTCAACCAAAATATTTTTAAACATTTTTTTAATTATAAAGTTGCAAATATGAATTTGATTATTCTACTAACTTTATTAAAGTATACAAAAAGGTTTTGTTTAAGTATGACAATACGTTAAGCACGTATAAAGCGTTTGTACAATATGAAACAAACATGTAAATAATTTACATATCTGTAACTATGTCCATGTGCATAGTTACAGATATGTAAATTATTTACATGTTTGTTTCATATTTTATTAAAGTAATTTAGCTATGAAGACAATAAATAAATAAATATAAGGGAGTGACTGTGTTTTTTTTACCAATTTTTTTTTGGTTTAAACTGAAAAGGATGTCTTATTCAAGGTTTATTGTAACCGTGTTTCTAGTTTTTGCTAATTCGTTTTCTGATATTCCAATTCACGTTCTTTTTAAATACTTACATAAGCATTTGTATTTCTATCGAAAAATTATCTAAATTTTTTCCAAATCACAAAAAACTTGACAAATAAGTATGAATGTCAATTGGTACAATTCTCATTTCCTTGTTTATGGATTTTAAAAGATACTGTCGTGAGCAAAAAAAAACGGGGCACTGTTTCTGCTTGGGTTTAAATTGTGACTACTTAAGTGGCTATCTTTACTCATAATAGTAAGTCAGGAATAGTGAAAAATGTGTGTTTTATTGACATTTATTAAACATTTCTAAAATAAATGTAAATAAAAATTACTATAAACGATAGAGAAAGATTGTTTATTAAATTAAAATAATTATTACATTAAAATAATTAGTATTTCGTCATTCCACCATTATTATTAGCTGCATCTAATCTTGTAGACATTGAAGCGACAATATTTTGTACAAAATTTGTAGAAATTTGATGCCAAGCATTACGAACAATCTCCCAAAATTCTTCCTGGGTAGAAGCTCTATCTCATTAATCCCCATACATTTTCATTGGGATTTAGATAAGGACTGTAGGGCTGGATATCTCAAGTTTAAATTTCATTCTCTTGTAACCATTGTGTTACAAGATGAGACAGGAAATTGTGTTGTTCTTATAGCTTCTTTTAATGTTTTGAAAGGGTTGTGCCTAAGCTCAGTAACTAATGTTTCGTCTTCCTGCGTATTCGAAATTTTGTTACGTGCGGAAATTTTTTTCCGATTTAAATTATCCTCTTCCCTTCATTTTTTTTATATATTCTTGCGGCTGAACTTTTACTAATATTAAATTGAACCGATATACTTCTTAATGATTTCCCATTTTTCAAACTAGTAACAAGTCTAGCTTTATCAGTTTTCGAAAGATGCGGCATTTTCAATTTTGAATTATCAACTATGATTGACATGATTGACGATTTTGACACTGTCCCGTTTTTTTTGCTCCCGACAGTAAGTATTTACTTTGGCTTTGCAGTACCGGTTTGATTCATATTGCTATAAGATAATAACGTGTCAGTAAACTTAGTGAATTCAAAAATAGGTTGTCATTTGAAATGCCAATAGTTTTCCAATGAAACAGAAATAGTTTCTTAATTTTATAACACAGATGCAAGAGGATGGAGTAAAAGTTTTAGACCTGACCAAGAGAATTGTTTTATTTCCGAAGTAAATATTTATTTTTATACAGTCTCTTTCCACCTCTACACACTTATTCCAGCGGTACTCAAGTTTTTATACCATCGATTCATTAAAATTCTGCTAGATGTTGGGAAATATTGAAATCCTATCTTCGAAGTAGTGAGTAAGTTGCTGATACTTGCCAAAAATTGCTTACACAATTCGTTTGAAATGAAACAACGGTATAAGGAAGTTTGAGAAGAAAGTTCATTCGAGTGGCATGTTAATAGATAATACACGCAGTCCGTATAGCCGTCCACCTCGCTCGATGGAAAATATTGATGCTGTAGCTGAAAGTGTGAGCACCTCCAACCCTCATCGTTCACAAGAATTAAACAACATCAGCGATAGGACTGTGCGAAGAATTTTGCACAAAGACCTCGGTATGAGGGTCTACAAAGTCCATTTGGTTCAAGAATTAAAGACAGCGTTTCCGCTTCGCTGAATTTGCCGCTAATCGGTTGGATGATGAGCATTTTTACAAGAAAATATTTTTTTCCGACGAAGCTTGTTTACACCTCAGAGGTTATATGCATAAGCAAAATTTTCGTATATGGGACACAGAAAATCCATACGTGACAGTTGAGATACAAATGCACCTAAGATGAGTGACCGAATGGTGTGGAATATGGTTCACAGGCATCATAGGAGCATTTTTCTTTGAAAATGAGCAAGAACAGTCAATGGCGAGCGTTATCGTACATCTATAACTGACTTTTTATTCCTTACGATTGAAGAGAAAGAGTGGGCCGATGTTTGATTTGAACAGAATTACGCCACTGGCCACACAGCCAACGCTACTCTCGACGTTTTGTGCCCTATCTTCGAGAATCGCATTATCAGCTTAAATGGCGATGTCAACTGGCCGCCTAGGAGCTGCGATTTAACTTCCTTGGATTATAATTTGTGAGGATCCGTCAAGGACAGATGTTTTGCCGTTTTTGGAAGACGCAATTAAATTAGCCCTTATTGAAAAATTGGGTCGACAGAATGGGCTACTGCAAAGCCAGCCGAGGCCGTCATTTAAATGAAATAATATTCCATTCTTAATCGGAAGGTGTACTCTCAAAAATAAAGTATGATTCAATTGAAAATATTTGTTGGATTTTTATTTAATATGCATTTTTTAAACTAATACTTGCTGCATCCGTTACAACCCATCAACAGTTGCTGCATACGTTACAGCCTATCTAACAAACAACACATTGGCTAAATTTGGTTGGGAAGTACTACCTCACCCCCCGAGTCCTGACTTAGCCGACTCGAGTGACTATTATCTCTTTGGGCCACTCAAATAGTTCTTGAGAAGCAAGCGATTTGCATCTAATGAGGAAGTGCAGTATACCATGCAAAATTGGCTACGTTATCAATGTAAAGAATTTGGAGGGGGGGGGGGGGGCGAATACAGGTCGAATTTGAATCACCCTTGTAGCTTTCAAGAAATTCAACATCTACTGCATAGTCCTGATATGACTCCTATAGAGACCTATTTAAGAAAAGAACTTGGGAAACGTCATTTTTGAACAATGTTAAGTTGCAAACAGTCATAATTAGACTCGGCAAAGAGGGGCAAGTTTAAGCTTTATAAGGTTAATACTTCCTACAATAGTCATTCTTTTCAAACAACAACAGCAGAAACGCGCCAATTATCTTCGGCGCCGTCGTGCGAAATACTGATAGGCGCCTTTACCCTATATGTATTGAGTATTGAAGTAACAATAAAATTATTGCTGTCAATGCTAAAATAATTGTTTTATGTAAATTTGTTGATTTGTTGTAAACTGTCAAAAAATGTTTTTAATATTTTTAAAATTTAACTTATCACAAGTGGCCGTAAGCGCCTTTAAGGCCTTGGCGCCGTTGTGCGCTGCACGACCTTGTCCATATGGACGGCGCGTCACTGAACAACAGCCATCTATACGTCGGGTCGGGTACTTCTCATCACTTTTTAATACATATATACAGTTAAGCTACATAAATCTAGTATAACCTAACTTGTCAAAATTTTCTAATATTGCTTAGTTTATTAAATTTTTTTTTAAAAGACAAGACAAATGTCAAGTAATTTTTTAATACAATTTAGAAAACACAATAAATTAATACTTAATTGATCCGCCATTCGCATCAATTACTGTCCTTAACCTTCTAGGTTCAGAATCAATGAGACTTCTTAAAAAAATAGGTTTTTCAACAATGTTTTCCCAGGTATTTTCAATAGATTGCCATAATTGTTCCATATTAGTAAATCTTATATGAGATCTATGAATTTGCTTTGCCATTTTTTGATTTTCTCTCAAATATTCAAACAAATTGTGATCTATATCAGTTGATATTCTTTTCCTCGTTTGCGACATATACTGCCTTCATTTTCTCATCTTTTTTTAACTTGTAGTATTGTAGATTTGTTCAAATGAAATTCTTCTGCGACTTGTTTAATGGTGCAACTTTCCAAATTTAACAAAATTTGTACTTTGTCTGCCGGAGTCAGTTTTTTTGCCATTTTGGATATGAAAAAGTGACAACTGTCATTTTAACGTTACAAGAATGAATTACTTTTAAAAATTACAAAACACTTGGGATTCATATGCTGTTCATCAAATTCGATTTTGCATTGGTAGGAATAAAAATCTACTATTAATAATTTCTATATTAAATTGTTATGCTAACATAAGCCAGAAGTACCCGACCCGACGTATAGATGTTGTTTGAAAAGAGTACCAACTTTATTAAGTTTAAACTTGCCCACCTTTGCCGAGTCTAGCCATAATGCAATAGTTTGAGGAGAAAGCATCAGAATTATTAATTACCTGTTCTGTAATTGCATCGAAATTAGTGGAAATTATCAAAAAAATATGTATATCGATATGAAACATATCAAGAGTATTTCCGCTTCAATACGCTTGATGTGTTTCACATCGATATATTATATTTGTTTGAAATATTGAGCCATCTGGCTACAAGTTCGTGGACTACATTGTTACATGTGTCTTTTTTCCTTCCTTGTAATGGCATAGCTATTTGAGAGGAAACCGCTTTTATTGGCGACTCTCTTTTGCCCGTCAGATATCACAAGATATCTGTTCTCACCCAACAGGATAAAATTGTTAATACTTGCGAAAATTTGGACGCCACTTCGCAAACTTGCACTGAGGAGATCAATTAAGATCGAAACGCATGTCTGCGGTTGAAGTGACCATTGGTTAAATACGTACTGTATGTCCACGTGTACAAATACAGATATATTTTATGCCTAATTGTAGTGGAGATTATATTGAAAAATAGATATTATAAAATTTTCAAATTATTTTTCTAGGCCAAGAAGAAGAAGGTATTATATTTTTGGAAAATAAAATAAAAAGACGTAAAATTAGAATATATATTTTATATTTACTTAAAATAATGCATTACATATAGGTGCAGTGCAATATACAACTATTATCTTAACAGTAACATTTTATAAAATAATAATGTTTATAAATTATAGTAAAAAAAAATTATGATTCAACAGTACGCAAAGCATACCCTATCCAAAAATAAAAATAAAATATGAGCACTTGAATTTGTATTATTGATATATGTATATATAATATTAATATATAAAAATCTGTAATATATATGTACATTTTGAGGAATATTTTTCTTTCTTATAATATTGTAAATAATTATATATTCTATTTTCAAATTGAGGTAGATAAGTAAAAGCAACTTGCTTCTTTGATAGGTTTATCTATAAGAGATCTGATTTTTGTTATTTATTGCTATATAACTATATAACGTTTGTTATTTCCGTTTCCATCTTTTTTTTTTAAATTTATTTATACATATACTTGACCCTAAATACTTTGGATAACAAATTATAATCAGTCTTAAATAAAATGGCATTTTGTTTTAAAAACACAACGTATTTAAAACATTATTACAACACAACATACTTAAAATGTTATTTACGAATTATAAAATTACAGCTTTATTGTTGGCTAATGTAGAATGAAACAATAAACATTAGATATGCATATTTTAAATTTACAATTTCGATAAAACCACATACAATATATTTTTATTATTTATTAACAATTTTGTGATCAACGTGTACCAAACTTGTGTTGTGTGTATCAAACTTGTGAGTCGATCGCGAATATAACTAATGGAATGTAACAAAATATATAAACGTACAGTGTGTTTTAATTTGTAAATTTGCTACAGTATTCTTAATGATATCAAACGTAAGTAATACCCACGTTTTTTCTTAAAAGTAATTGTCGAGGCATCAAAAATGGATGTTTTTAAATATATTTTTGTTTGCGTTTATTTTTCAAATTTTTTTTCCAACTTTTAAAACCGCTTCCGCGATCTATTTCTTTTATTTATTTCCTGCCATTGGAATATAATTTTTACTTAATAATTGCTAACTAAGCACAAACTGTGAGCTACTCTGTGAGTGCGCCAATGCGCTCTAGTATGTTTTGATAAACTTTTAATGAATATTTGTCTTTAACATATTTAAACTCCTCTAAAATTCTTTCTCTCTGTCTATAATGCACCCACTTTAATTTTGAAGCTTATTACGATTGTAGAAGTCCTAACTATATACTAACGTATAAAATAGAATTTCGAATATTTGAAATCGGCTCGGGAAACGCCTAATAATAGTCAGCATTGTACGAAAACTGGTTTTCATTTTTTAAAGAATCAAAATAAATGTTTTTAAATATGTTTTTAATTGCATCCGTGTCGCAATTTTTTTTGTAAAGAGTAGCGATTCATTACGTTTTTCCCGTCGCTTGATTTCCATTTTTGAAATAATATATTGAGACTATTCTTTTTCAAGTTCCGTTAGGCTGGCAACAGATACTCAGTTGCCATGGTAACACGGCACTTGTACAGTACTGTTTAGTAATTTATTCGCAAGTAGAGTAAAATTACTTTCGGATGAGACTGGCGCAGAAACACATTTTAGTAATTAGAAAGAGAGCCACCTCATAAATGAGAGAAACAGCTAGTAGTATAAATCCGTGTACTATACGAGCCACAAACGTTTGATCTGTGTGTTTCGTAGTGGTCTTGTACGTACATTGCTCCCGCTGCCGACTGCTGCAACTGCTCAATGTTTTTAAGGTGTTCAGTATTTTTGTAATGTCATCACTCGCGCATCTCCAGTCTCATCCGAAAGTAATTTTACTCTAACAACAGTTCAATTAGTCTTTACGTCCGGGCTAGATATGTATTGTAAAACGCATGTCGTTACTAATTTATAAATGTCTATAATTACTACTTACTTGACAGAAGTTTGACTTAAGTCAAAACATACATGACCTTGTGAGTTATTTTACAAAAATGTTTACTCAGAAACAAAAAATATATATAGTAAAATGCTATTTTCGGAATGGTGAACGTAACGAAAATGGAAATTGGCATTATCCCATAAATAATTGCATAGAGGAATTTCGACAAAGATTTCCGAATTTAATTCTTGACAATAGCAACTTTTCCACTGAAGTGTTAAGAATAACAGCGTGTTTCGACGAAACTGGTACTGTAAATCACAGACCAAGAACAGGTAAACTTCGTCACAGAAACGAAAATGTTATTGAACAAGCAAGAAATATAGTCCATGAAGATCCAACTATTTCTGTACGGCGGTTATCACAGCAATTAAATTTGAGCACTGGAACGACACATACTCTTCTTAAAAAAGATCTTCGAATGCTGCCTTATAAAATGCAAATGTTCCACGAACTGCTTCCGCCTGATTATGTAAAAAGAATTACGAATTGCAATTGGTTTAATAACAATATCAATAATGATGAAATTTTGAATAAGATTATTTTTACTGATGTAGCTTAGTTTCATCTAAACGGATATGTGAATTTCCAAAACATGCGTTTATTGAACACTGAAAATCCCCATTATTTTCGATAAACTGCATTAAATCCTTTAAAAATTGGCGTATGGATAGTCCATGGATAGTCCAGAATAAGATTAGTCGGTCCGATATTTCTTGATGGGAATATTAAGGGTGAAAACTATCGCAATAATATTCTTGAACCATTTATAAACCAACTACATGACGATGAACTTCAAACAGGATATTTCCAACAAGATTCCGCTACGCCACATGTCGCACACGCTACTTTGGAATTCTTCGATAATAGACTTATTGGTAACGACCTCTTTCCTCCAAGATATTGCGATTTAACACCGTTAGACTTTTTTTGTGTTTCCTTATTTAAAAAATTCAGTTTATAAAACTCCACTTCGAAATTTAGTCGATTTACGAAACAACATTACAAGACAATGTCCACAAATTTTAATTCGCGTTTTCGAAAATATGAACCGTCGTATAAACTTATGTTTAAATGTTAATGGTCAACATTTTCAGCAACTGTGCAAAATTTAAGTAAATTTAGTATTCTTTACACAAACTTTTTACATAATTTAATTATTGTACGATACCGTAATAAATGTCAATTTTCTGTGTGTCACTTTCAATGACATTTCGTTTATCATTATTAATAGATTATATTAATAATTTAAGTCCAGACATGCGGTTACAAATCCATGACTGCCCTGGACGTAAAGACTAATGGGCCTTGATTTAGGGCTTGATAGCCACAACAATCCTAGCTCTCGCCAAACGCGGGATACGCGCTGTGATCTGTTTTCTTCAAGCGAAGGTAATAATGCGGCAGAAATTTATCGAGGATTGTATGCTGTGTATGATATTTTCACAGTACAACTCGGCTACCACAAACTTTCTGCACGGTAGGTTTGCTAACACCTCACAGATATTCAACAATTTCAGTTAGTGAGTTCTGCGTTCTTGCAGTACTACAGTAAGGCAGGGCAAGCTTCTTTAGGGAAATATTATAACGGGAAACGAAACATGAATTCACTTCGTAAACATCGAGACAAAAAAGTAATCGAAACAATGGATGCCGACAAACTCTCCTAACAAACCTAAAAAGTTCAAACAAACCCTGTCCGATAGAATTTTGATATTGAATAGATAGAATATGGTATTGTCACAGTACAACTCGGCTACCACAAATTTTCTGCACGGTAGGTTTGCAAACATCTCATAGATATTCAGCAATTTCAGCGGGTGAGTTCTGCGTTTTTGCAGTCCTATAGTAAGGCAGAGTCAGCTTCTTTAGAGAAAAATTATAACGGGAAACGAAACATGAATTCAGTTCGTAATCATCGAGACAAAAGTGTAATCGAAACACTAGATGCCGAGGAACTCTCCTAACAAATCTAAAAAGTTCAAACAAACCTTATCTGATAGAAATTTGAATTTTGCTGGTGAAGTTAATGGGACCTGGAACTGCAATTATTACAATGGCGCACTGTGAAACTCTTACACGTCTATGGAGAGCAACACAAAACAAAAGGAGAGGCATTAGGAATTGCCGTTCTTCGTGTTAATGCACACTTTCATGCAGCAAGACAAACGAAGGAACTGCTCAAGAATTCTGGATGGGAGCTATTTCACCACCGGTTCTATAGCCCGAATTTGGCATCAAGTTACTTCCATTTGTTCGTCAGAATAAAACTGCGGTTGGGAAAGCAGTTCACTACTAATAAGGAGTTGAAAACATGCGTGCAAGATTGGCTGAGAACCCAGGCGGTAACATGGGATGAGGGTATACAAAAATTGATTCTCCATCATGATAAATGTCTTTAATGTCAATGGCGACTACGTTGATTAGTAACACATAAATCTAAACTATTTCTAGCTCTGATTTATGTGTTACTCTTCTGTATACGAGGGATGTCTTTTTAGTGTTGCATATAGCCTCAAAGAGGCAATCAGGTAATGTAGATACAATTCCTTTGTAAGATCGAAGAGTGATTAATGCGGATTGGTACACACCAGAAGTAATCGCCGTGCTACGAGGAACCAACCCGCAACGACGAATCATCCTGCATCGCGACAATACGAGCTCGCACACAGCTCGATAGACAATTGAGCTTTTGGAGAAACAAAATATCGAATTAATAGGTCATCCTTCGTATACTTCCGACCTAAGTCCCAACCATTTGTTTTACGTTCCCTAAGATAAAGAATGGAATGCGTAGTCAACAGTTTCAGTCGCAGGAAGAAGCAGTGGATGCCTTCGAAACGGCAATTTTGACTGTCCCAACCGAAGAGTGAAATAACTGCTTTAATAATTGCGTTTGAACGAATGCAGAAGTGTATCATCAATTTTTATGAAAAATATTTTGAAAAGCAATAAACCACTTCGAGTCGATCCACTGTGCGGTCAAAAGTTATAACGTTATAAGAAAATATGATGCTCACATCTTTAGTTTTCGATTTAGTGTCATATATGTAAATAATAAGCATCGACCTTAATGTATAACCTACTTTAACATGATTTCAAACCAGAGTATGAAACCTGCATTGTTGAAACGTCAGATAGGTATGAAACATTTAGGCCCGGTTTCATAATTATACCCTTAACGGAGAATTATCTAATTGAAAATTAAAGTTAATGCTGTCATTAACAGCCCATTAAAATATTTGAGCTTCATAATAAGTGGGGCCCAGTTTGTTAGCTAATGTTACAGAAATTAAAATTATGTTAACAGCCCTGAATTCATTTCCCCTAACTTTTTAACATGATTTAAGTTACCTGCTTGTTATTTTCTTGTTTATATTTCTTTCAGCTGTTTTGAAAATTAACCAAACTGATACATATTTGAAAAGTTAATTATTTTCCATGCAAATAAAGGATGAATAAAACTTAATAAATCTTGCGAAACAAGATAAATTATTGTCGTTAGTTTTAAATATAAATCCTTGCGATGCAAATTTAATGGAAATTATTTCACGAAAAATTGATCATATTAGGAAATTAAGAAAAGTTAGACACGTGTAACGTTTATTACAGTGCTTTACACTCTGTAAATAAATGAAGAGAATAAAAATGCACCCTAAATTTTAATTTGTTATAAAGTAGTATCTAAATTTCTTGTTTGTTAAGTTTTTGAAAAACGAGTATTATTCTTATAAATACATATTTTTAGATAGGACTTTAAATTATTCTCTTTCAACAACAAATATATTTTATTTTCTAGCAAGATATTGTGCTCATGATTGTCTTAGAATATTAAACGAAAAGTACCGTGATATAAAGTTTCTAGGACGAAGATGGCTTTGTAATATAAATTGTATGTCTGAACTTAAGTTAGGAACTATAACTCTGTTTTGTAAATTATTTTGACAGTGACATTATCTGTCATCCATTAATGTGTTAGAATTGCTGAAAGCAAGTTTGAACGTCGAGTTTGAAACATAGCACATTCGAGTAAATTCAAATATGGTTTACAATATAGTGCAAAAAGCGTACATGATTGAAGCCTATTTTCGGAGTGGAGTGCGAATTGATGGAATTTGGGTGTACAGTCAACGTGCATGTTTGGATGATTTTAGAGAGCACTTTCCAGAGTTAGCTGTAATTCCCAAAGATTTTTATAATTGCCTTTCCAATTGTGTTGGTGTGTTTCGTGAGACTGGTTCTGTGGGTCATAAATCACGTACTGGTAGACCAACTGTTCGTTCGGAACAAGTTATAAATGATGTTCGTCAACGTATGGTAAATGAACCCACAAAACCTTTGAAACGCCTTTCTCAAGAGATTGGACTTTCTTATGGAACATGTCAGAAAATTGTAAAGAAAAACTTACACATGCATCCGTATAAGATGCAATCACATCAGGCTATTTTGCCGGTAGACTACCCTAGACGTCGTGCGAACTGCCAGTGGTTTGCAAATAACTTAATAGAATATGATGACCTGCTAAATTTGTCATTTTTCTCTGATGAAGCATGGTTTCATCTTTCGGGGTATGTCAATTCCCAAAATACTCGAATGTGGAGTAGTGAAAATCCTCATATTTTTATTGAATCGTTTCTCTATAATGCGAAACTTGGTGTTTGGCTAGCAGTTTCTCGCCGCAGAGTTGTTGGCCCTATTTTTTTTAATTTCACAATTAATGCTGAGAGGTATAGAAACATTCTGAATGAATTTATTGAACAGTTGCATGATGATGAATTGCAATATGGATACTTTCAACAAGATGGTGCAACGGCACACACAACACGAGAAAATATTGCTTTTCTTCGTGAGTTTTTTGACGATCGGATCATAAGTTTACATACGGAAGTTGAGTTTCCACCACGATCACCTTGTTTGACAATTATGGACATTTTCGTGTTTCCTCACCTAAAGAATTTAAGAGGTTAATATTTAAAACTCCTGTTGCTAATTTGCAAGATATGCAACAAAGAATTATTGACGAATGTGCATTAATAACGCCCGCAATGCTGCAAAATGCCTTTAACAGCATGAAAAGGCGTGTCACATTGGGACAACAATTTCAACATTTGCTTTAATTTTGCCTTTTTTTATTAATAAAATTTTGAATACAAGCTGAGCTTGTTGTTTTATTGTATCTTTATTAAATCAAATGACATATTTATTGATGTCACGATGACACTATCAAAATAATTTTCAAAAATTAAGGTTAAGTTACCAGTATGATAATATGGATAAAGTTCAGACATATATTTTCTATTTCAATGCCATCTTGGACCCAGAAACTTTATGATATCGCGGTAGTATGAATTATTTTTTTATGTTTTATTTATTTGTTATCGAAAACCTTTTAAAAATGCATGTTTTTTAAACAAATAAAATTAGTGCTAACACGCAGTAATAGACTCAAAAAATGACACTTGAAAAGCAAACAAAAGGTTAATTTAAACAGGCCATTAAATCATAACTGTTCATTTTCGTGTTATTAGTACTAACGGAAAATTAAAAGATAATTACAGATTATGAAATTGATATTTTTATTTTACTTCAGAATTATACTTAATCTTCCAAATAATTCCATTATGAAACCACGTCTTTTAATGTTAGGAAACAAGATAATGAAGAATTAGTATAAACTGCTAGTTATAACCTTTACCACCCTCCACGTAAATAAAGGACTTGATTGTATATATAATAAGAGAGGAACCAGTCACTTATACCGTAATCGACATATTTTAATTTCTGGTATGAAAGTAAAAGAGGAAAATAGCGCGACAGAGAAAAGTAAAGAAAGACATATAGCGAGGTTGCCAATGAATGAATGCAAGTACGAAGTGGTGTACGATAAAGTTCAATCAGATTATAGCTATAGGTACAGGGGCCTCATGGTACATCAGGAATAGCAACATTCATCAAGATCTCGAGATGCCCCTCTTTCACGAACATTAAACTTCTAACAGGACAATATTTCGACTTAATCCCAGCTCACCCAAACGACTTAATTAACCCCCCCCCCAATCAATTCTGGTTCAAGAAATTCATCCCCTGTAGTCCAATGAAAGAAGAAAGATGATTGGGGCCCTGGAAAGGGCAATTTGTGACTCGCCGAAGACACCTCGATGAAACCCTCCAAATCCAATCTATAGAAAGAAAAGCCAGGAAGCAATAATTTGCATATATGTATATATCATCAAGATTTCCTGAAAACCCGAAACGTCCAAATGTGTTACACCTGTAGCACTCGAAAGATAGTAGAAAATGGATAAACAATATCAAAAAGAAGATAGAAGATAGATAGCTATAGCTAGTCAGTAAGTCTATTGCTTCAGAGGGTTGTAGAACGCATTTAGAAAATTTAGAACGCATTTAGAAAATAGCTTATATTTTCCGCGTATAAATAAAATGAAATGAAATATTAATTATAAAGTATGTAAAAAAAATAAATAAATGTAACTCTTATGAAAAGAAAATAAATTAACTCTTCTCCGATAATAGTAAAAAATAAATATTCTAAATTAAAGGTTCACATAATCCACCACATTGTTCTTGGCAGTATGACAACTTATAATAAAATCTTTGGCGGACATTATTCATATGTCCCTATAGAAAGAACCGACAATTGAATTATTTAAAATACCAGCCCATACATTTAACTTTTGTGGATATCGAGTATGTACAGGTACATTGTGGTGTCTATTGGCATAATACCATTTTGTGATTTGTGTCTTTTCTTGAGTTGTAAAAACATGCATGTTGAAATCGACTATTAATATACACGCGTAGAGAAATAAGTGTTCTACACCCGGTAAGTGTTTGTTAGAGAATAGGGCATGTTAAATGTGATTGTGTGTTCACTACTCTGCTTCTCCCTCGACTGTTTGAAAGCTGGCAAGGTTGAATATAACAAGCATGCACTATATACGCCAACAGAAATTAAAATTTGTCGACTACGGTATATTAGCCATCTTGTATATGATTGAAGTACCGATTATTGTGTTAAAAAGGACAAAAATGGGATGTATTTTAACTAAACGATTCGGCAGAATCGTAACAATAACATTTGCTGTAAATTCTTTAGTGTTATGCAGTTATAAAATTAAAAATAATTTTTTGAATCTTCATAAGATCGTAACGCTTAATAGCAAATCACAAATTAAAACACAATGTATACGATATTTATGATATTTGAGAAGGCACAAGGTGTGTGATTTCTGTTTTATTTTGTTAAAAAATTGGTCCACCTACAAACTTGTTTCGATAAAGAAAAATTAACACTATAAACGAACAATCAGTCTTCTAATATAAAATGTAATAATAATAGTAATTAATTATAATAATAATAATAATAACAGGTGTTAAGGCATTGCACTTGTTCATACTGTAATACAATGAGCTGCAATGAATCATATAGTGACTAGACTTATCAGTCTATGAACGCATATCATATCATTACATCGGGTATGTGAAGTAAGGTTAAGTGTAGTGTTCAGTCTAGAAAAATCACAGCTATGGAAATATATATTATTATATAATATAACCAAACATGCACAGTTGTTTCTTTTAAATATATTTCTTTTATTAGTAATTATTTAAATTTCCACGATATCGTGCAAATACCACTGCCACACGTACCTCTGAGGTGCTATCAACGACTCAGTATGGTGCAAAAGACAATACACTCAAAAATACACTTAACTATCAATAATAGTAAATCCAATAATCATTAACAATACTCGTTATCGCCTATTATATCTTACAAAGTACAACTTAAAATCTATCTAGCCCGCATTTGGACTTACCGAGTCCAAATAACCCGAAACCAAAATGAAAAAAATTTAAAAAGCAAAGCGAAAGGATAAAAACAATTCGCCGATTTACCTCTTTTTTTGTTAATTTTCAAAAGAGCAAAAATAAAGGAAAAATAATCACAACAAACGTAATTTAAGAGGGCTCTTCCGATATATTAAGAAAAACGTCTTTTTTTTTCTCATTTTAGTGGAAAAAAAATTTAGCGCGACGATATTAAATTAGCACCTCTGTACTTATTTTAAATTTATATCAAGTTAAGGCTTAATGCCCCCCAGCAATAATAATATTAATAATAATAATAATAACAAAATTATTTACATCTTTTTTTAAAGATACATCGCCTAAAGACCAACAAAACACCGGTGAAGGTTGAAGGGAACCACTCTCTATATTCCTATGGACCCTTTTCGTTTGCTATACAATCAGTCTCATTTGTACGGTGAACATATACATATACATCTATCAGTCTTATCGGTTACATATTCCGTATTAAAGGAACTTTGTAGCAAACGTCAGCTGGTCCCTGCGCTATATTGAACAGACAGGCACTATGTTGAAATATGTATATATATAATAATAATTGTTTATGTTATTGTAAACTAATCAAAAGTCCTTAAAAGCTAAAAATGAGTACGGTGGGGGTGACCACAGACATTGTACATATTGCACTGATCAGTCATCTGGCAAATATATAATAAAATATATAGAGATATATATATAATATGAAAAGAAAAACTTAACACTGGTTTTAAAACTATACGTCAGCAGTCTTTCTTTCTACGCTTGTTTTTCCCCGGTTTCGCTGTTGCTTTTTATTCAGCGTCTTCCATGCTTATTTCCCGACGCTTGTCTTCCTTAAAATTATCTTTCATGATGTCTTCCTTTTTGATTATGGTCGACACCTGGTTCATAGGAGGCATTATCACCCGAGATTCTTGTTTCCTACTTATAGAAAGATCCTCCACATGATCGTCCTCTTCCTCTCGTTCGCGCTCCGAACTACCATTCGTTTCGCTATGGTGGTGTTCGCTCCCGGGCGCGGGAGACGGCGTCAAACTATTTTGCCGCATGTATTTGATCAAATTAGGGCTGGTACTGGGCGACAATTGCATACCGTGATTCGTAGGACTTGTCGAATGACCCGTCACGGCAGCATGTGCCGCCGCTGCAGCTGCCATGGCAGCTAAAGCTTCCCTTTCGTCACCACCACGCCCGTCCAAAGCATGCTGGAGGAAACTACTCGCTTCCAAAAGAGCGGAATTATTATTCATACCATGCTCATCATTATCATATGGTGAACTAGTTCCACTTATGCCATAAGGGAAACACGCAGGACTCCCATTCGATCCTCTCTTGAATGGTCTACTCGTCGTGATACCTAATTTCTTAACTTTATCGTATAGGGTACGTGAAGGAACACCATACTTTCTTGCCGCCTGTAACGCTGACATACCGTTTCTGACAGCGTCTATAGCTGACATAATATCGTCCCTTGTGTATTGCTTATACCGTTTCCATTCGGGTCTCTGCGTAGGAACATAGGTAGCTATACCTGAAGTGATACTCCTCATATCTGTGCTATAAGATTGCGGGGAAGAAGAAGGGACGCCCATTTTTGGTTTTTCCTCTTCGTCCATGATGGACAAATCGGTATACGGGGACTGGGCATCTTCGTTGGGCTCGTTTTTTAAGTGCTGAAAATAAAGTTAGTTTAAATTTAAATTGCCTTATCGTATTAAATACAGTAACACTACCAGCTCTTCAAACCTCCTTAAAACATTCTCATTTATAGAATGTGTCTCAATATGGCGATTGTTTGGATCCAAGACTTTAACCTATCCCAATATATGTATAACGATAAAAAAATCTATTTAAAATTCTATAGTGTGAAAAACTATTCAACCTACCCTCTCTATTCGATCCTCGGGCACGTTGTTCGGCATACTTTCTTGGTTGTCGGGATGACAAACCAAACTAACAGGTTGCGATGAATCGGCCTGTCCTTGACCTAAAACAGTTCTCAATATCGGCGTATCCCTGTTCATCAGCAAACTCGAAAGTTTTTTTCTCTTCAACGGTGACATATCCGAACTCGCAGCTTCGTAACAACTACTTAACATGACTGCCGCTGCTGTTGCGGCAGCATTAGGATGATTTTGCGAGGATACGGGGGAGGGATGATGAGGCAGTGGAATACCCGGCACCGCCCACATAGGCATACTAATTCTAGAGTTCCTTTCCATATTAGGAGCTTTACCGTACAAATTATAAGGGTTTTTCGAAAAATTAACACCGTTCGTCGAATGAGGTGGCGAGTTATTGTTATTATTGCTACTACTGTGCACTGCAGATGGCGTGTTCATCGCCGATGTCGTGATTCTCGACGGTGAGTGTTGCATATGCTCTTCTTCTCTAGGATTTAAATTACTGTGTTCACCGCTTCGATTTTCTTCTACCAATCCCTTCACTTTAAGGGCTTCGGCTACTTTTAACAAGGCGGCTAATTGATCTTGAGCAACGTTCACTTCTCCTCTGTACATGTACTCTAGTATCGCTTTTATTTCGGAATATTTGACATCTTTAAGAACGACGACGGGATGTTTGCACGGTAAGTCGGTGAAGAGATTTTGGAAATAAGGGGAACACGCGGCGAGGACCATCCTATGGCACTTTATGGGGCTACCGCCATCACAGACTAGGGTCACGTCGGTAAATGCTTCGTTTTGGAGCAATTCATCGAATACTGTGAGAAGGTTTGAGCGGTGGTTGTTCCAACGCAGACAGTACTGCTGGGCCGTGCTTCCCATCTTGGAAAGTTGCGTCGAAGTATCTTGGACAGAGCACTAGAAAAGAGATATTTTATTAGATTTAGGAATATATATCTCCATATAATAACAATAATAGTAATCTTTATTGTCCAATAGTTTATAAATCAGACATTTCTGAGGTTATGGTTTTGTTAGGTGACTTATTACTAGAGCAGACCAATTTCCGTGCGCGCCATGTGCGCCGATGTGAGGATGATTGTATTACATCAGAACTAATAAAAAGCACTCAGTATGTGTTTGGTACTTGCTTAGACTGAATGTAAGTGCAAGCATACGTAATAAAATGTCGTCGACACATAAATCGAAAAAACGACTGTTGTCAGACGAAGTGAATAAGTTTATTATAGATTTCCCGGACTTAATATACGATGGCTTAAAAATTAAATGTTTAGTGTGCAATACATATCTAATGTGTTGGTCAAAAATACATTGTAAAGAACACGTAAGCAGTTCGAAGCACAATAATAACAAAATTAATCGACAACAGTTTATACATGAACTATGTGTAACTATGATTTTGTGTACACTGCTGTTTACCTTGTTAAGTAATGATTCATTTATTTCATTTTGGAATAAATACGCGAATCAAACATTGCCGAGCACGACAACGTTACGAAGGAATTTACCATCGGTGATAAACAGGTTGAAAATAAAATCAAAGCCGAACTGAAAAATAAAACACTGTGGTTATGTGTGGACGAAACAACTGACAGCAAAAAAAAATCTGTAGTTAATGTGATGGCGCGTAATATGGAACCACATCAACCAACGTCTTCAATTTTATTAGCATCCAGACGACTAGAACAATGTAATGTCGAAAAAATTTCAGAGGTGCTATTAGATACTTTGAAAAAATTTAAACTTTCGAAAGACCAAGTATTAATGTTTATGACCGATGGTGCCGCAACCATGTGTTCTGCAGGCCGGTCTCTTAGAAAATATTGTCCTAACTTGTTACATATTACTTGTAAACTCCATGCTCTATACCTTGTGGCAGAACAGGTTGGTAGATGTTATCCAGAGGTAGATGCTTTAATATCAGTATTCCTGAAATCTCCAAAACGTATTCGGAAATTTCGCGAATTGTGTCCCCATACCCCTGGGCCACAACAGCCGATTCTGACACGTTAGGGTACATGGTTACGGGCGGGGTTTTACTATCATGAACATTTTGAAAAAATTAAGGACGTGGTTTTATCATTCGATTCGAAAGAAAGTGCAGCTATCAATACAAGACAGAAAAAATTTCAAGATGCCCAGATTAAAATGGATTTACAAAGTATTCGTGAGAATTACTTGGGACTAGAAGAAGCAATAACAAAATTAGAAAATTCGTCGCTGTCGTTAGAGGAATCACTGCAAATCGTTAAAGATGTTCACGCACAACTGTGTGCTGTAGAAGACGCAAAAAGTGAAAGTGTTCTAATTAAATTTGAAAGTGTTTTAGACAGAAATGCAGATTTTGACACCTTAACACGTGTTTGTGAGGGCACGTCTACAGATGCGTTAAGGTGCTTAAAAAAGTATTTTGATTATGCGAATATAACATCACTAGATGTAGAACGCTCGTTTTCCGAATATAAACATATTTTCCCTCACGACGGACATGTTTTTCAGAAATAACCTTAGAAACGCACCTGATGTTGAAAATATGCAATCGAGTTTCTCCAGTTTGTCAATCCTTGGAAGACGCTTAAAGCGGTAAGTGTTTTTTTTAAATCCTCTGTCGTGCACACAATCACTGATTTCATACATTTTCCATTTTATTTATAGGTGCATACAACGCTGCTATAATATGTACTATTCTTATTTTTCGTGTGTTTATGCATATTACTTTAATAGTAGAAAACCAAATGTATATTTAATTATTTCTGATAGAATAAATGTCTCTACTTCTATACTTATATCGGAGTCAAGCTCATGTTGCGTCCCTATTCTGTCGCATATTCTAATATGCGATACGAATTACACTCCCATACCGGCGCTCATAGCGCGCACGGAAATTGGTCTGCTCTACTTATTACCATTTTCGCTTGCTGAATTCAGAACAATGTGCAATTTTGGTCGATCAGGTCAAGCCTTCATTCTATTGTAAGAAAATAGTGTTAATTTATTAATAACAGAAATTAAAGGAAATTTTAATGGCAACGCAGCGCGACAGTGTGCTATGAGCAATTGTTTTTATTCTCCCGGTGCACTCAAAGCGGCCTCACTCCTCAGTCGTTCTTAAGCTAATCGAGAGGTAGTACGTGTATTTTAATTTGAGTGCGAACGTTAGTATTTCATAATGACAAAATAATTTGAAACATACATGAGTGGGTAAAAACCACACCAATTAGTATAATACAAAAGTATTTTTATTAATATAAAATATTATTAAAAATGGGGTGTGAAGAACACAATACAAGTTATATATTTGTGAATGTATCTCCTCTCCAGAGACGCAGATACGTATTTCACCTTTCTACAGGATCGTCGGTACGCCCCTGCTGGAGAATAGATACATTCAACCAAATATAACTACCTTGCTATCAACCAGAAAGTTGTTATCTAGACAGCGCTGAATATTCTTTCACGCTCTGTCTTAATAATTTCTGGTTGATAGCAAGGTAGTTATATTTGGTTGAATGTATCTCTTCTCCAGCAGGGGCGTACCGACGATCCTGTAGAAAGGTGAAATACGTATCTGCGTCTCTGGAGAGGAGATACATTCACAAATATATAACTTGTATTGTGTTCTTCACACCCCATTTTTAATAATATTTTATATTATTAAAAATACTTTTGTATTATACAAATTGGTGTTGTTTTTACCTACTCATGTATGTTTCAAATTATTTTGTTATATACGCATTCGGTTCGCCCGACAAGTAGTGAAGACACGATAATACAGTTTTCTATAGATATGGTATGTTACCGTCTAGAGAAACACGTTGCTTAGTTCGGCAGTTGTTATCTAGACAGCGCTGAATATTCTTTCACGCTCTGTCTTAATAATTTCTGGTTGATAGCAAGGTAGTTATATTTGGTTGAATGTATCTCTTCTCCAGCAGGGGCGTACCGACGATCCTGTAGAAAGGTGAAATACGTATCTGCGTCTCTGGAGAGGAGATACATTCACAAATATATAACTTGTATTGTGTTCTTCACACCCCATTTTTAATAATATTTTATATTATTAAAAATACTTTTGTATTTCATAATGAACAGAAAAAAATGTAAAAATGACCCAGACAGGTTTTGCTATGCAGAGTGTTTTAGAATTATATGAAAAAAAATTGGGTTCAGAGCACCGAAAGAATAGAAGAACCTCCTATGAAGCTGTATCCGAAAACGCTTCGTTAAATAGTTACAGTCCTTCAAAGATACGGGCCTAAACCCAGTTTTTATAATTTTTCTAAAATTTTAAAAAGATGCAAAATTCATATTTGGTTATTGTGACCAGTTAAGAATATAACCTCTAACAAGTAATTTATCGATCGTCCCCTATTATTACGAAGTGATAAAGTCAGTCACCCCTACTGTATTTTGCATTGAAACTTTTTTTTGAGATAGAATTTTATAAAATAAAAATTAAAATGAGTAAGTGAGATTCATTTAGAAACTTTTTTGTCTCTTTTATTTTTTCAGAAAATCTTCTTCTTCTTCTTTCTCTTTCCTTAAGACTTAGTCTTGTTTCTTCTACTATTTCTATTTTGTTCAGCCTCTTGGGAAGCAGATGTCCAGCTCTCGTACCATCTCTTTGGGAGGTCGGCCTGGAGGTCTCCTTGAGTTCGGTTTTTCGTTCTTTGCCCATTTTGTCCATCGATCCCCCGTCATTCGGTCGACGTGGTCTCGCCAGTATATTCGTCTATTTCTCGTAAATTGCACCACGTCTTGAATTTTAAGGTCTGTTCGTATAACCCTGCTTCTTACATGATCTCTCAAGCTTACTCCTCTGATATTCCTTAAGGTCCTTATCTCCGTTGCTCTCATCATGCTCTTCGTTTTTGTTGTGTAAGCTCGGGTTTCCACTGCGTATGTAATCACCGGTCTTACGGCTGTTTTATATATGCGGACTTTACTTTCGATGGACATGTATTTATTCCTCCATATGAGGTCCTTTAGGTAGCCAGAAATTCTTGAGGCTTTATTCATTTGTGTTCTGACTTCCTGTTCTAGGTTTTTGGAGCTTGTTATCTCGACTCCCAGGTACGTGCATCGCATACATTGTCGGCTGGGTTTGTCATCTACACCCAGTTTACATCTAGTGGGTTCTTTTGCAATGACCATTGATTCTGTCTTCTCCACTGATATCTGCATGTTAAGGTTCTTTGCTTTTGTTTGGAACCAATATAGCAGTCGCTGAAGATCGTCCTCGTTATCCGCCATCAGGATTGCGTCGTCAGCGTAGCACAGTATCCGCATCGATTCCTGTCCCATTCTATATCCTCCATCCATTTCTTTTACGCCGTTGATTATTTGATCCATGATGAGGTTGAATAGTACTGGGCTCAGGCTATCCCCCTGGCGCATGCCCGTCAGTACTGGTACTTGTTCTGTGAGTCCCTTTGGTGTTTTGATCTTGGTTGTATTACCTTTACTGTCTTTTATTATGTTAATGTACGACACAGATGTCTTGTTTTGCTGGAGTATATCTATGATGTCGGCTATTTGTACTCTATCAAATGCTTTTTTGAGATCCACAAAGCAGAGAAACAGGCGGCTTGTTGTATTCTAGGGATTTTTCGATCATTTGTCTAAGGATGAAGATTGCGTCAATTGTCGATCTATTTTGTCTGAAGCCTTGTTGTTCTTCGTTTATTGCTTCTTTTTTTTCAGAAAATGTTTGGTTTTATTGTGAAAAATTTAAATAGGTTACGGTCCATAATCTGTAATTTGCCGTTATAATAAAAATGCGTAGTAGGCTGCTATCACACAAATCCTTATATCAAGTTGAATAGCTCGACGTCGTTTGTATCATTCTAAATATTTAATTATTATGTACTAACACTAAGTAAAAATGCCGCAAAATTATTCGAACAGTGATTATGCCGACATCGTCTACGTTTACGGTTTTTGTAACGGAAAAGCTCTTTCTGCTCGCCGTGAATATGTATTGCGGTATCCAAATAGAAGAGTTGCAAATTATGATGGCGAAGATTTTGCACCCCTGCAAAACGAAAGGAGAACACGCAACATTTTAAATTACTTTGACGAGGAACCTACATCGAGTGTGAGAGGCGCTAACCATTTACAAATAGCATCCAGTCTTGTTTGGAGAACGCTGAGAGCCGATCAGCACTACCCTTACCGCTTTCGGCGTATCCAATGCTTATTACCCGATAATTTTCCACGTGGAAGGGTATTTTGTGACTGGTTTCGAACCAAGTACAAAATAATCCACACTTCCCAGAAAAGATTATATGGACAGACGAAGTTACGTTCACAAGAAGAGACATCCTAAATCAGCGGAATTATCATATTTGGGCGTCTGAAAATCCACATGCAGTGCGAATTTCATTGCAATGTATGGTTGGTGATACTGGACTCTCGTTTAATTAGACCATATTTTCTTTCCCTTCGATTAAATGCGAATGTTTATATCGACTTCTTAAACAACGGTTTCTATGACCTCTTAGATAACATTCCTTTGAACCTCTGACGTAAAAGCTGGTTGCAACTAGACAGCTACCCAACTCATTATGCTAGGAATACGCGACAATGGCTAAATATACACTACTCTGGACGATGGATCGGCCGGGAGGACCAATTGCTTGGCGTGCACGGTCGCCAGATCTATCGCCTTTAAGATTTTTTCGCATGGGGTGCCATTAAGCAAAAAGTGTACGAACAACCGGTGAATGACGTTGAGACATTAAAAAATTGAGTTCTAACTTGTACAGAAGTGACTTCCGAACAGTATCGATTGGCTATTCATTAAGTGATTACAAGATGTAACGCCTGCCTCCGGACTGGGGTAAACATTTTTGTATAATACAAAGGTATTTTTAATAATATAAAATATTATTAAAAACCTGGTGTGAAGAACACAAATACAGGTTCACTACTAATATTTTTGTGAACGTGTCCGAAAATATCTCTCCCTAGAGACATAGATACGTATTTCACCTTTCTACAGGCCCATCGGTACGCCGCTGCTGGAGAAAGAATATTTCCAGACACATTCACAAAAAAGAACCACATCACCACATCACAGTAATTATCCAGACCGGGCGTAGAAGTAAATTCAGCGCTGCCTGTTGTCAGGCAACCGAAGTACCTCGCCCCGTCCACATAACCAATGTGAAGTAACGATGCCTCTCCAGAGGTGGCACAGTCATCCCTCTAGAAACTGCATTTTGTTTGTTTTTAATAATATTTTATATTATTAAAAATACCTTTGTATTATACAAAACTGGTGGGGTTTACCTACTCATGTATGTTTCAATTATTCTGATACATTACACATGCGGTTAGTCCGTAGTATGAGTGAAGACACAAACAAAATGCAGTTTCTAGAGGGATGACCACCTTTGTCGTGGCGTCGTTACTTCACATTGGTTATGTGAACGGGGCGAGGTACTTCGGTTGTCTGACAACAGGCAGCGCTGAATTTACTTCTACGCTCGGTCTGGATAATTACTGTGATGTGGTGATGTGGTTCTTTTTTGTGAATGTGTCTGGAAATATTCTTTCTCCAGCAGGGGCGTACCGATGAGCCTGTAGAAAGGTGAAATACGTGTCTATGTCTCTGGGGAGAGATATTTTCGGACACGTTCACAAAAATATTAATAGTGAACCTGTATTTGTGTTCTTCACACCAGGTTTTTAATAATATTTTATATTATTAAAAATACCTTTGTATTATACAAAACTGGTGGGGTTTACCTACTCATGTATGTTTCAATTATTCTGATAAACATTTTTGAACAAATTGCTTAAACTTTTATCGTTGCTATTTGTTACTGTTAATAATTTCATACGTTCTTATTGTGTATTCAGTTCTTCACGTTTGCTGGTTTTACAATAAAAATTACTCGTAAGAAGTTATTTCCTTAGCTGGTCACAATTACCAAATATGAGTTGTATCTGTTTCAAAATTTGAGAAAAATTATAAAAACTTGATTTAGAGCCTTATCTGTAGAACTGTAACTATTTAACGAAGCGTTTTTGGATACAGCTTCATAGGAAGTTTTTCTCTTATTTTGGTGCCCTGAACCCAAATTTTAATTTTTTTCATATAATCCTGAAACACCCTGCATATTGTCATGAATTTTTCCCGAAGAAAAATTAAAGAAACAGTAAAAGACTATTTATAATTATGTACATTTTATTCCAGGATAATAATTAGAGATTTTTTATATTTAATTTAAAATTTGATTATAATGTGTATTTTTGTCCACGGTTGTAGGTTGTTCGAGCGGAGTCTGGAACTGGGTAGTTCGACGGTTGCCGGTCGCAGATTTACCGTTGTCGGTCTTTTGATATATTTTATTTCCGAGTGGGAGGCAGAGATTTTTCATCCGTTAGACATATAGGTTGAGTTAATTTTTTTCTGAATAAAGACCTGCTTTTTATTCAGTAGATTATAGTTAATTTCGGTTTGTGTTTTTAGTTGTAATCTTTTTGATGTGTTTAAAGTAATTTCCGATTAATTATGAGTTTTGATACTTGTAATTTTTGATTTGTGCGACCTATCTGAAATCTCTCTTTAAGTATAATTTTTATTGTTATGTGCGACGACTACATTAATTAATGTACGTGTGCTTTTGCAAGTATATTTTATATATATATATATATATATATATATATATATATATATATATATATATGTATATATATATATATATTAATTTAGTTACGTTATTTGTATATTGATTGAGCTCGTAAATTCAGTAAATTTATTTTTATAATAATATATTTATAGTCAGAAAATTTTCAACATTTTTGTTTTTTGCTAGTTTTTGCTTTCGGTTGGCTGTAGTTGTATGAAGGTCAGGGAAATTAGGTGGGAATTTGATCAAGTTATAAAGGGCATGATCCAGTCATTTTTTTGAGTTGCGCGCTCACTGATAATTTTCTGTTTGACGTTTGAAGTTTTGGTTAACGTAATTAATTAAATTTGAAAGTTTTGCTAACTATTTAATTAGGTTAAGTTTGTTCGCGGTCAAATTGAGGTTTTTTATCTTGTGTACAAGTCAATATTTATACAAGTTTTCCTCAGTCTTATGCATTAGTGTTGCATAAGAGCAATACTTTGTTAAGAGAGTTTTTTTTTATTTATTTTTTTGAAAATTATATGTTTGTGTTGTTAATGTGAGTTTAATTTCTAATACCTTTTTTATTTAACACATACCCTTCGAGGGTAACCTGAAGATACAAGAGCTCCTGGAAGGCTGAACCAACTAGAGTTAGACTGAGCAAGCTGTTGTGTATTGTGGGCCAATTCAAATAATTAATCAACACCACAATCCGTAGCAATATGTAGACAAATCACTTTACCTAATCGTAATCAAGCATCACGAGTTTTGTGAAAATAATGTACCTAGCCTACTTTGGAATCAAACTCGGTGATCAAGACAAGTCATTCACACCTCAAATATGCTGCAAAATATGCGTAGAAGGTTTGCGACGTTGGAGCACCAACAAACAAGAAAGTCTACCTTTTGATATACTGATGATTTGGCGGGAAGGGACAGATCATACTACTTATTGTTATTTTTGTATGACTAATCTACAATACAAAAAAGGGGATATTTATCAATACGTTTTGCACGTATTACGCGGTTGTTATATAATGAAACAGATATGCAAAATACATATCCGTAACTGTAAACATGGACAAACACCTCGTATTTTTAGCATTTACTTCTGTTCAATACATATGTTTCAGCCATCTAGGCCCCATCGGTTGAACTAGTGAAGCAATGTATATACAAATTAATACAGATCTGTTAAACAACGGATCTGTATCTGTATCTACATTTACGCTAAAATCGTCTCCAAGCCATAACCAGTTTCGTTCTATCAGGCGACACCAATTTAATCAGTGACATCTGACGGCCTAGTCGCTTTCTTCCGTCAGATGTCACTGATTAAATTGGTGTCGCCTGATAGAACGAAACTGGTTATGGCTTGGAGACGATTTTAGCGTAAATGTAGATACAGATACAGATCCGTTGTTTAACAGATCTGTATTAATTTGTATATACATTGCCTCACTAGTTCAACCGATGAGGCCTAGATGGCTGAAACATATGTATTGAACAGAAGTAAATGCTAAAAATACGAGGTGTTTGTCCATGTTTACAGTTACGGATATGTATTTTGCATATCTGTTTCATTATATAACAACCGCGTAATACGTGCAAAACGTATTGATAAATATCCCTTTTTTGTATATTTACCGCCATCTGGCGCATGTTAATGGACAGCACCAATATATGTATTTTTCCGCTTTTTCGTAATAGCCTTGCTATTCGAGCGGAACGTCGCCTTTTCTGGCCTAGTCGCTTTCTTCCGTCAGATGTCACTGATTAAATTGGTGTCGCCTGATAGAACGAAACTGGTTATGGCTTGGAGACGATTTTAGCGTAAATGTAGATACAGATACAGATCCGTTGTTTAACAGATCTGTATTAATTTGTATATACATTGCTTCACTAGTTCAACCGATGAGGCCTAGATGGCTGAAACATATGTATTGAACAGAAGTAAATGCTAAAAATACGAGGTGTTTGTCCATGTTTACAGTTACGGATATGTATTTTGCATATCTGTTTCATTATATAACAACCGCGTAATACGTGCAAAACGTATTGATAAATATCCCTTTTTTGTATATTTACCGCCATCTGGTGCGTGTTAATGGACAGCACCAATATACGTATTTTTCCGCTTTTTCGTAATAGCATTGCTATTCGAGCGAAAGGTCGCCTTTTCTGGCCTAGTCGCTTTCTTCCGTCAGATGTCACTGATTAAATTGGTGTCGCCTGATAGAACGAAACTGGTTATGGCTTCGGACGATTTTAGCGTAAATGTAGATACAGATACAGATCCGTTGTTTCACAGATCTGTATTAATTTGTATATACATTGCTTCACTAGTTCAACCGATGAGGCCTAGATGGCTGAAACATATGTATTGAACAGAAGTAAATGCTAAAAATACGAGGTGTTTGTCCATGTTTACAGTTACGGATATGTATTTTGCATATCTGTTTCATTATATAACTAATCTACAAGGTAAGAGTTTACAAAATTTCCAAACATCAGTGATGCTAAACTGAAAGCTGGAATTTTTGACAGTCCTCGAATCCAAGAACTGATGAAGTACCAGGAATTTGACTAGAATATGGAAGGTAATGAAAAAATGCATGGTTAGCATTTAAATCCATTGTCCAAAACTTTTTGGGACACTACCGACGTCAAGATTATCAACGCGTATCAACGCGTGGCTGAAGACCTGTTACAAAACTTTCAGTATCTTGGTGCACACATGTCTGTAAAAATGCATTTCTTAAGATCGCGTTTGGATTATTTTCCAGAAAATTGTGGGGATTTTAGCGAAGAGCAAGGCGAACACTTTCATCAGGACATTCGTATTATGGAAGAGAGATATCAGAGCCGGTTGTGCGTAAATATGCTGACAGACTACTGCTGGTACCTAAAAAGGAATGTTCAAGACGTCAAGCACGCACGAAAATCTTTGAAAAAACCCTTCCTGCTACAATATTTTTTTATACATCATTTGTATATCATTATAACCTTACTTTAAATAAATACATTTCTAATTTATGTTTGTTAAATTAAATTTGTACGAAATATTTAGTGTCATATAGTTCAGCTTATATTTTTTTCAAAACATACGTATACCAAAAAAACTCGATCTGATATAAAAAAATGAGCTACATATTTTGAAATCAGCACATAGCATTTACCCAAAAACAATTATAAAAATTTCGACCTTAAAACGCAGACCAGTGTTATAGGACATTATATTAAATTAAAGTATTTAATGTCTGTAGAAAAAATACATAGCATAATAATGAAATTAACACTAAATAAGCGAATGATCACATACATAAATAACACATTGTAAACGGGCTGAAATCGCCCTTGATAATTTTTAGTAATTTATTCTATAACTTTTGAACGGACCTGTATATCAACGATTTTAGCGTATATTTTGTAAATTTCGATATTTAAAATTTGTATATTTTCTTTGACGGATATTTATCCTAGTGTTAGTTAAAATTATAAACTTCGTCATACTAATTTTCTAAGTGTGATTTTAATTAAAAATTGTGATATATTTGACGTTAATGTAGGCAATTTCAGTATGGGTTGTTTTATAAGTTAGTTCATATTTTACCCGTATGATGGCGTTAGAATTCGCAATAAATATATAGAGTTGATCTAGTGCGTACAGTTAGTTTCGTAATTGGGTTAATTTGTACCAGTTTTAACAAGGATCTTTATATTAAAATTCATCAGAATATTTTCCGGTTTTGTCTGTAGTAAATTTGAATTGTCACTGGTATTTATTTAAAATTTCCTTGGGCATCAGCATCATAGTAATCTCGTAGTGATTATCCTAGACTCTAGTTTTTAATTAATAATTCTTAATCAAGTACGTAATTAATTAATATTCTTTGTCAGTTAAATTCCGAATTTTATTATCTTAATTTTGACGTAGCGAAATGATTTTCTAAATATATATTTCATCATTAATTTCTTCTCTACAATGTCTTCACCGATCGGTTAATTTTGTAAGAACTACGTACCTTTTCATATATAAGTAGCGAGTTAAGGAATTCTGGCCATTGAGTTTTCATCAATTAACACGTGGTACTGAAGACGTGTTGTGCGGTTATTAATGATTATTTATAAGTAATTTTATTTACTTCGGTATGCAGCTTTGAGGCATTATTAATTAATTTATACGTCCTTTGAAATACGGAAAGACAGTTTTCGTTATATTTTGCACGAATTTGGTTTCCATGTGGAGCACGTGTACGTAAGGTTTCCCTATGTTAATAAGTGAGTTTTTTTCACGATGTGTAGTGACATTGTTTCTCTTTTATATTTTATTTCGTTACATTATATTTTTTCTTTCTGGAATTTAACAGGGTTCTAGTACATCGTCGTTTACTAGTATGATGTCATTTCCTAGTACGAGATCATTTTCTAGTACATGGTACTTTTACTAGGCGAAGGTAATTGTACAAGTTGAGGCTACTTTTCAACCATGTGACAGTTTTTTTTTGAAACACGAGGCTTGGAGCTGATGGAGCACGTGACATGCCTTTGCAGTCAGAAGGGTTAATTTCAATAGGATGGTGAGCGTTTTCCAAGACGTTATTACTCCATTAAAATCATAAGGTGGTGATTCTTTGTGCAACTTATCAGACTTATGAACTGTGCATATATTTTTCTCGGAAGACAACAGACAATCCAAAATTAACTCTTTTCAACAGATTCATTAGTGTCTATTGCATAAGATTATTGTAATGTAGAGTCATAGTTTTTTTTATTAGTAAATTTAAAGTCGAATCGAAATCCCTTAATTTTGCTTGTACAGGGTAATCAAAATTTCATTACGTACCAGGGTGATGTCAATTTTTCTTTTATTCGATTAATTGTTGATAAATGTTTAATATTTCATTGAACAACATCAAATATAAAGTTCTTTACAAAACAAGGAAAATCCCCAAAAACCATTCATGAAGAAGTGTTGGTCGTATACGGAAATGATTGTCATTCCAAGTCAATTATTTGCGAGTGGTCAAAATTATTTAAAACATAAATATGGTCGAGAATCATTAAATAATGATTCGCGTTCAGGTCACCCTAACGACGTGATCACCTCAGATGTTGAAAATACTAAATATTTAGTACTGGAAGATTAGAGAAGCGGCAATTAGTAGATTCACTAGGTGTTTCAGAATCCACGGTTTTTAGAATTCTACAGGAGTACCTTGGAATGACAAAAGTAAGTACAAGGTAGCCTCCAAGAATGCTTTGGCCATTGCAAATGCATGTACGGGTAGAGAGGTGTGACCAATTCTTAGAGCTTTGTGGGAATGAACCAGATTTAATTGTTGATCAACTTGTCACTGGAGATGAAGCTTGGGCTCAGCATTATGATCTAGAATCAAAACAAGAATCGGTGGAGTAGCATGTTAAGTGTTCTAGCCAATCGAAGAAGTTTAAAATCACTCCCCTCTGCAGGAAAAATAATGGGAATAGTTTTTGGGATTGGTAAGGATTTTTGCTGATTGATTACACAGGTCTACAAAATTAAACTTTTTGACAGATGTTTTTATTTTGAAAACTGATTTTATATAATTTTGGTAGGCTGATTTCAAAAATTCTATGCATTTATTTGTATCACGTAAGGATTTTTTGCAAATATTAAATGAAAAAAAAACGATATTTCTAAAAAAATTTATTTGTTTATTGAGTAAAAAGGTGGAATACAAGTTAAAAAAGTGGAAAAAATTCTTTACTCAGTCTTTTTTAAGTGAAATCTTTGTCTTTTTGCCAGAAAGCTGCGTTGTCCGGACATGCGGTTGTATGTTTTTAAGGGGATATCCCGTTTTAACATCCAGCAGTAGTCCGCCATCATCGTTATGCTCCATCTGCCTTGGTATCGCCGTTCCATTTCCTTAATGTCTTGGTGAAAACTCTCTCCCTGTTCTTCGCTAACTGCTCCAAGATTTTCAGGAAAATAGTTCAAGTGTGAAAACAGGAAATGCACTTTCAAACTCATATTACAACCTAGACGATGAAAGTGTTGTAACATATTTTGAACAATATTTTCGTAGTTTTCGTCTTTAGAGTTCCCAAGAAACTTATCAATTACTTCTTTAAATGAAACCCAGGCGTTTTTCTCGACATTGGTCATTGTTTTTTGAAAATCCTTGTCTTTGCATAATGTCCTTATCTGCGGCCCAACAAAAATACCTTCTTTTAATTTGGCATCGGATAAGGCTGGAAATGTCTCGCACAAATATTTAAAACACTGTCCATTTTTGTCTAGGGCTTTAACAAACTGCTTCATCAAGCCAAGTTTGATATGGAGAGGAGGCTGTAAAACTTTTATGGGGTCAACCAAGCTATCTCTTAATACATTTTTGCTACCAGGTAAGGCTTGTTCTAGAGGGCCATTCTATTTGAGTCCAATATCTATCCCTTGCTCGACTATCCCACTCACAAATAAAGCATGGAAATTTTGTATAACCTCCTTGTTGTCCTAGTAGCATGCACAGCACTTTAGGGTCACCACAAAGCATCCACTGATATTCTTGGTAGTTTATTTTCTTTAAAAGAAGTTCAAAATTTTCATATGTTTCCATTAAATGTACCGAATGGGCAACGGGAACCGAGGCCAGCAGTTTGTTCGCGGTCAAATTGAGGTTTTTTATCTTGTGTACAAGTCAATATTTATACAAGTTTTCCTCAGTCTTATGCATTTGGATCTGTTTCATTATATAACAACCGCGTAATACGTGCAAAACGTATTGATAAATATCCCTTTTTTGTATATTTACCGCCATCTGGCGCATGTTAATGGACAGCACCAATATATGTATTTTTCCGCTTTTTCGTAATAGCCTTGCTATTCGAGCGGAACGTCGCCTTTTCTGGCCTAGTCGCTTTCTTCCGTCAGATGTCACTGATTAAATTGGTGTCGCCTGATAGAACGAAACTGGTTATGGCTTGGAGACGATTTTAGCGTAAATGTAGATACAGATACAGATCCGTTGTTTAACAGATCTGTATTAATTTGTATATACATTGCTTCACTAGTTCAACCGATGAGGCCTAGATGGCTGAAACATATGTATTGAACAGAAGTAAATGCTAAAAATACGAGGTGTTTGTCCATGTTTACAGTTACGGATATGTATTTTGCATATCTGTTTCATTATATAACAACCGCGTAATACGTGCAAAACGTATTGATAAATATCCCTTTTTTGTATATTTACCGCCATCTGGTGCGTGTTAATGGACAGCACCAATATACGTATTTTTCCGCTTTTTCGTAATAGCATTGCTATTCGAGCGAAAGGTCGCCTTTTCTGGCCTAGTCGCTTTCTTCCGTCAGATGTCACTGATTAAATTGGTGTCGCCTGATAGAACGAAACTGGTTATGGCTTCGGACGATTTTAGCGTAAATGTAGATACAGATACAGATCCGTTGTTTCACAGATCTGTATTAATTTGTATATACATTGCTTCACTAGTTCAACCGATGAGGCCTAGATGGCTGAAACATATGTATTGAACAGAAGTAAATGCTAAAAATACGAGGTGTTTGTCCATGTTTACAGTTACGGATATGTATTTTGCATATCTGTTTCATTATATAACTAATCTACAAGGTAAGAGTTTACAAAATTTCCAAACATCAGTGATGCTAAACTGAAAGCTGGAATTTTTGACAGTCCTCGAATCCAAGAACTGATGAAGTACCAGGAATTTGACTAGAATATGGAAGGTAATGAAAAAATGCATGGTTAGCATTTAAATCCATTGTCCAAAACTTTTTGGGACACTACCGACGTCAAGATTATCAACGCGTATCAACGCGTGGCTGAAGACCTGTTACAAAACTTTCAGTATCTTGGTGCACACATGTCTGTAAAAATGCATTTCTTAAGATCGCGTTTGGATTATTTTCCAGAAAATTGTGGGGATTTTAGCGAAGAGCAAGGCGAACACTTTCATCAGGACATTCGTATTATGGAAGAGAGATATCAGAGCCGGTTGTGCGTAAATATGCTGACAGACTACTGCTGGTACCTAAAAAGGAATGTTCAAGACGTCAAGCACGCACGAAAATCTTTGAAAAAACCCTTCCTGCTACAATATTTTTTTATACATCATTTGTATATCATTATAACCTTACTTTAAATAAATACATTTCTAATTTATGTTTGTTAAATTAAATTTGTACGAAATATTTAGTGTCATATAGTTCAGCTTATATTTTTTTCAAAACATACGTATACCAAAAAAACTCGATCTGATATAAAAAAATGAGCTACATATTTTGAAATCAGCACATAGCATTTACCCAAAAACAATTATAAAAATTTCGACCTTAAAACGCAGACCAGTGTTATAGGACATTATATTAAATTAAAGTATTTAATGTCTGTAGAAAAAATACATAGCATAATAATGAAATTAACACTAAATAAGCGAATGATCACATACATAAATAACACATTGTAAACGGGCTGAAATCGCCCTTGATAATTTTTAGTAATTTATTCTATAACTTTTGAACGGACCTGTATATCAACGATTTTAGCGTATATTTTGTAAATTTCGATATTTAAAATTTGTATATTTTCTTTGACGGATATTTATCCTAGTGTTAGTTAAAATTATAAACTTCGTCATACTAATTTTCTAAGTGTGATTTTAATTAAAAATTGTGATATATTTGACGTTAATGTAGGCAATTTCAGTATGGGTTGTTTTATAAGTTAGTTCATATTTTACCCGTATGATGGCGTTAGAATTCGCAATAAATATATAGAGTTGATCTAGTGCGTACAGTTAGTTTCGTAATTGGGTTAATTTGTACCAGTTTTAACAAGGATCTTTATATTAAAATTCATCAGAATATTTTCCGGTTTTGTCTGTAGTAAATTTGAATTGTCACTGGTATTTATTTAAAATTTCCTTGGGCATCAGCATCATAGTAATCTCGTAGTGATTATCCTAGACTCTAGTTTTTAATTAATAATTCTTAATCAAGTACGTAATTAATTAATATTCTTTGTCAGTTAAATTCCGAATTTTATTATCTTAATTTTGACGTAGCGAAATGATTTTCTAAATATATATTTCATCATTAATTTCTTCTCTACAATGTCTTCACCGATCGGTTAATTTTGTAAGAACTACGTACCTTTTCATATATAAGTAGCGAGTTAAGGAATTCTGGCCATTGAGTTTTCATCAATTAACACGTGGTACTGAAGACGTGTTGTGCGGTTATTAATGATTATTTATAAGTAATTTTATTTACTTCGGTATGCAGCTTTGAGGCATTATTAATTAATTTATACGTCCTTTGAAATACGGAAAGACAGTTTTCGTTATATTTTGCACGAATTTGGTTTCCATGTGGAGCACGTGTACGTAAGGTTTCCCTATGTTAATAAGTGAGTTTTTTTCACGATGTGTAGTGACATTGTTTCTCTTTTATATTTTATTTCGTTACATTATATTTTTTCTTTCTGGAATTTAACAGGGTTCTAGTACATCGTCGTTTACTAGTATGATGTCATTTCCTAGTACGAGATCATTTTCTAGTACATGGTACTTTTACTAGGCGAAGGTAATTGTACAAGTTGAGGCTACTTTTCAACCATGTGACAGTTTTTTTTTGAAACACGAGGCTTGGAGCTGATGGAGCACGTGACATGCCTTTGCAGTCAGAAGGGTTAATTTCAATAGGATGGTGAGCGTTTTCCAAGACGTTATTACTCCATTAAAATCATAAGGTGGTGATTCTTTGTGCAACTTATCAGACTTATGAACTGTGCATATATTTTTCTCGGAAGACAACAGACAATCCAAAATTAACTCTTTTCAACAGATTCATTAGTGTCTATTGCATAAGATTATTGTAATGTAGAGTCATAGTTTTTTTTATTAGTAAATTTAAAGTCGAATCGAAATCCCTTAATTTTGCTTGTACAGGGTAATCAAAATTTCATTACGTACCAGGGTGATGTCAATTTTTCTTTTATTCGATTAATTGTTGATAAATGTTTAATATTTCATTGAACAACATCAAATATAAAGTTCTTTACAAAACAAGGAAAATCCCCAAAAACCATTCATGAAGAAGTGTTGGTCGTATACGGAAATGATTGTCATTCCAAGTCAATTATTTGCGAGTGGTCAAAATTATTTAAAACATAAATATGGTCGAGAATCATTAAATAATGATTCGCGTTCAGGTCACCCTAACGACGTGATCACCTCAGATGTTGAAAATACTAAATATTTAGTACTGGAAGATTAGAGAAGCGGCAATTAGTAGATTCACTAGGTGTTTCAGAATCCACGGTTTTTAGAATTCTACAGGAGTACCTTGGAATGACAAAAGTAAGTACAAGGTAGCCTCCAAGAATGCTTTGGCCATTGCAAATGCATGTACGGGTAGAGAGGTGTGACCAATTCTTAGAGCTTTGTGGGAATGAACCAGATTTAATTGTTGATCAACTTGTCACTGGAGATGAAGCTTGGGCTCAGCATTATGATCTAGAATCAAAACAAGAATCGGTGGAGTAGCATGTTAAGTGTTCTAGCCAATCGAAGAAGTTTAAAATCACTCCCCTCTGCAGGAAAAATAATGGGAATAGTTTTTGGGATTGGTAAGGATTTTTGCTGATTGATTACACAGGTCTACAAAATTAAACTTTTTGACAGATGTTTTTATTTTGAAAACTGATTTTATATAATTTTGGTAGGCTGATTTCAAAAATTCTATGCATTTATTTGTATCACGTAAGGATTTTTTGCAAATATTAAATGAAAAAAAAACGATATTTCTAAAAAAATTTATTTGTTTATTGAGTAAAAAGGTGGAATACAAGTTAAAAAAGTGGAAAAAATTCTTTACTCAGTCTTTTTTAAGTGAAATCTTTGTCTTTTTGCCAGAAAGCTGCGTTGTCCGGACATGCGGTTGTATGTTTTTAAGGGGATATCCCGTTTTAACATCCAGCAGTAGTCCGCCATCATCGTTATGCTCCATCTGCCTTGGTATCGCCGTTCCATTTCCTTAATGTCTTGGTGAAAACTCTCTCCCTGTTCTTCGCTAACTGCTCCAAGATTTTCAGGAAAATAGTTCAAGTGTGAAAACAGGAAATGCACTTTCAAACTCATATTACAACCTAGACGATGAAAGTGTTGTAACATATTTTGAACAATATTTTCGTAGTTTTCGTCTTTAGAGTTCCCAAGAAACTTATCAATTACTTCTTTAAATGAAACCCAGGCGTTTTTCTCGACATTGGTCATTGTTTTTTGAAAATCCTTGTCTTTGCATAATGTCCTTATCTGCGGCCCAACAAAAATACCTTCTTTTAATTTGGCATCGGATAAGGCTGGAAATGTCTCGCACAAATATTTAAAACACTGTCCATTTTTGTCTAGGGCTTTAACAAACTGCTTCATCAAGCCAAGTTTGATATGGAGAGGAGGCTGTAAAACTTTTATGGGGTCAACCAAGCTATCTCTTAATACATTTTTGCTACCAGGTAAGGCTTGTTCTAGAGGGCCATTCTATTTGAGTCCAATATCTATCCCTTGCTCGACTATCCCACTCACAAATAAAGCATGGAAATTTTGTATAACCTCCTTGTTGTCCTAGTAGCATGCACAGCACTTTAGGGTCACCACAAAGCATCCACTGATATTCTTGGTAGTTTATTTTCTTTAAAAGAAGTTCAAAATTTTCATATGTTTCCATTAAATGTACCGAATGGGCAACGGGAACCGAGGCCAGCTCGTTACCATTGTGCAATAAAACGCCTTTTAAACTACGCTTACTTGAGTCAATAAACAGGCGCCATTCTTCTTTTACATACGGCACATTTCCTAATTTTGAAATTAAGTCAGGAATATTGTTGCAATACACTAGCGGTCCGTCTTGAGTAAAATATTGACATAACACTTTTTCGCGATCCCGGTAAAAGCTTGATGTGACGCCAGATGCCAGTAAATGTTTCTCACGAAGTCGGGAGGCTATCAATTCGGATGTATCCTTTGGAAGGTGCAAATCTCTAATTAAATCATTTAGTTTGCTCTGGTTAAACACTTCGGGCTCTCTGAAATCTGGTGTGAAATCTGAGTCATCTGGGTCGCAATTAGATTCCTCTGATTCTGACGATATGACGTATTCTAGATCTTTTGGGGCGGTAGGTATCGGTACATCTGGTCCATGAGGAATTGGTCGAATAGCAGAGTCAAGATTGGGATACACAATTTGTTTCTTATTTTTTCTGTTGAATCCTTGAACATTACACGAACAAAAATAAAAATCACCACTGTGATTTCTAGGCTCTCGCCATACCATAGGAACACCAAAGCTTATACATTTCTTCCTACCTTTTTGCCAGTCTCTTAATGCTTCAATGCAAACGGAACAAACAGTATGAGGAGCCCAGGACTTGTCTTGGTCGCTAATTTTTACATCAAAATAAGCGTGGTATACATTTTTCACAAACGAAGTTATAGTTTGCCTTTGCTTTACTACGACATAACTACCACAGATATAACAAAAGTTATTCGGATTGTTCACACAATGTCTTCTTTCCATATTTATACGCTCTAGAACACTTAAAATACGCAACAACGAAGACAACAAGCGCGCAGACACAGTATCACGACGACTAACACAACCAAACTGCACATATGCAGGTTTCAACATTGTATTGACGCTTCTGCGCCGACTCTGTTGCTTTGCTGAGAAATCTAATATTAACCAGTGTTGCCAAATCACATTTAATTTCATAAAAATCAATTCATTTAAAAATCATGCCTAACATGGAACAAACATATTCTTGTCATAGGTATGTATATTAATAAATTAACATTTTTAAGATATAGAGCGCTATAAAAAAAATTTACGTGATATAGCAAAAATATGGCGTTTTTTGGAATAAGGGCCCCCAAACATATACAAATTAGCAAACAGCTTTCAAACATCAAAATCACTGTAGACCTGTGTTATCTGAATAAGGGTTGTATGGTAAATGGGGAGTATTATGCACAAGTACGCAAGTCAAGACTTTCAAAATCTGCTCATTCTGATTGTGGTTTTGAAGAAATTGAACCCGCTCCTTATAGTCCAGATTTATGACCCACTGACTACTTTTTTATTTCCGAATCTTAAAAAAACACTTAGAAAGATAAAATTTAAGGACGATGATGAACTTATAGCATTTATAGATAATCATTTTGCAGAGAAACAAAAAGAATATTTTTAGGGTGGATTAGAGATGTTATTGAAACGGTATATTCGCAACCTGTGAAACATGTATTCAAAAGCAAGGAAACTATATTGAAAAATAATGTTTTATTGATGCTGTAATCTTTTGTTTTAATGCCTAGTCCGGGAAGATAAAACGTCCCTTCGTGCCACTGATAATGAGTTTCTAATAAACATAGCAGATGTTGTGTTTATGAGCTCGTCAACATTTCTAATTCACAAAAACTGGCAAGTAAGCAAATTGAAGAAATATGTTATATTTTTTAGTAGAAAAAAATATTAAAGGCAATTTATTTTAAAATTTAAAAATCAATTATATTTTATATTAATTTTTTCTTAATTATATTGTATAATATATAGTGAATAATAATTTATATTTTTTGTGAAAGAATCATTTTTGTATATGGATAGATATAAATTAAAAATATATTCTGCATGTAGTTTTATGCGGGGAATACTTCCCAATAAGTGTCTTTACCGCCTAATAACTATTTTAATGTTTAAAAACCAGTTTATTTTTAATCTACCTCAGCGACTAAAATACATTCTTTCTGTTACGGAATAGGGATATAAAAAGAAAGTTGTTTCGGCCAATGACATTGAATACTAAAATTGCAATCTCTGAAACTATTATTTCTGTTTCATAAATTTTATTTATTTATTCATATATTTAAGTACTTTTGATTGTAAAATAATCATCATTGTCCAATTAATAACAAAATAGTCTAGAACGCTATATTATTAAAATGTTTATACACCGTGTCCGGAAAGTATGGAATATGGCGAATGACACTGAAACAAGTGATTTAATAAAAAAAATCTTGAAACGTGTCCATTTTGTTTTTTAAAAATGCACAAATTCATGCCATAATCATTTTTCTACATTCACTTGTTTTTGAGCTAAGACGTCATCTTTTGTTTTTTTTTTAGTGGGCAGCTTCTATTTTTTTCCGCGATTTTGAGAGGCCCTTCTACTCTCTGGGTGACAGCATAAAATGTTTGATATCTTGCATAGGTGAATTTTCGAGAAGTAATTCATTAAAAGTTTAGGAATAATTTTATCGGGGAGCATGAAAGAAACTGAAATTGGAACTAAATTAACATTCAAACATTGATTGACCAATAAATAAACAAAGATATTAAAATTTTGCCGCGGAAATTACAGCAGTTGTTCAAACTGTGCTCCATTGACAGTTGGGCAATGATAAATTCGCTAATATTATTTGCTGTCGTTTCTGGTGTGATAGCCCTTATCTCTATTCGAACGCGATCTTCTAAGTTTTCAAAATCTCTCGGTCTATTTAGCTAAACTTTATCTTTAATCTAACTCCAAAGAAAAAAGTCTAGCGGAGTTAAATTCGACGAGCGAGCTGGCCATTCTGTTACACCTCTTCTACCAATCCATCAATTAGCAAAAGTGTCATTCAAAAAATGGCGGACATTAATTCCGAAATGAGATGGGGCCCCATCCTGCTGGAGTCATATACTGTTATGGGATATGTGGGGATTTGGATAAGTGTAACGCTGTGTTTCTGATAAACGCTGAGGAATTTTAAATACGGTTTTTCTATATTGTATTTATGTGCATCACTATTTTTTCGAAACAAGTGTTTCTTTTCATGGACATACTTGAGCCTGTTTAGTACGCATGTTGATGTTAAGGTAAGTATATTTATCTTTCTAAATCAACCTCTACAGGAATCATTATAGTCAAAGATACATAACATTCTGTTTCTGGGCCCTAAATATTGCGTTCGATGATCGGCCCCAAAACAATATGCCATAGGCCACGCTGGAATGAAACATGGTAAAGTATGCCAATTTTGCAGCATGATCAGTCGTTATGCACTTTATTCTATGGATGACAAATATTACCGACAATAATGAGTTGCCAGTTTGTTTATGTCAGTTTGCCATCGTAGGCCTTTGTCTCTAAAAATTCCAAGAAACTTCGCACTAGATAAATTCGAGTGGTTGCCTCTTCAAAACGTTAAAGTTTGTGTATTTTCAATGTTTAGTTTTAGTTTTTTAGTCTCTAATCAGGTGGTAGCTTCATCCATACATGTAGTAACCATTTGGCTAAGAAAATTCGTCGATTGTTTCTGATTACTTAGTATGGATGTGTCGTTTTTATTTCTTCAGTCTTAATTACATTGAAAGGAATGTAGTTCTTCATATCTGAATCTGCTTCGTTTGGATATAAAACAGCTAACACGGGAACAAGTTCAAATCTTAAGAAATTTAAATAAATGTCCATGTTCAAAGTATTTTCAAAGAAATACGGTGCCAGAATTCTAATTCGAATAATTCCAGCTCAAATTGATTTTCTGCCGGTGTGGAGTGTGTCCTTCCAGATACCAGTAACGTGTATTTTGCACCATCCAAACAAAAGGTTGCCTCATCAATGGAGAGGATATTTTTTACGAAAATCAGCATCTGATTCAAATCGACGTGTTATTAATTCGCAAAACTCCAATCTTCGATACATGTCGTCTACAAATAATTATTGAACAATGCAAGGTTTTTACGGATACCACCTTTCATGTTTTAGCATCTTGTGAATAGAAGTTTTCTTCAAATTATGCTCTCTAGCAATTTGCCAGAACAGAAACATGTGGATTTTCCACGACCACCAACATTACATTTTCACGTTCTTTATTATTTACAGTTCCAGGTCTACCAGGTGTTGGTCAATCCTTAACAGAACCAGTTTCTTGAAGTTTTCGTACAATTTTACTAACGATAGATTGAGAGATATGATATTCAGGGTATACATTGTTAAATAAATTGCACACTTCTTCCTGTTGTTTCCGACTTCTTTCCGATCTTCATCTCCCAAGATCATTAAAATTTCAATACGATGTTTCTCGGTTAAAGAAGCCATTCCAAGTTTTTATCTAAAATAGTGATTTTCAAACGACTAACTTGACACTGACACGAGTCCACTGACATTTGCTGGGCGCGTACAATTGTTGAAAATAAACAAAAATTAAAGCGAGCACAAGTATCTCCAACATTTATACACTAGTTTATTGTCAAGTAATAAGTGGATGGAATTTTGAGCATTTACCTTGATACTCAAAGATGTTTAAACACCAAATTTTTTTTTTCGCCGTTCATTTGTTCTTTGTTCTATTTAGTCCAATTTCAGTTTCTTTAATGTTTTTAATGGGATTGTTCCTAAACATTTAGTGAATTATTTCTCGAAAATTTTCTTATGTAAGATATCAAACGTTTTATCCTCTTTTATGCTGGGCGATCGAGGGGTCTCTCAAAATCACTGAAAAAATTAGGGGTTATCATTTGGAAAACAAAAGGTGACGTCAGCCCTTGGAGACAAATGAATTTAGAGGGGTGATTATCGCATGTGAAAATGTGCATTTTTAAAGAACGGTATCGACGTGTTTCGGGATTTGTTCATAAGATCACTGTTTTAGTTTTGTTCGCTATATTCCATACTTTCACGGTGTAATAATATATAATTTATTTAGATTTATTACAAAGTTACTCATAATATCCTTAATGTTTTTATTACGTCCTGTTGAAATGAAAAGAACTTGATATTACATATCTTTTGAAAAATACGGTTTATTCCCATGCATAAATTTATACACACTACGTCAGCGATAAATGAAATCACTTAGCAAGATTTTAACTAAATTTATTGCTTGATATACAAATTATACGAAAAGTAACAGTACTAAGTTAGTTCTACAGATGTTATCCTGTTTGTAACTTCACGGAATACTCATAAAACGGTGTTTGAGCACGTTTTGTTATTTAGTTCTTGCTATTTATTTTATGTGTCAACTTTTAAGCGTCCACCTCTGGCGGTGTATATCACTATAATACAACGTGTTTCCCTTTCGATATTTTTTGAACATCGATATTCATTTTTATCGATGCTAAATATTAATAACATCGATGTTCTCCAATGATGTCCCACCTTTAGTGCAATATCGCTGCAAAAAATTTGGATGTAAATTTCATTAATATCAGTATTCTAGGATAAACATGTACTTACAAATCAATAGATACTGTTATAGAGAAAGATGAGGAAATAAATTATATAACTGAATTCTTAAATTCACTTGATTTATCTGGATTGTCACCCTACATCATTAATCTGAAGGTTGGTGTTCCTATCATTCTTCTTAGCCCGCCCCGTCTTTACAATGGTACCAGATTGGCAGCCAAGAGATTATTAAACAATCACATCGAAGCAACAATTTTAAATAGTAAATTCAAAGTGTGCTAATACCACGTATACCAATGATACCAACAGATATGCAATTCCTGTTAATTCCATTTAAAATAGCTTTTGCGATAACAGTATGCAAATCACAAGGTCAATCATTGCTGAATTTGGAGAATACATTCAACGTATAATTGTCCATGAGGAAACATGGACAATTATACATTGTATGCACCCGTATAGGAAAACGAAGGAATATGTTCGTTTATACATTTTTCAATATGTCAAAAGGCATTTGCAAAACAATTAATAATAAATTGTTGCTATTAAGCGCACAGTTGATTATTTTCTCAGACTCATTCGGAAACATTTTGAGAAACTCTATCACACTGTCACTTGTACAAAAAAACTGCCATTAATAGGGTACTTAAGTATTTTATTTTGTTAATTTCCATGACTTCTTAGATATTTAGTTCCGTACCTTTATGAAAGGATAGCAACTTTGTTTTTGAATTCATTGTGAAAATGTCATATGAACATTTTTGTTAAGCAATTTATTTTGCATGCATTGATATAATATTATACTGGATGTTCCGTTAGAAAAATATACATTTTTAAAAATAAATGCGAACCTACCACGTACAATTGTTTTTCTGTTTACACTATCGTAATCAACGCAAAAAAATACAATTGTCTTAATTTAACCGACTATGTAGCTCCTACAATAACGAAGATAGCAATGGTGAACACTTAATTTGGATTAGCCTGTATATTCGAGGGTCACCTTTTATATTTTTACAAAATCGGAAGAAAATAAAATTTTTGGGAACAAACTATTTTATTGTTTTTTTTCTAAATATTCGCGTTTATGGTCCATGCGTACGAACCAGTTCTCAAAACATTTTTTCCACTCTGAAAGTTGTATCTCAGAAACATGGTTTTCAAAGACTTCGACTGCTTCTTGAGATGTTGAAAATCGCTGTCCACGCATTTTTTGTTTCACAGTTGGGGACAAAAAGAAATCATTAGGCGACAAGTCAGGTGAATATGGACAATGAGACATTATTTCAACACTTTTGTCCTTCATATAGTCAACTGTTAGATATGCTGTATGGGAACTCGCTGATGAACAATAATGCGACGTTTTCGGTTGTTCTCCTGATTTCGTCTATAACTTTTGGCAAACAAATTACTGTATACCATTCAGCGTTAACAGTTTTTCGATCCTCTAAAGGAATTGTTGCGATTTGTCCTGTACCGCCGAAGAAACAAGCGATCATTTTCTTGGAAGTGCTCCTTGCACGAAAAACTTTTGTGGCGTTCAGTTTGTCTTGGAACACCCATACGATAGATTGTTGCTTGGTTTCCAGCTCATACGCATATATCCATATTTCGTCGCCTGTGACGATGTTGTATACGAATTTTGCGGTTCCTACGTCGAATTTTTAGCGCATTTCTTTACACCAATTGACACGAGCTGCTTTCTGTGCTTCGACCAAGTTATGTGGAATCCATCTGGAAAATATTTTGCTTATAAATCAATGTTCATGTAAAATCGAATGAATTGCAGTCTGCGATATGCCAAGAGATGCCTCTACCTCACTGTAAGTCACATGTCGATCGTGTTCTATCATTTTCCGCACAGCATCGATGTTTTCTGGAATCACAACAGTTTTTGGTCGACCTTTGCGTGATTCATCACTCACTGAGGCACTACCATGACGAAATTCTGCAAACCAATTGTAAACTGTCTTCTCTGATAGTACTTCATTACCAAAACTTGACCGAAGCGGTATAACGCATTCTTGTAGAGTTAGGCATTTTTTCTAATCGTAAAAAATCATCCAACGAAAAAGACGAGTAATCTATTTTACAAACTCACTGTCTTAAAACTGTCACTGTCAAGAAACTACCAACCCAATTTCTAAGCTATCGCAGATTTCCTTTAACAAATGTCAAACTTTAAGAATCTAGTGATTACGTATGTTAAAAGCACCATCTAGTGATTGATTGTAAAAATATAAAAGTGTCCTTCGTATACTAAAATTTAACAATAGCAAAGCATTGCCAAGTTCAACTAGTAATAAGTAAAATCGAGCTCAGTGTCCATACATTATCACTTAATTTAAAGCAAGTACCGAATCAACGTATACTGCGTTTTTTATTTTTGTTAAATGTAAACAAAATTACTTTTAGTCAGTTCCTCTAATTCGCGCTTATTCGAATTCGTGTGATAAAGAGTTGTGATTGATAAAATCAAATACTCTGGACAGGTTTATGATCATATTTAAAGGCGATTGATTGACTAACTCAAAACTCATATACAGTGTACTAAAAATAAACATCGTACTTTCATACACCAATGCTTCTATCGGGAATATATGTAATATAAATGGATTAAGTTACAAAATAAGGAAAGATATTTAGTGCTAGTGACCGTTACTTTGTGGTAATCTATTACTTATTAAATATATAAATAAATACTTGTTACTATCTGTAAAAACAAGTGTCACATAATAGTGTTTTATTTGTATATTTAATCAATTAATATTTGCTATTAATACAGTTAAATTCTTTGGAGAGATTTGCAAAAATATTCAAGACAATTTAATAGCTATACCGAAATAGCAAACATAAAAATTATCATCCACCTGATGAAGCTATTGTAAGACAAAACAATATCATAATAATTACAATAAGTATTTGTAACTAGATTTTCAGTTATTTTATTTTTAACTGCATAAATACTTCAAACTAATATCTCATTACAACAAGTTAATAGGCGCAACTATGCAAATGCATTCTGGAAGAACATAAAGCAAATAGTACCATATTTACTGATGGATCAAAATCGAATAACGGCTGTGGTTGCCTGTTTTATGACCTTAACAAATGGATACAATAAAATGTTCAAATTGGATATTAAAGCGTCCCTATTAATCGCCAAATCCAGCTGCTCTCCTGCAATCCCACAGTACTTAATTAACTATGATAACTATACAGTGTGATTGTAAATGTCTGAAGACAGTTCAAATTTACCGCCGTAGTTTTTAGTGTAATTCATATTTTGACGTTGGCTATTCTGTGGTACATCTAACAAAATCGCAGTGACGTTCGTTCATATATTTGTTTGGTTCTCGTATTTTCATATTATTTCCCTACTTGTATTTTCGATATTTCTTTTGCATTTACATAAAAAACTGTTCTTATCAGCACTATTATTCTATATTTTCCGTTATTTAGGTAAGTTTAATAGAAACCTCTAATCAATACAATTAAAATGATTGCTTTTATTTTTTAAGTATTGTAGCAGCATGCCATTTACGGACGAGCAGGATGCTTTTATTCTAAAAGCACATTGCCGTAGTGGGACTCTTAGAGAAGACGGTGAATGGTCATATTCATTGTAATCTTGCCTGAATCAATTTCGGGAAAATTATCCTAACCATATTGTTTCATATAAAATATTTGCGCAACATAAAGATAGGGTTATTCGCCGCTTTGAAACTAAAAATTGTGTTTGTAAGGGTAAATCTAGTGGTCGACCAACAGTCTTGACAGAAGATGTTGATGATGTTAGACAACGGATTGTGGCAAGCCCAAACAAATCTATTCGAAAATTGGCTGCACAAACAGGTAAATGCATTTAATTAACGTTATTTTCATTACTAATTTTATTTATTCATTTAAGGTCTGTCATATAATACCACTAGAAAAGTTTTAGTACAAAATTTGCATATACATCCCTACAGAGTAACTGTTATGCAACAATTGTTCAATATTGACTATGAACGTAGAGTGCAATATTGTCAATGATTCAATGAAAATTTAAATAATGATGATATTTTAAATGTGACATTTATGTCAGACGAGGCTTGGTTTCATTTATCAGAATATATCCATAGCCAAAATTATAGAACATGGGTAACTGAAAATCCACATAATTATGTAGAAACCAGCTTGCATCCATTGAAAATAGGTGTTTGGATAGCCATGTCAAGACGACGAGTCATTGGCCCGATATTTTTTAATGACACTATTAATCCGAGCGATATCGTACAGAAATACTGCAAACTTTTATAAATCAATTACACGATGATGAATTGCAAACATGATATTTTCAGCAAGATGGAGCTCCACCTCATGTAGCTCATGATTAGAGCTGAGGATGTTTGCGGTATAACCATGGTTATATCATGTAACCATAGTAAATTACTATGGTTACATGATATAACCATGGTTATACCGCAAACATCCTCAGCTCTACTCATGATACATTAGAATTTCTACAACAGTATTTCGATGATAGATTAATTAGTAAGGATCGTTGGCCATCACTTTCACCTGACCTAACACCTTTAGATTTTTATCTGTTTGGTTATTTGAAAACAAAAGTTTTTGAAAATAGACCTCATTCTATAGAAGAACTGCAAGCAGCAATTGTTATTGAAGTTGACAATATAGATGAACAAGGACTCCACCGCATATTCTCAAATGTTAAGAAGAGAATTAATTTATACCTGGATGCTAATGGTGGACATTTTGAACATTTATTGTAGTGCTTTAGTTTTTTCTGAGTTAGGTTAACCATAACAATACTATTAAGCCACAATTCTCAAACTTCACAAGATTACTGAAAAATGCTATTATATGGTTTTCTGTAAATGACTCGTAGATAATTTATATTTTCTTTCTAACTTACTTGTCAAATAAATGTAATAGATATATTGTATCTCTGGAACTAACTTAATATATTTTATGTTACAAATTGTGTTTTTGATTATATTTACCTTAATTATTAATGTGATGTACATTGATCTGTTTGAATAATGTAATGCATTAATTGTTAATAATAGCTACTATCTAACTTAATATTATTATTTAGAGTGAGAATATTATTAATTTTGAATGAATTTAGTAGTAATAGCAATATTTAAAACACAAATTAATTTCTTATTTAATAGTGAACCCTCTAATACGAAACGCCACTGAAGAAAAATAATAGAAGCAAATTTTAAGCAGATACTAAGTGTCACCAACATTTAAAAAAAAATTTTGGCGCTAAATTCAAACTATCCTCAATCATTTACAATCGCACTGTACGTTTAACGCCTAAACGTATAGTTATCATACTTAATTAAGTATTCTACAATCTATTAATAATTACAAACCAATTTGTGTATTAAATAATATAATATTTGGCATATCGTAAAAATTATATCCGAACTAGACAGCAAACGGTGTTCTATTGGGTCAAGGACAAAGCGGAATATGCTATAATGAAATTGTGGATGATTTTCCCAAATCAAGTTGTACAAATGGAATCATGTACACAAACCTATCCTAAATAATAGGAACATTCTCAGGATAATGAAAGAGCAGATATTATATTGCGTTTGGGAAAACTACTGGCAAAAGTGATATTTTTAGAAAACCTGACTGTGGGAGAAATACAATTACCTATCAATGTTTTAGTTTAATGGTTCAAAGATTTGGTTGAATGTGTTCGAATAGCAACCATAGTTATAATTTAGTTGTTAATACGCTTATTAAGATGATAGAATCTAAAAAGATGGTAAAAAGACCCTAAACCACAATTAATAATCGTATCCTAAATACGTATTTCGACAAATAAGTTGTCATCCTCTGTAGGTAAAACCAAAAGGCACCTTTTAAAGTGTTTCGCGACTTTTTGTGCTAGCTTCATGGTGCGCCATGTATAACACTGTGATTATTGGTTTTACCTACTAAGAATGACAACTTATTTATCGAAGTATATATTTAGGATACGATTATTAAGTGAAGTAATGGGTTTTATACCTTTTTTAAATTTTTACTTAATCTAAGTCTCCAAAGAAAGACTTTTTATGATAAAATCTGTAGTTCAATGGTGGCGCAACTTCTGCATATCCTTTACCTATGCGGGTTAAACCTGATTACTAAAGGCCGGATTATATGCAGTTTGAATAAATTTGCATATTTGCATAATATATGCATTTTGTATATTATTTGCATATTTTGTAGGAATTCAGCATTTTTGCATATTTTAAGTATCCGAGTTTTATTTATTTACTAAACTTAATTTATTATAGGCATTACTAAAAATATGTCGTGGATCTAACAAACAAACAAAAATTAAACAGCCCTCTTTAAATTAAAAATAGCATTTTATTAAGCCCCTTCCCGTTACTTTTCCAATAAGCGTCTCCAAGAATTTATTAATGCTCTTCCCATGCATTCAACTGAGACAAAATTCCAGGAAAAGCTAATACCTTAAAACTTCTAAATAAATACAAAATACATTTTACCAGAAAATTAGGAGTATATGTGTTTCTTGGCTATTCGGAGAAATTTATTCGCATATTCGAAAGTAATTTTATTTTAAACGTCATTTCACATTGGCTTTTCGATGTGTCAATTTGTGAGTTGTGATATATACCTAATGGCAGAAATACCGAAAATAGCGACTATGCCTGGATGGATTGCACCTTATTTAGAATTGCGTATGGATGGAGATAAAGTGTTATGCGTAGCATGCTGCAAGATTGTGAGTAAAATTTTAAGTTTATTTCCTCTTACTAATTAATTAATTAATTAAGTTTTTAATTATTCCCTTATCTCTTACTAACATTTATTTTTTAAGAAAACAACCGAAAGTTCCAAGTCGACCAACATATGAAAACTTCATCTCATGCTGCAAAACTAACAAAGATGAAATTGGTGAAGAAGAGTTAGCAAACATTACCGCAATGTTTGCCATCAACTCCCAAAAAATCGGAACAAGAACAATTTAAGGAAGATTTGTGTCAAATGTTTGTTTCGGCAGACATTCCACTACATAAATTAAACGATTTAAATTTCACGTTATTTTTGCAAAAGTACATTAGCAAATATAACATTCCTGACGAGAGCACGTTAAGAAAAACTTATATTCGCTGTATCTATGCAGAAACACTGAATAGCATTAAGAAGGTTATTGCAAACAATTATCTTTATATATGCGTAGATAAAACTACTGATAGTGTGGGCGGATACATAGTTCATATTAATGATTGGTATCCTTAACGTATTGGTTCCAGCAAAATCTTATTTAATTTCATGTAAAGTGTTGGAAAAGGTAAATAAGTTGACAATAAGAAGGTTTATACAGGAAGAACTGGCAACTTTCTTCTTACCGGAATCGATTCCAAAAGAGAAAATCTATTATTTTTGACGGATGCTGCACCATACAGGTGAACACAGCTTTAAACTTGAAAATCTTTTATCACACAACTTGCTTGGCGCACGGACTAAATCGTGTTTGGAGGCTGCTATTTTTCATGCAAATCATTATGAAGGAATAAAGACAATTATTATGGATCTTGATAGAGATGCACAATCTGTGATAGACGCCCAAAAGGTGTATTCGAGTAAAGAAATACCTCAACAGTTGGCGTTTATTAAAGCCAATTACAGTTTTATTTCCACTTCTATATTTCAGTTGGAAAAACAATTTATGTCGCTAATCGAGAGCGTTGAAATAATAAACAAATTTGAAAATTCATGTTTTGATGATAAAGGAGGAGTGGGACAGTCCGTGTATGAAAAATTTTTAAGTGTAATAGGAAAAAATGAGGATTTTAAAAAGCTAAAGGACATTGCTAAAATCTTGTGTGGTGATTCATTAGAAAATATTCAGTTGACAATAGATGATATTTTTAATTTGAAATATGTAGAACGTAGAACGAACGTTTTCAATATATAAATACATGTTTTCAGACAAGCGTCACAATTTTTCTGTTGAAAAGTTTGAGAAATATGTGATTGTAAATTGTTTTCATAGTTAATTATGTTGTAAAATGTTCTAAATAAACTTGTAGTAAACATAATAGAATATTTTTTTCTACAGTATTCCATTTTCTAACATTCCTCGTATTTTTTTACCTGCATATTTTTCATAAGGAAATGCACATTTAGTATAAAACATCTGCATATTTATGCGCATATTTTCAGTTCTTTTTTTAAATATAATCCGGCCTTTACTGATTCCCGTTGGTCGATTCCTTGTTGTGTGAAAAATCTGTTAGTTACCCTAAAATGCCTCGGAATGCGAGACGCGTGTGCATCTGAAGTTCCCTACAATGGCCTCACCCTTGATTTTAATTCGCTTGTAAATACTTAAATAATAAGAATATTTATCGAGGGGCATGGACTGCGATCCTGAGATGCCCAAAAAATTAATGCACAATAAATAAATGAAATAAAGCTATGAGATATGAGCGATGGGGGAATACGTAAATTATTTTTAAATTTCACCCTACTTGAAATTTAGAAAATTATTCCCGCCTCTCTTTTTCTAATTCTCTGAATTCACATAATAGAAATGTGTGATTGATATAATCAAATGTGTTCGAGAGATTTATAAAAAAAAGGCGATTGACTGACTATCCCAAAACTGATCTGCAGTGGAATTAAAATTATCGGTCTATTAATGTCTGTATCAAAAATAAATGCACGCGGCTTTTAGGATACAAATAGAGGAATTTAATAATAATAATATATCTTTGTTTGTCCAACAAGTATATCCCAGTTACAGAACAATATACAAAAAATATGAAATATATATACACAGGGTTACCGTTGATTAGCAACTAAGCTATGCGAATTTGAAAAATACGTATAAATGTATAAATGAAAATAAAAAAAAAATTATTTGTAACTTTTCAAATTTTTTAGGCCAAAATGTAGTTAAAAGTCGGTAAATATTTTTGTTTATCCTGTATTTAGGAAAATACAGCGGATTCAAGTTAATGGACCTGCAAAAAGTCGATAAAATTCCTAGACTTATTGTTAAACGATATTGTCTAACAATAAGTTCATAAGAATAGTAAATGTTGTTTTTTTACAGCAATAAAGTTAGTATGGTCTTTTTATTGCGAATAATAGCCTTTACGTAGAATATGTCGATAACCTTTGGGGCATTTGTAATTATTAGAGAACGGACGAAATTTCCATAAAACGCAATCGGCAATTGGAATTGTGTATAACGTCGCTCAGTACATCCCGGCGTAATTCAATGAAGTATTTGTTTGACTTACTCGGACACCTGTCTCGCCGCGATAACAATGGACAAGCCAGCTATTGTATTCGAAGAATATAGTGTTTTTAAAGTGTTTTCATGAGCGTAGATAGAAGCGGGGTTTTTATAATGTATTTTATTTATTAGTTTATATTTCGTAAGATAAATAAAGTGCTGTGAGTAAGTTTCTTGTTTTCATAGTTTTAACTGTTAATTACATCGTAATTTTTGTGATAGATCCTGTTTAATATCGTTTGATTGAATCTATTTCTACCAATTATTTCGACGTAAGAGTGTGCATTGAATTTCGTTCAGTTTCAATAACTTACGCACACATTTTTAGTTTTCATTTATTTAGATCTAGAGCATTGTTTAAGTTACTTTTTCAGACATGATATGGAAGAATGTCGAGAACGGCATTGTAAAACAATGGCGAGTTGGATTGACGGTCATACTGATTGTATGTCCATTGTCAGTGATTCCGAAATTTATTACAAAATCCGTAAAATATCGTCAAAAATTCGTCACTTAGGATCGCAAACACAGCTGAACTCTGTAAAAGTTTTATGGCGGCTAATATTCCATTAAATAAACTTAGCAATCCCACTTTAAAAATATTTCTGAAAAAATATACTGGTCGAAATGTTCCTGATGAATCAACTTTACGCAAATATTATGTTTCTAGGTGCTATACGAGAACAGTAGAACGCATTAGAAGCCATCTTTTAAATCAATACATATGGATAAGCGCCGACGAAACGGTGGATATGTTAGGACGCTGTGTGGTAAATGTTGTAGCTGGTGTACTACATCCAACTATTCCCTATAACTAATAATAAGAGTAGCTCTTTTCAGGGAAAAATTTCCATCTCTGTCAGTGCCTCCCACTCCAGTAATAACTAGATGGGGAACATGGCTGGGAGCTACTAGTTATTATGCTGAGAATTTCGATAGTCTAAAACATTTCGTAACACTGCTAAAGGAGGATGCTGGAAGTATTGGTGAGTGCAAGGAGCTCACACAAATCCCAAATTTAAAAAATCAGTTGTACTTTCTTCACGAACACTTTGGAAAATTGGCAAAACTAATCACTTATTTTGAAAATCGAAATCTCAAATTAAATGACGGATTAACCACATTAGATGTGGCTGTTAATAATTTGAAAAGTATTCCAAGTGACTTCGGATGTGGCCTTCAGCAAAAGTTTGAAGCAATTCTTAATAGAAATCCAGATTTAATTACATTGCAGCAATTATGTATGGAGACAATTCCACAAAATCTAACGGCTAAATATGAAGAAATAAAAGAATATTTTCAGTATGCACCTATAACCAGTTGCGACGAAGAAAGGACGTTTTCTATTTATAAGGATGTACTTAATTCAAAGAGAACAAAATTGACAGAAGAAAACCTTGAGAAACTATTGCTAGTCAATATTAATACTCATTTACTCAATTTGAACGACAAAATGAACAAATAAAAATGTTCCAATTATAGAAATAAAATTAAAAACTTTAAAAATACAACTTTTCAACAAATACATATGTATTTCGTAATTTTATAGATCACCACCCGTTTGTTTTCCAATTATATAAATAAAATTAAAAACTTTATAAATACAACTTTTCAACAAATAAATATGTATTTCGTAATTTTATAGATCACCAATTCGTTCCAATTATATAAATAAAATTAAATATTTTAGAAATACAGCCTTTCGCCAGTACTGCACTGGGTGGTAAGCGTGTCCGTTCTCTAGTAATTATAGTTAAATAGCTTGACGAGTAAAATTATTATGTTTTTAATAAAACAGAAATCGTTAATCGTGTCCATGGATGTGTTATTAAGCTCAAATATCTGGTTCTTGTAGCGGTAGTTTCCAATATTACCGCTTGTATACTAACTGCGACAGGGCTGGACTTGAATAAAGAAATATCATTTTCTCATTACTACGTGGATATTGGACCCAGATTTTTTATATGGAAGCATTACTCATATCTATCTTTCGCCCCTTTTTTTATTTGTCGCTATACAAAACTAAGACTATATATTAGAAAAATTAAAACTAATGACTATAAATAAGATTTGATTCGTGTAAGACAAACTTCTAACCAGCAAAAACAAATTTCTATAATAATAAAATTAATAGAAACTTGTGAAAATCAGAAAAATATATCGTCTACATCAGCATCCGCCATAAAAGAGCAGGAAAATCACAGAAACCTTCTCAAACAGCCGAGCTTCAGATCCGAACCCGGGATCCCGGCACGATAATGAAGTGCGTTATCGGCCGGTGGAAATGGGCGAACGCTGCAAAATATTGGTACGCGCTGTTGACAAGTAAAAGGAAGTATTTATCCGTGAACACAGTCTGAGAACAGGAAGCGAAACTTTTGAAAGTAAATGTGGATAGTCAATTGTACAGTGTATCAAGTTAAATGATAATTGGGCTGCTCTTCGAGACTGACAATACACATACAGGGTTAGTTGAAAGTATGGAGACGGCGATTTATTGTCGTTAATATTCATTTTAGGGAATTATGTTCAATATAAAAGTTTGTTAAGATATTTTGATCTACATTTGAGAATATTTGAATTTTTTTTCTTCAATTGTTTTTTTAGATACGCCTGTGCATTTTTTTTAAATGGGAACTGGTAAATTTTGCTGTACCATTCGATAGAGAATTTTTTTTCCTTTACAATAATATTTTTGTATTTTTAAAATTCATTTTAATAACTTTTTTACAACAAAAATTAAACAAATTATTAACAAAGTAAATTAAAGTAAGTGTTCAAATTGTCGTCCATTAGTAATTTGACAATGACCCAATCGATTTACAAAACCCCGAACAGAGTTCTGTAAAAAATCTCGGGGAATTTCTTGTATCGTTCTGGTAATTCGGATTTGTAAATCTTCGACGTTATCGGGCTTATCTTTGTAAACTTTGTTTTTTACGTATCCCCAAAGAAAAAAATCTAAGGACTTAAATCTGGCGAACGGGCTGGCCATTCAATGGTTCCTCGTCTTCCAATCCATCTGTGGGGAAAAACGTTGTCCCGATATTGACGAACATTTACACCATAATGTGGTGGGACGCCATCTTGCTGGAACCAGATACTGTCATTGGGCAGGTGTTCATTGTTTTCATGAGGATAGTGCGTAGCACAAGCAGGTATTATTTCATTTTGCAATAACTGCAAATACAGAGCCGAAGTTAAATTGCCATTGATGAAAAAGGGACCGATTATATGACCGCCTAGAATGCCAACCCAAACATTAACCTTTTAGGGTACTGCGTATGGTGCTCCAAAAACCAAGAGGGATTTTCCGATGACCAGTATCTGCAGTTATGTCTGTTTACTCTACCGGTAAGGCAAAAAGTAGCTTCGTCAGAGAAAAGAATATTGTTGACAAAATTTTCATTATTATCGCAAATATTTAACATTTTTTCAGAAAATTGTAATCTCCTATCAAAATCATCTTCCGTTAACTGGTGTACAAGGTGTACCTTATGAGGTTTATACTTTTCACTTTTTAAAAATGACACGATCGATGACTGTGAAATATTGAAATTGGCCGCTAATTGATTGGTTGATAAATGGGGATATTCAGATACAGCCAATAAAATATCCAGTTTGTTATCATCGCTTTTTGCTGCTCTAGGTCTACCACTCCTTGGCAAATCTTTAACGCTACCCGTTTGTTCAAAGCGTCTTAAAGTTTTACCAACAACGGATTTATAAATTGGATTTCTATTTGGATGCGTATCATTAAATAAATTACAAACGTCTTGTAAACTTCTGCGTCTATCTCCATAACCCAACATCATAAGTATTTCAATTCGTTCATGTTCACTTAAACTCGCCATTGTTAATACTAACAGCAACAAATTGCACAAATGAATTATTTCTGTCAAAGATTTGACGTACACAATAACCACTGATAAAATTATGTCGCTCAAGTTTGTTTATCGCTATGCTTCTACCGAACACATGAACCGGCCTTTTCTTATAAAAAAGTTATTAAAATGAATTTTAAAAAAACAAAAATACTATTGTAAAGAGAAAAAAATTCTCTATCGAATAGTAGAGTAAAATTTACTAGTTCCCATTTAAAAAAACTGCGCGGACAGGCGTAACTAAAAAACAATTGAAGAAAAAAAAAATTCAAATATACTCAAATGTAGATCAAAATATCCTAACAAACTTTTATATTGAACATAATTCCCTAAAATGAATATTAACGACAATAAATCGCCGTCTCCATACTTTTAACTAAGCCTGTATATACCATCGTTGCTATAGAAAAAAAAAATTCCTTTAAATACGATCAAGTAACACCGAATAACATGGATAGATTGGATACCATACAAGGCTCGCTTATTTCATTTTGCTAACCACATTAGCATAGTATAAACTTTTAAGAAGATTCACGTTAATGAAATGCTCATGATTCATGATATAACCAAACATAACGGGTGTTCATTTGAAAAGTCAAACTAGTAGCATGTGATTTACTGAGAACATTTTGAAGTATGTCGTAAATTAAAATTTACTACTTAACCTACGAAGTCGTATATTTTGACAGTTTCATACATACAAATAAATAACAAATGTGATTGACATTATCAAATGTCATTTGGATTTACGTTTACGGAACAACAAACACATATACTAATATATATGCGTCTTATTCTATCAAAATTTCAAAGTAACCTAGATTGACTTTTCAAATGAACACACGTTATGATAGGGAAAGATACACACTATATTGGCCTGAAAAGCAAAACTCCTAGATCTTTGCCGTCTCTTCCAATCCAGGAATTGATTACGATCGTTAGCAAACATTTTTTAAAGTTTTAATTTAAGTTTATTGAGCTCATACCAATCTGCTATTAAATTTATATTAAACGGCGATAAATATGTATCTTGTAAATAAAGTTTCATATAAAAGTTTTAAAAGAAGAAATGAAGAGAAAAGAAAATTTCCCAAAATATAGCGTATTGTGAAAAATAAATGATTGGATTATTAAACTCATATTCATAGTAATGCACCATTCAATGTTTCTGATATATTTTCTGTAATTTTTGTATTTTCTAAAAATTTTTTATTTTATCTAAACATAATCTAGTAGCTTTATATCACTGCAAAATAATTTTGACATTTCTGGTGAAAAAAGTCGAAAATTAATGTGAAGTTTTATTAAACAGATTTTCTTGATTCGTTGAAGTTGAAGCATCATTTAAGTTTTAATTTCGAGTTTATTAATTTTTTTGGGTGTATAGAATTTAAGTTAACAAAGTTTAAATCCAAAATCACGAACCGACAACATCATTTAACCAATAATAAATATATAAGAGCTTCAACTTTGTTAATAAACTTTAATGATTGGTTAACTACATAACGCATTGTAGAAGGACGTACAATGCGTTATGTATTTAACCAATCATTCGACAGTCAGTTCAAAGGTTAGCAGATCTAGGGAAACCGAATCGCACCCGAGAAGACATGGTCAAGGTAGAACATGACTCACAAGTGCAAGGGATAATCATTTTTTGCAACTGTAAGCTTTCAGATATAGGCGATTAACAAACACAGAAATCAGTAACCAGCTTGAAGCGGTTGGAAATGTCAGAGTTTCTGCTTTAATTTTAAGGAGAAGCTTGACGGCGGTAAGATTAAATAGTAGAAGGCCTGCTGTTGGCCAATTACTTACCGCAGCATACAGAGTACAACGATTGAGATTTGCCAGAAATCATGCAGAATGGACAGTTGAAGATTGAAAGAGAATTTTGTTTCCGGACGTGACTAGAGTAAGTTTAAAATCACCAGGTGGTCGCGAAAGAGTATGGCGATGAACTGGAGAAAGATATGACTGCAAAATCTCTCAAAGGGAGCCCTTTGGTGATGGAGAAGAATGTTCTGGGGAGATATTTGGTTTAACGCCTGTACAGAGTTAATTCTTATTCGCCAAAAGTCAATGAATGCTGAATACTAACTCGAGAAGATTATTCACGACCATAGAATGCCAATTTCATTTTCATGCAGGATAATGCGAGGACTAAGATCGCTAGACAAGTTTTGATTACTTACAAGATGTCAATATTCAAGTCATGGACTAGGCACCACGAAGTTCAGATTTAAATCCAATAGAGCGTGAATAGGACACTCGAAAAAGATTAGCAAGGTGACATTTACCAGTTGCTATTAATCTCCAGGAATTGAAACAAACCGTTCTTTTCGAGTGGAATAATATTCCCCAAGAAGTAATCCAAAATTTGAGTTTACCACGGCTAATACAAGCAGTTATTAGAGGTAAGTGAGGTGTTATGCTTTATTAAATTTTAGTCTGTCGTTCAATTTTTTTTTGTTTTTAGAATTTTTTAATATTTCCACAAACATCGTTTTTTTCTGAATTTCTAACTGCATGTAATTTATTATTTTTTTCTAAACTTCTAGTTTCAGAATTTTTTTTTTTTATTGTAAATCCAATACAATTTTGTTTCGCCAATCAATGGCATCATCAGGTGGATAAAAAATTTTCAAGTAAGTTTTTCATCCACCTGATGAAGCCATTGTAAAAACTGAAATTCATTAAAATTTGTTTTATTTTATCCCGCTTATTTCTTAACGTTATAATGAAGTTCCAACTTCGTCATTCAACGATTTATTATTTTTTCCATAAGTTTCCATTAAAAAAATCTATGATTATTTCCAGTTAAATTATTTTTTTAATGTTAAAAATTAATTCACGAATAAAACAATTTTGTAAAACTTATATCGAATTTTTTGAGTGGCACCTGAATTTTGAAGATGATTTTATAATATTTGCAGAAATTTGCGAATATATACTTGAAAAATTATATTAAACATAATCATTTTAAATGAATAAATAAAAATAAAATCTAACATATGCGCAAATCTTTTTTAATTAAATATATATTTTGTATACCAATCTACTTTCTGCAATTTTACTTTTCCACTTTAAAAACTAACTTACCATCACTTTCATTTTCATTGTCGGATATCACAGAAATTAGTGTAAAACGCAAATTTAGTATAAAGTACATCACCAATTCTTTTTCTTTTAATTACCGCTCATGCGGCGTTCCCTTTTTCTCAATTAGAATATTCGCAACACATTATGTTATCACCCACAATATAACAAACACTGATAACTTTTTTAGCAAGAAGATACTTCCACGGGACTCTAGACATATTTCAAACGCAAACTCACGCGCGGTTATGTAACTAGTTTAGTCAACTTTAGTTCAACCTAATTTTACTACCCCGTCCCGTATGAGAAACTTCTTTGTGATTGGTCGGTGAGAAACCGCGTCCCGAATTTACCCTCATTTGTGCGACCCTGTCTCAGACGCAGTCGTTTTAACTAAATCGTGTATGAATTAGCATTATTAATGAATGAGATTACCACGTAGTTATTAATATTTCGTGGTAGGTATAAAATGGGTAAGGCTTTAACAAAATTTGATTTTTAGCGCTTGAATTAACGCTCCTTTCTTTCACGTGTTTCAAACAACAAGAATTATAACGAAGTTTTTCATCTGAAAATAAGGACTAAATTTTGCAAAAAAAACATTATTTTCATATCTAGTAGTATAAACTCCCAATAACGCACTCCCACCAGGAATTCTAAAATGTCCGGTATATAGTATATAATAACAAAAAAGAAAATAGGTTTACATACGCACATTATAGGTATGTATAGATTGAATGAACACAACTGAAAGTTTGTTATCAATCATTTAGTTAAAATTAGATATTTACATATACAGACTGTCCCGTAAAAAACGCCAACATTCATAATTCCGTTATTTATTGTCCGGTTTTATTTAAACAAAACGTAAATTTAATAGCATCAAAAACACTATAAGATAGCAGTGTTTTATTTGTTTTCAATTGTTTTCATTAATGTCAAACGACAGTCAAGTTTTTTATTTTAAATGGCAACATATATATTTTTGGCTATATTCGGATTGGATTTTTTTTTCTGAATTCAACGATGTATAACATGTTTATTTTTGATAAACGTTTATTGCAAAAAAAAACTTTATAAATTTCATCTTTGTCTTCCATTATTTATAAATATTCGAATGTGTCATGAAACATTGGAAATGTAAGTATTATAAATATTATTATAAGAAACAAAAAACTTTAGAATAAATGTTGAAACTGCCCGCCACCTTGTTCAACACATATCGCACATCTCCTAATTACTCCAAAGGTCGCATTTAAAAGACAAGCGGCAGGTACTTCTTGACAAGTGTTAATAATTCTTTGTCTTAAAATGTCAACATTTTCTGGAGTTGTTAAATAAACTCGATCTTGTAGATAAGCCCACAACCAAAAATTGAGGGGCGTAAGATCCGGTGAACGCGCAGGCCACTCGATAGGACCGGATGTTCCTATCCACCTATTTCCAAATTGGGTGTTCAACAAATCAGTATTTACTCTGGCGTTGTGCGCGGGAGCCCCATCTTGTTGAAAAAATATTCCCTTTAAATTTGCCAAAGGTAATTCATCTAAAAAGTTTTGGAGATTTTCGTGTAATAAAGTGTAGTATTTTTCTTGATTTAAGCAACCATCTATGAAAAATGGCCCTAATTAATTGATCACCTAAAATGCCACACCAAACATTTACGTTGAAACGTCTTTGAAAATTATTTTCAATTACAAATCTCGAATTGTCTGCACTCCACTGTCGATGTATGTTTCTATTAAAAATACCGTTGTTGCTAAAAGTGCATTCATCAGACCAAATTATCCTTCTGTAAAAATTCGGGTCTTGTTCTAATGCATTTAAATAAAAACGACAAAACTGGATTCTTCGGCCAGGATCATTTTGTTCTAATGCATGAACTTTTCGAGCTATGTACGGTTTGTGTTTTCTTAAAATACCATGAACTGTAGTTTTTGATACCCCAATATTATGTGCAATTTCGCGAATCGAAGTTCGTGAATTTTGCTGTACTGCAAGAAGAACATCTAATTCCTTATCTTCGGAGAATTTCCGTTTTTGTGTTTTTGGTTTGGTAAATGATCCATAATTTCTTAAATTCTTTTCAATTCTCTGAAATATTTTCGAACCTGGAACTTCTCTGTCCGGAAAACGAGCACTGTACCGACGAACTGCTTGAAGGCGATTTTTATTACATTCAAAGAACACTTGTAACATGTCCGTTAATTCATTGTTATTCATTTTTAACTAAAATACGCTTTTTGTTGCGGCAAAACGTTCAAACAGGATAATACAGAAAACTTAATAAAGTCAAACTGACACTTAAGGCACAAATGCTTCATTCATATTTTTTTCTGGCGTTTTAAATTTTTCTTTACATTTTGCATTAAATTTTATTTTTTGAGTATATTGTAGCGAATTTCGATAACAACATGATTTTATTTTATTCTATCTTAATTGTTGCAACAAAAATGAAAATTATAACATTTTTGAATAGAGAATAATAGAGACCTTTACAACGATATATCACAAGCCTATACTTCCCATTTAAAAAAATGGGGGTTGTACCTGTCATTCGAAGGGGGTTTAAGGTAGGGATCGCATTTTCACGTTGAAGATTGTTAATTTATAAATTAAATATGACATGTTTCGGGATTTTTTATAAATATGTACGAAATAATGAATTTATTCCATTTGGCTTATACACACTGTATATGCATATGCAGCATATTAGGATTTGTTTCCTTTAATAGTCTGCCTGTTTTTAACATATATACAGCACTGTCACTGACAAAATAAAAGTATTTTTTCTTTGTACCTGTCGTCCGAATGAAACATTTGGTGCATATTCTCGTAAATGGTTTTATCTACTGTTTCCGCATCAACCGTATTTATAACTTTTGTTACTACGACAGTGTCGACAGTTTCGTCGGCACTTACCCATAGGTACTGATTTGAAAGATGGCATTCTACTGCTTCCGTGTAGCACTTAGAAACATAATATTTGCGTGGTGGATTCATTAGGATCATTTCGACCAGTATATTTTTGGAGAAAAGTTTTAAAGGTGGGATTGTTAAGTTTATTTAATGAAATATTTGGTAATATTTTGTAAATAAGCGTAATTTTCGATGTTTGTAATTGTTACATTTGGTTGTCTTCGACGTTTTAAAACTCTAATAAGAACTTCATAAAGTGTGCACTGACGTATGCAAGTACCCGAATCTCTCGAAATATCTATAGTGGAGAGTTCCGCAGTGTGAGTGTCAAAATAGCAGGAACTGAAACCGAACCTGAACCCCAACGGGTTCAGGTTCGCTGTTTATAAAGACTTTGAACCCGCACCCGTTGAACCCAAAAATTCAGCAAGGTTCGGGTTCAAAAATATAAAAAAATAGAGAAGTATTTAATAGAAGAATAATAAAAAACATTACATTTCTTGCATGCAAAAAAAAAAATTAAAAACAAAATCAAAATAAAATAACGACTATTTGTAGCGAACAAGTAACCAGTAACCTTCACACAAACTAGACTAAAATGGGAAATCCCCTTTTTCTGTTTGAGCTATGTACAAACATAATATTTGTGTTGTAACCAATGCAAATAGTAGCGACGCAAACCGTGTATTAGTATATTTTAACTTTCTTAAAGTAAACGTGGGTTATTAAAATCAACTCTTAAACTGTTTTTAGTAAAGTGAGTGCTCACATTCAAATTTAAAAATTTATATAAATTTTTTGATTTTTCTAATTTCTAATTTTCTAATAAATTTCTACGAAATTTACGAAAAATTTATTTGTTTATGATGCAGGAAAAGATGTATCTATATGCTCAGAATGCAAATATGAAATGAAAGGTAAACATACGGCAAATCTTATTGCGGCATATACAACGGAAGCATCCTGAACTATTCAAGAAAACTCAAAATGAATCGTCAACATCTAAATTGAGTCAGATCACCAATAAAAGAGCAAGAGCAGAGGAAAATACCCTTGAACAGTATTTAAATATTATCAAGATAAAAACCTGCAAACAATTATGAATGCACTAAAAGTATCAGTAAAAGTATAGTAAATAATATAAGTGATCTTGTTAACAACAAAGCAACGGAAATAAAAAACAAAGTTAAATTGGAAATATCAAACAAAATTATTTCAATTAAAATTGATTCTGCTTCTCGTCTTGGTAGATGTATTGTAGGGATAAATATTCAATATATTTTTGACTGAAAAATAAAACTACGAACTTTGGACATGCATGAGGCTCAAAATCGTCAGACAGGAGCCTACATAAAAAAATCTTATCATCAGCGTTCTTGATTGTTACGACATAAAACTGCAGCAAGTATATTCAATTACATCCGATAACGGGAAAAATATGATCAAAGCTGCTGAATTATTAAAAGACGAGTATGAAAACTTTGACATGGAAGATGAATTTGATGCAGCTGAAGCAAATGCGCTTTTTTATATTGAACTGGAAGGAGCAGAAACATTAGCACATTCACACCCAAATATTATTCATTTCAGATGTGTTGCTCATAGTTTACAGTTGGCAGTGCTCGACACAATATCTAGTCCTCCTTTTAAGAAAATTCTTGATCAATGCAGAGCCATTTGCAAAAAATTGCGAACACCAAATATTTCTTCTTTAGCTAAGAAGCTAAAATTGAAAAAAGCCATACTAGACTGTCAAACTAGATGGAATTCCAGTTATGACATGGTTCAAGCCTTATTGGAATACAGAAGTTTTTGTTCGGAATTGCTGGATGCTGAATTAACTATAACTGATAGTACTTGGAATATTTGTGAAGAATTCGTAGAAGCTTTTGCACCTGTTAAAAAAATAACGCTGAAACTACAAGAAAACAGATGAATTTAGGCGATTTTTATAGAATCTGGCTTACTTTTAAATTGGAACTAATAAAAGATGACAAAACAAAATCATTTTCAAAAGAATTACATATATTTAAATATTATAAAAAGAGAAAACAACTTTATTAACAATCCACTTTTGATTGCAGCAGTATATCTAGATAGCAGATTTAAGGTCATTCTAAGTCCCGAAGATGTTGAAAATGCTAAAAAACATATTTTGAAAACAATAAAAATTTTAAAAAATTTACAAATGGAAAGAGAATAAGAGAATTTTGTGAGAGAATCAATATCTTTTTCTTCAGATGATGATGAAGATATGCTCGAACAAGTTCTAAAAAAGAAGGAAAGGTTATATAAATCAAATTCTTCAAATGTAAATGTCACCGCTTCGATTGATAATTTAGTTAAAAATGAATTTGATATATATGAAAAATATCCAAGACTGGGAAAAGAAAAAAACATTTTCCTATTTTGGAAGCAACATAAAACGGAAACGCCATTATTGTATCAAGCGGCTCAGATTATATTCGCAGTACCTGCTACGCAAGTAAGCGTCGAGAGGGCCTTTTCAGCCTTGAAATTCATTTTATCCCCACAAAGAACAAATTTAAAAGAAGAAAACTTGAAAAATATATTAATTGTAAAATTAAACGAAAATTTCTTTGAAAAATACATTTTCTACTAATAAAACATGTAGTTTTTTTAAACTTTGAAGCCGAACCCTGAACCGAACCCAAACCTGAACTTTTTATTTTGGTTAACCCGAACCCGAACCTGAACCCATTTTTTTCATGGTTTCAGTCCCTGCAAAATAGAAGGCAGCGCTGCCTTCTGCGCGTTGATAAATTATTGTGATATATGTATATAACCATTGTGAATGTAAAAGATGTTTTTCTAAATACTCTTCAATGTATAGTTAATCGTACTGGTAGTAATATGTCTTGATTTTAAAGAGAGAGATAATTGTCTGCGCTACGAGAAATTATACAGCAAGTTTATGTAGTTTTTTAATTTTAAACATATCATGAACGTCGCCTCATTAATGCGTAACACTTTTTAAAGTCGGATTTTATTTATGTTCCATCGTTCATAACAATACAGTCAATTTTCGTCAAGAAATTTGTGAACACCTAATCATATGGTTTATATGTAGCACATTCTTCCCTTTTAATGTAATGTTTTTTATAATTTCATTAAAAAAACTTATGTGCACTCGTTTTATATAATCTCTCTTTTATACAAAAAGGTTTAAGTATATCAATACGTTATGCACGTATTACGCATTTGTTACAAATGAAACAGACATGCAATATACATATCTATAACTGTACACATGGACAATACACCTCGTATCGTCTGTTTCATTTGTAACAAATGCGTAATACGTGCATAACGTATTGATATACTTAAACCTTTTTGTATATTTACCGCCATCTGGCTCGTGTTAATGGACTACACCTATACGTATTTTTTCGCTTATGTACCAGCATAGCTGGTCAAGCGAAAGGTCGCCTTATTCGGCATAGTCTCTTTCGTCCGTTAGATGTCACTTATTAAATAGTGCCACCTTATAGGACGAAATTTGCTATATCTTGTAGGCGATTTCAGCGTAAATGTATATACAGATACAAATCTGTTCTTAAAAAGATTTGTTTCATTTGTATTACATTGCTTCACTAGCTTGACTGATGACGCCTATAGATGGCAGAAACACGTGTCTTAAGCAGAAGTAAATGCTGAAAATACGAGGTGTATTGTCCATGTGTACAGTTACAGATATGTATATTGCATGTCTGTTTCATTTGTAATCTCTCTTTTGTTGAGTAGCGATTTGGAGCTACGGGTACTATCTAAGATTGTGATCCTTAATTTTTTATACGTACGATTTTAATATCACGGACAGAGAGACTAGTACTTTTTTTGAACTTTAATTACTCTTTTCTCTTTTATTTTATCCACTAGACTCAGTTTTCTTCTAGAGCCTTTTTCTTTCAACTAAAAGAGTTAATTTTGCTAATACTTTTAACAAGTGATTTTGCAAAGTTTTGCTAAAGTTCTTGCTAAATTTGTTTGAGAAATATTCATATTTTGGTTATACGGGTTCAATATATTTTTTGGTATTTTATATATTTTTTTCCAATCATATTAAAGCATTTGTTCATTTCTCATACGTTTTTAATTGAGAAACTTGTTAAGTCTTCAGCTGTAGAGAAAATTAAACCATTTCTCTACGGATAACTGACCAATGTGATGACGAGATTTTACTTTTCTCCACAGGTAGTATGTATCGTTACTATGACAATTATACATATTCATATTTACTATTTTCTTGTCAGACGTGCAACAGACTACTAAACTTACAACCCTTAGCTGCTTGCTATAAAAGTCGAAAAGAAGTACAATTTAAGTTACAAAATCTTTATGGATTGCCGCGTCATAAGGAACACAAATTCATTCCCCGAAAATAGTCTCTTGGCATATTTCTCCGGACTGGCAAAGAAATACAAATCCTCCTCATTATCCCATTCTAAGACCTACTCTTAGCATTCACAACAATATTAATATTCTTTCAGGCTGCAAAAAGATATCAACTTCTTAATAATATACTGTTCATGTGTAACTACAACTAAGAATATCTTAAGGTTGCTCTTGTAATGACCATTATGGGTGCTTGCAGAACCAATGAAATACATGCCATGGAAGTGAATGATATGGCTAACGTTAACGAAGTAATGTTAGTCACCGCCCCAGTCACAAAAACTAAAACTGTACACAAGTTCACCATAACTGGTAAATCTATGATGTTGTTCAATAATATATCAATCTGTGTCCGCCAAATGAGTCGACCAATAATTTTTTTCTAAACTATAAGAAAGGTAAATGCACTTCAAAATATAGTCAACAAGATTTCCAAACTGGAGCGAAAAGTAGCCGAATATTTAAAACTACCAGAAGATGATGCGGAGACGACGCTATCCCATTTCGGGTGTGATTCATCGGTGCCGTCAATGTGCAATTGATCAACTTAACATGTATATATGAATGTTATAGTGCGATGGTATTGATAAAAGTTGTCTGTTTGTACGTCCTTTAATGCAAACAGACGGAGTTGTGAAATATATTTCGCCGGAGTCGTAATAAAGGCAATAAAATGTATATACGGCAATTTATTTTAGTTAGAAAATAAGTAATAATATAAATAAACTTGAATTGCAATTAATTCCAGATATATATAAAAAATGCATTTACTTTATACAGTGAAAAAATTCAAAATATCAAAAAAGTATAAACTTGAAATTAATTATATCACGTATAATTAAAGTGAATGCTTAGTCACACCACAGTAAATATTTTTTATTCACATTAATTATTACAATATATTCTAAACTTTGTTCTGTAAAGTGCGTTCTTTTATTAGACAGTATGTCTTTAAATATAAAAAAACTTCGCTCAACATCAGAGCTAGTGAGTGGCGCACAGAAATAATAATCTTTAAATGTAATATATCTACCGATTTCCGTATTTTGAACATTACTACAAAAGCCTTTCAGGAGATTAAAATCAGGGCTACGAGCGAATATTGCATCAATCTTGTTGTTAAGCTAAACCGACTCTGTCTCTGCGCCTGCATGACTCATTAGAGGATAGCGTCTGTTCCGCAGTTCACTGATAAGTATATGGTACACTATTTCCGAAAATGATCGGTTACAATACTAGCAGATGCTCCACATCTGTGATCGAAGGTTATATAGACACTTCGATGAAAAATAAGATGGACTCAGCCAACAAAATCATCAACTCAGTTCAAACTACCAGCAGCAGTATATTAAATTTAATGGAAAATGAAAACATAACCAATAACAATGAGTTAAACAATAATATTAGTGTAAATGTAAAATCACCTCCTTTTAATATTGTTAATTATGGTACGGTTAATGTATATATTGACAAAAAGGAGATATAAAAAGAAATATTACAATTATTACTTAATTCTTTAATATGATTAGAAAAAGTATGGTATTAAACACGTGAGAAATTTCCACTTACAATTAGTTGAATTATCCCACTCGGCTTCGGCTTGTATCACAAATTTCATCCTCATGGAAATGGTCAACTTTCTCACTCGTAGAATAATATACTATTTGTCGACATTCTAACTAATTATGTATCTATTACAACAATTTAACTTAAACTGAATTTACACTTGCCAAACAGTTGTCTGTCAAAGTGACAGGTGATTACTTTTTGTATTATTATAATTTCGCCACGGCTAACTTGATCATTTTTTTTGGGCACAGTCTTTAAGTCACCATTTGATTTATTCCAAGCATCCGAAGAATCCCCTGGTTGGCGAAACAATTGTTATGCAAAATTTGTGATGAATAAAAAGGACCTGTTAATTAAAAGAAATGGTATTTGAAATTATTCAAAATAATGGAGTAAGTATTTTTCTCTTACTAGTTCAGAAGTGTTCTTTTTCTACACACAATTATGATTAATTAAAAATATACTAGGGATTTCGGTTAGAAGTTGTTTAAATAGACGAGAAATCATTTAAAAACTCTTACGTTGGAGAGAGCGGCTGCGTAAAACCTTAAAAAAGGAATAAAATCCATACACACATTGATACGAGAGATGACTTTTTAATGTTGCATGTAGCCATAAATTCAAACAGTGGATTAACTCAAGGTACTTTATTGCTTTTCAAAATATTTTCCACAAAACTTGATACACTTCTGCATTCATTCAAACCAATTGTTAAAGCAGTTATTGGAGTATTCAGTTGGGACAGTCAAAATTGCCGATTTAAAGGCATCTACTGCTTCTTACAGCGACTGCAATCGTCGACCACGCATTTCATTCTCGATATTTGGCAACGTAAAAAAATCCTTAGGACTTAGTTCGGGATGATATTTTGCTGCTCCAAAACCTCTATTGTCTTCCGAGCTCTATACGGACTCGCATTGACTTGGTGCACGATGATTCGCCGGTTAGTTTCTCGGAGCACAGCGATTATTTCTAGCAAACAAATGGTTGTGCACTAATCCGCATTAACTGTTCTTGTAAAGGAATTGTAGTTATATGAACTGATGTTGAGACAAACGTTGTGACCATCTTTTTCGACACACTTCGGGAATGGATAACTTTTGTTGGATTCTCTTCATCTTGAAATACCTAAACAGCGGGCTGACATTTATTTCCTGGTTCATAAGTATAAATCCATGATTCATCGTCACTCACGATGCTATAGACGTTTTTGAGTTCCCGCTACTGAACCGGCTCAAAGCTTTTCAGCACCAATTAACGCGAGTCGACTTTTTCTCTTCATTTAAAGGATGAAGAATCCAATGGGAAACTAACTTTTTGACACCCAGTTCATCATGTAGGATAATATGAATTGAGGTCTTTGAAATACCTATGGATGTCTCAATTTCACGATGTCACATGTCTATCTTCCTTAATTAGGTGGCGTACAGCATCGATGTTTTTCTGGACGACTGCTGTTCTTGGAGGCCCTGTCCTGGGATCGTCTATGATACTGGTGCATCCACGTTGGAACTCACAGTACCAACGTGAAATTCTCGATTAATGTGGTAATTGATATGTTTCCGAAAGTTGTAAAAAATTATTGCGCGAAAATTTCCTCGACTCAATTACATTTTTGAGCAAACTTATAGACTTTAAAAATTCACTATGACGTATTTTGATGTAACTGTTGATTTCGGTTAACAAAAAACTGAAATTAGTTTCGACACCTGACGTTTTATTACTAGCGCCCTCTATGAGGTTATATGCAAGACTAAAAATACATCCCTTGTATTCGTATCCTAAATGCTTATTTCGACAACTAAGTTGTCATCCTTAGTAGGAAAACATAACATTGTTGGACATGGAGCACAGTAAATCGAACACAAGAAAATCGCGAAACACTTACAACACGTCCACGTAGACACGATTTCTTTGTGTTAGCTTTACTGTGCCCCATCATCAATATCATTATTTCTCCATACTGAGGATGATCACTTAGTTGTCGAAATACTCTCTTCATCTTGAAATACCTAAACAGCGGGCTGACATTTATTTCCTGGTTCATAAGTATAAATCCATGATTCATCGCCACTCACGATGCTATAGACGTTTTTGAGTTCCCGCTACTGAACCGGCTCAAAGCTTTTCAGCACCAATTAACGCGAGTCGACTTTTTCTCTTCATTTAAAGGATGAAGAATCCAATGGGAAACTAACTTTTTGACACCCAGTTCATCATGTAGGATAATATGAATTGAGGTCTTTGAAATACCTATGGATGTCTCAATTTCACGATGTCACATGTCTATCTTCCTTAATTAGGTGGCGTACAGCATCGATGTTTTTCTGGACGACTGCTGTTCTTGGAGGCCCTGTCCTGGGATCGTCTATGATACAGGTGCATCCACGTTTGAACTCACAGTACCAACGTGAAATTGTCGATTGATGTGGTAACTTAGCAAGACATCGTTGTGTCAATCCTTTCCGAAAGTTGTAAAAAAATTATTGCGCGAAAATTTGCTCGACTCAATTACATTTTTGAGCCAACTTATAGACTTTAAAAATTCACTATGACGTATTTTGATGTACCTGTAGATTTCGGTTAACAAAAGACTGAAATTAGTTTCGACACCTGACGTTTTGTTACTAGCGCCCTCTATGGGGTTATATGCAAGACTAAAAATACATCCCTTGTATTCGTATCCTAAATGCTTATTTCGACAACTAAGTTGTCATCCTCAGTAGGACAACATAACATTGTTGGACATGGAGCACAGTAAATCGAACACAAGAAAATCGCGAAACACTTACAACACGTCCACGTAGACACGATTTCTTTGTGTTAGCTTTACTGTGCCCCATCATCAATATCATTATTTCTCCATACTGAGGATGATCACTTAGTTGTCGAAATACGTATTTAGGCTACGGATATTAATATGGTAAGAGGTTTTATACTTTCTTTAAAACCAATCATTTGCGATAAATTTAAGGAATCATCCTATCACTTAATAATATTTAATTAATTTAAAATTGCACGGACTTATTTTTTACATTCATCGATTCATCATATAAAAATTCAGAACTTGTTAATATCACTGCCTACGGGCTATGCACAATATTCAGAAAATTTAGTTTGAATTTTTCATCAAATATTGTAGAAAAATTATAGAAAACATCACATTAATATGTAAGAATATTAACAGGTGTTTATAAATGGTTGAAACTTTTGTTAGTAGTTGATAGTCACTCGGTATACTGTACATAAACTGTAACATTAACTAATGTTCTCTTGTAACAAGTCATTTAATCATCACGATTGTACAAAGATCATTTTAGAATTCGCGAGAACAAAAACATCTCCTGACAATAAAAGTAAACTTTGAAATAAGATTAAGACTATGTACCGAATTTCGAGAGAAAGACCTTTGATAATTTATTGTTTATCGTCGATGTTTCACATGAAATATTGTAAATTCAAATATTCACAATCACTAATTAAATAATTGTTTTCTTGTGCTTATATTGACTACAATTTCAAACGTAAAAGTTTATTGTTAATAATTATTTTAAAACATTGGAAATTCCCTGCAATTTCGCCGTTATTGATTGCCTGGAAAACACTTGTGATAACACTTAAGCTATTTTAACGTGGCACAATTAATAATGGCCACTCTAGTAATTACTATGGTAATTAGAAAAAAAATGTTCACCGGTTTGTTGTCGTATTAGATTCACCTGCAGTTATATTTACATATTAATATGTCTGTAGACTACTAATAGGTAAGATAAATATATAACGAATTTAAAAAAAAATGTATTCGTATAATGGGGCATGCTTTAGAATGACATTTTTTATGATCTTATATACGCGTTTTGTTTGTTTTTACATAATTTTCTACTTAAAAATTCGCTATTTAAGAGAGTACTCTTTTTAGGAATTAGACATAGGGCACCTTCGAAAATTCTAGATAGAGAAAGGGCACCGTTAGTCGAGAAAGTTTAAGAACCACTGCCTTATATGTAAATTTATTAGAATTGGACGAAAAATTCTGTTATTGAATGGTATCTCTCCTTTAAGTTAAGGATTGTTTGATTGTATTTTTAAATCTCGTATATGATATTAGTTTGTAATTGTCTGGTAATTTAATGTATGTCACAGAAGTTTTGGGAAAATTTTCGTCAGCTTAAAAATAAATGTTAATAACACGTTTATATAAGAAACGCGTTTAAGTTCATGATGACGTTTACATGTTGCCAGAACTGTATTAGAGAAACTAAAAAAGTTAGTTTGTTAAACTATATTTGAAGGCTTTTATTTCGTTAATTTAAATACAAAATGTTATAAATCGATGATAATATAGACATTCATATAATTACCGTTTAATACTAAATGTTTCTTATAGATATTTTTAACAGGGTAATAGTTACTTGCGGTGTTGAAAGATATCTGTCAAATAAGCCTAATTTTGTGTACATCTTTCCCGTTTATTTTGATTGTTTAAAAACAATTCCTTTTAGAAGTAAATTATGTTTATTATCTCGTTGCGTCATTTGGATATAATGCCGAAAGATTTCTGTAAACAGTCCAAGCAATTAATTGCTTGATTATTGACCTTTTTGTAGTTGACATCTTATAATCATATAATTGACATCTCGCCGGCAACATATATAGGTCGTGTCGTCATGGATCTAGCATGACGTATTATCGCGGCATTTAAAAACGGACATTTAATTTGTTTGGTTTGAATATGGCTTTTTAAGAGTAGATAGGTATCTATTAGCTTCTGTTTACAGATCCGTCGTTGTCATATTCAGGTTTGTCAAAATATAATGTTAATATGCCACATTTGAATATTCAAACTAAAACTCAAATAATTACGTTATTAGAAGAAGCATTGTCAGTTAGAAGATTAGCGAATAGATTTTGCGTGAGGAAGGGTATCATTTCAGATATCAAAATTAAAAGGTAGCGTCGGGGAATTATTAATAGAAAACGAGGCTCTGGTGGTATCCGAATGTCAACTCCAGAACAGGACGAAAATCTTATTAATTTTATAAGAACGATCTGTTCGAAACAATAGTAATTGCAGTGACCGCAACACATTTCCCTGAGTGTGTCCACACAGCAACAAAACTGTTGAGACAAATTTCAGACTTGAGAAATCGGGCGTCTGTAAAAAAAACACGTCTTAATGCTCAGAATAAAGAAGTAAGGATTGCTTTTGCGTTGGAATTTATGCCGCATAATTTTAATTTTTGGGAAAATAGAAGAAAAAGTTGTTTAGTCGTGTTATGATGGCCGAATCCGTGTTCATAGACCACCACCTAATTTACGATTTGACGAAAAGTATACTAAAAAATCACAAACGAGCGGTAGATTCTCAGTCTGGATTTGCGCACATGGGTGTTTGTTGGATTATAGGGGCAAGATTTAATAGTAACAATTATATTAGAATATTAGAAAATGTTTTTCTACCTTCGGCAGAAATTATATAAGTATCCTGAAAGAAATTTCATCTTACAACGCGACAATTGTCCAGTCCACACGGCAAGAGTCGTTTCTCAGTCGATTAGAGATAATATTTGCCGTGGTGTTCTATAAGTCCAGATATGAACCCCATCGAAAACGTGTGGGGTTGTTAAGACGATGAGCAGGAATAATTTTAGGCTAGCAAATGTCCAAGAATTATCTAACAAGATCGAGTATATTTAGAATGATCTGTCGCCAAAATTTATACATAATGTCATAACATCTATTCCTAGACGTTTACAAGAGGTGTTAGACAGAAATGGTGATGAAATAAAGTATTAAAAATTAAAACCAAATAATTGAGTTTTCTGATTAATAAATTCTTGTCTTTCATTTATTCACTTAGTAACATAATTTTATAACAAATAGTATAACATAATTTTGCGTGAGAGGTTACAGATAAATGTCAGTATGCTGTCATCTACACAACAACTCCATTATACAAAAATCGAATTTAAATGCTTACTTATAGTGATTATTTTTTAATAATTTTATTAACCAATCGTTTAGCAGTATTTGCGGACACGTGTTTAATTCTGTACAATCACAATATTATTATAGTGAGAATAATCTTAGTACATTATTCTCCCGAGAATATTTTCTAGTACATTGTTTCTGTTTGTTGACAACGTATTTTATAGTTTTGACACCTGTCACTAGTATTATTGCAAATTGGAAGCAATGAACCATAAGCGATTTAGTTCATCATCAGTGGAAGATATAAACGCACAGATTAAAGAAAATTCGTGCAAAAATGCTATGGTTAGTAATAATTCAATATGGAAACAATTCCAATCATTTTGCGACGAACGGGGTTACAAATTAGAAGGAAATACACCAGTCACAAAACTGGCAAACATTTTGAAAGACTGGAGATTTAATATGAAAAGGTGCAATGGAGAAGATTTCAAAGAAGCCGTTATTAAAACAATGTGGAATAAAACCGCCAAATTAATGCAAGAGTTGTACTACAACGAATTTAGTAGAAAATTAGACCCCTTTAAAGATATCGAATTTAAATCTGCGAGAGAAGCCAGAAATACAAAACGTAAGATATTACAACAGGTGCCAGAAAAAAGGAAGCAAAGTTCTGCAATTCTAACTAATGAACAAATCATGGAAATAATAAAACGCTACGACGAGGAGACACCCTTGGGTTTGCAAAAATGCTTTTATCATATTGCTTCATATGAGCTAGCATGGCGTGGGGGAGAAGGTTGTCAATGTTTAGTGCATTATTTTCAAGAAGAAACAGACAATGCTGGTTTGGCCACTGGAAGAGTAGAGTATAATCCGGTTTTCTCTAAAACAGCGCAAGGTGGGGCACAAAAGTTGACTGATAGTAAATGGTTAATACCAAATACTGAAAAGCCTGATGCGTGTCCTGTCCGATTGCTCAAGAAATTGCTAAGCAAGAGGAACGAACATATAAAAACTGACAGACTTTTTTTAACAGTAAACATTGCTTGGGATAAACCGTCTTCTTCAGGATGGTACAAAAATATGCCGTTGGGGGTGAACATAATGTCGAAGTGGATGAAAGAATCGGCGGACATGATTGGGCTGGACACTAAAAAAATAAAAATTACGAACCATTCTTCAAGGTCAAGTGCAGTGTCTCATCTAGCGAAAGCAGGTGTTAACGAGCAGGAAATAATAAAAATTACGGGCCACAGCTCATCTAGTTCATTGAAACCGTACCTGCAGTTGAATAATGAACATCATTCAAGTTTGATTAATAACCTAAGAGACAAGGGAGAAGTTATAACTTTTAACACAACAGAACAGAAGAATGTTGCAAAAGCCACCATTCACGGACAAAACATTTACAATAATTGTGTATTTCACATACAAACTTTTAACACTAATTAATTTTGTAAATGTACAGAAATAATATTAAAAAGTTGTATTTTTATGCTGTATTTTTTATTTAAACATTAAAAAATAATTTTTCGAATACCACTCGAGAGTGAGAATTAATTAGAAAATAATTCTCCAGTCTTTCTCAAACTTGTTGCCATTCGGGAATAGCCACTCGAGCCCTACGGGCTCTCGTGTCTATTCCCTAGCAACAAGTTTTCGAAAATCTGTCGAATTATTTTCAATATATTCTCACTCTCTTGTGATATTATGATATTACTATTGAAAATAAATATCTAATCGTCCGGATTTTAAATGCCGCGATAGTACATTTGGATATAACACATTTTCTCTATACCATTGTAAGCAAATATTCATTAATACTCAAACTTATTACATTTAGCAGATGTCAAATAATATGCGCCGTTATATCGTACGAGCTTGATATCCGAAGAAGCATTTACAACCTAGTTGGACACGTCCCAAGCGAGAAATTGTAAACATTGTTCAAAAAATTTTACAAAAGTGGACGTCCGGCGTTGCAGACCGAAAATCGCGTTGACCGTATCTTTGAAAGCACAAAAGACCGGGTTGGAATATCATATCGAAAGTTGTCCAGAAGATTTAATAATTCTAATGAAACTATAAGAAGGATATTGCAAAAAAAAGGCTCAAAGTACAGTAAACTTCACGATATATAAAACCCGTAAACTGGCGGACAAAAAAACTGTCCGACTCATTTTGACGTTTGACAACATTTTGACAACATTAACACGTTGTGAATGAGTTTCTAAATTTTGAAAGTTAGTCAGACGCAAAATGTCAATGTAGGTACTGTTCGCGACATAAAAAACGGGACAATTTTTTTACCTATTGTGACAGTACTTTGGTGCGTCATACTAACTTAATAACGACAGATGCATAACCGTAAATTCATGGCCACTAATATTGACAAAAGACATACTTACAAAAGTAAACTAATGTCAAAATCGTTATAAGACATGTCCCGTTTTTTTTGACGCGGCGTATATTATCTGCCATATGGATCCATTTAAATATTTGATTTATAATCTATAACAATTCATATGCTATTTTTGAGAGATCGATAACCCATTTTAAAATGCAAAAAAATGAGTCGGACAGTTTTTTTGTCCGTCAGTTTACAACTCTTATCAGCATAAAATCAGGGCTTTTTAGTTGCGTAAACGGGACAAATATATTCATATTGTCACCTCTAGACTTCATAGGTTATACATACATTGCTTATAACTGGTGTTCAGAAACATTCGAAGTCAAGTGGGCTCTGAACAAAAAATCGTATATCTTTACTTAAGTATCTGATTTGTAATAATTATTAAATGTCAACTGTTGTCTGTCAAAAATTGTCAGAATATAATATCGAAGATATTAGTTTATATTTTTTAATTTTGAAAATGGTATTTACTAACGTACACAAAGCATTCATGGTTGAAGCATATTTTCGAAATGGTCAAAAGATCGATGGCCAGTGGAAGTATTCAATTCAAGCTTGTTTGGAAGAATTTCGAGATGAATTTCCCAACCTTGCTTTTGATTATAATACTTTTAAGTGTACACTAATCAGAATTGTTCCAGTTTTTCGACAAACTGGTAGTGTGGGACGCCAAGAGGGTGGTGGGCGACCAAAAGTCCGGACAGAAGAAGTGATTGGGAATGTTAGAGAAATAATGACTGATGCCCCTAAAACTTCAGTAAGAACTCTTGCTCAACAAACCGGGTTGTCAGTTGGTTCCTGCCATAAAGTTTTAAAAGAAGATTTACAGTTATTCCCATATCGTATAACTTGTTTGCAAGAAATCCTCGATATTGATTATCCGCGACGAGTAGTATTTTGCGAATGGTTTACAAATAATTTTAATGATGATGTCCTAGACAAAACTTTCTTTTCAGACGAAGCATGGTTTCATGTTAGTGGATATGTTAACTCGCAAAACATGAGAATGTGGAGTGATACAAAGCCCAATAATCTTTATGTTGAAGCTCCTTTACATCCTCAGAAAGTTGGTGTTTGGTGCGCTATAAGTAGAAGAAGGATTATTGGTCCAATTTTTTTTAATGGTACCTTGACTGCAGAAAGATATCGACAGGAAATACTATTGCTTTTCTTTAATCAACTTCGCGATGATGAACTAGTTTTGGGATATTTTCAACAAGATGGTGCTAGAGCGCACACAGCGGGGAAAACAATGAATATGTTACAAGAAGTGTTTGGAAATCGTTTAATTAGTTTGAACAGCGATCATGAATTTCCTCCAAGATCTTGTGATCTTACACCGTGTGATTACTATTTATGGCCTTTTTTAAAAAATTCATTTTATCAAGTACCAGTGCTAGATTATATAGATCTCCAAGACAGAATTATAAATAAAATTAGTGAAATTAGAAATAGTCCGATACTGCAAAATGTATTTAGTAGCATTCGGAGGAGGTGCGTAAAATGCTTGGAAGAAGGTGGTGGACATTTTCAACATCTTTTATAATGATGGTCATTATTGTTGGTAATTTATACAACTACAATTTTTTATGATATTTATTATAAGGTTGTAATCTAAGGACTCTACAAACAATTTATTTGTTTCAAATTTATTTTAAGCCATTTCTTACAATAATTTATTGAATGTTAATATATTAAACTAGTACGATAACTAGATACTATTGTCACTATAAGATGAATAAAACCTTTACTTGTAAAGTTATTTCCTCTTAATTCTGCATTGCCTGTTTACATGTTACTACAGATTAGATGAGCTTTATTACACAAGAATGAACAGCATATTAATAGGATTATGAAATGTTTTCCAGTTATCGCATGAAGAGGTGCTATTGTTCAGAAGAATTCTCTAAAAGATCAAAATACTTAATTTGAAATTTGCAAATTAATTACTGTTACCTACTAAAATCATTACTTGACTAGTTTATATTAATTAATATGGCATATTAATAGATATTTATGTATTAAGGGAATAAACGACAGTTTTAATCCCGAGACAGTAAGTAATGCCTGAGCGACCGAAGGGAGCGAGGGCATTTTCTGTTGAGGGATTATAGACGTTTATTCCCGAATTACATACAAAACTTTTCTTCCGACCTTAAATGTAATAATTTATTTCATTATTAGTTTGACAGTTGATTGATAGATTGATCTGATGTCATTCAATTAAGTTGGTTTGTCATGAAAATGTGCATAGTTTCTGGTTACTAAGGTAAAACGAGTTTGTTTGTGTCTTATTTTTTTCCAAAAAAACGCAGTCCGTTTAAGTTATTGTGCAAAAATGAATATTAATGGCAGTGAAGGAGATAATTTTTGCACAAGCACTACTGTAAGCAACCGCCAAGTTAATATATCAGATGATTGTCCATATATAAATATTGTAAACTCATCTAATGTTACTATTACGATTACAAAATAAAATTGATTGATATATTTAAATGCTTCGTCAATCTGACAGTTAAATTAATTTTGACTTAAATAAATGAACCATAAGTATTCACTTTATTCCCTAGGGAAAATCGAATATTTTATTCCCTAGAGAATAAAGTAGTCTAATATATGTCAATTGTCAGATGTATAAGATGACACTTTATTCTCGGTCGGGAGAAAAGTAATATATTTCGACATAAACTGACATTTGCGTGTATGATAACCTATAAAATTGTATTAAGTAAATGTTTCAATCTATATCGGACATGACTTCATATTTTCAAGGACTACTTTGACTTCGAATGTTTCTGAACACCCGTTACATACATTGCTTATATCTATAACTTAAGTCAAATTTGACAATTCAAATAAGACTTGTCAAATTTGATAAGCTTGGCTTACATTGGTAATATGTTAGTGTACGGGTTTTATATGTCGGGCAGTGTGCCACCGGGAACATGGAAAATTGAACGACTCCTATACACATTTTGCGAGTTATTTTAATGTTGTGATACTGATTTTATATGTACTCGAATAAAACATAGCACATGCGTAGCATATCAATAATGAATAATCGAAAACATATACCTAATATTTTTATTTGAAAGAACGGAATACAGTAATAAAATATCGAAAATATCGAAAAATATCATCGTAGAATTGAATGTTGCGAAAGAATGATGGAAATTTGCAAAAATGACCTATATTTTACATACAGTTTGGAGGCTACGTGTCGTTTGAATGGTACCGTTAATCGCCATAATCGTGTGATATTGATCAATAGATAATCATTGGATGTTAGAAACGCATACACAACATCCGCAGAAATTAAAGGTATGGGCTGGGATATTCAGGATCTTTTTTCATTCATGGTACACTAACTGGACAGAGATATTTAGATTTCTTATGTGATCATGTTGTACCTAATATTGAAGAAGACGGGGAATTACCTGTAAGTGTTTGGTTCCGACAAAATGGAGCACCCCCTTACTAACGTATGGAACATAAATTTTGAGAAAAAATTTTGACGAATGTTATTACCAAAAATGGTCCAAACTGGTTACCACTGGGCTAGAAAAGATGCTCGTTTGTTAGTTACTATGGTGACATGTTAGATTTGTCAGAAATAGTTTTAAAAGATGTCATACAACATTGAAATACGAAAGTCTATATATATATAATTTAGTTAGACGAGTATCTAAACGCGAGATTTTTAACATTTTTCAACACCAAAATATTGGACTGTCAACCATTTACCGCATAATTAAGGAATGTGAAGAACGCATGCCATGCATGAATTTACCCAAAAGTTGACGACCTCCAGTTTTGGCCCCACATGAAGTAAAGAGACTCATCTAATCTGTTCAAGACAGAGTTGGGACGTCTACGCGCACTTTAGGCCACAGATTTGGAATTGCGGGCAGAATTTTGACGAAAAGTGGATTAGAATATCGAAAAAGAAGGAAGTGTCCCAAACGCACCACAACCCAGCTAGAGAGAATCCCCAAATGCTGCCGAACATTAAGGCGTCAGCATTTTATTGGCAACAGAGTTATTGTTTTAGACGATGAGAAATATTTCACATTATCCAATTCGGAAGTAAAGGGTAACAATTGTTTTTACACGCCCAATATTGCAAATTGTCCTGACAACGTAAAATTCAAACCGAAAGCGAAATTTGCCGACAAGATTATGGTCTAGTGCGCTATTTCTCAAGCAAGAATTTCAAGACCTTACGTTGGGAGAGTTAGAGTTGAAGCTGTGGATGCAAACGTCTATATTCGCAAATATCTATCTAAATTGATAAATTTCATTAATGCTCATCATCCAAATGATGATGTAATATTCTGGCCCGATCTGGCTTCATGCCATTATGCTAGAATCACTCAGAACTGGTTAGCTGAACGTGAATTATGTACCTAAGGAAGACAATCGTCCCAACGTACCTCAAGTGCGCCCCATTGAGGAATTTTGGGCACTACTGAGCAGGAAAGTTACAGGAAAGTTAATGACAACGGTTGGGAAGCCCAAAATGAGACACAGTTACGGGTCAGAATATTCCAGAAGATACGAAAAGTGAATATAAACGTCATCCAGAGAATGATGGGGAGAATTCTACCAAAATTGCGCGCTATTGAGGACCATGGGCCCATATCAGTTTTGTGAATTTAGTTTTTGTATAACGCAATAATTTCCCAAAGTTTATCTAAACTAATATTATAAAGAGGAAACATTTGTGTTTTTGTATGAATGTTTGTAATGTTTTCACACAAAAACTACTGGACCGATTTCAAAAATTCTTTCACCATTAGAAAGCTGCATTTTCACTGAGTGACATAGGCTATATTACATTTTCAAAAAAAAGGGATCCCCAATAAAAATGCATTAATGTAACCCAAGGTGTGAAAAAATTAGTCACAAAAAATCTGCCATCGCGTACGCTGCGGAAACTATTGTTGATAGAACAAAAAATGTTCTACAGTATTATAGAACGTATTAATATCTACAAAAAAGTCCGCCAAACCATATGTCCAACTACTGTGGTTATGCCACTATAACTACTTTTTTACATTTTAAAAGTTAATAAAAGTGCCGACAATAATCAAACCATATTATCCATACCTCTGTATTATTCCTTATCCTATTAAATGATATTTTATTAAAGACCATTTCAATACCAGTAAAATACTTTTTAATTATTAAAATCGGACATTCCATTCAAAAGATATAACGAATTTAAAAATGTCAATCTAAAGAAAATAATGTTATAATATAATGTAGTAGTATAGCGATGGCCATATTCATTTTGTTTGTAATAAATTGACAATCGAAAAATTATAACTGGAATAAGAATAGTATTGGCAGAAGGAATTTAATAACAAGTTCAATGAGAATGAAAAGTAATAGGAAACAGGCACAGAGAAGCTGTTATAGAAAGAAGTTAAACATAAAGTGATATAAAATCCAAAAATTAAGGATCACAAGTAAGGAAGATTAAATATTTAAGAGAATACACTCACTATTGTATTTATTCAAGGTAGGATCGAAGAAAAGAGAACATATACGATACAAATTTTATTAAAAGAATTTAAATAACACTGAGATATTTGAAAGGTGACGTTTTGAAGTAATATCAACAATGTGTCAAAAGCCAAGTGACAGGAACATTATTAAAATAGCGGGTTACATTGTTTATAAGTTATGTTAAATAACTAAATGGACTAAACAAAAAATGTAATCAATTCATCAGCTTTACAATTGAAAAAATAATTTTTTTGTCAAAAATATTTTTTTCCTTTAACTTCACATAGCCACAGCAACGCAATTGGATGATTTGTTTTCCCAGTGAATTTATATTTACTATAATACATTTATCTCTTTTCTCATTCATTTCATTTCAGATTGAGTCCCAGCGAAGCGTGGTCGGGATTAGCTAGTGTTTTAATAAAATTAAATAATCGATTTTTACCTTTGATTTTTTTCTCAAAACTTATGTTCCTTAATGTTAGAAGTTTTTTAAACTAAGATTCATTGAATGGTCGGCACGGTCTCCAGTTTTAAATCCCCTAGATTTTTTCTTTTGGGATCATCTGTGGTTTATACTAGACGAATGCATAATCTGTACGACTTATATCATATCACAAAATCACCATTTATTCAAATTAAATTTTTCAAATTAATGCTTATTTAAGCTGGTTAAAATTTAACGTATACATAGGCTTCTTAATTTTTAAAAAATTATTTAATGAAACAAGAAATAAATAATATTTTTAAAAGTTATTTTTCTATTTGCCTTTCTTCTAATTTTTACAATTTTATAAAGGAGAAAGTTCAATTTAAGTATGGAAATATAAAAGAAATTTATTATTTATTTATTTAATTATAAAATTAATCTTTTTTTTTAATATTCTTGTCAATTATAAAGTAAATAAATATAAAATTTATAAGGTATATGAAAAAACATTAGAATTTTTTTTATTATTTGCTAATTATATGCTTTATTAAACAGTAAAAATTTTTTAAAGATCTACAGTTAATACCTGTGCATAACGCAAATATCTTAAAATAAAATTATCAAAATATCTGAAATTACTGCCCTTGATATGATAATTAAGCTACTTTTTAAATACTGCAAAAAATATCGACTTTAAAGACAAAACAATCGCCAAATACAACCAAATTAATTTCATAATCCCAAAGGGGGAGTCGACTGTAGTTGCATGCATCCACACTGAACAGGGCATTATATTTCGATGATGATATGCAAATTCAAAGGGTTGCCATGACGGACTATTATACACCCCACATTTCGCTCCGAAATTTTGATATCGAATAATTTCGGATTTTTTCCAGTGTACCTTTTGAATGTTTCGTATTTATTGCAAGCAGTCATACTTTGAAATCAATTCATGAATAGTCATTAACGCGGTTAATGCTGAAAATTGTCCGTAACCCATAGGTTAAATGTCAAGGGTTTCTTGTATGCAAATAAACGCATTAATTCGGTTTCCGTCTGTGAAGGGACAATTCGTGATATTTTTCTGTGTATCGGGGTATTCAAATAAAATATTTTGCTAATATTTTAAAAAATTTCTTCCGTTCAAATTAAATTACTTTTCAGTGTCGTTTAATAATTTTATTTTTCGTATTTTAAGTGGATTATTTAGCAAAATATTTTGTTAAATATTACAGTGAATATAGGAAGAATATTTTAATTTTTTAAAATTTAGTTAGATTTTATTTAATATAATGGATACTAAAATATTGTAGCAGAAATTTATAATACGTTTTGCAATTAAATTACTACCATAGGGCATATTTGATTAATATTTATAATTACACAATATGGCTTGCTAAATGTTGGAATTAATATAATAAAAATATAAAAGAAATGCATTTTTAATTTATTTTTCACTTATTTAAATTGTTTATTTTACTTAGATTTAATTTAATTTGTATTTCTTTGGTAAATATTGCAGTGAATATTTAAATAATATCTGAGAAATTTATTTTCTTTGTTTTAATTCATTTAAATTACTTATTTACAGTAACCTTATAGTCTATTTTATATTTTCAGGGCAATAGAAATTTTTTTTTTTCGCATAATTATATTACTTAATCATGACATTATTAATTTGTTTATTTTTTTATACTTTCTATTGATTTATATACACTAATTAATACTTTAGTAAACATTACCATACGTTACCATAAATTTATACTTAATTAACAATTATGTTACTTAATTATGATTAATTTATTTATTTTTTATATTTTCTGGGGATTTAATACAGTAATGTGCTTTGCTAATTATTGCGATGGATACTAAATGATTATGATATTTCTTTTTCGTTTAATTTATTACAAAATTACCGTCCCATAAATTAGGTTGTGCTTTTAGTATTTTGTGCGGATTTTGTATAGCTATATGCTATGCTAAGTTTTGTTATAGATGCTACTGGAATATGGCAAAAACGTATTTTCCTTGCGTAATTTTAATGCAAAAATATATTTTGCTAAAAAATGTAATAGGTACTAAAAGATTGTAGAAAATTTTCTTTTTCGTTTGATTAAGTTATTAAATTGCGGTTCCATAAGTTATGTTGTTTTTAATTCTCTGCTAAATATAGCTATGGATACTAAATGAATGTAGTTTACTATTCGCTGAAGTAATTAGATTATTGTATTTGATTCGAAACCATACGTTTTGCAAAATAGTTGCAATAGTTGCTAAAAAAATTAGAGGAAACTTATTTTCCGTTTAATTAAATTACAAAATTAACAGAATAATTGAAACATACATGAGTGGGTGAAACTTCATCAGTTTTGTATAATACAAAAGTATTTTTAATAATATAAAATATTATTAAAAATCTGGTGTGAAGAACACAAATACAAGTTCAATATTAATATTTTTTTGTGAACGTGTCCAAACATATCCCTCCTCTATCTTTCTACAAAATTAAGGTACATATCATAAATTAGGTATTTTATTTCCTACGGATTTACTATAGGAATATGCTTTGCTAAATGTTGTTAGGAATACTAAACAAAAATAGAAAAAATGTATTTCACTCATAATTAAATTAATAATTTAGAACAAAGTGAATTAGTTTATTTTTAAATTTTTCAAATTCAAAAACATTTTACTAAATAGTTCAATAAATACCATAATATTATAGGAAATTGCTTTTAGGTTTAATGAAATTACAAAATTACGGTACCATAAATTAGGTTATTTTTTATTTTCTGCGCATTTAATATAGAAATATGCTTTACTAAATGTTGTTATTGATTCGAAAGGAAAATAGAAAAAATGAGTTTTCCTCACGTAATTAAATTATTAATTTACAGTAAAATATATTAGGTTCTCTTTCAATTTTTTTATTGTATTTAATTCAAGAACATACTTTGCTAAATAGTTCAATAGATACTAAAAGATTATAGAAAATTTATTTTTCGTTAAATTAAAAACATTTGTTGGAAGCTCTTTTAACCAGAAGCGGTCTGGATTTGCTGAATTTCCACAATTTGTGCACTTCTTTTTTAACGAAATCAACAAACCACTTGTATCAATTAAAGCAATCGGTCATCAATGATACTGGTTATATGATTATAGAGACTTTGCTATTATTAATTCTTTTATTAGGCCTTTACCATGTTTAAAGCTAGGGAGCACTAAATTGGACTATTTAGAGTAATAGTTAATTACAACATTTAATTTACACATACGGCACACAGGCCCACAAAATTAATGTTAAAGATAACCTAAAAACTTAAAATACCGTTCCATATATATTAGGTTCTTTTTTTATATTTTCTGCGGATTTATTATAGAAATATTACCTTAGTAAATGTTATTATGGATACTAAAGGAAAAATATGTTTTCCGATTTAGTGCACGTAATTAAATTGCTAATTTACAGTAAAATATATTAATATAATATTTTTAAAATTTTCGGTTTATTTAAGTCACGAAAATTTTTTGCTAAATAGTGCGGTAGATACTAAAATATTATAAGAAATGTGTTTTCTCATTTAATTAAATTAGAAATTTAGGGTACCAGAAATTAGATTATTTTTTATATTTTGTGCGGATTTAATATAGAAATATGCTTTACTAAATATTGTTATTGGAATATATATAGGAATATAGGCAAAATATGTTTTTCTACTATTCACACGCAAATAAATTATTAATTTACAGTAAACTATGTTACTTTATTTTTAAAATTTTCGGTATATTTAATTCAAGAACAAATTTGGCTAAATAGTGGAATAGATACTAAAGGATTATAGAAAACTTCTTTTTCGTTTAATTAAATTACAAAATTACGGTACCATAAATTAGGCTATTTTTTATATTTTCTGCGGATTTAATATAGAAATTTGGTTTACTAAATATTGTTATTTATAGTAAAGGAATATAGGAAAAATATGTTTTCCTATTATTCGCGCGTAATTAAATTATTAATTTACAGTAAAATATATTAGTTTATTTTTTAATTTTTCAATGTATTTAATTCAAGGATATACTTTGCTAAATAGTGGCATAGATACTGAGAGATTATAGAAAATTTCTTTTTTGTTTAATTAAATTAGAAATTACGGTACGATAAATTAGGTTATTTTTTATATTTTCTGCGAATTTAATATAGAAATATGCTTTACTAAATATTGTTATTGATAGCAAAGAAATATAGGAAAAATGTGTTTTCCTATTATCGGCGTGTAATTAAATTATTAATTTATAGTAAAATATATTAATTATTTTTTAATTTTTCGATGTATTTAATTCAAGGATATTCTTTGCTAAATAGTGCCATAGACACTAAGAGATTATAGAAAATTTCTTTTTTGTTTAATTAAATTAGAAATTACGGTACGATAAATTAGGTTATTTTTTATATTTTCTGCGAATTTAATATAGAAATATGCTTTACTAAATATTGTTATTGATAGCAAAGAAATATAGGAAAAATGTGTTTTCCTATTATCGGCGTGTAATTAAATTATTAATTTATAGTAAAATATATTAGATTATTTTTTAATTTTTCGATGTATTTAATTCAAGGATATACTTTGCTAAATAGTGCCATAGACACTAAGAGATTATAGAAAATTTCTTTTTTGTTTAATTAAATTAGAAATTACGGAACGATAAATTAGGTTATTTTTTATATTTTCTGCGGATTTAATATAGAAATATGCTTTAGTAAATATTGTAATTGATACTAAAGGAATATAATTATAGGAAATTTCTTTTTCGCTTAATTAAATTACAAAATTACGGTACCATAAATTAGGTTATTTTTTATATTTTCTGCGGATTTAATATAGAAATATGCTTTGCTAAATATTGTTATTGATACTAAGGGAATATAGGAAAAATGTATTTTCTTATTTTTCTCATGTAATTGAACTATTAATTTACCAGGAAAGTGTGTAGTTAATTTTTTTAAATTTTTGGTATATTTAATGCAAGAACATACTTTGCTAAATAATGTAATCGATACTAAAAAATTATAGAAAATTTACTTTTTGTTTAATTAAATTAGAAAATTGCGGTACCTTGAATTAGATTGTGTCTTTAAAATATTTTCTGCCGATTTAATATAGCAACAATATGCTTTGCTAAATATTGCAATGTATACTAAAAGATTATATGAAATTTACTTTTTGTTTAATTAAATTACACAATTGCGGTGCCATCAATTAGATTGTTTATTTTTATATTTTCTGCAGATTTAATATAGCAATAATATGCTGTTGCTAAATATTGCAATGGATACTCAAAGATTATATGAAATTTATTTTTTGTTTAATTAAATTACACAATTGCGGTACCATCAATTAGATTGTTAATTTTTATATTTTCTGCAGATTTAATATAGCAATAATTATGCTGTTGCTAAATATTGCAATGCATACTAAAAGATTATACGAAATTTATTTTTTGTTTAATTAAATTACACAATTGCGGTACCGTAAATTAGATTGTTTTTTTTCCATATTTTCTGCAGATTTAATATAGCAATAATATCATGTTGCTAAATATTGCAATGGGTACTAAAATATTATATGAAATTTATTTTTTATTTAATTAAATTACACAATTGCGGTACCATGAATTAGAATGTTTATTTTTATATTTTCTGCAGATTTAATATAGTAAGCTGTTGCTAAATATTGCAATGCATACTAAAAGATTATATGAAATTTATTTTTTGTTAAATTAAATTACACAATTGCGGTACCGTAAATTAGATTGTTTTTTTCCATATTTTCTGCAGATTTAATATAATAATAATATGCTGTTGCTAAATATTGCAATGGATACTAAAATATTATATGAAATTTATTTTTTGTTTAATTAAATTACACAATTGCGGTACCGTAAATTAGATTGTTTTTTTCCATATTTTCTGCAGATTTAATATAGCAATAATATGCTGTTGCTAAATATTGCAATGGATACTAAAAGATTATATGAAATTTATTTTTTTGTTTAATTAAATTGCACAATTGCGGTACCATAAATTAGATTGTTTTTTTTTAAATATTTTCTCCAGATTTAATATGCTTTCTTAAATGTTACTATGGATACTAAAGAAATATAGGAAACGTTTCGTTTCCTGACATAATTAAATTATTCATTTACAACGAAGTGAATTAGTTTATTTTTTTTTAAATTGTCGATGAATTCAATTCAAGAACATACCTTGCTAAATAGTGCAATAAAATACTAAAAAAAAACATAGGAAATTTCTTTTTCGCTTAATTAAATAGTAAAGTTACGGTACCGTAAAACATGTTTTCTATTGTTTTTAATATAACATTATACATCGCCAAATCTAGCAATAAATATTAAAACGTTATAGAAAAAAATTTAATCCATTAAATTTGTACTTTTGTGAATAAACCACCTGCAGTACGATTAACACGCTATCTAACAACTCATTTGAATAATACCGAGGGGTTCGTTTAGCATGCAAGTAAACAGCATTTGCATATTATTTATATGCTTATAAATAATGACGTATGCTGAAAAAAAATGTGATATAATCGTCACAACTTACGCAGAAATTTCGTAGATATGCCCTTCCCGACCAGCAATCCGGTTCTTTCCTGATACGATCAGTGAAATAGTAACAATTTTTTCGCAGAAAATAACATTACACTGAGCGGTTATGATTGTCGCGCCGCGACCGGAAGTAATTTTTTTTCGCGTGTTTGTGTATTATATGTATGTATATATGTGTGTGTGTGGTGACAATGATATTCTTTTCAATTTTAACTATTACGCTGATGACGTTTATCTTTTATGGTCGCGACGACGGCATAGCATCGAATTATTTGGGCAATGCAACTAGACTGCGCCGAATTAGTTGGTATCGGTATGGTATAGGCCGAAGAATGCGACTAGGAGAGTGCACACGCACTTCTGGTGCGCACTTTTTCAACGCACACAACGCAGCGGCACAACTTTTCGTCAAAACGTCGGCACGAATTCTGAAAAATGTTTATCGAAACCCTGCATTTAGTGGGGGGTTGGTGTATCGGACTCACGCAACAAAGCGGGGGTGCGGGACACTTCTCGCGATCATAGTGGGGGTAGAATACACACACACACACAAAACACATACGTGCATATAAACGTTACTTACGTGTAGGGTAAGGTGTCTCTCAGATCGCGAACGAAGAAACGAGGAAACTACTAAAACAGAGATAAACGAGTAATATCGAAACGACACTACGTAACACTATACATCCATCCTCGTCACTTGTCTAGGACCCGGTATTTCTGGGACAGGGTCTTGTAAAATTTTTAATTGATGATAATCAATTTCTCCGGTTCTAGTCGACGTACCACGTCGGGAGAGGGGGGACACGAAAACGCGGAGAAACCTTTCATGAAGAGAAATGGGAGGGAGGAAGCGTCGTTGTTTTTTTTCGTACCCCCTGTACGAGTGTAAAGATAACGACGCGTACTTGCGACGGGGTCGAATGCAAAAGGGGGTAATTGCAAAATCGATCGCAATTATAGTCGGTTGCTATTATTACGGTTGAAATTATCTGTCCTGCCAATTGGAAATGCGATTTGAGGGTGGCGTTTTTCGTGTGGGCGCCCACTTCGGCATCGTACACTTAATTTTTTTCTAAATGTACGTATATATAATAAATTGCGTCATCGGTAAACCCACGTGCATCTACCTGAAATCGATGGTAATTACCAAAAAAAGATTAGTACTGCTAACGTCGGAAATAAAAGTTTACTTTGTATAAGTTCAATTGCAATTTGCTTGATTGATTAACGTCCACCTAGGAAGCAAAAATAATAAAAATAAAATGGAAATATAAACGATCAAATTGATTAAGTGCTCTCTCCCTGAAGTAATACCTAAGCAAGAAATTAAATTAACGGTGCATTGAAAATAATCATAATTAGACCAACGCATGTGAGATGTCGGTTTTCCTTAAAAAAAAAATAAATAACAGGTGGTCCATGGGATACGCCGGATTTAAATTTTCCCCAATTTTTTTAAGCCATTTAGGACCACTATTAGACAAATCAAGGAAAACGCAAATTCTTTTTAAGGAATAAACTTTTATTTAGGTATTTATAAACATCCTTTAAAGTAAAAAAAAAAGACAAACCATTGATTCTTATATATTTTTTTGCGTTGCGTTAACGCAACAATGGGACTAAATGCACATAAAAATATTACAATTATTAATTCACAAGTATACACGGTTTTTGATCTAAGCAACCAAAAGCTGTTTCTATGGTTATTTGGGGCGCTGAATCCGAATCTGCGCTCCGTTTTTTGATTTTGGTTCTAGTTTTCGAGATATTAAATAAACACAATTTTTACAATTTTTGACAATTAATCTCCATTTTATTCATTAAAAAGTGTTAAATTAGAAATGAAGAGCAGTCGAACTGAGTCGCTTGTACTGTTTGGGATCTGTTTAACGCATTAAAGTCCAACAGTAGTCGCTCATCATGCCCTCGTCCCAAAATCCTTGGTATCGTTTTTCGATTTTCGCCAAATCTTGGTGTAGTCGCTCTCCTAGCTCGTCGCTTGTATCACCCAAGTTTTCAGGAAAAAATTCGAGATGGGAATGCAGAAAATGTCTTTTGAGAGATATTCGAGCTCCAATCTTGCAATAATTTTGCAACAAACTGTCGATTATCTGCTTGAAATCCGGGGATTTGCGGTTACCGAGAAAGTTGTGAACAACATCTTGAAATGATACCCATGCTGCTGCTTCATTGGGCGTTAAACATTTTGTAAAGTTTCTGTCGGCCATTAATTTTCGAATATCAGGTCCGACAAATATTCCCTCTTTGATTTTGGCGTACGACAACTTGGGAAATAACTTGGTCAAGTACTCAAAAGCCGGTCCTTCACGGTCGAGCGCTTTGACAAAGTTTTTGATAAGGCCAAGCTTTATATGGAGAGGTGGCAATAAAATGTTCTGTGGGTTCACAAGTGGTATAGAAGAGACGTTTTGTTTTCCTGGTTCATAATTAGTACGGCTTGGCCAATCTTTTTTCACATGATATTGGTCAGTTGCACGGCTATCCCACAGACACAAAAAACAGCAAAATTTGGTAAAACCAGATTGCATCCCCATCAAGAGACCAATAACCGTATATAAATCATTTATTCTTTAAAATTGAATTGAAATTTATTTTCAAACCTTCAAATCGCCACAAATTTTCCATTGATGCTCTTTATATTTTATCTTGGTAAAAATTTTACATATTGTATCGTAGCATTCCTTCGTTTGTACTGCATGAGCAATCGGAATTGATGGTTTTATATTTCCATTGTGTATCAGAGCAGCTTTCAGACTGTATTTTGAACCATCTATGAACAAACGCCATTCATTTACATCGTATGGTGTATTCATCGCATCAAACAAACCGTTGATGTCATAGCAGAAGCATATATTCTCCTCTTTTTTGAAAAACGGTAAAAGCGCCTCATTTCTGGTTCTATCGGGTGTTTTTTTAGCTGCATGAGAACTATCGATATCGGTAACTATGGTTTGACAGCTGAGAATGTCAAACTGTGTTGACATTTCTGTTCAGTAAGGCTTGGCAAGTCATCATGAATCGTTTAACGCCAGAACAACGCTTCCAAATTGTGGAAATTTACTTTGAAAAAAATTAATCTGTTCGCGAAGCTCATAGAGCACTTCGTCCATTTTACGGTTAACATAATTGGCCTAGTGAGCAAGCAATTCGTGCAGTTATTGATTGTTTTCGCACTAATTTTACTCTTCTCGATTCAAAACCATCAACAAGATAAAGAAATGTGCGTACCGAAGAGAATGTTGCTGCTGTAGCGCGAAATATTGAAGAAGACGCCGAAATGTCGATTCGTCGTCGTTCTCAACTTGTTGGCCTTTGTCCTTTGACTACGTGGAAAATTTTACGTAAGGATCTAGGCTTACGTGCCTATAAAAAACAGCTCGTGCAAGAATTGAAGCCAAACGACCATCGTTTGCGTAGCATTTTTGCTAATTGGGCTCATTTGAAACTGGCCGAAGATGAGCATTTTTATCAAAGAATTGTGTTTAGTGATGAAGCTCATTTCTGGTTAAATGGCCAAAATTGCCGTATTTGGAGCGAAGACTATCCTCAAGCCGTTAATGAATCACCATTACATCCATTAAAATTGACTGTTTGGTGCGGTTTACACGCTGGCGGCATCATCGGTCCTTATTTCTTTCGAAATGAGCAAGGAGCTGCCGTTACGATGAATGGCGAGCGCTATCGAGCCATGCTGATTGAATTTTTGTTTACAAAAATTAATTAGCTAAACATTAACGACATTTGGTTCCAACAAGATGGTGCAACTTGCCCTACAGCGCGCTTAACAATCGATTTATTGCAAAATCAATTTGGTGACAACTTTCTTTCCAGAAGTGGTCCTGTTCACTGGCCCCCACGTTCGTGCGATTTAACGCCTCTGCATTACTTTTTATGGGGCTATGTTAAGTCATTGGTTTATGCCGACAAACCAGCAACTCTTGAAGCATTGGAAGCCAATATTCAAGCCACCATTGACGCCATACGGCCACATTTATTGGAAAAAGTAGTCAAAAATTGGACTGATCGAATGGACCATATAACTCGTAGCCGCGGCGGACATATGCCAGAAATCATATTTAAAAAATAAATGCCATGAAATTATCTACCAGATTATAATAAAAAAAAATTCATTCCAACAATATTTCTGTCTTGTATTATCATTTTAAGTTCTCAAGCTCTTAAAAAAACACACATTATATACAGTGACTTTTGTTTGAGTGTCAAGATATTTCCACTCCTGCATCCGTAATGCGAGCAATTCTGATTTTTGTTTCGATAAATTCAAATCACGAACCAAATCATTGAGTTCACCTTGCGAAACTAAATGTTTTTCCTCCATGCTAAAATCGCTTCCACTGTTCGTCGGTGATGAACTACAAGTTTCCATGTAATTTGCACTCGTACCTGGACAAATTGGCAAAGGATCATTGCTCGCACGGGGAACTGGCTTAGACACTGATGATACTTCAGGATATTTATATTTTGATAGTTTTTTTGCATTTACACCGACGACATTCATCAAGCAAAAGTAACAATCATCTACATGATTTTTCGGCTCTCTCCATAACATTGGCAATGAAAATGAAAAACATACTTTTTTACCGCGTGACCACTTGTATAATATTGTACTACACGCGTTACAAAACAATTTCAGTACCCACGGCTTGTGAATGTTTGATACAGAGAAACCAAAATAATAAAAATATGCATTTCTGATCACATTAGTAATAACTTTGCCACTTTTTCTGATCATATAACATCCGCAAATATAACAAAAACACTTTGAATCAACTTTACAATTCTGTCTTTGCATTTTCACACGTTTTGGATTCAAAAAAATACTTCAAAAATACAAATTAAATAAAGTTTCTAGCGAGGCCAACAGCTGACTGTCATTATGATAGCGCAGTGCTGCCAACATGCGCGAACTCACAAAGTAGAACCAACTTTGAAAAACGAAACCCGGATTTGAATTCAGCACCTCAAATAATGTCAAGATTTGTTCTCATCTGCTCTGATCCAAAAGTTGACCGGAATTTGTAAACTTGTGAATTATGGTAGTCTTTGAAGGAGTGTGAATGTAATGGAACTCCACATTTATTACACATAAATACGGTTGTACTTTTGCATACTCTACAATGTTTCCTCCAATTTTCACGATTTCCTTCATTTAGGTGGCCCACATTATCTAAACGTGCACTGGATGATAGAGACGCACTAGAACCACGTCCTCGAACAGATTGTGTTTTACATTGGTTAGCACTAATGAGGCTTCGTACAAGTTCAGACCTGAAATCCAGCTGCGAAATAGGTTTCTCTGTGTATACAAGTCTGCGCAGTTTCCAAGCATTCACCACAGTAGAATCTAACATATTTATAAATAACGGCCACCACCATTTTTTTATCCACGAACATTTATTCGGTAATTTGCAACTGCGTTATCGTATAGATCAACGCCTCCCATATATTTGTTGTATTTGGCAATCATATTTGGTTGTGGTATAAAGATGTCTTTTTTTTCTCTACGATTGTACCGCTTCACAAACACATTAGGCAGTGCAGACTCACAATTGGTTGCTACTGTAACCACAGAGTTGTCATTCCATCAAGAATCCATTGTACCACGAGGTTTTTTTCCTATAGACTTACAAGTCTCTAAAGGGCATTTCAGCATTCTGTTCTCACGTGAGTTCCAGTAGCAAAGTATCATTGACGTTTCAGATGAACTAATAGCTTGTAGCTCGTAAAAAAGTTATCAAAGTATACCTTATGATTCGACTTATTTTTCTAATACGCTCAAAAGATTGATGACCACAGTTTCACCTAAACCAAATTCTCTTTTGGCATTTTCCCCAGTTTTTCCAGCATAAGGTATAAATTGATATAAATACCCATCGCTAGATGCCAGACACCACATTTTGAACACGAAACGTACCGGTTTCCCTTTCAAAAACATTTTCACTGAATGGCAGCCGATGTAGGGTACCATTTGCTCATCAATTGATAAGTGATGTCTAAAAACACCATACTTCAAGAAATTGCTGTTCAAGAGATCAACCAGCGGTCTTACTTTCGCAAATTTGTCTGCCTTGTCTAATTGATTGTTATCTGCAAGATGAATGTTCTGCTTTATGTCGAGAAATCTGTTTCGAGACATCGCATTTTTCACAAATTAAACACCTTTATCTTCATCAGATGACCAGTAAAGTTTTACCTGTGGAAGAGTGTGATACCCACTCAAAATCAATATTCCCCAAAAAAATTCTATGATCATTTTGATCTAAGGCGAATTGAGTACGGTTATTATCTCCCGCATATTTTATGGAGTTTGAAATAATAAGCTGGTAAACATTTTTAACAAACATTTGCATAAAGAAATCAAGCACATACTTTCCATGTAGCATCTCAACAATATTCTGTACATTCCCTTCCTCATTTGACGTAGCATCTTCCTCGTAGTCAACGGGCGCTTTACACCAAATAATGTCTTCAATTCTTGCCGTTTTGCTTGGTGTAGATAAAGCAGCCTCATGAAGTATACCACCCTCTATCTTAATTTCGTTATTCGGACACATTATCTCAAAAGTTCCCGCTATATCTACATGCAAATTTTCTACTCCACCTATAACATTATCATCAATGTCCTCCTCGTCCGTTATATCATCGACGTCGGGTGGTATATAACAAACATAAATTTCCTCATTGAGATCAAGATCTTCAACAATTGCCTCAAGTTCTTTCAAAGTCAACGGTCTGGTAGGATCATCGCGAAATATTTCACGTGACTCTAAAATAATTTTATTATCAACATCAACGACCAACACATACTTCAGAAATTGCTGTACTTACCATTGTATAATATTTCTGTAATCCTCAAGATAACACTATTATGAGATCTAACTTCTTCAACTTCTCTATCCCACAGCGTAAATGAACTGAATAAACTCTCATCACACAACGGATACCCAATAAACTTCCCCCAGACGTGAAAAGGCATGTTCAGACAGGAATATTACTCATGACTCCAATTACACCATCTGTCCCAATGTTGCGTTTTCGCAACGCTATGTTTCAAATCCGTTTGAGAAATATCTCAGGAAAAAAGAGGTTTGTTTTTTTTTCAAAATAATGTTACGTGAAGTATCTTTTATATGAAACCTCTTAAAGATAAATGAAAAAGTAAGCTGTATGTTATTTAATTTAATCTTGGATACACAAGTTTTTTTCTTGAAAATTCCATAGTTTTATTTTATTTTTATTCAAAATTGAAAATGCGATTGCCTGTTCCCAAAATGTTTATTAGGTTGTTGAAATATTTATTAACGCAATGCTACTGACAGTACATCCAAAATTATTACTTTTTAGTACGAAAAAATTTTTTTTTGGTGTTGCGTTATCGCAACTAGGTTAATTATATAAATTGGTATCCCTAATGTTTGATATTTATCATTTGCAGGATATTAAAAATGAACCACTATGAAAATCTTGCGAAAGTCTTTGATTCCGACCTTCATAACATTATCTTATTCAAATGTCAGCCCTTTATTTCTTCTTCACAGCATGGATTTGTGAAGAATCGCTCCATTCTAACAAACTTGTGCTGCATAACCCAAGATATAGCCGAAGTTTTAGACAGTGCTAGTCAATTAGATGTTATTTATACGGACTTCAGTCGTGCATTTGATATTTTACTCTTATAAAAATTGTCATCTTTTGGTTTTATGATTCTCTACTCAGGTTTGTGAAGTCATAATAATAATAATAATAATTTTATTTTCATCTTTTTGACTACAATAGCATAGGATAAGTCAACAATTTAAAGTAAAATAAAATTTTAATAGTGGCCACAGTTCTTCTTACATATGTAGAAGAAGAGTATCAAAGATGCAAGGAACAAAATATTAAAAAACCTATGCCCTACTAACATTATACATCACAATCCTGAACAAACTCCTGGACTGAATAATAGACTTTCGAGCTTAATAGGTCTCTAATACTGCATTCAAACATCTCTAATAGTAGCTGTCTTTACTTAAGTGGTAATCTATTGTAAAAACTGATTGCCTGGTATTTAGAATTTTTTTCAGTAAATGCTAACCTATGTTTGGGAATTTCCAATATATTACTATTACGTGTATGATAATTTAATTTTGTGAAAATATTAAAATTTTGCTTGACATAAACTAATAATTTATAAATATATACACATGGCAATGTCATAACGTTCCTTGAATAAGTTTTTACAACTTACTCTTACACTGACTTTATTCATTAATCTAATCGCTCTCTTTTGAAGTCTAAGAATTCTTAGTATTTCTATTGAACCGACCCAAGCAAGTATTCCATATGTAAGTAGGGAATGGAAATTAGCAAAATACTACATTTTCACGACACACGTATCTACCCTGTTACGCAATTGACTTATTGCGTAACATACACTATTTCCTTGCACAGCAATCAATGTACTCATTAAAAAAGCAGTACGATGTCTCCGAGATAAAGAAGGCCACTATGGGGATCTCGGAAACCTTAAGAGATACAGATTTGGTTAAATGGGAGAAAAGTTGCGTAATCAAAGGTCTAAATAATAGGCGTTTAGATTTTCCTGAAAAATTTTTTAGTTTTTTGAGAAATTTTGAAAAAATTGAATTTTTCGATTTTAATGTCATTTGTATTTTTCTATTACGCTCTGTAAGAAGTTGTCAGAGCATGCACCACGTTTGCACCACGTTTTGCCTTTGAACTTCGATCAAAATTCTCATCATTTTCAATAAATTGGTCCTTAATCTCTGTTATCGTATCTAAACTGGTTTTTAAAAATGCAGTTGATAGTTCTTTTTGCTCTTCCTCAGAATCGCTACTTTCGGTATTTTTTCGACCTTCTTGATTCGCCAACTCCTTGAGCTCATCATTAGAAAGACTTTCTCCTGTGTCTTGCAAAATTTCTTCCAAATCTTGTACATTTACCTCATCTAAACCTGCTCGTTTCGCTAAATCCCCTATTTCGATGGTATCAACATCAGAATCTCTACTGTCATTGTTCTTGCATAGATCTGGCCAAATGTGCTTCCACACCCCTTGCAAACATTTTTCCATTACTTCATTCCAAGAAAAATGTATGTTTTCCACAGCATCCATGATATTGTACTTCTTCCAAAAATCTCTTATCGATTGTTTTTCTTCTCCGTCCGTTTTTTCAAACATCTGTCTAAATGTTCGCCGCAAGTAATAAGCTTTAAAATTTGATATAATGCCTTGATCCATGAGTTGAATTAAGGCAGTTGTGTTAGGTGGCAAGAAAACCACTTCAACTGGAATAGATGTTTCTAAGTCAGATAAATTCGTAGGGTGGCTTAGAGAATTATCTATTAAAAGTAGTGCTTTTGGTTCAAGTTCCTTTTGTCAAACAATATCGTTTCACAGATGGGCAAAAATGTTCAGTAAACCAAATCTGGAAAATCTTCATATTTATCCATGATTTTTTATTAGATTCCCAAATTACTGGTAAAGTTGTTTTAGATATGCCCTTCATCGCTCTTGGGTTTTTGGAGTGATAGACTAGTAGTGGTTTTAATTTAAAATCTCCATTGGCGTTGCCACCCAGCAAAAAAAAAGTATTAGGCAATCTTTTGCGCCTTTAAATCCGGTGCACGCTTTTCTTCACGCTTTTTTGGCATTCGTTTCCTAAAAAGCCCCGTCTCATCGACATTAAAAACTAATTCTGGAGGATAGTTTCCATGTCCAATAATCGTTTTTAATGTCGCGGGGAATTCTGCAGCCACTTTTGTATCTGCACTCGCTGCTTTTCCTGTAATCTTTATATTATGAAGACTATTTCGGTGTTTAAATCTGTGAATCCATCCCACACTTGCAACGAAAGTTTTAGTTGTGTCATCTGTTTCACCTTGAATATGATTAAAAATTCTTTTAGCTTTTTCCATTATAATCGCTTGGCTTAATGGCATATTACGTTGAACTTCGTCATCAATCCATATGGAAAGTCGTTTTTCCATTTCCTCTATCTCATAATTTCTCGAACGAGTAATTCTAGTCGCAGAAGTAGTTGTAGTTGTAGATGCGGACGAGACTAATTTTTTCTTTTTTCTTAAGAATTGTCCTTATTGTAGCAAGTCGACAAGTTTAATGCAACACCAATATAAGTTTAACGTTCACCCGATTCTAATCGTAGAAGCACTTGCATTTTAGTGTCTAGTGAAATACTTTTTCTTGACACTTTAACTTTATTTTCGTGTTTTTTATTATCACCCATAATTGAAACTAAAAATTATTATATTTATCAATATATGAATCCTTATATTACATAAATATATATGTACTTACAATTATGAATTATCAATTTATTTAAAATTCTTAATTTTTTACAATTATGGTAACAAATATACAAATACACATAAAACTACGAGTGTGTACCACCGCAAGGATGAAGCAAATCTACCACATTTACATAGTTTCTATGTCGGGGAAGCCCAATACCAATACCACTATTACAATAAAACCGCGTTAAACCGAAACAGCGCTAAGCGAGGTCTTGGTGTACCTAATATTTTAGTATAAGTGCACAAACTATTGCATTGAATTACATCAATTAAATGAGTGATTTTCTGATATTTTCGTGAAATATACGCATACGATAATAATCTTATCAAATGTTGAACCAAGGAACAGAAATTCTGTTTATATGTAAAGCGGTTTTATAGTTTTTTTTTGTCGTTCATTTGATAAATATTGTAACATACAGCTTTTACTTTATTTAACTGATAAAAATGACTTTTCGTTCGAATAAATGTGGTGTACGTAGACTTTTGCAAGTAAGTGTATATGCCGCTTCAAGCAGTTAAAACATAAAACCTTAAAGAACATTTTATGATGTGAAAGGCTTAGAAAAAATTCTTCGCAAGATTGTGTAGGTAGCAATTTTATTATCGTTCAATTGCAGAAATGCCAATACTGGACAAAAGTGTTTTTTTTTCTTCAAAATTTACGATTGCGAGTGATGTGCTATAAACTACATAAACAACCCTACGGAAGGGTTGCATCGTAAAAAAAAAGAGCTGCGGTTCATTATAAAAAATGGAATTGGCGAAAGGGTTAGTGAAAAATATTTCTGAGAAAAACGTTACAATAACTTTTACTACTTGAGTAAGGCGTAATGTTTGAAACAGGTGGTGGGATGATATGAACTACTATTGGTGTTTATTGTACAGCAAATTTTCTCTTTTATTGGTTAGTATAGTTTCATAAAAATGGCTAAATTTCGACTTATTTAAAATTTAATTGGAAATAATTTAATAATTTTCTTTGCTATCAATTATTTAAGTAAAAAATAACAACAATGTTTAGATCTTAAGTATACCAGTAATAAATTATAAATATAAATGATTAATAATGTACAAGATCATAACAATCAGTCATATAAATTACTGGAGTAGTTCACATATGGACTTGCTTTATATAAACATAGGTATGTATTGTATAACATAACTATATCGACTTTCGTTACTTCCGTTTCGAATATTTTTGTTTGCGAAACGTACTTAAGATAATTAAACTAATTGATAGCACAGTAATTACATGTAACTTAATATACCCACATGCAAGAACATATATATATATATATATATATATATATATATATATATATATATATACTATATATAATATATAGACTAGAATGAAATTGGGTGCCTTTGAATACTTTATGTATCTCTGATGGAGTTGTTCTAATTATTATGATGTAACTGAATAAGAAAAAGCTATCGTCTGCTTGAAGACGCACGGAACAAACTTGGTTATACTAACGGTACCAAGTTGAGCCTCAGTATATAATTTATTTATTTTCTATACAATAACTAGAGAACGGATGCAATTTCCATAAAACGCAATCGGCAATTGGAATTGTGTATAACGTCGCTCAGTACATTCCGGCGTAATTCAATGAAGTATTTGTTTGACTTACTCGGCCACCTGGTCTCGCTGCGATAACAATGGACAACTGAGCTATTGTATTCGGAGAATATAGTGTTTTTTAAAGTGGTTTCATGAGCGTAGATAGAAGCGGGGTTTTATAATGTATTTTATTTATTAGTTTATATTTTGTAAGATAAATAAAGTGCTGTGAGTAAGTTTCTTGTTTTCATAGTTTTAACTGTTAATTACATCGTAATTTTTGTGATAGATCCTGTTTAATATCGTTTGATTGAATCTATTTCTACCAATTATTTCGACGTAAGAGTGTGCATTGAATTTCGTTCAGTTTCAATAACTTACGCACACATTTTTAGTTTTCATTTATTTAGATCTAGAGCATTGTTTAAGTCACTTTTTCAGACTTGATATGGAAGGATGTCGAGAACGGCATTGTAAAACAATGGCGAGTTGGATTGACGGTCATACTGATTATATGTCCATTGCCAGTGATTCCGAAATTTATTACAAAATCCGTAAAATATCGTCAAAAATTCGTCACTTAGGATCGCAAACACATCTGAACTCTGTAAAACTTTTATGGCGGCTAATATTCCATTAAATAAACTTAGCAATCCCACTTTAAAAATATTTCTGAAAAAATATACTGGTCGAAATGTTCCTGATGAATCAACTTTACGCAAATATTATGTTTCTAGGTGCTATACGAGAACAGTAGAACGCATTAGAAGCCATCTTCTAAATCAATACATATGGATAAGCGCCGGCGAAACGTTGGATATGTTAGGACGCTGTGTGGTAAATGTTGTAGCTGGTGTACTACATCCAACTATTCCCTATAACTCATATGTAATAGCAACAAGTGTTATAAATAGAGTTGATGCGGAAACAGTTGCTGAAACCATTAAGGAGAATATGCAAAAAATGCTTCATTCGGACGCCACGTACAAAGAAAAAATACTTTTATTTGTCAGTGATAGTGCTGCGTATATGTTCAAAACAGGCAGGCTATTGAAGAAAACATATCCTAATATGCTGTATATTACTTGTGTAGCACATGCTCTCCACAGAATCTGTGAATATATCAGAGACACTTTTCCGGAAGTTGACTCTTTTCAGGGAAAAATTTCCATCTCTGTCACTGCCTCCCACTCCAGTAATAACTAGATGGGGAACATGACTGGAAGCTACTAGTTATTATGCTGAGAATTTCGATAGTCTAAAACATTTCGTACAGGCCTTCCCCACACACGTTCTCGTTCATTTAGTGAACGCAGACAAAAACGAGACTCACCCTTGAACAATACGGAGCTCCATTGATACATTGTCCAATGTCTGGGCGAGTATAGGCTCGTCCTCGCGGTTGAAGTTAATTCTTCGATGTTAATTCTTCGTTGTAGCTAAAACATCTGCTAATTCAAAATTCACTCATGCCCGTTCTCGTGTACATGTTCTACAACCGCTGATTGTCCAATTCTTTTTCTTCGTGTTGCTCCGATGTCTTTACTCTTTATTCAATCGATCTTCTTGTTTGTTCCACACTCGCATATTAACTTATATAGCTCATGGTATCATTGCTGCCAAAAAAGGATGAATTACCACGAATTGGCTTTAAGACTTCCCAATATTCTCTTCATCTATCATTTGGATTGAATCTTTTTGCTGTAAGTTGTTCACCTTGCAGTAGTGGAGGGTATCTAGACTTCAATCTTGACAGGCCAGCATCAGACAAGTCATTGTGTACTGGGAAGAGAAAGTTCGAGACTATTTTATTTTATTCTCTAACTTGGCTTTCCTGTCTACGAATGGTGGGAGGCGCCATATGGCTTAGAATGGGGAGCTAGAGTAGAGGTGTACTTTTTACAACCGCTAATTATTCGGATGGTCTCATTGAGTTTGATGTCGATCATCTTTGCATGGTAGCTGTTTAGTCAGACTGGGGCGCAGTATTCAGCTACTGAGTAAACAAGGCTAAGAGCTTAAGTTTTAAGGGTGTATGCGTTCGCACTCCAAGCAGTACCACAGAGTGGATTATATTATTTCGAGTGTTTATTTTAGCTGCTATGTTCTCTAGATGTTTTTATATGAGACCGTTTGATCCATTGTTACTCCTAGATATTTTGAGTAAGGATTACACGGGTCAACACAAAATTTGACTTTGACTTTAAAGCTTAAAATTTCGATATTTTAGGTCGTAATTAGACGAAAAAAAATACATGACATGAAAAAGTTTGCTTGTATTTAGGAGACCGATTGAATGATATTTTTCAAAATCTGTGGTTTTATTTTTAACTGAAGATGAAACCATTCAAATAAATATGCTTATTATTTTTATTAAGTTTTACTATCAAAATAACTTACAAAAGAGTGGAAAATAATTTAAAAGTGCAAGCTTTTACTTTTTCTTTTATGTTCATAAGTATTTTTTCTCAATAAACCCCCAAATATAGTCTCCTATCATGTTTTCATTGTATTGGCCTTGATAACGTTGTTCGAAGCTCATAATGTCCTGACGAAAACGTTCTCCTTGCTCTTCTGAATACGCTCCCATGTTGTTTTTAAATTTATCTAAATGAGCATGCAGCATATGTGCTTCTAATGACATCCTGCAGCCCATGGCCTTAAAAATTTTTAGCATATCCGCAACTAACTTTTCCTAGTTTTCAGATTTGTTATTTCCTAAAAATTCAGAAACTACTGCTTTAAAACTGCTCCACCTCGCTTTTTGAGTACAATTCAGCAACGTTGGAAATTTTTCATCGGCGAAAATCTGTCTAATTTGCGGAGCAACAAAAACCCCAGCTTTAACTTTTGCTTGTGATAATTTCGGAAAAAACTTTTTCAAGTATCCAAAAGCTTCTGAAGTTTCATCCAGTTTTTTAACAAATTGTTTTATCAACCCTAATTTATTGTGCAGAGGTGGCATTAACACTTTTTCCGCTTCAACAATCGGCTCAAATGTTATGTTTTGTTTTCCGACACAAAGTTCTGTTCTTACAGGCCATGACCGTTGAATATAGTACTTAGCATCCGCTCTGCTATCCCATAAGTACAGATATCACGGATACTTTGTATATCCGCTCTGTAGTCCCATTAAAAATCCCACCATTTTAAAATCTCCAATCAGCTGCCTGTTATACTCGCGATACTTTACAGATTCAAGCAAGATTTTAACACTGTCATAATTTTCTTTAAGATGTACTGAGTGAGCGATTGGAAGAGATGGGAATTTATTTCCGTTGTGTAATAAAACACCTTTTAAGCTTTTTGTAGAGCTGTCAATGAATAAACGCCAATCGCTAGGAACACAGGGTATGCCAATTTCTTCGAACATACCTTTTATGTCATTGCAAAAACAAAGTCCATCTTCTTTTGTGAAAAACGTTGAGAATGTTTCATGCCTAGTCCGCTGATCCGTGATATTAACATCACCAAGCAAATTCCACTGTTTTAAGCGAGAGCTTAAAAGCTCTGCTTTATTTTTTGGCAAATTTAAATTTATTATCAAGTCGTTAAAATCTTCTGTAGTAATAAGATGGTGTTTTGGTTGTTCTGGTGTAAGTGAAAACTCCTTATCGGAATTACCTTTATTAGAACTAAGAGATGAGCTACTTTTCTGCGATAATTTTTTCCGTGGCTCAGCTACTGGTCATGTCAGGTCTTGTGCAATTGGATCAGAAGAAGATTCAAGGTCAGGATATTCGATAGGTTTTGCATTTTTACCTCTACGTCTTTTACTCGGATTTACAATGCAAAAGTAGCAGTCATTGACGTGGTCTTTTGGTTGTCGCCATTGCCATTACTGCAAATTTCATGGACCTCTTCTCACCTCGATACCAACCTAAAATGTAGAAATAAAAATTAATATGTCTATTATACTTGATTCACCGCTTAATTAAAAATTGCTTACCTTCCAAACATCTTTTACAATAACTACAAGCAACATGTGGAGCCCATGGCTTGTCTTGATGCCGAACAGGACAGTCAAAATATGCTTCGTAAGCTTCACAGAGAACGTCAGATGTCTTTAGTTCGTATTTTACGTCTCGAACTTTAATAAATTGACCACATATCTAACAAAATGCATCAGCATCATATTTACACTTTCGCGGCGACATTTTAAGTTTTTCTAGACTTGTACAAAACACCTGATCGTTGCTTATCACTCGAGTGTCATCTAGCAGCACTATATGAACGTAAAAACCCCACTCTGATAGCGCTGTATTAGAATTAATTAAAATTTATAAAAAAAAATCAAAAATGAGTATTATTACTATAACTATCACAAAAGCAAACTTTATACCAGAAAAAGCTATTTTCTTTTCGTTTTTGTGCATAATTAACCGAAAAATCATAAAATAAACTTTAGGACAAAGAACGAAAATTTTTTGGTAGAGTCGTGTTATAACCTAGCATGTTAATCACTGAATTCAGAAAAGTGATCTTTCCAACGATACCAAGTTCGTGCACTGTTGTCATTTAAAAAACTCAAATACACATTGGATTTCAAATATGTGATAAGAAAAAAAAATTAAAATAGCCGAAAACATTCATTTCTTGATATCCGTATACAAAATTTTATTTAGATATGTTGTAGATATGTATTATTTAGAACTGTTCTTGAGATATTTGACCGTTTCCATCCATAATAGCGACCCTATACAGGCTGATTCATTTTCGGCCCTCACCATGGGGATCTCGCTTATTATTGGAGATAGAGTATAGGCTTAAATTTGGCAAAGTTGTTAAATTTTGTGTTTGTTATAAATCCGTAAAGAAAATAGACCTGTGACAAATGACCTTCGTATTTAAAAAAAAACGCGAAAACCCCATTTTCTTCTTTTACCTGTAGCACCGACATTTGGCATTGTAGCGAAAAAATAAAATACATCCTTGTGACAATTTCTAAGCCTCTATCCAGTGGTGTACTCTAAATTTTTATACGACGTTTCGTTTCTTTCTGGCCATCACCAACTATTTAGTTTCTTATAGGCGCCATATTGGATTTAGACATCTTCAGAAAGAGTTTTTTTTTCTAATTTCAATCATGTACCAGATGCTGTCTAAAGTTTTTGACATTAGGTTTTATTTGAAAGAATAAATTATAAGATTAAATAAGGTAGCCATGGAATTTCAATCTGTCAAACATTTCATTTATTGTTCATTAATAATACAAAAATGTCATACACTAACGAAGAGAAACGAGATATGATAAGTATTTTTTATTCTTCGAACCGAAATTCAACAGTAGCGAGTACAAGATATCTACAATTATATCCAGAACGACAACAGCCTCATCGTACAATTTTTCTAGATCTCGACAGAAATTTCGTCGAGAATGGATCGTTTACTAAGCCGCGTAATGGTCAAGACAACAGGAATTTAAATGAAAATCGACAAGATATTTTACAAATGGTAAATTAAAAGCGTGTTTTCAAATTTCATGTTAATCTTGTATTTTTATAGATAATTAATAATCCATCAATTTCTACACGCGAAGTAGCGTCAGAATTAAATTTGTGCCAGTCCAGAGTTTGGAGAATTTTACATGAAAGTAGGTTTAAACCATACAGGATCCATGTTAGTCACTCTTTACTGCCTGGAGATAATTTGAGAAGGCTAGAATATTGTAATTGGTTAATGGGAAGGTTAGAAAATGATGAAAATTTTTTAAGCAAAATCATCTGGTCAGATGAAACAAAATTTACAAATTCTGGAATGTTCAACAGAAATACGGAGCACTATTGGGCAGTGCAAAATCCCCGACAAAACAGGGCTAGAAGACCACAACATCGTTTTGGAATAAACGTTTGGATGGGTATTTTGGCAAATCGTCTCTTAGGACCAGTTATGTATGAAGAACATTTAAATGGAAAAAGATATTTAAACATTTTACGTACATACGTATCTGACTATCTTGACGACAATATCCCATTAAATCAATTACAATCTTTATGGTGGCAACAAGATGGCGCACCAGCACACAATGCAGCTGTTGTTAGAAATTTCTTAAATCAAGAGTTTGTAAACCGTTGGATTGGAAATAGGGGAGTTGTTGAATGGCCTGCGAGATCACCTGATTTAAGTCCGCTAGATTTTTTTTTATGGGGATATGTTAAAAATAATATTTATAAAGTAGATGCGCCACAAACATTGAAGAATTACGAGACAGACTTCAGAATGCCTTCGATGCAGTTCCTAGAAGAACTATACAAAGGACAGTACAAAATGCCAGAAGGCGTGCCCAATTGTGCGTTACCGAAGATGGCCAGATAATTGAACATTTGCTGTAATTGTTTATTGTTTACTTTTCTATGTATTTTTATTAATGTTTTTGTTATCTTGTACTCGCTACTGTTGAATTTCGATTCGAAGAATAAAAAATACTTATCATATCTCGTTTCTCTTCGTTAGTGTATGACATTTTTGTATTATTAATGAACAATAAATGAAATGTTTGACAGATTGAAATTCCAAAGGCTACCTTATTTAATCTTATAATTTATTCTTTCAAATAAAACCTAATGTCAAAAACTATAGTCAGCATGTGGTACATGGTTGAAATCAGAAAAAAAACTTTCTGAAGATGTCTAAATCCAATATAGCGCCTATAAGAAATTAGATTGTTGATGATGGCCAGAAAGAAATGAAACGTCGTATAAAAATTTAGAGTACACCACTGGATAGAGGTTTAGAAATGGCCACAAGGATGTGTTTTTATTTTTTCTCGGTGCTACAGGTAAAAGAAGAAAATGGGGTTTTCGCGTTTTTTTTTTTAAATAACGAAGGTCATTTGTCACAGGTCTATTTTCTTTACGGATTTATAACAAACACAAAATTTAACAACTTTGCCAAATTTAAACCTATACTCTATCTCCAATAATAAGAGAGATCCCCATGGTGAGGGCCGAAAATGAATCAGCCTGTATAAATATAATCTCTATGAAGTATATAACGCATTAGTAGCTGTTTAGTAATATATTTTTTACATCGCATCTTTTAATTAGTCCGAAGCCGTAAACGAGACGCCTCGTTCGATTCTGAAATATCGCAACTATAGCCTTGATGAAGTGATTTCTGTATTTGAGGAAAGTTATCATCTGTCCGGTAAACTTCGCAAAACATGAAACAGTGGCTGTCGCTTCTAAAGCTATTAAAACAGATCAACAAGTTATATATCTACAGTTACAGGAACAATTAAACATTTTTGTATCTACTTATCGACTTAACATTTATCACCAGCAAATTCGGAAGCTGTGCCAATTATAACTAAGTCATTCTTTAAACGAATCGCATTTATTATTATTGTCATCCCTATAATCAGTGCCTTCCTTCATGTTACTTCTCATTATTTCCTTACGTGAAAATGCAATTCAAACGATACAAATTTACGGCTGATGAAGAGCTGTTAGTAGCCTTTGCAGATGTATGTAATTAAATGCAAAAGAGAAATGGAACAAATGGTTCAATAACTGGTTTATGCATATATGTACATTGATAAAAATGAACAGTGCTTTGAAAAAACATATATTGTATTTTATATACGACAGGACTTATGTGACTCATTGAACTTTTTTGGTAACATCCAAATACAGTAGGATTAGTTATACTCGTACTAACATATCTATTAAAAAGGCAGCTTAGAAAATTTTTAGTTTCTCTAATATGCGTTTTTAACGCATTTATGGCAAAACCATCACAATAAACATAAAAGTTTTAAATTTAATCTATATTTATATCGAACGCGGAACACAATAACAAAAACGACAAGAGAAAGAAGAAACAGACATGTTTAACGACGGCCTTAACGCGTGACACACAAAAGATGGTCAAATAACAGACTTCTTGCGGATGTAAACAGACTAGGCATGGCAAGGAAGCGCTATAAAATGCAGTAACTGGTGTATACGGTGCGTGGAGTAGTTGACCTTGGCCACAAAACCACACACGACATTTCATGGGGTTCCTTACACTCAAATTGAATCTCCCCGCGTCCCTCGACGCTCCCCACCGTAATCCGTACCGTGTCCCCTTTCAGGCGACGCTCCAAGCGAAACGGCGATCTCCTGCGCCGAGGCGCTAAAGTTTCGTTGCTGCCGCAATCGCCTGTTTAATAATTTAGTATATGCGCGGACACGTGATGGACAGCAAATTATTACTTATTGGCAAATTATGGCTGTGTTGCAGGTCGGTCTGTGCGCCTGTCTTTCAAATTCATACGCCCTCCGACGATTGAAGTGACAAATCCACTATCGCCAGAACCACCACCCTTGGATTCTTGTGACATTCTCATTGAACACAAACAAATCCTCTTTTTGCATTTGGTTATCTTGTCGAATAGTAAAAGCTTTCGTTTTGGTATAGATTTAATAATTAGACCATTGAAAATCTTTTTTGGCTATCTATAATTTAATTCTTGGGTATATTAGTTCCAACAATTGTCAAACTTTCCGTGTTTTCGTGAAATTAATTCCTTAGCAGTGAAATTTTTAAATTATAAAGCTATTCCAGTTAACGTAAAAGATATTTTTGTACACGAAGAATGTTCTAAGTGTCCGGTTTAAATGAAATTTAATAAATTTATAACTTCCACTGTAGTATACAGAAATAGTGTTCACTTACTGACCATTTTTATTTTTAAGGTTTAATACGTTTTCTCGAAATTCTAGCAAATTAAATTTTTATTCGTTACTCATTTGTAAACATCAATTTACTAAAACACAGTACTAATTATGAAAGTTTATTTTTACAAATTACTGACTCGTAAAATTTTTACAAGTTACCTGTCGGTATTACAAGTTAATACCGTATTTATACCATATGAGTTGCGAGGATCACTGTTTTTGATAGTTAAGTTTGTTGTTAAATGTCAGTTTTGATTTGAAGTTGCTGTTATTATAACGAGCCATCGACAAAATTCATAATTGGAGTAGACTGTGAAATTGGGTTGGTACTTTAGCCACTTCCACATAATGACATTTATTATTTGACATTGAAACTATAAGTTTTTGTCATATTTTTCAAAACTCTTATTAAGAAAATTAAATTTATTTAAAAATTGGTATTCAACATAGAACAAAAAGCAAAAATTGGCTGACTTTAGTGAAGAACATCCTGAATTAGTGTTTGACTACAATGATTTTTACAATGTTTTGACAAATTGTGTAAAGTTATTCAGAGAGACTGGTAGCGTCGGTGAAGTGGACGGCCATCTAAACGTACAGCTGATAATATTGAAGCCCTTCAGCATATTATTGATGGAAATCCAAAAACATCCATTTCAGTAGTGACCCAACAAACAAATTTATCTTATGGTACGTGCCAATTCATTCTTTAAAAAGTCTTACATTGTCATCCATACAAGCTGCAATGTTTTCATGAACTTTATCCAGTGGATTATTTAAGACGATTGGAATTTTGCCAATGGTTTCAAAATAATCTACACAATCAGGATATACTTAACAAAGTTTTTTTCACGGATGAGGCCTGGTTTTATCTTTCTGGATATGTTAATTCACAGAATATGAGGTGTTGGTTCTCCGAAAAATCCTCATTTTTTTGTTGAAAAAAACATTGCATCCCCAAAAAGTTGGTGTTTGAGTTGGAATATGTCGAAGAAGATTGGTGGGTCCCATTTTTTTTGAAGGTACACTTACTGCTGCACGATATCGCAATGAGATACTCGGCTCATTCATAAATCAACTGAATGATGAGGAATTACAAAATGGGTATTTCCAACAAGATGGTGCAACTGCACATACGACCAGAGAAACACTTCATTTTTTGATAACAGAATAATAAGCAGGAACACTGAAATCCCATATCCAACTAGGTCTTGCGATTTAAACATATGTGATACAAACTAAAAACATAGATACCAAGGAATTAATGACGTTTCATTGCATTATACATCAAGAGGCCCTCTGTTCAAAATTATTGGGATTTGAAAATGTGATGAAAGTTGTAGTACCTACTGTAAACTTTATAAAATCACGAGGTCTCAATCACCTGTCGGTTCACACAATTTCTCGAGGATATTGAAAGCTAATATGGTGATCTCCTGTTTTACACTGAAGTAAGGTGGCTAAGTTGGGAGTTGTCACTAGAACGGTTTCTTAACTTAATTGAAGAAATCATAATATTTCTGGCGGTAAAGAAAAAGGACGTCTCCGAACTCGACAACCCTGATTGGCTGTGTGACTTAGCGTTTCTTGTAGACATCACAAATCACTTGAATGTATTAAATACGCGACTCCAAGGCAAGGATCAATTGATTTCGCAGTTATACTCTCATGTTTCGTCCTTTCAATGCAAATTGAGTCTTTTCAGGACACAAATCAATTCAGCCCATTGCAGCCATTTTCCGAACTACAAAAAAATTATGGAGAAATTCAATAAAACTGATGTCAATTTCGCTTATGTTAAAAAAATTGATATTTTAATACAAGCTTTTCATGATCGTTTTCTAGACTTCAAAAAAGTTAAACCTTTATTAGACATTTTCAGCAAACAATCTTTTCAACATTTCACTCGAAAATGCACCGGAATCAATACAGCTGGAATTGATATACATGTAAAATGATGATAATTTACGAAACAAGTTTAATGAAGGCAATCTACTCAACTTTTACCGTTGCGTTGACAAAACCGCTTATAAAGAGTTGCGAATAAATTCATTGAAATGCGCAACCTTATTTGGATCGACGTATATTTGTGAGCAAACGTTTTCAGTGATGAAACTTAACAAAACAAAAAATCGAAACCGTCTGGCAAATGAAAATCTGGAAGCAATTTTACGTGTGGCGACAAGTAATGTGGAGCCAAACATTAACAAAATTGTTAGGTCAATGCAATGTCATGCATCAAAATAATAAAACATGAAATATTACATTGTAATGATTAGATTACATTGCGATTACATAATTACAACAAACATTTTTGAATGTTCTTTTATTTTTATCATTTGTAGTAATTCATACTATTTAAAAATAAAAATATTTGTGTTAATAAGTATTCTTTATAGTGGCCCGTCCTTGGCTTATAATTTTCCCGAGTGGCCCCTGTTCCCTATAGGTCTGTGCATCCCTGCCCTAAATAAACAAACATAAACAAGAATCAAATTTCGATATACTGCTACAAAATCTAAAATTCCACCAAATTTTATTCTCTACTAGAAGTGCTTTATGCTGTTCCTTGTAAATATTTTTTTTTATAAGAATTGATAAAATTATTTGCAATTAATTATTTTCGTGATAACTTTGTTTACGTCTAAACTTATTTGCGGAAGTATTAACATATCATTAGTATTCGTACTTGAAATTGTCGTTGTTTTGCTAAATCCGCGAATATTCTTAAAAAACAACAATATTTAGTACATAGTCCGTTGAAAACATCAATCAAAAATATCAATTTCCCTTGACATATAGATAACTCTCCACACCCAATGAAATTCAAGTGGCATCCGACAATGTCAACATCTTCGGGCCGTTAGTAACATTGATTGATATAAATTTTAAGAAAATCGGTAATAAAATACAAGTACGTGATTTTCAATTTATTTTCTAGGCTAAATCTTCCAATCAAGTCAGTTCTTATCTATCACCATAGGATTTTAATTTACGATTTTTCAAAAGTAATCGACTTAAACTATATTATTTTAGATGTGACATAATAATTAAAATAATCTATTTTTTTTTCAATTTTTCTCTTTACATTAACTATTCAGAAGCGTTTATTTGGATGCATTTTATTGCATTAAACTCTCTCGTAGAGAGAGAAGAAGTAACCTAATCTTAGATTAATAAGCATTTTAAATATAACTTAAATTACTGTAGTTACTTGACTCTAGACATTCCCAGTGATCCATCCTAGCTTTTAACATACTTAACGGATATGGCTACACTGTATTTTGCTCTGTTTTTCCCTAATCACTGCACTATTACTCAAGCTCAAAATATTCGGTTCCCTTGAGCCATTACGCTAGGTCCTGATTGTCTAAGAGTTGAAGCACTTCAGTATTTGGATGCTGATAGAGCTTCTTCTCATGACTTCTGTCAATTTTCTTAATTTCTTCTTTACTGTCCTCACCTATAGTTCACGGTGAAGATCTTTATTCCGAACATACCTAGGAGGATTGACGATTTTCCCTAGCACTCGGTTTTGGAATACTTGAAGGCCTGTCAAGCAATGTGGTCGATTTTCTGTTAATGTGTGGGCATGGATAAGTGTAAATGGCCCTGGTTCATGCTGCAGAATTAACGGGCGATTTAACTCCCAAAACTATTTACAAATATTAAAGAACAAAGTGCTGCCATCAGTTGGTCAAGTTTATCATAATCATTCTATTCTTCGACAGGTTGCTAATTATTCATTCTTGGAGTATAACAACTTATGCCTTATTTTATAACTCACAGGACAATTATCGTGTACACACTGCACATGTTTTCAAGAATGGTTGGCTGAGAATTATGTCGAGTTCTTATCATGGGTGTCAAAAGTCCGGATTTGAATGCAATTGAAAAGATTTGGGGATATTGTGTTAAAATAATTAATAATCAAAAGTTCCAACCAAGAAATGGTGAATATTTATGAGGATCTATAGAAGAGGCATGACAAAATTTACAAAATAATTCGTTCTTTAATTTTGTCAATGAGACGTAGACTTGAAAGTGTAGTCGCAGCAAATGGTACACTTATAAACTATTAATAAGTTTCAAAATTTCTGATGTTACTTTGTTAAATAGACATATCTTCTAGATAATTATTGCATTATTTATTTTTAAATGATATAAAACAAAGGAACGCCACTGACAATAGCCAGTTATAATGTATGGAAAAATTAAGAAATTGCCTTACAATGTAAAAATTAATTACAACTACAGTATTATAAGAAAGTATAAATAGCAAATTTAGAATTAAATATAAAATAAACGGAAATGATTGTTAACCTAATAGCATGCAGACAGTTTTTTTTGTCTATAATAATGTACGCCAGATGTTCTTACAAAAAACTACAGTGCGAAATAAATTTTCACGTTACAATATACTTGAAAGTTTACTTTATAAGAAAAAAAATCTAAATTTTATAATACGATAAAGAATAGACAAAATATGATAATAAAAGTCGCTTTATAATTACTAAGCAATAATTTCAAATTAAGTTGAAATTAGATTAACGTGAAATTAAAAAAAAGTATACAAGTGATAAATGATACTGCTTCAATTTAAACAAAAGGAAAATAAAATTAATCTCTGCAATCAATAAATCTGAAGTCGTATATGGTTATTAGAGAACGGACACGCTTACCACCCAGTGCAGTACTGGCGAAAGGCTGTATTTCTAAAATATTTAATTTTATTTATATATTTGGAAAACGAACGGGTGATGATCTATAAAATTACGAAATACATATTTATTTGTTGAAAAGTTGTATTTATAAAGTTTTTAATTTTATTTATATAATTGGAAAACAAACGGGTGGTGATCTATAAAATTACGAAATACATATGTATTTGTTGAAAAGTTGTATTTTTAAAGTTTTTAATTTTATTTCTATAATTGGAACATTTTTATTTGTTAATTCTGTCGTTCAAGTTGAGTAAAGGAGTATTAATATTGACTAGCAATAGTTTCTCAAGGTTTTCTTCTGTCAATTTTGTTCTCTTTGAATAAAGTACATCCTTATAAATAGAAAACGTCCTTTCTACATCGCAACTGGTTATAGGTGCATACTGGAAATATTCTTTTATTTCTTCATATTTAGCCGTTAGATTTTGTGGAATTGTCTCCATACATAATTGCTGCAATGTAATTAAATCTGGATTTCTATTAAGAATTGCTTCAAACTATTGCCGAAGGTCACATCCGAAGTCACTTGGAATACTTTTCAAATTATTAACAGCCACATCTAATGTGGTTAATTCGTCACTTAATTTGAGATTTCGATTTTCAAAATAAGTGATTAGTTTTGGCAATTTTCCAAAGTGTTCGTGAAGAAAGTACAACTGATTTTTTAAATTTGGGATTTGTGTGAGCTCCTAGCACTCACCAATACTTCTAGCATCCTACTTTAGCAGTGTTACGAAATGTTTCAGACTATCGAGATTGTCAGCATAATAACTAGTAGCTTCCAACCATGTTCCCCATCTAGTTATTACTGGAGTGGGAGGCAGTGACAGAGATTGAAATTTTTCCCTGTAAAGAGCTACTCTCAATGGTGCTTTTCTGAAAACTTTTTTAAAAGCTACAAGTCTATAAATTTCCGGAAAAGTTTCTCTGATATATTCACAGATTCTGTGGAGAGCATGTGCTACACAAGTAATATGCAGCATATTAGGATATGTTTTCTTCAATAGTCTGCCTGTTTTTAACATATTCGCAGCACTATCACTGACAAATAAAAGTATTTTTTCTTTGTACGTGGCGTCCGAATGAAGCATTTTTTGCATATTCTCCTTAATAGTTTCAGCAACTGTTTCCGCATCAACTCTATTTATAACACTTGTTGCTATTACATATGAGTTATAGGGAATAGTTGGATGTAGTACACCAGCTACAACATTTACCACACAGCGTCCTAACATATCCACCGTTTCGTCGGCGCTTATCCATATGTATTGATTTAAAAGATGGCTTCTAATGCGTTCTACTGTTCTCGTATAGCACCTAGAAACATAATATTTGCGTAAAGTTGATTCATCAGGAACATTTCGACCAGTATATTTTTTCAGAAATATTTTTAAAGTGGGATTGCTAAGTTTATTTAATGGAATATTAGCCGCCATAAAAGTTTTTCAGAGTTCAGATGTGTTTGCGATCCTAAGTGACGAATTTTTGACGATATTTTACGGATTTTGTAATAAATTTCGGAATCACTGACAATGGACATACAATCAGTATGACCGTCAATCCAACTTGCCATTGTTTTACAATGTCGTTCTCGACCTTCTTCCATATCATGTCTGAAAAAGTAACTTAAACAATGCTCTAGATTTAAATAAATGAAAACTAAAAATGTGTGCGTAAGTTATTATAACTGAACTGAAATTCAATGCATACTTACGTCGAAATAATTGGTAGAAATAGATTCAATCAAACGATATTAAACAGGATCTATCACAAAAATTACGATGTAATTAACAGTTAAAACTATGAAAACAAGAAACTTACTCACAGCACTTTATTTATCTTACGAAATATAAACTAATAAATAAAATACATTATAAAAACCCCGCTTCTATCTACGCTCATGAAAACACTTTAAAAAACACTATATTCTCCGAATACGATAGCTGGCTTGTCCATTGTTATCGCGGCGAGACCAGGTGTCCGAGTAAGTCAAACAAATACTTCATTGAATTACGCCGGGATGTACTGAGCGACGTTATACACAATTCCAATTGCCGATTGCGTTTTATGGAAATTGAGTCCGTTCTCTAATGGTTATAAGTCGACAATCCGGAAATGAAAAAAATTCATTTATAGATACTACACAAAATGTTCGTTGACCGGGATGGGCTATAAGTTCAAAGGTGGTCTATGTGTTCTTGGCGGCAGGTGATTCTCTGCAGAAGACGGGATTGCTTGGAATCTCCAATGGCACTTCGGAAGGGTAGTTATACATGAAATTTTACACAGCGGAGTTGCTATTTCAAAATATGTCACGAAGAACTATGTAGCCTCTTCTGCCGTAATTTATCGCTATATAACGAAACTATATTAGAAGACTCTTACTTACTTTGACGTACTGCGAATTGAATCCGCGCTTGGCGACAATTCTCAAAAAAAATACGCAGTCTGACGCCCTTTAACTTAACCATTTAAGCAGTGGCGGCTGGTACTAAAGGGCACAAGGGCACGTGCCCACCCAACCACCAAGATAAACACAGAAAAAATTAGCATGTAATTCATTGCATCATTTTATTATTTTTACGTATTTTTATAACGATAGTATCAAAGTTTCCTTCCACACCACAGACACTAGCGCTTATGCCAACGCTCAAAACTAAGTTTCGGGGTACGATTTCAGATGTATCTATTCCGAATATGAATCGACCGATTCCGCTTATCTTCGCCATATGCATTTATACGTCGCTTAGGGGCACATACTCGCTCAACTTTACTTACTTTATTATGATTGAATTGTTTTTGTCGCGTACTGAACTTATTTATTATTAATGATAGAAGTTAATAGTGTGCAAAATCTTTTAAAAAACCCGCGATCATTTGAGGAAAAACTTTTAATTAAGAAGAAAGGAAGATCTATCCCTGAACTTCAAATAAAGTACACTTCAACAAGTAAAACTCGAACTTAAAATATAGTATTCTATAAAAATATATATGAAAAATATGAGTGGATTTGTGGATGTTCACTAACAAATAAACTATTTCGTTTTATCTGCTTAATTTTTAAGAAAGAGGTTAGTGCGTGGAATAAACAAGGCTTGAATGATTTAAAGCATATCCCAGAAAGGGCAAGGAAACACCAAAATTTCGTTTCTCACATGAATGCATGCGTGGATTTTAGTGTTCTAGGCAAACTGGACATACGTGAACAGTTAGACAGTGTTTATTTGGGACATAAAATTAAGGACAACGAAAATCGTCATATTTTGAGCTTTTAAATTGGCGTGACGAGGCCATGATGAGACATTGACGTCAGAAAGTCCAAGTATTTATGTAGGCTTAATTAACTTTGCAGCTGAATAAGACACTGTGCTTAAAATGCATATGAAAGATTCACAAGTGTTTAAAGGCGCCTCAAAAACTATTCAGAACGAATTGCTAGAGGCAATGTGGCAAATTTACAAGCAGGAAATTTTAAAAGAAATTAAATCTGCAAATTTCATTGCTTTGGTGGCCGATGAAACAACAGACACCTCTAATAATCAGCAAATGATTGTTATTATTCGATACGTGTTTAATGGACACATTTTTGAACGCTTTTGGCCTTTTTTTAAGCCGGGTGGACATAATGCCGATGTATTAGCAAAAACATTGCTGAATATTGCAAACTATTTTAAATTCTACTTCTGGGTTTGATAACAATAAACTAATCGCTCAAAGTTACGATGGGGCATTCGTGATGAGTGGTAAGACAAATGGTGTCCAAGCTATTACACTGGCCTACAACCATTTTGGTGCTGGAGATTTTAGACCCGATTTTAAGTTTGTCTTACATGGCGATATCAAAAATGTTACCCGTTTTCTTCTGTCAGCTCTAGTTCCCGAGAAAATAAAAACACAATTCACGAAAAAATATATATTTTATTGACATTAAACATCAAGAAATTGTCTTTTGAGTGATTTTCTAGAATGAAACTGACTCGGGCAATCTCGCATGATTCCCCAGCAATAGTCAGCCATCATATGACTGTCCCACCTTCCTTGGTATCTATTCTCCATTGTTTTTAGGTCTTGGTGGAAACGCTCCCCTTGTTCTTCGCTTAGATCTCCTAAATTGTGTTGGAAATGATGTAGATGACTATTGAGATATTGAGAGTGTAATTTTATACTGATATTACAGCCTAAATCTTTGAATCGCACCAGCATTTCCTCCACTAGATCTACATTGTTGTCAGCCTTATGATTTCCGAGGAAATTTTGTGCAACTGCTACAAAAGATTGCCAGGAAAGCCTCTCCACATCATTCATACAAGTCTCAAAATTAGTTGTGTCTTTCATAAATTTACGTATTTGAGGTCCATCAAAGATACCTGCTTTTAGTTTTTCAGTACTTAAACCAGGAAATTTGTGAGAAATAAACTGGAAACATTGACCATTTCTATCGAGAGCCTTAACAAATTGAGAGACGCCATTCATTGGGCTGATAGATCGTTAAACCCATGAAAGCCAGCAAACCACTCGCTTTACAGCAACACACAAAATTTTCATCAGATGAAAAAAAATTCAATAACTTCCCCTCTCTCGTGCGATATGTAGACACTCGAACATCTGAGGAAAGACAATTTTTTTCTTTTAATCTTGACGCTAGTAACTCAGCACGTTCCTTCGAAAGATCTAAGTCTCTGATGAGGTCACTAAGCTCATTCTGCGAAAATGGCTTAGGATCTGATGTTATTCCGCAGTATTGAAAGTTATCATCTACTTGGGAAGAAATAGGTATTTCAGCTTCATCCTCCTGAGATTGCTGCACTACCTGGTGAAAAGTTGGTATTGGAACATTTTTTGAATGAGGAACAGGTCTTTGTACTGAAGAAATATTGGGGTATTTCCATTTATGGCGATTGTTTTTGTTGATGCCCACTATATTAATCATACAAAAGTAACAGTCGTCATAATGATTTTTTTGTTCTCGCCATATCATAGGCACTCCAAACTTTAAAGACTCACGTTTCCCTCTCTCCCATTGTCGCAAATGTTCAACGCATATTTTACAAACACTATGAGGCACCCACACTTTATCTTGGTGTAGAATTTCAATACCGAAGTAAGCAAAATACAAACGACGCACTGTGTTTGTAATCGATTTACGCTGATTTTTCAGTATGTATTCACCACAAACATAACAAAATATATCAGGATCGTTAACACAACGTCTGGACGTACTAGCCATAATGAAATAGTAACACAAACTTTATCGATGATATTGTAATAGTGACTAGTTACGAACAAGACCATAACAAGACCGACAACAATTCACAATGAGGGTAGTAGGTAAACTAGAGCTGATGAGTTAAAATGACGTATGTCAATATACTGTACATTATCTACTTTATCGACTATTCAAACAAACAGAGATGCACCAAAAAAAAAATTTTTTTTTGTAGCCTTGTGTTATCAAAAGAACATTTCCACTTGCACATTATATTCACTGTTACGCGCATCAATTTAATTTAATTAGTGAATGAGTGGCACAGTGCAATAAAAATGTAAATATTTTCTTTGCAAATTTGCAGTCATTTTCATGTTTTTTTTCTCGATCGCCAAAACGAAATTGCCTGAAATTTCTCTACTGGTTGAAAATATTTCATTTCATCATGCCACATGTTAAAATATTATTTAATCAGACACAAATGCGCGGGATTAACAGTGCTCAACTGCAAAAGGCAATTGAGCGATTCCAACAGCAAATTATTCATATTAGAAATTTAAAAAATTCTACTGACAATGACAATCAAGAACGCAATAATGAAGAACCTGTAAGGAAAAAACCAAAAACGATAGTTGGATATAACAGAGCTGTTATTGCAAAGGAAGTATGTGACACTATTTTAAGTCAAATTAGCGACCGATTTGATTTTAGGTATCACATAAGTGCAGCAAAATTATATTTGATTCTCAAAATTTTAAAACTTATAGTCATTCATTTCCACTAAAACATTTGATGGAACTGCGAAATCTTATCCTATATTGGAGAGTGTAAAATTGGAAAGTGAACTTTCAGTAACTTATGAGCGCAATGACATCTGTGACATAGGTGGTGTTTTGCCACTTTTAATGGTCATAACAGACAACAACCTAAAAAAGGTTTTGACGGAAACATACAAACTGTTGGATATTATTTGAACAACGCCCATGTCGACAGCAGAATGTGAACGATCTTTTTCCACCCTCAAGCGCATTAAAACTTTTCTGAGAAGCACAATGTCAGAAGATCAACTGAATGCATTGGCGGTCCATCAGTTCATCCAGTCTATTCCGGATTTTGACAACAAAGTCATAGACGTCTTTTCCAGCATGAAAAATAGGAGAATGGATTTTATGTACAAAAAATAGGTAAGTTTTTTTTGTGCCCACCGTCTTTCATAACTCACGAGCCGCCACTGCATCTAAGTGCAATCGAAAAATCCTATCACAGAACTTAACCCTGTGAACGTCTTGCAATGAATCCCTTCTCTCTCGCGTAACCTAGACGAGGCGAATCGCAGTCCTTCCCAAAAAAAAACACACACAGATGTTCAATGTCGAGAGAAATATAAAAAGAAATATTAGATATAACTAGAGTGGACCAATTCGGAGCGAAAGCAGAGGCGTGACTAACGAATTGGTTCCCGCATGCGAAACATTATTAATATCTAGAGATATACTATCACGAACGGTGCTGTTATTATGTTAGATACAAAAAAAATGTAAGACGGTTTTTCTAGATTATGAAACGTTCTCGATGATACGTATAAAAAATAAAATCTAAAATGTATGTAATTAGATGACTAAAAAAAAACTTACCGTCTTATGCATTTTCCGTGACTTGAAAATCTAGAGAAGCGCGATGAAATATTGTTAACATAAGGTGCGTCTCCAAAGTTATTTCTCATCATTGTACACAAATCAAATAAGAACACTTCGTATTTTGTATCGGCACCAGTGTCTCTATCTTTATGTCTTGCGCTATGCACGTGGCATTGCAAATTTGATTTTGTTAAATGGTTTATATATACAGCGTTAGTAAAAAGTCCCGGAACGGTCGAATAACTTTGTTATTTGAAAATTATGATTTCTGAAATTTGGTATGGGGGTATAGTTAATATAAATGCATTTTATGCAATACACTTAATATTTTTTTTCACTTCCGGTTTAATCGGCAATACGTCCAACTTTTTTTTTTTAAATGGAACGGCCAGTTTTTTTTAACACTATTGAATGCAAAATAAAAAACAACGTTCAGGAAGTTTTAAAATGTTTATTTTTATTCACAAGAAAACAGTTAAAAATTAAAAAAGTGTCCTAATACAGAAAAATCAAGGTACCTGTCTATTCAGGTTGCGATTACAATAATTGTTCAAAATGCTCTCCATTTACAATTTGACAAAAATGTAAACGGTCAGTAAAATTTCTTATTGAATTTTGTATTTGTTCTGGAGTGATGCGATTGGCTTCTTGAACTATTCTCTCTTCCAATTGTTCAAGATTATGGGGACGATTTTTGTACACTTGACATTTCAAGTGACCCCAAAAGAAAAAATCTAATGGCGAGAGATCTGGCGAACGTGCTGGCCATTCGAATGCTCCTCTACGTCCGATCCAACGTCCCGGAAAAATGTCATTCAAATAATCGCGGACATTATGGGCAAAATGGGGGGGAGCTCCATCTAGTTGAAACCAAAAATGTGCATTAGGGTGATCACCTATGTTTGCATTTGGGAAGAGGGCCGCAAGTGCTGGAACAATCTCATTTCGCAATAAATTTAAGTAGACGTTGCCAGTTAAATTTCCTCTTATAAAAAATGGTCCTATGATGTTGTTTCCAACAAGACCAGCCCAGACATTCACCTTTTGAGGACGCTGTGTATGGACTTCTTCAATCCAATGCGGATTTTCAATTGACCAGTAGCGACAATTATGTCTGTTTACAGTGCCGTTGAGACAAAACGTTGCCTCATCTGAAAAAATGATGTGATCTAAAACATTAGGCTGCTGCTCGATCAATTCCGTCATTGTTTCGCAAAATTGTAGTCTACGATCTGGATCATCTTCAGTTAACTCATGGACGGGATACATTTTATAGGCTTTCATTTTTGCTGATTTAAGAATTTTATGAGCAGATCTCATGAATTTGACCTAATTCTGTTGTGGACACGTGATGATTTTCTTCCACTGTAAGTAACACATTCAAACTAGTTTCGTCATCTGTTGCTGTTAATGGACGTCCCCTTCTAGGTAAATCCTTCACCTGACGAAATACTTCAAACTTTTGAATTGTTCGGCATACCGTACTTTTACTAATGTGACGATCCGGATAAACAGTATTAAACAAAATACGAACCTCTTCAAAAGAACGTTGACGATCACCGTACCCACGCATCATTAATATCTCAAGTCGTTCTGATTCAGTAAGTTTTACTGCCATTTTCAAATGTGTTAATGTCTAAAATAAGTAAATTTATAGCGATGCAAAAGTTAAAACGCTTTTAAAATTGTCAAATGTGACAGCAAAAAGAATGAAAACACTAAACAACAACTATTTTCAAAGGTACCTTGATTTTTCTGTATTAGGACACTTTTTTAATTTTTTAACTGTTTTCTTGTGAATAAAAATAAACATCTTAATACTTCCTGAACGTAGTTTTTTATTTTGCATTCAAAAGTGTTAAAAAAATCTGGCCGTTCCATTTAAAAAAAAAAGTTGGACGTATTGCCGATTAAACCGGAAGTGAAAAAAATATTAAGTGTATTGCATAAAATGCATTTATATTAACTATACCCCCATACCAAATTTCAGAAATCATAAATTTCAAATAACAAAGTTATTCGACCGTTCCGGGACTTTTTACTAACGCTGTATATATATATATATATATATATATATATATATATATATATATATATATATATATATATATATATATATATATATATATATATTGTATTGCACACTAAACATTTTACATTTACCCCATTGTAAGATAAACTAGGATGGTTCTCAATAAACCTATTGACTAACCTTGATGATAGCGGTTTTTTTACTGTACGCTCCTTCAACATTATTAAATACACAGCATACACTTTCCTGCTGCTATTATACGTGTATACACGATGACCGTGGACAACATACTAAGTAATCGTACGTGCGATGGGGCACGCGGGAACTAATTCGCTAGTCACGCCTCTGCTTTCGCTCCGAATTGGTCCACTCTAGATATAACTCCTGACAATATAAAGATGATTTAACGCAAAACAAGTATACCGGGCGATAATTAAAGTAACTTAAAAGGCAATTTTTTAAAACATAACAATACCTTGGTATACATGTGGAGAAAGTTAAAGATATGGTCAATAAACTTACCAAGAAGTACGGGGAAAGAAAGAATTAATAATCAAAAGCCGAACAATTTCCTAGGAAACGAAACCTTTTGCGTAAGCTTAAAAGAATAAACTCGAATTTACACACGAGTATACACCCAAAGTATACAAAAGTATACAATAATGGTGAGTGTGCCTTGCTTCTGAGACTGTTGTGGATCCATGGAGAAATCGGGAATAAAGTAACTGTAGTAATTTAGGTCAAGATCGAAATGTAATTAATCTAGAAGATTCGGTGCATTGTAAATATAAATTTAAAGAAATAGAAGTAACCAAAATGAAAATTACAGAATTTACATTATAAACAGTAACAGTAAATCATAAAAATTAAGATTACATACTTGGAAATGTTTAATTACGAGCCCTAACAATGTTCGGACGATGTACGAAATGCTAGAAAAATGCAGTTATGTTTATTTTAAAATGTTTTTTTCGTCTTCCCAATCTGAAAATTAAGGCAAATACCCTTCATTTAACAAGAAATTCGATTGTAATTGTTTAACATTTTATTTTGCCTAAACTACGTAACATTACAAAGAAAATATAACGAATTTACTGACAAATAAATATTCGGACGCATTTGAATCTTTATAACATTAATAAGAGGTAACGTCACCTTTTGCAGCGATAACGGCTTGTATACGTTTTGACATGGAATCTACTAAAGTTTTACAATATTCGGGAGTGAAAGAGTTCCAAATTTGCGTAATTTTTGTCTTTAATACTGGAAGTGTACGTTGAGGATCATTACGCAAAGACTTTTTCATCTGATGCCATAAAGTTTCGATGACATTCAAGTCGGGACTGCTTGACGGCCACGATAAAACTTTTACATTATGGTCACCAAACCATTTTTTTGTTGTTTTCGCAGTGTGACAGGTTGCACCGTCTTGTTGAAATATATAACTTTCGTTTCCAAAATATCGAGATGCTGTTGGGACAAGGTTTCTTGATAAAATATCTTGGTACTTTTCTGCATTTACAGTGCCATCAATGAACTCATATTCACCAACTCCTTTACTACTCATACATCCCCATATCATAACTCCTTTTGGAAATTTTATAGTACGTTTTAGGCAATCCTTATGAAAGGCTTCAGATTTTATACGAATGACTCTTTTTCGAAAATCGTCTACGCACACATCAAATTTAGATTCGTCGCTGAATATGACATTACTCCACATTTCTGTTGTCCAGGATTTTTTGGATTTTGCCCAATCTAAACGTTTTTTCTTTTGAATAGTCATTAATAATGGCTTTTCCTTTGCCTATAAAGATAGTGGATAAAAGAACATCATTTGTTTCCATATTGTAACACGCAAAATTATAAACTTACTTTATAAAAACTGTAACCAGACTTATGCAACCATAGCCTACAGCATTCCCTGGAGACGTTTAAATTTATCTCATGATTCCATTGGGCTTGTATTTGCCGCAAGGTACCTCTTCTATTTGTTCTGCAAATTTTGACCAGAGCACGACGTTCTCTTTCAGTGATGGTACGGGGTCGGCCTAAACTTTTGCCGCGAACATCAATACTAGCTGTATCGCTAAACTTTTTTAAAATATCTCCGACAGTAGATTTGGCAAGATTTAATTCATTTGAAATTTTTTGCATTGATTTACCTCTGTAATACTGTGAAATTATAATTTCTCGCAGTTTTTTATTAGTTGCGATACCACGCGTCATTTTCTTATTACACAAAATGGCGAACATGCAAAGCACACTTTATTTATCAATCAACGCGTTCATAATACTAATTTCAAAGCCAATAACGATTATCGTCCGAATATTTATTTGTCAGCAAATTTGTTATATTTTTGTTGTTGTCTTCCGTAAATTAAGCAAAATGAAATAGTATAATAATTACAATCGAATTTCTTGTTAAATGAAGGGTATATGCCTTAATTTTCAGATTGGGAAGACGAAAAAAACATTTTAAAATAAACATAACTGCATTTTTCTAACATTTCGTACATCGTCCGAACATATAGTTGTTAGGGCTCGTATATATTTTAATTCTTTTTCTATAAATCTACCATCATGTAAATGCGATTATAAGCGTTAATTCAAGAATAATTTTTAATTTTTGTTTACGCGTAACAGTTACGAAGAAACTTTATTTATACATCTGTATGGCTAAATGGCAGCATCGAGACCGCTTTTTTTCTCCTAAAAGGTACCGTTTGTTTAATGGAATGTCACATGTGATAAAGCGTATCAAAATGTATTGGTATATGTGGTGCATTGAACTTGAATAACTTGATGTCCTCCTCGTCTCATTTCGTTTACTTTTTCCGCCTCTTTCTCTCGTCTCCAATAATAGGTGAATCATAGACAGTTAACACACAATGCACGTTCTTGAAATTTACATGAATGTGTGGATATTGTTATATATACGCTTATATCAATAAGTATGTTAAAAAGACGATACTAACTCTAACATTTGGTCGTAATGAGTACTTATCTTGAAATTACATATTTTTTCAATACACATATCCGCTCTTGTTCTGTGAATTTGGTTTCTGTGAATTGTAGAAAATTATGAACGTATTACAAAATAGATAGTTTGAAGTTTCTAGTTAGTATTACATTAGGTCATTGCATACGTTCTAAAAGTACTCGCCCACGATGATTTTGTGTTGCTCCATTAAAATTGAATAACGTGTTTACACATACTACATAAATTGCTTGCAATCCGAAATTTATTTTCAAAAGTAAACTTCGTTAAGAACCGGTAAAGATCTCGACTCACAGATGACCATCTTAACAGCTTGATGAGAATCAGTTGCACGAGCGTGACCCCAAAGTTCAAGCAGGTTATTCAAAGTAAACGGTGCCATTTTTCGAACACGATTAACTTTTTGAGAAGTCTTTTTGAGTTTATCTGTACTTTAAATTGATTTTCTTGTATATTAAATATCATAATAAAAAACTTTATTTGATATTTATGCACTTCATTTCACTGGTACCCAATGTGTTTTGCACGTAAGATAACAACTCCATTTCCAAAGAAAAGTTTTACTAAGCGAAGAAAGCAGTCTAGGTAGTAGAGCAGTTGGTAACATGGTGGAAGGGGACACTATAAAAAGTTGGGCAGGGAGGCATAAATTTTCTGGGCCGCGAAAGTTTGAGAATGTTTTGAAACATACAGCAGACCGATTTTCATATGGCCGGTTAGAAGTACCGCCCTCGAGATGCGCACGAAATTCATAGGTAGGGGAACCTCTGGCATTCAGTGTTTTACATTGTTTTAAGCGATAAACACAGTAGTGCAGTGCCGTATTAAGGTAGTGAGTAATGGAGTTTAAACGTAAATTAAATACATGTGTTTTACACAGTCAAACTCGTGAAGTGATCTCAAATGTATTTAAATATATGCAAGAAGAAAAAACTTCAGGGGTACTCAAAATTCCACTGGATCAGTTATATGAACGCGTTATTGCCGCAACGGGTGTTTCTGAGAGACGTATTAGACGGATTGTTAAAGAAAAAAGTTAAATAAACGCAGGTGCCGGTTCATCTTTTACATCGCCAAAGAAAAATAAAAAAAAAACCAAGCCCAAAACCGACTTAGACGATGCAGATAAAGGTGTGCTGCGTAGAACAATTTTAAATACCTCTACTGTTGACAAAATTGTGCCTACAATGCCAAACATTCTAAGAAAATTTAAAGAAACAGGATACGCTGGAGGAATAGATTCTCTTCGGAAAGTAGTAAAAGATATGGGCTTTCGTTGGAGAAAAACAAAAACCAACAGAAAGTTGTTAATGGAAAAGCACGACATTCGTCAGTTAAGAGTGTCTTATTTGCGTACCATTCAAAGCTACAGAAATGAAAAATGACCGATTATATATATGGATGAAACTTACATCCACAGTTCTCATACCGTGGCTACTTGTTGGAGTGACAATTCCAATGAAGGATTAGCAAGGCCTATATCAAAAGGTCTAAGACTAATTATTGTTCATGCGGGCTGCGAGACGGGATTCATTCCGAATGCTAAATTGAGTTTTAAGTCTAATACCACAACGGGAGATTATCATCACGAGATGAATGATGAAAATTACAAAAAATGGTTGTTAGAAAAATTAATTCCAACCTGCCTCCAAAGTCTGTCCTAGTAATTGACAATGCTCCTTATCATAATGTCCAAAAAGATAAACCACCGAATTCTAATAGCAGGAAATCAGTTATGATAGACTGGTTAAGGTCTAAAAATATTTACTTCGACAATAACATGCTCAGGCCCGATTTATATAATATTATTAAAGTACATAAGCCAACATTTAAAACGTTCGAGATAGATGAAATGTTAACACAACGTGGCCATAGTGTTTTGCGATTACCGCCATACCACCCAGATTTAAATCCGATTGAGTTAGTATGGGCATCTCTTAAACAATATGTGGCACAAAAAAATGTATCATTCCCTATTAGATATGTTCAACAGTTATGTGATAACTTTTTTGATGAATTTAGTGCTGCTGAATGGAATAAATGTTGTGAGCACGCGATAAAGTGGGAGCAAAAGTTTTTGGAAGCGGAACCTCTCATAGACGAAGTTACAGACCAGTTTATTATTAATTTGGGTGAAGACTCTGAATCGGAGAGCGAAGAGGAAGTCAGTGATAGTGATTCTGCATAACTTTTTATATAATTATATGTATAATTTACCGTAATTTTTTTGAAACTTAGTTATTGTTCATTATTGTTTTCTCTTATAATTATTTTTGAGTATTTATGTATTATTTCTTATTGTAATTATTATTTTCATTGTTATTTCTATTAATAATATTCTTTTCTCCACGACTATTAAATAATGTTATTACAACACTCGCCTACGCTCGTTGAAGAATATACTGTTCTTTTGTACATATAGAAAGTTTACAATGTGATTATAATGAGAAAGAGATTAGCATAAACATTATTTGCCAATAATTCAGTTAATTATCCAAATTAGTTTTACTTAATCCTAAGCCTTTCTACCGTTAAGTGTAGCTAACAATCTTATTCAGTCATCCCCTTAATGTGATGTTAGTACGCTATTAGCTAGTAGGTAAGGTAAGACATTTTAATTAAACATGTTACAAGAAACTATGCGTTTTATTTTACTTCTATTTGCCTTAATTTAGTGAAATACAAACCATTATAAACATGTTCAACAATGTGATTTTCTGAATTTATCCCTTACTACGTCCCAATGCACGACTCGCACAAAGAGTTTGCATTTCATTTTTCCGAATACTGTCTCTATCTAACACTGACCCTTACTTGACGCACGTACAAATTCTCCCACCGGCCACATGAAAATCGGTCTGCTGTACCTACCGGTAAAATAACACTGGTCGATACAATTTGGTTTTCCTATACAGCAACAGGTATATAAACATAAGCGGAATACTACACCTGTTAGCCCTAAAACTGTATAGGTAACAAAAACCACAGTGGGAATTAGGACAATGCCCTAATTCCGCTCCTGGTCTACAAAGGCCCGCGAAAAGCTCACCGGCCAACTCAGAAATTAAATGCGGAAACGTCGTGGGCTATCACAACGCATAGATAGTTAAATGGGCACCACTACGTTCGGTCTGGCGAGTTCACTGGTCAACGTATTTAATAGAAAAGTTATATTTTCACTATTTTGGCAGAAATACTAGGATCTAGTCTCCAAGGATGGAAACTGTTAGCTCTAGACACACATATTTCTGTGCATCGTAATCGTCAGAAAGAACTATGACAGTATTTTCAACCGACTAGGGTCTTTTATGCTGCAATAATGTCGACGATTTGATGTTAGCATGAGGTCACCAATAGCATCCGGAAGAATGACATTTTTATCGATGCTTCGAAATTGAGTTTGAAGTATGTCCTTCATCACATAGAATATCATATCATATTTACAAATAGAATATCAGCGCAGACCACAAAGCTGTAGCAATTCTATTCGGTTTACAACTAGGGTATACAAATTTCAGTTTTCTTTGTGAATGGGACAGTCGATCAAGAAATTTACACTACATTGTTAAAGACTGGCCAGTCAGGGCTCAATATATTTCTAAGCAAAAGAATATACTTCGTAAGTTACTAGTTGAAAAATACTTCTACTTTTATGGCGCATAAAATTAGGTTTGATGAAGAATTTCGTGAAAGCAATGGATAAAGCGTGGATTCCAATACCTCAAATAAAAATTTCCCAGAATCTCAGATGCAAAACTTAAAGTGGGAATTTGTGTAAGACCTCAAGTTAAACTCCTACAACAAGATAAAAAATTTGAAGAAACCTTAAGTGACTTGGAGCGTGTTGCTTGGAATGCTTTTAAAAATCTGACCCACAATTTTCTAGGAAACAGAAAGTCTGACAATTATATAGCACTTTTTAATGAATTTCTTAGAAGTTACCATAAATTTGGCTGTAACATGAGCCTTAAAATATATTTTTCTATTTTGCGTTCGAAATGAACTCCTTATGAAACCCAAAACAGTATCGAAATGAGCTTCATTTCGATACACTTTTTTTCATTTTTCAATGTTGGCGTTGTTCGAATACAGAAATAAATATCATTGCTGTCATTTGATTTTAAGAATTTATGTACATTTGACAGATATGATATATGTCCGTATTTTACACAAACAACGTATGTTGTATACAATTGACAACAACATATATATGTTTCTATGTCACTCATGTTTATAATTTTAAATGAAATATCAAGTAATGTTAACGAAAATTAATAAATAATATGTAATATAATATACTTCGCGGATAGCAAGATTTAAATTTGAAAATGTCAAGTATCAATGTGACCAACTGCATGTTTTATATAAAAATTAAACTCTGAACTTTCAAATTAAATAATTCCAATTTAAGCAATTTATTAATGTAAAAAACGCAAAATAGAAAAAATAGTATAAAAACTCGTTTCATAAGGCCTTTTGCCGCACTCTCTCTTTAGAAAACTCGCCGCTATCGCGGCTCGTTTTCTAAACTGATCTCGTGCGGCAAAATGGTGCCTTATGAAACTTGTTTTTTAATATACTATTTTTCTATTTTACGTTCGTAATGAATTCATTATGAAACCCAAAACAGTATCGAAATGAGCTTCATTTGGATACGCTTTTTCTCATGTTTCAATGTTGGCGTTGTTCGAACACAGAAATAAATATCATTGCTGTCATTTGATTTTAGAATTTAAGTACATGTGACGGATATGATATATATATACGTAGGCTACACAAACAACGTATATTGTATACAATTGACAACAAGATATATTAGTTTCTAAGTCACTCATGTTTATATTTTTAAATAAAATTTCAATTAATGTTAACGAAAATTAATAAATAATATGTAATATAATTTACTTCAGGGATAGCAAGATTTAAATTTGAAAATGTCAAGCAGCAATAGGGCCGTTCAAGTATTACGTAAGCAGAATTGTAGTAATTTTTCATGCCCCGTCCCTCTTGTCAGCAAAAGTAAGTAAAGCTCTTACCCCCCCCCCCCCCTCCTATGCTTACGTAAGCATTGGTATAATTTTTACAGAATCTGTTCAGGTTTCTTTATTGTTATTCATGAGCTACTATCTATAATACAGGGTGGCCCGAAATTATTATAACTTTATTATAATTTCTTTTTGTTTTCAGTATTTTGTAAAGAAGACTTGGGGAATTTAAAATGGAACAGTACACAATTGAACAACGTGCCGAAATCGTTGAACTTTATTTCTCAAATCAACGATCCATTGTTTTGACTCATCGTGCATATCGTCGCTATTTTAATGTGCGGGTTGGACCCTCAGAGTCAACAATAAACCGTCTGGTTGCAAATTTTCGAAAACAAGGGGCAGTAAGGAACCTTCCTGGTGCCGGCAGACGACGAACGGGGCACACGGATGACAATATTGGACGGGTACAGGAGAGTATTCGGGAAGATGGAGCAACATCAACCAGGAGACGTTCGACACAACTTGGCCTCTCAAGAGGGTCGCTGCAGAGAATTTTGCATACAATAAGAATGTTTCCATACAAAATTCAGCTTGTCCAACAATTGAAACCGACAGATTACCAGCAACGACTTGATTATGCAATTTATTTTCGTCAAAAAGCAGAAGAAAATCTTGATTTTATTCATAATTTAATTATGAGCGACGAAGCCCATTTCCAATTAAATGGGTTCGTTAATAGGCAAAACTGCAGGATATGGACTACGGAAAATCCAAGAGTAGTTCAACAGTGAGAATTACACCCACTTAAGTGTACCGTTTGGTGCGGTGTTTCGTCGGAAAGGATAATTGGCCCATATTTTTTTGAAAATGAACACGGTGTCGCCGTTTCCGTCACTGGTGTTAGATATCGGACAATGTTGGAAAATTTTTTAAGGCCAGCCGTGGAAAACCATCCGCAAGTATGGTTCCAACAGGATGGAGCCACAGCGCACAGTGCGAGGGACACAATGGCTCTTTTACGCGACATCTTTGGTGAACGAATTATTTCCCGTACAAGCGATTTTAATTGGCCTTCGCGTTCGCCGGATTTAACCGCTTCAGACTGTTTCCTTTGGGGTTATTTGAAAGGAAAAGTCTATATTAATAAGCCTCGAACCATACAGCAATTAAAAAATAATATACGCGACGAAATCAACAACATAACACCTGAAGTTTTGCGAAAGGTTATGGAAAATGTTTTGGAAAGAGCACGAATATGCGAAGCAGAAAATGGCCACCACTTGCGAGATATAATTTTTCATAATTAAAAATATTCTCCATTAATATACTGTATTTAAAATTTAAAAAAAATTAAAAATTATGTCTTAAATAAGAAGTTATAATGAACTCAAACCCCTTTGGTCATTTTAGGCCACCCTGTAGTTAGTAAGTCTATCACAATGAAATGAAATAGGCAATTTATAAAGTATAAAGGAATTGAATGCACATTTAATGTTTATTCAAACAAATCATTAACATCATATTTAAATATTATATTAACATATAAACGATTCCTATTTATTTTATTCTATTTAAAAATTTGGTAAGCTCAAATTAATCGTCCTCAGTCCAAGATACTTGAACCCATGACTAAGTCTTCGATGGCATTGGATGTTTGCTACCCAATGTTGTGTGTCTGCTCACTTTTGTGTTCTTTCGAGATATCGACATCGTTCTCTTAAAGTCAGTCAACAACTTGGTATTCGTCTAAAGTTTGTACTATGCACATCGATTCATTAGCACGATGAGCAGCCACTCTGATAGGTCTCACTCTTGTTCCAGCGTGTGTGTGTTTATATTTTTATGGATCTTCTTGCTGTGAAAATTTAATGACTTGACAGAGGCATGATAAAGACCACATGCTTTGGATAGTTTCGATTTACAAAAATAATCGCAGGGCATGTGTAGAAACTATTTAGGTGAAGAATTTAAGTGTAAAGCTAATTTGAGTAAATAGACAAAATGACGATATTATAAAGGATTCCGTTTTTTTGCTATTTCGTAACGATGCCCTAAAAGCGCGGGCAGAGCAAGTTAACAAAAAACAGAAAACTTAATATATTCGATTTGTTCCCAGTTGATGCTGGCAATTCTTCTTCAATTCTCTTAGACAGAATAATATCGAGTTCCTAGTCGGACTCTGCCGGTGTCTTATAACCACGCCAAACTTCCTTAACTAATTTCTGCACATTTTGTAACTTTGTGTTCGTGTGAGACTTCGAAAAGCTTTAGAATAATTTTTGGTATCATTTTTATTTCTTTACATTAGACGACATTTTAAAGTATTTTAATGGTGAAAAAAGTTGATCAATAGTAAACAAACATTAACTTAGAACACGTCAAATCCAATGATATTAAACCGGTCAAATGCAGACAAGTGAATAGCGCGCGCGATAATTCCCCTACTTGTGTTCTTTCTTACGTAACTATAAAACACCGCGTGAGAGCGAGTATAAAGCAATAATCAATTATTTGGGGAATCCCTGAATATGCTTTTCGTTTTCGAGTATAGACAAGTAGGGTTGCCGTATGTGTTCAAATCAGACAAAAAAAATAAGAAAAGTAAATAAATAAATATTGCTGACGTAATCACCATTCAGATCCCCCCGTCCCCCCATGTCGTCAAAAATAAGCAAAGCAAAGCTCCTCCTTTGGTACTTACGTAATACTTAAACGGCTCCAATGTGATCACTGCATACTTTATAAAAAAATAAAACTCTCAACTTTCAAATTAAATAATTTCTATTTATTAATGTAACAAATGCAAAATAGAAAAAATAGTACAAAAAACTCGTTTCATAAGGCCTTTTGCGACACTCGTTCTTTAGGCATCTCGCCGCTATCGTGGCTCATTTTCTAAACTGAACTCGTGCTGCGAAATGATACTTTATGAAATGTGTGTTTTAATATACTATTTTCTCCAATTGTCAAAGAAAGTGACGTTTTTTTCATGAATCTCAGTATACAAAATGTATAAACTTTTTAAAAATTGAATCGATTCTGCCTTTACTTGATGTAAATCCATATCAAATGATAAAAACACACACAATGTTGTATTAGATTTACACTTTATTTAATAATATTTAATAATATATAACAGATGTTTCACCGTACAACGGTTTCTTCAGATATAACAAGCGGTACTGTAAAACATTTTACTTAAACGTATATATTTTTTATTTTATGACTTAATGGTATTCTCAGAAATTGGAAACCGAAATATTTTTACCCGCCTTTTTTAGTATAAGGGATACATAGATAACATAAATTATATTATAAGTGACACATAACTAACAAAACATTTCAATCAAAAATAGGAAATAAGTTCAACAGAGGGGAGGAATTAAGCTCTGTTTTGTCATTTAATAATTTATTTGAAAATTTTTGTTTATTAATTTCCATTGCTTCTAATAAATCGAGTTTCTTACTTTTCTTATCTTCATGTAGGATCTTGAAATTATTACTAAAACTATGGCTTTCTTCAATTAAATGGTTGGAGTATGCTGACTCTGTTTTCCCATTTCTAAACGAACCCAATAGAATCCAATATGAACAAAAAATTTTTTTTCATTGTGAATTTTTTGTTCATATTGGGTTCTCGATTTGACGGGCAAAATGCTAGAAATTGCTTGATTTGCATCCACCTCTAGGATTTCGCTTACATGCCTGAATTCCATTGGGACCCAAATTTCGAAATCAAACTTTAACCGACTTGCACAAACATTCTGGCACTTTTATATTTACACTCGTAACTCAGCGCAATTGCCGTAGCAGCCGTAATTATGTAGGTGAAATTTTTTTAATTTATAACGGGTGCTCAGAAACATTCGAAGTCAAAGTAGTCCTTGAAAATATGAAGTCATGTCTGAGATAGATTAATTTTTGACAGACAACAGTTGACATTTAATAATTATTACAAATCAGATACTCAAGTAAAGACATACGATTTTTTGTTCAGAGCCCACTTGACTTCGAATGTTTCTGAACACCCGTTATTAGTCTACAGTTTTAAATTACTACAATTGGAGAAAAAACTTTGTTTATGTTACGTGTGCAAAGCAGTTTTTGAGTTTTCGAATGTATTTTTTGTCAACATTCTCAAACCCAAAAAGCTTTTCTTTGCCCACTTAATAACGGGTGTTTTTTATAGTGATATAGCAAACGCCAATTAAGTTGGCGCGAGGAGGGGTAAGTTCGCGCAGGATTAAAAGTAGTGGGGAGATTTGTATTTGATTTTACATCAAATGTCAGATAATTCTAACCTCTGAGCGTGTATCACTTTATGACCCCTAGCAAAACATTATGTTCCGTCAAACGTCAATGTATTCTGACAATTACTTGAATAGTGGGGGTGAACGTTTTTAGAAACAGCTTCTGCGCACCCCCTCCTCGCGTCAACTTAATTGGCGCTTGCTATATATAAATTTAAGTCGACTACACTTTTTTACCTGGCGGCCATTTTGTCAGCTGTCAAGTGATTTATGTTTAGTTTGGTTTGGCATTTCAACATGAATAGACTGACGCCTGAACAACGCTTCCAAATTGTGCAAATTTATTTTGAAAATCATGGTTCTGTTCGAAATACGTATCGCGCACTACGTCCATTTTACGGTCAACATCATCGTTCATCAGAGCAATTAATTCGATTAACGATGGAACATTTTCGCACCACGTTTACTCTAAATGATAATACGCATCCACAGAGACGTCGTACAGTGCGTACAGAAGAAGTCATTGCTGCTGTAGAGCGTAGCGTAGAGGAAAATCCGTCAGAACGTTACAATCAATGGTGACCGCTATAGAGCCATGATTACTGACTTTTTCGTTCATCAATTGAATAACCATGATGTGCAGGAGCTGTGGTTTCAACAAGACGGCGCAACATGTCACACAGCTCGTGCCACAATTGATTTATTGAAGGAAACGAAGGAGACATCAAAAGAAATAAGTTTACATTTGTTTGGTAATTGCAAGTTTGAAATGTTGTTAATTAATTCCTGGGAATTTTTAATGGAGAACTTAGATTTGAATTTAGTGTGTGTAAGAATTAAATCTATTAAGTGTTTGGACACATTTCTACAAGGTGCTTTTACGTACGATACTACTGGTCGTATAGGTGTATTTTCTTTATGTAGTTTAATTAAACCGTATAATTTGGGAGGTAAGGGATTCATAGTGGTTAATATACGTTTTTGAGTGTTTTGAAATTTGTTAGTAGGATCAGATTTAAGTTTTATGAATGAATTATTATCTAGGAATTCATGAACTTTATGTATGTAATTTGATTCCGGAATTGCTATAACTGTATTATTACCTTTATCAGCTTTTGTAAATATAATATTGTTTTTCTATTTTGCGTTCGAAATGAACTCATTATGAAACCCATTGGCGTCGTTCGAACACAGAAATAAATATCATTGCTGTCATTTGATCTTAAGAATTTATGTACATTTGACAGATATGCTATATGTCCGTATTTTACACAAACAACGTATGTTGTATACAATTGACAACAACATATATATGTTTCTATGTCACTCATGTTTATATTTTTAAATGAAATATCAAGTAATGTTAACGAAAATTAATAAATAATATGTAATATAATATACTTGGCCGATAGCAAGATTTAAATTTGAAAACGTCAAGTATCAATGTCACCAACTGCATGCCTTACATAAAAATAAATCTCTTAACTTTCAAATTAAATAATTCCAATTTATCATAAGTAAAAACACAAGAGCTTTTTTTTTATCGGATAAATTTCTCTTTGTAACGAAATTATTTTGCCATTCAGTAATTTGACGAGAAACACTTACATGAAAAAATCGCGAGACCGAAAGGTCGAGCGATTTTTTCTAATGTAAGTTTTTCGAGCGAAATTACTGATTGGAAAAATATTGAGTTAAAAAGAAATTTATCCGATTGAAAGAAAAGCTCGAGTGTTTTTTGGCAAGATAAATTAACGACATGAATAAAACTTTTTAAATTGTCTCCATATTAACGATTTTGTATTTCTTGTGTATTGCGGTATTGATCTTTTGATATTTGTTGAAATTTCCCCAAACCGACTCGTACATTTTACGTTCAACGACACTTAATAGTTATTACCTGTCAGCTGCCAAAATAAATTAAGTGATGCAGGGCTACTAGATATGTAAGAGGAAGAAGCATTTTTATCGGAGGAAGAAGCATTTTTATCGGTGATAAAAAGCTATGTAGGTTTTTATCGCTGTCAAAGTGACAAAAATGTCACCCGCATATGGGCATTTTTATATAGGAGTTAATTTATCAATGTAAAAAACGCAAAATAGAAAAAAATAGTATATAAAACAAGTTTCGTAAGGCATCATTTTGCCGCACGAGATCAGTTTAGAAAACGAGCCGCGATAGCGGCGGGTTTTCTAAAGAGCGAAAAAACTTGTTTTTTAATATACTATACTAGTCGCTTTCTGTTTAATTGATTTAATTATTTTATTTTCAATCTATTTCAACTTTATTTAATGTTTCTTTTGGAACACGATATTTCCATTTTCCTTTATCAATGTGTAATATTTTGCATCTGCTGATGCCAAACTACTGTTATTACCTAAAATACCTAAATTTTTAAATTTGTTCCTGTGTAACTAATCTTATTTAATTAATACATATTTACCTTAATATAGTTCGTGATAAGACATGTTTGTACTAACTAATGGAAATTAATTACTTGCAGGTATAGTCAAAGGAAATAATTAACTAAATTTTAAAACGTTTCAAGAATGACAGTCCCCTCACAATTTTTGTGCAACAACATAGGCTGATAGTTGGGCAGAATCGGGGCGCGGCTTTTGTCCATCATTTCAAGCGCAAAGCGTGAAACAAAGTTGAGTAAATTTTTCGGTATATATATTCATACAAACACATACGAACTCACACAATATATGTGTGCACACATACACACACACACTCACACACAAATATATATATATATATATATATATATATAGCGGCGTAGTATAAATATTAGATATAGGGGCCAGTTTGCATGATAATATTGGTTTAAAACACGCATCCCGCCGAGGGACCGACCGATTTGCGTGAGCGATACATTATTTGATAAGAAACGCTTGCAGAATGCATAACGATTGTTAGTTATAGAAGGGCACGGAAAAGGAAAGCTTTTTCGTTATTTAGTATAATAGTGGGTGGATCTACGTTTTTCGTTTCTCTTTTTTTTTGTTTTGAAAACTATCAAAGTGTTTTCATACACGCATAAATACAGAGGCTGTGCTCTTTCTGTTGGGCCTAGTAAAGTAATATATAATCCAAAACGGAAATAATATTAGTTTTATTCCAATTTTCATTGAAAATTCAATTCATCATTCAAAATAGAAATTAAACCAGTTTTATTGCTAGTTTAAATTATGGATCTTCTTCAAGTAAAAGCCGAATTAATTCGCCGAATAAATTAATACATAATCTTTTGACAAGACATTTATGATTTCAGAAATTAAATATCTTTATAGTAAGCGTGGTGAGTTAGAACTAGAATGGTTTGTTTTAACATACTACGCTTGCTATAAAGATATTTAATTTCACGAGCCATAAATATTTTGTCAAAAGATTATGTACAGGCTGGCCCAAAATGACCGAAGGGGTTTGAGTTCATTATAACTTCTTATTTAAGACATAATTATTAAATTTTTTTTATTTTAAATACAGTATATTAATGGAGAATATTTTTAATTTAATTATGAAAAATTATATCTCGCAAGTGGTGACCATTTTCTGCTTCGCATATTCGTGCTCTTTCCAAAACATTTTCCATAACCTTTCGCAAAACTTCAGGTGTTATGTTGTTGATTTCGTCGCGTATATTATTTTTTAATTGCTGTATGGTTCGAGGCTTATTAATATAGACTTTTCCTTTCAAATAACCCCAAAGGAAACAGTCTGAAGCGGTTAAATCTGGTGAACGCGGAGGCCAATTAAAATCGCTTGTACGGGAAATAATTCGTTCACCAAAGATGTCGCGTAAAAGAGCCATTGTGTCCCTCGCAGTGTGCGCTGTGGCTCCATCCTGTTGGAACCATACTTGCGGATGGTTTTCCATGGCTGACCTTAAAAAATTTTCCAACATTGTCCGATATCTAACACCAGTGATGGAAACGGCGACACCGTGTTCATTTTCGAAAAAATATGGGCCAATTATCCTTTCCGACGAAACACCGCACCAAACGGTACACTTAAGTGGGTGTAATTCTCGCTGTTGAACTACTCTTGGATTTTCCGTAGCCCATATCCTGCAGTTTTGCCTATTAACGAACCCATTTAATTGGAAATGGGCATCCTCGCTCATAATTAAATTATGAATAAAATCATGATTTTCTTCTGCTTTTTGACGAAAATAAATTGCATAATCAAGTCGTTGCTGGTAATCTGTCGGTTTCAATTGTTGGACAAGCTGAATTTTGTATGGAAACATTCTTATTGTATGCAAAATTCTCTGCAGCGACCCTCTTGAGAGGCCAAGTTGTGTCGAACGTCTCCTGGTTGATGTTTCTCCATCTTCCCGAATACTCTCCTGTACCCGTTCAATATTGTCATTCCTTACTGCCCCTTGTTCTCGAAAATTTGCAACCAGACGGTTTATTGTTGACTCTGAGGGTCCAACCCGCACATTAAAATAACGACGATATGCACGCACGAGTAAAAACAATGGATCGTTGATTTGAGAAATAAAGTTCAACGATTTTGGCACGTTGTTCAATTGTGTACTGTTCCATTTTAAATTCCCCAAGTCTTCTTTACAAAATACTGAAAACAAAAAAAAAATTATAATAAAAAAGTTATAAGGAATTAAAACCCCTTCGGTCATTTTGGGCCACCCTGTATTAATTGATTCGATTCAAAAGTTGTACCTTAACGTTTAACACTATTTTTATTTTTCAAATTGTTTCACAGAAGATGGCAATTTAGTTGCCGAAATATATAGGTACTTAAAGTTAATTAATTTATATTGTGGTTAAGAATGTTTGTTATTTCCTTCTATTTCATTTATTTATAATTTTTCCCTCTACAGTTAATGCTATTTGACATCCTTCAAAACCATTCGTTGTAATATTTTCTCCAAATGTTTCCGCTTTAAGTTGATTGTTTAATTGTGAAACGGTTCTTGAACCTATGTAAAACGAAAATACCTTCTTCTTCCTCTTTAGGGTTGGATACCAGTTCAAGTACTTGAGCACAATATTCATTGTACCATCTATTAAATAGATGTTCCAATTACACTCTTGTAATCTTGTGTCATCGATAAAAGTCACTATCCTCCTCTGAGGAAATTCAAGTATCATCATAGAATCCAGTTGATCTTTTCCGAAGGTCTCTATACATGAAGGCCAGTTTTCTCCTGTCAACTACATATCCTACATTAGGACTCGCTAATGAAACCCATGTTATAGGACAATGTCCGGTTATCTAGTCGGCGATAGTTTTAATTTCTTTTTTATTACTTCTAATTAGGTTGGCTGAAAACCTAGCAGCTAGTCTTTTAGTGTGTAGTTGAACTTCCATTAGCCCATATTTCTTTTTATGTTCTTTTTACAGCTATAACTAGATCTCCCTTCTAGCAGTATCCTTAGTGATTCTACATACAAGTTTTGGTCCTATAAAGTCACATTTGAGCCCTGCTTGGCCAGTAAACACCTCATTCATTACACATGGAAACGAAAAGAAATAATTAGAGTCTGTCTGGACTCTTCGGGAAATGACCCACTATTTCAATGTTTTGAGCTCTCTAATAAAATAACGAGCCATCGAAAAAATTCATAATTGGAGTAGACTGTGAAATTGGGTTGGTACTTTAGCCACTTCCACATAATGACATTTATTATTTGACATTGAAACTATAAGTTTGTGTCAAATTTTTCAAAACTCTTATTAAGAAAATTAAATTTATTTAAAAAATGGTATTCAACATAGAACAAAAAGCAAAAATTGGCTGATTTTAGTGAAGAACATCCTGAATTAGTGTTTGACTACAATGATTTTTACAATGTTTTGACAAATTGTGTAAAGTTATTCAGAGAGACTGGTAGCGTCGGTCGAAAAACTGGAAGTGGACGGCCATCTAAACGTACAACTGATAATATTGAAGCCCTTCAGCATATTATTGATGAAAATCCAAAAACATCCATTTCAGTAGTGACCCAACCAACAAATTTATCTTATGGTACGTGCCAATTAATTCTTAAGAAAGTCTTACATTGTCATCCATACAAGCTGCAATGTTTTCATGAACTTTATCCAGTGGATTATTTAAGACGATGGGAATTTTGCCAATGGTTTCAAAATAATCTACACAATCAGGATATCCTTAACAAAGTTTTTTTCACGGATGAGGCCTAGTTCTATCTTTCTGGATATGTTAATTCACAGAATATGAGGTGTTGGTCCTCCGAAAAATCCTCATTTTTTTGTTGAAAAAAACATTGCATCCCCAAAAAGTTGGTGTTTGGGTTGGAATATGTCTAAGAAGATTGGTGGGTCCCATTTTTTTTAAGGTACTCTTACTGCTGCACGATATCGCAATGAGATACTCGGCTCATTCATAAATCAACTGGATGATGAGGAATTACAAAATGGGTATTTCCAACAAGATGGTGCAACAGCACATACGACCAGAGAAACACTTCAATATCTTAGAGAATTTTTTGATAACAGAATAATAAGCAGGAACACTGAAATCCCATATCCAACTAGGTCTTGCGATTTAAACATATGTGATATTTTCGTATGGCCATACATCAAAAATTCGATTTATTCAACGCCAATTTATAATCTGGAACAACTGAGAATTCGCATAACAGAAAAGTGTGAAGAGATCAAAAACTCACCGCAAATGCTGCATAAAGTTTTTGCTGGATTGCGGAGAAGAGTTGGTTTGTGTTTAGATGTAAATGGACAACATTTTCAACAACTTCTGTAGCTATATGTAAATTTTGATTATGATTTCGATATTAAATAAATTATTTGTTTTCTTTTTTGTTGTAGTATCATTTCAATGCCATAACCTTTTTTACAATGAAACTGTCAAGCATCAAGTAATGTGTCATTATGTGGAAGTGGTTAAAGTACCAACCCAATTTCACAGTCCACTCCAATTATGAATTTTTTCGATGGCTCGTTAGTTTCAGCAGTGTTATTACGAGAGTTATCGTGATGATAATCCTCTTTCATCATTGCTGGTGAACAACCTTGGAAAACTTGAGGTAAAGCTTCGTTTACTTAAAAAAGTATTCTGAGAATTAAATTGTCACACTTCATATTTAATGTACAGAGAAATCAAAAAAGGTTGCCTGTGCCGCTTCATCGATATATCAACTTTAGCACGAGTTTGCCACACATTAATTATTGTAGTATAAATTATTTGGTTCGTAACTTCGCTAAAGCGGCTGTGAATCTAATATCCTGTTTGCATTATTTAAATTTATCATAAGTAAAAACACAAGAGCTTTTTTTTTATCGGATAAATTTCTCTTTGTAACGAAATTATTTTGCCAATCAGTAATTTGACGAGAAAAACTTACATGAAAAAATCGCGAGACGATAGTCGAGCGATTTTTTCTAATGTAAGTTTTTCGAGCGAAATTACTGATTGGAAAAATATTGAGTTAAAAAGAAATTTATCCGATTGAAAGAAAAGCTCGAGTGTTTTTTGGCAAGATAAATTAACGACATGAATAAAACTTTTTAAATTGTCTCCATATTGACGATTTTGTATTTCTTGTGTTTTGCAGTATTGATCTTTTGATATTTGTTGAAATTTCCCCAAACCGACTCGTACATTTTACGTTCAACGATACTTAATAGTTATTACCTGTCAGCTGCCAAAATAAATTAAGTGATGCAGGGCTACTAGATATGTAACAGGAAGAAGCATTTTTATCGGAGGAAGAAGCATTTTTATCGGTGATAAAAAGCTATGTAGGTTTTTATCGCTGTCAAAGTGACAAAAATGTCACCCGCATATGGACATTTTTATATAGGAGTTAATTTATCGGTACAAAAATTATTTAGATAAGGAATGGCCATGGTTGGGAGGATCACTGTCTTTGATAGGTTCAGCCTGTTGTTGGTTCTACATGTCTGTTAGATGTCAGTTTCGATTTGAATTTTTATTTGACATGAATTAAATGTCAGTTTCGATTTGAAGTTTTATTCGACATGATTTAAATGTCAGCTTTTTTTTTAGCTAACATAACCAATATAATTACAACTAATTCAATTCAAAACTGACATTTAATTGTCAACAACAAGCTAAACGTATCAAAGACAGTGATCCTCCCAGCTATGGCCACCTTAACTAAATAGTTTTTGCTCATATGGTACAAGCTTTTTCTCAGTTCTCTTTTCCATGGTTTACTGCGTTTAACTGAATATTAGAAATACCTTTCTCTAGGCAATAAAAATCACATTTCGTTGTTACTGTAAGTTAATTTTTTTGTTGTGTTTATACAAGTATCATTATAATTTTTGCTTAATTTTAGGGTTAGGTCCATTAGATTTCTTCCTTTTTTTGGTATTTAAAGAACACAGCGCTTAAGACTCCGCTATATACGTTACTAGAACTATAGAATAGTTAATTATTACTATTATTATTATTATTACTATTACAATAGTTAATAGTGTAAGAGAAGAGGTGTTTGAAAATGTCTACAATTCTCTAATAAAACATTTAATGTGTCTACAACATGATCTATGTCATTTTCGTTGCAATTTTCTTTGTTAACGTTTAAATTTTGGAGATTTTTTGAAATACGGGTTCTAGTAGTGGATGGATAAAAATCAATAGAACTTTTACAGGACGCTAAAGGGAACTTATTCGAGTGTGAATTTATAGTGGTAAGGGATATTTGTTTGAAAATAATATTTAAAAAAAATAAAAACAATTTACTAACCTCGCATTTTGTCCATTTTTCAAATCAGGAAAAAAAGGGCAATTTTCGGCTAATAGTGTCTTTCAAATTCCCTAATCTATTAAGTAAACATCACTCTTTCGTATTTTTGCTATATTAACCTTCAATTTGTTTAAATAATATTGTTAAAAAGATGTGAAAAATTGCTATTTATCTACGGCATTTTCTCGTTCAAAGTGACATAACTGTAACAACAGCAGTTACAAGCTACCAACTTAAACGTTTACATTAAAATGTTATTGACGCGATGTCTATCTATATCAATTTATTTTTTCCAATTGTCATATTTAAAGGCAGGCAATGACATAACCTGAAAAGTTGAGAGGAGGGTATTCAAGTAAAAATCATATAAATTTTAATACATATATTAAACTTTATCAATCACATACACATCAATTAATATTATCACTCACAAATTTATTAGCAAATGTAAAGAAAAAATACATCCTCATTCTAAATCTTATTTCTATTTGATGATCAATTGTAAATTTAACAAAGTTATGTCGTCCATAACAAACGCCATTTTAAATTTGACAATTGGAAAAAATAAATTGATATAGATAGACATCGCGTCAGTAATATTTTAATGTAAACGTTTAAGTTGGTAGCTTAAAACTGGTGCTGTTAAAGTTATGTCAATTTGAAAATGAAAATGACGTATTAAAATAGATACTTTTTAATTACTTTTTAACAATGTTATTTAAACATATTGAATGTTAATATAGCAAAAATACTTAAGAGTGATGTTTATTTAATAGATTAGGGTATTCGAAAGATACTTTTAGCCCTAATTTGTGCGTTTGTTCGTGTATTGAAAATGGACGAAATGATAGGTTAGTTTATTTTTTTTTAATATTATTTTTCTTCCAATTTCCTTTCCCACTATAAATTCACACTCAAATAAGTTCCCTTTACGTCCTGTAAAAGTTCTATTGATTTTTATCCAGCCACTTCCAGTACCCGTATTCTCAATTCTGGCCAAAGTAAAAGAAAAACTTTTATAGTTTTGATCCTTTAATATTGCTGCGAAGTGCCACCCATGCTAGGCAACGCCACTGATTGGTAGTACTGGGAAATACTGTCTTTTCGGACTCCATATACGGTCTCATACGAGAAACGTTACGTGCTTAGAAGAAACTTGATTTGATGATTAATTGTTATCAAATCGAGTTTTTATTACATTGATCTAAAGCAGCGATGCACATACCGCGGCCCGCGGACCGCATGCGGCCCACTGTCGATATTTATGCCGCCCGCCAACGAATTTTAAAAATTGTTCGAAAAACTACAAAAGTAGGTAAAAATCCATTCAAAAAGGTAAGAAATATTCTTAACTTTTTATTTTATCCTAACTTTTGTAATTGTTAGTAAGATATGTATCTTTAAGTACCTACTACTTTCTTGTTCAGGTTTACTACGTAGGACAGGTATGCTCCTCGTCGTTCCAAGCATATTGTTACGAGACTAGAAATCTGTCGAACCAACTAGATTACTCGAAGATTCGCGAAACACGTCGGTATTATCCCCGAACAATGTGGTAGGTTCTCGATGTTAGGTAACTCGTATAAATACAACGCTTCGCCCGCTATCGGAGCAGTTAAGTTTTAACTACGGACAAGCGAACACTATATTGTTTGAATTGTAATCTGTGAAGAATAAATATTTCGTCGTTCGAACTTGGCATCTACCTACGTAACAATATAATATCAATTTTGATATGGATAAACCAGGCCACAGTAAAAAACGTAGTCGTAAGGTTGAAGATGAAAATCGACAGTTTCAAGATATTTGGACCGAAAAATACTTTTTTATTTCATCGCATAACAAAAGTGTCTATTTAATATGCAAGAGTAGTGTTTCTATTCCGAAGGAATATAATGTGAAAAGGCATTATGAAACCCAGCATCATACTTTTACCAAATTAACCGGCGAAAATCGAACGCAAAAATTTCCACTTTACAAAGGGAACTAACAGACCAGCAAGCTATGTTTACAAAACCAATTCAAGATGCTGAAACAGCTACTGAACTTAGCTTTGAAATATCTCGAATAATGGCGAAAACTTGTCAAGATGGTGAGTTTGTTAAGCAGTGTTTAGACATCGTCGAAAAAAAATGTGTCCGAAAGATGCAGAGGTTTGAGAAAATTCAACTAAATCGGATGAATGTTCAAAAAAGACTTACCACATTAGCAGCTAATATAGAAGAGCAATTAGCTACGAAGTCGAAAAGTTTTGAGTATTTTTCTATAGCACTCGACGAATCTACAGATATAAGTTCCACTGATCAACTCTTAATATTTTTACGAGGTGTAACGCAAAATTTTGAAGTGAGTGAAGAACTGATTGGTATGAGTTCTTTGACAAGTCAAACCAAGGGGAGTGACATGCTCAAAGCTCTTCTAGAAAAATGTTCTATAATGGATTTGGATTTAACGAAATTATCTGGAATTACGACTGACGGAGCACCTTCAATGGTTGGAAATAAATCTGTGATAATAACTATGTTAAAAAAATTTTTACAAACTGAAAACATAGGTACCAAGGAATTAATGCAGTTTCATTGCATTATACATAAAAGAGGCCTTCTATTCAAAATTATTGGGATTTGAAAATGTGATGAAAGTTGTAGTACCTACTGTAAACTTTATAAAATCACGAGGTCTCAATCACCGACAATTCACACAATTTCTCGAGGATATTGAAAGCGAATATGGTGATCTCCTGTTTTATCCTGAAGTAAGGTGGCTAAGTCGTGGGTTGTCACTAGAGCGATTTCTTAACTTGATTGAAGAAATCAAAATATTTTTGGCGGAAAAGAAAACGGACGTCTCCGAACTCGACAACCTTGATTGGCTGTGTGACTTAGTGTTTCTTGTAGACATCACAAATTACTTGAATGTCTTAAATACGCGACTCCAGGGCAAAGATCAATTGATTTCGCAGTTATACTCTCATGTTTCGTCCTTTGAATGTAAATTAAGTCTTTTCAGGACACAAATCAATTCAGCCAATTACAGCCATTTTCCGAACTACAAAAAAATTATGGAGAAATTCAATAAAACTGATGTCAATTTCGCTTATGTTGAAAAAATTGATATTTTAATACAAGCTTTTCATGATCGTTTTCTAGACTTCAAAAAAGTTAAACCTCTATTAGACATTTTCAGCAATCCTTTCAACATTTCACCCGAAAATGCACCGGAATCAATACAGCTGGAATTGGTAGACATGTAAAATGATGATAATTTACGAAACAAGTTTAATGAAGGTAATTTACTCGACTTTTACCGTTGCGTTGACAAAACCGCTTATAAAGAGTTGCAAATAAATGCATTGAAATGCGCAAGCTTATTTGGATCGACGTATATTTGTGAGCAAACGTTTTCAGTGATGAAACTTAACAAAACAAAAAATCGAAACCGTTTGGCAAATGAAAATCTGGAAGCAATTTTACGTGTGGCGACAAGTAATGTGGAGCCAAGCATAAACAAAATTGTTAGGTCAATGCAATGTCATGCATCAAAATAATAAAACATGAAATATTACATTGTAATGATTAGATTACATTACGATTACATAATTACAACAAACATTTTTGAATGTTCTTTTATTTTTATCATTTGTAGCAATTCATACTATTTAAAAATAAAAATATTTGTGTTAATAAGTATTCTTTGTAGTGGCCCGTCCTTGGCTTATAATTTTCCCGAGTGGCCCCTGTTTCCTATAAGTCTGTGCATCCCTGATCTAAAGTGAATTAAGTCATATCTTTTTCCAGGATCGATCCCCCGATATGATAAAAACCAATTTCCTAAATAAAATGATTTTGTTTTCCTCCGTGCGTTTTCTTAAATTACAAAATCATCAATTGTATTATACAGTCTGGTCAAGATTTACTTCTAATAAGGTTCTATTGGCAAAATACCGCAACTCTACATGTGTCTGTTTAATATTATTCGACAAATAATCATGTCTCGTTTGTAAAATTTCGTGTAACGAGCGTTTTATTATGGAAAAGATGTAAATGCGTGTAATCTAAAATGAAATTATAATTGTAAAGAAATTGTAAGGAAAATGAAGAAACAATCATTAGGAATATGTTTTCGAGGACTTTATCAAAGCAAGATGTTCATGTAGAGTCATAATAATGTTGTAACTCCATTTGTAACAATATACATTTGCTTTTTGTTAAATGTAAATTACGACATTAACTAACTGTATGATATTATTTTCTCTTTTATGGTTTTGTTATTTTATCTTTATCAGGTCTTTATTCCCTCCAATTTAGTTGCATGTTTAGTACATTATTATTCATTTTCTATGTCGTGAAAATTTATACATAATCTAACCTTTATATTTCTTACATAAAGGTTTACGTACAATATAAAACTGTACAAAATATGTGTACACACTATGTACGTATGAAAGAATACATCAAGTCTGGACATTCATAATAATGCTTACCAATTAACGTAATTAATGAAAATATTCTTGTATGTTAGTCAGTTTACACAAGTTATTAAATGAAAAAGTCTTTTTGCCATAACATTTTCACGGTTTTATCGATGAAATGTGGGGTTGTTTGTACTGGATTCTTGGTGTTCTGGCGGAAAGCAAATGGAGGTTTTAAAAGGGGTCGTGAATTAATAATTTACGTAATAATCGATATAGTTGTACTAGTTTGACAAGGCTTGTTAATTTCAGCGTGTTACTTTAAATATATACTTGAGCCAGACATTTTGGTTGTAATTTACATGCATACATTTGAATTATTAGTTTGAAGACATTCTACAAAAAAACTTAAAGTATAAAATACCGTAATTTATAGCACAACAATCATAGCAATGCCAGCTTTAATCACTTATTGAATGGCTAAAGATATAACATATAATGTCTTTGTATACAGGGTGTAACAGAAGGTAGGTCAAATAATTAGGATCGTTACAAAAAAAAAAGATTATACAAATACAGGAATTCTTGCTATAGTACGTTATGTGGCAATTAAGTAAGCAGAATTTTTTCCTGTAGACTTTATTAAGGAAAATTACATAGCTTTAAGCATTTATCGCTTCACAATAGTAGTTTCCCTCCTGTGTAATATACTTGTTCTAGCGGTTTTCCCATTGCTGGAAGCATGGTCGAAAATCATCTGAAGTTAACCCCTTCAGAAACTCCGCCGTGCGTTTTTTATACGAGGGACACCTTTTACATTTTTACAATCGACCACTAGATGGTGCTATTCTTAAAGTTTGACATTTGTCAATGAGAAATCCGCGATAGCTTAGAAATTGAGTCAGTAGTTTGTTGACAGTGACAGTTTTAAGACAGTGAGTTTGTAAAATAACGGAGATTATTCGTGAAGGTTTTCGTTGGATGATTTTTGCAATTATATAAAAGGCGTAACTCCATAAGAATGCATTATATCGCTTCGGTAATTTTGGTAATGAAACACCATCAGAGAAGACAATTTACAATTGGTTTGCAGAATTTCGTTATGGGCGTACCTCAATGAGTGATGAATCACATAACAGTTGACCAAAAACTATTGTGATTCCAAAAAAACATCGATGCTGTGCGGAAAATGATAGAACACGATCGACATGTGACTTACAGTGAGGTAGAGGCATTTCTTCGCATATGGCAGACTGCAATCCATTCGATTTTACATGAACATTTATTTCCAAAAAAAATATGTTCCAGATGGATTCCACATAACTTGACCGAAGCACAGAAAGCAGCTCGTGTCAATTGGTGTAAAGAGATGCGCAAAAAATTCGACGTAGGAACCGCAAAATCTGTATACAACATCGTCACAGGTGACGAAACATGGATATATTCGTATGAGCCGGAAACCAAGTAACAATCTACTGTATGGGTGTTCCAAGACGAACCGAACCCCACAAGAGTTGTTCGTGCAAGGAGCACTTCCAAGAAATGATCGCTTGTTTCTTCGGCTGTACAGGACACATCGCAACATTTGCTACGTCTGCGGGTACTCGACTAGGTAATTTGCCCCGACCACCAAATAACATACTTGACCTTCGTCACCAAATTCAAGAAGCCTGGGAAGACATTCCCCAGGCTACCGTAAATCATTTAATTTCAAGCATGCCTCGAATAGTTATGAAATGGATAAAAAACCACGGCGGACCCACTCATTATTAGAGTTGTTATTTTTCACCAAATTCCAGCGTCTTACTCAGTACCACTGATGTAAGTCGGTAAATTACCCCGTATATTACCGAATTAATTACCGCCATTTACGGTAAATTACCACATAAAATTTCCGTAAATTACAAACAACGTAAAACATCATCTATGTACACGTATGACATTGCACACTCGGTGATTGGGGAAGTCCCTTTCTAGCAGATGTAAATGCTCGTAAATCATCCGTTTATATAACGAATGAAGTAGTCTTTCAAAAGATTTCGGTGTATAAGTTGAACATAATAAAGTTTGTGAATATACTACTCGTAGTGCAGTGCGCTGTGATGGGGCGAAAAGATAAAATAAAAAAAAGTTATTTTAACAGCATTTTCAAAATCCACAGAACATTCGAAATTATATTCGTGTAACTTCTGTTCGCAAAGTTATGTTTTAAATGTAACCAGAATGTCCAGTCACTTACAGAATAAGTGCATTCGTTGTCCTCGTAAAATAAAGAATGAAATACAATCAAAATCAAGAGCATTAAGTGTTAAAAAAATTAAAGCAATAAATAAAGGTGAGTAATTTTGATTGATTCCTATTGGGTTTTATCGAAAAGTATTTAACATTTTAGAGATTCCGGAAAGAAAAAGTTCTTCGCAAACAGATTTAGAAGACGACGATGGAGAGACGATTTCAAGCGATTCTCGCCCATAATCTGCTGCAAGCACCACTAAATCCGCTTACAGTGAAAATTTGGATTTTTTGTAGATGTAATGAATAAATCAGAAGAAGAGGTAATTTGAGATCTCTTAGCAAGAGCATGCTTCGCTAGTAATACCCCTTTAAATTTTACAGAAAATGTTCATTGGCAAGAATTGTTTAAAAAAAATAAACCATCTTTACGATTGCCGACTAGATATCAGTTATCCAATGCGCTTTTAGATAAACAATACTCTCAAATAAATCAGTTAGTTAATGAAAAAATAGCAAAGGCTAAAACAATTGGAATTCAAATTGATGGGTGGAGTAATATTAGAAACGAATCCATTATAAATATAATAATTACATGTCCAGAACTAGTTTTATTTAAAGTAATTGACTGCAAGGAAAATCGCCACGATGCTGCATATCTTTGTTCTTTACTTAGTTCTGTTATTGACGACTTAGGTATTAATAAAGTTATAAGCATAGTGACTGATAACGCTAGCAATATGAAATCAACTTGGAAATTAGTTAGTGATATGTGCCCGTCTAATTATTTTTCTTGTTATGGATGTAGTGCTCATATTTTGAATTTATTCGCACAAGATATTTTAAAATTGGAAGTATTTGCATGTTTAATTACTGATTGTAAAGTCATAGTAAAAACTATTAAAAAATCGCATATTTTGAATGCTACATTTAAAAATATACAAGATGAACAGCGAGCATTACAAAAATCAAACACACTAAAATCTCTTAAACTACCTGGCCAAACTAGATGGTGCTCTAATATTTTCTGTTTAGAAAGCTTAAGGATAAATAAAAAAAATTTAAAAGAATTGGCTATAACAGAAACTATAGCTAATACTTTAGACAAAAGAATAAAAAATAATATTTTAGATGATCTGTTTTGGGAAAGAGTTGATACATTACATACAATTTTACACCCAGTCTCCGTAATTTTAAAGAACATACAAACCTCTCAACCTTGCATATCTCATGTTGTTGAATATTTTCAAGACCTGAAAGAGCATCTGATGATTGCTGCATGCCCAGTTTCAGAAATAAATGCTGTCCTATCACATTTAAAATCACGGAGAGAAATGACTATAACACCTATACATTTGGCTGCCAATTTACTAGATCCAAAATTTATAGGCAAAAATCACAATAACGAGGAATATATCACAGCACTGACATATACTAACAAACTATCAACGCATCTAGTTAGTGGATCTGATATAGCAGAAATTATGACTGAGGTTGCTTATTACAAATCGAAAGAACAATTGTTTTCAAAAGATTTTATATGGAAAGCATTAGAGACAGGCAAATTGAATTCTGTATTATGGTGGAAATCACTTTGTTGTACTACAGCTTTAAGTAAAGTCGCAATAGAAATTTTGAACAGCCCACCAACAACACACAAGAAATTTTTTAATGTTTAGTATTATACACAGTAAAAAACGAAGTAGATTAACTAATGAAAAAGCTGCTAAGTTGGTATATGTGAATTTAAATTTAAAACTGAACGAAAATCCGGCACTGAAAGAACTCCCAACAGAAGAGTTGGAATGTTCTGATTCGAATTGCAATACTGAGACTGAGAGTGATCTGGAATAGTTATGTAAATAACATTACATATTACATAATGGTAATAATGAAAAATCATTGTTTAGTTCTATTTTCAGAATATTGTTTAATTTTGAAATATGTTAATATTGTATACTCTTTATTTTTTTTCCTTTAATAAAACGTGTAAGACATTTTTTTGTTGTAGGGGTTTTATTTAAATAATAAAAAAGTGTGGTAAATTACCATGGTAATTTACTCAAAAAATGGTAAATTACGCAAGAATAAATCTTGGTAAAAAAGAGCAGTAATTTACTACGGTAATTTACCAAAAATTACGGTAATTTTACATCTCTGCTCAGTACAAGTTAATATGTACAAATGTTTTCAATATACATCGTGTACTGACGGCGGACCCACTCATTATTAGAGTTGCTATTTTTCCCCACATTCCAGCGTCCTACTCAGTACAAGTTAATATGTACAAACGTTTTCAATATACATCGCGTACTGATGTATATCGACATACTTATATACTTATTTATAATATCACAAGTTCAACCGCCTCGTGCTTTATTAAAATATAAATATCTGGCCGGCATACACGACCTAACACAATGCATACATTTAGGGTAAAATAATGAATTCTGACAACGGACCAATTCCTCAGTCCAGTTTGTGTGCTTTATTGGGACTATAGTATTGTTTTTACGCTTTACGTTTCTTCACGATTCTTTAATTTTCACGCTAGGTTTAAGTAGTATATAAGGGTTGCTTTAATGTTAGGAATTTAGTATTATCCCACTGGCGATTTGGTGAAGAGCATATCTTCAAAGGTTTTACCTTAACCAAAGATGCTACTTTTGACATTATTTTAATTTTCAGCTTGTTCTACTGAAGATGGCAACTTAGTTGCCGAAACACAAATACAAATATATAGAATTTATTAATATATTTTGTGTTTAGGGATTTTTCTTGTTTCTGTCTATTACAATGAACCTGCTGATCTTCAAATTCGGAATCTCGCTTTCGTAACTGAGTGCGTCTCGTAAAAAACAAAACGTTTCGTAAACATCTCTTACAATAAGTAATTTATTTGTTAATATTTAAATCTTATATAGGGTCATTCAAAAAGCGCCGGTTTTAAATCCCTTGGTAAATTTTTGCAACTCGGTTGGCGACATTGTTTTGTATTATTTTGACATCCATAAATATTCTGATTGTAGTCTCAGTCTGTGTCTAGCCATGGATCCGTTTATTATTGCGCAACGTGTGCTAATTGTGAAAACGTTTTATCGGAACGAAGAAAGTTACGGACGACTTTGCGCAATTCTAGGCGCTGAATGAATCAACAGTTCGTAGACTTATGAAAATGTTCAATGGAACGGGTTCTACAGTGAAGGCCTGGACGTCATCGTTCTGGCCGATCTGAGGCGTGCTTCACGTGACGTGAAGCTGTTACCCCAATGAAATCGATTATTGGTTCTTGAGAAGACGACAAACGGACGACGGCTTAGCGTGCAAAATTACCTTCAATGATGAAGCGTACTTCCACTTAAATGGATTTATGAATAAGCAGCCCAGAACTGCAGCATCTGGGGGTAAAAAAATCCTTACACTATTCAAGAAAGGGAAATGCATTCACAACGAGTGACAGTTTGGTGTGGCTTTTGGGCGGGCGGCGTCATTAGGCCTAATTTTTTTGAAGATTGGCCAGGACAAGCTGTGACAGTTAACGGAGACCGATACCGTGCGATGACAAGAGATTTCTTGTGGCCTCATTTGGATGAAATGCACATTCAACAGTTGTGGTTTCAGCAGGATGGTGCCACACTTCTCGCGAAACAATTCAGTTGTTCCATGAGCGGTTCCCGGATCGCCTCATTTCGCTTAATGCTGACCATCAATGGCCACCAAGATCATGTGACGTAAGTACTTATAACTTTTTTGGGAGGGTGCTTTTAAATCATTTGTGTATGTCAATAAACCCCTAAACATCCCTGACTTGAATGAGGAAATTCGACGGATTGTTGGCGAGATCCAAGTGGCATACTAAATTTCACGGACTGGGTTCTTACATGCCAGCGCAGTAGAGGTGCTCATATGCTCCACATCATTTCCCATACTTGAAATGGAAAGGTGTGATAAACATATTTTTGAATACTGTTAATGTGTTTTGCAAAAATAAAGTTCATAATTCGATATATCAAAACCGGCGCGCTTTTTAAACATGGAGTTGTAATTCCATACGAACTCGTGTTCTTAAAACACCAGATGTATTTTTAAAACCTTCGTATAGTTTATTTCAAATTATAAGAATATAACTTTGAACGGCTCTAATGCTTTTATTTCACCACCTGCGGCAATAACTACCTGGCCGCTCAATACGATTATCTTTTACGCAAACAAACTGCTGAGGTCCGTAATGACAAAATTTAAGTAAATTATAATTACTGCAATTTAGATGAAATAAAATTTAATAATGATATAAGTACCAACAGTTGTTAATTTGAATATATAGTTATTATATGTAGTTAAATAGTCATTAAATTACAATTTAGATGAAATAAGTGCTTATATTTATTAAACAAAATTTAAGTAAATATAGTTAGGAGAGTTGGTATATATTACATCTAATATTGAGTCTATTTACCATTTATTGTTAATCTTTACTACTGTATACATATTTGATTTTTCTCTCTTTACTTAACGACCATGTGGCGACCTTTTGCTGAAAGTGTTAGTGATTATGATGTGGATAGTGATAATACTGTTGGAGCACGACAGAGAAAACATATATCAGAAGATGCAAAACAGATAATTTTCAATGTCTATCATACCCTGATGGAAGAAAATAACGAACTACAAACCCAGAACATTCAACGAACGTCGCAATTAACCAAGGTGCCTTTTGGAACAATATATAAAATAATTAAGAATAACGCAGGGCCTCGAAAGCAAAGAAGTGACAGAGGAGCACCGAGAAAAATTGAAGAGTATGAAATTTATACTATTAGGCAGCAAGTATATTCCTTCTACAGAGGAAATGTTGTATCTACACTTGACTGCTTACATAAAAGAATCAGTGATGAGCCTATAAATATTCAGTGTTCTAAAGCAACCTTGTGGCGGACGCTAAAGAAAGCTGGTTTTAAGTTTGGTACTATAGACAAACGTCGCACAATTATGGAAAGCCCGAGGTTACAGAAACTTTGATATGAATACTTAACGGCAATTAGTAGGTATTGACAGGAAGGACGATTAATATGTTATTTAGACGAGACGTGGTATGACACCCATGACACAATTTGCAAAGGTTGGGTGGATAGTTCAAGTATGTGTCAGTTGGACGCGCCGGTTTCAAGAGGGAAGAGAATAATCATTTTTCATGCTGGGTCAGAAAAAGGATGGATCGGACAGCCGCTATTATCTGCTAAAAATGTTAAATCCTCAAGTTTAGATTGCCATGAAAATATGACCTCATCTTTATTTGAAGAATGGTTTTGTGACACTTTGCTGCCAAATTTACCAAAATATAGTGTGATACTGATGGACAACGCTCCGTATCATTGTGACAGCAAACCAAAGTTCCTACAAATAGTAATAATAAGAAATATATTAAAACATTTTTAGAAGCAAATGATTTATATTTTGAGGATCATTATACAAAAAACCAATTAATAGAGGTGATGAATACAAAAGAATATTTAAAGGATTATTATGTGGATAACAGAGCCAAAGAAGCAGGACATACAATTTTGCGTTTACCACCATACCATTGCATTTTCAATGCCATTGAATTGATAAGGGCCCAACTGAAAAATACCATAAGACGAACAAATCAAACACCGAAATTTAGTGAAAGCAGTGTAACACACATAAAAAATGGTATGGAACATATAACTGCTGTGAATTGGAAAAATGCTGTTAAACACGCAATAGCAAAAGAGGGGAATATATGCGCATGTATAAAATAGTAGCACCTTTGATTATAAATTTGCAATACGATTCAGACACAGACACCGATTTGCAAGACGACTTAATCACAGATGATTTATGAAATGCGGTGACACATAAAAATTTTATTGTGTATTACATATAAATTAGCTTTATATATCTATATGTATCCACTACACATGTTGCCACACGATTTGTAATTTTTTCTTTGTATATACAGATATTTTTTATTATATACTTGAAATTAAAAGCGTTTTATTATAATATTATAGGGCCCTAATTTATAGTCAATATGGCCCCTAGATTCATACGTTGCAAATAGGTAAACCGTACCCGTTCAATAAGGAGACCAGGTATAATAATTATCATCACAGAAGGTGGTGCAATAAAAGCATTAGAGCCGTTCAAAGTTATATTCTTATAATTTGAAATAAACTATACGTATATATTAACTTATACTGAGTAAGATTCTGGAATGTGGGGAAAATCTGACAATTCTACTCATTATTAAATAACAATGTTATTTTTTAATATTTTAGTTTGAAAATGTAATCGTTTGTTAAGTTTAATTAAACAAACATTATGTACAATTTCTATTAAAATTGATTAAATCGTACTGGGTGTTCAGATTTTTTAAAAGTCAGTATATTTTTACGCAAATATTTCAGTAAAAAGTCTCCCGTCAAATCACCCTCGCAACTATTTATTTAATTTCTAAGAATCGTGAAACAATTGCTTTGGGTTATTCGCTCGTTTTCTTCAAGAAAAGATATAAAATTTAAAAAATCATATTTCACTTGAACAGTAAATCGCTTCCTTTCATATCGAAATTTTCAACCACAAAACGTTTCAAACCAACTCAAATCACGCAGAAGATCAAAATAACTGTGAAATTAATTGCGGATCGACGGACCCTTGTTTATTGTACGGTGCGATAAACCGAAAACTATTATAAATCGTGAACTTTATCTATCAGTCATGTATGTATGTGCACAATACAACTACATACGCACAAATACCACACACGTACACGTTTTTATGTACAATGTGTGCAGTCGCCTTATCAAAATGTACAGCGAAAGTCTGACTGATATAGTGAAACCCGGAGACTAATATGTGGTTTCTTTTTCCGTTTTCATATAATGCGAAGTAAATTCTAGAAGAACGCGAGATATATTTTATATTTGCAATTGTTACAAATAAAGGAGACAAATAACAGACATGTATATATGTACGCAGTTGAGGATTACAACGAAACATGTATTTTTCGTAATAATAGTCATTGACGCAGATGCATTTTTTTGTTCAGTAAAGTAATGCGAAAATTGCTGTTGCCATTTCATTGAAGATATCGGTTTCTTTTATTCCAAAACCGCAACATTAACGGTTGCGTATTTGTTGCTTAGCATATGCCTTCATTTAATATATACGTATTTTAGTACAAAAGACACAGAAAACATTTATATTACACACAATATACTTTTTTCAATGTAACGCCTTTTTACATTTCAATACCACCCAAAATCCACCAATAATTTTATTTATTTATTATCTGCAGTGAAACTGTAATATACGAGGATTAGTCAATAGAAATACGCTTACAGACTATAAATTTTTATCATGAATTTAAAAGAATTTAAAATGATAGGCATGGGTCTCATTGTTCAGAAACCAAACAATGTTTTTTGATTAAGATTTTTCATAGACCAGATATTTAAATTTAAATTATTACACGAGACCCTATATATTATTATACCGCGTTCTTTTTTTATCATGACACGTAGGTATAATGTATTGATTTTTCTTCTTTTAGCTTTATTCTTTGTTGTGCGATTATATGTGTTAGCTTTACTATGCCCCATGTGCGACACTTAGATTAGTGTCTGTTACTGTTATTGATGATGAAACATAGTTGTCGAAATACGTATTTAGGATACGATTACTAATAATGGTAAGATTTTATGTTTTTTTAAGTAAGTCCTGACAATGTTGAGATGTAAATTCATCCCAAATTTCTTGCAACTTTTTTCAAAATTCTGGGATTGTTCTTGCAGGACTGGCACACAACTGTTTTTTCATGTTTTTATTGGCCTCAAATCAGGACTACTGAACACCCACCCCAAGAGTGGAATATTGTTGTCTGAGAACTTTGAAAGCCCTTTTTGACTTATGACAATCTGAGCCGTCTTGTTGGAAAATAAAATCCTCTCCAGCGTCCAAAACATCTTCCATATAACGAATCTGTTAAAATATTTAGAAATTTGTCTGTATTAACGATCCCGTCAATAATGTGTAATTTTCCGACACCTTTTGCAGACATTGGGCCCCATACCAAGGTGAAAATTTTACCTCAGTTTTTAAGCATTCTGGATTACACGCTTGGTGTTTCTGTCGAATGACTCTGCCTCGACTATCACACACAGAAACTTCGAATCGAGATTCATTACTCCAGTGAATTCGATTCCACTGCTCAGGAAGCCAATTTTTATGTTCTATAGCCCATTTAAATCTATTTTTTTTCGTTTCGCTGTCAGTAATAGCTTTTCGTTAGCCTAAAGTGAAAAATACTTTTTTTGACAATTCTTCACTCGTAGAATAACAAAATATCCAGACCTTGTAGGAACGAAATCCCAAATTTTGAGCTTCTCTATTGCATGTCGATCTTGCAACATGTTTTCCAATTGCTTCACTATACAGGCTGATTCATTTTCGGCCCTCACCATGGGATCCCTCTTATTATTGGAGATAGAGGTTTAAATTTGGCAAAGCTGTTAAATTTTGTGTTTGTTATAAACCCGTAAAGAAAATAGACCTGTGACAAATGACCTTCGTTAATACCATGGCTACCTTATTTAATCTTATAATTTATTCTTTCAAATAAAACTTAATGTCAAAAACTTTAGTCAGCATGTGGTACATGGTTGAAATCAGAAAAAAAACTCTTTCTGAAGATGTCTAAATCCAATATGGCGCCTATAAGAAATTAGATAGTTGTTGATGGCCAGAAAGAAACGAAACGTCGTATAGAAATTTAGAGTACACCACTGGATAGAGGTTTAGAAATGGCCACAAGAATGTGTTTTTATTTTTTCTCTACAAGGACAAATGTCGGTGCTACAGGTGAAAGAAGAAAATGGGGTTTTCGCGTTTTTTTTTTAAATAACGAAGGTCATTTGTCACAGATCTATTTTCTTTACGGATTTATAACAAACACAAAATTTAACAACTTTGCCAAATTTAAACCTATACTCTATCTCCAATAATAAGAGAGATCCCCATGGTGAGGACCGAAAATGAATCAGCCTGTATAATATGCTGAGTTGTTCGTTGTGAGCACGCCTATTTTCCCGAATTATTCTTTGTAATGCTCTTCTGTTAATGTCTGTGATTTTAGATTTTCTTATATATTGAGCTTTTGGTGCAACTGAATTACTTGTTTTATACAAACGCACGATGTTTCTTACACTATATCCTGATAACGATAATAATTCACCTATTTCTGCGTTTGATTTTCCACTTTTAGATAACCTAACTATAACGTGTTTCAAAAAGAAATTCATCTCAGTAAGCAGTTAATAACATTTGTAAATTATTATAAGCTACTTGCCTTTTCTTTATAACCAACTATTTATCTAATGTCATTTTGACATTTTGTGACTAGCATATATTTTTTCTTGCAAATATTTTTTTTATTTAACAATTTTTTAATTAACAATACCGTAAAGTGGGGCGAAATTGATCATAAATATTGCATTTTTGCTTGTATTTTTGTTTAAAATAATAAAATGGTGGTTATTTCCCTTAAAGTGGGTGGGGGTACAAGATATGTAGCCGTTACATTTTGTAAAAACCAAAAATTATTTTTGTATTTGTTCACATAATGAAAATAAAAGATGATCAACTACACCCTCAGAGCGGGGTGAAATTGATCACTTGCAATTTATTGCATAGTATGCACATACGAACTGTATAAGTGCGATCAATTTGACCCTGACCGAAATATATTGGATGATTAAAATGTTATTGGAAATTTTCGGTTTCGGGGTGAAATTGATCAGCATCATCCGTTTAACTTTTCTCGATTATTATCAATTTTTAAGGCAAAATAAAAGTAAAAAACACAAAATGTGATTACTTTATTTGAAAAAGACGTAATACAGAAAAATTCTCAACAACTAGATTTCCTTGATATCGATTACGTGGTCAAAATAGTACGCCTGTAGCTTACCAAATGCTTTTAATGTGGGATTCGGAAGCTGAGCTACTATGTCTGCAAATTCAACTGCAAATTTGTAAGTTTCTTCAGTTTTGAAAATTTTTCCTTCTTTGTCCAAAGACTTAATTCCCAGCATTTCTATTTCACTGTCATTTCTTACATTTTGAAGTAATGCAACGTATCTATACATTGTTTTCTTCCTTGAAGCACCGAATACTTTTACCAATACAAAGTTTCCCTTCTCGATTCCATTCTGCTCTGGTGCTGTATATTCTACTTCTTCATGACTATCTTCCATCGGTTCATTGTCAGAATTATCATCGGTCAATGAATCAGGTGCACTGAATTCGCTATCTGAGTCTTCGTCTGGCGCAGTCACACTTTTTCCCGGCACAACGACAAGTTTTTGTCTTTTTATATTCCGTCTTGATGGCACGGCTGAAAATCTTTGCTGCTGCAAATATGCAACCAATACATTGTTGAGATCGTTGTTGGGTTCATCAGTGTCTTCTGAGGGAATTTTTCGCAAAACAGGATTCGGATCTAACGGTTGCATTAAAGGACATCACCAGATCTTTTCTTATAGCGCCATTAGCGATCTTCTTATCCATTTCCAGCAATGTTGCATTCAGTAAGTGTGAAAAGTCCATTTTATCGATAGACGCTGAAAGTTTATGTGCAGCTTTCCATCTAGTCAAAACACCCCTCCAAGCAATTTTAAAAGGTCGGAAATATCCAACATCAAGCGGTTGAGTGAGATGGGTTGAGTTCTTTGGGAGGGAAACGAATGATATATTATTTGCAGCACATAGCTGCAACACCTCGTTGGTAAAGTGGGACGATAAATTGTCGCCCAATAAAACTTTATGCCCTTCAAGTCTCTTGGCGTGTGGCAGAAAGGTTGAAACAAACCAATCTGCGAATGTTTGGGCATCAATCCATCCATGATGCGTGCGGTTGTACGGGAACCTGATGAGCAGCATTTTGCATTACAGCATGGTGGCCCTTTTGGACCTTGCTCGGTCCACTGCACCCACATCTTCTCCGATTTATAAATAACGTACGGCGGCTACAGAACTCCTGAAGCGGAACCGCACATCATAATTGACGTTGCACTTTTACTAAAGTTACAAATACGTTCCGGGTATTTAGTTCCTCTACGGAACAACATTTTCTTTTGCCCCGGATCATCCTGTAGATTCGTCTCATCATAATTGAATATGTTAGACGGCGGAACTCCCTCTAGTGTAACATTCAAGTTTTCAAAATAGTCGACTATAATTTGCCTTGACACATCAGCGCGAGATCGTTTTATGTTTGCTGCTAATTTATTGGTAACTTCGTTTTTATATCTGCGTAATAGCGAATATGCCCAATCCTTACCTGGCATATTGTTAGTAAATGTGACCACAGTACGGCCCCGGCTATCTAGATAGTTTTTTACAAGTTGTCTGACGTCGAACAAAGTTAAGGGAAACCCCCATTCGCCACAAGTTGAGAAAGATTGAATTAGGGATTTTTCTTCATTCCTAGAAAAAATGACCTGTCACCATTTTTTCCTACACGTTGTCCATGAAATCTGTTGTGAAGGGTGCCGTATGGAATTTTAAATTCCTTAGCAGCTTTTCGGAAGCTCCATTCATGATCTACAACTTTCTCCAGAGCATTTTCAATATTTTGTTGAGAATAGTTTTTGTAGTTTCTAGCTCCAGGCTTCCTTTTATAAAGTCGTACCATTTTGAAAACCCTTAAATAAAGAAAAAACACGTCTAAGCAATAAAGTTCACAGTAAACATAAACGATCAAATTGGCCCCACGCCTATGATCAATTTCACCCCACGTTGTATTTTTCAAATTTCCCGCACTACTAGTCAAAGCACATTAAAACAACGAGTACGAAATAGGTTAGGAGATACCAGTATGTACGTCCATGCGGCTAGGTGAGTTTAAATAGCTTTAATTTTTTACGTACCTTTAATAGTTCTGAAGTTGAAGTTGAGTGTTGAAATAGTAGGCTCACTTATAATTTAGTTTTTATGGGACAAAAACAAAAGATATTACCAAGCGCGACACTTCTATGCAATCTGTGGTTGTAACACTAAATGACACCAGATTGCCAACTGACAAAACTCAAACAAGTAACGCGGCAAATTTAAAAATGTTTGAATCGGATGTAGTTATCAATTTCACCCCCCCCCCCCCCAAATCAATTTCGCCCCACTTTACGGTACTACTAAATAATGTACACATTGGAAGAATAATACATTCTGTATCGACTAGTAAAAGCGATACATTCACGGACGACAACATAAATTGTTGGCCGAGGCGTTAAGCCGAGGTCAACAAGCTTTGATGTCCGCGAATGTGCTTTTGCTACGAGATACACATACTTTCTTTTCTGAAATCGGAATCAACATTATTATGAATTAAAGAATTTTGATAATGCATAACATTTTTTCATTACCATCTAATTACCTATAAAATCGTTTCCTCGACAATCACTGTTTGCTTATTGTTGTGAAAAGAGTCAGAAATTCATTACTTATTATTTCGCTTTAATACCCACTTATCGCTAAAAAAATATATAAATGGACAGTGATGATGATGTCGTGGTGTGCGGGATACCACCGTAGTTAGTAAAAGCTGCTGAAAATATTGTCTGCGTGTATTTATTTACTGTCTAAAATGTATATAAAAAAACAGTACGGGAAAGCTACCGACTTTCCCGGCGTAGGACGAAACAAACCTTCCCGGACTGTTTTCTGATGGTTGCTTAGGAACGAACTAAAATACTAGAATAGCTTATTATTGCGCCGAGAAAGTAGGCAATCTTGACCGATGTTTTTATTGTTGAAGCATATTTCCGAAGTGCAAAATTTTTTAATGGGGAATGGCAATTCCTACGCGAAACGTAAGCGACAGTTTCACTTGCAGTTTCCTAATAGAGTTCTGGATAATACCGCTTTACATCATCACATTCGTCTAGCCGTGGAGAACTTCGGGTTACAGGATCTGTATTGAAAGGTGAAAGTTCTGGTAAACTACGTACACAGCAAAATATTGTTGGGGAAAACCCACATACATCAGTCCGTCGTTTATCAGTTCCATCGAACGTATCTTCCAGTATCATCCATAGAATTTTGAAGCGTCGATTACCTATGTATCCATATAAAGTATCGATTGTTCAACAGATCTTATCTAGAAATCACACTAATAAGTTTAATTATTGCTTTTTTCAAGAAAATTTAAATAATGTCAAAATTCTTGATCTAGGTTTTTTTACTGACGAAGCATGGTTTCATTTAAGTGGGTTTGTAAATAAACAAAATTACAGAACATGGTCTATAAACAATGCAATCAATCACATCAAAGTTCCTTTACATCCTGTTAAAGTTGGAGTATGATTAGCTGTATCTCGTCGTAGAAAAATAGGACCAATATTTTTTCAAAGTAACATTAATAGCCAACGATACCGAGAACAGTTATTAACACCATTTTTAACTCAAGTACAGCGAGACGAATTCAATGAGGATTACTTCCAGCAAGATAGAGTTACTACACATACAACTTAACACTTTTAGAATATTACTTTTCTCATCGAGTTATAAGCAGAGGTGTTTGGACAGGAAAGTCACAAAATCTTACTCCGTTAGATTTTTCTATTTTCGGATTGCTAAAAAATGAAGTATACAGGGTGAGCTTTTTTGAATGTTTAGCATTGGGATCTCAGAAACTACTGGAGATAGAAAAACGCTTAAATGGGGAAAGATGCGCAGTTTTACGAGTTTGATTTAAAACTGCGTTTGTTTCTCCGATAACTTTCATGGCTTATTAGATATTCAAAAAAAACTAAATTTTACGATTTTCTTTAAACATGCTTAGCATCGTTAATAGTAATTTTAGAGAAAAAGTGTTCAGACAAAAGTTTTAGATAATTTTACGCCAAATAAAGCTATGTAGCCAATTTTTTTTTCGTTCACCATTATCGAGTTATGACACAAACTTGTGTTTTTTTAAATGGAAACCATAGTTGGTTTTGACATCATTAAAAAGCTTATTTTTGCTGATTACAATGATATAAGGTTTGATATGGTTATTTTAAAAAATAAAGAGGATATAGACATTTCTATGATTGTTCACTTTATAAGATAAAAACTTAAAAAAAAAATGTTTGGTGTTTTGTAATTCAAAAAACGAAAAATCTGAGTTACAATAGTGTTCGTTGGAGCAGTCGAGATAAATATACTAACATTGCTTTCACGTTGAGTCGCAGAAGTGAGAGCTGTTAATTTTTACTTTTAAGTCAAGTTAATTGTCAAACATTGACAATTAACTATTAATTAATTTAATCGTAACTTAACTATAAGCGGTGCAAACGGCCGTTAATCATAAGTTTGCATTGGCTATGGAATTTTCTAACGTAGAAAAGCGTGATATGGTTGAATGTTACATTCAGTGCCAGAAAAATTCTACTAGAGCTGCTGAAGTTTATTTTGAAAATTATTTTGATCGACGTCACCCGTCGCTACCTACTTTTAAGAGATTTTGGGATAATTTAGCAGATTATGGTTCGTTCGTTAAACCAAAATCAAAAAAAGGGATGGATGAAGATAGAGAAATAAACATATTAGCAAGTGTCGCTCAGAATCCATCTACATCGACCCGACAAATTCCAACAGAAATGGGCTCCTCTCAACGCACTATTGACAGAGTGTTGAAGAAGCATAAATTTCGTCCCTACAAATTATCAGTATCACAAACTTTACATGAAGGTGATAACATCAGACGAATAGCTTTTTGTATTGGTATTTGGTTTAAAGATCAGTGTCAAAACGATCCACACTTTTCAATGAAAATATTATGGACTGATGAATCTCGTTTCACAAATTGTGGAATGTTTAATAGGCACAATGAGCACATATGGTCTCAAACAAATCCACTTCACGTTGAACATAGGAGGCCACAAATTAAATTTGGGTTTAATGTTTGGTGTGGTGTTATAGGATCAACTGTTCTTCCTCCTTTTATTTTTGATGGATCACTAACTGGCAATCGTTATCTTAATTTTTTACAACAAGATTTCGAGGAAATGTTAGATAATTTAAATTTAAGAACCCGAGCAATGTTGCAATGGTTTCAAGATGACGGAGCGCCTCCGCACAATCAACTGAATGTTAGAAATTATTTAAATTTGAACTTCCCTAATCAATGGATAGGACGAAATGCACCCATTGAATGGCCAGCTAGATCCCCTGATTTATCAGTTTTGGATTTTTTCTTGTGGGGTGTACTAAAGGACACAGTATACAAAAGAACATATGAAACAATCGGCGATTTAAGAGAAGCTGTCTTAGTTGCTTTTAATAACATCGATAGGCGTAAAGTCCGCAATGCTACAAATTCTGTTGTGAAGAGATGCAATTTGTGTATTAATAATAATGGAGGTATCTTTGAACATTAATAATGTTGTGTGCCCTTAATAAAAGTTCTTATAGTTTTCATTTTATTACTACATAAGATTTCAAAATAAGTTTTCGTTTGGTTTGTATTTTATCAGTTCGAAATTCAATTGTTTTCCATAAAAACCATAAAAATGTCTATATCCTCGTTATTTTTTAAAATAACCATATCAAACCTTATATCATTGTAATCAGCAAAAAATAAGCTTTTTAATGATGTCAAAACCAACTATGGTTTCCATTTAAAAAAACACAAGTTTGTGTCATAACTCGATAATGGTGAACGAAAAAAAAATATTAGCTACATAGTTTTATTTGGCGTAAAATTATCTAAAACTTTTGTCTGAACACTTTTTCTCTAAAATTACTATTAACGATGCTAAGCATGTTTAAATAAAATCGTAAAATTTAGTTTTCTTTGAATATCTAATAAGCCATGAAAGTTATCGGAGAAACAAAAGCAGTTTTAAATCAAACTCGTAAAACTGCGCATCTTTCCCCATTTAAGCGTTTTTCTATCTCCAATAGCTTCTGAGATCCCAATGTTAAACATTCAAAAAAACTCACCCTGTATAAGACAAGAATTAATAAGTTAATGACTTGATGAATACAATTACAATTAAATGTTATGAAATAACACCAAATGTATTGCAGAATATTTTTGACAACATGAAACCTCGTATTGCATTATGCATTGAACAGAATGGTGACCATTTTGAACACTTAAAATTTCTACTAATTAGCCTTTGTTGTTTGATTACTACTCCATTTTTAAAGATTTCTTATTAAATAAATTAATAATCAAATTGTACTTGTTATTAATTTTATCACCATATCTCTCGATGATAAATTTTGACAGTGACAGGTAGATAACATTCATACTATTTAATCTATATCCGCATTTCAAGAATACAGAACATCATAATTTATAGGAGAAATTCCTGAACAATCAGCTTGCCTCTACCCATAGTTACACCCTTAAACTCACTTTCAATGCTTTTGACAACCTAATGACAATCAACCATAATGGCTTTCATATAATTTTACATAGCCACCTCGATATTTACCTAATTCCTGAACAAAATGTAAATAATTTGTAAAACTATTAAATACGCAAAATTCATAAGTAATGTATAATTTAGTTTTGTGTTAGAGAAATTAAAAAAAAAGATATACAATATACATCTTTGTCAAGATTATAATAAATCAATATTGAGATTTATACATATGCACAAATTCAATAAATTATACTGTTTTTCAAAAATGTTGGAATTTTTTGGAGTGGGCCAACGAAGTTCGTAATCGTTTTTCCACATAAAAAAATAATGTTTAATTGACACTCGGAATTCTTTTTTCTCCATATTTACAGAACAACGAAAATTGTTTCCTTTAAATGAGCATAAAACACACAACTTAATATGTCAGATTTGTTTGAAATTTTTACAGTAGAGATCAGAAACACTGCGAAAGTCAGCGCCGAAATCACCATAGCGAAAATATTGCCAACCTTCGAAAAGTCACTTTTCCGTTTAACCGCCCTCGTATCAATACAAATTGCGGCTTTCGGTAAAATAACTAACGTGCACGATGAGTATTAATTCATAAAGAATCACGTTGAAAATTTAAACGTTTTCCAAATATAAATGCGTGGACCGTAATTATCCGAAGTCCGTACGAAATATTTGATGAGCGAAGAATTACAGAGTACAATTCATGTTGTTCTTTTAGTTCGTAAAATTGAAATATACATAAATGTTAGCACGCAACATAATGCGTTATTTTTGCCTGTATACGCAAGTTATAGTCGATATTATATTACCGAAACATACTCAAATAAGAGACAAATAATACCGATATTTACAGGTAAATAATGTATTACACAAGCACGTTTTACGTTTCATTTAAAAGAGATTTTCGCGTTTCTTTTTTTATGTTTATTTATTTCTAAATTTTGGTAATTATTACGTAATCAATCCAGGCGCGGCTCGTGATGACGTATTTTGGTTTGCAGTACAATCATACGAGTGCCTCGTGTGTTTTCGGTGTTTACTAAGCAAACGTTACAGTTAGTACACGAGAATACACGAAGCACTCGGATCATTGTACTGCAAACCAAAATACGTCATCACGAGCCGCGCCTGAATCAATCACTATCTGCAAACGGCGATTTCGTTTTTAAATCAACTTTGCAAGAGATTTAAAACAAATATAACCAAGAGCCTTTCCTAACTTGAACCGTGCAATAACAACATTAATTTCTTCAGTACAAAAGCTGACCATTGCGAATTCTGAAATTAATTTCTGTTTTAGTATTTCTAGCGCTCTGTTGACAAGCACATTATTTGAAACAAACTGGGCCAACAAATTAGAGAAACACTAAGAATAATAGCTGTAATACCCTAGTTTTATGGGAGCGACGAATTCTTACAAGCTGGTTATATTATAGTTTATTTATCATAAAATGAATTTAATTTGAACATTTCAACCCTATGATCATCCTAAAATAAGAGATCATGCATTTGAAACAGCTAGGGAAAAATCATTTTTGTCAATAAAATAACTACAAATTCCCAAAAAATCTAGTGTGCGTTTATCAATTATATGCCGTTATAAGTCATTAGATACTAAAAGCGTATCATGAGGCACCTAAATGAAGTTGAAGTTGTAAGAGCCGTAACATTAATCGAAGAAGGATACAACTTACGTCATGTTGCAAGATAATTTAATTGTGATGTGCAGGGTTTGGAATCAGTACTTGGAGACAGGAAGATATGTTAAAAGAGGTGGTCAAGGTCGTAAACGTGCGACAACCGCTAAACAAAACAGATACTTGCGCAACTGCGCACTTAGACAGCGCACATCTACTGCTAAACACTTGCAGATTGACCTTAGAAGAGCAACGGGAAATCAAGTTTGTACGGAAACCTTACGAAAAAATCTGCGAGAACATACTCTTAGATAGAGGAGACCAGTCCGAAAGCCACGACTGACTTCGGCTCATAAAATAAACCGATTGGGCCATGTAGATTGGGAGATGGAGCAGTGGTCCTCAGTGCTTTTCAGTGATGAGTCAAGATTTAGTTTTATGAAACAACGTTGACACGTTATGATGGACGTCTTCGAATTTGGGCGCATACAGATGAACGCCATCGTGAAGGACTGGTTCAGGAAGTGGACAGGTTTGAAAGAGGATCTGACATGGTGTGCTGGAATCTCATTTCATACTCGTACAGATCTTGTTCATGTACCTGGGCGAATTAATGTTACTCGATATATTGAGGACATACTTACGAATCATGTGATACCTCCTAGAGCACTTATAGGCCCTAGATTTCTATTCCAGCATGATAATGCAAGACCATATGGAGCAGGTCAGACAAGACAATTCCTGGAAGAACATCAAATACATGTTATTGGCCGCCTCTTAGCCCAGATCTAAATTCGATCGTGCATTTATGTGATGATCTGGATCGGAAGCTCAGGAGTCGACCTATGGCTCCCGAAACTCTTCAAGAGCTTCTGGTGGCACTTCACGAAGAATAGGTTGCCATACCCCAAGAGGACATCCAGAGGTTGATTGTAAGTATGCCACGAAAGTGTCGAGGAATCATTCAATCTCGCGGAGGACATATCCGTTATTAGATTCCCTTTAAAGCTTAACTTTTTTTATTTACTTAAGTCTAATTTGTTCGTTCATTAAGAATTTTTTAGTTTATTGTATTGTTTGGCAGTGTTTGAATGTTCAAATTGAACTCATTTTATGATAAATAAACGATAATATAACCAGCTTACGAGATTTTGTTGCTTTCATAAAACTATGCAACACATTATAACTAATATCCTTAGTGTTCCTTTAATTTATTAGAGCAGTGTATTTCAGAGTCATATAATAGCTATAAGGCTGAAGAATTACTTTTCTCAACGCTCGGTTCTGGTTTGTTTATACACCAATCATCTTCTGATCACAAAATTACGAAAATTTCTATATGCAAATGACCTGACTTTATGCGCCCAAACCAAGAATTTAAAGAATGGTGAAATTCAACTTACTGAAAATCTTCGAGATCATAGGAAAGGCGCTTACAATCAAAGCCTTCAAAATCTGAATCATGGTCTTTCATTTGTGTAACAAAGAAGCCAGCAGAGAGCTAAATGTTGAATTTGGTGTTAGCCCGATCAATCACAACTCCCACCTTAAATATCTGGACGTAACGTTAAATCGATCTCTGACATTCAAGCAGCACCTCTATAAAACTAATCAAAAGGCGAAGCCCGGCAATAATATATTATATATAAACTTGCCAGCAATTCATGGGGTATGAATGGGGGGAGACGTTGCGAACGGCAGCCATTGCACTGGGTTACTCTTCTGCTATACAGGTAGCTTCATTCGTGATAGGGGATTGCATAATGATGATTTCCTCTTCACATTAATTTAATTTATTTCTCGTAATTTATCGATTAATACCTTCATAGCGAATTGGAATTACTACTATGTTTAAAAGAGGAGACGTTACTGAAGTACGTAATCGCAGGTCAATATCGATACTATTGACCATAACATCCTACGATGGAAATTGAGTGAAATCGGTTTTAGTGACAACTTCATGTTGTTTATTGACTCGTATCTATTGGGTAGAATCTGTCGGGTCATCGATCGTTCGAATTTATCTCAACATCAGGAGTACCTCAAGGATCCAATTTGGGTCCTCTAATATTCTTAATTTTTATTACTGACATATTTGAAATATTTTCATGTTCTGCTCTTCCGTATGCAGATGAACTCAAAGTGTGCAAAGCTATAAATAACTTAGAGGATGCAATGATAATGCAACATAATCTCAAAATTTTCAAAGAATGGTGCTCGGATAATAAATTATCACTTAATATTAAAAAAATGCTGTGTTATTAGATAATCAAGACGAGCATGTGATATCTTATGATTACAACATAAAACAATCACCTATTGGAGTCCAAGAAATCAAGGAGTTTTATTTGATAGTTCCTTAAGCTTTGCTGAACACGTTGCTAGTATATGTAAATGGGCTTCAAAAATTCTTGTTTTTGTCATGCGTAACCCCAAACTTTTGACTAATTTCGAAACTATTAAATGTATTTACGTCGTACTGGTTTGGAGTAAATTGGAATACGCTTCGATAATATGGCATCCACCTGACGTATCTCGCCAAATTCAATTAGAAAGAGTTCAGAGGCGATTTTTAAAGTACCTATCATATAGAAGAGACGGTTCGTATCCAAACAAAAATACAAATCATACCAGTCTACATAAGAACAAGATTCTCTGCTAACACCTAGGGAGGCAACTTTTACAATATTTATATTTAAACTTCTTCACAACCAAGTAGACTATAGTAGGTGTATAAATTATAGAAAAAATAAAAGAAATAATGGCATTAGAAAAAGTCGAATTCCTTACCTTCGGTAGGCTGTTAAGAAAAATTCTTCTGACTTATAAATCAGTTTCAAAACACTTTCATTAAAATGCTCAGACATTTACTTGTAAATCTTCCAAATAAAATACAATCTAGGTTTGTGTATTACCTGCATAGCAACGTTATTACAAAACATGCAATTTTATCGCATACGTGTTCGTAAATCTTTAAAAAAATGGAAATTGATAAAATATATATATACGTATATATTGGATATTGGATTCATTTATTTTTTTTGTTGATAATTTAATTTGTGTTAACTTTTTGTCACAGTGATTACTGTTTAAACGCGTAAACTAATTTAGATATTTATGTAAATTTTAAGTATTATTATTTCTAGAGAACGGATGCAATTTCCATAAAACGCAATCGGCAATTGGAATTGTGTCTAACGTCGCTCAGTACATCCCGACGTAATTCAATGAAGTATTTGTTTGACTTACTTGGCCACCTGGTCGCAGCGATAACAATGGACAACCCAGCTATTGTATTCGGAGAATATATTCCATAAAACGCAATCGGCAATTGGAATTGTGTATAACGTCGCTCAGTACATCCCGGCGTAATTCAATGAAGTATTTGTTTGACTTACTCGGCCACCCGATAACAATGAACAACCCAGCTATTGTATTCGGAGAATATAGTCATGTGGTAAGAATGTCCGTTCTCTAATTATTTCATGTGAATAAGTATATGTACGAGAAAATATCAGAAAGCAACGATACTGGTGCTGTAGTGCAAAATGGAAACATTTATTTAGTAAACTTCAACTATCCTAAAGTACTCTCCACTTAGAGAGCGGACTGATACGATTTAATGACCAATTGCCCCGATAAAACGTTGTGGCGGTATCAGGAATAGTATGCATGTTATAAGTTATAACAATAGCAAGAAAATAGTGGGGCTGTTATAATAAGTTATAACAACCCCAATATTTTCTTGCTCGATTGCATTCGTCGAGCAGATGTTGTTATTTCCGTCATTATGAATAGTACATTGTGCGTATTCCCTCATAAATTCAATTCAACAGTGGTGCGTAAGACGAAATATACCTTTATATATTATTTCGTTAGACTTCGTTGAAATAATCGCTTAAAAATTATATCCGCTAATTTCCAAAGTGTATTCTCGTGTTTACATGCTGTTATGCACGCATATACATATACGTATTTATTGTTCTTGAAATAGTATAGTTTCTATTCTCTTCTATAAGGAATCGTTTCTGGTTTCGTTTCTTTCAGTGTTATTTAGTTACAAAAGGGTAAGTTTACGTAATTTTAGTTTGTGTATTCACTTTAAAGTCAGTAAAAGTGATAAATTCTTGGAGTCTTTCGGCTTTTATATGAAATATTTACAATATTATCAAATTAGTATGTAATTGCCAAGTAAATGAGGATGTAAGCATTGCTGTCTACAAATTACAAAGCAAATCATACGAAATTTTTAATTGAAAAATTTTGTCTACGTTGGGACTTGAACCCAAGTCTAGGGTTTGCCGGACCGTTGCTTTACCACTTAAGCCACGATAGACCTTGGTTCAAGCTATTTAGAAATGCATTATAAAGTAACAGTGTTAATGAATCAGATGTCAGTTATTGAAAGTAGATGTCAGGTTTGAAAGCAGAAGTCGGTTTTGAAAGTAGATGTCAGTTATTGAGAGCAGATGTCAGTATTTGAAAGCAGATGTCAGTTTTGAAGGTTTGAAATTGCTAATTATTACTCCATGGCTATATGTGTGTTTAGATAATTGCTTAGCCGCTCATTAAATATATCAATTGATAAATTCTTGGAATTTTTCGGCTTTTATATGAAATATTTACAAATATTATCAAATTAGTATGTAATTGTGAAGTAAATGAGACTTGGGTTCAAGTCCCAACGTAGACAAAATTTTTCAATTAAAAATTTCGTATGATTTGCTTTGTAATTTGTAGATAACAATGTTGACATCCTCATTTAGCATTATAGATGGTGTAACTACCAGTTTAAAAAATCCCATTAGTAAAGGAACACACTAAATTATTTTACATATTGGCTTTAAAAATGGTTTGGTTGATGATGGGTTCTCGGTATTTTAGGGAAAAAATACTGCTGATTACCAGGATGAAATGGATGCAAATGTTTTTGAGGCGTGGTTCCGTAACATTAAAAAAAATTACCTGACAATAGTGTAATTGGCGAAATGTGAAGATAAAATGTGTAATTTGGACGTTTTAATTGATGATGTAATGGAGCAGTTTATTATTTCGCTTGGAAATTATGAGAGTAGCCGACAGTGATTTTAGTATTCAATGTAAATCAGTATGAAATATTTGAATCAATTTAATCAACCTTTTGGAATTCGAAATTGTATAATCAATACATTTAGGCTTATTAAGAGTAAGTTGTAAAATAATAATATTACATTTTAGGCTTATTAAGAGTAAGTTGCAAAATAATATAACGATTATAGAGAAAAATGTTGTCAATTAATTATTTATTTACTTACAAGTAATTAAATTTGTCTCAGCAATATTTAACAACGAATATTCTTTCTATTGTAACCTAATCAATTTATTTATTTACTTACTTATTTTTTAGATTATCACATCCAATATGAAATTTCTTAAATGTAAATATTTATTTCATCTATTGCAAATATAATTCAAGTAATAAAATAGATATCAAAACTATGGCCATTTATTTTTTTTGTAACTCAGTTTAGTTAAATATCGAAGTGTAAATAGCAAGTGCTACTTCATTTCATTGTACTTTATCATTTAAATTTAAAGCCAAAATTGGTGTCCGTGGAATATGCCTAATGTGATGTGGGTTGAGGTGGTTTGTCTCTCTTATTAAAAAACAGAGTAATCATTTTGTATAAATCTCACTTCTGATATATTATATTGAATATTTATTTACTCGTCCTTCTTACCATATATAATCTATATTTATATAAAATATTCGAACGCAAAATGATAAATATAAAGTAAATGACCAGCCAAGCAAATTTCTCAGACCTGCCAAATTAAATATTTGCTTCAAACATTTATATAGTCACTCGGTACAAAAGTCCACCTACTACAGGAGGCATTGTTAAAAGTTCGTTTGAATTGGAATAGATCGCAGTATTAGCCAATAGCCAAGTTCCAAATCTCGCTATTATTTAAAATTTGTACAATGGCTTTCACAAATTTTTACGAATATGCAACACTAAACAATAATTATTTAATTTCTGTAAATAAAATGACACGGAGGCGGATATTCAAATTTCAGTGGATTCTCCCTATAATTCCAGGGCTTTTGTAGTAATTAATAGAAATAAATCAAACAAGCATTACTAGATTTTTGTTATTTCTTTTTTATGTTGCAGTAATTTCGATTAAAGTTATTTTATTAAAAAAAATTGCATGCTTCTGTTATTATCAAAACCTAGTTTAATTAAGTTTCGTGTTTACAAGTGAATTATTATCAATTCTTTCCTTCCTTAAAATAAAAATATTTATTTATTTAATCATGACTTCCCCAATAGTAAACTTAGAATTATTTTCTTACAAACACACTTATCATAGAATGTATGTTAATAAAAGAGAAAGAAAGAATCAGAGAGTTAAAATAGACAGCGTCAATCTGTATAAAACCTTCAACTGTTTCGTGTTAAGTATTTCACATAAAGAGTCAAGGTTGAATTTAATACAAAATGTTTAGCGATCCCGTAAGTAATTTACGCTCGACGATGTTAGACGAAAATTCATGGTCTAACTCGAGTACACTTGTATTACAGACTGTTTGAGTTTTTTATTAAAAAAATCTCTTATAAATGTGACAAAATACTTGAATACTAATATTTGTTGACGTTATAATCTTTAAAATAAGAATATATTAATTAACAGTGTTGTTATATTTTAGGTGTGTGTGTTGATTAATAGAAATATATTATATTCAAGTGTCCATTGGCATATCACAAGGTAGCATATACGATTCTTTGGTATTCGTAATATTTATATATGATCTCATACTAAATAGTCAGTATTGTTTCCTTATAAATCACGTAGATTATATTATGTTACTCATAAAAGCTAACACATATCAGAACTTAAAAATAATAAGTGCAACCGAGTTCATACCCTCACAGTTATGTGGGTTGAGTGAAATGTTTCCCGGCTATAGGTTGATTAAGTGCGAAATAACTCGACGCCATATTACAGGCAACATTGGCAGTCCTTAAGTTATTATTACACCTGCTCGTTATTATTATTAAATAACAACTCTCATAAATAATTAGAAAAGCGGTCAAACGAAAATAAATTTATATTAAATGTAAGTAAAACTAACTATTTTTAATTATTTAACAATTATAATTACCATACTCTTCATGATATAATATTTAATAACAAAACTTACAACTTCGTAAATAATACTTCTTTCTTAGGAATAACAACAAAAGACACTTTAACCTTTAACGAGCACGTCAATAATTTCACTGGGAAACTAGTAGCGCAAGTTTTGGATTACGAATACTAATTAAAAGCACTACCAAGGATATTATTAAATTATTTAATTATTCGAATTCGTAGTCTATTGAGATATGGGGTCATTATCGTAGAGCTCGAATTAGTAATTTAGCATCAGTATTTACAGAACAGAACGAGGCTATGAGAATAGAGAAATATTAAAATAGAAACTAGAAGTCGTCTTTAGGAATCCATGTATAAACATATTATATCAAACATATATAATATATATATTAAATTATTCTAATTCTTGCGAACATAAGTCGAATTATGAAAAATTTTTCTTTATTTTCATTTAACTATCATAAGTACTTCAATTTTCTCTAAATAATTTAGAAAATGTTCTAGTTATTAATACAAATAGTTCACATTATTATAGTTTCGTTTCTTCGCCATATAATTACTAATAATTATGTAACTGGAGGATTTATATGTACCAAAATAAGGATTGTGTAGTCAAATATATTTTTGTAATTAAAGATTCAGTATATTTGTTTTAATTCATTTATATTTACATACCAAATTTATTATTTATTACTGTTTTTAGATGTATTAAACTCGAATATAACCCCTTATAAACCCCCCATACACTAGATTCACATTTTATTTATCTTAATTATAGCATGCAGGCAGAGAAACGAATAAATATAGTTGTCAATATTGTGACTGGCACATGTCATTGCGACGTATTAATTTAATAGTTAAATTTTTACATTGATTTTTTTAGTTACAATATTTTCATAAAATGCACTTTACATTTAATAAGTATGCGGATTTGAATAAGCTTTTGGTTTTTGAGAAGGTAACGCACATAATGCACAAATTGAATATTAAACACGCTATCCTAATGGCAGAATACCGTCCGTTAAGATGTTTAGACAATTACATCAGCGTTGGACGGAAAACTGGTATCTCCTAAAAATGCTGATGCAGGTAGAATCCGTAGTAGAGGCATTATCCATTTGGAGGAGCAAATATTGGAACTAGTAGAACAGGAGCCGACTTATAGTACTAGAGAAATCGCACGAAAGTTAAATGTTCCAATACTCTCTTAAAAGAGAATCTCTTGTATCCTTATCATTATACAAAACTGTATGATAATGACAATTTAAGAAGAAATTATTTTTGCAAACAATTTCTAAATATTTTGCGAGATCAGCCCAATTTTCATCAGAAAGTGTTGAAGTGTTGTGGACTGATGAATCTATTTTTACATGGGACTAAACGTTGAACAACCACAATATGTATTACTGGGTGGGGGGGGGGGGGTGAAAATCCAAAGGTCATTACAGAGTTTGGTCATAAACGTAGATTTTCACTGAATGTTTGGATAGGGATTATTAACCTGAGAGTGATTGGACCAGTCTATCTTCCAAACCGATTAAATGCGGAAAATTTTCTACCATTCCTTGAAAATTTGTTTGATGATTTGCCAATTAGCTATCGTTCAGGACGTAATATTTATGTTGGACGGGGTTTCAGTTCACAACGCACGCATTGTAAGGGAATGGCTTAATAAATATTAATTTGCTAGAAAAATGGATTGGTCGTAATAGCCAACTCGACGTGGCCACCAAGATCACCAGATCTTAATCCCATTGACTTTTTTTGTATGGGATTTAATCAGGCATCATGCTTATGTGACGCAACCTGCAGACGTCAACGATTTGAGAAACGGAATAGACGCAGCGGTACAGTTAATCACGCCAGATAAACTACAAAAAGTACAGGATGCTATCCTTATCCGATTTGCATAATGCTTAGCAGCAGATGGTTTTCACTTTCAACATTTATTGTAATGTAGTTAGTTTTCACTTTGTATACAATACGGTAGTGTTACAATAAAGCAATAATCAGCAATATTAACAAAGCAAAATGACAACTGTTGACATTTAAATTATGTTTATATTGCTATGGTTGTATTGTCATTGAATTGCGCTAGAATATTATGAGGGTAAGCTGAAAAATTCGGTAACTAAAGTATAACAAAAAACAATATTTCAGTGAAATGTTTTTTCGACATAATCTCCCTCAAGATCAATACATTTATTTAGTCTATGCTCAAGTTCCTTTATGCCTTCACAGTACTCATTTTCCTCGAGCTCCTCAAAATAGTGGTCAACGGCAGCTATCAGCTCCTCATCCGAAGCAAATCTTATTTGGGGAACAGATGGTAGTCCAACGGAGCTAAATCTGGCGAATAAGGGGGATGCTCAAGCGTTTCGAACTTTAATTTGGCCAATTTTTCTTTGACAATTCCGTTCGTATGAACTGGAGCATTGTCTTGATGGAAAATTATTTTTTTATGCTTTCTTCCGGGTCTTTTTTCGAAGATAGCTGCCTTTAATCGATCCAAAAGTTTAAAATAGTATAGTGCAGTAATCGTTTGTCCCTTTATAAACAACACCTTTTCTGCCGATAGACTGACTTTGGCCTTTTTTGGAGCCGGTTCACCACATTTAGTCCGCTGTTTTGATTGCTGTTTATTTTCTGGTGTGTAGTGGTGGACTGCACGTCACAAATTTGCGCAAAAAATCTGTTGGATTTTGCCGAAACCGCTCCAAAATGGCTATAGAACATTTCCAGGAGATTTGAGTTTTTGCTGTGTTGTTTGTAAACGCGGCACCCATGTAGCACACCGCTTAGACATGTTTAAAATGTACGACACCCGTTCTCTGGAGATGCGTGTAGCCTCAGCAATATCTTGCAATGTGTATCGGCGATCGATTTCCACAAATTTCAAAACTTTTTGCACACTTTCTGCAGATGTGGCCGTTTTAGGACGTCCAGAACCAAGATTGTTATTTACGCTCGTACGAGCTTTTTTAAATTCGTTCATCCATTTGCAAACAGTCTTAAAACAAGGAGCTTCCTCGCCTAACACATTTACCATATCAACATGAATTTCTCTAGGCGAAGAATACTTTTTCCACAGGTATTTAATCGCGCGCGAATTTCGATATTGTCCATTTTTAAGAAGCGACAAAGTACTCTGCTTTGAACTAGTGTACACAACAAACTATTTGACAGATCGATATGAAGTTTAACGCGTATATCATTGAAACATGAAGCTATACAATAGCGTCAAATATTGCTTTTACATAGCGCCATCTCATAGTTAATTACCGATTTTTTCAGCTTACCCTCGTATTATGAGTTGATGGAAAGTTTCTCAATCATCAGTTTTTAAAGCAGTGTTAGGAGGAAGCAATTAACCGAATTTGCATTTTAGATAAAAAAAAGTGGCTTAGAATATTATTAGGAAACACTCCACGTGCAGATTATCCACCAATTTATAAATGCCCTGTACATAGGTATAAAACTGAAATATCTAAATCTATGTATTTCGATTAAAACAATTTTTCGATTTCGCGAATCCAGTCCGCATCTCTATAACTCTACGTAAGTATATAATTCTTAATTGTTATAACTCATAACTCGACCGGATGTGGATTTAGGTACCGAATCGATTACTATAAACCGGAATCTCTCGCAATGCTCACTTTACGAGTTCAAAAGAACCGCCAATTTCGTAAAAAGAAATTTCGCAAAAGTTCAAGTTTCCGCAGAGAATATTAAACAGTTTAACCTGTTGTAACGCGCTTAGATTTGTTATAATCTTCTCAACGGAAACTTTAGGTATTCACAAAGATCGCGTCAATCGGACGGAAAATGGGGATAAAAAAAATTTGCGATTTTTAATTTCAAGCCGTGGAATTTTAAATTTTAAAAACTGTAAAGGGTCGATTTTCGATGTACCAATTTCAGGAATACTATGATGCACTCATTACGTATACATAACCCCGACACAATTCCTGAGATATTCCTAAAAAAAATGACGAAACATAATCAACTAAATCGCGAATTTTTAACGGAAATTGTTCAAATAGTGTTTTTTAACGTCCACGAAAATCCTTTGTTTTTCATTAATATGAACGGTGACGACTTTTAGTAAATTATTTAGGTGTTGCATCAACTATTCCTTAGTTTATAGCTGGCAAACAATTTTAACTGTAGACTTTATCATATTTCAATTCCTTATTTCTTTTATTTACGAAAAAGCAGTTTGGATAAACATCATACACTAATTTATACACACTTATAATACTCACCTGTCTATGTTGCACTTCGATCCAGATAAAATTTTGGTAATAGGTAGATTACGCCTAATCAGCGCAAAAATTTGAGTGATAGTCAATTGAATTTTTCTTCTTTTTTTAGTTCTTGAGAAAGTTTGCGAAATTAATCACTCAAATACGGTGCCAAAATGATAAATATTGATAAGGAAAATTAAACCTAGACGTTGTTATATATCGAAATTACTAACTAACTGTTGCATATTTCGTATTTTTCCGCATATGTAAAGGATAATTATTATTTTATTGAAATTATGTATTTCCGCTGCGGGAATATGAAAAGCAAGGCGATATTTACGAAGCTGTTATCTCTTTAGTTTGATGACCAACTAAGGGTCTTAAAGGTCATAAATTCCTATAGATAAACTATGCAAGCGTTCTTGACGACGGGCTTTAAAGCAATAAATTCATACGACGAATTTTTCTTTGCAAAATATGCAGTGTAGATGCTTACAAAGAACTCACCATGCTGTATGAAGAACAACACATATGTAACACTCACAGATTTCTTCATGAAGTGGGAAATTAAAAAATTAAAAGTTTTTTTTACGCACCATTCAGTGTTAAAAACAAACCATCAATCGGAATTCTGCGATCGTTTTTCAGGACAGTCGGATTGGCACGACAGAAAAAAAAAAAGAAAAAATTGCGAACACGTCCTTGATTTGCGAATTGCACGCGACGGAACGAGCAAAAGTACCGCTAATGTGGCGACCTACGCAAAGGACATTGACAGTGATGTAGTCTCCGCTAGCGTCTCCTGACCAACGCAACATTGCAAAACTTGCGTTAGGCAAATATCACGAACGACGTGTGCAAAAACCCGATCTTGGGCGAACAGAGGACGGGTTAGTTGTACAATTCGCCTCATGTTGGGGCACTCTCATTCGCGGATCGACTCGCGAATCGTTTGCCTCGTTGTGCAAAAGGGAGGCTGGAATCCTGCTGGCCCGACTTGCCATTGCCAAGCACACCGGAGTTTCGCCTTGGCGCAGGATAATGTTGTTTTTTGGGCGTGTGCTTTTTTCTCCATAACACGAAGGAAATGTGCTCCGCTATTTTTTTGCAGTTCCAATCTGACTATCGCGAGTGATCGCTTTCATTTTTTCCATTTGCTTAGAATTTGCGCGAATCCTTTCAATATTGTGATTACTTAAATTGCTTGTTCTTTCGCCTTGTGAAGTGAATTTTTCGTTGTTTTTTTTGTGTTTAATGTGCCTTTGGTTTCGTATATGTGCATTGTGGCGTCAATTCTTGTCTAAAATTTGGATATATTTAGTTTTTTAATATTTTTTTAGCATATATGTATACGCTCTTAATAAGCTTTTTATTATTAATATTATTTTAAATATACGTTTTTTAAAGTTATTTCAACAATTTTACAAGAGAGAAATTCCTATAATACAAGCAATAAAATTAAGATCCAAAATAAATTTTTCAAGTTACATATGTTTTTTAAACCGTTTTCATATCAAAAACAGTAACATATAATTGTAAAAGTCAATTTTAAATTGAATTTTAACAAATCGTTTTTAAAAATTGGATAATATAAGTATATTAAGAATTAGTAGAAAATTAAGAAATAATACTTTTGTAATTTTAATTCAAAAAAATTGTTTAAGCAACTATTTCACGATTATAATATCTCACTCATTTTTTATTCCAAGAATTAATTTATTTTTAAATTTGGTCTCTTGTTTAAATTTCATTTTTTAGCAATATATTTTTAACCCCAAAACAAAAGAAATATCAATATCCTCAAAATGTTATAGTAAATATATTAAATAAGATAATTATCTGGATTGCTGGTAATTATTAAAATTAAGCTATGTTATATTAATGATGAAATATTGCCGCCCAAATTTTTTGTTGTTTGAATATTTTTCAAGTGTACATTAGAAAATTATTAGGTTTAAATATAATAAATAATATTTTATTATATTTAGACCTAATAATTTTTTAATGGAATTTAAAAATATAAACTTTTTGTGATATATTTTTATATTTTGAATCGCACAAACAAAGCAAATATTAATATTTTGAAATTACTATTTATATATATATATATATATATATATATATATATATATATATATATATATATATATATATATATATATATATATATATATATATATACAGTGCGTTTCACTTTTCATGGAGACACCTAAATAACTTTTTTATTTTGAAAGCAATCAATACAAAATTTTATCAGTTGTGTAGGCCACGACAATGCACCTTTTCCTATGAATAGAGTTTTTGTAAAGTAAATATCTAGCCAATTATAATTAAAATAAGAAGTAGTGTTTCTAATAATGTCATACTAGCGATTTACAGCAAAAAAGTCTTAGGAAAAGTTTTTGCAAATCACTCAAGAATCCCTAATACAAAATTTCGCTGAAAATTTTACATTTCTAAATTCTTCTACATTTTTATGCTATCTGTAGATAATAGTTTATTATTGCAATAATAAGAGTGTCATGAAGCAAAAAAATAATTTGTCAGTTCAAACGTCACTTCACAACAGTCTACTTCAGTTGTAACTATCGATAGACATTTAACTATTTCTTAAAAAGTAGAAATTATTCGAATTGTTGGTGATAATGTACGTTCTACCCGAGAGCCTGCTAAAGAGTTTAACGCGAGACATCCTGAACGTCCACCCGTCCGTCTTCGAACTGTAGCATACATGAATAACATTCTCAACACTACTGGAAATGTTGCTAAACCACGCCAACGAGAATTGAACAATCGAGAACACCATTTTGATGCAGTAATATTAGCAGGGTATCGTTAATAATCCTCCACGAGTTCACGAGATATGGCTAGCAGCCTCTCGGGTAGAACGTACATTATCACCAACAATTCGAATAATTTCTACTTTTTGAGCAATACTTAAATGTCTATCGGCCATTGCTCAGAAAAGTTCAATAGTTACAACTGAAGTAAACTGTTAAGTAAACTGACGTTTGAACTGACAAATTATTTTTTTGCTTCATGGCACTCTTATTATTGCAATAAAAAAACTATTATGTACAGATAGCATAAACATGTAAAAGAATTTAAAAATGAAAAATTTTCAGCGAAATTTGGTATTAGGGGTTCTTGAGTGACTTGTAAAAACTTTTCCTAATACTTTTTTGCTTGATCTTAATCGCTAGCATGACTTTACTTGAAACAGTATTTTTTATTTTAATTATAGTTAGCTAGATATTGACTTTATAAAAACTCTATTCACACAAAAAGGTGCATTGTTGTGGCCCACACAACTGATAAAGATTTTATATTAATTGCTTTCAAAATAAAAAAGTTATTTAAGTGTCCCGATAAAAAGTGAAACACACTGTATATACATATGTATATATATATATATATATATATATATATATATATATATATATATATATATATGTGTGTGTATATATAGCAATTTAACAATATCATTATTTCTTTCTTTTCCTGACTTTTGTATATAATAGGAGATTTCCTTTACTCGGCGATTTAAAGTCTATTTTAATTAAATATTTATTTATTTAACTAATTACACTCTTACATGCTTCGGTAATTATTGGCTTTTTCAAAGAGTTTCTTAAAAATGTTAACATTATTATTAAAATTATAAAAAATGACAGCATATTACTGTCATATTTATATATGTGATATGACATTTATAAATAATATCACATATATAAATATGACACTAATATACTACCATTTTTGTAATAATTTTATAATTGTATGTCTACATTTTCAAGAAACTCTTTGAAAAAGGCACTAATTGCCGGAACATGTAAGAGTGGAATTCGTTTAAATAAATAAATATTTAATCAAAGCAGACCTTAAATCGCCGAATCAAGAAAATCCCCTATAATTAATTTATGGTTTTGTTGTAATAATGATTAAGAAATAAACAGAAAATTATATTATAAATTCATTAGTCTAAAAGAAATATTTTAGAACTTAAATATCCAAAAATTTTTGGGATATGAAAGAAATATATTTATTTAATATGTTGATATTGTCCCTAATTATAAGTAACATCACGATAGATTAACGATAAAATATTGTTCCCCAAAATTTTTGTTGTTTAACAATCTTCTATCAAATAAATATAACCTGTAATAAGACCAAAACGTGATCAAATATTATTAATGGAATTAAGAAATTTCAATATTCACTGATATATTTTTAATCCTAAAAGCAAACAAGCAATTACAGCTAGAAAACAAATATTAATATCACAAGAAAAAGCGAATTACAAAAGATCTAGAAGAATTAGAATAGTTATCTGCTTTTAGTTTAATAATTAGTAGAGATTAAACAGAAAAATACATTATAAATTCTGTAGAGAGTAGAAGAAATATTTAGAAACTACTTAGGTACTTAAAAAACTGCAGGTTTTGGACTTTCGTAAACAAATCACCTTGCTTGAATTATATGTTAAAGTTATATTTTGAAAGAAATATAAAAGAATCAAAAATAAATAATTATTTAATATATTCAAATTGTCCCTTATTATAATAAGCGTCACCATGAAATAATGAAATACTGTTGTCCAAAATTCTTGTTGTTTAACAATCTTTTAAGGGATACTATCAAATATATGTAACTTGTAATTATGTATGTAGTCAAATGCCATTAACAAATTACAATATTTTGTGATATATTTTGAATTTTAAAAATAAACAAGCAAATACAGCAAGAAAGCAAATATTAGTATCACCAAAGAATTGCAAATTACGTAAGATCTTTGTATCAGAATAATTATCTGCTTTTAGTCTAATAATTATATTAGGAATTAAAAACAAAAATATATTATAAATTCAGTAGATTCTAGAAGAGATATTTTAGAACCACTTACTTAAATATTCAAAAATCAAAACTGCAGGTTCTTGGACTTTCCTAGACTTAAATTATATGTCAAAGACATACAAAGGAATCAAAAATAGATAATTATTTAATTATTCAAATTTTCCCTTTATTATAAGTAGCATCACTAAGAAATAATGAAATATTATTCGTCTAAATTATTGTTGTTTAACGATCTTCTAAGAGATACTATCAAATAAGTGTAACGTGTACGCAAAATGTAATCAAATATTATTAATGCAATTAACAAATTACAATAAATTCATTAGAATCTAGAACAAATATCTTAGAAATTCTTATAATCAAGTCACCAAAGTTATATTTTGAAAGAAAGTAATGAAAAAATGTAATTATTTAATATATTCAAATTGTCTGTTATTATAAGTAAATCACGAGAGATTAATGATGAAATATTGTTTCCCAAAATATTTGTTTTTTAACAATTTTCTAAGAGATACTATCAAATAAATGTACCGTATAATTATCCCGAAATATAATGAAATATTGTTAACGGAATTAACACAAGTTTCGATTTCTAGTGATATATTTTGAATTCAAAAAACAAAGCAAATATGGATATCTTCAAATGGTTAGATACTTATGTGAATCAGAATAATTATCTGGTTTTGATCTAATAATTATTGGGAATATTAAACATAAAAAATATATTTTAATAAATATGTACCTTTAGTAATTAAAGGTAAATAAATACAAATAAATGTACTTAAATATAATAAAATATTATTAAGAAATTTACCAACTTTCGCAGAGATAGTGTTTATAAAACGCTTTCGTCTAGCAATATTTCAGTATTTTTTACCTAAGAAAAGTAGCCTAAGTTTTAAATAATTGATTATTTCTGATTTAAAAGTTTTTTGCGTTGTATTTATTAGATCCACAAATAAGTTTTAATGATTTAATTATTTCTTCGTGTTGGTTCACGTGTTATGAATTGCTGAAATAAGTCTGATCATTGTTTGCTACACTACGTATTTTTCTAGACATTTAAAGATGATAACTAAATACATGTGTGTTAAAATATGTAACGGATTTTTTAATTGGTTTATTCACTGTAAAAACATAAAAAATAAATATTCTTTGATGTGAATTAATTTAAATGTATTTAATTATTTTAGTATGTCATTTACTATATATTATTATTATTTTAATATCTTAAATTTGAATAATTCCGCAATTATATTGAAGGCAATTGTTTCCCGTGGATGGAATTTATGGTAGATTCTACTTTTTAAATAATTTGTTTTTAGTGTTTTCTATTTAGTATTTTGTAATTTATTCCTTTATTATATTTAAATCAACAATAATACAATTTAATGTAATCGTTCTGTGTATCTTCACTTGTCTTTTTCATCAACATTTCATGTAAAAATTTAAGCTGAAAAATCATTTTGTTTTCTATAAATTCTTCATGCCCCTCTTTATCCATTGAATTGTTCATTGCTATTCATTTATCCAGTTCCGCAATTTCTGATCTCTAGATATCTTCTGTTTCAGATTCAGTTATTTGTATCTAGGTCTGTTTCTTTTTTCTCCCGTTAATCTTCTTGCTAGTTTCCATTGGTTTATTTTTTTTTTGTAGTTTAATATCCTTTTATTTATTTTGTTCATTATTGGTTCTTGATTTAGTTTGCCTCAAATAATATAGCATCTCATTTCACCGGTGTTGATCTTTTGAATTTCCATCCACACCTTGCGACATTTAATATACTTTATTGTTTGGTACTTAATACTTAGTGAAGTTTCACTGGCATATAACAATGAAGAAATTGCTATATTGTTATGCATTTTCAGTTTTATCTTTCGCTCAATTATTTATCTGAACAACTGGTTTATTTATTTAGTATATGTTTGTAGTCTGTTTTTATCAAACACTAATATAATAATAAATATATATAATAATAAATTATTCAACAGTAATTAGCAAATAACAGAATTTAACAATTTATATAGAAAAAAGAAAAATTAAATACTAATTTAATGTTAAAAAATATATTTTATTTTTCAACATAATTTACATCCAATTATTTGGTGCATCGTTTGCCAAATTAAATTGGCCGATAGAAGGGGTCATTTGCTGTCTCTTCAGACCCAATAATGAGTCCCACAGGCTTTTTTTCAACTTTTTATTTTTTATTTTGAAAAATCCCCAAATTCAGTATTTAAACTTAAATAAAAAGAAAGTTTTAGGTACATCCACCAAATTCAAGTTTAACTTTAATGTGTTGTGTGGTTCAATAAAATTCAAATTTACTTGCCAATAACATGTAGTTTTCATAAAATTTTTGAAAGAGGTAAAAATAAACTTTAAACTCAAGTTTACATTACAATAAAGAATAACTAAAAATAAATTCTGCTGCATAGGAGGGAGATAACAGTTTGTACCTGTCTCGCACGTGTTATTAACGCAAAAATAATTTTTTACCTCGAATATCGAATATCAGCCTGATGTGTCCCGATGCACAAATTTAGCGAATTAGTGAAGTTGTAATCAAAGTCTTTATGGCATACTGTATACCGTTGGAAAGCGAATGACTAGAAAAATTTTGAAAAAAATTAGATCATGATCGCTTTTAGATATTTTTTTATCGCAATATTTTTTTATTGCATTGTAAAGGTTGAATTTTAAGTTTATTTTCACCTCTTCAAAAAAACTTTGTGAGTTAATAAAATGAAAACTACATGTTATTTACAACATATTGATTTCGAATTCCGTTGAACCACACAACAGCACACATTAAAATTAAATTTAAATTTGGAATTTGTACCTCTAACACTTTTTTTTATTTAAATTTAAATGCAAAATTTTGGAATTTCGCAAAATAAAAATTAAAAAGACGAAAAAAAAACCCGTGGGACTAATATTGAGTTATTAGACCTTCAGAGACAGCAAATGATCCCTTCTATTAGCCATTTTATTTGGTAAACGATGCACCAAACACACTGTATACTTCCAAATTTCTTAGACCTTCTAAAAAGTAATCTTTTGGAGGCTCATCAGAATAGTTATTCACTGCGGCTACCACCTCCTCAGTTGTTCCGAAACTCTTTCAAGCCAACAATTCTATTAAATTTTGAATAAGAAAAAATCACACAGCCAGATCTGGAGATTATGGTGGATGAGGTGGTTGATTCGTATCCTAATTCGACAAATTTAGCAGCTGCCACATCGGATGAGAAACTTTCTTTATGCATTTTTCCTTCAGTTCGGCATCGAAACGTATCAGTACATCGACATAATATTAGCCAGTTATTGTATTTCCCTTTTCTAAATAGTCAATGAAGATAACGCCTTTGGAATCTAAAAAAATAGCCATTTTTTTATTGGTCAAAAAAATGTTTTTTTTTTTGTTGTGTTTCTGTCTCTGGGGTTTAGCAATGCATCCAGGTTTCATCTAGGATTAGATATCAACAAATAAATGGATTTCATTTGAACTTAGCCATACAGTCATTTGAAATTTTAACACGAGCTCATTTCCGTAACAGTAAGCAAACGCTGCACCCATCCTGCGGTTAGCTTTTTCATATATAAATTTTGATGCAAAATATTGTGTTGCTGTTCGGTTGAGATGCGTACGGCATTAGCTATTTGACACATTTTTATTCAGTGGTCGCTCTTTACAATAGTATGGACTTTAGTAATTATTGAAAAGTTTCTGTAAATGAAGGCCTCAGACTTTAAACATCTTCTGTTCGTGTAAGATTTAAGGGGATTGTATTTAAGGTAGTTAAAAATAAAAAATAAATGAAATGGATGGAATGCAGGACTCACCACTGATTTATAATGCAGAACCTCTGCTGCAAGAACATTCACATGTGTGTGTACCGTTTCACTGGTCTAATGTTCTGAGATGTGGTTTCTCGTTCTTCTTTTCCCTTTTCTTTTAAACGGTTTTTTGTGGAAAGGAAGGTTTTTAGGATATTCAGCAGTACTTATATTATTATTGCTAACAAATTAAAAGAGCCCGTATTGTAAACAAAAAAAAAAAAGCAAAGGAAAATTAAGTCTAACCTAAACGCCTTCTGTGTTCATATAGCCAGTTTCAAAAGCAGTGAACCGCTTATAAATTATTCCATGGGAAGGAGCAACTTCATTGTAATATTTATGTAACTTTTCTTTAGCTTAGTTAATAGATTTTCCACGCAGAAACTAATATTTGACTGACACGAAATTATTTCTTCTCCACACTAACACCAAAAACAACAAATGATGTACTTTGAACCATTGTAAAAACTTAACGTTAAACTTAAAGTCTACAAATTAACATTTAACATGAATTAAATATTGCTTTCTACATTTCTATTGAAAAAGTTCGCCCTTAACTCTCGAACAGGCGCGTAGGTAAATTTCAAACGAGCGGGCCCGTGTTATTACACCATTTTGATATTGTTTAATGCAATTGTTATATTAATTATAAGTTATTGTGTTGAATAAGATACTATAGGTTAGTATTTATATATTTATTTTGAATATTAAGCAGTAAAAGTTATATAATACATACAAAATACTGTAAATTCGAAAATACAATAATATACAGAAATTAATTGAGGCGCTTTATGGACACGAATTCGCGAAATGTTTCACGCACGAAGTTTGTACAATATTTTTTGTACGAGAACTATAAGCAATAATAATATTTATATAAAATATAAATATAATTACAAAATTTTTATATTTATAAGTATTTTTAACAATATTACTTGTATCTCTCAGGATGGCCGAGCGGTCTAAGGCGCCAGACTCAAGGTTTACCTTGCCCGTTATACGGGTTCTCGAGCGTTCTGGTCCACTCTGAGGGCGTGGGTTCGAATCCCACTTGTGACAAATTTTTTTTTAATTTTCTATAAATTTAAAAAATAATATTTGTTGCTGTTCTGACATTGAATTACATACCTTCCAAATATAACAATTTCTATTTCATTTCCTTTTATTTTCATAGAAAAACAACGAACTGGGTAGCATATTAATAAGGTTAGGGATTTATGATTTTAAAATGTCACTAAATTAATCAAGTTCCAGAAAGTACCAACTTTACTTTTACGCACTCGTGTTTAAAGTGACTTTTTACGCACGCAAATCGAATCGTGAAATGACAGGTTTTGATAAGCGAGTACAAAAAGTTATATAATACATACAAAATGCTGTAAATTCGAAAATAAAATAATATACAGAAATTAATTAACATTATTATGTAAACGCATAACTAGTATTTTAAATACATATTAGAAGATCAAATAGGAACAAATAGGAGTATATTTAATCCTCATCCATAGCAGGATACTTGCAACTATTACAACTGACTAACTTCTCACTATGATTTTTACAAACGAATTTGTGGCACGAGTTACAATATATAGTTGTTTTATTATTTTTATGTGATCCACATAAATGACAGGGTCCAATTTTTTTCTCGTTTGTTCTGATAGGTTCCTCTGTTTGATCTTTATATTTTGAAAGAAATAATTGAATATCCTTTGGAAGCATTCTAAGCTGGGCTCGTTCTTTCATATGATCTTCTAGTAACGCAAATCCTAAGTTGGGCAGAAACGTTCTTCTTTTTTGGACGTTATCTTTATTGTTTGCCCGAAACACAACTTTCGCATTTATCGCGGCAATATCCAGAAATCTAAAAAATAAAGCCAGCGTCCACCTTCTAGTTATCCTTTGACGTGAATATGAGGCACTTATTTGGTCAACCACGTCCACTCCATATTTCGTCGCATTGTAATGAAGTATCATGCATGTTTTTTTGTTTCTTGGTCAATTTCTCCTATATCATCCATCGTTGATAACATAAGGACTACTTTATTTTTTGGGGGACAGTAAGACACAATAGTCATGCCATCTTGAAATCCAAAAAGCGATGATGTTACTTGTCGTTCCTTATGGGAAAGGAATTCCGCAGGGATTTCTCGTTTATTTTTTCTTGAGGGTTCCGGTTACGTAATGCCATTTCCAAGAGGTATAGGGCTAATGGATAGCTAGTGTAATAATTATCCATTGTTAAGTTTCTGTTTAATTTTTTTATAGGATCTATAAACCTTTTTACTACGTCTGTCGGACTGTTAGAAACTTCCCAAGGCCCATCTTTTTGTTTTAAACAATAAATCTCAAAGTTCCAGATATAAAATGTTTAGCTATCACACAAAGCATAAATCTTTAGGCCATATTTTGCTGGCTTATTGGGAATGTACTGGATGAATCCACAGCGGCCTCGAAACGGGTGAAGCATTTTATCGATGGTAACAAATTCACCAAGCCAATAATTATTTCTACAATTCTGCAAAAAGTTATTGTAAACATCTCTGATTGCAGCAAGCTTATCAGTCTCTTGTCGAATGATCCTTGTTCTGATATCATCAAAACGAATAGATCGTAACAAGAAAAGAAATCTCTTGTAGCTAAAAGCAACCCTCAAAATAGTCATACCAGTATCGTTAGTAGCCCACAATTCGAAAATATTTGTATGTCTCCATTTTTTTACAGCAATTAATAACAGGGCTCCAAACAGAGCTTTCATTTCAATTCGCGTAGTTAACCTGCATGATATATAACGTTTGATTTTCTGTTTTTAATATAAATATTTGTGAATTTCACGATATCGTCAAGCATCTCATAGTTTATAAAAAGTAAAAGGGAAGAGAGTTCTGTAGGAGTATCTCTGGCACAGTGGGTGTATCTCGGGCGAGTGGGACCAGGCAAAATTTTAATAATATTTTTAGAACTCGACTTGGCAGATATAGTCAATGGATTACTTTCCCAGAGAGTGGATTCATCCCTACCTACGTAAAAACGATAATCTCCGTCCTGAACTTGCTTTAGGTGTAAGAGAAATCATCAAAAAAATTATATTATTCATCGAAAATTAGTGTTTAGCAATATAAATGAAAAATAATCTACAAATTGAAGTAATTTTCCTGGCCCTGAAATCACCGATTTCCTATATATTGAACACGTCCCAGATATTCCTTCAAGGACCGAAAATACAAGATATTCCCGTAGAATCCTATAGAAAACTATCTAAGAGACTGTTCCAGCTAGTTTGCTGACAAAAATATTCATTCTCCTATATATTATATAAGGTATTTTTTTACGAACATTGACTTCAAGATAAATAACGGGTGTTCATTTGAAACGTCAATCTAGTAGCATGTGATTTATTGAGAACATTTTGAAGTATGTCGTAAATTAAAATTTACTACTTAACCTACAAAGTCGTATATTTTGACAGTTTCATACATACAAATAAATAACAAATGTGATTGACATTATCAAATGTCATTTGGATTTACGTTTACGGAACAACAAACACATACTAATATATATGCGTCTTATTATATCAAAATTTCAAAGTAACCTAGATTGACTTTTCAAATGAACACACGTTATATAACAAGTGTTCATTTGAAAAGTCAATCTAGTAGCATATGATTTACTGAGAACATTTTGAAGTATGTCGTAAATTAAAATTTACTACTTAACCTACGAAGTGGTATATTTTGACAGTTTCATTCATACAAATAAATAACAAATAATAGGTATTTATTGAAAACTATAACAAATGTTGAAAATGTTGTCCTTCAAGATCAATGCACTTTAAAATCCTTGGTTCAAAATTTCTGATGATATTCTGCAACATTACTGGATTGTTATTAATTTCCATGCATTTCTGTTCGATTCTCTGTAGCATATCATTCAAATTCAATATAGGTGTTCGAAATATGTTATTTTTTAGATAAGGCCACAAAAAGAAGTCGCAAGGTGTTAAATCGCATGAACGTGCAGGCCAGACAATTTCAGTATTTCGACTAATTATACGCTCATCAAAAAATTCTCTTAAATAATCCAAAGATTCTGCAGTACAGTGACAAGGTGCTCCGTCTTGTTGGAAACATGCATTTTGAAGTTCATCATCATGCAACTGATTGACAAATGGTTATAAAATTTCCGTACGGTACCTTTGAGCAGTTAACGTTCCCTGAAAAAATATTGGTCCAATGATTCGCCTTTGGCTTATCGCTGCCCAAACACCAATTTTCTCTGGATGTAGTGATTCTTCATTAATTACATGTGGATTTTCATTACTCCAAATTCTTGTATTTTGTGAATTTAGGTATCCCGTTTTATAAAACCATGCTTCATCAGTAAAGATGACTCTTTGCGAAAGTTCTCCATTATTGTTCATATTTACAAACCAATTACAAAACTGAAGTCTACGTGGGTAATCAATTTCTAACAATTCTTGTACTGCTACGACACAGTATGGATAAAGTTGCATATCTTTTTTTAATAACTTGTGTGTTGTACCAACAGAAAGGTTTATTTGTTGACTCAAATGTCGAACAGATGTTTGTGGTTCATTTTCCATTATTTCTTCAACACGATTGACAATTTGAGGTATACGTTTCTTAACTGCTCCGCTGCCTGATTTTCTTAAGAGACTACCAGTTTCCGAAAAAAGTTTTAAAGTTCTATCCAAAGTATTCTGAAATTGTATATAATCTATTACAAAATGTGGAAACTCAATGGAAATTCTACCATGCAATCTTGAACTGAATAAACCCATAAACCATCAATTTTATTACTACTTCGAAAATAAGCCTGGACTAAAAAAAATTTATGTTCTAAAGTGAAAGCCATTTTAAAACTGAGAAGCAATTTATTTAAACCAGAATCGACGCACGATTATTTTATGCACTAACTGATATTTGTGATTGACATTATCAAATGTCATTTGGATTTACGTTTACGGAACAACAAACACATACTAATATATTTGCGTCTTATTCTATCAAAATTTCAAAGTAACCTAGATTGACTTTTCAAATGAACACTTGTTATATTCAGAGTATTTGCGGTCAAATTTCAATAAATTCAATAATAAGTCATACCTTTTTTGTAATACATTAATAAATCCAAATTAATAGATATTTTGAAGGTTAAACGTACATTCAAGTAGTAAAATCACTTATTATAATTCATTCAAATTACTTCGCGAAAAAATGCAATTAATTTGCAACAAGTGCCGATTAGAGGCAAAAATATTAACATGTGTTTACTTAATATAACTTAAGGCTTCCCGATGTATGCTATGTAGCAATGGTCCGGTAAACCATGGACGTGGGTTCGAATCCTGCTTAAGGGCGAATTTTTTCAATAGTAAAATTCGAATAATTAACGTCGTAGAATTTAGAAAGCAATATTTAATAAATTACATTACTTTGTGAAAAAATGCAATTAATAATAAGTGCTGACTACAGGTAAAAATATTAACATCTGTTTCCCTAATGTAACTTAAGACTTCCTGATGTATTCGGAACCACAGTCCTTAATAGCTTAGTAGCAGAGCAATGGTTCGGCAAACCATGGACGTGGGTCCGAAAGCTGCGAATTTTTTCAATAGAAAAATTCAAATATTTAGCGTCATGCAATTATTTAATTAATTCACATTACTTCGCGACAAAATGCAATTAATTTTTAACATTTAACATATTAATATCTACACAATATTCGAACATCAATGCTTGAGAATTATAAGCATATTAAAAATAATTTTAATATTCCAAATACCTTGTATATCATAATCATTTCGTCAATTTAAGTACTGAAATTAAAAAAAAATTCGATCTGTGATTTTTTTTAAAATTTTAATGTTCATTTATGTATACACATCAAGTAATGCAAAATTTTCATTATGCAATGTACCTAATGACTAAATATACTCTGCGTGCATAAATCGTTTTAGTGCACTTAATAAGAAGGAAGCTAGTAAAGTAATTATAGACCGGACATAGAGACCTATTGATAAAATATGTAATAATTGATTACGGTTTTTAGCTTTATACGCCTTAGCTACACTTTTTGCACTATAAAAAAAAAAGCAAGGCATTAAATATTCCTTTTTATCTGTGAATATTATTCTCATGTAAACAAAGTTCCCTCTCAATAAAACTGTATATTACAGTAGGTAATTGAATTTACCTTTCGCTGTCGAATTATAACTTTAATTTATTCTTACACGTTTGCCAACTCTTTTTTATTTCTAGCAATTATTTTAACCTCAGTTTCACTTTATTCTTACCATTTCTGTAAACGCCTTGTCCATTCATTTCTTGGTCTTTCTTTGCTTCTGACTTTCCATATGATTTCCATTGTAATACAGAAATAATTTTGCTAATTTTTTGCATATGCTCTCACTAGCTCATCTGCCTCTCTTTCACATATTCTTGTACTCTTTTTCCAGTTCTTCTCTTATGTACGTATCTTTTATGCGGTCTCATAGTCCCAGTCACGCCATTTATTCTGAGTAGATAAGCTAAGAGAGTTCTTTAGCCAAATCCCATAAGATTTGACACAGGGGACAATTCGTACATTTTATCTCCTCTTAAATTATGGATAAAAAATTTAACATTGCGACACTTACAAATATATGAGACTACATGTGTCACTGGACGGTACCTTGGATAAAGCCATATGATATAGGAATACTGAGGCTAGAAAGGCCATAACTCACTTAAATAGTATTCGCTGGGATGAAAAGGTCTCCAAAAAAAAATAAAATCCTAATACACAAAACAATTGTTAAGAGCGTAGCAACAAATTTGACCACTTAAAGATAAAACAATAAAAGCTTTGTTGGTAACAGAAATAGGCTTCTGGAGAAGAGCTGCATGTAGATCTAGAAGAGACAGGCTCCGAAATAATAGGATAAGAGAAATCATGGGAGTTAAGCATACCATAGTATGACATAGTATAACATCAGAACGAAACAACTTCAATGATATGGACATGTGCAACGGATGGCAGGTGAACGGCGCCCAAGCAAGTAATGGCATGGACCCAAGAAGGAAAGCGTAGGAGAGTGGAATGTTGGGGGTTTTTCAACTTCACGAAGAATTTGGGGTTAATTCGCTGCTCGATTATAAGCTTATTTGGTTGCGCCACTCCCACAATACAACATTCTACTCAAGTAAGGAGTAACAAACACGAACAAGATAGAGAGATGTAATATGGCTCCACTTGTATCAGAAGCATCAAGATTAACTACATGCCATCCTCATTTCCCTCGCCAAGGCTAGCGGCTAACGCACTCGCAATACAATTATTTAATTGTAACGCTTCGCATATATTTCAGGGTAATAATATTATTTATTTTTCACTTAAGTATTATTTGTTTATTTCGTCTTGGATACGGTTATCATAAATACGGTCATATCGCCCGTGGGCGTTATAACCGGGCGATATGACTCTTATCGCCCGGTAATTTATTCACAGTTTTTAATGTTGTGTGAGTATAAATAAGGCCCGAGGAGAAAGGATATACATGTTACAGAACTAATAATTTGAATTTTTAAGAAAGTCTAATAACAAGCAAAACTTTAGCATTCTTTATTAAAATTAAGATTTTCTAAACATTGACAACTTAAAAACTTGAAAGTGTCAACTACTGTTATGTAAAATAAAATTAAGGTTAAATCGTTGATTCAAGGAGTCATGTTAGATGCGTAATGATGCGTAACGACTGTCAACGACATGACAGTGGACAGAAGTATCGGAACTTTTCCAATGTAATTTGAATTTTCCGCTTAAGAAATTAATTCTTCCTGAAAAATACAATCTTGTATGAACCACTGGCGTTATGACAATTATATTGCACTCGGTCGACATTCAACCCTAGGGCCAGAGGCCCTCAGGGTGAATTAACGTCGACATTAGAGCAATAAAATACCCATAACACTCTTGGTGCATAAATAACTACACACTAAGTTTAAGTTATAATAAAAACTTGCATATATTTTAAGTTGTACATTTAACATACATATAAGGTCGAATGCTCAATGGGGAATAGTTTTTGTGTGAGAACGTCCTAAAAAAATAATAAACAACACGATAAAAACGATAATTGCAAAAAAATGAGTTTAGAGTGCTTATTTAATTGAGTGACAGATTGTAATTTTATTCATTATACGTCGCTTTTTCTTAAAAACTGCATTGCAAATTATTGTGTTTAACAATAGAACGACGACATTTGACTTTAGATGAAATGAATCGAGCAATAGGTTATCTTGAAGGTGGGGTGCGGCAAGTCGAGGTAGCTAAGCGGATAGAAGTTTCCCAAAGTATAATCGGTCGACTGTGGAGGCGTTTTAGAGAAGCCGGTAGTCCGGCCGAACGATATCTAGGCCATGAACATTGTACAATGGCAGCTCAGGACAGATTTTTGGTTTTAAATGCTAGAAGGTAACCTACAATTACAGCACCTAAGTTGGTTACGGAACTACAGCGTGCCCATAATTTAATTGTTCACCGAGATATTCTGAAAAATCATGTCCATGAAGCTGTACTACATTCTCGATGGCCAATAAGATGTACACCTGTCTCAAGTGGTAATCGTGGAGGAAGATTAGCCTGGTGTCAAGAATTTAGAAACTGAGATGAAAATACTTGGGCTACAGTTTTGTTTACAGGTGAATCCAGATTTGGATTTCATCCTGATTCTCGTCGGACAAGGGTATGGAGACGATCTAGAAATATGGAACGTTTGAATCTTGTCCAGGAAGTACATAGTTCTAGAGGTGGTACTGTTATGGTATGGGGCGGAATAATTTTTCCAAATGGTTTTTCGACAGCTCAGTTATATTTGGATAATATTCTTCAGCTCATTGTGCGTCCGTTTGCAAGTGCTGTTTGTCAAAATTTCCATCTGATGCACGACAATACTCGTCCACATATCGCGCGTGTTGTGATGGACTAGTTAACAAACGAGGGAATTGATGTATTGCCATGGCCAGCAAAATCTCCGGACCTGAATCCCATCGAGCATGTATGGGGCATGCTTCAGAGAAGAATTACTCCACACATGTATACCGCAACAAGATATAGACCGTGTAATTATGTCGATGAACAATAGGTGTATGGCTGTGCTTTATCAACGTGGAGGTCAAACTCTATATTAAAATGTTTTTTTAAATTTTTTTCTCGAAAATTGTTTAAAAACAAATCTAAAAATGTTGCATTATTTTAATTGTTTAAATTTTTGAAATATTTTTGTTTTATTAAAGAAATTTTGCATTAATATGTTACATATTTAAAGAATAAATAACCTTAAAAATCAATAACGGCAAAGAACGACACATGTGAAAAGTTTGGGGAAGAAATATAAAAAAGAAATGGCAAGGAAAATCTGAAACTATTTTATGGAGCACTAAAATCGATAAGAGAAGAAAAAAATACAAGAAACAAGGTACATCAAAAGCAAAAACGGAAATATGTTGACAGAACCTAAAGAATAAAGATATAATCAACACATGGAAAGAATATTTTTTCAAGAACTTCTGACTGAGCAAACGGAGAAGGATCTTAATTTGGAACATGAAGAAAAAGTAGAAGAAAATCTAGAAGATGAGATAACTATGCAAGAATTGGAAGAGGTAATACGAAAATTAAAGAACGGAAAAGCACTAGGATATGACAAGATAACAACAGAGATGATCAAAAGCATGGGAGAAACAGGACGGGGGTTGTTCTTGAAAATTAATGATAAAATATGGAAAGAAGGGAACTACCCAGAAAACTGGCACCGGGCCTTACTAGTAACAATATATAAAAAAGGAGACAGGAGAGACTGTAACAACTACAGGGGTATAACACTACTGAGTACAGCCATGAAGATATTCGAGAAAATTCTAGATGGAAGGATTAGAAATATAGTGGAGAGTACATTAAATGAGGCGCAAAGTGGATTCAGAAAAGGGAGAAGTGCGCAAGATCACGTTTTCACGTTAAAACAGACAACCCAGAAAGCCGTGCGTGAGAAAGAAACCGTATTTCTAGCGTTCATAGACCTGGAGAAAGCGTTCGACAAAACACCGAGGCAAAAAGTATTAAATATTTTGAAAGAAAGAGGAGTAAGTGTTAAAATAATAAGATTGATACGAAAAATTTACAGTAACAACGTTAACACCATCATAAATAATAATATAGAATCTGAAACATTTACAACTCAAAACGGTCTGAGACAAGGAGGCAGTTTAAGCCCAACGCTTTACGTTACATATATGGATGAAATAATAAAGAAATGTACCACAAAAACTAGCAAGTTCAACGTTGGACACTTACAACTACAAAGGTAGATATCTCGGAGGGAGTTTTCGCAGATGATGTCGTTATAATCGCTAAAAGTGAACAAGAACTACAGCAGAACCTAGAAATATGGAACACAGAGCTGGAATACGACAGAATGAGAATAACCAGAAATAAAACAAAAGTGATGACAATAAGAGATGCACCAAAAAACATAAATATAGAAATCGACGGGGTAAAAATAGAGCAAGTGAAGACTTTCCAATATCTTGGAGTGCCAAAGACGAAAAGGAAACACAAGAAGTATAAATGAAAGAAAACGTTAAAGCTCCATTAAATGATGAACAAGAAAAGCATAAACAATAAAGAAATTTCGCGAGACACAAAAATGAAAATATTTAAAACGATATTTAGACCCATACTAACATTTAGCTGCGAATCCTGGGTTTTAAGCGAGAGGCAAAAAAGCAAGTTACAGGCTCTCGAGATGAAATACCTCAGAAGAGTCCGAGGAGTTACCAAACTAGATAAAATTAGAAACGTGAAAATACGAGAAGACCTGTAAATAGAATCAACACTCAAATTCATAGAAAAGAGACAGCTGGGTTGGTGGGGCCACTTGCAAAGAATGGAAGGAGTAAGGCCATCTAAAAGAGTATGGGAGGCAAAAATACTGAAAAACAAAAGGAGGGGTAGGCCCAAAACGCAATGGGATGGAGTAATAGCGAAAATACGGGAAACAAGGGAAAGAACATGGACAGAAGCAAAAAAAATGGCGGAAGAAAGAAAAGGATGGAAAGAATGTGTAGACGCCTAGAATAAAAATACAGTTTCGTAACGACACCATTATATGGTAGAAGGGAATTTAGATTATATATATATATATATATATATATACAAGGTGTGTATAAATTGGCGGACCCACTACACGCGGCGATGTTCTTCGTTAAATTCGGAGTCCAAAATCCTAATACGAAAATGTTGTACCATGCTCCATATCTTTGCACGAGGTTCCTAAAGTTCGGACTTTCAGTCTTGAAATAAACATTATTACTCGATATTTGTTGACAGAAAGAGCTACAATTTAGAAGAAAGAAGAATTGTTGTTATTATCCTTTCGTTAAAGTTTTCTTTTTGATTTTAAAGTTTGTTTTTAATATTTGTTTATTAACCTATTTTGACGAAAAACACATCTGACAACGTTGTAAAACAGTAAGTAGGCAGCCTAATGTTGTTCTAGTCAAATACATTACTACTGTCCAATTTTGACACTTATGTAATCTACCTATTTCATTCGACTTGCTTATTTTTCGTGTTTATTTGTATAATTTTGTTTAGTTTTCGTATTTATTTGTATAGTTTTAATCAGTTTTCGGGTTTTCGTGTTTACTAGTTGTTCTGTTTGTTTATTATGAATTTTACGTTCAACAAATATGCCGATATGTGCATGATATACGGTTTCTGTCGTGGAAATGCTAGCATGGCAGGGCAGTAATATCGAGTGCGTTTTTCAAATCGGAGGCATCCAAGTAAAAATGTATTTCGAAGGCTGGACCAACGACTTCGTGGAACAGGTTCGTTTATTCCAAGAAATGCGAACGCAGGTCGACCAAGGCAAAGGCGTACCGTGCAACTAGAAGAGCAAGTTCTAGCCACAATACAGGAAGATCCCTCTGCGAGTACCCGTCAATTAGCTTCTACACTAAATATTCCCAGTAATAAGACTGTTTATTTGGTTCTACGAGAAAACTCGCTTCATCCATACCATGTTTCTAAAGTTCAGCCTCTCTACGGAATTGATAACTTATTTCGAATCAATTATTGCAATACAATCTTAAATAGAATTCAGGAAGAAGGTGACTTTTTAAGACGTATTCTTTGGAGAGATGAGTGCATGTTTACCAGAGATGGTGCGTTTAATACTCATAATTTTCATCATTGGGCAGATGAAAATCCACATGAATTTCGCGAATACGGTCACCAAAGAAGGTTTTCTGTTAACGTTTGGCTGGGTATAATAAACCACAGGGTAGTTGAACCAATTTACTTACCAAATCGCCTAGATGCCGGTGAATATTTAAATGTTTTAGAACAAGTTATTGATGAGATACCGCTGAACGTACGCCGTAATATGATTTACATGCATGATGGAGCTCCTGCGCACTTTGCTCGTAATATAAGAGACTGGTTGACTGAACACTTCCCAGACAGATGGATTGGTCGTGGCGGTCCCCTTTTGTGGCCTGCGAGATCCCCCGATCTCAATCCATTAGATTTTTTTGTTTGGGGTTTCATTAAAGGTAAAGTTTATGCTACAGCTCCTCAAGACGCTGACGAAGTTAGAGCCCGAATTGACGCCGCAGTATTAGAAATCACACCAGAAAGACTTGAGCGAATAGTACAAACGATACCACAAAGATTGCAGCTATGTCTACAAACTGATGGATTTCAATTCGAACAATTATGTAGGTAATAATTACATTGATTTCTATCAAGAAGATGTACAAAAATTAGTCAATATTATCAAAAATTTTTAAAACTTTGTAATATTTTCATAATAAATATGTAATCTAAGAAACCGATTTTATTTCGTTTGTTTCTTTTTTAAATTTAAAATGTAAGGTTCACATGACGACGTGTAAAAATGTTCCGAAGATTATAACTAGCACATGCGTGTTCAATGTTGCCAAATGTATGTTTCTTTCAAATTCATTCTGAAGACAAAGGAAGCCTGATACATCGTTTTAGGATTAGGTCTTTTAACTCAAAATTTGACCAAGAATGTCGCCACGTGTAGTGGGTCCGCCAATTTATACGCACCTTGTATATATAAAAATCAATATTCTTTGAAATCAGTATTGCCAATAGAAGAATTTTTAAAAATATCCTTAGACTTTTCTTGTGTGTGTATATTGTATTGCATAAATAATAATAAATGCATAATTCGAATCAGAGTAAATTTTGAATTTTTCTTAGACTTCGAGCATCATATCAACGTTAATCGAAGGAACGCTTAACGAGGTCTTACAGCATTATCTTCATTCTTTTAGAAAGATATTTGGAAAGGGGAATTATATCATAAAAATATTTTGCGGATAATAAATACAGAAATTTAAAAAAAACATTTATAATATATATTTATTAAACAATTATTTTAGGTTGCAATAAAAATATATACTAACTAAATTTATTTTTTTTAACCTACGTATAAAAGAATCCATCCTGCAAGTTTTTTTACTGTGCACAAATTATGGTTCATTTCGAAACACCAAAACCGCGATATTTAATTTAAAAGTAATAGTTATGTTTGTTTCATTTATCGAATACGTAAATGTTGTTGTTTTTTCGAAACAAATTAGTTAATGCGATTGTTAAGCGCTTCGTTGTGTGGAAATTAAAGACGGACAAAAAAATGTTTTGTTCAGTGTCATATGTATAATATGCGCACGTGAATTTCATTTACATTGGTTTTTACATTGCAAGTGTCAACGAACCCGAGCAATAATCACAAACATTATACGTCTTTGTTATGTATATCATCGCTATTTTTGCTTATTTCTGTGTAAAGTCGAGCATCCTTGTTTACATTGATACGATAAACGATGAAGAAAGTTTGGTTATACCGGCTGGAGATGCCTGTAAATTTATTGTCCAGCATTTATTCTTATAACAAAAGAAATGGATTTATTTGCATTTCTTCTATTGAGGAGATATTTATATGTACGTGCATGCTTTGATAAGGAATAAACGATAACATTATTTCGAAACTAAAGTTATTTTGCTAATAATGACACGCTAGAATGGTAACAGTACATTCATAGATTCTTGTCAAGATACATAATATTTTTAATATTTTGAACGCTTAATTTGTGTTTTGGTAATTTTAGAAAACACCATTTGACATTCATTCAGTTCCTATCTCGTTCGTTCTATCAATCTATACCAAGTGATTTATAAATTGCAACATACAGATAAATGACAAAACTTTAAAAGAAGAAAGTAAACTACCTCTGTTCTTTATTAGGATTCGGAATGTTCTCAACCTGACAAGACTTTTGAGAACTTTTTAAAATTGTTAAACATAGTCCATAGTCCATTTCCATAGAACTGAATATAGTAAGCATAACCCCATGGACCGAGTTTTATTAGAACTGAATCTTTTATCTGGAGCCGATTTGCATAATATTTCAAACCTCACCATTCTGCAATTCCTATAAAATTTGCGGTTTCCTTGATTCTTCTTTATATATAAATAGAGCAGACCAATTTCCGTGCGCGCATGAGCGCCGGTATGGGAGTTTAATTCGTAATATATTAGAATATTTGATAGAATAGGGACGCAACATGAGCATGTTACCGATATAAGTATAGAAGTACAGACATTATTCTATCAGAAATAATTAAATATACATTAGGTTTTCTGCTATTAAAGTAATATGCATAACACACGAAAAAAAAAGACTAGTACATATTATAGCAGCGTTGTATGTACCTATAAATAAAATTGAAAATATATGAAATCAGTGATTGTGTGCACGACAGAGGATTTAAAAAAACACTTACCGTTTTAAGCGTCTTCCCAGGCTTGATAAACTGGAGAAACCCGATAGTATATTTTCAACATCAGGTGCGTTTCTAAGGTTATTTCTGAAAAACATGTCCGCCGCGAGGAAAAAATATGTTTATATTCGGAAAACAAGCGTTCTACATCTAGTGATGTTATATTCGCATAATCAAAATACTTTTTTAAGCAACTTAACGCATCTGTAGACGTGCCTTCACAAATACGTGTTAAGGTGTCAAAATTTGCATTTCTGTCTAAAACACTTTCAAATTTAATTAGAACACTTTCACGTTTTTCGTCTTCTACAGCACACAGTTGTGCATGAACATCTTTAATTTGCAGTGATTCCTCTAACGACAGCGACGAATTTTGCTATTTTGTTATTTCTTCTTCTAGTCGCAAGTAATTCTCACGAATACTTTGTAAATCCATTTTAATCTGGGCATCTTGAAATTTTTTCTGGCTTGTATTGATAGCTGCACATTCTTCCGGGTCGAATGATAAAACCACGTCCTTAATTTTTCAAAATGTTCATGATAGTAAAACCCCGCCTGTAACCATGTACCCCAACGTTTCAGAATTGGCTGTGGTGGCTCAGGGGTATGGGGACACAATTCGTGAAATTTCCGAATACGTTTTGGAGATTTCAGGAATACTGCCTTTGTACTCGATATCAAAGCATCTACCTCTGGATAACATCTACGAACCTGTTCTGCCACAAGGTGTAGAGCATGGAGTTTACAAATAATATGAAGCAAGTTAGGACAATATTTTCTAAGAGACCGGCCTACAGAACACATGGTTGCGGCAACATCGGTCATAAACATTAATACTTGGTCTTTCGAAAGTTTAAATTTTTCCAAAGTATCTAATAGCACCTCTGAAATTTTTTCGGCATTACATTGTTCTAGTCGTCTGAATGCTAATAAAATTGAAGACGTTGGTTGATGTGGTTCCATATTACGCGCCATCACATTAACTACAGATTGCTTTTTGCTGTCAGTTGTTTCGTCCACACATAACCACGGTTTTTTATTTTTCAGTTCGGCTTTGATTCTATTTTCAACCTGTTTACGCACCGATGGTAAATTCTTTCGTATTGTTGTCGTGCTCGGTAATGTTTGATTCGCGTATATATTCCAAGATGAAATAAATGAATCATTACTTAACAAGGTAAACGGCAGTGTACACACAATCATAGTTACACATAGTTGATGTATAAACTGTTGTCGATTAATTTTGTTATTATTGTGCTTCGAACTGTTTACGTGTTCTTTACAATGTGTTTTTGACCAACACATTAGATATGTATTGCACACTAAACATTAAATTTTTGAGCCATCGTATATTAAGCCCGGGAAATCCATAATAAACTTATTCACTTCGTCTGACAACGGTCGTTTTCTCGATTTATGTGTCGACGACATTTTGTTACGTGTGGTTACACTTACATGCAGTCTAAGCAAGTACCAAACATACTGAATGCTTTTTATTGGTTCTGATGCAATACAATCATCCTCACATCGGCGCACATGGTGCGCACGGAAATTGGTCTGCTCTATTTATAACTATAATTTACAAACTTGTGCACGTTTTATTTTGTATTATGCAATCGTACTATTTGGAATATTTTTCTTGTAATGTACAATAAATAAATAAATAGATAGTCACCTAGCAAAGCAATACATTTAGACAAGTCGTTTTTGTAACCTCGAGTATAATAAGAATTGTCCAATTTTACAAAACAAACAGTTGCTTTGAGTTCATCGTTTGAAATGAATCTTCGTCCACTAAGCCATTTTTTTTCACTTTTGTCAGAAATAATAATTGGTGGAAGCCAAATCCGGTAAGTATGGTGCACGTGGAAGTACTTTGAAGCAATAGTCATGGATTATTGCATCAACAACCCAAAACCTGTGTACAGGCGCATTATTGTGGTGAAAAAGCACTTTCTTTTTGACCAGATGTAGAAGCCGAAATTCCACCCTTCAATTGATCCAGCAGTGTAATACTTCCGCGGCAATGGTCCTATATTGTTACACGTAAGCAATAAATGCCACAACTTGAGAATTCCAGAAAATCATAACCATGATTTTTCCTGCAGATAAAATCGTTTTCGTTTTCTTTCTTTCATCTTTGGCGTACTCCACTCACTGCGTGGATTACTGGTTTGTCTTTGGTGTGTAATGATGAATCCATATTTCATCTACTGTTATGAAACATACCGGGTGATTCCGATTAACTTTGACAAACTCTAGGTGCGTATTCTACTCACCAAAATAATCATAAAAGTTTATATACAAAATTTACGGAAAACGCTCTCTTAAATAGTTGTGATGGTTGTTCACTGTTGTTAATAATTTTGCAAATTATGGAATATAACTTTATTATTGTAGTACTTATAACATTTTATTATTTTAATGATTGCTCGAATAAAGTTCATCCATATGATCATAGCAATCGGTGCCTTGTGGCCCACCTAACAAAATATCGCCCACAAAAAGACAACGACAAACACTATCATATCAATATGGACATTAAGTTTCATACATATATGTCATATTGAAGTGTAACACTTTTAAGTTTCTCGTAATGTATAAATACACAAACGCAGAAATAACATATATCAATTTATAATTTACTAAATAAAACACTTGGTATATTTGTTTCTCAAAATGTATTTAAAATATCTCTGACATATTGCAATGGATTTTTCCATTCAGAAGAGAGAAAAAAGAAGAATTATATTGAACAGTATTTGTATAACATGAATTTAAAACGCATTTTTGAATTTGTATTTATATTTAATATGTTTGTAATTATCTTTTTGACCGGCCCTATATGAATATTATATTAGACCGATGGGTTCGGCAAAATGTTGTACTATTGAGTTCGATGTATGAGATTTTCGCGATATTTTTATTTAGAGATACCAGGACTTGCAAACCAGGTGGTCAGAGAGAATAAAAAAATTCATTTTTATTCTCCTGTTTTTGAGTAAAGTCGGGTTTTTTGATTTTGATGCTTTAATTTGTGCATTCAAATTAATTACGATTTGTGAGTGTTTGTGTTTGTGATCTCGTTCTTTTTTGATATATTAATTAAATAATGGCATCTCTCGCGTAGTTTTGTGTTAAATGTGCTTAGATCGATGTAAGTATAAAAAAACAGTTAATTTATATAATTGCTACTACGATAATTTGCTTATGTTTGTAATGGTAGTTTATAATTTGCATAAATTTTGACATAAAATTTAGTATATGAATATTCAAGAAAATTGTCATGTTTTTGGTAATGGAGTTTTTTCTTTAAGACAAGATATTCTAGATCGTTTTATATTCAGGTTGGTTTTTGTTGCTGGGTTTGATTTTGTCATGTTTTATTGCGCATGACTGTAAGGCTGTCACGCGTACTCGATAACTTGGTGGTTGTTGACATTTGATTTATTGGGGTTACAGTTAGAGGTCAAACTTGACAAATTTCTTAATTATTTATTATTTATATGTTTGCTCGAGAGTCACAGGGGGTTTTTCTCCTTGCGCGTGTCATTTATCGCAAGGACTATTTCCCCCTAGCTACTGATAATTTGCTTTAGCTCCCTATACACTCAGTAAAGGGATTTTTTTCTTTTTTTTATTAAATTTGTAAACAAACTAAATGTGACTTTTCTATTAATGCTTATTTGTTTTACTTTAAATTTAAAATTGGCCCGTATCCGTGAGGATAACCCCTGAAGTAGAAGCTCAAGGAACGCAACACGACTGAAGTCAGCTGGGAGAATAAGTTGCGGTATATAGATTGCAGTGCGAACTTAATTAAAAATCATAATTAAAAGCAAATTCCACTGCAATATGTTTCGACTTATACAGTCATTCTCGAAGAGTCATGTAAACTAAGTGAAAAGTGTTTGAAAAATCCAATTGCGTGTTTGTGACCTGTCTGTTGAGATTTATGGCTTTTTTAATTTCTAAAATTTCTAAGAAGTCAAGCCTTTTACCCTTATTACAAGAGTGTAAAAGTTTGAAATTATTAGCATTAAACAGATGAGAATTTTGAATACAGTGTTCCGCGAATCCCGTGACCATATTGCCAAGTGTTTTATTTAGTAAATTATTAATCATGTTTCACCAAGAGCCAACCGTGAATTCTATACATTATATATATCCATTTTACGAACGGAAATTCCCAAGAAGCTGTCCGGCTATTCATCGTCGTCTTGGAGAGACAGGATCCTTCGCGAAGGTTTCTTTCGACTGTGGCGCTAACCGAACAGCTCGTAATGCTGCTATAGAAGAAGATATTCTTGAGATAGTAGATGCTGACCCAATTACAAGTACTAGACGAATTGCTGCTGATGTTGGTATTTCATCGAAGACTGTTTGGAATGTTCTTTATGACCAATTATTGTACCCGTTTCATGTACAGACAATGCAAGCTCTTTCAGATGACAATTTTCTTCCACGATTGCATTTTTGTCGTTGGTTTTTAGAACAATGCAATGACCCTAATTTTCATAATAATGTTCTTTTTACCGATGAGTGCAGTTTTTCAAGAGATGGAATAATGAATACTCGTAATAATAACCGATGGTCGGACGTGAATCCTCATGAAATAGCACATACTCGACATCAACAAAGATTTTCCTCCAACGTTTGGGCCGGCATAGCTGACAACTATCTATTAGTACCAGTGTTTTTACCACCGAGACTTAATGGTCAGTATTACAGGCAGTTTTTAGAAGAAGAGTTAAAAGCGTTGCTGGATGAAGTCCCATTGCAAATACGCCAAAATTTATGGTTCATGCAAGATGGGGTTTCTGCACACTTTAGCATTGCTGTACGAGATTTCTTGAATATGAGGTTTCCTAATCATTGGATTGGAAGGGTAGGACCGATTGCATAGCCACCACGCTCATCTGATTGCAATCCATGTGATTTTTCTTATGGGGACATTTAAAAAGTATCGTATATCATCAATTGTAAATGTGCAAATTCTCCAACAACGTATCGAGCATGGTTTTCAATAATTAATTAACGAGACTCTTGGAATTTTTCACCGTTAAGACAATCGATGAAAAGACGCTGTGATACCTGTTCTGTTGTCCAAGTTGAGCACTTCGAGCAATCGCTAGAATAATAAAATGTTATAAGTACTACAATAATAAAACTATATTCCATAATTTGCCAAATTATTAACAATAGCGAGAACCAATCACAACTATTTATATTTTCCGTAAATTTTGTATGTGAACTTTTTATTTTGGTGAGTAGAACATGCCCCTAGAGTTTGGCCAAGTTAATCGAAAACACCCTGTATAAAACGCTTGAGAAATGCTCATTCAAATGCGCTTATTGTAGTCTGTTAACAAACGCCGCACCCATCAAGCGGAAAGATTTTTCATAACATCCTGTAAAATGGACCATAAACTTGGATCATCGAAATCTTTTCAAAGTCAGCAAGTTCATGTACTTTCAGCCAGCGATCACTTAATACACGACTATGGATTTTTGTGAGGATTTCGTCGACCGTAGGAGTTTTTAATCACCTTGAACGTTTATCATCTGCAATAAATACAACCACGTTTAGATTCGAAAACGAAAGGAAAGAATCCTTTAAATTGTGATCTAACTCTTTTTTATATCCGTCAGAGTTAACCTCTTTAAAACAAAGTACTTTATAACAGCTCGCACTGGGATTTTATCAATTTTTCTATACTTGATACTTTACTCGATTGTCATGAATAAGCAACTAAACTTTGCAAGAAGCCATCTAAGGATCATACTTGACAAATATCATTGCCATTTGGATCATACGTGTGCCATATTTGTATCAGGCCCAGAACATTCCGAACCTCGGCTCATAATAATATATCGGTCCTACCCGGTTAATTTTCGCACTCACATTGTAGTATGGACTACAATAAATAACACGGGTCAACACAAAATTTGACCTTGACTTTAAAGCATAAAATTTCGATATTTTAGGTCGTAATTTGACGAAAAAAAATATATGACATGAAAAAGTTTGCTTTTGTATTTAGGAGACCGATTGAACGATATTTTTCAAAATCTGTGGTTTTAATTTTTAATTAAAGATGAAACCATTCAAATAAATATGTTTATTATTTTTATTAAGTTTTACTATCAAAATAACTTAAATATAAAATAACAAATATAGTCTCCCATCATGTTTTCATTGTATTGATCCTTGATATTAACATCATCAAGCAAATTCCACTGTTTTAAGCGAGAGCCTAAAAGCTCTGCTTTATTTTTTGGAAAATTTAAATCTCTTATCAAGTCGTTAAAATCTTCTGTAGTAATAAGATGGTGTTTTGGTTGTTCTGGTGTAAGTGAAAACTCCTTATCGGAATTACTTTTATTAGAACTAAGAGATGAGCTACTTTTCAGCGATAATTTTTTCCATGGCTCAGGTACTGGTCGTGTCAGGTCGTGCGCAATTGGAGCAGAAGAAGATTCAAGGTTAGGATATTCGATAGGTTTTTGCATTTTTACCTCTACGTCTTTTACTCGGATTCTCAATGCAAAAGTAGCAGTCATTGACGTGGTCTTTTGGTTGTCGCCAGATCCTTGGTATTGCAAATTTCATGGACCTCTTCTCACCTCGATACCAACCTAAAATGTAGAAATAAAAATTAATATGTCTATTATATTTGATTCACCGCTTAATTAAAAATTGCTTACCTTCCAAACATCTTTTACAATAACTACAAGCAACATGTGGAGCCCATGGCTTGTCTTGATGCCGAACAGGACAGTCAAAATATGCTTCGTAGGCTTCACAGAGAACGTCAGATGTCTTTAGTTCGTATTTTACGTCTCGAACTTTAATAAATTGCCCACATATATAACAAAATGCATCAGCATCATATTTACACTTTCGCGACGACATTTTAAGTTTTTCTAGACTTGTACAAAATACCTAATCGTTGTTTATCACTCAAGTGCCACCTAGCGGCACTATGTGAACGTAAAAAACCCACTCTGGTCGCGGTATTTTTGAATGTATTAAAATTAATTAAAATTTATAAAAAAAATCAAAAATGAGTATTATTACTGTAACTATCACAAAAGCAAACTTTATACTGAAAAAAGCTATTTTCTTTTCGTTTTTGTGCATAATTAACCGAAATATCATAAAATAAACTTTAGGACAAAGAACGAAATTTTTTTTGTAGAGTCGTGTAATGAATATATGCTTGTGATATCGTATCTTAAGCTACCTGCACCTCATCTCGGAGAATTTCTAGAGCCTTGGGGGTGAGTGTCAAATTGCTTGACTTCCTGTCGATAATGTTCCATACCTATTCTTGGGGACAAATATCGGGGAAATTTCACAAAACATAGCCAAAAACTGACATGAACCTCTTGAAAGTTTAAAGCAAGACGTTTGTTTTGTTGAAAAATAGGATCCTTGAGCCTCTGAAGATAAGGAAGAGGTTGAATGCCTTCTAAGTAACGCTGATGAGTCAGAGTACCTCTTATTAACACTAAAAACGACCTACTCCGATAAGTATTCGCACTTCATACCAACTCCACTATTTAAGCGAATAGACTTTTTAACAGAAAATTGAAAATGTCGCCTTTCTCAATGTCTCCAGTTAACCTTCTGACGACGGTCATGTATTCCCATACAGACTCTAGAGTTGTCTCTAAAGATAATTATATACCACTCGATTTTCCATTAGAGCCTTTCAGCGCACCTTTTTAAAATTAGTCTTATGTATTTACGGATGTATAGTAAAACAAAATATGGCCTGTTTCACCTAACTCTAAAAGATCTTATTCTGCGCTGGAATGTTCGAAGGGTTACAGGGCAACATATTCTGTCTTTCCTCATATGTTTGTTATTAAATAAATTCTGTGTGATTTGCTGTTTATCCAACCTCATTTCTATGGTGTTAGCACTACAATATCTTAGCTTGTCTTCTTCAAAAACTTAATGCAATAGCTTTTATAATTTTGTTTTTATTGGCTGTCTAGAATGATAAGATCAGAAATTTGGAAAAGTTTTGGAGAAATTTGTGATGGTGGACACCTTCATGTCATTTCTCTCGTGTTTCAGTAGCTCGTATTATCCATAGTATTGATTTCCAAATTTTGGGATACTTACTATTCTCCAGATATGCACTTTGGCGATTATATTTTTTTCTCTAGATTGAAGAAGCGTTCACATGGAACTAATTTTTCGACAAAGATGTAATAGCTGTTGTGAAAGACTGGTTAGCAGGGCGAAAGATAATTTTCCAAAGACAACGAAGCCCATTCTCGTCGATACACAAAATGTACTACCCTTTTCGAGAAGATGGAAGTTAAGCCAAATCGTTTTTCTCTATGAGGATAACGCTGTATTTCAATAACTATCATCCATAGCCTTGGCTTCTACATTTTTATACAAACTTCATATTGTCCAGATATGCACACAGCAATTATATTTTATTTCCTAGTTTGAAGAAACTTTTACGAAGAACTTATCTGAAGACAAAGAAGTAATGGCTGGCAAAATAAGAAAAGATTTTATCCAAGTAATCAAAGCCCTTCGCCTCGATATACCAGATGTACTACCCCTTACGAAATTATGTTGAAAAATAAAATTGTTTTTAACGTTCTTGTTGTTTCCTTCGGCAGGGTAATAACTCCGTTAGCATAATCATTAACGTTAATTGTTGTCAAACGTGGTATCATTTACAAGTGCCTACATGTCATTTAGCACATATTTTTTTTTTAAATAAATTAGTCTAAATTACCCCGAGGTTATTCGAAAAAAATTGTCATTTTCCGTGTTATATTCGTCGCCAATACATGCTTCAGTGTAATTTAAGACCGTTTATGTAAGACTGCCGCAATTAAAAGACATTTACGCGCAATATATTTATTGCAGTTAAATGCTTTGTTTTGAATGTTTTTTTAATTAGCTTGATGTTTCATTTTATTTTTGTCGAAAGAAGTAATCGTTTATTTTACATTAGTGCAAGGAAGTGATAGTAAAGCTATTTTTACATAATATACAATGTACAGTTTGTCTACAAATTAATGTCTCCCATAGTCATGGTTAATTTTTTTTTAAATTTAACATCCAAATTTATTTACAGTCTGTACAAAGAAAGTACAATAAGTAAATTGTGTGTTTGAACTATTTGACATGTAGGAAACTGTCCATTAACAGGTTTCTGTACATTTTTTTTTTTTTCATTTATTTTCTGGGCTGCTGTTAGCCTGTTACCTAGTTATCTAAAACAGGCCGAAATTTTCTGGAGTATCTCTGTTGCGGGTCGAACGAAGGAGGCACGCGCCTGCTCTCTAAAAGAGTAAAGAGGTAAGCGCTCTGCCGATCTAGCCGCCTTTAGCCGTATCCAGGATTTTCATTGCTGTGTTACCACAGTTACCTGGACTTCGTTACCGTCCCTACCTCGAGGAGGCGGCGGCTTAAGATGTTTATTGATGGGCAGGCTTGGGTTTTTCCAAGCAGAGAGCCCGGTCGCAGATGTCCCCTTCGTTCCCCGTCCTAGGGTCATGTAGCATGTATCCACTAAGACTACTTACTACTAAACATGCAATAAATTTAGAACAACTACTACTACTACCATGCGTACTACTTAATCTTAACAACCGTGGAACATGCAACACGCTGTTGCTACTCATGCTAAAGAAATGAGAATAATAAAACCTAATATCACCTAAAGAAACTACTACTACAACTAAAAGAAACTACAAAAAGCCTACATTCTACACATTAAAATTGAAATTAAAATTAAAATAAAACTTACAAACTAAGTCCGCGATCTCATGCGTTACACGTCCAGCATGTCGGACGTGCTTTTGCATGACTGCGGTTAATGTCCTTGGTTCCGGAAAAGCCCCGGGGTCCGGTCATCAGGAACTTACGCTCCCGGCAAATCCGGCCCCAGTACCCATCGGAACCCACTGCATCATCTCACTTTTGCTCAGTGTTTCTACTGTGTCAGTGTACTAGTTTATTGGCACTTGTGTCTTTTGGGGATATAATGTCACTTAGCATTTGTTATTTATTATTTGGGGATCACAATTCACAAGCACCAGTTGGGTGGGGGAATTAACAGTCACAGTCGGGGGAAGTCGCAATCGGGTAGGTCAAATTCGAGTTGTTAATGTCTGTTGTTGAAGGTGTCTAGGTACCTGCTGTGCAGTTCCCTACTTACTTTGTTCGTCAGAGCATCGAGCTTTTTGTATTTATCCCTGTCTCTGACGAGATCGTATATGTTTAACGCCCCCAGGGCGAGCCCAGGGTCTCCTCTCACCTCCCGGAGGTCCTCACACTCAAAGACAACATGTTCTGGTGTACCGACAGCTCCACAACCACATCTGTCGTCCCGGGCAAGTCCTCTCTCGCCTAGGTATTGTGAGTAAGGGCCATGTCCCGCGAGAAACTGAACAAGACCCGCAGACGGGGTCAGGCGTTCCATCTTCAATCTTTCGCCTATGTCTGGTAGGACCGCATAGACCCTCCGGCCCTTTGTGGAAGTGTCCCAGCGCCGCTGCCACACCTGTTGAATGTGATTTCTAATATGGCCGACGTTGGTAGGCCGGAGATGGAGGAAATCCTGTATCTCCTGAAGTTTGTCTCTTCTAAACCAGTATTCAGCAGCCTCTCGTAGCACCTCAAGATCCATAGGTACTATATCGGCAATCACTTGTTTCTGTACAGTATAATTAAATAGTACATTATGTATCTAGTAGTAAAAGCGATACATTCCCGGACGACAATGTAAATTGTTGGCCGAGGCGCTAAGCCGAGGCCAACAAGTATTGAAGTCCGGGAATGTGCTTTTACTGCGAAGAATACATACTCTTTTTTCTGTAATCGGAATCAACATTATTATAAATTAAAGAATTTTTATAAATGCATAACATTTTTTCAATGCCACCTAATTGCCCATGAAATCGTTTCTTTGACAATCACTGTTTGTTTGTTGTGAAAAAGGTCAGAGATTCACTACTTATTATTTCGCTTTAATACCTACTTATCTGCGGGACACTACAAGAGTTAGTAAAAGCTGCTGAAAATGTTGTCTGCGTGCATTTATTTACTGTCTAAAATGTATATAAAAAACCGGTACAGGAAAGCTAAAAACTTTCCCGGCTTAGGAGGAGAAAAATCTTCCCAGACTGTTTTCTGATGTTTGTTTAGCAAAGGACTAAAACACTAGAATAGCTTATTTAGGGATCTAAAATTGCGCCGAGAAAGTAGGCAATCTTGACCGATTTAAAAAAAAACATTTCAAAAACATTGCATTTTAATACACGTTATGTTAGTTTGACATCGGATAAACTGCTAGTAGGTATGTTCGCAAGTGGATAAACTGCATGTAGATTTCCCCATAGTAACAAGGCTCCAATTCCAACAGTATTTTTTGAAGCGTAAGTAGAACCTGGAAACACTTGGTTTCATAATAATGAAAAAGCAGCATCAGGAAGAAAAATTTCTAAAGATCAAACAACATTTTACTCCAAGCTGCAATGCGACAGGATCTACTAGCCTGCCACTACTGTTGATGATTGGGAAGTTCTTAAACCCAAGATCGTTTAAAAATGTCAATCTACCTGTTGCTTATAAAGCAACCACCAGAGGATAGATGACAAAGGATTTGTTTAAGGACCGGTTCAAAACTTGCTTTATTCCATCTGTTAATAGTCATTTAGGAAATATTAATAAAGATAAAAAATGTTTACTACTTCTTGATAATACGCCGTCGCACCCACCTGAAGACGAGATACTGATCTCAATTTTCGCGTGAAGTTTTTTCCTCTGAATTGTACGGCTTCGATTCAGCCGATGGATCAGAATCTCATACAAAACAATAAAGTAAAATATAGAATTCTTTTACTACAATATGTCGTATATACTCGAGAAAATGAGGACATTGTGAAGATTTTGAAGGATTACAATTTGAAAAATGTAGCTAGGAATTTAAATAGAGCATGGCAAAATATAGTATCACCAATATTAGAAAGAGTTGGTCGCAACTATTGCCGTTAGAAAAGGAATGGACTCCAGAAGATACAATTCCACTTGCGATCTTAGCAAAAACAAGCTGTACAAATGAAAATGATTTAATCGGAATTAAAGAAAATTTACAGAGGGTTGGCGGAGTATATAAATTAATCGCCAATGAAATAAGAGAGTGGGCAACTGAAGAAAATGAATTGGATTTGATAGAATGCATTGAAGAGGAAGAACAAAATCAAGAGAATGAAGAAGTGAATTTGTCAAATAAAATTAAGAACGCAGATGCAGTAGAATCATTTTCGGTTTGCATTCAGTGGGCTAAACAAAACAACATGGCAGTGCAAGGTATCTTGCTATTAAGAAGATAAGCGAAAAAAGTCAATCAAAATCATTTAAATAAATTGCATCAGTCGACTATTACTAACTTCACATCTGATAAATAATAGGTAGTATATATATGTTTTCTTTTACGTTTTCGCGAGTAGTAATATGTGTTGTAACTGGATTCCGGGTTTTCTTCAGCGTTTCCACTGTTTGATCTTCGTAAAGACCAGTGCTGGTTTCTGGACGACGCTTCGGCAAAATCACATTTGCCATCTTCAGATCTGCGATAACTCGTAAACTTGTTTACGAGAAGCAGACAGTTATATATATATATATATATATATATATATATATATATATAGTAAACCTAATCAGTAGGCGATTAAAGGTCTGTATATTACTTCAAAATATATGTATTTAAAAAACTCTACATGTTTCGGCTGTGTACGCCTTTATCAAGCTTGATAAAGGCGTACACAGCCGAAACATGTAGAGTTTTTTAAATACATATATTTTGAAGTAATATACAGACCTTTAATCGCCTACTGATTAGGTTTACCATATCATACCAAGGTCACGAAGTTATTATATTTATATATATATATATATATATATATATATATATATATATATGTTACTGTTGATGTTCACGCGGTTGAATGTTGAAATCGTTGTTTCTAGGGTTCTTCCCCGCGTCCTGAAAAGGACACATTTTTTCGACGTTTCAACGAGATTGCACTCGTTATCTTCTAGAGTTGGTCTAGCACTGGTCGGAGACATATCAACATTGAACCCAAACACGATACACCGCTATGTCAACCGGACCGTCGACAAATTACATTAAGATCTGGACCAATTACACGAAGCCGTTCGCGCGCGACAACAACAAAGCCACACCCCCCTCCGATGCAGCAGTATATAAGCAGAGGCAGCTCACAACAACGGCATTCGACCGCCAATTCCGACCAGCGCAAGATCAACTCCAGAAGATAATGAGAGCGATCTCGATGAAACGTCAAGAAAATGAATCCTCTTCAGGACATATCTCACACGTGGAGAAGAAGCCGAGAACAACGATTTTATATAAATATATATATATATATATATATATATATATATATATATATATATAAGTGTTTAGATAAATTCTTAGCCGTTCATTAAATATAACATTTGATAAATTATTATAGTTTTTCGGCTTTATTATATGAAATATTTACAAATATTAAATTAGAATGTATGTAATTGCAGAGTAAGTGGGTATGTAAACATTGCTGTCTACAAATTACGAAGCAAATCATATGAAATTTTTATTTGAGAAATATGGTCTACGTTGGGACTCGAACCCAAGTCTACAGCTATCCGGGCTGTCGCCTTTACCACTAGGCTACAATAGACCCAGGTTCAAGCCATATAGAAATGCATTATAAAGTAACAGTGTTAATGAATCAGATGTCAGTTATTGTATTCAGTAACTCACATCTAATTTCAAAATAGGCATCTGCTTTCTAATCTGACGTTTGCTTTCATAACTGACACCTGCTTTCAAAACAGACATCTGCTTTCAATAACTGACATTTGCTTTCACTAACTGACATCTGCTATCAAAACTGACATGAGCTTTCAAAACTGACTTCTGCTTTCAGCTTGACATCTACATTCAATAACTGACATCTGATTCATTAACACTGTTACTTTATAATGCATTTCTATATGGCTTGAACCTGGGTCTATTGTAGCCTAGTGGTAAAGGCGACAGCCCGGATAGCTGTAGACTTGGGTTCGAGTCCCAACGTAGACCATATTTCTCAAATAAAAATTTCATATGATTTGCTTCGTAATTTGTAGACAGCAATGTTTACATACCCACTTACTCTGCAATTACATACATTCTAATTTAATATTTGTAAATATTTCATATAATAAAGCCGAAAAACTCCAATAATTTATCAAATGTTTTATATATATATATATATATATATAGTAAAAATTAATTGAACGGATTAGCGGTCTGTTGAATAAAAAAGCTCATTTATTTCACTCTATAGTTCATAATGATTTGTTACTTCTTCAGGATTCAATTAATACAATCTAGCAAAGACCAAGTAAACGTGTTAAAATCAATCGCCTAAGTTTAAAACATTAAATTAACAAGATGTTGGTTTCTCGTCCACCTTTTAAAAACAAACTCAGATGTTAGTTTCTCGTCCACCTTTTAAAAACAAACTCATTTGTTTTTAAAAGGTGGACGAGAAACCAACATCTTGTTAATTTAATGTTTTAAATTTAGACGATTGATTTTAACATGTTTAGTTGGTCTTTGCTAGATTTTATTAATTGAACTCCTGAAGAAGTAACAAATTGTTATGAAATATAGAGAGAAAGAATGCGTTTTTTTAATTTTACAGACCGCTCACCCATGCAATTAACTTTTACTAATATAGTACGGTCGATAATACTTAATAGTCTATATATATATATATATATATATATATATATATATATATATTTAGGTTTCCGCGGGTAGTAGTATGTGTTTTAACTGGATTAACAGTTTACGAGTAACCAGAAGCAGAAGCAGACAATTATCGCAGACCTGAAGATGGCAAATGTGATTTTGCCGAAACGTCGTCCAGGAACCAGCACCGGTCTTTACGAAAACCAAACAGTGGCAACACGGAAGAAAACCCGGAATCCAGTTAAAACATATATATAATATTTTCGTGACCTTGGTATAATATGGTAACCTTAATCAGTCGGCGATTAAAGGTCTGGTTTATTATTTTTGAATATATATACTTTGAAGTAATAAACCAGACCTTTAATCGCCGACTTTATCCTTGATAAAGGCATAATTGCCGAAACATGTAGGGTTTTTTTGAATATATATATTTTGAAGTAATAAACCAGACCTTTAATCGCCGACTGATTAAGTTTACCATATATATATATATATATATATATATAACATTTGATAAATTATTGGAGTTTTTCGGCTTTTTATATGAAATATTTACAAATTTTAAATTAGAATGTATGTAATTGCAGAGTAAGTGAGGATGTAATCATTGCTGTCTACAAATTACAAAGCAAATCATACGAAATTTTTTATTTGAAAAATATGGTCTACGTTGGGACTCGAACCCAAGTCTACAGCTATCCGGGCTGTCGCCTTTACCACTAGGCCACAATAGACCCAGGTTCAAGCCACTTACTCTGCAATTACATACATTCTAATTTAATATTTGTAAATATTTCATATAATAAGCCGAAAAACTCCAATAATTTATCAAATGTTATATTTAATGAACGGCTAAGAAATTATCTAAACACTCATATATATATATATATATATATATATATATATATATATATGTATGTATGTATGTATGTATGTATGTATGTATGTACACATTGCACACCAATTTATAGAGAAGAGTGTCTTAGTATAGCAAACGCCAATTAAGTTGGCGCGGGGAGGGGGTGCGCAGAAGCCGTTTTTAAAAACGTCCTCCCCCACTACTCAAGTAATTGTCAAAATACATTTGTTATTCACGTTTGACAGAACATAATGTTTTTGCTAGTGATACACGCTCAGAGGTTAGAATTATCTGACATTTGATGTAAAACCAAATACAAATCTCCCCACTACTTCTAATCCTGCGCGAACTTACCCCTCCTCGCGCCAACTTAATTGGCGTTTGCTATACGTAGTTTAATAAATAAATATTGAATTCTATCTGTATTTTGTAACTTTATTTTTATTAATAATAAAACGAATATTCGAAAATCTGGACAACCTTTAAAGTGGGACGTCTGGTCCCATATGTGTCCGAGTTAATGAAGCCTATACTTAAATTTTTTACAAAATTATTTCCACGGACTACCAGAGGATGTTCCTTTAAACATCAGATTGCAAATGTACTACCAGTACGATGGAGCTCTTGCAGATTTAACTCTTCAGGTCAAACGACATTTAGACGAGAGGTTTCCAGGGCAGTGGTCGTAGTAGTTAGTTCGCAGTGGTCGTATTAGTTAGACTTCAAGATCTCCAGACACCTCACAGCACTAGATTATTGTTTACGGAACTGGTACAAAATGAAGTGTACAAGTGGACACTCAGGATGCACTAATTCAACGTATTAGAAATGCTGCAGCCGATCTTCAACAAACACTAACTCAAACAGGAGTGCAACAGGTGCCCTTCGTAGGCGGAGCAAAAAATGTTTCGAGTTGAATGGTGGTATTATTGAACATACTCGTATGATTACTAAAACGTTAACGTATAAGCATTTTGTTGCTTATACGTTGCGCTATAGTTGAAAACAAATAAAAATTGGATAACACAACATTTGAATTTTTCACATTATTTTCACTTATACAATACACTCCGGGAGTTTGGTTCGTTCCTCTCGACTCATCCCGTATAATTGTTTAGACTTAACCGATTTAATATACTCTACGAAATTCGTTGATGTAATTTTAAAGTTTTACATGTATTTGTTCTTGTAGCAACTTAATTTAGTTTTGAATATGTTTTTATTACTTTTTGAATTTTAAAGAAGATATTTTATTCATGTTTTATGATAGGATATGAAGAAAAAGACGTAAAATTACAATAATACCATAATACATATGTATGTATATATAATTGTGAATAGTTTGAGGTCAAAAAGATAATCGATAGCAAGAAAATTGTATTATTACCAATTAATCATGTGGTACATGTGTTAATAACTGGTTAAAGAAAGGAAGAGGCAAGAAAGCCGCGTTACACAGACATTAATTTCATATTTAAATTTAGTGAATGCGTCAAGACTGTCGTACCATACCATTAATAATGGATTTACAGTACGAATAAGCTGTCGTTAGGGTTTATTTGATCCGTAGTTTATAACGTAAGTTTCACAATTGTCAGTATTATTTATTAAATGCGAAATAACTCTAAGCATAGATAAAATTTGTTTTCTGCAAGATGTTAGTAACTTACGAGGGAACGCTCTTAAGTGCGCGGAATGAGGAAAATACTATTTTTCTTTTTCAATATACAGGTTTATTCATTTTCGGCCCTCACCATGGGGATCTCGCTTATTATTGGAGATAGAGTATGGGTTTAAATTTGGCAAAGTTGTTAAATTTTGTGTTTATTATAAATCCGTAAAGAAAATAGACCTGTGACAAATGACCTTCGTTATTTAAAAAAAAAACGCGAAAACCCCATTTTCTTCTTTTACCTGTAGCACCGACATTTGGCCTTGTAGAGAAAATATAAAAACACATCCTTGTGGCCATTTCTAAACCTCTATCGAGTGGTGTACTCTAAATTTTTATTCGACGTTTCGTTTCTTTCTGAACATCATCAACTATCTAATTTCTTATAGGCGCCATATTGGATTTAGACATCTTCAGAAAGAGTTTTTTCTTCTGATTTCAACCATGTACCACATGCTGACTAAGGTTTTTGACATTAGGTTTTATTTGAAAGAATAAATTATAAGATTAAATAAGGTAGCCATGGAATCTCTATCTGTCAAATATTTCATTTATTGTTCATTAATAATACAAAAATGTCATACACTAACGAAGAGAAACGAGATATGATAAGTATTTTTTATTCTTCGAACCGAAATTCAACAGTAGCGAGTACAAGATATCTACAATTATATCCAGAACGACAACAGCCTCATCGTACCAATTTTTCCAGATCTCGACAGAAATTTGGTCGAGAATGGATCGTTTACTAAGCAGCGTAATGGTCAAGACAACAGGAATTTAAATGAAAATCGACAAGATATTTTACAAATGGTAAATTAAAAGCGTGTTTTCAAATTTCATGTTAATCTTGTATTTTTATAGATAAATAATAATCCATCAATTTCTACACGCGAAGTAGCGTCAGAATTAAATTTGTGCCAGTCCAGAGTTTGGAGAACTTTACATAAAAGTAGGCTTAAACCATACAGGATCCATGTTAGTCACTCTTTACTGCCTGGAGATAATTTGAGAAGGCTAGAATATTGTAATTGGTTAATGGGAAGGATAGAAAATGACGAAAATTTTTTAAGCAATATCATCTGGTCAGATGAAACAAAATTTACAAATTCTGGAATGTTCAACAGAAATACGGAGCACTATTGGGCAGTACAAAATCCCCGACAAAATAGGGCTAGAAGACCACAACATCGTTTTGGAATAAACGTTTGGATGGGTATTTTGGCAAATCGTCTCTTAGGACCAGTTATGTATGAAGAACATTTAAATGGAGAAAGATATTTAAATATTTTACGTACATACGTATCTGACTATCTTGACGACAATATCCCATTAAATCAATTACAATATTTATGGTGGCAACAAGATGGCGCACCAGCACACAATGCAGCTGTTGTTAGCAATTTCTTAAATCAAGAGTTTGCAAACCGTTGGATTGGAAATAGAGGAGTTGTTGAATGGCCTGCGAGATCACCTGATTTAAGTCCGCTAGATTTTTTTTTTATGGGGATATGTTAAAAATAATATTTATAAATTAGATGCGCCACAAAACATTGAAGAATTACGAGACAGACTTCAGAATGCCTTCGATGCAGTTCCTAGAAGAACTATACAAAGGGCAGTACAAAATGCCAGAAGGCGTGCCCAATTGTGCATTACCGAAGATGGCCAGATAATTGAACATTTACTGTAATTGTTTATTGTTTACTTTTCTATGTATTTTTATTAATGTTTTTGTTATCTTGTACTCGCTACTGTTGAATTTCGTTTCGAAGAATAAAAAATACTTATTATATCTCGTTTCTCTTCGTTAATGTATGACATTTTTGTATTATTAATGAACAATAAATGAAATGTTTGACAGATTGAAATTCCAAAGACTACCTTATTTAATCTTATAATTTATTCTTTCAAATAAAACCTAATGTCAAAAACTATAGTCAGCATGTGGTACATGGTTGAAATCAGAAAAAAAAACTCTTTCTGAAGATGTCTTAATCCAATATGGCGCCTAAATAAATTAGATAGTTGATGATGACCAGAAAGAAACGAAACGTCGTATAAAAATTTAGAGTACACCACTGGATAGAGGTTTAGAAATGGCCAAAAGGATGTGTTTTATTTTTTCTCTACAAGGCCAAATGTCGGTGCTACAGGTAAAAGAAGAAAATGGGGTTTTCGCGTTTTTTTTTAAATAACGAAGGTCATTTGTCACAGGTCTATTTTCTTTACGGATTTATAACAAACACAAAATTTAACAACTTTGCCAAATTTAAACCTATACTCTATCTCCAATAATAAGAGAGATCCCCATGGTGAGGGCCGAAAATGAATCAGCCTGTATTCACCTGCAATGGCTGCAATCAATATATTTTTTCAGATTATTCAATCAGCTTCTGAATGCCTTTATAAAAAAATGTTTTATCTTTCGCTGGAAAATACGCCGAAACTGTGTCCTTTTCTTCTTGATCGCTCGTAAATTTTTTCCTATAAGGTTCTTTTTTCATTTTTGGGAAAAGGTAAAAATCACTCAAAACGATGTCTGGACTATAGGGTAGGTAATTTAAAATATCGAAGACCACTTCCTGCAGAACATCCAACGCAACATGGCTCTTATGAACGGGAGCATTGTCGTACAGGAGCACGACATCTTTTGTCAATTTTCCCCTTTTTTTTACTTTAATGACTTCTTTTAACTCAAAAAAGGTATAAGGTGTATACCCCTTACCACAATTAATAATCGTATCTTAAATACGAATTTTGACAACTAAGTTGGCATCATCAGTAGGCAATACCTAATACATAGAATCGCGCACAACTTTTACACGGCGTTCACGTAGACACTGAATTTAAAACTGATACACAAACTAACGTCAACTTACCCCTCTTAAGAAAACGTCAACATCATGTGTTTATTGTCACACCCTCAACTTTTTCTACCTCTTTCCTAAGAATGGAAAAAGAAGACTGTATGGGATAGAACCGTTGTTAAATGTATTAACTTTGTTTTAATGATATGAATGCTTTCGTATGCGTTTAAATCTCGCGGGTTGTTGATATTTTTGACAAGCTTTGGCCCGTTTAGCATGACGTTGTGATCCGTGTCCAATACATGATTTGCGACGCACGATTTTTTTTTCTATTAAATTTAATATGTGATATGTGTTCTTTAAAACAAGTTATTATTGAGCGTTTGTTTTGACATATATATATTTCAAATTACAATCGTCGCAATTAATTTCGTATATATCTGATTTCAAATTCAAATTAACTTTATTTTTGGTATTGCCTAGGAGATTTTTGATGGTGTTTTCTGACTGAAAATCAACTTGGAGACAACTCTATTAATGGTTTTCGTGATTATGGTAAACACATGTACTTCTTCTCCTGGTTACGTTGAGATATCAAACTTGTGGATTCGCGAATTATCTTTTTTAAATTCGTTTTTCTAATTAATTAATCATTTCTATGTCAAAGCCATTATATCAAGCAATGTTTTTAATGAAATTTAATTATATTTCGAACGTCTCTTTTGTTAACGGAAAATTTAGTAACCGATTGACTAAGAAATTAAAAGAAGGTGTCTTATGTTGAAAACTAGGATTTGAATCCACGGTGATGAATCTATTGACATTGGTTTCTTTCCGGAAAATATCGATTTCTATTTTATGCTTAATTCTAAAGGCCGGATTATATGCAAAAAAAAACTGACAATATGCGCATAAATATGCAGATGTTTTAGCCTAAATATGCATTTACTTAAGAAAAATATGCAGGTAAAAAATACGAGGAATGTTAGAAAATGGAATACTATAGAAAAAAAAATTCTATTATGTTTACTACAAGTTTATTAAGAACATTTTACAACATAATTAACTATGAAAACAATTTATCACATATTTCTCAAAGTTTTCAACAGTAAGATTTTGACGATTGTCTGAAAACATGTATTTATATATTGAAAAGGTTCGTTCTACGTCGATGCTTGTTATAGGAGCATATTACACTTAAAAATTTTTCATACACCTTTTTAGGGCGTCTATCACAGTATCAAGATCCATAATAATTGTCTTTACTCCTTCATAATGATTTGCATGAAAAATAGCAGCCTCCAATCACGTTCCCCATCGTGTGATTACAGGTTGAGGAGGAAGCGGAACACCGTGTAGATGTTGTTTGTAAAACTAAACTCGTAATGGGACGTTTCAAAATACTTTCTTAACACTAGTAATTAAAGTATTTACTAAGGGAAAATGGTTTCTGACTTCTTCTGCAACGCGATTTAGTCCGTGCGCCAAGCAAGTTGTGTTTATTAAATTTTGGTATAAGATTTTCAAGTTGAAAGCTGCCTTCACCATGTATGGTTCGTCAAAAACAATAGAATTTTCTCTATTGAAATCGATTCCGGTAAGAAGAAAGTTACTAGTTCTTCCTGTATAAACCTTGTTATTGACAAATTATTTGCCTTTTCCAACTGTTTTGATAAAATTAAATAAGATTTTGCTGGAACCGATACGTTAAGGATACCAATCATTAAAGGAACTATGTATCGGCTCACACTATTAGTAGTTTAATCTTCGCATATATAAAAATAATTGTTTGCAACAACCTTCTTAATGCTATTCAATATTTCTGTGAAGATATAGCTAATATATTTTTTTCTTAACGTACTCTCGTCGGGAATCTTAAATTTGCTGATGTACTTTTGCAAAAATAACGTGACATTTAAATTATTTAATTTATGTAGTGGAATATCTGCCGACACAAACATTTGACACAAATCTTCATTAAATTGTTGTTGTTCCGATTTTTGGAAGTTTGCTGACTCTTCTTCGCTAATTTCATCTTTGTTAGTTTTGCAGCATGAGATGGAGTTTTCATATGTTGGTCGACTTGGAACTTTCTCTCACTTGTAATCTGCATAAAAAATATCACATCATCGGTTGTTTTCTTATAAAATAAATGTTAGTAAAAGGTAAAGGAATAACTAAAAATTTAATTAATTAATTAATAAGAGGAAATAAAGTTAAAATTTTACTCTTACAATCTTGCAGCATGCTACGCAAAACACTTTCTCCGTCCATACGCAATTCTGAATAGGGTGCAATCCATCCAGGCAGAGTCGCTATTTTCGGCATTTTTGCTATTATATATCACAACTGACAAGTTTACTCTTAGAAAAGCCAACGTAAAATGAAGTTTAAAATAAAATTACTTTCGAATATGCGAATAAATTTCTCCGAATAGCAAAGAAACATATATACGCCTAATTTTCTGGTAAAGTGTATTTTTGTATTTATTTAGAAGTTTTAAGGTATTAGCTTTTCCTGAAATTCGGTCTCGGCGTGGATGTATGGGAAGAGCATTAATAACTTCTCGGAGACGCTTATCGGAAAAGTAACGGGAAAGACTTACTAAAATGCTACTTTTAATTTAAAGAGGGCTGTTTAATTTTCGTTTATTTGTTACATCCACGACATATTTTTAGTAATGCCTATAATAAATTTGATTTAGTAAATAAATAAAACTCGGATTCTTAAAATATGAAAAAATGCTGAATTACTACCAAAATATACCAAAATATATTATGCAAATATGCAAATTTATGAAAACTGCCTATAATCCGGCCTTTACTTATTTCTAATCTATCTAAAAACGGTATCTCATCATTGTTTTCCTTTTCCATCGTGAATTTAGTAATCGGAAATTTCAAATTTAGTTGTTTAACGAACATGTCCAATTCACATTTCCCTGTATCAAAAACCGCGAAAATGGCATCTACGTACCTGATCCAGACTCTTGCAAAATATTTAGCGTTATTTTTAAGATCTACTTCAAAATGACTCATAAATAAATTAGCTTCCAAATTGGAAAAATTTTGTTAAGAGAAACAAGACACAACAAAGCTCCTTTCATAGCCAATTCTTACAAGTTGGAAAAATTTCCTATCTCCTTTCATAGCTAACACCTTAAACGTCTTGGGTGGTGGCGTGCCTTTTTTATGTCACTGCATGGAGTCTTGTTTGGACCGTAACGTCGAAAATATGAACCATAAGGTCCATAATGATGAATCCAGGTTTCATCCCCAGGAGCAATTTGACTCAATACGCCATCCCTGTCTTCATTACAGAGGTTAAAAACTTTACACGGAAACATTCTACATGCTGTTGTTTTTGCGGCGGTGTGAGCATTCTCGTCACTCATCCTGCGCTGACGTTAGTCATGCCAAGATGATCTTGAAGAATTTAAAAATGATTGTATCGGATACTCCTAATAATTCCTGCGAGTGGTGTCTTCTTCAGTGAAACATCTTCTATTATTAAGTTTTCGACTTTTCGAACAAGTTCTGGAGCGGTCACCTCAAGTGATTCCCTACTTCGCTTAAAGAGACTGTGCCACTTATAAACCATAGTTTCTCCTGGACAAGAATCCCGGTAAACTGATGACATCACTTTCAGTAAATTTGAATAGACGTTCCTTGCTTTCCAAGGAACTGCATAATGACTCAATACTCGATTTTCTCCATATTTCACACTTTCTTCCCGATTGTGTTGCTTGGTTTACGGTAGTTCAAACATTACTGACGCAATTGTAATAAAACTTTATACTTATACGAGGTGCATTCAAGTTCTAAGGCCTCCGATTCTTTTCTCCAGACTGGAAAGAGATAGAAGCATGTGCATTGTTCTAAAATGAGCGTGCGTTCGTTGTCAATACGTCACAGAGATGGCAGCACTGTACGGCAGATGGAATTGTAGCGGCAGCGTCGAGAATGAGAACTGTTTTAGATACTTAAAATGGCTACGTTTTCCTTACTTGAACAGCGTGCAATCATTCGTTTTCTGAATTTGCGTGGTGTGACACCAATTGAAATTCATCGGCAGTTGAAGGAGACATGTGGCGATGGAGTTATGGATGTGTCGAAAGTGCGTTCGTGGGTGCGACAGTTTAATAAAGGCAGAACATCGTGTGACAACAAACCGAAACAACCTCGGGCTCGCACAAGCCGGTCTGACGACATGATCGAGAAAGTAGAGAGACTTGTTTTGGGGGATCGCTGAATGACAGTTGAACAGATCGCCTCCAGTGTTAGCATTTCCGTGGGTTCTGTGCACACAATCCTGCAAGATGACCTGAAAATGCGAAAAGTGTCCTCCAGGTCGGTGCCACGAATGCTGACGGACGACCACAAGGCTGCTCGTGTGGCATGTTGGCAAGCAATGTCGACGCGCAACCAAGGCATGAATGGGACTTTCTTTTCGTCGATTGTGACAATGGATGAGACGTGGATGCCATTTTTCAATCCAGAAACAAAGCGCCAGTCAGCTCAATGGAAGCACACAGATTCACCGCCACCAAAAAAATTTCGGGTAACCGCCAGTGCTGAAAGAATGGTGGTGTCCATGTTCTGGGACAGTGAGGGCGTAATCCTTACCCATTGTGTTCCAAAGGGCACTACGGTGACAGGTGCATCCTACGAAAAAAGTTCCTTCCTGCACTGCAACAAAAACGTCCGGGAAAGGCTGCGCGTGTGCTGTTTCACCAAGACAACGTACCCGCACATCGGGCTAACGTTACGCAACAGTTTCTTCGTGAAAACAACTTTGAAGTGATTTCTCATGCTCCCTACTCACCTGACCTGGCTCCTAGTGACTTTTGGCTGTTTCCAACAATGAAAGACACTGTCCGTGGCCGCGCATTCACCAGCCGTACTGCTATTGCTTCAGCGATTTTCCAGTGGTCGAAACAGACTCCTAAAGAAGCCATCGCCGCGGCCATGGAATCATGGCGTCGACGTTGTGAAAAATGTGTACGTCTGCAGGGAGATTACGTCAAGAAGTAACACCAGTTTCATAGTTTTCGGATGAGTAGTTAGTTAGAAAAAAACTCGGACGCCTTAGAACTTGAATGCACCTCGTACTAAAGATGAGTAACTAATGAGGTATTTTAATATGTATAAAAATAAATTTAAACACGTTACGACATGAAAGAGCTCTCTCATTACTATTCAACCCCCCATTCCGCAAACTTGAAAGTGCTCCTTATAAAGAAATCCAAAACATGTATTAACCTTTATTGATGCAATGAACAAACACACCAAGCAAGAAGTTCTTTACTTTACGAGAAGTATATTTTGAACCAATTAAACTTTTCCCGAACTACAAATAATATTTATTTGTTACACAGAATTTTACAACGTAATGCCATTTAGTTTTGCCAAAATCAGATGTTCTTTCACATTATGAAGCCAAAATAGAATTTTACAACATGAATAGCGTTAGGTTTTTGCAACATCACGTTTCTTTTTCGCCATTTTGTGAAACCAAAGAACGTCCACATATTAATACTTACATTCCTCTACCATCACCTAAAGTCTGCGAAATGAATGCAGTCACTTCTTCAACCTAACAACCCACCTTTAGAATTGGCCACACTTTTCACACTCTAGGTATTAACAACTTACTAGACAGGCCATTTTTTCTTCATAACCTGGTATTAATTAGCTCACTCATCGAGGTTAATTGAACACAAGGTTAGTAAACGTCTAAAAGGATTACTCAATTCTCGAAATGTGTTTCAAGTCATGTGACAACATTACGTCACTTACGTTCCAAATATATCGCTTCCTTTGCTATTTAGATTGTGTGTTACATTAATTATATTTAGTCTTCCATTGTTCTTTATATTATTTATTATAGGTGTTAGCTATAAGTTAGAAGTAAAAATGAGTGATAAATTGCCAAACGAACGGGCAGTAAATCCGGCAGTTGCTATTATTATTTACTATATTTGACGTTAATTAAGGTAATCTGCATTTTCTTTATGTACTCATTAGAATTTATGTATAATACTAATAAAATAATACCTTCATTTTAATGAAATTGTTAAAAAAAAATCTTTATTTGCAGTCTTAAAAATGAATAAATTTTAGATTTGTCATAGTAAGTTTCCAACAAATAGAATTACGGAAGTGTTAGAAAAACAAATATACTACCTAGGAGTAGATATACTTTACTTTAGACACACACTCTTGATGAAAGGAATTTTTACATGTAGGTCTAAGGATGTTTATCGTAAATATTAGGAATATTATGTAACAATTTGTATAAAAATTTTGCATAATATTTACTGGAAGTTTACTAATTTCGTAACGTAATATAAGAAAAATAAATACAAATTTCACGTCTACTGTAAGTACATATGAAACGTGCAAAATAAGTTTTACAAACAAAAAAGGAATAATAGGAATACTTTAAAGTAGGTTAAACGAAATTAGAGTTATTCTTATACATAAAAGTATTTAAAGAAACCTGAATAAACGATAAGAAATAAGTACTAAACTTCTAGTTTCAAAAATTTTATTGTAGATCCACTACAATATTATTTCGCCATACAATGTCTTCATCCGGTGTATGCAAAACTGAATATTTAAAATACAAGTTTGAATATTTATGTACAAATTATTGAGAAAAATGGTGGTGGAATAGTATATTAAAACATAAGTTTCAAAAGGCACCATTTTATTGCACAAGTTCAGTTTAGAAAACGAGCCACGATAGCGCGACTTTTCTAAAGAGCGAGTGCGACAAAAGGCCTTATGAAACGAGTTTTTTATACTATTTCATCTATTTTGCATTTTTTACATTAATAAATTGAAATTAGTTAATTTGAAAGTTCAGAGTTTTATTTTTATGTAAAGTATACCGGTAGGTCCAGTTCGCAACGGGCCATATCAGCAATGTGTGGCAACAGCGAATCGAATCCCCTCCATGCGCAGCTCCTTCGATTGCAGCACATTGCATTGCAGTTAAGAATTTAGTAAGACTTAAACCGCGCAAGGATATAGTCGTTTGCATATTCGTTCTGTATACGTAATTTGCCCATTTGTTTCAGACATATTAAAGTCCAGTTTATTATTATTATTGTATTCTTAGCTGCTACGGAAAAGTAATTTTAAGTAATAAAAAAAACAATAACGTTTTCTAAAAGATAAAAGTAAAAAAATCAATAATTCTGCAAAATAAATTTGAATTTTAAGAAAGTCACTCAATATAGGCATCGTACACACGTTGCCACATCGCATTACGTTCCATACGTATATTGTTGCCTATGGCCCGTTGCGAGTTGGACCTATCGGTATAGTTGGTCACAGCTATAGGATGAAATGAATTAGCGCGTATTTTCATACTATAACACAAAAATTATCAGCATATAAATCAATGGTGTATCGATTAATTAACGTACCTATGACTGAAAGTAATTTCGACCTCGAACTAAATAGGATATGCACAATAGCATTAAGCAACAGCTACTATAACGTGTGTTCATTTGAAAAGTCACTCTAGGTTACTTTGAAATTTTGATAGAATAAGACGCAAATATATTAGTATGTGTTTGTTGTTCCGTAAACGTAAATCCAAATGACATTTCATAATGTCAATCACAAATATCAGTTAGTGCATAAAATAATCTTGCGTCGATTCTGGTTTAAATAAATTGCTTCTCAGTTTTAAAATGGCTTTCACTTTAGAACATAAATTTTTTTTAGTCCAGGCTTATTTTCGAAGTGGTAATAAAATTTATGGTTTATGGGTTTATTCAGTTCAAGATTGCATGGTAGAATTTCAAGTTGAGTTTCCACATTTTGTAATAGATTATATACAATTTAAGAATACTTTGGATAAAACTTTAAAACTTTTTTCTGAAACTGGTAGTCTCTTAAGAAAATCAAGCAGCGGAGCAGTTAAGAAACTTACACCTCAAATTGTCAATCGTGTTGAAGAAATAATGGAAAATGAACCACAAACATCTGTTCGACATTTGAGTCAACAAATAAACCTTTCTGTTGGTACAACTCATAAGTTATTAAAAAGAGATATGCAACTTTATCCATACCGTGTCACAGCAGTACAAGAATTGTTAGAAATTGATTACCCACGTAGACTACAGTTTTGTAATTGGTTTGTAAATATGAACAATAATGGAGAACTTTCGCAAAGAGTCATCTTTACTATGAAGCATGGTTTTATAAAACGGGATACCTAAATTCACAAAATACAAGAATTTGGATTAGTGAAAATCCACATGTAATTAATGAAGAATCGCTACATACAGAGAAAATTGGTGTTTGGCAGCGATAAGCCAAAGGCGAATCATTGGACCAATATTTTTCAGGGAACGTTAACTGCTCAAAGGTACCGTACTGAAATTTTACAACCATTTGTCAATCAGTTGCATGATGATGAACTTCAAAATGCATATTTCCAACAAGACAGAGCACCTTGTCACTGTACTGCAGAATCTTTGGATTATTAAGAGAATTTTTTGATGAGCGTATAATTAGTCGAAATACTGAAATTGCCTGGCCTGCACGTTGATGCGATTTAACACCTTGCGACTTCTTTTTGTGGCATTATCTAAAAAATAACACATTTCGAACACCTATATTGAATTTGAATGATATGCTACAGAGAATCGAACAGAAATGCATGGAAATTAATAACAATCCAGTAATGTTGCAAAATATTATCAGAAATTTTGAACGGAGGATTTTAAAGTGCATTGATCTTGAAGGACAACATTTTCAACATTTGTTATAGTTTTCAATAAATACCTATTATTTGTTATTTATTTGTATGTATGAAACTGTCAAAATATACGACTTCGTAGGTTAAGTAGTAAATTTTAATTTACGACATACTTCAAAATGTTCTCAGTAAATCGCATGCTACTAGATTGACTTTTCAAATGAACACTTGGTATAATGTAAGTAAGAATATAAGTATAATAGATAAACCTATATATTAAATATGTACATTCTACATATGTAGAGTATTTAAAATAGTCCGAGATTTTACTTTGTTTTTGAAGTCCAATAATTCAAGAATGTTTAACTACAGCTTTCTCTTGCATATTTTTTAGTGCAAGAATATCTCCAATGCCAATATTATTTTCTTCAGCCCATTGCAATCCCAATGTAAAATATTTTATTGCATCCACGTGCTTGATTTTTTTGATTGGATATCTACTTCTTCATCGTCGGTCCCATCATCTATCGCCTCAACTTCAGGATCGACATCCTCTATGACATTTTCTACATTTTACACCGATTCTTTCATTTCATCATTTGTATGAATCTCGCCATCAATCTGTGTCAGCATGCTTGAAATTTCTTGATTGCCTTGCCCTATTTGCTGCCATTTCCTATGTAATAAGCTTAGAGGAATCAGATCATCTGGGTCATAATTGGATAAATTGCCTGATAAAAGTTTGTGCCAACACTTTTCTAAAGAGTTAGTTGTCACTTTTTGCCATGAATTATGGAGTAAACAAACTGCATACAAAAGATTAATTCGCTTAATGCATTTACCGACATCATCCCCGTCTTCGAGTAGTGAAAGAATATGCGCTAAAAGGCCTTTTTTATAATTTAACTTTGTTAATTTGATAGCATTTTGATCCATCGGTTGTATCAAAGCTGTACAGTTTGGTGATAAAAACCAAGTGAATATTTTTCCATCTTTACTAATGAATTCCTTTTCGTATTAGTGACATGTTGCATTGCCAATCAACAGTAAGGCTTTTTCTAGAAGATGTTAGTTTTTTAAAAATGACTTCACTTGTTTGCAAAACGAATTGTATAACCAATCCTTAAAAAGAGCAGAAGTAATCCATGCATTACCAGTGGAGACGTATTCCACAGGTAAAGTTTTGTTCTTGAATGCCATTGGATTTTTTGCTTTACCAATAACAAGAAGCCGAAGTTTTTGGGTACCATCACCATTTGTGTAATCTAGAAACGTGATTCGTTCTTTGCTTGATTTTTGCCGAGCGCCGTTGTTTCGTTGCTGCGAACTAAGGTTTTCTCAGGCAATAACTTCCAAAAGAGGCCGGACTCGTCAGCATTATAGATTTGTCAGAGAAGAAATTCATTAGCTTCTATTACTTGCCTTAGTTTGGCAATAAAGGGAGCTACAGCAGATTCATCATTTGATAATTTCTCTCCGCAGATTTTAAGATGCCTGATACCATGTCTTTTTTTTAAATTAAGAAGCCAGCCTCTGCTTGAAACAAAGGAATACAATTCTCTTTCCATCTCCGGATATTCTGCTTGACGTAAGGTTTTACGACAGCCTGGCCCAGAATGGCAAATTTCAATTAATCTAAATCATTGATAAGTAAGTCTCATCATCAAAAGGCTTATTCCAAAATAAACTAATCTTGCCTCCTTATTTTATCCTCATTTTTTCTTATATCGGAAATGCTAGACGTTCCGACGCCGTACTGCAGGGCAAGTGATTTACCACTAACATCATCTTTTAGTTTGTCTAATATCTCACACTTTTGCTTTATAGTCAAAGTAAGATGTTTACGTTTTGTCATCTGCACTACACACTAAAGTAAAACAAGTCCGGCCGTCAAGTAATCTGTAGTAATACCATAAGAGGTTTGAATTTATCGATAATTTCACGAATGCTTGTTGCATAGCGACGAAGACGAGTGTCAGTTTGACAAGCATTTAAATCACGACAGCCTGTAGGGCTGGAGTGGTTTAATTGTCAAATTGACACGAGTCGAAGTAGTTATGCAGGAAGTATGAGTGAAATTATCGATTTTAATTCAAAGCTCGTATGGTATTTGATTAGATTATTTTACGTAATACAAAATGAAATTTATCTAAACTCTTTATTTATTAATTCATGTTTAAATTAGTACACTGAAAGGTACAATTGTTATATACATTCTGTTTTTTATTGGATGTGCTTGAATCAATATTTGCACTGTTGTAACTATTTCCTCGCATTTGATTAATAATAGTTTCATGGTGTTCTTTATCTAGTTGTAGATACGGCTTAATAGAATGCGAACTACTATGGCCAGAAATTTTAATTAATTGTTGCTCATTTACACCAGCTTTTGCTAAATTTGAGACAGCTGTCGCGCGACTGGAATGATTACTTATTTTTTGGTTTTCTGTGTTGAAACCAGCGAGTTCAGCACTTTTCTTAAACCATTTCAAAATTTCATTTCTTCCAATAAGCATATTTTTATACCAGCTACCTTTTTTCTTATTCCACGCTGGATTGACAGTTAAAAGGAATCTATCACTTTTTATACGAGCGTTTTCTGTCCTCTTTGAAATGAGTTTTTTAAAAAGTCTGACTGGGCAATTACTTGGTTTTACTTTGTTGGGAATCAACCATTTACTGTCAGCACATTTTTGTGCTCCACCTTGGGTAGTTTTCGTGAATATGGGATTGTACTCTATTCTTCCAGTCGGTGTATTGTATACGTTCATTTCTTCGGAAGTAGTGAATCAAACATGCCGCGCCTTCTCCTCCTCGCCATGCCAATTCGATCGACACTATCAGGTAAAATTTCTTTTGTAGTCCATCTGGATTTTCTTCATCCCAAACATTTATCATTTTTTCATATTCGTTTTTCTGTAAAGCTGCAGAACTCATTTTCCGTTTACCAGGTATCGCTTGAAGAATTCTCCTTTTGGAGTTCCTTGCGTCGCGGGCTGCTTTAAATACGATGCTCTGAAAAGGATCAATTTTTCTGTTATATTCGTTATTAAACTTCTCTTGTAGCAATTTTGCCATGACATTCCACATCGTTTTAACAACACCTTCTTTATATTCTTCCCCATTCACCTTCCTCATATTGAAGGCCCAGTCTTTCAGAATATCTGCAAGTTCCTCTTCTGTAACATTTTGTTCGATGCTGTAGTTTTTCGAATCACGAAACTCACAAAATTGTCGCCAAATTGACGCTTTACTCTTTTTCGTATTAGCCGGTTCAGCTTGTTTTACTATTTGATCAATGTTTACAACTGATTCTTCCCCAAATCTCAGCATTGTTTTGTGACAATGAAACCAGTTTTTTGGCAGAACTTTAGAAATGTCTATCCTTATTAACCGCATTTCCATAACAACGCCTAATTATTCTACTATGAAAATTATCGATAAATTACCGCTGTAATTTCGTGTTGCTTCAGTAATACGCGAATCTGATTGGTTTATATTTGTATGTGTAAAATAATCAGTTATAAGTGTTATAACTTATAATATCACAAGAGCATAGAAAATAATCGATTATATTTCCGAGTCACGAGACGTATTCTGCTTTAAGGATATACGTCGAGTGAAGAGGTTATATATGGATTATTTTCGTTTGCTCGAGTAGTATTCGTTACGATTATATAAAGAATTAACTAACGACATTTTTTTATTGGTTGAAATTAAAAGTACAATTATTATAATAAATATTTGTTGTATTATTATCTTTAGAAGTTGAATTTGAGGTGATGGTAGAGTTGGCAGAATCTTGTTTATTTCTCGGTGCCGTCTACACGTTTCATGTTGAATGCCCAATCTTTCAAAATACTTGCTAATTGTTCGTCAGAAGTTTGAGCATAAAGTTTATAATTTCGCTGTTCACAAAATTGTTTGGAAACACAAACTGTTTCCAAACATATTTATGTGTTTTAACGGTATTTTGCGGTGTCAAATCTTCAATTTCTTTATCTATTTCGGTCCCCGAGCTTATACCAAAGCGTTCCATGTCGAAAAAATTTAAAAAACCATGACAAAATTCATATTGTTGGAGGAAGCGAAACATCAAAACGGTTATATCACGTCGTCAAGAGTATATTCACTTATCAATACATGGTAACTATGTAAAGTTTGTAATTGCTATTGGCTAAATTTCAAATGAGTTATATAATCAGATAAATAATGCGTTTGTGTTCCGAGACACGTTCAGACAAGTTAGACCCGATAGAACTGATGACTATGTTACGTAACGTTCGCAAATCCGGATTATCCAATCATGCGGTCCGGATTACAAGGTACATAATTTAACCTTGGTGTCAATCCGGACTACCAAAATATCCGGATTATCGCTCACCGGATTACCGAGTCTCTACTGTATGTAATGACATCGACAGATATTACTTTTATTTTATTTACTTATTAGGTTGTCATGTAAGATAACAGGATAATCTGATTTAATCAAAAACATGAAACTTAAAAACGTTTTTGCTTAAATTTTTGTGTTTTTATAAATTTTTCAGCTGCTAAAAGGAATATTTAAATTTTTGTTTCAGATTAGGTGGTTTCGAGACAAGCAAAAAATTTTATAAAGAATTTTTTTGGTTAAGTTACAAATAATTATTTTTTTCCTCTTGTTCAGTCCATCCGGGGTCACACGGTATATCATTTAAAACAGACAATACTATACAGAAAATTATTAAAAACAACAAAGATAAAATAGACAAAGAATCAAACTCTGGTGTATATAAGTTAACTAGCAGAAAATTTTCAATGGGAGCATGGTTTATACCCCGATGAATCCAGATTCTGCTTATTTAGTGATAATCGTAGAGTAAGGGTCTGGAGAACTCGAGGAGACCGTTACAGACGCGAGTTTACAAAAGCCGTGGTGCCTTTTGGCGACGGTGGTATCATGGTGTGGGCGGGCATTAGTTTGAATGGACGTACGAACCTCCGTCTCTTTGAAAACAATGTCAATGGACACATATACAGAGATGACATTATTCAGCAATATGCCGACTTTCGTGAGGGTGTGGATGAAAACATGGTTTTTATTGATGATAATTCAAGACCTCATCGTGCACAAATTGTAATGCATGCAATAAATGACCTCCACATTAACCATCTACCTTTACCACCAACGTCTCCCGACTTGAATCCAATTGAGCACATTTGGGACAGACTTCAAGAACAGCTCAACGAACATAATCCACCCCCAGTTAACGTGCAACACTTGCGGGAAATTTTACCGCTGTGTTGGAGAAGAGTGTCACAAGAACACATTAATAATTGCATTATGAGTATGCCCCGAAGATGTACAGTGTGAGAGATGTCCGTGGCCATTATACACGATTTTAGAATTAAAGGTTACAGAAAAATGTTTATTTTAGCTATTGTTAAAAATGTTGCTTATTTCATTTTTGATCATTTCTTAGTAATCTAACGATTTTTCTGAATAAATATACTTAAAAATTTTAAATTGTTGTGTACAATTATGTATCTAATATAATACACTACAAATATTTACCCATACTATCTAAAAAATACAAAAAAGTAAAAATTCCTTATTCATTTTTGGGTAGTTTATTTTATGTTTGGATGCTAAATATGATTCTAGTGCTCAATCATTTTATAGTGTTGGAGCCATTGTGTTTTTAAATCTTTTTTGAAAAGTGATAATAAATCATAATAATTATCTGAAATATGTTTAAAAATATTGCGCACTTTTTTACTTTCCTTTAAATATGTAATGTACTCAAAAAGATGTCATTATTTATTCACTTTAATTAAAAATGTGTAGATAGTCGAGTAGTTTTGCTTGCAAATATAATTCGATTAATTAAAAATGTGTAGATAGTCGAGTAGTATTGCTCGCAAATATAATACGAATTTGTTTTACCTTGTAATTATGACAGTTGTATAAGTCTAATTTTTTGACTTTTGTCATTTTCCTAAACTTGGCAATTTATGTTAGTGTTGGGCACTCGTTAAAAGTGAAATAGTACCATTGTGCGTAAAAAAATTTTATACAATGAAATTATATTTATTTATTTTTTTTAATTAAAGGCACACAAAGTGTTATTATATTGGTGTTTTCGACATATTTCATCATTAATTAGCTACACTGTGTACGTATCGTGCGGACAAAGTTTTCATGGCTGGTTGCCATGGCAACTTAGCGTTTATTAAGATCTAACATGTGAAGATTGTAATAAGGTATACATAGGACAAACGGGGAGAACGTTCAAAATTAGGATGAAAGAACACGAGAGAAGTCATAATGAAAAGAAAATGGAATCAACTTTCGCAAATCATTGTTTAGATATCAATCGTAGAATTAATGTAGATTTTAAAATTCTACACATTCAAGAAAAAAGTAAAAAACTTAACTTAGAAATTAATAGATATAATAATTAGGAGAAAGAATATTGTAGTAGATTTACAATAAATTCTCTTTTAGTACTTTTTTCTAATCGTTATTACAAAATAATACAAGTTTATTGCATTTGAATTAGCATTCCTCTCTTAAAAATGTCTATGATTTTATCCTTATTGACTTTGATATACTGTCCAAAGACCAATTTTGAAGCTTAATTCTTTAAAAATAATGTTAGAGAGCTTTGGTAAATGAGTTTTTCAACACCGAAAAATCTAAAACACAATGAAAATATATAACGCAAATACGATTGTCAATACAATGACCATTCATTGTATTTCACATGCGGGCCCATCCCTAAAACTCTGCCCAAACCATATTTAATTAAGCTGCGTTACATCCACTCGAATGAAAAAAGCCATGTGTGTGTGTATATAAGTTCATGTGCATCTGTATGCGTATATGCATACAAAGGGAGGGGATAGATCGTCTGTCGTTCCTCAATTTTCGTTAATTTATCCCTTCATTTTCGTACAGAATTTTCATGAGTCACAGACGCATTTATGTATGTATAATCCACACGCACACACACAGCATATAATATACACACAAATACAAGTGAGCCTGTCGCTTATACACCAAAATACATGTATGTGCACGGTAAAAAAACACTCCCAGAATTTTAGCCGCATTGGTGGGCGATCATTTGCATACCCGTTGGGACGACAGGGATGGAAATTGTCAGGAAGTGCGTGCTGTGAACAGAGAAAGATCATCGGAACGTATTACAATTTGAGATAGCCTCGAGGTTAATGACCCATCCTAATCTTAGAAGTATTGTACTATTACTGTATCCCGCACCTCTGTCTGTTTAGGTCTTTGTATAAAGTGGTTAGTTAGTTTTTAAAAATTTACCAATAAATTTTTACGTCTAGATATGCTGGAATCTTAGATAAGGTGTCGTTTTTAACTTGTTGTAACTGCAATTTATTTATAATTTTGTCAATACAAATGCGTGGTCCAGTCCAGCATAAATGGCATAGAGAATCTCAATTGTAAATACATTGTATTGTAATAATTAGGGCTGGTGAATTTGCGCCAACATCCAGTGGCGGCCGCATAAAAGTTTACACATAAAATAAATAACAAGTGTTCATTTGAAAAGTCAATCTAGTAGCATGTGATTTACTGAGAACATTTTGAAGTATGTCGTAAATTAAAATTTACTACTTAACCTACGAAGTCGTATATTTTGACAGTTTCATACATACAAATAAATAACAAATAGTAGGTATTTATTGAAAACTATAACAAATGTTGAAAATGTTGTCCTTCAAGATCAATGCACTTTAAAATCCTCCGTTCAAAATTTCTGATGATATTCTACAACATGACTGGATTGTTATTAATTTCCATGCATTTCTGTTCGATTCTCTGTAGCATATCATTCAAATTCAATATAGGTGTTCGAAATGTGTTATTTTTTAGATAAGGCCACAAAAAGAAGTCGCAAGGTGTTAAATCGCATGAACGTGCAGGCCAGGCAATTTCAGTATTTCGACTAATTATACGCTCATCAAAAAACTCTCTTAAATAATCCAAAGATTCTGCAATACAGTGACAGGGTGCTCCGTCTTATTGGAAATATGCATTTTGTAATCATCATGCAACTGATTGACAAATGGTTGTAAAATTTCCGTACGGTACCTTTGAGCATTTAACGTTCCCTGAAAAAATATGGGTCCAATGATTCGCCTTTGGTTTATCGCTGCCCAAACACCAATTTTCTCTGGATGTAGCGATTCTTCATTAATTACATGTGGATTTTCACTACTCCAAATTCTGGTATTTTGTGAATTTAGGTATCCCGTTTTATAAAACCATGCTTCATCAGTAGAGCTGGGGATGTTTGCGGTGTGCCAGGATAGTATTCAGTTAAACGCACGAATATAATGACCTTGTTTCGATCGGTGATGCATGCGTGATTTTATTGCTTTACATGCATTCGCTATTTATATCACTTAGGTATGTCAGTTATGTGTACTGTATATAAATAAAACACTTACCTTATTTACGATTATTATAGCATAGCGCCAAGTGGATAAGACTTGCAGTAAGTTTGTAGCATTAGATACGTTTCCATATTTGTAGCGGTGAGCGATGTACGCCGTGATGAATAAATTTTTTTATATTTTGAGAAAGACCGCTCGACATCTACGGATGTAACACACGCACAATTAAAATAATCTTTATAGATAGAAACCGAAGCTACACTTGCACCATTACTAATTTGTTTTAATCTGGTAAAATCAAAATCATTGTTTATCACACTCTCGAACTTTTCTATTACATTAACATTTTTGTTGTCATTTACTGCGCATAGCTGGGCGTGTACATCGTCCAGTATTTTGCAGTGACTCCGCTAACGATAATGCAGTATTTTGAAATTTCTCGATTGCGTTAAACAATCCTATATGATTGTTATAAATTGTTTGTAAATCTGCATCAAGGGAAGCGTTTTGAAAGAGTCTCTGGCTTTCCTTAATGGCTACAGCTTCGGCAGGATTGAATTGTAGAACCACAGATTTTATTTGTTGGAAAGCCTTTAACCAACTTCCCCAACGTGTAAGGATTGGCTCTGGTGGTTCGGGAATACCAGGGCACCGACTGTGAAACTCTCGAATTCGTTTGGGAGATTTTAGAAACACTTTTTTTGTGGTTGCTATTAATGCATCCACCTCTGGATAACATTGCCGAATAGTTTGTGCCACAAGGTGTAAAGCATGAACTTTACATGTCACATGCAAAAGTCTCTCACAATCTGCTTTAAGAGAACGGCCTACAGAACGCATTGTCGCAGCACCATCGCTCATAAACATCAGGAGTTGATTAGTTGAAACTTGAAATTTTTGTAGCGTATCGAGCACTACCTTCGTAATTACTTCGCTAGTGCACTTTTCCAATCTTTTGCTGGCTAATAAAATGGGAAATGTTGATTTGACAGGATCTAGTACACGCACTATAATATTCACAATAGAATGTTTTTTTCGATCTGTCGTTTCGTCGACACATACCCATAACTGTTTATCATTTACTACTGCTTTCATTCTGTTTTCAATGTCCTCACGCACAATTGGTAAATAGGTGAGTAACGTTCTCCGTGACGGTAGCTTTATGTTGGAATTGTATTTATTCCAAAAGTCGTGAAAGGCTTTTTTATCTAGCAGGTGAACTGGCACATCGCAGACGAGTAGCATTGTCAATAAATCGAAAATGAATTGCGTTTTAGACAGCACATTATTTTTTTTGTCGTTGTGGTGTACACTTTCAACATGTCTTTTACAGTCGTATTTGTCCCAGCAAAGTAACTGTTTATCGCATAATTTACAAACCACTTTTGCTCCATTATAATACAAATCGGGAAAGTCTCGGATAAATTTCTTCGCGTCGTTATACAATGGGCGCTTTCTTGGCTTGGGCACGTCCGTCATACTTATTAAATAGAGCTCAAGACAACACACGATCACGTTGCCAGTTCACGACTAACTAAAGTGTTTCGCTGCATCGTGTTTATACGCTGGTGGGGATGCACTACATACGGTCCTGCCGTACCGCAAACATCCTCAGCTCTATTCATCAGTAAAGATGACTCTTTGCGAAAATTCTCCATTATTGTTCATATTTACAAACCAATTACAAAACTGTAGTCTACGTGGGTAATCAATTTCTAACAATTCTTGTACTGCTGTGACACGGTATGGATAAAGTTGCATATCTTTTTTTAATAACTTGTGAGTTGTACCAACAGAAAGGTTTATTTGTTGACTCAAATGTCGAACAGATGTTCGTGGTTCATTTTCCATTATTTCTTCAACACGATTGACAACTTGAGGTGTACGTTTCTTAACTGCTCCGCTGCCTGATTTTCTTAAGAGATAGACCAGTTTCAGAAAAAAGTTTTAAAGTTCTATCCAAAGTATTCTTAAATTGTATATAATCTATTACAAAATGTGGAAGCCCAACTTGAAATTCTACCATGCAATCTTGAACTGAATAAACCCATAAACCATCAATTTTATTACCACTTCGAAAATAAGCCTGGACTAAAAAAATTTTATGTTCTAAAGTGAAAGCCATTTTAAAACTGAGAAGCAATTTATTTAAACCAGAATCGACGCACGATTATTTTATGCACTAACTGATATTTGTGATTGACATTATCAAATGTCATTTGGATTTACGTTTACGGAACAACAAACACATACTAATATATTTGCGTCTTATGCTATCAAAATTTCAAAGTAACCTAGTTTGACTTTTCAAATGAACACACGTTATAATGTGTCTGTAAATGATCGTACGTCAATTGTGTTAGCACACCCACATATTTCTCAACTTGTAGTGGTTACATTGTCGCTTATGTCAATTTTAACAGAGCCCATTGACGTTTATTTTGTGTATTATATGGCGTCGATTTATTGATATCTATTAAAATGTTTACGACTGAACGTGATGCATATATTCTTATGGCTCACTTTCGGAGTGCATCTTGAAACCACGATGGGACGTGGTCATATAATTTGCGGTCTTGCTTTGGACAATTTATGGAAGCATTTCCTCGCGAAAATGTCAATTATAAAGTTTTTGGTCACCACAAACGTGAATTTGTAAAACGATTTGTGATAAAAAAAAAACTGTATTTGCAAAGGTAAATCAACTGGGCGACTAACTGTATTAACGGAACCTGTTGTTAATGATCTTCGAGAACTAAATATTTAAAGCAAAGCAAGTCCTTTACGTATTTTTTGCAGGTATTATTAGAGCTAGTTGCACAAAAGCGCTACATAAAAATTTGCACATGCATCCCTACCGAGTTTCTGTTGTTCAACGCTTGTACCCTCGTGACTATAAACAACGAGTAGTATATTGCCAGTGGTTTAACTAACAACTAAATGATGATGATTTACTCGATTTAACCTTTGTCACTGATGAAGCATGGATTCATTTATCCGGATATGTAAATAGTCAGAATTACCGAACATGGGCCACGGAAAATCCACACATACTTGTCGAAAAAGAGTCTGGGTTTCAATATCAAGACCAAACAAGGCAAACAGACCAGTTGATACCAAACTGTAATTTTGACAGAATTTATTAAACAGCTGCATGATGATGAAATAACATTGGGTTATTTCCAACAGAACGGAGCCACTGCTCACACTGCAGGTGCCAGCATAGCATATTTGCAGGAATTTTATGATGATCGTATTATCGGTCAAAGCCTGTGGCCATCGAGAAGTCCAGACTTGACATCACCAGATTACTTCCTTTTCGGGCATATAAGGAATAATGTTTTTTGAAAACCGCTTATACACATTAGAGGAACTTAAACACGCAATTAGACGTGAAATTGAAAACATCACTCAGGAAGAATTTTGTCTTATATTTGAAAGTATGAAACGACGAATAAACTTGTGTTTACAAAATAATGGTGGACATTGTCAACAGTTTTTGTAAAAATAAAGTATTTTTCTATTCATCAGTTCTTTTCATTAAATAAAGCATTTGTTGCATACTCAGTTAACAAATTCACATAAAAATCACCTTAGTCTTTACTATTATTTCCACCAACGGTAGAAAAATAAAATCCATCGTACCAACATAATTGGCGTTCGATCATTTACAGACACACGATAATAGGGTGTAAATTATAAAACGTACTGTAATAAGAGTTTTCCGTGAAATGACAAAATGGATAACATCTGTTAAATATTTAAATCATTAAATATGTTTCCACAGTTCTTTCAGTCAAGTTAACGATGGGCGGAATAAATGATTTTAATGCCTAAAACGACCGTTCTACATCGAGTGATATTTGCACATTTAAAATAATCTTTGAAACAACTTAAGGAATCTTGAGACAAATAAAATAAAAATAACACATAAATTAAAATTTTTCATAGTGCGTTTGCCACATTTTTTCGAAAAATGGTGTTTGCTATTCACGTTACGGTGACAATGCCTTTTGGACCAATGCTTTAAAGGCATATAACAAAGTAGCCATTGAATTTTGAACACATCATAATATAAGTCCAGCATTTCTGCTATAAAGTTTTTAACAGTGTCCGACGTTGGTTCTTTTCGCGACGTATGTTACTGCAACATTTTTAAAACAAACTTAGAACTACGATATATTACTTACGGTAGCATACATGTATATACAACAGATCTATCTATCTAGTCAGGGGGCAGGTGCAGGCATATACGGAATGTGCCCTGGAAGGAAGATATCGATATGTCTGGGGAAACATGCTACGGTTTTCCAGGCCGAATTGTTAGCAGTCGCAGCCTGCGCCGATGAAATTCGGAAAGCCGGCTGCGCAAGCAAAAAAGTTAGCATAATGACTGATAGTCAGGCGGCTATTAAAGCCATTATGAACCCATCTACCAGGTCTAAGCTGGTGAAATATTGTAAACAGGTCCTCAATAACCTAGCACAAGACAATACAGTGTCGCTGATATGGGTGCCAGGACATGAGAGAATTAAAGGCAATGAGATAGCCGACAAACTGGCCAAAGAAGGTACTAATAGGAACTTCATAGGACCAGAACCTGTATGTGGAATCACTAAGGATTCCCCTAAAATGGAGATCTGGTTATGGCTAGAAAACGAACATAAAAATAAATGGACGTTAACGGAAGGTCAACTCCATACCAAAACACTACTAAGGGGGCTGGACGGGAAGTTTTCAGCCAACCTAATTCGAAGTAGCAAAAAATAAATTAAAATAATTACCGGGTTAATAACCGGACATTGTCCTTTAAGGAAGCATTTGTACACCATGGGCTTGGTTAGCGAGCCCTGGTGTAGGAGATGTGAAAAACAGGAGCAAACTAGCCTTCATGTAATATGCACGTGTGAGGAACTGAAGGAACTCAGACAGAAAAATATTTCGGGAGAGATCTATTGGATCCTTCGAGTGTACTCAAACTTCCCCTGAGGAGGATAGTAGCTTTTATCGAGGACACAAGACTAACAGAGTGGAATTGAGAGATCTATTGGGGACAGTACAAAGAGCAGTGTGCTCAAGTGCCTGGACGTGGTGGCGTCCACCCCAAAACAGAGAAGAAGAGAAGAAGAAGATACAACAGATCTCGTACAGAGTCGAAGTATACTGAAGGTTACATCACCAACGTCTCCGGTTCTTAATGGTTCTTTCGTATTCTTCAATATTATCAATTAGCAATATATATGTTTTAAGAATAACGTTTGATCAACTTTCAATTAATAGTAGAGGTAAATCAGAACGACAGAAAATAAATACCTAAATGGTAGCTAAATGCAAGGACATGACACATGGACGATTTCTTGAATTACGGTAAGACATACAGTTTGATTTCACGCTAACGCACGATATGAAAATCTTAAGTAGAATAAGTGCCTTTTTAGTGAAAGCATTTATGTATTCGAATATTACTTACAAATTGATTAAACTGTCTCGAAATATAGGATTTCTTGAATTACGGTAAGACATACAGTTTGATTTCACGCTAACGCACGATATGAAAATCTTAAGTAGAATAAGTGCCCTTTTAGTGAAAGAATTTATGTATTCGAATATTACTTACAAATTGATTAAACTGTCTCGAAATCTAGGTGAAGTGCTTTCAGTAACCCACCTGTATACCATGCATGTGTTACACATTAATCGCCTAGTATTTCCTAGTTTCTGTTCCCTTATAACTAGAATCCGGACGCATTAGGCCGAAATTATAATGGACCATATAAATACTCTATGACGTCGCTAAGTAGAACACGCAGTTATTGAATAGCACTATTCATTCGGTTAACCGCACATCTGTTTTTTTGTCATTAAATTGTGACGCAATTACTTCAATATTACAGTTAAATTCCTTTCTTCATGGGCGTAGATAGAAGCGTGAGAAGTTTTTATAATTTATTTTATTTATTAGTCTATATTTCGTAAGATAAATAAAGTACAGTGAGATTTTTTTTCATTGCTTTAACATTACATACTCCATAATTACATACTTCATAATTCTTGTAATATATCCTGTTTAATATCGTTTCATGAAATCTACATTTCCCAATTATTCTGACGCAAGTGTCCAGTGAATTTCGTTTCAATAATTTACGAATACATTTTTAATTTTCATTTATTTAAATCTAGAACATTGTTTAAGTTGCTTTTTAACATATGATATGGAGCAACGTCGAGAATGGCATCGTGAAACAATGGTGAGTTGGATTAAGGGTCATACTGATTGTATGTCCATTGCCAGTGATTTCAAAATTTATTGCAAAGTCTGTAAAATATCGTTAAAAAATTCCAAGAAATCGCACATAAAACGTCACTTAGCATCACAAATACATACACATTACACTAGATTTAAATAAATTAGACCCGTTGGAATCTGACAATTTTAATGAAGAACTTTCTCTTCTTCTTCTCTTCTTCTTATATTAGGCCTTAGGCCTGTTCTTATCCGATCTCTTTCATAGTGCTGCAGTCATGTTTGTGACGTAGACTGCCAACTATTTCGCCATCTTTTGAAGGGCCTTCCCGGTGGTCTGGTGCCCATTGGCTTTAGATCCCTTGCTGTTCGGGCTAATCTCTCGCAATCCATTCGTGTTACATGCTAGTAACCTGCCCCCGTAAAAGGAAATATGCTCGTAGAACCGATCAGAGAGCCTCGGATACAGGACGGAAACATTCGGAGACGACCCTAGCGAGAAGAACTTTAATGGCGGCAAATATTCCATTAAATAAATTTAAGAATCCCACTTTGAAAACATTTCTCCAAAAATATACTGGCCAAAATGTTCCTGATGAATCCTTTAATGAATCCACCTTACGCAAAGATTATGCTTCTAAGTGCTACACGAAAGCAGTAGAACGCATTAGAAGCCATCTTTCAAATCAGTACTCATGGATGTGTCAACGAAACTGTCGATACATTAAGACGCTATGTGGTAAATGTTGTAGCTGGTGTACTACATCCAACTATTCCATATAACGCATATGTAATAGCAACAAAAGTTATAAATACAATTGATGCGGAAACAGTAGCTAAAACTACTTACGAGAATATGATGCTTCATTCGGACAACAGGTACAAAGAAATAATACCTTTATTTATCAGTGACAGTGCTGGATATATGTTAAAAAAGGCAGACTATTAAAGGAAACATATCTTAATATACTGCATATTACTTGTGTAGCACATGCTCTCAACAGAATCTGTGAATATATCAGAGACACTTTTCCAGAAGTCGATAGACTTGTATCCGCTTTTAAAAAAGTTTTCAGAAGAGCACCATTGAGAGTAGTTGTTTACAGGGAAAAACTTCTATCTTTGTCACTGCCTGCCTCTCCAGTAATAACTAGATGGGGAACATGGTTGGAAGCTACTAGTTTTTATGCAGAAAATTTCGATAGTTTACAAAATTTCGTTACATATTTAAATGACGATGCTCAAAGTATTTCTGAGTGCAAGGAACTAATACAAATTCCAAATTTAAAAAATTAGTTGCACTTTCTTCAGGAACATTTTGGAAATTTGCCAAAACTAATCACTTATTTTGAAAATCAAAATCTCAAATTAAATGCTGGATTAACCACGTTAGATGTGGCTATTAATAATTTTAAAAATATTTCAAGTGACTTCGGATGTGACCTTCGGCAAGAGTTAGACGCAGTTTTTAATGGAAATCCAGATTTAATAACATTGCGGCAATTGTGTATTGGGACAATGCCTCTAAATCTAACTGCTAAATACGCAGAAATAAAAGAATATTTCCAGTATGCACCTATAACCAGTTGCGATGTAGAGCGGACGTTTTCTATCTACAAGGATGTATTTCATTCAAAGAGAACAAATTTTACAGAAGAGAACCTTGAGAAAGTATTGCTAGTTAATATTAATACTACTTTATTCAACTTGAACTACAAAATGAACAAAAAAAGTGTATTTCGTATTTTATAGAACACCACACGTTTATTTTCCAATTATATAAATAAAATTAAAAACTCGTTAAAAATACAAATTTTCAATAGTACGCCCGTGGGCGATGAATCATCGGCCTCTCGTGTGCGGTCCCTATTATTAACTCTTAATATTTCCAATCAAATTGCATATTTTTCTTAACTGACGAATATTTATTAAATTATATGTCATAAATGCTTTTGCTAGATTCCAAAAAGCTGATATATTAAACCCAAAACTAACAAAAAATTCCTCTTTTAATTGTTACATTTTAACACTCATCTGTGGACATAACATAATTTCTCAGTAAGCCGTAACGGTGCAAAGTATTTCCTCGGTATTTCTGTTGAGCAGACATCCATTGTTACCTTCTCCGTCATTTCGGTCGTCTGTTATGGGCAATGTTTTTGTAAAACCTGCGATACGTACAACACCTGCTCGTAGGATTTGTGCAACCCTTTTCAATACGGGTGTCAGACTGTTCTCAAATTATCTTTTTCGTCGATAATGGGACATCACAAACGCCACACGAGGTATTCCCAAAATGTAGGTCAAATCACACGGACCTGGTCTGTTGTTCAGGAAATAAATTATTATTCGATTATTTGTTTTAACCGCTGCCGTCCCTGATTTGCGGTCTACACTCGCATCTGACACCCACATGACCATTGCCTCACCGGATCGGTCGTAGAAAACTATTTGATATCAAACGAAATTAAATTTGTGTTGATGATTTTAAGTGGAGAATTTTCTAAACCAAATCGAATTTACGTAATAAGAAGAAAACCGTAACTACTTGAATTAGAACAATCAAGCAAATTTGGGTTGTCCTTTGTGGGTTTCACAGAGCGAAAGGGTTGTAATTTAGTGTAAATTATACCTCATTTATTTAAATAAGATATATCCTATATTTAATTGCAATATTTATTCAAATACAAATATGTTTTATAATTTTAAATCAACTGCGCTACCTATTTTACAAAAATGTGTATTTATATAGAGTGCTTTGTAAAAATTATTATGAATGATACACAAAAAAAAATAATAATAATTTAACAGTAGCACTGTAGGTTAGAATAATTATAATAGATATTTATGTAAAATAAGAGCATAATTAGAAGATTATGACGCTAGGGAATGTTTAAAATCCGACGAAAGAGTACTTTTAATTTCCCGAGGGACACTATCCAGAATTATGCCTATGGTACATTCAATCCTTTATTCAAATTTAATTGCTAAAATATTTTTAAAAACTTTTAATATTTTCCGCTAGTGTCAACAAGTGCGTGTTGTTCCGTTGCCAATTTTAGTGTTATGTTGATAAGATCTACAACTACAAAATAAAAATAGAAAATGACAAAATAATGAAACCAATCATTTATTGTACCACCAATGTACGAGGGTGGGTCAATAAGTCCCTGAAAATTGAGATAAGGAAAACTCCATTCGGCAAGAAAGTTTTAATTTTCGTCATAACCTTCCGTTACCAATTTTAGTGTTATGTACAAAGGTGTATTGATAAGATCTACAACTACAAAATAACGTGTGTTCATTTGAAAAGTCAATCTAGGTTACTTTGAAATTTTGATAGAATAAGACGCATATATATTAGTATGTGTTTGTTGTTCCGTAAACGTAAATCCAAATGACATTTGATAATGCCAATCACATTTGTTATTTATTTGTATGTATGAAACTGTCAAAATATACGACTTCGTAGGTTAAGTAGTAAATTTTAATTTACGACATACTTCAAAATGTTCTCAGTAAAGCACATGCTACTAGATTGACTTTTCAAATGAACACCCGTTAAAAATAGGAAATGACAAAATAATGAAACCAATCTCAAATTGAAATAAATTTATTGTACCACTAATGTACGAGGGTGGGTCAATATGTCTGAAAATTGAGATAAGGAAAAAAAGTTTTAATTTAGAACCTTCTTTCAGCTCGATACACTTTATCCAACGTTTCTCAAAATTTTTGATGCCACCCAAAAAATACGATTTCTCATGGCCCTAAAAATAGGCGTTTATTTCATTGATGACCTTATTTCCTCATATTTGGAAACAGGAAATAGTCGTAGGGGAGTAAATCTGGAGAAAATATGCTGGATGAGGGAGCAATTCTTAAACTAATTCATGCAATTTTGCCATTGCGACTATGGACTTATGCCGGTGCATTGTCTTGGTGGACGAGAATTTCTTTCCCCGCCAAATGCGGTCGCTCTTGCTTCAAATCGGCGTCAAATCGACCCAACAGCTCGGCATAATATGCGGAGGTGATCGTTTTACCATTTTCAAGACGGGAATCCCAAAAACTGTCGCCATGATCTTGTTGCAAACAGACCCACCTTGGCTCTTTTGGATTCGATTCACCACGAGAAATCCACTTTCTCGGCTATTCCTTGGTCTCTGGTGTGTTGTGATGAATCCACGTTTCGTCCACGGTTACGAAACGGCGCAAAAACTCGTTCGGATTGCGATTGAACATCGCGAAACACTCCTTTGAAGTTGTTAAACGATTGCGTTTATTGCCAACTATGAGCAAACGCGGCACCCATCTTGTGGATAGCTTCTTCATGTCCAAATATTTATGCAAAATTTATGCCAATCGTCCTATATTATGCTGTGGATTTTATCGACCACTTCTGGTGTGGTGACCTCAATTGGGCGACCAGAACGTCTGCCATCACTTGTGTGGGTATAGTGAATCAATGGTGAAGAGACCCTATAATACTTTTCAAGCTCTTTTTTTGCTCGCATGATTGTTTTTTCAAAAAAAAGTGTATTTATCTAGGGTGCTTTGTAAAAATTATTATAAATGTTACACAAAAAAAAAAAAAAATTTAACAGTGGCGCTGTTAGTATAATTATAATAGATATTTAATTTATGTAATAAGAGCATAATTAGAAGATTATGACGCTAGTGAATGTTTAAAATCCGACGAAAGAGTACTTTTAATTTCCCGAGGGACACTTTCCAGAATTATGCCTATGGTACATTCAATCCTTTATTCAAATTTAATTGCTAAAATATTTTTAAAAACTTTTAATATTTTCCGCTAGTGTCAACAAGTGCGTGTTGTTCCGTTGCCAATTTTAGTGTTTTATACAAAGGCGTATTTATAAGATTTTCAACTACAAAATAAAAATAAGAAATGACAAAATAATGAAACCAATCTTAAATTGAAATAAATTTATTGTACCATCAATGTACGAGGGTGGATCAATAAGTCTCTGAAAATTGAGATAAGGAAAACGCTATTCGGCAAGAAAGTTTTAATTTTCGTCATAACCTTCCGTTGCCAATTTTAGTGTTATGTACAAAGTTGTATTGATAAGATATCTAACTAGAAAATAAAAATAAAAAATGACAAAATAATGAAACCAATCTTAAATTGAAGTAAATTTATTGTGCCACCAATGTACGAGGGCGGGTCAATAAGTCCCTGAAAATTGAGATAAGAAACACTCTATTCGGCAAAAAGAACGTTTTAATTTTCATCATATGCTCATTTCAGCTTGATACACTTCATCCAACGTTTCTCCAATTTTTTGATGCCGTCGAAATAATACGATTTCTCAATGCCCTCAAAATAGGCGATTGTTTCATCGATGACCTCATTTCGTCATATTTGGAAACAGTAAATAGTCGCAAGGGGCTAAATTTTGAGAATATACTGGATGAAGGAGTAACTCATAATCTAATTCATGCAATTTTGCCATTGCGACTGTGGAATTGTACGCCGGTGCCTTGTCGGTAGAAGAGAAGTGTTTCATCGCCAAATGCGGTCGTTTTTACTTCAAATCGACGTTGAATCGACACAACAGCTATGCATAATATGCGCCGGTGATATCTTTACCCTTTTCAAGGTAATCGATCTGAATGGCACCGCGCGCATTCCAAAAAATAGTCGCCATGACCTTATTGGCCGACAGACCCATCTTGGCGCTTTTGGCTTCGATTCACTATTAGAAATCCACTGTCTCGACTGTTTCTTGGTCTCTGATGTGTTGTGATGAAACCATGTTTCGTCCACGGTTACGAAATAGCGCAAAAACACGTTCGGATTGCGATTGAACATCGCCAAATACTCCTTTGAAGTTGTCAAACGATTGCGTTTGTTGTCAAACTGTGAGCAAACGCGGCACCCATCTTGTATAGCTTCTTTATATCTAAATATTTATGTAAAATGTATGCCGATCGTCCAATATCATGACGTGGATTTTATCGACCACAATCTGGTGTGGTGATCTTAATTGGGCGACCAGAACGTTTGCCATCACTTGTGTGGATATGATGAGTCGATGGTGAAGAGACCCTATAATACTTTATCTAATTTTGACACATAAAGTGACACTTTTCAAAACTGTATGACGTTAGGAAACGGTTTACTTTTCGTAACTAGTTACGAAAAGTAAAATATTTCGTAACTTGTGTTGAAAAGTTAATTTCATCACTAGTTACGAAATATTTTGAAAAAATCATTTCATCTCAAGTTAATAAAGGGGAACGTTAAATGACACACATTTATGACACAATGTGAACAATTGGTGAGGTTAATTCCTGCACACGTAGAATTCATGGCAGGTACTCTGATGTTATGATGCAAAACGGAATGTGCATTTGAGCTTGATTCACAAAGAATATCATTGGCAATCCTTTTCTTATTTTCTATAGAATTCTCTACATAGCCCTCAGCTACAGTATTGGACTTCCAGCCTCCATGTCGTTTAACCTTAAAAATATCCGCACCAGAATCTGCCAAAAAGGTAGCCGATGACCTTCTGAAGCAGTGTTCGGTAAATAAGAAGGGATTTGGTAGTTTCAAAAACTGAGCAATTCTTTTCGGTAGATTACCGATTGTATTAATGCCAACTGGCTGTGCCCCGCATTTACCATTATTATATTTGACGAAAAACCTATCGTGATTAACGTTTTGTGGACGCAAAAAAATATATTTTCTAATAAGATCAAGAAAATTTTGCCCTTCAATATTTCCTTCTGTGATCACAAACTCGCGCGTTACTTTTGTCTTTGTATTAGGGATTTTTATTACAAAATGAGAAAACTCGTCTAAAATATCCCCACACGTAGAAAAGTTAGCTCACTTTTTCGACAAGCACCAGCTATTCCAACGATCAATGCGACCTTTGTCATTAAATATGTTTTATCCTCAGCTTCTGTCATAAACCGGGAGACGTTTTCCTTTAACAAAATATTAGACTTTTTTGCATGGTATCCCTCTGACTGCCTCTTTAGAAATGCATGTAAACTGGCATATTTTGCAATATCAATATTCTTCTTCAAAGACAATTCACTTCGTAACATGGAATAAAGAGTCCAGAGTGTTGAAGCTTTTTGATTCTTTCTTCCCTCGAAATAGGCTAATAAAACCTTCTCATTAACACATTTAATTTTTTTGTCTTTAAGCCACTTCCCAAATTTTTCATAAGCCAAATCGTACTGGGCTTTCGACTTTTGTGGAATCACAGTCGATAATGCACTTTGTGCAGCCTCTTCTATATCGCTTGGTAGTCCACCTGAATTTGAATCCGACAGTTTTACTCGTACAATACACCGAAATATTTAGCTAATAAAAGTAAATACTTATACTTAAATTAACAAACACCTGTCAAGTCAAATGAATTATTATCAATAGCATGAAAACTGTCACTAATTATTTAATACGACTTATGACGTTTAATGTCAGATCAACTGGAAAATTATAAATCTATGTTTTGGTCAAAATTAGATAAAATCTTGTATGAAACACGTTATGAAATGTTATTTTGTGTAATTCATGTCATTTTGCAAACATTCCATTTCGTTACACAAATTAACCCATTTCAAAACTGGTTCCATAAATAGCTATTTCAAGCTTTTTTTTGCATGCGTGATGGTTTTTTCGCTCCAAAAATAGTGTTTAATATGCACACGAAATTCACTTTTTCCCATTTTTACGAAAATACTTGTAGACGTCTGATTCAAATTCACAACAAAACTATTTGACAGATCAGTCTGAAAATTATGGTACATTTTTTAGAAAGGTGCTTCTTGGTAAACACAATGTTGAATTTGAAGCGGGAGCGCCATCTGTTCTAATTTTCAGGTACTTCTTGACACGCCTTCGTACATTTATTTTTTTAAATAATCACCACACAGTGCAACACATTTTTCCAAACGCTGAATCCATTTTTTCATTCCATCCATGAAAAAGCTTTCATGTTTACTATTGATCCAATTTCGGATAGCAGCCCGAACTTGTCTAATGTCTAATGAAAAATGTTGATCTCCTTCAACTTTGGGAACAAGCAGAAATCTGAAGGTGCCAATTTAGGACTGTACGGAGGGTATGAAACAACCGTGAATTTCAGGCTTGTCAGTGTCTTCATCGTTTCGATGTTTGAAATGCGGTCTGGCGTTGTTGTGGCGTACGGATTCGATTCTTTAGTGATTGTAAACTTTTGCAGTATCTTATTGAATTAATCATTGGTTGCTTCGGCACATATTCGGTATAAATGACTGCGTTTGCATCTCAGAAAATGGTGAGCATGTGGAGAATCAGGACAACGATATTCCATTGACTGGCGCTTATATTCGAGGTCATAATGATTAACCCAAGATTCGTCCTCGGTGGTGATGTTCATGAGACAATCATCTCTTTCACGTCGATACTGATTAAGAAGTTCTTGACCGATGTTCTTTCTTCGTTTGCTTGATTGACATCCGTTAATTGTCGCGGGACCGATCTGGCGCAAATTTTCCTGTAATTCAACGTTGAACAAAGTACTGTACTCTTTCTTGACTAATGCCTAATTGCTGACAATTTCGTTGAATCAGTGCATTCGCTTGTTTTCTCAAGCTTCAGTGTTACTGATCGACCTGACCACTTCACATCAGACACCTTCATTTTGCCTCTATGAGTTTTGCACGTCGAATCCACTGGCGAACATTCTTCACATCCAAACAATCGTGGTCATAAACAGCTTTCAAACGCCTGTAAATTTTGATAGGCGCAAAATCTTCCAGCGGATCGTTGTTTGGTACACATCCAAAAAAAAAAACGAACTCATGCTAAATATCACTATTGCTGAATGACAGTAGATAGGAAATGAATCTTTGTATGCCCAGTACTCACACAATGGCGCTATTGGAGACCCTACTTATTAGTCCGCCCATGTAGATCGTGAAAATAGTTATATGTTTTGATGTTGTTAAACTGGCTTTATTATAAAACGCAATCAAAACACCCACCTCGGATTTATCTTTCGTGGGTGGAATGATCTTAAACTGACAAAGCAGCTAGCCAGTGCCAACGGCGTAAAACTCAGTGAAGATGGTCGTTCAAGACTAAAAAAAGGAGTATGAAAGTTTCTGTGAACGTCACTACGGTAATTACAAGAACGAAATTAATTAACGTGTAAGACAAAAAAAAATCTTAATATAACATACATTGCAAGAATTTACTGGAGGTTAAGACAAAACAAATTAAAATGACTTCATGTTTCTTAATGTCTCATGCAGCTAAATTTTCACGTTGCAAGTTTTTAAGCGATGAGGAATCAGTTGTAACGGCGTAAATAAGGTTAAAGCTACCTTACAGCTTGCTTTTTATTCCTTATTGCACGAGGATCACCTGCTGCAATGGAGACGTTTCCGGTACACGTGGTTCTTGCAATGATTTCCCAAGCGCGTGGTCTTTGAAGTGATTATCAAAAAGTTCTCCATTTCCGCTGATTTAACAACACATACAGCGAATTTCAGCAGACAATTAGATATAAAACTCGTAACAAAAACCCCAGTTGTTCGAGGAGCAATACAACTTCAGCCTAGTCAGTATCGTCTACCCAAACATAAAATTGCGGTAGATTAAACTGTGTCGTCGTATAACAACGAGGTATAAAGAAACTCATACCTGTACGATGGAATATGTTTATCTACTTACTATGGCGTGCTCGTCTACAGGTGTTCCATTTAAAAAAAAAAACAATTTTTCTTTACACCCTGTAAGAGATTTATTAAATGTTTAGACATTACTCAGAATCTTATACCTTTCGCTGTCTTCAATAGAAATATGACGTAGTTCAAATACGCCTTAGGAATGTAGTTTTAAAAAGTGCATTTAGAAAACAAAAAAATTCACAAAAATCAAAATTATTCAAAAACGGTTAATTTTTAACAAAAAAAACCTTAATATAAAGTGTTATAACACTTTACAAGGAATCCAAAAAAAGCAATAAAAAATATGACATTTCGTTTAAAATATCAAAGTTGGCTATGACTTCCGGTATAACCGAAAGTGGTTCATGAGTGGAAATATTTTATTTTAACACATCAGGTATCAAGATTACGTGCCACAAATTTTCAAAAGTATGGTAAGGCGTTAATATTCTTCTTCTAACTTCTAACGAGCGGGTTACGTGAAAAACCCCGTATATTACGGGGATTCAGATATCATTTCTTAGCGGGATATTTTACATATTTATCTAGGTTAGTAGTATAATTTTTTGGCTAGTGATTTATTTTCGTTTGTAAGAATAGCATTAAATAACTTATTTCATGCAAAAATGTGGAAAATTAATATAATTAATTGGTTTGCAATTCGTGTTATATGATTTGTTATACTATTTTGTTCAATTTACAGTTATTGAGTGAAGTGAAAGTATGTATTTAGCAAACAAATATAAACAGAAAGTGAGCAATTTTTTTTTATTTTGCCGACAATTTTTAAAAATGTTAAACTACGTATTCTAAAAACGTTAACAACATATAAATTAGAAGCTGACTTATCACGTTTAGTAAATAGGGACTTTCTATGGACGTAATGAAAGAAACCCATTAATTCATATGCGTTTTCCTCGTTCTAATAAAACAAACACACATTTGTAAAATATCGGGTTTCATATGCGTCTGTTTGGAATCATTCGATGGTTATCCAACGACTAGCAGAAAAAAAAACTATACAGATTAGTTACAAATATAAAAATTCACCATCAACGCCGTTTAAAAACTTTGCATGGGATCGCACGAAATAAACATATGTGCTTGTAGATTCTGTGGTGTGTAAAGTTTGTTTCGCATGATCTGATGTCTGACGTACAACGGGTAGTTTCTACCCAATTTAGTCTGAAGCATCTGTGTGTTTTGACGGCGTTTACACAAAGATTAATGAACTTGCGGAAATTTGCTATGTGGGAGTGGAATTTTTATACAAATGATTAACTATAACTACGCCTGTTGAATATTTACCAAATGCCGTATCATTCTTAACAGATCGTTAATTTTCCTGTTAGTAATTGAAATAACTTTCAAGATAATTTATTTAAATTAGTCTTTATTCCTTTCTTATTCTTATTGTAATTTATAGAGGAATCTTAAAAACGAAACCATAAATTTATAAATTAAATAAATTGCAATTCAAGTCTGTTATTTTGTCTGATATCTGTAGTTTCTTTTTGTGTTTTGCTTCTTGAATTCGCAACAACTGTTCCAGATACTGTTACATACTGTCTTTTAAATTTTTATATTTTACTATGTACGAGGGTGGTTTGACAATTAACTTGGTTCACACACTAATAGAGGGCGCAAATGTAATCTGTATATGTAGTCATAAAGTGTCATTCCTATGAGTTAATATTCTCTAGTCTTAAGTCATTCTGACAGTAACTCGTTGTTTGACAGTTACTTAAACAGAAGTGTTTCGAGCAATAGCGAAAAATGGATAAAGTTGGAATTCGTGGTGTGATTCAATTCTTTTACCTGGAAGGGAAAACAGCGAAGGAGATTCATGAGAGAATTTCACCTACATTGGGTGACTCATGGCCTTTTTATGAGTGTGTTCGACTTTGGGTAAATGAGTTTAAGCGTGGCAGAACAAGCATTAAATGTGCACCACGTCCTGGAGCCCCAAAATCAGCTGTGACACCCGAAATCATCGATAAAGTCCATGATTTGATTTTAGCCGATAGACGAGTGAAAGTGCGCGAGTTAGCGGAAGCAACAGGCATCTCAACTGAGCGAGTTCACTTCGTTTTGCATAAAGAATTGCACATGCAAAAACTGTGCGCAAGATGGGTGCCGCGTTTACTCACTCAAGAGCAAAAGCGAATTTGCATGCGAATATCTACCGACAATTTGCAAGTATTTCAGAAGAATGTAGTTGAGTTTTTTCGCCCTTTTGTGACAATGGACGAAACTTGGATACACCACTATATCCCGGAAACTAAACAGGAGTCGAAACAATGGATTGCCCGTGGCGAATCGGCTCCGAAAAAAGCGAAATGCGTTCCATCCGCTGGAAGCGAATTCTCCTAATTGACTACCTTGAAAAGGGAAGAACCATTACCGGAGAATACTATGCATCACTTTTGGACCGATTGATTAAAGGCGGCAATAACAGAGAAACGCCTGAGAATGGCCAAGAAAAAGGTGTTGTTTCATCATGACAATGCCTCCGTGCATTGAAGTCATGTCTCATCCTGCGTATTCGCCAGATCTAGCTCCTTCGGACTACCATCTATTCCCGAAACTAAAAACTTTTCTGGCGGGACGAAAGTTTGAGTCTAATGAAGATGTCATACAGAAAGTAAACCAGTATTTTGAAAGCATCGAAGCAATTCATTTCCGTGAAGGAATCGCGAAGCTGGAGAAACGTTGGGGCAAGTGCGTTGAACTTCGAGGGGACTATGTCGAAAAATAAAGTACGTTGCAAAACTCAAATTGTTTTCTTTCATAGCAAACCAAGTTAATTGTCAAACCACCCTCGTATCTCTAATTGAAATTGAGAAAATTATGTTTGCTTTTCCAGATTAGTTCGTAATGTGTGATGATTTAATACCAAGTTCTTTTATTCGTAATTCCAGTAAAGTATTGGCAAAACCATTACAGATTGTTATTAATTTGACTCTGAAAACGTGTTCTTCCGGATCGATGGAAAAAAAGATAGAATTACACCAGTTCACAAGCAGGGTGATGTATCGAGATTGGAAAATTATAGACCCATAGCGATTTTACCAATTTGAAGACTGAAAATAGCGTGGTTAGTGTGATTTAGTTCAAACTTTCGAATTTCAAACCTGGTTCGAATCTTACATGAGTACATTTCGCAATTGAAAAATTGGGAAGACATACTGCCATGAAATTTTCCTTGGGTAAAAATTAAAATAAAGACAAATTAATTAAATCTTGTAAAGTCTTAAGAGATAAATAATGAATATAAATCAATAGGAAACGAGGGGCGATGGTCAGTTTTGACCTCCCACCCTGTCCAGATTTCAAACAAAAGACGAGACAGGCTTTCAACACGCCTGCCGAGGAAAATGTCCCTGGAGGAGGGAGGGATATCGACCAGGTCAATCTTCATTCTGATATTCTCACATTTTTAAAATTTTACTCCTATTGAACATTTTTATCTTTTACATGTTTCATTATTCATTTGCATTCATTTATTATTATTAACTGAGTTAATTTGTCTGTATATCCATTTTTATTTGTTTCAAAGTTACAGATCTATGAATGTGATTGTCAGATCCTGAAAAAAATGTAATCCTAAAGTCAATAAAAACTGATTTTATTTAAAAAAGTTCAATTAATAATATCTTCGAAATGTCCACCTCCTTGTTGAATGCAGGCTTGTGCCCGTAAGCCAACAAAATAAGTACTCATTCGAATTTCACACTTGCTTTGTCCGATTTGCTCGGCAGACAGGTGAATACGATCCAACAACTCTTCTCTTGTGTTCGAAACTTGCGCATAGACTAAATTTTTCATGTACTCCCATAAATAAAAGTCAGGAGGATTAAGATCGGCTGATCTGGGTCGCCATGCAACAGGACCACCTCGACCAATCCATCTTGAATAATTGACGTTAATCCAATTTCGGACAGCAATTCCGAAACGTGGTGGTGGCCCATCCATGTGAAACCACATGTCTCGTCGAACAGTCAGTGGGACATCCTCTAAAAGACCGGGCAGTTCGTCAATAAGAAATTGTAGGTAATTGTCCGCATTTAACCTCCCAGGAAGAACGACAGGACCAATCAACAAGTCTTCGATTAGGGCCGCCTAAACGTTAATAGAAAATTCATTTTGAAATTTAGATGGGCGTATAGCTTTGGGATTTTCTAATGACCACCTGCGCAGGTTTCTCAGATTAGTAACACCACTTCTCGTGAACGTAGATTCATCTGTCCAGAGGACTGTCCTGCAGAAATTAAAATGAAGCCGTGACTATCTTAATATCCAGGTAGAATAAACTAGACAAGCATAGTGGTCTACCTCAAGCAAACCGTGTCCCCTGCGATAGTGATATGGATATAAGCCCTCACGTTTTAAAATTCACCAAACTGTCGTTCGTAGCACTCCTAGTTGTCTAGCGATTCTACGTACACTGAGAGTTAGATCCCTTGTAACAATAGCTACTGCTTCTTCCTCTAAGTCTACTGGCAAATTTACTCCTTGATCGAAAAGATAATCACGCTGTCCGCATTCTCGAAATTGTCTGTGTACTTCCAGAAACGTTCTGTAATGAGGAATGCGCCTATCCGTAAACCGATGCCGTTACCACTGCCGTTACAGTAGCCATACACAAAATGCATGTCCGCATACTCTTGAGACGAAAATCGGTAAGGCATTTTGAATAAAGAAAACGTGTCCACTCACTAATAAACTGTTGTATGAACTGAAATGTAATATAATCCTTTATTAAAAAATGCAACGTTCAAACAGTCATGTGAACATTTGTTTATTGTATGATATTCATGGTTCAGCAGTTACGAAATAAGTAAGAACCTTCTTTATCATAAATCAATTTCCAGTACTCTTTTTTGTAGATCTCCAAGAAACTACTGTATGCACTACGACCCGTGTTTATTTATTTTAGGATAATATTTTATTATGCGACGTTAACAATCACAGGCCTGTTATTGAATCGTCTAACTTTTTTTAAATAAAATCAGTTTGTATTGACATTAGGATTACATTTTTTTCATAATCTGACAATCACATTCATAGATCTGTAACATTGAAACAAATAAAAATGGATATACAAGTTTTTCGTTTTTGTTACTTGAAATGAAGTCTACTTTACACTCCTAAAATTTGAACATAACGATACGGGACACCTTGTAGATTAAATGGTGTGAAGGTTATCTACCTGTCACTGTCAAAATTTATCATCGAGAGATATGGTGATGAAATTAAAAACAAGTACAAATAGATTATTAATTTATTTAATAAGAAATCTTTCAAGATGACATATTAGTCAAACAACCAAGGTAAATAGTTAATTTGTAGAAATTTTAATGATTATAATTTATAACAATGTTCAAAATGGTCACCATTCTGTTGAATGCATAATGCAATACGACGTTTCGTGATGTCAAATATATTCTGCAAACATTTGGTGTTATTTCATTACATTTAATTGTAATTGTATTCATCAATTCATTCAACTTATTCATTCTTGTCTTATATACTTCATTTTTAGTAATCCGAAAATATAAAATCTAACGGGGTAAGATCTGGTGACCTTGTTGACCACTTTGCTTATAACTCGATGAGGGAAGTAAATTTCTTAAAGCGCTAAATTTTTACGAGTTGTTTGTGCAGTAGCCCCATCTTGTTGGAAGTAACCCCCATTGAATTCGTCTCGCTGCACTTAAGTTAAAAATAGTGTTAATAACTGTTCTCGGTATCGTTGGCTATTAATGTTATTGCGAAAAAATATTGGTCCTATTTTTCTACGACGAGATACAGCTAACCATTCTCCAACTTTAACAAGATGTAAAGAAACTTCGATGTGATTGTTTGGATTGTTTATAGACCATGTTCTGTAATTTTGTTTATTTACAAACCCGCCTAAATGAAACCATGTTTCATCAGTAAAAAAACTTAGATCAAGAATTTCGTCATTATTTAAATTTTCTTGAAAGAAGTTGCAATAATTTAGCCTACTAGCGTGATTTCTAGGTAAGATCTGTTGAACAATCGATATTTTGTATGTAAACGATTCTTCAAAATTCTATGAACAGTACTAGAACATACGTTCGTTTGAACTGATAAACCACGAACTAATATATGTGGATTTTCTACTTGTTCAACAATATTTTGCTGGGTACGTCATCTACCAGAACTTTTGCCTATTAACACAGATCCTGTAGCCCGAAACTTCTCCACGGCTAGACGAATGTGATGATGAAAGCGGTATTATCCAAACTGAATTAGAAAACTGCAAGGGAAACTGTCGCTTACATTCCGCGTAGGAATATTGCCATTCTCCGTTAAGAAATTTTGCACTTCGGAAATATGCTTCAACAATAAAAATATTTTTTCTGAAATCTGCCAAGATTGCCTACTTTCTCGGCGCAATTTCAGTTCCCAAAAGTAAGCTTTTCCAGTATTTTAGTATTTTTTTCGTCCTAGGCCTGGAAAGTCGGTAGCTTTCGCGTAGCGGTGGTTTTTTATATACATTTTAGACAGTAAATAAATACACGCAGACAACATTTTCAGCAGCTTTTACTAACTGCGGTGGTGTCCTGCACATCAGGACATCATCAGCACTGTCCATTTAAAATTTTTAAGTAGGTAAGTAAGTATTAAAGCGAAATAATAAGTAATGAACCTTTGACCTTTTCCACAACAATTGTCACTGAAACGTCACCGTCACGGAAACGATTTCATAGGCAATTAGATGGTATGAAAATATCTTATGCATTTATAAAAATTCTTTAATTTATAATAATGTTGACTCCGATTTCAGAAAAAATAGTATGTGTACCTCGTAGTAAAAGTACATTCCCGGACTCCAATGCTTGTTGGCCTCGGCTTAACACCTCGGCCAACAATTTACATTGTCGTCCGGGAATGTATCGCTTTTACTACTAGATACACAATGTACTATTCTTGCAATGTGTACATTATTTAGTAGTATTGTTTATTAAGTAAAAAAAAATTTGTAAAAAAAATTATATTGCTAGTCACAAAATGACAAAAGTCAAAAGGACATTAGATAAATAGTTAGTTATAAAGAAAAGACAAGTGGCTTATAATCATTTGCAAGTACTAGTTACTCAGTGCCTACTGTGATTAAGTTCTTTTTGAAACACATTGTATAACTTTAGTACGTTACATTTTTTTGAATATTCTGTATATTTAAAAAATACTTCAAGTGATGGCTCTTCATCCGTAATTTTTCTATTAAAAATTTTACTAGACTTTTACTAGATCTTTTTTTAATTTGACAGATATATACATGGTACCACATATTTGCCCATTACTGTATTGTGTTATTGTAAGTCTTATAAGATCAATAAAGTTTCACAAATAACATCTTAGTAAATGTAAAGACCATACATCATCATTTACAGGAATCCATATGCAAATACATAACAAAAATATTTCATTCCCGAGTTGTCTGTACGCATCTATGTAGAAGAAACTCGAGAATCAACATCTTTTATTTTATTCATGCATGCGTATGAAAGTCTCGGACCTGTTCGGCTAGTCATGAACTTCTTTTCTGGAAAAAAACAAAAAAAACACAGCTAGTGTTGCCAGTCGACGAGAAAGAGACTTCGACAGCTTGGGATTGGCTCACTAGGAACCCGAATACTCCGCGATGCGGCATTTTTTTTTCTTTTTTCGCTCCGTTCTGGATCTTATATCACTCCTGAGTGTTTCGTCTCTTTTCCTCGCTAAACTACCGTCTCTCTTCGCCAGAGACAAACTCGGATTTCATCTTCATCTAAGTTAGGAAGTTCGTACGCACTAAGCAATATGATCAAGTTCGTAAATGAACATACATACAAGCGTCTCATTAAAATTTATTAATATGTAGGAATAAGTCTGTATATTTTAAGAGATACAATCTAATATTGGATAATAATTTTCAAAAAAATTATGGACGAAACGAGGCGACAGATAATATTTATCTATTTTTGGACAAAATATAATCAAGAAAAAACATAATTTATTTTTAATTTTTTTTAATCAAGTTATAACAATGTTTTTCCAAAAAATTAAAAGAGCCATTGATATTTAGAGGAAAAAATAACATTCAACAACTCATCATTATTTTCAATATATTAATTTCGTTTGTGTTCTTATAATTAATAACGGTATACTCGTACAATGGTTAAACATGGCGCAAAATTACTATTGAATCAAGAAAATTTATTATATCACAACATGGGTTTAAGATATAAAACTACACACATCAACATAATCTAAGGCAACGATGCACACACCGCGGCCCGCGGGCCGCATGCGGCCCACTGTCGATATTTATGCGGCCCGCCAACGAATTTTAAAAATTGTTCGAAAAACTACGAAAGTAGGTAAAAATCCATTCAAATCAATGTTTCTTAAGTTTTTATTTTATTTTAACTTTTGTAATTGTTAGTAAGATTTGTATCGTATCAGAATAATTGAAACATACATGAGTAGGTAAACCCCACCAGTTTTGTATAATACAAAGGTATTTTTAATAATATAAAATATTACTAAAAATCTGGTGTGAAGAACACAAATGCAGGTTCACTATTAATATTTTCTGTGAACGTTTCCGAATATATCCTATCCCCAGAGACGTAGATACGTATTTCGCTTTTCTACAAGCTCATCGGTACGCCCCTGCTGGAGAAGGGATATTTCCAGAAACATTCACAGAAAAGAACCACCTCGCCCTATCACCGTAATTATCCAGACCGAGCGCAGAAGTAAATTCGGCGCTACCTGTTGTCAGACAGCCGAAGTACCTCGCATACCGTCCACATAATTAATGTGAAGTAACGACGCCCTTCCAAAGGTTAGCACAGCCAATCTCTCTAGAAAACTGCATTTTGTTTGTGCCTTCACTCATACTACGGCTTAACCGCATGTGTAATGTATCAGAATAATTGAAACATACATGAGTAGGTAAACCCCACCAGTTTTGTATAATACAAAAGTATTTTTAATAATATAAAATATTACTAAAAATCTGGTGTGAAGAACACAAATGCAGGTTCACTATTAATATTGTGTTCTTCACACCAGATTTTTACTAAGATTTGTATCTTTAAGTACCTACTACTTTCTTGTTCAGGTTGACTACGTATGACAGGTATGCCCCTCGTCGTTCCAAGCATATTGTTACGAGACTAGAACCAACTAGATTACTCGAAGATTCGCGAAACACGTGGGTATTAGCCCCGAACAATGTGGTAGGTTCTTGATGTTAGGTAATTCGTATAAATACAACGCATCGCCCGCTATTGGGGCAGTTAAGTTTTAACTACGGACAAGCGAACGTTATATAGTTTGTGAAGAATAAATATTTCGTCGTTCGAACTTGGCATCTACCTACGTAACAATATAATATCAATTTTGATATGGATAAACCAGACGCCAGTAAAAAACGTAGTCGTAAGGTTAAAGATGAAAATCGACAGTTTCAAGATATTTGGACCGAAAAATACTTTTTTATTTAATCGCATAACAAAAGTGTCTGTTTAATATGCAAGAGTAGCGTTTCTATTCCGAAGGAATATAATGTGAAAAGGCATTATGACACCCAGCATTATATTTTTACCAAATTAACCGGCGAAAATCGAACGCAAAAAATTTCCACTTTACAAAGGGGACTAATCGGCCAGCAAGCTATGTTTACAAAACCAATTCAAGATGCTGAAACAGCTACTGAAGTTAGCTTTGAAATATCTCGAATAATAGCGAAAACTTTTCCGCCTTTTAGAGATGGTGAGTTTGTTAAGCAGTGTTTAGATATCGTCGCAAAAAAAATGTGTCCGAAAGATGCAAAGAGGTTTGAGAAAATTCAACTAAATCGGATGTCTGTTCAAAGAAGACTTACCACATTAGCAGCTAATATAGAAGAGCAATTAGCTACGAAATCGAAAAGTCTTGAGTATTTTTCTATAGCACTCGACGAATCTACAGATATAAGTTCCACTGCTCAACTCTTAATATTTTTACAAGGTGTAACGCAAAATTTTGAAGTGAGTGAAGAACTGATTGGTATGAGTTCTTTGACAAGTCAAACCAAGGGGAGTGACATGCTCAAAGCTCTTCTGGAAAAATGTTCTATAATGGATTTGGATTTAACGAAATTATCTGGAATTACGACTGACGCACCACCTTCAATGGTTGGAAGTAAATCTGGGATAATAACTATGTTAAAAGAGTATTTACAAACTAAAAACATAGATACCAAGGAATTAATGCAGTTTCATTGCATCATATACATCAAGAGGCACTCTGTTCAAGATTATTGGGATTTGAGAATGTGATGAAAGTTGTAGTACCTACTGTAAACTTTATAAAATCACGAGGTCTCAATCACCGACAATTCACTCATAGATTTCTCGAGGATATTGAAAGCGAATATGGTGATCTCCTGTTTTACGCTGAAGTAAGGTGGCTAAGTCGTGGGTTGTCACTAGAGCGGTTTCTTAACTTGATTGAAGAAATCAAAATATTTCTGGCGGAAAAGAAAAAGGACGTCTCCGAACTCGACAACCCTGATTGGCTATGTGACTTAGAGCGTTTCTTGTAGACATCACAAATCACTTGAAAGTCTTAAATACGCGACTCCAAGGCAAAGACCAATTGATTTCGCAGTTATACTCTCATGTTTCGTCCTTTCAATGCAAATTGAGTCATTTCAGGACACAAATCAATTCAGCCAATTACAGCCATTTTCCAAACTACAAAAAAATTATGGAGAAATTCAATAAAACTGATGTCAATTTCGCTTATGTTGAAAAAATTGATATTTTAATACAAGCTTTTCATGATCGTTTTCTAGACTTCAAAAAAGTTAAACCTCTTTAAGACATTTTCAGCAATCCTTTCAACCTTTCACCCGAAAATGCACCGCAATCAATACAGCTGGAATTGATAGACATGCAAAATGATGATAATTTACGAAACAAGTTTAATGAAGGTAATTTACTCAACTTTTACCGTTGCGTGACAAAACCGCTTATAAAGTGTTGCGAATAAATGCATTGAAATGCGCAAGCTTATTTGGATCGACGTATATTTGTGAGCAAACATTTTCAGTGATGAAACTTAACAAAACAAAAAATCGAAACCGTCTGGCAAATGAAAATCTGGAAGCAATTTTACGTGTGGCGACAAGTAATGTGGAGCCAAACATAAACAAAATTGTTAGGTCAATGCAATGTCATGCATCAAAAAAATAAAACATGAAATATTACATCGTAATGATTAGATTACATTACGATTACATAATTACAACAAACATTTTTGAATGTTCTTTTATTTTTATCATTTGTAGTAATTCATTCTATTTAAAAATAAAAATATTTGTGTTAATAAGTACTCTTTGTAGTGGCCCGTCCTTGGCTTATAATTTTCCCGAGTGGCCCCTGGTTCCTATAAGTCTGTGCATTCCTGACCTAAGGATATCAATTTTTATTTTATTTGCTTGCTTTTAATTTGCTTAATATTTTCTTTTTTTTTGTTGTTTCAGTTTGGTTGCTAACTGAGGATATTCTATTAAATACGAAATTTCGGGCAAGATATGCGCGCTATCTTGGTTTCATATCGCATACTAAATATAGTATTGTTGCCAAGTGTTTGTAGTCTCTGTATTTAAAAGGATTATAATCAAACATCAAAGAAGGTTTTTGCATGAAGAATGAGATAGTTTTTAGAGTTATTTTCACCAAAAAGTCTTCGTTGCTCATATTCTTAAGAAATCTAGGAATACATATGGTTATAAGAGTGTGCGACATGGCAACAGTGCACGGTACCGAGGATACAATAAAAATGCAAATCATAACGGCGTAGTGTTTACAAAATTAGTTTTGAAGAGGAACAAGTTTGATTATTATTAATTGTTGTTTTGTTGTTATTCATTGTTGTAGTAATAACTAATTTTAATATTTTGCCTAAAAAATTACTTTCATAATGACTTTTCCAAGTATGCACAAATATAAATGTATAATTCCCGGTGGCGAAAATCATATTCTTCCAATATTTTTCCTGATTCGAATGATCAATATAACATTTCTTCACTCTCCCTTCTGACGATGGTAGAAAACAGGTAACCATACCTGTTCTCTACCATCATCAAAAGGAAGAGTGAAGTTTTCAAATGAGATTTTAATTTAAGGAATTTTTGAGGAGGATGTAGTTTTAGTCCGAGTAAAGGTTTTCTTCTGCGTTAAATTTGAGATATTTGCAAAAATATCAAGTATTGCCATACTTTTTAGGCGCAATGTATTTGCAAAACATATTACATTAGGAATCGGACACGAAAGGCCGATGATTCATCGCCCACGGGCGTACTATTGAAAATTTGTATTTTTAGTTTTTAATTTTATTTATATAATTGGAAAACAAACGGGTGGTGATCTATAAAATACGAAATACATTTTTATTTGTTCATTTTCTAGTTCAAGTTGTGTAAAGGAGTATTAATATTAACTAGCAATACTATCTCAAGGTTCTCTTCTGTAAAATTTGTTCTGTTTGATTGAAATATATCCTCGTAGATAGAAAACATCCTTTCTACATCGCAACTGGTTACTGGTGCGTACTGGAAATATTTTTTTATTTCAACGTATTTAGCAGTTAGATTTTGAGGTTTTGGTCCCCTACACAATTGCTGCGATGATATTAAATCTGGATTTCTATTAAAAACTGCGTCTAATATTTGCCGAAGACCACATTCGAAGTCACTTGGAATATTTTCCAAATTATTAATAGCCACATCTAATGTGGGTAATACATCATTTAATTTGGGATTTTGATTTTCAAAATAAGTGATTAGTTTTGGCAAATTTCGAAAGTTTTCCTGAAGAAAGTGAAACGGATTTTTTAAATTTGAAATTTTTATTAGTTCCTTACATTCAGAAATACTACGTGCACCGTCATTTAAACAAGTAACGAAATTTTTAAACTATCGAAATTCTCTGCATAAAAACGTGTCCAACAACGTTTCCCATCTAGATATTACTGCAGAGAGAGGAAGTGACAAAGATGGAAGCTTTTCACTGTAAAGAGCTACTCTCAATGGTACTTTTCTGAAAACTTTTTAAAAGCGGATACAAATCTATCAATTTCCGGAAAGGTATCTCTGATGTATTCACAGATTCTGTGGAGTGCATCTGCTACACAAATAATATGCAGCATATTAGGATATGTTTACTTTAATAGTCTGCCTGTTTTTAACACATATGCAGCCAGTGGCGGCTGGCGCATAAGCGCTGCAGTGCTGCAGAGCTCCCAAAAAATTGGGCGGGCGAACCTGTATTAGTTATGACTAGTTTTCTTTTACATAATTTTTCCGACATTTCTGATGTTTATAAAAGCGTAACATATTGTTGTGAAAATTCTCCCCCTGTATATCAAAAAATTTGCATATTTTTCTACATCATCCTGTAGATGACATCAAACCCTACAATTTGACACCTCAATCATCAAAATCCGATCAGTAGAAGCCGAGATATTCGCTTCCGAAATTCCAACACTAACGCCGGTTATATATAGTATATTATCAAATAATATACAATAGGCGACCAGTGGAATAACCAACCTAATTCGCGCGATCGCTCACTTGTTCCTTATCTGGTCCACACGTGCGTGCGCTCAGAGCTCTTTCAAACACCCGCGCGCACCCCGCTACCCCCGCGGTTGTCTTAAACCAATGCGTGATTTTACCAGGCATGTTCGCTGCATTTAGACCAGCGCGGAGGGCGATATGATTCGGTATCTAAACTAATATTATAAAGAGGAAACATTTGTGTTTTTGTATGTATGTTTGTAATGCTTTCACACAAAAACTACTGGACCGATTTCAAAAATTCTTTCACCATTAGAAAGACAATAATCAAACCATATTATCCATACCTCTGTATTATTCCTTATCCTATTAAATGATATTTTATTAAAGACCATTTCAATACCAGTAAAATACTTTTTAAATTATTAAAATCGGACATTCCATTCAAAAGATATAACGAATTTAAAAATGTCAATCTAAAGAAAATAATGTTATAATATAATGTAGTAGTATAGCGATGGCCATATTCATTTTGTTTGTAATAAATTGACAATCGAAAAATTATAACTGGAATAAGAATAGTATTGGCAGAAGGAATTTAATAACAAGTTCAATGAGAATGAAAAGTAATAGGAAACAGGCACAGAGAAGCTGTTATAGAAAGAAGTTAAACATAAAGTGATATAAAATCCAAAAATTAAGGATCACAAGAAAGGAAGATTAAATATTTAAGAGAATACACTCACTATTGTATTTATTCAAGGTAGGATCGAAGAAAAGACAACATATACGATACAAATTTTATTAAAAGAATTTAAATAACACTGAGATATTTGAAAGATGACGTTTTTGAAGTAATTTCGACAATGTGTCAAAAGCCAAGTGACAGAAACATTATTAAAATAGCGGGTTACATTGTTTATAAGTTATGTTAAATTAGTAAATGGACTAAACAGATTTAATAAGCGATGAGCCACCACCAGAAAAACGCAAACGTCCAAATAACAGCAGATTTAATCATCGAATTTCGGCAAAATTTTCGGCGGAATTTGTGCAAAAGATCGATTTCATTTTAAAGAGCATTTAGTAGTGGCATCACTTTTTTTTTCGAAATGCTTTGGAGAGTATTGCAGTAAATTTCCTGAGGACAAACTCACTTCCGCATGCTCCTATTATCCCACCCTTGATAAAGAAAGATTACGAACTGAATTGTCTGTTATTTACTCAAGAACTGATTGTAGATCTTTAAAAGGCGCACTACCTCTTCTAAAATTTTTAATAAAAAACAATCTGGGAGATACGTTGAAGGAGACTAGAAAATTATTGGAAATTGTAATAACAACTCCCATGACAACATCAGAGGCCGAACGATGCTTTTCAACACTAAATCGAATTAAGACGTTTCTCAGAAATTCAATGACCGAAGATCGTTTAACATCTCATTCCATGCTATCTATCGAAAAAAAGTTTATCTCCGAAATAGACAATTTTAATGACAAAGTGATAACAAAATTTGCAAATCGAAAAGAACGTAGAATAGATTTAATTTATAAGAAATAATTTGTTAGTAAAGTAGTGCTTAGTGACTCTTATTTTTTTGTGTGACAATTGACAATCGTTCCAGAAATACATTACTTCAGTGCGGAAGGCGAAGAAAGCACGATAAGATCGATGGGAGACAACCTCTTACTGCCCGTGCAAGGTAAATTTTTTTGTAAAACTTGCAGAACACCTTAAAATTTTTAGCACGGGCCGCCACTGTATGCAGCATTGTCACTGACAATTAAAAGTATTTTTTCTTTGTACCTGTCGCCCGAATGAAGCATTTGGTGCATATTCTCGTAAATGGTTTCAACTACTGTTTCCGCATCAACTGTATTTATAACTTTTGTTGCTATTACATATGCGTTATATGGAATAGTTGGATGTAGTATACCAGCTACAACATTTACCAAACAACGTCCTAATATATCGACAGCTTCGTCGCCACTTATCCATAGTTACTGATTTGAAAGATGGCTTCTAATGCGATCTGCAGGTTTCGTGTCGCATTTAGAAACATAATATTTGCGTAGGGTGGATTCATTAGGAACATTTCGACCAGTATATCTTTTGAAAAATGTTTTGAAGGTGGGATTGTTAAGTTTATTTAATGGAATATTTACCACCATTAAAGTTTCACAGAGTTCTTCGTCAAAATTGTCAAATTCCAACGGGTCTAATTTCTGTGTATGTGTTTGCGATGCTAACTGACGTTTTACGTGCGATTTCTTGGAATTTTTTAACGATATTTTACAGACTTTGCAATAAATTTCGGAATCACTGACAATGGACATACAATCACTATGATCGTCAATCCAACTCGCCATTGTTTTACGATGCCGTTCTTGACGTTCTTCCATATCTGAAAAATTAACTTAAACAATGTTCTAAATCTAAATAAATGAAAATTAAAAATGTATGACGTTAAAATAATTTAGAGAAGTAGATTCGATAAAACGATATTAAACAGGATCTATTACGTATTTATGTAATTAACAGTTAAAACAATGAAAAAACAAACTAACTCACCGTACTTTATTTATCTTACGAAATATAAACTAATAATTCTGTAACAGATCTCATCAAACGATCATATATCCCCGGAGACATACAAAAATCTCTTAACCCAAGACACTCCAAGCCGCCGAGATTATATGGATTGCCTAAAATTCACAAACTCAACGTGCCTCTTCGCCCCATTGTCAGCGCTATCGACATCCCCACCTACAAATTAGCCAAATATTTATCTACGCTCAAACAATACACAGGTGACAGTAACTCTGCGATTAAAAAATTCTCAACATTTTGTAACTCGCTTACAGGATTTTTCCTTAGACACTAGTGATTTACTAGTTAGTTTTGACGTTGAATCTCTTTTCACGAAGGTCCCGATCCCGGACACAGTGTCTATCATCTCCGACATTATAGCCGCCCACGGCAAACTGAATGATATATCCGAACTCGTAAATGTGTGCCTCACTTCCACGTACTTCCAATTTCGAAACAAGTTCTATGAACAAGTGTCGGGAGCCGCTATGGGTTCCCCCTTATCCCCGGTTGTCGCTAACATTTTTATGGAAGCGTTCGAACAACAGGTCTTAAGCTTCTTTCATTTAAAACCTAAATGTTGGTTTAGATATGTAGACGATACGTTCGTCATCTGGCCACATGGGCGGCAGTCTTTAGATGAATTCTTACTTTTTCTAAACTCCCAGCACCGTGACATTCGCTTTACCATGGAGGTGGAATCAGACGGAAGTCTCCCGTTTTTAGACGTCTTAGTGACCCGCAATATCAATGGCAAACTGGGCCACACGGTTTACAGGAAACCGACTCATACGGACCGATATCTGAACGGGTTTTCCCATCATCACCCGGCACACAAACAAGCGGTCATCAATACTCTTGTACATCGCGCGTTTTCTATCTCAGAACTTAGGGCACTACCCTCCGAACTTAAGCATGTTTCTAACACCCTACTCCAGAATAATTAAAACGCCCACGACATACACCGTACTATAGTGAGACATTGTAACCCCAAACCTCGAAGTGAACCCGATCCTAACATCAGCACCGCCTTCTTACCGTATATTCAAGGTATCACCGATCATATAGGAAAGGTTCTACATAGAAACAAAATCAAAACTGTCTTCAGACCCCATTCTAAAGTTTCGGACCTCTTACCCTCGGTCAAAGACAAAATATCTCCACTCCAAGCACAAGGAGTGTATCGCATTCCGTGTTCGTGTGGCAGTGTGTACATTGGCGGAACTAAGCGGCCAGTCAGCGTGCGTGTGTCCGAACATGAACCTTGTACTAGATTGTTACATATAGCCGGTTCAGCGCTGGCAGAACACAAACTAAACTCCGGTCATCAAATTCTATTCAAAGATGTCAAGCTTCTCTCCCGTGAATCGCATTATTTTCCTAGGAAAATCCGTGAATCTATTGAAATTTACAAACATCCCCGCAATCTCAATAGAGACATGGCTATACGTTACATCCGACGTGGCAAACTCTACTGCACTCAACTAAGAATCACCACGCCCATACGACGCATGCCATTGGCTCATTGTCCCCAGCCAATAGCAGGCCACCATCTGACCCGGTCCCCCCTATATAAGTTGTACCGGTCTCTGTCATAGCATTCTCACTGCGATATCTGAACTAGCAGAATCGTATTTGAGAGAACCTACGACGACATTCGTTAAACGAATCTGGAAGAAATGGCCGGAGAAGGAGTAACTTATAATACTATTTACATTACTAATCTGGCGCTGAGACCCAACTTCAGAAGAAGATGTACCGATCAGCAACTAAGAGACGCTGAAACCATAATTCAAGAAACCACTGAGGAAGAAGACATCCAACGTCTTTTGCGCAATCAATCACAAATATTAATGGTAGACCGCGACAATCCGACAGCAAAACTGGAAATTACCATACATAACACAGAAGAAACAAGCCCAATAAAACCGACAAAAAGCCAACCGGAACAGGAAAATTAAAACATAATCACCGACGCATTCACAAACCCGAAAAAAACAGCGAAAAAACAGAAAACAGAACACGCAAGCACACCAATAGAAACAAACAACTCCTACAGTGTCCTCGAAAAAACTAACGCAGAGGAAAAGATGGAACAAGACACAAACGAACTCACTCCACAACCGTCAACTTCAAACAACAGCACTCCCAGGGTAAGTGACAAAACAAACACAACTCAAAACACAAACACCGAAACACGCAATACACAACACAAAATCGCACCTATAATAATAACAGAAAAAGACAGATGGGCACATATACGACTAATACTCAAAACACACAATATTAACACCGTACAAAACAAACTAGTGAAACCAGGCATACACATTGAACCGAAAACTGACGAAGACTACCGAAAACTTAAACAAATACTCGACAAAGAACACATACAATTTTATACATTTCAATTAAGAAGCGAAAAGACACTAAAGGTAGTTATGCGAGGCATTCCTACCTTGATTACAGACACTGACATTACAGACGACTTGACTGACCAAGGCTACCCGACATTAAAAATTAAACGTATGAACGGTAAACACGGCATACCAGCACCACTTGTATTAATCGAGCTGACGAGACAATACAAATCAATCTACAACATACACGACTGCTGCGGACTCGCAATTAAAATAGAACCTTTAAACAAACGGACAGACATAATACAATGCCACAAATGCCATACATTTGTACACCATCAAAAAAACTGCAACGTTAACTACAAATGCATGAAATGCGGAGACGAACACTCGACACACCTATGTACAAAGACGAAAACAACCCCACCAAAGTGTGCAAACTGCGGTGGTCCTCACCTATCCACATTCATAAACTGTCCTAATAACCCAAACAACCCTGCAAACAAAACCACACCCAAACCTAAATACATACCAGCACCACCTCCAACAACTAATCCTTGGACTCAAAAACAATAATAACGCAAATAACGCAACACTTAACACAGTTGACGAATTAGCACTTGCCTTAGGCAATATGCTAATAACATTACACTCGACAAACGCAACAAAAGAACAAATACAATACTTCGTAACGTAACGCAAACACAGACAATAATAACACTTTACAACAATAAACATTAAACACACACAAAACTGAAACGCAAAAAAATGATGATGACCAGTAAACGAACACATATGACTTAAACGCAAAAAAGCGACGAACACACAGACTACACACACACACAACACAGGACCGCATAAAAACACAACCACACACGATTAATTATTAATCAGACTCAAACACGTCACAACCCTGGGAGATACGAAACAATGGAGTGGAAATGGAGGCAACTTCGACCACGAAACAAAATCAACGACTCATGAACTGTCATAGCATTCTTCAAGCTACTGCGAAACGACGAACATCTACGTACAGTCCTGAAGATGTCCCTTGAAACAGTGGACGAAACGTTGGCAATTACGCCTAACTCGACGCGGTTCCAACCCGGAAACCGAGATCTACATCTAGAGAACGACCGCGGAAACCTACACCTACATTTATAAACTAATAAATAAATTATAAAAACTCCTTACGCTTCTATCTATGCCCATGAAGAAAGGAATTTAAGTGTAATATTCAAGTAATTGCGTCACAATTCAACGACAATAAAACAGATGTGCGGCTAACCGCATGAATAGTGCTATCCAATAACTGCGGTTTGTACTTAGCGATATTATAAACTATTTATATGTCCATCGTAATTTTGCGTCCGGTCTCTATATATTATCCTTCACGAAATACTAGTTCAATAATTGACTCAACGATTGTATAATATTATTTATTCTTGTATTATTATATAAAAAGCTAACACTTTTAGGTATCCTCTATGTACTTCTTTATATATTCCTTTTTATCACGCAGATGTTTCGTGTGGACGTCTTAGTGTGTCTACACGGCAATGGACAGGTTGTTTAGGTAAAAATGTCAATTCTTCCGCTTCACGAAAGGTGAAAGCCCTCCAACCCATCAATTCCTTAATTCTCTTTTTATATGTATGAACACTGTTCTCTTGCTTGTTCTACTTTTGTTACAGGACGCAAATTCTCCATCAATCGTTGACCTAATTTCATACCTTTGCTCCTCGATTAATAAACGTTTAAGTTCATAAAAAAAAACTTTATATAAAGAACGAAATTCACCCACGATCCTGAGTTTGACCTGAAGTGGTTCGCATCGACATCATCCCTTACCTGTGTGTGAAAGGAAACGAAAAGGGTTGCTAATGTACCTTAACACCAGATTGCGCATTAACCCTTTCTTGCAGGAGCAAAAAATGCTATCGTCTGTTCCTTATTATTGTTGTTCTCGCTGCTGAAAAATGATCTATTATGGTATTAAATATTTCTAGGCGATTGAATACGGTAGGTATTTAAAAAACGTGAATCTTTTGTAATTGAGAAATTGATTTTAATAACCTTTTTTTTAGTGAAAAATTTAAATATAAATGAAGTCTTTTAATAGAATATATATGTATAAACCTTATTGAAAAATGTACATAATATGTGTAAAATGCGCATTTCTACATGCCTCTACCTTTGAATGACCTAATCAAAGTCGATCCCTACATTACCTTTCCGAAGTTATTACTAGAGACCGGACACATCAGGCCGAAATTACGATGGACCATATAAATAGTCTATAACAACGCTAAATACTACGCGCACTATTCATTCGGTTAACCGCACATCTGGTTTTTGTCGTTGAATTGTGACTTTAATATTACAGTGAAATTCCTTTCTTCATGGGCGTAAATAGAAGCGTGAGGAGTTTTTATAATTTATTTTATTTATTAATTTATATTTCGTAAGATAAGTAAAGTACGGTGAGTTAGTTTCTCTTTTCAATTGTTTTAACTGTTAATTGCTTTTAATTAATACTTCGTCATTTTTGTAATAGATCCTGTTTAATATCGTTTCATCGAATCTACTTCTCCAAATCATTTTGACATAAGTGTCCAGTGAATTTCGTTAAGTTTCAATAACACAGGTCTACAAAATTAAACTTTTTGACAGATGTTTTTATTTTGAAAACTGATTTTATATAATTTTGGTAGGCTGATTTGAAAAATTCTATGCATTTATTTGTATCACTTAAGGTTTTTTCGCAAATATAAATGAAAAAAACGATATTTCTAAAAAAATTTATTTGTTTATTGAGTAAAAAGGTGGAATACAAGTTAAAAAAGTGGAAAAAAATACTTTACTCAGCCTTTTTTAAGTGAAATCATTGTCTTTTTGCCAGAAAGCTGCGTTGTCCAGACATTCGGTTGTATGTTTTTAAGGGCATATCCCGTTTTAACATCCAGTAGTAGTCCGCCATCATCGTTATGCTCCATCTGCCTTGGTATCGCCGTTCCATTTCCTTAATGTCTTGGTGAAACCTCTCTCCCTGTTCTTCGCTAACTACTCCAAGATTTTCAGGAAAATAGTTTAAGTGTGAAAACAGGAAATGCACTTTCAAACTCATATTACAACGTAGACGATGAAAGTGTTGTAACATATTTTGAACAATATTTTCGTAGTTTTCGTCCTTAGAGTTCCCAAGAAACTTATCAATTACTTCTTTAAATGAAACCCAGGCGTTTTTCTCGACATTGGTCATTGTGTTTTGAAAATCCTTGTCTTTGCATAATGTTCTTATCTGCGGCCCAACAAAAATACCTTCTTTTAACTTGGCATCGGGTAAGGCTGGAAATGTCTCGCACAAATATTTAAAACACTGTCCATTTTGTCTAGGGCTTTAACAAACTGCTTCATCAAGCCAAGTTTGATATGGAGAGGAGGCAGTAAAACTTTTTTGGGGTCAAGCAAGCTATCTCTTAATACATTTTTGCTACCAGGTGTAAGGCTTGTTCTAGAGGGCCATTCTATTTGAGTCCAATGTCTATCCCTTGCTCGACTATCCCACTCACAAATAAAGCATGGAAATTTTGTATAACCTCCTTGTTGTCCTAGTAGCATGCACAGCACTTTAAGGTCACCACAAAGCATCCACTGATGTTCTTGGTAGTTTATTTTCTTTAAAAGAAGTTCAAAATTTTCATACGTTTCCATTAAATGTACCGAATGGGCAACGGGAACCGAGGCCAGCTCGTTACCATTGTGCAATAAAACGCCTTTTAAACTACGCTTACTTGAGTCAATAAACAGGCGCCATTCTTCTTTTACATACGGCACATTTCCTAATTTTGAAATTAAGTCAGGAATATTGTTGCAATACACTAGCGGTCCGTCTTGAGTAAAATATTGACATAACTCATTTTCGCGAACCCGGTAAAAGCTTGATGTGACGCCAGGTGCCAGTAAATGTTTCTCACGAAGTCGGGAGGCTAACAATTCGGATGCATCCTTTGGAAGGTGCAAATCTCTAATTAAATCATTTAGTTCGCTCTGGTTAAACACTTCGGGCTCTCTGAAATCTGGTGTGAAATCTGAGTCATCTGGGTCGCAATTAGATTCCTCTGATTCTGACGATATGACGTTTTCTAGTGCTTTTGGGGCGGTAGGTATCGGTACATCTGGTCCATGAGAAACTGGTCGAATGGCAGAGTCAAGATTTGGATACACAATTTGTTTCTTATTTTTTCTGTTGAATCCTTGAATATTACACGAACAAAAATAACAATCATCACTGTGATTTCTAGGCTCTCGCCATACCATAGGAACACCAAAGCTTAAACATTTCTTCCTACCTTTTTGCCAGTTTCTTGATGCTTCAACCCAAACGGAACAAACAGTATGAGGAGCGCAGGACTTGTCTTGGTCGCCAATTTTTACACCAAAATAAGCGTGGTATATATTTTTCACAAACGAAGTTATAGTTTGCCTTTGCTTTACTACGACATAACTACCACAGATATAACAAAAGTTATTCGGATTGTTCACACAATGTCTTCTTTCCATATTTATACGTTCTAGAACACTTAAAATACGCAACAACGAAGACAACAAGCGCGCGGACACAGTAGCACGACGACTAACACAACCAAACTTCACATAAGCAGATTTCAACGTTGTATTGACGCTTCTGCGCCGACTCTGTTGCTTTGCTGAGAAATCTAATATTAACCAGTGTTGCCAAATCACATTTAATTTCATAAAAATCAATTCATTTAAAAATCATGCCTAACATGGAACAAACATATTCTTGTCATAGGTATGTATATTAATAAATTAACATTTTTAAGATATAGAGCGCTATAAAAAAAATTTACGTGATAGAGCAAAAATATGGCGTTTTTTGGAATAAGGGCCCCCAAACATATACAAATTAGCAAACAGCTTTCAAACATCAAAATCACTGTAGACCTGTGTAATTGACGCATATATTTTTAATTTTCATTTATTTGGATCTAGAACATTGTTTAAGTTACTTTTTCAGATATGATATGGAACAAGATCGAGAATGGCATCGTGAAACAATAGCGAGTTAGATCAAGAGTCAAACTGATTGCATGTCCAGTGATTCCCAAATTTATTGCAAAGTCTGTTAAACATCGTTAAAAGTTCCAAGAAATCGCAAGTAAAACTTCACTTCGCATCGCAAACACATACACAGAAATTAAACCCGTTGAAATCTGACAATTTTAAGGATATTTATAAAAATATGTAATTTAAACATTACCAAAAAAAAAGAAAAAAGATGATTTTATAAAAAAAACTATGCATAATATGCAATGAAAACATATAGCAAATTTATAAGCAAATATATCTCATGACATAGAGAACTAGATATATTAATTAAGTTAATTAATTAAGTTAACTAATTTCGCAAAAAAATAATTCTGAAAATAGTCTAAATTATAAGTTTAAATAAATAAGCCTTTTCTATGGGTCATTAGAGAAAACCGTACATGGTAATAACAATTATACACATAATAAATTATCTCACGTGTAATTCAAAATTTTAAATCAAATATATTTATTATATTTCATAAGTGCGCATGCATTTCGTACAGTTTTTATTCAAATCTCGACAGCCAAGATCAAACAGATGTGCGCACAAAAAAGATGTTACAATAAGAAACTTTGCTTTAAAATGATATAAGTACCAAAATGAATAGAAATTTAGAATAAATCCAAATATAGTAAAAAGAATAATATTACGTTAAAAGTAAAACTATTAATCACCAAAGCTATATATAAATTGAAATATAAATCGTAATTGGATTTCAAGTATCTTACAAAACTACATTACGCTACACAAATCCTTCAGATATGAATGGCTAATTAAATAAATTCGATTCATTAATTAATTTTTTTAATTGAACAGGTAATTAATTAGTAACTCAAAAGATATGTAAATTATGAATATTAAAACTTCAAAACGGTAAATTAGTGCTAGAAATAACAAAAGTTTTTGCATTGAAGAAAGATCATACGAATTATTCTGTCTCTACATCTGTCCACATAAAATTGCCCACAGGTCGGTATCGGCATACAATTGGCCCTCGAAAGTTGTAAATTCTACGTCTACTTCTCCACTGAAGAATCAAAATCGTTACAAAACTATATTACGTTACACAAATCCTCCAGATATGAATGACTAATTAAATAAATTCGAAACGTTAATTAAATTCTTAAATTGAACAGGTAATTAATTGATAACTCAAAAGATAGCTAAATTATGAATATTAAAACTACAAAATGGTAAATTAGTGCTAGAAATAACAAAAGTTTTAGCATTAAAGTAAGATCATGCGAATTATTCTGTCACTACGTCCGTCCACATAAAATTGCCCACAGGTCGGTATCTGCATACAATCAGCCCTCGAAAGTTGTAAATTCTACGTCTACTTCTCCATTAACAGACAGTGGAGAATCAAAATCGTTACAAAACTATATTACGTTACACAAATCCTCCAGATATGAATGACTAATTAAATAAATTCGAAACGTTAATTAAATTCTTAAATTGAACAGGTAATTAATTGATAACTCAAAAGATAGCTAAATTATGAATATTAAAACTACAAAATGGTAAATTAGTGCTAGAAATAACAAAAGTTTTCGCATTGAAGAAAGATCATACGAATTAATCTGTCTCTACATCCGTCCACATAAAATGGCCCACAGGTCGGTATCTGCATACAATCAGCCCTCGAAAGTTGTAAATTCTACGTCTACTTCTCCATTAACAGACAGTGGAGAATCAAAATCGTTACAAAACTATACTACGTTACACAAATCCTCCAGATATGAATGACTAATTAAATAAATTCGAAACGTTAATTAAATTCTTAAATTGAACAGGTAATTAATTAAGAACTCAAAAGATAGGTAAATTATGAATATTAAAACTTCAAAACGGTAAATTAGTTTTAGAAATAACAAAAGTTTTAGCATTAAAGTAAGATCATGCGAATTATTCTGTCACTACGTCCGTCCTCAGAAAATTGCCCACCGGTCGGTATCTGCATACAATCGGCCCTCGAAAGTTATAAATTCTACGTGTACTTCTCCATTAACAGACACTGGAGAATCAAAACCGTTACAAAACGGTATTACGTTACACAAATCCTCCAGATATGAATGACTAATTCAATAAATTTGAAACGTTAATTAAGATTATTAAATTGAACAGGTAATTAATTAGTAACTCAGAAGATAGGTAAATTTTTAATATTAAAATTGCAAAACGGTAAATTAGTGCTAGAAATAACAAAAGTTTTCGCATTGAAGAAAGATCATACGAATTATTCTGTCTCTACATCCGTCCACATAAAATTGCCCACAGGTCGGTATCTGCATACAATCAGCCCTCGAAAGTTGTAAATTCTACGTGTACTTCTCGATTAACGGACACTGGAGAATCAAAATCGTTACAAAACGGTATTACGTTAGACAAATCCTCCAGATATGACACACTAATTAAATAAATTCGAAACGTTAATTAAATTCTTAAATTGAACAGGTAATTAATTAATAACTCAAAAGATAGGTAAATTATTAATATTAAAACTTCAAAACGGTAAATTAGTGCTAGAAATAACAAAAGTTTTAAGCATTAAAGAAAGATCATACGAATTATTCTATCTCTACATTCGTCAACATAAAATTGCCCACAGGTCGGTAGCTGCATACAAACTGCCCTCGAAAGTTGTAAATTCAACGTCTATTTCTCCATTAACAGACACTGGAGAATCAAACTCATTCGTATTTGCAGACTAAAGGTGTCGGGTGTCTATATTTGGTTTTCGCAGAGAAATTTCAATTATTCCGGAGATACGTATAAGAAATGCCGACATAAAATATTGCCAAAAAGGAAGATTTTCCCTTTAAGCTTCTAAAGTCCAAAAATGATAAACGGCAATTCTATAGAATGCTTCATGTGCTACGCAAGGATCCGCATAAGTAATATAAACTCAAAGACGTAGTTTTCGTGAATTTTAAACTTCCCCTTAATCGAAGATACACCCAACTCACAATTGGATTCATTAACGCCCTTCGAATGAATCCTCTATACGAACATGCACTCCGGAAACGGAAGGGGGGTGGCGATACGGTTACAAAATATTAGCCCATAGGGCGAAACAGTAGGCGTTAAATTTAAATTCGCAAATGAAAAATAGTATATCGCGGCTCGACGCTAAAAATGTAAATAATGTTGTTTATTTATTTTTTCTTATTAGATTTAGTTCTTTTAAAAAGGATTGTATTTGTAATGTATTAATAAAGTATTTCAAACTTATTATGATTTTTATTTTGGCGAGTCAAAAATATTTTTTCTATTTTGCGTTCGAAATGAACTCATTATGAAACCCAAAACAGTATCGACATGAGCTTCATTTCGATACGCTTTTTTTCATTTTTCAATGTTGGCGTTGTTCGAATACAGAAATAAATATCATTGCTGTCATTTGATTTTAAGAATTTATGTGCACTTGACAGATATGATATATGTCCGTATTTTACACAAACAACGTATGTTGTATACAATTGACAACATATATATGTTTCTATGTCACTCATGTTTATATTTTTAAATGAAATATCAAGTAATGTTAACGAAAATTAGTAAATAATATGTAATATAATATACTTCGCGGATAGCAAGATTTAAATTTGAAAATGTCAAGTATCAATGTGACCAACTGCATGCTTATATTATATTATATTATATTATAAAAATTAAACTCTGAACTTTCAAATTAAATAATTCCAATTTAAGCAATTTATTAATGTAAAAAACGCAACAGAGAAAAAATAGTATAAAAAACTCGTTTCATAAGGCCTTTTGCCGCACTCGCTCTTTAGAAAACTCGCCGCTATCGCGGCTCGTTTTCTAAACTGATCTCGTGCGGCAAAATGGTGCCTTATGAAACTTGTTTTTTAATATACTATTTTCTATTTCGGTGCTATAAAGTGCACTTTTCGACACCTGTTTGGGTTGCATAAAGTATTACTTTTTCGCACGCAAAATTTTGTTTTTAGAGGTTGGTCACAAAAAAAGAAATGGAACTAAATCATATGTAAATGTCAAATATAAATGTGTATAACAAGCAGGTGTAGTAAAAGTTGTATAGGTACAAAGAATAAAAAACACTTGCTAACATTTTATTTATACTAATTAACAATATAAATTGTTAAACAGAGTTGGAAGATCTAATGCTACTATTGACATTTACTTCCCATTTTGAATAGTGCAACTGTTATAAACGTTTACTGTAACACTAGAAGATTCATGTGCATTAATGGAGATTCCAGGCAGATTCTGGGAACACACTATGTTTTGTTTGAATTCCTGTTCATTCACATTGATTGACACATCACTGCCTATTGCATCAGAAGTCGATGGATTCTGAATAATTTTAGTGGATGTATTAGGTGCACTAGACAGTATTCGAGCAACATCAACTTTTTCCATGGTGGAATTATCAATGTAACCTTCAGCCACTGCTGAAGATTTCCATCCTCCATGGCGCTTAATTGTTATTAAGTCACCTCCACTATTAGCCAAGTGTGTCACACTTGAACGCCTAAAGCAATGTCCAGTGAAGAGCTCAGGATTAGGCAAATTTAAGTAAGTAGCAATAACTTTTGGTACTTTTCCTATAGTATTAATGCCAATTGGATTATTCACGCAAGAACCATTTCTATATTGCAGGAAGAAGCGTTTATGTGTAACATGAGTGGGACGAAGTGAATAATATTTTTTAACCAAATCAATCCATAATTTTTCTGTTATAATAAATTGTCTTGGAATATAAGTTTTAGTTTTTGGGACTCTAACCATTATGACATCATTTTTAAACTGTATATCATCTAAAATCATGTTCATGATTTCCTCACGACGATAAGCTCCATATAACCCATTATAAGGATAACCTATCAATATTAATATGACTATTATAACAAAATAATGTAGAAGATTAATAAAATACTATTACAAGGATGTTTGTATTACTTACTTTCATTGCTAAATATGTTTTATCATCGGCTTCTATTATAAAACAGTTAATATGATCTATTTCTAAAATCTTGGATTTCTTAGGCTCGTAACCTTCAGATAATCTTTTTAAATATGCAAGAAGCCTAGAAGATTTTGAGATATCTATATTTTTATAAATATTTAAACAACATCGTAACATCGAATATGTGGAACACAAGGTCGATGCCTTTTTTATCTTGCTTTCCATATCAAAATAAGCAATAATTACATTTTCAGTAATATTCGCGATATTATTTTCTTTACACCAAGTTAAAAAGTGCTCGTATTGCTTTTGATAAATATGTCGAGACTTTGTTGGCAAAACATTTTGTAAATTATCTTCTGCTATTTTGCGAATCTCTGAGGGCGTGCAATTATTTGCTTCGTCCATTTCGTTAATAATTTATTGCATAAATCAATCTAAATTTTAAACTTAAAATGACATATAACACCGCCGATTTTCAAATATTTAAAATGCTCTAGTTAAACATCAATGCTACCAACTTCAAAAAAAGAAAATTTCTACAATTTTCGTACAAAACATGCCTCTTATTTTAAGTCTTTTTGAACTTTTAATGTCCGAAATAGAAAAAATAGTATAAAGTACACGTTTCATAAGACATTTTAGTGCACTTGTTCTTTAGAAAACTCGCCTTGCGGCTCGTTTTCTAAGCTTGAACGCGTGCACTAAAATCATGTCTTTTGCAACTTGTACTTTAATATACTATGAAAATCAAGTGTCCGGTTAATTTTACATCTCAGTTTGATAATATTCTTCTATTAAGGGAAAATGCCAATTACTATGTTGCTATTTAATTTAACTGCAATGAATAACTCACTGATTATTGTAATTTTGCAGCAGATTACCTACTCCTGATTGTTAATAAACTAAATCAAAATAAATCATTTCATACCCGCAAATAGTTTAGAAACTTTTCCATTTCATTGTGCAATCTGTAGAAACTGTGGCCGTATAAATTAGTAAACAGAATGTATATCGAATACGCAGATGGCATCTACTTATTTTTTTATTGTCTTTTTATTCAAGAAAAGAATAAAAGTAAAATTGTAATGGACGAAACTCGTACTCAATTTAATAACCTCGCGATTAAGAATTATGTCTCGAAATATGGAAATTATGCGAGAGTTGACCCGGATTTTCTAACGTTCTGTTGAACTAAATCGTAGATAAGCAATTGCTCGTATAATAGCAACTATGTAAGTGTATACACATACGTGTAGAACCAACCAATTTTTTCATACCGAATGTTCGCAACGTTGCTGTCCTTTGACGATTTCAAAACCATCGTAACACGTGTCAATTTCGCTGTTTATCTTTTATTATGATTGTGACCCACATTCGGCGTCCACGCGCACCGCTACTGCCAATATCAACGGACAAAAACCGAATTTTATGAATGTTTTATGCGGCGACGTTTCAAGTGTGTTGTACCTATGTATATGATGTACGTACAACAGACGCTGGCATTTTTTTTGTTTCGTGCTTAACTAATAATAAATAAACGTAACTAAAGGTACTCCGTAATTATGTTTCTTTCGAAAATAGAGTTTTGGCATTTGAATCGAGCCTTACATGGCTGAATAAGAAAACATGGAATAAATAAAATATATGTACGTTACAGTGGTAAAAAAAAAGTTTTTTTCTGTCCATCAAACATCTTTTTATCATAAATACCATAAATTATAGTAGCACTTTGGTTTATAATGTTGCTCAATTCATGTATTTGTGTCGTATTTAAATAACTCACCTTTGTTAAATTTATTCATTTAAAGCAACTGTTTAGACGGTAATAGAAACTCACATTTAGTTTATTAAAAAAAAATTATTTATAAACATGTTTAGTACCCCATAGTATAACAGTAAGGAATGACCAGATGGACTGCGCAATATTTGTGTAAATTCTCATGGCCGTATTCAGAAAAGTTTGTAAAATAACATAACGCTCCGTTAAAATTTAACGGAGAGTTTCATACTTATTTTTGTATTCATAATGTGTCGTTACGTTAAATCCCATGTTAAATGCATCCTTAAAATAACGTGAATTTTTTTACCATTTAAATAATTTAACTAAACGTTTATAGTTGTTAAAATTGTGTAGGTATATTAAATAATAAATTGGACCAAGAGGAAATAATACAAAGCGTCCATAAAGTATGGACACAAGCCCGTAGTAACGTTATTGTGCATTATTTGACAAAATTCAAAGACAGGTCTATTAATGTTTTTTATTAGCAATATTTAGTAGCTACCATTTTGTTTTTTCCGTCGACCTTGAATAAGTTATGATATCATTGATAATTTTTTTAAATGTCAACCCCATTTTTTTTATGGATTTTGAAAGCTTTTACTAGTTATTTATGTACCTAGGTTCGTAAGTACAGTTTTATGGTCGAGAATACGATTGCAAACCGAGACCCGTAGGGTCGAGGTTTGCATGTATTCGAGACCATGAAAGTGTACTGTACGAACCGTGGTGCATATGAGATTTTTCGTCATACCTACGTTTTTTTTAAATAGACGAATTTGAATGATTTTCCACTTTACTTTTACTATATGTATACACATTAGTAACATCAAGTCAGGAATATTTGTCGTATCTATGGTAACCATGTTTGTGTCGATATAAATTTATATTTTTGATAAATGTCAAAGTATATGCAATAGATTTTCAAAAGTTTTTCTTTCTAAATAAAATTTATAAACATGAATCAAATAGAGATGGATGCTATTATAGCTTGTACTGAGATTTTGCCGGAGAAATCTAAAAACAGATACAATGAATCCTATAAAATGTTCAAAGATTGGTGTCACCAGGGTATGTGGAGAGTATTTCAGAAAGTGTAATGCTGGCATATTTTCGTGATAGATCTATGAAGTTAAAATCACCAAACAGTTTATGGTGTGAATACTCCATGTTAAAAACTACCATATTTATTCACGAAAATGAAGATATTTCAAAATATCCTAAATTGAAAGGATTTTTGAAGCGTAAAAATGATGGTTTTAAGACTAAAAACTCTAGTATCTTTACAAGAGAGGAAATGAATAAATTTCTTATTGAAGCTTCTGACGATACATATTTGTTGATGAAGGTAAGTTTACAGAATGATTCTTTTTAATTCGTGTTCATTCTATACTAATTTTTTGCAGGTTGTTATGATTATGGGAATTGCTGGGGCTTGTAGGAAAGATGAACTAGTTAAAATGAAAATTCAAGATGTGGAAAATAAAAATGATGTAATAATAATTAAAATACCGGATACTAAAAATGGATTAAAACGTTCTTTTACAATTATTGCGAAGGAAGAATATCCAATTAATTTTATGCTAATTATTAAAAAATACATTGGTCTGAGATTAGAAAATATTATCAATGATAGATTTTTCTTAAAGTACAGTTTTGGTAAATGTCGAAATCAGCCTGTAGGAAAAAACACTCTTGCAAAAATTCCTAGCCAAATAGCAAAATACTTGTCGTTGGAGAACCCCACTACCTACACCGGACATTCCTTTCGAAGGACCTCGGCAACATTATTAGCCGATTCAGGAATTGATGTTCTTGGTCTGAAAAGACACGGCGGATGGAAATCTTCTACCGTGGCAAAAAGCTATGTTTCCGATTCAATGATAAATAAAGTACAGATAGCTGACCGAATTTTATATAAACAAAATATTACAGAGGCCGTTTGCTCAACTGTGATACAGAAAAATGAGAAGAAAGTTGATGATTCCATTAGGAATCCAACCATTAATAATGTTGACATTATTGAAAATATAAACTTGCCTAGTAAGAAAGAAGACTCTATTGTTCAGATAGCTAATTGTTCTAATTGTTCGTTTACATTTAATATTACAAAATCATAAGTTTTTGTACAAGATTCTATTTTTCCTAGTTATGTTAATTAATCATGTTTGAAATAAATTTGTCATAAATTTTCTAATATTGCTATTATTTCCCTAGGGTCGTGATAAATATTACAGCCCGCTACCATAGCAACTGTCAATACGGTATGTAAAGTGTCACTTACGTTTCAAAAAAAGGTGTCATAATTGTTTACTTACGCAGTAGGTGTGACGAAAAATTCTTTATTCGTTGATGTAAAAATTTTGGTATGCTACATTAGAACATTTTTGAGCAATTATTTTTCAACTTTCTGTCATTCCAAAAGTGACAAGGTAATTTTTTTGACATATTGTAAATGATCCGAATCACAACATTTTTATTTAATCCTAATTGTTGGTGTAATTATTCATTCTCTGAGATGCATTTATCTGAACGGGAACGCATTGAGGTGCTCCTGATGATTGGGTTTGGAGATAGACGTCGAAATGTTAGGGAAGTCGCGGAGTTGGTTAATGAAACGCATCCTGAACTGGACCCTATCGGTTTTTCAACTGTAAGTAAAATACACAGAAAATTTTTGGAAGAAGGATTCGTTCTGTAGAAAAAAAGTGGACGTCCATCAACGGCCCTAGACACTCAAGTTGACATTTTGTTAACAGTTCAAGAACGTCCTCACACAAGCACACGGCAACTTAGTCGAGAATTTGACGTAGCAAGGGATAGAGTTGGGAAACTTTTGCATAAATCAAAGTATCATTCCTATAAAATGAATTTATTTCACGAGTTGTCTGAGGACAATTTTGATCGGTGTTTGGAATACTGTGAACGGTTGGGGCAAATTTGTGATAATGACCCTCTATTTCTCTTCAACATTTTGTTTTCTGACGAAGCTACTTTCGCATTGAATGGCACTGTGAATAAACAAAATTGCCGATTTTGGTCGACTGATAATCCTCATTGGATGCAAGGGACACATACCCAACAGCCGTAAAAACTAAATGTATGGGCAGGTTTTTTCGGCGATAGCATTGGAAGCTTGACTGGGGAAATATACTTGATTTTTCTAAGGAATGAATTGGTACCCGTTTTAGCGGTTCTTTTTCCAAATAATGAGAATCCACATTTGCCAGATCATAGAATTTGGTATCAACAGGATGGTGCTCCTCCGCACTATACACTACCAGTAAGGCAATACCTCAATAATACATTTCCTAAGATGGATTGGAAGAAGAGGGGCAATTAAATGGCCAGCTAGATCACCAGATTTAACCCCGTTGGATTTCTTCTTGCGGGGTTACTTAAAATCAAAAGTCTATGCGACACAATCGAAAAATTTAGACGTTTTACGACAACGCATCATCTACGAAACCAGACCGAATCACTCCCGAAATATTACAGAATGTGCGAAATGGAATTTATCATCGCTTAGGATTTTGTCAGCAAAATTAAGGAAAACATTTTGAGCATTTGTTATAAATTTGATACTGAAGATGTCAATAATAAAACATATAATTGGAGCACAATTTACTCAAAAACTTTCTAATGTAACATACCAAAACTTTTATATCATCGAATAAAGAATTGTAAAAGCTTTCAAAATCCATAAAAAAAATGGGGTTGACATTTAAAAAAATTATCAATGACGTCACAACTTATTCAAAGTCGACAGGAAAAACAAAATGCTAGCATCTAAATATAGCCAATAAAAAACATTAATGGCCATATATTTGCGTTTTGTCAAATAATGCACAATAACGTTACTACGGGCTTGTGTCCATACTTTATGGAGGCACTGTATATTAACAAGTGAGTACATATGCTTAAATCATATATGATGCCACTGCCAAGGATAATTAAAGTTAGAAATGATCCATTTCAAATGTTTGATGGTAAAGATTTTAAGATGCTTTACAGATTTGATAAAAATATACTGAGAGAGCTTATTAATATAATTGGGCCACAATTAGAAAAAGTTACAAAGTTTACAAAGAAATAAAGCAGTGTCTGTTGCAAATCAGATTTTAATTGCATTAAAAAATTTAACAATAACATATTTCGTTATTTTCTCCCACGCCTTAGCCTTTTCTTTGCACGTAACATCGTCCATTTTCTTATTTTCAGTAAATTTAATAGTGTCTATTAATAAAGATATTTCCTGGTCAGAAAAGTTCTTTCCCTTGACGCGTTTCTTGAAATTCATTTTTAAGTTTCACAAGTAAATCAAAATTCAACAACAAACAACTTGTAAGTCCCACACATTAAAAACCACAATTTATACTACATAGGTTATATTCAGAACACATGCGACACACTCAATAATAAACATGAAGTATGTTTTCCATCAAATTCACGATAAAATGTTACTAAAAGTTTATGTATTTTTATGTTGAGAGACGATCCGTTAAAAATTGCACCGTTAAGTTTGTGTATACAATATTTCATACAACGAAACGTTACGAAATCATCCGTTATCGAATCTTTTATAAATACGGCCATCATATTTTAAAGACATTGTAAATTGATAATAACCTTCTTCATTTTCTTTTTTTATGTATCCCGATGTTGCTATCAGAAATTTTCATAAACCACTTAGAATCCATCAAAGGAGCAAGAAGTAAATAATAGCATTAATGTTTTAGATCTAACTATTAAAAGATCAATAATAAATTAGATTTCGACATCCACCATAAAGAATCCCATACAGACATAACTATACATGATTCGTCAACACATCCTATACAACAAAAATTAGCAGGTTTTCATAGCTTCTTAGATAGATTAATATTATCCAATGTCCAAAGAAAATTGTGAAAAAGAACTAAATCTAATCAAACAAATAACAATCAATAACAGTTACACAGATACTCTAATTGAAAATAATATGCTCGTATCCGAAAGGAGATTAAACCTAAAAAAAAATTATTTCAGATCTATTAGATCAACAACAAATGGATCCAGTTACTTCAGAACCTGTGACAGAAATATGGGTGAAGACGTGCCTAAACAGAAGGATAACAACGTCAGCCATGAGCAAAGCTACCATCGAGGGTAAAGTAGATGGAGGTTGCCCACAGGCTTCATCACCTGAGATTCAAAGAAATAGCGAAAATTTCAAAACGCCATAACTCCTCATTTCTCATCCAACCGCTGCGAATTTGCGCCAAATTAAAGATCTCGTCATGAGGATTAAAACGAGTATACAAAGTGCCCCTCTAGGACCAATCGTTTGGCCACTACGGCCACTCAAATTTTTGCTAAATCGACATTTTCGATTACGAAATTTACGGGTTTTCTGGCATAACTCGAGAAGTAGGCGTCCGAAAGTCTTTCGGTTTGGACCAGTCGATTAAGCGTGTCAAAACGCGTCGGACAGTATAGGATAGGTTGTATAAAGCCAGCTGGTTTCCAAGATACAGAGAGGCATCCAAATCGAACATCAGATTTCGACGATATTTTCGTGATTTAAAAATTTTCAATCTCGAATTTCTACTCAAAATCCACCATAATGTTTTGGGGGCGCTAAAGAATCTGAACGATTTTCCGCTGAAAATTCGCGATTTTGTTTTTTATACTTTTGACCTGTCGACACTTTTTCGTAAATATCTCGAAAACCAAAGCAGATAGCGAACTCTAGTTTAGTCAAAACAGGGAAAATCGACAGTCGTCATTTTTGTAATTTTAAATTTCATAGCCTGAGGTTCAAAAAAATCGCGAAAATTTCAAAACACCATAACTCCCTCATTTCTCACCCGATCGCCGCGAATTTTACGCCAAATTAAAGATCTCGTCTTGAGGATTAAAACAAGGTACCTATCTAGGACCAACCGTTTGGCCGCTACGGTCACTCGAATTTTTGCAAAATCAACATTTTCGATTACGAAATTTACGGCTTTTCTGGCATGACTCGAGAAGTAGGCGTCGTCCTTTGGCCAGGAGGTGTGCTGTCATCACTCTTGTGGACGATCTCAGCAGACGATCTCCTTATGATGCTATTGATCTTCAATTGAATTCTATTTCTTTATAGAAGGGAGATCTGGTCATCACTGATATGTGCCGATCTTCTTTCTGGCGGTCCTTAATGACTCCGCATACAAACTCTGGATCTACAAAGTTTCCTTTTGAACTCCTCTTGGCTAGTTTATCGAATTATACATTGTCCTTCACATCCCCATATTTTGGCACCCATATTGATAATGCAGTGCTGCTCTGTGCCAATCTATTGAGAGTTTCTTTGTAATATTTAGTCAATTTCGACCTGATAATGAAATTAATAATGGCGTTTATAGTCCCCCGACTATTAGTCATTATGTTTATTCGTCTTTTAGTGCTTGTTAACCATTATACTCGATTTTCTTTACGAAGTACCAACATCCTCCACATTCGATCCTTTACGGCATACGTTCCCTCCAATTTTCCATCAACAGTTCTTTTATGTTAATCATTACGACATCGACCCACTTTTCCCTCTATGTACTTCTTTTCTCTTTTTGCTCACATTTCTTCCATAAAAATCTTCATACAGTTTAGCTTATAAGCTTTCACGATCGTTATCCATGACTACTTCTAGAATTCTGGCCTGGAACCACGTCCTTGGCACTGCTTCTTTCCAGTAGTAGCAACCTTGAAAATGTATCTTGAAACAGTGAACGAAACGTCGGCCAAGAAGGTTTCAAGTTTCAAGAACGCGAATCCAGTCCGGAATCTCAGAAACAACCTTCGTATAATATCCATCCTTTCAGTTAATATGTTCCAACCATCCCAATTTTCGTGCTCTGATGAATTGTATTATCATCTTATCGGTATATTTAATTCATTCACTTCTCGAAATTGTATTTTCTTTCACAGTCTGTTTTTTTTTCTACTTCCTGCAAAGGTTTTGATCACCTCGTGCTTTCATATTTCTGGTTCTATTTAGTTCTTTTTAGTTCTAAACGAGGTTTTGCAAACTATAAAATAACCGTACGATATTGTATGTACAATATGTACATGTATGGTATGCAAGACATTCTATTTATTTTCCTTTTTATTAATTATGATTACTCTATAAAACATTTACGTTAGAATTTAAGAAATAAAGTTAATTAATATGAATTAATAAATACCATATAATGGAGTTACTGTAAAAGCAATAACATGCTGGATAAGGATCTCTAATTATGAGTCTCCGGAAAGCGGAAAACGCTAATGAAATGAATAAAAGCAATTTTTATTGATCGAACTAATAAATGCAATTGTGTATCAAAATTATATTGCCGCCTATAACAATAAAATAAAATTCTACTTTTTCAAAGGGTAATTTAGTTTAATTTTGATTTTGCCTAAAAATTTAAATATCAAAGTGAGCACGTTAATACGTTCCCTAATACACGTACATACTAAATTTTTTATACTGTGTGTTCTTACCGTAGCACATTAATAACTATTTTTCTCCATAAATTCCTTGAACATATACACACTTCTACTCTTAGAAAACAATTCTTCAGCAACTTTCCAAAATATAGTTCGATGGCCTTTTAAGGTTCTAATGACTAGAGACCGGACAGATCGGGTTGAAATGATGTCGTCATTACGACGAACGATATAAATAGTCTACAACATCTGTAAGTACATCACGCAGTTATTGAATGCACTATTGATCTGGCTAGCGCGCACATCTGTTTGCATACACAATGGCGACGTTTTGTTGGGTATTTACAGTTAAATTTCCGTTTTCATGAGCGTAGAGAGAAGCGGGGTTTTATAATTTATTTTATTTGTTAGTTTATATTTTGTAAGATAAATAAAGTGCTGTGAGTTAGTTCTTGTTTTCATAGTTTTAACTGTTAATTGCATCGTAATTTTTGTGATAGATCCTGTTTAATATCGTTTGATTGAATCTGCCACTCCAAATTATTTCGACGTAAGTGTGCATTGAATTTCGTTCAGTTTCAATAACTTACTCATACATTTTTAGTTTTTATTTATTTAGATCTAGAGTTGTTTAAGTTACTTTTTCATATATGATATGGAAGAACGTCGAGAACGGCATCCTAAGACAATGGCGAGTTGACTTGACGGTCATACTGATTGTATATCCATTGTCAGTGATTCCGAAATTTATTGCAAAATCTGTAAAATATCGGTAAAAAATTCCATGAAATCGCATGTACAACGTCTCTTAGCATCGCAAACACATACACACAAATTGGAACCGTTGGAATCTGACAATTTTAACGAAGAACTCTGTGAAACTTTTGTGGCGGCTAATAGTCCATTAAATAAACTTAACAATCCCATTTTAAAAAATATTTCTCCAAAAATATACTGGTCGAAATATTCCTGATGAATCCACCTTACGCAAATATTATGTTTCGAAGTGTTACACGAAAGCAGGGAAACGCATTAGAAAACATCTTTCATATTAGTATCTATTAATAAGTGTCGACGAAACTGTCGATATATTAGGGCGCTATGTAAATGTTGTAGCTGGTATACTACATCCAACTATTCCATATAATGCATATGTAATAGCAACAAAAGTTATAACTACAGTTGATGCGGAAACAGTAGCTAAAACCATTTACGAGAATATGCACCAAATGCTTCGTTCGGACGACAGGTACAAAGAAAAAATACTTCATATACTGTATATACTCGTACAAGTTAAAATTTGTTAAATTATTATATTGTTATACACAGATTGCTTATTTACGATTGCTATAACCATCGAACGACTGTAGGTCGACGATTTTGACATAACCTACAGTACTTATTTTATAACATGACTTATTTGTGCTTATGTTAATGCATTTACGTCGATAAATCCCCAAAAAGATATTGTATAATATTTCTTCATATTTGAAGGTAATAATTTTCGTATTACTTGTGATTATATTTGATTTGTTTCTGTTTGTTTACTTTCTATATGTATGTACATAATTGTTTGTTGTTGATACTGACAATTACTGTTATTAAAGATTAATTTAATAGTTACAGGTGTTTTGTTTGATTTCTACCTGAACAATACTCTGTGCGAAACCAACTAAGCAAAATAAATACAGTGTTCAGGACACCTGAGACGTCATTAAAAATCTGGTATAAGTATAAGGTAAGAATAATACTGTATTTGACATGTGACACTAGAACCCCCTGTAGAAGACCGTAGTACCGGAGTACTAAAATGAATAATATCAGTTAATACACGAACTCTGCTTTGTATTTATTTAAAGAACCCTGGAACGTTCCATTATCAACTAATTATATTGATTGAAGATACGCCTCTCGTATATTTTCTCTATTTTATTTTTATTATTATCTTTTTATTTTTATTGTCATCAACAATCGGGGGAAGTGGTTCGTAGGAATATATACACATAAAAATATTTTAGAGATTAATTTATATTAATTAAGTTGAACAAGATAGGGTGGGTACTGTCGACCCTGCCCACCTCGTGTACAACATCGTGAGTAGCGATGAATCTTCGACTTACCCATATAAGCCCGAAAATAAACGCCAGTCGGCTGTTTTGGTGTTTCAATGTGAAGAAAAGCCGACAAAACATATCCGTTCTCGAAATGTTCCCCAAAAAGATGATCGCAACATTTTTTTCGAAACAAGGTCATGCAACAACAATTTCTCTACAAGATCAAAGGACTGTTACTGCCGATTGGTATACAACCATTTGTTTACCACAAATGAGTGTCTGAGCTCCGAGAAACTAACCCACAACGACGAATCATCCTCCACCAAGACAATGCAAGTTCGCACACAGCTCGCAAGACAATTGAATTTTTAACGCAACAAAACGTCGATTTGCTAGACCATCCTCCGTACAGTCCCGACCTTAGACCCAACGATTCCTTTACCTTTCCAAAAATCAAGGATGGATTGCGTGGTCAGAGATTCCAGTCATCAGAAGGAGCAGTCGGTGCCTTCAAAAACGCAAATTTGACTGTACCAACAAACCAGTGGCATAATTGCGTCCAGAGTTGGTTCGAGCGCATGTAAAAGTGCATAAATCTTCGTGGAAAATACTTCGAACAACAATAAAGTCTTTAAAAGATAGCTACTGTTTTATTCCAGCTCTATATGCTAAAATATAAAAGACAACACTCGTATAAGTCAATGTACGGCAACACAAACTGAGAAATAATAAAATTGATAATGTTGCAAATGTTTTGTAAATCGGCACACGAGTTACCAAAGCAAACGTGATTTTAAAAAAGCATAATGGGAAATTGCATTAAAATTTAAAGCTGCGTAGCCCGGGAAGATAAAAACGGCTTCGTATATACGCGCATACTTCTTCGAAGAAACTTAATTATCTAATATGTGTTCTGTTTCTTTACTGAGCGCCAGCCAAACTCATATATACACACACGTACGTAATAGGGCAGCTGTCTCCATTTAAACATCCACCGGCCTTGCATCAGCAACAAGAAATGAAATTCAAATCCGAATCAGAATTCAAGTATAATGATAGCGTTGCCCAAACGCAGGTGGCATAAATAACAATCACTTAATTATTACATGAAGGCAGATAGAGAGAGCAACGGCCGCGGGCCGATCGTGTTGTCTTGGCGGTCGATGGACAGGTCGGTTTAAAATTCGGGACGCACAAATTGCACGAAACATAGTTGCCAAATGCTGTTTCACCAAGCCGCACCTCAAGAATAACAATAACTTTAAGCATTCACAGACTTTTTACTTCACATTTATGTATATACACACCTTGTTCATATTTTTTTTAGGAATCTATTTGTAATTACTATCACTGAAATGTTGTTACATACATATTTTTCTTCGAAAAAAATTACCTAGTTATAAATTCAGTAATTCATGATAAAGCTTGTTTTTGGAATACGAATGATTAAAGGTTTATGTTTTAAAGAATACAACCTTTGATACTTTTACTACTAAATGTTTTATATTTTAATATAATATACGGGGTGGTTGGTTTTCAATGTTCACTCAATATTTTCATAAGAGTATCATATTTAAAACAAATCCGATACTATTTTTTGCTATCAGTGCTATCACTCGAAAAAGCAGAAGATGATCTAATAAAATTATTTTTTTAATTGAACACCCTGTATATAATTATTTCTTTAAACTGAATACGCTGTATATAATTGGATATTTTGCTAGCTTATTCAATTCTGAATACATAATTTTTTTTCGTTACGCATTTGTAACTGTACACATGGTCCTACACTTCGTATTTTCTAGCATTTACTTCTGCATACGACACCTGTTTCTGTCATATACTATCAGACTTCATCAGTTAGGCTAGTGAAATAAAGCTTGTGAGGCGATTCTTTTAAGTTTTACTTCTCTAGCTTAACTGATGAAGTCTGATAGTAAATGACAGAAACACGTGTCTTAGGCAGAAGTAAATGTTGGAAAATATTTTTTTTTTAAACTGCGCGACAAAAATTTTCCAACACCGGTGAAATCTACGGTACGCTTCGACATAAGTAGCGTAAAAATTTCTCAAATACTTGATTTGGTAGTACTTTTTAATTACAAGTTGACGTTTGCTAATCATATACTCTATTTACGCTAACATATTGTTAAACAGGAAAATAACTTTGATTTAATCTTGAATGAAATTGTCTTATACGAAAACTTAAAATAATGTGTATAGGTTAGATGTAAAAGACAGAATGTGGTTATTTAAAAAAAAATGTGACAGACAGTTGTCAAATTTTAAAAGCGAAAATATTAATGACATTGATATTTGAAGAACAATAAACATAGCTGGGTTTTTAAAAGAAAAATAGAGGAGAAATTATTATTGATTGTCGACGTATACGATATGAATAAAATCCCTTCTAAACAGAATCACAGGTGAAGCAGTGACATACAAATCCATTGACTTCATGATGAACCAAAGCGAAGTAGTGAATTTTCCAACGGAATTCTTTCAATGTTCCCGAATTACCGTCACACATTCTAAATTTGGAAATTGGAGTGCCAATTATCTTATTTCAAAGCATCAATCAGCCCAAAGTTATGCAATAGCACCCAAGTAGTAGTTAAAAAATTGATGAACATTATAATATAATTGAGGCAATAATTCTGATTGGACCTCATAAAGGTGGGGACCTACTACTTCCGCGAATACAACTCATTCCGACCGACGTTCGATTTCAAACGACTTCAATTACCAATACGCCTTGTGTTTGCTCTGACTAAAATGCAAGAGCAATCTTTGCAAGTGTGCGGTTGGAATTTAGAAAATGATTGTTTCTCTCATGGGCAATGCTCGCATGATCCAGACTCGGTAAATCATTTGATCTTTATGTTTTTGCAGAAAACGGACAAACAAAAAATGTATTCAATGCACTAGCTTTACAATATATAATTGTTTCAGCCTTTACTTGATGAAATTCCATTATAACTATTATCAGGATAAAATAATACAAATTTTAATGAATTTAACTTTTTAATTGACACTGCAACGATCGTTTCGCCCCAACCTGAGCTTCATCAGACATATAACTAACTTATTTACAATTTTTTTAACACAAGTATACGGTAACAAATATGTTTTATTTTAAATATTTGAAGGAATGGGTACTTTTTATTACTAAAATGTCTATTCACAAACTTTCACTTCGGTTTATACATTACTGTTCTTAAGTAATAAAAACTAGGGGTTTACATTATATTACAGGGAGGTAAAGAAATTCTATGGAAAAATACAATATGTGACTGTCTGAGTATCAAATAAATAAATTAAGTAAGGGTGAATTATTTGTTTCTAATTGATCATTTAATATCTTGTCGGTTTTCTTTAATTTATTGATTTCAAGTGACTCTAATAAATTAAGTTTTTTGCCCTTATTTTCTACGTGTAATATTTTAAATTCTCTGTTAAAATTGTGGTTCGTTGAATTAATATGAGACGCATATGAAGAGTCACTTTTATTATTTCTAATTGCAGAAAAATGCTCTTTGATGCGTATTTCAAACGATCTACCTGTCTGTCCGATATACGTCATAGGGCAACTACCGCAGGTTAACTCATAGACTTTCTATTGTTGTTTGTTAAATCTTTATTGTTTTTTATAAATTTGGATAAATTGTTGTTAGTTCTATACGCTGTATTAATGTCAAACTTTCTTAAATATTTACAAATTTTTGTGCTTGAAGAGCCTATAAACGTGATCATTTTAAATTTTTGGTTGTTATTATTTAATATTGGGTAAACTTGTGATATGGCTTTTGTAAGGAGTTTTTTATTTAACTTGTTATCTATTATATTACTTTTATATCCATTGTTGATAGCTATTTGTTTAATTAAATTTAACTCTTTCTCAAAATTTGTTTGGTTCAACGGAGTATTGATTAATCTATGTATAAGACTGTGATAAGCCGCTAATTTGTGTTGTATCGGATGGCAAGAAGTGAAAGTTTGTGAATAGACATTTTAGTAATAAAAAGTACTCATTCCTTCAAATATTTAAAATAAAACATGTGTTTGTTACCGTATACTTGTGTTAAAAAAATTTGTAAATAAGTTAGTTATATGTCTGATGAAGCTCAGGTTGGAGCGAAACGATCGTTGCAGTGTCAATTAAAAAGTGAAATTCATTAAAATTTGTATTATTTTATCCTGATAATAGCACTAGCTTTACAATAATTTTTTTTTAAAGATCATATTTTTTCTTTCTTTCCTTTCATTCCTCGTAGCCACAGTAACGCAAGACAGGGTATTGAATTGAATGATGTGTTTTCTCGGTGAATCTATGTTCACTATAATGCTTTTACTTACTTTCTCATTCATTTCATATCAAACTGAGCCACAGCGAAACGTGGCCAGGTTTAGCTAGTAAATAACACAAATCGAATTTGTTGGAAGCAATGGAAATTTGGAAAAATAAAAATACGAACGTTTTACTTAATAACCGAACCGAACCCGGCAATTCTCACTTATTAAGCTTATTTCAGAACTAAATATTTATTTTATTTTGGTTTTCCCTTTTTTTTGTTTGTACTAAGGTAAATTTAATCCCTTTGTGCAATTAAGGTTTAAATCTTGAACATAAAGTGGCTATTATTATTATCTTTCTTAATTCTGGCAATTCGCTTAAGTTTCAATATCGGAAAGTAACGTCTATTTAGGTTTAGATTGTAATACAACTGCATCTGAAGAAGACACTAAATGTCGAAACAATTGTCGTGGTATTTTACCAATAAAGTGGAAATTAAGTGAAATTGTTTTTTTCATTTTTATTTCATCAACAGTATGAATTTCCATCGAGCGATTGAAAATATTATCTTTTATTTTCTTGTAACTTATGTAAATTACATTTTTTTTATAAATTACTATACATGGTTTATCCTGTAATTTGGCATTGCCTGTTGGGGTAATAAAAATAATAATTATAATTTTTAGACTTACTACTACTACGCTTAATTACAGCAAAGTTGATTTAATATTCTCTCATACATCTTAATTTAATTTTTCAATTTCATTTTCGTTAACGAATTTAATAAAGCCGAAACGAAATCAGAGTATAGAGAAGAGAAAAAAAAACGAAAACAGCATAAAAAAACAGAAGCAACATACCGGATACCGGTAAGACAAGTTTTCCGAAACAATTGCACAATCTCGTTCCCCTCGAAAAGTAACGTCCCGTTTGGGAATATGTACGATTCGCACGTTATTTACATATCACGAATGTATACGCTTGCATATACCAGTTCCTCGCAAGACGCATGTAACGTATTTTAAATACAATGCAAAATTTTAATTCAAATCATAGCATACTGTGACACAATAGGTCATAGTGTCTTCTTTTGATTCATTGTTCTACCTTTGCGTCCAAGTGTTTGATCCGCTGACACAGGCAGAAGAAACTTTTTGCATTACATAGTCAAGCATGACGATTTTGCATGGTATTAATCTATGAATATTTAAACGTCTACAATGCGTATAATAATATCATAAATCTGACAGGGTACAGTCACTTTCTAAATTTAAAAATTAAATTTCGTTTCGTTATTATTACTTTATGTTAAAAACAAAAGCTTGAAGGTTCAGAGAAAGTGAATAATAAAATATGAAATAGCTCTGAACAGAAGAGAATAGAACATAGCGCTAAATTTGAATTTATAACCTCCAAATTAACTTTTCCGATCATACAACGAAGGTTAATCTTAATTTGTTAGAAATAAAGACAAACAAAATATATACAAGTTGTCCTGTATCGTTATGTTCAAATTTTAGGAGTGTAAAGTAGACTTCATTTCAAGTAACAAAAACGCAAAACTTGTATATCCATTTGTATTTGTTTCAAAGTTACAGATCTATGAATGTCAGATCATGAAAAAAAATGTAATCCTAAAGTCAATAAAAACTGATTTTATTTAAAAAAGTTATACGATTCAATACCAGGCCTGTGATTGTTAACGTCGCATAATAAAATGTTATCCTAAAATAAATAAACACGTGTCGTAGTGCATACAATAATTTCTTGGAGATCTACAAAAAAGAGTACTGGAAATTGATTTATGATAATGAAGGTTCTTACTTATTTCGTAACTGCTGAACCATGAATATCATACAATAAACAAATGTTCAGATGACTGTTAACGTTGCATTTTTTAATAAAGGATTACATTACGTTTCAGTTCATACAACAGCTTATTAGTGAGTGGACATGTTTTCTTTATTCAAAATGCTTATTAGTGAGTGGACTGTGTTTATTTCAACGTGTTTAAGTCGCTTGAAGGTTAAAATCCGTTTGAAATATGTATTAAAAAAAATAAATAAACACTAGTTCAAACTTTAAACTATTACTATTACAAAATAGTGTTAAAATTCGAAATCTCTGACTCGCTTTCCATAATAAAACATAAAAATGAAAAATAAAAAAAAATTGCAGTTCAATGGGCTTCAACTTGGATCATGTACTCCACGACCAACCGTGATAACCACTAGACCGCGTACAATTTAAAAATTTTTCTAGCGGTAGTTTCCGAAAATTGTTAATAGCTCAGCGTCTAATAAAGGTTTTTAAAAAGCAAAAAAGCGTCATCTGTAGCACATAATGTAGATTGCTTTTACAAATTTTCTACCATTTATTTCAAATAGCCAGGATTCTTCATTCAGGTGAAGTTTACCTTCCAAATTTGCATATAAACTGCACCACATGAGTTAGGGATATTTGCAGTAAACAGTAAAAAAAAACAACATTGGGAATTACATCAAGCAAAAACTCGTTTGGATTTTATTTTTATATTGTTCGAAGCAAAAACAACGGGAAAGTTACATTTTTTTAACAAAAATGATTAGTAACAGGAGCAAAATTTTATAACTAGAGAAAAATCACCACTTTTAAAGCAACGTATGACCACCACGAGCATCAATTACAACTTGACATCTACGTTGCCTACTCTCTATCGGCGTGTTGAAGTTGTTTAGTTCCAGATCATTCCATAACTGTGGTAAGATGCGTCTTAAGTCATCTAAAGTTTCTGGAGCAGATTGGAACTGATCTAATCTTCTTTAAATCATATCCCATGCATGTTCAATACAGTTCAGATCAGGAGATCGTGGAGGTAGTTGTAAAAGCTCCTCAATGGGATCTAGGACTATTGCAACACAGTGAGTCTAGTATTATCATAAAGGAAACGAAAGTTTTCACCCCTAGCACCTTGAAAATTCGTTGTAACGTTATTAATAATGCCGTCCCTGAATTACAATCAATTCATGTTCCTATTACAAAGAGAGAGTGGAGGTCTGTACGCCCATTAAAACATATGCCTGCCCAAACTGTTATACAGACTCCTCGAAAAGGATGAATTTCTAGTACAAAGTGAAGATTTCTAGAAATTCCTGGCTGGAATTCCACGCGCGAACTCTTCGACTATCTGAAAATCTGGCATATCTGGATTCATCTGTGAAAAGTATAGTGCGCCATTGTTGATCCGAATTAACATGTTCTCTTGTCCACTCCCATCTTAGTCGCTTATGTTCGTCAGTAAAAGGAATGCCCCTTAATGGACGCCTAGATACAATGTTAGCTTCATATAGACGTCGCCTGGTAGTTTCTCTAGAAACATGGACGTCGGTCGCTGCTTGAAAGCTCCCTTGCAATATTTGGCAAGTTTCGTGTATAGACGTCGCCTGATAGTTTCTCTAGAAACATAGACGTCGGTCGCTGCTTGAAACCTCCCTTGCAGTATTCGATAAGTTTCGTCAAGATGTCTTCTTGCAGATAGTGTAATGTAACGGTCTTGCATTGGTGTGATTTTCCGAGGCCCACCAGTTCTCCGTCGCTCTGACACAGTACCAATTTCAATAAATTTATTCCAAAGCCGAGCTATAACACTTTGTGTTACCCCAAAGCGTCCACTATAGTAAGCTGCATATCACCACTTTGCAGCATTCCTATAGCTCTGACTGCTTCAGCAGCGGTTTCGTCTAGACATACTTGAAAACCAACCTTAAAAAACAGAAAAATTAAATTTGGGGTGCTAAAATGTGATCAACTTGATACAAAACTGTTAATAAATAAATACCCGTAACTAGGCAAAAGTCGTATTTCTGCCATTTTGCACTATATCCCTAACCCATGTGGCATAGTTTATTTGCATATATCTCCTTACACATATACTTTTTCAATACGAAAAAAATATGCTCCACGCTATCGACCACGGAGATCCTAAAGATCATACCGCCGTCAAACAATATCCATTTCCCTAAAGAAAAGTCGGCGGGCAAAGGTCCACTTTTGCACTTTTTCTACGAGTTTGTAATTATCTATATTCAAGATATACCTAAGTGTATCTCACCGAAAGGAATCGATTGGTACCACCCGCGACCCTCTAGCTTCAAAATTGACTGTGTTAGGAGGTTCCAAAGCTCTTATACCACTTATACCATGGGAGGTGCCCCAGTCGATCCCCAGTATATTTTCGCAAAAAACGAAAGATCATAGAAGCTGTTCGTTATGCCTAGTATATTAGGGTAAGCACTAACGCGCAAACCCTGATATATAAGATAACATTTCTGAAATATACACACTAGATAGAAGTAAAATATTATATTGTGTAAAGTAGTGCCTACAAGATGTGATGGAATGCATATTGTCTGTACAACGAATTATTTACTATAAATACATCATGGGCGTATTGGGAAAATCCCCAGAAAATAGTGCCGAATGGTATCCTAGAATGTACCTGTCTGTAATATTACCAAGTTCTTGATGCTCAATGAGTTTTTTAGAGTTTTTACCCAAGAACCATCTGCACCTCCATTATCAAGATAATTAAATTTGGTTTGGTAGCAAAGTTCTGGAAATCATAAGCCTATTAATAACTAAAAATCTTCTCTAAGCCGGATTGGGAAAAATCTTTTTTGATTCTCGTCTTAACTTTGTTACTCTAAAATTTACTCCCAGCAATAATGTGGGGATCTGGGCTTCCATCTCCATATGTCACAAATAGAATAAAATATCAAGAAATGCAGAATTAACCAATAGCTAACAGAGGTTACTGCTAACTTTTACAAAGCAAATATTCCTCAGAACAAAAACTAAACAAGCCCTTTCCAATTCCATATATTAAGAACTAGAATACGCAAAAAATATAATATCTACAATTTGGAAACAATTGAAAATTCATCGTAAAGACAACAAATTTATTTTGTATATGTACTACAACCATTAGTACAATCGTGTATTCGTGTACATAAATTAAAAGGTAAACTAACAAGTAGATCCACGAATTTACTTTGTGAGTTAAGACAGCAGATCAGTTTCATCGAACGACAAAACAGTTACAGAACGATGGCTGTCATAAACGAAAACATCCACATGCACAGCTAGCGTAAGGCCGTCGTCGGTTGCTCAATTAATTTTGTTGTTATTATTTAGCGAGAAATATCAGCAGGGAACATCTTCGAGGGCAATGTCTCACACTTGACTCGTCACCAATTGAAGAGTTTGTCGTCATTACATTTGGCTATATTAAATTGGCGTACTTGATGCCACTTGTTATTGATAATAATATAATTGTCTTGGACGAAGACGTATGTGTGTTTTATTGCATGCAGAATTCCGAACTAGACGTTCGTAACATGGATGGGTTATGCATTCAATTGAAATTTTTTTCGGATAGATTTATTGCAATTAATTATCATCAATAAATATAATTAAAGCATATTACATATGTAAAGTAAGTTTTATAAAAGATAATATAACAAAAAGAGAAGTTTCTCTTAGATATACTCGTAGAAATACAGCACATGAGTATTTACACAGTACACTACTCCAAGCAGTGGCAGCTCGGGGTGGTTCACATAGGGAGTGCATAATTTCAAAATTCAAAAGTGTAATACAAAAACGCTTACCCAATCCTTATAAATTTCACGGACGTACTGTTCCAGACAGGTACTGTTCATTGTAGAGTTTGTTTTGAGGGAATAGTAATATTACACTACACAGTTTAATTACATCTGACGATAAACGAAGTCCATTTTACGTGTCTTTGACTTGCAGAACAGTTCTATCACTTTTTCATTAAAGTTTGGGAAATCATTTATACATTCTTTTTCACAAGATAACATAGTAAGGGCATTTAATCTCTCTTCTTTCATTATATTTCTCAGGAAAGTTTTTATTCTCTTCAGCCGTGAAAACTGGCTTTCCGCTTCGGACGTTGTAATTGGGATTGTAATGACAATTTTTAAAAGCTTAACAACTTCATTGAAGGTGTCGCTTAATCCATCCAGCAGAAAACCTAGCAGACCTACAGCACCGACTTCTATATTTTGTCTAAATTCTTCTCTAGAATATAGAACGCGTAATTCAGTTCGTAGTCTGCTTTCATTGAGGCATGAATAAAATTTTACTGCTTCTTTAAGGCAATCTTCCGGAAATTTTTTTTGAAAAGAGGAGTACTGTTTAAAAGAAATTAAGTTTGCTAATATTAAGTGCCCTGTATACCGAAATCTAGTTTTTATTTCTAGCAAAATAATATTGCACACTTCAATAGTTTCCCTCCTTCTTGCCTACCATTAGTTACTCTTCGCCGCTTTGATGGTCGAGGAGTCAGTTCTGGGTCATTTTGTTTAACCAACTGATTATCTGTGTCAGCGATTTCGGTTCGAATTTTTCCAATAGCGCGTTCAAAATTAACTAAATTATTCTTGATTTTTAATGCATCTGTACTGACATTTTATAATGATTAAACAATATGTCACATATGGCATAATTTTATGAAAGAAAGTTAACCAATAGATAAAATTTTCCTCCTCTAAAATTCGCAAATTGGCACCAGCTTGATGAATGGTAGTTTGTAAACTAGTTTCTCCCTCGATTTGTTCTAGAGCTTCAATTATTTCTTCTCGGTGCTCATATATTGTATTCACTGTCCTAGAATTGAAGATACATCTAACTTTTGAAGAACTAGGTAAGCTTTTTTTCTGAAGGAATTCTTCCAATCTTGCAGCTCGTTGTGGTGAAGTGGAGAAAAATGTTCATAATCCCGTCAGATTGGCAAAAAAAATTCTGCAATTACTACAGCTCGATGTAGCATGCGACATAATTAGATTTGTCTGATGTGCATAACAATGTACAAAATTAGCAATTGGATACTGGTCTTGGACATGTCTTTGCACGCCGTTAATAGCACCACTCATGACTGCTGCCCCATCATAGCTCTGTGCAATCAGTTTTTCTGGGTCATCAACAAGCAAACTAATTTCGTTAAGGATGTAGGCAGATAAAGAATTAGCATCATGTCCACTAGGCAGAAGAAATTTCCAAAATCTTTCGCCCGGTCTCGCGTTCACAATATATTTTAAAACAACCACCAACTGAAACTGATTGGACACATCTGTGGTTTCATCAGCTATCACAGATATGAAGTCGGTTGCTTTAATTTCACTGGCAACTTGTTCATGATACACGTTCAACATTGCATCAAGCAGCTCATGCTGCTTCGATGTGATCTATGAGCGATTTATCCAATTCTGCCGTAAAATTTATCAATTCCCGAAAAATGCCCTTGTTATTCGACGTTTGCTGTTCATCATGACCCCGAAGTGCCAGTTCAAACGCGCCACAAAATCTAATGCAATTTATTATTAAATTTAACACATGCTTATTTTTTGTTACGTTTTCATTGGGTTGTTGAATTGCTTTTCTATATGATGAATCTAAAACATTCTGATTGTTATTTTTTCCTAACATTCTTAGACTAAATATATTTTTCAAATGTTTAATAATTTTAGCACTAAGATGAATTAAGTCTCTTATTCCCTTCTTTGACCAAGACGGTTCACCACCAAACAAAAGACACGGACAACAAAACAAAGAATTTTTAATTTCACACCCACAAATCCAGTCATTTTTCTGATAAATATCCATTTTGAATTTTCTTATAACGTCTTTACCTTTAACAGATTGTTTATTTTCTAAACATAATTGAGGCATCGGCCGTTTAAGATTTTTTACTGCGATTTTTTCATCATACGTTAACCGCGAAAACGCGTTGTTCTCTAAAGCAGAGACGAAATTAATTTTACAACGGCCGTGAGCAGACTGGACTACTTGCTCGGACGCTATGTATTATACGACATTGAAGTAGAGCAAAATACAGTTCTCCCCACCTTCAATGTAATGTTAATGGCTTAACGGAGCAACAGTTGGGCTTTGCTCATTATATCTGTGACGGCGATCGGTACATGTACGTTGTTAGCGTGCCACGTTCCTCGTCAATAACTATGAATACATAATATACATAATAAGCAAATACTTTCACAGTTAGTCGCCGCTTGGTTTGTTTTGTTTCATAATTCCAGGGGGTGCAATTGCTCACTTGCTCTCATTAAAGAGCCGCCACTGACTCCTAGACAATTAAATCTTATTTAAAATGCTTTTAGGTGAAGAAGTTTTGTGAATACGTAGTATGCCTTTGTGATGTTGAGTCTGATACTAAACTATGTTCAAAATTAACACACCACTCAATGTTTCTGATATATTTTCTATAATTTAACCAATGATGGATGTGTAAGAGCTTCAACTTTGTTAGAAGAAGAACGTACAATGCGTAATGTACGTAGCTAATTTGTTGGGCGTTAATCATTCGACGGTCAGTCGAATATTTGGAAAATCTAGGAAAACCGGATCGCACTCGAGAAGACATGATCAAGGTAGAAAACGACTCCCAACTGCGAGAGATTACGGCTTTTTGTAACTGCAAGCTTTAAGAAATAGGTGAATAACAAGCACAGAACTCAGTAATCAGCTTGAAGCGGTCAGAAATGTCAGAGTTTCTGATTTAACTATGTATAAGGAAAAGGTTGAGGGAAGTAAGATTGAATAGTAGGAGACCTGCTGTTGGACTATTACTTACCGCAGCACACAGAGTACGACCTCGTCTTTTATATTTTGCATACTTTATTGTTTTTCGAAGTATTCTCCACAAAAGTTTAGGCACTTTTGCATGCGCTCGAACTAACTCTGGCAGCAGTTATGCCATTCGCTGGGTGGTAATTGCGTTTTTGAAGGCATCGACCGCTCCTTCTGACAACTGGAACCTTTGACCATACAGTCCGTCCTTGATTTTCGGAAAGATAAATAAATCATTGAGACTTAGGTCGGAACTGTACAGAGGATGGTCTTACAATTTGTCTTAAAAATTCAATTGTCTTGCGAACTGTATGCGAACTTGTATTGTCTTGGTGGAGGATGATTTGTCGTTGTGGGTTGGTTTCTCGGAGCTCAGCTACGGCTTGCGGCAAACAAATGGTTGTATACCAATCGCCAGTAACAGTTCTTTGATCTTGTAGAGAAATTGTTGCTATATGACCTGCTTTCGAAACAAATGTTACGACCATCTTTTTGGAGATACTTTGAAGAACAGATGACTTTCGTCGGCTTTTCTTCACCTTGGAACACCCAAACACATGACTGGCGTTTATTTTCTCACTCATATGAGTAAATCCAAGATTCTTCATCACTTTCGATGTTGTACACGTTTTCAGAGTTGCCTGCGCTAAAGCGGTATAGAGTTTTTTCACACTAATTCACCCTAGCTGTTTTCTGTTCTTCGGTCAGTAGATGCGGTATCCAACGGGAAACAATTTTTTTACGCATAATTTTTCATGCAAAATTTTTTGAATTGATATCTTTGAAATCCCCAATTATGCTTCAATTTCGCGATATGTCACATGTCGATCTTTGTTAATGAGCTTACGTACAGCGTTTCCTGAGTGACTGCCGCTTTTGGTGCATCTGCTCTTGAATCGTCGCTAAGACTAATCCGTCCACGTTTGAATTTTCCATACCAACGAGAAATTATTGACTGATGTGGTGCTTCATTACCGAAAACAGAAACCAACTGGGCGAGGCATTATTGTTGAGATAATTGTCTTATTATTATAAAAAAAAAATTTAATTCCATTTTTCGACTAACTCTGACAGTTCGTTGTGACTACAACACTACACGTATCTCACATAAACTCTGGATTCAGGCTAACAAATAATGAAGGTTAATTTTCAGTACCGACATTTGATTAGTGGCGCCCTCTATGTCCCAATATGCAAAACATAAAAGACATCCCTTGTACAACGTGTTATGTTTACATTTATTCATGCAGTTATGCATTACATTTTTTTCATGATCTGACAATCACATTCATAGGTCTGTAACTTTGAAACAAATAAAAATGGATATACAAGTTTTGCTTAAGAAAATTAATACTGGTAGCCGTAACTTTGTGGTAATTCATTTTGAAAATAATAAAATAAAATAAAACAATAACTTTGTTATACCACTTTATTCACATGTAATAGTGACCACGGTTTCGACATACAATGTCATTATCAAACTAAAGTTACAGGCCTACATAGATCTTATAAATGACACAAAAATATATGGGGGTGGTTTATGATGTTATTTAAAATTACTACTATATACTTAACTATTATATACAACATTGGAAAAGAGGTGTATATATTGGTTCCACCGCAGAGACACTCTTCTGATTTACATTAAGGTATTACATTCAGAACTATCGTTTAAGTTACACAACATTGAATTCGATTTATTAGATGACCACATTAGACAACAAGTTAGTGAAATTATTCATAAGAAACGACTCATTCAAAACAGGAAGTTAGAGGCTCTATCAAACCTACACAATACACCCCTAGTTAACAATACTTTCAGTAATGTTTAGTTTTACCCTAGAGTCATTAATCTCACGAATGTTAACTTCTCAGACAATGAACTTAGCTTATTAAATAAAGGTCCTAAATATGCACCACACATCCATTGTAACAAACTAAAAGAAATTCTAGCAATAGAAACAGAACTGGCATTTGCAAATAACAATCAAATTAGCAGTATCTTAGGTAAAGCCAAAGTTACAAATATTCTGAAAAACAACTCAACATCTTGCAATAATCAGTCAGACAGACGAGCATTGCAAAGTATTAATCACAAAGTCATAGAAAACAACCTCACGATAACAAAAGCAGATAAAGGAAATTCGTCTGTAATATTAACTAAAGGTGAGTATGAAAATAAAGTTAAGAAATTTATAGACGACAATACTATCATAGAATTGAAAAAGGACCCCACTAAACAGCATAAGGCAAAAATTAAAGAATGTGTCAAAAATTGTAATGCAGTAATCTCAAACACTGATAAGTACAAACTTTTCCATATGAATCCTTCCCCCCCCCCCAAATTATACGGTTTAGTAAAAATTCACAAAGAAGAAGCACCCATCAGACCAGTTGTTTCGTTTATTTCTTGCCCCAATAAAAAATTAACAGAAAAATTGAACATTATAATTAGACAATATACCGAATTTACAGATACTTCTTCCATAAAAAACGCAATGCAGTTAACAGCTAAATTAAAAGATTGTAATATACAAAAGACAGAAATCCTGGTATCATTTGATGTTTCCAACATGTTTTCAAAAATGCCACATAAGGAATGCTTAAGGTTAATAGAAAACATATTAGTAAAGAAAAATACAAACCCGGTTGTTATACACGAAATCATATCTCTAACGGAGTTAGTCACCAACCAAAGTTACTTTACATTTAACAACAAATTCTAGAAACAAACAGAAGGTCTGGCAGTGGGCTCACCTCTAAGTCCTCTATTAGCTGAAATTTTCATGAAGCATATTACAGAAAAAATTCTTTCATCACAACTAGGTAAAAAACACATTAAATTTTAGTATCCGTATGTAGACGACATCCTAGCTTGCTTTAAGGGTAAATTCAATCCGTTCTAATATCAATTTACAGTAGAAATAGAAGAGAATAACAGTATTAACTTCCTGGATTTAAAATTAACGAATTAGATCAGAGCTTAAAATTTGATATACAGACTGTCCCGTAAAAAACGCCAACATTCATAATTCCGTTATTTATTGTCCGGCTTTATTTAAACAAAAAGTAAATTTAATAGCATCAAAAACACTATAAGATAGCAGTGTTTTATTTGTTTTCAATTGTTTTCATTAATGTCAAACGACAGTCAAGTTTTTTATTTTAAATGGCAACATATATATTTTTGGCTATATTCGGATTGGATTTTTTTTTCTGAATTCAACGATGTATAACATGTTTATTTTTGATAAACGTTTAATGCAAAAAAAAACTTGTAAATTTCATCTTTGTCTTCCATTATTTATAAATATTCGAATGTGTCATGAAGCATTGGAAATGTAAGTATTTTAAATATTATTATAAGAAACAAAACACTTTACAATAAATGTTGAAATTGCCCGCCACCTTGTTCAACACATATCGCACATCTCCTAATTACTCCAAAGGTCGCATTTAAAAGACGATGATACCCTACATCGAAATGGCGAACGATTATTTTCAGCAATTCAGAAACAGCAACGCGTGACATGTTGTGAGCAGTTTTTAAACTTCTATCGCGACAACCAAGAACAATTTCTTTAATTCGTTGTTACGGTAGATGAAACTATGGTTCTATACTATGACTTTCAAAAGCATTTTTCAATACGACTCTGAAACAAAGTGCGCTGAAAGACCGTCATCAATGGAATGGCGAAGACCCGGCTAAAAACGACCGAGGAATGCAAGGATGGCTCAATCAAGAAAGAAGATCATGGTAACGATCTTTTGGAATTCTAAAGGAATCCTGCTTATTGATTTCAAAGAAAGGAACACAGTTGTTAACGCACAATACTACGCTAATTTATTGCATAAATTACGAGACGTAATCAAAGAAAAGAGACGTTACATGTTGCGACAATCACGACAATGCTCCTGTCAATAAGACCACAATTGCGCAGGCTGCTGTATTTGTAGAATTTTTGCACACAAAACATACAATCCAGAACTCCCACCCAGAGATTATTATTTGTTCTCAAAACTGACGAAACACCTTCGTGGAAGAAAATTTGAAAGTGATGAAGAAATTCAAGAAGTGGTTTTTGACCATTTTTCAGATAAAACTCCAAAGTACTTTTCTATGGGTATTAAAATGTTAAATTCAAGATCCAAAAATGCATTGAAATACAAGGGGATTATATTGAGAAATAATTATATTGCTTTATTTCTACGCCCTCCAGAATATATCCAAGCCGAAAACTTCTGGCGCTTACCTCGTATTAAACATTCGTTGTTAGAACTTGAAGTAAATTGTTCGCGTTTAATAAACTTTACTCTACACCATATTTCTATATTCTGTAATTTTTATATCATCAGAGAAACAGCATTGAAATAAAAAGAATATTACAGTGACCTAATGCGCAATTTGATTGCGCAATTAATTTCTATTTTTACATCGTAAAGTTCTATATAATGCGTACAAATAAACAGTAGATTTTGCTGTCCAATATTTACTCTTAAATTGTAATAATATTTACAAATTGTCGTTGTCCCTGATGAAACAAAGTACAAGATGATTCAATATTACAATGATGCAAAATGTACCATAATAATTATCGTCGAAGTTAAACACTACTAATCAGAATTCTTGATAGTATATAGCCGACTACGTGACTGACCGTTCAACGATTTCGGACAACCTCGCTGAACTCCATTTTCGGAGCGATATTTGCCATTGGCGATTATCATATGTTCAGGATCATATGCTAATGACGTTTTTACCATATTTAACGTAATTATTTTGTGTACCTGTCATTGACTGCGTTACTAAGGATGTCGGACAGTGACCCCCAACTTATTAACATATAATTTGTAGTAATATGTCATTTTGATCGTCAACTGAAAAATAAAATAATTGCATCAGGTACTAATTATTGGTCGGGTATAATTAGAAATTAATTATTCTTTGTTTGTCTTATTGTAGAATAAATATAAATTAATCTTTTAATTTAATGATCACATCGCTGGAATAATTACTGAAGCTCGGATTACATGCATGTAAAAATAAATCAATATACAGGTATCCCGTAAAAAACGCCAACATTCATAATTCCGTTATTTATTGTCCGGTTTTATTTAAACAAAAAATAAATTTAATAGCATCAAAAACACTAAAAGATAGCAGTGTTTTATTTGCTTTCAATTGTTTTCATTAATGTCAAAAGTCAAGTTTTTTATTTTAAATGACAACATATATATTTTTGGCTATATTCGGATTGGTTTTTTTTTTTCTGAATTCAACGATGTATAACATGTTTATTTTTGATAAACGTTTATTGCAAAAAAAAATTTTATAAATTTCTTCTTTGTCTTCCATTATTTATAAATATTCGAATGTGTCATGAAACATTGGAAATGTAAGTATTATAAATATTATTATAAGAAACAAAACACTTTACAATAAATGTTGAAACTGCCCGCCACCTTGTTCAACACATATCGCACATCTCCTAATTACTCCAAAGGTCGCATTTAAAAGACAAGCGGCAGGTACTTCTTGACAAGTGTTAATAATTCTTTGTCTTAAAATGTCAACATTTTCTGGAGTTGTTAAATAAACTCGATGTTGTAGATAAGCCCACAACCAAAAATCGAGGGGCGTAAGATCCGGTGAACGCGCAGGCCACTCGATAGGACAGGATGTTCCTATCCACCTATTTCCAAATTGGGTGTTCAACAAATCAGTATATACTCTGGCGTTGTGCGCGGGAGCCCCATCTTGTTGAAAAAATATTCTATTTAAATTTGCCAAAGGTAATTCATCTAAAAAGTTTTGGAGATTTTCGTGTAATAAAGTCTAATATTTTTCTTGATTTAAGCAACCATCTATGAAAAATGGCCCAATTAATTGATCACCTAAAATGCCACACCAAACATTTACGTTGAAACGTCTTTGAAAATTATTTTCAATTACAAATCTCGGATTGTCTGCACTCCACTGTCGATGTATGTTTCTATTAAAAATACCGTTGTTGCTAAAAGTGCATTCATCAGACCAAATTATCCTTCTGTAAAAATTCGGGTCTTGTTCTAATGCATTTAAATAAAAACGACAAAACTGGATTCTTCGGCCAGGATCATCTTGTTCTAATGCATGAACTTTTCGAGCTATGTACGGTTTAAGTTTGTGTTTTCTTAAAATACCATGAACTGTAGTTTTTGATACCCCAATATTATGTGCAATTTCGCGAATCGAAGTTCGTGAATTTTGCTGTACTGCAAGAAGAACATCTAATTCCTTATCTTCGGAGAATTTCCGTTTTTGTGTTTTTGGTTTGGTAAATGATCAATAATTTCTTAAATTCTTTTCAATTCTCTGAAATATTTTCGAACCTGGAACTTCTCTGTCCGGAAAACGAGCACTGTACCGACGAACTGCTTGAAGGCGATTTTTATTACATTCAAAGAACACTTGTAACATGTCCGTTAATTCATTGTTATTCATTTTTAACGAAAATACGCTTTTTGTTGCGGCAAAACGTTCAAACAGGATAATACAGAAAACTTACTAAAGTCAAACTGACACTTAAGGCACATTGACATAATGCTAGTGGACTGGGCCAAGTCTACTATAATGAAAGATGAAATTTATAAAGTTTTTTTTTTATTTTTTATTATTAGGAGATGTGCGATATGTGTTAAACAAGGTGGCGGGCAATTTCAACATTTATTGTAAAGTGTTTTGTTTCTTATAATAATATTTATAATACTTACATTTCAAATGTTTCATGACAATCATGACACATTCGAATATTTATAAATAATGGAAGACAAAGATGAAATTTATAAAGTTTTTTTTTTGCAATAAACGTTTATCAAAAATAAACATGTTATACATCGTTGAAATCAGAAAAAAAAATACAATCTGAATATAGCCAAAAATATATATGTTGCCATTTAAAATAAAAAACTTGACTGTTGTTTGACATTAATGAAAACAATTGAAAACAAATAAAACACTGCCATCTTATAGTGTTTTTGATGCTATTAAATTTACTTTTTGTTTAAATAAAACTGGACAATAAATAACGGAATTATGAATGTTGGCGTTTTTTACGGGACAGTCTGTATAAATAAAAAATAAATAAATCAAATAAATCCGGAGTTGAAGTAGGTTGTGCATGAGAAAACGTATTTTCTAACTTAAGCTTTTCTAATATAAAAAAACATGCATACATAACAAGTGTTCATTTGAAAAGTCAATCTAGTAGCATGTGATTTACTGAGAACATTTTGAAGTATGTCGTAAATTAAAATTTAAAATAAATTACTCTGCACAAAATTTCGGAACATCTAACCTGTACCTGATGGTTCATTACCTGATGGTACCTGATGGTTCATTATTTTCCTTTTCGGATCCCCATCGTTGTTCATCTTTCCGCTTTGAAATATATATTCTCTTAAATACCCCAGAAAAACTATTTAATTGAATTAAGATTAAAGCTTTCCAAGTTAGGAATAGTCATTATTTAGATTGCATTTTAATATCTAAACACATTTAGAGACATTGTTTTAAATATCAATTGCCAATAAATATTTTTCTATTCATGTTTATGAAAATGATCATTTTTCCACCTACCCCACATGAAACTGATATTTTTTGACTCTAGAGATAACAAGATTTTCACTTTTAGAGGTGAAAACGAAAACAAATAAATATACATCATGCATCTCGTTAATGATGTAACAATTGTTCATTTTGAAAAGTCAATCTAGTAGCATGTGATTTACTGAGAACATTTTGAAGTATGTCGTAAATTAAAATTTACTACTTAACCTACGAAGTCGTATATTTTGACAGTTTCATACATACAAATAAATAACAAATAATAGGTATTTATTGAAAACTATAACAAATGTTGAAAATGTTGTCCTTCAAGATCAATGCACTCTAAAATCCTCCGTTCAAAATTTCTGATGATATTCTGCAACATTACTGGATTGTTATTAATTTCCATGCATTTCTGTTCGACTCTCTGTAGCATATCATTCAAATTCAATATAGGTGTTCGAAATATGTTATTTTTTAGATAAGGCCACAAAAAGAAGTCGCAAGGTGTTAAATCGCATGAACGTGCATTCCAGGCAATTTCAGTATTTCGACTAATTATACGCTCATCAAAAAATTCTCTTAAATAATCCAAAGATTCTGCAGTACAGTGACAAGGTGCTCCGTCTTGTTGGAAACTTGCATTTTGAAGTTCATCATCATGCAACTGATTGACAAATGATTGTAAAATTTCCGTACGGTACCTTTGAACAGTTAACGTTCCCTGATAAAATATTGGTCCAATGATTCGCCTTTGGCTTATCGCTGCCCAAACACCAATTTTCTCTGGATGCAGCGATTCTTCATTAATTATATGTGGATTTTCACTACTCCAAATTCTGGTATTTTGTGAATTTAGGTATCCCGTTTTATAAGACCATGCTTCATCAGTAAAGATGACTCTTTGCGAAAGTTCTCCGTTATTGTTCACATTTACAAACCAATTACAAAACTGTAGTCTAAGTGGGTAATCAATTTCTAACAATTTTTGTACTGCTGTGACACGGTATGGATAAAGTTGCATATCTTTTTTTATTAACTTGGGAGTTGTACCAACAGAAAGGTTTATTTGTTGACTCAAATGTCGAACAGATGTTTGTTGTCCATTTTCCATTATTTCTTCAACACGATTGATAACTTGAGGTGTACGTTTCTTAACTGCTCCGCTGCCTGATTTTCTTAAGAGACTACCAGTTTCAAAAAAAAGTTTTAAAGTTCTATCCAAAGTATTCTTAAATTGTATATAATCTATTACAGAATGTGGAAACTCAACTTTAAATTCTACCATGCAATCTTGAATTGAATAAACCCATAAACCATCAATTTTATTACCACTTCGAAAATAAGACTGGACTAAAAAAAATTTATGTTCTAAAGTGAAAGCCATTTTAAAACTGAGAAGCAATTTATTTAAACCAGAATCGACGCACGATTATTTTATGCACTAACTGATATTTGTGATTGACATTATCAAATGTCATTTGGATTTACGTTTACGGAACAGCAAACACATACTAATATATTTGCGTCTTATTCTATCAAAATTTCAAAGTAACCTAGATTGACTTTTCAAATGAACACTTGTTATTTGTCAATGTTAACATTTGACATTTGGTTGTCAACGCATACATTTCACGTAACTTAGCGATTGTAGTCTAGGGATCGCGATAGCTATGAAGTGTAAAAGCCATCTATAGAATTATTTACTCCTGTACTTTTTTACTTTGAAGTAAGTACACATAAGTCACAAATAAAATAGATTTTAAGTTACGGAAGTTAGTTCCTCTTTATGTATATTTTATAAAAAGTTGTCAAGTAAATGTCAAAACTAATTGAAATAAATAATAATATACTTCATAGATATCTCCTAAATTCCACGGCAGTGGCGATCTTAAGACATCTTGACCATACGATAGTTATTTACTAAATAAGTATTGTAAATATTCTTATTACGACACAAGAAGTTAAACTTGTCAAACGAGGCGTGAGCCGAGTTTAACAAAACATCAAGGGTCGTAATATGAATTTACAATACGAATATTGTACAAAACTCTATCTACTATCATTAACTTCTATTATTTTTTTAAAACTAGTTCAAAAATATTCGTATTAAATTAAAGAATGCTTCATAAAAGTACTGTCATTAACGATGTTGTCAGTGTCAAACAAATAATTATTTACAAATTAACGTTGTTAACAATCATGAGTTCTGATGAGGAATAGTATATTATACTATAAAGGAGAGAAATGCGTTATTTTGGCAGAGGTGCAATTTGAGGCCCGAGGGCGAAGCCCGAGGGCTACAATGCACCGAGGACAAAATAGCATCTCTCCCGAATGGTATATACTATTTTTTCCACGGTCTCATTAACTTAAAAACACATTAAAAAAAAATTAAAATTGCTAATCAGGTTTTAGTAGGTACCACTACTAGGGCAATCACAAAAACTGTAAATGTAAGCGAAAGTAATATTCCTTCTAATATTAATTTTGAAAATTGTACAAATGTAACATTTAATTTAAATGTCAATAAATAATTTCAATGTTATCTTTTTTTTGCACGAATCACAAACGTTCTCCATAATGTAAACTCCCTTGGGAGCATTATACTCCCTTGGGAATAATCGACTACTTCTGTTTTAATTTTGATGTCATAGAAACTGATTTCTACTTCCGACCGTGGAAAAAATACATTTTATGTTCAAATTGCAGTAAATGCTGCAATTCAAACTTTAATTCCCGCTAAATCGCTAGATAAATATGAAAAAGAATATAAAAAAATTTGAAGATTTGTGCAGTGACACCATTAATAAAAAAAATATGTCACATTTAATTTGACATCTAAGCGTGAGTCGAAGTGAATATTAACTACCGTGCTAAATAGTCGACTATTTACCACGGTGGCCAACAATCGCTTTATTCTATTTTGAGTGGTAATTTCAAAGAGTTTTCAAACATGTAATTGGTTAAAAATTCACGTTTGTTAAACAAAGGAAATAAAAGTATTACATTTTTTATACTGTCGATATTTTCTTAAAGTATAAAATTAGTGTAATGTGATTATACAGGGTGCGGCAAAAAGGTAGGTAGGATTTCAAATAGTGGTTGCTCGCTTTGTAAAACCGGCAACACTGTGCACGCGGTCGCGTTAGGTAGACAAAAGTATGCAATTTTCAGTTATCGACATGGCTTGGAGCGGAGTGCATCGTGCTTTCGTTGTCGAGGAGTTTATTAGAAATAGGGAATCTGTAATAGCGACGCAACGTGCCTTCCGTAATCAGTTTGATGTTGTTCGGCATGGCGCGGTTCCGGATGGAAGAACAATTCGTCGGTGGGTTCTAAACTTCAGGGAAACAGGTTCTGCGCTTAAACGAAAATCTACTGGCCGACCAAGGACAGTAAGAACACCGGAAAATGTGAATGCAGTAAGAGATTCCGTACAACAGTCTCCTAGGCGTTCAGCTCGTAGGCATGCAGCTGCTTTGGGAATTTCCGATAGAAGTGTTCGAAGAATTTTACACAACTCACTCCAAATGCATCCGTACAAAATGATGGTAGTGCAGGAATTAAGAGAAAGAGATTTTGAAACCCGTACAAATTCATGCCGGGATATTCTTCAAAACATTCCCCGAGGCGCTGTATTCATGTCTAGCGATGAAGCTCACTTTCATCTATCGGATACTGTAAACAAGCAAAATTTCCGTGATTGGTCGGCAAATAATCCACAGGAATTACATGAGCGACCACTTCACAGTCCAAAGGTTACCGTCTGGTGTGCAATATCTGAATTCGGCGTGTGGGGCCCTTACTTTTTCGAAGAAGATGGAATAACGGTAACAGTCAACGGAGATCGATATTTTGATATGATTAACAATTTCCTGCGTCCAAAAGTTAACGAGTTGAACGAAAATCACCGAGAACATCTTTGGTTCCAGCAGGATGGTGCTACATCGCACACCACGCGTCGTTCACTTAATCTTCTTCAAGACATGTTCCCAAACAAAGTGGTGTCTTTACGGGGTGATCTCGCCTGGCCGCCGCGTTCGCCTGATTTGTCGCCTTGCGACTTTTTTCTTTGGGGTTACCTCAAATCGAGAGTTTTTACACATCGTCCGCGGACTTTGGAAGAATTAAAGGCAGCCATAAGACAAGAAATTGCCGCAATTTCCCAAGAAATGATCCATCGGGCAATGACGCGCTTCCGTGAGAACCTACAAGAGTTCATCGACAATAATGGCCGTCATTTAAAAGATATCATTTTTAAAAAATAACGCTCCTGAATGGCATGAAATGTAGATTTAAGAAATAAAATATGAAATGTTTGGTTTATGTGGTTTGGTTTTTATTGACATCCCAAATAGTACCTATTATTTTGCCGCACCCTGTATAATATTAAATATTTGTTTACATTTATAATTACAGTCAAAATTAAATTAGTAATAGTAAGGCTTATTGTTATTATTCCTTTGGGGTGACGGAGGACGGGGAGAGGGGGGGGGGGGGGGGGTGAAACATTTAATTTATTTACATTTACTATTTGGGGGGTTGCGGAGCTAGGACGGTTGAGGATCCCTGCTTTAGACCGTTACCGATTAGAATTTGTTTCTATTTTCACTACTCACAAAATGGTGTGGTTAGAAAACTTATGTATTCTAGGATGCAAAGTTTAATTGACAAGCATCGCTTGTTAAATTATAACCAGAATGGATATATTAGTGACAGGTCTACATTGTTAGCAACTGAAACATACCAACTGCTCGAAGAAGTAATTATTGGTTTAAATAATAAGGAAGGAACCATATGTTTGTTTATGAACTTATCAAGGGCATTCGACAGTGTCCATCAAGATATCCGTTTAACGAAGGTTTTCGTGGCATACCACAAAATTGGATGAACTCGTATATGACGACCTAGGGGAACCGATACGATCGACGTGGCGTAATATGAAGCACGGTGTGCCACAGGGGTCTATTTTGGGACCATTACTCTTTCTCCTTTATGTCAATGATCTACCACATGTTATAAATAGCTTACTAATATTTTACGCAGATGACACATCTGCATATTGTTCACTCTGAGGATAGGGATCAGGCTACGGACATATTAGAGTCGAGTATGGAAGTTCTGTATGGGTGGTTTACATGGCACCATCTAAAAGTAAATGTAGACAAAATCTCTTTGTTAAATTTTAATAATCTAACGGAGAGGCTAGAGTTTCATCATGGCAAAGAAACAGGTGCCGACGAGATCACGTTTTTAGGGTTGAAATTGTATGGTGGATTGACGTGGCGTCCGCACATTGACGAACTTGCTATAAAACTGTCTAGATTTAGTTATGCCTTCAAAATATTAACGAGTAGCGTAAGTGTTGTGTGTGCTATTAGCACTTACTATGCATACATGCAATCGCGACTGTAATATAGTGTTATCTTCTGGGGTAGTGCGGTGGATATAAAACGCATTTTTATTCTACAAAAATCTTCAATATGAACTATTTTTAAATTAAGCCACCGAGATTCTTGCAAACCAATATTTATAGATAAGAAAGTACTCACGTTGCCATCAATTTATGTGTTAGAGTGCCCATTGTTTGTAAAAAGAAATTATAATGAATTTTTCCAAAAATTTAAAGTTGACCACTATCCTAATACCAGAGGTAACTTGCGCACGTATTTAATTCCGCCACAAACAAAACTTGCGAAAGTGCAAAAAAGTGTTACCCTATAAAAATCTATAATCACATTCCCAACAACATAAAAGACAAACCTAACAAAATATTTAAACAAACACTAAAGGCACGCCTAATCTAGAAAGCACTATATTCAGTGGACGATTTCTTTCAGGAAAATATAAAAATAATTTAAATTTTGGTTGTATACAGGCTGTCCAGAAACTCTCCTGACAAACGAAGACCGGAGATTCCTCAGATAATTTTAAGACAATTAAACCCAAATTCACCTAGTCCGAAAATGCTTCCTAAGGGAGCTAGAGTTCTTTGAAGATGGCGCCTTGTATTTATTTTTTTTTAAATTCCTCCAGAACGCTTCTATTTAGAAAAACAAAAACTGGTATGCTTATTTATCCTCCAGAGATGAATCGATTCCGTCAATTGCGAATTTCTAGTACCGGTCATAGGCGTCCGTTTTGGGTAGGTCAACGGTTATTTTAAGGCATAACTTTTTTGTCTTTAACTTTTAAGCATTTGTGATACTAGATTATTAAATTTTCAGGTATTCCAGTACTAAAAGGTACTCTTACTTTAAGTCGGTAGGATACACCGTTTTCTAGAAAAATCGATTTGTAAATTTTTCGTTTTTTCTTCATTAAAGTTCAGTTTATTATGTACCTACTTATTTATAGCGACGAAGTTGACTTGGTAGCGACGAAGTTGACTTGGTATCAAGGCATGGATGAAAATTAATTTAATAAATTAAAAACAAATTATTTATTACAATGGAACGAAACTAACAAAAAAAGAACAAGTATCAAAGGTAGATTGTTACAAAAGTTGCTCGATGTGATGACCATTAGTCTCTATGCAGAAGTTTACCCTTTTGCTTAGAGAACGCTGAATTCTTGCAAAAATTCCAAAGTTATTTCTAAATTCGTTGCAAGCATCTTGTATCCTTAGCCAGAGTTGTGCGCGATTTTCTATCGGAACGGAATAAACAAATGCTTTTATGTATCCCCAAACACAATAATCGCAAGGATTCAAATCCGGCGACCTTGCTGGCCAAGCAACTGGACCGCCTCTTCCAATCCAATGGTCTTCGTAGTTATTATCTAGAAAGTCTCGTACATTCCTGCTAAAGTGGGCCGGACAGCCGTCCTGTAGAAACCATAAGTTTTGCCGAATATTTAAACGCACCTCATCTAACAAATCAGGTAAAATATTTTGCAGGAAATGTAAGTAATCAGCACCATTTAAACGAGCACGTAATTCCACAGGTCCAAGTAGATAATCGTCAACTACTCCTATCCAGACGTTTATGCTAAACCTATGCTGATGCTTAAATTCTTGAACAACGTGGGGATTGTCACCAACGTACGAATAATAATGTGCATTAGGTACATTAAAAATTCCATTTTTTGAGAATGTAGCTTCGTCACCAAACAAAATGTTCCTGAAGAAATCTTCATCTTGATTTTTCTGATTTTGTAACCATCTAGCGAATTCTACGCGAGCAGGAAAATCTCCTTCTAGCAGTGCTTGCACCTTTGTAAAATGAAAAGGATATAAATTTTCTTTGTGTAAGATATTTCCTACGGGAGATTTTGAAATTGTGGGGTACATGGCAGATAGTCTTCGAACGCTAATTTCTGGATTTTCCTCAACTTCCATTAAAATAACATCTTCATGTTCTGCTGTTACATCATTATGTCTCCCTGTTTCATTATTTTTTGGGACCACTGAACCTGTTTCTCTTAATCGTTGATGAAGAGCTGTAAATGTTGAGTGAGTGGGATGCTGCCGATTGGGAAATTTTTCAGCGTATCTACGTTGCGCCGCTCGAGCGTTACACCTCATTTCGCCATAAACTAAATGCATATCGGCGTATTCCTCATTAGGAAAAACCATTTTTTTAAAAATTGAAACCGTTGTGTTTGAATAACACAAAGTAAAAAATGAAAAGATAAACTTCGCGAACTGACAACAATTTGACAATGAAAAACGTAGGTTTTACTTCTGTTGGCAGTTCAGAGCTAACTATTGCAAAAATAAAAAATTGAACTTTAATGAAGAAAAAACGAAAAATTTACAAATCGATTTTTCTAGAAAACGGTGTATCCTACCGACTTAAAGTAAGAGTACCTTTTAGTACTGGAATACCTGAAAATTTAATAATCACACAAATCACAAATGCTTAAAAGTTAAAGACAAAAAAGTTATGCCTTAAAATGACCGTTGACCTACCCAAAACGGACGCCTATGACCGGTACTAGAAATTCGCAATTGATGGAATCGATTCATCTCTGGAGGATAAATAAGCATACCAGTTTTTGTTTTTCTAAATAGAAGCGTTCTGGAGGAATTTTAAAAAAATAAGTACAAGGCGCCATCTTCAAAGAACTCTAGCTCCCTTAGGAAGCATTTTCGGACTAGGTGAATTTGGGTTTAATTGTCTTAAAATTATCTGAGGAAACTCCGGTCTTCGTTTGTCAGGAGAGTTTCTGGACACCCTGTATATATGTCAATGTTTGTCATTTGCTATCGTGTACTTGATATTTACTTATTTGTTATACACTATTTTATATTTGTTTATGTACTTGACATATTTTGTATATTTGACATGTTCTATGCTTTTTGCCTGGTGGACCGAAATATATTATTATTATTTATTTATTTATCAATCCGCCCTCGTATGCTGTGCTTCATTCAATTCCTTATAATTTTCTAACCTTCGTATCTGATTTATGTAAAATACACGGCAATACTAGAATACTAGTACGTAAGTATGTATGTATAGTTTATTTCAAATTATAAGAATATAACTTTGAACGGCTCCAATGCTTTTATTTCACCACCTGCGGCAATAACTACCTGGCCGCTCAATACGATTATCTTTAACGCAAACAAACTGCTGAGGTCCGTAATGACAAAATTTAAGTAAATTGTAATTACTGCAATTTAGATGAAATAAAATTTAATAATAATATAAGTACCAACAGTTGTTAATTTGAATATATAGTTATTATATAGTTAAATAGTCATTAAATTACAATTTAGATGAAATAAGTGCAAACAAAATTTAAGTAAATATAGTTAGGAGAGTTGGTATATATTACATCTAATATTGAGTCTATTTATCATTTATTGTTAATCTTTACTGCTGTATACATATTTGATTTTTCTCTCTTTACTTAACGAACATGTGACGACCTGTTGCTGAAAGTGTTAGTGATTATGATGTGGATAGTGATAATACTGTTGGAGCACGACAGAGAAAGCATATATCAGAAGATGCAAAACAGATAATTTTCAATGTCTATCATACCCTGATGGAAGAAAATAACGAATACAAACCCAGAACATTTAACGAAGGTCGCAATTAACAAAAGTGCCTTTTGGAAAAATATATAAAATAATTAAGATTAACGCAGGGCCTCGAAAGCAAAGAAGTGACAAAGGAGCACCAAGAAAAATTGAAGAGTATGAAATTGATACTATTAGGCAGCAAGTATACTCCTTCTACAGAGGAAATGTTGTATCTACACTTGACTGCTTACATAAAAGAATCAGTGATGAGTATGAGCCTATAAATATTCAGTGTTCTAAAGCAACCTTGTGGCGGACGCTATAGAAAACTGGTTTTAAGTTTGGCACTATAGACAAACGTCGCACAGTTATGGAAAGCCCGAGGTTACAGAAACTTCGATATGAATACTTAACGGCAATTAGAAGGTATACAGGAAGGACGATTCATATGTTATTTAGATGAGACGTGGTATGACACCCATGACACAATTTGCAAAGGTTGGTTGGGTAGTTCAAGTATGTGTCAGTTGGACGCGCCGGTTTCGAGAGGGAAGAGAATAATCATTCTTCATGCTGGGTCAGAAAAAGGATGGATCGGACAGCCGCTATTATCTGCTAAAAATGTTAAACCCTCAAGTTTAGATTACCATGAAGATGTGACCTCATCTTTATTTGAAGAATGGTTTTGTGACACTTTGCTGCCAAATTTACCAAAACATATGTTTTGATAGTGATAGTATGTGATAGTGATGGACAACTCTCCGTATCATTCTTGACAGCAAACCAAAGTTCCTACAAAATGTAATAATAAGAAAGATATTAAAACATTTTTAGAAGCAAATGATTTATATTTTGAGGATCATTATACAAAAAAACAATTAATAGAAGTGATGAAGATAAAAGAATATTTAAAGGATTATTATGTGGATAACAGAGCCAAAGAAGCAGGACATACAATTTTGCGTTTACCACCATACCATTGCATTTTCAATCCCATTGAATTGATTTGGGCCCAACTGAAAAATGCCATAAGATGAACAAATCAAACACCGAAATTTAGTGAAGCAGTGTAACACACATAACAAATGCTAATGGAACATATAACTGCTGTAAATTGGAAAAATGCTGTTAAATACGCAATAGCAAAAGAGGACGAATGCGAATGTACAAAATAGTAGCACCTTTGATTATAAATTTGCAATACGATTGAGACACAGACACCGATTTGCAAGACGACTCAATCACAGATGATTTATGAAATGCGGTGACACATAAAAATTTTATTGTGTATTACAAATAAATTAGCTTTTTCTATTTCGCGTTCGAAATGAACTCATTATGAAACCAAAAACAGTATCGAAATGAGCTCTATTTCGATTCACTTTTTTTCCTTTTTCAATGTTGGCGTTGTTCGAATACAGAAATAAATATCATTGCTGTCATATGATTTTAAAAATTTATGTACATTTGACAGATATGATATATGTTCGTATTTTACACAAACAACGTATGTTGTATACAATTGACAACAACATATATATGTTTCTATGTCACTCATGTTTATATTTTTTAATGAAATATCAAGTAATGTTAACGAAAATTAATAAATAATATGTAATATAATATACTTCGCGGATAGCAAGATTTAAATTTGAAAATGTCAAGTATCAATGTGACCAACTGCATGCTTTATATAAAAATTAATCTCTGAACTTTCAAATTAAATAATTCCAATTTAAGCAATTTATTAATGTAAAAAACGCAAAATAGAAAAAATAGTATAAAAAACTCGTTTCATAAGGCCTTTTGCAGCACTCGCTCTTTAGAAAACTCGCCGCAAGCGGCTCGTTTTCTAAACTGATCTCGTGCGGCAAAATGGTGCCTTATGAAACTCGTTTTTTAATATACTATTATATATCTATATGTATCCACTACACATGTTGCCACACGATTTGTAATTTTTTCTTTGTATATAAACCCAATGTACAGATATTTTCTATTATATACTTGAAATTAACAGCGTTTTATTATTATTTTATAGGGCCCTAATTTATAGTCAATACGGCCCCTAGATTCATACGTTGCAAATAGGTAAACCGTACCCGTTCAATAAGGAGACCAGGTATAATAATAATCATCACAGAAGGTGGTGCAATAAAAGCATTAGAGCTGTCCTAAGTTATATTCTTATAATTTGAAATAAACTATACGTATGTATTGATGATGCTGAATTCCAAGTCCATTTGCGAGTAATTCAATTAGGTATAAATTATAAATTAATAATGAATGTAATAGAAAACGTCTAAAGTTATACTGCATACTCTCAAATTAAATATAATTTTATCTAATTATTAATAATGATAACATAGTACTTCTCTTTACTGTTGGTGCAATTGAAATATAACGAGGTCAGTTATATTCTTGTTACGTATAGAATGGCAATTTGTCTAATGTAAAATAAAATTCATGTGCGATGCGCACATAAATTTTCTTTTAAAACCAAATTTATTACAGCGATATTTTAGAACGCTTACTTATATGCTTAGTAATTGAGGAAATTACCTGTCATATCGAATTGTACCGGTAAACACTCTGTAATCCAAATGTAACAATGAAAAAGCATCCATTATAATTTGATTGATAACACATTGCAATCCATTGTTACGTATATAATGCTTCCTAAACCATCTAATATTCATAATGTACGTACTAGTAGATCCACTATTATGCATAAAAACATAGGTACGAGGGATGTTCGATAATTAATGAGCCAAGATAAGAAAACACAAACTTTCTGAAAAAAAAGACTATTTCATATTTCAACGTATCGTTCTGATAACTCATTTAAATTTGTGCATCGATTCAAATCTTTCATACTTTCAGGAGCGTACGCTTTATCAAACTCTTCGAAATATGTATTAGTTTCAGTGATGAGGAGGTACCTCATTCGACCCAAACCTCTTGCCAACGAGGCAAGTTTTCAGATTGGGCATGACAATCTTGTAAATAAACTGCATGAGGAAATGGTTTTTGCCATTGAAATAATCGATGTGTGAACGCGGACATTATCCTAACGAATAGCCGAGAACCACAGAATAACCGATACAATTGAGTCTTCTCTTCGCTGGAACTATTTGTGAAAGAGGAGACCATGTCTGCAATCCTGATGCTGAAGGCCAATAAATAGCTTATGGCGTCGTAATAGGGTTAAACAGTTACCGGGAACTTTACTGGGAGAGCCGATATTATAAATGGCGGCGGACAGTATAACGGACATTATATCATTAATTCTGGGGAAACATGTGACGGTCGTCTAGGCTGAATTACTTGCAGTGGGATCCTGCGCCGAGCAAATTCGGGAAGCCAGCTGTGCAAACAAGAAAATTAACGTATTGACTGATAGTAAGGTGGCTATTAAAGATCCTCAATCGACTGGCACAAGACAATACTGTGTCACTGATATTAGTGCCAGGATATGAGGAGATTAAAGGCAATGAGAATTAACGTGTACAGACTTAGTTACGTTAAGTTTTATGCGCCACCTTTTGACCCAGTTATTTATTTGATTAACCGATATTTGCAGTTTATTTGCAGCCTCTTCTACCGCTAGGTTAGGAGTATCATCTGCAAAGGTAGATATTGTCTTTTCTTCTTATCGTGATACGTTACTAGTGTAAATCAGGTACAGGATGTGTCTTAGAACTCTTACGTATGGCACCTCTCCTTTGATTTTTTTAAATCCAATATAATTAAATTTTTGTATGTATATTCAGCTTATATTTCAGCTCATCGTGCCATACTTCGTTAAAAGCCTGCGTAACATCAGGGAAGATAGCTTCGCTGATTTCTTTGTTTTCTAATGATTTTTCAATTGCATCGATTCTATCTATCTAACTTTTTGGATTGGACGCCAGTAAGTCCGTGCACATTTCTTTTTATCTTCTTTCTAGCCATTACCTGATCTATCAGAATAATTGAAACATACATGAGTAGGTAAACTCCACCAGTTTTGTATAATACAAAGGTATTTTTAATAATATAAAATATTATTAAAAATCTGGTGTGAAGAACACAAATACAGGTTCACTATTAATATTTTTTTGAACGTGTCCGAAAATATCTCTCCCCAGAGACGTAGATACGTATTTCACCTTTCTACAGGCTCATCGGTACGCCCCTTCTGGAGAAAGAATATTTCCAGACACATTCACAAAAAAGAACCACATCACAGAAATTATCCAGACCGGGCGTAGAAATAAATTCTGCGCTGCCTGTTGTCAGACAGCCGAAGTACCTCGCCTCGTCCACATAACCAATGTGAAGTAACGACGCCCTTCCAAAGGTGGCACAGTCATCCCTCTAGAAACTGCATTTTGTTTGTGTCTTCACTCATACTACGGACTAACCGCATGTGTAATGTATCAGAATAATTGAAACATACATGAGTAGGTAAACCCCACCAGTTTTGTATAATACAAAGGTATTTTTAATAATATGAAATATTATTAAAAATCTGGTGTATTTACTCTGTATTCTGGTGTATTCTGGTGGGTTTACCTGCTCATGTATGTTTCAATTATTCTGATACATTACACATGCGTTTAGTCCGTAGCATGAGTGAAGACACAAACAAAATGCAGTTTCTAGAGGGATGACTGTGCCACCTTTGGAGGGCGTCGTTACTTCACATTGGCTATGTGGACGGGGCGAGGTACTTCGGCTGTCTGACAACAGGCAGCGCTGAATTTACTTTTACGCCCGGTCTGGATAATTTCGGTGATGTGGTTCTTTTTTGTGAATGTGTCTGGAAATATTCTTTCTCCAGCAGGGGCGTACCGATGAACCTGTAGAAAGGTGAAATACGTATCTACGTCTCTGGGGAGAGATATTTTCGGACACGTTCACAAAAATATTAATAGTGAACCTGTATTTGTGTTCTTCATACCAGATTTTTAATAGTATTTTATTTTATTAAAAATACCTTTGTATAACCGGATCTCCCTTCTAGTGGAATCCTTGGCTATGAAGTTCCTCTTAAAACTTTCCTTGGCCAATTCTTCGACAATCTCATTGCCTTTAATCTCCTCGCATGCTAGCACCCACGGCTTTAACATGCCATGTGAAAGTTGTTTTGTTACAATAACTTTTTCATTAGAATAATTGGTTTAAGAACTATTACCAATATCAGTTGGCTTCTATTTCACTTTAGTAGATTTCTTTGTTAAATAATTTCCAATTTGCCAATATCAAGCAGAAGTTACAGTCAGTGGTTTGAGGGATGAAAACATCCCTAAAACCTAAATTAAAGATTAATATTGGTATCTAAATACTAAAAATCAAGAGAAGTCGTTTTCGTCGCCGCAAGTCGTGGATGAAATAATAGAAAAATGATCGAAACAATTATCGTGACAATTATCTGTCACTCAACACGTCAAACCGGTGATTTTTTTGCCAATAAAAGTGTTGAATTAATAACTGTACCCGTTATTTAACTGATTTATCGCTTTGGTACTCCTATTTGTTCTAAACTATCAAAATAAAATACGTCATGACCGATTTTCGTAGCTTAGGACTGCTATTGAACGATTCTGATGACTGTGTTTCTGAAGTATTAGCTTCAGCGTCAAAAAAATACCTCTAAAGTCATTTACTAAATTTTATGTGTTTTCAATATACACTCGGGAGCAAAAAAATCGACTCAGACCGCACTCTCGCAGTAAAATGTCCCTGACACAAAAAATATAACATAAATTCCAGGTTTGCTTTTCAAACCTTTAAGTTCAAGATCTTAACATAAAAATGAGTGCATATTCTTCTAAGTTACATTTCTTTTTCTTTGTAGTTTGTAAATTTTTAAAATACTTCAAATATAAAATTAATTTTAAGTTACGAAATTATTCACTACTGTATATGTGTATAGTATTTAGAATGCCTGCGGCCAGATATATAACACATTTTTTGCAGGACGCTAGCAAATGAATTCAGACTAACTTGTGAAAGGTAATACATAATTAGAGTTATGGCAAATATTACAAAACAAATTAAATTTTCCACAAACACACTCAAATAATATGATAATTAAATCCTATCTTTAGTACATTAACTATTAAATTCGCATTAATTTGTCGTACAACCTTGAACCTGTTCGTATCTTTCCACAATCACTTTTAAAAGTTATTAGGTCATTGAAAACCGTTTGCGGCCCACCTTGCCTTTTCGTAGATAGCTTTGTCAAAACATTTCTCTTTTTTTTTGCTATCGTCGAAGCGGTCCCGTTTACCGTCTAATTATGCTGCTCAATTTTCGCAACGCCTGCATACTGGTTTTTAATGCCGTGATACGGGACAGAGTGACTGGGCAACACCGAACTCGCTGACTTTCTAATTGTTGTTGCGAATTGTGCTAATTTCACGTATAAGAACTTGGCAATGTTTATAAAAGTAGAACGATTGTTGTTAATGCATCGGTGAAGGTTTCTATTTAAAATTAATTTATTTGAGATTTAGAAAAAGTCTAAAAATTGTTTTTCATTTCAAGCAATACATTCTGTTCGTTTTTTTATTAAGTTTAATTACTTTTTTTTTAATTTAAATATGAATTATAAACATGTATCTTGTACAAACAAATAACTGTTTCTTTATTATTAAATTATACAGGGTGTAAACGAAATATGCATACTTACTTTAATATGTAATAACAATAACATATGGAACATAAGTTTTGAGAAAAAAAATCAAAGGTAAAAATTGATTAGTAGTTAAAATTTTATTAAAACATAAACATTGGGAAATTATTATACACTATTGCGTCATACAAAAACTAAATTCACAAAACTGATAAGGGCCCATGGTCCTCAATGGCGCGCAATTTTGGAAAAATTCTCCCCATCATTCCCTGGACGACGTTTATATTCACTTCTCGGATCTTCTGGAATATTCTGGCCCGTAACTGTGCTTGATTTGGGGCTTCCCAGCCAGCTAAGTAGTGCCCAAAATTCCCCAATGGGGCGCGCCTGGGGTACGTTGGGGGGATTGTCTTCCTTAGGTACATAATTCACGTTATGTTCAGTTAACCAGTTCTGAGCGATTCCAGCATAATGCACTATAGGTCAAATAGCCACTTTTTCTGTGCTAAATTAATAACTTCTTCAAAACCATGGTATTCAAACTAAAACCTGTAGGAATTTACTATGTCAGAATAAATCTATTAAAAAATGCAACTTAACCCATTAGCGACCAAAAATTAACCCTTTTGCAACCCTTAATGCAAACATTATACGTAGTATTCATTTATTTATTTTAATTAAACTACAATATTCAGTAATTGCTTAAATCTAATTCGTTTTGTAAATTTAAATCAAATAGGTCCTCTTCAATTTCATTAATTTCATCGTCTTGGTTGCTAAGATGAATTTCTTCTATGGTTTCGCTGCAACATAACAGTTCAATTGCTTCAGGTGGAAGAGTAGAACGTTTCCGCTTTTGCAAGCGCCTATTTAAAAATTTTGTGGAAATTATTGGATCTGAAGTATCGACAGCTCCATTAAATACGTCTAGCAGGTTATTGGTACGATTGTTTCTGCGGGCGTGATGCAATCTATCGGCTTTGTATATCTTATGTCGCGATTCAGCTGCTTCTTCTGCAAAATAACCCATTGGAAGTGCTGTATTTTCTAATATTTCTTTTGAATGTATTAGTACTTTATGTACTGTGGAAGTCATTGGCAACCAAGGATATAGATTCTGGAAACATTTTGCTGTTTCAAAGCAATATGTTTCAAATTTACTTGAATTAATTGCAAACTGTCAGGATAAACAAATCAAAATGATTTTGAATCGATATATTAAATCTTTGTCGACATTAGTTATTTCAGAAAAAATAACATGCTCAGTAAAAGCTCGACGAGCAGTGTTTCCGTCATTTTTGGAACCGGAGCCACCTACTCTGGGCATGTCGACACGAAATCCGAGCTTTTCCTAAAAAGCGTTTTGTATGTCTGTTTTTCTTTTTAAAATAATTAACTTATCATCTCCTCGTACCTGCCACTTTTGTAATTCGCATTTATAGCCTAAATGTAATACAAATTAAAAAAATCTAATCCAGCAATGAAGGGGACTAAGTCCAAACTTTAAGTTTTCATCTTTTGCCCGGAATATTTCACTTTTGTAATTAAATGTGTTCATAAAGTCCTTCAGCGTAGCAGCACAAAAAAAATGCGACATAAAATGGGTAAAAAATGGGACAAGCCTGGTTTAATCTAGTTCCAGTTATAATGTTTAAAAAACTTTTCCATCAATGAGTGTTAAAACTAATTTAAATGATACTTCAACAAATTTTCCATCACCAATTGATATTCTTACGCTTGCCAGAGCGTCAATTTCTTTTTTTAAATCCAGGTCTTCCTTTAAAACAACTTTTTTGGTCTCCTTTATGTACTGCAATTTTATGGGCCGACAAAATCTTACAGACTGTGGTGTGCGGTTGTTCCAAATTGGCGTTCCGGATAAGAGCAGTAACCTTAAAGGAATAACTGTAGTAGCTAAAAGAGAGGCATCACAGCTATTTGACGAACCTGCCTCATTAAAAGTTTGTTTATATTGCGACTGACCAGTGCTGCTATCAAAGCCATAGCTTAATATTAATACCGATCCCAAAAAATTCGTCTTCTCCGCTTCCATTACAGTTTGAAAAACTTCTTTTTGGAGGTCAACAATTCTTTCAGCCGTATGCAGTAAAATAGATTGCAATGAAACTTTGGCAAGGGTCTCATTGGCTATTATACCCTGAGGTCGACATTTCAACTTTGCAGCTGTAATTTTCCTATAATGTGGATATATATCGCAATTACGTAATTTGTTTTCGTGGCGTATTGCATTATATTGTTCTTTGGAAAAATTATATTCAAGAAGAAAAGCTAAAGCCTCATCCGCAGATAGTGGAATTTGCTTTTGGAGATCTTGATAGCAAACCTTACGCATTTTTTATGGTCTTGTTGGACTTTCAATACTTTCTTTTAGCACTGCAGCTAAATTAGCATCACCGTGCTTACGAGCTGATATTGCTGCTGCACGAACGAGAAGATTTGTATCAGCTTTCTCATTTGAAAGGTCTGCAGCTTCTTTTCTTTTCCCAAATTCTGATTTTGCGTTGAATGGCACACGTGGAAGACCAACAACTTTTTCGGTGCCATTCACCACAAAATTTAAATCTGAATTTAACCACGCATGATTTTGATCCGTAAACACATGCATCCTTCTGTGAGATTTTTCCCACTTTTGAGCCAACTTTACGCAAAAAAATGTAATGTTTGCTTTATATGTTTCTCCATTTTATCCGAAATCATATTAGCTTCAATTCTTTCAACTACATGCTTGAAAAGGGCATCAAACTTTTCTTTTTTTATGCATTTTTTTCGCCATATTTCTAACAGTTCAATTTTATTAAAACAAAGGTTACCTGAAAAAAAGAGGCATTACTCGTAAAACGCAAAAAATAGCAGCTTGAAATTAATTGCAAATAACTCATTAAATATTGCTTAATCTATGTTTTCAATTTCAAAGAGGTCAAATTGGGTCAAAATTTTGTATGGTTTACAGAAGATCCAAACATTTAGAGAAATTGCACCATTTTAAGGTAATGTACTCTGATGGGTAATTTTCAAGTATACCGACGTAAACATAAAGCAGTATCAATGACACACATTTATACTTACTCATTTCTTTATTTTGCATTTTACAGAAATTAATTATCGTCAACACATTCGAGAAACACACAGTTAAAGTTGACCAATAAATAAATACTGATCTCGCTAGCACATTTGTAAAAATATTACTTCGAATGACTTTGACATATATATAACGGTGCTTTATATTTAGCACAAACAAAAATTAGGTATATTTGTTTTGAATGGTTTCCAATTAGAAAACAACAACAACGAAAGTAAAACTGAACTTTGATTTTTTCACTTTTGCACAGAAAAAGCGGCCGTTTGACTTAATGTGATAATGGCATAAAGCCAGATCGGGCCAGAATATTACATTATAATTTGGATAATTAGCATTAATGATATTTATCAATTTAGATAGACATTTGCGAATATAAACGTTTGCATCCAGAGCTTCACCTTTAACTCTCCCAACGTAAGGTCTTGAAATTACTGCTTGAGAAATAGCGTACCAGACCATAATCTTGTCGGAAAATTTCGCTTTCGGTTTGAATTTTACGTTGTTAGGACAATTTGCAATATTGGACGTGTAAAAACCATCGTTACCCTTTATTTCCGAATTGGATAATGTGAAATATTTCTCATCGTCTAAGGCAATAACTCTGTTGCCAATAAAATGTTGACGCCTTAATGTTCGGCAGCATCTGGGGATTATCTCTAGTTGGGCTGCGGTGTATTTGGGACACTTCCTTCTTTTTCGATATTCTAATCTATTTTTAGTCAAAATTCTGCCAACAGTCCTATGCGCAACTCCAAATCTACGACCTAAAGTGCGCGTAGACGTCCCAACTTGAGCAGATTGGATGAGTCTGTTTACTTCATCTGAGGCCAAAACTGGAGATCGTCCACTTTTCGATAAATTCATGTATGGCATACCTTCTTCATATTTCTTAATTGTGCGGTAAATTGTTGACAGTTTAATATTTTGGTCTCGGAAAGTGTTAACATCTCGCATTTAGGTACTCGTCCAACTAAATTATATATAGACTTTCGTATTTCAATCTTGTATGACATCTTTCGAAACTATTTCTGACAAATCTAACATGTCACCATAGTAACTAACAAACGAGCATCTTTTCTAGCCCAGTGGTAACTAGTTTGACCATTTTTTGGTAATAAAATTCCTCGTCAAAACTTTTTCTCAAAACTTATGTTCCGTACGTTACCTGTAATAATATTAAGCATAAAATGCTAATGCACTAAAGCTCTATCTCGAACGAGATCAAAGAAAAAAAAAATTAATGAATGCGCGTGGCTCGACCCGACTCTGGTAAATTTAGTATTCTTTTATAACTGCAGCGCTCCACTACTGAAGCGTAATTGTGTCAGTTGTATATACGATGATGCATACTGCAAGTCAGAAGTCAGTCTGTTATAAACTTCCGTGAAATATAGCTTATTCAAATCACGAATTAACAGATATCGTCTTACTATACGATGGAACAGGTGAAAATGTTGGAGCTACTAAACTTATTTATAAAGGGCGGTTTCGGAACCGAAGATGTCCATGAAATGATTTGATTTTACAAACCGCGTACAGATTGAGAGATCGCAATACATTGCATTGAAGTTATGATGGTCGTGGCCGTGAAAGACTATCTTTGGCAACGTATTTTTCAAGCTGCGACCCATGTAGGTGAAGACAGAGCCGTGTTAAAGCGTGTAGATATTTCGAAAGTTTATCGATTGGTTAGAAGCTTGTATTTACGCAAATGACAGCCTCATTGAACGACTCCTTTAAGCATTCCACCTGTTTCACACAAATTTGTCCTTTTAGAGCAAAAAAAGTCATTAAAGAAATGAGGCAAATAGAACACTGAAAAAATATGAATATTAAATTAAAATTACAAGTGTAATTTATTATTTCTCGACGTGAATTTAATATTAAAACAACTAAATTACAAATTCCATATCACCACAAAACTACTTATAAATCGGCTGTTCTGTTGTTACAGAACAGCCGATGCATAAGAAAATTTATGAATGAATACATGTCCATAAAACTTTTCACACAAAGACGTATTACTACATTACCGAAATGGGAAAGGGATTTTTAGTGAAATTTTTGGTGTACTTCGAAAGTTTACCGCTCGGTAAAAAGCTTGTATTTATGCAAATAGCAGCCACATTGAACATCTCCTTTAAGTCCACTTGTTTCACACAAATCTGCCCTTTTTATAGCAAAAAATTGTCATTAAAAAAGAGGCAAATAAAACATTTAATTAAAAATTACAATTTTAATTTATTATTTTTTTGCGTCAACTTAATATTAAGACATTTAAAGAAACTCGATATTGTATTCTTTTCGGAATATTATAAAGGCCAGACCATTTACCTACTTACAAATAACAACAGAACAGCTGATGCAGAAGAAAATTTAGATCTAGATGAATGAATACATGTTAACAAAACTTTTCACACAAAGACTCTTTACAGTACTGAAATGTGAAAAGGATTTTTTGCTGAACTTGAACAAATAAATGCCTTGTTTGTTAAATCGACAACATATAAACATATAATGTCTATTTATGTAGAATCAATTCGAATATAAGATCGTATTTGAAAAGTTTATGTTCCGAAGTTTCCGCAAAAATTAAAATTTCGATAGAATAATTTAACATCATTTTTTGTAGATTTGCTGTCTATTATGTATTGGCGTACATCAGGCTATTTTATTTACACCCTGTATAATACATGACATGGAAATTGTAACAGCATGAAAGTGTGCGAATTTTCTGATCAAACTTAGCAAAAACGTATAAATATTTAAAGGCAGTATTCGATTATAATTTCAAAGAAAAAGAAGAAAAGATTAATACAATTTAATTAAATTTTTATTAATAATGTGGTGGGGCACCCCTATTAGCTTCACACTCCCTCGGTCTTCGTAGCAATGATTCCAGCAGACGATCAATGTGCTCTTAAGGGTTGGTGTAACCTGCAACCGGCAATTCATTGCGGAGGCTTCTGAATTTGTTAAGTTCATCAGATATCCCACACGTATTCGATTGTCGATATATCAAAGAAACTGGGTGGCATAGCAAGATATTGACATGAGTCTCTTCAAACTGATTTAGACAAATTTTTACTAGGCGGGGACAGACATTGCCCTACTGAAAAGTTGGTCTTTGAGCTGCTGAAGATATAGAAGGATATGGGGTTCCACAACCTCATCAGCGTAACGCTGGGCATCCACGGTGCCTCGAATGAACATCAATTGTTACCTACTCTCATATGCTATAGCATCCCCTTGCCGTAACCCCCACGGCTCGGTGCACACGTCTTTCAACAGAAAGTTGAATATTGCGACGTTGCTCACGTCTTCGTCTAATATTGTTATACTTTCAAAATTGTTAAGAAAAATTATAGGAACATGTGAAGTTAAGCTACATGTCAAAGACCCGAAGAAAGATATATATGTGTCAGCGGTGCTGTTCGCCCTAGCTCTGCTAACTAAGATGGTATCTCTGGAGCACGTTGCGTACATCGGCACCAAATAATCCACTGCAAACAGGAGATATGAACAGTCAATTTGATTGTTGATAACTTTATGTAGAAACTCAGTACTCTCTCTCTCCCTACGTGATGGATGGCAATCAGATAAAAATCATCCATCTAAGCCAGGACTCTGCAATCCAATAGTTATTTAATATTTATACTAATGTTAGATCATTCACGTAGATATTAAATAAAAAAGAAGGTCCCAGGTCGGTTCCTTGCGGAACTCTTGAGGTGGTACAATAAATTTCATTTTTTTTCTCAGGTGGAAACGTTCCTGCTCTCCTTAGCTTGGACTAGCGTAAGGTTGCTTGGGACTCAAACATTCTTGTGCATTGCCTACCCACCAAAAACCACCTCTTTGACACTCCCCCTTTCATGCTGCTATTCACGGGGTCTGTTTTGCTTCAGACGTGCATGGTATGTTTCATTCTTCCTCCCTCTGTCTCTCTTCGGTCTCTTTTGTGGGCATTACACTCCTTATCCACATTCGTATCACCTCAAAATTTCTCCTTTTACTGGTCATAATCGAGATAATATTTTTAATATTTACCTTTCTGCCTACTAGGGTCTCGACTTCGTTCCTACCAACGTTCCATCTTTCGCATACCATGATGGTGCGTTCCGGCGTATCTGTCAGTCCGCAGTAACCGCAGTTGTCGCTTTCGCTTAAACCCATTCTATACGTGTACGCCTTGAACTGCCCGTGTCCGGCGAGGAATGTCAGGAATTAAAGTTTTCGTCCACTGCGTCGTCTCCCCATGCTGGTTCCGCATTTGCTACCACCTCTCCAAAGTTCGCTCCTCACCTTCTGTTTTTGCGGTCTTCGTGTTTTGCTGGCTTTCGGAGTACGCCTCTGCTCTCTCCTCTGCCAGCAGCGAAATAGGAGGCACTCTATCCACCACCTGCACCGCGCGTCCAGAGACAGTGCGTTAGCCCCTCACTACTCTGATCAGCATTCTCCTCTGAACAGACTCCAGCATATTTCTGTATTTCCTGATACTAAGAACGGAGGTCCATATGGGTGCACCGTAAAGGAGTATTGAATCGACCACCCCATTCAATACTAGGGGTAGTTGAGCTAGCCCCCCCACACACACGTTTGGCATTATCTGGGCAAGGGCCAACATTCGTCCTTTTGCCTTTTCTACGGTGTATTTTATATGTTCGCTGAATGTGATTTCGTCAATCAATACTCCCTGGTATTTTATTGTTTTGTTTAGGTAAATGTCTTCTCCCATTAGATTGAAGCGCACATTAGTCCGATTTGTTCGTCCTCTCAGTATAACTGCTTTCGTTTTCTGTGGAGCCAGCGTCAGCTTTGTGTTTACGCATCGATTTCGTCACAGTTCTCGGTGCTTCGTTTCCAATGTCCATGAGCTCCCGTTCGTCTTCCTCTTCAGCGATCACTATTAGGTCATCCGCAAAGGCGACGCAGCTTACTCCTCCCATTCTTATTCTCAATACGCCATCATACAGTAAGTTCCACAGAAGAAGTCCTAGTATGGAGTCCTGCGGCACTCCTGCGTTGATCTCCATGCTTTTGTTTCTTGTAATTAGAATCCTCCTTTGGTGGAAATATTCCTCCACTATTTTTACGAGATACCGCTGTATATTCATTTGTTTCAGTTTCTCCACGATTATGCTCCATGTTGCAGAGTTGAAATGCATTTTTTACATCCAGTGCTATCAGTGCGGTACATTTCTTGTTTGAGTTCTTGGACCTGTCTATTACGGCTCTTATCGTGCCGACTGTGGATTTATCTCCAATGAAACCAACCCCCCTTTCTCTTGAATGTCTCTTTCAAGCCTCTATTTCACTAGCCCTTCATGCCCTTCATGCCTTCATGCCTTCATGCCTTCATTCCCCTTCTGCTACAGAGACTAGATCTATTTAAAAGCAGTTGGTAACTTCAGAAATCCTTAAAGCAAACAATACAGAAAGAGTATGATAGATATCTATAATATTTATTAAATGGTTGATAGTTTAAAATATCGCTTTTATCTCCCTTTTTGAACACAGAATTGATTTTAGTACGAGCCCTAACAACTATATGTCCGGACGATGTACGAAATGTTAGAAAAATGCAGTTATGTTTATTTTGGTTTATTTTTATTATTATTTATTATTATTTTTATTATGGTTTAAAATGTTTTTTTCGTCTTTCCAATCTGAAAATTAAGGCAAATACCCTTCATTTAACAAGAAATTCGATTGTAATTGATTATACTATTTCATTTTGCTTAATTTACGGAAGACAACAACAAAAATATAACAAATTTTCTGACAAATAAATATTCGGACGATATTCGTTATTGGCTTTGAAATTAGTATTATGAACGCGTTGATTGATAAATAAAGTGTGCTTTGAAGAATAGTTGTCAGTTAAAGTCATGTTCGCCATTTTGTGTAATAAGAAAATGACGCGTGGTATCGCAACTAATAAAAAACTGTAAATGGGATTTAAGTAAAACACTTATATTAATTTCCAGTATATATTACACTTTATTATATATTAATAAATAGATAACATGTTTCGCTACGATGTAGCTTCTTCGGATCTTATATTACTACTCAGTAGTAATATAAGATCCGAAGAAGCTACATCGTAGCGAAACATGTTATCTATTTATTAATATATAATAAAGTGTAATATATACTGGAAATTAATATAAGTGTTTTACTTAAATCCCATTTACATATAATAGATTTCCAGCAAGTATCGGCCGATTCAATTAAATTTAATAAAAAACTGCGAGAAATGATAATTTCACAGTATTACAGAGGTAAATCAATGCAAAAAATTTCAAATGACTTAAATCTTGCCAAATCTACTGTCGGAGATATTATAAAAAAAATTGGCGATATTGATGTTCGCGGCAAAAGTTTAGGCCGACCCCGTACTATCACTGAAAGAGAACGTCGTGCTCTGGTCAAAATTTGCAGAACAAATAGAAGAGGTACCTTGCGGAAAATACAAGCCCAATGGAATCATGAGATAAATTTAAACGTCTCCAGGGAATGCTGTAGGCTATGGTTGCATAAGTCTGGTTACAGTTTTTATAAAGTAAGTTTATAATTTTGCGTGTTACAATATGGAAACAAATGATGTTCTTTTATCCACTATCTTTATAGGCAAAGGAAAAGCCATTATTAACGACTATTCGAAAGAAAAAACGTTTAGATTGGGCAAAATCAAAAAAAAACTGGACAACAGAAATGTGGAGTAATGTCATATTCAGCGACGAATCTAAATTTGATGTGTGCGTAGGCGATTTTCGAAAAAGAGTTATTCGTACAAAATCTGAAGCCTTTCATAAGGATTGCCTAAAACGTACTATAAAATTTCCAAAAGGAGTTATGATATGGGGGTGTATGAGTAGTAAAGGAGTTGGTAAATATGAGTTCATTGATGGCACTGTAAATGCAGAAAAGTACCAAGATATTTTATCAAGAAACCTTGTCCTAACAGCATCTCGATATTTTGGAAACGAAAGTTATATATTTCAACAAGACGGTGCAGCCTGTCACACTGCGAAAACAACAAAAAAATGGTTTTGTGACCATAATGTAAAAGTTTTATCGTGGCCGTCAAGCAGTCCCGACCTGAATGTCATCGGAACTTTATGGCATCAGATGAAAAAATCTTTGCGTAATGATCCTCAACGTACACTTCCAGCATTAAAGACAACAATTACGCAAATTTGGAACTCTTTCACTCCCGAATATTGTAAAACTTTAGTAGATTCCATGTCAAAACGTATACAAGCCGTTAATTGCTGCAAAAGGTGACGTTACCTCTTATTAATGTTATAAAGATTCAAATGCGTCCGAATATTTATTTGTCAGTAAATTCGTTATATTTTCTTTGTAATGTTACGTAGTTTATGCAAAATAAAATGTTAATCAATTACAATCGAATTTCTTGTTAAATGAAGGGTATTTGCCTTAATTTTCAGATTGGGAAGACGAAAAAAACATTTTAAAATAAACATAACTGCATTTTTATAATATTTCGTACACCGTCCGAACATATAGTTGTTAGGGCTCGTAATTTTCGGATCAAGTAATAACAAGTTTATTTCATCTCCTTCGATTCTCTAAGAAAAATGCTATAAAATTAAGGATTGAAAAGATCGTAAACAAATTATTTTTCATAATTTATTACTATGAATTGTGAAATGTCAAAGTTACACGAGTTTTTACATTTCCGTGAAATAAAAATAGTACTGTACACGTATTTAGTCATCAAAATTTAAGTTAGAATGATTTTTTTAGTGCCAATAGAGTCTTAATTAGTGGACGGCATTAAGAAAATAACATTCCTAGGAAGCCCATACATAAATAAATTCGTAATTTATGTCCTAGACGCGAAACAGCGGGTCACGAAGTTTCATTTCATGGTAAGAATGCCGGGCATAAAGACCCATCCCCACCATAATATTCAGTTGTAAACCAGGCGCAGAATAGTCCCATATATAGGTGGTTGAATGGCCACAGAAAATGTAATTATTTCTTGCAGGTGCATCGCGCTGGCTTTGCACCCTTCCAGAGCCATATATATATGTATATAAACCTGCCCCAGAGCCTGATCCTCTCTCACCTGTGTAAAAAACGAATAAAATGCGCTCGATCGCCACCGGTTTTTGGAGGACAATGATGTGAAAAAAAAACATCACATACGAACGACCAAATGCTGATGGCTGTAAACGTCGAGTGTGCGCGTCCGTAAACGAAAGAATTCAAAGTTAATTCTGATGCCGAGAATTTCGGTTTTTATCTCAATGGAAAATCGTCGCGCGTTGTCTTCAATAAATTTCTGATTAGGTGTCGTAAAATTGAGCATGTGTTCGACAATACATTTTCATCCAAGATTTATATGCCTATCTACGTTGTACGCCATCCGATTTTCTGTAATGCGTAATACTGATCCCAATGGTAGGAGATAACTACTGAAATAAATTCTATTATTGAATTTTCCCTTAAATTAACGGATGTGGTTTGGATGCTCTAAACTCTAGACAATTACCAGCTTTATGAGTAAATTAAACAAGAAATTTTCAACCTTCTCTTTATTATTTGCATACAATATGTTTCTAATCTTAATTCTAATTCTAATGCTTTATATAGAAAAAATAGTACAAAGATATAATAAAAAAAGAAGAACAAATAACCACCCAATTAACAGACGAAGGTGACCAAGAAATAAAAATAGAAGAAGTAAAAGAAGCAATCATAAAAATAAAAACAGGAAGAGCAGCAGGTCATGATTGTATATCACCAGAAATGATCAAAAACTTGGATGAAAAAAGCATAGAAGCTATAACTAAACTGTTTAGCAAAATATGTACAGAAGAGAAAATACCACAAGATTGGGAAATAGGAGTGATATTACCCATTTTCAAGAAAGGAGATTACCGCGAATGTAAGAACTATAGGGGAATAACAATGATGAGTATAATGGCCAAAATGTACGAAAGAATACTTGAAAAAATATTAAAAATACAAATAGACACAGCTAGAAGATTCACAAAGCGGTTTTAGGAAGCGAAGAGGAGTACAAGACCACATATTTACTATAAAACAAATAATGGAAAAAAGACAGCAAAGCAATACGTACTTGGCGTTTATTGACCTAGAGAAAGCGTTTGATAGTGTACCAAGGAAAACGATATGGGAAATCCTAAAAAGAAGAGGTGTAAATAAGAAATTGAGAAACAATATAGAGTGTATGTATAAGGTCACAAAGAATTATGTACGAACGAGAAATGCAGAGTCACAGATATTTGAAACTAAAGAAGGATTGAGACAGGGTGGTGTACTGAGCCCAGCACTATTCAAGATAGTGATGGATGACGTACAAAAAGAAATAAAGCACAAACTGAAGAAATTACCAGTGGGTTATAGAAATATGGAAATACCGACAATAACTGACTGCGTCTTTGCAGATGATCTAGTAATATTTGCAAAAAACACGACAGACCTGCAAGAAAACGTAACAATATGGAACGAATCCCTTCAAAACCGAAACTTAAAAATTAACATCGATAAAACAAAAGTAATGGTAATTGGGAAAGAAAACAAGCAAGCATTAATAACACTGGACAATACAAAAATAGAGCAAGTAAAGACGATGAGATACCTGGGCGTAAATCTACAGAAGAATGGTAAGAACGAAACCGAAATAAATGAGAGAATAGAAAAAGCAACACGGACATACAACAATAACAAATGAATAACAAATTTATAAGAAAGAAAGAAATATCAACTAAGACAAAAATCCTAGTCTACAAGACTATACATAAACCAATATTAATGTATGGTAGTGAGAGCTGGGTGTTAACAAGGCAGCAAAAAAGTAAAATCCAGGCGGCAGAGATGAGATTCCTGAGAGCAGTTAAAGGCATTACAAGAAGAGATAGAATACGGAATGAAACAGTGACGGAAGAACTAAAAGTGGAATCGATCTTAAAGAGCATTGAAAGGCAACATCTGAAGTGGTTCGGACATGTAATACGAATGGAAAATCAGAGACAACCGAAACGGATATGGCGGGCAAGGACACAGGAAAAGAGGACTAGAGGAAGACCGAGAAAAGAGTGGAACAGTGTAGTGGCAGAGTGCTTGGATGCCAGGGGAACAAAGTGGAAGGATGCAGAAATAATGGCAAGAGACAGAAGGGATTGGGCAATGTTTGTTCGTAAATAAAAAGTTTTTAGACGCCTTAACTCCTTCGGCTATAAGAAAGCTTTATCGATTATATATATATATATATATATATATGTTTCTAATGTTCAAGTTGCTGCAAGGAGAGTTTTTTTATGTTACTACCTAGTTATGAAAACGATGTGCTATAATGACAGTTTTCTTACGTCAAGTTTCTGTGACATTTTATTGTGTCATCTACAAGTTTGGTTCTAATTGCTTAACGTTTGTTCCATTTACATTCGTTTAAAGAAGAAAAAATTAGTGATTTGAAATTTGAACACAGAAGCGTCATGAAATCTTTATCAAAAGAAGGCTGTAGCCCGAAGAATATTCATTGAGAGAAAATAGCCCATCTATTTCCAAGCAAATTTTTGTGTAAGCAGATCAAATGGGGCAGAGATGACCCAAAGTGAAAGAAAATGTAGAAGACCTCTGGAAGCACGAGCTGAAGAAATCATCAACAAAGTTGAAGATTTGGTGTTGACTGACCGTTGAGTAAAAGCTTCAGCTTCCGCTAGAGAAATAGGAATATCAGAAACAAGTGTTTTTAAAATTATATACGAAGGTTTGGGAATGAGCAAAGTGTCGACACGATGGATTCCCAGGCTGCTAATTTCCGAACAAAAATTATGTAGACGACAAATTTGTGAAGATAATTTGACTGTTGTATCTCAAGATAAAGACTTCTTCTTATTCTTCTCCTCCTCCTCCTCCTACTCCTCCTCCTTCTCCTCCTCCTTCACATCCTCCTCCTGTTCCTCCTCCTCCTCCGCGGGGGAAAGTAAGCGGGGGGGGGGCAAAGGGGGGGGGGGGGTAATCATGACGCATGACGAAGTCGCGTCAATTCGATCGATTACCAGCAGAGCGGATGCTAAGCACTATATTCAACGGTCATGGCCTGTAAGACCAGAACTTTGTGTCGAAAAACAAAACGTAACATTTGAGCCGATTGTTGAAGCGGAAAAAGTGTTAATGCCACCTCTGCACATTAAATTAGGGTTGATGAAACAATTTGATAAAAAACTGGATGAAACTTCAGAAGCTTTTGGATACTTGAAAAAGTTTTTTCCGAAGTTATCAAAAGCAAAAGTTAAAGCTGGGGTTTTTGTTGGTCCGCAAATTAGACAGATTTTCGCCGATGAAAAATTTCCAACGTTGCTGAATTGTACTCAAAAAGCGAGTTGGAACAGTTTTAAAGCAGTAGTTTCTGGATTTTTAGGAAATAACAAAGCTGAAAACTACGAAAAGTTAGTTTCGGATATGCTAAAAAATTTTAAGGCCATGGGCTGCAGGATGTCATTAAAAGTACATATGCTGCATGCTCATTTAGATAAATTTAAAAACAACATGGGAGCGTATTCAGAAGAGCAAGGAGAACGTTTTCATCAGGACATTGTGAGCTTCGAACAACGTTATCAAGGCCAATACAATGAAAACATGATGGGAGACTATATTTGGGGTTTATTGAGAGAAAGTACTAATGAACATAAAAGAAAAAGTAAAAGCGTGCACTTTTAAATTATTTCCCACTTTCTTGTAAGTTATTTTGATAGTAAAACTTAATAAAAATAATAAACATATTTATTTGAATGGTTTCATCTTCAATTAAAAATTAAAACCACAGATTTTGAAAAATATCGTCCAATCGGTCTCCTAAATACAAAAGCAAACTTTTTCATGTCATATATCTTTTTTCCGTCTAATTACGACCTAAAATATCGAAATTTTATGCTTTAAAGTCAAAGTCAAATTTTGTGTTGACCCGTGTTATATATCACAAGAGTTACGAATAAATAAATGCAATAGATGCATTTTATATCGTCTGAACTTTAAATTACACACAAAATACATGCATATAAAGACCTATATACATATGCATATACAACTTAAATGACGTATGTATATAAATAAAAAGGTACGGAGCGTATTGAATGACTGCGTCACAGTTTAAATTACCAACGGTAAATAAATCTCTCGAGGATGTATTGTTTCACGGACGTCCGGAAATGGTACAGGACAACCCCAACATCAACAGATGTGAGAGTGGAAAGGGTTAAATCCATTAATGATTGTGGGAATCATTTGTGAAATGGGTTAACGAAGGAGAAAAATCTAGATTGCCAGATATGAATGCAATTTGTACTTTCGTCTACCTGTCCTTTAGAGTATGCACGTTGAACATTTTTCTTATTATAAATGAACTTCGGCTATAAAAAGATTGTAAGTTTCGTAATGACGACAAAGTCAAATAAATTATTTAGAATGATCTATTTTTAAAAGTACAAATAATAAATGGAGATGAATTGATGTAGCTTAAGGTATTTTCGGTACAAAAATGATCAAAGGAAATATGAATAAATAAAAATTAAACAACTTACTCTTTGCTAAATTACAAAAGCAAGTGCAGTGAGTTAATAAAATATTAATTTACATAATTATATAGGAGAATGTCCAATAAAATAAAGTAGAAATTGGGAGTGGATTGTTAGAAACATTTATACCGGGTGTTAGAAAAATGTTGTAGAATATTTTATCCAATTATAGTCCTAGTGAAAATGAACAAAAGTATCCGAGATGATGTAGAGACGAATGAGAATTTTTCTGAGAAAATTAAAGGTTATTTTCGCATGTCCTATCTTTTCTATATGTACTTTATTATCAACATTTATACCTATCGTTCTTTCTAGATATTTTAACTCAGCGTTTTCTACATTATTTGCTTGTTAAATTAATTCTTTTCCTTCCTTGTAAGAGGTGGTCCAATTAATAATTAATTATTAATTATCAATATGAGAATAATACATTTTATATTTAATTCTAATAATAATCTAATAATCAAACGCGAAAATTGTTCTACGACACACTATATTTTGTTATTCGAAAGAGCATTATTACAATTACGTCTTGAAGATAATATTGCAAAATTCTTATCTTTGTGGGTCCGTTTAAATAAAACTAACGGTAATTTAAAACACTATATTAATAATAAAACAAAATACACTATCAACACTTAACTAACTATAACAATAATAACAGTATTTATATTCACATTTATATAACAATATTTATGTGGGTTGAATGCATGCCTAGCCTACCGAACGGTATATATATGACCGGCTTGCGCCTTCTAGATTCTTCCGGACTCTGATTGGTGTTTTTCCGGACGCCTCTCGAACGCGTACGGTGGGTGACATCATTGCATGAATCTCATTACATATCATTCAAATGTGGATCACAACTTTGTTGATTCTAAGAAATAAGTAATTAAACTTCTAGTTTCAAAAATTCTTTTATTGTATATACGCTACAATATTGTTTCGCCATACAATGGCTTCATCAGGTGGATGCAATACTGAATATGTACAATACAAGTTTGAATATTTATGTGACAATTATTGGGGAAATGGTGGTGGAAAATTTTTTTACAATCTTAAATTTAGTGAGGGGAGTTGTTTAAATCCAGTTGGTCATTTAAAGCTAATCCTAAACTATTGTATCTATTAATTTCTAAGTTTTCTAACAAGTTAAGGAAAAAATTGGTACTCTCATTAAAAAACTTAATAACGAACATATATCATTTACAATAAAAGTAAATAAGGTAATTATTTAAACGAACTGAACAGACTAATTCAGAAAAAAAGAAAACACTAAATTAATTAAATGAAAGCAAAGAAAAACAATAATAATAATAACTACAAATTCCAGAATGGATCAGGATATAGCCAATCAGCATTCCACCACATATGCAGCAATGGCGCTTCTTGGATTACATTAGTGCGCGCTTAGCATACATGAAATGTATCCGATAACGTAATGTTGTACTTTGGTACCAGAAAATTGATTTGTCTCAGCAATGAAGGAGAATCCACATCATAATTCGCAAGTTTAATTAGAAACTTGCCGCTTTCTTCATCTCTTCTTTGGCTATAGGAAGTGAAATCGTGTCTACTTAATAAACTCTCGTAGTCAGTGCCACGAGGAGGATACATGCCATCCATTCTAAAAGACAAGTACTTCAAGAAACGTTTTTGGACACATTCGAGTGACATTTGCTGATATGAACACATACTCTAGCTTAGTTCTAACAAAGGAATAGAACAAAATGGTTAATGTGTAATTTCCAATTGTAACTGATCGAATGAGGAAACCTAGAGACGCGGATGAACAAATGCTAGTAATATGAGGACTGAAAGACAGTTGTGAATCAAAGAGCACTCCACAATGCTATTATATTAGAATAAATATTACAGTGTACATAAAGTATTACAAATACAGGGGGCTCGGCTATTTATAATAATAAAATTATTTGATAGATAATAAAATAATTACGGATGCTGGTGAAGTTCCTTCAAAGGTCCAGGACGTGCGTGGTATTGGTTAATTAAAATAAATATACAACAACTTAATACATAAAATAAAACACAGCGGCGTCCTTAAATTTTGTATTTATATTTACATAATAAGAAATTGAAACTCGCATATTTAAAAGCAATTAAAACAAAGTAATATGTACACGTGGAGTGGTGGATAAGTAGATTAAAATTAACACAAAAAATACTCTGAAACGAACGTTAAATGGGGTAGTAAATTAAGGGTTAATTAATATGTATATAAAATAACCTCTGTATCGAAGAATACAGAGCTTACCTTTTGATTTGCGGCGATGGTAGCCACGTGGTCTTCGAAGATATACCATGGTCAAGTATATGCAGAGCGATGTTTTACCGGAGGAATAAGAAATTAGTTAAATTAATATGGATTCACTTAAAAGAATAATATGCATAGAACAATGCAGTTTACCTTAGAAGTTGAAGAGCCTGAACGGCGTGGTGAGGTCCATTGTGTACTGGAACAGCACGAGGAGATGTTTTCTTACGAAAGGTTCTAAAGAGAAGACGGAACTATTAGTTTTCGTGTCGATAGAGAAGTCTAGAACGGTTGGTTTGATGATGTATCGAAGAGGGGGTCGATATCTTGAATTGTAGTGAATTAAACGCGCGACCTGAAGACGTCGTCTGTCAATGTCATAATTATTCTTAAATTAACCCTTGTGACATAAGCTTCCTAACGATATCAAACACGATACATAAAAGAAGATGTAAATAATATTAAATTAAGAATTTAAAAATTGGAATGTACTAGAAGAAATTCGACCGTTACTGTTATCGGTTGACGGTCCAAGTAGAAAGAAGGGTCGTCGGCGGTCAGTTCAAGATAACAAAAGAAATACTTTCTCTTTGTAACGAAAATGAAAGTTTGTATAAATTTAAAAAAATGTCTTAGTTAAATATAATTAATATGAGATATTTAAAAACGAAATATATGTATTAATTAAGTGAATTAAACTTCTATACGCTAGGCGTAACAAAAGCAACAGATAATTTTAAAGTAAAACTAAAGAAATTCCTCAACGGGTGCTTCAAACCTCCTTATGAAAGATCGGCGCACTATTTAGAAAATTCCTGGAATCCTCCGAATTTCCAAACAATAATTTTCGATTCGTTGCCTGAGTTCTTCCAATTTGTTTACAGATCGTGCGTACACTAATTGTTTTAAATGTCTTCAGGCAAAGGAATTGAGGTGACCTAAGAGCCCATGTTAACCACCAACAAAACGAGTAATTAATTATTTAAAAAATCGAAGTATACGGGTCCCATTAAACGATTGAGGACAAATACTGGACCAATTAAATGGTCTCGAAGAATAACAAGCTAAACATTTAGCGAAACGCGGTTTTGGTCATGCTGTTCAACAACATTGACCAAAATTCCTACGCGCATCATAATCGATAACACCAGGAACTTGTACGCGTTCAATGTGATAGTGATGTAGCTCCTGTTTGCCCAGAATTCCCCAAATAGAATGATTGACGGCAGTCCTACCGCAAATCATTGAGTGCTAATATTTAGGTTGTGCAGTTCCGTTTCTCAACACACTTCTGCCATTTCTGAAGCTCATTTACCTTATATACAAAACATCACCGACCATATCCGCAAAAATTCAATGGCGATTTGAAGAAAAAACGACCACATTTGACAAAGAAGAAAATGCTATTCCATCAAGACAATGCACGGGTGCACAGTTACGTTGTCACCATGACGAAATTTCATAAATTAGGCTATGAATTGCTCCCCATTCGCTATATTCTCCGGACTTAGCGAGTGATTATATCCTGTTTCCAAACCTGAGTAAGTGACACGTCAGAAAGAGATTTGGCTCCAACGACGAAATCATCGCTCAAACAAACGCTTACTTTCGATAAATCTTATTATTTGGTAGGGATAAAAAAATTAAAAAAACTTTCGAGGAAGTGTATTAATCCCAAAGGAAACTTTGTTGAGAAATAAAACGTTTTTGGCGTAAAATCTTCATTCACAAGGTCACGGAGGTAATTATCCACCCTTGTATATTATCACATGCATTTTTTACTTTTATTGCATAAAGTTGCTGAGTAAAGGCAAAGAATATTATATATACGCCTTATATAGTGCGTCCATAAAGTATGTACACAAGCCCGTAATAACATTATTGTGCATTATTTGACAAGATGCAAAGGTAGGTCTATTAATGTTTTTTATTAGCTATATTTAGATGCTACCATTCTGTTTTTTCCGTCGACCTTGAATAAGTTATGACGTCATTGATAATTTTTTTAAATGTCAACCACATTTTTTTTTCAAGATTTTGACAATTTTACAATTCTTTATTCGATGATGTAAAAATTTTGGTATGTTACATTAGAAAATTTTTAAGTAATAATTTTTCAACTTTCTGTCATTCCCAAAGTGACAAATTAATTTTTTTGACAGATTGTAAATAATCCGAATCACAACATTTTTATTTAATCTTAATTGTTGGTGTAAAATGTTTTAATTAATCATTCTCTGAGATGCATTTATCTGAACGGGAACGCATTGAGGTGCTCATGATGATTGGGTTTGGAGATAGACGTCGAAATGTTAGGGAAGTAGCGGAGTTGTTTAATGAAACGCATCCTGAACCGGAGGCTATCTGTTTTTCAACTGTAAGTAAAATCCACAGAAAATTTTTGGAAGAAGGGTTCGTTCGAGATAAACCAAAAAGTGGACGTCCATCAACGGCCCTAGACACTCAAGTTGACATTTTGTTAACAGTTCAAGAACGTCCTCGCACAAGCACACGGTAACTTAGTCGAGAATTTGACCTAGCAAGGGGTAGAGTCGATAAATCAAAGTATCATCCCTGTAAAATGAATTTAGTTCAAGAGTTGTCTGAGAATGATTTTGATCGGCGTTTGGAATACTGTGACTGTATATGGATATATATATATATATATATATATATATAGGGTGAGTTTTTTTGAATGTTTAGCATTGGGATCTCAGAAACTACTGGAGACAGAAAAACGCTTAAATGAGGAAAGATGCGCAGTTTTACGAGTTTGATTTAAAACTGCTTTTGTTTCTCCGATAACTTTCATGGCTTATTAGATATTCAAAGAAAACTAAATTTTACGATTTTCTTTAAACATGCTTAGCATCGTTAATAGTAATTTTAGAGAAAAAGTGTTCAGACAAAAGTTCTAGATAATTTTACGCCAAATAAAACTATGTAGCTAATATTTTTTTTCGTTCACCATTATCGAGTTATGACACAAACTTGTGTTTTTTTAAATGGAAACCATAGTTGGTCTTGTCATCATCAAAAAGCTTATTTTTTGCTGATTACAATGATATAAGTTTTGAAAGGGTTATTTTAAAAAATAAAGATGATATAGACATTTTTATGGTTTCTATGGAAAACAATTGAATTTCGAACTGATAAAATACAAACCAAACGAAAAATTATTTTGAAATCTTATGTAGTAATAAAATGAAAACTATAAGAACTTTTATTAAGGGCACACAAAATTATTAATGTTCAAAGATACCTCCATTATTATTAATACACAAATTGCATCTCTTCACAACAGAATTTGTAGCATTGCGGACTTTACGCCTATCGATGTTATTTAAAGCAACTAAGACAGCTTCTCTTAAATCGTCGATTGTTTCATATTTTCTTTTGTATACTGTGTCCTTTAGTACACCCCACAAGAAAAAATCAAAAACTGATAAATCAGGGGATCTAGCCGGCTATTCAATGGGTGCATTTCGACCTATCCATTGATTAAGGAAGTTCAAATTTAAATAATTTCTAACATTCAGTTGATTGTGGCGCTCCGTCATGTTGAAACCATTGCAGCATTGCTCGGGTTCTTAAATTTAAATTATCTAACATTTCCTCGAAATCTTGTTGTAAAAAATTAAGATAACGATTGCCAGTTAGTGATCCATCAAAAATAAAAGGAGGAAGAACAGTTGATCCTATAACACCACACCAAACATTAAACCCAAATTTAATTTGTGGTCTCCTATGTTCAACATAAAGTGGATTTGTTTGAGACCATATGTGCTCATTGTGCCTATTAAACATTCCACAATTTGTGAAATGAGATTCATCAGTCCATAATATTTTCATTGAAAAGTGTGGATCGTTTTGCCACTGATCTTTAAACCATCTACAAAAAGCTATTCGTCTGATGTTATCACCTTCATGTAAAGTTTGTGATACTGATAATTTGTAGGGACGAAATTTATGCTTCTTCAACACTTTGGCAATAGTGCGTTGAGAGGAGCCCATTTCTGTTGAAATTTGTCGGGTCGATGTAGATGGATTCTGAGCGACACTTGCTAATATGTTTATTTCTCTATCTTCATCCATCCCTTTTTTTTTATTTTGGTTTAGCGAACGAACCATAATCTGCTAAATTATCCCATAATCTCTTAAAAGTAGGTAGCGACGGCTGACGTCGATCAAAATAATTTTCAAAATAAACTTCAGCAGCTCTAGTAGAATTTTTCTGGGACTGAATGTAACATTCAACCATATCACGCTTTTCTACGTTAGAAAATTCCATAGCCAACGCAAACTTATGATTAACGGCCGTTCGCGCCACTTATAGTTAAGTTACAATTAAATTAATTAATAGTTAATTGTCAATGTTTGACGATTAACTTGACTTAAAAGTAAAAATTAACAGCTCTCACTTCTGTGACTCAACGTGAAAGCAATGTTAGTATATTTATCTCGACTGCTCCAACGAACACTATTGTAACTCAGATTTTTCGTTTTTTGAATTACAAAACACCAAACATTTTTTTTTTTAAGTTTTTATCTTATAAAGTGAACAATCATAGAAATGTCTATATCCTCTTTATTTTTTAAAATAACCATATCAAACCTTATATCATTGTAATCAGCAAAAAATAAGCTTCTTAATGATGTCAAAACCAACTATAGTTTCTATTTAAAAAAACACAAGTTTGTGTCATAACTCGATAATGGTGAAGGAAAAAAAATATTAGCTACATAGTTTTATTTGGCGTAAAATTATCTAAAACTTTTGTCACTTTTTCTCTAAAATTACTATTAACGATGCTATAAGCCATGAAAGTTATCGGAGAAACAAAAGCAGTTTCAAATCAAACTCGTAAAACTGCGCATCTTTCCCCATTTAAGCGTTTTTCTATCTCCAGTAGTTTCTGAGATCCCAATGCCAAACATTCAAAAAAACTCACCCTGTATATATATATATATATATATATATATATATATATATATATATATATATATGGACGGAACATGGACTGTATAAAACTAGTGCACAAATGAGTCTTTACTGCCGAAATATTTACATATAGAGAAGCCATGAATACCGTTCAAAAAGAAAAAATTGGTGAGACCTCACCCTCCGATATTTATTCGACCATTGCGAAATTTACCTATTTATATTCGAACGTAATCGCACATTGGCACGACGAAACGTAGAAGGAACGGAAGCAGGAACTATAAAAATGACTGCACTTCCTATCGCGTTGTAAAATTAATTTCATCATATGCGGTGTGTATCCTTTCATCTCTTTCTAAATACATGTACTGTTTCATGTTATTTTCTGGTGTGTTAATTTTAGGGTTGGTAAGGTAGAAAAGACAGTTAAAGCATTTGAATTTTTGCGTAAAATATAGAACGCACAGTTCCGTTAAGAAAATATTATCCATTGCCATTAAAACATACCATTCGTTATAGGAAATAACTTCAATTGCAATGTTTAAAGTATGATTGAAGCAGTTTTTGGTTAATTAACAGAGTGTTTACATTCTACATTCGTATCTCTCCACGCGGTTATCAACCAACGTGTTATAGTTTGTTATTGATTAGCTAGGGGCATCGTATTATCGTAGTTCTTAATATTTACCACTATCTTACCAAATTCTTTGATTTCGCATTTAATTTTATACTTTTTTTAAGTATTACACCATACAACAGCAATTCTGTTGAATGAAATGTTATGCATGAACCTGGAAGTTTTCCAGGCTGTTTGAAATCAGCGTGGAAATGGTATCCTGTTTCTCGTAGCAGCTCTAGTGTTAAAGACATGAAATTGTGGATTTATAATAAAAATATAACATTTTTCGAAGCTATAGTAATAATTAAACATATCTAACTTGAATAAAATTTCCTTTTATACGATTTTCTTACACTGGTGCTATTCTGAATAGTCCAACAATAGTCGGTCATCATATTTACATTCCTGGCATCGCACCTCCATATCGCGAATATCCTAGTGGAAGCTATCCTTGTTCCTCGCTTAAATCACAACGATTTTTTAGAAAACGATCAAGATGCTATTGAGGTAGTGTATTTTAATACTTATGTTGCATCCAATTTGCTGGAAATGCAGTATTAACTGCCCGACGTATTTAGAGTAGTCGCCAGACTTTCTATTTCTGAAGAAATGTTTAACTTCCCAAACAAACACGTTCCAGGCACATGTCTCGACACCTGTCATAATATTGGTGAAATTTTGATCATTTATCAATTTCCTGATCTGCGAGCCGTCAAAAGAAGTTGTATATCATCTCGATATAGCGCTCAGAGTTCACGATAACAGCAGTCTCATTACCGTTGTCGAAAAAATACGGGCCGATTACGACGGTTTTGCTCACAGCGCACCAACCCATTACGTTTGGGCTTGCCTGCAGTTCTCTCGGATTTTTAAAAGCCCAATAACGACAGTTCTGTTAATTCACCATGCCATCGATGTAAAAATAAGCTTCATCACTCATGAACAAAATAAACTTGTCATTTTCCTTAAGAATTGCTTCCATCTGACGTGCAAAGTTTAGGCGCTGTGCGTAACCTCCTAGTTTCAAGTTTTGTACAATGGCCAATTTGTAGAGTGTAATTGCAGGTCTATATACAAAATAAGCCTTACCGAACGATTACTGAGAAATTCAGAAGAATACTTCTTAGCAGCTCGACGAAGACTGCTCAGAAAGCTTTGCTTGACTCTTTCCACATTTTCTAGGGTTAGTTGAGCCAATGGCGATTCAGTAGAGTACAATAAAATGGTGTTACGAGGGAGAACAGTCTGATTTCTCTGCACGTTAAAATGGCAATGAAACTATTCAAAAACGCGGTGGTAGATCGTGATCTTAACTGACAGTTGTTTACACAAAATGCTAAAATCTCACGAATCTGCCGCACATCCGTTTCCCCACGTAGTGATGAGTACTAGCCTTGTCCAAAACGTCTGTCCTTTCTGCCTAACCTCGTATAATTCAAAATTATTTCGTCGATGCATTAAATAGGTTGTGGTGTTTAATTACTTAGAGTGTTAGTTCATTTTATATTGTTTTTTCCTGCTATAAATTTGGCGCCAATCCCAAAAGTTTACTTTGATCCATTCAATGTAATAAATAATGAAATAAAATAAAAAATAGAATAGAATAGAATAGGAAATCAGACTAATTTTTTTTCAAAAATTTTCTATTCTATTATCTATATTCTTAACCAGTCATAGTTAACTGGTATGACTGTTGTTTTAACTTAGATGTACAATAGTGAATATATGTTTCCTCCACGGTTAGGAATCGATGCAATGCAAAAAATGATGACTCATGAGTAGAGCAGACCAACTTCCGTGCGCGCCATGTGCGCCGATGTGAGGATGAATGTATTGCATCAGAACTAATAAAAAGCATTCAGTATGTGTTTGGTACGTTCTTAGACTGCATGTAAGTGTAAGCGTAATAAAATGTCGTCGACACATAAATCGAGAAAACGACCGTTGTCAGACGAAGTGGATAAGTTTATTATGGATTTCCCGGACTTAATTATACAATGGCTTAAAAATTAAATGTTTAGTGTGCAATATATATCTAATTTGTTAGTCCAAAACACATAAAGAACACGTAAGCAGTTCGAAGAACAATAATAACAAAATTAATCGACAACAGTATATATATGAACTATGTGTAACTATGATTGTGTGTTCACTGCCGTTTACCTTGTTAAGTAATGATTCATTTATTTCATTTTGGAATAAATACGTCAATACGCGAGTCAAACATTACCGAGCACGACAACATTGCGAAGGAATTTACCATCGGTGCGTAAACAGGTTGAAAATAAAATCAAAGCCGAACTGAAAAATAAGAAACTGTGGTTATGTGTAGACGAAACAACCGACAGCAAAAAACAATCTGTAGTTAATGTAATGGCGCGTAATATGGAACCACATCAACCAACGTCTTCAATTTGATTAGCATCCAGACGACTAGAATAATGTAATGCCGAAAAAAATTCAGAGGTGCTATTAGATACTTTGGAAAAATTTAAACTTTCGAAAGACCAAGTATTAATCTTTATGACCGATGTTGCCGCAACCATGTGTTCTGTAGGCCGGTCTTTTAGAAAATATTGTCCAAACTTGTTACATATTACTTGTAAACTCCATGCTCTACAACTTGTGGCAGAACAGGTTCGTAGATGTTATCCAGAGGTAGATGCTTTAATATCGAGTACAAAGGCAGTATTCCTGAAATCTCCAAAACGTATTCGGAAATTTCACGAATTGTGTCCCCATACCCCTGAGCCACCACAACCGATTCTGACACGTTGGGGTACAGGGTTACGGGCGGGGTTTTACTATCATGAACATTTTGAAAAAATTAAGGACGTAGTTTTATCATTCGATCCGAAAGAAAGTGCAGCTATCAATACAAGCCAGAAAAAATTTCAAGATGCCCAGATTAAAATGGATTTACAAAGTATTCGTGAGAATTACTTGGGACTAGCAGAAGCAATAACAAAATCAGAAAATTCGTCGCTGGCGTTAGAGGAATCACTGCAAATCGTTAAAGATATTCACGCACAACTGTGTGCTGTAGAAGACGCAAAAAGTGAAAGTGTTCTAATTAAATTTTAAAGTGTTTTAGACAGAAATACAGATTTTGACACCTTAACACGTATTTGTGAGGGCACATCTACAGATGCGTTAAGTTGCTTAAATAAGTATTTTGATTATGCGAATATAACATCACTAGATGTAGAACGCTCGTTTTCCGAATATAAACATATTTTTTCCTCGCGGCGGACATGTGTTTCAGATTAACCTTAGAAACGCATCTGATGTTGAAAATATACAATCGAGTTTCTCCAGTTTGTCAATCTTTGGAAGACGCTTAAAACGGTAAGTGTTTTTTTTAATCCTCTGTCGTGCACACAATCACTGATTTCATACATTTTCCATTTTATTTATAGGTACATACAACGCTACTATAATATGTACTATTCTTATTTTTCGTGTGTTTATGCATATTACTTTAATAGCAGAAAACCAAATGTATATTTAATTATTTCTGATAGAATAAATGTCTACTTCTATACTTATATCGGTAACAAGCTCATGTTGCGTCCCTATTCTATCGCATATTCTAATATATTTCGAATTACACTCCCATACCGGCGCTTATGGTACGCACGGAAATTGGTCTGCTCTACTCATGAGGATCAAGATTAGACATCGCCAAATACTGTACAGAAATCCCTCTGTTTGTGTTTTTAGTCGGCAATAAATTACGATATTCAGCGTGAATTCGTTTTCCGTATGCAATTATCGCTACAGTAGAAAACTGCGTATTCGCTTAGTCTAAATTCTAACATTTTCGACAATTTCACACATTTTCATTTAGAGGGTCTTTCATAACATCATGAATTTTATTAACTGCATCCGTTATGCGTCCAATTGGGCGTTAAAAATGTGAAGCAGTCTATAACTATAAACTTAATTCTGCTCGAATCGAGAAATTTCCAGATGGTTTGGAGGCAATCGTAAATAATGAAGGAGACTATATTTTTGCTTAGTTCATGTATTTTGTTTGTTAAAAAATAATAAATTTTCAAATTAATAAAAACGCTACGATCTCATGCATCAACCCATATAACTATGAGGAATATTTTTTAAATAGTCTTTTTGTGAGTGAGAATAAGGACGCGCGATCGCAGTAGTGCGCATGCGTCTGCCTCCAATATGCATTGCGCGTGTTCAGACACCATTTGCAGCGGTATCGTTTGTCTGTATGCTGAGCTGTAGAAGTTTATAATGTTTAAGAAGGTAAAGTCACCCGTCGACTGTTAGATACGATTTGTAATTAGATTCTGAAGTGCAAGAAATTAGGCAGTAGCGGAAATTCACCATCAGATTTGTGAAGTTTACGGTGATAATGCTATCAGTAACAAAAAAGTTCGAAAGTTGGTGAGAATATTCAAGGATAGACGCGTTAATATGCATGATGAGTGAGTGACCTTATCTGATTTCTGAAAATTTGGTTCGTGAAATGGACAACAAAAATCAATACTACGATTCACGAACTGAAATATCAAAAATTGTGTTGTCGATGGGTTCCAAGACTACTTTCTAACGATCACAAAACAAAAAGATTGGGCTGTGCTTCGTCGTTTTTGACTCGATACGATCAAGAAGGAAATACATTTTTGGATCATATCGTTACAGGAGATGAGACTTGAGTGTCTGACATGACCGCTCCAAACAACACTCAATTTAATGGTGAATTACATCTTCGCTAACCAGAATGAAAGCCAAACAGACACCTTCAACGCAAAAGATTATGGAAAGAGCGTTTTTACACGCAAAGGGATTTTATTAGTGGATTTTATTCCGATAGGCACAACAATCGATTCTAATGCATATTGTGAGACGTTGCGAAAACTCCGACGTGCTGTACAAAACAAGGGGCATGTCTACTGTCTTCCGATGTGATCTTGCTCCACGACAATGCAAGGTCACATGTTTCTGCACAAACACAAGGTCCAATCAGGTCTTTAGAATGGGAATAACTAAAACATCTAACTTACAGTCCTAGCCTTGCACACAGTAATTTCCGGTACTTAAAGGACTTGGTGGTCAACGTTTCGACAACGACGAAGAAGTAAGCAAAAACGCAGTCGTGGATTGGGCTTCTTCGCAAGCGGCAGATTTCTTTGACGTCGAAATTAAAAAGCTTGTTGAACGGTATGACAAATGTTTGAACAAAAATGGAATTTAGGTAGAAAAGTAGATGGAAGTATAGCAAACGCCAATTAAGTTGGCGCGAGGAAGGGTAAGTTCGCGCAAAATTAAAAGTAGTGGGGAGATTTGTATTTGGTTTTACATCAAATGTCAGATAATTCTAACCTCTGAGCGTGTATCACTTTATGATCCCCTAGCAAAGACATTATGTTCCATCAAACGTCAATGACTAATGTATTCTGACAATTACTTGAGTAGTGGGGGTGGACGTTTTTAAAAACAGCTTCTGCGCACTCCCTCCTCGCGCCAACTTAATTGGCGCTTGTTGTATGTAAACCTTTTTTGAGAATTTTTAACAAACATAATGAAGACATTCTCAATTCTTGTGCACGGCGTCAATGAAAGGTACCCGGACATTCAGCAACACTCTACCTCACTGCATCAATATTTTCTAGTATAGTTTGGCTTAATTGTCGGCCAGTCTTTTTTTTAATCTTCCAGTGTATGAGAATTTTCAAAATTATTCATTACACGATAAATGGTTGAGTTGCTCGGCGCATGATTAACACAAAAAAAAGTAACGTAATTTTCTCCGCGTATTCACAATTAGTTAATTATTTCAATAAAATGATTTAATATTTCAACACGTTTTTGCGGCGTTAGATCCTCCGTAATAAATTGCTATCGACCACTCTCTACGACTATGAAATACCAACTGACAAATCTCATCCAAACCAAAATGGCGGCCAAACAAACTCGAATTAGGGTAAACGAGGGTGAGATGGTGAATCGGGTGAGATGGTGAACTGAAATATTTCAAAGATGTACCACTAGATGTCGGCTCCTGTAGTTGTAAAGTAACAGTTGTAGTTACCAGCGTGCTTTAAAATTGCCGAATTTGTTGTTTTGCAAAAACGTGGTGAATAAATCCAGAAATGCTTTTAACATCGACCTAAAAAAATTTCGGTAAGCCAGCTTTAATCCGTATCTAAATAAAAATAGGTGCCGATATTGCAATTATTTTATTATATTTTTGTATTTTGGGATATATTTAGATCACCTAACCTAAAAATACCGCCGAATGCTTCATGTTTATGTTTTTTTGCCGTTCACCATCTCACCCATGCGAATTGGGTGAGATGGTGGCGAGACATATTGGGAGAGACGGTGAATATTTTACAAGAAATTTGTGTAGTAAATTGGTAATTGTATCTTTGCGAATGGCTACTTGTTGCACATTTTGTACCTAAAAAGTAAACTTAACAGAAAACAGTTCTAAAAAACAATTTGAAAACAATGAAAACATGGAAATTTTTCTTATTAGTTCAATATGCCAACTTTTTATAAGAGAAAAAGAGGACCAACAAGAGGTGAGTGGACGGAAGAGCAACTAAAAAATGCCGTGAAAGCAGTGAAGGAAGGACACAGCTTAAATGAAGCAGCAAATATGTTTAGTGTTCCTTGGTCGACGCTTAAACGTAGAATGACAAGTGGGTGTCTTATTAAAAAACAAATGGGGCCGACATCATTTTTAGGAGAGCATAATGAACAAAAATTAGTTATGCATATCAAGAAAATGCAGGGGTTTGGTTTTTCCCCGGCACAAAGCGAAGTTCGATCAATAGCGTACAAATTTGCACAGCAACTTGGCCTACAACACAAATTCAACAAAGATAAGGAAATGGCTGGTCTCGACTGGTTGCATTCATTTTTACGCAGACATTCGGATCTTACCATACGAAAAGTAGAGGTCATTTCTTTGGCTCGAGCTAGAGCAATGAATAAAGAAAGTGTGACAAACTATTTCGAATTGTTAAGTAATGTTTTAACCACCAACGGTTTGACTGACAAACCGAGAAACATTTATAATGTCGATGAATCGGGGCTTCAACTCAATAACAAACCAGGATATGTTGTAGCAGCTAAAGGATCCAAAAGTGTTGCGAATATAATAGCAGGGTAAAAAGGCGAGACAATTACCATCATAGCATGCTGTAACGCAGAAGGCACATTTCTTCCTCCTGCTTGTGTCTTTAAGGGAACAAACGAGAAGGCTGAATGGACGGATGGAATGCCACCTGGCTCTGTTATTTACATGTCCCAGAAATCGGCATATATTACATCTGACATTTTTTATTTATGGCTGAAGGATCATTTTGTGCCAAGAAAACCAGAAGGGACTGTCGTACTAATATTGGACGGTCACAGTTCACATTGTAGCTCCGTAGAAATTTTAGAATTTACAGATGCAAACAATATAATATTGTTATGCCTACCAAGCCATACGACGCACTACTTACAACCTCTGGATCGAGCCTTCTTTAAAGCACTCAAGACTTATTTTTACAATGGTTGCAATCTGTTCATGAAACAGAATCCCACCAGAAAAATTACCATACTATCTTTTGGGGGCATATTGAGTGATGCTTGGGGAAGAGTTACATCGTCGGAAAATGGCATATCTGGTTTTAGGGCAACTGGAATTTTTCCATGGAATCAATGTGCTATTCCTGAGTATGCATATTTAAGTGAGAGTTCTCCCCAGCCAATAAATGAAAATCGGAACTCATCTTCCTCAAGAGAAGCTTCTCCGCAACCGGGATGCTCAAGAGGTCCTGAGGACGTTCATGAAGCACAAGTAGAAACCCTAAATGAAAATGTAGTTATTAACAATGATGTTACTCCTGACAAAATGTTGGATACTATTTCTCCGATATAGACTGTGACTAAAATAGAACAAGCTAGAAAGAATGCCAGGACTATAGCCACCATCCTCAACACACAGAATAATATTAAAAACTTGAAAACTAAATTACGTCAAAAGAAGGGGAAACAAACGCAGACCAAAAAGAAAATTAAGAAGTTTTCTGACTCTGACACCGAATCGGAACAATCTCCACAACTGCAGGACGAAGACAGCGGTGAAGAAAACGAGTTTTGCTGTGCTGGTTGTGGTGAAGAATACCAATCCACAAAAAAAAACAGAGGATTGGATAAAATGCGTAAACTGCAAACGGTGGCCGCACGAAGATTGCACCAAATATGGTGACTTTTGTGACTCATGTGGGAAACTAACATTTAAAAGCAAGAAGTTGTAGAGATAGTATAGCTTTCCGTAAGATAAGGTTATTTCAGTTTAATTATTAAGTGTTGACGAGTAACATTCCATCTTTTTAAATTTCAACATCTCACCCAAGTGTCGTTCACCAACTCTCCCATGGTGGTATGGGTGAGATGATGAATTCTTCTTCTTCTTCTTCTTCTTATATTAGGCCTTAGGCCTGTTCTTATCCGATCTCTTTCATAGTGCTGCAGTAATGTTTGTGACGTAGACTGCCAACTATCTCGCCATCTTTTGAAGGGCCTTCCCGGTGGTCTGGTGCCCATTGGCTTTAGATCCCTTGCTGTTCGGGCTAATCTCTCGCAATCCATTCGTGTTACATGCTGGTTCCACTCCCATCTCCTCTGTCTGCCCCACCGTACGATATCGTGTATACCACATTGATTCCGTATTTGATTGTTCGGGATTCTGTCTCTCAGTGTTTTCCCCCCTATTGACCTCAATGTTTTCATTTCCGTTGTTCTAAGCATCCTTTTTGTTTCTGCTGTGTCGGCTCTCGTTTCTATTGAATATGCAAGTATTGGTCTTATGCATGCCTTATATATGCGTACTTTCCCGTCCAGTCTCATATCTTTATTCCGCCAAATAACGTCCCTCAGGCATCCCGAAACACAAGCCGCCCTATTAGCCTGTCTTCGAACACTGTCTCTTAGATCTCCGCAGCTGGATATTTCTATACCTAGATATTCGAACTTAGAAACTTGTTCGATTATCTCCTCCCCAATTACGATTTTACATCGTCTGGGCTCCCTTGCCACTACTAAAGTTTTTATCTTAGAGGTTGATATCTGCATGTTATAGGTTTCCGCCACTGTTTTGAAAGTTTATGCCATACGCTGCAAATTGTCTTCTGTATCTGAGATCAGGACTGCGTCGTCTGCATAACACAGAATCTTTATCTGTTTTCTTCCAAGCCCGTATCCCTGCCCCACATTTTTTACTGCTCCTATAATTTTATCCATTATTAGATTAAACAGTAGTGGGCTTAGACTATCTCCCTGGCGTATTCCAGATTTGATGTCTACTGCCGATGTTAGTTCGTTCTCGATCTTAATTTTAGTTTTAGTAACTCTGCCTGCACTCCTGTTGGGTGGATTGAATAGCTCAGCAGTGGTGCAGCCGGTCCCAAGCCCGGATAAAAGAGGAGGGTTGGAGGTGAGGCTAGCGACCTGCCCCGTAAAAGGAAATATGCTCGTAGAACCGATCAGAGAGCCTCGGTTACAGGACGGAAACATTCGGAGATGACCCTAGTGAGAAAAAGGACCACGAGAAGAAACACCGAACTGAGACTAGCATGCTGGAATATTAAATCATGGACAAAAAGAGACCAAGAGATATTGATAGAAATGAAGACCCACAAAATCGAAATATGTGCACTCTCAGAAACTAGAAAGAAAGGAAAAGGAACATCAAAATACCAAGATTTCCTGCTTATATACAGCGGTAAGGACAAAGGGGATTATGCAAGTTCAGGAGTGGGCCTTTTACTGCATGGGAAATTTGAGAGCAACATAGAGACATCGAATATATCATATCAGTCACAGAATTCTGAAGACAACTTTGAACCTGGTGGACAGTAAAATCCATATTATAGCAATATATGCTCCTGACATAAGCAAGCCAGAACACGAAACGGAAGACGTTACAGGAGGTACTGGACAAATTACAGAAGAACGACAAAATCGTGATACTTGGAGAGTTTAATGTGAGAGTGGGGAATAATAACATAGACAATATTAAACAGCGATTTAATGAAGAAATAATAAATAGGAACGGAGAGCACCTGATTGAATTCTGTGCTCAAAATATCTTGAGAATAAACAACACGTTTTTCCCCCACAAACTCCAACATAAGTATACATGGCAAAAATACACAGGGTCATCAATCAATGATAGACTATATAATAACGAATAGAGAATTTTTACCCAAACAAATCCTCGACGTAAGAGCATTGACATCGCCCAATATAGGGTCAGATCACAAATTGGTACTAGGCAAATTTCGCATTAAGGTCCCACCAAACAGGAAAAAATCACCTAGGTATTTCGAAAAGTTAAACATAGAGTCTTTAGAGGATCAAACAACGAAATGGCTGTACAAAAAGCGACTAGAAGATGATGAATTAATAGTATTTATTTTTTTTTATAACTTTTTGTGTTGAATATTTTTTGAGTTTTATGAATAGAATATTGATTCTGTTGTTCGTTTCCAATGTATCTACAAATGTATTTTTTACAAATCCTGAAATTTAAAAAATATATTGGCATATAAAATTTCTTTCACCATCTCACCCTTGTTTACCCTATTTACAGTAGTTTTCTTGTTATTCAAAATAACGGAGCTTATTTAAAAGATATTTTTAATAATATAAAATATTATTAAAAATCTAGTGTGAAGAACACAAATGCAGGTTCACTATTAATATTTTCTGTGAACGTGTCCGAATATATCCTATCCCCAGAGACGTAGATACGTATTTCGCTTTTCTACAAGCTCATCGGTACGCCCCTGCTGGCGAAAGGATATTTCCAGACACATTCACAGAAAAAAACCACCTCGCCCTATCACCGTAATTATCCAGACCGAGCGCAGAAGTAAATTCGGCGCTACCTATTGTCAGACAGCCGAAGTACCTCGCATACCGTCCACATAATTAATGTGAAGTAACGACGCCCTTCCAAAGAGGTTAGCACAGCCAACTCTCTAGAAAACTGCATTTTGTTTGTGCCTTCACTCATACTACGGCTTAACCGCATGTGTAATGTATCAGAATAATTGAAACATACATGAGTAGGTAAACCCCACCAGTTTTGTATAATACAAAGGTATTTTTAATAATATAAAATATTATTAAAAATCTGGTGTGAAGAACACAAATGCAGGTTCACTATTAATATTTTCTGTGAACGTGTCCGAATATATCCTATCCCCAGAGACGTAGATACGTATTTCGCTTTTCTACAAGCTCATCGGTACGCCCCTGCTGGAGAAAGGATATTTCCAGACACATTCACAGAAAAAAACCACCTCGCCCTATCACCGTAATTATCCAGACCGAGCGCAGAAGTAAATTCGGCGCTACCTGTTGTCAGACAGCCGAAGTACCTCGCATACCGCGAAATACGTATCTACGTCTCTGGGGATAGGATATATTCGGACACGTTCACAGAAAATATTAATAGTGAACCTGCATTTGTGTTCTTCACACCAGATTTTTAATAATATTTTATATTATTAAAAATACCTTTGTATTATACAAAACTGGTGGGGTTTACCTACTCATGTATGTTTCAATTATTCTGATACATTACACATGCGGTTAAGCCGTAGTATGAGTGAAGGCACAAACAAAATGCAGTTTTCTAGAGAGTTGGCTGTGCTAACCTCTTTGGAAGGGCGTCGTTACTTCACATTAATTATGTGGACGGTATGCGAGGTACTTCGGCTGTCTGACAACAGGTAGCGCCGAATTTACTTCTGCGCTCGGTCTGGATAATTACGGTGATAGGGCGAGGTGTTTTTTTTCTGTGAATGTGTCTGGAAATATCCTTTCTCCAGCAGGGGCGTACCGATGAGCTTGTAGAAAAGCGAAATACGTATCTACGTCTCTGGGGATAGGATATATTCGGACACGTTCACAGAAAATATTAATAGTGAACCTGCATTTGTGTTCTTCACACCAGATTTTTAATAATATTTTATATTATTAAAAATACCTTTGTATTATACAAAACTGGTGGGGTTTACCTACTCATGTATGTTTCAATTATTCTGATTATTTAAAAGATATCCCTGTGATATAATTTCATGTTATACCTTTTCTTTTTAATACGCTTTCCTAATCCAATCTTTAAAAAAATACCCCAACACTCTTTACCAAAGAAGACATTACAAATTTCTATTTCAAAAATTTCACACTAAAGCATATGTATGTATATGCAATATCTGACATGAATAACTTAATACACATGTGTTAAATCTTCTGTAGAACAACAACGATCCAGAGAAAACCGTTTCTACTGCTAAACAGAATGTCTGCGTCTAAAATCTCGTGTAAATACACGTTAAAAATTTATTGTTTGCTTTATGATTAAGATTCTTGTTGGTTCCAAGGCTCCCTATACACATGTCCGTAAAGAACGGCCAATACAATATATGTACATACACACACAGACGCACGTAAATGCCTCTACACCGTACATGTATGCGTGTATTTAATGCATGTGAGTTTCGTTTCATATGGAAAAGATAAGTTCATAAAATTAGATGTTCCGTTAAGTCAGTCCGAGCCACCTTATGATTAACATATTAGAGGAATTAAGAGAAAAGAAAAAATCCTTGGACTAAATATCGTAAAGACCAGAATCCGTGACTTTCTATCACTACACCACTGTATTAATAACGCTTTAGTGTTCTTTCCACCTGTGGATATGATTACGAAAGGTGGTTTGTAAAATTCGCACAATTCGTCGGCTTGTATATCGTGTACGTGTCCACTTTGATTTTTTGATTTCGTGCGAAGCAGCCGTCGTTAACTACCTACCGCCTTGTGCATAAAAAATTTCGTTTCAAATATTCAGGGGCTCGTTAAACTGATGATACACCACGTATTGTACACGTCTTCGCAACCGTTTTGATCTAAATATGATTCTGTAATTCACTTCGTCAATGTAACACGTACATTCCAACGATGAAATCTATTTTACAACTACTAACGTTTCGATCAGCTAAAAATAAATTATTTTTTATTCAAATAGTTTTAAAAATACTTAAAATAAGTCACTAACACATTGGACTCGTTAAATTTCTTCGTTTCAGGTTAAATTAACTTCTACAGCTATTCATCAATTAAGCAAAGCTATGTATAGAGTCTGTTTATTAACCCAAATTAGACTGAATTCTTTTCTTTAGCAAAATTGTTAGTAAATAAATTTTTTCTTATTTTTAAACTACATAGATTACCAGAAAATATTATATAAAATTATGTATCCACGCGAAAATCCAATTAATTTGCAACAAGTGCCGACTACAAACAAAATATTAACATCTGTTCCTAAATGTAACTTAAGGTTTCCCGATGTATTCGGAACTACACTCCTCAGTAGCTCAAGTGGCAGAGCAATAGTCCAGCCAACCATGGACATGGATTCGAATCCTGCTTAAAGGTGAATTTTCTCAATTAAAAAAATTTGAATATTTAGCGTCGTAAAATGTAGAAAGCAATATTTACGTTCACATTACTTCGCGAAAATGCAATTAATTTGCAACAAGTGCCGACTACAGGCAAAATATTAACATCTGTTCCTTAATGTAACTTAGGGCATCCTGATGTATTTTTAACGACAGTCCTTAATAGCTCAAGTAACAGAGCTAGAGACCGGACGCATAAGGCCGAAATTACGATGGACCGTATAAATAGTATATAACATCGCAAAGTACAACACGCAGTTATTGAATAGCACTATTCATTCTATTAACCGCGTATCAGTTTTTTGTCGTTGAATTGTGACGCAATTACTTCTATATAATAGTTAAATTCCTTCCTCCATGGGCGTGGATAGAAGGGTGAGGAGTTTTAATAATTTATTTTATTTATTAGTTTACATTTTGTAAGATAAATAAAGTACGGTGATTAGTTTCTTTTTTTCATTGTTTTAACTGTTTTATTAGAAAACAAACGCGTGGTGATCTATAAAATAGGCATTATATTTTTATTTGCTCATCTTGTAGTTCAAGTTGAGTAAAGGAGCATTAATATTAAGTAGAAATACTTTCTCAAGGTTCTCTTCTGTAATATTTGTTCTCTTTGAACGAAATACATCCTTGTAGATAGAAAACGTCCTTTCTACATCGCAACTGGTTATAGGTGCATACTGGAAACATTCTTTTATTTCAGCGTATTTAGCAGTTAGATTTTGAGGCATTGTCCCCATACACAATTGCCGTAATGTTAATAAATCCGGATTTCTATTAAAACTTTTTTTTTCTTTTTTTATTCTTAAATAATTTTGAATGAATTAGTTATAGTTATTATTAGAACAGACCAATTTCCGTGCGCGTCATGTGCGCCGATGTGAGGATGATTGTATTGCATCAGAACTAATAAAAAGCATTCAGTATGTGTTTGGTACTTGCTTAGACTGCATGTAAGTGTAAGTATACGTAATAAAATGTCGTCGACACAAATCGAGAAAACGACCGTTGTCAGACGAAGTGAATAAGTTTATTATGGATTTCCCGGACTTAATATACGATGGCTCAAAAATTAAATGTTTAGTGTGCAATACATATCTAATGTGTTGGGCAAAAACACATTGTAAAGAACACGTAAGCAGTTCGAAGCACAATAATATCAAAATTAATCGACAACAGTTTATACATGAACTATGTGTAGCTCTGATTGTGTGTACACTGCCGTTTACCTTGTTAAGTAATGATTCATTTATTTCATTTTGGAATAAATACGCGAATCAAACATTACCGAGCACGACAATGTTACGAAGGAAACAGGTTGAAAATAAAATCAAAGCCGAACTGAAAAATAAAAAACTGTGGTTATGTGTGGACGAAACAACTGACAGCAAAAAACAATCTGTAGTTAATGTGATGGCGCGTAATATGGAGCCACATCAACCAACGTCTTCAATTTGATTAGCATCCAGACGACTAGAATAATGTAATGCCGAAAAAAATTCAGAAGTGCTATTAGATACTTTTGAAAAATTTAAACTTTCGAAAGACCAAGTATTAATGTTTATGACCGATGGTGCCGCAACCATGTGTTCTGTAGGCCGCTCTCTTAGAAAATATTGTCCTAAATTGTTACATATTACTTGTAAACTCCATGCTCTACACCTTGTGGCAGAACAGGTTTGTAGATGTTATCCAGAGGTAGATGGTTTAATACCGAGTACAAAGGCAGTATTCCTGAAATCTCCAAAACGTATTCGGACATTTCACGAATTGTGCTCCCATACCCCTGAGCCACCACAGCCGATTCTGACACGTTGGGGTACATGGTTACGGGCGGGGTTTTACTATCATGAACATTTTGAAAAAATTAAGGACGTGGTTTTATCATTCGATCCGAAAGAAAGTGCAGCTATCAATACAAGCCAGAAAAAATTTTAAGATGCCCAGATTAAAATGGATTTACAAAGTATTCGTGAGAATTACTTGGGACTAGAAGAAGCAATAACAAAATTAGAAAATTCGTCGCTGTCGTTGAGGAATCACTGTAAATCGTTAAAGATGTTCACGCACAACTGTGTGCTGTAGAAGACGCAAAAAGTGAAAGCGTTCTAATTAAATTTGAAAGTGTTTTAGACAGAAATGCAGATTTTGACACCTTAACACGTATTTGTGAGGGCGCGTCTACAGATGCGTTAAGTTGCTTAAAAAAGTATTTTGATTATGCGAATATAACATCACTAGATGTAGAACGCTCGTTTTCCGAATATAATCATATTTTTTCCTCGCGGCGGACATGTGTTTCAGAAATAACCTTAGAAACGCACCTGATGTTGAAAATATACAATCTAGTTTCTCCAGTTTGTCAATCCTTGGAAGACGCTTAAAACGGTAAGTGTGTTTTTCTATTTTGCGATCGAAATGAACTCATTATGAAACCCAAAACAGTATCGAAATGAGCTCCATTTCGATACGCTTTTTTTCATTTTTCAATGTTGGCGTTGTTCGAATACAGAAATAAATATCATTGCTGTCATTTGATTTTAAGAATTTATGTACATTTGACATATATGATATATGTCCGTATTTTACACAAACAACGTATGTTGTATACAATTGACAACAACATATATATGTTTCTATGTCACTCATGTTTATATTTTTAAATGAAGTATCAAGTAATGTTAACGAAAATTAGTAAATTATATGTAATATAATATACTTCGCGGATAGCAAGATTTAAATTTGAAAATGTCAAGTATCAATGTGACCAACTGCATGCTTTATATAAAAATTAAACTCTGAACTTTCAAATTAAATAATTCCAATTTAAGCAATTTATTAATGTAAAAAACGCAAAATAGAAAAAATAGTATAAAAAACTCGTTTCATAAGGCCTTTTGCCGCACTCGCTCTTTAGAAAACTCGTCGCTATCGCGGCTCGTTTTCTAAACTGATCTCGTGCGGCAAAATGGTGCCTTATGAAACTTGTTTTTTAATATACTATTTTAAATCCTCTGTCGTGCACACAATCACTGATTTCATACATTTTCCATTTTATTTATAGGTACATACAACGCTACTATAATATGTACTATTCTTATTTTTCGTGTGTTTATGCATATTATTTTAATAGCAGAAAACCAAATGTATATTTAATTATTTCTGATAGAATAAATGTCTCTAGTTCTATACTTATATCGGTAACAAGCTCATGTTGCGACCCTATTCTATCGCATATTCTAATATATTACGAATTACACTCCCATACCGGCGCTCATGGCGCGCACGGAGATTGGTCTGCTCTAGTTATTATGTTGTAATTGTTACAGTGTTATTGTGAAACAACTGCATGCTTGTTTATTTTATCTGCATTTGTTCTGTAGTTGAATTTTAAATCTATTGGACATAAATGTTATTTTTGTTATTATTAAAATTAATAAGATAAAGCTACTCCCAACGCGTATAAAGAATAAAAACAAAAATATGTGAGTGAACATTTCCTTTCTAATAACTCCTTAACTTAAGGTACCCTAATTGTTATTTACATATCAATAGTGCTCCCAGTTGACTTTTATTGGCAACAGAACGATTTCCAATATTACACCGGAAATGAAAAATGTATATGTTTCGTAAACCACTTAACTCTTATCAAATGTAGGAAATCACCTAATGTTCTCTTAATAATATTTGCCATGTATCTCCAGTGTAAATAATCAGAAAAGATAGATGTGCGGTATAATGACTTTTTTGTATAGGACGTTGATATTACTACTTTTATTTGCAAAGCAGTAAGCATAAAAATGAAGAATAGAAGCTCTTAATGTATTACACATAAGTAATTGGTACAAAATTTCGACGGTAGAAGCTACAATAAACCCAAAATTAAAGAACGACAACAATACATACTTGAGTGAGTTTATATGAAACAATAACATTTTTAATATGTGTGTAGCAGGACGAAACACGTGCTTGCATCTCAGGATATCAATTTTCACACAAATATGAACTTTTATTGTGTTCTCCACGCCCGATTTTTGATATTATTAAAAATGTTTTTGTTTTACACAAATTTAAAGAGATCGTTAGGAAACAACGAATTATATCTACCATATGATCATATATTTCTACCCTCTAGAAGGCCATGACATTTTTCTTTTTTAAACTTAAGTTGGTACCATAATTTAAGTTAACTTATTTTGCAGCGTGTGTGTGATATAGGTTATTTTATACTGATGACAGATTAGGTTTTGTCATTTTGACAAATAATTACATACAAACGTTTCAGTTGAAAAAATAAAAAGTTTAATAATAAAAACAGCTACAATAAATGTTCAAAGTGAGCTCCTTCATTTTCTATGCACAGCGCAACTCTTCGTCTCATATTATTGAAGGCATTCCTTAAATTATGTGGTGTAATTTCCTCACAGACATTTCGGATAGCATTAGTAAGTTCTTCAATTGTATGTGGACGATTCGTAAATACTCTATTTTTTAGATGTGGATAAATGAAATAGTGCATAATTGTTAAATCCGGAGATCGTGGTGGAAAGTCTATTATTCGATTATCAAAGAATTCATGCAATAATTCCAACGTTTCTCTTGTCTTATGGGCTGTTGCATTATCTTGCTGGAAATATCCCTCGCGGAGCTCATCATCATGTAATTGATTTACAAATGGTAGCAATAAATTATTACGATATCGTTCTGCATTTATCGTATTATTAAAGAATATTGGACCAATAATCCGTCTACGAGAAACTGCAAGCCAAACGCCTATTTTTTGTGAATGCAAGGGTGTTTCAAGAATTTCATGTGGATTTTCACTAGACCAGATGCCCATTGTTTGTTTATTTATATATCCTGATAAATGAAACCATGCTTCATCGGACCAGAAGGATTTGTCAAGAACCTCATCGTTATTAATCGTACCTAAGAACCACTGACAGTAATTAACTCTGGTTGCATGATCGATTGGTAAAAGCTCTTGCACGCAATGAAATTTGTATGGAAATTTTTGTAAGTCTTTTTTAAGGATTCTCTGGCAGGTCCCATATGACAGTTGTGTTTGTTGTGAAAGCTTACGAATCGATTTCTTAGGTGATTGATTTATTCGTCCCTCAACATCTGCTATATTTTCAACTGTCCGCTTTAGTGGTCTACCAGCACCTGGTTTTCGAGACACAGACCCTGTTTCACGGAATTTAACCACTGACTTTTGAATTAATTGCCGCAAACTGTCATATGTTGTTGGAAAATTTGGAAATTCTGCCCGAAATTCTTCTATACAAGGCTGCAAGGAGTACGACCATTCTCCATTTTCTAATTTTACACCATTCCTAAAGTATGATTCGATCAGAAAAACTTTATGATTTATTGTAAACATTTTTAAGTGTCAATTAATAAATACATTAATGACAGATGAGTTTTATTTATCAGAACATACACATAATGACAGATTTTATTTGTCACTACCAACACGATATTTTCAAGAAATAATTTCATGGCTTGCTAGAGGGTAAATATAAATGATCATATTGTATTATCAAAGCGAGCACGTTAGTGCGTTACCCTAATGTACTTGGCTTAACAAAAAGTTTGTATCATCCTAGATCTCGGCAACCAATAAAGCGTTTTTGATACAGCTGTTTTTGTAAAATAATCCTCATATATACATTATAACTGACGTCTCTCAGCATTTTCACGAAAATGCACTGGAGCTCGGCTGGGGCACCTCCCATAGCATAAGTGGTACAAGACCCCCAAGGTTTGGAACCTCCTAAATCAGTCAATTTTGAAGCTAAAGCGTCGCGGGTGGTACCAATCGATTCCTTTCGGCGAGATACACTTAGGTATGTCTTGACTATGGACAATTACAAACCCGTAGAAAAAATGCTTCAAAAAAAGTGCAGAAACGGATCTTTGTCGCCCCTCGATTTTTCTTTAGAGAAATGGATATTGCTCGACGGCGGTATAATTTTCAGAATTTCCATAGTCGATAGCGATGAACATATCTATTTTCGTATTAAAAAAGCATGTGGGTAAAGAGATATATGTAAATATATGCATATTTGATAGGTAAAGTTCACCCGAATGAGGAATACTGGCTATTTGAAATAAACGGCTGAAAATTTGTGAAAGCAATCTACATTATGTGCTGCAGATGACACTTGTTCTTTTTAAAAAACTTTAATTACACGCTGAACTATTAACAATTTTCAGGAAACGCCGCTAGAGAAATTTTCAAATTATACGCGGTCTAGGGAAGCCCATTGTGCAGCAATTTTTTTAATTTTTCTTATTATGCAAAGCGAGTTAGAGATTTCGAATTTTAACTTTATTTTGTAGTAGTTTGTAGTAGTGTAGTAATATGTATGTGATAACTAAAGTAGAACACTTATTTCCGCACATTCAATGTAATACTTATTTAACGCAACACGTCAGCATTAATTACTATATCTTTCGACATTATAGTTTAAGTATGTAACCAGGTCACATTAACTAGGTTAGTAGTAAGTAGAGATTATATATATATATATATATATATATATATATATATATATATATATATATATTGTGGTAGGTCAAGCCTACACATATGAATGCTTTGGGTTTGTAAGATACAGATCGTTAACGTTTGTATGTAAATATTAGAAAATAAGAAATTATTGGAACTGAATTCTTCATCTGTCATCAATAAAGTTGATTTCGCGTTTTTAATTGTTCCAAAATTAATTCTCATATTTATTTATTTTTATCTTTTCATTTGCCTTAGTCAATTTATTTCAATATCTTGTATTTCCGAAGACATTTCAACTTAATTGATCAATAATAAATGACACGTATTATTTTAGGGAAAACTGTACTTATTTGAAATAAATACAGCGGGAAATATCCCAATCAAAAATTAGCATAATATAAAATTACTAACATTCTCATGACAATTATTTATTTACTAAAATAAAATATGTAATTTTTGTAAAGTATCTATATGGTTTGTGTAATTAAATTATCATTTTCACTAAAATAATTAGCGAGATTATATTAATACATACAAATTAGACGAATAAGAAGCTAGCATTCGGAACAAACGAGAGTTAGCGTGATATTATGTAAAAAATTCCAAAAACACATCTACGTTTTATTAAGTGTCGCTCTGGAAATAAGAAAAAAAATCATAAAATAAATTAGAAAAACTATACTACGAACATATACAAATATCACCTGTTTATCCAGCTCCTTTTTGACGCATTTTGCGTATCCAGACTTCAACCAGTGCCTTATAAAATTCTATTTCACCGGGAATAGCATTCCGCTAGACCGAAGCTAAGCGGTGTCGCCATCCGATAACTCGCCCAAACCTGTATCCTGCATTTTTGGAACCACAAAAAGACTCTAGACTAACCCATTCCAGTCTATTTCAAACTTAAGTATTACTTCAATCTCCTATAAATTTTGTAATGTTGAATTAGTTCAATTCATAAAGTAAAACCTCTATCAAAGTTTTTAAAAAAAAAAAGATATACCTTATAGGTACATTTAGAATTAGGATTATTTGATTTAAAAACTAGGAGAATACAGTTCCCCTGTTTACAAATGTTCATTTTTTAAAGAAGCATTTATGTATTTTAGTTAATTTAATTCACTTTCTTTAATTATCTGTGCTTAACCTAGAATTTATTTTATGTTTATATTATCACGTTATTTGATTCATTTTTATAAATCCTAATTTTATTATGTCTGTCACTTACCTGTTAATTAACACTTCCATTAAAGCATTTACAATATTCCTTAACTCACTCGTTTCATTTATTAGAATTTACATTTAAAAAATACCATTATTTATTGTGTTGTTCACCATCTTATTTTGTACGTATTCTTATTGAGTCACCGAACCTGCATTATAAGTGTATTTATTATGCACAACAATAAGTCGCATTGTTCTTATAAGCCGGACATTTATCATAAATTAGAGCCCACAAGAAATTAAACAATAAGAAGTTATTCACATGTATAGCTGTTGAGGTAAAGTATACTTCGTTTTTAAACGATTATTTATTATTTGTATCATACGCATGTAACAGATACCACATCATATAACTCCATCTGTAAGTAACATTAGTAACCATATTTAAATAGATATTGATAATACACTTTAATATAAAAAAATTACCTTACCAGCTTCACTATATTTTACAATTTGGCTTTGTATTTACTTAAAGCCCCTTAAGCTTTGTTACAATATATATATATATATATATATATATATAGATATATATATATATATATATATATATATATATATATATATATATATATACCAAAGACTGAGGAGTCTAATCAGTCTTGTGTATCTGATCTTAACGTTGTTATACAAATAAACATCGTAACTTATAATGGTATTGTTATTTAGTTAATTAAACGTTATTTGATATTGTTCCCGTATATGTTATTTATTCTACCAATAAACTCAGCCTCTAATGAGTCCGCCGCGGAAGCGAAGCTATAACCAGGACCAGGGGACATCACATGGCGATCCTGCCTCTAGCTAGCTGAACCGACATCACATGACGATCCTACCAGCCACTTCTGACATCGCATGTAATTATTGGTATAATTTGGTCAAGCCATTGATCTCGCAAAGTCTAAGCGGTTTAACTAACGCAATTCTAATTTAAAGCCGCTTGAAATAGTGTCTATTTATTTATTTTTAATTGAAAACTCCTGGGCAAAATTAACGCATCACTTATAGTAAGTGACAAAATCCTCCAAAAAACTTTATTATTGAAATTATAATGCATGAATTGTAACAAAAAACACTTTATCTAACTTTGAACTACATTTTCAACGCAATACAATGTTAATTTAATAAAAATGTTATAGTAATATCTAAACTTAAAGGCACAGTGAACATTTAGAAATTATAAAAAGTTCTTCTAAAATTAAATTGAACTTTAAAATTATAAAATGAATATCGGATATTGCCTCCCCTTGCTCTTATAACTGCTTCCATTCATCTAGGCATACAACTAATTAAGTTTCAGATGGTAGCTTGAGGAATATTTTCCCATTCAGCAACCACAGCTTCTTCAAGTTCCCTATGAGTTATAGGAGTAAGTATGTGGTGTCTAACTGCCTGTTTAAATGCATCCCACAGATGCTCTATGGGATTCGTGTCCGGGCTTTTAAATGGCCACTCCATCATCTGAATATTCACCTCTCGAAGATAGTCCATTACGTCTACAGTAACGTGTGGTCGAGCGTTATCTTGCATAAAGAGGAAATTGGCCCCGATAAATGGAGCAAAGGACACAACATGCTCTTCTGCAATATTCTCTATATAAAAATTTGAATTCATTGATTTCATGTGAATGGGTACAAACTCCGTGCGAGCGTCAAAACAAATTGCTCCCCAGAACATTTTGACCCACCAACAAATGGAACTCTTGAAGAGATATTGCAGGCAGCAAACCTCTCATGTGATCTTTTTCAAACACGCTCACGTCCATCTCGTGACTTCAAATTGACTCATGTTTCATCGAAAACAAAACTTGTTTCCAGTCGTCAATAGTCCAGTTTGCATGAACTCTAGCAAAACACAATCATAGAACTCTATGTTGTCTGGTGAGCAGGATCTTCTACTCTATAGTCCTGCTTCATTATTCCTTCTCCTGACTGTTCTTCCAGAAATCTCTACGTTTCAGACTTCTGCTAAAGCTCTGCGTAACTCGGAACTGGTACATCGTCTCATCCTTAAGGCAAGTTGTCGAAAAAGTCGATCATCCACTTCATTTGTAGATATTTTACGTCCTTATCCTCTTGCTCTAGAGAAGGTCCCAAGTTTATTAAAACGTTTAACAGTCCGACTTATTTTTGACTATTTAACGCCTAACAAATTAGCCACCTAACGCTGGCTACTACTATCATTAACCAAAGCTACTGCTTGCGATGCTTCATGTTCACTTAAATTGCGTTGACGATTTAAGTGACGATATGTTCAACTCTAGCTACACTAGACAAATGAAACAGACATGCAATATACACGTACAGCTGTAATTGTACACAGGGACATGATGCCTAACTGATGAAGCCTGATAGTAGATGGCAGAAGCACTTGTCTTAGGCAAAAGTAAATGTTGGAAAATACGAGGTGTACGTCCATGTGTACAGTTACAGACGCGTATATTGCATGCCTGTTTCATTTGTAACAAATGCGTAATACGTGTTTAACGTATTGTTATACTCAAACTTTTTTGGTATATCCACTGCATAGTCCTGATATGGTATACTAGACAGTTTATTTTATTCTTTTAAACAAATTAAAATCAAACTAATAATCAACAAAATTAAACTGACCAATTTTTGTTTAACAGATTTTTATGAAATCAACACCACATACACTTATTTGCAAACTTATAACCTTAAAAAGTCAAATAATTGCAATTTTTTTCAATAACAACAGAAGACATCCTAATCTACCTTAATGCTATATTTCACGAATTAAAACTGAAAATTACAAGTACCTAATAATAAAAGTAACAAGTGATGCTTTAATTTTGTCCAGGAGTTTATATTTCAAACGGATTTTAAGCTTCAAGCGACTTGAACACATCGAAATAATCACAAACTCTCATAATAGATTGGTGAGTTTAACAAACATCAGAAGATGACGTACATCTATTTTATTTATGGTTATATTGTGTTTAACGTACCCTAATTTGGAAAGCAAAGAAGAATCCCTAGAAATTTTAAATAAATGGCTGAAAATCTGTGAAAGCAATCTACATTATGTGCTGCAGATGACACTTTTTAATTTTTTTTAAATTATTTATTAGAGCCGAGCTATTAACAATTTTCGATAACTACCGTTAGAAAAATTTTCAAATTGTGCGCGATCTAGTGGTTATCACGTGTTGTTGTGAACTGCATGATCCTTTCAGGGCCATTGAGCCGCAATTTTTTTGTTTTTATGTTTTATAGTATAAGGTGAATCAGAGATTTCGAATTTTAACTTCATTTTGGTTTCCAAGTTTTCGTTAAATTAAAATTAGTAAATCAGTTGTAATTATCAATTTATTTGCCTGCAAAACCTGCAAAACCTGCAAAACCCATAAATTAAACCAAAGAATAGCTTTTGCATGAATTTAAGATAGCTTTGAAACTAGTAACATTTTTTTATCAAAGTCCGATCTATCCCCCCCCCCCTCCAAAAAAAAAAGTTATGGGCTAGTTTATTGCAAAATCTCCTGATGGGACAGAAAAAAGATAAATATATTTCATGAGTTTAAGTTTTTTAGCAAATAAGAGCGTGAACAAGGTGTCAAGCTGTTAAAAGTTGTAAATTCAGCACCACCAAAAAAAAAGTTTTTTAGAATCTCTGGATATCGTAATAGGCATGAGACTAGAGGTGGAAGAAATTACATTAAAATTACTCAAACGAAAAATTACACTGAATAACTAAATAATGAAAAGGTACAGTTGCCGCCCTTGAAATCTCAGACACTCGATTTTGACGTGAATGTCAAAAATTTAAAATTTTGTAATGTGTAAATCAAATTTTCACTAAGCATTTTGATGACAATGTCACATTTTACAAATCCATAGTCAGTTTATTTTTTAAAATGCCACAATTATCAGAATTACAAAAATCTATTATCAAAACTAGATTGGAAAAGCTTTGTATTCTGATATTCGAAATGATATTTTCGAAATTTAGGTAGAGCAGGAAACTCTCTGCAGTTTTATTAATCTTTTTTTTATTTACTATTTTTGGAAAACATTTTGCATTCTACGCCAATGATTGGTTTGCGTAAGGTTTAAAAAAAGTTTACACCGCTTAAAATGTTTTTGTATTTAAGCGTCTGGGTTTTCAAGGGCCGCAACTGTACTTGGTTACAATCGTATCTAAAATTATTTAAAAATATACGAAAGAAGAAATACTATACGCTAAGAGAAAACTCCAAGAAATTTAAACTTCATAATTTTATCACATAATTAAACAAGAATTTTATATAAATTCTACTACAAAAAATTGTATTATTAACCTGTTAAAAAACACAATCGAAAAAGGCAGATTATCTATACTCTTCTAATGAATAAAACAAGTAAATAAATTCTAAACAAAACGAAAAGGTCACACAAAAAGGGATAGCAGAAACAGTTAGGTATCTTGTATTGCTTTTTGTTTGTGTTTGTGTTAAAAAACTGACATCGACCGCATCTTCGCCAAAGGTGGCCAATTAAGAAGTTCCCGTTTTTGAATTTACCTGAATCACCTACATTTGTTTAACCTAGGATAGCCAATAATGGCCCTGAAAGGATCGGACAATCTCTGCAAACCCTTTCAATCTCCAGTCGATATTACCTAAAACACACACACAAACACGGCTGGGAAAAAATGGAACGCAAGAAAGGGTTATGGGAAAAAGAAGCACCTGCAAACCGCCCTACATATCGTTCTTTTTTTTTGTAGAAATCTGCCATATGCCTTCGATTATACTATTAGTTGCCTGAACTTGGCGCAATAAATTACTCTGCACAAAATTTCGGAACATCTAACGGTACCTGATGGTTCATTATTTTCCTTTTCGGATCCCCATCGTTGTTTATCTTTCCGCTTTGAAATATATATTCTCTTAAATACCCCAGAAAAACTATTTAATTGAATTAAGATTAAAGCTTGCCAAGTTAGGAATATTCTTTATTTAGATTGCATTTTAATATTTAAACATATTTGGAGACATTGTTTAAATCAATATCAATTGCCAATAAATATTTTTCTACTCATGTTTATGAAAATGATCATTTTTCCACCGGCTACCCTACATGAATGTGATATTTTTTGACTCTAGAGATATCAAGATTTTCACTTTTTGAGGTGAAAACGAAAACAAATAAATGTACATCATGCATCTCGTTAACGATGTATAAGGCTGGGATTATATGAAAATGTATATTTTTTATTTACGATATGTTTACCAAAACTCTTGCAGATCTATACGGATCACATAAAAAGAAAGAATTTGCGTCTACTTTTGTTTTGCATATCTTGCATATAAATACTGCTTTGAGCGCTGAAATACGCTCAAAACAGTACTGCATATTTCTTCATATTTTATAATTTATTTCTAAAGTGCACCGTAAAAATATACCGGGTGCGGCAATAGTGTGTCCATGAAAACTAATAAAGTTGTAGCAATGAAATTTTACGTACACATGTAGTATGCTACAGTGCATTTTCTATTTTTATTTATATATTTACAGGGTGTTCCAAATTTCCGCAACCACTTTCAACTTTGTTTTTAAATAGATTGCTATACTTTCTTGTTATTATGATGATAGCCACCCAAATTATCTTTGCAATGATATATGACAATGTGCACTAACTACTGTTAGTTTTGGTTTTATTTCAAATTTTGTTAAAATCTTGACAGTTGCAGCGTCTAACATTTTATGTCTTAGCCTGAAAATGGGTGCAGTTAACTCTTTTGTTACCAATTTATGGACTAACACGTTATATGTTTTGAGGGTGAACAACGTGACAACATATACTGGGTGTTAAATATGTGGTGCCAAAGTTATCGAAGTTTAATAAAGGCTATTTTCTCTTTTTTTTTTAATTGAATCTATAATTTTTTTTATTAGTCAGCAAATTCCTTGTAAAATTGCCGTTAAAATGGTACCAATAACATAGTACTTATTTCTAGTATTTTCGAGTAGACCCAGAAAAATTTATATCTTCAACGGCCTGACTCACAGTTGAAAATGAATTCCCTCATATTCATCAAAGCCAAATCTTGTTTGGGAATTGAAATTTTTCTACGTCATGCTCCTGGATTTCTGTTCATATTTCCTGACAATTTTGAATACTGTATTTCCATTAATGTTAAATTTTAACGCAATCTGCCTAATAGATTGTCCATTTTCTGCATTAGCATTAGCAACTCTTGCTTTATCAACAATATTAACGGGTGGAATTTTTACAAAAAATTTATCGTTGACAAATTGATGACATTTCTGAAGTTATGACTACTATGTTTTCATAACACAGTTTCAAAAAGTACATGATTTTCTCCTATAAATTATGATGTTCTGCATTCTTCAAATGCGGATATGGATTCAGTGAAGGTTATCTACCTGCCACTGTCAAAATTTATCATCGAGCGATATGGTGATGAAATCAATAACAAGTACAATTAGATTATTAATTTATTTAATAAGAAAACTTTAAGAATGTGATATTAATCAAACAACCAAGGTAAATAACTAATTTATAGAAATTTTAATTATTATAATTTAAAACAAGTGTTCAAAATGGTTACCATTCTGTTGAATGCATATACGACGTTTCATGTTGTCAAAAATATTCTTCAATATATTTGGTGTTATTTCATTACATTTAATTGTAATTGTATTCATCAAGTCATTTAGATTATTCATTCTTGTCTTATATACTTAATTGTTTAGAAATAAGAAAATAGAAAAATCTAACGTAGTAAAATCTGGTGACCTTTCTGGAAGAACACCGCTGCTTATAACTCGATGAGGGAAATAAACTTCTAAAAGCGTTAAATTTTCACGAGTTGTATGTGCAATAGCCCCGTCTTGCTGGAAGTAAACTCAATTGAATTCGTCTCGTTACACTTCGATATAATTGTTTGGATTGTTTACAGACTATGTTTTGTAATTTTGTTTATTTACAAACTCGTTTAAATGAAATCATGCTTTATCAGTAAAAAAAACTTAGATCAAGAATTTCGTCACTATTTAAATTTTCTTAAAAGAATTTGAAATAATTGTGATCTCTAGGTAAGATCTGTTGAACAATCGATACTTTGTATAGATACATATTGCTATGTATTTTTTCTAAAATAATATTTAAAAAATAATTTAAAATAAATGTACATTATTTTCGGATATATGTGTATATCCGATATGTTTTAAATTTCATGTGTGAGATAAAAAACTAGTTTTGTTCGAGGCCGATGTGTTCTTGAGGCCTAATATAATTCTGGGGGAGACCAAGATCTGCGATTAAATGTTTATTGAAATATATATTTTATATTTAAATTAGTTCGGGTTGATTTGAATGTGCTAATTAGTGTTTGTATTTTGCTAATTCAATTCCCGATATATTTTAGAGATTTTTATTCTCGTAATTTGATGATTTTAAAAGATTGAGCAACTGTTCTCGTAAGTCTCCAAATTGTAAGTAGAAAAATTTTTTTTATGTCGACATAAATTTAAAAATCAGATTATATTAATTGTAGTTCTATTGTTTTGGAACAAGTAGGAAATTGTCTTAATTATTAGAAATAAATAATAAAGATTATTATTAACATTTTCTTTGTAATAATTATAAATTGAAAAGTTTGTTCGACGGGATTCGAGGTTATTTTTTATACATGTTATTTGCGCATATGTAAATTTTGAACGTGTTTCAGATTTTATTATACAGTGTGGTTCTCTGGGGAGAAATTAAAAATAAACTTTATTATTTTTAGATAAGTTTGATCGGAGTTAATAAAGAGGAAGTTTTTTCATTCACTCAGCTGTCAATATTACAGTGAATATATTTTACCTCATGTATTATTGTAAAATACAATATCTTTATTCTTTATAAAGATTTTTTTTTTTTTTTTTTTTTTTTTTTTTTTTGTATTAAAGATTCAGTTTGATTTTATCCTGTGTTTAATTTTTGTGTTTTGGCCATTACTGCGAATTAATTAAAAATTAGTAAAATATAAATAAGTAAAAATTTTTTCTGGCGCTCAAATTACTTTGTAGAAACAATCACGACTTTCCTTATTGGAACCCGTGAAGTTAGAAGTCTCATATTTGGAAATCAACCGGCTGAGTAACCCAGTTGGGTAAACTAGTTGTGGATGGTGGCGCATTAAATCTACAAACCACTATTCATAGCAATATGTAAACAACGCTTCAAAATTCTATGAACAGTAGTACTAGAAGATACGTTCGTTCTGTAATAACGCAATGCAGTTATGTGTATGCAAACACTCTCAATGAGGCCACAGCCTCGAGCCCGTAATACAAATGTAACGTGTTTTACAAATACGACCTCGCTAACGCGTGGTGTTTGCAAACACAAACTGTATGTCAGGGTTTGTAGTATATTCCATAAGTAGTACGAGGATCATCGGGGTTATGTATAACGAGAGTAATGTAAGTGACGGACATTCACATTCACACATTCAGTCTTATTCAGAGTCAGATTCTTATTCAGAATCATGTCCACTATCATACTCTCTTTCTGATAGACAGTAACAGTCTTAATGATAGTTAGATCATAATGTATATAATTGTTATCCAGTTTATAAGTGTTATATATTAAATTATATGTTACCCGAACTTTGTGTATTATTTAACGGGACAACGATATCTGCGTGAAGACTCACCGATGTAGCCCTCAGGACCAGGCTAACATCACATGGCGTCCTGCCACGAACTTGCACAAACTGCCTAACATCACATGGCGTCCTGCCACGAACTTGCACAAACTGCCTAACATCACATGCCGATCCTCCAGGCACTTAGGGCTTAAGGCCCCACCGTTATCACATGCCGATCCTCCAGGCACTTAGGGCTTAAGGCCCACGTTATCACATGGCGTCCTGCCACGTTATTACATAGCGATCCTGACCAGCCCTTTAGGGCACAGGTTATCACAGTTCGAACTGATAAACGATGAACTGTTGTATGTGAGTTTTCTCCAACAAGGTTTTCTACGTGTTCAACAATATTTTGCTATGTACGCGGTCTATCAGAACTTTTGCATGTTAACACAGATCCTTTAGTCCGAAACTTCTCCATAACTAGACGAATGTAATGATGTAAAGCGGTATTATCCACAACGCTATTGGGAAACTGCAAGTGAAACTGTCGCTTACATTCCGCGTAGGAATTAGTCATTTTCTGTTAAGAAATTGTGCACTTCGGAAATATTCTTCAACAATAAACATATTTTCCTGCAATGTGTATATTATTTAGTACTATATGAGCAAAAATTGTTTAGATAAGCGACGGTAATGGTTGCAAGAATCACCGTCTTTTATAAATTCAGTTTGTTGTTGGTTCTACGTGTTGTCTGGATGTCAGTTTCGATTTAAATTTTTATTTGACATTAATAAAATGTCAGTTTCGATTTGAAGTTTTATTCGCCATGATTTAAATGTCAATCTTTAGCTAACATAACCAATATAATTACAACTACTTCAAACCAAAACTGACATTTAATTGGTAACAACAAACTGAACCTATCAAAGGCAGTAATCCTCACAACAATGGCCATCCCTGATCTAAATAATTTTTGCTCATATAGTAGTTATTGTTCATTAAGTAAAAAAAATATTTGTAAGAAAATAGTTATTTTTATTTTAAGTGCGCAAAGCATAGGTTTTTTGAGTTTGAGAATGTTGAAATACTCGTACATTCGAAAACTGAAAAACTGCTTTGCACACGTAACATAAACAACGTTTTTTCTACAATTGTAGTATTTACTGTAGATTAATATAAATTAATAAAATGTCACCTACTTAATTACGAGTTCTCTTAGTTATGAGTATAAATAAAAATGTGTCAAGAAATTTGTGCAAGCCTGTTAAAGTTTGATTACGAAATTTAGGTCCCAATGTAATCTAGTGATGCAAGAGGTGGATGAAATTGCAAATCAAGCAATTTCTAGCATTTTGCCCATCAAATCGAGATCTCAATATAAAAAAAAATTTCACAATAAAAAAAAAGGTTTTTTTAACAGGTTCAGCGCCAGAGCGGACACCGGTGTCCGCTATGCTTCCAGCCGTCATGGCCATGGCGGACGCCGGTGTCCGCTCAGCATTCTAATATTTGTCGATTATGGCTTGCCACACCGACGCGTCTTCATGAAATTTGACATAGCAATAAGTCAGCTATGGCCCTGCACAATTGCATGCTTTTGTAGCAATATTTATTTAGAAAATACAGGTTGCCAAATAATGCTAATATAAACGCATATATATCCAATGATTTTATTCAAATAATGCAAATAGATAATTTTCTTATTATTTATTATGATATTCGTTGAAGCACTCCAGACAATATCTTGGATTCCCCTCGCAATGTTGGCAATAAGTGGTGACTTTTTTCACCTTATTCTTTTCGACGATGCCATCCACCTTTTTCTTATAGCATCCTTTTTTTTGCAAATTTATGTGTTTTCAGATTTTGATTTCTTGATAGACGACGCCGCGCAACATCACGTTGATCTTCAAACTTTAACGAATCTTCAATTACCGATAAGCGAAAATCGTTTATCGGAATGTTGATTTGTTCCACGATTTTATATATGACGTGAGCATTCACCATTGAAGTGCCTAATAAAAGATAAGTTTTAGTTGCAAAATTGACAAGAATGCAATAAAATATTTACCTAATATAATTTCTACAGGATGTACCACTGGATCGATTTCCGCAAGGCTGAACTATAACTCAACATCTGATCGGAAAGATCAATCGAACTTTTTCCTGAATTATAATCTACCATGGCTGTTGGCTTTTGAATGTCGAAATGTTGTCATTATTCATAATAAATTGTGTGGCATAAAGGTTGGTTTGACCAACTATTATATCAATTATGTCAAAATCAACAAAAGCTAAATAATAGTCAATCGGATGGTGACCCACTAGAGCAGCATGTTATTCTTTTTTATTCCACTTTTAAAATTTTCATCAAATTGCAGGTGATTTCCTTCGGGAGAACCCCAGACTGATTGTGTTAGATCATAAAGTGATGGTTCAATAGAGGGTTCAGTCAAATATTCGTCCTGAAATTAAGTGCTTTTGATGGAAACTACACGATTTTCTGCCAACTGCTCGTGTTCAACTGATTCCTCAAATTCACGTCTTATTTCTTTATATTCGCTTTCTATTCTTTTTACGACACGTTCACCATGATATATGTGGGAAGGTTCCGGCATATTTTCATTTTCCAGAGGTGATGATGACTTAAATTTTATCTTTTTTTTTGGTATTTTACAATCACTATCGGTAGAATAGTTGTCTGAGTTTGAGCTCTCAGGTGGAACAAAACCTGGATCTACGTCGGAGTCTGCAGAATATAGCTCACTTGACGAACCATCGTCTGATGAAAATTTTTAATTATAAAATAGCTAATAACTAAATTTTGAAAAGTTACCATTAGAATACTGCTTCTCCTGTAAAGCTAATTGTAAAATTCGTTTACCACGACTTTCCATTTCTTCATAAAGTAAATAAACACATCGTCACTCCGCACTTATCATTGACTAAGTAGCCGTTTTCTGATTTCATGTCATAACTCGCAAAATTTCATCGGCGGACATTTCGGCAATTGCTGTGCCCGCTCGGCTCGACGTCACTCTCAGCGGTCACCGGTGTCCGCCAAACTTTTCGCTCGGCCGCAGCGGACACCGGTGTCCGCTGTCAGTTTTTGATATTTTGACAGCGTATTTTTTTTTAAATTGTGTATTTTCGTTATAAAATGAACAAGTATATAATAAATAACAAAAAAAATACTTTTAGCGCTGTCGGAGTTTTAACATTTAGCCATAGATATTACTATACAGGGTGTGTATAAATTGGCGGACCCACTACACGCGGCGATGTTCTTCGTTAAATTCGGAGTCCAAAATCCTAATACGAAAATGTACAATACTCCATATTTTTGCACGAGGTTCCTAAAATTCGGACTTTCAGTCTTGAAATAAGCATTATTACTCGATATTTGTTGACAGGAAGAGCTACAATTTAGAAGAAAGAAGAATTGTTATTATTATCATTTCGTTAAAGTTTTCTTTTTGATTTTAAAGTTTGCTTTTAATATTTGTTTATTAACTTATTTTGACGAAAAACACATCTGACAACGTTGTAAAACAATAAGTGGGCAGCCTAATGTTGTTCTAGTCAAATACATTACTACTGTCAAATTCATTCTGAAGACAAAGGAGGCCTGATACATCGTTTTAGGATTAGGACTTTTAACTCAAAATTTGACCAAGAATGTCGCCACGTGTAGTGGGTCCGCCAATTTATACACACCTTGTATATTTAAATATTTAAATTAACTTTTTATACTTATAAAAATAGACGCGTTAAATTTATAAATTGTTAGGCAATAATTTTAACTTACCTTCGGTACTACTGAAGCCAATAACCAAAATAAGAAATAATATTTGAGCACCAATATAAATTAAAAACTTCATAGTAACAATAATTGTAAAACTTTATTTTGTGTATATATGTATTGTATATATATATATATATATATATATGTGCTTGTGTGTTATGGCTTTCGATTAGTAAACAATGTTTACACTTTAACTATAGCGTCAAAGAGATGGCGAGTTTTTATATACAGGTGGCTCATGCGCTGACATCCTTACGTAGGTAAAACTTCACTGAAATTAAAATGCTCCTAATTGTCCTTTAAAGATACAATTTCCCGTAATCAAATTGCTAATTTACTTTAGGTTATACGCAATTTGCGAACGACTTAATTTAAGCTTATCGAATTTGTTCTTGGCGAACATAAATTGATACAATAATTGATTCAGATGAAGAAGTGAACGTCTTTGTACAATCTAAGTATTATTATTTTTTAAACTGATTTAAAAATTTAAAAAAAATAGAGTTGGTATACAATAAATAATTTTTATTCTTTTTGATTTTCATATATAGATTGTTTTAAAAAATTGCAATAACAATTTAATAAAGGAATAAAAATCTCTATATTTTAAGAAATTTGTCTCTAAATTTCTTAAAAGTACAAAATGTAAATACTGAGAAAAAATAATATGAATTTACGAAAATTTATTTATTTTTTCTATAGCCTACACGAAATGGTAACATTTCGAATTTTCTGACAGTTACTAAAGTTTCAATTATTTTCACAAGGACTAAAAAAAATTATATTTTCACAAGAGCTAAAAAAACTAAGGTACTATTTAAATAAGTACTCAATCAAAATTGAAGATAAACTAGAAACAATTTGCATTTAAATCAATCTTTATTCATTCATTGTATTATCAGAAAAATTAAAAGTACAATTCTCGAAAGTACAACGCACATAATTTATAATACAAAGGTATTTTTAATAATATAAAATATTATTAAAAATCTGGTGCGAAGAATTTACTTCTACGCTCGGTCTGGATAATTTCTGTGATATGGCGGGCGATGTGGTTCTTTTTTGTGAATGTTTCGGAAGATATCCTTTCTCCAGCAGGGGGGTACCGATGAGCCTGTTGAAAGGCGAAATACGTATCTGTGTCTCTGAGCAGGGATATGTTCGGACACGTTCACAAAAAATATTAATAGTGAACCTGTATTTGTGTTCTTCACACCGGATTTTTAATAATATTTTATATTATTAAAAATACCTTTGTATTATACAAAACTGGTGGGGTTTTACCCACTCATGTATGTTTCAATTATTCTGATACACATAATTCATGCTTGCTAAATGTCTTGAAACTTTTGTGGAAGTTCCCACTTCACTCGATTGATTAATAGAAATTTCCAGTTCTACCACATTTTCAAATGGTTTTAGAATTGAAATGGAAGTTTCCATTACGCTTTGAAGTGAAACTGTATTTAGCTCAGGTAATACTCTCGTGACTATTTCATTCCTTTGGACACCTAACTCATCTACATAGTTTTCGGCTATTGTAGACGACTTCCACCCACCGCATGTCTTCAAATTCAACAGATCTGCGCCAGATCAGAATGGTTGCTGACGACAACCTGAAGGCATGTCCCCTGTATGATTTAGGGTTCTCCAATTTCAAAAATTTCGCTATAATTTCTGGGATCTTACAGAATTGATTTCTTCTACAACTTGATTACCGCACTCGCCATTTCCATACCCATAAAAAAGACAACGATCTCTTGCAACAGACGGGCAAAGTACCACATAATCTCTATAATATTGAAGGTACTCTCCAGACCAGCAAACTTTCTTTGTACATTATTTTTAGTTTCATTAATTTTCAACATTAACGACGTTTCTGAATCTTCTATGTCATCAACTTGAATTTTACTTAATTCACGTGCTCGACAAGCACCCCCAATTCCGAAAATGGCAATAACCTGTATCAGAATGTAAATTAAAATGACAGAAACTCTGACGTTTATATGCTTACTTTTGTGAGCAAATGAACTTTCATCTTTCAGGAATGTCTTGATTTGCAAGCCTGTGAAAGTCCTCGATTTCGTAGGTTTGTAACTTTTTGAATTTTGCTTCAAGAAAGCAATTAACTTTGGATATTTCGATATATCTATGTTCTTATTGATTTGTAATGTACATTTAACCATGGAATACTGTGACCAACGCTTTCATTTCCTTCGATAGTTCGAAAAATTATACCAATAACACTGCTTCTGATGTAGAATTTAATTTCTTCTTTGCTTGCTCTCATAAAGTTGTCTTGATTTCACTGGCAGATTTTTGGAAGTGGCTTCATTTGATGCATCCAATAGTTCCGGTGGCGTACATGATAATTCTTCATTAATATTCATCGCGCTTCACGAACGTTTGTAGAAAATTTATTTGTTTGTTATTCATGGTTACCATCCCAAAAAATTTAGTAACTAAATTCTACTATATTAAATTATGTTAAATGTTATAGAAAAAAATAGTGTATACACGGGGCAAAATGGAGATTTTACCTCTTACTTTGATCTTTTCTCTTGTTTCACTCTGGAAAAGACTTCAAAGTTCAAGCTAAAATCTCCCCTAATATAATAAATAACTATTAACTAGCGTATAGTTAACATGGATTGAAAATATATATCTATATACACAGAAGAAAGTTAAATTTTAAAGTCAAAGCCGTTGATCCAATCCAGCACGGAGCCAGTGGCTTCAGAGAAGTCACTCATCTCACCTTCATATACTGTTAGGGTACACTCAGCCGTAATGATGAATTGTACGGCGAGGTTCTCCGCATTCGCAAGTCGATGCTCATATATAGAATGAGTAACGACGAATGCCGTGGAACGTTCTTATTCTATTTAGTGTCTTCCATTCGTAGCGAGGTAGCTCCACCTCTGATAAGGGTGCGGTAGAATCTATGATATGGGCTGCTTGAGAGGATTTCAAGGCTTCCCAATACTCTCTTCATCTATCGTTTGGGTTGAAATTTTCTGCTGTAAGTTCTGCTAGCAGTAGTGGAAGAGATCTAGACTTCAGTCTCAATAGGTCGACTTCAGACAGGTCACTGTGTACTGGGAAGTGAGGATTCGATATTATTTTATTATATTCTTATACTAGGCTTTTCTGGCTCCGGATGGTGGAAGGTGCATTATGGCGTATAACCGGAAGCCAGGGTAGAGGTAGAGGTTCAGGGTGAATGTTTACTCGCATCGGCTTGGCGCTGAACCTGTTAAAAGTAAAAAAAAAAACATTTTTTAACGGTTAAAAAATAATAAAGTTTGCATACTGAGATTTATGAAAACACGGTCACTTTTTTTAACAATTGGAGAAAAAATTATATTGCTAGTCACAAAATGATAAATGTCAAAATGAAAGTTGGTTAAAAATAAAAGGCAAGTGGCTTATAATAATTTGCAAGTACTAGTTACTCAATGCCTACTGAGATGAAGTTATTTTTGAAACACGTTTTACGACTAAAATGAAGCCAATTTTTTTGGTAGTTGCCCCACTTTTTTCTGTTCGTCACTGTACATAGTTTCTAAAGAAAAATTTTAAAAATGAAAATTTGTTGGCCAGTGTTATTATTTAGATATACAACATTCGATATCTCCATATAAGATTATATTTCTGGAAAATATAGAAGGAAAGTTATACAAGGTGTGTATAAATTGGCGGACCCACCACACGTGGCGACATTCTTGGTCAAATTTTGAGTTAAAAGTCCTAATCCTAAAACGATGTATCAGGCTTCCTTTGTCTTCAGAATGAATTTGAAAGAAACATACACTTGGCAACATTGAACACACATGTGCTAGTTATAATCTTCGGAACATTTTTACACGTCGTCATGTGAACCTTACATTTTAAATTTAAAAAAGAAACAAACGAAATAAAATTGGTTTCTTAGATTACATATTTATTACGAAAATATTACAAAGTTTTAAAAATTTTTGATAATATTGACTAATTTTTGTACATATTCTTGATAGAAGTCAATGTAATTATTACCTACATAATTGTTCGAATTGAAATCCATCAGTTTGTAGACATAGCTGCAATCTTTGTGGTATCGTTTGTACTATTCGCTCAAGTCTTTCTGGTGTGATTTCTAATACTGCGGCGTCAATTCGGGCTCTAACTTCGTCAGCGTCTTGAGGAGCTGTAGCATGAACTTTATCTTTAATGAAACCCCAAACAAAAAAATCTAATGGATTGAGATCGGGGGATCTCGCAGACCACAAAAGGGGACCGCCACGACCAATCCATCTGTCTGGGAAGTGTTCAGTCACTTATATTACAAGCAAAGTGCGCAGGAGCTCCATCATGCATGTAAATCATATTACGGCGTACGTTCAGCGGTATCTCATCAATAACTTGTTCTAAAACATTTAAATATTCACCGGCATCTAGGCGATTTGGTAAGTAAATTGGTCCAACTACCCTGTGGTTTATTATACCCAACCAAACGTTAACAGAAAACCTTCTTTGGTGACCGTATTCGCGAAATTCATGTGGATTTTCATCTGCCCAATGATGAAAATTATGAGTATTAAACACACCATCTCTGGTAAACATGCTCTCATCACTCTAAAGAATACGTCTTAAAAAGTCACCTTCTTCCTGAATTCTATTTAAGATTGTATTGCAATAATTGATTCGAAATAAGTTATCATTTCCGTAGAGAGGCTGAACTTTAGAAACATGGTATGGATGAAGCAAGTTTTCTCGTAGAACCAAATGAACAGTCTTATTACTGGGAATATTTAGTGTAGAAGCTAATTGACGGGTACTCGCAGAGGGATCTTCCTGTATTGTGGCTAGAACTTGCTCTTGTAGTTGCACGGTACGCCTTTGCCTTGGTCGACCTGCGTTCGCATTTCTTGGAATAAACGAACCTGTTTCACGAAGTCGTTGGTCCAGCCTTCGAAATACATTTTTACTTGGATGCCTCCGATTTGGAAAACGCACTCGATATTCCTGCCCTGCCATGCTAGCATTTCCACGACAGAAACCGTATATCATGTACATATAGGCATATTCGTTGAACGTAAAATTCATAATAAACAAACAGAACAACTAGTAAACACGAAAACCCGAAAACTGATTAAAACTATACAAATAAATACGAAAACTAAACAAAATTATACAAATAAACACGAAAAATAAGCAAGTCGAATGAAATAGGTAGATTACATAAGTGTCAAAATTTGACAGTAGTAATGTATTTGACTAGAACAACATTAGGCTGCCCACTTATTGTTTTACAACGTTGTCAGATGTGTTTTTCGTCAAAATAAGTTAATAAACAAATATTAAAAACAAACTTTAAAATCAAAAAGAAAACTTTAACGAAAGAATAATAACAACAATTCTTCTTTCTTCTAAATTGTAGCTCTTTCTGTCAACAAACATCGAGTAATAATGCTTATTTCAAGACTGAAAGTCCGAACTTTAGGAACCTCGTGCAAAAATATGGAGCATGGTACAACATTTTCGTATTAGGATTTTGGACTCCGAATTTAACGAAGAACATCGCCGCGTGTAGTGGGTCCGCCAATTTATACACACCTTGTATTTGGTTATGATTTAAACTACATTTTATTTTCATGAAAACAATGGACATTTTACAATATCCCGTTCTTATTTTACTGCAACTATTAAGCTTTATTACATCAAAAATATCTCATTATAAATCGCTCCATTCCTAAAATATATATCAATCACATATCAATCACAAAATAATTAATGAAATTGAAAGTCCGAAAACATTCAAAACGTAGGCGGTTCATAATATTAGAACATGAAAGAACATTGGAACTGCAATCTGACCGTATTTGTAATAAAATTCTAATTAGTGAAGAAATGATTATCAAGTAGGCGTAATAACAGCCGGTATATTTTCGTGTAACGCCATTTTTGGGTCAAAACAGTTTATATTTAGGCACGTCCTTAGACATAAACATACGAATACATGAAGTGCGTATCTAAGGTATAAATATTTAATGGGTAATATGCGCCGTTAAATGCAAACTGACGTGCTTAAACTATAGATCGATAGATATGTTAGACAACATAATGTTTTTTGCTTTATTTTTTTTCGGAAAATATTTCAGACACCTTTACAAAAATTTTTGTGAATGTGTCTGAAGATATCATTTCTCCAGCAGGGGCGTACCGATGAGCCTGTAGAAAGGTGAAATACGTATCTGCGTCTCTGGGGAGGGATATGTTCGGACACGTTCACAAAAAATATTAATAATGAATCTGTATTTGTGTTCTTCACACCAGATTTTTAATAATATTTTATATTATTAAAAATACTTTTGTACCATCTATAGATCCATTCTGACGTATGGAAGCCAAAGCTAGATACTAAATAATGCAATGAAAAGCAGAATACAGGCGATGGATATGAAATATTTAAGAGCAGTTAAAGGAATTACATACAAACATAAAATAAGAAACGAAGCAGTGAGAGAAGAGCTTGGTATCGAACCAGTCCTAAAGGTATTAGAGAGAAACCAACTCAGATGGTTTGGACACGTGTGCCGTATGAATAAAAAACGACAAGTCAAAACAATATGGGAAACAAAAGTACAAAGGATGAGAAAACGTTGAAGACCAAGAAAATCGTAGAATGGTAAAGTTGCAGCGATTCTAAAAAAAAATGCAAGAGTTGGATGGAGGCTACGAGAATGGCGAGAGACAGGACAGAGTGGGCAAAATTTGTATATTCTGATGATTTGTAGTTTAAATTGTAATTATTAAATGAAATGTTATTTTAATCACCCCACACCCTAGGGTGAAGAAGTTTTTCGATTATATATATATAATATTTTCGTGACCTTGGTATGATATGGTAAACTTAATCAGTCGGCGATTAAAAATCGTAAAGGCATCATTGCCGAAACATGTAGGGTTGTTTTAAATATACCGTGTGCACAACGTCGTGCGATCGATGGATATATAAGTAATGACTGGCCAACTGCAAGTATATTCGCCTTGCTTGAACACAATGAGCGACTGATAGGAATATTCAATGTGTTAGAGAGAGATTATTTGATTCGTGCTTAGATCGTATGTAGAATGTGTTGGATAAAGAAATGGAACGCCCGTACAGTTAGACAGTAGAACAGATTGAATATACTCTCTCAACCCTAACCACATAAGCTCGCTATTCGTCTTCGTCTTACTACATTGTGGTAGATCAATCACTCCCCGGCGTTCATACGGTATATACTTTGAAGTAATAAACCAGATCTTCAATCGCCGACTGATTAAGTTTACTATATATATATATATATATATATATATATACATATATATATATGAAGCGTTGTTCTTTGGGATATTCCGCCGCGTTTGGATGATTTCGTCCTGAGAAGGACAACTTTCTTCCTGACGTTTCGGTGACATTACTTTCACCTTTTTCTAGAGGATCTTCTCGTTGCGATGGTAACTTCAAGAGTGCGTCTATTTCCTGTGCCGCTCGTATTATATGGTCCCGTCGTAATGGGGACGCGTGTCTGACTCCTCGTGATTGGTCCGTCGGTTGTTCTGTCGCTTTCGACTATTGGTCGATCGGTTTGCGTTCGGTCCGAGTTAGTATGACTGGGCTGTGGCAAGTTGTTATCATTACCACATTGCCACAGCCCAGTCATACTAACTCGGACCGAACGCAAGCCGATCGACCAACAGTCGAAAGCGACAGAACAACCGACGAACCAATCACGAGGAGTCAGACATGCGTCCCCACTACGACTGGACCATATAATACGAGCGGCACAGGAAATCGACGCACACTTGAAGTTACCATCGCAACGAGAAGATCCTCTAGAAAAAGGTGAAAGTGATGTCACCGAAACGTCAGGAAGAAAGTTGTCCTTCTCAGGACGAAATCATCCAAACGCGGCGAAATATCCTGAAGAACAACGCTTCAACAAACGACCGCGAAAACATTCGACGAAATTATATATATATATATATATATGTATATATGTAGACAAGGAGTCTTTGCCGTTAAAACAAATATGTAAAACAATGAGTGTTGGGGAATCCGGCAATAAAAGACCATTAATTATTAATGAGAGTTCTTTATTTTTTTACCCTATATTTCGCTCTGAGGTATAGAGCTTCTTCGGGGGTGAAAAAGTGAACTATTTGTTATGAGAAAATTATACATTCCAAAAACCAATAGATCGAAAAATTCGTCAATTGTCCCACGTGACACAAACAAAACGTCATAATTAATTTAAAAACTCTTTAAAAAAACTATTATACTTTACATTATAACAAACACATCTAAAAACAAAGTAGAGCAACGTGTAGTGAAGCAATTCACTCATGATTCATGATGCAACATTACACTCTGTCATTTCGGATGTTAAAAAGGAACTCTAACTCTAACTCTAGAGTTCCTTTTTAACATCCGAAATGACAGAGTGTAATGTTGTTAATTAAATTAAATTTTGATCTTTGATTAATTTTTATAAACTTATTGTTTTACAAATAAATTTTCCCTTCACACATAACCTTTGACATTATCAAACAGTAACAATTGTATAAAAATTAACTGAATTTACATTGTTCTATAATTTTGGGAAATGTAAGAAAGTCGTATACTTTTAAATTTAAAAAAAAACAATGTAAATATGCTAGTCTTTCACTTTCTAAGAAATCTCATACCTATATATATTAATAAGAAAAGTAACTAATTTAAATTAGTGCTTTCAATAAGTTAATTGACATTTCATTATAATATATATGCAAGCTGTCCCGCCCTGAGCATAACGATAGCTCAAATTTTAGGAGTGTAAAGTAGACTTCATTTCAAGTAAAAAAAATGCAAAACTTGTATATCCATTTTTATTTGCTTCAAGGTTACAGATCTATGAATGTGATTATCAGATCATGAAAAAAAATGCAATCCTAAATTCAATACAAACTGATTTTATTTAAAAAAAAGTTATACGATTCAGGCCTGTGATTGTTAATGTCGCATAATAAAATGTTATCCTAAAATAAATAAACACGTGTCGTAGTACATACAGTAATTTCTTGGAGATCTAAAAAAAAGAGTACTGGAAACTGATTTATGATAAAGAAGGTTCTTACTTATTTCGTAAGTGTTGAACCATGAATATCATACAATAAACAAATGTTCAGATGACTGTTAACGTTGCATTTTTAATAAAGGATTACATTACGTTTCAGTTCATACAATAGCTTATTTGTGAGTGGACACGTTTTCTTTATTCAAAATGCCTTACCGATTTTCTTCTCAAGAGTATGCGGACACTCATTTTGTGTACGGCTACTAAAACGGCAGTACACGTCAAGCAGTTATTGAATACCGACATCGGTTTCCCGATAGGCGCATTCCTCATTACAGAACGTTTCTGGAAGTACACAGACAATTTCGGGAATGCGGACTGCGTGATTATCTTTTCGACCGAGGAGTAAATTTGCCAGCAGACTTAGAGGAAGAAGCAGTAGCTATTGTTACAAGGGATCCAACTCTCAGTGTACGTCGAATTGCTAGACAACTAGGAGTGCCGCGAACGACAGTTTGGCGAATTTTAAAACGTGAGGGCTTATATCCATATCACTATCGCAGGGGACACGGTTTGCTCGAGGCAGACCACTACACTCGTCTAGTTTATTCTACCTGGATATTAAGACAGTCACGGCTTCATTTTAATTTCTGCAAAACAGTTCTCTGGACAGATGAATCTACGTTCACGAGAAGTGATGTTACAAATCTGAGAAGCCTGCACAGGTGGTCATCAGAAAATCCCAAAACTATACGCCCATCTAAATTTCAACATGAATGTTCTATTAACGTTTAGGCGGCGCTAATCGATGACTTGTTGATTGGTCCTTCAATTTCTTATTGACGAACTGCCAGGTCTTTTAGAGGATATCCCACTGAATGTTCGACGAGACATGTGGTTTCACATGGATGGGGCACCAACACATTTCAGAATTGCTGTCCGAAATTGTGTTAACGTCAATTATACAAGATGGATTGGTCGAGGTGGTCCTGTTACATGGCCACCCAGATCACCCGATCTTAATCCCCTTGACTTTTATTTATGGGGGTACATGAAAAATTTAGTCTACGCGAAAGTTTCGAACACAAGAAAAGAGTTGTTGGATCGTATTCACCTGGCTGCCGATCAAATCCGACAAAACAAGTATGAAATTCGGATAAGTACTTCTTCTGTTGGCTTACGGGCACAAGCCTGCATTCAACAAGGAGGTGGACATTTCGAAAATATTATTAATTTAACTTTTTTAAATAAAATCAGTTTTTATTGACTTTAGGATTAAATTTTTTTTTCATGATCTCAGAACACATTCATAAATCTGTAACGTTGAAACAAATAAAAATGGATATACAAGTTTTGCGTTTTTGTTACTTGAAATGAAGTCTACTTTACACTCCTAAAATTTGAACATAACGATACGGGACAGCATGTATACGAACTAGCAATAGCATAGCTATATTGGGTTTAGTCGTAAATAAAAACAATATAAGTATTCCTAAGTCAAAACTCTTAATCACACACACCTTCTATCTATATTAAATTTGACATTGGAACGGTGGATTTGGAACGATTAATAAAAATTTTATTAAAATTGTATAAAATCTCCGATTTTAGAATATTTAAACACATAATTTAAATGATCATTAAAATTCTTGATAACGTAAAAATCCGATTTATTCGTATATATGTACTCATGCCATCACCACAAGTAGTAAATGTCTGCAGTGGGTGGCGGTATATAGTGGGCACAAGTTGAGTAATTTCAGCTTTCTCTCTCCTTTAAATTAATTTACAAATCAATAAAAGAGACCCGACATCTATTTGCTTTGTTTATTTGTATTGCAAACAAATCGAACGGTATTTTTTGACTATGGTGTAAATAATCAAGATTCTAGAGTAAAGTGTTACGGTCGGACCTTGGTTTCGGCCAAACTTTTGTAATATGCCTCACAACGTTTATAGAGTTATTGTGTGTGCATTAGAACATTACATTCGTCCATATGTGCGTGTACATAACATGTCCTCCATTACTAGCAAATTAACATAAATTTTACATCGATTGACTAAACAAACTCAATGTTAAAAATCGTCAAAACAAAAATAATGAAAAACAGTTTGACCTTTTCCTATTTGTTATCGTATAAATACTAAATTTTATGTTGAATTTAAAGTTTAGATTCAAGCATCATCAGATAAGAATTATTGAAACGTTTGCAATATATCAGGTGTCCGTTATTGATTGAAGCTGACGTTTGTCAAATTTTGAAAATTTCTTTGGTTAGTATTTGCCATATTGGGAATTATAGCCAGAGTGACCAAATTTATTTTCAGAAAAATAACTACAAAAACAAAAAGTGACAAAAAAAAATTGAAATTCACTTGTTTTATTAAGAGTAGGTAAAAACAGACAAATCGATGAACTAAATTAAATGTAAGTGCTGAATGTAGTCGTTATAGTGTGCCGTCGTCAAAAAGCATCAAAATGTAAAACATAAAACCAAATTATGCTTTAATAAAATACAGGCTGCCCATTTTCTATCTCCGCATATGGGTAACTCTCTTAGTATTGAAGATACCTGATCGGTTAAATTAGCAAAGTTGTTCAGAATTTTGATGAGTAGAGCAGACCAATTTCCGTGGGCGCCAGGTGCGCCGATGTGAGGATGATTGTATTGCATCAGAACTAATAAAAAGCATTCAGTATGTGTTTGGCACTTGCATAGACTGCATGTAAGTGTAAGCATACGTAATGAAATGTCTCGACACATAAATCGAGAAAACGACCGTTGTCAGACGAAGTGAATAAGTTTATTATGAATTTCCCGGACTTAATATACGATGGCTCAAAAATTAAATGTTTAGTGTGCAATACATATCTAATGTGTTGGTCAAAAACACAATGTAAAAAACACGTAAGCAGTTCGAAACACAATAATAACAAAATTAATCGACAACAGTTTACACATGAACTATGTGTAACTATGATTCTGTGTACACTGCCGTTTACCTTGTTAAGTAATGATTTATTTATTTCATTTTGGAATAAATACGGAAATCAAACATTACCAAGCACGACAACGGTACGAAGGAATTTACCATCGGTGCGTAAACAGATTGAAAATAAAATCAAAGCCGAACTGAAAAATAAAAAACTGTGGTTATGTGTGGACGAAACAACTGACAGCAAAAAACAATCTGTAGTTAATGTGATGGCGCGTAATATGGAACCACATCAACCAACGTCTTCAATTTTATTAGCATCCAGACGACTAGAACAATGTAATGCCGAAAAAATTTTAGAGGTACTATTAGATACTTTGGAAAAATTTAAACTTTCGAAAGACCAAGTATTAATGTTTATGACCGATGGTGCCGCAACCATGTGTTCTGTAGGCTCTTAGAAAATACATATTGTCCTAACTTGCTACATATTACTTGTAAACTCCATGCTCTACACCTTGTGGCAGAACAAGTTCGTAGATGTTATCCAGAGGTAGATGCTTTAATATCGAGTACAAAGGCAGTATTCCTGAAATCTCCAAAATGTATTCGGAAATTTCACGAATTGTGTCCCCATACCCCTGAGCCACCACAACCGATTCTGACACGTTGGGTTACATTGTTACGGGCGGGGTTTTACTATCATGAACATTTTGAAAAAATTAAGGACCTGGTTTTATCATTCGATCCGAAAGAAAGTGCAGCTATCAATGCAAGCCAGAAAAAATTTAAGATGCCCAGATTAAAATGGATTTACAAAGTATTCGTGAGAATTACTTGGGACTAGAAGAAGCAATAACAAAATTAGAAAATTCGTCGCTGTCGTTAGAGGAATCACTGCAAATCGTTAAAGCTGTTCACGCACAACTGTGTGCTGTAGAAGACGCAAAAAGTGAAAGTGTTCTAATTAAATTTGAAAGTGTTTTAGACAGAAATGCAGATTTTGACACCTTAACACGTATTTGCGAGGGCACGTCTACAGATGTGTTAAGTTGCTTAAAAAAGTATTTTGATTATGCGAATATAACATCACTAGATGTAGAACGCTCGTTTTCCTCACGGCGGACATGTTTTTCAGAAATAACCTTAGAAACGCACCTGATGTTGAAAATATACAATCGAGTGGAAGATGCTTAAAACGGTGTTTTTTTTAAATCTTCTGTCGTGTATATTTAATTATTTCTGATAGAATAAATGTCTCTACTTCTATTCTTATATCGGTAACAAGCTCATGTTGCGTCCCTATTCTATCGCATATTCTAATTTATTACGAATTACACTCCCATACCGGCGCTCAAGGCGCGCACGGAAATTGCTCTGTTCTATTGATGAGTATTTGATAGCATTTTCAGATGTGTCATATCTTCGTAACCATTGAAGACAGAGCAAAACTAAAAATGGCATCTGATAGTATTTTTTATATAGAATTTAATAATCTTTATTAAATATTCATGGCATACTTGAATATCAAGGTATAAAATAAGCTTATGTTTTTTAAATGGCAATCATAGTTGGCCATGACTTTACTAAAATGCTTATTTTGTTCTAATTTTATAAATATAAGGTTTGGTATGGTTATCTTTTTTAAATCTGTATTATAGCGGAAGTAATTCAAATACTATTACCAATTGAAGAAATAATAGCCAAGTGGACTTTTTAAAAACTGTTTTAATGCACCAAAAATAAAAGAGAAAAGATTTAAAAATTAATACAATTAGTAACGAATCTAAAATTTAAGTAAATGTTTTGTGAAGGAAGTAAACAAACAAATGAGCAGACAGTGAATAATGTTATATCATCAAATGCTCAAAATTGCCACCATTACTCTGGATGCACATTTGATACTTTCTCACCATATCGGAATTAACCTTTCGCAGAGTCTGCGGGCGGATGCTTTTTATGGTTGTCGCAATATTAATTTTTAATTCTTCAACGTTGTTGGGTTTGTTTTATAGACATTATTCTTTACGGCACCCCATAAAAAAATCTAGTGGCGTAAAATCTGGTGATTTTGCCCGCCAAAGGGCGGTACCAGCGTTACCAATCCAGTTAAAAAAATGTTCTGAAAGTATCTGAGATTTTGAATTAAATTTAGTGGTAATTCATCTAGCATATCTTCCAGTTCGTTACGCCAAAGTATAAATATTGTTCTCCATTCAAATTGGTCTCATAAAAATATTGTCCCAATATTTTCATTCCAAAAATTCCACACCACACCTTTACAGAAAATACACGTTGATCTCGCCTTTCCACAGTAAGGTCAGGGCTGTCTTGAGATCAGCAAACATTATTATGCCTATTAAATAATCCATTGTTGGTAAATTTTGCTTCATCTGTATAAATAAAGAATTGTGTAAAAAAAAGTGCGGGCTTGTTTCTTCCAAAAACCATCGAGCAAATAACATTCTTCTTTCATAATATTGGCCATAAAATGTATTACTTACACTGTATTTAAATGGTCTTTATTTATTCTGTTTTAAAATTAAACGAACCTTTTCTGTGGAAACCGCAATTTCACGAGTTGATGTCGCGGATTTGTAACTTACATAAACTCAAACCCTTTCTTCGTCTTCCGGTTTGAATTTCCTTTTCAAGTAATCTGGTTCTGTAAACGAACCATAACCTTTTCAAATTATTTTCTAACTTAGAAAATAGTCTATCTGTCTTCTTTCCATATAGTGTTGTTAATAAAATTTGCTAGCGTTATTACTATTTCTAGTATTAGCATAATAACAAAAAAGCATATAATTTTTGTCTTCGTTGGAATACATTTTTTACACAAATATTTTATAGATAATACCACTTGACTGTTTCATGGGAAATCAACTTATGTGACAACTGTCAATTTGACTTGTAAATTATTTTTTACTGCATTAAAGTAGTTTTTAAAAAGCCCAGTTGGCTATTATTTCTTCAATTAGTAGTAGTATTTGAATTACGTCCACTACAATAAAGATTTAAAAAAGATAACCGTACCAAAACTTATATTTATGAAATAAGAACAAAATAAGCATTTTAATGAAGTCATGGCTAACTATGATTGCCATTTAAAAAAAAACATAAGTTTATTTTATACCGTGTGCACAACGTCGTGCGATCGATGGATATATAAGTAATGACTGGCCACCTGCAAGTATATGCGCCTTGCTTGAACACAATGAGCGACTGATAGGAATATTCAATGTGTTAGAGAGAGATTATTTGATTCGTACTTAGATCGTATGTAGAATGTGTTGGATAAAGAAATGGAACACCCGTACAGTTAGACAGTAGAACAGATTGAATATACTCTCTCAACCCTAACCACATAAACTCGCTATTCGTCTTCGTCTTACTACATTGTGGTAGATCAATCACTCCCCGGCGTTCATACGGTATATATTAAGCGGGCCATGAATATTTAATAAATATTATTAAATTCTACGTAAAAATACTATCAAATGCCATTTTTAGTTTTGTTCTGTCTTCAATGGTTACAAAGATATGTATAACTGAAACTTTCGTCAAATTTCAATTTTTCTCAAATATCTCAAAAAGTTGATAACATATGACAAATCTGATAGTGTTATCAAATACTCATCAAAATTCTGAGCAACTTTGTTGATTTAACCGATCCGGTATCTTCAATACTAAGAGAGTTACCCATATACGGAGATAGAAAATGGGCAGCCTGTATATTAAAAAAAACACAAAATCAAAAACCATTCTCTGGTGAAAATTTGTAATGATATTAATTATCTTGACATGCCAGCAACGTCGTCAGTTGTGTCACCTTTATACCAATCATATTTTTGGAAACTTCTGGTCTGGCCTTCAAAAACTGTAACATTTCGCTGCAAATCTCATTGTAGTTTGTGTAAACTTGCATCACAGCTACTAGCGTTGATATCTTCATCTGAGATTTTTCTGAAGGTCAACAGTTATTAATATTGGAGAACAGCCGCTCAATCGACGCACTTGTCCGAGGAAGACAAAAAATAAACTTACATAAAATCTCACAATTTTTAAAATCTTGGCTTGACCCGGGCCCTTGATTCAATTTAAACAGTTCAACCCATCGCACTTCAGCATCAATATTTTTAGAGTTCTACTCGGGAACTTTATCTTCTTAAAGTTTAACTCGCAATAGACAACTTCATCAAATAGTTCATCCTCATTCAGTATCGAACCCAAATAGTCTTTAAAAGCAGCATATGAACACAAAGTTTCATTCCATGAAACTTTTTCTTCTAAATTAATTCATTTATCCAAAGCCTTAATTCATTTAAATTTGTACTCCAGTTCCATAAATAACTTACACAATTTGAATAGAATAACCTGACCTGTGAGATGAAATCCTCTCGATAGTTTACAATACCTTCCATATTATCATGTTGTAAAAAATATTCTCTCACTATAAGCGGCAAAAATGATTCTTTCAAAAGATTTTGAAGCTAATTTTGAAGGTCTAAATACTCTAGAGCGGCTTCTGTAGCGCATATTTTATCACCTACCTTTAATATGACTAATATGAAATATAGAAGCAACGTTTTGTACAAATCACATCCAAATTTCTTGTTGCTTGCTGAACTCGCAAAAAATTGCTTTAAAATCGTTGGATAATTTTCATTAGACAAAAGTATGCTTTCAAAGGTTCAAAGGTTCGTACATTTGTAGAATTCGTTCTGCTTAAAAATCTTGTTTGAGAAAATGATCTTTTTGTACCAGCTTTGTGTAGAAATAGTTTTGTATTAGCTTTATGTGTTTAATATATTTGTAATATTTCATTGAAAACATAAGTATAGCAAGCGCCAATTAAGTTGGCGCTAGGTGTGCAGAAGCCGTTTTTAAAAACGTCCACCCCCACTACTCATGTAATTGTCAGAATACATTTGTCATTGACGTTTGACGGAACATAATGTCTTTGCTAGGGGATCATAAAGTGACACACGCTCAGAGGTCAGAATTATCTGACATTTGATGTAAAACCAAATACAAATCTCCCCACTACTTTTAATCCTGCGCGAACTTACCCCTCCTCGCGCCAACTTAATTGGCGTTTGCTATACATTTATTACTAAAGGCCGGATTATATGCAGTTTGCATAAATTCGCATATTTGCATAATATATGGATTTTGTATTATATTACATGCATACTTTGTAGTAATTCAGCATTTTTGCATATTTCGTATATTATTAGTATCCGAGTTTTATTTATTTACTAAATCAAATTTATTATAGGCATTACTAAATATATATATATATATATATATACATATATATATATATATATATATATATATATATATATATAATAACTTCGTGACCTTGGTATGATATGGTAAACCTAATCAGTAGGCGATTAAAGGTCTGTATATTACTTCAAAATATATGTATTTAAAAAACTCTACATGTTTCGGCTGTATACGCCTTTTTCAAGAGAATACAAAATATGAATGACAGGATATAAATGTCAAGTAATTAAGTTGCTATGGTTTAAATTATTCAAAGATACATTCTAGTAATAATAATAAATCATGCCTTAGTATTCCAAAAAATAGATAACAAGGTGTGAAAATATGTGTTGTTCGCTGCTAGCAATTTGTGTCTCCTTCTGGGTATGAACTTGTGTGTTGGTTCCCTGTTTTCTGTTTTTTGCTGATGTGGTCCTCTACTGGGTTGCAGCCTAGCATATGCGCTACAAAACTCTAGGGGGGTCTGCCCGTTGGGCAGTCAGGTGCCATTCCGCCTTTCCAGCAAGAGTGAGGAACCATGCTACGCGGCGCTATCTCGTCGCCGCGCAATGCACACACCACTAGGACCGGTCCTGGGCGACAACCTGGCTAGGTTGCCGTTAACAGCACACACACGTTCGACGTGTGTGCTATGCCCCCGCTTCGGCGGAAAACGTTAAGATGGCATAAGTGTGACCATCGTCGACCGAGGTAGCCACTAAGAGTGTTCCCTTAGTTGCGATGAGCAACCCCGTACAGGATGCGCTTCGCCTGTCTGCGCCTTGCCTCGTTGGGGCGGGGGTCAGACCGTCGAAGTACTGCACGGAATTGTAAAGAAGTTGTCGGGAAAGGGTTGGCGGCCCTACGCAACGGCTGGTTATCCGACCTCTCTAAATTCATGCGACCGATCACTAAACACACGCACGAACGCACCGACATACAAAACCCTACACTTACGCTCTCACACAAAACCACACACCCATAGAGAGACGCAAGCTGCCAGCAGCAACCAACACACAAGTTCATACCCAGAAGGAGACACAAATTGCTAGCAGCGAACAACACATATTTTCACACCTTGTTATCTATTTTTTGGAATACTAAGGCATGATTTATTATTATTACTAGAATGTATCTTTGAATAATTTAAACCATAGCAACTTAATTACTTGACATTTATTTCCTGTCATTCATATTTTGTATTCTCTTGAAAAAGGCGTATACAGCCGAAACATGTAGAGTTTTTTAAATACATATATTTTGAAGTAATATACAGACCTTTAATCGCCTACTGATTAGGTTTACCATATATATATATATATATATATATATATATATATATATATATATATAAATATATGTCGTGGATGTAACAAAAATTAAACAGACCTCTTTAAATTAAAAATAGCGTTTTATTAAACCTCTTCCCGTTACTTTTCCGATAAGCGCCTACAAGAATTTATTAATGCTCTTCCCATACATCCAGGCCGAGACAAAATTGCAGGAGAAGCTAATACCTTGAAACTTCTAAATAAATACAAAAATTAATTTTACCAGAAAATTAGGAGTATCTATGTGTTTCTTTGCTATTCGGAGAAATTTATTCCCATATTCGATTTATTTTAAACGTCATTTTACGTTGGCTTTTCGAAGTGCAAACTTATGAGTTGTGAATTGTGATATATAATAACAAAAATGCCGAAAATAGCGACCGTGCCTGGATGGATTGCACCTTATTCAGAATTGCGTATGGATAGAGAAAAAGTGTTTTGCGTAGCATGCTGCATTTTTAAGTTAATTTTAAATTTATTTTCTCTTATTAATTAATTAATTAAGTTTTTAATTATTCCTTTATCTTTTACTAACATTTATTTTATAAGCAAACAACCAATGATGTGATATTTTTTTGCAGATTACAAGTGAGAGAATGTTCCAAGTTGACCAACATATGAAAATTCCATCTCATGTTGCAAAACTAACAAAGATGAAATTGGCGAAGAAGAGTCAGCAAACATTACCGCAATGTTTGCCATCAACTTCCAAAAAATCGGAACAAGAATAATTTAATGAAGATTTTTGTCAAACGTTTGTGTCGGCAGATATTCCACTACATAAATTAAACAATTTAAATATCATGTTATTTTTGCAGAAGTACCTCAGCAAATATAACATTCCCGACGTGAGCACGTTAAGAAAAAAATATATTCGCTGTATCTATGCAGAAACACTGAATAGCATTAAGAAGGTTGTTGCACACAATTATCTTTATATATGCGTAGATGAAACTACTGATAGTGTGAGCCGATACATAATTCATTTAATGATTGGTATCCTTCACGTATCGGTTCCAGAAAAATCTAATTTAATTTCATCCAAACATTTGGAAAAGGCAAATAATTTGACAATAACAAGCTTTATACAGGAAGAACTGACAACTTTCTTCTTACCGGAATCGACTCCAACAGTGAAAATTCTATTGTTTTTGACGGATGCTGCGTCATACATGGTGAAGGCAGCTTTCAACTTGAAAATCTTTTACCCAAATTTAATTCACACAACTTGCTTGACGCACGGACTAAATCGTGTTGCAGAAGAAGTCAGAAACCATTTTCCCTTAGTAAATTCTTTAATTAGTAGTGTTAAGAAAGTATTTTTAAAGGCCCCATTACGAGTCCAGCTTTACAAACACCATCTACCCGGTGTTCCGCTTCCTCCTGAACCAGTAATCACACGATTGGGAATGTGGTTGGAGGCTGCTATTTTTCATGCAAATCATTATGAAGAAATAAAGACAATTATTATGGATCTTGATAGGGATGCACAATCTGTGATAGACGCCCAAAAGATGTATTCAAGTAAAGAAATACCTCAACAGTTGGCGTTTATTAAAGCCAATTACAGTTTTATTTCCACTTCTATATTGCAGTTGGAAAAACAATTTATGTCGCTAATCGAGAGCGTTGAAATAATAAACAAATTGGAAAAGTCATGTTTTGATGTTAAAGGAGGAGTGGGACAGTCCGTGTATGAAAAATTTTTAAGTGTAATAGGAAAAAAAGAGGGTTTTAAAAAGCTAAATGACATTGCTAAAGTCTTGTGTGAAGATTCAGTAGAAAATATTGAGTTGACAATAGATGATATTTCTAATTTGAAATATGCTCCTATAACAAGCGTCGGCGTAGAACGAACCATTTCAATATATAAATACATGTTTTCAGACATGCGTCACAATTTTTCTGTTGAAAACTTTGAGAAATATGTGATTGTAAATTGTTTTCATAGTTAATTATGTTGTAAAACGTTCTAAATAAATTTGTAGTAAACATAATAGAATATTTTTTTCTACAGTATTCCATTTTCTAACATTCCTCGAATTTTTACCTGCATATTTTTCATAAGGAAGTTCATATTTAGGCTAAAACATCTGCTTATTTATGCACATATTTTCAGTTTTTTTTTTTTTACATATAATCCGGCCTTTATTTATTACATTTGATTTGATTTTGTATGAAAAGCAAGCCCGACAGAGGAAAACTGAAAACGGATTTGAATTTAAACCATTCATATTAAATATATCCAGGTGGGAAATTAAAAAAAGCGCGCAAATAATTTTGGTAAACCTGTGTTATTATAATTATTATAAACCAAATTTTATTTTGCTTAGACTTTTCACTACAGAAACTTTTTTTGGGGGGAGCTTTGTTTCACAATAACACTAAAGAAAGGTTTTACATTTTATTATTAGAACCCATGCATATATTTTCTTAAAGAATCGGTACCTATTTAATTCCATTCTAAAATAGAAACATATAAATCCTTTCTGTTTAATAATTTCTGTACAAAATCAGTAGTTTTATATATCGAAATCTAAAACATATACAAAACCCCGACATGCATAGCCGTCGTCTAGTGTAAATAGTGTCGGCGTTATCTTAGTTTTAGAAAGGCCAAAAGATTAAGGGCTATGCATGCATAGGCATACACCGCCTCTCTGTTCGTCTCGTCTCCAGAGTGGGGCTTGCTACTCGCAGTTCCAATGCAGACGACCAAATTCAACAATAAAATAAATCCGCATTCCTGAGTACACAAAGGCGGTCTGACTGGAAAGAGACGAAAAATATCGTACGAGCCCACATGATAAAGTTTCGAAAGTGTTCTGCTAACATATTAATGCTACAATTTCGAAATTTTCTCATCAATTCTAGAGGATTTGTTAAATTTCAAGAAAATGAATTACGTATGTGAGTGCATACAAGGAATGTTCAGAAAATAAACTCCGATTGGCTTTTAAAGCAAGTACTTAAGAAACTTAAGTTTCTGTGGTTCTAGATAGTATGATACCACTCTAAAGTATAAACTTGACAGAGCCATTGAATTTTTATTCAATGGCTCTGTTCAATCCAGATTCATCCAGATTGTAGAGTGAGTTACTGATTTCTTCAGATACAAATGACAGATAGAGACTTCTATAACAGTAACTAAACGCCAAAGTTAAAGTTAAAGAAATACGCCTATGTACGAGGGCAGGTTGATTAATTCGCGCGATCAATAAATAAACTTTATTTTTCTACCTAATCTCCTTTTAATTCGATACATTTGATCCATCTGTGTTCAAGGTTCTTTATTCAGTATCGAAAGTGATTTTCTTCTAGCTCTGAAAAATAATTGTCCATTGTTGAGATTTGCTCTTCATATGTACCAGAATTTTTTGCCTCCGAGAAAATCTTTTAATTTAGGAAATAGATGAAAGTCAGATGGTACTAGGCGTGGCGAATATGGAGGGGTACGGTACTAATTTGAACCTTAATTCTTCAATTTTTTTTTGTGGCAATCGTACTGGTATGCACATGTTCATTATAATGGCGAAAGGCAATTTTCTTTCTAGTCAGTCCTGGACGCGTTTCAGCGAAAGCTGTTTTCCAACGATCTAGAAAATTTGCGTAATATTCATCGTTTAAGGTCATGCCCTTTCGAAGCTAGTCTATCAACAATATTCCTTTTGCATCCCAAAATACTGATGCCCTCACCTTTCCGACAATAAAGCACACAACAATTACACAACATAAGTCGAAGTATGAAAATAATTCTTTATTTTCATTTAATTATCGTAAGTACTTTAATTTTTTCCAATTGAATTTAGGAAATGTTCTAATTATTAATACAAACAGTTCACATTATTACAGTTTCGCATCATTTTCAGGTAATTACTATTAATTATGGTAATTGGAGGATTTATATGTACCAAAATATGGATTGTGTAATCGAATATGTTTTTCTAATTAATGATTCAGTATATTTGTTTTAATTAATTTATATTACATACAAAATTTATTATTTATTACTGTTACTAGTTTTCAGATGTATTAAACCCGAATATATCTCTTATAAACCGCCCATACGCTAGGTTCACACTTTATTTATTTTAAATAGTTAATTGACGAAGGAGATACTTGTTGAAACTGCATTATAACGCTAAGAAATAAGTAATTAAACTTCTAGTTTCAAAAAATTCTTTTATTGTAAATACCACTACAATATTGTTTCGCCATACAGTGGCTTCATCAGGTGGATGAATACTATTCATCCACCTGATGAAGCCAGAAAATCTTTCAGTGGAATAGATCAAAGTCAGATGGAGCTAGGTTTGGCGAATGTGGGGGGGTTGCAGTTCTTGATAAAAATTTTTAATTTCTTTCTTTGCATAGTGGTCCTCTATATTTCGTAACTTGTTTTCAAAATAGTTTCTTTTATTTCTTTCTGTATGTGTTTTCTTTCTACTTTCTTGACATTCTTTGTTAAAACAGCCTTCTTTTTTCCTCTGTTTTTCCTTCCAAATATTTCTTTAGTAACACTTTTAGGGCAACCTCTATTTTTATCCATATCTCTTCCACTGTTTCGTTCCCCGTAATATTTTTGAGTTTTTCTTTTATTTTCCTTGGTATGTTTTTTGCGACTTCTCTTGTTCCAAGTTAGTCTTTTTTCCTTAGTGCTTTGCCTTTTGAAATTGTTGTTGACCTTTATTCTTACCAGTATATGATCCGATCCCATTTCTGCGCCACGAAGCGCCTTCCCATCTTTTATGAGTTTTTTGCATCTATCTGGGATTAATACATGATCTATTTGATTCAATGTCCTTCCGTCCATAGATATCCATGTTCCTTTGTGAATATCTTTATGTTGAAAATACGTACTTATTTTTCTGCATTCTTTGGCTGATGCTAAACCTATCAACTTGAGCCAGTTATCGTTTGAATACTCGTGTTTACTGAAGTTTCCGATGGTTGGTATATATCTTTCTTCACTTCCCACTTTAGCATTAAAATCGCCAAGTATAATATTTATTTCATTTTTTGGTAGTGAATCATAGAAATCCTCTATTTTTCCGTAAAACTCATTTTTCTCTTCATTATCCTTATTTTCGATTGGCGCATGCACATTAAGAAGGTTGACACATTTATTCTGGGTCTTTAATTGTAAATGGCATATTCTTTCGTTAATTGGCGTAAATTTAGATATCGCTTAAGAGACTTGTGAACCAAGAACCCTGTTCCAAACACTCTATCTCTACCACTACCGCTGTTAAAAAAGGTATTTGTTTAGTTCTGTTGTAGTATTAATGCAAACCTTAATTCTTCAATTTTTTTAACAACAACCGTACTAGGTGCAGGTACATTATCATAGCGAGCACTTTCTTCTTAGTAATTCCTAGACAATTTTTAGCGTCTTCAAATAATCTAGATTTGCGTAATATTCGCCGCTTATGATCTTTTGAAGATAGTCTATCAACAACATTCCTTTCCCATTCCAAAATACCGATACCATCGCCTTCCCGGCTCGATAAAACTGTCTTGGCCTTCCTTGGAGTTGGTTCTCCATGTTTGGTCCACATCTTTGACTGTTGTTTAAATTCGGGTGTATAATAATGAACCCATGTTGCGTTACAAGTAACAAGAAATCTGTTTTATTGCGTTTTAAAAAAAACCCGCAAAACTCTAAAAGTAGTCAGTCGTGTAACTTGAAATTTTGACATAACATTTGAATACGCGAGTGTTTTTATAGTAAAATAATTTTTTTTTAACACGGCGCGACAATAGTCTTCCTGCGCCGGTAAAATAAGTAGGCGCAAAAATTTCTATGGTAGTACCTTTTTTTATTACAAATTGACGTTTGCTAATCATGCACTCTATTTACGCTAGTATATTGTTATGAAATCATAATAATAAAAAGAAAATAACTTTGATTTAACCTTAAATATTGTTTTATATGAAAACTTATAATAATGTATATAGGTTAGATGTAAATGTCAAGAAGATGTTATTCTTTAAAAATTTTGACAAACAAATGTCGAATTTGAAAGACGAAAAATATTAATAATATTGATATTTGAAAAACAATTAAACAAATTGGGTTTTTGAAAGAAAAAAAAAGGAAAAATTATTATTGATTTTATATAGATATCGCAAACGCCAATTAAGTTGTCGCGAAGAGGGGGTGCGCAGAAGTCGTGTTTGAAAACGTCCACCCCCTCTACTCAACTAATTGTCAGAATACATTTGTCATTGACGTTTGACGGAACATAATGTCTTTGCTAGGGCATCATAAAGTGATACACGCCCAGAGGTTAGAATTATCTGACATTTGATGTAAAACCAACTACAAATCTCCCCACTACTTTTAATCCTGCGCGAACTTACCCCTCCTCGTGCCAACTTAATTGGCGTTTGCTATACCTCGCCTACGTTCGAACATGGGCCGCTGTTCTCGACACGCAATCGCAGAACATCAAAGGAGCTCAAACTACAATGGTCAAAACGTTTAGACGAAAATGAACGTGTTGAGTCAGTGAGTCAGAACTTCTTATAGGCGAGCGCGTGCAGAAGAGTCAACAGATCAACGGGAAGAAAGACTTGAAGTCTTACGAGTTGAATCTAGAAGAAGAAGAAGACCGTAGACGTATGCAGTTGCAATATCTGAATAATCGAGCTGATCACCGAATTGGTTTTTCATACGTGAGTACAATACCTCACGCAATTTCGTTCAAATCGGAAAAATGGACAAAGTACAAAGCACACGATTAGTAGTTAAAAAATTTATGAATAATTAATCTAATTCAAGCAACAATTCTGATTGGATCTCATAATAGTAAAGACGTATTACTTCTACAAATACTACTTTAAATAACGTGTAAATAACGAGTGTCTCCCTCTATGTATTCTCCCTGGTACGTATCGTAAATTCATTCTGCCTGATATTTACGCAACTAACCTAGAACGTCAAACGTCAACATTATCGTCATCATTTTTTGAACCGAACCTAAAAACGATTTACAAAAACTCAATGATTTCCTAAATTTAAACAATCCACCTTTCACCGCATTATTCGCAAAGATCTACATTTCCACCCTTACAAAATTGTTGTGCAAGAGATGTAGCCCGATGATCCCTCTAACCGAATTGAATTGTGCAAGACAATTAGAAATCGTTTTAGGAGCTTCAATAATATATGGTTCTCTGATGAATCCAATTTTCACATAAACGGACACGCGAATAAACAAAATTGCAGATATTGGGCTTCCGATAATGCGCTGGAACTCCATCAGAAACCATTATACTCGCCTAAGGTTTGGACTGCCATATCAAATCAAAGAATTATCGAGCCATGCTTTTTTGAGGCTAACCGTGGTCGCGCTCAAACTGTTAATTCCGATCGATATTGCGATATGATCCGGACTTTTTTGGTTCCAGAACTACAAAACCAGATTGGCTACAACCGCAACACACATTCTAACAAGATGCACCTTCCACGTCACAAATGACACATTAGCTCCTCTTCACGATTTATTCCCTGAAAGAGTAATTGGTCGCCGAGGGGACATCAATTGGCCACCGAGGAGTCCACATTTATCGCCTGTTGATTTTTTTTAAATGGGGTTACTTAAAAAGTAAAGTTTACAACCCATTACCACCCAACTTAAATGTTTAAAAGCAAAGAATCACAGACGAAATCAACGCAATTCCAAGAGCATTTCCCCAGCGAGTGATTGAATATTTTGTTTCCAAACTAAATGAGTTTGAAGAAGCGGATGATGCGGATTTTTACAAATTGTTGTTTTTCATAAATAAAAATTCAAGAACTGCTGTTTAATTTATCATTAATTAAAACGAGTTTAAACTAAGTATCAAAAACGAAAAGCATTCACCCTTTACAAAGCACACGATTAGTAGTTAACAAATTGATGAATAATCTAATTGAAGCAATAATTCTGATTGGACCTCATAAAGGTGAAGGCGTACTACTTCCACGAATACCACTCATTCCGACCGACATGGCGTTCGATTTCCAATCACTTCAACTTCCAATACGCCTAGCGTTCGCTATGACTATCAATAAAGCAAAGGGAAATCTTTGCAAATATGCGTTTTGAATTTAGATTGGCAATTATACGTCGCATGCTCCAGAATCGGTAAACTGCCTGATCTTTATGTTTCTGACAAATTTACAAACAAAAAATATAGTGAATCCGCTAGTTTTACAATAAAAAAAACACATCTTCATTCTTCCTTTCCTTTCATTCCACATAGCCACAGCAACACAAGGCAGGGTATTGAATTGAATGTGAATCTATGTTCGCTACAATAATTTTCTTTACATTCCCATTCATTTCATATCAGCGACGCGTGACCGGGTTTAACTAGTATATAATAAAGTTCTATTGTATAAACAGATCCTGATGCCAGTTTGCAAGTATGGTATCCAGATACTGGATATTACCAAAGAGAGCAATATTCATATAATTTAGTCCTTACAAAACAAAGTACTGAGGACTTCATATGTAAATGCTCTATATTACTTCAGAAACACTGACCTCCATGGCTATCGCAAAATTCAGCAGAAGTCACAAAAACGACTCTTAGACTATGTTAACGTTTGTGCCACCCAGGTCCTGGAAGACATTATCCCAATAAGAAGACTGAAGACCACAAAGCCTTTCGAGTTTGTGAAACGAGTGAAAAGCAGAGTTTTGTGCGGTATTTACACGATGAATTAGTGTAGTTTCGTTATCAAAGCATGTGAATTGCTATTGAGGGCGATCCTAGTTTTAGAATTTGTAGTAGTAATTTAAGTTAAAACAAAATTGTTAACTGATCAGATTAACTGATCAGATTGTAATATCAGTAAAACTCCATTGAAAGTTTATAATAAAAAATAAACACTTAAAAATAGAAATAAAACTATACTATTGATATACTAATGTTGCCAATGTATAAAACAATTATATTTTTACATCGCGTCTCAAATCAATTCTATAAATATTTGTAGGCTTGTAATACGTAGGAAGGAAAATTTAAATTCATATTCTATTCATATATTTGCATGCAATCCATGCACTGTACATGCCACAAAGGAAGTGGTAAGTTACGCACTATCTAAATTTAAATATAATAATCGCTTAATGTTTGCATTTTATCTCATGCCAACCGGAAATTATGCGGATTTTCTACAAGATATAATTTACTAGTTTTGTTTCTCAGATTAAGTTTTTAACGAATATTTTCAATAGGAAGGAAGTTTATCAACCTTCGACGAATATTAAGTGTACAGTGTGAATTATATATAGTTCTGGTGATAAAATTATATGACTTAGTTATTAGAAAATATGATTTCATACAGGGGGTTCAATAATTAGTAAACAGCGCTACTTAAGTAGGTAAACAGCGGTGTCACTGCGTTGACTTTACTGAAATAAAACTGCGCGTTATTTAAAAATGCTTTCCGTTCGAATTATATATATATATGTATAAATATACAGGGTGAGTCGTGAGGAATCGACCAAACTCAAGGAGTGTATTCTACTGGTGAAAGTAATGTAAAAAAACTCAAATGTTGTTATCCGATTTTTATTTGTTTTCGAGTTATAGCGTAATTAAAAATGTAGATTTAGTATACCATGTTTATATATGTATTCGTAAAAACAGTGAAACCCCAGTAGCAATTCATTATAGGGAAGTCTTCCTAGCTGCAGCGCAACCTGTTCGTGGTTTTCCGAACTAGCGGTAGTGATATTGAAAGCAGTCGAGAAATAGTGTAGAGTGGTTTGTATGCCTAATGCGTCTAATGTCACTACCTCTAGTTCATCGTTGATATAGTGAGGGCGCTGCCATAATAAAAAATGTTCCCTATACCTTGGAGTAAATTATAACATTGTGTTCGGGTATTGTGACATTGACTTGACGTTTGAACGACTATAGTGTAACAAACTAAAATGCCACACACTTATTCTAATTTAGAATATGCTAATATGGTGTTTGTTTATGGATTTTGTGATGGGAATGCTACAGCTGCTGCTAATGAATATCGTCAACGGTTTCCACTTCACAGACATCCTAATAAAACTGTATTTATTAGTGTATTCAACACATTGTACGCGACAGGAAAGCTTCCCAATGTAAACATAATATCTGAACGAGGCAGTCGACAACAATTACAAGAAGTAGAAGATATTCTGGATGTAGTAGAAGAAGACGCAACTACCAGCTCACGGAGAATTAGTATTCAATTGGGCATTCCACAAACAAGGGTGATAAAAACACTCCACGAGCATGGCTTACGTCCGTACCATGTACAAAGAGTACAGCACCTACAACGAGATGATAATCGTAGACGTATGGAATTTTGTCGATGGATAAATGATAATCCTCCTTTTGTATCGCGTATACTGTTTACGGATGAAGCGACATTCACCCGTGACGGTATTAATAATTGTCATAACCAGCATGTATGGTCAGACGAAAATCCACACGCAACAGTCGAAAGTAACTTTCAACATAAATTTTCGGTAAACGTGTGGTGTGGTATGATCGATGGTTTTTTAATTGGTCCTTACATTTTTGAGAATCGCCTCACGGGAGACATCTATTTACATTTTTTAGAAAATGAACTGCACGGACTGCTAGAGGATGTTCCCATAAACATCAGAATCCAAATCTTCTACCAGCACGATGGAGCGCCTGCACATTACGCTCGTGCAGTCAGGCAACATTTGGCTGAAAGGTTTCCAGGGAGTTGGATTGGACGTGGCAGTCACATTGGTTGGCCTCCTAGGTCTCGAGACCTCACGCCACTCGATTATTGTTTATGGGGCTGGTTAAAAAATGTAGTGTATCAAGTAAAAGTGGACACTCGTGAAGCACTAATTCAACGGATTATGAATGCTGCTGACAATATCAAACATCAACCTGACGTAATCAGGAACGCAACCAGCGCCCTTGGTAGACGATGTAAAAAATGTTTTGAAATGAATGGCGGTATTTTTGAAAATATATTATAAAGAACGATAATACCAATAAAATACAAAAACTTCAATGTATGAAATTTTGTTTATTTTTAATTACGCTATAACTCGAAAACAAATAAAAGTCGGATAGCAACATTTGAGTTTTTTTACATTACTTTCACCTGTAGAATAAACTCCTACAGTTTGGTCGATTTTTCACGACTCACCCTGTATATAGTAGATTCAATTCGTCGGCGATTTAGTGTCTTTTTCAAAGAAATTAAAAATATATATGACAGTATATCAATGTCAAATATATACATCTGTAGTTGTCATGGATAAAATTAAAATATTCAAAGATACATTCAAGTTTAATAATAATAACTCATGCTTCAGAACTTTCGACAGCAACACGTCAGTTACGGAGGATTGGCAAACCATGAGTTATTATTATGTCTGCGCTCGTGGAGCGACTTAAGATTTTAAGCTGTCGGCATTCGCCTTGAACGAAAAGGAAAACCATGGAAAATTACTCGGACAGCCCAGTCAGGGATCTAAACACGGAACTGCCAGCATTATAAGCCCTTGTCCATATATTTAAATAACATATGATTAGATATTATGTAATAACAACATATATTCATGATAGTAAATTGCAGATCGTTACATTATTAGGTTATAGTATATATTGCTTCAATTTTTTATATCACTTCTGTTGTTAATTGAATTTTTTTCTTGTTTAATATTAATCATTTCTTTAATTTCCCATTTTATTGTGTGTTGTTCCTTATCGATTATGTGTGTGTTTTCAAAATCGAAATGGTGATCGCGTTGTAATTTATGTGTAAATAAAGCAGTTTTGTATGTTCTGTAGTATTTGTCGGCTTATAATCTTTTGTATAAACATTTTTTAGTTTGGCCTATGTAGTAACTATCGCAATCGCGATTTTTTCTGTTTTAGGTTTTAGTTTTGAAAATAGATGTTTATTAATATTACTAAGTTTATATGTTGTAGCTGTATCATATTTCTTTAAAGTATATTTAATTTTTTCTGATAATTATGGAACATATGGTTCCGTGATATATGTTGTTTCACTGTTTAAATTGTTATTGGTGTCTGCCGTGTTGTATATTTGGTGGATTCGTTTTTTAATTGTTTGTTCCTATAGTTGTGGTGCATAGTTATTATCTGTTAAGATCTTTTTAATTTTCTTGATGTTATCTTTTCTGTATTGGGTGTGTGATAGTTGTACTGCTCTATCAGTCAGATTAATTATTTATAATCAGTTTATTGTATACTTTAGGTGCACCTACAGTATACAATAAAATGATAGTGTGATAGTTTTACTGCTCTATCAGTCAGATTATTTATACTAATTTTATTGTATACTGTAGGTGCACCTACAGTATACAAAAATTCTTGAATTACATTTCAAACTGGTCTCTCATTCTGCCTAGTCACCAGATATGGCCTCCTCAGACTTTTTCCTAACCTAGAACCCCACCGAGCTGGTGGGGTCGAATGAGGAGGATAAAAAATAAAATATTTTTTTTCAATGAAATTAAAATGAAATAAAAATGGAATAATATCAAGTTGCCTTTGGTAACAAAAGTTTGCTTAGATTGTTTACTGTAAATTGACAGTTAGTTAATTTGAAATTGTTGCTTTACAATGACATCTCCCAAAGAGTATCTACAACTAAATTTGGTGGGTGCCCAGTGCTGAAATATTCCGAATCTTAGAGAACGAAAGCATCCCAAATTCCGGGACAAGGGTATGGGAAATTTTATTATTCTCATGGAAATGCTTAATTATACAGCAAACTGCCATTAGAGTTTTTATGTAATCTATTTCTGCATTCACTATAAAACTCTGCATAATTATTAGAGGTAAAGGGCCTACATTTTATTAAGTTTTTTTTAATTGTTTTTATACATTCTATCTAGTTTCAAAAGGATGGCGGTTATTCTTCTTACACATTGTATAATGTACCCTGTTATTTGGTCTAGCCTGTTGGGTATTAAAGGATATTATTATTAATAATCGATCTATACTTTTATTGACGTCCAGAGCTAGTCTTTATATTTTTACCTTCTAAAACTCAGGTAAAATGCTATTTATTTAAGTGAGTATCACTTTTAATCTCAAGTATATGTCAGCTAATAGTTTTGTCGTGTTTCACGCCTACATATTGCTTGGATGCATAGTTATAAGTAGAGCAGACCAATTTCCGTGCGCGCCATGTGCGCCGATGTGAGGATGATTGTATTGCATCAGAACTAATAAAAAGCATTCAGTATGTGTTTGGTACTTGCTTAGACTGCATGTAAGTGTAAGCATACGTAATAAAATGTCGTCGACACATAAATCGAGAAAACGACCGTTATCAGACGAAGTGAATAAGTTTATTATGGATTTCCCGGACTTAATATACGATGGCTCAAAAATTAAATGTTTAGTGTGCTATACATATCTAATGAGTTGGTCAAAAACACATTGTAAAGAACACGTAAGCAGTTCGAAGCACAATAATAACAAAATTAATCGACAACAGTTTATACATGAACTATGTGTAGCTATGATTGTGTGTACACTGCCGTTTACCTTGTTAAGTAATGATTCATTTATTTCATTTTGGAATAAATACGCGAATCAAATATTACCGAGCACGACAACGTTACGAAAGAATTTACCATTGGTGCGTAAACAGATTGAAAATAAAATCAAAGCCGAACTGAAAAATAAAAAACTGTGGTTATGTGTAGACGAAACAACTGACAGCAAAAAACAATCTTAGTTAATGTGATGGCGCGTAATATGGAACCATATCAACTAACGTCTTCAATTTTATTAGCATCTAGACGACTAGAACAATGTAATGCCGAAAAAATTTCAGAGGTGCTATTAGATACTTTGGAAAAATTTAAACTTTCGAAAGACCAAGTATTAATGTTTATGACCGATGGTACCGCAACCATGTGTTCTGCAGGTCGGTCTCGTAGAAAATATTGTCTTAACTTGTTACATATTACTTGTAATCTCCATGCTCTTCACCTTGTGGCAGAACAGATTCGTTATCCACAGGTAGATGCTTTAATATCGAGTACAAAGGCAGTATTCCTGAAATCTCCAAAACGTATTCGGAAATTCCACGAATTGTGTCCCCATACCCCTGAACCACCACAGCCGATTCTGACACGTTGGGGTACATGGTTACGGGCGGGGTTTTACTATCATAAACATTTTGAAAAAATGAAGGACATGGTTTTATCATTCGATCCGAAAGAAAGTGCAGCTATCAATACAAGTCAGAAAAAATTTCAAGATGCCCAAATGAAAATGAATTTAGAAAGTAGTCGTGAGAATTACATGGGACTAGAAGCAGCAATAACAAAATTAGAAAATTCATCGCTGTCGTTAGAGGAATTACTGCAAATCGTTAAAGATGTTCACGCACAACTATGTGCTGCAGAAGATGCTAAAAGTGAGAGTGTACTAATTAAATTTGAAAGTGTTTTAGACAGAAATGCAGATTTTGACACCTTAACACGTATTTGTGAGGGCACGTCTACAGATGCCTTAAGTTGCTTAAAAAAGTATTTTGATTATGCGAATATAACATCACTAGATGTAGAACGCTCGTTTTCCGAATATAAACATATTTTTTCCTCACGGCGGACATGTTTTTCAGAAATGACCTTAGAAACGCACCTGATGTTTAAAATATACAATCGAGTTTCTCCAGTTTGTCTATCCTTGGAAGACGCTTAAAACGGTAAGTGTTTTTTAAATCCTCTGTCGTGCACACAATCACTGATTTCATACATTTTCCATTTTATTTATAGGTATAGCAAACGCCAATTAAGTTGGCGCGAGGAGGGGCATGTTCGCGCAGGATTAGAAGTAGTGGGGAGATTTGTATTTGGTTTTACATCAAATGTCAGATAATTCTAACCTCTGAGCGTGTATCACTTTATGATCTCCTAGCAAAGACATTATATTCCGTCAAATGTCAATGATAAATGTATTCTGACAATTACTTGAGTAGGGGGGTGGACGTTTTTAAAAACGGCTTCTGCGCACCCCCTCCTCGCGCCAACTTAATTGGCGTTTGCTATACATACAACGCTGCTATAATATGTACTATTCTTATTTTTCGTGTGTTTATGCATATTACTTTAATAGCAGAAAACCAAATGTATATTTAATTATTTCTGATAGAATAAATGTCTCTACTTCTATACTTATATCGGTAACAAGCTCATGTTGCCCTATTCTATCGCATATTCTAATATATTACGAATTACACTCCCATACCGGCGCTCATGGCGCGCACAGAAATTGGTCTGCTCTAATTATTACTGTTGGCAATACTACAAAATAAATTGATAACTAAACGATCAGAAATACGTTCCAACTTCTTTATAATTTATAATTTCAAGATGCCCAGATTAAAATGGATTTACAAGGTATTCGTGAGAATTACTTGGGACTAGAAGAAGCAATAACAAAATTAGAAAATTCATCGCTGTCGTTAGAGGAATCACTGCAAATCGTTAAGGATGTTCACGCACAACTGTGTGATGTAGAAGACGCAAAAAGTGAAAGTGTCTAATTAAATTTGAAAGTGTTTTAGACAGAAATGCAGATTTTGACACTTTAACACGTATTTGTGAGGGCACGTCTACAGATGCGTTAAGTTGCTAAAAAAAGTATTTTGATTATGCGAATATAACATCACTAGATGTAGAACGCTCGTTTTCCGAATATAAACATATTTTTTCCTCACGGCGGACATTGTTTTTCAGAAATAACCTTAGAAACGCACCTTATGTTGAAAATATACAATCGAGTTTCTCCAGTTTGTCACACTTAAAACGGTAAGTGTTTTTTTTAAATCCTCTGTCGTGCACATGATCACTGATTTCATACATTTTCCATTTTACTTATAGGTACATACAACGCTGCTATAATATGTATTATTCTTATTTTTCGTGTGTTTATGCATATTAGTTTAATAGCAGAAAGCCAAATGTATATTTAATTATTTCTGATAGAATAAATGTCTCTACTTCTATATTTATATCGGTAACAAGCTCATGTTGCGTCCCTATTCTATCGCATATTCTAATATATTACGAATTATACTACCATACCGGCGCTCATGGCGCGCACGGAAATTGGTCTGCTCTAGTTATAAGCATAACATATTTATATATTTTACGTAGATTCAATTTTTGTTTGCGTTTGGAATAACTGTATTGGATTTTATTATCTTTTATTTTGCATTATATTTAGCATTAAAAATATATTATTCTGTTCGTTTTCTATAATTATTTTAATTTAAATTATTTCAATTAAAATATATTTAAATTCTATTATCTAAATAATAAATTAAATTTCTTAAGGCTTTATTTTTAGTAAAAATATCTGCTTTTGTTTTCTGTATGTCCAACAACTTTTGAGGAACACTGTATGTAGGTTGTTATGTACTCCATTCATGTAAATGTATAGACTTTGAGAAATAATTGCACCCAAATATTACGGTTAAGAGTTTACGTGTTGGATATAAATATTTAATAAATCTTTACAATCTCCTGTTAAATAATGCATTTTGAAAATACTAAAACATAGATCATAGCTGATTCATTCGATGGAGAGCTGCTTTAATGCGTCTGGTGTTGCTGCCGTCACACATAAATACGCGGGCGCTCTTTTTTTTTTTCATCCACACAAACTATCCCCGTTTCCCCCTCGCCGATCCTACCATCTATTCGCTCCTTAGCGCCCCTCCCGTGCGCGCCCTTCGCTCAACCAAAATCGAATCTCGCTAAGCCAGCTCAGATCGCGGAGTCGCGGAGGCGCGAAGCACAATGTGTTCTTACTTGCGCCGAGGTCACTGCACTTTCGAGGCCACCAAATTCAAATTACTAATCTTCTAGAAAACATTTGTCGGTCCGGGACGCCGGCAGAACCAAGCTCGCACGTTCAAAACAAGATTTCGACTTTTGTCGCCTGGTTGTAACGACGAAGACGCGAGGCTAGCTAAAACTCGCTACTATTACAGTATCAATTTCTCTAATGATAGCAGATTTCCACATCTAATAACAAGATCAACACAGAATGTACTACTATTTTCGTGTAAATAGAGTATTACAAAATTGCTTATTCTAAATATTTCGACAAATTTACTGACTTATAAATGGAAAGGTATGTTTGTGAACGCACATGTACATATGTTTATATTATCTAGGTACATACATATCATACAATAACATCCAGACACATGGATAAATGCATGGATTTCATGTTATTGTGATCTTATCTTTAATTGGATTTTGAAACACTTAATGAGAATACATCTTCAACATATCATTTTATGTAGTTCGATTTAAGTTTAATTGTCAAAAGAAAAGAAATAGCTACAAAATATCAAAAATCGACAATATTTTTATACTAACATGTCCAGGTGAAAGGACTTACGGCTGGTATTATCAACGTATTTGAAAGGACATTATCAAATGTTTAAAGAAACATTTAGCTCCAACAAACACGCATTTAAACCTAAAATGCCTGAATTTTAGTACTCAAGTATTAAAAGAAGAATTAACACATGCATATTTATACAAGTGTCCCGTATTATGTTCAAATTTTAGGAGTGTAAAGTAGACTTCATTTCAAGTAACAAAAACGCAAAACTTTTATAACCAATTTTTATTTGTTTCAAAGTTACAGATCTATAAATGTGATTGTCAGATCATGAAAAAAAATAAGTAATCCTAGAGTCAATGAAAACTGATTTTATTTAAAAATGTTCAATTAATAATATTTTCGAAATGTCCACCTCCTTGTTGAATAACAACGGGCTTGTGCCCGTAAGCCAACAGAAGAAGTACTTATCCGAATTTCATACTTGTTTTGTCGGATTTGCTCGGCAGCCAGGTGAATACGATCCAACAACTCTTCTCCTCTTGTGTTCGAAACTTGCGTGTAGACTAAATTTTTGATGTACCCCCATAAATAATAGTCAAGGGGATTAAGATCGGGTGATCTGGGTGGCCATGTAACAGGACCACCTCAACCAATCCATCTTGAATAATGTTAACCCAATTTCGCACAGCAATTCCGAAATGTGGTGGTGCCCCATCCATGTGAAACCACATGTCTCGTCGAACATTCAATGAGACATCCTCTAAAAGACCTGGCAGTTCGTCAATAAGAAATTGAAGGACCAATCAACAAGTCATTGATTAGGGCCGCCTAAACGTTAATAGAAAATTCATGTTGAAATTTAGATGGGTGTATAGATTTGGGATTTTCTGATGACCACCTGTGCAGGTTTCTCAGATTTGTAACACCACTTCTCGTGAACGTAGATTCATCTGTCCAGAGGACTGTTCTGCAGAAATTAAAATGAAGCCGTGACTGTCTTAATATCCAAGTAGAATAAACTAGATGAGCATAGTGGTCTGCCTCAAGAAACCCGTGTCCCCTGCGATAGTGATATGGATATAAGCCCTCACGTTTTAAAATTCGCCAAATTGTCGTTCGTGGCACTCTTAGTTGTCTAGCGATTCGGCGTACACTGAGAGTTGGATCCCTTGTAACAATAGCTACTGCTTCTTCCTCTAAGTCTGCTGGCCTCCTGGGTCGAAAAGATAATCACGCAGTCCGCATTCCCGAAATTGTCTGTGTACTTCCAGAAACGTTCTGTAATGAGGAATGCGCCTATCGGGAAACCGATGTCGGTATTCAATAACTGCTTGACGTGCACTGCCGTTACAGTAACCATACACAAAATGCATGTCCGCATACTCTTGAGAAGAAGATCGGTAAGGCATTTTGAATAAAGAAAACGTGTCCACTCACTAATAAGCTGTTGTATGAACTGAAACGTAATGTAATCCTTTATTAAAAAATCTGAACATTTGTTTATTGTATGATATTCATGGTTCAGCACTTACGAAATAAGTAAGAACCTTCTTTATCATAAATCAATTTCCAGTACTCTTTTTTATAGATCTCCAAGAAATTACTGTATGCACTATGACACGTGTTTATTTATTTTAGGATAACATTTTATTATGCGACGTTAACAATCACAGACCTGTTATTGAATCGTATAATTTTTTTTAAATCAAATCAGTTTGTATTGACTTTAGGATTACATTTTGTAATGATCTGACAATCACATTCACAGATCTATAACTTTAAAACAAATAAAAATGGATATACAGGTTTTGCGTTTTTGTTACTTGAAATCAGTGGTGTAGTGGTGCGGGAACGCGTGGGAACGGCGTTCCCACACTGGTTTTTCACAGTGAAAAAATTATAAATTTATTGATAAATACTGATTTTATATGAAATGATTGTTGTATATAATAAAACAATACTTAAGAAACATTTGTAAACTCGATTGATGTTGATCTTAAATGATAATATGAATTTGCATTGTAATCTGATTTAAATATAACCTTGCTTGCATTTTGTACTGTGCACAGGATATTGTAGACAGCGATTCGGGAGTTCACCGGGCTGGTGACTGCCTCACCCCAGTCTTGCATCCGGCATTCGTGTGGTCACATGTCCGTCTTCAATATCTTGTCATTGTGCGTTACGCTAGTTCAGTTCGGTTACGCTTTACATTGTTTTGTCTCTAGCCGCTGTTAATTGTTAATAATAAATAATCAGGCGAACTGGAGGGTAAACGCAGTTACTCAGTGTTAGTGAAATTATTCAGAGGATTATGGAATCGTCGAAGATAAATCAAAAAACACTTCTGTCGTTCTTCACTAAACAACATTTAAACGAGGATCCAGATGCATCTGCTTCAGGTTCAGGGACGAATTCTATTCCTCTCCCCGTGACTTCAGATGATAAAAGTGGTTTACCGGCAACAGCTGTAAGTTCTTCTTCTATAAGTTCATCTTCAGAAACACCTGACATTGAAAATGTATCAAAATGGCCTTCTATATGGTCTAGCGATATGTGGGAACGCAAAAAAGAAGCGTTCCCTTGGTTAGATTGCAAAAATGGATCATTAGGCTGTGTATTATGTAGCAACGTTTCTCATCTAGGTGCTTTCAAGAAGGAACGTACTTCAATTTCTAAAGAATGGAGTACATTTACAATCACATTCAGTGGGTCAAATAAGTCTGCCCAACTTACTTCTTTAAGAAAAAAGATTTTCCTACACAAACAATCAGCAGGCCACTTGACAGCTGAGACCATATCTGCTAAGGCGAATAAGGAAACTATTGAAAATGTTTGTGATAAAATGAACATGTGCAACCTCGAATCTACCATAAAAATATTTAGATCAGCTTACTACTTGGCAAGAAATGATAGACCTTTTTCTGACCATTCCGAACTTTTGGAACTTCAGAAAATGAATGGTGTGGACATTGGTGTAGGATTACACTCTAGATTTAGTGCAACTGAAATAATTAACCACATTTCTGATGAGATGAAAAAACGAATTACTCATCAGATTAAAAGCATTTCAGGTAAAATTTCAATTTTGATTGACGAATCTACAAGGTTGAGTGATAAATCTACTTTGATCGTTTATTTAAAATGTGAAACCAGCAAAGATCTTCCACCAAATGTCTTATTCTTAGACCTGATTGAATTGCCTAATCAAACTGCTGATTCTATTTTTGAAGCCCTTTTAGGTTGTTTGAAAAAGTATGGGTTTGATCATGAGTACCTAAAAGAGAATTTAGTTGCATTTGCCTGTGATGGTGCTACTGTCATGTTAGGGAAAAAATCTGGCGTCGTAGAAAAGCTACTACGGGAATTTCCAAACATTGTTCCTTGGCACTGTATGAACCATAGCATAGAGTTAGCTGTAAGTGATTCGATCAGTGATGTGGGAGCTGTTAACCACTTTCAAATTTTTATGGATAAGCTATACACTCTTTATAGCAAAACACCTAAAAACCAACAAGAACTAGCCGAGTGTGCTAGTGAACTGGATTTGGAGCTAAACAAAATTTGTCGTATTTTGGGTACGAGATGGGTATCCAGATCCTTTAAAACAGTTACGGCCGTTTGGTATAGCTATCAAGCTTTGCACTCTCACTTTAAGAAGGCCCAAGAAGACGTCAAGAACAGAACTACAACTGAACGAGCGATGTACAGAGGATTGATTAAACGTCTGACATCAACTCAATTTCTGTCAGATTTGGCGATCATGTATGACATATTAGCAGAATTGTCGATGGTTTCAAAATGTCTTGAAAACAGACAAACAACTGTAGTTTATGCAGACAAACTCATAAGAAGGTCAATTGCTTTTTTCGAGCGCCTTAAAGAGAAACCTGGCACTAAGAGCCTTGGGGCCAAAAGAGCTGCAATCGAGGGTAACTTTTGTGGTGTCCCCTTAACAAGTAGTAGCAAAATAACTGCTATTAATGACCAACAATTGCTATCAAGTGTCATTAACAACCTTAATAGAGGGCTTTTCACCGCTAGAAGCAGCAACGAACCATCAACAGGGACTAGCAATCACGAAAAAGAATATATTTCACTTCTTTCAGAATTGCAAGTGCTTGAAAGCAAAAGCTGGCCACCGGAAAAATCCGTTGAATATGGAGAAAAAGAAGTCGAAAAGCTCTGTGCAAGATTCAGGTTGAATTTAAACAAAACTAAAAACAGTTTTAGAGATTATTTAGAAAATAGCATGGTCATTCCAAAGGACTTAAACCCACTGATGAATTGCTACAAACTCATTCCATGCAGTTCATCAGAGTGTGAACGGGGTTTTAGCCATTTGAATCTGATAATATCGCCAACTAGAACAAGACTGACCATCGAGCACATATCAGCTCTAATGTTCATCAAGTTGAATGGCCCAAATATCCGGACATGGAAACCAGAGCATTACGTCAGGACATGGTTACGACGACACCGCACAGATGACACAAGAACTCGAAAGGTAAACACCAACCTGTCAAAGAAGAAGAAGACGCATTTGCGGATTATTTGTAAATGGTTGATTATACTTTCTTGGAATATGTTAAATTTAAAAATGAAGTTATGATAGTAAGGTTAATTTTATCTATATAAAAATAGTTGAATAAAACTATTTCATGATGTATTGTAAAATAATAAATTAAGTCTATAAAAATAAGGTTAATATTTCTTTATTTTATTTTTCCTATGATTATCTATACATATTATTTAATAAATTCGTGAAGACTCGGCGTTATTCAGCGTGCTCAGATACATTCTATGTTCTTAGCTATTATAGGCATTCTAGGAAAACATATAAATACGAATTTCTTTATAATTTGACAAATATATTTATTTAGTGTTCCCACACTGAAAAATTTGCCACTACACCACTGCTTGAAATGAAGTCTACTTTACACTCCTAAAATTTGAACATAACGATACGAGACACTTGTATATATGCATGTTTGTACGTACTTCTGTAACTCAGATATATGTACTTACATAACCTCAAAATTTCTGTGTAATTAACATCTTACATCTATATTTTCTGTTTAATATTAATTTTTCTACTAATAAATGTTCAATATTTTTATGTATTTTCTAAATTATTGTGTTTTTTAAAGAGAATTTCATTGTTTGAATTTTTTACTTCTTGCAAATATTTCTAATATATAAATGCAACTGTAATTACAGTATACAAAACTATGTACCTACATCAATTAAAAACCATTTTACAACTCAAACTTAATTCCAAGGAAACATATAACAGTATTAAAGATCTGCTATTAATTTTGGATTAAATGCAACACAAACCAAAGCGAACAAACTATTCAAATGTGCTAAATTCGTATATTTTGTTCTAAAAGCATTACCAACCTACCTAAATATTACATTTAGTTAAATGCTGCTTAAACACATTTCATAATACAGAACCCCTAACTTAAGGAACACTTAATTTAAATGTCTTTTAACTAAAACTACTTTTAATATCAATTGATAATACCGGATGTTAGTACTTGGAAAATAAATAAACTAAAAGGGATTGTTATAAATTCATACTAGACTTATTATCTCTCCAATACTGAGGTATTATGAAATCCCAAACATATTTTTTTACTCTATGGTTGATATATTACAAGGATAGATTGATATGTAATGTCTCCAAATCTATACGAGGATTGTTCGAAAACTATGCAGCCTAACATATAGATGGCGCGAATTCGCAGGAATCTTCTTTACCATTCCGTAGAATCATCCTTGAGTAGGTGAAATGTGACAGTACACAGCGATCTGTCAATTAATATGTTCTTGACAGTACGCCAAAGTGAACGTCTCGTGTGGTTTTGTAACAGTGGAAAAACTGAGATGAGAGCAGTAATAAAGTACTTTTATTTAAAAGGCTTAACACCAACCAAAGTGAAAGCAGAACTGGATTCAACACTACTAGAATCCGCAATCCGCTTCATTTTTAGTGGTTAAAAACTAGGTTGCCGAATTCAAGCGTGTTTGTGTATGAGCATTATTTGTGCTCATATACAACCATGCTTGAATTTGATAAACCCCATAGTGGACGTCCAAAAACCGTTACTGTTCCGCGTATGGTTGAAAAGTCCACCGTATCATCTTGGATGACCGTCGAGTAAAAATGCGCGAAACGGCAGACTTATAGGTATCTCAAATGACAGTATGCACGGAATTTTAACTGAAGAATTGGAAATAAAAAAATATTGAACGCGTTGGGTGCCACAATTACTCACACCAGAGCAAAAACTGAATCGTTTGAGTCTTTCTCGCAACCTTTTGGCACGTTTTCGCCGCAATCAGAAAGCCTTTGTGCCGTTTAAGTACAGTTGATGAAACCTGAATCCACTATTATATGGCGAGGCCGCTTAAGTCGAAGAACACTGCAATAAAATCGTCCATTAACTGTTTCACTTGGTGGGAGAAATTCTTTGCGCACGATGCCATCAGCGTCAAAGAAGCAAATCAACATTGACTTGGCGTTGCTTCGAACTTTTCCTGCTTTCTTCGGTCGTGGTAACGATGGTGTCTTCCACTGCAATGACTTCCGCTTTGTTTCGGGATCACACCCGTACACCCATGATTTGTCGCCAGTAATGATTCTGGTACTTAAATTCGCATCCCTTTCCGCAGTTTCTTTCAGCTCTGTGTACACAAGAACACGAAGCCGTTTTTGTTCAATGCTGTCAGAACACGCTTGATAAAACCCGTACGATAAGCCAACAATATTACAAATATTATGAATTGTTCTCCTTCGGTCTTCTATCCATCGGATAGCATCACCCACTTTTGTTACATTTTGTACCTAATGTGTTTTCCATCGATGGACGGCCCGCTAGCTCATCCTCATCAACTGACACACGTTCATTTTTAAAACGGTTATACCACTCATAAGTTTGCGTCTGGTCTAAAGCATCATCACCAAACGCTTGTTTAAGCATTTTCAAAGATTTCGCTGCCAGTTTACCAGGTTTGAAACAGAATTTGATGCACGTTATTTGCTCTTTCACATCAGACATTGTAGTGACTCAAAATAACTCAAACACAACTCTACAAATATGAACATAAAAACTATTTGTCACCACCTAGCAAACTACCGTTTCACAGACTTACTTAGTATAGACGAAGTTCACACCATCTAGCGTTAGAGAGCTGTACTACCATACCTTCACACGCCACATTCAAATTCCGGGAATTTCTGGGTAGCACCTCGTATGTCTGTAGATTCATGCAGCCTCCTATATTAGTACAATTAAATATTATCACCCAGTCAATAAAATAATATTAAAATATAGAAATCTTAAAACTGATATGAGATGCAATTTATATTCACACTGTTTATCTGTAAGAATTATTGACCTCGATAAACAAGATTTATCTTTACTTGTAAAAATTTCGAACGAAAACACCTAAAGTTCATTGGAGGTTATTATTTTGGACTAATTTTCGAGATTTGTTCATACATTATCAGACAATATGCTCAATCCTCTTATCTCTGTTTAATATTTCTGTACTTTTCAAAACAAAACCGTCAGAATTTTTATGTAAATTACTGGCTGTGTTTCAATCGTGCAGCTGTATCTACAATTTTGCAATTTGTTTAGATATGTTTTATTTGATTAAATATTAAAGAATTAAAAATAAGCAGCTTTTATTTATAGATTTATTGATAACTATTCATCTCTATATACATATATATAAAAATTTAGCCTACGTATGTTTGCGTTTGCAAAACTGGAAAAGTAGTCGGTCGACTGACTTGAAATTTAGACCAACGTTGCATTCGAATACGCGAGTGTTTTTATAGTCAAATGAATTCTTTTTAAACGGCACGACAAAAATCTTCCCGACCTGTGAAATCTACGGTACCCTTCGACATAAGTCACCTAAAAATTTCTCAAATACTTGATTTGGTAGTACTTTTTTATTACAAGTTGACGTTTGCTAATTATATACTTTATTTACCTTAACATATTGTTTGATTTAATCTTGAATGAATAGTCTTATATGGAAACATAAAATAATGTGTACAGAGTGGTTGGTTTCTCATTGTACACTTAATATTTTCGTTGAGAGTATCCTATTTTAAAGAAATCAAAACCTATCTGATACAATTTTTTGCCCTCTTCCTAATCCTGTGAAATAGAGTGCTATTACTTGGAAAATAAAAGTTGATGTAAATTTTTTTTATTTAATTGAGTGCCCTATATATTATTTGATATTTAGCTAGCTTATTCAATTCTGAATACACTATATATATTTTTTTTTCGTTGGAAAATGAATAACACCATAATAACAAAAATAAAAAAAGAAAAAGTTTTCTTTGGAAATGTGACCGAGTAAAAAACATTATTTAAATGTCAGTTCGTATAACAATTGATGGGATGACACAGTTTAGCGATTAGTAAATCATCAGTTAATTACTACAATTTGACAAACTAAGTTTGTCCCAGTGTGGAGAACGGAACACATCGATACATCAATTTTACTGGTTATTAGGATAATTAAAAATTTGTGAAAAGCTACATCTATCTCTGAAACGTATGGATGCATTTCGCTTTTATTAGAGCTCGTCTACACACGATATCCCGGAGACAAACATGATTTTTCACTTCTATACCTCGTATATATATATATATATATATATATATATATATATACATATATATATATATATATATACATAACATAACATATATATACATATATATATATATATACATATATATATATATATATATATATATATAGTAAACCTAATCAGTAGGCGATTAAAGGTCTGTATATTACTTCAAAATATATGTATTTAAAAAACTCTACATGTTTCGGCGGTACGCCTTTATCAAGAGGATACAAAATATAAATGACAGGGTATAAATTATAAATTTATATCCTGTCATTTATATCAAAAAATTTATATAAATTTTTAAATTTGAATGTGAGCACTCACTTTACTAAAAACAATTTAAAGTTAAAAAGTTAAAATATACTAATACACGGTTTGCGTCGCTACTATTTGCATTGGTTACAAGAAAATGTTTGCCTACTGATTTGTTTAACACAAATATTATGTTTGTACATAGCTCAAACAGAAAAAGGGAATTTCCCATTTTAGTCTAGTTTGTGTGAAGGTTACTGACTGGTTACTTGTTCGCTACAAATAGTCGTTATTTTATTTCGATTTTGTTTTTAATTTTTTTTTTGCATGCAAGAAATGTAATGTTTTTTATTATTATTCTATTAAATATTTCTCTATTTTTTTATATTTTTGAACCCGAACCTTACTGAATTTTTGGGTTCAACGGGTGCGGGTTCAAAGTCTTTATAAACATCGAGCCTGAACCCGTTTAGGTTCAGGTTCGGGTTCGGTTTCAGTTCCTGTTAAGGATACGTCCGCAAGTGCTATAAGAAAGATCTAATTCTTGGTGTAAATATCGCACAGCAAGCTGAAGACGTTCTTCTACCAATTGCCGCTTCAACATTTTCCTCATTTCTAACTGTTGGCCGACCACTTCCCTTTTTGCGATCCATGTTTTCTATTTTCCTGAATAATTTCACAAAACGGCGAATGCGTGTGGAAAACTGATCATATGGGATAGCATTATCTGGAAATTCTTCTAAAAAATCCTGATATGCACCCCTAATAGAATACACCCATTCACCATTAATTTTACTACCATTTCTAAAATAAATTTCAACCATGTGTCGTTTCTGTTGTCCGTTAAATACAAAAGCGATTATTAAATAGCTAATAAATTACAAATATATCTTCCAACTTGTCAATTCGACTTATGATTATTTCCAAATGACACTTCATCAATCCTCTAAGCTCAGGCATGACTTATATAACTTATATTATATGTCTATCTCAATCGTTCATGGCCTATCTAGGATACAAATTTTGTGGCTCGTTTTATATTTATAAAAAGTACGCAACTCCAGCTAATCATTTTAATTAAATATTTACGTCGATATAGTCTTCCATATTCCATCAGTTTCACTTAAACTTGTGCATTTAATAGCTCGTTACACTTATGTATGTATATAGGTACTTATCTACCTACTATAATCACAGACATGGGCAACGGCAGGTACATCTACATCTAGTAATGCAGAACCAATACAAAATTGTGGAAATTACGATTTCCCGATTAAATATTGAAGAAATTCGCAAGGAAATACAGCGAAACGCCCTCCCGTTTCCAGGAAAATAATTAAAGGAAATTCGTCGAACCGTCCGATAGGTTGTTAAAAGATACAATCATGGTTAATACGAGAAAAAATAAATCGAATGATAAATCAACCCATTATCCATCCATGTAGGGAAAATAGAGAAAATTGATACGTGTATACCAAGGGTTAGCAATTCCGACATGCAAGTATCACATACTTGCCTGCGGAAACTTTCAATACATGCTGACGATGGGCAATGGCCGCTTTCCTGGAAATTAGTACAATTTAAGCGTACATAATATATAAGGGCGTATAGCCGAAAATTGTAACATCGATTTGCTTCGCGGAATCTTTCATGAATTATTACCGGAAGCATGGCTACTACGTGTAATTGGTTTTCATTATTCCCTTACAACGTTCGAGCATTTGCTAATTGATTTTTACAATTGTGTCTGGTATTAAACAAGACATTTCATTCAGAATACTTTATCTAATAAAATATTAACATTCTAATTCCCCAAATAAATATTAGTGATGTGTAAAACTGCTATTTTTCATTAGCAGCTACAAACTGCTACTGCTACTTTTCGTTAGCAGTTTAAAAAAACTGCTACTTTTTGTAGCAGTTTCTCCTATATAGCAACATACGTACTATATACTTTAAATAAAGCATTTTTCATTAAATACGGCTATTTTTTAATATCTTATTGTCTTACATAATAACTAATAAACGTTACAACATTTTCTGTCTTTTTCAATATTGATTGTTATTTGGTTTTGCTATAATCAATACAATAATATAATTCTGTACAAAATTTAAAACCATTATTCCCAAATCGCAGAGTTCCTAATGATACGTCCATTTTAGTATGCGCTGCAATAGAACTAAATTGAAATTTGACACTTAGCGATATTTCCAATGATTTAGGCATATGCTGCTCTTCCGTTAACCGCATACTAAAATTAAATGGTTTTCGTAATTATAAATGTTCTAAACAACATCAATTATTTTACGGCGATGAGATTAAACGGATGAATTTCCGTTATTATATAATTAATTTCTCATTATGAACAATTTATTTTATTATTTGTAAGAGTAAATTTTTCTTTACATTACTAGAATTTAATTTAGTTTTTATTAGTTCTGAAATTTATTTAGTATACTATGAATAGTTTTTGTGACCTTTATTATTAAAATTTAATTTATTAAATCTCTTGATGCCTTATTTGCAATTTTCTTGATCGCTTATTAATAATATCATTACGCTTTGTGTAACCATCGTTAGTATAACGTATTGCAATTTACTCATTACCATAACACAGGACTAAACAATTTATAGTCCTTTCATAGTAATTTGGTAATCAGATAATTTTTCTTACGCGGCTCCATAATATGTAAGTATGTATGACATATGACATCGATGTTAACGCGCCTACAGCATTCAGGGGAATTGTATTAGGAGCCAGAAAAATAATTGCACATTCGGATCGTTGCGTTTGCTCGGAATGAGACAGACTGTGTTGTGATTGGCTAAACGCGTTCAGGGGATTTGTATTTGGAGCGGGAGAAATATTCATACATTCGGATCGTTGCTTTTGCTCAGAATGAGGCGGTATAGCATTATATATATTATATAGTATATATTTCAAAGGATGTTGTTGAATTTTATATTATGCGTAGCAAATATCCATATTATAACATAACATAATAACTATAATTATTACAAAAAAATATCACAATATTGCAAATTTCATACCGTAGATATGGTAGAATCGATAAATTAATTTTGTATCTCTTGAAACAAACAAACGATACCTAGAAAACGGGTTATGAATACTGATTCCTAGGTATCGAATCAAGGTATCGATTCCAAGGTATCGATTCCAAAGTATCGATTCCAAGGTATCGATTCAAGGTATCGATTCCAAAGCATCGATACCTATCGATACCTTACCGATTCCAGTACTCGCTAAGTATCGATGTATCGGGTTAGCGATGTATCGGACAGCTTACCTTCGTGCATTTTTTTAGATATGTACATAAAGGATGCAATAACTTTTTAAGTAAAGAATTTTTAAGTATATATGCATTATATATATTATATAATATATATTTAAAAGGATGTTATTATTGTGTGTAGCAAATATCCTTATTATGACATAACTATAATTATTACAAAAAAAAATCTCACAATATTGCAAATTTCATACCGTAATTATGGTAGAATCGGTAAATTAATTTTATATCTCTTGAATCCGATATCAAACAATCAACACCTAGAAAACGGGTTATGAATATTGATTTCAAGGTATCGATACCTCGATTGGTATCGGTATCCGATACCGAAAACGTCGGTATCGCCCAGCCCTAGTATGCACCAGTAACCGATTATCCTTTCGATAAAAATGAATTATATCCCTGAGTGTCAAAAAACGAAATCACCGTGGTTTTGATTCTAGATTTTTGCAAACGAAACTTTTTGGGTCTTGGTGATATTTTTCTAACCCCACAGCCATGCTCTGACGCTCAGGATCGCACTGAAGTACCAATGATTCATCACCAGTGACAATGCAGTTAAGAAAATTCGCATCGTTGCGACAATTTTGAACAAAGTCTTCGCACGATGTAACTCATCTCTGTTTTTGCTCATCTGTAAGATTGTGTGGCACGAACTTTGCACAAATCTTCCTCTTTCCCAAATCTTCATGCAATATTTGTCAAATTGTTTGCTTATATAAATAAGAAGACGATTCGACAAAGGCTCCCCTATTCCGGAGGTGCGGCTGTGTGCAAAGTTGACCTTGTGGAAAAGATCGCAGGGATATAGGTCAGATTTGAGCAGCCATAGCTCCGATGCCTTTGTAGCTAAGACGTCCTCCGTCCTCTATAAGTACGTATGCAAAATTTCAAGTCACTATATGTACCAGATCCGAAGCTACGATTATTCGCTCTCCCCAAAGCATATTAATAAAATAACACCACTCTCGAGCAACGCCTGAGGGCTATGGGTAAATTTTAATATCAGATTCGGATTCTACGGTGTCGATTTCACCCGGCCATGATTTTTTATGACGATCAGGATACTATTAAAAAGTTTATTTTGATACCCTGTATATTAAAATAAGCCTTCAAATAGAAAGTGAAATAAGGAAAGTCCCATTATTTAAGCCCAAAGAATATGTGGTTAACAGATTGACCTACTTTTGTGTAACACTCTGTATATGTATATATATATATATATATATATATATATATAATATATTTCTTAGCCGTACAATTAATATATATAATTTTATAAATCTTGGAAGTTCGGCTATATTAAATATTTAATTAGGATGTTATTTCGCGAAATATTGTGAAAATGTAAATATTGCTATCTACAAATTACAACGCTAATTAACGAATTTTTTGAAAAATTTCGTCCTTAGGTGAGACTCGAACCCACGACCTTTAGTTCTCTAGACTAACGCTCTCTCCACTGCGCTACCAAGGCTCTTGTGTTCGAGTATAACATCCTAATTAAATATTTAACATAGCCGAATTTCCAAGATTTATCAAATGATATATATTAATTGTACGAATTGTAAGAAATAGATTATTATCAAATAGCTAATGGATGAAAAATTTAGCAAAATTCCAACAACGACAGAATATTAATATATGTTCCTTAATAAGTAACTTAAGGCACTTCTAACAATACTCGAACGCAAGAGCTTTGGTAGCGCAGTGGATAGAGCGTTAGTTTAGAGAACTAAAGGTCGTGGATTTGGAGTCCCACCTAAGGAAGAAATTTTTCAAAAAATTTCGTTAATTACCGTTGTAATTTGTAGATAGCAATATTTACATTTTCACATTACTTCGCGAAATAACATCCTAATTCAATATTTAATATAGCGGAATTTCCAAGATTCATCAAATGTTGTATATATATATATAGAATCAAATAAATTAAAAGCGGGCAAGCGGTCTGTCAATTAAAAAATTTCATTTCATTTATTATTAAATAATCAATCAATTTTATTGTCCTTGTACGTCAATTTTATTATTTTGTCAACTCTACATTTTTATCTCCGGAAGAAGCAACAAAGTTGTTGCGAAATATAGGGATACTTAATAAATGAGTTTTTTAATTGACAGACCACTTGCCCGCTTTTAATTTATTTGATTCAATATATTACGGTCGATAATTTCGTTTAAATTATATATATATAAAATTGAAGATATTAAAGTTAAGGTTCTTCTTGACTTAAGTTAATTAAAAATTAAAATTAAAAATGCTTGCCCCAATGAAAATTTTAATCCTGGAGTTTATTTTTAATTAACTTTTTCTAAGTTTAGTCACAGTTTCCAATTTAATTAGATTTTTTAAATTACAGGCAGATATGTGTGTGTTATTTCCGCATTAATATTTCAATATGTTGGAAAAACATTCAGGTAGAATATGCAAATAACCATTTAGTATTCGATAAGTATGTGAGCTAACGGTTTCAAAAGATTTTTACATTTTGGACTATGCAAAGAATGTATGTGTTTTTAACGGATTTGTTATCTAGATTTAAACTAATTGAAATTCAATTATTTAATATACTATAAACACACACATAAAATTAAAAAATCATAACAAACACAATTTAAAACATCTGGTGGAGAACACCATACAAAAGTACTTATTTGTGCGAGAATCCCATCCTGACATGCCGACCACGTGCTTCATCCTACTACTGAACTCGTGAGTGTATAATGCCGGAGACGAAATTCACACACGACTTTTTGAAGTTATAAAAAGTTATACTTTCAGTTTAACCTATATCTTACATTTTTATTAAATTTAGCAGAACTTTACAAACGATATTCTGAGAGTCGCAACAATGAACTAACTGATCAAATTCTTAGTCAATTTGATGAGGCTCGGAAAAGCAAATGGAAAAAAATCACCGAAAACATCAGTTTCACTCACTCTAGTGGAAGAAGCTGTTTAGATAACTAGGTTCAGCAGTATTACCCCATAAACAAACTCCGCCAATGGATCCCAACCTTCTATTTCTTACTTCTCCTAACAAAAAAAAATATTCTCATAAATACACATGAAATGACGTCTTTATAACATCGACAGCTGTTACGTATGTAAACATACGTAAGTATAAACATTTTTAACAGCTGACTTCGAATCCTTACAATAATAAAAGTTAGACACAATGTTATTTTCTAGCGTTTTTATAAATATAAACATTGTCGCCTTTAAATTCAGTAGCTGCATTCTATTTCTTACTTCTCCTAACAAAAAAAAAACATTCTCATAAATACACATGAAATGACGTCTTTATAACATCGACAGCTGTTACGCATAAACATACGGTGTGTTTGTGTGTGTGTAACTTCAATAGAGGTGCGTATTTATTGTAATGTGGTAGACATTTTGAATTCATAGGTGTAACATGATAAAATTTTCAGTGTTTTTTTTAAGTTTTGGAATCACGTCGTAATTGACTTCACAATATTTTGGATTCATATTCTATATAATTACATCTTTCCATTTTTCATATGTCTTTTTATTTGAAGGACATCTTGTATACGTATATAAATGTTTTCTTGAAGAGTCTGTTCGTCGAGAGCTTGGAGAAATCTTTAAATCATCCTCTACTGATTTATAAGCTAGATTATACTAATACTTTCTTGAAGAGTGTCTCCATCGAGATCCAACGAGATCTTAGTAGAAAAGCTTTAAATCATCTTGGTGTATCGAAGATTGCTGCCATATTAATAGTGTTCGTCCTGAATATTTAGTACCGGGCAGTTTGGCATCAATTTAAGACATTCAAGGGTTAACGATGAACCATGAAAATCAACCAGATTAAAAAAGGGCATTTAATATACTTCTTGAGGGCACAAATTTTTACATTGCTCTTGAAGAGGAATATTTCGAATTAATAAACTGATATCTGTCAAAATTTCTTAACTATTTTTTTTTAATTATTTCGGTTAGTTTTGTTATAAAAGATGTGTTAGGTTTTGAAAGTAATAATGTTTTTATTACCAGAAAAAAAAACACCTTAATTAATATTTAAAATAAGCTTGCTATAGAAAATGTGTGTAGGTGTTATATAGAACACAATACAAACGTATACAAGTACATGCATATGTTTATATACCTGTTTATTTACGTGAAAAACTTGAAGGAAATCAATAAAGATATTTTGGTTTCGAGTATGCCTAGTCCTATGTCACGAATTACACACATAAGACGTCAATAAGACGGAAAAATACTCACGAAAATGCGAACATATGTGATGGAACCATAAAAATTTCGACAATCATTGCGTGGGTCGACCAGATTATAGAAGGGGCGCGTTGAAACAGAACTAGGAACAGTACCAGCAACCGAACTCTAAACTGTTAAAGGCACACACATACGCATGGATATACGATCAGAAAAAGGAGAAGGAAAGAAAGAAAGAAAGCAAAACCGACGTCGCATAAACATGTAAAGAAAAAGGAGTGGACCTTTTCTTCTGGGATCATTCTTTGTTAGAAATTGTTTAAACGATTAATCTGTCTGCCAATGCCGTTTTTTGTTATGTATATTCTTTTACTATACAGTGAGGTAAGAAGTCTCTTCACTCTTTGTAACGAATAGTTTTTTGGCGTAATACGTATATTAACAAAATATATATTTTTACATCTATGACCTATAATTACAAAGGAAATTTGTTACAAAAATTCATCCACAAGATGAGTTTTTAAACAACGAGTTTTCGGTTTTAAAACGATAAAATTGAATACAGTGCAATAGCTTTTGAGATTCGGGGCTAACGCTGCTTCATTCTTGGCCGACGTTTCGTCCACTATTGCTTGAGACTTCATCTTCAGGGCTGCTAGAACTGTTGCTACACTGAAACTCATGGACAACGGACGTGTTGCTGTGACTAATTAAAATGTGTCTTTGCAGAAGTTATTGTTACCGGCAGGATGTATTTCGACATGTTAGAACGCCACAAGTGGAGTTCTTAATATTGTGATTTTCAGTAAGATGAATAAGCGACGCTTTTCTAATCATTAGATAGATTGTGATAAATCACAACCACTAACCACATATTTACCGGATTTAGTACTGCCAAATTTTTTGTCATGGAGATTCTTTAAGTCATAGAACGTAGCGCAACTTCAACAGCGTATTCGCGCTGCCGTTCAAAGCGTTACATCACAAATACTGATTCGCGTATTTCGAAAAACACTATCCCTTCAAACTGTATGAAGACATGGATGGTCACCATGTGGAAATTGTTCATTAGAGGGCCCCAACTCTGCATGACATTTACTTTAAAATAAAGCAATTTTGTTGTCCTAAACTAGTTCCTTTTAAGATAGGTAGAAACTTGTTGGACGCGCTGTATACTTAGTATTATTTTAGCATTTACTAAATTACAATACAATTCCCTTCGCGATTTATATATACATCAATTGATAAATTCTTGGAATTTTCGGCTTTTATATTAAATATTTTCAAATTAGTATGTTATTTTGCGAAGTAAATGTGAATGTAAACATTGCTGTCGACAAATTACAACGCAAATATACGAAATTTTATTTGAAAAATTTTCGTCCAAGTTGGGACGTGAAATGTTTACATTCACATTTACTTCGCAAAATAACATACTAATTTGAAAATATTTAATATAGAAGCCGAAAATTCCAAGAATTTATCAATTGATATATTAAATGAACGGCAAAGAAATTATCTCTATATATTAATAGCTAAGGATGAAAAATTAGCAATTTCAAACTTACAAACTCTCAAACTGACATCTGAATATTAACATCGGTGCCTTATAACGCGTTTCCAATAGACTTTAAACCAACGTCCTCGTGGCTTAGCTGGTTAAACCGACGGTCCGGCAAACTGTAAACTTGGGTTGAAGTCCCAACGCGGACGAAAATTTTTCAAATAAAATTTCGAATAATTTGCGTCGTAATTTGTATACAGCAATGTTTAATTCACATTTACTTCGCAATAATAATAAATAAAAGCCAAAAATTCCAAGAATTTATCAATTGATATATTAAATGAGCGGCTAAGAAATTATCTCTCTCCCTCTATATATATCTATATATATATATATATATATATATATATATATATATATAAAGATAATTATTTCGTGATTTCGTGACCTTTGTATGTTATGGTAAATTCAATTTGTTGGCGATTTAAGGTCTGGTTTTACTTCAAAATGTATATATTTAAAACAATCCTACGTGTTTCGGCAAATGATGCCTTTTTCAAGGAATATAAAATATAAATCAACATATTATTTATATTTTATATTCCTTGAAAAAGGCATCATTTGCCGAAACATGTAGGATTGTTTTAAAAATATACATTTTGAAGTAAAACCCGACCTTAAATCGCCAACGAATTGCATTTACTATATATATATATATATATATATATATATATATATATATATATATATATATATATATGTTTTCTTTCAGGTTTCCGCGGGTAGTAGTATGTGTTGTAACTGGATTCCGGGTTTTCTTCCGCGTTTCACTGTTTGGTCTTTGTAAAGACCGGTGCTGGTTTCTCGACGACGTTTCGGAAAAATCACATTTGCCATCTTCAGGTCTGCGATAACTGTCTGCTTCGGCTTCTGGTTACTCGTAAACAGTTTACGAGTAACCATATGCAGAAGCAGACAGTTATCGCAGCGCACATTTCAAATACAGAAAGTGGAAACGAAATTCAAGACCTACACAATAGAGAAATTGAGGAAACACAAAATACAAGATTTTAAGCACCTGTGGAAGAATTGGTGGTTGAGGCTTCAAGCTCCCAATGTATCTAAACTAAAAATTCTAATGAGAGGAAAAAGTAACAAGTAAATATATTATCAATTATACAAAATATGAACCTTATACAGGGTGGGGCATAGGAACCAAGTGTTTTTGGTTTGGGTAGTACTCGGCCATTAGAAAAGGGAGGGGCGCGCGGTTTATTACAATCCATTCCTCGACTCAAAGCATTTCACTTTCTCAGTTGCCACTTGCCATCATGGAGAGGTGGACGCTAGAGCAACGCGTGTTCGCGTATGATTGTTTTGTTCGAAGTGGCGAGTCGGTGACTGCAGTACAGCGTGAATTTCGCAGAAGATTTAATATCCATCGTAATGACTCTGTTCCTGCCCGAGACACCATCTTACGCTGGGTCAATAACCTTCGAACAGTAGGTTCAATAATGAAAAGAAAGCCGCCCGGTCGCCAACGTACTGTGCGTACTCCTGAGAATATTGAAAGGGCGAGACAAGCATTACTGCGAAGTCCACGCCGCTCTGCACGTCGACATTCAGCTGCACTTCAAATCAGCAATCGCACTGTACAGCGGATTTTGCATGGTGACTTACATTTTCACCCATACAAAATACTGGTTGCCCAACAATTAAATGTAAGAGATTACGCCCAACGCTTGAGTTTCGCAAAACAAATGATTGAACTTGTTCACGAGAATTAAAACATGTTGATACTCATGAGTGATGAAGCTCATTTCCATCTTACGCGGGCCGTCAATAAACAAAATTGCCGGTACTGGGCTGACGAGAATCCACGACAGTTACATGAGATGCCATTGCATAGTCCTAAGGTAACAGTTTGGTGTGCGGTGGGAAAATTTGGCATCATTGGCCCATATTTTTTTGAAGAAAATGGGGTCACCGCTACAGTAACATCTGCGCGTTACATTCATATGGTGAATAACTTTTTCATACCTGAATTGTTAAGAAGAGGTGTGGATATTCAAGATTTGTGGTTACAGCAAGATGGGGCCACGGCACACACCGCCAGAGCATCTGTGGCTGTTCTTCGCCACCTGTTTCCAAATCGTCTAATTTCGAGATTTGGTGACGTTTTGTGGCCTCCTCGGTCTCCCGACTTATCGATTTGTGATTTTTATCTATGGGTGTACCTCAAGTCACGTGTTTACGAGGCCAAACCCCGTACGTTAGACGCATTAAAGGAATCGATTCGTTATGAAATCTCCCTAATCGACAGAGACATGCTGGAAAGAGTGGACGCCAATTTTCGTCAACGGCTGCAACAGTGTATCAATGAAAACGGACATCATATGCCAGATGTAATTTTCCGTACTTGAATATTTCAAAATGCTTTATTATTAGCTATGTTGTACTACCAATAAACTTTTTTTAGAGTAAAAACTAATAATTTTATTATCATTTCAAAAACACTTGATTCCTATGCCCCACCCTGTATAATGTATATAATGAAGTTTCAACAAGTATCTCCTTCGTCAATTAACTATTTAAACCTTATATTGTAGGAAAAGAACAGAACCACACTACTTTAGAGATTTTGAGGAGCACAGCATTTAGAGGATCTCATAAAAAGAAAAAAATATTGGTTAACATCTCAAAAAGTACTGAAACACTGAAACATAATTGTAAATATTGCTTTCCACATTTTACGACACTAATTATTCGAATTTTTTAATTGAAAAAGTTCGTCCTGCCGAAATTTTTTCTATTAAAAAATTCGAATAATTAGCGTCGTAAAATGTAGAAAGCAATATTTACATTTACATTACTTCACAAAAATGCAATTAATTTGCATCTGAAACACAAGGTTAAATACTTTGAAACAAAAACAAGAAGAATGAAAAATAAAATTAAAACGTTATTAAATCTAGTTGTGTTTTACTACCCATGTGTTTTCTATTGCCATCTATTACTAAGTAACTATTTAATTAATTTCATCCTATAAATACATGTGAATTTAATTTATACTCATTCGGATTTTTGAAAGCTGTACTCTGTATATTCCGTATACCGCATCTTTAAATTAAATTAAAATTGTAATTCAGTAACAAAATATTTATTTTATAAAGATACAAACAAATGCACGAATATTTTTTTTAAAGTAACTTGATAAATGTATTACAGTTAAACAGCCAGGTAATATGTATATTTACCTGTCCCTGTCGATCGCCCATGTATTTTAATAGGGAACGCGCCTTTTCTTGCCAATACTAGCTCTATCTCACTCGGTAGTTTCTCTCTCTAATATTGGAGTCAATCGAATGCACTCCTTTGATTAGATGTGCCCATCCATATATACTATATCCATGATTAAAGACGGCAGACTATGTGCCCGAACAGTAGCGTGATGTGGAGGGATCGAGTAGAGGCGTACGACGATCAATTCAGTTGCCGTTGAGACGTTGTAAGCGATACATTGTTAACACAATCGTGTTTAAAATGTCGGGAGTGCGTAGAAACAATGCATCGACTCGGTTGCATGCTAACGTAGTAAAGAAATTTTTACATCGGTTTCCCGATTTAATATATGACGGTACCGTAGTGAAATGTTTAGTTTGTGAAACAACTTTATTAACTTGGAAAGCAAGTCAGTGCCAAAGACATATAAATAGTGACAAACATAAATCGAATAATAGTGGACGCAGATCATATAATAAATTTGTGTGTGATTTAACAATGATGTTAATTGCGACCACTATACCAATGCAGAAAGTGGAACACCCAATGCTTCGTCAGTTTTGGAAGAAATACAATCCTACGTGGAAATTACCAGCAAGAAGTACGCTACGGAATTACGTACCGTCAGTGCGTGAGAGAATTGTAAATTGTACGAAAAATACGGTAAAAAAAAATTCCTGTGGTTAACAATAGACGAAACTACAGATATTAAAAAACAGTCCATCCTAGCCATTCTAGTACGGACGCTGACTCCGCAAGGACCTTCTCCTCCTTATTAACTAACCTGTAAACGAATGCAAGGGTGTACTGCCAGAGCGATATATGATGTATTAATAGAAACACTACACAAATTTGAGATCTTACCGAAGCAAGTGTTAATGTTAGTTACCGATCCTGGCAGGATCGCCATGTAATAAGGTGCGCCGTTTGTGTTAGTTCGTGGCAGGACGCCATGTAATAATGTAGGGCCCTGTGTGATAAGGTCCTATGATCCTGGCAGGATCGCCATCTAATGTGGACCGTTTGGGCGGCCACATTGGATAGCAGGTTAGGGCGACTTATCGTAGTAAATGATACGCACAAAGTTCGGGTAACATCTTATAATTAATTTAACACTTACAACTGGTTAACAAAGTATTTACATCGAGTACTATTACTAAGACTGTATATGTGAATGTGAATGTGTATGTGAATGTCTCTACTTAAATTACTGTCTATATATATTAGAGAAGATCCTTGTAATTCTTTCTAGAATATAACACAAACCCTGACATATAGTTTTGTGTATGCAATATACACAGAGAACGGTCGTGTTTATATAACACGTTACCGTTTGTATTAAAAAGAGCGAGGTTATAACCTTGCCGAAAGTGTTATGCATATACATGACTATATTGCGTTATTACATGTGTTCCACGGCAAACTTACTCAAAACGATTCAACCAAACCTACTGCATGTCACATGTTTGCTTCACGCTTACACCTTGTAACAAACACTATACGTACAACTTATCCTGATGTGGATCAACTGATAGGACAAACGAAAGCGGTTTTTCTTAAATCTCCGAAACGGATTCGGCTATTTCATTCGCTGTGTCCTGATATACCCGAGCCGCCGCAACCAATTCTTATACGATGGGGTACTTGGTTAGAAGCAGCATTTTATTATTATAAACATTTTGAAAAAATTAAATCAGTGATTTTACAACTAGATGCCAAAGAAGCAGCTGCAATACGGCTCAGCTAGGTTCAATTTAACAATCCTCAAGTTGCAGCAAATTTAAAAATTAATTACGACAGTTACGTTCCAATACTGGACGCAATAAAAAATTTACAGAACACTGCGCTGTCCTTATCGGACTCATTAGCAATTATTGACCACGTAAAACTAGTGCTGCATATCCTTGAAGATGAAAAAAGTGATTGTGTCCCTGAAAAATTTAACAGTGTATTAGCTAAAAATGTAGATTTTACAAAATTAGGGCAACTTTTTACCAATACTGAAGGTCCGTTGTACAGATACAAAGAGCGCTTTAACTATGCAAATATAACATCTCCCAACGTCGAACAATCCTTCTCTGTATATAAACATATATATACGTCGCTACGTACGAACCTTTCCGAGACTAATACAGAAACATATATTATGGTGCAGTTTTTTCATCGCGCACATCCGCATTTTTTTGCAACAATGTAAACATGTTGGGTAAGTTATTTATGTTTTTTCTTAACGTTTTATATAGGGATTCGATATATTTATTTTTAAGTAAGCGCACTGTTATTCTGCTAAACTCTCCACACAACGCCACTGCTGGGGCACATAGTCTGCCGTCTTTATCCATGATAGTTATAAAAAGCAAAGGGCTTAATAATAATTAATAATAATAATTGTTTATTCGCCCAACAGGTTCGTACCCAGTAACAGGGCAAAAACTGTGTAATACATACATACATACATACGACAAAACAGAAAAAACAGAAAAATATAGTAAAAGTTAAATTACAGATATACATAAATAAACAAAAAGTGTACATTAATAAATTAGAACACATACGCAAACTCATTTAATGACTTCACCAGTAAATATATCGCTGTATATTGCATCCGCATTCCGCATCATGTGGTAAACAGGTGATTTCATTAGTAGGTTGGTCCTCGGGGTGCTCAAGTTGAATGTACTCGTATAGCGAGTATTAACTGAAGGTACATTAAATCGAACAGCAGCTAATATCCCAGCGCAGTTAACACTATTGGTGACAAGTTTAAACAGGTAACGAGCACTTTGTTCAATCCTCCGATCAGTAAGTGTCTGGAACCCAAAACGCAGCCTTAGTTCATCATAGGAAACATTTCTGTCTGGGTACACTCCAGTATTTTTGAAAACCAAGAATTTCAAAAAGCGTCGCTGTACACGCTCAATAGGAAGTTGCTGCGATATATAATGAGGAAACCAAACGACAGACCCATATTCCAATTTAGGAAGAACAAGAGCGAAATATAAAGACTCCAGAAGCGCAACATCATTGAAATATTTACAAGTTCTGATAGTAAATCCCAACATTCTTGAGGCAGACGAACAAATTTTTTGAACGTGACTGTTAAACGATAAAGATGAATCAAATGACACACCAAGATCCTTAATTTCACTCATTCTGGTGAGTGGAACATCATAAATTGAATAGGAGAACAAGTATGGACGGGTTTTCCTAGTGAAAGTCATAGCATAACATTTGTTAACGTTCAAAACAAGCTTATTCCTGTCGGACCAATTGGCCAGTGCACTCAAGTTATCCTGAAGCATGTCTACATCGCGTTGACTATGTATGCAATGGAAGAGCTTAACGTCATCTGCATATGCTAATACTTGACAAGACATTAATGGAAACAGATCATTGATGTATATATTAAAAAGCAGAGGTCCCAAACTCGATCCTTGTGGACAGACAATGCTACAAACTCCAACGACTTAAAACCATTATAGAAAACATATCCATATCTGTTGGACAGTAAGAGTTGATTAACTCACAAAAAGCAGTATTCAGACCAAAACAATTCAGTTTCTGTATAAGGAGTTTGTGATTAATTTTATCAGAAGCCTTGGAGAAATCTGCATAAATGACGTCAACCTGTCCCTGGCAATCCAACTCTTCACATACGTATTGGGTAAAACTCACAAGATTAGTAGTAGACGAGCCCTGTCGTAAAACCATGTTGAGCAGGTGATATATGGGAACGAACAAAAGGATAAATTGAATTATATATGACTTGCTCAAAAATTTTGGCAAAATTTGAAAGTACGGATATAGGTCTGTAATTACATACATCCGTAGTCTTACCCTTTTTGAAGACGGGCACTATGCGCGCACGTTTCCATCTATCAGGAAAGGTTGACGTTCCGACAGCAAGGTTAATTATTTTGGTGAGCGGCTGTGTAAGAACGGAGCAAAAATCTCTGACCACGAAGCTTGGAATTTGATCATCACCAGCAGTAAATTTGTTTGGAAATGTAGACATAATACTTTCAATACATTCCCGTGTTACAGGGTAGATGGCAAGCGACTCAAGTAGTGTAAAAGTATCAATATCCGCGCCCGAATAGGCTACGGAGAAATGTGATGCAAAACAATCGACGATGTCTTGAGGTGAATCAGTCCAAGCTCCATTGTAAAGCAGTCTGCCAGGAATCCGCGAAGTACCCTGCCTTGTACGCACAAAAGACCAAATTTCTTTAGGATTTTCTTTGATAGAAGTTTCTATGCCATTCAAATATTCTTTATAACTACTGGAAATTTGTAACTTCGTCAAGCATCTCATTATTCTGTACTCACCAAGATAAAAAGGGTTCTTATTTAATCTCCATTTACGCCGGTAATATTGTTTCGTTTTTAAATTGCGCTGAAGTTCCAAAGTAAACGAAGATGGGTAAGATGAAGGACGAGCAGACCGTTTAAGAACAGAGGACTCAAAGGTGTTATTTAAAATGTTATAGAAACAATTTAGAGAGTCGTTAACGTCGTCCATTACTTACTTAAAATGCTAACTCCTCTTGCTGTCAAAAGGCTTCTAATCTGTTGCCACCATATCTTTGCTACATATTCTGTTCATTTAATTATTAACTATTAATTAGTCCATTTGTCGAATATTTTTTATTATACTAATCCAACCTATTCATTTTATTAAATTATCAAACTCCATATTAATTTATTAATTTAAATCAAGAATATAAGAAGTCTGTATAAAAAAGGATAATTTTCTAAATTCATTATCTTTAATAAAATGGTGATAGTTTTTATATTACCACAACTGTATAAACAAAAAAAAATGTAGTTCATTGGCAAAACTAAAATATTTGTAAATCAACAAATAGAAATCGCAGACGTGATGTGTCCAGAGAAAGTGGTAGCGTAGGTTTGGCAGATTATATCACAATTTATTTTCTAGCATACGAAATGTTTTAATTTAAAAAACATGAATATGCCGTTAGCATTTATAATTAAGAGATAGATATAAATACAAAATAACCACATAAATATATATTTCAAACTGTAAATTTACGAAACCTTTAAATAATCCTTATTTTGAAAAGATTCTCCGTTTAAAGTTTCTAATATTTGTTTAAAATTGTGAAATACTTTTTAAAGAGGATTTATCGAATAAACAACTTATTAGTGCAAACCTTCTAAATTTATAACTATAACTACGTTAGTCCAAATATATGAACAAAAGTGTTTTATTTGAGGATTTCACATACATCAATGAAACTATCAGATATAAGGAATTTGGTACATGTTTGAGATAGATATACAAGGGCGATTCGTAAAGTAAATCCCGTTTGGTTATTTAAAGAAACACCAATACATGAAGAGATTTCAATATATACAACTTAAAGCTACTACTTTCAGCTATTCTTTTACATCAAGGGTGCCCAAACGGTCTATCGCGAGAGCTTTTGGAGTCGATCGCGAAAAAATTAAAAATAATCACTCGACAAATTCGAGTTCTCTCGAACGTCAACTCTAGGCCGTCTCTGCCTCTCATTGGAATTTGCAAGACTCCGAGTCAATGCGCAACTGCGCAACATTCGGCGACGCTTCCCGATTCTTCTCGATTTAGTCAGATTCATATAAAAATCCGCGACGACGCGACACTATGCCAGTCATAACTGAGCATCTCAACAATACGTAATATTATTTGAAAGACAAAAATGTAAAACGTACAATTTTGGTAACGATTGAGACGAAGAATTTTTGTCTATTATGGTCAGAAATAACTGTATTTGTCTCGTTTGTTGATCGTCAGTGGCATTGCCCAAACGCGGGAACTTAGAAAGCCATTATAAATCCATGTATAAAAACTATAAAAATTATTTTGCCCAAAAAGGTGCGTTAAGAAAACGAAAGGTGGATGATTTGAAAAGTACTTTAAATGGAGAACAATCCATGTTTACTAGTTAAGTAGCTGCAACAATCGCGTCTTTTAAAATTTCCTACATACTGGCGCAACACAAGAAAACTTTCGAAGATGGAGTAGTAGTAAAAGAATCATTTGTTGAAGCAGTGAATATGCACTGCCGAGCAAAAAATTCAGGTCACTTAAAGTAACTTAAGAAATTGTAAATAATTTAAAAAATAAAACTAATCAGGGAGTCATAGGTCCAGTAAGCGATGAAGGTCATATTGTTGGATGGATACTGTCTGTCATATTTGGCGTCTGTCACATTCTGTCACTATATTCGCAAAGTTTGTTAAACAACAAAAATTAGTCCTAATTAAACATTCATATTTCGTTGCTCATTTTTCAGTTAAGTGTTAATATTTTTTCTCTAAAACCTATTCGTTATACGGTTTATTGCAGATAGTAACGGTTTACTGTTCTTAGTGTTTATTTACCAGGCTGAAATGCCTCTAGACCCTATTGTTGTGGCAAAAATTGTAGCGTTGTTACAAGATGGTAGAGAACAATGTGAAACCGCAAGAATTATTGGTAGGAGCCTATGTGCTATACAAAAGGTGTACCAGCGCTATCAGGAGAATGGTCTTATAACCAGACGACCCGGATCTTGGCGAAGAAGGGTCACGAGTCAAAGAGATGATAGGTTTTTGTTGATGTCAAGCTTGCGGAATAGAATATCTTCTGCGGTTTTGCTGCAAAATCAGCTTCAAGAGGTTAGAGGTGTTAATGTTAGTGAATGGACAGTTAGAAGAAGGCTTCGTGCTAATGGATCGTCTTGCAGAAGGATGGCTACAGGGCCAACATTGAACCGCCAGCATCAAATACCAAGATTAGATTTTGCTCGAAATCATTTAGCATGGAACGATTACCATTGGAGCAAGGTACTCTTTACAGATGAGTCGCGTTTTTGCCTCAATGGACCAAACGGACGTCGACGAGTATGGAGAACACCCGGAGAAAGATACGCCTCCGTTTGTATTGAAGAGAGACGTAAATTTGGTAGTGGGTCTGTTATGGGCAGGTATCATTTCAGATGCACGTATAGAGTTAGGTTTCATAGAGAATGGCTCACTAACAGCTCACAGATACATAACTGAAGTCCAGGAAGATCATGTTATGCCTTTTATGGGCACTGTAGGTAAGCAAGGCATTTATAAGTGGCATAAGGCATATACAAGTGTTATTTCGATGTTAGGAATTTAGTGTTATCCCACTGGCGATTTGGTGAAGAGCATATCTTCTAAGGTTTACCTTAGCCAAAAACGCTACGTTTAACACTCTTTTTTTCAGTTTTTAATGTTATTCTACTGAAGATGGCAACTTAGTTGCCGAAATACGTATATAGTATTTATTGTTATATATTGTGGTTAGGGTGTTTTTCTTATTTCTCTTTCAGATTACAAGCCACAGTCTCCACCAATTTCGGAAGTTTATGGATGATAAGCAGTGCCATGCATCAACATCTAAATTTTAAATGAAAGCAGTGACTAAAGAAAATTTCTGACGATGCAATGTTATTAGATGTATAATATGCTTTGTATTTATGTATTATAAGTAATTGCAATAAATCATTTTCATAAACCTGTTTTTTTTTATTGTAACCAGGCTACTCCTAGTAGTCGGTAGTCGTACGTGTCGATCGCTTGTCACATAAATGTTTTGTGGTAGATCGCAATGACTCAAAGTCTAAGCACCCCTGTTCTACATAGTTGCCATTAAGTTTGAGTTATTTGTCATAGCGATGAATCAATGTATATATCATGTCGTCCATGATTATAGAATACAATCCCGGGATCCCGGGATCCCGAATCACGGGATCTCGGGATACCAGCCGGATTTTTATCCCGTAAATCCCGGGACTGTACTTGACTAATCTCGGGATTTTCGGGATTGCCAGTTTGCATTCCGTAATCCGTTGCGCCTTGACAATGACCTTACCTAGATTATATTAAGGACACTTATTACATAAAGACAAAAAATCAACCTTAGGTACGCCGTACTATAAAAGAACTACACAGGAGCAGCCCAAATAATATGTAACTTAGAAGGGGCTTCCTCGACCGGCATACTTCAATACAAGACTGTTAAAGTAATTCCCCAACGGGCCAACAGGGGAATCACCCGATGACCTGATATGATATATTATAATATTGTTGCAAGGGCTTCCCCGTCGGGGATTCCCTGTACAAGTATAAATACGCTTATTAGGATTTACTTTTTTTATTTATTATTCTACCAGCGACAAGATTAGGCAGGTTACGTCATTTAAATTTAAAAGTCAATTATCTGAAAAAGTTATTTTAAATGACGGGAGACTTTGTTCAACATAAGAAAAAACAGTGATACGGGAATAGTGCTAAATATAAGCGATGCCCTGCCATTGTCAAGACTTTGCGTGTATCGACTAAGGGGTTACATACACATTTGTCATCAAAACATAACATTAAGATTTTATCTGACGCTAATCGTTTAACAGCTTCAACAAGTCAAGATTCTGAAAATCTGAACACAGCACCGCCGCCAGCTAAACGAAAGTTAGAAGATTATTTTACTAAAAGTGCCGACGATAGCCTGGATGATGTTTTGGCAAGAATGATTGCATTAGTTGGATTTCCATTCAGTATATTCATAACTTCAGACGATTTGAGAAAATTGCTCTTAGCGAAATACACGGATTTACTAAAATCAGCCGTCACAATTCTAAAGCGTGTTATGAATTACAATGAAAAAATCAGAAAGCAAGTAACTGCAGAATTAAAACATTTGAAAAGTGCAGGTGAGAGATTCAGTCTATCTTTCGACGATTGGACATCAACATCCAATAAATGATACATGGCTGTCAGCGTTCATTGATATAAAAAAAATTGGAGCTTAGGACTCGTTCCTATTCATGGAAGTATGACGGCTGAAAATTGTCTTCGTATATTGAAAGAGCGTCTAAGTAAATTTGATATTTCCCTGGAAACTGATATCGTGGCTACTGTAACCGATGGACTGAACGTTATGATAAAGGTGGGACAGCTTGTTTGCACTGAACAACAACTGTGTCTCGCACATGGTATCAATTTGGCCGTCTGTGATGTGCTTTATAAAATAAAGAATTATTTTGAAGACGGGCAAGACAGCCCTACCTCAGTTTCAGATGATACTATAAATGAACCAACTATGACTGCTGATTATATGAACGATAGCGATGAAGATGACAATTTAGAAGACTTAAACTGTCCAGAATCAGGTTTGATCTTAATGTCACAAAATGAACTTGCGCGAGAACACATACCAGAGTTAACGAAAGATGAAAACATTAATGAGCTGATAAAGAAAATCAGCAAAGTTGTAGTGTATTTCAAAGATCACCATTGAAAAATAAAACAGTACTTCAAAATATGTGAAAATTTAACATGAAAAAGAGCTGTCACTTCTTTTGGACTGTAAAACCAGGTGGAATAGTCTTTTAACAGCTGGAACGATTTTCTCTTTTAAAAACCTGCATTCAAAAAGCTCTTATAGATCTCAATCATCCAATCCGTTTAGAAGATGCTGATTTTGACTTGGTAAGTAAAATTGTTGATGTGATGACTCCAATTAAATTTACAGTAGAAGCAATCTGTCGACGAGATGCTAATTTATGCACAGCTGATGCCGCTTTGAAATTTCTTATAAAACAATTGTCTAGCAAAAACTCAGCACTCGCCAATAAAATGAAAACATTCTTAGTGGAACGTATAAAGCAACGACGAAATTATGATTCAACTGGTGTGTTGAATTATTTACAAAATCCACGAAAAGATTATGAAAATCAATTATTTTGGATTTGGAATGGCTTGACTTATTTCAAGTTCCTACACAGGCTTTTGTGAGGGCGCAAATAAAGAGTATTGTTAAAAGACTAAATAGTCAAGATGATAGGGAAGAGGAAGAAAGGACAGGATCACAAACAGATGATGAGCCAAGACAACAAACCTCCCAACCCCAATTGACACTAAAGGAAATGTTACAGATGGAAATTAATAAGAGCATGGAATCCCCAGATCCTGGAGTACAAAATGAATCAGGGTTGGTAAATAGTGTTATACGCGAAATGAGCCTTTTCGAAAACGGAGGAGTTCGTGGAGATCACTTAGAATTAGCATATAAATATCTATTGTCTATTCCTCCAACCAGTGTAGAACCTGAGCGAGCATTTTCAGCTGCTGCTTATGTTGGCAATAAACTACGAAGCAGGCTTGGAAGTCAAACATTGGATGCTTTGATATTTCTGCGATTGTATTTTCGAAATTCTAATTTTTTGTATTGTCTTTTTTGTTCCTTATGTTAGTATTTTGTGTATTGTGGTGTGCAACAATATTAATAGATAATTTTTAAGAAATTACTTAAGTTTTATTTTCATTTGAGCCCAATTTGAAACCACATAGTCTAATCCCGGGATTAACCCCGGAATCCCGGGATTGAAAAACGTGCCCGGGATTGTATTCTCTAACCATGATACAATTCTTTCGATAAGCCAATCGAAAAAAGTAATAAGTTTTATCCTTGTTTGTATCTTCTCAAGATGTTCCTACTCACACTATATCACAGTATTTACCCTAAGTTCATGTATAATGAATATAATAAGAGCATATTATCTACACTTTATGCATGTAGCAGGCACTGAAGAAAAAAAGAAATTGGCCAATTAAAAATTGTTATTCCTGGACATTTTTCTGACGATAAACCTGCAAGAGTTTCCCATCCTATACTAATGAACGTATCTACTTATTATGTATTCGCTAACATCACTGAATATGTACATAGATACTAGGTAGGTATTATTGTGTATACGGTCTGCTACAACTGAGATCACGGCGTACGCAGAATTTTTATCGGGCCTGTTTCAAAATAGAACTGTTTATTTTCAGAATCATACTTACACATGCTTTGCTTTAAAAACTAGTTTATTTTAAAATACTGTATTTAAAGTTTGTTTAAAATTCGGCGTACGATCTTGCTGGTTCTACGTGAGTTCAAGTTTAATATTGCACTCTTAAATTTAAACATCACATACACGTTATACATGCGTATAAAATACACTGGATGTAAAAAGTTTTCCTACAGAGAATAATATTTTCAATTTTTGCAATAATAATTATTATTATAAACTAAAATACTATAACAACGTTACCAATTTTATCTTACCACAACATAGTTTAATCTGATTTATCTTGTTAACGTTTTAATTCTATACTCGACAACTTATTTTTCACTTAGGTTCATCTCTTATAAGATTTCGACAGTTCACAATTTAGTTATAAAAAAAGACGTATGAAAAATTAAGAGATGTAATTACTTCGAATATAAATTCATATTCAAAACTAACATACCACTCAATGTTTCTGATATGTTTCCTATAATTTTTGTATTTTCTAAAAATTTTTGTTTTTTTGTTAACATAATCTAGTAAATTTATCTCACTGCCAAGTAATTTTTACATTTCTGGTGAAAAAAGCCGAAAGTTAATGCCAAGCTATATTAAACAGATTTTCTTGAGTCGTTCAAGTTACAGTTCAAGCATCATTTAAGTTTTAGTTACGAGTTTTGTTAATTTCTTTACGTGTACAGAATTTAAATTAATAAAGTTTAAATTCAAAATCATAAACCAACCCAATCATTTAACCAATAATGAAGATGTAAGAGCTTCTTCAACTTTGGTAGAAGAAGGACGCACAATGCGTTAAGTAGTTAATTTGCTACTTTATTAATCATTCGATAGTCAGTCGAATCGTTAGAAGATCTAGTATACATTTTTAACAGCTGACTTTCGTATCAAGTAATCGAACCCTTACCATACAAAACTTGTACACAATGTTATATCTAGCGTTTTTATAAACATTGATCGATGTCAATATTTTATATTTGTCACTTCTCGTAACAAAAAAAATACACATTTTTTAAATTTTTAATAATTCACTTGAATGTATAAACAGCTGATTTTGTACGAGGTTATTGACCTTAGCATACAGCAATGTTATAGCTTTTATATTATCGACATCTGTTACGCACGTTAACATATGCGTATATGCGTATAAAACTTCAATACAGTTGTTTATCATTTATACACGTTCTAAATATTTTGAATTCTGGGGTTCACATCGTAATTTTGTGTTTCAAGGACGAAAATACTAATGACAAATCTAACGGAATTTACTACAAATAAGCCCGTAAATTATTCTAATAAATTTTAACAATAAAAATTCGCATTAAACCTGTACAAATTAATCCAATTAACAAATTAACTGACACCATATACCAACTCTGCCATATTTATTAACAACTCTAACGCCATCATACGCGTACAATATGAACTATATGAAATTTCAAACCATGATGTATACCAGGTTGCCTACATCAACGTGCAATATATCGTAAATTTTTAATGAAATTCAAATTAACTTTAATAATTCTAGGATAATTTTCCGCAAAAGAAAATACTATACAGATTTTTAAGTATCTAAATTTACAAAATATAAGCGAAAATCGATGATATACAAATCCATTTAAAAATTTATAGAATAAATGACCAAAAATTACCAAGGGCAATTTCAACACGTTACAACGACCATGCACGAAAATCATATCTGCTCTTTCACGAAACGTATAATTCGCATTACGCTACCTGAAAGAAAAACGTATATTAGTAAACATGCATTTTACCTATATCACATGAAATATGCGTTTGCCGACATATGTTGATATGAACTTTTTCTCATGTTTTTGTTTGGAGAGTTCGCTCCCATAATTACACCTGTATATAAATCGGCCCTCGCATATTATCTCTTTCGGAAATAAAATATGTTTAGTTGAATTCTTTCTTTAACACAATCCGCACTCGTAACACAAAAAAAAAATCATTTTATTTTACAATAAATCAAAATTCTTAAATTAACACCTTTTCTATTATCTATTTTGCAACAAAACTAAGAAAGAAAGTAAGTGGGACACAGAAATTTGCGAATAGTAAAGATAGATGCAATAACCCTCACTTATGATGTAGTATTGCTAACAAGAACAGGAAAAGTTTTAGAAATTAATATCAAAATCTCGGCAGAAGAATTGATAAACTATAACCTAAGTGAAATTATAAAAAAAATTAAAAAACGGACACCTAAGACTAACAACTCCGCGCCACGAAAATAATATGTTAACGTTCTTAATATTTAATTAACATTTCTTATTAATTAAAATAGAGAAAGTTAGCGACAGTTTAGCAATTAGATCGACGTATTTCAACTAGAGTGGGTAATAGTCGAGTTAATTTGAATAACTTTGCAAAGTTCAACGGACTCGACCATCGTCTATTTTTAAAACAACTGTATCAACAAAGCCTTATCCTATTTACGAATAGTTTGCAAACGAATCAGGCACGATGAAGCACCAAAATTTATACATGTGTAAATAAGTATGTTACATACATATGCACGTCCTTACATTTTTAATTTACATGAGAAGGATACTGTTTTAAATTCTTTTAAAGATTGCATGGACGTTCGTTCGTCTGTTATTCAAGCGATAAACAAAACATTGTGGAAGGAAGTCATTAATTTTTCAATAATTAAATTTTTCAATAATTAAATGTGCTATGAAATTACTGCTGAGGAAATTATAAGTTTTATTAAATACCGCAATTTTTATCTTTGATGAAGTAAATGCATGCTCTATTACGTATGTATGAGGTGCTACCCAGAAATTCCCCGAATTTGAAAGGGGCGCGCAAAGGGATGTTAGTACGGTTCTATAGCGCTAGATGGTGTGAGCTGCGGCTATACTAAGTCAGTTCTGTCAAACGCAGGGTCGCCAACTTGGGAGTTTTGCCTCTAAATTTAGGGGCAAAATACACGGATTGGGTTTCTTTTAGGGGCCACACATTCTTGGATATATTTTTAGGAGTATACATACTTCATTTGTCAAACTTGAAAAAAAAAGAAAGTAACTAAAGTTAAAATTAATAGAGATTTAAATTCGAGCTTGCACCTCTAATGCGCGTTTTCGAAGTACGGAATAATGACACTCTGTGATCAAATCGCTAACTGCTCCAGCGTTTTCCAGTCACACAACTGCTCTAAATTACACACTCTAATGTTAAGTAAGGTTAGTCTGATAGTGCTACCACAATTTAAGACAAGACGAATATAATGAGCCTGTCTGCAAGAAACCACAATAATTTATAATATTGTGAAATTTATTGTAAACAATTAGCCTAGAGCCTTGAATTTATTTTAAAAAAAACGAACTTTGAAAAGGCCGATGAATTTTAATTTTCACAAATGTCGCCATGCAGATAACTGTATAGACAAGATTTTAGAACATTTGCCTAAATTATATATTATACAAGTGTCCCGTATTGTTACGTTCAAATTTTAGGAGTGTAAAGTAGACTTCATTTCAAGTAACAAAAACGCATAACTTGTATATCCATTTTTATTTGTTTCAAAGTTACAGATCTATGAATGTGATTGTCAGATCATGAAAAAAAATGTAATCCTAAAGTCAATACAAACTGATTTTATTTCAAAAAAAGTTATACGATTCAATAACAGGCCTCTGATTGTTAACGTCGCATAATAAAATGTTATCCTAAAATAAATAATACGTGTCGTAGTGCATACAGTAATTTCTTAAAGATCTACAAAAAAGAGTACTGGATATTGATTTATGATAAAGACGGTTCTGACTTATTTCGTAAGTGTTGAACCATGAATATCTTACAATAAGCAAATGTTCAGATGACTGTTAACGTTGCATTTTTTAATAAAGGATTACATTACGTTTCAGTTCATACAACAGCTTATTAGTGAGTGGACACGTTTTCTTTATTAAAAATGCCTTACCGATTTTATTCTCAAGAGTATGCGGACATGCATTTTGTGTATGGCTACTGTAACGGCAGTGCACGTCAAGCAGTTATTGAATACCGACATCGGTTTTCCGATAGGCGCATTCCTCATTACAGAACGTTTCTGGAAGTACACAGACAATTTCGGGAATGCGGACTGCGTGATTATCTTTTCGACCAAGGAGTAAATTTGCCAGCAGACTTAAGGAAGAAGCAATAGCTATTGTTACAAGGGATCCAACTCTCAGTGTACGTCGAATCGCTAGACAACTACGAGTGCCACGAACGACAGTTTGGCGAATTTTAAAATGTGAGGGCTTATATCCATATCACTATCGCAGGGGACACGGTTTGCTTGAGGCAGAACACTATGCTCGTCTAGTTTATTCCACCTGGATATTAAGACAGTCACGGCTTCATTTTAATTTCTGCAGAACAGTCCTCTGGACAGATGAATCTACGTTCACGAGAAGTGGTGTTACAAATCTGAGAAACCTGCACAGGTGGTTATCAGAAAATCCCAAAACTATACGCCCATCTAAATTTCAACATGAATTTTCTATTAACGTTTGGGCGGCCCTGATCGATGACTTGTTGATTGGTCCTGTCGTTCTTTCTGGGAAGTTAAATGCGGACAATTACCTTCAATTTCTTATTGACGACCTGCCAGGTCTTTTAGAGGATGTCCCACTGAATGTTCGACGAGACATATGGTTTGACATGGATGGGGCACCACCACATTTCGGAATTGCTGTCCGAAATTGGGTTAACGTCAATTTTCCTAGATGAATTGGTCGAGGTGGTCCTGCTGCATGGCCACCCAGATCACCCGATCTTAATCCCCTTGACTTTTATTTATGGGGGTATATGAAACATTTAGTCTACGCGCAAGTTTCGAACACAAGAGAAGAGTTGTTGGATCGTATTCACATGGCTGAAGAGCAAATCCGACAAAACAAGTATAAAATTCGGATAAGTACTTCTTCTGTTGGCTTACTGACACAAGCCTGCATTCAAGAAGGAGGTGGACATTTCGAAAATATTATTAATTAAACATTTTTAAATAAAATCAGATTTTATTGACTTTTGAATTACATTTTCTTTCATGATCTGACAATCACATTCATAGATCTGTAACTTTGAAACAAATAAAAATGGATATACAAGTTTTGCGTTTTTGTTACTTGAAATGAAGTCTACTTTACACTCCTAAAATTTGAACGTAACGATACGGGACCCTTGTATAAAGATCGCAAACGTATACAAAATAGCTTACAATTCTAGCTTACAATTACAAGCAAATATAGAATCTTGTAAAAAACAAATTATGCAACAAATTATCAATTGATGTGCTTCAGAGTATAATGACGGTGAGATTTGTCTTGCCGAGAGATGTAGGATTTTGTGTTACGTTTAATCCATCCTGCAAAATGTTAAAACTATTTAATATAAAGATGTATGAACCCTGAAACTTCAAATGAAACAGACAGCGATGTTGTATTTCAAATTTGAAATAATTTATAATTTTATTTGCTAAAACACGTTTTTAGGGACTTTTAGGGAGATTTGAACGTTATATTTAAGGATTATTTGACTTAGGCTTTATGGGTGATTTTTTTAGGTGTTGGCGACTCTGGTCAAACGGTACTTTGCTAAGTGGTGACAAACAGTTTGTGTGTTTACATTTGTTGTGTTGTATTTGAGTTATTCTGGCTATAATTTGCTGAGTTTACACTTATTTGTACGTATTTATAATGCCTCAGACCATTGAAAATGTCGCTGAGTGTGAAATATTAGTTTTATAAGTGCAAGAGTCTTGCAAGTGGCTGAAACTTGTCGTCAGATTAGTCAAGTATATAAAGACAACTCTATGAGCTATGGAATAGTAAGGAATTGAACGTTTGAACGTTCACCATGAGTAACGAAGTGAGCGACCGTCCGTAATTAATGATGAAAGTCAATGAAAAGGTTCAAGAAAACAGGCCTTTTACGATTTCATCATTATCTAATGAGTTTCCTCAAGTTTCAAGTGTTGTCTATGAAATTGTGGACAATATTCCTTAACTTATCGGAAGTTGTGCTCACGCTGGCTACTAGAAATACTGATTGAGTCGGGTAAAAGCAATCGTTTAGGTTAGGCAATACTTTGACTTTTCTCGAAAGGTGCAGTGTCGAAGGAGATACGTTTTAAAGCCAAACTGTCACTGGGGACAAAACATGGGTTGCTCAAGTAATACCGACAACCATGAAATGAAAACATACAACATTACCTTACCCAAGAAAATTAAGTTCAAGCAAATAATTTTAGCGCGAAAAATCATGTACACTGTGTTTTGGGATAGGCAGGGGATGTTGCTTGTTAATTTATTGCCTCGAACTGGCACAGTAAATACTGAGACATATTGTGAGACCTTAATTGAACTACGTCGTGTAATCGAAAACAAAAGGCGTGCCATGCTCAATAAAGGGATTTGTTTCACTATAATGGTAACTCAACAAAAAGCTCTCTCTTCGTATTACTTTGATCTTCTAGTGCCAAGTGATTACCATTTGTTCCTGCATATTAAAGGAGCAACTTGGTGGGCTATGCTGCCCGTGTGATTAGCAAATCAGGCTAAAGATTTTTATGAAGATAGGACACGATAGGATAAGAAAACTGGGTGGAAATTATGTTGAAAAGTAAGATCCAGACTTTCATGAAAAATTATTTTTTTTTTACCATCAAAATGGTATTTATTTAAAAAACACGCTTCGTATTTATACTCACCTAGACTCAAAGAAATCCGGCATATTTTTTTTTTATTTGATACGCGCTTTTAATAGTCTAAATATTTCACTAAATAAATATGGAATTCGAATTCCGTTATCTAATTGACTATAGTCTTTTTTTAACAAACAAGAAAATGTGGATCATATTATTCAGTGTCAGGTCAGACAGTGGTGCAGTCTGGTGTTTCTCAGGGCCACGTTCTAGGGCCGCTACTTTTCTTAATATTTATTAATGACTTAAAAGTCTCTACGCGTTATCAGTATCAGGTTGTAACATTTGCTGATGACTACCCAAGGACAGTTTTCTCGAGTGTAGCGAATTAAATCATTTATATATTGAGTTGTCCATTTTTTGGTTTCAAAACCGTAGGGCTGTCAAATATTTATGTCAACCGAAGCATCAAATTTTTAGTTGAATGTTTGCAATTTACTAAAATGCATCCAATAATAACAGAAAAACGCGTTAAAATTATTAAAACCTACTGCAAACGTGGAATTCCAACGTAGCCACGTTTCGAGCAATTAGATTTTGTCCGTCATAATCGTCCTACTGTGCAAGCAATTAGCAAGATTGAGAATAAATTTGAAGAAACGGGGACCTTGTTAGATATTAAAAGCCACGTGCATCATCGTAATGTACGCTCTACTGAAAATGTCGTCGCCGTGAGTGAAAGTGTATCCGAAGAGCCGAATACGGCGTTCTCAACAATTGGACCTGTCTAACGGCTCATTATGGTAAATTTCGCATCTGGATTTACGTCTACATCCGTATAAAGTTCAGCTCACGCATCAATTAAAGCCTGCTGACCATTGACAATGCAGGAGATACGTCAAATGGGTCCTTGAGCAACAGGCCATAAATGATGATATTTCGAACAAAATTCTTTTCAACGATGAGGTACATTTCTCACTTGTTGGTACGTAAATAAGCAAAATTGTCGTATTTGGGGTTCTGAAAATCCTCAAATAATTGAAGAGAAACTATTACATCCCGAAAAAATCACTGTTTGGTACGCATTATGGTCTGGAGGCGTCATAGGACCGTATTTTTTCAAAGACTAGGGAAAAACGGCTACTGTCAATTCGGAATGGCATGGTCGAATGATAACAGATGTTTTTGGACTGCGATTGAAGATATGAACTTGGACGATATGTGGTTCCAGCAAGACGGTACAACAAGCCGCACAACATGACCGATTTTGGCTCTATTACCCGAAAAGTTTGCTGGCTGTCTAATTTCACGTTTTAGCAACGTCAATTGGCCACCGAGATCATGCGATTTGACGTCGTTAGACTTTCTTTGTGGGGCTACGCAAAAGACCGTGTTTATGCGAACAATGCTCTAACTTTAAAGCATTTCAAAGACAACATTCGTCGACGAGATTATCCGCTGAAGATACCGGTCGAAATGTGCCGAAAAGTGGTCCAAAATTACCTCAAAAGGATCGAATGTTGCCACAAATCCCGAGGCGGCCATTTGAATAATATTGTATTTCAAACATAATGGCAGGGTCTAAACTTTATAATAAAAAACAATTTCATCAAAAATTAAATTTTATTTTTGCGTTTTTTTTTGAAACCTAAAAATGGGTAACCCTTTACTAATGCATCAAAAACAACATATTAACTTTCATCAATCTAATCATATCCAATAATACTAAATTTTTGAGAGTTCTAGCGATTTTATCATTCAATAAGCACATCCAATCATTTATCTTGAAAATTTAATAATTTCATGCCCTACCGAAATTAAAACCCAACGTTATAATTAATGCATATATATATATATATATATATATATATATATATATATATATATATATATATATATATGTATGTATATATATATATATATATATATATATATATATGTACACCCCATTTAAATATCACATTTTTATATATTCTGCGTAAAGCGTAATTAAATTTCCTGCTATCTTGAAAAAATATTGCAAAAACTAGGTCACAATTTATCCACCTGTTTGTATTATACTTTTAATAAAACATGTTACATGTTTACATAGATTAGGTAGTATATATATATATATATATATATATATACGAGGGTGGATTAAATACAAACTAGCTTTTTTAAGTGAAGCGAGCAGTGGAGAAGAATTTACAGCTACGAGTAACGTCGACAAGTACACATGTCTGTTAAGCAAAACACATTCATTGAATTTTTGTTGTGTGAGGACGTAAAACCTGTCGAAATTTTGCGTCGATTAAGTGCATAGTTTGCTAAAAGAAGACACTTTCGAGATCCTAGTCTGGCACGAAACATTTGGAGGTGGCTTAGAATGAGTGGAAAATACGTCATACACGCCGACCCCAGATAAGCATCACAGAAGCGAATATTCGTGCGATCTGTTAGCCGATTGAAAGTTACCGGCGGGCAGCTTATAGTATAGTGAATACGGTGAGACATGCCTATCCTTCATATCAATGCTTGATCACACGTAACTACTTAGGCCTGAGAAAAATTGAAACAATAACTCATGCCTTAGCAACCCCGAACCGCTTAACGCCCATTACAGAAGCCAACGGCAAATCATACACCTGTGCCCATGAAACAACTTAAAATATTTAGTTGTCGGCATTCACCCTAAATAAGAAGGAAAACCTTCTCCAAACAACCGAGCTCGGGATCGGATCTCAAAAACTCTGTCTTGATAAGCCAGTGCTTTACTATTAATTGGAAAACTCCCAATTTATAGCTCGGATATCAGCCCCGGTAACTACCACATGTATGAGGTTCCACCCAAGAAAGTCTTGGAAGGACGCTAATTTAACATTGACCAAGGTGCGCAATCCTTCGTTAGTGCGCAATTGGTTAGAGACACGGAAAACTTCATTCTACCATTTCGCAATTAAAATGTTTTCACCATCTGCCATCTTGGACTGCCTTTGTGCTTCCATTGCATACTTGAAGACTTTAATTCAGAGTCGTAATGATAAAACCAACTCTCGTCACATGTAACAACATTCTTTAAAAACTGTGGATTATGTTGCAGTTGCCCTTTCCACTGCCGACAAATTGTCACTGGATTGACTTTTTGTTCATCGGTCATTACTTTTGAAATTCATTTTGCCGCGACCTTTTGGTACCCTAAATTTTCATGAATAATTGTTTGAGTGGAACCATAAGATAAATTATCATTGTCAGAAGTTCGATATATGCCAATCCGGCGATTATTTTGGATCAAGTCGTTAATTTCTGCAATTCTTTAATAAATCCGTGCAGTTGGTGGTCGCCCGCGTCGAGGTTCATCTTCCACTGATTCACAACCGTCTTTGAATTTCTTATGCCACTCAAACACTATACATCGTGATAAACTATCATCTGGAATGCAGTTTTAATCATTTCAAAAGTTTCAGTTGGAGCTTTATCCAACCGAACACAAAATTTGACCGAATAGCTTTACTCCACTCTCATTTCTTCAATGGATACGTCAAACACTGACAATTCAATAATTATTTTGTAATAAACGTCAAAAGTTAAGTCAAAGCCTACTTGAGGGTAAGTAGATTGCAGGTGGGGGGTTTCATGTTCTATTCTGTGTGGTATAAAATTCTAGTTGTGAAAGAAGTTATAGCACCTGTCCGGTTATATTTTGATATACCCTCGTATATTCAAAGAAACGTTCTACATGCTCATGGATCATCATGCTTGTTTTTACATTATCTTTCATAATTTCACCATTTCTTTTTAATTTATTGTACGTAACCTTTCATATTATAAATACGAACTACTTCATCTAGCTTAAAATATTTAATCAAGGCAGTGATAACTGATAACTGATAACCTTTTAGTCGGAGTACTAAATGATTCGGCGAAATACGTTAAAAAGGAAAAGGAAAAATTACTAAGTCGTTCGATGTAATGAATAAGAAGTTTATTGTAAGTGATATATACTTACACTGAGAAAAATTTTGAAAGTATGTGTTTGAAATTGGCAAACCCCGTAACATTAAGATGTTGACAAGTATTTTTTGCTGGTAAGTCAGTATCATACGTACGAGAGCAATTCCATTTTGTTTTCTTATAGAAATAGAATAAGGTACCTAAATTATAATTACGTAATTTTGTAGTCCAGCAAATAATAATTCTCTACATGTTCTTTCTGTATATTTTACAGAGAATTTCATACACAGGTTGACCAATTTATTAAAACTTGATAACTTTTGATCATTTATCGAGAAGTTTAAAAATTTCACTTTCCAAAATCTTGCTTTTTCTACAGGGTGGGCCAGAAAGCAGAGTAGGATTTAACATTTAAATAACATTGTTTTTAGTTGTAAACCAATATTATTGATACTCGACTCAGTAAATATTTAACATATGGAGATTATGTATGGAAAACAATATCCTTCAAATGACTTCCATTTGCGGCCTCGCAAAGTGTGCTCTTTCGATTGCATTGTTCATAACGTTGGTTAAGGTGTGAGGAGTTAATGCTGGAATTTCTGCACGGATATTGTCCTTGAGCTGCTCGAGTGTACGCGGTTTGTTCACGGACACACGTTCCTTAACGTATCCCCACAGGAAGTAATCGGGGGCCGTAAGGTCGGGAGAACGTGGCGGACAATTAAGATGGGAATTTCTAGAAATTATCCGCTCACCGAACAGTTGCCTCAGGAGGTTCATTGTGACATTGGCTGTATGGGGTTTGCCCCATCCTGCTGAAACCACATTTCAGGACAATTTTCCAATGCAGGACGTAAAAAATTATCAATCATATCCCGATATCTCTCACCAGTAATTGTCGGACTGTTACCGTTATCAGTTTCAAAGAAGTAAGGCCCGATAACTTCCTGCGAGGTCACTCCACACCAAACCATGCATTTCAGAGGGTGCAGTTGGTGCTGATGCATTCTCCTTGGATTTTCCGTACCGCAGAACCGACAGTTCTGTTTATTGACGAAACCATTCATCTGAAAATGAGCTTCGTCAGACATGATAAGTTGAATAATAAATTAATTGTTTTCTCTGGCTAATTCTTGGATTCGAATCGCATAATTTCGGCGAAGTTCGTGGTCCACAAGTTTCAGTTCCTGCACTAACTGTATTTTGTATGGAAGCTTCTTTAATTCATTTTTTTTAAATTTTTCGCAAGGATGTTCGGGACATTCCCAATTCCCTAGAACGTCTTCTCGTTGATGTTTCTGGTTCTTCTTCGACACTGGCTCTAACTCTTTCAATGTTCTCTTCAGAGCGAGCCGAACGTGGTCTGCCTGTAGGGGAAGGTTCATCACAGAAGCATTTTCCTCTGAGCGTGCCATTAGTTTCCGAATCATCGTCGCTGAGGGTCCTTGTCTGACGTCGAAATAGTTGCGGTAAGCTCTTTGCGTTAGAATAATAGACCTGTTATTTTGAAAATATAATTCGACTATTTTTAGTCGTTCTTCCTTGGTGTAATTCATCATGCTCAATCTCCAAGGAATCGTTAATAATATATGCACCTGTAAGTAAAGAAACAAACCCGTTAGCAAACAAGATATTTACATGTCAAATCCTACTCTACCCTCTGGCCCACCCTGTATTAACAAAAATTACACGAAATGCACACAAAAGGCTTCCTGCGTTGAAAACTGTTTTCAGTGCAGCAACAGTAGTATTCCTTAGTACCAAGGACGTAATTCCAGCTCGAAACTCCACAAGTAATCATGGACACTTGCAAAGGACATCTTCAGAGCTGCTACTACTGCTGACGTACTGAAAATTTTCGGTGGACAGCAGCTCTAAATATGTCTCTAACAGCAGTGGGCGAAACGTCGGCCAAGGAGGAAGCAGTGTCAAGGACGCGATTTCACCCTAGAATCTCAGAAGAAATCATGCATTTTACATATCCTTAAATTATCAAAATGCTTTCCATATAGAAGCGGAATTAAATTATGCAGTGTTCGTTAAATATGGCGAGTTCAAGTTGAAAAGTCTTTTGTTGTGTCTGCAAAGAAGGCTGAGGCTGCGCATTGTCATAGTCGAAGACGACACCTTCCACAGTCATTCCGAAGGAAAGACATTTCAGGAACCTTTTCTGGATTCTCACGACAGAAATTTGTTGATAAGTGTAATAGCGCAACCACGCTAAAGGAGCATACTCCAACTAGCGTTCTACTAAAGCATAATATAAATTATTAATTAAAGCAATGTCGTTGAAGTTTCTACACGATCTAATAAGAAAACCCGCTGATTTTGAAGTTGAAGATTCATGGAATATGTTGACAAAATGTGAGTTGCGAATCAAAAAGTATTCCCAGATTATATACCTCAGACTTTCCAGCCACTAATTCTGATTTGACAGAATAATCAAGTAATTTAAGGACAGTACATCGAGTATAATAATAATAATAATAGTCTGTATTGTCCAACGGTTACAGAACAAATTGAAGAAGTATACATACATAAAATTGAAAAATACATAAAATATAACAATATACAGGCTGATTCATTTTCGGCCCTCACCATGGGGATCTCGCTTATTATTGGAGAAAGAGTATATGTTTAAATTTGGCAAAGTTGTTAAATTTTATGTTTATTATAAATCCGTAAAGAAAATAGACCTGTGACAAATGACCTTCGTTATTAAAAAAAAAACGCGAAAACCCCATTTCTTCTTTTACATGTAGCACCGACATTTGGCCTTGTAGAGAAAAAATAAAAACACATCCTTGTGGACATTTCTAAACCTCTATCCAGTGGTGTACTCTAAATTTTTATACGACGTTTCGTTTCTTTCTGGCCATCATCAACTATCTAATTTCTTATAGGCGCCATATTGGATTTAGACATCTTCAGAAAGAGTTTTTTTTTCTGATTTCAACCATGTACCACATGCTGACTAAAGCTTTTGACATTAGGTTTTATTTGAAAGAATAAATTATAAGATTAAATAAGGTAGCCATGGAATTTCAATCTGTCAAACATTTCATTTATAGTTCATTAATAATACAAAAATGTCATACACTAACGAAGAGAAACGAGATATGATAAGTATTTTTTATTCTTCGAACCGAAATTCAACAGTAGCGAGAACAAGATATCTACAATTATATCCAGAACGACAAACAGCCTCATCGTACCATTTTTCTAGATCTCGACAGAAATTTGGTCGAGAATGGATCGTTTACTAAGCCGCGTAATGGTCAAGACAACAGGAATTTAAATGAAAATCGACAAGATATTTTACAAATGGTAAATTCAAAGCGTGTTTTCAAATTTCATGTTAATCTTGTATTTTTATAGATAAATAATAATCCATCAATTTCTTCACGCGAAGTAGCGTCAGAATTAAATTTGTGCCAGTCCAGAGTTTGGCGAACTTTACATAAAAGTAGGTTTAAACCATACAGGATCCATGTTAGTCACTCTTTACTGCCTGGAGATAATTTGAGAAGGCTAGAATATTGTAATTGGTTAATGGGAAGGATAGAAAATGACGAAAATTTTTTAAGCAAAATCATCTGGTCAGATGAAACAAAATTTACAAATTCTGGAATGTTCAATAGAAATACGAAGCACTATTGGGCAGTACAAAAGCCCCGACAAAACAGGGCTAGAAGACCACAACATCGTTTTGGAATAAACGTTTGGATGGGTATTTTGGCAAATCGTCTCTTAGGACCACTTATGTATGAAGAACATTTAAATGGAGAAATATATTTAAACATTTTACGTACATACGTATCTGACTATCTTGACGACAATATCCCATTAAATATTACAATATTTATGGTGGCAACAAGATGGCGCTCCAGCACACAATGCAGCTGTTGTTAGAAATTTCTTAAATCAAGAGTTTGCAAACCGTTGGATTAGAAATAGGGGAGTTGTTGAATGACCTGCGAGATCACCTGATTTAAGTCCGCTAGATTTTTTTTTGTGGGGTATGTTAAAAATAATATTTATAAAGTAGATGCGCCACAAAACATTGAAGAATTACGAGACAGACTTCAGAATGCCTTCGATGCAGTTCCTAGAAGAACTATACAAAGGGCAGTACAAAATGCCAGAAGGCGTGCCGAATTGTGCATTACCGAAGATGGCCAGATAATTGAACATTTACTTAATTGTTTATTGTTTACTTTTCTATGTATTTTTATTAATGTTTTTGTTATCTTGTACTCGCTACTATTGAATTTCGTTTCGAAGAATAAAAAGTACTTATCATATCTCGTTTCTCTTCGTTAGTATATGACATTTTTGTATTATTAATAGAGCTGAGGATGTTTGCGGTATAACCATGGTTATATCATGTAACCATAGTAAATTACTATGGTTACATGATATAACCATGGTTATACCGCAAACATCCTCAGCTCTAATTATTAATGAACAATAAATGAAATGTTTGACAGATTGAAATTCCAAAGGCTACCTTATTTAATCTTATAATTTATCCTTTCAAATAAAACCTAATGTCAAAAACTTTAGTCAGCATGTGGTAAATGGTTGAAATCAGAAAAAAAAACTCTTTCTGAAGATGTCTAAATCCAATATGGCGCCTATAAGAAATTAGATAGTTGATGATGGCCAGAAAGAAACGAAACGTCGTATAAAAATTTAGAGTACACCACTGGATAGAGGTTTAAAAATGGCCACAAGGATGTGTTTTTATTTTTTCTCTACAAGGCCAAATGTTGGTGCTACAGGTAAAAGAAGAAAATGGGGTTTTCGCGTTTTTTTTTTAATAACGAAGGTCATTTGTCACAGGTCCATTTTCTTTACGGATTTATAACAAACACAAAATTTAACAACTTTGCCAAATTTAAACCTATACTCTATCTCCAATAATAAGAGAGATCCCCATGGTGAGGGCCGAAAATGAATCAGCCTGTATAGATATCAATTACAATAATCAAAATTAATTACTAAATTAAAATTAAAAGGATCCATGGAAAAGAAAAACTGAAAAAGAAACTAACTGCAGTTGATTAATGGAATCAAATAAAATGTCACTCTAAAATGCATCAGCATTACGGCACATTGTCAAAGTTGACAAGTTAGTCGAAAAATGGAATTAAACCGTGAAAATTTTGGCGCAATAATTTATCTCTATTTATATCAATTATCTCGACAAGAATGCCTTGCCGAATTGGTTTCTGTTTTCGGTAATAAAACACCACATCAGTCAATAATTTCTCGTCGGTATGCAGAATTCAAACGTGGACGGATTAGTCTTAGCGACGATCTAAGAGCAGGTAAGGCAAAAACGGCAGTCACTCAGGTTAACGTCGATACTCTGCGCAAGCTCATCAACGATAATCGACATGTGACATATCGCAAAATTGAGGCATGATTGGGGATTTCAAAAAAAAAATAGTTTCCCGTTGAATACCGCACCGTATCTGTTGGCCTAAGAACAGAAAACAGCTAGGGTGAATTGGTTTAAAAAAACTCTATACTATAGATGAATTCTTACTTTTTCTAAACTCCCAGCACCGTGACATTCGCTTTACCATAGAGGCGGAATCAGACGGAAGTCTCCCGTTTCTGGACGTCTTAGTGACCCGCAATATCAATGGCAAACTGGGCCACACGGTTTACAGGGAACCGACTCATACGGACCGATATCTGAACGGGTTTTCTCATCATCACCCGGCACACAAACAAGCGGTCATCAATACTCTTGTACATCGTGCGTTTTCTATCTCAGAACCTAGGGCACTACCCTCCGAACTTAAGCATATTTCTAGCACCCTACTCCAGAATAATTATAACGCCCACGACATACACCGTACTATAGTGAGATATCGTAACACCAAACCTCGAAGTGAACCCGATCCTAACATCAGCACCGCCTTCTTACCGTATATTCAAGGTATCACCGATCATATAGGAAAGGTTGTACATAGAAATAAAATCAAAACTGTCTTCAGACCCCATTCTAAAGTTTCGGACCTCTTACCCTCGGTTAAAGACAAAATATCTCCGCTCCAAGCAGAAGGAGTGTATCGCATTCCGTGTTCGTGTGGCAGTGTGTACATTGGCGAAACTAAGCGGCCAGTCGGCGTGCGTGTGTCCGAACATGTACGTTGTACTAGACTGTTACATATAGCCGGTTCAGCGCTGGCAGAACACAAACTCAACTCTGGTCATCAAATTCTATTCAAAGATGTCAAGCTTCTGTCCCGTGAATCGCATTATTTCCCTAGGAAAATCCGTGAATCTATTGAAATTTACAAACATCCCCGCAATCTCAATAGAGACGATGGCTATACGTTACATCCGACGTGGCAAACTCTACTGATCTCTACTAAGAATTACCATGCCCATACGACGCATGCCATTGGCTCATTGTCCCCAGCCAATAGCAGGCCACCATCTGACCCGGTCCCCCCTATATAAGTTGTACCGGTCTCTGTCATAGCATTCTTCAAGCTACTGCGAAACGACGAAAATCTACGTACAGCCCTGAAGATGTCCCTTGAAATAGTGGACGAAACGTTGGCAATTACGCCTAACTCGACGCGGCTCCAACCCGGAAACCGAGATCTACATCTATACCACCAATCAACGCATGAAACTCTAAAAACGTGTATTACATCGTGAGTAGTGACGAATCTTGGATTTACTCATACGAGATAAAAAATAAACGCCAGTCGGTTGTTTGAGCGTTCCAAGGTACAGAAAAGCCGACAAGAGTCGTCCATTCTTGAAGTGTCTCCAAAATGATAGTGGCGACATTTGTCCCGAAAGCAGGTCATGTAGCAACAATTTCTCTAAGATCAAAGACCTATTACTGCCAATTGGTATACAACCATTTGTTTGCTGCAAGTTATCGCTGATCTCTGGGAAACCAATCCATAACGACAAATCGTCCTCTATCAAGACAATGCAAGTTCGCACACAGCTCGCAAGACAATTGAATTTTGAACGCAATAAAATGTCGACTTGTTAGACCATCCTCCATACAGTCCCGACCGAAGTTCCAACAACTTCTTTACTTTTCCGAAAATCAAGGACAGACTACGTGGTCAAAGGTTCCAGTCATCAGAAGGAGCAGTCGATGCCTTCAAAAACGGAAATTTGACTGTACCAGCAAACGAGTGGAATAACTGCTTCCAGAGTTGGTTCTAGCGCATGCAAAAGTGAATTAATCTTCGTTTTTCTTCATAGCTTTTCCCGAAATTTTTGACTGTCCCTCATAGTCATCTATCAAAGTGACACATGATTTTACCTTTTGTATTACTAGAATTACGTCATGGCCAATTTGATAATTTGTTTCCATGAACAGTCATTACTAGAGACCGGAAGCATTAGACCGAAATTACGATGGACCATATAAATGGTCTATAACATCACGCAGTTACTGAATAGCACTATTCATTCGGTTAACCGCCTATCTGTTTTTCTCGTTGAATTGTGATGCAATTACTTCAATATTAAACTTAAATTCCTTTCTTCATGGGAGTAGATAGAAGCGGGAGATGTTTTTATAATTTGTTTTATTTATTAGTTTATATTTCGTAAGATAAATAAAGTACGGTGAGTTAGTTTCTTTATTTCATTGTTTTAACTGTTAATTGCATAATTACATACTTCGCAATTTTTGTAATTGATCCTATTTAATATTGTTTCTTCGAATCTACTTCTCGCAATTATTTTGACGTAAATGTCCAGTGAATTCCGTTAAGTTTCAATTACTTACGCATGCATTTTTAATTTTCATTTATTTAGATCTAGAACATTGTTTAAGTTACTTTTTCAGATATGATATAGAACTAGTTCGAGAATGGCATCGTGAAACAATGGCGATTAAGGGTCAAACTGATTGTATGTCCATTGCCAGTGATTCCGAAATTATTGCAAAGTCTGTAAAATATCGTTAAAAAATTCCAAGAAATCGCACATAAAACGTCACTTAGCATCGCAAACACATACACAGAAATTAAACCTGCTGTAATCTGACAATTCAACAAAGAACTCTGTGCAACTTTAATATTCCATTAAATAAACTTAATAATCCCACCTTCAAAACATTTCAAACTTGTCGAAATGTTCCTGATGAATCCACCTTACGCAAATATTATGTTCCTAGGCAGGCAGGCATGTTGAAAGCAGTAGAACGCATTAGAAGCCATCTTTCAAATCAGTACCTATGGATAAGTACAGACGAAACTGTCGATATATTAGGACACTGTGTGGTAAATGTTGTAGCTGGTATGCTACATCCAACTATTTCATATAACGCATATGTAATAGCAACAGAAGTTATAAATACAGTTGATTCGGAAAGAGTAACTAAAACAATTTATGAGAATATGAACCAAATGCTTCATTCGGACGACAGGTACAAAGAAAAGATACTTTTATTTGTCAGTGACAGTGCTGCATATATGTTAAAAACTATTAAACTAAACATATCCTAATATGTTGAATATTACTTGTGCAGCACATGCTCTCCACAGAATCTGTGAATATATCAGAGATCCCTTTCCGGAAGTTGATAGACTTGTATCCGTTTTTAAAAAGTTTTTAGAAAAGCACCACTGAGAGTAGCTCTTTACAGGGAAACACATCCATCTTTGTCACTGCTTCCCTCTCGAGTAATAACTAGATGGGGAACATGGTTGGAAGCTATTAGTCTTTATGCAGAGAATTTCGATAGTTTACAAAATTTCGTTACATGTTTAAATGAGGATGCTCGAAGTATTTCTGAATGCAAGGGACTAATACAAATTCCAAATTTAAAAAATCAATTGTACTTTCTTCAGAAACACTTTGGAAATTTGCCAAAACTAATCACTTATTTTGAGAATCAAAATCTCAAACTAATTATGGATTAACCACATTAGATGTGGATGTTAATAATTTGAAAAATATTCCAAGTGACTTCGGAAGTGGCCTTCGGCAAGAGCTAGATGCAGTTTTTAATAGAAAAACAGATTTAATAACATTGCGGCAATTGTGTATGGGGCAATGCCTCAAAATCTAACTGCTAAATACGCTGAAATAAAAGAATATTTCCAGTATGCACCTATAACCAGTTGCGATGTAGAAAGGACGTTCTCTATCTACGAATGGTGTATTTCATTCAAAGATAAATTTTACAGAAGAGAACCTTGAGAAGGTATTGCTAGTTAATATTAATACTACTTTACTCAACTTGAACTACAAAATGAACAAATAAAAAGTAATTCGTATTTTCTAAATCACCACCAGTTTCTTTTCCGATTATATAAATAAAATTAAAAACTCTTTAAAAATACGAATTTTCAATAATACGCCCGTGGGCGATGAGTCATGGGCCTCTCATATCCGGTCCCTAATCATTACAAAGTAATTCTTAACTTATTATTTACTTTTGACCGCTAGTTACTTTAAAAATTTGTTTTGTTTAATAAAGTCATATCAATTTAATTTAATTAATTATTCATCCTTAATTGCCTTTTACTATTTATAACATCTAGCATTAATTTGAAAACATACGCATTATTAATAAGGCAATTCAGGGATAAAAAAAAATCCACTAAAAATATACTATTCGCAATTTAATGCGGCCATGAATTATATATCCACAAAACATCGTCTAAAAGCCATTATAACTTTGAAAGTCCACCGTCATAAACATTACAAATACCGCAATTGTATAAAGCATTTACATATTTAATGTAGAAACCACACGGTCATTTAGGACAATATACATGTAGGTATTGATCGCTAATAACATTTCCGATAAAACAAGGAGAAGAAATACGCGCCACATGACTTTAGCATTACTGCACTAATGGTAATCTACATGTTTCTATCTACGAAATGCCGAAACCCAAAGACTAAAAATAGCAGTAATTCTAGTGGGAAAGATAAAAGCGATAGGTGAAATAAAAAGGACCGAAAAAGATTTCACCAAAGTGATGTTGGCTTTTAGGAATTAACGGAACACGTCTGTAATGCGGTGGTGTGACGGTGGGAGTTAAAAAATGCGAACCCTTTTTTTAGCGTCTTTAAATATAACCTTCTACGAAAACTTTTACAGCATTTAGCAGCCTTCCGACGGGTACCGTTAGGATAGACATGCAATTTTGTTAGATTGGGGCCAATATCACCCCTTTTTGACCACAGATTGCCTATCGTAAAAAATATTCGCCTTTTAACATTCAGTAAAATGTAGGAGAGAGTTGCATTTTTATTTTTCGAATATTCCTACTTGTAAATTCAATGTCTTCGTCTTATTTTTACTGTTTCTGCTACAATCTACTATTTACTTTAACACATTTGTTTTATTATAATGTGGACGTCCTTAGAAGTTTAAAAGAATTAGCCAAGCATACGCAATCGTTTAATTAAAATTCCAGTTACACGTTCGTTGCAAGAATAATTAAAATAAATTTCGACATACGAAGATAACAATAACTATGACCTTATATAACACCTTATAATAGTCATATACCTACCGCATAATAATTTATGACTTTTTCCGATAGATATACTTGTATATCTATTAATTCTGTAAACGAATAGATATACAGGCATAATAGCAACAAAGCTATGCCAATCTGAAGAATACGTATAAATGTCTAGCTTTAAATCAAAAAAGTTTATTTGTTGTATTCATCAAAAATGTTTAAATTTTTAGAGCCAAAATGTAGTTAAAGTCGGTCCATATCTTTGTTTATTCTATATTTATGGAAATACAGCTGTAACTCAAATTCACTGACCTGCGAACAAATTGACAAAATTCACAGGCTTATTTTGATGAAACGTTTAACAATAAGTTCTTATTCATAAGAATAGTGATTGTTTGTTGTTCTCTTACCAAAACATTTATGCTCACACATATGGTGTTTTTATTGCGATTTTTTTTTTGTAAATATCAATTATAGCCTTGACGTAGAATATGTCGACAACCTATGATGCATTTAATTAATCTAATTATGGTTAAATAGTTTGAAAGTTAAATTTCTTTTAAAATAAAATTATTATATTTGTAATAAAACAAAAATAGTTAACTTTATGTAGCGTGTCATAGGATACCTTTTATAGTTTCTAATTATTTGTATGTTATATATATATATATAGAAAATAAAGAAACAACGTATGATAAATGGAAAGATGTAATTATATAGAACATAAAGCTAAAATATTGTGTTAATTACGACGCCAACCCCGAAATTAAAAACAGTTTGAAAATTTTATTACGTGACGCCAATGAATTCAAAATATTCAGAATGTCTATAAATAATAAATACCTTACGCATATTATACGCTACAGCATATAACAGCTGAATGAGATGAACAATAACAACAATAATAAAACTATTCTTTTTGTTATTGTGGGTCAACTTTAAGATATCGTCTTTTATAATATACTCGATCGCACAGTGGCGCGACAAAATTGTTTTAAATATCTTTGTGATTTTTTCTCGCTTATGAGACGGAATTTTGGGAAAGTATTTTTGGATTTACATTCTATATAATTACATCTTTCCATTTTTCATATGTTGCCTTTTTATTTCAAAGACACCCGATATATATATATATACAAGGTGATTCATAACTTATACGGGTGATTGATGGGTGATCAGAAATGTAATTTTGAACAAATAAGTTTCTATGTACATGTGGCGAATATTTAATAGTTTGCAATATACTGGGTTTCTAAATTATCCGTGCGCAAACTCACAATACTACATATTTAATTGCATAAAATGCCTTCCACGACGGTTTCCAAATAGAAAACAACCAGGACAAGAAGTATTTTCAAGAACGTTTCAAGGAACCCGAGAAACTGGTTGTATATTACCAAAAACTTCTACGTTATGCAACAACTGCGGAGGTCCGCAGGTGTTGCATAACGTAGAAGCAAAAGAAGTAATTGTCGAGGCTGTAATACATAACTATCGCATCAGTAGTCGACAAATAGCACGACAGGTAAACTCCAGTCAAAGTTCCGTATCGAGAGTTTTACACAACGAATTATTTCACCCCTATCATTTTCAAACAATTTAAGCTTTACCGAATAGAGATTATGGTGTCAGACTGCAATTGTGTCAATGGCTATTAGATCAAATAACAGAACATCCAGCATTTCTATCTAATGTACTTTCATTAATTAAAAAATATTTGTATTCTATTTGCAATATTGTTAGCTTACGCACGAATAATTTAGAAACCCAGTATATCGCAAAATATTAAAGATTTGCCACATATGCATAGGAACTTATTTGTTCAAAATAACGTTCTTGATTACCCATTTACGTTTGTCGTATAAGTTAAGGATCACCCTGTATATACATATATATATATATATATATATATATATATATATATATATTTCTTTTTTAATTTGCGGTTGTACTAACAAATGCCGATAGAACAAAATAATTGATAAAGATAATTACTGATGAATTAAAGGTGGAAGCTCGTATTGCAACCCGTATGTTTAACTACGACAGGACCGAACTCGAATAAAGTAAAATTATTTTCTCGTTATTGCGCTAACATTGGGCCACGATGTTTCGTATGAGGGCATTACATATATGCATCTTCCACCCCTTTATTTCTTTGTCGCTATACAAAACTAAGATTGTGTAGATATATATATGGCATATGAAATGACGATTTTTCCCTTTGTATAGAAATAATGCGCGACACTGTACGATATTTGTGATAAGAACAATTATTTGTAACATGTGAGTTGATCTTTATATATAGGATATACCATAACTTAAGTACCATACAGTATTTGGAGATAATAGACACAAAAATAATTATTTTGAGCCTGAGTTTGCCTAAGTAAAATTTTACATGTTAAGGAGGTTATAGGTTACAGGTTAAGGAGAACTTGAAAGAGAAAATTATGTAAACAACGCAATATTAAAAAATTGTTTTAATCTGCTTGAGTAAATGTTGAAAATGTATTCACAGAAAAGTGAGACAAGTAATTTTATTACATGTAATTGTGACTTTACTATTTCAATATGACATTTAAATATATGTCACTTTAAAATTTCTCATACAAAAATAGTTCATAAGAGTTGTTCCACTTTTTTGTGAATACAACTGTACATTAGGGTAGCTGTTTTTATATGGCTCTTTTTTTATTTTTTGATAATTTTACATTGACATTCTGTTCAAAAATTGGCTATGTAAAATTTGGGCTCAATCGAGTGAGAGGTAACAGCTGCAGCTGGGCCTTTAAAATGGAAAAATCCATAAAAAAGAAAAATCATCAAATTTTTTACTTACTTAACTTACATCTATATGACAAATTTATTTACTAATATAGATAGATACTAAGTTGTTTAGTTTAGTCATCTTAATTGAATGGACTTTATATTATATACATTGTTCACCATCGTACATTAGTACGCACAAGTCGCAGTGCATTACCTCCAAATATTATCGAATTCGTGCCAGAAGAGAAGGTCAGACAGTCAATAAGAAGTTCTACGTGGAAGTTTTAAGGCATTAACGGAAAGATGTGCTACGGGAGAGGTCTGAACTGTGGAAAAACAAGAGCTGGATTTTGCACCACACAACGCACCAGTCACTCATCTCTGCTTGTGAGCTAATTTTTGACCAATAAAGGAACACTCGTCCTTCCCCATCCTCTGTACTCTTCAGATATGGCTCCAGCAACTTTTTCCTATTTCCAAAACTGAAAATCTCCATGAAGAGACTTCATTTTCAAAATGTAGAAGATATTTAAGAGAAATCGCTGGAACGGCTACGAGACATCGCACGAAACGAGTTCCAGGGAGCATACGAACAATGAAAGAAACTATTAGAGCGGTGCATAGCAAACAAGTGGGATTACTTCGAAGGAGACAAACATTTGTAAAGTTGAAAGTATTATAATAAAGTTTTTATGACGAAAGTTCGGTCTTTTTTGAACAAACCTCGTATATCTCAGGAGTATTTGAGATACTAAAACTATCCCAACTTTTAAATTCCTCCTTTTTATACTGCTTTCTTAAGTCTGGATCTCAGCTATCCTCATCTAACTTAAAGTCACTGATAGTCGAAAATTAAAGATACTTAATAGTATATTAAAAAACAAGTTTCATAAGGCACCATTTTGCCGCACGAGATCAGTTTAGAAAACGAGCCGCGATAGCGGCGAGTTTTCTAAAGAGCGAGTGCGGCAAAAGGCCTTATGAAACGAGTTTTTATACTATTTTTTATATTTTGCGTTTTTTACATTAATAAATTGCTTAAATTGGTATTATTTAATTTGAAAGTTCAGAGTTTAATTTTTATATAAAGCATGCAGTTGGTCACATTGATACTTGACATTTTCAAATTTAAATCTTGCTATCCGCAAAGTATATTATATTACATATTATTTATTAATTTTCGTTAACATTAGTTGATATTTCTTTTAAAAATATAAACATGAGTGACATAGAAACATATATACGAGGGAAAGTCAGTAATTAGGTCACAAAAAGGTATTATAAAAATAATTAGAGAAATAGTTAGCCAAAAACAAGTTTTATTTTTCAAAAAAGTCTCCATCTACATTAATACACTTATCCCATCGCTTTATCAATGCCCCAATGCCTGCTGCATAAAAGTGTTTTGGCTGGCGTCTGAACCACGTGCGTACCTCTTGTTGAACATCGTTGTCACCCTCGAAATGTTTGCCGCCAAGATGCTTTTTGAGTGGACCGAACAGATGATAGTCGCTTGGGGCCAGGTCGGGACTGTAAGCCGGATGTTCAAGAAGTTCCCACCCTAATTGCGCAATTCTCGCCAGGGTCAAGTGTGCCGAATGGGGCCTGGCATTATCGTGATGCAGCAATATTCCTCTCGTCAGTAGGCCTGGACGTTTTCATCGAATTGCATCCCGAAGCAACAACAAAACTCTACAGTATGATTCAGCAGTCACGTTCTCTTTTTTGTTCTGGAAATGGGCTAGGAGCACTCCCTGAGAATCCCAGAACACAGTAAGCATAACCTACCAGCTGAGGGCACAACCTTAAATTTCTATATTTGTTGACGGCGAAGAAGGATGTTTCCATTGCATTGAAGCACGCTTTGTTTCGGGTTGGTAGTGGTGCACCTATGACTCATCACCAGTAACAATCCTGTTAAGCATGCTCTCCCCTTCCACTGTGTATCGAGAGAGGTGTTGCAAGGACAAGCCCATTCGAATTCTTCTGTGTTCCTCGGTCAGTTGTCTAGGTACCCACAGTGCGCAAACTTTTCGGAAATTCAAACGATTGTGCATCAGTTCGTAGGTTAAACCATGAGAACACCCTATGCAGTTGCTATACTGTCTATTGTTACCCGCCTGTCAGTTTAAATCATCTCTTCCACCCGTCGAAGTGTTGCATCTGCCGAAATCTGAACGGGGCGGCCACTTCGCTGATCGTCAACAACTTTTGAGCGTCCTCGAGAGAGTTTCTCGACCCAGTTATATACGGCTTTACGCGACAAACACTTTTCACCGTAAACAGGAGACATTTCCTTATGAATATCTTTTGCAGAAACTCCTTTTGCACAGAAAAAACGCACAATAGCACGTTGCTCTTCCACAGTACAATCTTCGAGCACGGTCGCCATTTTAACACTGCCTGTGTTCGCGCACACCAACTGTCACTTGAGAATTATAAAGCTGGATTGTGGTGACACCTATTGACAAATAGGGAAACAACTCACTCCTATTTTCAGCTTTCCTACAGCAGTTTGTGACTTATTTAATGACTTTCCCTCGTTGCTCGTATGTTGTTTGTGCTCGTATGCTCGTGCTCGTATGCTCGTGCTTGTATGCTCGTGCTCGTATGCTCGTGCTCGTATGCTCGTGCTCGTATGCTCGTGCTCGTATGCTCGTGCTCGTATGCTCGTGCTCGTATGCTCGTGCTCGTATGCTCGTGCTCGTATGCTCGTGCTCGTATGCTCGTGCTCGTATGCTCGTGCTCATTGTTGTTGTCAATTGTATACAACATACGTTGTTTGTGTAAAATACGGACATATATCATATCTGTCAAATGTACATAAATTCTTAAAATCAAATGACAGCAATGATATTTATTTCTGTATTCGAACAACGCCAACATTGAAAAATGAAAAAAAGTGTATCGAAATGAAGCTCATTTCGATACTGTTTTGGGTTTCATAATGAGTTCATTTCGAACGCAAAATAGAAAAAAAAAGTATTTTTAATTTTCATTTTTTATTAACATTAGAACAAAATTCTTGTTTCCATTTTCTTGTAGTACCCCTCAAAAATCACAACATTTCATAGCCACACACACACTCACATACACAGTATTCCTTCTCACAAAAGATAAAATATTAATTGAATATAATATACATGTTATATATTCATTTACTATTAAATTATTTTAGTTAATACTATCATTGCATAAAAGTAAACGTGTCATTAAAAATGAACTCCATGAACTACAAAAGAGGCAAAAAATTCGTCGACCAACTGGACTGTAGTGCGTGTTTGTAAATTTGCGGGGGTGTTCATTATACATAATGGTCGTCGATGAGAGAGAATCCAGCGAACACGTACTACGTACAGAACAGGCCACGTGTATGACCTATTCCATGTTGCGAAACGCATTATTATTATTTGCGAGTAGTAGTTTTAGGTCACGATAGGAGTAATCGTTAAAGTGTTTGTATCTCAGCACAGGACCGGCTTGATATCTCTTTACCATCTTCCAAAATTCCGAACGCTTTCGTAATGTGTTTTTAGAAGTTTTTAATCTTGATTTTCGAATTGTACATATGAATATTTTGTACATGGGTTTTCCCTAAAACACACGTCAGAACATTTAAAAAAATTCTATAAAATAAAGATACGTTTTTACTTATAACTAGAGTGGACCAATCCGGAGCGATATTGGTAAATATTTCATATAAAATCCGAAAAACTCCAATAATTTATCAATTAATATATAGATATATATATATATATACATATATATATATATATATAATATTTTCGTGACCTTGGTATGATATGGTAAACCTAATAAGTCGGCGATTAAAGGTCTGGTTTATTACTTCAAAGTATATATATTTAAAACAACCTTAAATGCTTCGGCAATGATGCCTTTGTCAAGGATATAAAAAATATAAATAATTTATATTTGATTATATTTGACAAAGGCATCATTGTCGAAACATTTAAGGTTGTTTTAAATATATATACTTTGAAGTAATAAACCAGACCTTTAATCGCCGACTTATTAAGTTTACTATATATATATATATATAGTAAACTTAATCAGTCGGCGATTAAAGGTCTGATTAAGTTTACCATATCATACCAAGGTCACGAAAATATTATATGTATATAGCAGTGTTTTATTTGTTTTCAATTGTTTTCATTAATGTCAAACGACAGTCAAGTTTTTTATTTTAAATGGCAACATATATATTTTTGGCTATATTCGGATTGTATTTTTTTTCTGAATTCAACGATGTATAACATGTTTATTTTTGATAAACGTTTATTGCAAAAAAAAACTTTATAAATTTCATCTTTGTCTTCCATTATTTATAAATATTCGAATGTGTCATGAAACATTTGAAATGTAAGTATTATAAATATTATTATAAGAAACAAAACACTTTACAATAAATGTTGAAATTGCCCGCCACCTTGTTTAACACATATCGCACATCTCCTAATAATAAAAAATAAAAAAAAAACTTTATAAATTTCATCTTTCATTATAGTAGACTTGGCCCAGTCCACTAGCATTATATCAATGTGCCTTAAGTGTCAATTTGGCTTTATTAAGTTTTCTGTATTATCCTGTTTGAACGTTTTGCCGCCAAAAAAAGCGTATTTTCGTTAAAAATTAATAACAATGAATTAACGGACATGTTACAAGTGTTCTTTGAATGTAATAAAAATCGCCTTCAAGCAGTTCGTCGGTACAGTGCTCGTTTTCCGGACAGAGAAGTTCCAGGTTCGAAAATATTTCAGAGAATTGAAAAAAATTTAAGAAATTATGGATCATTTACCAAACCAAAAACACAAAAACGGAAATTCTCCGAAGATAAGGAATTAGATGTTCTTCTTGCAGTACAGCAAAATTCACGAACTTCGATTCGCGAAAGTGCACATAATATTGGGGTATCAAAAACTACAGTTCATGGTATTTTAAGAAAACACAAACTTAAACCGTACATAGCTCGAAAAGTTCATGCATTAGAACAAAATGATCCTGGCCGAAGAATCCAGTTCTGTCGTTTTTATTTAAATGCATTAGAACAAGACCCGAATTTTTACAGAAGGATAATTTGGTCTGATGAATGCACTTTTAGCAACAACGGTATTTTTAATAGAAACATACATCGACAGTGGAGTGCAGACAATCCGAGATTTGTAATTGAAAATAATTTTCAAAGACGTTTCAACGTAAATGTTTGGTGTGGCATTTTAGGTGATCAATTAATTGGGCCATTTTTCATAGATGGTTGCTTAAATCAAGAAAAATACTACACTTTATTACACGAAAATCTCCAAAATTTTTTAGATAAATTACCTTTGGCAAATTTAAATAGAATATTTTTTCAACAAGATGGGGCTCCGCGCACAACGCCAGAGTATATACTGATTTGTTGAACACCCAATTTGGAAATAGGTGGATAGGAACATCCGGTCCTATCGAGTGGCCTGCGCGTTCACCGGATCTTACGCCCCTCGATTTTTGGTTGTGGGCTTATCTACAAGATCGAGTTTATTTAACAACTCCAGAAAATGTTGACATTTTAAGACAAAGAATTATTAACACTTGTCAAGAAGTACCTGCCGCTTGTCTTTTAAATGCGACCTTTGGAGTAATTAGGAGATGTGCGATATGTGTTGAACAAGGTGGCGGGCAATTTCAACATTTATTGTAAAGTGTTTTGTTTCTTATAATAATATTTATAATACTTACATTTCCAATGTTTCATGACACATTCGAATATTTATAAATAATGCAAGACAAAGATGAAATTTATAAAGTTTTTTTTTTGCAATAAACGTTTATCAAAAATAAACATGTTATACATCGTTGAATTCAGAAAAAAAAAACCAATCCGAATATAGCCAAAAATATATATGTTGCCATTTAAAATAAAAAACTTGACTGTCGTTTGACATTAATGAAAACAATTGAAAACAAATAAAACACTGCTATCTTATAGTGTTTTTGATGCTATTAAATTTACTTTTTGTTTAAATAAAACCGGACAATAAATAACGGAATTATGAATGTTGGCGTTTTTTACGGGACAGTCTGTATATATATATATATATATATATATATATATATATATATATATATATATATAAATTGATAAATTATTGGAGTTTTTCGGCTTTTATATGAAATATTTACCAATATCGCTCCGGATTGGTCCACTCTACTTATAACACTCTGTTGAACACACATTAAATTTTTAACAGAAATAAGAAAAACACCCTAACCACAATATATATCAATAAATACTATATACGTATTTCGGCAACCTTAAAAACTGAAAAATGTTAAACGTAGCGTTTTTGGCTAAGGTAAACCTTAGAAGATATGCTCTTCACCAAATCGCCAGTGGGATAGCACTAAATTCCTAACATCGAAATAAACACTTATATACTACTTAAACCTAGCGTGAAATTTAGGGAACCGTGAAGCGTGAATACATGAAGCGTAAAAGATGCTATTGTCACAATAAGGCATACAAACTGGACTGAGGGATTGGTCCATTGTCAGAATTCATTAATTTATTCTTATTTCTGTATATATAAATACTTTCATAACTATCTAATTCTCTATGATTATTAACAGTTTTAATCAACCTAAGGTTATTTGCCGGCACGGAATGACCTGTGTCCCAAATATGTCGGGCAACGCTAGATTTTTCGGGTCTGTTGAATCTAAAGTGAGAAATATGTTCCTTGTAACATGTTGAAATTGAACGTCTAGTTTGGCCGATATATTTTTGGCTGCAATCGTTGCAATTTATTTCATATATACCAGATTTATGTTCTAACTCAATTTTGTCCTTGGTGTTACCTAAAAGTGATTTTAATGAGTTACATGATTTAAACGCTATTCGAAGAGAATGGTTTTTGAAGATAGCGTTCAGATTTCTAGAGGCTAAATGGTACGGTAAACAAACAAATTTCTCACCTAGGTCTTTTTGAGGTAATAAGCTCGTGGTATCATAAATAAGCTTCCTAAGCCTATGTTTCTTAACTAGGTTGGTTATTATTTTCGAATCGAAACCATTGTATGCTGCGATGCTTCTGATTAATCCAAGTTCTTTTTCATATCTATCTTTTGTAAGCGGGAAACTTAACAACCGATGTATAAGAAAATTAAAGGAAGCCATCTTTTGTTGGAAACTGTGATTTGAATCCGCGGTTATAAACTTGTTCACATTGGTGTCTTTTCGGTAAATATCTATTTCTAAGTTATTATTATTCTTAATTACCAAAATATCTAAAAATGGTATTTGTTGTGGTGTTGTAACGATTGCAGCCAAAAATATATCGGCCAAACTAGACGTTCAATTTCAACACGTTACAAGGAACATATTTCCCACTTTAGATTCAACAGACCCGAAAAATCTAGCGTTGCCCGACATATTTTGGACACAGGTCATTCTGTGCCGGCAAATAACCTTAGGTTGATTAAAACTGTTAATAATTATAGAGAATTAGATAGTTATGAAAGTATTTATATATGTATATAGAAATAAGAATAAATTAATAAATTCTGACAATGGACCAATCCCTCAGTCCAGTTTGTATGCCTTATTGTGACAATAGCATTTTGTTAAGCTTCATGTATTCACGCTCCACGGTTCCCTAAATTTCACGCTAGGTTTAAGTAGTATATAAGTGTTTATTTCGATGTTAGGAATTTAGTGTTATCCCACTGGCGATTTGGTAAAGAGCATATCTTCTAAAACGCTACGTTTAACATTTTTCAGTTTTAAGGTTATGCTACTGAAGATGGCAACTTAGTTGCCGAAATACGTATATAGTATTTATTGATATATATTGTGGTTAGGGTGTTTCTCTTATTTCTGTTTTAGATTACAAGCCACAGTCTCCACCAATTTTGGATTAAATTTTTAGATATTTCTCATGTATTTGTGTATGTATTAAGTATTTGTATTAAGTATACCCGAAGAATTTGGTCAACGATTACAGCAGAAAATAATGAAAATATTCCATAGAAATCCTGATTTAGCAAGATTCCAACACTTTGCTAATGACAATTTTCAGAATTTTGAAATTGACCAAAATTACAGAAAACCTTTTTTCATCAAATTTTTCATCCCCCCATTAAGTAGTATAGACGTTGGGCGCTCCTTTTATAGTTTTAAAAATATTTTAACGCCAAGTCGATTTACTACAGAGAGTATTGAACGATTAATAATTATAAACATAAATAAAAAACAATTATCAAACGCAGTAAAATAAAAAATAATTTACAATATTCAATTATTTGGTATATTTAATTTAAACGATTTCTTGCTATACGACACCTACATCAGTATTTCTAATAGGCAAAGTAAGAAAAGTTTGCGCCGACGTACGGTTACATCTTCATCCTATTGTCCAACATTTTTCGAGCGGCAGTGATATTCACTTGCTATTAACGAATGTGAGAGGAAGATACCGTCCTCGTGATATACTGTTTTAGTGAACCGAACAAAATATGTTTTGCCGATTCCTAGTTATTAAGAACCACCACTGCGTCAATTAGTACCAATCTAATCAAGTCCAGGATACAGAAAGTTAACGAAACTGGTTCTACCGTAAAAATTAGCCCCCCTGGACTCCCGCGCGAAGTGCGCACTAATCAAAACATTGATTTGGGGGGTACAAGGTACAATGTAGACTGTCTCTAGGAAACGTGACTTTTCACGGCTAAATAGTCTACGTTATTAGGCTACTAGACCTAGGAAGGATTTCCTAGCAAAGAAAAAATCAACATGAACAGCGACATTCTAGCAAATTATTCTTTTCAGAACCCATCGTCAAGAGACGTAGAAACCGCTCTTAAGATGTTATAGCTGAACGTTGAAGGCATGAGCAGATCTAAATCTGAATATTTATTGAGGCTCAGAACGATCATTTGGTGGACGACGCTCCACTACAAGAGACCCATTGCGCCGACAAAACGCAACTTAGCAACAGATGCAAACTACCAGGATACTCCCTGGGAGTACTCATGAGACGATTTTCCAAAATGCCCATCCAAACGTTAAATCCAAAACGATGTTGTCGTCTTCTTGCCCCGTTTTGTCCGTTTTTTTTTATTCATCTAATCAGATTATTTTCGTCGTCTTCCAACCTTCCCACTAACCAGTTGCAGTTCTCCAGTCGTCTTAAATTAGCGCCAGGTATTAAACTGTGGCTAACATGAATCTGGTTTAAACTTATTTCGATGTAAAGTTCTCCATACTAGAGTTTGGGGCAAATATAATTTAGACGCCACTTCGCGTGTAGATGTTGATGCATTATTATTTATCTAGAAAATACAAGATTTACATAGACTTTGCAAAAACACACCTTTAATTTACCATTTGTGAAATAGCCCGTTGATTTTCATTCAAATTCCTGTTAACATAAACATTACGCGGTTTGGTAAACGATCCAATCTTGACCAAGTTTCTATCAAGATCCAGAAAGATGGTACGATGTGTCTGTTGTCGTTCTGAATACAATTGTAAATATCTTGTACTCTGTTGTTGAATTTCGATTTATTCGATGAATAAAAAATACTTAACATATCTCATTTCTCTTCGTTGGTGTACGACATTTTTCTATTAGTAATATACGATAATTGAAATGTTAATCTTAGAATAAAATCAAAAACTTGTGTCAACATGGTTGAAATCAGAAAAAAAAATTTCTAGCGGTGTCAAATTCTGACATAGTGCCTATAAGAAATAAGAAAGTTGATGATGGCCAGATAGAACTGAAACGTCATATGGAAATTTCGAGTTTACTATTAGATAGTAAATAAAAAGTGGCCTCAAGAATGTGTTTTTAGTTTTCCTCTGCAACCCCAAATAAACGTGCTAGAGGTAAAACAAGAAAATGAGCTTCTTTTGTTTTTTAAAAAATCTCGAACGTCATTTGACACAGGTCCATTTTCTCTTCGGGTTCATAACAAACACAAAATTTGACAACTTTGCTCAACTTAAACCTACCCTCTATCTCCAATAACACTGGTCTGCAGAAAAAAATTCTTTTTTTCTCCTCATTGTTTTCATGCATGATTACATCATATTTGGTGCTCTTACCTCGGAATTTAACATGCAAAAAAATACAGCACATAGATTTTAAATATAGTGTCCATTTAATTAAAAACGATATTATTTTAGTAACAACAATTACAAAAAAGTGAAAAAAGACTACGGTCTAAGTTTTACAACGAAAAATGCTAATTTTACAGTTACAAGTTGTAGAAATATCAGTATATTTATCCCATTATGGTAATATAATTCAAGTTATTTTGTTTTTTTTTTCTTTTCATCGTTTCCATCGAAGTTTCTCGGCGAATCGACCAACAAAAATCAGCAAGCATTGCTGCTGACCATTTTCCATTGTAGCGTCTTTCAATATGCATAATATCCTGATGAAACCTTTCACGATGCTCATCTGATACGGCACCGAGATTTTCCGGAAAGAAATCTAAATGCGAGTCCAAAAAATGAATTTTGAGTGACATATTGCATCCTAAAGCTTTATAAGCAGAAAGAAGCTCTCCAATGATTTGTCGGTAGTTGTCAGCTTTTGTATTTCCTAGAAAATTATGACACACATTTACAAAAGCCACCCAAGCTTCTTTTTCAGCTTTGCTCAACTTCGAATTGAAAACTTCATCCCTCATAAGCTCTAGTATTTGCGGACCTACAAAAATCCCTTCTTTCAATTTCGCGTCACTGATTCGAGGAAATTTTGTTTTGAGATATTGAAAGCCTGCACCATCCTTGTTCATAGATTTCACTAAGTTTGTCATGAGCCCCAGCTTTATATGAAATGGTGGCAAAAAAATTTTGTCACTTGGCACTAGAGGTTCTTGAGATACATTTTTAAGTCCAGGTGTCAAGCTTTTTCTTTGCGGCCAAGTTTTAACTTTGTAATATTTGTCTCTTGCGCGACTGTCCCACTCACATAAAAAACAGCAAAACTTGGTGCATCCTCCTTGCAATCCAGTAAGTATAGCGACAACTTTTAAGTCAGCACAAGTATTCCATAGGTATTGAGAATATTTTATTTTTTCCAGTAATACCTCCAGATTTGCATAATTTTCTTTCATGTTTGTTGCATGTGCTAGAGGCACTGATGGGTATTTATTTCCATTGTGAAGTAAAACGGCTTTCAAACTAATCTTCGACGCATCAATAAAAAGTCTCCATTCGTCAGAATTTTCTGGGAAACTCAGTTCTTTAAGAAGCCCTGCAGCATCATTACAATATACTAAATCATTTTCTTTGGAAAAGTAACTCGTAAAATCTTCTTGTCTTGTGCGAAAATATGAGACTCTTGTACTTTTATCCAACAAATTCCACTGTTTCAATCTTGATCCGAGTAATTGAGCCTTAGATTTTGATAGCCCCAAGTCTCTAACAAGATCATTTAAATCAGGTTGTTTAAGAAAATAAGGTTCTTTTGATGGGCTTGAAGATCCTGATGAAGCGTATGATGATGAAGATGTACAGGAAGAAATAGAACTCGATTGAGGCTGTAGACCAGAAGTATTTTTATTTTCCATCTTCTCACTATTTTTTGTAGGTACTGGAGGTGAACTGCCTTCACCACGAGGAAGTGGTCTCTTTGCAGATGCGATGTTTGGATATACAATCTTGTTTTTATTTTTTTTCGAGAATCCTCGTGTTGATGTCATGCAGAAAAAACATTTTCATGATTCTGAGGTTCACTCCAAAGCATTGGCATCGTAAACGGCATAGATTTGTGACTTCCTTCAAGCCAACCTCTCAACGTTCTTGAACAACTGTTACAGCAAATTTTTGGGAACCAACTTTTATCCCTCTCATCGATAGAGAATCCAAAATAAAGCTGATAAGCTTTAAAGCTTTTTTAACAAGATCTGTTATCGCATTTCGGTGTGTTTTTAGAGTAAACTCACCACAAATGTAGCAAAAACAGTCGGTAGAATTCTTACAAGCGCGCGGCATTTTATAACCTAAAATTGAATGGAATTTTTTTAAAAAATAATTTTCAATTTCTATTATATATTTATTATCTATGTTCATAAAAAAATGGATAACCTACACATAAAATACTTAAAATATATGAATAACATGAATTTTGTGCAAAACTTACCAAAGTATTTGATATAGAACGTAAACAATTAAAAGACAAGTTTTCAACTAACTGTTGTAAAGACACAGTGTATACTGCGCAGGCGCATATGTACTACAATAGAAATCACTTTCGGGACTTTCCTTCTTTCTCTTATAACTAGCAATAACCTATTTCGTATGTATATACATTGTTTATAATGTTAACGCATATAACGAATTAAAAAAAACGGAATTTATGATATTTTGGAAAAAAAAATCATATCGAAAAAACTAGACGTGACAGAAAAAATTGGCCATAGGGAACAGATTCAGAGCATCGAAATCTTCATATTTATGACATAATTTTATGAAGGAGGATTTTGTTGCAGACCAGTGTATAATAGGCGAGATCCCCATGATGAGGGTCGAAAATGAATCAACCTGTATAACTATAATTTGCTGTCTCTTTAGCATCCTTGTTTTATTTTTACTACTTTCTGTTTGTTAAACATGTGTAAAATACAAACATAATATTAGAACGAATACTAAATCTGCACTTTGATTTAAATCAAGAATTTATTGCAAATATACGAGTGTTTTAATCAACGTAAATACTATGAAAATAAATACTTTTTCTGCATTCGTTTATGTGTTGTATTGTTGTATTAATCAATATCATCCAAATTTAAGATCCGTTCGTTTCAATAATAATAAATTTACTAAAAAAAAATGTCAAGTCGGCCCTGAAATTTATATATATATGCATGTATGATGTACACGTGGATTGGCCAATATATAGTTGTCTGTCGAAAAACAACAAGGCTCCTCACTCCTCACACACTGTTGCGATTATACCGGGGCCAATAACCGATAACTGTTCGACGAGCTCAGACTAAATACTCGGTAGAAGGACTGTTTGCTTTTCAACAGATTTGTTCTCAAAGGGTTGTGTCTGCGCCCTGCCTTCTCACGTTTGACGTCTTCATAAACAAGCGGGTTCTGTGTAATTTAGAACATCACTTCTGATGACTCCCTCTCGCTCCCTTTTTTCTATGTATGTTTTTTTATTACTTTTCCGATACACTCTTACATAATGAGATTAATGAGAAAGAATTAATCTGCGCGATAACGAAATTGTTAAATCAGTAAGTAATATTTACGATTACGTATCTATGACACTTGGTCTACAGAATTTGATTGTTTTTAGTCATCAATAAAGCTCGGATTATATGAATGTATAAGTAGCAAAATATGCACAGCATATTGACAAATATGCTCTAATATAGATAAATATACATTCTAACACAAAAACAAATCCGATTCAATGAAGCAAAACTCTATTTTACGTTTAAGGTCCTGCTACATTACATAATATTTGTGTAACACAATTAACAATATGTTTACAAAAACGAAGAATATCCTTAGACATTGTAAATGCTGAATAAAATAAAATTAAAAAACCCTTACCACAATAGAATTTAATGATTCTAAATACGTATTTCTACAACCACGTTGTCATCTTCAGTAGAAAAAACAGTGTAACACTTGAACGCACAAAAACACTCACAGAACGATTGTTCTGAACGTCTTCTAGTTTAACTACTGAACAGTGTTAAACTAGAAGACGTTCAGAACAATCCTTCTGTGAGTGTTTTTGTGCGTTCAAGGGTTACACTGTTTTTCTACTGAACGTATTTAGAATCATTAAATTCTATTGTGGTAAGGGTTTTTTAATTTTATTTCATTCACTTATAAGCCACAGTCTCCGATTTGTTAGTTATTGTAAATGCTATTCAAGAATAATAATTACTAATGTTAAGTAATTATTAATAACTAATATTATCTAGCAATAAGTATATCTATTTACTTATGACTAAAGGCCGGATTATATGCAAAAAAAATGAAAATATGCGCATAAATATGCAGATGTTTTAACCTAAATATGCAATTCCTTATGAAAAATATGCAGGTAAAAAAATACGAGGAATGTTAGAATATTAAATACTGTAGAAAAAAATATTCTATTATGTTAACTACAAGTTTATTTAGAACATTTTACAAAATAATTAACTACGAAAACAATTTACAATCACATATTTCCCAAAGTCTGCAATATAGAAGTGGAAATAAAACTGTAATTACCTTTAATAAACGCCAACTGTTGAGGTATTTCTTTACTCGAATACACCTTTTGGGCGTCTATCACAGATTATGCATCCCTATCAGGATTCATAATAATTGTCTTTATTCCTTCATAATGATTTGCATGAAAAAGAGCAGCCTCCAACCGCGTTCCCCATCGTGTGATTACTGGTTGAGGAGGAAGCGGAACACCGGGTGGATGTTGTTTGTAAAACTGAACTCGTAATGGGGCCTTTAAAAATACTTTCCTAACACTACTAATTAAAGTATTTACTAAGGGAAAATGGTTTCTGACTTCTTCTGCAACACGATTTAGTCCGTGCGCCAAGCAAGTTGTGTGAATTAAATTTGGGTAAAAGATTTTCAAGTTGAAAGCTGCCTTTACCATGTATAGTGCAGCGTCCGTCAAAAACAATAAAATTTTCTCTGTTGGAATCGATTCCTGTAAGAAGAAAGTTGTCAGTTCTTCCTGTATAAACCTTATTATTAGAGAACGGACACGCTTACCACATGACGCAAAGCCCAGTGCAGTACTGGCGAAAGGCTGTATTTCTAAAATATTTAATTTTATTTATATAATTGGAAAACTAACGGGTGGTGATCTATAAAATTACGAAATACATATTTATTTGTTGAAAAGTTGTATTTTTAAAGTTTTTAATTTTATTTCTATAATTGGAACATTTTTATTTGTTCATTTTGTCGTTGAAGTTGAGTAAAGGAGTATTAATATTGACTAGCAATAGTTTCTCAAGGTTTTCTTCTGTCAATTTTGTTCTCTTTGAATTAAGTACATCCTTATAAATAAAAAACGTCCTTTCTACATCGTAACTGGTTATAGGTGCATACTGGAAATATTCTTTTATTTCTTCATATTTAGCCGTTAGATTTTGTGGAATTGTCTCCATACATAATTGCTGCAATGTAATTAAATCTGGATTTCTATTAAGAATTGCTTCAAACTTTTGCCGAAGGCCACATCCGAAGTCACTTGGAATACTTTTCAAATTATTAACAGCCACATCTAATGTGGTTAATCCGTCATTTAATTTGAGATTTCGATTTTCAAAATAAGTGATTAGTTTTGGCAATTTTCCAAAGTGTTCGTGAAGAAAGTACAACTGATTTTTTAAATTTGGGATTTGTGTGAGCTCCTTGCACTCACCAATACTTCTAGCATCCTCCTTTAGCAGTGTTACGAAATGTTTTAGACTATCGAAATTCTCAGCATAATAACTAGTAGCTTCCAGCCATGTTCCCCATCTAGTTATTACTGGAGTGGGAGGCAGTGACAGAGATGGAAATTTTTCCCTGAAAAGAGCTACTCTCAATGGTGCTTTTCTGAAAACTTTTTTAAAAGCTGATACAAGTCTATCAACTTTCGGAAAAGTGTCTCTGATATATTCACAGATTCTGTGGAGAGCATGTGCTACACAAGTAATATGCAGCATATTAGGATATGTTTTCTTCAATAGTTTTTAACATATACGCAGCACTATCACTGACAAATAAAAGTTTTTTTTCTTTGTACGTGGCGTCCGAATGAAGCATTTTTTGCATATTCTCCTTAATGGTTTCAGCAACTGTTTCCGCATCAACTCTATTTATAACACTTGTTGCTATTACATATGAGTTATAGGGAATAGTTGGATGTAGTACACCAGCTACAACATTTACCACAGAGCGTCCTAACATATCCACCGTTTCGTCGGCGCTTATCCATATGTATTGATTTAAAAGATGGCTTCTAATGCGTTCTACTGTTCTCGTATAGCATCTAGAAACATAATATTTGCGTAAAGTTGATTCATCAGGAACATTTCGACCAGTATATTTTTTCAGTAATGTCTTCAAAATTGGATTGTTCAATTTAAATAATGGAATATTAGCTGCCATAAAAGTTTCACAGAGTTCTTCGTTAAAATTGTCAGATTCCAACGGGTTCAATTTTTTTTCGTGCTTTAACGATCCTACGTGACGTTTTACGGTTGATTTATTGCAATTTTTCAATAACGTTTCACACTTCACAATAAATTTCGGAATCACTGGCAATGTACATACAATCAGTATGGCCCTCAATCCAACTCGCCATTGTTTCACGATGCCATTCTCGACGCTCTTCCATTATCTGAAAAAGTAAGAATATTCTAGATCCAAATAAACGAAATTAAATAACGAAATTTTATGCACACTTACGTGAAAATAATTGCAAGATGTTGCTTAAATGAAAAGAAAACGAATGTACGTGCTATTTCTCTTACGAAATACGATAAACTTATTTATTTTATCTACGTACACGACACCACTGACAAACACTATATTCTCCGAATATAATAGCTGGGTTGTCCATTGTTATCGCTGCGAGACCAGGTGGCCGAGTAAGTCAAACAAATACTTCATTGAATTACGCCGGGATGTACTGAGCGACGTTATACACAATTCCAATTGCCGATTGCGTTTTATGGAAATTGCATCCGTTCTCTACTTATTATTGTCAAATTATTTGCCTTTTCCAACTGTTGAAACTGATGAAATTAAATAAGATTTTGCTGGAACCGATACGTTAAGGATACCTAACATAATAAGAGGAAATAAATTTAAAATTTTACTCACAATCTTGCAGCATGCTACGCAAAACACGTTTTCTCCATCCATACGCAATTCTGAACAAGGTGCAATCCATCCAGGCACAGTCTCTATTTCCGGCATCTTTGCTATTATATATCACAACTCACAAGTTTACACTTTGAAAAGCCAACGTAAAATGACGTTTAAAATAAAATTACTTTCGAATATGGGAATATATTTCTCCGAATAGAAAAGAAACACATATACTCCGAATTTTCTGGTAAAATGTATTTTTGTATTTATTTAGAAGTTTTAAGGTATTAGCTTTTCCTGGAATTTTGTCTCGGCCTAGATGTATGGGAAGAGCATTAATAAATTCTTGAAGACGCTTATCGGAAAAGTAACGGGAAGAGGCTTAATAAAATGCTATTTTTAATTTAAAGAGGGCTGTTTAATTTTTGTGTGTTTGTTACATCCCCGACATATTTTTAGTAATGCCTATAATAAATTTGATTTAGTAAATAAATAAAACTCGGATACTTAAACTACGCAAAAATGCTGAATTACTACAAAATATGCAAATAATATACAAAATGCTTATATTATGCAAATATGCAAATTTATGCAAACTGCATATAATGCGGCCTTTACTTATGACGTATCATCTATCCAATTATTACAATTAGGTACTATTAAAGAAATAGTTGCTTTTCTATATTTTCTATTTTAAACGAATGTCTTCTGTCGTCTAGCAAGTGTTTGAACATGAAAAAATATCGTTCGCACCGACGAAAATAATTGGAGCATTTTTTTAAAGTGTGTAGAATGTAAGGCCCAATCTACATTTTTCCCTTTCAAAATATTAGAAACTTTTGAAAGAACAAGAAAAATGTTTTTACTGAATCTGTAAGTTAATAAACAAATGCCACAACACATTGCCAACTATTACAGGAGCTGGAGAAATAAATTTTAAAAAGCTTAACTTAATATTAGAAAAAAATCAAGGATTTAAATTTATAACAAAATAATTTGAAACATACATGAATGGGTAAAACCACACCAATTTGTATAATACAAAAGTATTTTTAATAATATAAAATATTATTAAAAATGGGGTGTGAAGAACACAATACAAGTTATATATTTGTGAATGTATCTCCTCTCCAGAGACGCAGATACGTATTTCACCTTTCTACAGGATCATCGGTACACCCCTGCTTCACGCTCTGTCTTAATAATTTCTGTTTGATAGCAAGGTAGTTATGTTTGGTTGAATGTATCTCTTCTCCAGCAGGGGGCGTACCGACGATCCTGTAGAAAGGTGAAATACGTATCTGCGTCTCTGGAGAGGAGATACATTCACAAATATATAACTGGTATTCTGTTCTTCACACCCCATTTTTAATAATATTTTATATTATTAAAAATACTTTTGTATTATACAAATTAGTGTGGTTTTACCCACTCATGTATGTTTCAAATTATTTTGTTATATACGCATTCGGTTCGCCCGACAAGTAGTGAAGACACGATAATACAGTTTTTATAGATATGGTTGTTACCGTCTATAGAAACACGTTGCTTAGTTCGGCAGTTATTATGTAGACAGCGCTGAATATTCTTTCACGCTCTGTCTTAATAATTTCTGTTTGATAGCAAGGTAGTTATGTTTGGTTGAATGTATCTCTTCTCCAGCAGGGGCGTACCGACGATCCTGTAGAAAGGTGAAATACGTATCTGCGTCTCTGGAGAGGAGATACATTCACAAATATATAACTGGTATTGTGTTCTTCACACCCCATTTTTAATAATATTTTATATTATTAAAAATACTTTTGTACTAAATTTAAAACTTATTTGTTGTAGTTACTATTATTATTAATTAAGAAAATGTAAATTTCCTAAAGAAATTTTTTTAAACCGATTTAAAAAAGACACTGTATCTTTAAAACGAAACATTTGCGGACCCATGTTTATATGAATATTTCGTCTTAAAATCACTCAAAGAATCGAACCCTAAAGTTATTGCATGTACTTAATTAACACAGTGTATATGTGTATATTTTGCTATTTTTATGGATTTTATATGGATATAATCCAAGCTTTAGCTATTAAATGTATAGTTTCGTTAGAAAAATTTGTATTGAAAACTATTTATCTACACTCGCACGAGGAATTTTTCCAGTTCTCCGTGCGAGAACTAATATTTTGGCTAAAACTCCAAAGGTTCATATGGCGGAAAACGCTAATAAGTATTATGGGGATCCTTTTAATAAATAAATTAGTTTTCTTTTCTTTTATATTCAAGGTATTGGATTAATATGCGCAAAAATATACAGTACTGGATTTCGCGCCGTTCTTATGCGCATATCTGCTTTCGGCATATTATTGTATCAGCATTATGTGTTCATAGAAGTGCAGAGAACATTGTGCTGTGAGTTTAGAATTGAAAATGGGTCACACGACTGAGGAAAAAGTGTTTATTATCGTACGGAAACGGTTATTAGGGTGAGCCAAATTTGAAGTTAGTAGCAGAACAATATCACGAACAATTTCATAAAACGGCACCAAGCAACACAATTATGCTTTCTATTGTTAAGAAATTTCGTGATACTGGCAGTGTATTGCGCCAACGGGAGAGAAGATCTGGTAGGCCAGTAACTGTGAGAAGAAATGAGAATCATGGACGTGTGGAAGTCAATCAGGTTTTAGAGTCACCTGAGCGAAGTCTTCGACGAACGTCCCTGAAATTGAATATCAGCAATACGTCACTTCAGCGTTTGTTTAAAGACGTAGGTGGATTTTCGTACCGAATTCAGGTTGGACAACGATTGTCAAACCAAGATATGCATGGTCGTGTATTGCGAACAAATTTTGGCTATAGTGTACGAGGATCCAGATTCTGTAGCGTAATATGTGGTTCTCTTATGAAAGTCACCTTCACTTGGAGGGTTACATCAATAAGCAAACAACTCGTTTCCTTGATTTTGAGAGGTCAGACGTTATCGTCCAGAAACTCGTGTGATTATATGGTGTGTACAGTCAGCACACTATGTGCTATGTGTATTTCATTGTGGATGTTAATGGTATACCTCTTACTGTTACCCAGGAACGTTATAGCAATATGGTGCTCAGACCATTTGTTCGTGATATCAGAAGGTTTTGTCGTGGCGGGAACCTCCGAATGGAAAGACAATGGTTTCAACAGGACGGGGCGACCAGCCACACCGCTCATCAGTCTATACCAGTGCCGCAGGAAACTTTTCAAGGATGAATCATATCCCGCAGGACTGATTTCAACTGCTCATCACATTCCTGTAATCTTACACCTATGAGGAATGTTAAAGGAAAGAGTGTTCAGCAGTACAGACCCACCCAGAACTGTGAATGCATTACTAGAGAAGATCATGTCGTTTTTCAGTAATCTGCAGCAACCTGTGTTGTCAAATATGTTTGGAAGTCTGCGTGACTGTTATGAACAGTGTCTACAGCGCAGTGGCGTACATTTTGAACATGTATACTACAGAAATAAAACTGTATAAGTAATAATTGTAGTATTGCTCCAGTACTGTTTATTTTGGCGCGTGCTGTAAATTTGTAAATGTAATATATGTTTTTCTATATTATCCTTTGAGTGCATTTATATATCTGTTGGATAATAAAGACTATTATTATAATAATAACTTGTACTATTGTAAATTTACTATTATTCACCCACCTGATGAACCCGCATCGCGGTGAAACAACGTTGCAGTGGAAATCTACAATAAAACTTCGAAACATTTACACCAGTGTATTTCATTTACATTTCGTTATGGAGCTTCAACAAGTGTATCCCTCATAAATTAATTTTATTACTATTATTATTATTATTATTATTATTTTAAAGATTAGTCAAATTAACTATTATTAATTATTATTCCTTTTGCAAAAAACACCAAATAAATATTATATTTATAAGTATATTATTGGGGGCAAAAAGGCACGAAAATTCATAAATATTTATCGCTGTCAACTCGAATATCTCGTTGTGTAGTATGATTAATGCTCTCAACTAAAACTCAACGCTCCACGATTCCCACAGGGGTCCCGGAATCTGCAGTTTTTGGGCCTTTCCTTTCTAAAATCTCGAATCCTGAAGTCAACCTGTCTGACAAAAGAATAATTATGCGGACGGTTGTAGACCTCCTATGTACCGTTAGATCAAAACGATTGACTTTTGCACGAATACAAGTGTGATGCTCACCCACCTCTCATCCCCGAAACGTCCTATCTGCCCGCAAGTCACAAGCCTACCCGAAAGAAAGGTTCACACAGAAAAATCTACCCGGGCATTGTATCGAAAAATCTTTTATTCGCGGCTTTATATTATACAACATTTTTTATGCGCATATAATTTTCTTTCATCAGCATGCACCTGCAAACATTATATATGTACGTGTTTGTATCCTATCAAAAATTGGGATAGCAGGATCGTATTTATAAAATTATAATAATATTATTACAGTTTAGCAAAGATATTTTTTCAAAATAAAAAGTTATTGTATTGTAACTAGCAACAACTAACCTACAATTTTACTTTAAAACTCTTAAAACTAGTTACTAACTTAAAAAAGATGTTCCTAACACTATCTCTCGTTACACTGGTCAACAAAGTTTCATTTTTTCACTTTTCTTTAGAAATTATGTACAATTTTCGTTTCTTTTATAGTTCTAGCAATTGTAATAACAACAAATTTATTCTGCCGCGTCAGGTTTTGAAAAAAAAAATATTGAAAAGCAAATAAAATAATATTTATCCAACACCTCCTAATAATAGACCTATAACTATGGCGATTTTAAATCAATTATGTAGCTTATAACTCACTAGTGAGTTAAAAACATAATTTATCTAACTAGTGTATTAAAACAAGGTGAAATTTAGATTGCATAGAGACATTCAAACTGCTATAGTATTAACACATTTATATTAATTCTAAAGGGTAAACAATAGCAACTAATTAACATTTACATTAATATTAAAGTTGAAGGAAATCCTCTTTGTATCTGACTCTGCATTCAGGTTATTCGAATTTAGAGTTATACTAGACGACGTATTTGAAGTATCCTGAACAGAAATTTGATGACCAGAAGTCGAGGACGTTAGACTGTCTGGACCTTGTACCTTTCTGGCTATATCAATCTTGTTGGATACTGAATCTTGTATATAACCTTCTGCCACAGTGGACGATTTCCACCCACCATGTCGTTTAACTGTTGTAATATCAGCTCCTGCGTTTGCCAGAAGAGATGCTGACGAACGTCTCAGACTATGTGCTGTATATAATTGAGCTTCTGGTAGGTTCAGGAAAGATGCAACTTTCTGAGGTATCTTAGAAATGGTGTTAATTCCAACTGGCTGGATAGTGCATTTTTCTTTCTTGTAATTTAGGAAGAATCTGCCATGTGGAATACCTTTTGGTCTCATGCAGACATATTTTCTGTAGAGGTCAAGAATATCTGTTGTAAATCCTTCTGCCATAACAGTGAAACTTCTAGATACGTTTGTCTTTGTGTCAGGTATCGAAACATACAAGTATCCTCCTTTATCTTCTATATCGTCAACTTTCAGCTTAGTTATTTCATCACAACGACACGCACCTGATATACCCATTATTAAGGCAACCTGCATAGAATACACGAACGAATAATGAATAAATATTTTGAATTAAATATAAGAAAATAAATAATACCTTCATCATCAAATATTTATTGTTAGGAGCCTCATTCAGAAACTTCTCTATATGTAGCCTCTCCAAGATTTTCGCCTTTTTGGACTTGTGGGTTCTTGCCTCACTCTTCAAATAGGAAATCAGTTTTCCGTATTTCGATATGTCACTATTCATATACACTTTCAAAGTACTTCTTAACATGGAATACTTCGTCCACAATGAAGAAGGTGCTATTTTCCTTCTATAAATATGGAAATACGCCAGCATAACTTCTTCGTTAATTCCAGTGATACTTTGCTGTTTTCTCCATTCTTCAAAATGACGAAATTCTTTGTCGTAATTATCCTTTGATTTTTTTGGCAGTAATTTATAACATGCTGCTTGAGCTTCTTTCTTAACTTCTAGCGGAATGAAAACAGCCTCTTGCAACTCTTCCATTACCATCAACTTTTAACTGCAGTATTATTAATCAATCACTAATTTTGTTTCCTTGTTGATTTGCATTATTTATTCTCCATAGTAACTGCATTACTGTATATGAACTTTTTGCATTAGTCGTTTATAATTTACATTTGACATGGAACGTCAAATTTATAATTTAAATTTGACATGGAACTTCAAATTTATAAAACATTAAAAGCCATTTTGAACGGATCTTAAGAGGTGTTGGATAAAGTTTTGTATTGCACCCGTGTGTTAATTACAAATAAGTCACTTGAGAAAAGTAGCTCACTCGTCCTAGCAGACTTGTGAGCTAAACATTTTCTCGCGTGACTTATTTGTAACATAACACACTTGTACAATAAATAACTATAATTAGGTATATTAAGAAAGCTTAAAACCAAAGTGAACATTTGGTTGACACTGTATATGTTTATATTCAATGCAAAACAATAATATTCATTAATTGTTTTGTGTTTTTTGTTTTACATAGATTTAGTGTAGTTTATAGATATTTAGCTAATTACATTCTTTAATTTCATACTCATTAATATATTTAATGTAAATAAAATAAAATTAAAAAACCCTTACCACAATAGAATTTAATGATTCTAAATACGTATTTCTACAACCACGTTGTCATCTTCAGTAGAAAAAACAGTGTAACACTTGAACGCACAAAAACACTCACAGAAGGATTGTTCTGAACGTCTTCTAGTTTAACACTCTAGTGTTAAACTAGAAGACGTTCAGAACAATCCTTCTGTGAGTGTGAGAATCAGAATCTGTGAATATATCAGAGACACCTTTCCAGAAGTTGATAGACTGGTATCCGCTTCAGAAAAGCACCATTGAGAGTAGCTCTTTACAGGGAAAACTGCCATCTTTGTCACTGCCTCCCTCTCCAGTAATAACTAGATGGGGCACATGGTTGGAAGCTACTAGTTTTTATGCAGAGAATTTCGATAGTTTACAAAATTTCGTTGCATGTTTAAATGACGATGCTCGGAGTATTTCTGAGTGCAAGGAACTAACACAAATTCCACATTTAAAAAATCAGGAACACTTTGGAAATTTTCCAAAACTAATCACTTATTTTGAAAATCGAAATCTCAAATTAAATTATGGTTTAACGACATTAGATGTGGCTATTAATAATTTGTTGTCCAAGTGACTTCGGATGTGGCCTTCGGCAAAAGTTAGACGCAGTGTTTAATAGAAATCCAGATTTAATAACATTGCTGCAATTGTGTATGTGGACAATACCACAACATCTAACTGCAAAATACGCGGAAATAAAAGAATATTTCCAGTATGCACCTGTAACCAGTTTCGATGTAGAAAGGACGTTTTCTATTTACAAGGGTGTATTTCATTCAAAGAGAATAAATTTTACAGAAGAGAACCTTGAGAAAGTATTGCTAGTAAATATTAATGCTCCTTTATTCAACTTGAACAAAATGAACAAATAAAAATGTATTTCGTATTTTGTAGCCGTATATATACCCGTTTTATTATTATAAGTATAATTATATAAATAAAATTAAAAACTTTAAAAATACAAATGTTCAATAGTACGCTCGTGCGCGATGTGCCATCAACCTCTCGTGTCCGGTCTCTAAAAATCAGTAAGACATTTTGTTGATAGATTATATCACTGCCAAGTGGTTAACGGAGCACAATTTCAACATTTATTGTAGTCTGTAAATTTATTTATTAATACTTTTTTATTTCACGTTAACTAAATTTTTTAAATTTTTTCTGTTGGTTTCTTTAGGATAAAGAAAAAAAAGTTTACATTTCTGAATATAGTTTTTAATTCTCTTTCCGAAATTGCAACAATATACAGGATGTTCCGTTAAAAGAAATATAGTAGGAAGCATTTCCGGTCAAACCGGGAATAGAACATAAAGATGAATGTCATGAGTAAATTCGTAATTTTTAACTATACATCAATAATAAATTTCAAAAAAATAACTTCTGGAAAAACAAAGTTAGTTACACCAGCATTCCGGGACTTTATACTAACCCTGTAACAAGTGTTCATTTGAAAAGTCAATCTAGTAGCATATGATGTGACTTACTGAGAACATTTTAAAGTATGTCCTAAATTAAAATTTACTACTTAACCTAAGAAGTCGTATATTTTGACAGTTTCATACATACAAATAAATAACAAATAACAGGTATTTATTGAAAACTATAACAAATGTTGAAAATGTTGTCCTTCAAGATCAATGCACTTTAAAATCCTCCGTTCAAAATTTCTGATGATATTCTGCAACATTACTGGATTGTTATTCATTTCCATGCATTTCTGTTCGATTCTCTGTAGCATATCATTCAAATTCAATATAGGTGTTCGAAATATGTTATTTTTTAGATAAGGCCACAAAAAGAAGTCGCAAGGTGTTAAATCGCATGAACGTGCAGGCCAGGCAATTTCAGTATTTCGACTAATTAATTATACGCTCATCAAAAAATTCTCTTAAATAATCCAAAGATTCCGCAGTACAGTGACAAGGTGCTCCGTCTTGTTGGCAATATGGATTTTGAAGATCATCATCGTGCAACTGATTGACAAATGGTTGTAAAATTTCCGTACGGTACCTTTGTGCAGTTAACATTACCTGAAAAAATATTGGTCCAATGATTCGATTCGCCTTTGGCTTATCGCTGCCCAAACACCAATTTTTTCTTGGTGTAGCGATTCTTCATTAATTACATGTAGATTTTCACTACTCCAAATTCTTGTATTTTGTGAATTTAGGTATCCCGTTTTATAAAACCATGCTTCATCAGTAAGGATGACTCTTTGCGAAAGTTCTCCATTATTGTTCATATTTACAAACCAATTACAAAACTGTAGTCTACGTGGGTAATCAATTTCTAACAATTCTTGTACTGCTGTGACACGGTATGGATAAAGTTGCATATCTTTTTTTAATAACTTGTGAGTTGTACCAACAGAAAGGTTTATTTGTTGACTCAAATGTCGAACAGATGTTTGTGGTACATTTTCCATTATTTCTTCAACACGATTGACAACTTGAGGTGTACGTTTCTTAACTGCTCAGCTGCCTGATTTTCTTAAGAGACACCAGTTTCAGAAAAAAGTTTTAAAGTTCTATCCAAAGTATTCTTAAATTGTATATAATCTATTACAAAATGTGGAAACTCAACTTGAAATTCTACAATGCAATCTTGAACAGAATAAACCCATAAACCATAAATTTTATTACCACTTCGAACATAAGCCTGGACTAAAAAAATTTAATGTTCTAAAGTGAAAACCATTTTAAAACTGAGAAGCAATTTATTTAAACCAGAATCGACGCACGATTATTTTATGCACTAACTGTGTTTGTGATTGACATTATCAATTGTCATTTGGATTTACGTTTACGGAACAACAAACACATACTAATATATTTGCGTCTTATTCTATCAAAATTTCAAAGTAAGCTAGATTGACTTTTCAAATGAACACACGTTATATTTATTCCTTTATACTTGCTACATAACTGACATTTTCTTAAATAAATTCTACAGAATTTTAAAATAGTATATTAAAAAAACAAGTTTCATAAGGCACCATTTTGCCGCACGAGATCAGTTTAGAAAACGAGCCGCGATAGCGGCGAGTTTTCTAAAGAGCGAGTGCGGCAAAAGGCCTTATGAAACGAGTTTTTTATACTATTTTTTATATATATCCAAGAATTACCAATTGGCAAATTAAGGGTGAAAAAAAAGAAAAATGACTAAATATCCTGAGAAAAACCAAATTAATCCGGACCTGTTAGATATGATTTTTTCAAACCGCCATTTGGCCTACCTAGATTCCAATATACGTATATGACTTGCGATAAATTCTGTTCCTTTTTTTTCATTTTCTTTCATCCGCACCCATCTGATATTTACAGGAGGTAGATATATATTCGTATTTGTAAAAAAAAAAAGTAAAAGAAAGGGTTAGCAGGTTAGGGGTGGATCGGTGACCTTGAATTTGGTCGTTAAATGAGCCTGGGAAAGGGTACAGCGAATCTACCACCACCACCCTCTAAGGGAGTCCTCCTATATATTTTTTTTGGAGTAAAAAGCGCCGACACGGATTTTTTTACCCTTTCTTATTTCGAGGCACTTGTCTCGCAGTCAGGGTCAAATCTCGGGTCTGGCAGACACTCCCTTCGCGCCCCCTCTCATCCCTCGTTTGCATTCCGCATTCTAAACGCGACTTGTCGCATCAGACGAAATTTTAAACTTCCCCAACCTCATCTGCCATCTTCATAGATAAATTTTAAGATTCATCTGCCTTCTTTTAGAAGATCGTAATTATTCTCTTGTATTTTTAGTTAGGCCAAGAATATTGGCAATAAATTCAGGATTGATTCTAAAACTTATTCAAAATAAAAAGAAAATTAAATTTTACCATTTCTTACAAACGAAATAATCGTTGAACTATGGATACCTTTCAAGTTCATTTATAATATATATTATGTATCATGCCCAGTACCTATTTGTGTAAATATTTCACCAATCCTATCTTATATCAGAATATAAATAGACCATACGCATACAGACAGGAAGATATACGCTGCCATCTTATTAAACTTTAAAATAGAAAATTTTGTGAACTTAATGTCAACATTCAAGTGATTTATGATGATTCCGGTGTTCACATACCTATAGCCGACTTTCCTGTGCTTATATAGGATGCATAATTATATACAGTTAGTTGCAAAAGTATTCGCTCATTTTATATGTTCCATATTTACACAATTTATGTCAATTAGGGTAACACAATTAAGGTAAATCGAAGATATTTTTACGAGTAGAAACCCTACGTGGATGGGTTCCAACTTTATAAAATATGAATAAGAAACGACAAAATAATGAAACCAGTCTAAAAATGAAGTAAATTTATTGTACTGCCAATGTACAATCGCTTGCGAAAAAACTGCGTAAAAGTGTTATGCCAGTTTCCATGTTCTTTCGATGTATTGAAATGTACCCTTGTATTCAAAAAAATCGCATACACCATTTAATTTAAATCAAGAAAACATTTTTTATAATACAAAAGTATTTTTATTAATATAAAAATATTATTAAAAATCTGGTGTGAAGACACAATACAAATTCATTATTAATATTTTTGTAAACTTATCCTTCTCCAGAGACACAGATACGTATTTCATCTTTCTACAGATTCGTCAGAATTTGTTCCCATACATAAAGAATAAACTACGTGGTCAACGACTTTTGACGCCAGAAGAAACGGTTGATGTTTTCAAAATGAATGTTTTGGAGATACCTCAATCAGAATGGAAAAATTACTGTGAAAATTAGTTCAAGCGTATGCAAAAGTGCATCGGTCGTCACGGAAAATATTTTTAAAAACAATCAAACCAAAATTAATGATGAATATTTCTTCTTGTTTGTTCTTTTTCTGCTTCTTCTGGTTTTTTTGGTTGGACGCCTGTAGGTCTAGGTACTTGAGCACAGTTTCAGTGCTCTCAGTTCCACCCTGTTAGTCTTGTGTCCTCGATCAAAGCTTTTCACATTTTCTACACCAGGGCTCGCTAACCTAGCACATGCTGTACAGATACATTCTTAAAGGACAATGTCCAGTTATCAAAACGGTAATAATTTTATTCTTTTTTATTACTATGAATTAGGTTAGCTAAAAGCCTAGTGTCCAGCTCCCCTAGTAGAATTCTTAATATGAAGTTGACCTTCGACTCTATTTCTAGCCATAACCAGCAGAATCTTCTAGCGGAATCCTTGGGGATACGACATACAGGTTCTAGTCCTACATAGAACCTTCCATGGCCAATTCGTCTCATTGCTCTTAATCTCTTCATGTCCTGGCACCCATACCAGTGACACAGTATTGTCTTGTGCTAGTCTATTGAAGACCTGCTTACAATGTTTCACCAATTTAGATCAGGTAGATGAATTCACAATGGCTTTAATACCCTCTCATTATGTTGATGATTTTGTTGGCACAACCGGTTTCCCAGTGAACCTGTTTCCTCAACTTCTTTAATTTCTTTCTTTATGCCCCGAAAGGTAACCTCTCTCCTTGGGTACACCCTCTGCTATCACTACGTTCTCGGTTTCAGTCAGTTGTGTTTCAGTTTTTGTTTCTGGAGTCTTATCAATCTCCGTATCAAATTCCTTTGGTATGGAGAGTATGGAGACTTCTCACTAGGTAGACTCCTCAAATCTTGGATTCTTCTCAGACTCCATCTTTTTGTGTTTATTTTTTCTTTCTCGGTTCATTATATTCCCACGAGTACGGAAGAAGTATTAAGTTAATGCCTGCAGAGCTTTAATTACGGACACAAGGCGTAAATACAAGGGGGTGCCGCCTGATGCCCTAACGTTCGAGAGCAGAAGCTATTCGGCTCTGAGCACATTTCCTTACACCGTAGCTTGAGAAAGCTGCTCCGCGGCGACACCTTTCGCTACGGATTTGAAGGATTTTAGGCCTTCCCATCCTGCTTATGACTGCCACTAATCGGATCCTCCAGGTGAAACCATCAGTCCCCTTACCCTCCAACCTAGGGGCGCCTAGTGGTAAGATGTCCGCGAACCAGGGTTTTCGTTTGTTATTCCAGACACATAAATAGCAACCTCTCTTCAATTTAGGAAAAATGTGATATGTTCTACGAGTATCTAGGGATAGCGAAGTAAGTCCTGCAAATTTACTTTGTTTTATATACCTAATCAACTTTTCAATGAATAATACAAGTATGTATGTAGAGATGGCATATTGATGCCACATACATAGCCGGAGATATTGCTGGCGTTATCAGGTTTAATATCGGCAGCTAGTCGTGCGAATGAAAGGAACTTTGAATTGCAAATTAGTATGCAGTCGTGTCGTGTATAAATATGCCACGATCGGTGAGTATGCTTAACCGTCCAATGTGGAATACAGTGCGTAAATTCATTGACAATTTCCTGGATCTAAAATACAATGGATGTAGAATAAAATCCACAGTGTGCAATAGATTTTTTACGTGTCGTAGGAGAAGAGATTGCAAAATACACGTGAGCAGCATCACCCATGGCAACAAAAAAAAAGAGTAGATTTTATTTTGATTTATGTTTAACTCTTATTACATGTAATATACCGTTTGCTGTACTAGACCGCTATGAATTTTTCTCCTTTTGGAATAAACACGCAAAGTGCGAATTGCCAAGTCGGACAACGTTGCAAAATTTTCTATTTTCTGCTCGCAAAGGTATTGAAAAAAAAATTAAATCGGAATTTAAAGATAAAAAACTGTTGTTTGCGCGTGGATGAAAGGACGGATCAAAAAAACAATCAGTGGTTAACGTTATGGTATGTACAATGGAACCTCGCCAACTGTCACCTGCTATGATACTTCCAGACGAGTTGAGTAGTGTACTGCCAATGAGCTTTTCAAGGTTGTGTTGAAGTCAGTGAACAAGGTTGAAATTTCACCAAAGCAAATATTATTGTTTGCTGCCTTTAAGTCGATCTGTCAAAGAACATAGTGCCAACCTCTTACATGTATCGTGCAAAATCCACGCTTTTAATCTTGTGGCATGAATGTTATCCACGAGTAAATGATTTAATAGTTAGTACAAAAGCTGTGTTTCTAAAGTCCCCGAAACGTACTCGACTATTTCACAGACTGTGTCACGAAATACCTGAACTACCAGAGTCGATAATTACGCGTTGTACAACATAGTTGGAGGGTGCGTTTTACTATCATCAACATTTTGATCATGTAAAGAAGGTAGTTTTAAAATTCAATCCGACAGAAGCTGCAGGTATCAAGAAAAGCCTGGAATTATTTAAAGATCCTCAAGTTAAAGGAGATTTATAAATTATACCACAACAATACTTCGGACTAGCCGAGGTAATAGAAAAATTGCAAAATGTTTCGATGTCGTTTGTGGATTCTGTTTAAATTGTAATATGATCTTGATGCACAGCTCTGCGCTGTAAAAGGTGAACGCAATAAATGTGTAACAGAAAAATTTGAAAGCGTTTTAGACAAAAATTCCGATTTTCACATATTCGAACTAATTTGTGAAGATGCGTCTAAAGAACCATTAAGTTTGTTCCAAGATTATTTTGAATAGGCAAATATTATTATCATTAGATGTGAAACGGTTGTTTTCGGCATTAAAACACGTTTATTCCGCACGTCGCACTAACTTAAGTGAGACAACTGTGGAGACATATCTGATGATTAGAATATTTTAAAAATATTTTCTAGATAATGAATTCACTGATGATTCATATGCGGTAGGTGTTTTATGACACGTTTTATAATCGTGTTCTTATAATTTAAATTAAATGCAAAATTACATGCGTACGCCGCTGGCATGTGTGTCGAATTTGCCATCTATAATAAATTAGAATAACACAAATTTATAAAACCAAATGAAGTGTTCATTTTCTGCAAGAAATACTGGTACAAAAACCAAAGAAGATAATTTAAATTGAATTCCGTGTAATTAATTAATTAAAAATTATTCATAACATCCACTTCTATCAGTTTCCATTCGTCTAAAATAAATATTAGTATATCATTTTCGTATTTATTTGAAAGATTATTCTCTAATCAAAACCAAAGAAAACCCTTTTCAGAAATTCATATTTCCGAAATACAAAAGGAGGAATTCACTTCCTACTTTACAAAAACGAAACGGAAGTTTTGACGAAGGGATTCGGATATACAACTTCTTGCATATTGTTAGTTTAAATTAGGATAACATAAATTTATAAAACCAAATGAAGTATTCATATTTCTGCAAGGAATACTGGTACAAAAACCAAAGAAGATAACTTAAATTGAATTCTATGTAATTAATTGGTTTAAAATTATCCGTAACATTCACTTTCATCAATTAATATTCGTCTAAAATAAGTATTATCATAACATATAATTTTCGTATTTATTTGAACCCAGAGAAAAACTCTTTTCAGAAATTCGTATTTCCGAAACACAAAAGGAGAAATTCACTCACTTCCTACTTTACAAAAGCGATACGGAAGTTTTGACGGAGGGATCCGGATACACTGTCTGAGGTAGAGCAACAGGTGCCTTACAATAACCACCCCTCCGTGCTTCACTGACACACTTTAGGGTTGATTTTGAGAATAATGACGAAGTACTAGGCAGATACAGCCGTTGGGCTTTTCTTTAGAATTACGCGGTAATTAAACCACAAATGACGCTAAAGACTTCCGTGGCTTTCTGGATTATATTGTCAAATGAAGTGTTTATTATTCACGTTTAAATTGCGATTTTTTTTTTTATTATTAAGAGTAAATAAGAAAAGTTTTTAGATATCCTTTCTCTCGATAATATAATACGATGATATAACGGATAGTTAATTTTATTAAAAATATTGCATAATTTATTATCTAATAAATTTTTAGTGGGTTGTGTTAGTCGAAGCAAAAAATATTTATAATTATAATTAACATAGATATAAAACACAAGTTTACAGATATAAAAGAAACTGTAAACAAACTAATATTCGTGAAAGAAAGTTTCCTACTTTCAATTTCACAATGTGTACTTCTAAAGTAAGTTATAAATTAGAAATATTAAGAAACATAATTATACAATAAGTTGTATAAATAGGTAACTGCAAAAATATGTTCATATACATGAATTCAACGTTTGTTTTAGAATAATTGTACACTGTCTCTGTTATACACACAGTGTAATTTTATTGACGGTAGTTCAAAATTACCGCCCCGTGTTTTAGTGCATTTGATATTTTGAAGTTAGCTGCCAGTGCTAAACAAGAAAATATTACTATAAAATTCCAGTATCATCTCCTTAATTATATTATTTGGTTCTCGTGTTGTCTTGGTATTTCTTCATTTTTTATTATTGGTTCCGATTTATATCAAAAACTATTCTTTTCAAAATAACTATTTGAGATATTTCATTATTGTTTAGGCAAGTTCAATAAAAAGTTCAAATCAATTCTATAAAATTGCCTTTATTTTTAAAGCAAAATAATTTCTACGACTGAGCAGCATGCTTTTATTTTAAAAATGCATTCGTGGGGAACACGGTGAACGGTTATATTCGTTCCAATCCTGTTTAGAGCAATTCTATGAAAATTATCTAGGCAATAGTGTATCATATAAAGTGGACAACATCGTTACCAGATTGTGCATCGATTGGAAGATAAAAATTGTATTTGCAAGGGCAAAACCAGTGGCCGTCCGACAATTTTAACGGAAAATGTTGTTGATGATGTTAGACAACTTGAGAATACAATTCCGAGTATGTTTTTCAATCCCGGTATTACGGGATCTTTTAAGCGGGATTAGCCTATGTGGTTTCTAATTGGGTTCAAATGAAATAAAAACTTAAGTAATTTCTTAAAAGTTATTTATTAATTAATATTGTTGCACAACACAATACACAATATAATAAAATAAGGAACAAAAAAGACAATACAAAAAACTATTTAGAATTCCGAAAATACAATCGCAGAAATATCAAAACATCCAATGTTTGACTTCCAAGTCTGCTTCGTAGTTTATTGCCAACATAAGCAGCAGCTGGAAACGCTCGCTCAGGTTCTCCACTGGTTGGAGGAATAGACAATAGATATTTATATGCTAATTCTAAGTGATATCCACGAACTCCTCCATTTTCAAACAGGCTCATTTCGCGTCTAATACTATTTACCAACCCCGATTCATTTTGTACTTCAGGATCTGGGGATTCCATGCTCTTATTAATTTCAAGCTGTAACTTTTCCTTTAGTGTCAATTGGGGTCGGGAGGTCTGTTGCCTTGGCTCATTGGTTTGTGACCCTGACCTTTCTTCCTCTTCCGTATCATCTCGACTATTTAATTTTTAACAATACTCTTTATTTGCGCACTCATTAAAGCCTGTGTAGGAACTGGAAATAAGTCAAGCGATTCCAAATCCGGTAATAACTGATTTTCATAATCTTTTCGTGGATTTTGTAAATAATTCAACACACCAATTAAATCATCATTTCGTCGTTGCTTTATACGTTCCACTAAGGATGTTTAATTTAATTAGGGTCAGCACATCAACAATTTTATTTACCAAGTCAAAATCAACATCTTCTTAACGGATTGGATGATTGAGATCTATAAGAGCTTTTTGAATGCAAGTTTTTAAAAGAGAAAATCGTTCCAGCATGGTTAAAGGACTATTCCACCTGGTTTTACAGTCCAAAAGAAGTGCCAGCTCTTTTTCATGTTCAATCTTCACATATTTTTGAAGTACTGTTTCATTTTTCAATGGCGATCTTTCGAAATACACTACAACTTTGCGGATTTTCTTTATCAGCTCATTAATGTTTTCATCTTTCGTTAACTCTGGTATGTGTTCTCGCGCATGTTCATTTTGTGACATTAAGATTAAACCTGATTCTGTACAGTCTAAGTCTTCTAAATTGTCATCATCATCGCTATCGTTCATATAATCAGTAGTCACAGCTGGTTCATTTATAGTATCATCTGAGTCTGAGGTAGGGCTGTCTTGCCTGTCTTGAAAATAATTCTTTATTTTATATAGCACATCACAGACGGACAAACTGATACCATGTGCGAGACACAGTTGTTGTTCAGTGCAAACAAGCTGTCCCACCTTTATCATAACGTTCGGTCCATCGGTTACAGTAGCCACGATATCAGTTTCCACGGAAATATCAAATTTACTTAGACGCTCTTTCAATATACGAAGACAATTTTCAGCCGTCATACTTCCATAAATAGGAACGAGTCCTAAACTCCAAATTTTTTTGATATGAATGAACGTTGACAGCCATGTATCGTTTATTGGACGTTGATGTCCACTCGTCGAAAGATAGATTGAATCTTTCACCTGCACTTTTCAAATGTTTTAATTCTGCAGTTACTTGCTTTCTGATTTTTTCACTGTAATTCATAACACTCTTTCGAATTGTGACGGCTGATTTTGGTAAATCCGTGTATTTTGCTAAGAGCAATTTTCTCAAATCGTCTGAAGTTATGAATACACTGAATGGAAATCCATCTAATGCCAATCATTCTTGCCAAAACACCATCCAGGCTTTCGTCGGCACTTTTAGTAAAATAATCTTCTAACTTTCGTTTAGCTGGCGGCGGTGCTGTGTTCAGATTTTCAGAATCTTGACTTGTTGAAGCTGTTAAACGATTAACGTCACCTAAAATCTTAATCTTATATTTTGTAGACATATGTGTATGTAATCCCTTAGTCGATTCACCCAAAGTCTTGAGAATGCCAGAGCATCACTTACATTTAGCACTATTCCCGTCCTTCGCAACTAAAAAATAATTCCACACTGACGACGTATCACTGTTTTTTTTTTATGTCGAACAAAGTCTCCCGCCATTTAAAATAACTTTTTCAGAAAATTGACGCTGTCGCTGGTAGAATAATAAATGAAAAAAGTAAATTCTAATAAGCGTATTTGTACTTTCGTACAGGGAATCCCCGACGGGAAATCCCTCGCAACAATATTATGATATATCATATTAGTTGATCGGGTGATTCCCCTGCTGACCCGTTGGAGAATTACTTTGACAGTATTGTATTGAAATATACCTGGAGGGGAACTTCCTTCTAAGTTACATATTATTTGGGCTGTGCCTGTGTAGTTCTTTTATCGTACGGCGTACCTAAAGTTGATTTTTGTCTTTATGTAATAAGTGCCCTTAACATAATCTAGGTAAGGTTATTGTCAAGGCGCAACGGATTACGGAATGCAAACTGGGAATCCCGAAAATCCCGAGATTAGCCAAGTACAGTCTTGGGATTTACGGGATCAAAACCCGGCCGTGATCCCGAGATCACAGATATCTTTATATCGCGGAATTGTATTCTCTATAGACAACGTATTGAAACAAAATTCCAATAAATTAATTCGAAAATTAGCTGCCCACTATTAAGTGTAAAAGAAAGTACATGAAATATTTTTTTCTATTTTGCGTTCATTATGAACTCATTATGACACCCAAAACAGTATCGAAATGAGCTTCATTTCAATACGCTTTTTTTCATTTTTTAATGTTGGTTGATATATTAGTTTCTATGTCACTTACGTTTATATTTTTAGATCAAATATCAAACAAAAATAATAACGAGTGATCATTAAAATTTTCGCTCAAGTAAGCCATGTACACAAAAAGTATGTCCTAACTTAAGTTATTAGAGGAGATCTGTCATTATAATTTCAAACGTCATGATTGTCAAAAAATAATTTGAAATGCTGACTTTTATATTAAATATATTTATAACTTTTATACAAAGTAATAGAATATTATAAAAAATGTGTAAAATGTTGACCATTCTCCACCAAGCATAATCGCACTCTATTTCGTAGAGCATTGAAAACATTGATCAGTATTTGCGGTAAGTTATTGATGTGTTCACATTTATCTATGATTTTATGTCTTAACTCTTGTAGATTATTAATTAGTGTTTCATAAATAATATTATTTATATATGGCCACACAAAAAAATCCATGACTGTTAAATCACACGATCGTGGTGGATATGGAATCGCTGTATTTCTACTTATTATCCTATCGCCATAAAATTGTTGCAAAAACTGAATATTTTCAAGTGTAACGTGAGATGTAGCCCCATCCTGTTGAAAATATCCGACCTGGAGTTCATCATTAGTTAATTGATTAGTAAAAACACTGAGAATTTCGTTACGATATTTCTCCGATGTTATCGTGCCCTCAAAGAATATTGGTCCTATTAATCGGTGACGACTCATACCTACCCATACGCCTATTTTTTCTGGATGTAGAGGAACTTCTCTGTAGAAATGAGGATTTTCACTGGCCCACATACGCATATTTTGCGAATTAACATAACCTTTCAAATAAAACCAAGCTTCATCGGTGAAAAAAGTATGATTTAAAATATTGTCTGTCATTGTTTGAATAAACCATTGGCAAAATTGTATTCTTTTTTCATAATCCGTAGGTAATAGATTTTGTACAGAAGTTAATTTATATGGATACATGTGCAAGTCCTTTTTTAAAATTTTTGGACATGTTCCATACGAAAGCCCTACTTGTTGCGAAACTCTGCGAATAGATGTTTTAATTCGTTAATAATTTGTCTGACATTTTCAATTACGCCGCGACTTCTCGTGAGAGGAGGACCACTTCCTTTTTTCCTTAAAATACTGCCTGTTTGACGAAAAAGATTTACACAATGCATTAGCGTATCACGGAAAGTTTTATAGCTAGGAACAGTATTTGGATATCTCTCTTCAAACTCCGCAAGGCAATTTTCTATTGAATGCTGCCAAATACCATCAATTTTTTAGATGTCAGGAAGTAACATTCTACCATAAACGCTTTATGCATATCATTAAAGGCCATTACTTTTTCTTTTGATGAAACTTTAAAATATATATTTGACACTGACAGATGTTTGAAATAACATCTTAATGACTAAAGCTACGACATAATTTTTATATACACGGCCAGCTACGAGTGAAAATTTTAATGATCGCTCGTTATTTCCCGGATAGCAATACATATTTGAATTTGAAAATGTCAAATATCAATGTGACCAAATGCATACTTTATATAAAAACAAAACTCTGAACTTTCAAATTAAATAATTTCATAAAAAACTCGTTTCATAAGGCCTTTTGTCGCACTTGTTCTTTAGAAAACTCGTGCAACAAAATTGCCCCTTATGAATATGAAACTTGTATTTTAATATACTATTCTAGATTAAATTGTTCTCGCACTGTACTGTTGTTTACTAATTTCAAGCATTTAATTGTCAAGCAGCTGTCAATTGACACGTCGAAAATTATCTTAAATTTCTTCATTTTTTTAAAAAACATGCCACGCTATTTGACATACGATCAGAAAACTGAACATTAGTTATTCCCTAAAAATAATTTCAATACTGTCAGTGGTTCAATGAAAACTTAAATAACAATGATATTCCAAATGTTATGTTTATGTCAGATAAGGCTTGGTTTCGTTTATCGGTGTACATCCATACCTAAAATTATAGACCTTGGACAACTGAAAATTCATGTAATCTTGTAGAATCCAGTTTGCATCCAGTGAAAGTCGGTGTTTAAGTTGCAATGTCCAAACCTCAAATTATGTGTGCAATATTTTTTAATGACACCATCACTGGAGAACGATTATTGCAGATTTTTACATGAAGATTATTTACAAAGGCGATATTTCCAACAAGACGGAGCACCACCTAATGTTGCTAATACAAGGTGGCGCAAAATTAATCATCCAATTTTGTTTTTGAATAACTTTTTTAGTAAATTTAAAAAAATTTTTTGAGTGGTGAAAATCTTTATTTGGATCTTTACAATTTTTTCTGTTAATTGGAAAATATGATATCCGCCAAGTGGCTGCCGCCAGTATTGATACACATTTGTGCCCGTTTTATCGCATCTTCCATAACTTTCCGCACGATTTCTGGTGATAACTGTTCGCATTCCTGTCGAATATTCTCCTTAAGGGCTGCGATTGTCTAAGGCTTGTTGGCATAAACCCGCGACTTCAAGAAGCCCAAAGAAAGAAGTCTGGGATGGTTAAATCGGGCGATCTTGCTGGCCATGCCAAATCGCCAAAACGGGAGATTACGCGACCAGGAAATGCTACCTTCACAATATCCATTGTGGCTCCTGCTGTGTGTGCGGTTGCACCGTCTTGTTGAAACCACATGTTCACCAAGCCCCGCTCATTCAATTCTGGCAGTAAGAAGTCGTTTATCATGGCCCTATAGCGTTCGCCATTAACAGTAACCATATTGCCGATGGCGTCCTCAAAAATACGGCCAATCACTCCTCCCGCGTGAACACCGCACAACACAGTAGCCTTGAGTGGATGTAACGGCTTTTCGTGCATCACACGCGAATTTTCAGTGCCCCAGAAACGAAGATTTTGCTTATTGACGTAACCGCTTAAATGAAAATGCGCCTCGTCGCTCATGATGATTTTCGACTGAAAATCGTTCACTTCGTTGTTGAGATTGAGGATGGCTCTACAGTAATTCACACGCGACTGAAGGTCAGCAGGCATTAACTGATGCATTGTTTGCACTTTGTATGGGAACATGTGTAAGTCTTTCACTAAAATTCGCTGTAGGGTCCGTCTGCTGACGCTCAATTGCGTAGCACGTCGTCTGGTTGATGTTTCTTCGTTCTCAGCAACATCAGCAGCCACAGCCGCGATATTCTCGAAAGAACGACCAGTCCGGTGGCGGCCGCGCCCTGGAAGATCTCTTGTGGTTCCAGTCTGTTCGAGTTGAGCAGCTAAGCGGCGTAATGTTTGTCCAGTTGGCGTGACACGATTAGGAAATCGACGACAAAATTCACGCTGCGCTACCACCACCGACCGATTATTAGTAAAAAAAATCGACACAATTATTCCACGCTCTTGCGGAGTATAGCGCTCCATTGTTTGTCTGTTTGTATTCTGCAGCTGTCTAGTTCACAAATGTCAAATATGATTGACGTACAACGCCATTTGCAAAAGTTATAACATCTTCCGACAGGGTGATTAATTTTGCGCCACCTAGTAGTACTTTAGAATATCTCTGAAAATAGTTTGATAATAAACTAATTAGTAAGGACCGTTGGCCTGACCTGACACCATTCACCTGACTTGACACCATTAAATTTCTGTCTATTTGATTATCTAAAAACTGAAGTTTTTCAAAATTGACTTTACACTTCAGAAGAACTACAAAAAGCCATCACAAATTAAATAGATAGAATTCATCGACCAACACTTAAAGGAATATTTGAAAATGTAGAAGAAGACATTTCGAGCAATTACTGTGAAGTATTTTTTAAAAAGTAGTGATATTATTCTGTTATTGTTAAATCTACTTTATTATAAATATACCCAACTAATTGAATTATGTAACTGTTTAATTAACTAAAATTAAAATTTATTTCTTGTTACAATATTATTATTATTATATTAATGATTAAATTAGTTCTAGCATTAAAATTATGAACTTAAAATATTTTTTCATATCTAATAATAAAACAGTTGCCATTGAATATAAGTGCACGTGTGAAGAACTGAAGGAACTCAGACAGAAATATTTCGGGAGAGATCTATTGGATCCTTCGAGTGTACTCAAACTTCCCCTGAGGAGGATAGTGGAACTGAGAGATCTATTGGGGATAGTACAAAGAGCAATGTGCTCAAGTGCCTGGACGTGCTGGCGTCCAACCCAAAATAGAAGAAGAAGAAGAAGAAGAAGAAGAAGAAAAAGATAAGTCGCCACTGAACACAAAATAATAAAACGGTATGACCAACATTTCAGCAATTTAGTGTGGCGATAAATTTGAACTACCACTAAAATTATATAAGACTTTAAAGTATACCCATTACTTTATGATTCCCCTAACTATAGACTTTTGCTCGAACGCCATGCAGTCTCTAAGTGTGGGCAAATGCGCCTTCCATGCACAGGCTGGTGCTGGTGATAGGATAGACTCTCGATTCTTGTTGGCATACTTAAACATGAATGTTCCTAGAATGTTATGTAAATATAGCAATACTTTTTAAGGTCCCTATGTATAGGACCAACATTTTACCTAAAGCGCCTCACGTAGATTCAGTTATTAACGCAAACCTGATTTATAGTGAAATAATTCTGGTGTTAATTAAATAAATGTAAATAATAAATTAAATAAATGTGTTAATTAAATAAACTCAAAATCATATATATTTTTTATGATACATTTATTATTTTTCTCTGTGTATCTTAATTTTATCTTATTTTGTCCTTTTAATGGAGTAATTTTCTGTTGAACAAATAAATATCCGTTATCCCTTGATATTTTTTCTCTTCTTTTCATTTTTTTTGAAAGAAAATTATGATTATTTTCCTGTTCATCCTCATTGTAAACATTTCGCAAGGTTTCTATTTTAATATAACAATTATTAAAATTTAAGCAATAAAATAACAACATAATATATTGCAAAAGAAATTTATTAACTAATTTAAAATATTCCTTCGTTGTTCACGCTTGAGTTACAAAATAAATCGACCGCATCAAAGAAATCTCGCAAGATAATGCCAAAGTTTATAGTCCAGGTCACGCGACCCCCTCATGTTTCATCCCCTTTGCCTGTCTGGGATGGCCAACTGCACAAGAACGGGGTAAATCTGAAAAGCGCTGAATTCCTACCGCCACAAAAAACTGCCAGACGAAAACCCTCTTTGCCTCCCGACACGTCCCTTCGTCTTCGAAAACTACCCCTGGTCGTTGAATAACCTCTATCTTTTACTTCCCTAATTTGTGTTTTTTGACAGGTACCTTTTTCTCCACTCCACATGAATGCATTTAACACACACCTGATACTTTTACTTTTATTTAAGCAACGATTGGTTCTTTTTCTTCTTTGTTTGAATAAAATTGCATCGTTTATAAATGGTATGTAAAATTTATATGTGATTGCATTTTAAAAGAAAAATATTAAAATTCGATAATATTTTTAATCAATATTATCGAATTTTAATTAACTAACTCATTTTTATTGCTAATATTATGAAATAGTTGCATTATTATTGCAAAAAATAATTTAAAAAAATTAATAAATACATTAAAATGATCAATTTCTGCAAATATTTACTCGATATTTTTAAACACTTAATGCATGAGTAACTTACTTTTATTTATAGGTAAGACATTAACTACTAGGTCACGGCTATAGTATTGCGATAATTATAAAATTGAAAGTATATATGTAAAGGTATTCAAGTATCTATAAAAAAAAATTAAGTAGATTTGGATTAATTATAAACGAAAGTACGAGAGACAGTCGAGAAACTTCAGGCATTTGGTAAGCTGTTTAGTTTGATAAATGATGCATGTGCACTGGTATACTGCAATGTGGTCAAAAAATTTTGGCCGATTATCAAAATATCAGTCAGTTTGTGAAGATATCACAAAACTGGTTTCCGAAAATTACTTACCTGTGTGGCAGGGATGATAATAAAAACACAACTCAACTAGCCAGTACACATGCTAAGGTCTCAGTGAATTCGACGTGGAGTTCCTCTCGAAATGTTATTACGTGACTGACTAAAATAATAGTTTAAAATAGCACCACCGTGAATTATTGTAAAATTCTAATCAGAGGTCATACGTCACACGGATGACATAGAAGCTATAACGTACAGACAAGGTGTAGGATCAAAGAAACACAAGGAAGCTACAACTACAAATCAATACCCGCACAGACAATTAATATTATTAGTATATTTATTGAAAATATTTTCCCCTCAAAAGTTATTAACAAATATCCAATACATACAAACTTTAATTTCTGATACGAAAGTAGAAGAGGAAAAGAGCGCGACAGAGAAAAGTAAAGAAAGATATATAGCGAGGTTGCCAATGAATGTATGCATAAGTACGATAAGGTTCAGTCAGATTATAGCTAGTCAGTAAGTCTATTGCTTCAGAGGGTTGTAGAACGCATCTTAGAAATATGAAAATTCGCCAGGAATATTTACAGAAAAATATTTATTTCATGGTGTATTACTTTTATGAGGATGTACAGCAAAGCTTTTATTTTCTGCGTATAAATAAAAGGAAATGAAATATTAATTCTAAATTATTTTTCAAAAAATAAATCTAACTCTTATGAAAAGAAAATAAATTGACTCTTCTCCGATAATAATAAAAAATAAATATTCTAAACTGGTATACTGCAATGTGTGTGCAAATTAAAGGTTCAAATAATCCACCACATTGTTCTTGGCAGTATGCCACCCTATAATAAAATTCTTGACGGACATTACTGATATGTCCCCATAGAAAGAACCGACAATTGAATTATTTAAAATACCAGCCCATACATTTAATTTTTGTGGATATCGGGTATGTACAGGTACATTAAGGTGTCTACCGGCATAATAACATTTTATGATTTGTGGCTTTTTTTGAGTTGTAAAAACATGCATGTTGAAATCGACTATTAATATACGCACGTAGAGAAATAAGTGTTGTACACCGGGCAAGTGTTTGTTAGGGAATAGGGCATATTAAATGTGTATATGTGTCCACCACTCTGCTTCTACCTCCACTGTTTTTAAAGCTGGCATCGTTGGATATAACAAGCATATACTATATACGCAAACAGAAATTAAAATTTGTCTACTACGGTATATATATATATATATATATATATATATATATATATAAAGTAAACTAAATAAGTCGGCGATTAAAGGTCTGGTTCATTACTTCATAGTAGATATATTTAAAATAACTCTACATGTTTCGGCAATGATGCCTTTGTCAAGAGAATACAAAATATAAATGACAGAATATGAACCAGACCTTTAATCGCTTTCATATATATATATATATATATATATATATATATATATATATATATAAATATAGTATATTCGTGACCTTGGTATGATAAGGTAAACTTAATTAGTCGGCGATTAAAGGTCTGGTTATTACTTCAAAGTGTATATATTTAAAATAATCCTACATGTTTCGGCAATGATGCCTTTGTCAAGGATATAAAAAATATATATTTTTTATATCCTTGACAAAGGCATCATTGCCGAAACATGTAGGATTATTTTAAATATATACACTTTGAAGTAATAACCAGACCTTTAATCGCCGACTAATTAAGTTTACCTTATATATATATATATATATATATATATATATATATATATGAAAAAATGTGTGAAAGTCGTATCCATCCGGGATGTGTAGATGTCGACGTTTCATAGTTATTACTAATTGTCAATACACCTTACCCAGAAATAGATACGACTTTCATTTCTATACTGCGTGTATATATACTTATGATAAACGTAATGCTAATGAGAACTCATAATTATTGATTTTGTCATGTGTAGAAATTGATGCAACGAATTAGAGCGGCAATGGCATGTATGTGTTCTCATTAGCATTACGTTTATCATATATATATATATATATATATATATATATATATATATATATATACTTCAAAAATATTATCAAATATACAGTACATAAAAATATTAAAAGACCTGTATATATTTATTCGGCGAAGTTAAATAATTATTATCGCAGCGTTTACATACCTGATAGGCGAGTAAAGAAGTCGGAGATCTCCGCGATCGTAGATACAAAACTTTACACAAGTAAATGTGAAATATAGCCTTAATAAAATTGACGGAAAACTGTTATATACAAAATTGACTACAAAGTGTTATGATTAATTATTAATTAGTAATTTCCTGGTTCGAATATTAAAAGAAAAAACAATAATGAACTTTAGACTGCCAATATAAGACGGCAACCAAGGTTACGTGTGCCTCACAGACTTGAAATATCAATTAGTGACAATTTTAAATTAGTTGTATCCCACGAACACAATAACAAATATAACACTTATCTTTCCAAAAGCGAACTCTAGCTTCAAGCTGCGGCACACTACAATTTACCAAGTCAAGAATCCGATCACGTGGAGGATCGCCTGCTGCTTAATTGCAGTGGCACTTTAATCTGCGAACATCCGGACCAGCTCTAGGTCTTTTCTAACTTCGGACTGGTTAACTTGTGGCTAACGATAGATAGTTAGTTCCCGTCTTAGATGTTGTCGGGCCTATAACGCAAAGACTATGTTTGTTGAATCCCACAGAAAATTGGTACCAAAAGGCTCAGCAGAAGATTTAGGCCAAATATCGACCTCAACAGGTGTTCTATTCGCAATTTGCAGATACATTACACAAAATACAAAATGATCTCAAATCTTTTACATGACCAGTTCCTTCGATAGCTCAAACGGAAGTGCCACACAAAGACACCATCTCAATGTTCCTACATCACCAGCTAAGCGTATACTCGTCTCCCTCTGATCAAATAAGAACGCAATATACAGCAATACCGAGTAAACGAGGGTAGTTTGATAAAATAATCGTAACAAGAGTGCAGTTTTAAAGTTCGTGCTCTGATTTATTATGATTTTTGTTGTGGTTTAACTCGATGCCAGTGCATAGAATGTTTAATTTCTGCATTTGGTTATGAAGCGCCGTCAAAGACTGCGATTCATGAATGCAAGTGTCGTCGTACTTTACTTCAGGATCAAGCAAGAGAAGGGCGTCCTACAACATCTGCTGTTTCGGAAAATATCGATGCTTTACCTCGAATGATTGAATAAGATCGCTATGTAACGTATAATGAGATTCAGGCATGCTCGCACATATCTAGGACTTCGATACATTCAATTTTGTGGGGAAACTTTGTTCTCGTTGGATACCGCATAACGCAAAAAGACGATCGCATAAAATGGTGCAAAGCAATACTAAAAAAAACTCAATCAAACATATCTATGACAACATTACAGGTGACGAATCGTGGATATATTCTTAGGAACTGGAAATAAAACCACCAACGGCAGTTCAAGTATTTCAAAATGAACTTCTGCCAACAAAAGTTATCCGCTTGCGAAGCATATCTAAACAAATGATTACCAGTTTCATAGCAACATTTGGTCATGTGGCTACAATTATTCTGGAGAATCTTCAAACTGTAAATGCAGAATTGTAAACAATAATTTGCTTGCCCGAAGTTATTGATGAATGGTGAAAAAGCGATCCTAAACGTGCAACCAACCGTCATCATGATAATGCTACTCGCCATACCGCTCGCACAACAGTCTATTATTTTCGAAGTAAAAGCATCGAATTAATTGCTCATCCAGCTAAAAGTCCTGACTTGGCCCCAAGTATTTTTTTTTTACTTTTACTAAAATGCAGGATTTTCCATAATTGTCATGTATTACAGCGGTTATTGGTAATTCGTATACTTATACAAACCCTTGTATAATCGAATAACGAACTCTTGTCTATTCACTGTCAAAACTGCGGTTAGATTACTATGATTTCGACTTCAATAATTTGACAGTACTGAATTGTCAGATTTGTTAGTTATCATCATGGCTCGTTTCGGCAATATTTCCGCGAAGTTAATTGATGAAATAATCACATATTATACATCCTCCACTCTTTACTCTTCATCTACAGTGGCACCAATGTCAAATAATATTTCTAATCATTGTACATTTAATATAAGCAATAATTAAATTTATATCAAACGAATTCTCTTGCTTCTAAATGGTCGTTTCAGATAAATAGCAGCACACTTGATAAAAGTAAATAATTACATTATAACCGTGCGTTATAATAAGGTACGGGTTTTTGACAGAAGAATTATTTCATTCTGTCTGAAATTGACAACTTTCTTATATTGTCGTAGGAAAATATATTCTTCCAGAGGTATAGAGGCACAGTTCTAAAATGCTCCCCCGTCACGCAGGCTATGGCTTTTTGCATTTTTCCAACGCGCCGCATAATATCGCCAAAAAATAACGTCTCGTTGGTATTGGAGTACAGCAAAAGGAAAAGAAAAAAAATGGAAGGTAACGCCAATTCGTTATAAATGCAGTGACCGTGTACAATAATTTTCAATTTAGAGGAATCTTTTCAATTGAGACAGTAATATCAACTAATAACACAGGCCTACAATGGTTTTCCCCTTTAATATCTGAGTAGCGTTCCCGATAATTTTTAAAAGTAGAAAATAATCAAAAAAATTCATCACGTTCGAATATTTTTTTATTTAGCATTTTAGATTTTGCTTAAAATTGTCTGGAGGGTTCAATTCGAAAATGGATAAAACTTTTTAAACGAATTCTAACTAATTGTTAATTCATCTGGTGACGCTATTAGGATAATAGATTAAATTTTGATTCATTATTTGTTAAATACTACATAATTAGTATTAGACGTCTTTATACGTTAAAAATTGGTGATTTTAGCGTCATTAAGTAATTAGCCTATTAATGTATGGACTGTAAATCTTTTTTAATGAAATACAATATATCGAAAGTTCTCAAGGTAGAAAATCGTTGGACAAGAAATTATGCGAATTTATTTTTTTTTGTGGAAGTAATGGGAACTTGAAATTTGAAGTTATGCTTTATTAAAAATGTACATATTGCTGTGAAATTTCCCCTTTGATATAAGTTAAATAATGTAAATGAAGTATAATGTAATTAAACGTAGCTTAAATAAATTAAAACGAAACCAAACCAGGTCGTGTTTTTGTATGCACCTGGTATATAGCATGATCATGTTTGCATTAATGCATCATGTTAATAGATTACAGGTTATAATGATTTTCGTTAATAATTATAATCTAATCATATATAAAACCCATGCTTACGTACCAAAATTCTATAAAAAGGATACTAAATAAATTATTATTTATACTTAAGTTTCAATATTCATCTCAGGCTTGCTGATATTTTTTGAAATATAATCATTGTTTACAATAGGAATTATATAATGTAAAATTCAATTGGAAATAAGAATATATCCATATAAAAAAAATCTGGTATTAATAGCAGGAACAGCGTAACCTGAAAAACAATATATGTCTATAACAAATGCGAATTAGATTTAGAAATATTTAGAATATCAATTGTAATTTCTTTCATTCAAAAACGTAAACAAAACAAGTGTCATTACGCAAAAGTTAAAATGCATCAGAATGCGCATGCGCAGATTAGATGCATGAAATTTGTAGGATTTGAGAGGCATCTATCTCAAATGCGTAAAAGATAGAAAAAAACAAAGAAAACAAACTGACCGAAGGATCTCTAACAAAAGACGGTGGATTTTTACATGTTGAGACATGCAGAACTAGGTTAACTAGATTTCGATTCCCGGCCGAACTATTTTTTTATTTTTTATTTACGTGATATAGTCTACCTGTATACAACTCGACACTTGAAAATTCTCGAAATTCGACGCATTGCCTAAAAAAACACCACTCGACCTTTGGTCTAGTGGTGTTTCAGGCAATACGTCGCGTATAATCGAGTATTTTCAAGTGTCTAGTTGTATAATATGTAAATATTTCAAAAAATAATATAATATCGCTTATTTACGTATTAAATATTTTCTTCAAAGCTTTTTGCGAAATTTTTTGACTCTCCCTCGTAGTACATCATTTGGCATACTCTTACATATCATATTAAATTAACACACTACTTATTAAATGTTCTTGAAAGAACATATTGTCGTACTAAGAGAAAGAAAATTCAGGAAGCGCTAGAAAATCATACATTTAAACAAAACTTTTCTAGCGCCCCACGTATATTACTAATACATACACAACATACGTCATCAATCTGTCATTTCGTACGTTAATATCATCATAAACTCTAAGCAACAGATATAACAAGGACGTAACGAAATAATATGCCGACACCACACAATACACCAATTCGTCCTCTTTCCCTTACCACCATGCATAATTCAATTGTCGATTATTAGGTACAATAAAAAATAGGCTACTTGTTACGTAAGGTCGTCGCTTACATTAATATTTCCAGCCTCTATTATTCTCGATTTGTTTATTTGAATCTTTTGTTGTGAGGATTTTGCGATGCGGGATTACACACAGATAGAGAAGATTACGTTCTCTCTTTGATACATTATAAATCGGATCGTGCAGGCGGAAACACCCTTGACGCCCTCGAGGGGTTAAAAATTGAACTAAAACAACCTATTCAGTTAACATGTTCGGTAATAGGGAGGGTCCCTGGTGAACTTTCGATAATATTTGAATTCTATTCAAATTCATAATTACGTAATTGCCCTTGAAGAAGACCGGCAAAAAATCGTAGTCATTTTATGGATGAATTAGAGAATGGACAAACTTGAGATATCGAATTAAAATAAGAAATACGTTTATTGTCGTGGGATATTTAAGCGATGAGTGTACAGACCAATGAATCAGATTTATAAAATGTTCATTTATGGGAAATATGTTGTTTTTATCAGTAAATATACACATCGCTAAAATTCTTGGATGCCTCTATTTTCTTCAAAAACTTGGCTTTATATTTTAAGTAAATATAACAATATAATTTGCATATCATTAGTCGATGTTGCAGACACTTCTTGGTGAAACATTTTAATAATTGACTTAGATTACTTATGTATGACTGATGTATACTATGACTTAGGTACGCCGTACGATAAAAGAACTACACAGATACAGCCCAAATAATATGTAACTTAGAAGGGACGTTGCCGTCCGGCATACTTCGATACAATACTGTTAAAGTAATTCCCAACGGGCCAATAGGGGAATCACCCGATCACCTCATATGATATATCATAATATTGTTACGAGGGATTCCCCGTCGGGGATTCCCTGTACGAAAGTATAAATACGCTTATTAGGATTTATTTTTTTCATTTCTTATTCTACCAGCGACAAGGTTAGGCAGGTTACGTCATTTAAATTAAAATGTCAATTATCTGAAAAAGTTATTTTAAATGACGGGAGACTTTGTTCAACATAAAAAAAAAAAACAGTGATACGGGAAAAGTGCTAAATATAAGCGATGCCCTGCCATTGTCAAGACTTTGCGTGTATCGACTAAGGGGTTACATACACATTTATCATCAAAACATAACATTAAGATTTTAGTTGACGTTAATCGTTTAACAGCTTCAACAAGTCAAGATTCTGAAAATCTGAGTACAGCACCGCCGCCAGCTAAACGAAAGTTAGAAGATTATTTTACTAAAAGTGCCGACGACAGCGTGGATGATGTTTTGGCAAGAATGATTGCATTAGATGGATTTCCATTCAGTGTATTCATAACTTCAGATGATTTGAGAAAATTGCTCCTAGCGAAATACACGGATTTGCCAAAATCAGCCGTCACAATTCGAAAGTGTGTTATGAATTCCAGTGAAAAAATCAGAAAACAAATAACTGCAAAATTAAAACATTTGAAAAGTGCAGGTGAAAGATTAAATTAAATAAAATTTCGACGAGTGGACATCAACGTCCAATAAACGATACATGGCTGTTCATTCATATAAAAAAATTTGGAGCTTAGGACTCGTTTCTATTCATGGAAGTATGACGGCTGAAAATTGTCTTCGTATATTGAAAGAGCGTCTAAGTAAATTTGATATTTCCCTGGGAACTGATATCGTGGCTACTGTAACCGATGGACCGAACGTTATGATAAAGGTGGGACAGCTTGTTTACACTGAACAACAACTGTGTCTCGCACATGGTATCAGTTTATCCGTCTGTGATGTACTGTATAAAATAAAAAATTATTTTCAAGACAGGCAAGACAGCCCTACCTCAGACTCAGATGATACTATAAATGAACCAGCTGTGACTACTGATTATATGAACGATAGCGATGATGATGACAATTTAGAAGACTTAGACTGTACAGAATCAGGTTTAATCTTAATGTCACAAAATGAACTTGCGCGAGAACACCTACCAGAGTTAACGAAAGATGAAAACATTAATGAGCTGATAAAGAAAATCCGCAAAGTTGTAGTGTATTTCGAAAGATCACCATTGAAGAATGAAACAGTACTTCAAAAATATGTGAAGATTGAAAATGAAAAAGAGCTGTCACTTCTTTTGGAATGTAAAACCAGGTGGAATAGTCTTTTAATCATGCTGGAACGATTTTATCTTTTAAAAACCTGCATTCAAAAAGCACTTATAGATCTCAATCATCCAATCCGTTTAGAAGATGCTGATTTTGATTTGGTAAATAAAATTGTTAATGTGTTGACCCCAATTAAATTAACAGTAGAAGCAGTCTGTCGACGCGATGCTAATTTATGCACAGCTGATGCCGCTTTGAAATTTCTTATAAAACAATTGCCTAGCAAAAACTCAGCACTCGCCAATAAAATGAAAACATCCTTAGTAGAACGTATAAAGTAACGACGAAATGATAATTTAACTGGTGTGTTGAATTATTTACAAAATCCAAGAAAAGATGATGAAAATCAGTTATTATCGGATTTGGAATGGCTTGACTTATTCCCAGTTCCTACACAGGCTTTAGTGAGGGTGCAAATAAAGAGTATTGTTAAAAGACTAAATAGTCGAGATGACACGGAAGAGGAAGAAAGGCCAGGATCACAAACAGATGGTGAGCCAAGGCAACAAACCTCCCAACCACAATTGACACTAAAGGAAAAGTTACAGCTGGAAATTAATAAGACCATGGAATCCCCAGATCCTGAAGTACAAAATGAATCGGGATTGGTAAATAGTATTAGACGCGAAATGAGCCTGTTTGAAAATGGAGTAGTTCGTGGATATCACTTAGAATTAATATATAAATATCTATTGTATATTCCTCCAACCAGTGTAGAACCTGAGCGAGCGCTTTCAGCTGCTGCTTATGTTGGCAATAAACTACAAAGCAGGCTTAGAAGTCAAACATTGGATGCTTTGATATTTCTGCGATTGTATTTTCGAAATTTTAAATAGTTTTTTGTATTGTCTTTTTTGTTCCTTCTTTTAGTATATTGTGTATTGTGTTGTGCAACAATATTAATAAATAATTTTTAAGAAATTACTTAAGTTTTTTTTCATTTGAGCCCAATTAGAAACCACATAGTCTAATCCCGGGATTACGCTTCAAAAATCCCAGGATTGAAAAACATGCTCGGAATTGTATTCTCTACATAACAGCCGTAACATATGATTATTCTGATAAAATTAGTGAAATATAGCCATGTGTTTTATTCTTAATAACGGGTGTTCAGAAACATTCGAAGTCAAGTGGGCTCTGAACAAAAAATCATGTATCTTTACTTAAGTATCTGATTTGTAATAATTATTAAATGTCAACTGTTGTCTGTCAAAAATCAATCTATCTCAGACATGACTTCATATTTTCAAGGACTACTTTGACTTCGAATGTTTCTGAACACCCGTTATTTAATCAAGTCAAAATAATTTGAAATATACTTGAGTGGGTAAAAACTCGCCAAATTTTGTCTAAAACAAAAACATTTTTAATAATATAAAAATATTTCAAAAAAAGTGTGGAGAACACAAATATGAACTTGTATTGTTTTTATTTTATACAAAATTTGATGAAGTTTTACCTACTTTTTTTCAGAAATGATAAAGGACACTTAAATAAACATTTTTTATTAATAAACTAGTGTCCGGAAATTTATCAGTATCGAGATAAAATTTAAAAAATCAGCTGTCACCTCAGGACTTTCCCAGCGGTATACCGTAAAAATTGAATCATAGCAACCTTTGAAACACAACAACCATTTTAATAGCATAAAGCATGGTTGTATTTATTCGTATATAGAAATAGTCAGAATTGCCGAACATGGGCTACGGAAAATCCACACATACTTGTCGAAAGAAATCTGCATCCCATAAAAGTTGGAATCTGGGTTGCAATATCAAGACGAAAGATAATAGGACCAGTTATCTTTAATGAAACAATTAACGCAGAAAAATTTCAAACTGTCATTTTGACAGAATTTATTAAACAACTGCATGACGATGAAATATCATTGAGTTATTTCCAACAGGACGGAGCCACATACTGCAGGTGCCAGCAAACCCCATTTCCTTCTTTTACCTGTAGCACCGACATTTGGCCTTGTAGAGAATAAATAAAAACACATCCTTGTGGCCATTTCTAAACCTCTATCCAGTGGTGTACTCTAAATTTTTATACGACGTTTCGTTTCTTTCTGGCCATCATCAACTATCTAATTTCTTATAGGCGCTATATTGGATTTAGACATCTTCAGAAAGAGTTTTTTTTTTCTGATTTCAACCATGTACCACATGCTGACTGTAGTTTTTGACATTAGGTTTTATTTAAAAGAATAAATTATTAGATTAAATAAGGTAGCCTTTGGAATTTCAATCTGTCAAACATTTCATTTATTGTTCATTAATAATACAAAAATGTCATACACTAACGAAGAGAAACGACATATGATAAGTATATTTTATTCTTCGAAACGAAATTCAACAGTAGCGAGTACAAGATAACAAAAACATTAATAAAAATACATAGAAAAGTAAACAATAAACAATTACAGTAAATATTCAATTATCTGGCCATCTTCGGTAATGCACAATTGGGCATGCCTTCTGGCATTTTGTACTGCCCTTTGTATAGTTCTTCTAGGAACTGCATCGAAGGCATTCTGAAGTCTGTCTCGTAATTCTTCAATGTTTTGTGGCGCATCTACTTTATAAATATTATTTTTAACATATCCCCATAAAAGAAAATCTAGCGGACTTAAATCAGGTGATCTCGCAGGCCATTGAACAACTCCCCTATTTCCAATCCAACGGTTTGCAAACTCTTGATTTAAGAAATTTCTAACAACAGCTGCATTGTGTGCTGGTGCGCCATCTTGTTGCCACCATAAATATTGTAATTGATTTAATGGGATATTGTCGTCAAGATAGTCAGATACGTATGTACGTAAAATGCTTAAATATCTTTCTCCATTTAAATGTTCTTCATACATAACTGGTCCTAAGAGACGATTTGCCAAAATACCCATCCAAACGTTTATTCCAAAACGATGTTGTGGTCTTCTAGCCCTGTTTTGTCGGGGATTTTGTACTGCCCAATAGTGCTCCGTATTTCTGTCGAACATTCCAGAATTTGTAAATTTTGTTTCATCTGACCAGATGATTTTGCTTAAAAAATTTTCGTCATTTTCTATCCTTCCCATTAACCAATTACAATATTCTAGCCTTCTCAAATTATCTCCAGGCAGTAAAGAGTGACTAACATGGATCCTGTAAGGTTTAAAACTACTTTTATGTAAAGTTCTCCAAAGTCTGGACTGGCACAAATTTAATTCTGACGCTACTTCGCGTGTAGAAATTGATGGATTATTATTTATCTATAAAAATACAAGATTAACATGAAATTTGAAAACACGCTTTTAATTTACCATTTGTAAAATATCTTGTCGATTTTCATTTAAATTCCTGTTGTCTTGACCATTACGCCGCTTAGTAAACGATCCATTCTCGACCGAATTTCTGTCGAGATCTAGAAAAATGGTACGATGAGGCTGTTGTCGTTCTGGATATAATTGTAGATATCTTGTACTCGCTACTGTTGAATTTCGGTTCCAAGAATAAAAAATACTTATCATATCTCGTTTCTCTTCGTTAGTGTATGACATTTTTGTATTATTAATGAACAATAAATGAAATGTTTGACAGATTGAAATTCCATGGCTACCTTATTTAATCTTATAATTTATTCTTTCAAATAAAACCTAATGTCAAAAACTTTAGTCAGCATGTGGTACATGGTTGAAATCAGAAAAAAACCTCTTTCTAAGATGTCTAAATCCAATATTGCGCCTATAAAAAATTAGATAGTTGATGATGGCCAGAAAGAAACGAAACGTCGTATAAAAATTTAGAGTACACCACTGGATAGAGGTTTAGAAATGGCCACAAGGATGTGTTTTATATTTTCTCTACAAGGCCAAATGTCGGTGCTACAGGTAAAAGAAGAAAATGGGGTTTTCGCGTTTTTTTTTTTTTAAATAACGAAGGTCATTTGTCACAGGTCTATTTTCTTTACGGATTTATAACAAACTCAAAATTTAACAACTTTGCCAAATTTAAACCTATACTCTATCTCCAATAATAAGCGAGATCCCCATGGTGAGGGCCGAAAATGAATCAACCTGTATATATAAAATCAAGAATGGTATTATTTTACAATGTTTTTAAAGAAATCTATGAATTTACACAAGTATTGTCGGTAGTGAGAAAATGTGGCACATCTGGTCGGCCCTAACTGTATATTATAGGGTACTAAACATGTTTACTCATAAAATTTGTTTAATAAACTACATATACATTTGTATTATCGTCTAAACAGATTTTAAGTAAATAAATTTAATAAAGGCGAGTTATTTAAATCTAATTGGTCATTTAATAAAATTTGTGGACTGTTTTAATTTATTGATTTCTAAACCTTCCAGTAAATTTAATTTGTTGCCTTTATTTTCTAAATGCAGAATTTGAAAATCTTTATCGAAAGTGTGGTTTTCTTCTAATAGATGATTCGCAAGTGGAATCTTGTTTTTTATTTTTAAACGAAGAACAATGCTCGGCAATGCGTTTTTCAAACGATCTTCCTGTTTGACCGACATATATCTTACCGCATCCACACATTAACTTATAGACTCCAGATTTCTTATGTTTCTCTGTTTTATCTTTATTGTTTTTAATGTGTTTGGATAAATTATTATTAGTTTTGAAAACCGTGTTAATATTAAGTTTTTTTAAATAACTTGAAATAAGCTTATTAGGTGTCCCAATGTACTACCGACAATACTTGTGTAAATTCATAGATTTCTTTCAAAACATTGTAAAATAATAGCATCCTTCTTGATTTTATATATATATATATATATGAAAAAAAAACCACATCCGTCCAGAAACGTGCATATATCGATATTTCACTGTCGTTATGTGAGAGGAGATTTGAATAATTGCTATTTCTCACTCCAATTAAATTCTATATATATATATATATATATATATATATATATGTATATATATTTTTTTAAATTTAGTTTGTAACGTACTCTTTAGATGTAAGCACCTGAGGAAGCCACTGTGCTGGCGAAACAATTGTCGTGTTACGATTAAAGATTAAAAGTGAAGATTAGTTATATTTTATCTTCATCAAGTAAATGCCGAATCAATTCAACATTATTATATAGTTTTAGTTATGACAACAACTTTTATTTATACCATAATGATTGTATATAAAAAATAATCTTAGAACTCGCTGGAGAATTTCCAAAAGTTCTACACTCAATTCTTTGGCGAGCTTGCTCCGTTCAAGAACAATCTTTTTTCTCGTATTTATGTTGCATAGCAAACATCGACCCGGTCGCATTGGTCGACCATCCGTGACTTTTGTTGCTTCTCTTGGTCTAGCCCACGCGGCTAGGCCAAGTCGCAGTCTCGTACCATGGTCATCATATACACGCTGCGTTCATTTCGTCTCTTTTCACTTGTACCCCGCCGTCCTTTTTCCACGACCACCTGATCATTGCATCCTTTTTATTCATAACCCTTCCTAACAATCCGTCTCTTCCGGTAGCAGACGGGTTCGAGACTCTTTCACAAAGAACGGGCAGCACGCGGGGATCATAATAATAATGCACGGCGATGCCTACGATGAAGATGATGAGACACGGTGTTGCGCCTTTTCTGTACGCCGGTTGGAAATGTACAGGTTCATTATTATCGACATGTAAAAGGGGGCTTTGCGCAACACAAACAACAACAAGAGAAACAGCGGTGATGAAAACGAACGAAAGAAATATGTGCGTTCTATAGACAAAAGCAGACATTTATAAATCGGCAACTGAATAATGATAATGAACGTAAATAAAAGTACAGGTAAGTCGACAGAGACAAACGAATGTTTATTAGGTTTTAAATTGGACGGAGATAGATGAGCTAACACAATACGGTTTTAAAACTATCATAGAATAAGAACACATTTAAAATGCGTAGGTACTTAGGCAGTAAGTTGCGAAATATAAGTGTTTTTTTTTAAATTGTAAATATTGTACAAGCAGTTTCCAAATTTAACAAGTATAATGGAGTGAAAGATTTTTTTTATAATTTCATAAAAAAAATGGAAAAACTAAATATTAAATTTCCACATTTCTAATGCGAGGATATAGGTAGCCTTGAAGATTTCTAATAGACAAAATTGAATATGGTTGCTATATTTATCTACATTCACACTGTAATATGCCATATTTCATAATTTTTGTTAACATCGTAATGACAGTTTTTATCGCACTAGTGCGGTAATAAATAAGAACCGGACGCAAGAGGTCAATGACTCATCGCCCACGGGCGTACTATTGAAAATTTGTATTTTTAAAGAGTTTTTAATTTTATGTATAAAATTAGAAAACAAACTGGTGGTAATCTATAAAATACGAAATTCATTTTTAGTCGTTCATTTTGTAGTTCAAGTTGAGTAAAGAGGTATTAATATTAACTAGCAATACTTTCTCAAGATTCTCTTCTGCAAAACTTGTTCTATTTGAATAAAATACATCCTTGTAGATAGAAAACGTCCTTTCTACATCGCAACTGGAAGTCACTTGGAATATTTTTGAAATTTAATTTGAGATTTTGATTTTCAAAATATAAGTCATTAGTTTTGACAAATTTCTAAAGTGTTCCTGAAGAAAGTACAACTGACTTTTCAATTTGGAATTTAAATTAGTTCCTTGCACTCAGAAATACTTCCAGCATCGTCATTCAAACATGTAACGAAATTTTGTAAACTATCGAAATTCTCTGCATAAAAACTAGTAGCTTCCAACCATGTTCCCCATCTAGTTATTACTGGAGTTGAAGGCAGTGACAAAGATGGAAGTTTTTCCACGTAAAGAACTAGTCTCAATGGTGCTTTTATGAAAACTTTTTTAAAAGCCGATACAAGTCTATCAACTTCCGGAAAGATGTCTCTGATATATTCACAGATTCTGTGGAGAGCATGTGCTACACAAGTGGTGCTACACAAGTGGTTTTAGCTACTGTTTCCGCATCAACTGTATTTATAAATTTTGTTGTTATTACATATGCACTATATGGAATAGATGGATGTAGTACACCAGCTACAACATTTACGGCACAGCGTCCTAATATATAGACAGTTTCGTCGGCACTTATCCATAGGTACTGATTTTAAAGATGGCTTCTAATGCGTTCTACTGCTTTCGCGTAACACTTAGAAAAATAATATTTGCGTAAGGTGGATTCATCAGGAACATTTCGACAAGTATATTTTTGGAGAAATATTTTGAAGCTGAGACTGTTAAGTTTATTTAATGGAATATTTACCGCCATTACAGTTTCACAGAGTTCTTCGTTAAAATTGTCAAATTCCAACGGGTCTAATTTCTGTGTGTTTGGCGTTTTACGTGCGATTTCTTGGAATTTTTTAACGATATTTTACAAACTTTGCAATAAATTTTGGAATCACTGGCAATGAACATACAATCAGTATGACCCTTAAACGATAAAAACACACAATGTTGTATTAGATTTACACTTTATTTAATATAATAATAATAACTATATAACAGCTGTTTCACCGTACAACGGTTTCTTCGGATATAGCAAGCGGTACTATAAAACATTTTACTTAAACGTAAATATTTTTTTTTTATTATTTTATTACTTAATGGTATTCTCAGAAATTGGAAACCGAAATATTTTTACCCGCCTCTTTTAGTAGGGATACAAATAGATAACATAAATTATATAAGTGACACATATCTAACAAAATATTTCAATCACAAATAGGAAATAAATTCAACAGAGGGGAGGAATTAAGCTCTGTTTTGTCATTTAATAATTTATTTGAAAATTTTTGTTTATTAATTTGCATTGCTTCTAATAAATCGAGTTTCTTACTTTTGTTTTCTTCGTGTAGGATCTTGAAATTATTATTAAAACTATGGCTTTCTTCAATTAAATGGTTGGAGTATGCTGAATCTGTTTTCCCATTTCTAAACGAATAATAATGCTCGTATATGCGCTTTTTGAACGTTCTACCTGTTTGCCCGATATATGTTTTAGTACATGTGCCACAAGTTAGTTTATACACACCTGACTTATTATGATGTGCTGTGCTGACCCTTAATCCAACTCGCCATTGTTTCACGATGCCATTCTCGAGGTTGTTCCATATCATATCTGAAAAAGTAACTTAAACAATGTTCTAGATCTAAATAAATGAAAAAACAATGTATACGTAAGTTATTGAAACTTAACGAAATTCACTGGACACTTCGTCAAAATAATTGGGAGAAATAGATTCGATAAAACAATATTAAACAGGATCTATTACAAAAATAACGAAGTACGTAACTAACAGTTACAAACTAACTCACCGTACTTTATTTATCTTACGAAATATAAACTAATAAATAAAATAAATTATAGAAACTCCTCACGTTACTATCAACGACCATGAAGAGAGGAATTTAACTGTTATATTGAGATAATTGCGTCACAATTCAACGACAAAAAAACAGAAGTGCGGTTAACCGAATAATTAGTGCTATTCATTAACTGCGGCCTGAAGCGTCTGGTCTCTAGTAATAAAGCACTAGTTCTGTAATAGTATATTACAGAACTAGAATTGTAAGTAGCATATTACGCACGAGTGTAAAAAGAAATGATATAATTCCGCTAGGGCGTAACTGCTTTACAACTCGAGTTTTGTACCATATTTTTTCTACGACCGCTATGATCCCGACAAAATTTTGCCTTTTGATAAGACAATTAATCTACAGTGAAATCTGGACGTATTAGTTGCATGGTGTGACCGTTTCAAACTTAAGTTAAATATTAACAAATGCTGCCTGGTCACTTATACTCGTTCTGCTACCCTCACGAGTTTTCGTATTTTATTAAAAACAATATCTTAGTAAAACTGTAAAACCAGTAAAACTGAAATAAAGGATCTCGGAGTCTTATTTAACTCTAATCTTACATTCAAATCCCATATAATCCATATGTGTTCCGATGTCTACAAAAATCTGGGATTTATTATGCGCATGTCAAAAGACATTTTTAAAGACATCACTTGCCTTAAATCACTGTACCATGCTTATATTTTGAGCAAAATGGAATGCGCCTCATTAATTTGGTATCCTATTTATACTTGCGGTTCCATTCCTTTGGACCGTGTTCACTGTAAGTTTTTGAAGTTCCTCACATTCAAGACTGACGGTATCTACCCGAAACGTGGTGCATCCCAGGATGATTTGCTTTTACGTCATGGCATGTCATCACTAAGCGTAAGAAGAGAGAATATTTGTAGGAAATATCGAATTAAACTGATGGAAAACATTATTGCGAAGACAAATGTCTTGAAATGGTCTCCTACCTATATTCTCACCAACGTGGCCAACAGAATACAGGATGATCTGTTTACTTGAAGATGGCTCGCGGATGGACAGCACTATTTAAGTCTATTGTTCATTTGACTCCACTTCCATGTCATGTAATTATAATTATAATGTACCTTGTAATTGGGTCTAGCCTGTTGGTTATTAAAGTATATTATTATTATTATTAAGACAAGGTTGCGAAGATACCAATTTCAAATGTCATATATCAAATATCTTGTTATGATCTTTTAGCGACTTATGGGTCGGCCCTGGTATCATTCGCGTATCATCATAACGTATCATGGTATCATCATAACGTATCGCTATGTCACCAGCTTTTAGAGAAACGGAGATGCACACTTTGACTTACAGACACATCTGTTTCAGCCATCTACGGGCTTAGTAGTTTTATCTATCTGCTTACCCGATATCGTTTTTCAGTTTGGACATGTTGTATCGAACTAATTAGATATATAGAGTATACCTTGTTTATCGCAAATTATATATGTCTATGCATTAGGTTGTGTATTAATTGTACCCTTCGCCCATCTGAAGGTGAAAAAATTAAATAACATCTTTTTAGACCCTCTGTGCCAATTATTGAAAAACAAATCAAAATAAAAAGAAAAGTGGCGATCATCGGCCAAAAAAATTAACTATGGAGCAAAAGGAAACTCTTTGCAATTGTATTGATGAAGATTGTTCCGAAACACTTCAAAATTTAAGAACTAAATTATTGGAAGAAAATCCTCAATTGCAAATTAGCATAGCCACCATAAGTAGGGCAGTTCAGTACAACAGAATAATGGTTGAAACAGAAATCATATTTTTTATCGATGAATGTGGAGTTCAAGTATATTCGCGAATGGCATATCGTAGATAGCAGAAAAATACCAGAGGAACGAAAGTTAAAGCCCAGATAAGAGGAAGAAATTATTCTGTTGCTGCTACAATGAATAGTGCTTCACTCAACTTATTTCAAGTACAGGACAGATCTTATAGGCAGAACATTTTGGAGAATTTTTAACTATTTTAATAAATTATTTAGGCGAAGATGATATCCAAGGCGCTCATTTCGTCATGGATAATGTTAAATTCCATCGAACCGAAGAAATCTTGCAAATAATAAAAAACCCACGGATATTTCCCAATATTACTTCCCTCATAAGATTTGAAAATGGACTGCAATTTTTAAATCCTATACAATTATTTAATCAGTTAAAAGAAAACAACCGAACAACCAAGATGAACTATACGGTGCGGTACATAACGCATCCTAAGCAAAAACTGATCAAAACTGCAATAGTTATATTCAGCTCATGGAATCCCATTTGGGAGATCGCTTAAACAGAAATGAGATACTCGTATTAAATTAATGTAGTTGTAATTACACAAAGTTTATTTCATTGTTTGTTAGCCCTAAAACTGTATAGGTAACAAAACCACAGTGGGAATTAGGACGAAGCCCTAATTCCGCCCCTGATCTACAAAGGCCCCCGAAAAACTCACCGGCCAGCTCAGAAATTAATTGCGGAAGCGTCGTGGGCCCTCACAACGCATAGATGGTAAATAGGGCACCACTACGTTAGGTCTGGCAAGTTCACAGGTCAACGTAGAATCACCTTTGGGCCATAAGGGCTTAAGAATAAAATAAAGGTGTTCGTATACCTGGTTAACCATGTCATTAAAACTAACACTTTTGCTCATAAGGACTTACAGAAATAAAACACCAACAACGGTATATAACAATAACAACAATATTTATTAAGGAAAATAAAATATGACAAAAATGGCTTCAATTCTCGGTAGGTGTTCTCAGCCAAAATCACAACTCTTCTGAAGTGTCTGATGCAAATACACATATAATCCAAACTACTAACGACCCGAAAGATCACAGCATCAGCTGATATCAAACGGTTTATTGACATGAATTCAATGCACAAAAAAAAATTCTGACTAAATTATAATAGGTAACAGAGTTACAAAATCGAAATCCAGTGAGGCTGGAAATTCTCAAGATAGTACAAAATTAAAGAAGCTAAATCCCCCTTAGAGAAGCTAAGGATTCCCAAAAGTAACAACAAATCGACCTAATAAGTATCGATAATTATTAATCAAGAAATGTGGCGCAGGGGAACGGGAAATTTTGAAATAACGTCATGTCCACGAATAAATTCATAAAACTAGTAATTTATTAACGAAAGTGCATGTATGCAGCATGCCATTTATGTTTTTACAATCAAAATGTTCAAAAGTGTCTCTTTACTTTTTAAAGATGACATCGGAAAGATGTCCTCCCATTCGGCGTTCACACTCTAACAGCCTGTTATGAAAACTCTGGAATGCGCGGTGTAGCAAATCTTGGGGAATGGCAGTGATTTCTTGTTGAATGTTCTCCTTCAGTTCATGGATTGTTGCAGGACGTGTACGGTACACCTTGCCTTTAAGATACCCCCACAGGAAGAAGTCGCACACACTAAGATCAGGGGATCTCGCAGGCCATTCAATCTCACCGTTACGTGAAATAATGCGTCTTCCAAACAATTGACGAACTGCTGCCATCGAATGTCGAGCAGTGTGTGACGTGGCTCCGTCCTGCTGGAACCACATGTTTTCGATGTTAAGATTAAGCTCGTACAGTCTCGGTGTAAAGAATGTATGAAGCATTTCAACATATCGAGCGGATGTTACTGTCGCTGCACTACCATTCTCACTTGTAAAAGAATAAGGGCCGATAACACCATGACATGATACAGCACACCATATTGTTACCTAGTCGCTACGTAGTGGTCGCTGGTGTAACTCACAAGGATTGTCCTGGGCCCAATAACGAAAATTCTGTTTGTTTACGATACCGTTTAGGTGGAAATGTGCTTCGTCTGATATCCATATGTTACCAGTGAAATTCGCGTCCTCGTTAATTTTAGCCAATATCTGCCTACTAAACTCCATACGTGACGCTGGGTCTCGTTCATGTAATTGTTGCACAATCTGCAACTTATAGGGATGGTAATGCTGTCGAAATATTCTCTGCGCGGCAGTCGCACTATCACCATTTTTATAAAACGCTCTCACAGCTACTGCACGTTCCGCACCAGTCCAACGATCCATGATTACTAAATGGCAATGCGTTCACAACAATTGTGCGACGTTACGAACAAGTGCCGGCTCTGCAGTGCTGACAACTGTAACGTTCAAAATTCCCCGTTCCCCTGCGCCACCCTGTATGTATTAAAATAGTACATACCAATAAATCGATATTTTTTGTCGAGATCTCCACAAAATTACAAACGTTGTACAAATTAAATTTTACAGGTCTTATTAAAGATTTACATTAATTACACACAGATCCAATTTACTAAATAACTTGGCCGAACGAAATTCAAAACATGCCCAAGTTATTAATAATAATTGCCGTGAAGCGGCAGATCGTTACACGATGCGATACTTAAATTAAAAGAACTAGCAATAATAATTTACATTAATTAAATGGCAAGAATTAATGCCCAAAAATTCTGACAGTTATGACTTAAAAATCTAAAATTTAAAGTGACATCTACGCAACAACGCCATAAATGTCGGTAAAGTAGGTAACTAGATCACGCACAAAAATCTGAACTAATCCTAAACGGCCTCGTTGCTGAAGTTTCGACGTTCAAACTAGATGGCAGAGGAATCTCGAGTTCGCCGTAAATAAGTTTGAAATACCGGATGTTAATTTCACTAATTAAGGTGTAGTTTACCTATCCAAACTTAATTAGTCCACAGTTGGCTCGAATAAATTCCAAAACAGTGTCGGTCCGCCTATGGATCTCTAGCTCGAAAGGCCACGCCCCAGCAAGATGTCCGAAGTGTCCCTATTTTACGGGAATCCTCGTTAAAAGACAGCGACTCTAAAAGCCACAGGATTCCTACAGAACCAGAATTTCCTAAAAAACCCAGGGATCCTAAAAGGACACGGGATTCCTAAAAGACCCGCTATAAAAGAAATAAAAGGGAATTACAAAACGATAATTAAACCACTAGCATTCTTACCAAATAAGCCGTGTGAAAACACGTGTGCACGCTAAGGGGATCAAGACGAAATAGGTCGATATTAGTGATGGAATAATCCGAATGAAAATACTCGGTGATGCCGAATATCGAACTACTCGGATGATTCCGAGTATTTAAAATTAATCCGAATTCATACTCGGCAACGATATTGTGTTCCAACTTCGGTCAATATTTCAATGCAACGGAATCAACGGATTAATCTAGACGGCATCGAACGTTGTTTTGTATTCTGCATATCTATTAATAGTTTTTAATATATTTATCGTCCATATATCAATATATGTACCTTAATAAATAAAATTTGGAATAAATTAATAAATAATAGTTATAAAACTTAACTTAATCTTTATTTCTATAAAAAGACTAAGTACATAAAACAAAATTTATAAACTTACTAAAAGAATAACAAATATATAATAAAACATACGTAATAAATAAATATAATGAGTAATAATGACAATATTAAATATTCTTTAAATAAAAGAAAACAATACTTATCACCGATAATGGGTTTCATTAGGGAATAACGTACTGTTTACAATCAAAAATTAAAAAAAAAAGTAATTGCACCACAGAATTAACTATACTCATATAAGAAAAAATTAAATTTAAAAACAAGTATTAAGAAATAAAATTTTTTCGAAATCGGTTGAATATGCCGAGTATATAAACCATCCGATTCCGTACACTCGAATATCAGATTAATCCGAATATTTACATCACTGTAATGGTATATATGTGGAAGTGGTAAGATTTCGAAATCGGATGAATATGCCGAATATATAAATCATCCGATTCCGAATACTCGAATATCAGATTAATCCGAATATTTACATCACTAGTCGATATGAAACGCGCGACGTTAAGCGACGGGAAAATGAACTATAGAGCTACAAAATAGGCCAGCTAAAATTCAAAAGAACCAAAAGTGCGAACATACCTATTTCAACGTTACGAAAAGGAATTACCATATGAAAATTAAAGTTACGGCAAAAGTGATATTATTAAATTTCAAGATAAAACCCAAAAAGCGAAAATTTACGTAACATGTTTCAGTAATATTGGTCAGACAGTTTTGTTTTGCATGCTGTTTTTTCTTATATTTTTATGTAACATAAAGTATTGGTATTCTGTACTGTTCAATAAATGTGAAAAGTATCTGATATAAAGTGAATCTGTTTTGGTAAAAAGGGAATCTTATTTGACCTATAATGTCAATGTCACGAGGTAGGGAAAACTTCTAGTTTCAAAAATTCTTTTATTGTAAATACCACTACAATATTGTTTCGCCATACAATGGCTTCATCAGGTGGATGAAATACTTCTTTTTTTATTTCAATTTTACCAGAAAACGCTTCGCTTTCGGGATTTTAGTATTCTTCATTTTTGTCTTATTCTTAACTGTAGAATATATATATCCGAGGGCTGGGTAGTGAATATTGACTTAACCTGTATAGCTAGGAAATTTTCTGAAATAAATAATACTGACAAAATACTTGCAGTTATGTAAAAATCGATTCCTATCTTCTGCGGATCAAAATACCCCATCACGATATAAAATTACACCAAAAATAACATAAATTAAGAAAAAGAAAAGAAAAGAAAAATTAATGAATGTAGGCTTTCGTAAGTGAATAAAATTTATTCACATTTTGCATCAGCAGACTGCTATTAAACCCAGCGGTCTGCCCATTTAATTCGCTTACACGTACATACACATTAATGTATTTTAGGGGTTAGGGTCGTGCTTAAGTGACGTAATATCCGTTGAGCTTAAATTTGGCGTCCACTATAAATAGTCTCGATATGTTTTAACGCCGTTAATGCGACGGTCCACGCCAGAATACGTACAAATGTACTTACATACTTACACACACGGTTTTCTTTTTCTAGTTCTCTCTCTGAGACAAAATATTCTACTTCGTGAAAGTTGCAGTAAATCACAATTTGGAAATATCGATTAGTCACACACATGGATCGTTTTATTAGCTTTTAAAGAAGCAGAAAAATGCTTGATGGAATTGAGTAGGAACGTGACATTTCATAAAATTTTATTTCGAAACAGAGGGTATATATCCACAGATATACTAACAAAATAGATCATATTTCTCAACAAATAAGATCAATTAAGTTATTTTAAGGTTATTTATTAACCTTTTTTTTATTTTTTCCGGACCGTTTTTGAATAAGAAGAAAAATTGAATAAGAAGAAAAATACTCTAAATATCATTAAAATATATTTATTTCCACATTCTCCACACTTTCATCTACATTTCTATATAATTTCCATTGTTGTTCAAACATTTGTCATACCGTTGAACGAGTTTTTGAAACCTCGTATAATTTATTATAACATTACGAAGGAAAAGTTTCTTTCAGAGAACCGTCAAATGAAAATCTTTCGATACATATAATTTGTACAACTGCCGTAGTACGGGCAAGTTATATTCATCTGTTTCCTTTGATGTAACTCAAAGCATCCCCATAAAAGTTTCTAATTCACGCCTCAACAGCTCAGTGGTCGAGCAATGGCCCGGCAAGCCAGAAGTCGTGGGTTCGATTCCTACTTGAGGGCGAATTTTTTCTATGAAAAATTCGAATAAAATAGCGTCGTAAAGTGTAGAAAGAATATTTACAAAATCTTCTGATATTTTACTACCGATACCCGAAAAAGCTTTATACACTAATTAATCGTTTTTAACTGAATCAAAAGAGCTTACGTTTAATTTTCAAAAACCATCTGATTCGTCGTAAACTCCGTCCGGATCCAAATGGAAAATTTCGGTAGTTGAAGCAGAAATAGCCCGTGGCGCACTATTATCAACAACAATCTCTTCGTCTTGAATATTAAATTGTATATAGACATGGTGCTTACTTACGGTTTAGAACTTAAAATTGGAGACGCTGTTGTGAGAATCTCTTTATACAAGATGTCCCGTATGTTCAAATTTTAGGAGTGTAAAGTAGACTTCATTTCAGGTAACAAAAACGCAAAACTTGTATATTCATTTTTATTTGTTTCAAAGTTTCAGATCTATGAATGTGATAGTCAGATCATGAAAAAAAATGTAATCCTAAAGTCAATACAAACTGACTTTATTTAAAAAAAGTTATACGATTCAATAACAGGCCTGTGATTGTTAACGTCGCATAATAAAATGTTATCCTAAAATAAATAAACACGTGTCGTAGTGCATACAGTAATTTCTTAGAGATCTACAAAAAACAGTACTGGAAATTGATTTATGATAAAGGCGGTTCTAACTTATTTTGTAAGTGCTGAACCATGAATATCATACAATAAACAAATGTTCAGATGACTGTTAACGTTGCATTTTTTAATAAAGGATTACATTACGTTTCAGTTCATACAACAGCTTATTAGTGAGTGGACACGTTTTCTTTATTCAAAATGCCTTACCGATTTTCTTCTCAAGAGTATGCGGACATGCATTTTGTGTATGGCTACTGTAACGGCAGTGCACGTCAAGCAGTTATTGAATACCAACATCGGTTTCCCGATAGGCGCATTCCTCATTACAGAACGTTTCTGGAAATACACAGACAATTTCGGGAATGCGAACTGCGTGATTATCTTTTCGACCGAGGAGTAAATTTGCCAATAGACTTAGAGGAAGAAACACTAGCTATTGTTACAAGGAATCCAACTCTCAGTGTACGTCGAATCGCTAGACAACTAGGAGTGCCACAAACGACAATTTGGCGAATTTTAAAACGTGACGGTTTATATCCATATCACATCGCAGTGGACACGATTTGCTTGTGGCAGACCACTATTCTCGTCTAGTTTATTCTACCTGGATATTAAGACAGTCACAGCTTCATTTTAATTTCTGCAGAACAGTCCTCTGGACAGATGAATCTACGTTCACGAGAAGTGGTGTTACAAATCTGAGAAACCTGCACAGGTGGTCATCAGAAAATCCCAAAGCTATACGCCCATCTAAATTTGAACAAGAATTTTCTATTAACCTTTGGGGGGGGGGCTAATCGATGACTTGTTGATTGACTTTCATTTATGGGGGTATATGAAAAATTTAGTCTACGCGCAAGTTTCGAACACAAGAGAAGAGTTGTTGGATCGTGTTCACCTGGCTGCCGAGCAAATCCGACAAAACAAGTATGAAATTAGGATAAGTACTTCTTCTGTTGGTTTACGGGCACATGCCTGCATTCAACAAGGAGGTGGACATTTCGAAAATATTATTAATTGAACTTTTTTAAATAAAATCAGTTTTTATTGACTTTAGGATTACATTTTTTTTCATGATCTGACAGTCACATTCATAGATCTGTAACTTTGAAACAAATAAAAATGGATATACAAGTTTTGCGGTTTTGTTACTTGAAATGAAGTCGACTCTACACTTCTAAAATTTGAACATAATGATACGGGACACCTTGTACAACATCTTCCTCTTTTAAGAATATTTAAATATTTTGCGATATAAAGAAACACGACATGGTAACGGTGTATGTAAAATCAACAACTTCATCTAAACAAGACGTCGTCGATCTTGATTAGATGAGCTGTATTGCTAACTTAAAAACACAAATCAACCAAAAAGCTGAAAAATTTTGCGGAAGTGCAATTCTTTGGAAATTTCAACTCAGATCCTTGAAAGTCATCTTTCAGTAGAGCAACCACTGCACAATGTCATGAATTTAAGCTTCAAGTCGATCGGAGTCGATTGCTTAGAAGTATTTTTAATACCTCATGGTTCATCAGGAATTGTACTTTTTATCGTAACTTAAAACCATCGGGATGGGATCATCGACAGAACAGCAAGCAATCGACAGAGTTTAGAATGATCGGTAGTGAGCCGTAAAACTAAGTATTTCTATGGCATTATTGACAAAAAGAATGTTTCTAAACGAAGAATCAACGATGGTTTACGTAAGCTACGTCATGATCAGATCAGCCTATGAGCATGGCTATAAATAAGAGCCGATCTTCAGAGTCACAGAAGGCCTCGTCCTCTGTCCTTCGTCCTCCATCATTATCGGAGATACACAAGTCCCTTGGCAGCCCGATGTCAAATACTTAAATATTAATATTTGATTCAAGATTGACATTTAAAAGATACACCAAGGAAGGTGAAAGTTCTTGTGAGCTAACCATCTCACTACTACTATATCTTAATTGGTCCTTTTGGTCCTTTCCGAAAATGCGCATCTTCACCATGGAGGTTCTACAGATTAATCGTTAGGCAGTTAATGAAGTATTACAATAGACCACCACCTAAGGGAAGACTGATTTCCAGGCAATGGCGTCATAAAGGCAGGCATGACGACCACATAGACTATCTCACGAGATATTGACTCGATGACGGAGTTAGAAGAGCGATTAACTCAAGATCATTATTATCAAGCGATTAACTCAAGACGATGAAAATGCTTATGGTCAACTTTGTTCAGCCCTGGTGGAGCAGCAATAGCCTTTCATAACTCCTCTGATTTCGAATCAAGCATTTACGTCCTGATGGAAAAAAGTTCGACGAGGAAAACAAACAAGTCCCCTTTTGAATGTAATGCACATGTTTTCTGCGAGTCTATTACGCGAATCAAATCCAAGAATACTGATAAAGCCAATTATTACCACGAAAGTGTACATAAACAAACTAATTTATTATAAACTCGATATTTCTAAAATGTTTATTTTCTTTATCAGGAGAAATATTGAAAATTAAAAAATCGACTATGTCACTAAGAATTTAGGTCAACTTTTAACATGTTATTATGTGTAAAATAATGTAAAAATATCAACTATTGCTAAAAATTATCGAACATAGAACATGGAAAATAAATGCTAAATTGATTAAAGATACCTTATACTGATGAAACATGTTAAAACAATTTAAAAGCCGGTACTGATAGCGGTAAAACGTCTCAGTAAGTCAATTTTACTCAAATTAATAAGTGAACATTTTTAAACATTCATGCATATTTTAATTACCAGCTTCACCCAGGAGTGATAGGTTTTATTGTGGTGTTAAGTTGGAGGTTATTCTTTAAATATTGCAGTTACCATATTCTAACACTAAACATATACATATATAGAACAATATTCTCGATATATTATCCTAAACTTATGTTTCAAGGTATGTCTTTAGTAACAGCTTGCTAAAAAAGGACGTTTTTTTTTCGTGCACCTGTAATAAAAGTGTGTCACATTTACATATTTTTGAAACACGAGACGTACAAATATACGAATATAAATTTTAAAAAAATGTATATTCCTGATTATTGTTTATACACTCAATAAAATTAACAATTATTTAAGGTATAAAGTGAGCTGCCATAATAATAATTACAGTCGCGTTATATTTATGGAAGATATAAACTTAAACAAATAACATGTGTAATGAATACCGAGAAAAATACAGTGTCACTTGGTGTTGTTGGAACCGGTTGTTTAAATATCAATTCACGGTTTTATATGCATTCTCAATGTGCATCACACTCTTTCCACTAACCTTGAACTCCGGCTAGCCTTGGATTAACAGCATCTTAAATGATTTTTTCAACTGAAATATGTTCAGAATATTTGTACATTTTCACATGCCTTCTTCATAGATTCTATATTAATAAATGGTTTATCATTTAAACTTTATTACGTTTTGTAAATGCCTTATGTATATATATGTATATATATATATATATATATATATATATATATATATATATATATATATAACATTTGATAAATTATTGGGGTTTTATATATATATATATATATATATATACAGGGTGATGCATAACTAATACGACAAACGTAAATGGGTGATCAGGAAAGCTATTTTGGAAAAATATGTTGCTATGTACATGTGGCAAATCTTTAATTGTTTGGTATATACTGGGTTTTTAATTATCCGTGCGCAAACTCACAATACTACAAATAGAGTAAAAATATTTTTATTAATTAAAATACATTAGATAGGAATACTGGATGTTCTGTTATTTGATCTAATAGTAATTGAGAAAATTGTAGTCTGCCACCATAATCTCTATTCGGTAAAGCTTGAACTCTTTGAAAATGATAGGGATGAAACACTTCGCGGTGTAAAACTCTCCATACAGAACTTTGACTAGAATTTACCTGTCGTGCTATTTGTCGAGTACTGATGCAAGGGTTATCAATTACAGCATCGACAGTTACTTCCTTCATTTCTACGTTATGCAATACATTCGTCCCTCTGGAATGTTTTTGGCAATACACAACCAGTTTCTCAGGTTTTTTGAAACGTTCTTGAAAATACTTTTCGTCCTGGTTGTCTTCTATTTGGAAACTGCCGTTTGTATTTTAGTGCTGCATTACGAGTATTACCATCACAAAAATCACAAGCGTATATTCAAGTGAACTAAAACATGTTATGTTCAGCGGTTTTTTAAACGGTTGCAGAAAAATAGAGTAAATGCTGTAACAATCCGACAATTCTATTACCATTCATTTGTTGCTAAGACGCCAAGTATGGCGGCTACCTCATATGATACTGTACTGCGTGCAAGGAGCATGTCATATTAGAGTGCTACATTCCATAGTAAAAATTACACCCTTACGCTAGCGCCTCTGATGTTCATATGGTAGTACTAAATTCGTAAATAACTAAGATGGCGGTATTTTTAAATTATTTTAATATTTTTTTTCTAAATATCCTGTAAATACATGTTTCGATCTCTTTTGATCTCATCAGTGCTATATATCTATAAATATAGAAATCACAGACACGTATTTATGTGCATATAACTAAAATTTAATTCTGTTAAAAAATGAATTTAACCTCTATGTAAAATAAATATTAAAATTCAACAAATATATACAAAAATGCAGTATTCTTGCAATGAAACAAAATAAACTATATACTGCGCACTGTTGCCATGTCGCATACTCTTTAGTTAATCATATTTATTCAATGATTTCTATATTGTTAAGAAGAGCAAGAAAAGCAACGAAGACTTTTTGGTGAACATAACTCTAAAAAATTCTTCTTCATACCAAAACCTTCTTTGATGTTTGGTTATCATCCTATTAGATACAGAGACTACAAATATTTAGCAACAATACTATATTTAGTACTCCATATTAAACCTAGATAGCGCGCACAACTTGCCCGAAATTCCGTATTTGATAGAATACCCGGTGACTGCGTGCATTTCAACTGGTAACGTGCATTTTATTCAATTAAATATGAAGTATTGTGAGTTTTCGCACGAATAATTTAGGAACCCAGTATATCACAAACTATTAAAGATTTGCCACATTTACGTTTGTTGCAGAAGTTATGGATCACCATAGGATGATTATATATAGATATACAGGCTGATTCATTTTCGGCCCTCACCATGAGGATCTCGCTTATTATTGGAGATAGAGTATAGGTTTAAATTTGGCAAAGTTGTTAAATTTTGTGTTTGTTATAAATCCGTAAAGAAAATAGACCTGTGACAAACGACCCTCGTTATTTAAAAAAAAACGCGAAAACCCAATTTTCTTCTTTTACCTGTAGCACCGACATTTGACCTTCTAGAGAAAAATAAAAACACATCCTTGTGGCCATTTCTAAACCTCTATCCAGTGGCGTACTCTAAATTTTTATACGACGTTTCGTTTCTTTCTGGCCATCATCAACTATTTAATTTCTTATAGGCGCCATATTGGATTTAAACATCTTCAGAAAGAGTTTTCTTTTCTGATTTCAACCATGTACCACATGCTGACTATAGTTTTTGACATTAGGTTTTATTTGAAAGAATAAATTATAAGATTAAATAAGGTAGCCATGGAATTTCAATCTGTCAAACATTTCATTTATTGTTCATTAATAATACAAAAATGTCATACACTAACGAAGAGAAACGAGATATGATAAATATTTTTTATTCTTCGAACCGAAATTCAACAGTAGCGAGTACAAGATATCTACAATTATATCCAGAACGACAACAGCCTCATCGTACCATTTTTCTATATCTCGACAGAAATTTGGTCGAGAATGGATCGTTTACTAAGCCGCGTAATGGTCAAGACAGCAGGAATTTAAATTAAAATCGACAAGATATTTTACAAATGGTAAATTAAAAGCGTGTTTTCAAATTTCATGGTATCTTGTATTTTTATAAATAAATAATAATCCATCAATTTCTACACGCGAAGTAGCGTCAGAATTAAATTTGTGCCAGTCCAGAGTTTGGAGAACTTTACATAAAAGTAGGTTTAAACCATACAGGATCCATGTTAGTCACTCTTTACTGCCTGGAGATAATTTGAGAAGGCTAGAATATTGTAATTGGTTAATGGGAAGGATCGAAAATGACGAAAATTTTTTAAGCAAAATCATCTGGTCAGATGCAACAAAATTTACAAATTCTGGAATGTTCAACAGAAATACGGAGCACTATTGGGCAGTACAAAATCCCCGACAAAACAGGGCTAGAAGACCACAACATCGTTTTGGAATAAACGTTTGGATGGGTATTTTGGCAAATCGTCTCTTAGGGCCAGTTATGTATGAAGAACATTTAAATGGAGAAAGATATTTAAACATTTTACGTACATACGTATCTGACTATCTTGACGACAATATCCCATTAGATCAATTACAATATTTATGGTGGCAACAAGATGGCGCACCAGCACACAATGCATCTGTTAGAAATTTCTTAAATCAAGAGTTTGCAAACCGTTGGATTGGAAATAGGGGAGTTGTTGAATGGCCTGCGAGATCACCTGATTTAAGTCCGCTAGATTTTTTTTTATGGGGATATGTTAAAAATAATATTTACAGAGTAGATGCGCCACAAAACATTGAAGAATTACGAGACAGACTTCAGAATGCCTTCGATGCAGTTCCTAGAAGAACTATACAAAGAGCAGTACAAAATGCCAGAAGGCGTGCCCAATTGTGCATTACCGAAGATGGCCAAATAATTGAACATTTACTGTAATTGTTTATTGTTTACTTTTCTATGTATTTTTATTAATGTTTTTGTTATCTTGTACTCGCTACTGTTGAATTTCGTTTCGAAGAATAAAAAATACTTATCATATCTCGTTTCTCTTCGTTAGTGTATGACATTTTTGTATTATTAATGAACAATAAATGAAATGTTTGACAGATTGAAATTCCAAAGGCTACCTTATTTAATCTTATAATTTATTCTTTCAAATATGTAAAACCTAATGTCAAAAACTATAGTCAGCATGTGGTACATGGTTGAAATCAGAAAAAAAAACTCTTTCTGAAGATGTCTAAATCCAATATGGCGCCTATAAGAAATTAGATAGTTGATGATGGCCAGAAAGAAACGAAACGTCGTATGAAAATTTAGAGTACACCACTGGATAGAGGTTTAGAAATGGCCACAACGATGTGTTTTTATTTTTTCTCTACAAGGCCAAATGTCGGTGCTACTGGTAGAAGAAGAAAATGGTGTTTTCGCGTTTTTTTTTAATAACGAAGGTCATTTGTCACAGGTCTATTTTCTTTACGGATTTATAGCAAACACAAAATTTAACAACTTTGCCAACTTTAAACCTATACTCTATCTCCAATAATAAGAGAGATCCCCATAGTGAGGGCCGAAAATGAATCAGCCTGAATATAGATATATGCCGAGTGTATTTTTTAACTTGCAACTTTCAAATATCTCGAGAAATAAGCAGTTCACGAAAAAAATATTCAGACTTAAAATTTAATAATTCAATGAAGGAAATACATTAATACTAGAATTAGTCCCTCTCTCTCTCTCTCTCCATGTAGATGGGCGGGGGTAACTTTGAAATGTTAAATTGGAACCCGTATATTTTATTACAGATTCGAATTCTACCGGAAAATACACGTAAGATTTGTCTGAAACATTTTTTTCAATTCATGATAGATGGCGCTCTAATTGATAAAATTCATTTTTGTTCAATTTCTAGAATTGAGAACCTATGAATACAATTCTACAATACGCTTTCTTTGTAAAATCAAATTTAGTTTCAGAAAACCTTTTTCATTTTAGGAATTTCGAATAACTAAGAAAATGTCACAAGAAATGTAAATTACTATGAATAAATTACTTTTTGCGTAACCCAACAACAACAAGATGTACATAGTATCACCTTGGAATGCTTGATTAACCTTAGTCTCCTCGCCTCTTACGTATCAAGAGATTTACATTTATGTAAATCCCTTCACCTCTCACTTATCAGAGTGCTAGATTTCCTCTCGCCTCATAATCTTTCAATTAAAGTAAGTGCTCAAGCATTTCTGATTCGCTCTCTCATATTTTCACGTATTGTTGGTACTTGATCGCAAACTTTGCATTTGAGATAACCCCATAAAAAAGTCTGGCGAAGTAAGATCTGGCGATTTAGCAGATCAATTTACTGAACCAGCTCTACCGGGCCAGCTATCATTTAAATTACGATCATTTACATCACGTGCTACCGTGTACTGAACAACCATCATGTTGAAACCACATGTTCTGTCGCACTTCTAAGCTAACGTCTTCAAATACTGCCGGCAGTTCATTTTCCAAAATGTCTCAGTACATTTCACCATTCAAATAGTCTTAAATAATATGGGGGCCTATGACTTTCTTTCCAATTATTCCACACTACACGTTGACAGTCCAAAGACGCTGGTGTTCAACTTGGCGAAGCCAGTGCGGGTTTTCAACACTCCAGTAATCTGTTTTGCGTCGATTAACCGTTCCGTGGTTTGTGAAAGATGTCTTGTCAGAGAACAACACGTAACGAAAAAAATTGGTGTTTTATTGTAATTGTTCACATGCCCACTGATAAAAAGTTACCCGATTTTGGAAATTAACACCATGAAGATCTTGATGTAAAATTGTAAAGGCATATGATATGAATGATATTTATGACGTTTTAAAATTTTCCAAGCACTGGTGTTGAACAATCCAGAATCGCGGACTATTTCTCCTGTGCTAACATGAGAATTAACAGCCACTGCAGCTAATAGAGCGACTTCATTATTTTCTCCGGTGACTGTTACTCAACAGGTTTTGTTTCGGTTGAACACTCCCATATAAATAATTTAAGCTATATTTCATAAATTCAAAGTAACATTTCATTTTTGGGTCTCTTAATATTATCAAAATTTGATGTGCACTATTTAGTTTATCTTCAAGATAAGCTATTTCAAAATAGGATTTCAAAACTTCCCAATTACAAATAATTCTTTTAACACATTGATGAGTGGAAAGCCAACGAGTTCCAGACACCTTTAATATTTTATAATGCTTCATAAAAAAACTCTTGCATTCCTTTTAACTGATCACACCGTTTAGGACTAAATACTTCCAATGTAAGTGTACTCCTCCCTCAGTAAATATTCCAATTCATTTGGAAGTATTTGGCATGCTTTGTTTGCTACAAGAGCCGCTGAATGGCAGATACAGCGTAGAAGAATAACATTTGGAACTTCTTGCTTCAATCTTGAAAACAAAAGAATTATGCTCTCCTATCATCACAGGAGCACCATCACACGCTAATCCTATTATATTCCAGTGGCGGCTCGTGCTAAAAATTTTAAGGTGTTCTGCAAGTTTTACAAAAAAATTTACCTTGCACGGGCAGTAAGAGGTTGTCTCCCATCGATCTTATCGTGCTTTCTTCGCCTTCCGCACTGAAGTAATGGATTTCTGTAACGATTGTCAATTGTCACACAAAAAAATAAGAGTCACTACTTTACTAACAAATTATTTCTAATCGTCATTAAAATTGTCTATTTCGGAAATAAACTTTTTTTCGATAGATAGCATGGAAAGAGATGTTAAACGATCTTCGGTCATTGAATTTCTGAGAAACGTCTTAATTCGATTTAGTGTTGAAAAGCATCGTTCGGCCTCTGATGTTGTCATGGGAGTTGTTATTACAATTTCTAATAATTTTCTAGTCTCCTTCAACGTATCTCCCAGATTGTTTTTTATTAAAAATTTTAGAAGAGGTAGTGCGCCTTTTAAAGATCTACAATCAGTTCTTGAGTAAATAACAGACAATTCAGTTCGTAATCTTTCTTTATCAAGGGTGGGATAACAGGAGCATGCGCAAGTGAGTTTGTCCTCAGGATATTTACTGCAATACTCTCCAAAGCATTTAGAAAAAAAAAGTGATGCCACTACTAGATGCTCTTTAAAATGAAATCGATCTTTTGCACAATTTAGAATAACATCACACACCTCTAAAGCCGAAATTCGATGATTAAATCTGCTGTTATTTGGACGTTTGCGTTTTTCTGGTGGTGGCTCATCGCTTATTAATGATGCTTCACTTATGATGTTGTCAATATTATTTCGAACTTGGCCTATACTGCGTTCAAAATTTTCGATAGCGTCTTTTACTAGAGTGGGTTCAATTTTTCTTTGCTGCAATTGATTAAACAGGATATCTACATGGGGCATTACATGATGGAAAAAAGGCAGCCAAAAATTGAAGATCGGATCATTTAATGTACGGCGAATAGAGGCGGCTGCACTACAGACTGTGTTGTTGGAGAATTGTTCTTCTATTTCTTCCATACACTCAATGAGAGAGGCCCTATTTTCGTACACAACATTAATGGTCCTGATATTAAAATTCCAACGGGTTGTAGCGCCGTGGGGGATCCTTCTGTTTACAATCTTGTTTAACACTTCTACTCGTTGGGGTGAATTATTAAAAAAGCCGGGAATGTCTTGTAGATTTCCAAAAAATACACGTACTTGCGAATTTGCAGAAGCAGCTTTAGATATAATTAAATTTAATTGATGGGCATAGCAATGTACATAGTGCAAAAGGGTACTTTTTTTAGTCAATGCTTGAACGCCTGCGTGTTGTCCGCTCATCACCGCTGCTCCATCGTAACTCTATGCAATCAGTTTGTTAGGTGAATTTTGAATTAAAGCATCTATGACACTTAAAATTGTTTTGCTAAGTGTTTCTGCATCACATTTTTCAGGAATGACGTAGTTCCAAAAACGTTCAATTGGCTCACCATCACGAACATATCTAAAAATAACTACCATTTGAGTTTTTGCAGCAACATCCGTTGTTTCGTCCGCCATGATCGCCAAAAACGGAGAATTATTAATTTCCTCAATTATTTGTTCTTGGCAGACTTCAAGTATGCACTGTAGCAGATCATTCTGTATTTCTTTGGAAGTGCCTTTAAATACCGAACAAGTTTTTAGGTGCTCACTTAGAGTTGCATCTAATTCAGCCGAAAAATTAATAAGTCCACGAAATATCCCCGGATTCTCGGAAGTATCGCTCTCATCATGTCCCCGAAGGGCCAATTCAAAAGCTCCACAAAATTTTATACAATTAATAATTTTTGATAAAATATAACGATTCTTTGACACAATTTCATGTCTTATGTCTCTGTATATTTACCCAATAAGCAGAATCTAGTTGAGCCATAATATTAGTTGACCCTAGTAACGCAAATTCCATACAATTATGAAGATGGCTTTTAGAATTCTCATGTCTTTTTATTTTCAAACTCAAGTGCTCTAGATCCGTGACCCCTATTTCCGTCCAAGCTTTATCGCCACCAAAAAGTAAACAGGGAAAACAATATAAAGCATTTTTTTTGTTGCATCCACATATCCATTCGTTACTTACACTACTTACACTACTTACACCAGTTTTTTCAATAGTGATATCTACTAATGGCCTACCATTTGCTTTTAATTTTATCTTTTCTTCGTATGAATATTTAAAGAATCTCTTCACATTAATTAAATTAAATACCACCTCCATAATACACAGAGTTTATATAAATTGTCAACAATACAGAAAAACAGAAGCACGCGCACTCTAATATTATTGTTTTTACGTTAAACTCAACGCACAGTAAAAAACACGCGAAAATATTAAATACCTATACCGAATCATATGACCTCCGCGCTGGACTGAATGCAGCGAAAATGCCTGGGTAAAATCACGCATTGGTTTAAGAGAGCCGCGGGGGTAGCGGGGTGCGCGCGGGTGTTTGAAAGAGCTCTGAGCGCACGTACGTGTGGACCAGATAAGGAACAAGTGAGCGATCGCGCGAATTAGGTTGGTTATTCCACTGGTCGCCTATTGTATATTATTTGATAATATACTATATATAACCGGCGTTAGTGTTGGAATTTCGGAAGCGAATATCTCGGCTTCTACTGATCGGATTTTGATGATTGAGGTGTCAAATTGTAGGGTTTGATGTCCTCTACAGGATGATGTAGAAAAATATGCAAATTTTTTTGATATACAGGGGGAGAATTTTCACAACAATATGTTACGCTTTTATAAACATCAGTCGGAAAAATTATGTAAAAGAAAACTAGTTATAACTAATACAGGTTCGTCCGCCCAATTTTTTGGGAGCTCTGCAGCACTGCAGCGCTTATGCGCCAGCCGCCACTGTTATATTCAGAAGTGGTATACCCTTTGAACAAAGGTAGTCCTTAAAGATAGCGTAAATTTTTTCTGCCGACCCATCTGTCGCATCTATATATAAAAGTTCCAATAATTAACATTCGATAATATTTCTTTTGGGATCTACAATGCAAAACAACTTTGCAGTGCTTGTATCAGTACTTTCATCACACAGAATTGAAAAATTATTCTGTAAGGAATGATAAAAAATAAAACATGTATTACTATAATAAAATAATAAAACATAACCTTTTTCAAAATGTCTATTAGATCTTCTGTCGCTACTTTTACCAATACATAAGAAATTACACAAGTACACTTCTTACGTAAAATTTTGGAATCAGGAATTATTTTCTGTAGCATTGGTACCATATGATCCGCAATTTGGAATGCTATGTTTTGTTCAGCGAAAAAGCCAGCCAAACCTAATTCTGCAGCTTTAACTTGATTTTCAAACATTATGCGTTCCTTAATCGCCGACGCATTCGTAACAAAATCATGTAATTTTTTAGGTTTATTCTTGTCCATATTTCTTTGATCTAGAGCACTCTTAGCATGTTTTTGAAATTCGGATTTTCCACATGAAAGAATTTTGTTGCAAGATTGATTCTTACTTGTTGGAATGGATTCAACACAATGTTTGAATTCTTCTTGAATTATTGCAGCAATTCAGACAAAATGTTTTCTTTTTTATATTACTCATTCTTACATCAAACTTGACAATTATGTTTTTGGAATTTCGCGTCAAACATTGGGGATTTCCGAGTTTGGATACTGTCGGGCATTCGCATAGGTGTACAGGAGCAACATAACGTTAATGATTCCCTATTAAATAGGAAACAGCCCGATGTTTGTAGCGTGCAGAATATAGTTGTGATACAGAACATACCTCTGCAGAATGCAGAGAAGAATCAATACGAAATGTGACAATTTATATTGTCTCTGACTTTTATTGTATTCCTAGCGAACAGATAATTAGATAATTTCGCGGTAAATTAAAAAATTCCCAGTTTTTGAGAAATAATCGCATTTTCCAATATTATTGATAAGTTCCCACAAAAAAAAAAAGGAATTTCCCTCCCATATACCGTGATATAAAGTTTCTAGGACGAAGGTGGCTTTGTAATATAAATTGTATGTCTGAACTTAAGTTAGGAAATATAACTCTGTTTTGTAAATTATTTTGACAGTGACATTATCTGTCATCCATTAATGTGTTAGAATTGCTGAAAGCAAGTTTGAACGTCGAGTTTGAAACATAGCACATTCGAGTAAATTCAAATATGGTTTACAATATAGTGCAAAAAGCGTACATGATTGAAGCCTATTTTCGGAGTGGAGTGCGAATTGATGGAATTTGGGTGTACAGTCAACGTGCATGTTTGGATGATTTTAGAGAGCACTTTCCAGAGTTAGCTGTAATTCCCAAAGATTTTTATAATTGCCTTTCCAATTGTGTTTCGTGAGACTGGTTCTGTGGGTCATAAATCACGTACTGGTAGACCAACTGTTCGTTCGGAACAAGTTATAAATGATGTTCGTCAACGTATGGTAAATGAACCCACAAAACCTTTGAAACGCCTTTCTCAAGAGATTGGACTTTCTTATGGAACATGTCAGAAAATTGTAAAGAAAAACTTACACATGCATCCGTATAAGATGCAATCACATCAGGCTATTTTGCCGGTAGACTACCCTAGACGTCGTGCGTACTGCCAGTGGTTTGCAAATAACTTAATAGAAGATGATGACCTGCTAAATTTGTCATTTTTCTCTGATGAAGCATGGTTTCATCTTTCGGGGTATGTCAGTTCCCAAAATACTCGAATGTGGAGTAGTGAAAATCCTCATATTTTTATTGAATCGTTTCTCCATAATGCGAAACTTGGTGTTTGGCTAGCAGTTTCTCGCCGCAGAGTTGTTGGCCCTATTTTTTTTAATTTCACAATTAATGCTGAGAGGTATAGAAACATTCTGAATGAATTTATTGAACAGTTGCATGATGATGAATTGCAATATGGATACTTTCAACAAGATGGTGCAACGGCACACACAACACGAGAAAATATTGCTTTTCTTCGTGAGTTTTTTGACGATCGGATCATAAGTTTACATACGGAAGTTGAGTTTCCACCACGATCACCTTGTTTGACAATTATGGACTTTTTCGTGTTTCCTCACCTAAAGAATAGAATATTTAAAACTCCTGTTGCTAATTTGCAAGATATGCAACAAAGAATTATTGACGAATGTGCATTAATAACGCCCGCAATGCTGCAAAATGCCTTCAACAGCATGAAAAGGCGTGTCACATTGGGAATTGAAAATAACGGACAATTTCAACATTTGCTTTAATTTTGCCTTTTTTTATTAATAAAATTTTGAATACAAGCTGAGCTTGTTGTTTTATTGCATCTTTATTAAATCAAATGACATATTTATTGATGTCACGATGACACTATCAAAATAATTTTCAAAAATTAAGGTTAAGTTACCAGTATGATAATATGGATAAAGTTCAGACATATATTTTCTATTTCAATGCCATCTTGGACCCAGAAACTTTATGATATCGCGGTACCATCACTGCAGTAACGTCCGCTTCACCTGAAACCCTGATTTAAAATCTAGCTTGTAGGCTTCCGCGGTAGTTGTCCATGCTTTTGGGCTTTCGACGTGGAATCGCGTCCTCGGCCGACTTCCTTCTTGGCCGACGTTTCATCCGCTGTTACAATTGGATGGCATCTAGCAACTCTAGTGTCACAGTAGAAACTGTAAGTTTATACTGTGCTAGTGTGCCAGTTCCTGATATATAAATGTCTAACAACAGATATTTCTAACAAGAAAGATCTAAGAAAACATTAAACAACTCGAAAGTTGGTATCTTAATGATCTAGATAATTAAAAGCTATGATAGATGCTTATTACGAGAGAGCGGACTCGAACGATTGATTATTCATAGCCTATAGGCGTCTGCCTTGTATTCGCAATAGGTTTGTTTCTGTAAGCAATCCGTGAGTTTCGAACAATTTGATACGTGTGGTCACCTACATAAGTGGCACATACCTAAATATGCAGTTAATATGTATCTGTCAATGCACAACAGAGCGAATGTAATAAACGGTTTGGTAACCGGCAGCAACTACTGCTGAAACAAAAGTAATGCTGACAAGCGAATTGCGTATCGAATTTTGAATAAAAATTATTTATTACAAAAAAACAAAACTCAAAACTATGTATTTTCTGTGAAACATCGAAAGTAAAACATTACTATAAACAATCAAAATTTGTTCAAGGTGTTCCTGTGTTAAATTAGTTCTTTTAGATGTTAAAACGTCTTTAAAAATAGAAAATGTCCGTTCCACATCACAACAGGCGATGTGTGCGTGATTAAAATGTTTCAAAAGTGCACCATACTTCGAACGTATAGATTTTTCAATTGGTTCTGTGAGAATTGATATAATATATTCAAATCTAGATTTCTGCTAAATATGGCATCAACTTTTTGTCTCAGCTTAGAGAAATATCTTTTTAAATAATGAAACTAACTTATCAACATTTGGAAAATGACCCCTGATGTACTCACAAACTCTGTGTAGTGCATGTGCTGCACAGGTAACGTGTAGCATATTGATTGCTTAAATAACTTCCTTGTTTTCAACATACCATCTTGCCTTTATAGTTGTTATCCGATGACAGAATATTATGAATTGATCAATTACTTCTGCAACTGTTTCACCATTTACGACTGGCAATATTTTAGTTGCAATTAAGTATGATTGGTATGAAGTTGTCGGATGAAGAATACCAACAACTATATTTAACACATATCGTTCCATTACATCCGTTGTTTCGTCTGCACTTACTTATAGATAATGACCAGATAGGTTGGTTCGTATTTTTTCAATGGTTCTCAAATAATATTTTGGTAAGAGGTATTTCAGTAAAGTAAATTCATCTGGTATATGACGATCAGTATATTTTGTAAGAAACCTCTTGAGGACTGGATTGTTAAGCTTTTTGAATGGGATATTGACCGCCGTGAAAGCTTCACGCAGTTCTTCGTTAAAAGTGCCAGGTGCGAATGGTCATATGTCATCTAGATGAGTTTTCGAAGAAAGATTTCTCTGCACATTACACTTTTATGGACGCCTTAAACTTAATGAACAGGCACTGCAATATATCTCGATATCATTATGAATATGCAACCAATCTGTATGGTTTCTAAGCCATCCTACCATGATTGCCCTACGAGAATTCTCCATTGTTAATGAAAATAAAGAGAAATACTAAGAACAGAAAGAAATAGACTAAAAAGAAGAAACTAAACTACTCCAAAAATAAGGTAGTAAATTAAACTTGATATTTATAAAAAATTATAGGGTAAATATACAATGTAACAATATAAAACGGAGTTTTTAAAATACTAAAAATTGTAACCAAATAACACCGACAGAAACGAAACCAGAAACACACCACTGTAAAATCGAATTTTAGAATGAATAGACACAATAACGACGGAAATAACATCTGCTCGACGAATGCAATCGAGCAAGTAAATAGTGAGGCTGTTATAACATGCATACTATACATGATACCACAACGTTTCATGTTCATGGGGGCAATTGGTCATTCAATCGCTTCAGTCCGCTCTCTGCTTATTACATGTGGTGAAAGTCCTAATTCTTAGCAATTATGATTTATATTAATTTTCTGTTTACTCTAATTTTAAGAAAATAATTACTGAGTTACTTTTTCTTTAGTTGTTGTTTTTTTTTAGTAGAGTTTTATTATCTTTACTAAATAATTAACTGCACCAATAATTGTTTGACTCACTGTACGACGAATCCAAGGATTAATAATTTTAATACTAGATGCATAAGCGTTCACCTCTCCAAATCCAAACGTGGGAAATATGCTTTTAAAAAGTTTATTGCAATTCTTTGCGTGACGCATTCTATATATAAAATAATTAATAGAAGCTGTAACATTATCTGAATTATACCAACGTCCATTGATTCCATTAATACATCGTCGAAAATTCATCGTGAGATAAGGGCGCCACGATGCAAGCAATCACCAAATTAACGCATCCCAGCAAATATTTACCTAATCGTGTGTGACGCTGACTCACACACAATACGTGCATATTTATAAAAAAATAAAACGGATGCACCACTTATTAGTGCTATTTATGTCTTATAATAGAATTTCAGTTTATGCTTTATTCACAAATTGGCATAATATATCTTTTATTACGACTAATTCCTATGATTACGTCATAAAGATAGGACATTACGTTCCCAAACTTGTATGAATTTACTCTTGAATTTAACGTCAGTGTTATTTCCTTTACGGCTGATTATCAAAAAAGAAAAAGAAAAAGAGAGAAAGAGAAAACGAACTTTTATAAGATCGTGCGAGTAATACAGTGTGTCGCACATTTGCCATGGCCGTGAAGCGTCTAAAATGGCGGTAAAGTAGGGTTAGGAGGCCATTGCTCTGCCGTATGCAACGCGGTCGCGACCGTTGAAGGACAAGGGTCCAAATTCAATGACCTAACTTTTTAGAGGTCCTTTAGAGGACACGCAATGCGTCGACATAATGCTTAACTAGAGAGCGAACCAGCCGTAGCAGCAGAAATATGTATTATAGGTGGGGACGTGCCAAGCTAGTACAACGTGCGACTTCCAAACTGTTTGATTCTTCGAGAGATGGTGGAATTACGGACCGTATGTAAAATGTATTGTAAAAATTATTGCAAAGTAGTTTAACATAATTAAAACATATACTATTTGGGATTTGATTTTGCGCAAGTAATAATTAAAAATATAATATATAGAGTATCTAATACAAATTGAATAAATTAGAGTAAATCCAGATTACTTTCAAAAGAAAATATTTATTTATTTGAACCGACTGCGCTTAAAATAGGAAAAGCAAAGAAGTGTATTTATTTAAAATGGATAAAAAAGGTTAAAATTGAATCAGAAAATAAAATAGAAAAGACAAACGTAAGACGAGCTTGTAATGTAGTGTTTATTTAATAAACGAAATTGTAAAATATTGAGAATCAAGTCATATTTGAGGATATTTAGACAACATGCATGAGCGGCAGGTGACATTTTTTTTTAAATAATATAAAATATATTGCTAATTACCAGAGAGCGGACTAAAGCGACTGAATGACCAATTGCCCCGATAAAACGTTGTGGCGGTATCAGGTATAGTATGCATGTTATAACAGCTCCACTATTAGCTTGCTCGATTGCATTAGTCGAGCAGATGTTTTTATTTCCGTCGTTATGAATAGTACATTGTGTGTATTCCTTTATAAATTTAATTCAACAGCGGAGTGTAATACGGAATATACATTTATATATTATTTCGTTACACTTCGTTGCAATAATCGCTTAAAAAATTTTATCCGCTAATTTCCAAAGTTTATTCTCGTGTTTACATGCTATTATAACAAGTGTTCATTTGAAAAGTCAATCTAGGTTATTTTGAAATTTTGATAGAATAAGACGCAAATATATTAGTATGTGTTTGTGGATCCGTAAACGTAAATCCAAATGACATTTGATAATGTCATTCACAAATATCAGTTAGTGCATAAAATAATCGTGCGTCGATTCTGGTTTAAATAAATTGCTTCTCAGTTTTAAAATGGCTTTCACTTTAGATCATAAAATTTTTTTAATCCAGGCTTATTTTCGAAGTGGTAATAAAATTTATGGTTTATGGGTTTATTCAGTTCAAGATTGCATGGTAGTATTTCAAGTTGAGTTTCCACATTTAGTAATAGATTATATACAATTTCAGAATACTTTGGATAGAACTTTAAAACTTTTTTCTGAAACTGGTAGTCTCTTAAGAAAATCAGGCAGCGGAGCAGTTAAGAAACGTACACCTCAAGTTGTCAATCGTGTTGAAGAAATAATGGAAAATGAACCACAAACATCTGTTCGACATTTGAGTCAACAAATAAACCTTTCTGTTGGTACAACTCACAAGTTATTAAAAAAAGATATGCAACTTTATCCGTACCGTGTCGCAGCAGTACAAGAATTGTTAGAAATTGATTACCCACGTAGACTACAGTTTTGTAATTGGTTTGTAAATATGAACAATAATGGAGAACTTTCGCAAAGAGTCATCTTTACTGATGAAGCATGGTTTTATAAAACAAGATACCTAAATTCACAAAATATAAGAATTTGGAGTAGTGAAAATCCACATGTAATTAATGAAGAATCGCTACATCCAGAGAAAATTGGTGTTTGGGCAGCGATAAGCCAAAGGCGAATCATTGGACCAATATTTTTTCAGGGAACGTTAACTGCTCAAAGGTACCGTACGGAAATTTTACAACCATTTGTCAATCAGTTGCATGATGATGAACTTCAAAATCCATATTGCCAACAAGACGGAGCACCTTGTCACTGTACTGCGGAATCTTTGGATTATTTAAGAGAATTTTTTGATGAGCGTATAATTAATTAGTCAAAATACTGAAATTGCCTGGCCTGCACGTTCATGCGATTTAACACCTTGCGACTTCTTTTTGTGGCCTTATCTAAAAAATAACATATTTCGAACACCTATATTGAATTTGAATGATATGCTACAGAGAATCGAGCAGAAATGCATGGAAATTAATAACAATCCAGTAATGTTGCAGAATATCATCAGAAAATTTGAACGGAGGATTTTAAAGTGCATTGATCTTGAAGGACAACATTTTCAAAATTTGTTATAGTTTTCAATAAATACCTATTATTTGTTATTTATTTGTATGTATGAAACTGTCAAAATATACGACTTCGTAAATTTTAATTTACGACATACATACTTCAAAATGTTCTCAGTAAATCACATGCTACTAGATTGACTTTTCAAATGAACACTTGTTACATGCATATACAAAGAATTCAAATAAATTTTACCTCAAAGTAGCCCTTGGAAATTATGATTATGTCTTAGCTTGTTACTAATTTTAATAGGAATTTTGTTGGTTATGAGATGAGATATTTGATTGAAATGACAAATGTCAAAATAATAAAACGAACATTTTTAAGTGAATGAAATATGTTTATTTGCAACAAACAAGCAAAATTTTATAAAAATTGTTCAAAGTGTCCACCACCTTGTTCGAAACATTTCTCACATCTTCTTCTAATGGAGGAAAAAGTGTTTTGTAGTATCGCATTGTCAATTCCATTAATTCTTTCAGCAATTCTGATTTGAAGGCCTGCAAGATCAGGTATCTGTACTTGATAAATTGAGTTCTTTAAGAATGGCCATAAAAAGAAATCACATGGGGTAATGTCACAAGATCTTGGTGGAAATTCATGTTCAGTGTTTAAACTTATCAACCGATTTTGAAAAAATTGCTGCAGAATATTAATTGTTTCACCTGCTGTGTGTGCTCTAGCTCCGTCTTGTTGAAAGTAACCCTGTGTTATTTCTTCGTCGTCAAGCTGTTCGATAAATGGCATAATAATTTCTTGTCGATACCTTTCTCCTGTTAAGGTTCCGTTAATTCTTCTAAACAATCTTGAAGAGAATACTGCCATTGTCCGTCAATCTTACGTCCGTTTCGAAAATAAGATTCTAGCATGAATGATTTGTGTTGTATAGTAAAAAACCATGTTAAATCAATTTTAAATTACAAAGCAATTTTTGTCAACTATGCATCTGTCTAATTGACAACTAATGCAAATTTAAATTATTAATGATCATACGTTTTTAAAGGAATGGCCTACTAGAGGCAAAGCTTATTTGAACGCTTTTTACATGTATATATTTATTGTTCTTGAGATAGTATATTTTCTATTCTCTTCTATAAGGGATTGTTTCTGGTTTCGTTTCTTTCAGTGTTATTTGGTTACCTACACGTTTAGTATTTTAAAAAATCAGTTTTATATTGTTATACTGTATATTTATCCTATAATTTTTTATAAATATTAAGTTTAATTTACTACGTTATTTTTGGAGTAATTTTCATTTCTTCTTTTTTGTCCATTTCTTTCTGTTCTTAGTATTTCTCTTTATTTTCATTAACTATGGAGAATTCTCGTAAGGCAACCATACGATGGATAGAGGCCATACAGATTGGTTGCATATTCGTAATGATACTGAGATATACTGCAGTAATGCCTGTTGATTAAGTTTAAGGAGTGTAATGTGCAGAGACATGTTTCTTCGAAAACTCATCAAGATAACATATGACCATCTGCACCTGACACTTTTAACGAAGAACTGTGTGAAGCTTTCATGACGGCCAATATCCCATTCAAAAACTTTAACAATCCAATGCTCAAGAGGTTTCTTACAAAATATACTGATCGTCATATACTAGATGAATCTACTTTACGTAAATATCACTTACCTAAATGTTATTTGAGAACCATTGAAAAAATACGAACCAACCTATCTGGTCATTATTTTTAGGTAAGCGCAGACGAAACAACGGATGTAATGGGACGATATGTGTTAAATGTAGTTGTTGGTATTCTTCATCCGTCAACTTCCTACCTACCATACTTAATTGCAACTAAAATATTGCAGTCGTAAATGGTGAAACAATTTCCGAAGTAATTAATCAATGTATTCATAATATTCTGTCATCGGATAACAACTATAAAGACAAGATGCTATTATTTTTGACTGATGCGACAGCTTAGATGATCAAATCAGGGAAGTTATTAAAGCAATCTTATCCCAATATGCTACACATTACCTGTGCAGCACATGCACTACACAGAGTATGTGAATACATCAGGGGTCATTTTCAAAATGTTGACAAGTTAGTTTCATCATTTAAAAAGATATTTCTCAATTGAATATATTATATCAATTCTGGACAGAGCCGATTGAAAAATCTATACATTCGAAGTATGGTGCACTTATGCAACATTTTAATCACGCATCCATCACCAGTTGTGATGTGGAACGAATATTTTCTATTTTTAAAAACGTTTTTAACATTTAAAAGAACTAATTTAACACAAGAACACCTTGAACAAATTTGAGTTATTCATAGTAATGTTTTACACTTTCAATGTTTCACTGAAAATACATAGTTTTGAGTTTTGTTCTTTGTAAATTATTTTTATTCAAAATTCGATACGCAATTTGCTTGTCAGCATTACTTTTGTTTCAGTAGTAGTTGCTGCGGGTTACCAAACCGTTTATTACATTTCGCTCTGTTGTGCATTGACAGATACATATTAACTGCATATGCAGGTATGTGCCACTTATGCAATCGCCACACGTATCAAATTGTTCGAAACTCACGGATCGCTTACAGAAACAAACTTATTGCGAATACAAGGCAGACGCCTATGGGCTATGAATCATCAATCGCTCGAGTCCGCTCTCTGCTAATTACTATTCATTCATACCGTATTGCCGTATTTATTGTACACCTTTCCTATGTCTCACGATATATGCGTTTTTGGCATCGCAACGCCCGCTCAAAAGTATTTGGACACCCTCATGAAATCATAGTATTAGCAAAAATAATTAAAAATGCAAACATAAATGTGAAAATATATATTGAATACACTTACAAAAAGTAAAAAATATTTACAATTTTTTAATTTTTGTCCCATCTATACGTCCCCTTTTTTTATCCATATTGTTGATGCGATCGTTCGTTGGTGTGGAGATAATCTGTTGCACCTGAATATTGCCAAGTGTTCTGTGGTGCGTTATACAAGGAGAAGGAATCCAGTGAAGTTCAATTATAGCGTACGGGGTGAGGTGCTTGGGGCTGCGACTACGATCAAGGACCTTGGTGTGTTGTTTGATGACCAACTTTCCTTTTCTGAACATATTACTGCTACTTGTCGGTCAGCACTTGGCTTGCTGGGTTTTGTAATGCGGAGCTCTAAGTACTTCACTGATCCTGACGTAATAAAGACTCTGTACGTCTCACTTGTGAGGTCTAGACTGGAATACGCTTCAACTGTGTGGTCTCCCTTGTATACTTGTCACATGTTGCAGCTGGAACGAGTACAAAGACGATTCCTAAAGTATATGAACTTTAAGAGGGATGGTTTCTACCCACCTAGAAATACTAACCACGTGCAACTCCTGGCTGAACATAATCTGTCGCCCCTGACTACCCGTAGGGAGATTTGTGGGGCCAATTTCTTGCATGGCTTGGTGTCTGGGGGGATCGATTGCCCCGCTCTGTTGGCGCAGGTTGGGTTTCGTGTACCGAGGTTGTCGTCTAGGAGTAGTACTACTTTTTCTCTTCCTCGCTGCAGGACCAATGTTGGAATGCGCAGTCCCATTTATCGGATGTGTCGGGATGCTGATAGGATCTTCGCTGATGTCTTCCTGGAGCGAACCGTCAGGCGGTAGCGTGGACGAGTGCAGTGTGGTGTTATTGTTGGTGTATATGAGTGTATTTTATTTTTAATTTTTTTTATTTTTTATTTTTATATATGAATACTTACTTTGCCTTATATATGTATACTATTGTTTTATGTGCGTTATTGTATATTGTTGAAGCGCCCATTTTGGCTTGGCTGTTGGGCTCTAATAAATATTATTATTATTATTATTATTATTATTATTATTATTATTATTATTATTATTATCCATAATCGGAGCATTCTGACTATTAATTTAACCAATGTTTCCGGTGCTATTTGTGTGCGTTCCCCTTGCAGCTTATGCCACAGATCAGTGGTAAATGTTGGTGCTGCCTTTCACACCGTCCGATTGAGTTCTTCCCACAATAGCTCGATTGTATTTAAATCGAAGCTCTGGGGAGGCCATTCCATAACTTTTATTCTTCCTTCTTCTTCCAGTTGCTTTAAATATTATCGAACAATTTTGGAAGAATGGTTTTGGTCATTATCTTGTGGAAATACAAAATTTTAACCCAAAATTGGTTCACTTCCACAAGATTGACTTTCAAAATTCCTTTTTTTATATTCCTTCCATTTAACAATATCACCAGCAAGTGTACCACCAAAACATCCCTAAATCATTACCGAACTACCGCCGTGTCTAACAGCAGACGTAATTCACCTACAGATCTTCTCAGGAAGACACGCCTTCGTGAACTGAAAATCTCAAATTTAGATTCGTCAGTCCACAGCATCTTATTCCAGTCTTTTACTGTCAACTGTTGCTGTCCACGGGCGTTATTCGTCCATGCTGTAAGCGCCGTTTTACAGTAGAAACGCTTACTGGATTCTGACGAGTTGTATTTATTTCGGTTGCTATTTCCAGATTGTTTTTCATCTGTTTCGCCGGTAACTACTATGGCAAAATCTTCAGTGGATGTAGCTTTTGGTCTGCCACTTCTTTTTTTATTGAGAAAACTGCTACTTTCAAGATATTTTTTATATTGAAATCCACGGTAGAATGATTTAAATTTAATTCCTTGGCAATTACACGATTGCTTTTGCCAGCATTATCATTTGGTACCTATTATGAGCGCACGTGTTTCAACGTGTAACTCTTTCGTTTTAGGCATTTCTGACAATTGTATTTCACTATCTCAAATCACAAATAGTACGAATACGGAAACCAACTCAGTAAAAAATGACCGCGAATGAAACATTTTTATCATACAACTTGTTTCTGACATCGTTAAATGATCATTACTTAGATTCCAGGAACTTCTAAACCCGAAAGTTTTACCTATCCTTATTATCGGATTATTGCGGTAAATATAGTAAATAATTTGTAATTATTATTTTATTAGCTTTAAAATACGTATCTGAGAACTATTTAGTAGGAATAAAAAGTATTTCTTCAATGTAATACAAATAACACCTGTTACATAAGTTTTGGGAAAATTTTTTAAATTATCTAAGTTATTTAATTATTTTAATTATTATTATTATTTTAATTATTTAAACTCAAAAAAACTTCTATGAAGGATAATATTATAACACCAATTAATGAACCTTACTGTGTCTTTATTCCATTCTTCAATATGAGTCTTTGTGTCTATGATCGGTTCACTTTCAAGATTATTCAATAAAGTGATTGTTTCAGCTACAATTTCGGAAGTTTCTTCATTCCATTTACGTTGTAAAACACTTAAGGGGAGAGTGTCTTCTTCGTCAGATTCAGTATTGTCACTGTCTGATAATATGTTATGCCAACATTTAGTGATAATAGATTGCTCCAATTTATCCAATGCAGCAGCTAGATTCAATACAGCATCCTTTAACGACAGATTTTTAAGAGCTTCCTGAATATTTTCTGTACTGGAAATTAAAGAGGCCAGTAAACTTTTCCTATAATAAAGCTTAGTGAGCCGTAAGACGTTCTGATCCATGGGCTGTATCAATGGTAGCATAAACATTGCAAATATTTTGCCATCAGTTGTTTTTAATTCTGCTTCGGAGGGATGAGAAGGAGCGTTATCAAGAAGAAGAATTGCATATTCTCTGATGTTTTTACTGTGTAAAAAAGCTCTAACCTAAAATTATGAAAATCAACTACGGTATCTTTTTTTGGTTGAACTTACCTCAGGAACGAACTGGTTAAAAAACCAGTCTTTAAAAGTATCTTTCGTCATCCATGCATTTGCGTTGTTCTTGTAGACAACTGAATTGCAGAAATTTTTAAAGCATCTAGGCCGATTTGCTTTTCCAATTATGAGCGGCTTGAATTTGTGTGAGCCAGCTGCATTTGTACAACCGAGGAATGTAATTCTTTGTTTCGCAATTTTCATTCCCGGAGTGTTTTTTTCAGCAAGTGAAACATAGGTCCTATCAGGCAACAGTTTCCAAAATAACCCAGTCTCATCAGCATGTTCATTTAAATCAAATTCCGGAATTTTTTGTCTCAATTGTTGTTTAAAAGGATCAACTAGATGTGGCTGAGATGATAATTTTTCTCCGGTAATTTTCAAATGACGAATTCCGAAGCGCTTTTTAAGACGTTGGAGCCACCCATAACTGGCATTAAATTTACGTGTACTTTGATGCACCTTATCATAAAAAAATAAAGCCTTTTGCCGAATTATTTCAGCAAGTAACCGGAATGTTTCTCTGGCGCTGTTTAAGAAACCATCTGTACAGAATTTTTTCCATTTTTTGATATTCCGCTTCTCTTAATGTACATATTTTGCCAGATGTTGACGTACTAGCCAAAACAGCGACGATTTTTTTCTTTTTATTTTTAATTGAGCAAACTGTTGATTTTGCTACGCCATACTTTTTTTAAATGGCCGTTACACTCAAACCTATTTAATAATCTTCTATTAGTTTACCTTTTTCACATAAAGACAAAAACTTTGCATTCATTTTTGTCACGTTACGACAGTTAACGTACCGCAGAAGAGCATTCACTGAACACTGTGGCCTGCTTTTACATATTGTAGCATATCATACAGACAGGGAAACACCCGATGACTTAAAAATTAAAACTATTCATTATTCACGTTGTCGAATATGTTCGTTGTTCATACTACAGAGTATGCAATAGAAAATATTTTGTGTTCACAGTACTGAGATATTCACATAAACGAATTTTCACGTTAACCAGATCTTACTGTAGTACTTTTTGATATATTTTGCTCACTAAAAATGTTAACTATATCTCGTTTGTTCAGCTTTCCAACCAGGTTGTAAATGGACTTACGAATGTTCAGTTCATACGACATTACAGAACTGACAGACACTAATGTGAAATGTCAAATAAATTAACAAGACACCGGACAACAAATATCTTCATGGCTGACTAGATCTATTTTATCTACTTTTACTATACTACAGAGAGCATTAATATTTTTCCCAAAACTTATGTTACAGGTGTTAGTGCGAAAAAACAAGGTGTCAAAATACTTATGAGCGGTAAAGTACGTTGGTGAAGGTGAAGACTGACGGAGACATCCGTACCAGCTTCGCTCGCCAGTCTAAATATCCCCGCTTTATTTATAAGTGAATAATTCTTACCCTAATGATAAAAATAACAAAATTATATATAAATTATAATTACACCCACTTTAAATTCTCTATTATTACAATTACGAGGAAGCTTTGACTTAATATGAACTAAGACTTAAGATTACTTGAAAAGTGCAAAAAAATTTTTTTTTTAATTTGTTAACATTAATACACTTAAAGTCTTTCTTTGGAGACTGTAGTTAAGTAAAAACTCAAAAAGGTAAAAACCCCTTACCACAATTAATAATCGTATCCTAAATGCATATTTCGACAACTAAGTTGTCATCATCAGTAGGTAAAACCACTCTAATTAAAGTGTAGAACATAGGGCACAGTAAAACTAAAACACAGAATTGTGCACTACTTTACAAAGCATACTTTACACTGTGTATTATACGTGGACGCTCTGTGATAAGGAGGTTTATACCTTTTTTGAATTAATACACTTGAACCAGTGGTGCTGAAGTGTCATTATACCAGTTTTATAATCATCGGCATTAAGGTAGTCAAAATATTGCTTTATTTCGGTAATAACGTCCTCGTCTGTCTTGAATTCCCTTCCGACGAGAAACAACTTGAGGTTTGACAATAAGTGGCACTCGGAAGGAACTAGATCTGTTGAATAAGGTGGTTGGGGTGCAACCTGGAATCGTAACTCATCATGTGTGACGGTGCATTATCATGATAGAATAACACTTTCCTTCGAGAAATTGGTATTTCAACAATAGCGACTTTGACTCTGTCCAGAAGGACAGCATAGTATATGACATTGACAGTTTGGTCCTTTGCGAGATAGCAGATAAGAAGTATCTCCTACGAATCCCAAAATATCGTGGTCATTACCTTTCCAGGAAGGAAACGTCTTGGGCTTCTTTGGCGTAGGACTGCTATGATGCCTTCACTGCTGTCGTTTCGATTCTGATACAATCATCGACCGTAACAAAGCGACTCAAAAAATCTACTAGGTTTATGTTAAAGAACTTCAAACCGTCGTTGGAATTTCGCACTCTTTCAAGTTTTTTATCTACGTTCAGTAAACGCGACACGCACCTGGCAAAAAACTTGGACAAGCCTAATTTGATATGGAAGTGCGGTTACACTTTCAGTAGAGGTGCCCACAGTCTTGGCAATCTGCTTCACTTTTTCACTCTTCGGTGACATAATACAATATCATGGACTTTTTCTACAATTTATAGAACGGCGACATGTTTTAATCGTCCATCTTCTTCAAAAACAAGTTCCGACTTGCACCACGAATAACGATTTATTCATTTTACAACTTTCGGGCAGTCATAGCCTATTCGAAAATAATATCAATTTTATTCACAAGCAAGCACTGATAGACGAATCTCACCTTCCGTCTAATTATCCTCATTCTTAAAAAGTCCACTTTTTAAGACAGTTAATTAAATCTTATAATGCAGAAACTAGTATATTTATCAAGCGCTGGTTTATTCTATACAGGCTGTCACAGACTAACTATTCCTAATTTTCATAATTATTAGAAGGCACATAAATAAACATTTTTTATTAATAAACTAGCGTCTGGAAATTTTTCAATGTCAAGATAAACTAGAAATTTTTAAACACAATCTCAATTACAACAGGAAAGAGTTAAGTTAAGGAATATTTTACTAGAAATAATACTACATCAAACTTTATAAGAATTGTTCAAAGTTACGACCACCATTTTCGATACAGAAGTTGTAACGATAGGCAATCGACTTTCAAATTCTACGAACGCTAGAATAATTCGAGCCACTAACTCTTCTTCTGTATTAACAGGTATCTCATAAAGCAGTGATTTAATATCACCCCAAATACAAAAATCAACAGGAGTCATTCTGATGAAGCTGCAGGCTATTGTGCATTTAGCTAATTTCGGCAATTTAATCCAAAGTGTGCTGGTGTATCATCATGCTGGAAAACAATATTTCTTCGAATATTAAGTGGGACATTTTCAAGCAATTCTGGTAAAGTATGTTCCAGGAAAATCCTATATACAAACTTTCTATCCAAACATGCAGATAGGTGTATCGTCCTGCTATAGACTCAGCAGTGCACAATGCTGGATATACAAAGCTTCATAACTCAGCGCTGCTCATTGACTAATATCGATATCACGAAGGCCAAACCAACCACCACCATCCTCATGACAAGTGCTAGCAAGTGGTTTCCGATCACAGTTGTAACAGACGGTAACTGTATTATCGCGTCCCCACTAAAATAGTACTTGCAACAAAATGTCAAAGCATGCAATTCCAGATTTCTTGTACTTATCTATTCACCAGTAATATTCATTACGTCTATCTAAACTAACACTTTATTATTTTTACCTACTGATAATTACAACTTATTGTCGAAATACGCATTTAGGATACGAATATTAATGAGGAAAGAAATTTTCTACGTTGTTAAAGTTTTTACTTAGCCACAGACGCCAAACAAAGATTTTTCTTTTAGAATGATTTTTACAAAAAGCTTGTGTTTATGTATGACAATACGCTATGCACGTATAAAGCATTGTTACAATATGAAACAGACATGTAAATAATTTACATATCTGTAACTGTACACATGGACAATATTAAATTATTAAATTAGTGAAATTATTAAATAGTGTCACCTTATAGGACGAAACTTGCTTTATCTTTGTTGGGTGATTTCAGTAAAATGTAAATACAGATACAAATCATTTGTTTAATTGATTTGTATCAATGTGTATACATTGCTTCACTAGCTTGACTGAAGACGCCTAGATGGCAGAAACATATGTCTTAAGCAGAAGTAGATGCTGAAAATACGAGGTATATTGTCCATGTGTACAGTTACAGATATGTAAATTATTTACATGTCTGTTTCTTATTGTAGAATGATTTTTATTTTTCTCTGGCGGTATAAAACTACTAACAAGAAAGGGAGAAAAAACAAAATTTTAAAAGCTTCATACTAAATATCACATTTAAATTTTCTTTTTTTAGTAATGTTTTAAATATCTCCAATTTAAATTAAATAAATGTCCATAATATGAATTCCAAGTTTAATCGGAGACTAAATCTCCAAACCCTATAAATGTAATAGTTTAAATTTATAAATAAATATTTTTGGATGCCACATTAAAAAGAAAAGAAAAGAGAACTATATCGCCACCTTTCAAATGAAACTGGAACAAGGTAGAGACTGAGATGTAGATGAAATATAGAATCTTTTAAATAGGTAAACAAGTTAGTTACTCATCTCATAACTCATGTTAGTTGCAGTTATATAGTAATCTATTTTTTTTAGGCCCGGTATTATAAACATTGAATAAATCTCCGAATAGCAATTCGACGAATAAATTTATGCAACGAATAAATTGAAATCGGGTATTATAAACATTTTACGCAAGTAAAATAACTATTCGTAGATTATCACGGGATAGCAATATTTCGTAGTTTCCTTATTCGATAAATGATGGCACCACATAAATAAAATTAAATACAAGAGGTTAAGTTTATGTTTCCCTCGTGGCTGATATTAGGTTAATTATTTTTGTTGCATATTTTTTTATTGTTTCATTACTAGACATTTATGTTATGCATATAGGTAGAGTTGTATAAAACCGGAGGAGTATTTAAAAAAGAAATTGATGGAATTGGCCAAAAGTTCCTCGAAATGAGTGACCAAGGTATCTTTCATTTGGCAAACCAATACGACAGTTCCTCTACTTTTGGTAAGTAATTAAATTTTAAACCAAAAAAAAAATGTATAGTCAGTAACATGTATTATAATATGCCTATCTATTTATTGCAGATAAGCAAATAAACTCTGTAAGTGGCATTAGTCCTTATTCTCAAGATGTGAATGAAATAATTGACACAATGGTAATATTTGTAAATATATATTTTTTAAATAAACAAGATAAACGTAATGTTTTTGTAGACGTCTACTTATGCTGTGTCTACATATGCTGATGTTAGCACCCCAGTGGTCATCGTAGAGGAAGCTCCAAGCAATGTATTACCTGTAAGAAAAAAACCAAAAATAAATGATTATAAGGAAACAGCGGATGAAATAAAACTTAAAATTTTAAAAATAAGATTAGAAAAGGAAGAAATGGAAAGGGACATTTTGAAGTTGAAAAGACAAGAAATGGAATTAGTTATTGAAGAAAAAAAAATGTTATTAGAGGAAAGAAAGAATAGGGAGCAGAAATAAATTATTTATATATATATATATATATACAGCGTTAGTAAAAAGTCCCGGAACGGTCGAATAACTTTGTTATTTGAAATTTATGATTTCTGAAATTTGGTATGGGGGTATAGTTAATATAAATGCATTTTATGCAATACACTTAATATTTTTTTCACTTCCGGTTTAATCGGCAATACGTCCAACTTTTTTTTTTTAAATGGAACGGCCAGATTTTTTTAACACTTTTGAATGCAAAATAAAAAACTACGTTCAGGAAGTATTAAGATGTTTATTTTTATTCACAAGAAAATAGTTAAAAAATTTAAAAAGGTCCTAATACAGAAAAATCAAGGTACCTTTGAAAATAGTTGTTTAGTGTTTTCATTCTTTTTGCTGTCACATTTGACAATTTTAAAAGCGTTTTAACTTTTGCATCGCTATAAATTTACTTATTTTAGACATTAACACATTTGAAAATGGCAGTAAAACTTACTGAATCAGAACGAATTGAGATATTAATGATGCGTGGGTACGGTGATCGTCAACGTTCTTTTGAAGAGGTTCGTATTTTGTTTAATACTGTTTATCCGGATCGTCACATTAGTAAAAGTACGGTATGCTGAACAATTCAAAAGTTTGAAGTATTTCGTCAGGTGAAGGATTTACCTAGAAGGGGACGTCCATTAACAGCAACAGATGAAACTAGTTTGAATGTGTTACTTACAGTGGAAGAAAATCATCATGTGTTCACAACAGAATTAGGTCAAATTCATGAGATCTCTCAAAAATCTGCTCATAAAATTCTTAAATCAGCAAAAATGAAAGCCTATAAAATGTATCCCGTCCATGAGTTAACTGAAGATGATCCAGCTCGTAGACTACAATTTTGCGAAACAATGACGGAATTGATCGAGCAGCAGCCTAATGTTTTAGATCACATAATTTTTTCAGATGAGGCAACGTTTTGTCTCAACGGCACTGTGAACAGACATAATTGTAGCTACTGGTCAATTGAAAATCCACATTGGATTGAAGAAGTCCATACACAGCGTCCTCAAAAGGTGAATGTCTGGGCTGGTCTTGTTGGAAACAAGATCATAGGACCATTTTTTATAAGAGGAAATTTAACTGGCAACGTCTACTTAAATTTATTGCGAAATGAGATTGTTCCAGCACTTGCGGCCCTCTTCCCAAATGCAAACATAGGTGATCACCCTAATGCGCATTTTTGGTTTCAACTAGATGGAGCTCCCCCCCATTTTGCCCATAATGTCCGCGATTATTTGAATGACATTTTTCCAGGACGTTGGATCGGACGTTGAGGAGCATTCGAATGGCCAGCACGTTCGCCAGATCTCTCGCCATTAGATTTTTTCTTTTGGGGTCACTTGAAATGTCAAGTGTACAAAAATCGTCCCCATAATCTTAAACAATTGGAAGAGAGAATAGTTCAAGAAGCCAATCGCATCACTCCAGAACAAATACAAAATTCAATAAGAAATTTTACTGACCGTTTACATTTTTGTCAAATTGTAAATGGAGAGCATTTCGAACAATTATTGTAATCGCAACCTGAATAGACAGGTACCTTGATTTTTCTGTATTAGGACACTTTTTTAATTTTTTAACTGTTATCTTGTGAATAAAAATAAACATTTTAAAACTTCCTGAACGTTGTTTTTTATTTTGCATTCAATAGTGTTAAAAAAAACTGGCCGTTCCATTAAAAAAAAAAAAGTTGGACGTATTGCCGATTAAACCGGAAGTGAAAAAAATATTAAGTGTATTGCATAAAATTTATATATATATATATATATATATATATAAGAATTGAATATATCGCTTTAAAATAATTAAGATAGTGGAGGCATTCTGAGAAGGGTAGCGTTTACTAACATACACCGAAAAAAAAATTTAACTGTTATTACAAAGCCCTCTACATTTTGAATGCTATAAAAAGCCCGAGTGTATATAATTTATTTACTTCACGCATAGTACGAAGCCCTGCGATGTTGCCAATTTTCGGTATCATCAAGTAGCACAAATAACTGAAAATATACACATCAGTATTAACTGGCTTACTGAGCCAGAATGGATCGTACAAAGTTTATAGTGAATTTAGCAAGAAATAACAAGCAAGGTAAGTCTGTAGATTTATATTATATTTTATTAGGCTTTTGTGGCAAATACGAACGTTATCTTAATATTTTTAGTAAATATTTACATTAATCAAGAGAAAGTATTGTGCAAAAATATTATAAACATCTCGAACGTTAAGGGTTTTACCGGCCGAAGACAATTTTGTCTGCGATTGATAAAACCTTTATTGTTCTCGATAAGAGATACATACTACCTTTTACCGATTTAATTGAACAATGTTAAACAAATTTTGATATTGACTGAAATATGAAATATCTATTTATGAAACAAAGACGTACAACAACTGCATTTTTGGCGAGTTTTACTTTTCTAAATTTCTTTTTTCACTTAAATTAATAGAAATATATATGTAATTTATTGCCCATGCATACAGATTCAGATCATGAAAATTTAAAAAAACTCATGTTGCTTATTATATTACATCAGAGTTATGGCAAAGGGATTTACTTTTATCGTTTTATGTATGCTTAACATTAAAAACCTGAAATATTTTATGTGACTAAGTATTTCAATTAATTAAAAATTGAAGAGAAATGCATTTATTTATTTACATTTATAGCTCATTCTCACTCTGACGAAACAGGAGCATCATTAATAGACATAGAACAAATTAATAATAATAATGACATTGATAGTAATGATGATAAATTAGGAGTATCATCAACACATTTTGAGGATATCAAAACTTCAGGAGCACTATTAATAGATACAGAACATATAAACAATAATCATATTGATAGTAATGATGATGAATTAGGAACATCATCTACATATTTTGAGTATATCAAAAATTCAGGACCACCATTAATGAACACAGAACAAAAGAGTAAGAATTATGTCTGCAATAATGATGACGAATTAGGAGAATTATCAGCAGATCTTGAGGATAATGAAAGTTCAGGATCCGAGTTCATTCCACCCAGTGAATCTTGTTCGTCAAATTCAGACTCAACGGAATCAGTTGTAATACCGTATCAAGTACGTAAATACACAGCAAAATCGTTTAATTTATACAGTATGTTCAAAGTTAAGTGGGCATTATCACTATGTTATTGTTTCTGGTACAAAGTAGTATAATAAGTACTGAAACAATTCTTTATGACGGTTGCAAATTGGAACAGATAAACATGTTTGTTACTGACTTTGTCTTTCTAATAATAACAAAATCAGCAATAATGTGCACTTTACTTCGGACAGTCAGTATCTATAAATTTAGCAGTTTATGATATAAACACTTTTAAAATTTGTGCAAGTGCAAGCCAAATACTTACTAGTACTATTTTATTTACTTAGACCAACATAATTGTAACACAACCATCGGATTCCTTTTTGGACAAGGCTGAGGATATACCATTGATACCTGAACTAGAATCTGATAGTGATCTTGTTGATATCTTACCTGACATAAAATTCTCGGAAATACCAGGTTGCTGCAAAACACAAAATAGAGGGAGTAGTGTAGAAATTGAATCACAATTATATAATGTAGCGGTGAGTTTTGCTGTGTTCCTTATTACTTCCATTTATTTTAATGTTATTCAATTGATATAACATTTTATGTCAATTTTTCATTAATAAATAAGAATATATTTTCTAGGGTATTGAACGATGTTATATAAAAAAGAACTCGGCTCCCGAAAGACCAACAATATGCCCCATTTGTTTTAAAGATGTGATCACCCACTTTACTAGACATTTGATTCGACATCATAAAACTCATAAAGATGTGCTGTTGCTTAAAAGTTATAAGCCAAGAAGTAAAGAACGTTTAGCTTTAGTTTCCTCTTTAAGAAAACAAGGTTATTTTCAATTAAAGGTCGAGAAGGGTGTATTGAATCCAGTAAGAAATTCAAAAAATCCTAATGTGGAATACTTTGTTTGTACATATTGTTTGGGTCAGTACTCTAGAAAACTATTATTCAAGCATGTTAAAATATGTAAAAGCAAACCAACGGATATTGAGAAACCAAACAACAAATGCTTAACAAACTCCCAAACATTTATGGCATCTATCACCTCAAGAAATTACAATTTTTTAAAGACATCGCGTATAAAATCCGAAGTGTTTGGAATAATGCGCGCAGATCATATAAGTCTTACCGCAAAAAATGATCCTTTAATTTGCTTATATGGAGAATTTTTATTAAATACACATAAAAGACAACAAATGGCTATCGTAGTTTCAAACAAGATGAGAGAATTGGCCCGACTATTGAGAGCTTTACAATCGACAAATACGGATGTCAAAGGTTTATTTGATGCTTTAAAACCAGAGATGTTCACATATCTTGTGATAGCTGCTAAGAAAATTAGTGGATTTAACCCTGAGACAAAATGCTTTAAAGCTCCATCGCTTGCATTGCACGTGGGAACATCTTTAAAGGTAGTATGTGATGTTGCATTTAAACTTGTCATAGAAAAACGAAATGTACCTAACATTACTTGGACAAATAAAGAAGAACGAAAAAAGGAAATAAAAGAACAGAAAAAATTGTTTGAGAGTCACTGGTGCAATGAATTAGCTAGTTTAGCTTTAAAGAATCTTAAAGAGAAACAATGGCAAAAACCAGTGGAGTTGCCTCTAACGAACGATATTCAAAAATTTCAATTATATCTATATAATCGTGCGGATGACGCATACAACACCCTAAATAATTCAACATCAGATTTGCATATTAAAACAAAATATAAAATCTTAACTGAGTGCGTCTTAACTTTAACAGTGATGTTTAACCGAAAACGAATAGGCGACGTTCAGTATTTGAAAATAGAGACTTATGTAAATAGTACTAATGAAAATTGTGGTCAAGAGGCGTTTTTAGACTCCCTCAGTGCAGTTGAAAAAATAATAAGCAAAAAATTTAAGAGGGTTGTAACTGGAGGGAAAGGTTCTAAACCAGTGCCAATACTGTTTTCAAATCGAATTCAAAAATTTATAAACTGCTTGTTGAAAGTGAGAAAAAGCAGCAATATCGTACCCGAAACAAATCCGTATCTTTTCGCTAATCCAGGGTCAGAAAATAGGTGGATGAGTGGGACAAATATTATTAGAAAATTAGCCTTAAACTGTAGGGCTACAAATCCATTACTTTTAACATCTACAAGGTTCAGAAAACACATAGCAACAACTTTGCAGCTAATGAGCATGGAGGATTGCGAAATGGAGCAAGTAGCAAGTTTTATGGGCCATACGAAAAAAACCAATGCGGAGTTTTACAGGTAGGTACCTCTATTATCCTTTGCTAACGCTATTTTTAGTATCTTTAACATGTCTTTTATTAAGATTACCGCAAGATATTTATCAGACAGCCAAAGTTGCTAAGATATTATTATTAATGGAGAAAGGTAAAGGAAAGGAGTTCAAAGGCAAAAATTTAAATGAAATTGAGTTACCCAGAGAAGTTTATTATAGTTCTGAATCGGATTATGGTGAAGAAGATCAAGCTATACCACCAGAACAAGCTTTAGAACGCGCCTTATCTTTATCGGCACATGCAGTTACAAACGTAGAAAATGTAGAAATCGAACATAATAAAGAAAATATATGCACTGGCTCTATAGACGAAGACCAAGACAAAAAAGAAGGAAAAAGAGAGAAGAGAAATCTAGACTCAAAGAACGAATTAAAGTCTAACTTTACAGACAAGAAATCTGATTCGAAGAAAGAATGCTTACAGAATAATAGAGAGAGAAAATATAAAGGTATTTATTATCCCGGTTTTGTTATGAAAATATTATATGTATTTAATTACTACTAATGTTATAGTTTTGGGACCTTCGACAAGTAGACGTCTTCGCTGGTCAGTTACTGAAAAACAACTAGTTCTAAAGCATTTCACAAAGCACATAAGAAATAAAATAACTCCAAAAAAGCACGAGTGTGAAGAATTGATTGCAATGAACAAGGACGTTTTAGGAAGTAAAGATTGGGTCCGTGTAAAGACATTGGTTTATAACTCATTTAGACTAAATTAGAAAAAATATATATAATCAGTTTTCTTATATAGTCCTTTTACGATAACAGACGAGGCACGTCATAACCGGAAACTTCAGAATTACCTACCTATACAATACTAAACCCAAAAAGAACTGTCCTTCACTATCGTATATCTAGAGATTTCTTCTTTGCAAACGTTCCTATCCTGCGTAACGTTGCCAACTTCTATTTTCGCTACTGTCATTCGTAATTCGCTTAATTGCTGTTAATAACATGTCTCAATTATGCTAATTGTCAGTTATAATTTACCACGTACATAAAACTATAGTTAGAATGAGAGGCGTTAGGTTTATCTAATTGTTTTAAAAGTATGTAAATTATCGTTATTTCCTAACTGTCAACGCGGATTACATGTCAACTGATTTTTAATACATAACCTCTGTGATAGATGTAAACAAACGATTTGGCAAGAGTGCGTGACGCAAACATGACGTATGTTGATGACGTGCCTCGTCTGTTATCGTAAAAGGACTATATGCTTGTGTTTCTGTTGTTATTAAACGGTTGCTGTAAAATTAAAATTTTTCCGTTCTCTGATACTTCCTGTCTTTTATTCTGATTTTGATTCCCAGAATTCTTTTTCTTGTGTTAATATATACCTGATCTTCTTCGTCCGCAATGAGTTAATTACATGGATTACAGTGCGGGATACATTTGTACCCCACAATAAAATTGATGATTATGTTCTATTTGATTTAAATGTTCAAAATCATATTACAATAAAAAGAAGACATAAAATTCATATATTCATGAAACCGAAACAAAAAAATACAAATAATCCAACTATAGGTTATTCAAACTGATGGGCTTAGGAACTTTTATTCTAGTGGACATAGTTAAAGCAAATTTAGATTTTGAATGTACTATAGGCCTTCTGCGACAAATAATCGAGTTCTTTAAGGAATATAATAAATAATAAAATTGCAGGTAGAAAACAAGTGATAAATCCGAGTTAAATTAGATATTCCACCTTTCTTCTCGATGCAATCCCAAGCAGTTTTGTCATCTTACTACTTATTTTATCTCTAACATTTTACAGCCACTACTCCGAATCAAATAATTTTTAAATTAGAAGCTTTCCTGTACCTTGTGATCTAAATAGACGAAATATTTTTTGTAATCATGACAATAAATAAAATGATATGATGAAGGGTAATTTTTCTCAATTAAGAAAATTAACACCAAATTCTGCCCTTAGGGATAGATATGCTAAATATACTTTACTTAAAGCTTCTACTTACGATGGAAAACAACTATCAAAATTTTCGTTTTACATTTACCCAAGTAGAACTTATTACAAAATAACAAAGTAATGGTATTATATTGCAAATATCAATTAATATCTAAAAAAATAGTAATCTAAGAAACAAATAATTCTAATAAACTACTAGAATAGAAATGATATGTCAAAGACATTATGTCAATTAATTCTTTAAAAGAGTAGCGCTAACTTAAATCAGAAGTCAGTCGCCGTTTAAATTATAGGGACAATATTGGAAAATGAAAGATTCAGTCAATAAATATCTACACATTATTTCTACCTACACACTGTTGTCAAATCAAAGGGCTTTGAATAATGCGCTTAATATCAGTGGGTTTGCTAACATGCGTAAACCATGTACGGTGTATATACAAACCGCCGCAGCGCTGACTACTCGCAGTTTCGCTGAACTAAACGCGTATAAAATGCGATATAGCGTCACCTTATGAAGCCCACCCGAAAATTTAAATTCTAGTACTTTAGCATAGGTTACATCAAATACTTTCGATATACACAGTGTTTTTACCAAGCCCGAAATCGGGCTTCCTAAGTAAGTGACGGGCCTGGTATCATCGGTGTAATATAGTGTTTTGGGCTTGACAAGGTCGGTTAATATATATATATATATATATAGTCTTTCTAGAATTTTGTTTTTGTTTATTTATGTTATAGTTATATATTTCTTGCTTTAAAAAAAAATTTTTTACACTTTCGACTACATAGCCTTATTTTAATTACTTTACATCATGTTCTATTAAATCTACAAGTATAAGATAAATATGCAATACATACCTTGCAAATATATTATTTATTACTGCATTTCTCACAGCATTAAAGGCATCTCTATTATTGTCATGGATATTAATAGGTGGAATTTCTACATCTACATCTTCTGCAATTTCATAATTATCTCCATGTTCGATACATATATTGTGCAGCACAGAAGTAGCAATGATCACTGCCAACGATTTGCTTAATGACAATAGAAGCCCATTAGATAAACAAGCAAATCTTCGCTTTAGCACTCCAAAAGTCCTTTCAATAGGATTACGTGTTGCAACATGAGCTCTGTTGTACCTTATTTCAGCAGGGTTTTGTGGTTACAATAGTGGCGTTAACACCCAATAAATAAGAAGTTCCAAATTCATTGTTTTCAAGTTGCGCCCTGATATAGGAATTGTTAAAAATGTAACTATCATGACACGATCCTGGATGACGGGCCACAATATCCATAATTTTTAATTTTGCATCACAAATAACCTGTACATTAATAGAAAACCAGCCCTTCCTATTTCTGAAAATCTCTGCATTATCCCCACCTGGAGACTGGATTTTCACATGTGTACAGTCTACTGCACCACAAACATTTGGAAATCCTCGAATATTAAAAAAGTCTCTGCATATTAAATTTCGGGCTTGTTCTGTATGTGGCATTTTTACATACCGATTCCTCAAACTTGCAATTTCATGTGTCACTTTATGGATGATCCTTCCTGTAGTGTACTTTGTTACATTAAAATGATCTCCAACTACATTTTGAAAGGAACCGATAGCATAAAATCTTAATGCTAGCAACAATTGATTCTTGCTCGATATGGACATATTCCTGTTTGTGTAAGGTTTCAAATTATCATCAATAATATTTAAAACCATTTGAAATGTCTCTTTCGTTAATCGAAATCGTGATTTAAATTCTTCATTTGAATATATTTCAAATGGATCAGTCCTATCGCGAAATATCCTTGGCAGACGACGACGACGTTCGAAAGGTTGATTTTCATCGTCTGATAAATCAGATACGGAAGACACTGATGATACAGAACTCACCGACAAATCCGACATTATTTTTAACACAATCAAAACTCTTATAAAAAAAAAACAATACAATATATTTTAAAATAAGCTTTTGTTTGAATACGTCAGATCGCATTTATTCGAAGAATAAATTTTCTCTACGGCTAATGAATAATATATTCATTCTGCATACTTATTCAATAGACCACGCAAGCGTGACGTCAAATCGCCATTTTCTGTACGGTAGGTCAGGGTCTACGTTCCAAACAAATTTAAAGCGCCATTTGAAACGTATAGTCACTCTTGGTAAAACGATTTTTAATTAATCTTCCTATATTAATATCATTTGTTACTTGGTAAGTATGTAAGCAAAATATCAATATACATATTATAGTTATTAAAAACAAAATATTTGGCAATGGTGTTTTTTATTTGAAAAAAAATATTAGCAATGACTGCAAAAAAGCTTTTTCCACCTCGATAATTCTGCCTTTTCTGTAGGAAAAGTAAAAATAGTGCATCCCTTTTTTTCACTTAATGCTTGCAAGTAAGAGCAAAACAAGGTCCGTCAAGTTGGCTCCCACACTTTTGCATTTTCAAAATTCAAATACGCCATCGTTTTGTGCTCGTTTTGTGCTGTTTTGTGCCGTAAAGCACGAATTTTGTGCTCATCCCCTTCCCGAGATATTCGCGTTTGAAAATTGGGAGCCAACTTGACGGTGGCTCCCACATTTTCGAATTTTCAAAATTCAAATACGCCATCGTTTTGTGCTCGTTTTGTGCTGTAAAGCACGAATTTTGTGCTCATCCCCTTCCCGAGATATTCGCGTTTGAAAATTGGGAGCCAACTTGACGGTGGCTCCCACATTTTCGAATTTTCAAAATTCAAATACGCCATCGTTTTGTGCTCGTTTTGTGCTGTTTTGTGCCGTAAAGCACGAATTTTGTGCTCATCCCCTTCTCGAGATATTCGCGTTTGAAAATTGGGAGCCAACTTTACGATGGCTTCCAAATTTTCGAATTTTCAAAATTCAAAAACGCCATCGTTTTGTGCTCGTTTTGTGCTGTTTTGTGCCGTAGAGCACGAATTTTGTGCTCATCCCCTTCCCGAGATATCCGCGTTTGAAGAGCAGGTCCGTCAAGTTGGCTCCCACACTTTTGCATTTTCAAAATTCAAATACGCCATCGTTTTGTGCTCGTTTTGTGCCGTAAAGCACGAATTTTGTGCTCATCCCCTTCTCGAGATATTCGCGTTTGAAAATTGGGGGCCAACTTTATGATGGCTTCCAAATTTTCGAATTTTCAAAATTCAAAAACGCCATCGTTTTGTGCTCGTTTTGTGCTGTTTTGTGCCGTAGAGCACGAATTTTGTGCTCATCCCCTTCCCGAGATATCCGCGTTTGAAGAGCAGGTCCGTAAAGTTGGCTCCCACACTTTTGCATTTTCAAAATTCAAATACGGCATCGTTTTGTGCTCGTTTTGTGCTGTTTAGTGCCGCAAAGCATGAATTTTGTGCTCATCCCCTTCCCGAGATATTCCCGTTTGAAAAGTAGGTCCGTAAAGTTGGCTCCGTTAATATCTCGTTAACGACTAAGCTTACGAGAATTTCTAGAGAGTACGAAAGTGTTTAGAAATGGAACATAAAAGAATTATTTTAGGAAAAATCTTAAAAATTTCTACCGGAAGTGTCACTTTTACTCTTAGCGCAAAACGGTTTTTGGCTATTATCGCTGAAAATAGAAGGTTTTTCGTAGGCTTCCTAAGTATAGAAAAGTGTTTACAAATGAATTTTGAATAACTTTTGTCCAAAGACTTTTTCAAAATGTTGAAAAAAATTTTGAAAAATTTTTCATAATTTACGTTCACGAAAATTTCTCAAGAGTACAAAAGTGTTTGAAAGTAGATTCTCAAAAAACTTTTCTAGAAAAGTTTTTCAAAATTCCTACCGGAAGTGGCACTTTTACTCTTACTGCAAAATATTTTTAACTATTATCCCAAAAAATAGGTTTTCATAAATTTATGAAAGGTATACAAAACTATTAAGAAACTAATTCGTAATAAGTATAAAGAGGCCGTGTGGTGACCACATCTCTTTTTATAAAGAATGTCTCACATTGCAAACTTTAACTTTTAGTAACTCTTTTTTTTTAGGTAATATTTTAAATTCAAAATATTTGGTATATTATATCTCAATATCTAAACTGCCATTACTTGATTATACAGAACATAATATTCAAAAGCTCTTAATGTTATAACCGTTTCTTTCACAGTTGGGAGAAAAATTTATTTGTAAATGTCACATAACCATAACATCAAAAGACATCAAAAGGAAATAGGAAATTACAACTTATACATATATTTTTCAAGTAATAAAAATTATCGTTTTGCAATGCCAAATAAGTAATATACGTTATATTGCTCTTATTTATTTGCCAAATATTCGTTCGAGTGAAGCTAACTACGGAAACGTATGGCATACGGACAGTCCGCCATACGTTTCCGTAGTTAGCTTCACTCGAACGAATATTTGGCAAATAAATAATAGCAATATAGTTAGTATAAAAACTAATTAACAAATTTATTATAAAAACACACTTGGCTATTTCACAATTTTTTATTAGATTATTTCTAACATATGTTTCGGCTGTTATGCCATTGTCAAAGAGTATCTTAAAACTAAAACTTAAAACAGTTAGAAGTAATCTAATAAAAAATTGTGAAATAGCCAAGTGTGTTTTTATAATAAATTTCTTAATTACAAAATGTTTCACCAAGAAGTGTCTGCTACGTCAATTAATGAAATAAAAACTAATATAACGGGTGTTCAGAAACATTCGAAGTCAAGTGGGCTCTGAACAAAAAATCGTATATCTTTACTTAAGTCAGAATCTAATGTCGAAGATACTAATTTGATAATCTGTCCTATAAAATTGTATTAAGTAAATGTATCAATCTATCTCAGACATGACTTCATATTTTCAAGGCCTACTTTGACTTCGAATGTTTCTGAACACCATCCATCTCAACTGAAGAGGGTTGGCAATGTAATATTTAAGATGGCATTCGCTGGTAGTTACCACACCTGTAAACGCGCGCTAATGTTCTTTCAAATGCTTTTGACAGTTCTCTCTTAGACTTAAGTTTGGTTAACTATTGACATTTTTTCTTTACATATTTATATAAAAAATATATAAAATTTAATTTTCAATGTTTATTATAAGACAGAATATTTCATATAGAATGTTACAATGGTTAGTACTTGAAATATATGTAGAGATATTCATGTGCAAATGATAAATACAAATATAATTCACTAAAACAAATTTATAACAATGTATTTATTATGTAATTATTAAAGTAAATGTTCAAAATGTCCAACTTCACTTTCTAAACACAAATTAACACGTTAGCAAATACTTTGTTTTTCAAGTACCCAAACAAAAAGAAGTCTAATGGGGTCAAATCTGGAGAACGAGCTGGCCAACATCCTCTACTGATGAGTCGATCATTAAAAATATTGGTCAGATGATCTATATTGATTTGTGCTGTATGTGCTGGTGCACCATCTTGTTGAAAATAGCCATTATGTAGCTCATGCTCTTTTAAATTATTAATAAAAGGCTCTAATATCTCTTCTCTATATCTAACTGCATTTATAGTATCATTGAAAAAGAATGGTCCAATAATACTTCGTCGTGACATAGCAATCCACACTCCTATTTTGATTGGATGTAAACTTGTTTCTTGGTATACATGTGGCTTATCAATTGACCATGTGCGATAATTTTGGCTATTGATATAACCTGTTAGGTGAAACCAAGCTTCATTAGAAAAGAAAGTTATATCTAATCTTTCACTGTCATTAATTGTATTGTTAAACCATTCGCAATAATTTCTTCTTTGCTCATGAGGATATAACTGCTGTAATACTGACACTTTATATGGGTGCATATACAAATGTTTTTTAAGAGCCCTCTGCACACTTCCATATGATATATCTACAATAGTTTTTCTTATATACACATTATTTCTAGTTTTAAATTTACACACCAACCTGACTGTGTAGATAATTTCCAAATAGATTTATTAGGACTGACTTGTATTCTATGCTCTATGTCAGCTATGGTGTCAACGGTCAAAACTGTTGGTGTAACTTCACGCTTTCTTTTTAAAATACTGCCTGTTTCCATGAATCGCTTCACCTATCTATCTCGATGCTGTACAAATGTATTATATACAACATTTTCATTCCCATATTCAACAATGAACTGGTTAAAGTAGGATTGTGCTGAGTACGTCCATTTTCATCTTGCACGCCACTATGAAAGTGTGCCATAACAATGAAAGTATCTTGCTGCACAGAGAACGGCATCGTAAATAAACGCTACAAATATAATTTATACAACTTCTGAATAATCTTTGGTGTTGTTTACATAAACGTTTAAGTTGTAAAACTTGCTTTAAAAATCAAATAATAGTTACCAATAATCTAAAGGCGGATTGATAATAGTGTCTTTATAAAAAATAGATTTCGAAAAAGACGAAAACGAGAAAATAATAAATAATGAACGTGAAAAATAGCAACAAAATCATAGCGAACGAAAAACGATAGTGGAAATTATTCATGGTTGCTATCTGTTTAACATAAAATTGTAGTGATGGGTTGCTACGAAGCAAACTGCTATTTTGAAACTGCTAACTATCGTTCGTAACTACGTGGAAGCCATCGTAAAGTTGGCTCCCAATTTTCAAACGCGAATATCTCGAGAAGGGGATGAGCACAAAATTCGTGCTTTACGGCACAAAACAGCACAAAACGAGCACAAAACGATGGCGTATTTGAATTTTGAAAATTCGAAAATGTGGGAGCCACCGTCAAGTTGGCTCCCAATTTTCAAGCGCGAATATCTCGGGAAGGGGATGAGCACAAAATTCGTGCTTTACGTCACAAAACAGCACAAAACGATGCCGTATTTGAATTTTGAAAATTCGAAAATGTGGGAGCCACCGTCAAGTTGGCTCCCAATTTTCAAACGCGAATATCTCGGGAAGGGGATGAGCACAAAATTCGTGCTTTACGGCACAAAACGAGCACAAAACGATGGCGTATTTGAATTTTGAAAATTCAAAAGTGTGGGAGCCAACTTGACGGACCTCCGTATGCCATACGTTTCCGTAGATAGCTTCACTCGAACGAATATTTGGCAAATAAATAATATCAATATAGTAAGTATAAAAACTAATTAACAAATTGATTATAAAAACACACTTGGCTATTTCACAATTTTTTATTAGATTATTTCTAACATATGTTTCGGCTGTTATGCCATTGTCAAAGAGTATCTTAAAACTAAAACTTAAAACAGTTAGAAATAATCTAATAAAAAATTGTGAAATAGCCAAGTGTGTTTTTATAATAAATTTGTTAATTACAAAATGTTTCACCAAGAAGTGTCTGCTACATCAATTAATGAAATAAAAACTAATATAACGGGTGTTCAGAAACATTCGAAGTCAAGTGGGCTCTGAACAAAAAATCGTATATCTTTACTTAAGTCAGAATCTAATATCGAAGATACTAATTTGATAATCTGTCCTATAAAATTGTATTAAGTAAATGTATCAATCTATCTCAGACATGACTTCATATTTTCAAGGCCTACTTTGACTTCGAATGTTTCTGAATACCATCCATCTCAACTGAAGAGGGTTGGCAATGGAATATTTAAGATGGCATTCGTGGGTAGTTACCACACCTGTAAACTCGCGCTAATGTCACAGTTTAAAGATATAACAGTTGGGACACTAGCATAGAAAAAGAATACCTTAGAACGGCAACTCCTTGAAGAGAGACGTGAGATAGACAACAGCGCCGTCTGGCGATTCTGCTAGCGTAACAAATAGAAATCTATAGTTGCATTCTTTCTAGGTTCGTAGATTTACTGTGACCACGAAATTTAAAATACTAGTTAATAGCGAATTATGTACTAAATTATAAGTAAACATGAAATGTATTATAAAATAGCTAATTAACTTTTTTATTTAGTAATCAATAGGATGTCTTTTAAATAATTTGCAATTTATAATACAATCCAAGTTTACTTATAATTTAGTACATAATTCGCCAAAATATTTTATAATAAAAAACGTAGTAATAATTTGCTTCTGAATAAATTCATTTATATCAGAAAATAATATGTCCTTGGACTAAAATGTATGGGTAAAGAATAATAAAATACTATAATATATTATAAAAACATTTATTAGATACATTTGCACAAAATATTTGTATTATGCCAATTGTCATCTAAATACATCGACAAAAAAGTTCTTGGTATGAATCAATGTCAAATACAAAACAAATGAATATTACACATACATGCTATGTGAAAAGAAGTATTTATATGATTTGGTACAAAGTATATAATATATATTGTATATAAATATACAACACAAAAGAAAAAAATGTACACAGATTTACAAATAAATGCTTGCAAATGTACGATTACTATTCATTTAAAAAAAAATCGCTTGCAAATCTCTGGTTTTAATTTGCGTTGATTCCACTTTTTCCTCAATAACAAGAACTGTTTAATGATAGTTCTATTGACAATAATGAATTATAGAATTTAAAAATCAGATTCATATTATCTACATTTAACATGTACTCAAGTATTTTGAAGCTAAATTGTTTATCCTTAGAGTAATCAAGCTACATGCAGTTAAAAGTTAGTTCTCAAGCCATATGCTTTAATAAATAATTATTGCCTGTAACTATGTACAGAAGAATTTTGTTTATTCAATGTAGAATTCACACTACTGTTTCACCTGTCTTTTTGCAGCGGAACTTGAATAAATAATTCAAGTTTTTATTATTGTAACCCTCTTTGTTCTTTTTGTGATTTAAATTAAGCAGCTTCTACAATTATTAATAAAGGATTACAATATTCATTGAAGCTATTATTATCAGCAATACGGTATTTGTTACATGCACAAAGCAATATTTTTATCCAAGCTAACAACTATACTAACAAAATATGCCATACACAAAAAATTGAATGAAAAACTAATGTATACATTACATATGTACATACTGCATGTATAGGGCAATATAATTGAGTGAAAATAAAATAAATCTTGTTTCTTGCGCCTTCTTTGTATCGAACATTAAAATTTTACATTATAAAAGGCAATATGCCAATTTACAGCTAATTTTACTTACATGGTCTAGCTGATTTTTTCCTCCTGTATACCTTTGTTACAATTTTTTGCCACTCTAATGGTTGATGTTCTATAGAACAATCAAAAAAGATTGGTATTTACAAATTTAACATCAAATAATAACACCTTTGATTATTTCTCTCACAATTTCATTTTTGCGGTAAATAGAAGTGTTTTCCCTTTTGTATGACGTTGATCGAATTGCATCTTTGTCATGAATAGACATACTCAGTGGCTTGGAACATGACAGGTGTGATTCGTACATAAACGGATCTTGTCTAGCATGATAAAATGAATTCTTTATCGTAGCATGCGCATTAAAACCTAAAAAAGCAGTGTTATATTCATTATTTTTCGGGGCACATTACATACCTGGCATATTGACAGTTAGAAGTGCATTTGGGAACAGTCTTCTACCACGTTTACACGCATCTAGAAAGTGAGCACTACATACATATACTTTATAGTATAACTTTTCATCACTAATATTCATTCATTCTTCGTCTTGCAAATATTCTAGCCATTTGGCTTTTATCGCTTGATCTTTTACTGGAATCTGATGTCTAGAAACAATTTTTTATTTTTATTAACAGATTTATTTGCATTATAGTTTTGATAAATTACCTGGTACATTTTCGATCATAACATCCTTTCACAGAACATGGTCGAATATATCCACCATTCATTCTAAACGCAAAAGAAAGCTTTTAATACATAATTCAATTATTTGTATAATTCGGTTCTTACCTTACTACTGAATATAACCCCCGGGATATTAGCAAAAAAAATTGTCCTCTATAACACACTATATTACACTACTATAAAACAACTCACAAGATTTACGAAACTACATATATCCAAATTACATATACATAATAACAATACAACAACTCACAACACAATACGAATATCAAATATGGCGAAATACCAAATACCAACAAACAAGAAAAGCGGAAGTGCTATCACCTATCGCGTTCACATACTACTAACGCTAAATTACGCTAGCAGAATCGTCAGATGGCGCTGCAATCAGTGATTTTTTCGGTCCATTTAACTTCCCTACCCCTGGACACTAGTAAAAATTGGGAAAATTGTAAACATGTCTTTGGTTTAGTCACATTTAGTTAACCTAGTGAACTTAACATTGTGCGAACTAACATTATCTCATATTAAATTCGTTAAGAGTGAATTGGGTCGTATTTGGTCTTGTGTATATCATTGAAAATTACAAGGAACCGTAAGTTTTCCGTAATGTATGCTGTACACAATATATTTATTAGTATCGCGTATTGTTTTCAGAGACATTCTGTGGAATTTACTTTTGTTTAATTAGTAAACATGAGTAGTTACAATCGTTGTTGTGCTGCTGGCTGCAAAAATTATGTAACAGATAATTACGGCATTAGCTTTTTCCGATTTCCAAAGGACTTGACACGGTATGTTTACTTACATAGGTATAACATTTTTCGAATAGAGCATTGTTGAATCATATTTTATTGTAGATGTAAGAATTGGTTGAAAAATGGACATTATCAAGAAATTTTTAAACAAGTCACACCACAATATTGTTATGACCATTTTAGGTTGTGTAGTGTCAATTTTGAAGACAGAATGTTTTTGGGCATGTCAAAGAACCGTTTGACGAGGGACGCAATTCCCACATTATTTGAAAGAGGTTTGTAATGTTAATGGTTGTTGAAAAAAAGTACATTAATCAAAAAATATTTATTAGAGCCACTCTACGGTAGATCACAAGAAAATATAAGTAGCCGCTCCATTATGTTTCCTCATGAAACATGTGTAACAGGTATGTAAACCATGGAATATGTCCTTTTATTCTGTTAAAGTATAGTTCCTAGCTACATGAGTTTAAGTTCCATTACATATTTTTAAGTACATTAATAAAATAAGTTTCGCTCGATATACTAAATTGTTTACATAATTAATAGTACTTTTAAAATAATAAATATTTTAAAAACTGTTTTCTAGAAACCAACAAAACCCTGTCTCCATCTACTGATGAAAAATATGAATTTGAGACTTCGGAAGAAGTAAATAGCCATAATTGTAAGCAAAATTTTATTGATGTATATAGTTTCCTTTTTTTATTAGCGTATTACGATAACACGTAATTACCATGAATATGTGCTTTTTTTGATAAAACATGCTTTGTTATACTGGAATACATCATTGACAAATGTTTCTAATTTATGCTATTTGTTGTAGACACATTTGATGAATGCATTCAATGGGGTCACTCTAGAACCATGTCGTCGCCCGTCAGTACTCAAACCCCAATAGCAACAAAAGAAATGTCTCTTGAAAGTGAAAAATTAAAACGAAGAGTAAAAATTTTACAAAATAGAAATAACTATCTCGAAAACAAACTAAAAACAATTGCAGCCAAACCTCAAGTGGTGGATTCACCAAGGGAAATATTTGACCAACTTACTGACAAGTTCCTACCGCCAAAAGTATCTGTATTTGTTAAATTACAAGCCGATTTGGTATATCGACAAGATAAAGGTCATCGTTATACAGATGATTTCAAAAGATTGTGCTTATCCCTTTATTTTCGAGGACCAAAAGCATACGGAGCGTTATCTGAATTATTTGTATTGCCTATAAAAAGAACATTGAGTCGTTTCACTGAAATGTATAAATTTCCACCAGGCATTAGCAAAGCATCATTTGATATTTTAAAAGAAAAAATTAATAACTACAAAGATATTGACAAGGTGTGCATATTAACTATTGATGAGATGGCATTGAAAGCTCATCTATTTTGTAATATTACTACTGATACTGTAATAGGTTGTAATGTAATTTTTACAGATCGCGACTACACAGCAATACATGTGCAAAATTCCTTAAGATATATATGTGGATATCTCATGAAAAAGTGCCTGAAAGTACAAAGCTGTGAGGTGTGTGAAAATTATGCTAATTCTCATACGGAATTAGATGCCACCTCGATGTTTTGTCATTTTGAGGCTTATGAAAGTGCTGAACTAAGTACGTTTGGAAAACTTAAAATGCCAAATGACAACTTTTGTGTATATATTTCTTCACTAGAAGATATAATTTTTGATAAATTTGAGTTTTTTCCTGTACAGAAAAACTGTTTACAATTGTGTAGACTTATGTATGTCTGCTAAATTTACTCATCCATGTGACAAATATCCTTCCATTTACTTACTACATTTATATTTAAGAATGAGACTGTATTATACATTAAAATTTCCCAACAGGAATTTTAAAAGTAATGATATAATCAAAAGGAAAACCATTGTATGGAAGCATATTTGAATTTTTTTTTAATAAACTATTACACAATTAAAACATTTGTTTTTATTATTAAGTTAATTAAATTATTATAAAATTAGTCTGATAGGCGAAACTAATCTATAATATGATATGATACTTACTTCGATGATACTAATTTAACGTAATTATATATTGGTAATATTGACTACTTGTACTGATTTCACTCAATTTTAATCAAAATCGTTATCAACCAAGAACAATGACGTTTATTTAGCTTCTTCTATAACAACGACAATAATTGTCATATATTAAAAATTTTGTTAATCTGGAATAAGTTATTCTTATATAATAGTTATTGTAGGATTAATTATGATGGATTAGAATAATAAAAAATTACAAATTTGACGTCATTTCGACTAGTTCTATTAAGGATAATAACATTGGATGTTGGCGATCTAGAAAAATCGTTTGCATACTATTTTCGAAGAATCCTTATATTATGAGCCATTATAGATAATGAGGAATAATTTAAAGAGATTATTTCTTCAAATATACTAATTTGCATAATTATTGTTTTTTGTCTTCTGTATTAAGCAATAATAGAATAATACAATTACTAAGTTCTATTTTTTAAATTCGTTGAATAGTAAACAACAATGTGGTTTTATTTGTTTATAATCGCCAAATACATTATTTCGTTACTAATTTCTTTACTGAGAAGCTACTTAGTTTGTATTTAGAATATTTAGTCAATTAAAATCAAAATATTGATATTTAAAAATGTCTAAAGGATTTATATATCGCGCTATTATGTCTGCGCGTGGAAATGTCGCAGTAGACCAAGGTTACCGATATTGGCTGAAAAATTTCATTCATAAATACGTTAAGTGTCCCAACTGCTATATCTTTAAACTGTGCTAATGTTCTTTAAAATGTTTTTGACAGTTCTCTCTTAGACTTACGTTTGGACAATTTTTTCTTTACATATTTATATAAAAAATATATAAAATTTAATTTTCAATGTTTATTATAAGACAGAATATTTCATATAGAATGTTACAATGGTTAGTACTTGAAATAAATGTAGAGATATTCATGTGCAAATGATAAATACAAATATAATTCACTAAAACAAATTTATAACAATGTATTTATTATGTAATTATTAAAGTAAATGTTCAAAATGTCCAACTTCACTTTCTAAACACAAATTAACACGTTAGCAAATACTCTGTTTTTCAAGTACCCAAACAAAAAGAAGTCTAATGGGGTCAAATCTGGAGAACGAGCTGGCCAACATCCTCTACTGATGAGTCGATCATTAAAAATATTGGTCAGATGATCTATATTGATTTGTGCTGTATGTGCTGGTGCACCATCTTGTTGAAAATAGCTATTATGTAGCTCATGCTCTTCTAAATTATTAAAAAAGGCTCTAATATCTCTTCTCTATATCTAACTGCATTTATAGTATCATTGAAAAAGAATGGTCCAATAATACTTCATCGTGACATAGCAATCCACACTCCTATTTTGATTGGATGTAAACTTGTTTCTTGGTATACATGTGGCTTATCAGTTGACCATGTGTGATAATTTTGGCTATTGATATAACCTGTTAGGTGAAACCAAGCTTCATTAGAAAAGAAAGTTATATCTAATCTTTCATCGTCATTAATTGTATTGTTAAACCATTGGCAATAATTTATTCTTTGCTCATGAGGATATAACTGCTGTAATACTGACACTTTATATGAGTGCATATACAAATGTTTTTTAAGAGCCCTCTGCACACTTCCATATGATATATCTACAATAGTTTTTCTTATATACACATTATTTCTAGTTTTAAATTTACACACCAACCTGACTGTGTAGATAATTTCCGAATAGATTTATTAGGACTGACTTGTATTCTATGCTCTATGTCAGCTATGGTGTCATCGGTCAAAACTGTTGGTGTAACTTCACGCTTTCTTTTTAAAATACTGCCTGTTTCCATGAATCACTTCACCAATCTATCTCGATGCTGTACATATGTATTATATACAACATTTTCATTCCCATATTCAACAATGAACTGGTTAAAGTTGTCTGAGTACGTCCATTGTCCATTTTCATCTTGCACGCCACTATGAAAGTGTGCCATAACAATGAAAGTATCTTGCTGCACAGAGAACGGCAACGTAAATAAACGCTACAAATACCGCGATATCATAAAGTTTCTGGGTCCAAGATGGCCATGGGGTGAAAAACGTCTGTCTTAATTTATATCATCCTTTTGAGAAAATTCGGATGAAATTTTCAGGTTAAGTGTCATGCTGACGTTAAAATTTGTCAATATATTAATCTTATTTCATGAGATGAGTCTTTGAATTTTGAATCGTGGTCGAAGATAGCCTCCATTTCCACTCCGTTGTTAAGTATCTCCCAGGCAGCGGCGGCTCGTGCATAAAAAATGTGGGGGTTGCAAATTTAGTGAATACTAATACTTTTTACAGTAGGTAAACAAGGTAGGTCACTAAGTATGTTTTATTAAAAGTAATTTTGCTAAGGTACATATAAAGAAGAAAAAAGGCTTTTAAAACTCACTGATTCTGATCCTGATTTTATTGAAGCAAAAAATCCATGCGACGATCTTTCGCAGTCGCAAATTTATCTTTCTTGAGAAAGCAAGTTCAAAAGCTCCACAAATACTTACACAATTAATTATAATGTTCACTACATATCGATTGTACTTAACTTTCTCGTTGTGCAATGCTATATTTCTTCGATATGCACTATCCATCTGAGCAGCAATATCCACATTCCCAAAAAGCGATAATTGGACTACATTTTTCATATGCCTTTGTGATATACTGTGTTTTTTAATTCGATCGCTTGAATGATTTAAATCAGTTAAACCCATTTTCGTCCATAATTCTTCACCTTCAAATAGTAAGCAAGGAAAGCAGAATAATGCATTTTTTATACTACAACCGCAAATCCACAAATGTTTATTATAAATATCCTTATTAAATAGTCTATTAAAAGTTCGCGTCTTACTGGAAATCGTTTGTTTCAGATTTAAATTCGGAACAGGTCTGCCCAACCGCTTTATTTCAATTTTTTCGGCGTACGTTCTTTTATAGAACGGATCCACTATTAAACTCTGCACTGAATTCATTATTATTTAAAAATAAAGAGCATAAACACTTTTAAACACACAAATACAACTTTTTTATTCGCTTTTATACCGTTGCACCGTAAGCAAGAAATATGTCTAATGTTTTGGTTGCACTGCTGCTGCAACACTATTGTCATTTATGGAGATATACCCGAAAGACGTTCGACAAAGTTCGTCAGCCGTATAGGGATATATACGTTCGTGGATTGCAATGAGTCTGCAAACCAAGTGTGTTATTCTCTCATTTATTTAACGTATTCATATCCAATTAGATATACCTATTATAAGTAATTTATAATAGTTCATTTATTCTGTGAGGTAGTACAAATTTTTAATTTAAAAAATGTAGAATTACGCTTTTTTTCATTAAATTAAATCTATTAGTTTTGGTGGTTGCGCAAACTTGCAAACCATAGCAGAAACCGCCACTGCCCCAGGGTTGTGATGTGTTTGTGTCTGATTAATATCGTGCGTTGTTGTGTTTGTTTTTGTAGTCACGTGTTTTGTATTTTGTATGTGCAGTCTGTGCGTCAGTCGCGTTTTTGCGTTTTTTTTTTTTTTTTTTTTGCGTTTCAGTTGTGTGTGTTTAATGTGTTTTGTTGTATAGTGTTATTATTGTCTGTGTCTGTGTAACGAAGTGTTGTATTTGTTCGTTTGTTGCGTTAGTCGAGTGTAGTGTTATTAGCATATTGCCCAAGGCAAGTGCTAATTCGTCAACTGTGTTAAGTTTTGTCTTGTTTTGTCTTTGTGTCCATGGATTACTTGTTGGGGGTGGTGCTGGTACGTATTTAGGTTGAGGTGTGGTTTTATTTGTAGGATTGTTTGGGTTATTGGGACAGTTTATGAAAGTGGATAGATGAGGACCACCGCAGTTTGCACACTTTGGTGGGGTTGTTTTTGTCTTAGTACATAGATGTGTCGAATGTCCGTCTCCGCATTTCATACATTTGTAGTTTATGTTGCAATTCCGTTGGTGATGTCCGAAAGTCTGGCACTTGTGGCATTGTATAATGTCAGTCCGTTTGTTTAATTGTTCTATTTTGATTGCAAGTCCGCAGCAGTCGCGTAAGTTGTAGATTGACTTGTATTGTCTCGTCAGTTCGATTAATACCAGTGGTGCTGGTATTCCGTGTTTGCCGTTCATGCGTTTAATTTTTAAAGTCGGGTATCCTTGGTCTGTCAAGTCGTCTGTAATGTCAGTGTCTGTTATAAAGGTGGGAATGCCACGCATCACCACCTTTAGTGTCTTTTCACTTCTTAATTGGAAAGTGTAATATTGTATTTGTTCGTTGTCTAGTGTGTGTTTGAGTTTTCGGTAGTCTTCGTCTGTTGTCGGTTCGATGTGTATTCCTGGTTTCACCATTTTGTTTTCTACTGTGTTAATGCTGTTTGATTTAAGTAATTGTCGTATGTATGTCCATTTGTCTTTTTCGATTATGATAATTGGTGCGATTTTGTGTGTTTTTTTTGTTTCAGTTTTTGTGTTAAGTGTAGTGTGTGTCTTATCACTTACCCTGGGAGTGCTGTTGTATGAAGTTGACGGCTGTGGAGTGATTTCAGTTTCTTCTTCCATTTTTTCCTCTGTGATTGTTTTTTCGAGGACACTGTATGCGTTTTTTGTTTCGATAGGTGTATTTGCGTGATCTGTTTTTTGTTTTTTTGCCGTTTTCTTCGCCATTTTAAAATCGTTTTGGAGTTGGACGTTGATTAAGTGATCCGAGTTGTTGTCGGGCGGGTTTGCCGGGCTTGTATCTTCTTCTTCTTCATTTTCTTCGGGCGATACTAATAATTCAATTTCACACGTTGGCTGGACGGGATCGACGATGAATATCTGCGGTTGCCTTTGTAGAAGTTTTTGGATATCTTCTTCGTCGGTTGTTTGGCTAATGATAATTTCTGCGTCTTGTCGTTGCTGCGGCGTACATCTTCTTTTGAAGTTATTCTTCAGAGTTATATTTGTTACGGTTTTGGTGATATATCTTCCGGCCATTTCTTCCGGGTTCGTATTTACGCTGTATTTACGTAGGTGCTCTCAACTGCGATGTTGCAAGAGCGGGTATCGCAGTGAGAATGATTAATCTTAGAATAGAAGCGATTTTTATTTAGAATTGGTTGCTGCGACCAGTAGCGGTACCTGCAACCAACCAATTTCGATTTAGGAATTCATGACGTCACGTCAATATTGGTTGCTTTTGGTCTTTCATTTCAGCGACCGCGGTCCCTGGCACGGTTGCAGCATTGGTCGATATGTCTATCCTTGTTTGAAACTGTCAATAACACATGTTTTATATCGTAGTCCAAACCTTTTTTTTTTTGGTAACTAATATTGTAATGGAGTTAAACTTATGTTCGTTGTTTTAAAGAAAATGCAGATAAAATAAGCGGGCGATAATCTCAAGCATTTAAAAAGATAAGTATACTAAGCAAGTGATGATATATGTATTATGGAGTATGTCGCCCTATTCACATGTAGATTTTCTAACATTTTTAAAATATTATTTTGTTAGCATTAAAATAAAATAAGTGATGGAGTCAGTAGGTTTTCTTTTGAATGGAAGATTATATCATATCGAGGCTGATTTAGATACATGTATAAAGTTATTGAGTGGTATAATTTTTAAGTACAATATAGATAACAATGCGATTTTAATTATTTCCTATTTCAGATAATACTTTCGCAATTGATTACCTAACAAGAGCAGTACATGCAAACGTTATTGATGGTGTAAGTGATGAGGACTTACCGTATTTACAAATAACACGTCCAGAATAACAACCGCATGCACCTGTAGCTCTTGGAACACTCAACAAAAGTATATTATGTATGCATTGAAGATATTTTATTTTTTTTGTATTTCAATTACGTATATATTTTAGCAAAGCAAGAGATCTGGGTGGCCAATCGAAGGCCAACGGACATTGATAGAGAAGCGACAGACTATTTTCTGTCTATAAGAGGTTCAGAAAAATTTAAAAAATTATTTAACGATAGAAAACACCCAAAGCAACAACTGTGGAATGAGATCGCCGAATTAATTTCTGCAAAAGGCTTTTATTTGGGAGAAGAAAAAGTAGCTGCCAAAAAGGTTAGACAAAAATTCGCTAATTTACAAAAGCAATATATTGTGTTCAACCAACAATCGCAACAATCTAGCACACCTCAAACAGAGAAGCCCATGTTCTATGACATGGTCCACAGTATTCTAGGAGATAAGGACAAAATAAATCCTAAGAAAATTGTGGAGTCTGTGGATGTTAGAGGTGCAGAACCAAGTACCTCAGTAATATCCGGTGTGTCTGTAATCACCGACGACGAACGGCCAGATATGTATGTGTGCCAGGAAGAGGATGAGCAGCCACCCAATAAAAAAAACCGTTTCGAAAATGTAAAAAAAAAAATTCGCCCACCCACATTAAAAGAAGAATTTCTAACTCTATCGAAGGAAATAGAATCAAATCAGAAGGAACATTTTTCAAAAATTGATAGTATATTCAGAGTTTTTGCAGTTGATGTCTGTTCAAACAGAACTTTTAAGAGAACAAAATCAACAGCGAAACATTTTAATAAATATTTTGAAGGATATATCAAAACCAAAAAGAAAACGCAGCAACTCCGAATCTGATTAAATGTATATAAAAATTTTTTTTGTTGTCTGCATAATTTACAATATATAGAATAATTTTTACAATATTTACTATCTTTTAAGTAAGTAAAATCACTAAATGTTATTTCATTAGACTACATTTTTTTCAATAAATATTTAATAAATTTTCACACATCTACTTTTATTTTATTTATTTGTCAATGGTTTTTTTTTTTTTTCCAATTACAACATTATTTTTAGGATAAATTAACATTATATAATGTTATATTTGGAAAAAAAAAATAAATTTTTTTAATATTTAATTGGAACTAAAGAGATTATTGTATAATATAACTAAAATAAAAACATATTGAGTTTTTCTAATTTATTTATTCAAAGTGAAGACATATTTTATCTCTTTTTTGTTGTGCATGTCTATTAATTAATCCAACTTCCTCTGCTACATCCACTTCTATGTTAGGTTTTTCTTCTAAACTGTCTTTGTTTATAATGCAGAAATTGTGTAAGACACAACAACTTACGACAACGTCAACAACAACTTCGACTTTGTATACATTTACATATTTCAATATCCTCCATCTTCCTTTAAGTAGACCAAAAGTATTTTCTATTGCAACCCGTCCCCTGCTTAGATGTTTATTATGGCTTCTTTGTAGCCTTGTTATGTTTGCACTCCTAAAATAAATTAAAATAACAAAATGAAATTCCATTCATTAGATGTACTTTTGTACCTGTATGGTGTCATCAACCACATTTCAAGTGGATATGCAGAGCCGCCTAGAAGATGATAATCACTTGTATAGAACCATTTGAGGAATCCATTGTCCCTAATAGACTTTCCCATAGATGATTCTTTTAGCACCTACGTGAAGTGGATCTATATAACATTTGTTTTTTAATTGTTTGGGTTTTAAAAACTTACTCGAGCATCATGAACTGATCCAGGAAACCCAACAGATATGTATGTAAATAACTTGGTATATGTACATACCCCTTGTAATATTATTGAATGGGTCTTTTTTCTATTTAAATAGCTATCATGTTGCTCGATAGGTACTTTACAATTTATATGACAACCATCAATTGCCCCTATTACACCAGGATATTGGCTTATTTCTAAAAAATTGTCAGCTATGGTAACACACTCTTCTATTGTCAGCCAGCATATAAATTTTTTCCTCAATATTACCAAAATTCCCATTACTCGGTGTGTTACAGATGAAACTGTTGAAATTGTTATATTGAATCTGTCCCCAATATTAATAAATGTATCCCCTTTTCCCAAATACCATAAAGTAATCAAAACACATTTTTCTAGGGGCACAGAAACTTTGCCACGAAAATGTGTTTTGAAGGATACGTGATTTCCTATTTCTTTGGTTAGAATACTAAATGTAATTCGGGTCATTCTAAATAACTTGAAAAAATCAAAATCTATGTATCTATCGATCCATTCTTCGAAATATAAAGGAATTTTGGAATGCTCGTCGGAAAATGTTTGGCCCAACAACATCAATGCAGGGTAACGCATAAACGACAACCTAGCTAATATAGCTGGTAAAAAAAAGTTTATTGGTGAATTTAAAAGTGTTGGTGTTAACTCGTCAATAATTACAGCATTAAGCGTGGACTTCAATTTCTTCGAAATAGACATTACAAGCACTTAATATATCTTCAAAATGTTAATACGACAATTACGAAAAATAGACAAGTTTGTCTAATTCACTTTATTACAAACTAACGCATGCGCAATAGTGTAACCGAATTATTCATTTTCGATTTACAAAATCAGCAACCGTTAATTTGATGACGTATGGGGTACCAATGAGGTACCAATGAGCAACCTGGTTTCAGCAACCAATTCTAAATAAAAATCACTTTTAGAATACTATATAATAACTTAATAACGTAGGTACTCATCAACTGTAATTTTATAAATAAACACAATTTATATAAATATGCAAATAACAACATACCTTGTTAGGTTAGATATCTCTTAAATAAGTGAAGCATATTTTGTTCATTTTCCCACTAAAACATCATATATAGCAACAATATTTATTATAAAGAAATCTATTTATAAACATATGTGATTTAAATTCTTAAAGTTGTTTAATCGATCATGGAATCTCTACATGCTTTCTATCTAAAATTAAAGAAAAAACAATTACTACTTGTTTCTTGTTTTAATAAATTACTAGAGCTGAGGATGTTTGCGGTATAACCATGGTTATATCATGTAACCATAGTAAATTACTATGGTTATATGATATAACCATGGTTATACCGCAAACATCCTCAGCTCTATAAATTACTACCTTCATATTTGCCATGGTTTTCTGGATTGTGGCCAATGAATGCTGTACAGGCCTTTGTCCAGTAACCTCAAAATTTGGCGGGTTGCATTGACAAATTACGCCATAATATATATCAGCGTTAATTGATCGGTGCACGACGTTTACAATGCGGGCGTTCCATGGATGATGTTTTTCTAATATATCAAAATATTTCTTTAATTCATCCCCTTCCATCGGCAATAGCCCTAAGCCGGTTAACTGATACTCTACACGCCATATACAGTGCGGTTTCGTTCTGGATCTCTTCCAAGTAACATTTTGAATTATAAATTGTTTAGGGCAAATTCGTTCGAACGCCATTTTCGCTTAATGTACCTCTTCTTCCTTTGCGCAACCAACATCACACGGTAATGTTCCTAAAATATTATAGATAAAGTTTAAGTAAAAATTACTAAGCAATTACTTACTACTATATAAATTTGGATAGATCTCAGTCTCCAGGTCAAATTTAGTCGCTTCCGCTTGCCAATTTTCATACATTGTAAACTGGTATTCACACTTACTTGAATGTCGTGTTGATCGACCGCAGCAGTACAAAGAGATAGACGTCTCGCAGCTGCGCCCAGTGGGTAGGCATGTTTATGGAAGTATGCGGGACATATTTTTGTTTAGAATTCGCAATAAGAGATGGCAATAAAATCGGAAAGTGAGGCAGTAGAGAACTGTATTATCGTGCGAACCTCTTGAAATATATGATAGTTTTGGTAATTCCCTAAATAGTTGCCAGAAAAAAATAGGGTTAAAGTTGATTATAGAACAATAAACATATTATTTTATGGAATATGTATATATTTATACGAAAATACTTTTGAAATGGTAAGTATACTGTTTTGTTATATAAATACCAGAAATAAATTCTTAATAGATTTATCAAATTACTTGTAGGAGCAATCGTACCAGTACCGAAAAAAATGTTGCCTACCGGGGAAGAGATTTGTCGATGATCCACAAATACGGTACTTTACGTTTCCAAGAGACGATACTTTAAACAATAATTGGTTAGCAGCGGTAAATAATAGTGCACTGTTAGAAATGCCTCAGAAAAAAGTGCTACATTCATATAATGTTTGTCAAAGGCATTTTCAAGATAATCAGTTTCAAACTGAAGAAAAATTAAAATTAAATCGTGGTACAATACCTACTGTACATTTATCATTAGAAACTGATTCACAATGTACATTAGCTATAAGTTGCTCAAGCACTTCAGGTTTACAAATTGGCACACCCCAAAGAAGAAATATATCAGTTGACGCAAGTTGTCTGAATACATCAACTTCTATATCAGTTTCACCAGTATATCACACTAAAAATATTACATTCCAAAGACGTAAGTTACATGTAGATGCTGTTTTAGTTAAGTTCCATATTCATTCACAACATATGCAATTACTACTTATTTACTAAAGGCTTTGTAGATATAAGATAATTTATTATTTAATTTACTGTAACTAGTAACATTTCACATTAAGTATATGTATATATTTTCTTGATTATGTCTGCATTGTTTGTAATAATTTTTCTCTGATTCCAAGAAAAATTGAATTTTTGGGGAGAATGAAATGATTGGATACAAGAATTATATGTCTATAATAAATTAAAATTCTTGTATTTTTAAAATGTCAACACCGAGAAGAAATAAGTATGTGTTATTCCTTAACAGTTGTTATGGCAAATCATTTTATAAAACTCGTGAATAAAAAATTGTCTAAACAAGATGCTAGACCCAATACGGTTGTTAATGCCTACTTACAACAACATGCATCAAAAGTGTTGCAATATATGATTTATCTAATGAACATAATTAATAAAATATTGCTTTTTTAAAAAATAGCGTTTACTTTATTAAAACTTTCAATTTAAACCCTGCAAAAAGATGTGCCAAAACAAGTGAATATTCTCGGCTGTTGTTGCAGATAATTCTTGGTGAAACATTTTAACTTCATACAGTAAATAATAAAGAATAAATTAAAACACTTGGCTTGTTTCAGTATGAGATTTATTTAAATTCTCTATATTTAAATCTCATAGTGAAACAAGCCAACTGTTTTAATTTATTCTTTATTATTTACTGTTTGAAGTGAATATTGTTGTTACTGGCACATACTATTCTATTCTTGATGTTATGTGGAACAAACATTAGCAAAAGATGCGTAAGTATTGTTTAATTGCAGATTAAATATTAATTATATTAATTGAAATATTTTTTTTACTTTATCTAGCGACAAAATGAAGATTTTATCTGCATTTAGTCACTAGATAAAGTATAAAAACTTGAATACTTCTAATACGAGTAAATACATATACATTTAAATTTTCCGCGCAAGCAATTTAATTAAAATCCGCAACTGTAGAGGGCGAATGCCTCCACGTTTTAACATGGACTTGACATCTCTTGTTTATTCGTATTCTCTAAATTCCTATCCAAGTGCACACTTGTGATCATAGCTGTTCAATCTGTGTCAGTCTATGTGTTCATTCGTTGTTAACCTAAGGTAAGTCAATGTCTTGATATTTATTAAATGTTAAGTAAAATATAATTCGTCTGACATTATGTTCATTTTCAACGATTGTGTCTAAAATTAAAGTAAATCAAATAACTGAATCCTGACCCACGCAGGGTTGCCAGATATTTTTTCTGAGTTGTAGCCAAATTATAGAATCAAAGTAGCCACATTTACTGGCGAATTGACCAAAGTTTTTTAAAAATCTTCTTTTTATGGTGAAATAATAAGTAATTTTAGATAAATATAAAAATTATAGGCGTTTTTGTCAATCGCCTGCATCGTAGAATGCATGTATAGTTGGTTGTGGACATTTAGTAATTTACATTTTAAAACTGAGAAATTTGAATTTTATTAAATAAGCTTGTAAAGAAAAAAAAAACTGTTGTTTCTAACAATCGCATTTAATGAAAGTATAATAGATTAACACATTTAATAAGAAGTTTAATAACATGTTATATTTATTAACCCACATACACTTTATTAAATTTAGAATTATAAGTTTATGTACCTACAATATAAATATAAACAATATGTATATTCATTCATCAAACGCATATATCCCAGTTCAGTTCTTTGTCTTTTTTTGTGTTTGTTATGTTTTCATTATTTATAATTCCTAAGTGTAAATTAGAAATTGTGAAAAAACTACACAAGAAAAACAATTTAATGTAATTACCTAATTATTTTAACGAAGGTTGATTTAATGGTCGAGTGCTATATGCACTTTTTCGTAAATTCTCTATATGCATTTTTGTAGATGCATGTTTAGTTAGGTCTGTTTTATGTGCTCGCAACTCAGATTTACATACTTTGCAATATGCGCCTATTTTTACCTTGCTCTCTTCTAACCAATCTAAAAATGCATACAATTATGGGTCAAAAAAATAAAGATAACAATAACAAAATTAACACTACCTCTAAATTGTATCTCTTGCTCCCATTGTTTATTATATTTTTTTATATATTTAGCATACTTTGTTTTCGGTGGCATATTTTAAAAAATTATAATGAACTTATAATTAAGTGAAAAATATACATAAATAAAATATGTAAAATAACGGATTAACGGACTACATAAATGCATAAAACATAAAACTATTAAAACAAAAGACTCTCCAATATGTGGTGGAAACATAAAAATGACCTTTATAGCCCAACTAATAAGATAAATAATTGAACATTTTAACTTTAGAGGATGTGTTCATAATATCCATTTTAGGAACGTATCCTAAACTATTTTTAAAAATTCGCCTAAAATAGCCTTGGTAAAAAGTTAATAGCCTGAGATGGTAGCCTGTAGCAAATTAAATAAAACTGATCGCCAACAAACCTTTTTCAATAGCCCAATCGGCTATTTATCGCCCAACCTGGCAACCCTGGACCCACGAACGTGGTTTTTATATTGTTATCGTTTTTCAATGTCATAAAAGAAAAACATTGTTTTCGCGTCCAAAACATGGTAGTAATTAATAACTAGAATCATTATATTTATTATACTGTTATCACTGGGAAGTTGTAACACGTGTTGTACGGTAGGCAAAATTGCTTATCTGAATTTGTGTTTTTGTAAAGGTTTTTAAATATCGCAGAGAAAATATCTGCTTAAAGCTGACTCGTACTGTAAGTTGTTTCTATTCTTAGTTTGCTAGTATCATAATCCAGAAAGGTCCAAATCACACAATAGGTATTTGACTGCAGCAATTTTTTTATACTTTGAAGTAAGTGAATAATCTCATTTATCGGAAGAAAGGCATACTTATATTCAGAATACCAATTATTCATTAAACTCAACTTGTTTGTTAAAGTTAACTAATTGCCTTTCGCAGTTACTTTATAATAGCATACTTTACAGGCAAATAAGCTTGACCGTTGATAAACTTACCTACTCATTCTATCAACAACACAATTTCTCTAAAGTTAGTTGCATTCCAAAAAAAAAATATATTGAAGTAATCTAAAAGTTGGAATTTTTTAAGGACAATTTGTTGTGCTTAGGTTATCAAAGATGAGTTATCTGTTTACATTGTCATCATCGATTAAATTATAATGAAAACATGTCTTTACCACAATTGTTGTTATATTGTTTATTACCGAATCTTTGCTATAAAACTATTATACTATTATATGGTCTTTGGTTAACTTGATAATATTTTTAACCATCTCTCTTAATTTCAATTATCGTTTCAATTTGCTTTATCTGACTATCTTTTCGAGTGATTCTCCTATATTCAAATAAAACTTTTTAGTGTATTCCAAATATGAATAAAATATTTCTTCCAAAGTAATATAATATTCTCTAATTTCTTGATCCGTTTTTGTATTTAATGTTATTATTAGGGATTTAATATTACGAACACTCAATAAAATCCATATTGTTTTATTTAAATTATTTGGCGAAACATTTATAATATATTTTGTTATCAATTTTTTATAATATGATAATTCATTTTTAATCTTATCATAATTTATTATTTGGTATTCTATTTTATAGTTTTCTAAAATTTTCTTTAAATCTTTCTTAATATCGCGTAAATTCAGTGGGGGATAGCCACCCCCCCACTGAAATTCCATATTGTATAAAGCATAAAAGATCATTTGTTATTATTATATTTTTCTTTTAAATAACGTAAACCATATATCGGTCACCCACGTACTCAAATTAATTTTATAGGAGTAGTTATTTTTATTTATAAAGTCAAACAGGTTTAATGGATTAGCATTAATTTTATAATTATGTATTGCTTTAGAAGATTATATTCGTTAACGTTAGTTTCCTATTTATCTAGCAATTCTTCTAATTTAAAATAATATTTCCTAACTTTTTTTGCCTTATTGTTATTCAACATCATTATTAATTCTTTAAAATTTTTAATCATTTTGTATATATTTATACAAATTTGCTTTAGCATGTTTATAATCTATTTCTTCGTATGAGATTTCCTTGTCTTTTAAAAAGTTCTTAAAATCGCGTTATTTCTTCAATAAATCCCATGAATTGAAGCAAATTATTTGTGATTAATATTTTTCACAACATATATATTTCCAAAAAATACGACTATCAATTTTAACTTCAAATATGTCTCCTGCTATATTTTTTTCATAGCATTTGTTGATTTTTCATAACCCAATATTTTTGCTAAATCTTTACCTTTAAACAAAGGTTGATTATCATTGTCTAATATGAAAAATAAGTCTTGATCATAAACTTTCAAGTAACAGTATTATCTATGTCAATAATTTAATTTATTTTTTATTATGGAGTGAACGATCCCATTTATACTAGCTGTCTCAGTTTCAGGTTATCGTTTTTCAATTGCTCCAATTCATTTGCCATGCTTTCGTATTGTGGGAAATCCCTCTGATGTCAATTTTTCGCTTCTTCTTTCTTGGATGATAAAATTCTTTCCGTACGATATTTGTCTTCATCATATAATTACTTCTAATAGCTTTATTTATATTATTATTATTCTAAAATAATTGCTGTCTTTTCTCTTGAACCTACGTTGATATCTAGCTTTTCATTCATTTTATGAAGACTTTTTATAATACGTAGGTCCCATATTGCCTCACATATTGTACTAGATCCCTTTTATTACAAGTATTTATTTTTTTGATAATTAATTAAATAAACATTAAATTGATCACCTCCCTATACCACACATATTTTTTTGAATCTCGAGGCTTATCACAATTTTACCTAAAAAGGGACAGTGTGTTTTAGCATGCACTGATTATAGATAATTTCTTATGAAAAAAAATGTAATAAATTAAATGGAATCGCTCACATAACGATGACCAAGAAGCATGGCAAATGTTTCAGAAAAGGTTAAACGATATGAGAAGTAAAGCCAATAATGACTTTGAACGATTAGTACATATATCGGAATATGTTTAATCAGTTTAAAATGTATGAAAATAACTTATTAACCTTGGCAAAACTAGATTTTCTTAAAATACACTTTCCTAATCTTGAAGTCTTTGATGAATAAATTTTCTAATAAATGACAAGTCTTTGCTCCATTTGTTTGGAATTAAAATGTCCAGATGATTTTTATAACTATAGAAATAAATATGAAAAAACATGTAAACAATGTAAAAAAGCAGTTAATTCTACTCGTTTATTATGTGATTGTGGTAGATATTACACTAGAACTAATTTTAAAAGGCATATAAAAACAGATTTGCATAAAAATGGATTGAATTTATTTATTTACTAAAAATTGTTTGTTAGATTTTTTCCTATAATAAATGGAACAAAGGAACTTAAGTAATCTTCGTTTATCTGAGCTGTTTAATATTGCAAAATCACTAGACATCAAATATATTAGAAAATATAATAAAGCAGACTTAATAAAAGCTATTATTAAAGCTGAAGAGCAATTACATAAGGAAATAAAAAACGGAAAAATAACAATTATGCCTCCTTTGCGGAATTCGGACAGAGTCCTCATGAGCGAAGCGAATTCAGAAATATTTTCATTTGATGATGATTTATTTGCTGAACCAAGGAAAAAGAGAGTTAGGAAAATCAAATGTGACATATGTGGAAAATATATCAAAAGCACCCGAATGCAGCTACATAAAGAGAAAGAAAACAAAAAGAACCTAAAAACATTTCAGTTTGATGACGATATATTTGCTAAACCAAAAAAAAAATAGAGTAAAGAAGATAAAATGTGATATGTGTGGAACATATATCGAGGAAACTCGAATACATTTGCATAAATTAAAACATGATTTGAATAGTCGTCGTTTGCTCGAATCACGTAATATGGCAAAATCCTTAGGTATAAGATACATTAAAAGATACAATAAGTCAGAATTGATAAACGAGATTATTAATGCTGAAGAGCAATTAAAAATAAAAAGAGGAAACAAAAGCAGCTTGGAAATATTTCCGTTTAATGATGCCATATTTCCTAAACCGAAAAAAGAAAGAGTAAAAAGGATCAAGTGTGATAAATGTGGAAAATATATTAAGGAAAGTCGAATGCAGTTGCATAAAGCAAGACATAATCCAGAGCCAGATTTTATTTTAGTTCAGGTTGCTTTTAAGGGAAGATTATTAACGTATCAACATAATAATCTAGAAGAAGGTATAGATATGGAAACACATGGATATGATAAAAGAAAAGGCTATTAAAATAATTATAAATGCTTTAAATCTCCATAAAAATATTAAAATTAATTTAGAGATGGAATGCGAGTTTATTAAACTGGAAAATGAAGACTTTACAATGATACATAAATTTCAGTTACTAAATGTTATACTAAGAGAAAAAGATGGTCTGGAGGAATATTGGGATGAACAAAAGGATTTATTTATATCAAAATGTGATGAATTACAAGAAAAGGGATCTGGATGGACTTTGAAAAATATAAATTATTTGCGCATTAATATAAACAAATATACACCTTTAAGCGGAAATTCATATGTAGAATTGCCCAAGTGGATTAAAGATAAAAAAGCTTGCGTTAATGTTAAAAACAACGATAACAAATGCTTTATGTACAGCGTAATATCCTGTTTACATCAAGCAAAAGAACATGTAGATAGACTGAATCATTATAATAAGCCGGAATATATAAACGAATTAAATTTTGAAGGAATAAATTTTCCTGTCAAAATCCAGGACATACCTAAATTTGAATCACATAATAAAATTAATGTTACCGTGTTTAGTTACGAAGAACAAATATTTTATCCTTTGTATCATAATAAGAAGCGATTCTATGAAATGAATATCGACTTACTATACTTTGGAAATAAAGACAACAATCATTATTGTTGGATCAAGAATTTGAGTCGATTGTTAAATGATCAGTTGGAAGTAAATAGAAACAAAAAACATTTCTGTAAAAGATGTTTAAACTACTCCGCTAGAACTGAAGATGCTTTAAAGAAACATCAAAATGTGTGCTTTAGTAATGAACCATGTGTTCCGAACATGCCTGAAGATAATGTATTAAAATTTAAAAATATTCAAAGCATGTTAGGACGTCCGTATGTAATTTATTCCGATTTTGAAACCTATTCATACATGCGAACCAAATCCTGAATCATCATATACTCATAAAACACAATCTCATATTCCCTGTGGTTATGGATTATACGTTAAGAGTGCTTATAATAATATTGATAACCTATTGGAAATTTACAGAGGAGAGGAAAGTGATAAATGTTTTATAAAAAGAATAACTGAACATGCCAGAACAATATATAAGTTATTAAAAGAAAATAAACCCATAAAAGATATCGAACTAGAAGAATATAAAAAAACAAACATTTGTTATCTTTGTGAAAATGTGTTTTCTATAGAAAACCCAAAAGTAAGAGATCATGATCACTACACTGGAAAATATAGCTGCTTGTAGAAAATGCAATTTGAAATATAGACAACCATTGTTTATTCCAATTTTGTTTCATAATTTAAGTTCTTACGATTGTCATTTGTTTATAAAAAATCTAGGAGAAGATAAAAGTCAATTGAAATTAATACCTAATAACGAAGAGAAGTATATTTCTTTCAGTAAAATTTTAAGAATGGATGATAATGGATATATCGAATTGAGATTTATCGATTCATTTAGATTTTTAGCAAGTAGCCTAGACAATTTGTCATCTAATCTGGAATCAAGTCAGTTGAGAGAAATAATTAAATACTTTTCAAATAGTGAATTAGATGTGTTATTTAGGAAAGAAAAAAGCAAGATAATTAGAAAAGGAATATATCCTTATGAATACATGGATTCTTTTGAGAAATTTTCTGAAACAAAACTTCCATCAATAGATAAATTTTATTCTTCGCTCACAAAAGAAGGAATTTCTCAAGAAGAATTCAAACATGCAGTTCAAGTATGGAAACATTTTAAAATTAAAAACTTGGGTGAATGGCATGATTTATAACGAGCGTTCAACTAAATTTTACCTCGAAGTTGCCCATGGAAATTATACGTATATCTTAGCTTTTTACTTAAGTTCTTAATATGAATTTTGTTGGTTATGAACTATTTGAATGACATGATAAATGTCAAAATAATAAAATTAAAATATTTAACTAAATAAGATACGTTTATTTGCAAAAACAAGTAACATTTTATAAAAATTGTTGAAAGTGGCCACCACCTTGTTCGAGACATTTCTAACATCTTCTAATGAAGGAGAAAACGTTTTGTAGTAGCATATCGTCGATTTCGTTAATTATTTCAGCAATTCTGATCTGAAGGTCTGCAAGATCAGGTATCTGTACCCAAAAAATTGAGTTCTTTAAAAAGGCCACAGAAAAAAATCACAGGGGTTAACATCACGAGATCTTGTTGGAAATTCATGTTCGATGTTTAAACTTATCAACCGATTTTGATAAATTTCCGTATCATATTAATTGTTTCACTAGCTGTGTGCACTCTAGCTCCGTATTGTTGAAAGTAACCCTGATTTATTTCTTCTTCATTAAGCTGTTCAATTATAAATGTCATAATAATTTCTTGTCGATACCTTTCTCCTTTAAAGAAAATACGGCCAATGATTTTCCTTCGACTAATCGCACACCATACACCAATTTTCTGTGGATGAACAACATAACAGTCATGCGGTTTCTTAGTATTCCACATCCTTATATTTTGTGAGTTAACATATCCATTCAGATAAAACCATGATTCATCTGAGAAAAATTTTGTCAAGAATGTCATTATCAAAATTATTTAAGAACCACTGACAAAATGTTGTTCTTCTAGGATAGTCAATTTCTTTGATTTCTTGATAATAGGCCATGCGATATGGAAATAAATGTAAGTCTTTTTTCAAAATTGTATGACAAGTGCCAATTGAAACACCCACTCGTGGAGAGAATACTCGTATGGATGTTCCTGGTGTATCATTCATAATTTGCGTTACATCGTCAACTAGCTCTTCCGTACATTTTTTCGGACGGCCACTGTCTTCTTTCCGTATAACACTCTCTGTTTCTCTGAAAACCTTAGTGCAATATTTAACTGTGTACCAAAAACTATCAAAATCAAAGACGAAGTTTGGAAACATATTTCTAAATTCCTCTAAGCATTCTTCAAGAAAATAGTGCCATTGTCCGTTAATATTACGTACGTTCCAAAAATAAGATTCAACCATGAATGATTTGTGTTGAACAGTGAAAACCATTTTAAATCAATTTTAAATTACAAAGCAATTTCAAAAAGCTCCAACTCTGTCAAATTGACAACTGATGCAAATGTAAATAGTACAAGTACGACAAACATTTTTATTGTCATGGGCTACTAGAGGTAAAATTTATTTGAACGCTTTTTATAAAAGATATAATTTAAATAAATCAGTCTAGATATTAAACTCCCAAATGCAGATTTTATTAAAGTTGAACACCAAATTTTTGTAGTTTGTCCAATAGTACTATGCTTCCTCGGTAGATGGCGTATAAAATTCATATCCAAAAATTTAATAATAAATGTCCGTCATTTTAGGGTATTTTCTGACTGTCTCCAGGCCCAGCTATTATCAAAAAAACATGGACGTCTTTAATAAGGAAAGTTGTCGAAGGCACGTTGTATCAGAAATGTTTGATACATTTTAGATGTTTGACTGCCATGTAGAACAAATAATTCAGTTAAGTAAACATATATTATTATTTATGAGTAAACCTTCAATCAACGCTTTCAAGCATGTGGAATTAGGATCAACTAAGATATCAAGAAATATATGTGCTTTAAATCTTTATTTCATTGCTATTGTAATTACAAATTTCTTAACAAAACCTTAAATTATTATTTATTATTGTTTAGAAAATAAGAATAACATAAATTAATGTATGTATTACAACTCCGCAAATATTTCAATTTAGAAACCCACTCAAATTTAATTTACCTGCAAACTTGCTTAAGTTTTTCGTAACATGGCAACTGTGAATCATGTGTTGCCTATATTACCTTTCGAAGAGAAATAAGATTAAAAACAAAAACAGGTTGTATTATTCGATTTATTTTCAAGATATAAAACGCCAAATATTTCTGCTATCGATAGCATATCATTGTTCTATGGTAGATAGCAAATATAATGCAATCCTTATAATTAATTTCTTCTTGGATTTTTAGCGCAGTTACAAATTTGGTTGCCTAGCTACATTCTTCAACATGAATCAGATTCGGATGAAAATACAGAAAGTTGTTCCATAGGACTCTTTATAGTTTTGCATAAAAAAAAGTATTCAATAAGTCCCAATATCCTGAATTCTTTTAAAACAAGCATTAACAATGGAAATGAGAGATATAACATATAATAAAAATGATTACGTCGAAACAGTAAATTGTTCTAATTACAAAATGTTAGCATTTTAATAACATTTATTTTACAGGCTTCTGGAAATAAAGTAAGTAAGCAAACGGTATTGTGTGGTTCGCAAAATATAGTATTGCAAGGGAAAGTAATTGTTCAACCAGAAGCAATTATCCGTGGTGATTTAGCAAATGTAAAAACTGGGCGTTATTGTATCATTAGCAAAGAAGCTGTAATAAGACCTCCTTATAAGAAATTTAGTAAAAACTGATGCAAATGTAAATAGTACAAGTTACGACAAACATTTTTATTGTCATGGGCTACTAGAGGTAAAATTTATTTGAACGCTTTTTACTTAAAACTAGATGTTTTGCTGTTAACTGATGTATTTGAAAATTTTAGAGACTTATGTTTGGAAAAGAGTTATGGACTCGATCCTGTTTGGTATTATACAACTCCGGGGTTAGCTTGGGACTGTATGCTCAAATATACTTCAGTGGAATTGGAATTATTAACTGATTATGAAATGTATTTGTTTTTTGAAAAGGGAATTAGAGGAGGTATTTCACAGTGTAGTAACAGGTATTCGCAAGCAGATGGAAATACTCAGATTATCTATATAGATGCTAATAATCTATATGGATGGGCTTTATCTCAGAAATTACCAGAAAAAGATTTTAAATGGTTGACTTGTGATGAAATTAAAAATGTCGACGGTATATTGGTATCAGATAGTGATACGGGTTATGTTTTGGAAGTCGATTTAGCATTTCCAGTAGACTTAGCAATTCATAACAAATTCAATGATCTCCCTTTAGCTCCGGAAAATAGAATTCCTCCGGGCGGAAAAGTAGAAAAACTACTTTGTCATTTCTATGATAAGAAAAATTATATAATTCATTACAAAACATTAAAACTTTATAAAAGTTTAGGTATTCGAATAACAAAGGTTCACAGAGGTATAAAATTTACTCAGTCAAATTTCATAGCACCATATGTAAAATTTAATACTGAACAAGGACAAAAGGCGAAAAATGATTTTGAAAAAGATTTCTGGAAATTAATGGTTAATGCCCCATATGGTAAGTCTATGCTATCTGTTAGAAACCAACAAAATATTAAATTATATTGTGATGAAGAAAAATTACAAAAAGCGATAAACAAACCTAATTTTAAACACAGAACTATATTTAGTAAACACTTGGCGCAGTTCACAATTATAAAACGAAAGTATTGTTTAATAAACCAATTTATATTGGGCAAGCTGTATTAGATTTATCGAAATGGTTAATGTATAACTTCCATTACAATGTAATTAAAAATGAATTCAATGAAAACGTAAAACTTCTTTATGGAGACACTGATAGCTTTATATATGAAATTAAAAATGCCGATTTCTATGAATTTATGAAAAACAATCCCGACTATTTTGATACATCTGATTATCCAAAGGATCATCCATTATATTCTGATAAAAATAAGAAAGTAATAGGGAAATTCAAAGATGAATTGAATGGTATTAAGATATTAGAATGCATAGGTTTAAGGTCAAAAATGTACAGTTACAGAACTGAAACGTCTGTTTCGAAAAAATTAAAAGGTATCAAAAAAGCAGTATTGAAGAAAGAAATAAGTTTTGAAGATTACAAAAATTGCTTATTTAATCAAAAAGAATACTTCCATAGACAGAAAGTGATCAGGAGTCATAAACATGATATATTTACTGAAGAAGTAAAGAAAAAGTCTCTAAGTTGGAAAGATGATAAAAGATACCTTTTACCTAATTCTACAGATACATTAGCTTATGGACACGTATTAGTATCATCATAGGTACGTTCATGGACATTGTTGAATAAATCGCTATTTTTGATTAGTGTTGAAGTAATAAATTAAGAAAACAATAATTACAAGTACGATAATAAACATAAGAACAAAAATAATAATTTTTAATTTATTAACTTGTTGAATGAGACTTGAAAACTTTTTTCGGAATTTTGGATATTCTTCATTGAATATATTTAAATTCTTGAATACAGTACATTCCATTTAATTTACAATTTTTGAATCTTTTCATTTATTGCTCTCCTATTTTTAGTATGTCTTTCAAATATTTTCAAAGTTCTTTTCTTTACATCATCGATGTTTGATGGTATTACTACTGTTTTGTTTCTTAATTCTGCTAGCTTCTTAGGATCATAATTATTGTAGTTATCTAATTTATATTCCAATTCATCTATTTTATTATTAGCGGACTCTAGCTCACAGTCAGTCATAATTAGTTGTTCAAGGAATAAATTAGCTGCTTTTCTTGCAATATATTTATCTACAACTTCTTGTTTGAAACCAACTATTTTTGTTCCATCTTCTAATCTGTCTATTTCAGTAATAATAGGTTTTAAATCTTTTTTCCATTTTTCTTTCTCATCGTTGGGAATGTATGAAACTAGTTTGTCCATTTATGACTGAAAAGTTTCTAAAGATTTACTAATTAATTCATCTGTTTCTTCATCTAAACTTATATTTTTACGACTACCTGCTTTATGTTCTACATTATCGAATATTTTTTATTTTATTTTTTTTCTCTTTTGTTCCCAATTGTTCCGATTTGTTCTCTTTTGTTCCGGATTGCTCTGGTTTGTTCCCGTTTGTTCTCGTTTTACATGCAATCTTAATTAAGGGAATTTCTGGAAATACTTTTTGTTGGGGCAACTAGTGTTTTTGGTCGTCGCTCCTATGTTGACTCACCACGCACGGGTTGTAAGGCCGTATACGCACTAATTTTTTAATCTTCGGTGACAGTTATTAATGAAATGCGGCACATCCAATTTAACACCTTTATTTACATATTTACATTACTTCATACATAAAATTTGTTGTATAATGAAAGACGGTTGTCTTTTGATAAAATATGAGACTGGTGTCTCTTGATATTAAAAGTCGATTGCTGTCTTTAACATTGTTCTTACGACTGTTTGTCTAGAACTTTATTATGTTAAGACTCGCGACTGTTATTAATTAATGTGGACTGTTGTCTTGAACATTGTTCTTACGAGTATTGTAAGAACGTTGTTCTGTGGCGAATTGCTACTCGACTTGTCTTAGTGACTTGAGTTCGCGGCTTGCTTTAGCGAATTGCTTCTCGACTTGTCTTATGGCTCGAGTTCGCGACTTGCTTTAGCGAATTGCTTCTGTAGTCATCGCGTGCAGAACTATTTAAAAACTTTTTAAACATTGTAAGCAAAATTTACCCTTCCCTTCAATTAACAAAATAGGCCACATGCGGCTAAATGACTAACAAAGGTCGGCAAGTTACAAAGAAACGCCTTGCTTGTATAAATTGTGCCTACAAATCAGCAAACGTTGCATCTAGTTTTTGAATCTAACTGTATACATGTGGAGGCACGTTAACTAATAAATATAACTTGAAACTTATCTAGAAAAATGCAGCGATAAATAAGTGCCGGTATAATAACATTGCTGACATATATGTGTGCCACAAATAAATAAGTACCGGGCATGCATATCTGATGACAAATATGTAATACGCGGTATCATAAATTTTATCGTGAAACGTTTGCATCTTAATACAATAAGAAGAATATAATAATTACATATACAGAGGTATTAATTTTGTTTCTGACTCTTATACGTATTTAAATACTATAATCTATTATTTCTTTATATTTCATGTGTAATGTTAAAATGAATAATACTTATATTGAATATATAATACAAAATTAATAATACTTATGCTTACTATACGATATATAAATTCGTTTCGTTTATAAGACGAAACACTTTTAGATTTGCAAAAATCTGTCTTTGTTAGTTTTTTATTTACTGTAGAATTGAGATATTCAATGGCAAAATTACGATTTCTCATTTGCGTTACTTCATTGATATTTCTTGGTATATTTAGTTTTTTATCTTGAGTAAAAGATTTGTAACTATTTTTAAATTGTTGGAGTTCAGATTGTTGTCTTGTTTTTAATGGTGTGTAATACTCTGCAACAATTTTACTGTCTTTCGTATTTGTCATTTTTTTTAAATTTATTTTAGAAACTTTGTCTAATATTAAACTTTTGTTGGTTATGGTTTGCCATGTAATAGAGATTTGTTTTCGGTCTAATTTGACTTGTATGGTTAAAGGCAATTTATACCCCTTCTTATAATTAAATTATTATAAATAAATATAAAAATCAATGATCTTTCCCAATGCAAATAATTGTGTTTATATTTTGCTACAGCTTTCTTGATAACCAGTCCAATTTTTTTCTCTTCACCTGAGTTCATCATGCCTCGTGGTAGTACAAAGAAAGGACAGAATACACGCACAACTCCCACAACAGCAACAAAACGCGAGATAAGGACACGGTCACACGACACACTTCAACTAGCTGCAGTGAGTGACTTACTTGTTCACAAGTAAATATTGTGTGAATGTTCAATATTTGTATGTTTCTGTATTTTTTCCCAGGGTACAAGCTCCGACGGTGAAGTTGTGAGTGTAGGTGGAACTGCTGCTGTCTATGGAAACAAAGTAAGTTGTTGTTGTGTGAGTAATTAAATAATTTAATGACTTTTAGTTACAGAAACCAAAGATCGAGTGTAGTTCAGCACTGTTTTCGGAGATCAAGGCAACAGACCACTTTGTTGATAAGACAAAAATGATAGAGGTGCTTTTCGATGATACAGAATATATTTTGATAACAAGACCGAGACGATTCGGCAAATCTACCATCATGAACATGGTCAAAGAGTTTGTGAAGAAGAAGGTATACACAACAGGAGATAAAGTAGGACAAGAAATCCTGAGATCAACAGAAAATGATCGTGCATTTCCTGAGATGAATTTGCGTCTGTTTGAAGATGGGAACTTGGAAATTTCCAAGTGGGATGAGTTCTCTCGCCATCGTGGGAAATATCCGACCATTTACTTAGATTTACAATCGATTGGTCGTGGTAATGATTATCTGGGAATTTTGCTTGAGCTTAGGAATGTCATAACACGTGCATTCAATCAGCACAATTATTTACTGTGGTCAGAGCAGCTTGCCAGATTCGATAAAGAACAGTTTGAAAAATACCTGTATCCAAAACCAACAGAGGAAGCCATACCATTGGAAGTTGCATTGTCAAACCATATAACAGAAGCTTTGCCATTCCTAGCTCAAGTTTTACACCAACACTACAATCATGAAATTTATCTTTTCATTGACGAGTACGACGCGCCCATTAACAACACACTCTTCAAAAATAAAGATTTTTGCGAAAAGGTTAATGACCTGCTTACCGTTTTCTTTCAAAAACTTTTGAAGCGAGAAGACAGTTTCATAGCTCGTGCTTTAATCACAGGGATATCTTATATGAGTTCAGTAGGCTTGTCGAACAATGTGATAAAACACATGTTTCTCAGAGGAACACTGGGTGGTGATGATAGGTATGAAGTATTTTATGGCATAACAGAAGAAGAACTGGAGCAGCTCACAACAAAGTTTACTGAGAAATTTTGGCAGGGCGTGAACAAACTCCCTAAAGAAAAAGTGGCATCATATTACAACGGATACCAAAGTATTGGACAGAGTAGAGTCCAGATATATCCTATTTGGTCAATTGTGAACGCTCTAGAAAATGGAGAGCTAAGCAATTATTGGGAGCAGTCTGGAATCATGGCGAGCGGAAGACAGGGAGTTAACATACCAATTGTTCGGATCGCAATTGAAAAGTTGTTGTCGGGAAGACACATCAAATGTGAAATTCCATATAAATTAGGGCTAGAACACCTCCAAGACCTGAGTGATGTAATTTTGAAGTGGGAAGAGAAAAGGACTCTCTTAAAACCTGATGTTTTCGTTTCCTTTCTGATGCAACAAGGGTATTTAATGTATGAAAAAAATATAGAAGAAGACATATTTGAAGTTAAAATTCCTAATACACTTATTAAGAACGAATTTAGCAAACTGATCAAAACGTATGTTGGAGATAATTATGATTATCTCATTACATGTGTAACGGCAGTGTTCGATGAGTTCCCAGATGATCCAGATGATTTAAGTGATGAAATTGTGAAGAAGTTAATTAGTTCTATGCAGGATGTATTTGAACATGTGAGCGAAAAATGGCACCAATGCAACGAAGACGCGTACCATTCTGTGATTTTCCACTGTTTGTGTAAGTCATCAAAGTACATGTGTTGCACTGAACTGTCGGGAGCGGAAGGGATTGCGTTCAATTCAGAAAATATAGCAATAATAATTGAGGTCAAGTACTGTCAGAGTGCATTAAAAGCTATTAAACAAGTTGAATGTAAACGCTATGTAGAAATTTTGAGGAAAAAGTTATCAAATGAAAATATCAAATGTCTTTGTATGGGATTGAATGTGAATAACAATAAAGTAAGCATTGCCTATAAGAATGCAGATAAGTCTGGTTCACCACGTGAGATTTGTTTGTAAAATGAAGACTGAAATGTGCCTGTTGTGTTTATTACATTGTTAAATTCCGTTTCTAAATCAGGTTAAACAGTAGGTTTATGAAACATGTAAAATGAGTTTATAGTTATTATATTCAAATAAAGGAATTTGCAAAAATTTTACTCGCATCTTTAAAATATTTTTTTAACTTTCAAACTTAAAATAATATATTTTTGGCCGGTTGTATAAAGATGTGCCAACTAACATGATTTTAACTGATCATGTGACCCCTTTTTGAACGTGTTGATTGTTTTATTCATGTTTAATTGATTGTCAAAATCTTGTTAAAGTAGACACAGCTTTATACAACCGGGGCTTTATAATTTTATTATGATGAAAAACAGTAAAATAATAAAAAAATCTTATCCATGGCGACCAAAGGTGGGTGTTTTGCAATTTTTTTTATATAAACAAATACAATAATTCTCAATAATAATTATTTATTTTCAGTATGTAATGTATCATATTTCAAACTTTTTAATGTAATGACAGTTTTTACCGTACTAGTGCGGTAAAGAGAAGTTTAGCAGTTTTCATTGCAATTGCTTTCACTTGAATGCTTGTTAAAAAAATAAACAACTTCGTAACTAGGGTATGTATTATGTATCGTAAAATTTCATTTTTTTAATCAATAAGAAAATTAGCATAATATATTCAATCCGAAAACGACTGTATAAGATCCATTATAAGCGTGTTTGTAAGATATTCGCGTTCAATCCAAGGGGTCTCGGGTTCGAATTATTGCGAATCCAACTTTTTTTATTTCGTAATATTGCGCAATTTGATGTATTATTGTAGCTGATTAGAAATTATAATGGACAAGACCTAAATAGCTCAGTTAGTAAAGAATTAGATAGGTAATTACAAGGTTTTGAGTTCGATTCCTATCGCCGCCTTTTTTATTGAGAATGCAGTTGTTCTTAAGTCTGAACTGGTGAGATCTCGAGTGGCCATAGAGATTGAGGACCCACGAAGATTGACGGGCAACTGAGTGCTGCCAAATATTCTCAAAACATTTCTCGGTTTTGGGACTCTTCCATCTATTCATGACTTACAGTAATATCGAACAACAATGGCCTGTCCTGTTGATTCGCCAAAGGCTCATGGACTGATTTCGTGCCGATGATTCTCTTCGATAGACACATACCTATAAACGGTATAAGCTGTCGTGAAAGAGGAGATGCTGTAAGAATAGATCGGATTGTAGTCGGAATGAAAACGGGGAATGTTTTGCACATATTTTTATTAATTCTGTAAATATTCTGAATCCAAGAATTATCATGAAGGCATAGTCGAATATTAGGGTGTTGAAAGCAAATATTTCCATGCCATGACAACGTTTACGTTCACGTCTTTGTTAAAATTACCAACGCTTGATCAACGTTAAACGTTGTCGTATACGTGTGATATTTTTTGATAATTAAGACACAAACCGAACATGTTTACGATAACATTAAAGTTTTAATAGCGATCTCTAAATGATAATCCATAATGGAGTGTTTAGATATTTTAGTAGACTTCGAACAATTAGGTGTATCTTTTTTATGTGCGTATAATAGTTGAATACAGTTGGGGTATGCAAAATGTATTTGGTAATAATTTTTAAGACCTTTGCCATGCGCCAATTGGCTTGGTCCAGAAATGAAAAGCTATTTTTGGGGTATCTAAAAACTAGGGAATTTATAAAGGTTTTTCCTGGTTTTTAAAATAATTTTACTTGGAGTGTCGAGGATTTTAAGTTGTTTTTCATTGATTTTTCCATGCGCCAATAGGCTTGGTCCAGAAATGAAAAGCTGTTTTGAGGTGTGTGAAATCTAGAGATTTGACAATGGTTTTAGAGCAGTTTTGAGGTAATTTTAATTGATTTTTGCATGCGCCAATTGGCTTGGTCCAGAAATGAAGAGCAATTTTTGGGGTGTCTAAAATCAAGGCATTTTGTAAGTTTTTTAGATCTTTTTCGGATGGTTACTTTTGGGAAAACACTAAATTTGTAGGATTCTACCCTGTTTTTCGTGTGCCCAATTTTTGGTGGCCTACACATATTTGGGAACTTTTGGGGTGGATAAAAATTTATGATTTTTGAGAGGTTTTAGGCCCTATTCGGTTGTTTGCTTTTGGGCAAACAGCTAAATTTCTAAGATTTTGCCTTGTTTTTTAAGACGCCAAATGTCCTGGCCCACAAGTAACAATTTATATACTACTGAATGATGATGAACTTGGAAGAAATTATGAGGATATGTTTACCTTAGATGAAATAAAAAAGATTGAGAAATTATTAAAAATACAAATAGTTATAATTTGTTCAGAGAATTTCAATAATATAATTTATAAAGGTGAATATAGAAAATTAAAAATATATTTATATAAAAATAAAAATCATTTTGACGTTATAAACAGTTTAACAGGAATCCTGTTTTTTTCGTTTCCTTTATTTCTTCTCTTGAATATAATTTGTTAATAACTTTTTCTATTTCTTTATTACTTTTCTTTGAGTAATCTTCAAATGGATTAAATGCCTTTTTCCACTTGGGGGGAGCATTTCTTTGTCTTATTAGGTAATCTGGTTCAAATCTTTCCAACATAATTTCCTTTAACTTTTGTTGTTTAATTTTATCAAAATTTTCAGGATATATTTTTCTAACAATATTTTGTAAATTTCGTAATGTTGGTTTAATATTTAAATTATTAAATGTTTTTTTTCTTTTTTTCTTCTGCACTTGATCCATTTATAAGACAAAAAATTTATTAAATAATTTTGTTTAGTCTATTCTTGTGGATGTTAGTATTCAAGTGATCTTTAAGATCATATTTACGAACTTGTTTTCCACATTCACAATTAATTTTTTCTGAATTAATAATATAACTACATTCTTTACAGATAAAACCTATTCCATCTCCTGATAATTTATTATTATGAAATTGATCATAACACTTTTCTATTTTACAACAACTACACTTTTTTATTTTATTAATTCTGTTTTTATGAATATTAGAATTTAAATGTTTTTTAAATATTTTTTATTTATTTTTTTCCCACATTCACAATCAACTTTTTCATCGTTATTTGTAATAACATAAACACATTGCTTACACCAAGATTGTAAATTATCTATAGTTATTTTACTTTGATGATATTCCTCAAAAGGTTTAGAAATATTACATTTAGTACAGGTTTTCATATTTATTAGAATAAAATTTTATTCAACAGTTGTTAATCTTAATAACAGATTTCTTAATTGTTCCAAGATACTCTTATTAGAACAAATTATATTAAACAAACTTAAATCAAATTTACCAGCTCTCACTAGATTATTTGTAAATTCATTAAATTCGTAATAAGTAGAATTTTTTAAAAAATATAAATTTCCATTAATATATCTAAATGCACTTGTAACATTTGTTGATATAGGGGAGAGTGGGTAGGTATGGGTCAGTTTTCAAATAATTCAAGAATTAACCAAAATAAAGAAAGATACAAAATTACAGTTGTAACATATTAACTAAGTAACATTTTCAGCCTTGATGTCTCACAATAACTTTATATAATTTCTACAAATAATCTTTAACTATAGGAAAATGTAATGGCGGAACGTTTGACCCATACCTCCTGTATGCAGGGAGACTTGGGTAACGCGATGGGGTAAATTGGGTCATGTGATGGTTGTGTAGTTTGCTGTCAAAATTGCTACAATTTTATCATAAATTTATTAGTTTTAAATGCAACAACAAACTTAAATACAAATTCTCAATAAAAAACATATAAAACTGTAACGACCTCTGAATTAACGCATATTTTCAAAACTTCCTAAGTCTATGTCAAAGGTAAACAAACTCTGTGTTCTACTTGTACCAGATATCTGTCAGCTTCTTCCGGATAATATGTAAGTATACCGGTAATAGTATGTGCAAGAATTTGATTTTTTTCGTAAGAAATTTATGGTGTAATTTCCTTTTTCACTTATTCCTTCGACTCTCCCAACATAATGCAGGCGTGTTCTTTTAGTTGAAAATTTAACTAACACAATCTCCAACGACAGCAGAGTTAACAGAATTATCAAAATTTTCGGATATGTCATCTTCTACGTCATATTCCGAAAGATCTGAGTCCACCGGTATGTAGCTGAAGTCATCGGTGTCACTCTCTTGTGGTATGGTTAACTTTCGCTTTTTAATTTTTTTTGGGACATTCTCTTCGCTTATATTTTTTTTTACTATACCAACTTTTTTCATAAGTCTTTCATTATCTTGTCTCTGTATTTCGTTTTTTTCAGGGGTGCTAGTTAAAATTCTGGTGCGCCCCTTTTTTCGACCTCTCTTTGATTCAGTTCTTGCTTGTGTCTTGGGATATGGCAGTACTGATTCGGGAGTGATGATGGTAACTTTTTCTAAAGAAGTTATTGATTTGAATGGTGGTGGTGTCGAATTTGAACAATGTGCTACTGCAATATCATCATTTTCTGATGTGAGGACTTCATTTTCTTGATTCGCTAAGTTTTCTGGTAGCGTACGATCAGTCACCGCAGACATCAGGAAATCGTCAGCAGAAAATATATCTGCATTAAACGGGTGAATTCCAGTTTTTTCGAATCCAGCCAAAAATTCTGCCTTGACATCGAAGCATCGAATGCAACTTTACTTAGTCCAGCAATGTGATATAAGGTTATAGTTCTTCCAGGATTTGATGTCATCCATGCAGAAGCTGCTGTATTGTAGCGCGCCTTAAATGGTCCAAATATAGAAATATCTAGCGGTTGTAACCTGTGGCTACAATGCGGCCGAAAAGTTAGCAGATGTATACCGTGCTCCTTAGCTAAAGAGATGACGTCGATATTGACATGACTTTCGTGATTGTCTAATAACATCAAGCAGGGAATTTCTTTGGATACTTTCGAATATCTTATAAAATGCTTCAAAGTTAGCACGAAATTCTCTTTTGTCATCCACCCTGTTTTGTGTGTTAATCCCAAACTATTTTCTGGTCCATTCATAAGCATTGGCTCACTGAATTTGATTCTCGGAAATACAAAAGCAGGAGGTATTGTATTTCCACTGGCATTAATGAAGCAACACATTGTTACTAATGTTCCTCTTTCTGCGCTAGTAACTTGTCCTACCTGTTTTTGCCCTTTCTTAGCTAATACCCTTGGGGGTTTGTGGACAGTGGTAACACCTGTCTCGTCACAGTTGTATATGTTTTCCGGGCAGAATTTATGCGTGTCTAATAAGATTTTCAGATTGTCAAAGAAACTTTTAACATTATGGGTGTTAAAACTAGTTGACCTTCCCAAACTGGTTGCCTCGGGTTGTCGTATAGACAATTCAGGATGCCGATTCATGAAATATATCAACCAATCACGTTTCGCAGCCTTCGATTAGTCCCATTCCTTTGGATACTTGACTTCACATTTTACGGCATAGTCATATGCAAATTTGCGAGTTTCTTTGGTGGTTAAGCCATAATGCATTTTACTGCAGGTCTGTAGGTACTCCGACAACAACTTTTCATGTTGTTCTGAAAATACCCGTCTAGAATACGGATTTGCAACAAAGGTGTAGTTAGCTTGTTCCTCTGGTTGCATTTTTTTCGCATTCTGTATATGCCTCTGTAAAGCAGATCTAGAAAACCCTAAATCAGATGCTACTTGTCTAGCGGAAATATTATTTTGAAGTACAAATTGCACGGCGTGCGATATCTGCTCAGCAGTTTTTCTTTCACGATTGGTTCTTCTTTTATAATCTCGAGGCATTTTAAATCTGTAACCAACAACAAGTATAAAACATTCACCTAGTATATATAATGATAATGGGGAGGTTTGGGTCGACCCAAATATCCTCCTCATTTGTGACCCACACCTCCCGCATATGCATAGTAAACAAAATTTAATTCTGGTGTTAAAGGAATATCTTTCAGGTTAGAATTTATAATCAGCAAATACTTCTAAACCGTCCCTTTATCCATAACAAAAATTGCAAAAACGTATCATTCCTAATAAAGTAGTAACAGCTATTTCATTTAGAGATTAACTTTAACAAAACTTACCATGAAAACACACTATTATTTGTAGAAAACGAATGCCACCATTAACAAACGCCACGCTTCGACCGGTAACATAACAGCTACTGAAGCAACTAACAATACACATGTGCACACTAGTTTCCTAATACAAAGGAAAATATAAGCACTGACCCAAACCTCCCTCGACCCATACCTACCCACTCTCCCCTACCAGGAAAACGTTCACTAATTATTCCATAATTGATTGGTTCAAATGTACATTCACTTAGTTCTAAATAATAATAGTTATCATAGGAAATATATGTTTTACCTGAATATGTACTAAAAATTGTATTTATTTTATTTATTGACTTAATTCCTAGATTTTCCAATGATCTACCATCCCAACCATTTTTAATTATTAAATTAGGAAAATCAATTAAATATAACAACTTATTTGAGACAATTAGAATATCTCCATGAATTCTTTGATATATATGAGTTATGGTTGAAAATGGTAAATAATCTGATATTTTTCTTGGTTGTCTATATCTATTTTCACCAAGTCTCAAAATCCAAACCCATTCTTTATAAAAAATATAAAAGTGATGATTTGATGTAATTAGAAAATTTTCTGGAATAATTTTACATAAATCAGGTGGATTAGAAATTATTTTTGGAACTTGAGTTGTTGATGTTGTAGATGATGTTACAGTAGATTGTTTAGATAATTTACCATATAGATTTTCAATTCCCAAAATATCATCTCTAGATAATTGTTTAAATTCATCAATATAATAAGGAAACATTATTGAATTTCTAACAGAAGAATGACCTAAACCTAAAGTATGACCAATTTCATGTATTAATGTTGTATATAAATTTATTTTACCAATAGGAGCTATATCATTTACTATATATTAAAAATCCTCAATAATTTATTGAATTAGTATAAACAATATTAAATTTCCAAGTAACCCATTGATATTTTATAGTTATAGTTTATAGTTATAAAAAATAATCACTGTTCATTAGATATCCGCAAATATGTTCCATTTATTAGATTTAAAATAATTCATTTAATCAAACTATATAATTATAACCATTAAGACCAGTTTGTTTTATATACTTTTCTCTTGGAAAGAACTGTATATTTTCTTGAAATTGTTTCTCTCTTAAATTAATTTCTTCATTTGTTATTTTTTCTGCATTATACAAATTTAACATTTGTTTATAAAATTTATAACAAATTCTGTATTCTGATAAACGTTCATTCTGTTTAACTGACCTCTCCAATATTTCGATAATACTACTTCCTAAACCTAATAATGATAACGGAAGGTAGTAATATGCGGTTAAAACAGATGTACTAAATAATAATTTGAGAATGATTAATAAAAGAGATATTCTAGAATAAAACACATAACTTTTACGATATACGTACATATATTTTTCTAAATATTCTTTCATTTAATTTATAAACATATGAACTATCTTCGATATCGCAGCGAAGTGCTGACTCATTTTATGTATTTTTATAGACGATTAGAAATTATAAATAAAGAAAGCATAATTGCTAACATGATTAAGTGTTGGACTAACAATCAAAAGGTTTTGGGTTCGATTCCCATCTCTACTATTTTTAATTGATAATGCAGTTGTTCTTATATCTGAACTGGAGGTCCGTCAAGTTGGCTCCCACACTTTTGCATTTTCAAAATTCAAATACGCCATCGTTTTGTGCTCGTTTTGTGCTGTTTTGTGCCGTAAAGCACGAATTTTGTGCTCATCCCCTTCCCGAGATATTCGCGTTTGAAAATTGGGAGCCAACTTGACGGTGGCTCCCACATTTTCGAATTTTCAAAATTCAAATACGCCATCGTTTTGTGCTGTTTTGTGCCGTAAAGCACGAATTTTGTGCTCATCCCCTTCCCGAGATATTCGCGTTTGAAAATTGGGAGCCAACTTGACGGTGGCTCCCACATTTTCGAATTTTCAAAATTCAAATACGCCATCGTTTTGTGCTCGTTTTGTGCTGTTTTGTGCCGTAAAGCACGAATTTTGTGCTCATCCCCTTCTCGAGATATTCGCGTTTGAAAATTGGGAGCCAACTTTACGATGGCTTCCAAATTTTCGAATTTTCAAAATTCAAAAACGCCATCGTTTTGTGCCGTAGAGCACGAATTTTGTACTCATCCCCTTTCCGAGATATCCGCGTTTGAAGAGCAGGTCCGTCAAGTTGGCTCCCACACTTTTGCATTTTTGTTTAGTGCCGCAAAGCATGAATTTTGTGCTCATCCCCTTCCCGAGATATTCCCGTTTGAAAAGTAGGTCCGTAAAGTTGGCTCCGTTAATATCTCGTTAACGACTGCTTACGAGAATTTCTAGAGAGTACGAAAGTGTTTAGAAATGGAACATAAAAGAATTATTTTAGGAAAAATCTTAAAAAATTTCTACCGGAAGTGTCGCTTTTACTCTTAGCGCAAAACGGTTTTTGGCTATTATCGCTGAAAATAGAAGGTTTTTCGTAGGCTTCCTAAGTATAGAAAAGTGTTTACAAATGAATTTTGAATAACTTTTGTCCAAAGACTTTTTCAAAATGTTGAATAAAATTTTGAAAAATTTTTCATAATTTACGATCACGAAAATTTCTCAAGAGTACAAAAGTGTTTGAAAGTAGATTCTCAAAAAACTTTTCTAGAAAAGTTTTTCAAAATTCCCACCGGAAGTGCCACTTTTACTCTTATTGCAAAATATTTTTAACTATTATCGCAAAAAATAGGTTTTCATAAATTTATGAAGTAGGTATACAAAACTATTAAGAAACTAATTCGTAATAAGTATAAAGAGACCGTGTGGTGACCACATCTCTTTTTATAAAGAATGTCTCACATTGCAAACTTTAACTTTTAGTAACTCTTTTTTTTTAGGTAATATTTTAAATTCAAAATATTTGGTATATTATATCTCAATATCTAAACTGCCATTACTTGATTATACAGAACATAATATTCAAAAGCTCTTAATGTTATAACCGTTTCTTTCACAGTTGGGAGAAAAATTTATTTGTAAATGTCACATAACCATAACATCAAAAGACATCAAAAGGAAATAGGAAATTACAACTTATACATATATTTTTCAAGTAATAAAAATTATCGTTTTGCAATGCCAAATAAGTAATATACGTTATATTGCTCTTATTTATTTGCCAAATATTCGTTCGAGTGAAGCTATCTACGGAAACGTATGGCATACGGACAGTCCGCCATACGTTTCCGTAGTTAGCTTCACTCGAACGAATATTTGGCAAATAAATAATAGCAATATAGTAAGTATAAAAACTAATTAACAAATTTATTATAAAAACACACTTGGCTATTTCACAATTTTTATTAGATTATTTCTAACATATGTTTCGGCTGTTATGCCATTGTCAAAGAGTATCTTAAAACTAAAACCTAAAACAGTTAGAAATAATCTAATAAAAAATTGTGAAATAGCCAAGTGTGTTTTTATAATAAATTTGTTAATTACAAAATGTTTCACCAAGAAGTGTCTGCTACGTCAATTAATGAAATAAAAACTAATATAACGGGTGTTCAGAAACATTCGAAGTCAAGTGGGCTCTGAACAAAAAATCGTATATCTTTACTTAAGTCAGAATCTAATATCGAAGATACTAATTTGATAATCTGTCCTATAAAATTGTATTAAGTAAATGTATCAATCTATCTCAGACATGACTTCATATTTTCAAGGCCTACTTTGACTTCGAATGTTTCTGAACACCATCCATCTCAACTGAAGAGGGTTGGCAATGGAATATTTAAGATGGCATTCGTGGGTAGTTACCACACCTGTAAACTCGCGCTAATGTTCTTTCAAATGTTTTTGACAGTTCTCTCTTAGACTTAAGTTTGGACAATTTTTTCTTTACATATTTATATAAAAAATATATAAAATTTAATTTTCAATGTTTATTATAAGACAGAATATTTCATATAGAATGTTACAATGGTTAGTACTTGAAATATATGTAGAGATATTCATGTGCAAATGATAAATACAAATATAATTCACTAAAACAAATCATTAAAAATATTGGTCAGATGATCTATATTGATTTGTGCTGTATGTGCTGGTGCACCATCTTGTTGAAAATAGCCATTATGTAGCTCATGCTCTTCTAAATTATTAATAAAAGGCTCTAATATCTCTTCTCTATATCTAACTGCATTTATAGTATCATTGAAAAAGAATGGTCCAATAATACTTCGTCGTGACATAGCAATCCACACTCCTATTTTGATTGGATGTAAACTTGTTTCTTGGTATACATGTGGCTTATCAGTTGACCATGTGCGATAATTTTGGCTATTGATATAACCTGTTAGGTGAAACCAAGCTTCATTAGAAAAGAAAGTTATATCTAATCTTTCATCGTCATTAATTGTATTGTTAAACCATTCGCAATAATTTATTCTTTGCTCATGAGGATATAACTGCTGTAATACTCACACATTATATGGGTGCATATACAAATGTTTTTTAAGAGCCCTCTGCACACTTCCATATGATATATCTACAATAGTTTTTTTTATATACACATTATTTCTAGTTTTAAATTTACACACCAACCTGACTGTCTAGATAATTTCCGAATAGATTTATTAGGACTGACTTGTATTCTATGCTCTATGTCAGCTATGGTGTCATCGGCCAAAACTGTTGGTGTAACTTCACGCTTTCTTTTTAAAATACTGCCTGTTTCCATGAATCGCTTCACCAATCTATCTCGATGCTGTACAAATGTATTATATACAACATTTTCATTCCCATATTCAACAATGAACTGGTTAAAGTAGGATTGTGCTGAGTACGTCCATTGTCCATTTTCATCTTGCACGCCACTATGAAAGTGTGCCATAACAATGAAAGTATCTTGCTGCACAGAGAACGGCATCGTAAATAAACGCTACAAATATAATTTATACAACTTCTAAATAATCTTTGGTGTTGTTTACATAAACGTTTAAGTTGTAAAACTTGCTTTAAAAATCAAATAATAGTTACCAATAATCTAAAGGCGGATTGATAATAGTGTCTTTATAAAAAATAGATTTCGAAAAAGACGAATACGTGAAAATAATAAATAATGAACGTGAAAAATAGCAACAAAATCATAGCGAACGAAAAACGATAGTGGAAATTATTCATGGTTGCTATCTGTTTAACATAAAATTGTACTAATCTCGGGATTTTTACAGTGCCAACCCCTTCAGTTGAGATGGATCACTCCTTATATTACTTATTTGGCATTGCAAAACGATAATTGTTATTACTTGAAAAATATATGTATAAGTTGTAATTTCCTATTTGCTTTTGATGTTATGGTTATGTGTTTTGCAACTATTTACAAATAAATTTTTCTCCCAACTGTGAAAGAAACGGTTATAGAATTAAGTAGTGATGGGTTGCTACGAAGCAAACTGCTATTTTGAAACTGCTAACTAGCAGTTTGTAGCAGCTAACGAATATGAAAAGAAACTGCTACTTTTTGTAGCAGTTTTCTGATGCAAATATTTCTGACGTAGCAGCTCTAACGGAAAGTAATATTAAGCTAGCAATATTTTTTATGCAGCAGATTAGAACTATTTTAAGAACTATTTATAAACTATCGATTCAGAAACTTCTTTCACGTATTAGTAATAAAAAATGGATGGTTTATTTTAATACTAAGGTAATACATATAATCAGTTTTCAAATACCAGAATTTAATTGCATTTGTATTGATTATAGCAAAACCAAATAACAATCAATATTGAAAAAGACAGAAAATGTTGTAACGTTTATTAGTTATTATGTAAGACAATCAGATATTAAAAAATAGCCGTATTTAATGTAAAATGCTTTATTTAAAGTATATAGTATGTATGTTGCTATATAGGAGAAACTGCTACAAAAAGTAGCAGTTTTTTTAAACTGCTAACGAAAAGCAGCAGTAGCAGTTTGTACCTGCTAATGAAAAATAGCAGTTTTACACATCACTAGAATTAAGAGCTTTTGAATATTATGTTCTGTATAATCAAGTAAGTCAGTTTAGATATTGAGATATAATATACCAAATATTTTGAATTTAAAATATTACCTAAAAAAAAAGAATTGCTAAAAGTTAAAGTTTGCAATGTGAGACATTCTTTATAAAAAGAGATGTGGTCACCACACGGCCTCTTTATACTTATTACGAATTAGTTTCTTAATAGTTTTGTATACCTACTTCATAAATTTATGAAAACCTATTTTTTGCGATAATAGTTAAAAATATTTTGCAATAAGAGTAAAAGTGGCACTTCCGGTAGGAATTTTGAAAAACTTTTCTAGAAAAGTTTTTACTTTCAAACACTTTTGTACTCTTGAGAAATTTTCGTGAACGTAAATTATGAAAAATTTTTCAAAATTTTTTTCAACATTTTGAAAAAGTCTTTGGACAAAAGTTATTCAAAATTCATTTGTAAACACTTTTCTATACTCAGGAAGCCTACGAAAACCTTCTATTTTCAGCGATAATAGCCAAATACCGTTTTGCGCTAAGAGTAAAAGTGACACTTCCGGTAGAAATTTTTAAGATTTTTCCTAAAATAGTTCTTTTATGTTCCATTTCTAAACACTTTCGTACTCTCTAGAAATTCTCGTAAGCTTAGTCGTTAACGAGATATTAACGGAGCCAACTTTAGAGATCTACTTTTCAAACGGGAATATCTCGGGAAGGGGATGAGCACAAAATTCATGCTTTGCGGCACTAAACAGCACAAAACGATGGCGTATTTGAATTTTGAAAATGCAAAAGTGTGGGAGCCAACTTTACGGACCTGCTCTTCAAACGCGGATATCTCGGGAAGGGGATGAGCACAAAATTCGTGCTCTACGGCACAAATCAGCACAAAACGAGCACAAAACGATGGCGTTTTTGAATTTTGAAAATTCGAAAATTTGGAAGCCATCATAAAGTTGGCCCCCAATTTTCAAACGCGAATATCTCGAGAAGGGGATGAGCACAAAATTCGTGCTTTACGGCACAAAACAGCACAAAACGAGCATAAAACGATGGCGTATTTGAATTTTGAAAATGCAAAAGTGTGGGAGCCAACTTGACGGACCTGCTCTTCAAACGCGGATATCTCGGGAAGGGGATGAGCACAAAATTCGTGCTCTACGGCAAAAAACAGCACAAAACGATGGCGTTTTTGAATTTTGAAAATTCGAAAATTTGGAAGCCATCGTAAAGTTGGCTCCCAATTTTCAAACGCGAATATCTCGAGAAGGGGATGAGCACAAAATACGTGCTTTACGGCACAAAACAGCACAAAACGAGCACAAAACGATGGCGTATTTGAATGTTGAAAATTCGAAAATGTGGGAGCCACCGTCAAGTTGGCTCCAAATTTTCAAACGCGAATATCTCGGGAAGGGGATGAGCACAAAATTCGTGCTTTACGGCACAAAACAGCACAAAACGATGGCGTATTTGAATTTTGAAAATTCGAGAATGTGGGAGCCACCGTCAAGTTGGCTCCCAATTTTCAAACGGGAATATCTCGGGAAGGGAATGAGCACAAAATTCGTGCTTTACGGCACAAAACAGCACAAAACGAGCACAAAACGATGGCGTATTTGAATTTTGAAAATGCAAAAGTGTGGGAGCCAACTTGACGGACCTAGCAAAACACATCACCATTATGTATATCTATCTAACCTCACTTTTGTACTTTAGTTACTCAAGTATAACCGTGCTATAAAACAATTAATATTATTAATATCAGTTTTAAACAACGTCGTTCATACTTACATGCAATAACAATTAAAATTAACTTATAAATAACAACTTTTCACTTCAAATTTGCAACGCGTTCCAAATACAATACATGAAAAAAATTTAAATGCCGGTTGTTTGGAACGCGATCCCTAACCTTCCGCAAAAATGACGACAGCACATGCGTGGTCTATTGTATAATGGCATCAATTCTTCACCCTGAATCACATCCCTCGTATTTTCATTATTCAACGGGCAGTACAACATTGATACATTGATGCAGTATAAAGTATGCGTTACCTAGCAACCGCTAAACAAGTCAAAATTTAAAACGTCAAATACATTTTCTGAGTATCTTACGTTGCTCGCATACTTTCTTCCTAAAAAATTAGCTTTGTCGCTAATGAAAGCGATAGTGATGAAATGTGTACACCCCCAGATATTGTAGACATTGCAAAAGCAACATCTATTAGTAATAAATATTAGTAATTGTTCTATTTTAAATTAACATTTGCAAACAAATAAATTGAACTGTTATGTACCTAGGTATTCTCTTTTTTATTTAATCCTGTAGCCGTAGAGAAAGTATAGTCTTCAACTCGCGTATAATAGGCTATTATTAACTCGGGTGATTACAACGCTCGCCTACGGCTCGCGTTATAATCTTCACCCTCGTTAGTAATAGCCGTCATTTAATGTCATTATACGCTCGTTGAAAAATATACTATTAATAGGCCGATTTTCTAGGGTGTAAATTACTTGGGAGATTTACTTGGTTATTTTCCTTATTCGATGTTTATAATACCCAATCTATGGAGTAAATTAAATTTACTTCGTTACTAAATAAAATCTGTAGATTTTTATTGTTTATAATACCGGGCCTTAGACTCATAGATACAGCTAGTAAACCTAGAGATCGCTAGTAGAGTGTATAAATAGTACACTACTAAACCTTCATCAAACAAAATAAATTACAGATTACGTGCACTGTCACTAGAGGGAAATATTCGCGATTAATGATAAACTAAATATTGTAGTTGGCTAGATGGATGTAAGAAAATAGTGCAATTGTATTGTTTTGCAGTTTTGATATTTATTTGATTTATTAGTTCTTAAGAAAGATGTACGATTGCAAAGTATTACAAAATCCAGAGTGAGAAGTTACAAAAACAACAATAAAAAAGGAAACTATATCTAAACATGGCTAACTCCATATCTCCTATTGGATTTAGTATTTAGTTTTGTTGTGTCGCAATTTAGAGCTATTGAAAAGAAATTAAAAGGAAGACAATTTACTTTAAATGACAAAATCCTTGCGATATTCACAGTTTATTGTTGCCTTATATAAAATTTGCGTACCTGTATAATACTGTTGCGTTGGAAATTGTAGAAATATCACCTCGCCTTTGTTTAAATGACAATTTACATGCATTAATTTATAGTCTTGTGGTAGACAATATAAATTTTGGTACATTTATTTGTCCAAACCATCCCGACCTAAAAAGAAAATTATTAAATATAATCATTAGATTAATAATTTTTAGTTGGATCAAGTCAATAAATAGAATTTTAAGTGGGTCTGATACCAGATTAAAAATTCATTGGGCTAATGAAAAGCATGATTATACTAAGCATATAGGAATGGTAAGACCTATTCTTTCAATGGAGACTGTGGTTAAATAATAATTTAAAAAAGGTATATAACCCCTTACCACAATTACTAGTCGTATCCTAAATACGTATTTCGACAACTAAGTTGTCATCATCAGTAGGTAAAAACTACTAATTAAAGTCACACGGGGCACAATAAAGTAAAGTAAGATAAACGCTTCCGCACAACTACTATACACTGCAACCCTGTAAAGACTAAATTTACCATGCACATCTCAAACTACGAGACAACGCACTTGTCTCTTGGAAAAGGTTTTTAAAAACATGTGTTAAAATATCGAACAAAGGGACGGCAAAAATTCTTCTCTAAAGAAGACGCCTACTAAAAACGATTTTAAAGCTACGGTGACCTACTAATAAACTAAATGAAACACCTTATATTTCCACAAAACACTAGTATATATAACTGTATGAGCATTTCTTGTGCAATGTATAAATTAATAGTTGTTATTTAAACGTGTTCATTCGAGTACGCAGGTAGTGACAAAATCTATATTAGGTAGGAATTTAAAAAAATTGTTTCCATTAACAAATGGTTAAAGAGTCGTATATATATATAGTAAAGGCCGAACTCTCATTGTAAATACTGAGAAAGACAAAATTAAGAATGGGGCGTTATATGTGAAAAACCAGACATCTGGCTTGTTGTATTATATTAAATGAGAATAACATTCACGGTAGTCTCTGGGTATGTTAAGGAGGTAATTTTTGCATATTAAATGAGAATCACTTCACGTGAAAAGGGTCATAGAATAATTGGATATTGTAGGTATTTAATTTAAAAGTTAATTATAAATAGGTGGCATGTCCTAGTTAAGAAGTTAAGCAATATAAAATAATGTATAGAATTCACGGTAGGCTCTGGGTGAAACATGATAAATAATTTAATAAACAAAACACCCGGTACATCTGTTCCACAAAACGCGAAACATATTTTACATTTCGTGAAACAAACACACCGAGTGCTTCATTCATTCATTCATTTTGTGGAACAGATGTACCGGGTGTTTTGTTTATTAAATTATTTATCATGTTTCACCCAGAGCCTACCGTGAATTCTATACATTATTTTATATTGCTTAACTTCTTAACTAGGACATGCCACCTATTTATAATTAACTTTTAAATTAAATACCTACAATATCCAATTATTCTATGACCCTTTTCACGTGAAGTGATTCTCATTTAATATGCAAAAATTACCTCCTTAACATACCCAGAGACTACCGTGAATGTTATTCTCATTTAATATAATACAACAAGCCAGATGTCTGGTTTTTCACATATAACGCCCCATTCTTAATTTTGTCTTTCTCAGTATTTACAATGAGAGTTCGGCCTTTACTATATATATACGACTCTTTAACCATTTGTTAATGGAAACAATTTTTTTAAATTCCTACCTAATATAGATTTTGTCACTACCTGCGTACTCGAATGAACACGTTTAAATAACAACTATTAATTTATACATTGCACAAGAAATGCTCATACAGTTATATATACTAGTGTTTTGTGGAAATATAAGGTGTTTCATTTAGTTTATTAGTAGGTCACCGTAGCTTTAAAATCGTTTTTAGTAGGCGTCTTCTTTAGAGAAGAATTTTTGCCGTCCCTTTGTTCGATATTTTAACACATGTTTTTAAAAACCTTTTCCAAGAGACAAGTGCGTTGTCTCGTAGTTTGAGATGTGCATGGTAAATTTAGTCTTTACAGGGTTGCAGTGTATAGTAGTTGTGCGGAAGCGTTTATCTTACTTTACTTTATTGTGCCCCGTGTGACTTTAATTAGTAGTTTTTACCTACTGATGATGACAACTTAGTTGTCGAAATACGTATTTAGGATACGACTAATAATTGTGGTAAGGGGTTATATACCTTTTTTAAATTAGGTAAGACCTATGATAAATGTAGAAATATTTATATAATAATTATGTAATTTTTTATTGATAATGAAATATATAATTGTTAACGAGTTTCTTTTGATTTTAATAGATGTATAAGAAGAGTAACCAAATTTATAATTATTGTTAATATAAAAGATATAATTTAAATAAATCAGTCTAGATATTAAACTCCCAAATGCAGATTTTATTAAAGTTGAACACCAAATTTTTGTAGTTTGTCCAATAGTACTATGCTTCCTCGGTAGATGGCGTATAAAATTCATATCCAAAAATTTAATAATAAATGTCCGTCATTTTAGGGTATTTTCTGACTGTCTCCAGGCCCAGCTATTATCAAAAAAACATGGACGTCTTTAATAAGGAAAGTTGTCGAAGGCACGTTGTATCAGAAATGTTTGATACATTTTAGATGTTTGACTGCCATGTAGAACAAATAATTCAATTAAGTAAACATATATTATTATTTATGAGTAATCCTTCAATCAACGCTTTCAAGCATGTGGAATTAGGATCAACTAAGATATCAAGAAATATATGTGCTTTAAATCTTTATTTCATTGCTATTGTAATTACAAATTTCTTAACAAAACCTTAAATTATTATTTATTATTGTTTAGAAAATAAGAATAACATAAATTAATGTATGTATTACAACTCCGCAAATATTTCAATTTAGAAACCCACTCAAATTTAATTTACCTGCAAACTTGCTTAAGTTTTTCGTAACATGGCAACTGTGAATCATGTGTTGCCTATATTACCTTTCGAAGAGAAATAAGATTAAAAACAAAAACAGGTTGTATTATTCGATTTATTTTCAAGATATAAAACGCCAAATATTTCTGCTATCGATAGCATATCATTGTTCTATGGTAGATAGCAAATATAATGCAATCCTTATAATTAATTTCTTCTTGGATTTTTAGCGCAGTTACAAATTTGGTTGCCTAGCTACATTCTTCAACATGAATCAGATTCGGATGAAAATACAGAAAGTTGTTCCATAGGACTCTTTATAGTTTTGCATAAAAAAAAGTATTCAATAAGTCCCAATATCCTGAATATCCTGAAACAAGCATTAACAATGGAAATGAGAGATATAACATATAATAAAAATGATTACGTCGAAACAGTAAATTGTTCTAATTACAAAATGTTAGCATTTTAATAACATTTATTTTACAGGCTTCTGGAAATAAAGTAAGTAAGCAAACGGTATTGTGTGGTTCGCAAAATATAGTATTGCAAGGGAAAGTAATTGTTCAACCAGAAGCAATTATCCGTGGTGATTTAGCAAATGTAAAAACTGGGCGTTATTGTATCATTAGCAAAGAAGCTGTAATAAGACCTCCTTATAAGAAATTTAGTAAAGGGTATGTTAATCCTTATAAATTGTTTGTTTTAAATAATCACTGTTTAATTCTAGAGTAGCATTTTTTCCTTTAACAATGGGTGACAATGTCTTCGTTGGTGAAAGATCAATAATTAATGCTGCAGTTGTGGGATCATATGTCTACATGGGAAAAAATTGTGTTATAGTAAATTCATAATAAAGTTCTATTAAATATACATCCTTCATTTTTCTGCTTTTAGGGGCGGAGGTGTATTTTAAAAGATTGCTGCATTATAGAAGATAATACAATCTTAGCACCAGAAACTGTCGTGCCACCATTTACAAGGTATGGAGGTAACCCTGGTGTACAAATTGGAGAGGCACCTGAATGCCAGATGGATTTCATGGTAGATTTTACTCGTAGTTACTACCAACATTTTGTACCAGCCAGGATAATTTAATATTTATGAATATAATCATATTTATTATAAAATATTTGTATGTACGAGATTGTATTCTTTATTGAATGTATTAAATTTATTTATATCACAATTTCCTATAAGCATTTAACTAACTTTAAAAAAATTAATTTTCAATTTCTAGAAATTTCAAAAAAATAATACATACATATTTACATTAGTAATTCCATCAGATGTTACATTACTATATTTGATTGTGTTAAATAAAAAAAATCCACTGTAGGCAACTTTGTTACAATATATTTTAACAAAATTATATTTATTTTAAATGGGCAAATTTTAATTTACAAAAATGTTTAAGTATATCAATACGTTATGCACGTATTACGCTTTTGTTACAAATGAAACAGACATGCGATATACATATCTGTAACTGTACACATGGACAATACACCTCGTATTTTCAGCATTTACTTCTGCTTAAGACACGTGTTTCTGCCATCTATAGGCGTCATCAGTCAAGCTAGTGAAGCAATGTAATACAAATGATCTGTATATACATTTACACTGAAATCGCCTACATTTTCCGAACATTTTCTCAACTTTATCTACGAATATGTCTGATAGTAGTGAAAGTTATGAAATTATGAGCACCCCACCGGAGATTTTAGAAAAAGCTCAAGCTGCCACACATAATTTGTTACCGCTAAAATCCAAAGAAAGGTTCGAAATTACCTATAAAAAATTTATGGATTGGCGACACAAGCATAACGTTAAATCCATTTCGGAGAATGTTTTACTTGCGTATTTTGAAGAATTATCAGAAACTATGAAGCCATCTTCTCTATGGGCCATTTATTCGATGCTAAGAACTACACTAAACATTAAATAATAACATTAACATAGCAGATTATCCAAAACTAATCGCCCTACTGAAGCGGAAATCGGATGGATTTAGAAGTAAAAAATCGAAAATTCTTTCTACAGAAGAAATTAATAAGTTTCTGAAAGATGCCCCAGACGATAAACATTTGTTGTCAAAGGTAAAGAATTAAAATGTTGTATAGTTATCATCACATAAAAATTAGTTTTTGTTTTCAGGTTATCCTCATTATTGGATTAGGCGGGGCTTGCCGTAAACAAGAACTTAGAAATATAAAAATGCAACACATTCAGGACACGGGAAAATCCTTGATAATTGATATTCCAGATTCTAAAACTAAAACGAGACGTTCATTTGCAGTACCAGAAACGTTTTATATCACATGTCAAAAATACATGAATTTGCGTCCTGCTGAAATGGAACTTCCTTTATTTCTTAGTTACAGAAATGGAAAATGCATGAAACAGGTTGTGGGGATAAACACAATCGGTAGTACACCACGTAAAATTGCTGAATATCTTGAACTTCCGGAACCAAAGCAATATACTGGCCATTGTTTTAGGAGATCATCAGCCACTATGTTAGTTAATGCAGGAGGTGATATGCTATCATTAAAGCGACTTGGTGGCTGGCAATTTTCTACAGTGGCGGAAGGCTATGTGAATCAATCTCTTAAAAATAAAAATGACAACGCATTACGAATATCGGAGGCGATTACCAATTATCAATCTTCGTCTTCTATGATGTACCGTGCAGTACTACAATTATAAATAACCGTTCATCACCATTAAGTAATAAGGCACAATCGATTTACAATAATTGTTCAATTGTTATTAACAACTATTATAATAAAGTTTAAATAATTGCGATGTCTTTTATTTAATAGAAGAAAATGAGTGGGCGTAGAAAAAGTATAGTACGTTACACGAGTTATAAGCCCATTACGCACTCGTGAAATTTACGCACTCGCCGCTGCGCGGCTTCGTGGGTAAACTTTTTCATTTCGTGCGTAATAGGTTACTTACAACTCTTGTTACGTAATATACTATTAAATGAAATATCAAGTAATGTTAACGAAAATTAATAAATAATATGTAATATAATATACTTCGCGGATAGCAAGATTTAAATTTGAAAATGTCAAGTATCAATGTGACCAACTGCATGCTTCATATAAAAATTAAACTCTGAACTTTCAAATTAAATAATTCCAAATTAAGCAATTTATTAATGTAAAAAACGCAAAATAGAAAAAATCGCTCTTTAGAAAACTCGCCGTTTTCTAAACTGATCTCGTGCGGCAAAATGGTGCCTTATGAAACTTGTTTTTTAATATACTATTAAATTCTCGACGCCTTGTTTACGTATAGACAACACACATTACAAGTCTGTACTAAGCTGCTATTCAAATGGTATATCTACAGGGATATTATTACTTGATTTTAATGATTGACATAATTTTTTACTACTTTCCTTAACCCTAAACAACCCAGAAGTGTCTGTCGGACACATTTTTAAATTAATTAACGTACTGTATCTAAAGTATATACTTTATCACAAAATGGTTTTATGTATTTTATCCTCTTTTCTCTGTGATTTAGATTCAGTCATCTACATTCTCTAAAAATAAGTTGTTCATTTGTTTTTAACAATTTTTCAAAAAAGTAACGTGTCAACTCAGTTGTGTCTGTTAGACACTCATAAGATAGTAACACAGATTTGCCGGTTTGAACCGGTCAAATCTGGAATGTAACAGATGTTTTGCGTCTCAGTTTATTTCGTTTGTGGTATATGCCGTATATGCGTTTGTAAGCGTGCAGTGTCTCGTACTTGGTGTTGTGTGTAATTGAACAATCAAATACAAGGTAATTACTAAAATTTTTAGTTTTTATTGTAGCTTTTCAACTAAATTTTTCTTAGATATTGTAAAATGGCTAAATGTAAAGCTTTGACTGATGAAGAAATTCGGCGTGCTTTAGAAGATAGTGACGATGAAAACTATGTATTCAGAGAAACTAATGACAATGAAGGTGAAGAATTCGTTGTAGACAGCGCTTCTGAAAGTGAAGATGATTTGACAGAAACTGCGTCTGAGATCGATGATGAACAATCATACAACGAGGAGGAAGAAACAATTCAAGAAGAGGAAAGAACAAATCCAAATAATTTAGACAATGAATACGTGGCTAAAGATGGAACTATTTGGAAAGCACAGCCGGATAAAGCTGGTAGAACTCCACAGCATAATTTAATTCGTGGTGGTATTCATAAGGTGATTCTTCCTCCAGGACAAATAATTGATGACCCTATTGATTGTTTCAATTTATTTTTCAATCGATATGTACTAGATCTTATTGTAAAACATACCAATGCCGAAGCTACAAGAGCAATAAATAATAAATGGAAAGCAATTGACACAATAGAGTTACAAGCCTTCTTAGGTCTATTGATAACTGCAGGTGTAAATAAACAGAGTAAAGTAGATTTTAGAGAGTACTGGGACCCAGTATTTGGCAATCCAATATTTCGCGCTACGATGGGTAAAAATAGATTTGCAGCAATCCAACGTTTTTTACAATTTGACGATAAGACTACTAGATCACTGAGAAAGTCAAAAGATAAACTGGCTCCTATTAGAGAGCTTTGGGAAGACATAAACAATAACCTCCGAAAATATTACGTACCAGGAGAAAATCTGACAATCGACGAACAGCTGATTCCTTTTCGTGGACGAGTATCTTTCAAACAGTATATGCCCAGTAAACCTGATAAGTACGGAATGAAGATGTGGTGGATTTGTGACAGCAGAACAAGTTATCCTTTATTTGGAATACCATATCTTGGAAAAGATCGAACAAGAGCAGAAAATTTAGCTCAAATTGTTGTAACCAAGTTGTCTGAACCTTATTACGGAACAAATAGAAATATAACATTTGATAACTATTTTACGAGCCCAGAAGTTGCAAAATCTTTGCTTCAAAACGGGTTGACAATAGTTGGTACTATAAGAAAAAACAAGCGTTGCATACCTAAAGATTTTCAGCCGAACAGATCACGCGACGTTGAAACTAATATCTTCGGATTTTGTAAAAAAAGGACATTAGTTTCGTATGTGCCAAAAAAAAACCGTGCTGTTATTTTTCTGTCTACTATGCACCATTCTAATAAAGTAGATGTTGAAAACAAAAACAAATCTGAAATAAATCTATACTACAATGCTACAAAAGGTGGTGTAGATACACTAGATCAAATGGTTCATGAATACACGGTTCGACGCAAAACAAATAGGTGACCAGTTGCTTTTTTTCAAAACATTTTAGACGTTGGGATTGCATCACTAATTATATGGAAAAATTTGAATCCTACTTGGAAACAACGCAATCATAATTCGCAAAGAAAAATTTTTTTTAAGGGAAATTGCAACTCAGTTGGTGAAGCCTCATGTACTAAGACGAGGAAAAAAAGGACTAACAAAGTACCACCTTGTTGACATACAAGACGTTACAAGAACTAGTCAACAATCAAATGAAATTCAATCCAACGAATCTGTCAAGAGAAAAACACGTTGTCATATTTGCCCGCCAAAAATATCAAGAAATTCAAAACAGTGTTGTGATATTTGTAAACTTAATGTGTGTTCTGAACATTCTACTAAAAAAATTGTATGTATCAAATGTTCACGTAAATAAATATATATTGTCAATTTGTCGTAAAAATGTGTAATTACAAAATGACATTTGTTCATAATATATAAAATATTCCATTAAAAAAAAAAAATTACAAAACTGCAATGATGTGTCTAACGGACACTACTGGTAAGTTACGTTGCAATTGCATACCGGTTTGTTAAGGGTTAAGTCGTACATTAATATTTACATCCACTTTTTGAAGCTAACTAACGTATGAAAGCCAAATCCAATTACGCATAGTATATTTTCAATTTTTCATTTTAAGTTGTATATTTGGTTGTATATACCTTACTTAATTATAACAGCCAAAATGTAAAAAAGTTGCTTGTAAATTCATATGTTTGAAATTTTTAATAAGACATTACATAGAATCCTATAAATATATTCTCTGTTCACTCTAAGTTCCGAAATTCACTAAATTAAGGGGAATTTCAATTACATTATATGCCATTATTAAAAATCAAATGTATTCGCATATTAGCCCCTCCAAAACGCGTATTTGCAACCAGCGATGCCAACCCTACCGATTTATCGGTAGATCTACCGATTTAGAGGGTAATCTACCGATATACTGATTTGGCACTTCATCTACCGATTTTTAGGATTTTTGTCAGATATTTAAGAATAAAAGAGATCGAGGTAAGTATTTTTTGTATAATAATAAATTGAAGGAATTTTATAGCACCTTTCTACTAAAAAAATTATTAATGATAAGATTTCAATACATATAATATATGTATTTATATATATGTATATCTGTATATTATACAGATATACATATATATAAATGGCTTACATATTGGTATCTTAGTGTGGACATAATTCTAATAATGCAACGTTAGTACAATTTACTATTTGAAAGTATGTATACGTATATTTAATATTTATAGTATATTTGTTGACATTACAATTTAAAACCAACTCCGACGCCCATTCAGCAATGGGGAAGTACCGTGTTCGTATCTCGTATGGCGTCCCTAATATTTGAACTCTGCAGTTTCGTAGTAGAGAACGGACAAATATTTTATTATTATAATTTTATATATTTTTATTATACAGGGTGTCATTTTGAAAACGTACCACCCTCTATATTTCGGCCCCTATAGAAATTCCAAAAATATGCAAAAACACGTCAAACTTATTTTTAAGGGGGACATTTTGCAGGCTGGTTTTCAATTAAATTACATCAACCCTCTAGCGGGGGTGGACATAACCTCTCAAAATTTAAATGGAAATGGGGGTTAAGTGATACCTCATTTTAAAGGTCGTTTAACCCGCTTTTCAAAAATGCTAATGCTTTCCTACTTCATTGTAGTACTGTTTCAGCTATATCGAAAGATATCTGGGAAGGTAGACCCTTGAGCAGACCCAAAAAAAAGTGGAATTGTAAGAAACCAGTCAGTAATACTGATGAGTCATCAGTATTACTGACTGGTCTACACCCAATTTATGATGTGTCAACCAACTATGTTTCAAATTATTTTTGGATTTATTTAATACTTCCTAAAACTCATTTGCATCTCTAGTGCGAAACACGTCAGCCTAAATGTATATATTTGCTTTATGATTATTAGAGAAGCCAAATTGAGGTGAAGAAATAATAAGTTGTAAATTTATAAAACGTGGTGAAACACTTTCCGTTTTAAACGTCTTTCTTGAAGTCACAAAGTGAATAAATAACTAGAGTGGGCCAATCCGGAGCGAAAGCAGAGGCGTGACTCACGAATTGGTTCCCGCGTGCCTCATCGCACATACGATTACTTAGTATGTTGTTCACGGTCATCGTGTGTACACGTATAATAGCAACACAACACACAACAATTACTTCGGAATAGTGCAAGCATTAGAAAACCAACAAAATTCTTCGCTATCGTTACAGGAATCAGTGCTAGTTGTGAAAGATACACACGCACAGCTATGTTCGATAGAAGACGCAAGAAATGAGTGTATTTTAAGTAAGTTTGAAAGTGTTTTAGATAAAGATTTAGATTTTGCCAGACTTAGACAAATTTGTGAAGGTTCGTCTACAGATGTGTTAAGTTGTTTCAAAGATTATTTTAATTATGCAAACATCACATCACTAGATGTGGAGCGATCGTTTTCTTTATACAAGCCCATATTTTCCTCACGGCGGACGCGTTTTCGAGAAATAACTTTGAAGACGCACCTTATGTTAACAATTTTCAAGTCACGGAAAACGCATAAGACGGTAAGTTTTTTTTTAATCATTTAATTACATACATTTTAGATTTTATTTTTTATACGTATCATCGAGAACGTTTCATAATCTAGAAAAACCGTCTTACATTTTTTTTGTATCTAACATAATAACAGCACCGTTCGTGATAGTATATCTCTAGATATTAATAATGTTTCGCATGCGGGAACCAATTCGTTAGTCACGCCTCTGCTTTCGCTCCGAATTGGTCCACTCTACTGATGACTTTGATCAAATGGTTATTCGGAATACAATATATATGTACTGTAATGGTAAGTTCCATTTATTTGTATCTCATTATATCATAATCACATCACATGTTTATCCTTCAGAAAAACACGTTACACTTAACATCTTGCATGACACCCTACAAGAGAGAAACATATATAATGGTTGTAGAACATCTTTATCAATAATTTGACGTAACATTGGTTTCTGTTGGAAAAACATGATCCCCGCAGAGCACTAATGGAACAATCTCATATTATTCATGGTTGAGTAAATTTTCTGGTGCTTTCTAGATATATTGTTGTTCATGCTGGTAATCGAAAAAGATTTATATCTAAAGCATCGCTTACATTTCCATCAAAAGGAAAAGATCTAGACTATCATGGTGAAATCAACTCAAGTAACTTTCTGCTATGGTTTGAAGAACAGCCTACGTGGCATCATGGACAATGCACCTTACCATAGTGTTACTGAAAAAGTATCCCAACATCTATGTCGAAAAAGATTGATATCATCGAGGGTTGATTAAATGAAAATAAAATGCAATATGATGACAACTCTTTGAAACCACAACTCCTGCAACTTGTTAAGCAGTGAGTTTTTTTTTACTTCTATATTCTATATTAGCACTACTTAATTATTTAATTTAAGGCATGGACCAAGAAAAGTGTGTGGCAGATAAGTTTGCTGAAAAGTATGGACACAACATACTTCGATAACCCTCATATCATTATGAGTGCAATCGAAAATATATGGGAAATTACGAAAAAATATCATGATAAAATACGGATATGGGATATGGGAGAGGGGCAGAGAATGTTTTGGAAGAATGCACTGAAATATGTGGAAGAATTGAACTAACCATGCTGAACACGTTATGGAAGACTAGTGAAGAAGGGAGGTTATGATCGATAAAAATGAAATGGCAGAATTTATTATTTATTTTGATACAAGTGATAGTGATGACTCCAATTAATTTTAAGTAGACATCAAGAATAACTTTTCGATACAGTCTCTAACTGCGTGTAATTGGCTTGCTTTAAAATCAATAGATCTTAAAGCAAGTGGTTTCATTACTGTATTTGTGTAATATGTATATTGGGAAGCAATTTGTATTTGATATATTATGTATGTACATTAGTTATAAATTACTTGAATAACTTCTAAATTTCATTAATAGCTCTTTACTTCATTACTACGCGATCAGCATGGATCAATACAAAAACAACCCATATGTGACATCAAACATAACCTATTCTGTAATTGTCAGTTAACCGGCAACAATGTGCGTTTAAAAAATCGGAAGTTACAGTGAACAGAGTATAGACGTTTTTGTGCTTGATAAAATGGATACCGTATAAAGCTGGCATATTCTAAACGTGATCTCACTAATGGGTTAAATATACCTCACGTTAGAAAACTAACTACAGTTACGGATAATAAATCCGTTATTTTCATAGCCACTGGGAAGTTTGCAATTATTTTTTTCCCTTCTATGCCAACATAGCTGGACGAAAGAAAATCGCTATTTTCAGCGTAGCCTCTTTTGTCCGTCAGATGTCAGTAGATTATCTACTGCCACCTGATAAGACAAAATTTGCTATACCCGTCAGGTGATCGATTAAACTTTATTTCATCAGCCAAACTGACGAAGTCTATTGAGAGAGAAACACGCGTCTTTGGCTGAAATAAACGTTGGAAAATACGAGGTGCATGTCCACGTGTACAGATACAGATGTGTGTAATGCAAGTCTATTTCATTTGTAATATTGTAACCTATTTTTAGAAAAACGTTCACACTATAGAAAAATAAACTAGAATACCATTTTTTTTTTGCATTTTCCAAATTTTTTGACTAGCTGTACCGGATCGTCATTGTACGGTTTTCTTAAATGAGTTGAAACAAGGCGTCAACGTAATTTTAAGTCGTTTGCGATTAAATACACAGTAAGAGAAACACAGGTATTCTTGTAAAAAAGTTATATTAAAAAACGCATTTATACAGAAAATTCTAAGTGTACAAAAAGAGAAACGCTAATAATAAATATCCTTAAACATTAGATCAAACTAGTATAATATCCTTAACATGCTAATACTTTGGTCCAGTAGAACTAGTTTAGGGGGGAATAAAAATAAATAACTAAAAATACTTGTACTAATGCAAATAAAATAAAACCAATTGGAGGAGTGTACAGATATAAATGAAGGCACTTATTTTTTTTTTGATGTGTTTTAATAACAGAGACAAAGATTTTGAGGGGAAAAAACACAATATTAAAACTAAAATATAAATAATACAACACTAGAGACTAGATAACAACAAACAAATAAATCCGAACATACAAATAGGCCAAAAACTTTTGTTCCTTCCTTTTAACAAGAATTAATATCAAAATAATGTATCAGCAATTTTGAGTGGCTTTTTGAATTTCATTGAACTGGGCTATTTCAGACTAATATAAGAGTACAATCACAGTTTTCGTTTCATGTTGCATATATATTACATGTATAAGGCTAAATCCGTTTTGAGATCAATATATAAATATTTCTATATGCTATAAATACAAACTACTTTTTATTTTAATATATATAATATACAAACTGACCTATATAAAGACATATGGTAAATTTGAGATCAATACATTACTGAAAACATTTTTTTGAGTCCCCCTGGTTGTTGGCATAGTGATGTGGGGACGTTTTATTTATAATTCATAGAAAAAAAAAACGTTCGATGAAATAACGGTAGTATCAACAACAGCTACTAAATTTGATATATAAATATATATAGAATAATAAATAACACAAACAATTTTTTTTTCTTCTTCATCCACATTATGCAAAGAAGTTACGACTCAACAATTCATGTATGTACAAATTTAACAGGATTCTGGACTGCTTAGGTAACGTACTTCTAAAAAAATACAATCTTATACCGCAAATACAAGTTGTATTAATAAAAAAAACAGTTTCATCCCATTAAATTAGGAGTTTCTTTTGAACAAAACCCATGTAAAAGGATTTACCAAGTTTTATTTATGTTCAATGTGAAATTTTAGTTTTTTTTTTGTTCTCAAACGTTGTATGAGAGTCAAATAACGTTCAATAAAATTTAAGGCATCCAAAACTATTTCCTAAATCCAAAATCTACGTAGCTAATTCTTTGAATCGATCTATATAGAGTCAAGAGCAATAAAATTAACAAGACTTTTGCATAAACAGTGATAAAATTTAAAAATATGCTTATTTCAACAGCTAGGTTGGCATCTTAAATATTAAGAAATGTCCTATATTATTTGAGAGAAGCTATAAATAACATATAGAACATAATATTTAAATACGAGGGTAGACCACAAAGTAACCTCCGTTTATATGTCGCGCCACCATTCGAACATCAGTGTGCGCAGTGATTCAGTACGCTTCTAGCTGTGCAAGGGGGAGTATCGTACGGTCGCGCGTTCGCGAATTTTAACCTGTAAACATGTGTGCAGCAATAGAAAATCACGTCAAGTGTGAAGTGTGTAGCGTAATAAGTAGAGACCGGACAACATCTGTAAGTACATCACGCAGTTGTTGAATAGCACTATCCATTCGGTTAACTGCACATCTATTTTTTGTGTGCGGTTAACCGAATGAATAGTGCTATTCAATAACTGCGTGATGTACTTACAGATGTTGTAGACTATTTATATCGTCCGTCGTGATGACGTCATTTCAGCCCGATGTGCCCGGTCTCTAGTAATAAGATTTCTTCGTGCGAAAAATAACTCAACAGCTGAAATTCATCGTGAACTGTCTGCGGTCTGCTGACATCTAGTGTCGTGTTTGTTCATGACAATGCTCGCCCTCACACAGTTCAAAGAACAAATTCACTTTTCTTCAAGTTCAAATGGGACGTTTTTGATCACCCACCCTGCAGCCCGAAGTTCGCTCCCAATGATTTCCACCTGTGCCCATACACGAAGCGGTGGCTTGCATCTCAGCGATTCGCCAATGACGAAGAGCTTCAAAACGCCGTGACAACTTTGCTACGTTTGCAGTCGGCAGATTTTTATGCAGAGGGTATTACAAAAACTGTTAAAAGATATGATAAATGCTCGAATTTGTTTGGAGATTATGTCGAAAAGTAGAGAAACGTTGTAGTTTTAAGATGTATATAATAAAATTTTTGTATCTCAACTGGTTTGATTTTTATTTCCAACCGGAGATTACTTTGTGGACTACCCTCGTACAAAAAATATTAATCGACATATTTTCAAAATAGAACGTAATATGACAAGTAAATAAGCTAAGAGACTATTGGACCAAAATCCAATTAGATTTAACACGGATCTAAATTCCATTGTATTCCCTCCACTTTTTTCTCGTTCTTGTGACCACGCCCACAATACAAGCGAAATTTAAAAGTCGGAAACCGGGGTAAACAGATCTCAATAGGTATGGACTGGTGATGATCAGGTTAACCTGTTCATTATCTTTTCAGACCTGTTTTACATCTGTTGATTAGCTGTTCGAACCTATTTTATATTTTACACCTGTCCGGACTTTTATTTTATGCGTGTTCTGAGCGTGGCCACATGAGCGGAAAAAAGTGGAGGGGGTAAGATGTGAATTTAGACTCCAGTGTTCAATCCTATGGGAGTTTGGTCCAGTACTTTCGTAACTTATCGGTGCTATAACATAACAAGTCAATCGAGTCAAAAGTTTGGAATTTACAAAATAAATCAGAAACTATAATTAGTAATACTTCGCTTAAGTAAACCGTTCAACATTAATTCGCTATGAAAACACGAAGCTGGGACATAATTGAATGCCAATTTGCTTGACGTTAATAAAAAGGACTCAGGAGAATTAGATGGTCGACAGAACGAATTTGAACCCATTCTGCAAGCATGTGTATTTGATTCTTTTTTAAATTTAGATACCAAACAATCATTTCGCTTTTAATGAGTTTACGAAATGGGAAAATAATACAAATAAATACGGTGCTATAGCGTTTTTCTATTGCTGTTCCCTATGTATCAGTTGCGTTTCTCAACTTGTCATTTGTAGTTCCCAATTGTCAAATATACTTCACCATTTGTCAAAAAGACTTTGATTTTGGTAAATTTGTTCCATGATTTGTCAATTGTGTTTCATTTTAATGTGTCAAATTGTCAAATATTGCAGATCCAAGACGGTTTATAAAAATTAGTAGCGACGTGCGTGGCTTAATAATTAAATTTATAAATTGCGAACTTTTGCTGATGTTGGGAATCAATTTGATGTAAAACCGAACACAGTATGAAAAATATTATTCAGTGTATGTGAAAACATGAGAATTAACTAAACGAACACCAGGACATAGAAAACAATTATAACTGCTTGGCAAAAGGAATGTTAGCCAAGATTGTACACTACATTCCTTAAAGGAAACAAGTTCAATTGAATTGCCCGGAGTGCAAATTTGACTTTCTACAAGTAAACCAGAAAAAGGGACATAATAACATCAAAATCCATAACTTTGAAAGGAAAAAATGGTTACAAGTGGTCTACCAAACTTCCGCAAAGATCAAAAAGAACCACTAACCCGAAATATCTTTAATTTTGTGTCAGGAACTAAAGGTAGTTCCCAAAGATCTGAATATTTCCTGCATTTTCTTTCGGATGAAATTTTAGACGTAATTATTAGCCACACAACGCAGAAATTGTCAAACAGTGTAAGAACTATGCCCAAAATACATCGTTCGTGTCAGCATTAGTAAAAGAAGAACTGTTAGCCTTACCTACAATTTTGGTCATGTCTGCTGTAAAAAAAGACTATCATTTGAAGGTAAAGCAGATGTTTGATTCTACACTATCCGGGTCGTATATGAGCTGCGAACGATTCATTTTCTTGATAAACTGCCTTCGCTTTGATGATAAGACAACAAGAAAGGAAATGACAAAAACGGACTCATTTGCACATATTCGTCAAGTGTATGGAATGTTTTTATTACGACATGCAGAACGCCATACAGCCCATCTTCATATCTGAGAATTGACGAGCAACTTTTAGGTTTCCGAGGAAGATCTTCATTTAGGATGTATATTTCTAATAAACCATCAAAATACCGAATAAAAATTGTGATGCTTTGCGACTCTTCCTCGGAAATATATGATTGACGCCATGCCATGCTTGGGAAAATCAATGGTTTGCCATTGTCTGAATATTTTGCGAAAGAATTGACCAAATCCGTTCACGGAAGCAATAGAAACATAACAATGGGCAACTGGTTTACCTCAATTTCACTGGCAGATGAACTTCTTGAAGAACAATACAAACTAACCATTATAGGTACAATAAGAAAGAAATCCCGTTGGAAATGCTGGAAGTCAAAGGACGGGAACCTCATTCGTCAAAGAAACAAAATATTAGTTTCATATGTGCCCAAGAAAAATAAACTGATATTACTGCTATCAACCATGCATTAAGGGGCTGAAATAACTGAAAAAAATAACAAACCAGCAATAATTTTGAACTACAATGAAACGAAATCCGGAGTTGATACTTTTGACCGGATGTGTTCAAACATGTCATGTACTAGGAAGACCAGACGTTGACCTATGTGCGTTTTCTATGGAATAATCAACGGTTCTTGTATTAGTTCCTATTGCAACAACATAAAAGAACATAAAAAGCCTCTTCCTCGATTTCAATTTATGATTAACCTAAGTCATCAACTTGCTGGATCTTGGATGGAACACAGATTACGCAGGAAAAATCTACGTCGTGATCTTCGCCAAAGTATAGGAGAAATTATTAAAATCGAAGTTAAATCAAATAATATCCTCTACGAAGAAGGTAAACGTCCCATATGCTTTTACTGCCCCAATCGATTAAGACGCATACCGACTACATACTGTCCTCAGTGTAAACATGCCATTTGCAGTGAGCATTGCGGAAAATGGTTCACCATGTGTTTAAACGAATAAACAAATGTTCTTATAAAAAGTGTAAATGTTTTCTTAAAGGACCAATGATATAATGTTCTTATTTGTGTTCACAAAAATAAAAAGAAAAATCAGCTACTTTTTGTTTTGTTATAAAATCGTAAAACTTACGACACAATAGTATTAACGAATAACAAAAACAGAGTAGTATTGTAGGGTTAATAACTGTTCTTTCATTGTAAATGGAAATAAATAAAGTGACAAATGTCAACTTCGTTTTTGTATTGTATTAACCTATTTAAAACTATAGCAACCCTTAATGCCCTTGACCATAATCTTCCAGTTTATGCCCGCGTATCGAAGTTATTAATAGCTGATAATGGTACTGGTAAGACATAAAGGATATTACATGTATGTATCGAGATTTATCTGCCTCTATTATTTAAATAAATTTAGGGTAAATCGTAGAGTTAGTGAACATTGACAGTTATTGGACAAGACACTTTATTTTGGAGATTATAAAACTTACAATAAAGCAAACTTCCTGATTTTCTAATTAAACAGAGCCCTTCAGTATCTAGTTGCAGAAAATCCATTCAGAGTTAACAATTTTTACAGAAACCTGTAAATACGTCATTCTTAAACAAGCCCAATATATCTTCACACGTATTCTTAAGTAGTTCGTTAAGAAGTTTACTGTGGTCAGTGAGCGAAATAGTTAGAATCATTTATTATGTTCTGTCCAATAATTGTAAGTAAAAAACAGAGACATAGTTATTGGACGTGTGTCCAATAACTGAATTTAACAAAGTTACACGATATCGCTATCGTTTTTCAAGATATTCGTTTCTTAAATAAGTTTTTCTTCATTTTTAAGTTTCTTTAGAGAGTACAGTTATCGGACAGGGTGTCCAATAACTATATATGGTGTGTTCAATAACTGAATTAGACCCAGAAAAGCGCGATTGTGATCCTAAATTAATTGACCAAGCCGTACAAGGTATAAAGTGGTCAAATGTCCTATAGAACCGCTTCGGATAAGTATACTGTACCAAAATCGGCAATAGAATTAAAAAAATCCAGATTATAAACACTTGTGGCCCTCCTGCAGTTTCGACAAAATTGGAAGAAGAAGAGAAAAGCCACTCGCATTTTGCAACCTGCCGACGTTTCGGAATTTAGGCCAGTCAAATCAACTTGGTTCAGTTATGTAAGACAGTGCTATATGAGCCATCCAGGTGAAATCTGTGATTGTTCAAAGAAGATAAACCTTCAAATTTGATAAACGGATTTAGAGTTTGTCGCCTTTTTCCATTTAATAGCGATGCGGTGGATTATTCCAAGTGTTTGTCTAAAGATGGAAGTCATAACAATAGAGAAGTAATTGAAGAGGTTGTTCATAAACACATTTTGACGTATACGGATTTTACTAAATTTGGGAATCTGAAAAAATCACAAAATTTGAGAGTATAAATACAATTGTAGAGGATAATGATAAACATTTCCGGAACCTTTACCGTGGGTGGCAATATTTTAAGAATTCCCACAAGAGGATCTAGGTTTTGTTGCAAAATACGTACTTCAAGATATAACACTGTCTTCAACACATATTGCAAAAGATCAATCTTTTACGCAGGACCGTGAGTGAATACGGGAATGATATGTAATATAGAACCTAATAAAAATGATAAACAGAAATTTTCATACACAATCAAGATGAGATAAACACTGAAATCAGAGCATTACAACAATGTAATTTGGAGCATGAAGAAGTTAATCAATCAGTGGATAAAGACAGTGTAAATGACGTAGAACTTATGAATTGTGGAAATACGACAGAAATTACAGAAAAATGATGAACAAATAAAACCCGAAACTTCCCAAATATTAAACAAAAAAACATCAAACGTAACGCGTTCAGTAATTATTTAGTGTATCCACCTTATCCGCAACGAAAAGGACAGAGGCAAACCGAAAGAGTCCCTTCGGCAATAACTTCTAAAAAATATCAGGAAACGATGGAACAGAAACGTTCATTAAAGCAACAATTAGAAGAAGTTCTTTTTCTTTTTCTAATTCTAATAATCGTAGACAGTGCGAAGAAAGCAAAAAATAAAAATTGAATAAGCCTGTACGCAAAAAAGTTTGGTATATTGTGGTCAATGTCAGAAACAACTAAAGGGTAAATTGTCGCTCAAATGCGATGTGTGTTAGAAGAACTACCATAAAGGCTGTGTGCAAGAAAATCATCGAATTCATATTCCTGATGAGGAATCAGATGACTTGTATTTGTTATATTTGCTTTAAACCTGGAATAGACAGTAAGAGTGATAGTGGCCGCCATAGTTTATAGGAAAACAGCAGCTGTAATAGTGAAGATGACCATGATCCCCCCAAAAAAGGTGCGGAAAACAGCGAAGATGACCTTGACACCAATCAACTATTCCAATTATTCACATCGGAACAGAAGAAGTTAGGTTTTTAAATTTAATTTGATAGAGGCATAACTTGTCCAATAATTGTCAGAATATTGTCCAATAACTATATTTTTCTACATTTCTACCTTTCATATTTTTTTCAGAGACTTACCAACATATTACATGAAAGTTTTATATCGTACTTTAAAACAGACTGGCCTTATTTTATGTAAGAATTTTTTCGTTCAAAATAAAGTTGAAGCGCATTTTTTTTTCTATTTTGAAAATTTTTCTTAACTGTCCAATAACTATGTCGTTTACCCTATATAAATTTGTTATTTTATAACCTGTAATAATGAAATGATATATAGGGAAAGTGATCTGACAAATAACACAAGCAATTGATACAATTTTAAGGCAATTGGGAATTATAAATTACAAATGACAACAATCAAATAGCGGATGTGCTTTGGTTTTTGTGAAACGCTGAATGGTAAAACGGATTTAAACAATTTTTTTGTTGCTTCTTGCTGAATACAAACTAGTAGTTGAAATATGCATGTGGTATTTTTAAAATATATCGTAACAAGGTTGTAATTTTCCATACATTTTTAAAAAGCTTATTTTAACGAACTTTAACCTTCAATATTCTATAGATTAGCGATTAAAAAAGTTGTAACCCTATATAGTCATTCTAAAACATTAGCTAAAACAATTATTAATTTATAAAATCCATTAATCACAAAAGTATGCATTGTCGACATCGGTAGGTGTTCCCGGTTGCCTATATTCGGAACTCTCGTACTGGCTATTAGGTAAGTATTTAGATTGTGATTGTTGCGTCTTCTCCGGCGACGGTGGCATGACTTTCTCGACGGTGTGGTCTATGAAACGCACCAGTAATTCCAGAGCGATCGGGTCCACGTTCATCATGGTGCAAATGTCCCTGGTCGCTTTCGCCGACGAGGGCAATTTCAGGCCTCTCACCGCAGAGCAGATGCAAGCGGATGCAATGAGAGAAGGAGCGGTCTGGATCAGTGTGGGTTCTGCAACAAGAGAAGAAAAGAAGTTATACAATGCTCCGTCTTCGAGGTGTATTTAGTACATACAGAACGTTTAATAAGAGTAATATAAGGGGCGGTATGGGTCGGATTCGTAAAAAAATGTCACAGCCGTTTGCTTAACGGAATTCGAGTTGGTATAATGCGAACCTTTCTAATAGCAGGTGGTCGTATAAAAGTATTTTAACGTAACACTAATTCTGCACAGCTTTATAATAATATAATATTATATGTACGTATTAATTTATTAAAATTATTAATAAATAATAAATAAACAAAATATGAAATTTTAAATTGAATATTTTTAAATTATTGAAATTGAATATTTGAGTATGTACCTAAATTTGTAGCTGTTGAAAATAACTTTACTTAAGCCAAAGACTGATAAAAAAACAAATGATAGTTGATATTTTAATGGTATAAATAAGAGGTGTCAAACTGGCGACCTCCGAGATAATATTTGTGGCCCACGATAACTGATAACATCTATCTGCTATCTGCCATAATGAAAATTATCTGTTCTCAGTTTTTGAATTCAGATATTGGAAAAATAGTAATAGGTAAGCGCTTGCAAGTTTAATTTTATAAATACATACATTAACTTAAATAAAAGTTTAAATAAAGCCAATTATACAAGTGTCCCGTATCGTTATGTTCAAATTTTAGGAGTGTAAAGTAGACTTCATTTCAAGTAACAAAAACGCAAAACTTGTATAAATGTTTTCTTTTATGTATAATTTTAAATGTAATTTGAAAATATATATTGACAACTCTCAAAAGCAGGCGCGGCTCGTGATGACGTATTTGGGAGTGCAAGTACAATGATACGAGTGCCTCGTGTGTTTGCGGTGTTTACTAAGAAAACGTTACAGTTAGTACACGAGAATACACGAAGCAGTCGCATCATTGTATTTGCACCCCTAAATACGTCATCACGAGCCGCGCCTGCTCAAAAGGTTTTAATTCTTTTCGCTCGCTTGATATAATGCGTATAATAGCCAAATACGGTTTGTAAACTTTAAAAGAAATAAATGAACAAGGGATATACCGAAACTTTAGAGAACTACTCATACTGAACCGCCAATACGGAGCGCGGATAACGAGAAATGTCAATAAAAACAAAATCGCGAATAAGCGAATTCCCAAATGCAGGGGGCGCGAATAGCGGGGGGTCCACTGTATTTGATAACCTTGAATGCGATACCTCTTGTGAGTATAAGAATTATCGATGAAAGAAAGAAGATAACCTTGAACTATCAAAAGAATAACACCCATATTTGCAAATGCAAAATCAGTAATTTACACAAATGGAATGTGTTATGTTATGAGTATGACTGTTATGATGATGTCACAATACCCAAACACGATTATTAACAAACCGAACGAATTTGGTGTATATGTTTATAGAGAGTTTATTAATCAGGTAGTTCAATAATCAATTAGAAATATTGTACACACATTATCTATAATTTAATGTTATAAATAAAAAAATATTTTTTTTGGTAATTTTAATTAATATGTTTACAGTATATACGAGGATTATTAGAAAGTCAACAAGTTTATACACAGTACAAAATATTCATTTGTCAGATAATACAAATTTACAAAAAGAAGATAAATTTGCGAAAGTACGGCCTTTATTCGACCTTTTGAATGAGCGATTTTTACAATTTGGAATTTTTTCACATAATTTATCAATAGATGAACAAATGGTCCCCTACTTTGGAAGGCATTCGGCAAAGATGTTTATAAGAGGCAAACCTGTTCGATTTGGATTTAAAATTTGGTGTCTTACATCTTCTGCCGGATACCTATATAAATGCTTTCCTTACGGTGGAAAATTAAAAGAAAAACCATAACTAGGTTTAGGAGCTCAGACGGTTATTGATTTGTTGCAGGTAGTAAAACCTTCAAATAATCATAAAGTGTATTTTGATAATTTGTTTACGAGCTACTCTCTGCTTCTCTCTCTCCCTCTCTGCTACTGGATGAAAAAGGGTTTTAAGCAAGGTACGATACGAGAAAATAGAACCGCCAAATGTTTATTGGAAACGACAAAGCAAATCGCTAAAAGAGATCGAGGATGGTTTGATGCTGCATATGACAAAAATTCTTCAATCAGAATGGTGCGTTGGAACGACAATGCTGTTGTTACCGTATCGTCTAATATAGAAGAAATAGAGCCAATTGGAAATATCAAACGATATAGCCGTAAAGAAAAGAGGGAAGTACAAGTAAAACAACCAAACATAATTGAAAAATATAATAGCCACATGGGGGGAGTCGACTTGCATGATAATGCAATAGCAAATTATAGAATTCGAATAAGAGGTAAGAAGCGGTGGTGGCCACTATTTATGAACCTAATAGGGTGTGCATTGGTAAATGCATGGAAATTACATAGACTTTGTAATGAGTCCAAAATGACACAACTAAACTTTCGTAGTAATGTAGTTATGTATTTATTGAAAAATGAAAAACCATCAAATGTTTTACTAGGACACTCATCCACGCCAACTTCTGATGCCCGTTACGACAATGTAGGGCACGTAATTGAAAAATCTGCTACAGAACAAAGAAGAAGATGCCGAATTTGCCATAGTACTACAGTTTTTATGTGTATCAAGTGTAACGTACATCTACATACCAAATGTTTTAATCGGTACCACCGAAAGTAAAAAAGACTATGTATCCCGCCAACGTTGCGTTTTCGCAACAGCATTTTTTTATATGTTACTGTGTAAATATATCAATAAAATTTTGTAAGTGGCCTTATTTTACCCTCATTAGTTAGTTTAACAAAAAAAAAATGCAATTTTTTAATTATTTTTATATGCGGCGGTTAATGGGTTAATATCATGGCTTTTAGTATAGGAACATTAATTGTTCTTAATTTCTTTACTGAAAAAGAGTTAAAGTTACGAAAAAAAGTCAAGAGACCTTTTTTGTTACAAAATGAAGCGCCATTAATAAAATAAATTTTATTTAAAGAAAAATCAGTGGGGTACCATTGTTTTTCAAACATATTCAGTTCAAATTTCGCTCAAACGCCACTGGTAGAAAATTTAAAAAAAAATTACATCGGAAAATGCCCCTTTATGGTAGCAAGGCATATACCGAATTTCATAAAAATATCTGAAGTGGTATGAAAGGATAAAAAAACTTTTCTTGGAAGTTTAACACCCTGTATCTCGGACTTTTGTTAAAATTAACTTTTTTTCTTAAAATATCCTGAAGAATCGGCCTTTTTAATATTGACATTCAATTAAGGGACATATGATATATTATATAAAAATGTGTAAACGAAAAATAAAAATAAATATGAAGTTTAATTCTCATTTCTTCTAACATATTCACGATAACATCAGTACAGCAGGTGGCGTTAAATGGATGTTTCTAATAAAATAAAACGTTCTTTCTTTCTTCATATAAATAAAAGCCTCAAAAAAAGCAGGTGAAAACAGAAATATAAAATTTACATTCAGTTCTTGTGTTAACATTGCATATGAAAATATCGATCAAGATTTATTGAAATTAATACTAGCAAGTACGACGACAAAAACAAAGAAATAAACCCAACATGTCTTTCCCACAGTCGTGATTTGTTTTTGTTTCTACGAGTATATTTGAATTTTCGTCGGTGAGCCGCAGGTCACTTGATCGAACACAAAATGGTCCAGTCAAGGCTAAAGTCGCGACAGATGCTTAATAGCCAATACACATGGTGATTTAACGAAGGCAATCCATGCATCTCTGGAAATATGTAGTGCAAGGTGTATCAACCAATCGACTATACTACCTGTGCCTGCCACCTGCCGCATTCGTAATTACTATAAACTAAAATGACCGTCTCTCTAACATCAAGTTTCCATTAAAATATTAGTTGACTAGGTACAACACTTCATAGTGAAATAAATATCTAATGCACGTGCTAGTGCTTCTGTTCTGACAGCAATGGAGTTTGCGAATTCTAATTTATAACGATAACACTTCCTCACCTTGTTTTAAATATAAAACTTACTTAAAATAAAATAATCATGATGTCATGTTAATTTAATTTTTTTATTATTGTGTACACTACTGTATGAAAGTTCGAAAACAGTAGACTAGCTTCACGGCTTTAGCTTTAATATTAGCACAGTAATACAAAAATGTTAAAAAATATACCCTTCAAAAGTATTTGGCACCCTTGTTTTCGCACACTAAGAAATACATGTTATTACTACTAAGTAGTTCTCAGATTCGTACTTTAATACTACGAGATCAAAAATTATATTGATAAAGGTTTGCCATGGAATGTAAAACGTCTGTCTTAAGTTATATCATTTAGTGTCATACTTACATTAATATTTGTCAATATATTTTCTCTCTGACATCTTGCAGTTTTTCAATTATGCAGCAAACAAAACTTTCATGATTGAAGCGTATTTTAGAACAGGTGTGCTAGTTGATGGAATTTGGGAATACAGTAAGCGTTTATGTTTGGATAATTTTAGTGAACACTTCCCAAATTTCGCAGTAGTAGAGCAAGATTTTAATATGTGCCTTGCACATAGTGTTAGTGTATTTCGCGAAACTGGATCTGTAACTCATAAAAATGGTGTTGGTAGGCCAAATATTCGTACAGAAGAAGTAATTATTGACGTTCGTATTCGTATGAAACAGAACCCCACAAAATCTTTGAGACGCCTGTCCCAAGAAATTGTAGTTTCTTATGAAACATGCCAAACTATTACAAAGCAGAACTTGAACATGCATCCATTTAAGATGCAATCATATCAAGCTCTTTTGCCAACAGACCACCCCAGCCGTCTTGCGTACTGCCAATGGTTCGTCAACAATTTAATGAATAACGAGTTGCTAAACTTAACATTTCTTTTCCGATGAGGCATGGTTTCATCTTTGGGGGTACATAAATTCTCAAAATATGCGAATGTGGAGCACTAATAAACCGCATTTTTTTAATTGAATCTCCACTACATTCTCAAAAAATAAATTGGTGTTTCGATGACAGTCTCCTGTAGAAGGATAATTGGGCCGATTTTTTTCAATTTCACCATCAATTCAGAGAGGTACAGAAATAACATTTTGACTGAATTTTTTCAACAACTACACGACGATGAACTTCATAATGGTTATTTCCAACATGACGGTGCAACAGCACATACGACACGAGAAACTATAGCCTTTCTCCGAGAGTTTTTTGATGATCGACTTATAAGTTTGCATACACAAGTTAAATTTTCTCCGAGGTCACCTGGTTTGACTATTATGGACTATTTTGTGTTCCCTTACTGCAAAAATAGAATTTTCAAAACTCCTGTACATAATTTGCAAGAACTGCAACAAAAGATTATTGAAGTATGTGCAAACATAACGCCACAAATGTTGCAAAATGCTTTTGATAGCATGAAAAGGCGCGTCGAACAAGGCGGGGGTCATTTCGAACATTTATGATATTATTTATGATATAAATTCAGACGGACGTTTTACATTCCATGGCTATCCTTTATCAATATAATTTTTGATCTCGCGGTAGTATTTTATTTATCAAGAACGAAAAGTGACATTTTAAAAGACGAGGACGAAATTACATGCGAGCACTTCTACAAACACTTTTCGTTCGTGGTGAATAACGGCTGTTCATTTGAAAAGTCAATCTAGTAGCATGTGATTTACTGAGAACATTTTGAAGTATGTTGTAAATTAAAATTTACTACTTAACCTACGAAGTCGTATATTTTGACAGTTTCATACATACAAATAAATAACAAATGTGATTGACATTATCAAATGTCATTTGGATTTACGTTTACGGAACAACAAACACATACTAATATATTTGCGTCTTATTCTATCAAAATTTCAAAGTACCCTAGATTGACTTTTCAAATGAACGCACGTTATAACAGTTTATTTCATACTACAAGTTAAATGAATTTTAAATAAAAAGAAATGAATTTATTTCATACTGATGTCAAAAATGACGTTTATATGGCGCAGAAATTATTCGTAAAAATTATGTAAACGGTAACTAATATTTCCATAGTCATGGAAGTTTGTTAGAAATAAAAATGATAAAGCCGCGTCAATTTTCTGTGCTTTATTCGATTATTCGTTTTAAAATTGATACAAAGGAGATATCGCAAGATATTCTGGATAAAGCTGATCGCGTGAAGAAGAATTTGATGTCACATAAATCACGAAATCAATACGAATAAATTTGAATTATTCCTGTCAGCAACTGACGTATAATTTTAAAGTACTTAAATTATCAAATTATTTACCCCATTTACCGCAATAATCTGATAATCTTTTTTTCTTCGTAAAAGGATAGGTGTTTAAAAATTTCTAGAATCTAGATAATTAAATGATCATTTATCAATGTTAGAAACAAGTTTTAGGATAAAAGATCTCAATTACTTACTATCCTTTTTAGTTAGTTCGTTTCCGTATTTATACTAACAACATGGCAATTTGTGACTAAGATAGTTAAATACAATTGTCAGAAATGCCTAAAACGAAAGAGTTAAGCGTTAAAGCACGCGGCTTATAGTAGCACATCATGATGTTGACAAAAGTAATCGTGCAATTGCCAAAAAAAATTAAATAATTCTACCGTGGATTACAAAATACAAAAATATTGTGAAAGAAGTAGTGGAAGGAATGGAAGCAGTTTATAGTAGTTACCAGCAAACGAAACAGACGAAAAACAGCACCGAAAATAGCAGTCGAAATAAATACAACTCGACAAATTGTTATGAAGAAACAGTTAATAGGTTTACGAGTACAAAACAAAAGAAAGCGATTAAATTGGATTCGTGAACATCAATACTAGAAGAAGTCCAGAATAAAGTTCTGTGGATTGATGATTCTAAATTTGAGGTTTTCAGTTTACGAAGACGTCTCTTTGTAAGAAGATCTGTAAGTGATCGTCTAACAGAAAAGTATTACGCCTATCGTTAAACACGGTGGTGGTTTGGTAATGATTTGGGGATGTTAAATTCGACGTAATTAAAAAAAGGAATAATTTAAGCATATTTTGGAACTTAACTCAATACCTTGTGGAACCAGAATTTTGGGTCAAAATTTTGTATTTCAACAAAATAATGACCCGAAATATTCTCCAAAATTGTCCGAGAATAGCGACCGGAAAAAGATGGAAGAATAAAAGTTATGGAATTGCCTCCTCAGAGACCCGATTTAAATCCAATCGAGTTCTTCCCACAGTAGCTCGATTGGATTTAAACGTGTGGATTGGAAGGTGCCGAAATTAACACCAACATCTACTGCTGATATATTAAGCTACAAGAGACATGCACACAAATAGCACCGGAAACATTGGCTTAACTAATAGCCAGAATGCACCGATTATACGCCGCTATTATTAAAATTTAAAAATTGTAAATCTTTTTTACTTTTTGTAAGTGTATCAATATATATTTTCTAATGTTTGTTTGTATTTTTAATGATTTCTGCTAATACTATGACTTTATGAGGGTGCCTAAATACTTTTGAACGGTGGTGCATGTACACATCTATATAACAGGTGTTTTTTTAAAATTCATACTCAAAGTGAACAGTACCGCACTACAAATTCTACATAACGTTATTTTACAGTTTACAGTTTGTAGTTTGAAATTTATTTATGTTTTTTGTATTCGGGTTAAAACCATATTCACTAAAAGCAAAACTATGAACCTTGCAGCCAAAAAAAAAACACAAATGACAACTCAAATAGGTTTTGACAGTTAACGTGCAAATATAGTGTGGCTGCTTCACATTTTCTCAATTCCAAATCTTTTGAGTATAAATGAAAAAAAAACACATTTTACATGATTTTACACTTATTACGCATTAGTGAAACTTCTACATACAAACACGTGTTTCGAACTATCTTAGTTCTCATCAGTTGTACGAGGAAACAGAGCATACCAAATGCTTGCGTTACTGCTAACATGTGCACAATCTTGCCATGAGAAAGCATCTCAAAGACATTTGACGGCCAAGAGAGCCACGCCGGCAACGATTTTCATGCTACCCATGCAAACCTTAACAATAGTTGTTTTTTAGATTTCCACTACGTTATGATGTAAGCTGTCAATCACGCTTAGCGACGCTGATAGCTTTTAATCGCCCGCTGCATACGTAAACAACCAATTTTGTCAAGCATATCTTCGAGTAATCTCTGTCGGTATTTACAAATTTCTTTAGATCTTTTATGTTAAATTAAATTTAACTTCTTTAGTATATTCTTCGGCAAAATGGTTTAAATAACAAAATTTTATGAAAAGAGTGAACTTCAACAGTCAATCAATTTCACTGCATTCTCAAATATTAACACCTGCATACAACGAAACAATGAAATCAAATACGTAGGTATATACGTATAGTTTATACGGTATTTCTTTGCAGTCACATGACTAAATTTAAGGCATAAGAATCCCTTAAAATGACTAACGTGTGTAGTATTACAGCGCGTATTTATATGTGTTAGAAAGAGATAAAGTACAATTTGCGGTTCATAGTTAGGCAGTACGAACTGCAAAGAAGCACTTTATGAACTGTACCTGTAAATTTTTCAAAGAAACTTGTTGCATGAATTTAACCTCCAATGTATTACAAAACGTCGGACCCAGGTAAGGATACAAATTCCGAATATGGTATGCATTCAATTGTTTTGTATACAGTAGGTAAAAACCAGTATACCTGATATATTTGTATTGAGATATAAAAAATTGTATCTTGTTTAAATTGTTGAATAACAGGTTAAAGTGAATAAATCCTATAATTAAGGATTATTATAACGTGCACATTATTTTAAGTAATCATAAAACTTATAGGATGCTAGAAGTTAAATTCAACAGCGACCTTTCAAAAACAATAATTCTTAGGGTCGGTATTATAAACGATAAAATCTGCAGATTTTATTTAGTAAGTAAATTTAATTTACTCAATAGATTGGGTATTATAAATAGCGAATAAGAAAACAGTAAGTAAATCATCATTCGTCTGTCGACATCTGCACCGCATAGACCGTTCGCTGTTATAACATTCTCACTGCGATATCTGTTCTCGCAACATCGCAGTTGAGTGCATCTACGACGATAAAACGTCAATACGAACCCGGAAGAAATGGCCGGAAGATATATCACCAAAACCATAACGAATCTAACTCTGAAGAATAACTTCAAAAGAAGATGTACGCCGCAGCAACGACAAGACGCAGAAATTATCATTGGCCAAACAACCGATGAAGAAGATATCCAAAACCTTCTACAAAGGCAACCGCAGATATTCATCGTCGATCCCGACCAGCCAACGTGTAAAATTGAATTATTAGTATCGCCCGAAGAAAATTAAGAAGAAGATACAAGCCCGGCAAACCCGCCCGACAACAACTCGGATCACATAATCAACGTCCAACTCCAAAACGTTTTTAAATTGGCGAAGAAAACGGCAAAAAAACAAAAAACAGATCACGCAAATACACCTATCGAAACAAAAAACGCATATAGTGTCCTCGAAAAAACAATCACCGAGGAAAAAATGGAAGAAGAAACCGAAATCACTCCACAACCGTCAACTTCATACAACAGCACTCCCAGGGTAAGTGATGATAAGACATACACTACACAAAACACAAAAACTGAACCAAAAAAAACACACAAAATCGCACCAATTATCATAATCGAAAAAGACAAATGGACATACATACAATTACTTAAATCAAACAGCATTAACACAGTAGAAAACAAAATGGTGAAACCAGGAATACACATCGAACCGACAACTGACGAAGACTACCGAAAACTGAAACACACACTAGACAACGAACAAATTCAATATTACACATTTCAATTGAGAAGTGAAAAGACACTAAAGGTGGTGATGCGTGGCATTCCCACCTTTATAACAGATACTGACATCACAGACGACTTAACAGACCAAGGATACCCGACTTTAAAAATTAAACGCATGAACGGCAAACACGGAATACCAGCACCACTTGTATTAATCGAACTGACGAGACAATACAAGTCAATCTACAACTTACGCGACTGCTGCGGACTTGCAATCAAAATAGAACAACTAAACAAACGGACTGACATTATACAATGCCACAAGTGCCAGACTTTCGGACATCACCAACGGAATTGCAACATAAACTACAAATGTATGAAATGCGGAGACGGACATTCGACACATCTATGTACTAAGACAAAAACAACCCCACCAAAGTGTGCAAACTGCGGTGGTCCTCATCTATCCACTTTCATAAACTGTCCCAATAACCCAAACAATCCTACAAATAAAACCACACCTCAACCTAAATACGTACCAGCACCACCCCCAACAAGTAATCCATGGACACAAAGACAAAACAAGACAAAACTTAACACAGTTGACGAATTAGCACTTGCCTTAGGCAATATGCTAATAACACTACACTCGACTAACGCAACAAACGAACAAATACAACACTTCGTCACACAGACACAGACAATAATAACACTATACAACAAAATACATTAAACACACACAACTGAAACGCAAAAAAAAAAAAGTGATGATGACCAACAAACAAACACACACGACTTGAACGCAAAAACGCGACTGACGCACAGACTGCACACACAAAACACATGACCGCACAAAAACAAACACAACAACGCACGATATTAATCAGACACAAACACATCACAACCCTGGGAGATACATAACAACGGAGTGGAAATGGAGGCAATCTTCGACCACGATTCAAAATTCAAGGACTCATGAACAGTAAGTAAATCGGCTAATTGCTTTACACCCTAGAAAATCGTGGTATTAAATTTTATTCGTTGGCTAAATGCGAAGAGCTGTTTGCTTTACTGTTTCAAATAAACATAACCTTATTTTCAAAATTTTATAATTTGTATGTGTTTAATAACTTTAATTTTGATAATGCTCGATTTATCTGTTTGTATTTTACAAAAATAAATGTAAAGAATTAGGATTTTTTTGTATTTCTTAATTGTATTCGGTGGCTCCATCGTTTATCGAAACGCTAAACTGCAAAATATTTTGTTCAATGTTAGTGAAAACTCGTTCTTCTAACTGTAGATTTTGCTGTTTGCGATCACCTGTAATTTTGCACAAAAGGTTTGAAGCTTACAAATTTTCCTAAACGTTTATGAATTCTTTCAAATCTTTTTACTGGGCAAACGTCCTTTTGCATAGTCGTCTAGCATTAGCAAGTTTGCAATTTGCTTTGATATAAATCAAATGCTTATCAGCTATTTCCAAATTTGAATAAATTTCCATCGCAGCAATAACCAACAAATACTTAATAGAATAATTTTGAAAAAAAAATGTTAATTTCATAACTTATTAGTTTGATAAACTTAATGCATGTGAGAATTAATAATTATTAAAATATCATCTCACATGCAACTTTCGCTTAATTTGTTATGTTACTTCAACAATCTGACAAGATTACTCCTGACGAAGAATATAGACACAACATGTCGCGACGTCAACTATCCAAGTTGTGAGAATAAATGAAAAATGCATGAACCCACATCTACCTCAAAACGTGTATATACTACCATTTCATTCTCATTAGAAATCGTCAGTACACAATATTCGCAAACAGGCTTTCATTTCTATACTGCGTCTATACCGTATGTGTTAAATATCATTGGCATAGAGAATAAACGTATGAGTACATACAATGTATACGTACATGAGAAAGCCAAGTCCAATGCCAGCGAAGACCGCGACGACTGACGATTGTCTCCGATACCGATTGACTGGAAATTTTGCATTCAGTCTAGCTGCGGCCGTTACAGTTTGAAAGCGTACAATAAAATTAATGTATAATGGCTCTTTATACACCCACTGAAAAGCTTCAGTTAGTAAAATGGTTTGTTTTATGCTGGCAAGTCTGCAAAGGAGTGCATGAATTTGTTTGCGCTGACTTTTGTAGACCGTTCTGTACCTTGCAGACAAACAATTTATAATATTATAAATAAATTTGAAACTTGTTTCTGTCTTAATAACTGTACGAAATGCAAACCAAGAGAGGTATCACCACAAAAAATTGAGGAAAGAGAACGGCGGGATGTATTAATTTGTAGTATTGTGAAAATTGATAACATGAGATCTACTAGAAGTGCTGCCGAGGAATTGGGCACAAGTAACACAACTATTTCACGCATTTGGAAACGTAATGGTTTAAAATGTTTCAAATATTCGAAAACTCAAGAAATATTTCCCAAGACGTTATGGAAAAGATACAACGAGATGAAAATTTCGTTAAAAATATTCTCTTCACCGATGAATCAACTTTTCCATTACACTGAAAGCACAATCCCTCTGTTCTTCGATATTGGGCTTGTGAAAATCAACACCGGCATTTTGCAAATCGCACTCAGTATCCTCAAAAACTAAACGTTTGGGCAGGTATTTTAGGTGACCAATCTATAGGCCTCTATTTTATTGATGGTGTATTAAATGCCGACAAGTATCTCGAATTACTGAAAAATCAAATACTTTCCGCCATTCAAAACATTGGAATAAATCAGGAAATCGTTTGGTTTCAACATGATGGCTGTCCAGCACATAATGCAGTGAGGGTAAAGGAATTTCTAGGACATACTTTTCCTGACCGTCTTATTACTGGAACAGGAAACATTAAATGGCGACCGCGATCTCCTGATCTATCTAAAAAAAGATTTCTTTTTGTAGGGACATCTAAAAAATATTGTTTATACTCATGAAGCTGGTAGAGCAGAAAATCTAGTTGCCTTGAGAGAAAAAATAACTGAGGCTGCGAATTCATATTAACTGCCGACATGTTAGCAAATGTAGGAGCTAATTTCTACGACCGCCTAGGACAATGTCTTGTTGTGAAAGGAGGAATTTTTGAACCTCTTGTATAATTTATTATAATTTTTAGAATCCTTTTTTATTTATTTTATTAGGATTATTCTTTACTTTTTTTGGAATTACGCTTTTGATTATGCGACGCACCGCAGCTTAAAAATTTCCTGTATCTACTGAAAGAAATAAGAAAATCAAATCCCTTTCAATTCGTCAATGTTATTTTAGAACGCATTACAAGTACCTATGTCGATGGTCAAATGAATACTGCTAACTTGTATTTGCGAAACAATCGGAGACAATCGTCGCCGGCCGTCGCGGTGTTCGCCGGCATTGGATCGGCTTTTTCATATACATATACATCGTATGTACTCATACGTATTCCCTATGCCTAATGATTAGAGTACGGACATTCTTACCACATGACTAAGTTCTCCGAATCAATAGCCGTTGTCCATTGTTAACGCTGCGAAAAATCAGGTGGCCGAGAAAGTCAAACACAAATACTTCATTGTATTACGGCGGGATGTACTCGGCGAAGTTTATAAACATTTCCAATTGCGGATTGCGTTTAATGGAATATATCCTCCGAATACAATCGCTGTGTTGTCCATTGTAATGGCAACGGACCAGATGGTCGGGTAAGACTAACAAATACTTCATTGAATTACGCCGAATCATGTGGTAAGAATGTCCGTTCTCTACTAATGATATTTCACACATGCGGTATACACGGTACATGTTGAATTTAATGCATATGAGAATTAATAATTATTAAAATCTCATCTCACACGCAATTGTCGCTTAATTTGTTCCTTTTACAATCTGACAAGATTACTTCTGCCGAAGAATGTAGACGCAACATTATTAGTTTGATCGTTAACTCGATAAACGCAAATATAGCAGAAATAGAGGCAGATATAGTAGATAATTAAGTATTACCCATTTCAAAAGTTTAAACTGGCAGAACCCACTAAACTCGTCGAAACAGCCTGTATAATCTAATACATTTATGGTCCAGTTTTAACCTAACTGATTTCGTTTCATAAAGTTGTTTGTGCCATGTTAGCCTTCTATAAAAGTGTATGTCAAGAAATTTTACCTCTTTGGTTTGAAGTAGGACTAATTCCGATTTGAAAACGAACATAGAATGCAGATTATAATTAATAAACATTTGTTCCTCCATTTAAAAATGTACATAAGCTTGCATAAGAAATATGTATAGTAGTATAGTAGTCTATATTCAACAGATTATTTCCTGTCATTCAGACACTTTTAAACTCATAAAAAATACATAAGTTTCTGTCAAAACCATTGTAATCGTAACATGTGTGCCGACAAAAAAAAACCGATGCTTAATATTAAAGTACTTTTCGTGGTAACTGCTGGGCATTACCCTACCCTTCTTGTCTTATCTAGGGTCTCGCAGGTGATAATAGTAGTTTCTTTTTATATTAATATTAACGACTACTACGATCAATTTACTGGTCACACCAACTGTTGAGGACACCACCGCATAATGTTGGCTTTCTTCCGAGCTATTGTTTCTGCTACGACGTCTTGCGTACGTGTACATACAGACTGCCTCTTAACAGAAAACCGATCTGTCGTCTGAGCAAAACTAACAGTGCGTAACATGTGAAGACACTGTGTTAGTAGAATTTCATAGCGCGTGCCTCCACATCGTCTTGTCGCGTGCCGGAATATTTGCTTCCGTTTCAGGAGAACAGAACGAACGTTCGGGGGAGCCCCGGAGAAAGACGAAGGCAACGACTAATCATCAGGTAACGATAAAGTAACATTTGTTATAACATAACATTGATTGATATGTCCCGGTCAATTTACTTGCTGTTGGTGTTTCGAATTCAATTAAGAACTTCTCGTTATCTTTACGAGACAAACGATAGAAACAGTTGTCGTTTTATGATCACATATTAATAAAGTGAAGATTTTAAGTAATTATTTTCATTTTAAATTATGGAACTTCAGTAAAAGTCGAATCAATCTAATTACAGTAGGGAGTTGATATTCCAGATCGTTGTAGTTCGGATATTGTGATAATCTTGACGCCTTTTTTTAGTCCTGATCTACGTTATTTTGAGGAAATCCGAATTCACGTTTAACAGGTCTCAATTTACAACTTCAACCTTCCTAGTAGCTACATATATAGGGTGTCCTCGAAATAAAGAGACAACGTATGAAAAATGGAAAGATGTAATTATATAGAATATAAATCAAAAATATTTTCCTAAAATTCCTTATCATAAGCGAGAATAAAATTAACATATATTTAAAAAAAAATTGTCACACCACTGTACGACCACATCATAAAGAATACCGAAAACGATATTTACATCTGACCGGCAGCTTTAAGTATCATCTCCAAATCAGTCTGTCTCCATTCTGTCTACAGAGTGTTATCGTCTAGTTTTTATAAACATAAACATTACGCGTTCAAATTTAGTAGCGATATTTCTTTATAGATATTCTGAATCCATATTAATATTTTATATTTGTTATATATAAATACACATGAAATAACTGATTTAGGTCAGTTCTATAAGTTTGTAAACAGCTGATTTTTTACGTAAATATATTGACGTTACTGACCTTACAACAATGTCGTAGTTTTATAACATCTACAGCTATTGTGTGAATAAACATACGTGTTAGTGTATGAGTAACTTCTGTATAAATATTATATTGTTATATATATATATATATATATATATATATATATATATATATATATATATATGTGTTAATATATATATTATTTATACACATGCCATTCATAGGCGGAACATAAATTTTCAGGTTTTTAATTTTGGTGTTCGCGTTGTAATTGACACAATATCTTGGATTTATATTCTATATAATTACTAGAGACCGGACACAAGAGGTTGATGACTCATCGCCCACGAGTGTAGTATTGAACATTTGTATTTTTAAAGTTTTTAATTTTATTTATATAATTATACTTATAATAATAAAACAAGTATATATATATACGGCTACATTTTGTAGTTCAAGTTGAGTAAAGGAGTATTAATATCTAAATAGACTAAATTATTAAAACTCCACACGCTTCTACCTACACTCATGAAAACATAAATTTAACTGTAAATATCCAACAAAAAACGTCGGAATTCTAGGTGAAAACAGATGTACGCGCTAGCCAGATCAATAGTGCATTCAATAACAGTGTGATGTACTTACAGATGTTGTAGACTATTTATATCGTCCGTCGTAATGACGATGTCATTTCAACCCGATGTGTTCGGCCTCTAATAATTACATCTTTCCATTTTCTTATTGATAATGCCCCAAATTTGTTTATTTCAAGGACATCCTATATAGACTAGCTTTTCGTCTGCCTGCACGATGACTTCTAGCCGTAAGCACGTTTCTGTGGTACCGGTTCTTTTCGGGCAAAAGTTAAAGAATTCGTGAGACATCAAAATCTTTCGGAGAAAACGTTCCTTCTCATTGACAATGCATCAAGTCACAGTCATAAAGAAGAGTCAACAGAAAAATCAGGAGTTGGAAATGTGTGTATTATTTTTACCGCCCATTGTTACAACTTATGGACCAAAATGCAATTAGATTGACATTTTTATTATTTTAGACTGAAAGAGTGTGGCATTCCTGCTATCCATCATTCATGAGAGTGACTAACGTGAGTAAATTTAAAAAAAATGTAAATATTTGATGCAGTATGATTGTCTCAAAACTTTAATGATAATTCTGAATCTGAAGATATAAGTTACCCTTTAAGTATGTTGCGCACGCAATTGGAAGAAGCAACAGAGGTGTATGACAATATTTCAAATATGTTTGTGAAATAATTTCTAATGAACATTCATATGCAGACGACGATAATACTTCAATGGATAGAAGAAACGGATGATGAACTATCTTCTTGATGAAAATGTGAAGCTATTTGCGATAAAGACACAGAAAATGCCCAACAACAGACCTTCCTAAAAATTAAACAATTCGAGGCAATAAACTACATACTTAACAACCATCAAACTAGGATATCGCCAATCAAAAATAATTGTTGTGATGAAAATTTCTTGAATTAGCTTGGTCGTTTTTTCATCACGTCTCGATAAAATGTAAAATTCACATTTCTCACCTTACTTCTGAAAATGAACCAAGCATATGACCGACAACAACGTTCGAGAGACTCCCTGAATAACACCATACAGAGTTCGCAATGTTCTAGACGCGCCAGGAGGACCTATATATACCGCTCGGAGGGGATTATGATTAATTCAACGAGTGATCCCCGTCGTATTGATGTTATATAATGTGAAATAAATATTGAAATAAATACTGTTATTATTAGTTATTAAATGGTATTTAGTGTGTTTTATTATTAATATAGTGTTTTAAATTACCGTTAGTTTTATTTAAACAACCCACCACAGGAAAATGTAGCGTTCACATCTCGCTCCTGAAAATGAGCCATCAACATTCTTTAACTACCTCAAAACACTTACATAGAACATAACCTTTCCTACAAAGAATAGTTTTTAGTTCTTTGGCAAATAAGATTCCTAAAACCACTGTTACATCTTCAGGAACTACTGATTTCTATTTTCAGCTAATATCAATTTCTGCCTGATATCTCTTAGTTAATCTAATTGGACGTTTCTGTATCAGAAAGTTGAAATAAATAAAAGAACATGTTTTACTTTCTAGAGCGATAGATGACGACACTGAGCTGTTAAAACAATTTGGTACAGAACATACTACGTTAGCTATAAATTCTCACATTTTAAAGATTTCTAGTTAATGGAATGTAATTTGTTTTTTATTATTTTTACGAGGGATGTCTTTTTAGTGTTGCATATACCCATAAAATTAAACAGTGGATCGACTCAAAGCGCTTTATTGCTTTTCAAAATATTTTCCACAGAAATTGATGCACTTCTGCAATCGTTCAAACCAACTGTTAAAGCATTTATTTCAGTCTTCAGTTTGAACAGTTAAAATTGCCTTTTTGAAGGCATCTACCTTTTTGAAGGTATCTACTGCTTCTTCCGACGACTAAAATCGTTGACCACGCATTCCATTCTTGATCTTTGAGAACGTAAAAAAATCGTTGGGACTTACGTCGGTACTATACTAGGATGGCCTAATATTCGATAATTTGCTGCCCCAAAAACTCAATTGTCTTTCAAGGTGTGTGCGAACTCGCATTGTCCTAATGCAGGATGATTCGCCGTTATGGATTGGTTTCTCAGAGAACAGCGATTATTTCTGGCAAACAAACGGTTGTGTACCAATACGCATTAACCGATCTTCTTCGATCTTACAAAGGAATTGTAGCTACATGACTTGATTTTGAGACAAACGTTGCGACCATCTTTTTCGACACACTTTGTGAATGGATAACTTTTGTCCAATTCTCTTCATCTTAATTTAGTATTTGATCTGATTTCGTTTTTAGAGTGTATCTTTTCAATAACTATACTCACGTAGGTATTAAAAATGTCAACGATTTTAAATTTTTTTACGACAGTAATGTAATGAAGCGGGGAGAAAATGGTTATGAATTAGGTAAAATTCAATAAAATTAATTAGGAAGATTTTACTCTAATTATTCAAAGTTTTGTTAAAGGAAGTATTAAAAAATGATGCAATATTTGTATATGAGTTGCTTTACATTATCTTAACCAATGGCTATTCTTTTGATTTATGTGTATAGGGAATGTAATATATTTTGCATGCTTTCTGTTCACTGTAATGGTTACACGTGTAACACATTACCATGTTCAAAATAATTTTGATGTATTCGATTAAAACAACTTTGGACAAAAATTACAATTAAAACGGCCAATGAAAAAGTAAAACATAAAGAAAGGATATGTCACTTTGTGTTGTTTGGAAAAATCTGTCCTGCGTTGGCATCTTTTTTACGTATTTTCACACTGAGTTCATCATGGATAATCATTTGGATTGAGGTCTTTGAAATACCCATGGGTGTTTCAATTACACAATATGTCACATGTCTATCTTGCTTAATCCGGCAGCGCACAGCATCGATGCTTTTTCTGATACTGGTACGTCCACGTTGGAATTCAGTCGATTGATGTGGTGCTTCAGAAACTAACTCTGCAAGACATTCTTGTTGGGTTAATTCTCTCCGAAAGTTGTAAAAAATTATTGCGCGAAAATTTTCTCGACGCAATTCCATTTTTCGGCCAACTTATAAACTTTAAAAGTCCACTATTACTTGCTGTATCTTTGTAATAACTAAAGTAGGACACCTATTTATACATATTCAATGTAATACTACTTATCTAACGAAACATGTCCTCAATAATTACTGCATCTTCGCATTCTAGTTCAATTATGTAACTGGGTTCACAAAACATTAAGTATGTAGGTTATTGAGTAAGTAGACATGATATATACAGTGTGGTCATAAAGTTTGGAACCAAGCTTTTAACCGCATTATTTTACATTTTTAGGAAAAACGCTCGGACAGGTAGATTTTCTTTTTTAAAACGCCATCTTTTGACATACAATTTTTTTCTATGACGTCATTGGTTTTCGAGTGATGACGTTATCAACACTTTCTTTAAATGGCAACCATATTATTTTTGTCTCGTTTTTGGTAGATCTTTATATCCACCAAATAGTGATATAAAACAATTGGTATGTTGCATCACAATTTTTTTGAAAAAATGATATAAATTTAGAAAAAAATACGAAAATTTTATTTTTGTACAAAATTAAAATTAAATTAAAAAAATACATCTGAACTTAAATTTATTGTAACAGTTAACGTAAATTTTCAAAATGGACCCCACCAACCAACTGACACTGTCCCAGCCGAGTGTAAATGCTTTGCGATCAATAGTAATCTGCGTTATTCGCTCCAGGTCAAAAGAAATTCGTCTTCCCAATCGGCCAATTACTTATTAAAAAATCTTATTTAACATTAAATAGTTTCACAAAAAAGGGCCAAAGAAGTTTAATTTATTTAAAAAATTGACATGATGTGGCAGACCATTTCTTAATTAAAATTATCGCCCAAAAATTGAAGATTTCAAAAACTAATTAAGCTTACAAAATTTACTGAAATATGTAAGTTTTTTTCACACTTCTGTCTTGTGTGAGGACTTAAATATTCTTCTTGAACAAACCGGATCGTCAAAAGCACATGTACTCATGTTACTATGCAAAAAATTTACAAAAACAAAAACACGCACCTTTTTGCAAGATATTTCTTTATGACATTCTTGCTTCTTTTTATACAATTTATGTACAAAAATTTTAGTTTGAAATTGTTTCTATGGCGACAACATTGTTGAATTATTTACTTCTATTTTTGACGTTAAATTTTTGAGATATTGTGTAAAAATCGTTCATTTTCGCTAATATAAAAAATGGCACATTTATCTGAGCGAGAAAGAATCGAAATTTTAATTATGGTTGGGTATGGGGCCAGACAAAGAACGCATGCAGAAGCATGCGAATTGTTTAACCATAAACACCCTGATAGACCTACAATTACCAGGTCTACGGTGACAAAACTAGTTGGAAAGTTTACCGAAACTGGATCCGTAAAAGATCGACCACGGCAAGGTAGACCTCAAGTAGGAGAAGATGTGAAATTAAATGTGCTTCTAGAAGCAGAAGAAAGGCATCATGTTTCCACCAGACAACTTGCGTTAGCCAATCAGGTGGCTCACTCATTTGTCGTCAACTTATTTAAAAAAAACACTATCGTCCGTACAAAGTTCAACTTGTACAGGAATTGCATGAGGATGACGAAGATCGTCGACTGCAGTTCTGTGAAGACGTAATGTTACGTTGTGACCAAAATCCAAATTTCTTGGAAAACATCGTCTTCTCAGATGAAGCTACGTTCTGCCTAAATGGATCTGTTCACCGCCATAATTGCAGATATTGGTCGCAGAACAATCCGCATTGGACTCAAGCGTGTCATACTCAGCGCAGAGGAAAAGTTAACGTATGGGTTGGAATGATTGGACGACGCATTTTAGGATCATATTTTTTTTAAGTAAATTTGACTGCTGTGCAATATTTAGAATTTTTAAGATTTGAACTGGTTCCAGCGCTCGCTGTTATTTTCCCAAATCACGAGGATGGTGATGTACCCCATCCAAATATTTGGTTTCAACAAGATGGGGCGCCTCCCCATTATGGTGTAGAGGTTCGCCACTATCTTGACGAAATATTTCCCAATAAATGGATTGGACGAAGAGGCGCCATAGAATGGCCACCTCGTTCTCCTGACCTGACTCCGTTAGACTTTTTTTGTGAAGTTATTTGAAATCGAAAGTGTATTTTAACAAACCGAACAATTTAGAAGATTTAAAAGAACGAATTCGCGTAGAACTTACACAAATATCCCCAGACATAATTGAGGGAGTATACGAAGTGTTTACACTCGGCTGGGACAGTGTCAGTTGGTTGGTGGGGTCCATTTTGAAAATTTACGTTAACTGTTACAATAAATTTAAGTTCAGATGTATTATTTTTAATTTAATTTTAATTTTGTACAAAAATAAAATTTTCGTATTTTTTTCTAAATTATTATCATTTTTTCAAAAAAATTGTGATGCAACATACCAATTGTTTTATATCACTATTTGGTGGATATAAAGATCTACCAAAAACGAGAAAAAAATAATATGGTTGCCATTTAAAGAAAGTGTTGATAACGTCATCACTCGAAAACCAATGACGTCATAGAAAAAAATTGTATGTCAAAAGATGGCGTTTTAAAAAAGAAAATTTACCTGTCCGAGCGTTTTTCCTAAAAATGTAAAACAATGCGGTTATAAGCTTGGTTCCAAACTTTATGACCACACTGTATACTGAAGACAGAGAAGAACAAGTCAGTCTTGTAAGTCTGATATACATGTGAACATCATAAATTGTAATGTTATTGTTACGTATTTATTAAATGTTATTTTATATTGTTCCCGAGTGTATTATCTATTTTACTAATAAAATCGCCCTCTAATGTGTTCGCCTCGGGAACGAAGCTATAACAAGGACTAGGCAACATCACATAGCGATCCTACCAGCCACTTCTGACATCACATCTTGATGAAACTTTTGCTTTAGGTTAACGAAAGATTGAGATTAATTTTATAGAGGACGCCAATAATAAAACGTCAGTTATTGCTGGCGCCCTCTATAAGGCTAGATGCAACATTAAAAGGACATCCCTCGTATAAATTATCGATGATGAAACTAGAAAATTAATCAAACGAAAATGTTATTTTTGACGGAATTAACTTGCTCAACGAGTCGACCACAAAAGAAATCAGTCTTAATATTATTATCTTCTAAGTGTTCTTTCATAAGTACCGTTTCATTTTAAATGGATTATGTTATTATAAGGGCACGGAGTTAAATTACAATACCACCGCGTAATGCTTAACTCTTTTATCCAGGTGTATGAATGCGCGCATAGTTTTGTCATACCTCATATAAATGCGCGATTTAGCCCCTTTTTCTTCATTGAATGTGTTGTCCGTATTATTCATCGCAGCCCCTATGCTTGTTTTATTAATTTTATTCTTATTGCCGGTCATTCTTCTAGTTTTTCCTCTGTCTTTGTCGTTTGGACCCTTTCCCCCGCCGTATTCTATTTATTCACGATAAGGTGAAGAAACTGGAAACATATGTCAAGTAGTGCATCGACATTTGAGCGGCCTGCAAAGCAGGTGGTAGGTCGTAATTTTTATGCGTACGTGTACTACGCTGGTGTTAAGAACCCCCTTTCGAAAATAAACCTGTTGTTTTCTCCACCACGCTGATGTAACATTGTTGTTTCACCTATAGTTAACCAATCGCTTTTTTTCCGATTCATAATTTGGAAATTGGTTTTGTCTTCTTGTATTATATGCATAAAAGGAATAATTTAATTGATTATAGGCAGTACTTTTTATTAATTTATTGCAAAATAGATACAATAATTAATTGGCGTACGACTTGACAAAATATTTTCAAATTTACAATTTTTTACTATTGATTTTCCGCTGAGAACTGAAAGTAAAATATGGTGAAGTTTTAGGCTGTGCAGTCATCAAAAATTTTATAATTATCAAAGATTAATAATTACAATTATTAATTGGAATTAGAACGCTAAATTTTAAAATAATAATAATAATATTTATTAATTGTCCAACAGGTTACCCCAACAATACAGACAACATAAACAAATAATAATTATATGTAATACATAGAGAGAATTAAAAACAAGTATAATTCAATAATATAATCAAACTGCCTAAATATAAAAGAATAGTGAAAGAGAAAAAAAATACATTAAACGAAGAAACAAATTAACGAAACATATCTGCAGAAAAATTATTTAAACTGTTGAAGTTCTTGGCAGAATGCGCCATGGGAACCCTCAGCAATATACAAAGGTGGGGCAAAAGTCCCGCTACCATTTTGATTGCCTATAACTTTGTTGAAAGAAAAGATAAGTAAGTTTGGTTTTCATAAAAAGTTTATTTGCTCTTTACATTTTTTTTCGTTATGATTGGAAAATTATATCGGCTAAATGGTGACCGCGATTCGCTATGCAACTTTCGGCTCTTTTTAAGGCATTTTTCAAGACATCCTGCAACATCTCAGGCTGAATTTCTTCAATTTCTTGACGAATATTCTCTTTAAGATGTTGAATCGTTTGGGGCTTATTCACAAACTTTTGATTTTAAAAAACCCCATAAGAAAAAGTCAGGTGCAGCTAAATCCGGAGATCTGGCTGGCCATGCTAAATCGCCATTTCGCGAAATTAGTCTTCGTGGAAAAACGTCATTCAATAATTGAATTGTTGAACGAGCTGTGTGTGCTGTGGCCCCATCCTGCTGAAACCACATTTCCTCTTCCATTTCAGGCTCTTCCATTTCAGGCACAAGAAAATTTCGAATCATGTCTTGGTACCGTTCAACAGTAACAGTAACTCCAACATCCTCGTCAGTTTCAAAAAAATAGGGACCAATGATGTTTCCAGCATGAATACCACACCATACAGTTGTTTTTTGTGGATGCAATGACGTTTCATGAATTCATTGAGGATTCTGTGTCCCCCAAAACCGACTGTTCTGTTTATTGACGTGGCCACTGAGAAAAAAATGGGCTTCATCGCTCATCAATTTAGACGAAAAATCTTCAATTTCATCAGACAGCCTTAGGATTGCACTACTGTACTCAACTCGTTGATCATGATCTCTCGGTAGCAATTTATGGACTAATTGAATTTTGTACGGGAACATTTTCAAATCAGTTTTCAAAATTCACCTTAAACTGCGTGCAGACATGTGTAACTGGGAACGTCTCCGAATTGATGTTTCTGGAGACTCTGCAACACTATCGCGCACCAGAGCCACATTTTCAGCGTTACGAGACGTGCGTTGTCTTCCAGAACGAGGCCTGTCTGCTGTCGTACCGTACTGTCGAAAATTCGCATGTAAACGATAAATTGTGGTTTTGTGAGGCACTGGACGATTAGGATATTTTTGACGCAATTTCCGCTGAGTGGCAATAATGGAACGATTATTTTCAATAAATATTGTCACTATTTCTGCTCGTTCTTGTGGCGTATATTTATCCATAATAAAATTTGGACGTCTACACAACACAATGGTTAAAGCTAAACTGAACTAAACGTCACATAACCAAGATGGCGCGCAATCAAAATGGTAGCGGGACTTTTGCCCCACCCGTTATTTGTTCTGGCCGTTGGAAGTAGAAGCACTTCATTCACTCTTTGGAGTTTGGACGAGGTACTTGAAAACTCACTTCTGCAAGCAAATCAGCTGAATCGATCTTATAAAGAATTACATTTCTGATAAAATTTGAACTAATTAGGTGTCGTCTTGCTTACAGCGATTCAACTCCATGACGATCCAAGAGTAACCTGTAGTCCAAACCACGAGGAGGGTACGCTCCATCAACTTTATAACTTAAAGAAACTTGCGCTGCATGGATTCAACTGCATTAATATAGGAGTCATATATTGGATGCCACACGACAACGGCATATTCTAATTTGCTAACAACTAGCGCATAAAAAAGCGACTTGAGTGAAGAAGCTATGTTGTCGAAGTCCTTACACATACGGATAATGAAACCCAATGATCGATATGCTGACGTAGTAACTTGGGAAACATGATCAGCGATCAGCTTTTCATCAAAAATAACTCCAAGATCATTGACATGTGTTTTTCGGTTGATTGCAATATTGTTAATAGAATAATCGGAAAGATATCTATTGGGTTTTTTGGTGAAAGATATGAAACAGCATTTGTCGATGTTTAAATTTAATTTGTTTGAAGTGCACCAATTTGTGACGCGATCCAGGTTCTCTTGAAGAAGGGCAGCATCTTGAGCACCACCAATTCGATGAAAAATTTTTAAATCGTCCGCATAAGCCAAAACACGACAAGGGTCCAAGATTGGAACCCTGGGGCACTCCGAAAGAAGAAAGATACGTTCTAGGTTTGTAGCCATTATAGTATACAAAATTGAAGAAGTGAGGAGCATTATTAGTAAGTTGCTGAAGTCGAACAAACACATTTTACCCAGGAGAGCAGTATGGTCAATGGTATCGAAGGCACGAGAGAAGTCAGTATAAATGACGTCCATCTGCTGTCCCCTACCAAGTCTGAGACAAAAGGGCGAGGTTTGAAATGGTCGACCTTTCAGACATAAAACCATGTTGATTTGGCGACAGGAATGATTTGCTGTTAGAGTGAATGACCATATTTACTCTAAATTCTAAATCATTGGTGGTATCAACAAGACGGGGCCACCGCCCACACAGCAAAAGCTTCGATGGCAGGTGTACGAGCTTTGCTTCCCACTCGAGTGATTTCCAGGTGCAGCGATGTTTTGTGGCCTCCTCCTTCGCAGACTTGTCAACCTGCGACTTCTTCCTATGGGGCTACCTCAAGTCGCGTGTTTATCTGGGGAAACAGAACACTGGAAGAGTTGAAGGCTGCAATATGAGATGAGATGGACAACATCGATTGCAACCTTCTAAAGAGAGTGGATACCAAGTTCAAGGAATCTTTAGTCTTAAGTTGAATTTGAAGAAGCTACTGTGTTAGCGAAACAGCTGTCATTATTTTATTAATAAAGTGTAAATCTAAAACATCTTAAGTGTGTTTTATTTATTATTAGTGATATGGATTTACATCAAGCAAAGGTCGAAACAATTAAAGAATTCAAGGAAAGACTTCAAAATTTGTATTCAAGAAAATGGTCGTTACCTTACAAACATAACTTTTCACACATAATATTCTTTAATCGCATTAAATAACCTGTTTTTTTATGTAAATTATTTTCCCGCAAAATTTACCATATACTGCTCTATTCAAAAATTGACTATTCCCGAGTAGCACCCTGTATTAATTACTTTATTTTCTTAATACACTTAAGTCGGCCGAGATAGTTTCCAGGTATATAAAATTCGTGTTTACCATTTCCGGATTATGAGGTGGATTAGCGCAATAGATTCTTAACGGTTTTATTTATGATCGCACTATTACTTGAAACAAAGTATACTTCTCACATTGAAGTTCACCAGATGAGAAATGCTGTCTCGTATGTGTAAAAGTAAGCTCGAGTGCTGTTTTTTTGACAGTTGGATTTATTTACATTCTTAGTTTTATAAAGTGAAGGTTGAACATTGTGTATATTTTGCAAATAAATGTATGTAATCCAAAACACAAAAATAATAATGTATATGTTAATATCTAATTTAAACTAAATACAATAATTGATGTGGAACTTTCAATTGTGTTAATTTAATCTATAATACAGGTGGCCCAAAATGACCGAAGGGGTTTTAATTCCTTATAACTTTTTTATTATAATTTTTTTTTTGTTTTCAGAATTTTGTAAAGAAGACTTGGGGAATTTAAAATGGAACAGTACACAATTGAACAACGTGCCAAAATCGTTGAATTTTATTTCTCAAATCAACGATCCATTGTTTTGACTCAGTGTGCATATCGTCGTTATTTTAATATGCGAGTTGGACCCTCAGAGTCAACAATAAACCATCTGGTTGCAAATTTTCGAGAACAAGGGGCAGTAAGGAACCTTCCTGGTGCCGGCAGACGACGAACGGTGCACACGGATGACAATATTGAACGGGTACAGGAGAGTATTCGGGAAGATGGAGAAACATCAACCAGGAGACGTTCGACACAACTTGGCCTCTCAAGAGGGTCGCTGCAGAGAATTTTGCATACAATAAGAATGTTTCCATACAAAATTCAGCTTGTCCAACAATTGAAACCGACAGATTACCAGCAACGACTTGTTTATGCAATTTATTTTCGACAAAAAGCAGAAGAAAATCATGATTTTATTCATAATTTAATTATGAGGGACGAAGCCCATTTCCAATTAAATGGGTTCTTTAATAGGCAAAACTGCAGGATATGGGCTACGGAAAATCCAAGAGTAGTTCAACAGCGAGAATTACACCCACTTAAGTGTACCGTTTGGTGCGGTGTTTCGTCGGAAAGGATAATTGGCCCATATTTTTTGGAAAATGAACACGGTGTCGCCGTTTCCATCACTGGTGTTAGATATCGGACAATGTTGGAAAATTTTTTAAGGCCAGCCGTGGAAAACCATCCGCAAGTATGGTTCCAACAGGATGGAGCCACACCGCACACTGCGAGGGACACAATGGCTCTTTTACGCGACATCTTTGGTGAACGAATTATTTCCCGTACAAGCGATTTTAATTGGAGAGAGCCTCCGCGTTCACCGGATTTAACCGCTTCAGACTGTTTCCTTTGGGGTTATTTGAAAGGAAAAGTCTATATTAATAAGCCTCGAACCATACAGCAATTAAAAAATAATATACGCGACGAAATCAACAACATAACACCTGAAGTTTTGCGAAAGGTTATGGAAAATGTTTTGGAAAGAGCACGAATATGCGAAGCAGAAAATGGCCACCACTTGGGAGATAAAATTTTTCATAATTAAATTAAAAATATTCTTCATTAATATACTGTATTTAAAATAAAAAAAAATTAATAATTATGTCTTAAATAAGAAGTTATAATGAACTCAAACCCCTTCGGTCATTTTGGGCCTCCTGTATATATTCAAATTTAGAAAATAGCAAAGCATTACCGGGCTGTGCTAGTAATTCTATAAAATATACTATGAAATACTACACCATTCGATATACACATCAAAAATAATGTTTTACTGCTTCTTTTTTATTTATTTATCAAGAATTTCTTTCATCAAAATTGTTTTTATTAGAACATAATGGAATGAAAGTTTTTTCTTCTTCGTAACTTTCTCATTTAAATACCGCCTAATAATTCAAACATTGCATATAGATACACATACGCATAGGTATCATGTATTGTATCAATTGCCATACAAATATTGTAGCATGGCAGTAAAAAATATCTCAATATTTATACAAGAAACAAGCTGCACGTTCCGATTATTCTTCGAAGACAGATGTGTACCGAAGACGTGTGGATACACGACCCGTGAAAGAAAAGAAAATAGACGCGTGCATCGTTGAAAATGCCGACGACGGTGGAGGCGACAAACTTTCCGAGGAAAGCCATCAGACGTACGAAATGTAAAGCTTACCACGCGCATAAATCGTCAGACGGCATTGTTCTTTTTTCAGAAGTAAAATAGGCACAGCATCTTGGACGATAATAAGGAGAGTCGAGGAGCATGGGTCCGGCCAGGTGTTTGTAAGCAAAGCGGAGGGGTGCATGCCCTCTTATTGTCGTAGTTTCTCGAAAGAAACACCCCTCGGCGATCAATGCAAAAATTTCTTAAGGGTATTACCCGTCCCTGCCATCGATCGAAGGATATAAGGAAAATACAGTGACCTATTAGGTTATTGGCACAAGCGGTAAATTGGATAGTTACGTGCGTCACTATAGGTATTTATTATGTACGTTTTTAAGATGATTTTTTATTTATTAAATATTATAATCGCCAATACAATTTTAAGTAAATTTGGAAGAACGTAGGTATATGGAAATGATTCGAATCATCTAGTTAAAGATCGCATAGAATATCAAGCGAGTCACAAAATTTGCATCCTAGGTAAGCCGTGAACGATTGAGATAGACATAACGGGTTGGCCATTTAAAGTTGCGGTTTTAAAAATCGCGCTATTCCCTTGTATCTATAGAAATTAATATAATATATATTTTTTACACTAGAGGGCCAAGCGCGGTTTACAATAAATATATGAAGAACTTGCCTTGTCAGTTTTCAAGATGGCGTCGTATCCAACGGAAGTGCGTGTCGTGTGGAATTAATAAAATATTATTATAGAAATGGGGAATCTTTTGCAGCTACGGCAAGACACTTGCGTACTCTATTCGGGAGAAATAACGCACCAACGGAAAACCCTATAAAAAGGTAAGGAAAAAAAGATAAATTTAGAAAAGTAACAAAGTATTCGCTATCGTGTTTCCATGTCTACTAATCCGACAATATCTTAGGATTGTAGTGAAATTTGAAGCAACAGCATCTGCGGCAGACGAAAGATCAACTGTTAGAGAACGTCAAAAGACCATCCGGGTACTGGAAACCATAGAACGAGTATGGGAGCACTTTACAGCTCAACCTTCAACATCGACCTCAAGAGCATCTCAAGAACTTGAAATACCGCGTACAACACTAAGGCGGATCCTAAAGCAAGATCTAAAGATGAAAGCATACAAAATCCAGATCGATCAGCCGTTGAGACCGTTTGATATGGAGCGACGCTACAATTTTGCGAACGAAATCATCGAACGCATTGAAAATGGCAGCATGTCATTGGAACGAGTGTGGTGGTCGGATGAGTCACATTTCGATGTATCCGGTTATGTGAATAAGCAAAATTGGAGACATTGGGGGACAGAAAATCTACATCTAGCAATTGTTCGTCCTCTTCACCCTCGACGGTTGACTGTATGGTGTGCTATCTCGTCGGCTGGAATTATCGGTCCCGTGATTGTCAATGGAACCGTTACTTCGCAAAAATATTGTGAAATGCTTAATGAGTCTTTTATTCCCGTGGCGCATGGATTAAATATGGTGGAGAATGCATGGTTTATGCAAGACGGGGCTCGTCCGCATCGCACGGAAGAAGTTTTCAACATTCTTGAAGAACATTTCGGTAACAGAATCATTGGTCTTGACGCTCAACAGTTTACAGGTGGAGGGATAACATGGCCACCATATAGTCCAGACCTCAATCCTTGCGATTTCTACCTGTGGGGATCATTAAAAGATACAGTATATCGCGATGGTATAGACACCCTTGATGACCTTGAAATGGCAATACGGCAGCGAATAGAAGCGATACCGTACGCCACACTTCAGGCAGTTTGTGGAGAATTTGAGAAGAGGCTGCGAAATGTTATCGTTGCTCGAGGCTCTCACTTCGAAAACCTGATTTATTAACCCGCAGATCTTGTTGTTTAATTGCACAAATAAATCATTTTTTTTAAATTAATGTTTTGTATGTTTAATATGACTTTAAAAACCGCAACCTTAAATGGCCAACCCTGTAGAAGTCACGTCTGAGCTTAGAGAATTGACGCAGTGTCATTTGTAAATAATCATAAGTCAAATTGGCAAGTTACGATTTAACCTATTACTAATAGTACAAAATATAGGTTAGATCACCTAATCAATCTAAGACATAACTGATTTAATTCATGGCATACTCTGAAAACTTTTTTGTGGCTCACTCCTTATATTTCGAGGGGAAAATTACATTTTTCGATAAGAAATTCAAAATGACAAAAAACATAAGAAAACTAAAAGCACATTCTTGAGGACACTTTTGATCTACTATCTAATGGTAAACTCGAAATTTCCATATGACGCTTCGGTTCTATCTGGCCATCATCAACTTTCTTACTTCTTATCGGCACTATGTGGGATTTTAACACCGTTAAAAAGAGCGGTGTCAAAAATATTTTTTCTGATTTCAACCATTCAACCACATATTGACACAAGTTTTTGAGATTATGCTTTAATTCACGAAGAATTCATTTTAAGATTAAGTAAGGTAGGCATGAAATTTCAAACTGTCAAACGTTTCCATTATCGTATATTACTAATAGAAAAATGTCGTACACCAACGAAGAGGAACGAGATATGATAAGTATTTTTTATTCATCGAATCAAAATACAACAATAGCAAGCACAAGATATTTGCAATTGTATCCAGAACGACAAAAGCCACACCACACCGTACCATTTTTCTGGATCTTGATAGAAACTTAGCCGAGATATTTTACAAATGGTAAATTAAAGGTGTGTTTTTGCAAAGTCTATGTAATTCTTGTATTTTCTAGATAAATAATAAGTCTATGTAAATCTTGCACCTAGTTTGAAACAATAAATGAAAATATCAACAATAAAAATAGGGAGCAAAACAATAAAGCAACAATTACAGTAAATGTTCAAATAACTGGTCAATTAGATTAATACACATTTGCGCACGGTTTCTGACATTTTGAATTGCCCTTTTTTTATTTTTCTTCTTGGAATTTACATCGAAGGCATTCCGGTGTCTTGATGTCGAAGTTCTGCAATGTTTTACGGAACATCATCTTATTATAAATACTATTTTTAACAGCTCCCCATCAAAAATAATCTAGGGGATTAGAGTCAGGAGATCTCGCCGCCCAGTGGCGGCTCTTTAATGAGAGCAAGTGAGCAATTGCACCCCCTGGAATTATGAAACAAAACAAACCAAGCGGCGACTAACTGTGAAAGTATTTATTTATTATGTATTCATAGTTATTGACGTGGAACGTGGCCGCTAACAACGTACATACACCGAGCGTCGTCACAGATATACTGAGGAGCAAAGCCCTACTCTTGCTCATATAAGGCATTAACATTACATTGATGGTGGGGAGAACTGTATTTTGCTGTACTTCAATGTCGTATAATACATAGCTTTGGAGCAACTGAACCAGACTGCTCTCGGGCGTTGTTACAATGAATACGGTATCTTTTTTACAGAACAACGCGTTTTCGCGGTTAACGTATAATGAAAAAATCGCAGTAAAAAAAACGGCCGATGCCTCAATTATGTTTAGAAAATAAACAATCTGTTAAAGGTAAAGACGTTATAAGAAAATTCAAAATGAATATTTATCAGAAAAATGACTGGATTTGTGTGTGTGAAATTAAAAATACTTTGTTTTGTTTTCCGTGTCTTTTGTTTGGTGGTGAACCGTCTTGGTCAAAGAACGGAATAAGAGACTTAATTCATCTTAGTGCTAAAATTATTAAACACGAAAATTCCGAAGGGCATTTTAAAAATATATTTAGTCTAAGAATGTTAGGAAAAAATAACATTCAGGGTGTTTTAGATTCATTATATAGAAAAGCAATTCAACAACACAATGAAAAGGTAACAAGAAATAGGCATTTGTTAAATTTAGTAATAAATTGCATTAGATTTTGTGGCGCGTTTGAACTGGCACTTCGGGGTCATGATGAACAGCAAACGTCGAATAACAAGGACATTTTTCGGGAATTGATAAATTTTACGGCAGAATTGGATAAATCGCTCAGAGATCACATCGAAGCAGCACCGGTTTTTAAGGGATTATCAAAAACGATACAGAATGAGCTGCTTGATGCAATGTTGAACCTGTATCATGAACAAGTTGCCAGTGAAATTAAAGCAACCGACTTCATATCTGTGATAGCTGATGAAACCACAGATGTGTCCAATCGGTTTCAGTTGGTGGTTGTTTTAAGATATATTGTGAACGCGAGACCGGTTGAAAGATTTTGGAAATTTCTTCTGCCTAGTGGACATGATGCTAATTCTTTATCTGCCCTCCATCCTTAACGAAATTAGTTTGCTTGTTGATGACCCAGAAAAACTGATTGCACAGAGCTATGGTGGGGCAGCAGACATGAGTGGTGCTATTAACGGCGTGCAAAGACATGTCCAAGACCAGTATCCAAGGGCTAATTTTGTACATTGTTATGCACATCAGACAAATCTAATTATGTCACATGCTACATCGAGCAGTAGTAATTGCAGAATTTTTTTGCCAATCTGACGGGATTATGTACATTTTTCTCCACTTCACCACAACGAGCTGCAAGATTGGAAGAATTCCTTCAGAGAAAAAGCTTACCTCGTTCTTCAAAAATAAGATGAAACTTCAATTCTAGGACAGTGAATACAATATATGAGCACCGAGAAGAAATAATTGAAGCTCTAGAACAAATCGAGGGAGAAGTTAGTTTACAAACTACCATTCATCAAGCTAGTGCCAATTTGCGAATTTTAGAGGAGGAAAATTTTATCTATTGGTTAAGTTTCTTTCATAAAATTATGCCATATGTGGACATATTGTTTAATCAATTACAAAATGTCAATACAGATGCATTAAAAATCAAGAATAATTTAGATAATTTTGAACGTGCTATTGGAAAAATTCGAACCGAAATCGCTGACACAGATAATCAGTTGGTTAAACAAAATGACCCAAAACTGATTCCTCGACCATCAAAGCGGCGTAACTGGAGGGAGGGAAACTATTGAAGTGTGCGATATTATTTTGCTAGAAATAAAAACTAGATTTCGGTATACAGGGCACTTAATATTAGCAAACTTAATTTCTTTTAAACAGTTCTCCTCTTTTCAAAAAAAATTTCCGGAAGATTGCCTTAAAGAAGCAGTAAAATTTTGTCCATGCCTCAATGAAAGCAGACTACGAACTGAATTAAGCGTTCTATATTCTAGAGAAGAATTTAGGCAAAATATAGAAGTCGGTACTGCAGGTCTGCTAGATCTTCTGCTGGATGGATTAAGCGACACCTTTAATGAAGTTGTTAAGCTTTTAATAATTGTCATTACAATCCCAATGACAACGTCCCCGAAGCGGAACGCCAGTTTTCACGGCTGAAGAGAATTAAAACTTTCCTGAGAAATACAATGAAAGAAGAGAGATTAAATTCCCTTACTATGTTATCTTGTGAAAAAGAATGTATAAATGATTTCCCAAACTTTAATGAAAAAGTGATAGAACTGTTCTGCAAGTCAAAGACACGTAAAATGGACTTCGTTTATCGTCAGATGTAATTAAACTGTGTATAAACTGTGTAGTGTAATATTTACTATTCCCTCAAAACAAACTCTACAATGAACAGTACCTGTCTGGAACAGTACGTCGGTGAAATTTATAAGGATTGGGTAAGCGTTTTTGTATTACACTTTTTAATTTTGAAATTATGCACTCCCTATGTGAACCACCCCGAGCCGCCACTGTCGCCGCCCATTCAGTAACTCCACTATTTCCAATCCAACGGTTTGGAAACTTTTGACTGTAGTAATTTCTCACAATTTCCGCATTGTGAACCGATGTGCCATCCTGTTGCAGCTTTTCTGCCGTCTCTTGCCATCTTTCTATTATTGTCCGCTTTTTTCCAGTTACTCCTATTTTCCGCAGATCCTTCTTGACCTCTTAGGCGTCATCTTTTCTCTTATCTTCTTCTACTCTCAATAAAACTTACCTACCAAATAATTCACCTATTTGCAGCAATCCTGGCGATTTTTTCCAACCATCTGACATTTTATGCGTTTACTATTTGGGCAATATTTTTTTTTATTTATTAAAAAGGTCTACATTCGCGTCATTTAAGATCTAGTTAATAAATGAATTGTTTTTATGTTCAATATCTAGAATTAATTAGCATTTATTCCTCCCTAAACAGACCTTAAGAAACAGCACAAAAATACCTATGCATAGTTATGATTGATGTAGGTTAGTTAACAATAGTTAAACAATATAAAAGTTAATGAAGCAAGATTATCAAAACCGAAAGATCTCGATACTGTTTTTGTTTCTATTTTGTTGCGTCGTTGTTGTGTCTTGATTCCCGCAAAACGAATCACAACAAGGCACATTTGTAACGGCAGTCGTCGTTGGTAAGTATTTCTAACGGTAGGAGGTGATCAACCCCTACGTGCTGTCTAGAAAGGGGTCGCAGAAACCAGATTTCGCGTCTGCCGAGATGGCAAACCCGTCTCCCCCCAAGAAGTCTGAAAAGGAATGCATCCCTGACCCAACTCGCACAATAGGGCAATCACAATGAATTTCGTAAAGTTTTCACAAAAGAAAAGGGACATACGAAGTCTAGTCTGAAGGGGTATTGCGGGGTAAAAGTTTCTTAACGACTACTATATTTCTCTTTTTCCTAAATTCTTATCTATCTCGTGTTAATATGTTTCTACTAATTGGAATAGAATGACAAATGTTTAATTCAATTTTACAACCAATTAGTATTTGAATTACTTAGTTTTTTTGTACAAAATTTAACACCAAATTTACCTTTTTTATATTATTTTTTTTTTATTATTCATACATAGCCTAGACAAATTTTTACAGTCACAATCATCCATGACTATAACTTTAAACTACTTGTTCAAAGAACTATACCTGGTGTTCTTGAAATAAAAAGACAACGTATGAACAATGGAAAGATATAATTATATTAGAACATTTTCTCAAAATTCCCTCTCATAAGCGGGAAAATGACAAAAATATTTTTAAAAAAATTCTCACGCCATTGTGGGACCGACTATATTACAAAAACTGTCAGAGATAATATCTTAAAGTTGACCCACAATAACAAAAATAATAGTTATTGTCGATCTTATTTTTTACCTAGTTGTGGATCGTTACGTATGTTTGATATGATTTACATTTACGTCTTTGATTAAAGATAGATTGTTACCAAATACGACGTTAAACGCCCATAGAGCACACAGCTTACGTGTTTTTGTAATAGATGATCTTTAAAAATTCACACCAATTTTTAAGAGCTGACTTTCGTACCAGAGTATCAAACCCTTACCATACAAAACTTTTACTCAATGTTATCTTCTGGTGTTTTTATAAACACAAACATTGCAACCTATAAATTTAATAGCGGCATTATGAATCAATATTAATATTTTATATTTCTTATTTCTCGTAACAAAAAAGAATACATTCACGTAATGCATATTAAATGTCATTTCAACATGATACAATCTTCAGGGGGTTTTTAATTTTGGGGTGCGCGTCGTAATTGATTCACAAATTTTTAATTTATATTCTATATAATTACATCTTTCCATTTTTCATACTTTGTATTTTTATTTCAAGGATAGTCTGTATACAGTTAAAAGCATTCTGTAACCATATATTATCAATTTTTCTAAATTTAAAATATTTTGCTCAAGATGCTTTTTTATAACAGCATACAATTTAATTAATAATAATTTTTGGTTAACGAAAAAAAATATATATAATTTTAATGAACAAAATAAATTAAGTATCCCTAATTTTATATAGCTTCATGAATTTTTACAATATAACCTAGTTTAGAACATTAAACAATTTATATTTTAATGGTGCTTGGTAAGTCAGCTAAGTTAGCGTGTGAATGTATCTCCTCTAGGAGGAGATACATTCACAAATATATAACTTGTATTGTGTTCCTCACACCCCATTTTTAATAATATTTTATATTATTAAAAATACTTTTGTATTATACAAATTGGTGTAGTTTTTACCCACTCATGTATGTTTCAAATTATTTTGTTATATACGCATTCGGTTCGCCCGACAAGTAGTGAAGACACGATAATACAGTTTTTTATAGATATGGTTGTTACCGTCTATAGAAACACGTTGCTTAGTTCGGCAGTTATTATGTAGACAGCGCTGAATATTCTTTCACGCTCTGTCTTAATAATTTCTGGTTGATAGCAAGGTAGTTATGTTTGGTTGAATGTATCTCTTCTCCAGCAGGGGCGTACCGACGATCCTGTAGAAATGTGAAATACGTATCTGCGTCTCTGGAGAGGAGATACATTCACAAATATATAACTGGTATTGTGTTCTTCACACCCCATTTTTAATAATATTTTATATTATTAAAAATACTTTTGTAAACGTTAACTTTTTAAAAGTAGCTTAATCTGCTACATATGGTGACTTATATGGTGCTTACGGACTTACAGAGGATGTATCTACACTAAAAAATTGGGAACATCCTAGCTGCAAAGGTACCGGAGCCTAGGCTGCTCAAACTTAACTAGGATGTTTCCAATTTTTTTCCTAGTAACTATATTCTGTCTAAGTCTGTATGCAAAATTTCAAGTCACTAGATGTACACGATTTTAAGTATGGCCCCTCCATATCGGGAAAGTTGCCACCGCCCCCGAGGGGTGTAGATAAAACCTGACCACCTCTATATACAAGGGCGATTCAAAAAGTAACTTTATTCTACAGCTAGATATACTTGTATTGGTAGATATTACTTTCCAACATAGTCACTATGCTTATCCAAACATTTGTTCCATCAGTACACTAAAGTATTAAAATCTGCAAGTCCCTGTGCCCATGTCAAGATGACTTTTTAAACTTACAAGCACCCAGATGCATCTTAAATTGTCCAAAGATATGGAAATCATTAGTCGTCACGTTGGGCTATAGGAAAGATTGTCCAGTATCGACCATATCCTTGTTAATCTTAAACATTTATCATGCCGTTGTCGATTTTAGTGCATCAAACTCACCCCTGTTTCAGTGACATGATAAAACCGAAAACTGAAAGAAGCTGATGTTTAATTTTTTTCTGCCCGTAGAGTGTCCTCTAGATGCTAACTAGCCATCTAACGGCTGTGTGATAAACGTACGGTTTTCTGCTACAGGCTGGCGAAAAATTCGAATAAGAGGTGAAATGTAATACTCTTGAGTTCTTGTTCTTCTTTTTGAGTTATCTTTGTAATATTGTATACAGTATATACGTGAAGTAGTTCTAACGTGTTATGTGACGATATAAAAATCTAGTAATAATAAGTAATAGAATAGTTTTCCACAAATACAAGTGTCTCGTATCATTATGTTCAAATTTTAGGAGTGTAAAGTAGACTTCATTTCAAGTAACAGAAACGCTAAACTTGTATATCTATTTTTATTTCTTTCAAAGTTACAGATCTATGGAATGTGATTGACAGATTATGAAAAAAAATGTAATCCTAAAGTCAATAAAAACTGATTTTATTTAAAAAAGTTCAATTAATAATATTTTCGAAATGTCCACCTCCTTGTTGAATGCAGGCTTGCGCCCGTAAGCCAACAGTAGAAGTACTTATCTCCGAATTTTATACTTGTTTTGTCGGATTTGCTCGACAGGCAGGTGAATACGATGCAACAACTCTTCTCTTGCGTTCGAAACCTGCGCGAAGACTAAATTTTTCATGTACCCCCATAAATAAAAGTCAAGGGGATTAAGATCGGGTGATCTAGGTGGCCATGCAACAGGACCACCTCGACCAATCCATCTTGGATAATTGACGTTAACCCAATTTCGGACAGCAATTCCGAAATGTGGTGGTGCCCCATCCATGTGAAACCACATGTCTCGTCGAACATTCAGTGGGACATCCTCTAAAAGACCTGACAGTTCGTCAATAAGAAATTGAAGGTAATTGTCGGCATTTAACCTCCGAGGAAGAACGACAGGACCAATCAACAAGTCATCGATTAGGGCCGCCCAAACGCTAATAGAAAATTCATGTTGAAATTTAGATGGGCGTATAGCTTTGGGATTTTTTGATGACCACCTGTGCAGGTTTCTCAGATTTTTAACACCACTGCTCGTGAACGTAGATTCATCTGTCTAGAGGACTGTTCTGCGGACATTAAAATGGAGCCGTTACTGTTTTAATATCCAGGTAGAATAAACTAGACCTTCCTCCAAGTCTGCTGACAAATTTACTCCTCGGTCGAAAAGATAATTACGCAGTCCGCATTCCCGAAATTGTCTGTGTACTTCCAGAAACGTTCTGTAATGAGGAATGCGCCTATCGGGAAACCGATGTCGGTATTCAATAACTGCTTGACGTGCACTGCCGTTACAGTAGCCATACACAAAATGCATGGCCGCATACTCTTGAGAAGAAAATCGGTAAGGCATTTTGCATAAAGAAAACGTGTCCACTCACTAATAAGCTGTTGTATGAACTGAAACGTAATGTAATCCTTTATTAAAAAATGTCATCTGAAAATTTATTTATTGTATGATATTCATGGTTCAGCACTTACGAAATAAGTAAGAACCTTCTTTATCATAAATCAATTTCCAATACTCTTTATTGTAGATCTCCAAGAAATTACTGTATGCACTACGACACGCGTTTATTTATTTTAGGATAACATTTTATTATGCGATGCTAACAATCACATTAGTGAATTATCAATTAGTGAATCGTATAACTTTTTTTTAAATAACATCAGTTTGTATTGACTTTAGGATTACATTTTCTTTCATGATCTGACAATCACATTCATAGATCTGTAACTTTGAAACAAATACAAATGGATATACAAGTTTTGCGTTTTGTTACTTGAAATGAAGTCTACTTTACACTCCTAAAATTTGAACATAACGATACGGGACACTTGCATATTGATGTAACTTATGTTTATCTTTTCAACTTTTCGCGTTTTTAATTTACTAGTTTCATGCTTTTTTTCTCAACACAGGAAAAATATCTTTTTTTATAAAATTTACATTATAGTAATACTAAAGTCATATTCCACTTCAGTCAATTCAACTACGATTAATTTTGAATTTCCTCTGCAATCTCAAATAAGCGTGCTAGAGGTAAAAGAAGAAAATGAGCTCCTTTCGTTTTTTTAAAAAAATCTCGAACGTCATTTGGCACAGGTCTATTTTCTCATCGAGTTGATAACAAACACAAAATTTAGCAACTTTGCCAAATTTAAACCTACCCTCTATCTCTAATAATAAGCGAAATCACCATGGTGAGGGTCGAAAATATAACAGCCTGTATATGCACCAAATATAGAAGTGAAAAGTCATATTTGTCTCCAGGATACATTACATTGACAAGCTCGAATAAGAGCGAAATGCATCTGTACGTTCCAGGGATAGACGTGACTTTTCACGAATTTTTAATGACCCAATTGAGCATCTGCCACTGGCCGTACTAAATAATATGCATGTATTTTTCATTTTTAAACGTTTCCACTTTATATATTGGAATATGTACTTAAATTTCCCGGTAGATCTAATTCAGTAATGGCTAACAATTTTATATGTATTTGTTATTAAAAAAATATATGTATATTTTGTAGGATGTCTGCCTCTTTTAGTTATTATAATCGGTAAATTCTATCTATTGGTATTTGCATTATTCCAGAAAATGAACATATTCTATTAAAGTAATAGCAGTATGTAGACTTTTGTAGCTGACTCTAAATTCTCACTTATATTCCACACAACCTCCCACTAAATTATCAGACAAATAAATTTCCCGATCATTAAATATCTGCACAAACGACACATGTGAGGATAATATGTTCAGAATTATTCGGGCACACGCTAAAGCAATAAAATACCTACAGTCCACCAGAACTCAATTATTCCGTAATATCAAAAAACAACATAAAATAGATACACGGTCGCGCATCAATAATCAAAAGGGAGGAAGTCGACTGTGTTTTATTGGCGCATTTGGTGTAAAGTTCACTGAAAGTCAGGTGACATGAGTCAAGCTCGACTCCGGGGTTGAAACCCTCGCACTTTACCCATTTATAGGTACGCGGTTCCGGATCCAGATGCATGAAAATTTTAGTCACCTCCATTGATAACAGTCCAGCTGTGTTTGGGTGTGTTTATGGGTCCGGTCTTGTCCGGTCCGACCGCTGTCGTATGCAGATCAGATTTCGACGCAGTCATTCCCTTTTTCGCACTCTTTTTTGTGTAATCTTTTCCGTTCTACACTCATACACATATGACGGAGCACGTGCGCTATGGACAAAGCACGCGGACCTAAACTGGATACTGGGCGCCTATCAAACGCAATCGACAAATGCAAATAGGACTCATTTGTTATTTTAAAAAACGTACGCATCGTGCGTGCTGTATTATTCTCCATATTTCATAATCCTAGTTAATATGAATGCCTGTCCATATGGAAAGAGGTTGTCGGTAGCTGTTGCGAAATCACCGATGCGTGTGATTTAAAAATCGTCGTTTCGAAATGACATCTTACGGCGTCATTAAATGGTTCGTTTCCTATGAATTTCGTTCTGTTAATTCAAGCCAAAAATGGAACCTGTTCGCGGATTTAAAATTCAATTGAAACATTACGTATTCGTAAGTTAATCTTAATTGCTTTGTTTTCGTTGTGAATATTAGGTTGATGCATAAGGAATGTTATCATAATATCACTAACGGCCGGTATTATCAACTGATACCAAAAGTAATTTTAGTTAAAAGACATTTAAATTAAGTGTCCCGTAAATTAGGGGTTCTGTATTACGAAATTTATTTAAGCAGCATTTAACTAAATGTGATACTTAGGAAGATTGGTAATACTTTTAGAACAAAATATAAAAATTTAGCACATTTGAACAGTTTGTGCCTGGCTTGGTTTTGGTTCTTAATTCAAAAGAACAGATCTTTAACAGGTAGTGTTATTTCCTTAGAATTAAGTTTTAGTTGTAAAAGTAATGGTTTTTTTAATTGATGTGCATGTCAGGCAAATGTGTGGGAACACCAGATTTCTGGAAAAATTATGTGTTCTATTAAAAAATAACCTTAATAAAAGTTTTTGTAACATTTTTTATTTATATCACATACATACTTTGTTTTTCTACGACTTTCACTAGTTTCGAGATATGGTGTCATCGGTAGTTTTTTTTAAACGGATCACCCTTTTAACATTTTTGGATGGACACATTTTCAAGAATTACAATGATATACGGTTTATATCTTATTACATATTGGAAAAGGTTAGCAACAAGAAAATATTGAAAACAAGACAATTCATAATGAATGTTCAAACTGATGACCTTCTGCGGCCTGACAGTATCCTAGCCTATCAACGAAGGACCTTAATGACTTCGGAATCACGTCTTGTACTATCTCTTGAAATCCTAATTCGATCTTCCAACTCTTCGAGCGACTGAGGTTTAGTCTTATAGACATTAGGTTTCAAATGCCCCCAAAGGAAAAAGTCTAAAGGACTTAAATCGGGCTATCGCGGAGGCAATTAGTATATCCTCTTCGTCCTATCCAACGCTGTGGAAATACTTCATTTAGGTACGCACGCGCGTCAATTCCATAATGCGGCGGTGCTCCATCTTGCTGATACCAGATGGCATCTGAGAATAGTGCAGGATTTATGGGGTTTGGAAATAAAGGAATTAATGCTGGAACAATTTCCTCGCGCAATAATTGTAAATAGCGAATAGCCTTCAAATTTTCCGTAAAAATCAAAGGTCCGATTATGTATCCTCCGATTAAATATGCCCATACATATTATTTTTGAGGATATTGTGTGTAATTTTCTTCCATCCGATGAGGATTCCGATCGCTCCAGTAGCGACAGTTATGTCGATTTACCATGTAGGAAAAATGTCGCTTCGTCGGAGAAGAAAACGTTATTGATAAAGTTACCATTACGATCAATGATATTCAACATTTCTTCACAAAACTGCATCCTTCTCTCGGGATCATCTTCATTTAATTCTTGTACGAAATGTACTTTATACGGATGAAACTTATTTTTCGACAATATCTTCTTTACCTATCTCTCGCTGATATTGTGATATAAGAACAGTTTTGATAGTGATGTTTTTGGTTCTTCTTGAAAATTAATAAGAACATCCAATGAAGTATCATCATTTGTAACAGTTTTACCGTCGACTGGTTTTTGGCAAATTTTTAACACTTCCCATTACATTAAACTTTCGCAACACCCTTGACGCTGTTGATTTTGAAATATTTCTTTCAGGGAATGTGGTATTAAAAATATTGCATGCATCTTGTAGAGATGTCTGCCTGTCCCCAAAACCAACCATCATTAACAAAGTAATTCTTTCACGTTCTGTTAGTTCGCCCATAATGAACGTCTATTTTTGTTGAGTGGTAACTATCTGTCACTATTAAGTATGACTCAATGATATTAAGTAATTCCAATACTTTTATTTTTGCTTAAAAGGTTTGCATGGCCACATAAAGATACGAATATTTTTTATCAGATGTATCCGACAAAAAGATGTTTATAGGCAAAGTTTTTTTAATATTTCAAGTCACACACCAACCAAAGCGTATATCATTGTATTCTTGAAAATCTGTCTATCCAAAAATGTTAAAATATACAGGCTGATCCATTTAAAAAAACTACCGATGACGCCAAATCTCGAAACAAGTGAAAGTTGTAGAAAATCAAAGTATGTGATAGAGTAGAATAAAAATACTACAAAAACTTTTATCAAGATTATTTTTTAATAGAACACATAATTTTGCCAGAAATCTGGTGTTCCCACACATTTGCCTGACCCTGTAAATAGTTTTGTATCCTTTATATTTATATATCAAAAAATATATATTAACAGGCTTGTTGAACAAATAAATCAAAAAATAAACAATATGTAACAGTTACATCAATATATTAGAAATATTTACAATTAAATAATCATTTTAGACCGGACACATCGGGTGAAAATGACGTCGTCGTTACGACGGACGATATAAATAGTCTACAACATCTGTAAGAATATCACGCAGTTATTGAATGCACTATTGATCTGGCTAGCGCGCATATATGTTTTCATCGACAATTACGTCGTTTTTTGTTGGATATTTACAGTTAAATTTCTGTTTTCATGAGCGTAGATAGGTTTTTATAATTTATTTTATTTATTAGTTTATATTTCGTAAGATAAATAAAGTGCTGTGAGTTAGTTTCTTGTTTTCATAGTTTTAACTGTTAATTACATCGTAATTTTTGTGATAGATCCTGTTTAATATCGTTTGATTGAATCTACTTCTACCAATTATTTTGACGTAAGTGTGCATTGAATTTTGTTCAGTTGCAATAACTTACGCATACATTTTTAGTTTTCGTTTATTTAGATCTAGAGCATTATTTAAGTTACTTTTTCAGATATGATATGGAAGAACGTCGAGAACGGCATCGTAAAACAATGGCGAGTTGGATTGACGGTCATACTGATTGTATGTCCATTGTCAGTGATTTCGAAATTTATTGCAAAATATGGAAAGGACGTTTTCTATTTACAAGGATGTATTTCATTCAAAGAGAACAAATTTTACAGAGGAGAACCTTGAGAAAGTATTGCTAGTAAATATTAATACTCCTTTACTCAACTTGAACTACAAAATGAACAAATAAAAATGTATTTCGTATTTTGTAGCCGTATATATACCAGTTTTATTGCTCTAAGTATAATTATATAAATAAAATTAAAAACTTTAAAATTACAAATGTTCAATAGTAGGCTCGTAGGCGATGACTCATCAACCCCTCGTGTCCGGTCTCTAATAATCATACAATAATTGAATTCTCTTTAAATAATCACAATAAATTTTGAAAATATTTATTTGTAGGGAAATTAATATTAAACCGAAAATGTATAGTCTATAATGGATGTAAGTACACACTTTTTTGCTGTTAAAAATCGAAGTTGGATTTACAAGAAATTAGGAGAAATATTGTTTTACTCAAAAATATTTTGTTTATCCAAAATTAACAAGTTCTTAAAAAAATATTTAATTACTCTCCTTGATGCTTTTAATTATGCTACAAGTACATTTTCGTTTCAGAATATAAATTATGTATTTGGAAATGGCACCAAAATTTTGTATATCGTGTGCGACAAAGTTTAGATGGTCAAAAAAGTACATTAAAGTCGCACCATAGCGTATTTCTCTATTTAATTGTATAAAAGCTATAGTTAATATATTGTGAAGAACAATATTAAATAGTCCGGACGGTAATAGACACTCTTGACGCACACAAAAAATTTTCCCAAGCTATACCGTGTGTCCCAATTTCGATGCTCACCATTGGTATCTCGGTTATTAGAAGATATAGAACAACGGTTAAATGGGGAATGTTTTGCAGAATTCAATACTCGCGACAAATCTCATTTCAAATTTGATCTAACTTTTTAAATTTTTAAAATATTTTGAAAAATCAAAAATTTGCCGATTTCGTTATTCCTCAATAACTCGATAACGCTTAGTCTGACCTCTTTTAAAGTTTTACATTGTTGAGACACTTTTTTAAAACAAATTATTTGATACAAACAGAAACCCCCGATTGTCATTTGTTTTCAAGTTATTACCACTATCTTTTGTTTTTCATATGGCGGCCATATTGAATTTTGGGTTTGTTAGGTAGTCCTCAAAATGTGCTCTTCAACGATGTATAACATGCCTGAAAAATTTTTATTTATAAGGAAAATATTAATAAAAACGTAAATTAATCTTTAATATTAATAGAAATTAGTAGGCTGAAAAATTAAACACCAATGTCAAATGAAAGTGAAAAGATATTCTAAGTATAGCAAACGCCAATTAAGTTGGCGCGAGGAGGGGTAAGTTCGCGCAGGATTAAAAGTAGTGGGGAGATTTGTATTTGGTTTTACATCAAATGTCAGATAATTCTAACCTCTGAGCGTGTATCACTAGCAAAGACATTATGTTCCGTCAAACGTCAATGACAAATGTATTCTGACAATGAAACAAAACGATAACCTGTCAAAGTACAATTAGTGCTGCAGAGATAAGTTAATTAAAACTACTTGTAGTTAGTGATAAGTAATTATTGTCAAGTATTAAGATTTATAAGTATTGATAATGGCACATACATATTCAAACGAAGAAAAAGTTGATATGTTGGAAGTGTATTTCAAAGCAAATAGAAACACTAAAAATGCGTGCACGAGTTAAGCAGAGCGTTTTCCAGAAAGACAACAGCCACACAGGACAATTTTTAGAAGACTAGTTAGCAAATTAAAAACTTTGGAAGCTTCGAACAAAAACGAGCTAACTATGATGTTAATGATGCTGATACACGTCTAAATAATATTTTGCAGAACGTTAGGAACAATCCCAGCACATCAGTTCGTCGTGTGACACGAGAAACAGGGATTTCAAAATCTACTGTTCACAGAACCTTGACGAAAAACAAGTATCACCCTTACAAACCAACAATTGTACAAGGTTTAAGTGATAATGACAATCTCCGACGATTACAGTTTAGCAGGTGGTACCTTCAAAAATGTGAATATGACGCTAATTTTCCTAGGAAAATACTATGGACAGATGAAACACGATTTACCAATTGTGGAGTGTTCAATAGGAATAACTATCATCATTGGTTTACTGAAAATCCACATTTGGTAAATCAAAGAAGATTTCAAGTTCGATTTGGTTTTAATGTCTGGTGCGGTTTAATTGGTATGACATTTTGTTTACATTTTTTTTGTTTTTTAAACTCTTTTTTTCGTTTTAGATAATCAGTTAATAGGTCCTTTCATCTTTGATTACAATTTAACTGGTAACAGATATTTGGAGCTACTAGCAAACGAGATAATGCCTGCTTTGAGGCAAATTATTAATCCCGAGAACATGCAAAACATCTGGTTCCAGCAAGATGGTTGCCCGGCCCATAACACTCGTAACGTGCAACATTTTTTGAGAGAAAACTTTAATGAGAGAGTGATTTCAAATAATGGACCCGTGCAATGGCCTGCGAGATCACCCGACCTTACCCCGCTTGACTTTTATTTATGGGGTACCACTAAAAACGAAGTATTTGATTTTGAACCGCCAGAAACTCGGGAAATTTTAGAACAAAGAGTACTAGATGTGCTACGATCAGTAAACGGAAACACGCTACGTAGAGTTTGTAACTCTACTCGAACAAGGTGTCAAAATTGTGTGGAACAGAATGGTCGTCATATTGAACAATTTCTTTAAGTGAATGTGAACTTTAAGTTCTGTATCTTTACTTTTTATTTCTATAATTTTTTATCGTTTCGTTTGTTTACAGTATTACTTAGAATATCTTTTCACTTTCATTTGACATTGGTGTTTAATTTTTCAGCCTACTAATTTCTATTAATATTAAAGATTAATTTACGTTTTTATTAATATTTTCCTTATAAATAAAAATTTTTCAGGCATATTATACATCGTTGAAAAGCACATTTTGAGGACTACCTAACAAACCCAAAATCCAATATGGCCGCCATATGAAAAACAAAAGATAGTGGTAATAACTTCAAAACAAATGACAATCGGGGGTTTCTGTTTGTATCAAATAATTTGTTTTAAAAAAGTGTCTCAACAATGTAAAACTTTAAAAGAGGTCAGACTAAGCGTTATCGAGTTATTGAGGAATAACGAAATCGGCAAATTTTTGATTTTTCAAAATATTTTAAAAATTTAAAAAGTTAGATCAAATTTGAAATGAGATTTGTCGCGAGTATTGAATTCTGCAAAACATTCCCCATTTAACCGCTGTTCTATATCTTCTAATAACCGAGATACCAATGGTGAGCATCGAAATTGGGACACACGGTATAATAAGTGCTAATTCTTCCCTTGTCAGAGAAACGATTTTTTCTGGTATAATTTCTATTAAGAGAGCCAAAACGTGAGAGTAAACAAATATCAAAACGGGACAACCCATAACATTGTTCGACAAGAACGAAAAAAATAGAAATCCATTTTATATTAAATGCGTTAGAGGATAGAAAATATAAAAGCTACTTGAAACTAGAATTCCGCGGTTCATATTTACATAATTCACAAATGAAAAATGACATCTAATCAGCTGACAATATCTATCAAGACGCCTTCCGTTAGATTTCGAACACATAAAAGTTTCTGTTCATTTACCAAGAAATCTCAGCTACTATATATTTTGACAAACATAATTTCCTTTGCGATAAAATGCAAAGATTGACAGTTAATCTTAAATAAATAATATTTTTTTAAATAAAATATTGCTAAAAATAGAATTTGCCTTGGGAAATAAAATCTAAAACCATAAATTTAAAGTGAGTGTGGGAAAGACAAGCGAATGAAATACGAAATGTTATAGATAATATTTCGAAGAATTTATAAAGAAAAAATCGGGGAAAGAAACATGTATTATTAAAGAGAATTGTTTTTATTTCAAGCATGTCCAAATTCAATAATGCCAGGTCTGTATCATTAAAATATCACAACAGAACAAAAATACAGTTCTTTAAAAATGAATAGACTCTTTTTCCGACGTTCAATAATCCTACATTTAAAAACCTTGACGGATTGAGATGTTTACAAACCTCTTCAAGAGAGCACCACTAATTATTTTCAAGTTCTTTGTTCGATTTCGTATTTAAAAAAAGTTTTCTGCATCTTTGATCTCACGAGATCCATAACAAGTTTTTATGTTAAACAAATGTCTAGATTTAAGTGTGTTTTGCAGTATAAAAATAAAAGATAGGCATTTTTTGTTAATAACAATAATACCCTTGATTTTTTTAGCACTATATAAAAATACATTACGGACTGTATCAAAAAGTTTTGCGCGGTTTTTGTATCTCTGAAAAAGCATGTAGGAAATTTATTTGATCTTCTGAAAATGGGTGAAACTAGGGCTGGCTCTAGAGATAGGCATTCTGAGCAGCCGCCCATAGTGCCAAAAGTAATTACAGAACTTAACTGTGCATCTTATTTAAAAGTTGCACTTGGAAACTAAGCAATAACTATTGGTAGTGGAGAGAGAAGTTTTTGGAAACACAAGGTAATGAAAGTTGACCTTGCAACTGTAGTAATAAAACATTGACTTTAATAACAAACTAGATGTATCCGAAATAATTAAGAAATTTTGTGAAGTTAAAGGGAGTAATTAAGTAAGTGACTATGAGAAATTTCCAACGAGGGTGCATAGTACTAATAAAAATACATTAGGACTAATAATTAGGATTAATAAGACTATTGAAAATATTAGTTTTAAATAGGTCTAGCTGGTCATCAAAAATAACTTCTTTCCAGTTTTTAATACTTTTTCAAATTTCTATGGATTTTAAGTCAAATTGAAATTTTTCTTCTCACTGTGTAGGATTAATGTATTATTCAAATCAGAAGAAAGACGTATGTTTCTAAAATAGGGTTCACGAACGTAGAATTCGGTTTGTTATTATTTATAACTGAACATAAATGTTCTTTATATCTAATTTCACTAGAACTACCAGTTTGACCTATGTAAAAGTTATCACACTCTGGGCAAGTCAACTTATAAGCTCCGGAGATTTTTATATTTTTCAATTTTATCTTCGTCATTGAAAAGTAAATGAGATAATTCTGTTTGGGATTTGAAGCTGATATTAAAATTATGCTTGTATAAAATGTTATATTATCATTAATGGTCCAAGTAAGTTTTGGCATACAAACAAATCGAAAGCATTTTGGAAACGCTAAAAACTCTTTATTACTTCAGTTTCGGGTCATGTATGCGATATGAAATTATTCACTGGGCTATATCGTCTGATACAGGATCTTTATTATGCAAAAGGAGGCACTAAGAACTTTATTAATTTCAATTAAAAAGATTCATGCCCAAATATTACAGTGCTTCTCAAAAGTCCCCTCCTCCCCCCCCCCCCCTCTTATCTTTGGAACGATTATACATTCACAAGTGAAATTTGGAAACTGAATATTATAGGTTATAAACTTCCCTACTAGTGATGATAGATGACGAAATCGTCATAGATGACGTCACAAGGCCATTGTGACCAATAATTTTAAATGGAACGCTACGGCAAGCGACACCTCTTTTAAATGGTAACGAAAAAACCTATTCAATGGTACTAATTTTGTTTGTGTTTGAGGCAGTTTTAATGGCTCATTAGTAAACATGAAAATTTAAATTCCATTCAGTATGATATTAAATACAGATTCAAGAAACAGTATGTACTTAAAGAAATTGCTCGAAGTGACCTCCATTTACTTCCTGACAGTAAAATATCCTATTTTTAAACTCTTCTCGTACTTATTCAAATGTGTCTGCGGAAACAGCCTCACATTCTGCAGCAATACGTTGCTTTAAAACGTTAAATTGTCAAGTTAATACTAAAATTCCAAATTCAAGCTCCGCCTATGGTTAGTTGTCAAATAATCTGACGTTTTTGTTAGTCTCCAATATTCGACGTTTTTGTAATTGTCCAAGTTTTTGTACATTTAATAATTTGTGTATTGTTGATCGAACGTCTCACTGTTTTTACAGCTTATGGTACTTTTAATATTTTTGTACATTTTAATAATTTGTTAAACTGTTGTGAGTCGAAAGTTTAAGTGCTTCAAGAAGCGAAATGGTACGTGCTTTAGGTGATAAAGTAGCAGCGGTCCTAATTCTTGGTGAAACTAGACAAAATATTCATGCAGCAAAACGCATTTTTAATGAGAGGTTTCCCGATCGCCCCATTTCGAGGACTTATTTAAGGGAGCTTCTTCGTAAGTTTGAAACAACGGGTAGTATTAATGATGCCAAACGATCTGGCAGACCACAAATTTCTGATGAGAAAAAAATTGATATACTGGCAGAAGTAAGAGTTAATCCTACTTCTTCAACAACTCAAGTTGCATCTACCTGTGAAGTTAGTCGAAGTACAGTACACAGGGTGTTGAAAAATACAAATTTCATCCATACAAATTTTAAAAAAATGGTTCATCAACTCTCAGACGACGACCCAGACCGAAGACTAGAATTTTTGTGAAAATATGGAAACTAAAATTAACCAACAGCCAGACTATGTCAAAACAATTTGTTTTAGTGACGAAAGTACTTTCTATCTAAATGGAAATGTAAATACACAGAATGTGAGGTATTGGAGTGACGCAAATCCTCACCTGTTTCGTGAAACACATACCCAATTTCCCCAGAAGGTGAATGTTTGGGCAGGTATCCTGCGAAACCACATCGTTGGGCCTATTTTTTTAAATACTAATTTAACTGGTGAGGTTTATCTGGAGATGTTGCAAAACGCAATAGAACCGTTAATCCTTGAAATTTTGGAAGATAATCCAGATGAATTCGGCAATTTGAAAATAACATTCCAACAGGATGGTGCTCCTCCACACTATTACGATGCAGTAAGACGGTATTTGCATGAGGAGTATCCTGGTAGATGGATTGGACGACGAGGTTCAACGGAATGGCCACCTCGATCACCGGACCTCACACATTTGGATTTTTTTCTGTGGGGGTACCTTAAATCGAAGGTTTACGCCACTGAACTTGACAATATTGACGTTTTAAAACAACGTATTGTTGCAGAATGTGAGGCTGTTTCCGCAGACACATTTGAAGAAGTACGAGAAGAGTTTAAAAATAGGATATTTTACTGTCAGGAAGTAAATGGAGGTCACTTCGAGCAATTTCTTTAAGTACATACTGTTTCTTAAATCTGTATTTAATATCATACTGAATGGAATTTAAATTTTCATGTTTACTAATGAGCCATTAAAACTGCCTCAAACACAAACAAAATTAGTATCATTGAATAGGGTTTTTCGATACCTTTTAAAAGAGGTGTCGCTTGCCGTAGCGTTCCATTTAAAATTATAGCTCACAATGGCCTTGTGACGTCATCTATGACGATTTCGTCATCTATCATCACTAGTAGGGAAGTTTATAACCTATAATATTCAGTTTCCAAATTTCACTTGTGTATGTATAATTGTTCCAAAGATAAGAGGGGGGGGGGGGGGGACTTTTGAGAAGCACTGTATATATATATATATATATATATATGTTTAGATAATTTCTTAGCCGTTCATTTAATATATCAAATGATAAATTCTTCGGCTTTTATATGAAATATTTACAAATATTATCAAATTAGTATGTAATTGCGAAGTAAATGTGAATGTAAACAAATTACAAAGCAAATATTGCGAAATTTTTTATTGAAAAATTTTGTCTACGTTGGGACTTGAACCCAAGTCTACGGTTTACCGAACCGTTGCTTTACCAATTAAGCAACGATAGACCTTGATTCAAGCTAATTAGAATTGCATTATAAAGTAACTGCTATGACTTGCTTTGTAATTTCTAGACAGCGATGTTTACATTCACATTTACTTCGCAATTACATACTAATTTGATAATATTTGTAAATATTTCATATATTATATATTATATATATATATATATACAGGGTGTCCAGAAACTCTCCTGACAAACGAAGACCGGAGATTCCTCTGATAATTTTAAGACAATTAAACCCAAATTCACCTAGTCCGAAAATGCTTCCTAATGGAGCTAGAGTTCTTTGAAGATGGCGCCTTGTATTTTTTTTTTTTTAATTCCTCCAGAACGCTTCTATTTAGAAAAACAAAAACTGGTATGCTTATTAATCCTCCAGAGATGAATCGATTCCATCAATTGCGAATTTCTAGTACCGGTCATAGGCGTCCGTTTTGGGTAGGTCAACGGTTATTTTAAGGCATAACTTTTTTGTCTTTAACTTTTAAGCATTTGTGACACTAGATTATTAAATTTTCAGGTAATACAGTACTAAAATGTACTCTTACTTTAAGTCGGAAGGATACACCGTTTTCTAGAAAAATCGATTTGTAAATTTTTCGTTTTTTCTTCATTAAAGTCAATTTATTATGTACCTACTTATTTTTAGCGACGAAGTTGGCTTGGACTATCAAGGCATGGATGAAAATTAATTTAATAAATTAAAAACAAATTATTTATTACAATGGAACGAAACTAACAAAAAAAGAACAAGTATCAAAGGTAGATTGTTACAAAAGTTGCTCGATGTGATGACCATTAGTCTCTATGCATAAGTTTACCCTTTTGCTTAGAGAACGCCGAATTCTTGCAAAAATTCCAAAGTTATTTCTAAATTCGTTGCAAGCATCTTGTATCCTTAGCCAGAGTTGTGCGCGATTTTGTATCGGAACGGAATAAACAAATGCTTTTATGTATCCCCAAACATAATAATCGCAAGGATTCAAATCCGGCGACCTTGCTGGCCAAGCAACTGGACCGCCTCTTCCAATCCAATGGTCTTCGTAGTTATTATCTAGAAAGTCTCGTACATTCCTGCTAAAGTGGGCCGGACAGCCGTCCTGTAGAAACCATAAGTTTTGCCGAATATTTAAACGCACTTCATCTAACAAATCAGGTAAAATATTTTGCAGGAAATGTAAGTAATCAGCACCATTTAAACGAGCAGGTAATTCCACAGGTCCAAGTAGATAATCGTCAACTACTCCTATCCAGACGTTTATGCTAAACCTATGCTGATGCTTAAATTCTTGAACAACGTGGGGATTGTCACCAACGTACGAATAATAATATGCATTATGTACATTAAAAATTCCATTTTTTGAGAATGTAGCTTCGTCACCAAACAAAATGTTCCTGAAGAAATCTTCATCTTGATTTTTCTGATTTTGTAACCATCTAGCGAATTCTACGCGAGCAGGAAAATTTACTTCTAGCAGTGCTTGCACCTTTGTAAAATGAAAAGGATATAAATTTTCTTTGTGTAAGATATTTCCTACGGAAGATTTTGAAATTGTGGGGTACATGGCAGATAGTCTTCGAACGCTAATTTCTGGATTTTCCTCAACTTCCATTAAAATAACATCTTCATGTTCTGCTGTTACATCATTATGTCTCCCTGTTTCATTATTTTTTGGGACCACTGAACCTGTTTCTCTTAATCGTTGATGAAGAGCTGTAAATGTTGAGTGAGTGGGATGCTGACGATTGGGAAATTTTTCAGCGTATCTACGTTGCGCCGCTCGAGCGTTACACCTCATTTCGCCATAAACTAAATGCATATCGGCGTATTCCTCATTAGTAAAAACCATTTTTTTTTTAAATTGAAATCGTTGTGTTTGAATAACAAAAATTAAAAAATGAAAAGATAAACTTCGCGAACTGACAACAATTTGACAATGAAAAACGTAGGTTTTACTTCTGTTGGCAGTTCAGAGCTAACTATTGCAAAAAATAAAAAATTGAACTTTAATGAAGAAAAAACGAAAAATTTACAAATCGATTTTTCTAGAAAACGGTGTATCCTACCGACTTAAAGTAAGAGTACCTTTTAGTACTGGAATACCTGAAAATTTAATAATCTAGTGTCACAAATGCTTAAAAGTTAAAGACAAAAAAGTTATGCCTTAAAATAACCGTTGACCTACCCAAAACGGACGCCTATGACCGATACTAGAAATTCGCAATTGATGGAATCGATTCATCTCTGGAGGATAAATAAGCATACCAGTTTTTGTTTTTCTAAATAGAAGCGTTCTGGAGGAATTTAAAAAAAAATAAATACAAGGCGCCATCTTCAAAGAATTCTAGCTCCCTTAGGAAGCATTTTCGGACTAGGTGAATTTGGGTTTAATTGTCTTAAAATTATCTGAGGAAACTCCGGTCTTCGTTTGTCAGGAGAGTTTCTGGACACCCTATATATATATATATATATATATATAAGTGTTCCGTATCGTTATGTTCAAATTTTAGGAGTGTAAAGTAGACTTCATTTCAAGTAACAAAAACGCAAAACTTGTATATCCATTTTTATTTGTTTCAAAGTTACAGATCTATGAATGTGATTGTCAGATAATGAAAAAAATGTAAGAACCAACAACAGGCTGAACGTATCAAAGACAGTGATCCTCCAAATCATGGCCATCCCTTATCTAAATAATTTTTGCTCATATGATATGAACTTGCATTGTATTCTCCACAACATTTTTGATATTTTATATTATTAAAAATATTTTTGTTTTAAACAAATGAAAGGACGAACATTTTCTAATATGTGTCCAGAATTGGGAATGCCATTAAGTCTGTATATAGATGCACAAAGCAGAATTTTTAAGATGACAGTAACTTCTCCGTTCCACATGTGCAATTTAAAAGATTGTATTCAAATTGTTACACCGCGTATATGTAAGTTGAGTCAAGATAGGCAAAAATAAATTTATCACTTCTCCGTCTGTTGTCATTATTCTCTCTGAATAAACAGAGCGTATATACAGTAAACTAGTTAAATGCCCTAACTGGATTATAAACAATGATTCGCATGTAATGATGAGGTAATTTAAAAATGGCTGAATGTTTAAATGTCTGTTCGCGCACTTGAAGAAGCACCTGGAGTGGAGAATCACCGCTGCAGATCCACCGTACTAAACACCATAGTAAAAAATAAACAAATACGCGCTGACATCTGTTCTTCACGATTCCAACAATAAGCGCCAACAACAGCCGAGCAGACGAGCCATGAGCGAGAAACTGGTCGAACACGTTGCCAATCTAACAGGATTCCAATAAGAATAATGCTGAAGTACCGCGTGTGTGTGTGCCTGTGTGTGCGCGCGTAGAGACAGAGTACAGAGGCCCTTTGTCATTCTGGTCGTCCCCTTACTTGAGCGCACCTTGTAGCGGTGAATGGGAGGAGGTGCGTATTTCATACTCTGCCAGAGGGTCCAGTATTACAGACTGCGTAGCATGCGTTGACACGATGTGTATCGACATTGAAAAAATGATAAAAAACACGTACAATTATTTAACAGCTACAATGTTTTCCTGGTTATCAGAAGGCGACCAATACAGCTGCTACGAGGGGCGATAAAAATTTATAGGGATTACGATTAGGTTAAAATTACTCCACAGCTGTAATGCAGTCCAAATTATTTAACCAAATAGTCGATGATTATACAATCGCGTTAATTCACATAAAATTTAATGCGGTGTTGACCCAACACCTTCCAGGTCGTTTGCATTACATTAGATTAAAAGTTACATATTCAGATCAAATGAAATGCATAATGTATCGAATCCGATCTTTGTTAATAGCCATCGCGAATACTATAGATTACTTACTTGAGGTTTATTATGTGCGTAAAATGCTAAAAGTGTCGTCAACTTTTAAAAAGTGACTCTGGCGCCAAATCGCTTTTAAGACAAGATACATTAATTGAAGCAATCATTCAATTGACATTAAATAACGAAGCAAAACTTCTAACATGGATAAATTATTAGGTCAGAAAGATAGGGTTTTATTTTTAATAAGCACGTCACGGAATATACCCATTATATTAAACTAGACCTTCGGTTACAAATGAAACAGATATGCATTACGCACATCTGTATCTGTACATATGGGCATACACCTCGTATTTTTCAACATTTACTTCTGCCACAGACACGTGTTTCTGTCACAGCAATAGACTTCGTCAGTTTGGAATGTTTGCTCGTTGAGTTCTTCTATATCAGGTACATTCTGGGTTCGCAAATACAATTATTTCGACAAGGTAAAATTAAACTTATTTTAAGAAATCTAGAATATTAATCAATAGGTAACGGAAAACCCCATCGATGAATAGGACACAGAATATAAACTGTAAACGTAGGAATCTTATTGGACTTTTACATTCAATTTCGCCTTTACATATTTAACCAAATAACAGGCACGTGATGGGTCACATAATTACATTTACTATGTTAAATCAATTAGGAAATTTTAAGTACATTACTTAGAAATTTGGGCAAGATCTTTTAAGTATACTAAATACATGACGATATGAATTTGAGGAAAGTAACTAGCTAAATATAGATAAACTAAACTAAATCTATGTAAAACAAAAAATCACAAAACAAATATGAATGTTATTGTTTTGCATTGAATATATACATATACGGTGTCAAACAAATGTTCACCTTTGTATTATTCCTAACAGTTCTCTCGATTGAAAAAAGTTTAAAAGGACGTCAATTTTTCTGTAACGAAGAGGTAACATAAGCTGTGACGGGTTGGTTTGCAGACCAAGAAGAATCTTTTTTCAAAAGAGTTAAACGCTTTGCGGGACGCTGTATTATGTTTATTAATTTAAGAGGAAACTATGTCCCAACTTTAAATTGTTTCAATAGTAGGCTAAGTATATATCGATACCCCTCGTATTTGTGTAAAAAATGCTATGCAGATATGCAGACATGTGTTTCGTTTTGCTATAGACTCGTCAGTGTATGATGCTGGATATAAAAAATTTACAACAAGAACTCCCATACTACACAATTCAATCATAAAAGACAGCATAGAAGAACATTCAGCGCCGCTCGTTAAATGTGAACATCAGGAACGCGAAACCAACCATTCAATTAACAAGAGAAGTGATATAAAAAATTTAAGCAGTATATACTACAACCTAATTATGTAACGATCTGCAATTTACCATCATAATACATGTTGCTGTTATATAAATATATATCTTATGTTATTTAAATATCTGTACATTTGCTTATCATGTCGACAGTTCCGTGTTTAGATCCCTGACTGGCTGTCCGAGTAGGTTTTCGTGGTTTTCCTTCTCGTTTAAGGCGAATGCCGACAACTTAACATCTTAAGCCGCTTCACGGGCGCATACATAATAACCATTCCCAGTTTTTTTTGTATAAGACGTACAAATGGTTTCCATCTGACGGTCACAGCCGCAACTGACGGAAACTGTCTCCACTATAAATCGGACACCTCCGACAGCGTACATAACAAAACAATTTAAAACATACTCATTATTACATATTATTAAAAATGTTTTCCTTTTATATAAAAAATGGTGAGGTTTTTACCCACTCCAGAATGTTACAAATTGTTTTGCCTTTAATTTCTAATCTCCATGCATTATATAGATATCAGGTGTTTTTAGTGAGGAATAAAATATTTAGGCTATATCCTGATAATTATTTAATAAAATACTAAGAAATCAATATTACGTAAAATTAACATTGAAAAATATTTTAATTAAAAAAGTGTAACAATTTTAGAAAGAATTCCTTAATACCGAAATAAATATAAATTGTTTTCTGTTCCATTAAAGAATAAATTGAACGTACATATTATAAAAATTTCTTACCTGTGTAACAAATGGATACTAATGTATTGGAATGTCTTCTCAAGAGGGAACTTTCGTTACCCCAAGGGCATCGTTCTATAATTTGATCAACGTAGTCGTAGCCTGTGATGGCGCACAAATTCCACTGCAATTTAGATAACACCAACAGTTCCCAGCTCTGAAATTAAAGAAGTGTCATTATATTCATTATATTCATACGTACGTGCATAATTTAAGTGAATCTAGACATTAATATAAAACGTGTCTCCATTTTATTTGGAGAATTGCCAATATATACAGGGTTATACATCCAGAAAATTTTTTAATAACAATAATAAATATATTTGTAACACAATTTTTCCATTGTATTAAAATATCATCTTGTGTATATATAATGTGTAAATAGAAAAACAACAAGGAAAATGCCAATTTCTGTTAACCAAGGGCTGATTCACTGTATCAAACATAAACTATACTAAATAAAATAATAAAAATTATTTCACAAATACATTAAATGTTTGGGTTATGATTTATTAGGGATGTGTTAATGACCAGCGATTCTTAAACTGTGGTACGCATACCAGTGATGGCACAGACCTTCCTATGGTGGTACGAAAGGTATAAGCAAATATGAATACTATACCGGAGACACAATAAGATAAAGTAATGTGTTTACATCAAACATTTGCGGCCTTGCACACGCTTTCCCATCACGTATGTCCGAGATATTTCAAGTCTAGAGCCATATCCGATTGCCTTATAAATTGTCGGCAGTGTGATCAGCGAGTCAGTTGATTGTAATTATTAGAGATCGGACTTTATTTAAGTCGGCATCGAATAAAATGAGCGAGGGACATAGGCGCGCGCACATAGATTCATTTTTATCTATATTATTGTTTAAATCTATGAATATTAATGCATGCTTAAATATGTGTGAAGTATAATTATTTTACGCTATTGGACGCCAATGAGATTTACCGAAAAGATAGATTCGAATTTTTATACAAACAAATTTTATTGCTGGTAATCGGCCAGTGGGATATTTACGTCTACACTTTATGATACAGATCAAAGCTTCTTTGATAAACTTTATACAATGCAGTTACTCTGTCGATTACATCACCCTTTTCCGTTCAATAGTAATGAAATCATTTTTTATAATGCGGCAATTGTATTTGTATAACAATATTAATAATTTCTTTAGTGGGAACATGTGTATTCTGTAAACGCTTCATATCAACTAGGATCCCACACTAACGCTTATTTTTTGCGAATGTCCGATCTCTGGTAATTATAATCGTCTATTATACTCGTAAAAATAAACTGTATATAAATAAAAAGGAAAGCATGTTATGCTGTTAATCAGTTGTTCTATTCAAACTGTATTATTACTAAAGATCGCCACTTAGGTGGGCAAGCAGCGGCGTCACTGCGTTAGCGTTACTGAAGTAAAAATGCGCATTATTTAGAAAAATGTTTGCCGTTTGAATTACACTTACGCGTATTTGTAAATACGTCTATATACAACTTCATACTATCATAGCTGTTCATGTACTACATACATATAGCACGCGAAGCGCTGGTCAAATTTTTCTCTCGAAGCTCTCGCTTGTCCGCGACTCTCTGAGTCGACCTAGAATGGCGATCCTTAATTATTAGTTATTTATTTCCTTAAAGCTCTGCTACCGAATCAAAATGTTGTGGCAAGTTAAGATGAGAAAATTACTTCTAAAAAACAAAAATTTATAGGAAAATATTATCCTAAGTACATTAGTTTTGAATTTACGGTCACAGATTAAAATAGTGAACCATAGCCTCAGGTGTATATCTGTTTTAAAATGTTCTCAAATCAAAATATGACATCTTTATTACTGAAACGTCATCTGAGTACGAAACATTTAATGTTAAAAATAGGCATGAAAAGCACAAAGACCCCTCTTGTCCTTATTACAATCAGTAGAACACGAGGTTCAAATTATATCGAGCTTATAAATTAACATTACAGGTGTCATTTATAGGATTGTAGAATTATGGGAGTAAATCAAAAGTGAAACAATAGTTCTGGAGAAAGTTGCATCCAGCAGTTGAAATATATTAAACCTTGTTTAAAAACTACCAAGAATGGAAAATTATGACGAGACTGTTGTCAATGAATGGTTGGATAATGATAAACATCATGAGATGATAAGCGCAGAAATTTTGGAAATTGTTAAAGGTAAATTTGAGGAAGCAAATAATCAAGAGTTAATTGAAGTTCAAATAGAGAATGGTACCATCGTTTTAGAAACCGCACTTGGTTACGTAGAACAGGAAAAAGCCACATCCACAGATGTTCTACTGTCAAAAAGTTGGTGTGATATCGCGCCCAATCAAGTAGGTAACCACACAAAATTTTTCTTCATATCAATGTGATTAATCATGTTAACCCGTTTATATACTTTTGAGTTTTCAATAGTTCGATTACGAGATCTAATGTACCTACTTTTGTGTAAAATACATAGTACTAACAGAAATATTTTTTTTATTTGAAAATAAAGTTTCTTTTAAACTATCTTTGTATTTTAATTTTTTTTATTAAATAACCAAAAAGCTCCTTTTTTAAATTTATAGTAAACTAATAGGAATAAAATTAAAAAAGCCTTATAAATAAGTAAGTGTCTGGGTATATTTGATATACATATGTGGCTATTTATAGGCTCGAGCGGCAAATTGTAACGATGAGAAACTCAATAAAAAAATTTAGTTCTGAGAAAATATAAAGAAGCTAATAAATGTTTATAAGAAATTACTTTTCTTTTGATATGGACTTTAAGTTCCCAAGACATTAAAAAGAACATTTTCTTTTTAAATCCATACAAGCAACTTAATTTTTATTAAAATATTAACATATAAGTTACACGTTAAAGTAAAGATGCGACGCATGAGGCCGAAATTACAATGAACCATCTAAATTGTCTATAACATCGCTAAGTACAACACGCAGTTATTGAACTATTCGGTTAACCGCACGCACGTCTGTTTTTGTTTTTGAATTGTGGGGGAATTACTCCAATTTTACAGTAAAATTCCTTTCTTCATGGGCGTAGATAGAAGCGTGAGAAATTTTTATAATTTAAAATTTATTTATTAGTTAATATTTAATAAAATAAATAAAGTACGGTGAGTTAGTTTTTTTTTTTTTCATTATTTTAATTGTTAATTACATACTTCTTAATTTTTGTAATAGATCGTGTTTAATATCGTTTCACCAAATCTACTTCTACCAATTATTATTTTGACGTTTCAATACGCATACATTTTTAATTTTCGTTTATTTAGATCTACAACAGTGTTTAAGTTACTTTTTCAGATATTATATGGAACAAGGACGAGAATGGCATCGTAAATCAATGGCAAGTTGGATTAAGGGTCAAACTGATTGTATATCCATTTCCAGTGATTCCGAAATTTATTGCAAAGTCTGTAAAATATCGTTAAAAAATTCCAAGAAATCGCGTCACATAGCATCGCAAACACATGCACAGAAATTAGACCCGTTGGAATCTGACAATTTTAACGAAGAACTTTGTGAAACTTTAATGGCGGCAAATATTCTATTAAACTTAACAATCTCACCCTACAAACATTTATCCAAAAATATACTTGTCGAAATGTTCCAGATGAATTCACCTTACGCAAATATTATGTTGCTAAGTGTTGCACGAAAGTATTAGAGCGCATTAGAAGCCTTCTTTCAAATCAGTACTTATGGATAAGTGCCGATGAAACTGTCGATATATTAGGACGCTGTATTGTAAATATTGTAGCTGGTGTACTACATCCAACTATTCCATATAACGCATATATAATAGCAACAAAAGTTATAAATACAGTTGATGCGGAAACTAAAATCATTTACGAGAATATGCACCAAATGCTTCATTCGGACGACAGGTACAAGGAAAAAATACTTTTATTCGTCAGTGACAGTGCTGCATATATGTTAAAAACAGGCAGGTAAAAAGTTTTGAGAAAAGCACCACTGAGAGTGGCTCTTTACAGGGAAAAACTTCCAAATTTATCACTGCCTCCCTCTCCAGTAATAACTAGATGGGGAACATGGTTGGAAGCTACTAGTTTTTATGCAGAGAACTTCGATAGTTTACAAAATTTCGTTACGTGTTTAAATGACGATGCTCGAAGTATTAACTCTAATACAAATTCCAAATTTAAAAAAATCAGTTGTACTTTCGTCAGGAACAATTTGGAAATTTGCCAAAACTAATAATCACTTATTTTGAAAATCAAAATCTCAAATTAAATGATGGATTAAACACATTAGATGTGGCTAATAATTTGAAAAATATTCCAAGTGACTTTGGATGTGGCCTTCGGCAAAAGTTAGACGCAGTTTTTAATAGAAATCCAGATTTAATAACATTGCGGCAACTGTGTATGAGGACAATGCCTCAAAATCTAACTGCTAAATAGGCTGAAATAAAAGAATATTTCCAGTATGCACCTATAACCAGTTGCGATGCAGAAAGGACGTTTTCTATCTACAAGGATGTATTTCTTTCAAAGAAAACAAATTTTACAGAAAAGAGAGTAGTAAAGTATTGCTAGTTAATATTAATACTCCTTTACTCAACTTGAACTACAAAATGAACGAATAAAAATGTATTCTCTATTTTATAGATCGCCACCCGTTTGTTTTCCAATTAGATAAATAAAATTAAAAACTCTTTAAAAATACAAATTTAAATACTACGCCCATGGGCGAGGTGTCATGGGCCTCTCGTGTCCGGTCCCTAATTATTAGCAACCAATAATATTAACAACTACCAATAAAATAATGTTTGTTTTAAGAACAGATTTTTTTTACAACTTTCAATGAATAACCGAGGCAAATAAACGGGGCTAATTAGAATGATAGATAAATTACTTGAGGTGGCCGTAAAGCCCTTTCCATACTACCTTTCCAGATCTATTGTGATCCTGATGCAGCGGTTCTTTTAAATATAGTTTTGCTTTAGGATATTGATCTCCCATTTGTCAGAACCACGTTCATATTATTAAACTTTCACATTGGCACAGTACATGAATGGCGGTTTCCTCTTCCTCTTGACAGAATCTGCATACCGTTTCTTCTGTCAACCGAGCTTACAGTTCCCTGTTAATAGGCCTACTATCATTTTAACATACTTTTTGTCTCTATTCAGTAGGTTCGTTGTAAACTTTGGCAAATATCCTCTAAAGAACTGTTTTGCCTGTCTTTGACCTGAGAAAATCTTTCACCTTCCCCAGATCTTTCAGCCCACTTTTTCATGACCGATTTTTGCAATACCAAAGGAAGGCTCTTATGAAGGCTGTAGGCGAGTGCTGTCTACCCAATTCGTCCACCTTCTCAACCTTGACCTTCGTGCCCCGAGACCTAGGCTAATGTCACTTTCATGTGATGTGCTCGCTTGGGGCACACACATAATCCCATACAAGTTGAGATTCAACTTGTACTGAATTCAGTGCCTTTGACATTGCTTGGCTGTCGGAGAAGATGTCCACGGTGCGGTTTGTTCGACCCTGCCTCTACATTTCCCCAACGCATTGATGCAATAAGGCAAATTCCGCTTGAAATACCGTAGTATCTCTACTTAGGCTCACTTAGATGATCGTTCTTTATTTGAGCCCATTCCGGCTTGAACTCCTCTCTGTTTTAGAGCAGTTAGTGTACCAAATAGATTCTGCCTGGACGAATGTTTAGTCTCCTATCTGGAACGACTATTTTATATTTCTTATCAAATGATGATGACATGACAAACGACCGATTTGTTGAATCAAGTTCAGACATACAGACTGACTTCACAGCGAAATCAAGGCTAGCTGGAGCAATTTTTTGAACACACGATACTATTATTACCAGAATATAACGAGCCATCGAAAAAATTCATAATTGGAGTAGACTGTGAAATTGGGTTGGTACTTCAGCCACTTCCACATAATGACATTTATTATTTGACATTGAAACTATAAGTTTGTGTCAAATTTTTCAAAACTCTTATTAAGAAAATTAAATTTGTTTAGATGTAAATGGACAACATTTTCAACAACTTCTGTAGCTATATGTAAATTTTGATTATGATTTCGATATTAAATAAATTATTTGTTTTCTTTTTTGTTGTAGTATCATTTCAATGCCATAACCTTTTTTTACAATGAAATCAAATGAAACTGTCAAGCATCAAGTAATGTGTCATTATGTGGAAGTGGCTAAAGTACCAACCTAATTTCACAGTCTACTCCAATTATGAATTTTTTCGATGGCTCGTTACATATTATTAAATTTAATTTTATTATATGTATTATATTTTAATAAATTTATTGATTTAGGCTTCATTATAAGAACGTGCAGAGGATTCTCTAACGTGTTTACAGTAAAAACGTTATATTTTAGTATAGTCCGTTCTAAACTGGAATATGTCTCTGTGGTATGGTATCCCAGATATACTTACCAGCAACTTGGCTTAGAAAAAATTCAAAGGAGGTTCTTGAAATATGCTTCGTTTAGGAAACAATCGCCTACTTCGTCAGGATTCAAATACGTTAATCCAAATGTATATCGCAGCCATTTTCCTACTTCGGAATCTGTGTTCCTAAATTCTGCTGTTAAACCCAAACTTTGGATTTTCCTGAACCACGATTGGTGCAAATGGAAACGACAACCATAGATTTGTGCTGATGGCTATATAGCGCGAACCGCTGTGTGAATGCTTTTCTCAAAATCTACAAAAACTTCAGCTGGTCGTAATATTGTAGAGTGATGTCGAAAGATTTCTTTTGTTAGCATTTCAAATAATGTTGCATACGTTTCACTACGTTTATCAGGCAACAAACAAAACATCAATGGAATATAATGTCCATTATTAAGTCCGTGGATTGTAAATATGTAATTGTAAAAAATATTTTGTACAACACGAAAATGTACCGTCCATGTACACTTTACGCATTCCACATAAACTTCTTGCAACTTCTAGCAACTTGGCTTAGAAAAAATTCAAAGGAGGTTCTTGAAATATGCTTCGTTTAGGACTAATGGAATATATCCACCGTGTGGTATAGACTACAATAGCCTTTTAAGAGAACCAACTTTTTAATAAAAGTTGTTACAAACACAATTGATTTTCCGTTACTCGGTGAAGTACAATTACTTATACCGAATTACGGGACACGTTCATCAGCTACATTTTCAGTTCCTCGTGCTAGAACTAATGTTTTGGGGTCCATATGGGGAAAAACGCTAATAAGTATTCTGAGGATCCTTTTAATAAATAAATAAGTTAGTTTGTCATTTCCTTTATATTGAAGGTAATGGATTAATTTAAATGTGTAAATAGATTAGCACTGCAACATATACATATTTCTGTATTTGTATTTTTATATTATCCTTTAAGCGGATTTATGTATCTGTTGGATAATAAAGACTATTATTATTATTGTAGACACTAAAGTATACTTTTTTCTATTTCGCACACACAATGATCTCATTTTGATACGCATTCGCGGCTCGAAATGAACCTTATTTGGAGACGCAACCTTTCATTATTCAGTGTTGGTTTCCTGTTCAATTTGGAATAATATTTGACACGCTGCTTAATATAGGTTATGTACCTACCAGAATACAAAAGATAATACATGAATGTAGAATAACGACTATTTATTATTATATTTTAGTACTTAATCAAGGTAATAATGAAGCACAAAACTCAATATAAAAATATAATTATGTTAATGTATTTTATTTTAGTTATTGTAATTAGTATAAACATGTACATTAACTTGCGATGAATCATAAGCATTTATACTAATGCCAGGTAGGTTTTGATTGGAAACTAACGTTTTCCTTGTAGTATTAGTTTCAACAATAACTTTAGATTTTTTATTTGAATATTGTGGCTGTGAAACGCTTGAACACCCACTTGATGTATTTTGTTCAGACGAGAACATTTGAGCAACCTCAATTTTTCTTTTCATGGATGTATCAATATAACCCTCAGCTATAGCTGACGATTTCCATCCTCCATGTTGCTTAATTGTAATCAAATCACCACCCTTATTTGCTATATGAGACGCACTGGAACGGTGTCCACTAAATAATTCAGGATTTGGTAATTTAAGAAAGACCGCAATAAGTTTAGGTATCTTGCCTATTGTATAAATTCCAATTGGACATGATGGTGTACAATATCCATTGCGATAGGTAAGAAAGAAACGTTCAATGGTTGTGTTTTTTGGCCTTAAACTTATATATTTTTTTATTAAAACAATCCATTTAGGGGTTGTGATTGCAAAACTTCTAGGTAAATAATTTTTTGTTTTAGGTATCGAAAAAACAATGAAATCATCCTTATATTCAATATCATTGATTGACATATTTACTAATTCATCTCGTCTACAAGCTCCAGCATAACCTATTAATAATGCAACCTAAAATGAAAATGCTATACAAATTGTGTTTTAATAGAGAAACAGAAATACCTTTATTGCAAGGTACAATTTATCATCAGCATTTTCTATAAAATGATCAATTTGTTCCATATCTAATATTTTAGATTTATTTGGCTGATATCCTTGTCCACAACGTTTTAAGAATGCTTGTAGTTTAGAATATTTTGATATATCTAACTTCTTATAGATATTTAAACAAGAACGCAACATAGAATATAATGCCCATAGTGTCGAGGGCTTTTTTATTTCACTTTGTAGCTTAAAATATGCCAATAAAACATTTTCTGATAGTATGTGAACTTCATTTTCAATACACCAAGATTCAAATTGCTGATAATTTTTTTCATATACTACACGAGATTTTTCTGGCAATAAATTTCCAGATGTATTTTCTGCTATTTCACGGAGATTTGGTGTTGTCCCGCTTAGGTAATTAGAATTATCGATTATTTCTTTATAGTTTCTGTCTGAATTAGAATAATAATAAATTTTAAATGACATTCGCTATTTAAAAATAGGGAATGTTAGTTTGACCAACGTTTACATTTCAAAAAAGTAAATGTCACTTATTTTATACAAATTGCATACTATGAAAAATACAAATTTTAAAAGTTATGGAAATGCGAAATAGAAAAAATAGTATAGAAAACTCGTTTCATAAGACGTTTCGTTGTCCTCGTCCTTTGGAAAACTCGTCTTCGGCTCGTTTTCCAAACTTGGCCTCGTACAACAAAACATCGTCTTATGACACTAGTTCTCTAATATACTATAATTTATACTAGGGTTGACAAACTGAGGTTCAAATAAAACCATAATTACAAAAACTATCGACTAATCGTTTACTTTCAGTTGTTTTTTAATTAAATTTTATGTTATTTCTTTTAATATGAGAAAAATGTGTACAAAATTGTTCTAGTAATTCATATTTCATCACAGGAGCATCCTTTTGTGACATCCATACGCAATTACAAAAGAAAACCGCAACGTAATTGCCTATGCGGTTTACCTAATCGCCCGTTTGTTATCGGACCGGAGGTTGCTGGTCGAACACATAGGTAAACTGTCTCTACCTACCCACTTTATGTGACAGTTTTAGCCGCCGGCAATGCTTTATGAGAAAAAACAACAGTACGGTTGACAATTCAGCGGTCCACCGTGCACTTTTCGCAGATCGGAGTTCACTACGGGTAGTGACGGTAAACTTAGGGGAGTCTGTGAATACGTAGTGCGTCATAGATGGGGGTCCGCGTAGACAATGATCAAAAGGAACAATTAGTGACGCGGCCAATGTCTGTGGGAATGATATAGAGAGGTCAGTAACAAGTGAATTCGCGACGTCCAACAAGTAATTGACCCGGGAGAATTTCATAATCGTCTCTCTTTATTTTCTTTTAATTAAGAGGAATATTGCATATTGATTATAAATCCACTGTTGGTAATTTGTTAATGGGATGATCTTTAATTAAAATTTTGATTTTTTTAAATGTATTTTCCGTAAATATTCTTTCAGTGCGGTCGAGTTCTCGTCAAAGAATATTTGCTTTAAAATTTTTAAAGAAAAAAATATAATCGACTTCCAAGAAAAGGTCGCCAACATAATTCCCTCTATACAAAAAAGTTTAAGTATATCAATACGTTAAGCACGTATTGTTTTTTAAATAGATTTGTATTATTTGTATTACATTGCTTCACTAGCTTGACTGATGACGCCTATAGGTGGCAGAAACACGTGTCTTAAGCAGAAGTAAGTGCTATAAAATACGAGGTGTATTGTCCATGTGTACAGTTACAGATGAGTATATTGCATGTCTGTTTCATTTGTAACAATTGCGTAATACGTGCTTAACGTATTGATATACTTAAACTTTTTTGTATATTTGCTGCCATCTAGGATCGTGTTAATGGACTACACCTATATACGTATTTTCTTCCTTTCTGTACCGACTTAGTCGGTCAAGGGAAGGGTTGCCTTTTTCGGTATAGTCTCTTTCGTCCGTCAGATGTCACTTATTATATAGTGCTACCTGATAGGACGAAATTTGCTGTCTTGTAGGCGATTTAAGCTTAAATGTATATACAGATACAAATCTGTTTTTTAAATAGATTTGTAATATTTGTATTACATTGCTTCACTAGCTTGACTGATGACGCCTATAGATGGCAGAAACACGTGTCTTAAGCAGAAGTAAGTGCTATAAAATACGAGGTGTATTGTCCATGTGTACAGTTACAGATGTGTATATTGCATGTCTGTTTCATTTGTAACAATTGCGTAATACGTGCTTAACGTATTGATATACTTAAACTTTTTTGTATATTTGCTGCCATCTAGGATCGTGTTAATGGACTACACCTATATACGTATTTTCTTCCTTTCTGTACCGACTTAGTCGGTCAAGGGAAGGGTTGCCTTTTTCGGCATAGTCTCTTTCGTCCGTCAGATGTCACTTATTATATAGTGCTACCTGATAGGACGAAATTTGCTGTCTTGTAGGCGATTTAAGCTTAAATGTATATACAGATACAAATCTGTTTTTTAAATAGATTTGTAATATTTGTATTACATTGCTTCACTAGCTTGACTGATGACGCCTATAGATGGCAGAAACACGTGTCTTAAGCAGAAGTAAGTGATGTAAAATACGAGGTATATTGTCCATGTGTACAGTTACAGATGTGTCTATTGCATGTCTGTTTCATTTGTAATAATTCCCTCTATTAAAGAAAAAAAACAATCTATTTTTTTATTTCATAGAAAGGATCAAACTAAAATTTTGGGATTCGGCGCTAAATTTAAAGTAAAAAAAAATCAGTATAAAATGAATTAACGTACTAGGTAGTTAAACACCACAATCGACTAAGTTTTAAATAAATGGTTCATCGAGTAACTTCACAAATATATTCAAGCAGCTCGAAAAAACCAAGAATAACCCATAATGTATGTATTGTATAGCTTACATAATTCACGTATTACGGGACTCATACAGAGAACGCCACAACTTCTATTGTGGAAGAAAAGTCTTCAAAGCTGTTAACACACCCCTACCTGTCGGTCGCCTACTAGCGCATGTCACTGTACTAAAATAACTAAAGTAGAACATTCATTTCTACATATTCAATGTAATACTTATTTGACGAAGCACGTCCTCATTTATTGCGTCCCCAGCTAATTATTGCATCTTTCGCACTCCTGTTTAATTAAGTAACTAGGTTAAGGCAATATACTGAAGGTAACTGAAGGTATACTAGGTTAAGGCAATATACTGAAGACAGAAGAGAACGAAGCTAATCAATCTTGTATATGTGAACACCATAACATGTAATGTTATTGTTAAGTATTTATTAAATGTTATGTTTATATCGTTTCCGAGCGTATTATTTATTACACCAATAAAACCGGCCTCAAATGAACCCGCCTCGGAGATGAAGCTGTAACGAGGACCAGGGGACATCACATGGAAGTCAGAAAGACTTCCAAAAAGCAGAGCGTGCAAGAATTTGCCATGAAACTTTAAATTTCTTAAATAATGGCGGCCACCAAATTTTTCCAAAATAGTGACAGGTGACGAAACTTATATTCCCGTTTTCGACCTTCCTAGATGCCAAGAGACTCGTGTATGGATTTACGAAGATGAGGAAACTCCTACTATGACTAACAAGCAGGGAGTTGTGAAAAAGGTTATGTATTTATGCGGTATTCTTCACAAGCACGGGCTTAGTAAATGCAATTAAGCTAGATGGACAAAAGACAGTTACAGCTAAGTGGTACACTGAAAAATGTTTGCCTGAAGTGTTCAGTAGAGTCCAAGCAAGGGAATCATGCTCCACCATGATAATGCATCGTCCCATACGGCAGTTTTAACTCTAGTTTTTGGCTGGGAAAAATATAAAAGTATTACTTTTATAACCGCCGTACTCGCCTGATTTAGCAATGTGTTACTTTCGGCTATTTTCAAAATGGATATACAAGTTTTGCGTTTTTGTTACTTGAAATGAAGTCTACTTTACACTCCTAAAATTTGAACATAACGATATGGGACATCTTGTATAATGTACCTTGTAATTTAGCCTATCCTATTGGGTATTAAAATATATTATTATTAAAATCATAATAAATTATGAATCGAAAGTGTTCTCTGGTTAATTCCATTTTCTTTTACTGTTAATAAGCAACTGAGATACAACGAACGTAACTTCAACAACAAAACAGTGACAGATAAAGAGTTGCTCTAAATAAACACTGTATGATTGTTTTTTTTACAGTCTACTAGATTTTCTAAATCTCAATAAATTCAGCTTATCCCTCATATAATCAAAAGTGAAATTAAGTCATGCAGGAGTAAAAAAAAAGTAGTTGAATACGAAAATAAATAATCTTTGGAATTCAATATAAAACTTCTAATTCGAAACATCAAGAACGTGACTGGAAAGCTTCTGGTTAAATTGTTAGCAAGAAATGCTTTATTTGATCTACCCGTACCCGTAACCACTTACATAGTTTACTTTAAACTGTGCCGGGAAGTAAAACGATATTTATTTTTACTGGATATTTATTCTTTAGTGATTTCTAAGAAATATTTCTTCAAAGCGGTTGCATAAAAACTCTTTAACCAATAAAAGAAAATAAGAAAAATATTTAAAAAAAAGCATTACGTAACATTTTTTCAATGAAAATTATAGAACACATCACTTGGGATGAAATTCTATTTTCTTTCCCAGATTCTTATTTTTACTACCAAGAAATTTCTATTTTTAGAACTGTCTGTAGTAATAATGTAGACAAATAGAACTAATTGGTCCGAGAAAAACGTATTTTAAACGGCATATGAGTGGTATTTGTTTAATGAATGAGCTTTTTTTCATCTTCCCGGCACATTATTAAAGTTATAATTTGACGACGTCTGGACAGAACGACTTTAATTGTTCTGAATGAAAATGCACATTCAACTTATGGTTGGCGAACGAGAAAGTGAACTCCGACTTATCGCACGCAACAACAACAGGATATGCGGTAATGGTATTAAGGAAACTATCGTCATGGCAATTGAAAATTTAACGACACAACCCTAAATTACCAACAGTTAAGTAATCTTAAACTTGGTGTCATAATTATCCAATGCAGGAAATTGATGGAGATGAAAGTTGATGTAATTTGCTTGGTGCAAGCGCAAAAACGGTATTTTTATAAGTTCTAAAGTGAGATGAGGTTTGGTTTATTGAGAGATAATTTTGACTCAAATTCGACGTAAGTTTCATGATATTGGAACGTGAATGAAAAAGTTTTTGAAAAAATAAAACCGAGGTCAAAAAAGGCCGCAAACAAATTTTGCTCTAAAAACAAAAACATCTTAAAATCTTTTTTTTATTTTATTTAATTATTACATAGAGCGGATCAAACTAATCTTGTAAGAGGTTCAAACTTAAATATAATGAACTAACACACTAAATAGTTAACCACAATTAACATTTTTTTAAAGTTTTTAAACAAGTAATCAGTAAAGGTCGGATTATATGCAGTTTGGATAAATTTGCATTTTGTATATTATTTGCGTATTTTGTAGTACTTCGGCATTTTTGCATATTTTAAGTTTCCGAGTTTTATTTATTTACTAAATCAAATTTATTATAGGCATTACTAAAAATATGTCGTGAATCTAACAAACAAACAAAAATTAAACAGCCCTCTTTAAATTAAAAATAGCATTTTATTAAGCCTCTTCCAGTTACTTTTCCGATAAGCGTCTCCAAGAATTTATTAATGCTCTTCCCATACATCCAGGTCGAGACAAAATTCCAGGAAAAGCAAATACGTTAAAACTTTAAATAAATGCAAAAATACATTTTACCAGAAAATTAGGAGTATATGTGTTTCTTTGCTATTCGGAGAAATTTATTCTCATATTCGAAAGTAATTTACCTTAAACGTCATTTTACGTTGGCTTTTCGAAGTGTAAACTTGTCGGCATTTTTGCTATTATATATCACAAGTCGATATATAATAGCAAAAATGCCGAAAATAGCGACTGTGCCTGGATGGATTGCACCATATTCAGAATTGCGTATGGATGGAGAAAAAGTGTTTTGCGTAGCATGCTGCATTATGAGTAAAATTTTAAGTTTCTTTCCTCTTATTAATTAATTAAGTTTTTAATTATTCCTTTATCTTTTACTAATATTTATTTTATTTGAAAACAACCGATGATGTGATATTTTTTTTGCAGATTACAAGTGAGAAAGGTTCAAGTCGACCAACATATGAAAACTCCATCTCATGCTGCAAAACTAACAAAGATGAAATTGGCGAAGAACAGTCAACAAACATTACCGCAATGTTTGCCATCAACTTCCAAAATATCGGAACAAGAACAATTTAATGAAGATTTGTGTCAAATGTTTGTGTCGGCAGATATCCCACTACATAAATTAAACAATTTAAATGTCAAGTTATTTTTGCAAAAGTACATCAGCAAATATAAGATTCCCGACGAGAGCACGTTAAGAACAGATTATATTCGCTGTACCTATGCAAAAACATTGAATAGCATTTAGAAGGTTTTTCCAAACAATTATCTTTATATGTGCGTAGATGAAACTACTGATAGTGTGGCCCGATACATAGTTCATTTAATGATTGGTATCCTTAACGTATCGATTCCAGCAAAATCTTATTTAATTTAATCCAAACAGTTGGAAAAGGCAAATCATTTGACAATAACAAGGTTTATACAGGAAGAACTGGCAACTTTCTACTTACCGGAATCGATTCCAACAGAGAAAATTCTATTGCTTTTGACGGATGCTGAACCATACATGGTAAAGTCTGCTTGCAACTTAAAAATCTTTTACCCAAATTTAATTCACACAACTTGCTAGGCGCACGGACTAAATCCTGTTGCAGAAAAAGTCAGAAACCATTTTCCCTGACTAAATACTTTAATTAGTAGTGTTAAGAAAGTATTTTTAAAGGCCCCATTACGAGTTCAGTTTTACAAAAAAAACATCTACCCGGTGTCCGCCTCCTCCTCAACCAGTAATCACACGATAGGGAACGTGGTTGCAGACTGCTATTTTTCATGCAAATCATTATGAAGGAATAAAGACAATTATTATGGATCTTGATAGGGATGCACAATCTGTGATAGACGCCCAAAAGGTGTATTTGAGTAAAGAAATTCCTCAACAGTTGACGTTTATTAAAGCCAATTGCAGTTGGAAAAACAATTTAAGTCGGTAATCGAGAGCGTTGAAATAATAAACAAATTTGAAGTCATGTTTTGATGTTAAAACAGCAGTGGGACAGTCCGTGTATGAAAAATGTTTAACTGTAATAGGAAAAAATGAGGGTTTTAAAAAGCTAAAGGACATCGCTAAAATCTTGTGTGTCTAATTTGAAATATGCTCCTATATCAAGCGTCGACGTAGAACGAACCTTTTCAATATATAAATACATGTTTTCAGACAAGCGTCACAATTTTTCTGTTGAAAACTTTGAGAAATATGTGTTTGTAAATTGTTTTCACAGTTAATTATGTTGTAAAATGTTCTAAATAAACTTGTAGTAAACATAATAGAATATTTTTTTCTACAGCATTCCATTTTCTAACATTCCTCGTATATTTTACCTGCATATTTTTCATAAGGAAGTACATATTTAGGCTAAAACATCTGCATATTTATGCGAATATTTTCAGTTTTTTTTTGCATATAGTCCGGCCTTTAGTAATCAGTATTAGTAATAGAAAGAAGGATAATTTTACTTAAATTAAATGTTCCCTAAGTGAACACAAACAGTTAGAAGTATAGTATCTCACGCATGGCGATTGTGATTACTAGGAATCGACAGTCAAGGGTACATTCTAGGAAAGTATCTAAATTAATTTGTCTATTGTTTAGTTTTATTAGTTACTCGAGTTCTATTGCGTAAATATATGATGCACAGCGATACAGCGATGTCTACACATCTACTTGTATCTAAGAGAATCGAAACAACTAATACAAAATTTATATTACGTAACGCAACTTCGTGTTTGAATACGCTATGGGGTGAAAAGCACAATATAAAAAAAGAAGTGTGATTATTTGTAACAAATGGAGCTTCATATACGAAGACGGCTCTTACAACAAAGATACAGTAGTATGATATAGATCACATGTTTCGCACATGTTCTTCATCAAGTATTAGAGGAAGTCAGAAAATGCTACCCGAATGCAGATGAATTGATTCGAACGATGCTGTTTCTATTTTATACGCTCAACAAGTATTTATGAACCCAACTATTCAGGTAGATTTAGCCAATATTCCTGGAAATTATTCCAGAATACCTGTCACCATCCGCCATCTAGAGGTTGCTCCGACCAATCCACAATATTCTATAACTAACGCCGTGAATATTATATATGATCTTTGTTAATTCCTTTCTCAATCACCTGGAGCTACTGCTGATAATGTAAAAAGAAAATTTGAAGCAGTTCTAAATAACAATCCAAAATTCCGTACTGTACGCCGAATTGTTGACTTGTTTGATTGTAAATAATTAGATTTTTCCGGACCAAGAATATATGTGCTGTCACTAAAAAAAACTTTATGTACTTTAAATATGTCCCTATTTCATCGGTAGATGCTGAACGATCGTTTTCAATGTATAAATGTATTTACGGTGACAGACAATTAATTATTAACACATGGAACACATTAACTATAGAATAATTTTTAGTGATTTTACTATCTTTTGAATTCTGGATATAAACGGTGAACAGTCAGGGTGTATATGTTTTATAAACTCTGAAATATTCCTTCTGAGGAAAATATATTTACTACGTATTTTGATTCGCGTGTGAAAAATGTTAAGTCGGGATTCATGACGTCCTCGCTCCGTCCCTGGTAGTGACGTCATGTACCCCTGACTGCTGATCTCTAGTGATTACCCTATTATTACTAGGAGGCGGCCGACAGCTAACGCTGTGTTAACAGCATAGGAGACTTTTCTCCCATAATAAAAGTTGTGGCGTTCTCTGTATAAGTATGAGTCGCATAGTTGGTGAATGCATTGAGTTAATAAGCATTTTATACCATATTCTTCATTATCTCGAGCTGCTTGGGTGTATTTTGCAAGTTACTGGTTGAACCATTTATAGTCATCGTTTTAGTTCGATTAATGCAATAAAGGAAAAATCGAAGGACTGTGAGCCATCGAGGAAACTAGCTTTAATTGATCATAGGAACATTGGTAAATTTATTACAAGTACATTGTAGTCGATAATGAATATTCTGAAGGCAAACAAATAAATTTATTAATAAATTAAATTTTTGAGCGCAATTGAAAGTCCCTAATAATTATTGTTATAAATTTAACATAAATTATATTTTAAGCAAGGACTATCAAACAGTATAGCATTAATATTTTGACTTCACGGCCATATTTTTGAACAGATGCAAATCAATAAAACAATTTGCCTTTACAGTTCATCCGGAAATATACCATTCACTTTCAAGTAAAATTTAAATCCTATTTATTACACCGTAATTAACACAGCATGAGATCTAACCCTAACAGAAAGAGAGACATTAGTGAACCAGGGTCGGTCTTAGTTTAAATTTGTATGTATTAAAATGTCATTATGTAATAGCTTCAATTAATAAAATTCTAATGCAGAGTGTACCTACACATAATAAAATTCCACGAATATTTTTGAAGTGATTAGTGAATATCAAATTATATATTCAATATCCCTATTTTTGTGGCCTTAAATTTTATAAAATAGTAGTAACATGTATGTTTGAATACGGTTCTGTGTGGTTATCTGTATGGCGACTACCTACAGCCAAAATTCCAGGTAATTAAAGTTCGCTTAAACTATTCACCGCTTATACAGTTAACAGTATATTTCCGGATGCACTATACAATTTTAAAGGTTACCCGATCTCAAGTTGTAAAAAACATTTGTGTTGGCGAGTCATTGGAATCATTGGAATATTTCGGCAGAATAGGAATTTTATTTCTTTGCAAAAGGTTTTGTTTAGCAAAGAAACAGAGTAACGGTTAAATTCCTGCTCTATTCAAGTTTTTTTATTACTTCTAATTACAAGATTCAGGCTCTGAGTGATTTTGGTAGTCCCCGAATTTGAAAAAATGATTTTGTGGAAGGAGGTTTAAGATAAATAACGTGATGATCGTATCGAATACCTACCTATTTTAAACGTCTTACAAGATTTGAAAGTCACTAGGTTAAGTGTATAAGAATATAGATAGGAAATTATGTTGAAAATAAAATATAGTTTCCACTTTAAAATAAGTATGTATTTCATTGAAGTCACTCCCTCGTCAAATGACCCTAGTATACTGCTACAAACTACACATATGTTCTCAGATTTTTAACGTTAACTACAACCCACATGTCGATAATTTTTATTAATCGTACGGCCTTCCCTACAATCAGTCACTTCAAAGGGATGGAAGACGTTTCATGAAAGAAGTTAACCAAGCATGCACGTAAGGGTTGAACGCATTAACCTCGAAGCCAATTCACGACGAAAAATATCCGTTACTTCACAAAAAATCGATATAATATGTTTAAGCACATATTATTATTTCCAGCAAAGGTAACTGAAACTAGGAAATAGGAAGGATTCGAGGATTCCCACGTTTTTCACACATCATCGTTTACGGAACCAACAAGAAATGTTATGAATGGTGACAGTTAATAATTTCAAGAAATTGCAAATGTTTTTAAAAAGGTCTTGTGTGAAAACGTAATAAATAGATAATGAAAATTCCCAACACATAATCTCTAAAGTTCACTTTATTAAATATAATTGTACAGAGAAGAGAATGTTTGTAGTGAATGTATTGTAGAAATATACACTACAACTGTAGTTCAGTATACAACACAATTAGTAGTCAAATAAAGAAATATGAATATAAAATTTGACTATCCTAAAAGTAAAATAAACCATTTGTTGTATGAAGAACAATGTTCACTCGATCCTTGTCGAAGGAGATTATTAAAATCGAACAGTAGTATTGTTAGTAGAGATTTGGCGTGATTTCACTGTCGGTGATTTTGTGCCACTCCGCGGCCGGAATTGGAACTGTCAGTTCCTTTAGATGTAAAGTCACGGTGATTTTGCGGAACTGTTTACTGTCTAAATCAGCGATGCACATACCGCGGCCCGCGGGCCGCATGCGGCTCACTGTCCATATTTAAGCGGCCTTCCAACGAATTTTAAAAATTGTTCGAAAAACTACAAAAGTAGGTAAAAATCCATTCAAATCAATGTTTCTTAACTTTTTATTTTATTCTAACTTTTGTAATTGTTAGTAAGATATGTATCTTGAAGTACCTACTACTTTCTTGTTCAGGTTTACTACGTAGGACAGGTATGCTCCTCGTCGTTCCAAGCATATTGTTACGAGACTAAAAATCTGTCGAACCAACTAGATTACTCGAAGATTCGCGAAACACGTCGGTATTATCTCCGAACAATGTGGTAGGTTCTCGATGTTAGGTAACTCGTATAAATACAACGCATCGGGGCAGTTAAGTTTTAACTACGGACATGCGAACGTTATATTGTTTGAATTGTAATCTGTGAAGAATAAATATTTCGTCGTTCGAACTTGGCATCTACCTACGTAACAATATAATATCAATTTTGATAAGGATAAACCAGGCCCCAGTAGTCGTAAGGTTGAAGATGAAAATCGACAGTTTCAAGACATTTGGACCGAAAAATACTTTTTTATTTCATCGCATAACAAAAGTGTCTGTTTAATATGCAAGAGTAGTGTTTCTATTCCGAAGGAATATAATGTGAAAAGGCATTATGAAACCCAGCATCATACTTTTACCAAATTAACCGGCGAAAATCGAACGCAAAAAATTTCCACTTTACAAAGGGAACTACTAGGCCAGCAAGCTATGTTTACAAAACCAATTCAAGATGCTGAAACAGCTACTGAAGTTAGCTTTGAAATATCTCGAATAATAGCAAAAACTTGTCGGCCTTTTAAATATGGTGTCCGAAAGATGCAGAGGTTTGAGAAAATTCAACTAAATCTGATGACTGTTCAAAGAAGACTTACCACTTAGCAGCTAATGTAGAAGAGCAATTAGCTACGAAATCGAAAAGTTTTGAGTATTTTTCTATAGCATTCGACGAATCTACAGATATAAGTTCCACTGCTCAACTCTTATAATATTTTTACGAGGTGTAACGCAAAATTTTGAAGTGAATGAAGAACTGATTGGTATGAGTTCTTTGACAAGTCAAACCAAGGGGAGTGACATGCTCAAAGCTCTTCCGGAAAAATGTTCTATAATGGATTTGGATTTAACCAAATTATCTGGAATTACGACTGACGGAGCACCTTCAATGGTTGGAAGTAACTCTGGGATAATAACTATGTTAAAAGAGCATTTACAAACTAAAATCATAGATACCAAGGAATTAATGCAGTGTCATTACATTATACATCAAGAGGCCCTCTGTTCAAAATTATTGGGATTTTAAAATGTGATGAAAGTTGTAGTACCTACTGTAAACTTTATAAAATCACGAGGTCTCAATCACCGACAATTCACACAATTTCTCGAGGATATTGAAAGCGAATATGGTGATCTCCTGTTTTACACTGAAGTAAGGTGGCTAAGTCGTGTGTTGTCACTAGAGCGGTTTCTTAACTTGATTGAAGAAATTAAAATATTTCTGGCGGAAAAGAAAAAGGACGTCTCCGAACTCGACAACCCTGATTGGCTGTGTGACTTAGCGTTTCTTACAGACATCACAAATCACTTTGAATGTCTTAAATACGCGACTCCAAGGCAAAGATCAATTGATTTCGCAGTTATACTCTCATGTTTCGTCCTTTCAATGCAAATTGAGTCTTTTCAGGACACAAATCAATTCAGCCAATTACAGACATTTTCCGAACTACAACAAAATTATGGAGAAATTCAATAAAACTGATGTCAATTTCGCTTATGTTGAAAAAATTGATATTTTAATACAAGCTTTTCATGATCGTTTTCTAGACTTCAAAAAAGTTAAACCTCTATTAGACATTTTCAACATTTCACCGGAATCAATACAGCTGGAATTGATAGACATGCAAAATGATGATAATTTACGAAACAAGTTTAATGAAGGTAATTTACTCAACTTTTACCGTTGCGTTGACAAAACCGCTTATAAAGAGTTGCGAATAAATGCATTGAAATGCGCAAGCTTTATTTGGATCGACGTATATTTGTGAGCAAACGTTTTCAGTGATGAAACTTAACAAAACAAAAAATCAAAACCGTCTAGCAAATGAAAATCTGAAAGCAATTTTACGTGTGGCGACAAGTAATGTCTCCACATTACTTGTCGCCACACGTAAAATTGCTTCCAGATTGGGCCAAACATAAACAAAATTGTTAGGTCAATGCAATGTCATGCATCAAAATAATAAAACATGAAATATTACATTGTAATGATTAGATTAAATTACGATTACATAATTACAACAAACATTGTTGAATGTTCTTTTATTTTTATCATTTGTAGTAATTCATACTATTTAAAAATAAAAATATTTGTGTTAATAAGTATTCTTTGTAGTGGCCCGTCCTTGGATTATAATTTTCCCGAGTGGCCCCTGTTCCCTATAAGTCTGTGCATCCCTGGTCTAAATAGTATTATTTGGTCGGAGCTGGAGAGATTATTTTGAATTTTTGTAGTTGGTCGGAGGTCGAGGTTAAGAATAAATCTTGATGAAATTCTAAAATTTAATTTAAACTCTCACGGTACTCAAGGTAATATTATTATAATTAGTCAAATTAGTCAAACAAGTATTGTCGTGGTTAGTTGCTGGATAGGTGATCAGTAAAAAAGGGGGGTAGACTAGATCGCGTCCGTGGTAGAATACTGCACGTTCACCCTGAGTAACGCCTGACCTAGAGAGCGAACTTCGACAGCCAGATAATATCTTCAGATCTCCTAGTTGCTATACATGAATTTACGTACTTTTAATTCTCCCAACCTTGTCGGGGCCAAACAGCAAAAAATATCGGAGAAACATTCTGAATTTGCCTCTTGCTAGACCAAAACATTAACATGGCCATTATCCAGGAGATCCACATAGAAAACCAAGACGAACCAAGACAAACGAAGTATAAATATAGGTAACGTAGGTGTAATCTAAATCCATGTAAGCCATATGTTAAATAAATAAACCAGTAAAAGAAATGATACCACACCTCGGTTCGTTCAGCCCATTGACACCGAAAGATAAAATAGGGATACCAAAGTAAAGAAAGAGAGAGATTTATTGATACATAATACTACTTTGTACATAACTCCAAGAATTCCTATGCCTTATAGTGTCTTTCTTACCAAAACTTATTACACTATTTTATAACTGTATTGTACAAGGTACCACTTTAAGAAACCACAATAATGTACTGATCTTTATTACACCTCCATAGCTGTCATAGTAACTATCGTTTGTAAAGGGTCCGGCAGAAAGAATATATGGATTTCGCACAGCTGTTGCTCCTATGTTGGTGGGCATAAAAAAAAGTGTGGTGGGGCTTTGTAGATACGCTTAAAAGGTTTCAGTATGTCAGCATGCCTTGGTCAGGCGGACAGCGTGCGTTCTTGTTGAAACTTATTTTTAAAAATGGCGGTTCTGTCATTTCTACACAACGAGCGTTCAAGCTACGTTTCAATATTCGCCCATTGGATTCAGTGCCAGATCGTAAGGCGATTATTCGTTGGGTAGTTGTCTTTCGCGCAACATGTTCAACACTAAAACAAAAACCTCTTGGCAGGCCAAGAAATGTTGAAAGATTAAGGCAGTCCGTTGAGCGATCGTCGCGTTGTTCCGCATTGAATCAAGCGGCTATTTTGCAGTTGTTCGACCGAAGTGTGAGGCGAAAGTTATATCTGGATCTTAAGTTCCATCTCTGGTTCATGCGATATACGAAGGTGACTTTCAAAAGCATGTGCATGCGTGCCAGGTCATTCTTCAAAACGCAATTTTATTGACCAGTGATGAATCTCATTTCAACTTATCCGGTTTTGTGAATAGCCAAAATGCCCGTTATTGGACAGCAGAAAACATGAACTTCATGAAAAACACCTGCACAGACAGCGAGTGACAGTGTGGGCGATGGTGTCTGTATTTGGAGTATGGGAGCCTTACTTTTTTGAAAAGAATGGAGCGGCTATTACAATGACATCCTCTCTTGATGTCCACATGTACAAACCTTTGTGCAACCAAAATTGCAGCAGTTCAATGGTGAGATATGGTTTCAAGAAGATGAAGCCACTCCGCATACATCACATGCGTCCATGCAAGTTTTAAATTAGATGTTCCAAGGCCGCATTATTTCACATCGCGGCGACATACATGGCCGCCGCGTTCGCCATGTTATTTTTTTTCTCTGGTGGTACCTGAAATAAAAAGTGTAAACCAACCGTCCTCAAACCATCAATGCCTTGAAAGCAGCAATCCGGAAGGAAATAGCAAGGATACCACCTGATATGACAGCGCGCGTTATGTAAAACCTCAGAAATCGCGTAACTCGATGTATCGCAAACGAGGGACGCCATTTGGAAGACATCATTTTTCATAAATAAACTTTAATATAGTACAAACATTTTGCAAAATAAAAATTTTCGATTTATTATGACATTGATCTTTTATTAATTGACGTAGCAGACACTTCTTGGTGAAACATTTTGTAATTAACAAATTTAGTATAAAAAAACACACTTGGCTATTTCACAATTTTTTATTAGATATATTTCTAACATATGTTTCGGCTGTTATGCCATTGTCAAAGAGGATCTTAAAACTAACTTACAATACGTGCCCCTTGTAACTTTTATACCTATTTAGTGCTGGGGTGATGGTTAAGACATATTTACAATCGTGTCTATTATGGGGGTGTTAATAAATTCTAACTGTGTATTTGTAATTATTATATTTTGTTTTTGTGCTTTTTTTAATTTCTAGTATTTCTAACAAGTCTAGTCTTCTACTTTTTATTACGTTATATAACACGGTGGAGCTATTAATATCAGGCAAATGGCTTTGTTCGATACAGTGTGTCGAAAAACCTGTGTTTTTAATACTGTATTTTACGTCTCTTATGTGTTCGGATATGCGTTTTTTAATGGATCTACCACTTTGCCCTATACCGTGTGTCCCAATTTCGATGCTCACCATTGGTATCTCGGTTATTAGAAGATATAGAACAACGGTTAAATGGGGAATGTTTTGCATAATTCAATACTCGCGGCAAATCTCATTTCAAATTTGATCTAACTTTTTAAATTTTTAAAATATTTTGAAAAATCAAAAATTTGCCGATTTCGTTATTCCTCAATAACTCGATAACGCTTAGTCTGACCTCTTTTAAAGTTTTACATTGTTGAGACACTTTTTTAAAACAAATTATTTGATACAAACAGAAACCCCCGATTGTCATTTGTTTTTAAGTTATTACCACTATCTTTTGTTTTTCATATGGCGGCCATATTGGATTTTGGGTTTGTTAGGTAGTCCTCAAAATGTGCTTTTCAACGATGTATAACATGCCTGAAAAATTTTTATTTATAAGGAAAATATTAATAAAAACGTAAATTAATCTTTAATATTAATAGAAATTAGTAGGCTGAAAAATTAAACACCAATGTCAAATGAAAGTGAAAAGATATTCTATATAGCAAACGCCAATTAAGTTGGCGCGAGGAGGGTTCGCGCAGGATTAAAAGTAGTGGGGAGATTTGTATTTGGTTTTACATCAAATGTCAGATAATTCTAGCCTCTGAGCGTGTATCACTAGCAAAGACATTATGTTCCGTCAAACGTCAATGACAAATGTATTCTGACAATGAAACAAAACGATAACCTGTCAAAGTACAATTAGTGCTGCAGAGATAAGTTAATTAAAACTACTTGTAGTTAGTGATAAGTAGAGCTGAGGATGTTTGCGGTATAACCATGGTTATATCATGTAACCATAGTAAATTACCATGGTTATATGATATAACCATGGTTATACCGCAAACATCCTCAGCTCTAGTGATAAGTAATTATTGTCAAGTATTAAGATTTATAAGTATTGATAATGGCACATACATATTCAAACGAAGAAAAAGTTGATATGTTGGAAGTGTATTTCAAAGCAAATAGAAACACTAAAAATGCGTGCACGAGTTATGCAGAGCGTTTTCCAGAAAGACAACAGCCACACAGGACAATTTTTGGAAGACTAGTTAGCAAATTAAAAAACTTTGGAAGCTTCGAACAAAAACGAGCTAACTATGAAGTTAATGATGCTGTTACACGTCGAAATAATATTTTGCAGAACGTTAGGAACAATCCCAGCACACCAGTTCGTCGTGTGACACGAGAAACAGGGATTTCAAAATCTACTGTTCACAGAACCTTGACGAAAAACAAGTATCACCCTTACAAACCAACAATTGTACAAGGTTTAAGTGATAATGACAATCTCCGACGATTACAGTTTAGCAGGTGGTACCTTCGAAAATGTGAATATGACGCTAATTTTCCTAGTAAAATACTATGGACAGATGAAACACGATTTACCAATTGTGGAGTGTTCAATAGGAATAACTATCATCATTGGTCTACTGAAAATCCACATTTGGTAAATCAAAGAAGATTTCAAGTTCGATTTGGTTTTAATGTCTGGTGCGGTTTAATTGGTATGACATTTTGTTTACTTTTTTTTTTGTTTTTTAAACTCTTTTCTTCGTTTTAGATAATCAGTTAATAGGTCCTTTCATCTTTGATTACAATTTAACTGGTAACTGATATTTGGATCTACTAACAAACGAGATAATGCCTGCTTTGAGGCAAATTATTAATCCCGAGAACATGCAAAACATCTGGTTCCAGCAAGATGGTTGCCCGGCCCATAACACTCGTAACGTGCAACATTTTTTGAGAGAAAACTTTAATGAGAGAGTGATTTCAAATAATGGACCCGTGCAATGGCCTGCGAGATCACCCGACCTTACCCCGCTTGACTTTTATTTATGGGGTACCACTAAAAACGAAGTATTTGATTTTGAACCGCCAGAAACTCGGGAAATTTTAGAACAAAGAGTACTAGATGTGCTACGATCAGTAAACGGAAACACGCTACGTAGAGTTTGTAACTCTACTCGAACAAGGTGTCAAAATTGTGTGGAACAGAATGGTCGTCATATTGAACAATTTCTTTAAGTGAATGTGAACTTTAAGTTCTGTATCTTTACTTTTTATTTCTATAATTTTTTTATCGTTTCGTTTGTTTACAGTATTACTTAGAATATCTTTTCACTTTCATTTGACATTGGTGTTTAACTTTTCAGCCTACTAATTTCATATTAAAGATTAATTTACGTTTTTATTAATATTTTCCTTATAAATAAAAATTTTTCAGGCATGTTATACATCGTTGAAAAGCACATTTTGAGGACTACCTAACAAACCCAAAATCCAATATGGCTGCCATATGAAAAACAAAAGATAGTGATAATAACTTAAAAACAAATGACAATCGGGGGTTTCTGTTTGTATCAAATAATTTGTTTTAAAAAAGTGTCTCAACAATGTAAAACTTTAAAAGAGGTCAAACTAAGCGTTATCGAGTTATTGAGGAATAACGAAATCGGCAAATTTTTGATTTTTCAAAATATTTTAAAAGTTTAAAAAGTTAGGTCAAATTTGAAATGAGATTTTCCGCGAGTATTGAATTCTGCAAAACATTCCCCATTTAACCGTTGTTCTATATCTTCTAATAACCGAGATACCAATGGTGAGCATCGAAATTGGGACACACGGTATATATAGCTTCACAGTCATTACATTTTATTGTGTATACTCCTGATTTTTCTATATGTTCTATTTTATCTTTGTTATTAATTAACATTGTACCTAATTTTGTTTTTTGCTACATATGATTTGAATATCTAATTTTCTTAATATTTTGTTTACTTTGTCTGTGATTTGGGGAATATATGTAATTGCGTGCCAAATAGGTTTATTTTCTTTTAATTCCGGATATAAGAATTTTTTCTGAATATTCTTTTCTTCTTTTCGGTTTAATATTTTGTCTACTATGTTGGGATTGTATCCATTATTTTCTGCTATTTTTTTAATATATATTATTTCTTCTTTAAAAGCATCAGTATTCAATGGTATGTGAGTTGCTCTATGTATATAACTATGGAATGTTGACATTTTTATTTTAGTATCTTGTTTCGCTTCCGCATGTATTATATTATCTGAAAATGTTGGTTTTCTGTAAATTTTATATGATAGATTGTTATTGTTTCTGTATATGGAAATATCTAAAAAATTTAATTTATTTTCTTCTTTTTCTATTGTGAATTGTATTTTGGGGTTTAATGAGTTTAATACTTTCAAGAATTCTGTTAGTTGTCTGTCTGTACCTGTCCAGATGCAAATTATATCATCGACGTACCTGGCCCAGAAAAGGATTTGTTTGATTAGGTTGTTATTTCTGTTAAATAGACCTATTTCGAAGTTATGCATAAAAATGTTAGCCAATATCGGGCTGAGAGGATTTCCCATAGGTAATCCTTCTACTTGTGAATATATATCATATTGATCTTGTTGTGTATTGATTAATATTGATCTTTTATTCTTCTTGCAAATACATGCATTTTTTCTGCCCTATAGTACCCTATAGTATGGGATATTACAATTGTACTCTTTATTATACTTATGTAAATTGTTCTCAGTGCAGGATCGTAATTTATAAAATGTCTAGAAATAAAATGCAAATATGGGAAAAGATAATTTAAATCATTAAACAAAAACTTAATTAATAATTACTTAAAGAAGTTGATGCCGACATATCACCAGGAAAGAGGAACCAAGGTGGTTGATTACCCTCTGACGTAAGAAAACCACACGCTCGTATTTGTCACGATAGCTTCAATCGACGGAAAGAGACAATCAACGATGGAAAGGAATACAAACACTAGGAGAATGCGAGCAGCACGGGACGGGCAGGTAGTCGACGATCAAGATAACTTTCATGCAGAGAAGGATACGACGCAGGCACATTGTCCCTTCGATATTCATCTTAATGTTCTAAATCGGCCGTATCCTTCCTTTGCCTGTCTTGATTTCTCCTTGCATTATTTATTTAAATCATCAGTTGGTCGACACAGAAATTGAAACTTCTCGTATTAAAAAAAAATTAATACAAGAATTATACTTGAACTAGTATTAGTTTCAAAGTAAAAAATGGAAAAATTTACATCAGTCTAGTTTAAAAATTATTGTTCTTGTATTTAGTTAAATTAATTATAATACTCGTAATAATAGTTACAATTAAAACAATTTAAGCATGGAAAACAAATAGAAAAGGATTATTCAAATTACATATATGCAAAATCTTGGGTAATTTTATTTAATAAAAATTTAAATTCTCTCTTAAATATATTAATATTCGTGGTTTCCTTTTTCTCGGGGAAATTATTATACAATTATACTAAAAAAAATTATTGAAAAATTAAGATACGTTTTATACTTTAATTTCTTGAGTAACAGAGCATTAATTCTAGTCGAATAATGATACAGCAATCTAATGCAGCCTATGATGATGAACGTAAACAATCATTTAGTATACTAGTTTATTGCAAAAATGTCCCGATACCACAGAGAAAAGGTAAATATACTTCATGTGTTTGAGGTCTTTAAGCAAATAAAGTGGTAGACTAAATCAAGCTCATAAAATTTGTGGACTCCAGACCCAAAAAATCTTATAAATTATGCCAAAAAAGTATATTTCACAGTTGAGCTTCGTTAGTTAAGCTGTTACAGCCATGAATTTGATTTCTTAAATTTTAGATACATAGAACCTAAAGAACTCCATGCGATTCTCAAGGACGGTACAGTATTCGAAATGGGACTTACGTCCCTACATGTCATAAAGTAAAACTGTGAAGTAATGATGTAAGTCACTGCAAACCATGCACTTTAGTTTATTTAAGGATGAAAATACGGACCTCAGGCAAAATGCTGATATGAAACCCTGATTCGTTACGACTCCTTAACACCAAAATGAAGCATATCTAAAAGATTAAGAAATCATGGTTGCAACAGATTAACTAGCGAAGCACAGGTGTCAAATCAAGTTTGGATTGATGATTCACAGGCATGTTTATTATATGTACCACCCACTTCCAAAGGAAAAAGAATAATAATTTTACATGTTGGTTCTGAAAGCAGTTGGGTCGGGGAAGTGTAATTTTCGGCAAAAAGACACAAAAAAAATGTAATATTGACTACCACGAGGACATGACAGCACCATTTTTTGCAGTCGATTCGGAAAAATTTCTTACCAGTATTACGCGAAAGAAGTATCATTATCAGGGACAATGCTTCATACCATTCAACAGATGAAAAAGCTACCAGATTCGAATGGTACGTAGACTGAAATATCGGAGTTTTTACAAAAAAAAATATATTTATGAAGATAGCTACACAAAAAGTTAATTATTAGAAGTCTTTAAAATAAAGTCTTTCGAAAAGGGATACGTTGTAGATAGCATAGCAATTGCCGCAGGACACAGTGTTTTTTGTTTGCCATCATATTGCTGTGAATTTAATCCGATCGAGTAAATTTGGAGTCAATTGAAAGAATACGTCCACCACACTAACGAGAGTTCTAAAGTTAACGAAGTAGCTTTAAATCATATTGGAGAAGCGATTGAAAAAGTCCAATATAACGCTAGAAAAATGACAAAAATTGCATTAGACATATAATAGAAATAGCAAATGTGGATATTCATCAGGAATTTAAAATTATTTTAAATGATGAAGTGATGAAGACAGCACTGACACTGAGTATGTCCAGAATATGTTAAAAAGTGTTATCTAAACCCCAGGACTACCAGGAAAACGGCTTATCGCTACTTACCGTGGACCGGTATTACCATACGCTGGTTTGAGCTAATATTCGGCGATTATTTTGAATTCAATATAGCGTAAGCATTATTATATTTGACTTTTATTTTATTCAACATAAGAAAAGACCGTTAGAATAAACCGAAGCAGTAATAATAATAAGACATAAATATTGCAAAAGAAAATATATAAATGACTTACATAAAAGTAAAAGTGGGTTAAACACATTTCTTACATATAACTCTTGAGTGTTCACCGCATAAAATGGTTTTACAACGTGCACAAGTTCTTGTTTTTCTGTCTTTTGAAGATGGACAAACATCACATATTTTCTTCTTTCTTGGAATCTCAGAACTAGTAGATGCTTCAGCTTCTTCTTCTGCTTCTGGTTTTTCGTGGTCCTTGTATTCTGCTAGCTCCTTTCCTATCTCAATTAGAAAATTTCTTTTCTCTTTCAAATCAAAAACTGAATTTCAAGAGCTTCCATAGTATGTATGCGTTCATGGCGCTGATGTCTATCATGTTATAAAAAACTACAAGAAGTTATCTCTTCGTCATCCTTTTCACGGTGTATGATCATGTTGTCTACGCCACCGTTACAAGCTTGCGTTTCTTTGGGCAATACGAAATACGCATCTAGCAAATAAGTATTCCATAACTACAAATAAGTACTCCCGTATTGGAGCTATTTTGTCGGCACTCCTTTTTCTTCGTCTTTCCACTGCATCGTCGAATCTAAGTACACGAACTATATTTTGAAATCTATTTCGAGCGATAATAGTACCAAAGATTATTCAACCAATTTTTGCTCCAAAGTTGTGTTACGTCCTCGTTATAAGATTTGTATGCACCTATTAGTATCAAAACTCCAATAAATTGCTTCAATTCTTGGACATCTATTTTTATTAAATTTTTACCGAAAACAATCTCTCCTTCTTCATTCGCCCACTTTAGGATAATTTCAAAAAGAGCTTTACGAAAATAAATCAAAAAAGAAGCATGTGTTAGCCGTTAGATTTTGTGGAATTGTCTCCATACATAATTGCCGCAATGTAATTAAATCTGGATTTCTATTAAGAATTGCTTCAAACTTTTGCCGAAGGCCACATCCGAAGTCACTTGGAATACTTTTCAAATTATTAACAGCCACATCTAATGTGGTTAATCCGTCATTTAATTTGAGATTTCGATTTTCAAAATAAGTGATTAGTTTTGGCAATTTTCCAAAGTGTTCGTGAAGAAAGTACAACTGATTTTTTAAATTTGGGATTTGTGTGAGCTCCTTGCACTCACCAATACTTCTAGCATCCTCCTTTAGCAGTGTTACAAAATGTTTTAGACTATCGAAATTCTCAGCATAATAACTAGTAGCTTCCAGCCATGTTCCCCATCTAGTTATTACTGGAGTGGGAGGCAGTGACAGAGATGAAAATTTTCCCTGAAAAGAGCTACTCTCAATGGTGCTTTTCTGAAAACTTTTTTAAAAGCTGATACAAGTCTATCAACTTCCGGAAAAGTGTCTCTGATATATTCACAGATTCTGTGGAGAGCATGTGCTACACAAGTAATATTCAGCATATTAGGATATGTTTTCTTCAATAGTCTGCCTGTTTTTAACATATACGCAGCACTATCACTGACAAATAAAAGTATTTTTCTTTGTACGTGGCGTCCGAATGAAGCATTTTTTGCATATTCTCCTTAATGGTTTCAGCAACTGTTTCCGCATCAACTCTATTTATAACACTTGTTGCTATTACATATGAGTTATAGGGAATAGTTGGATGTAGTACACCAGCTACAACATTTACCACACAGCGTCCTAACATATCCACCGTTTCGTCGGCGCTTAACCATATGTATTGATTTAAAAGATGGCTTCTAATGCATTCTACTGTTCTCGTATAGCACCTAGAAACATAATATTTGCGTAAAGTTGATTCATCAGGAACATTTCGACCAGTATATTTTTTCAGAAATATTTTTAAAGTGGAATTGCTATGCTAAGTTTATTTAATGGAATATTAACCGCCATGAAAGTTATACAGAGTTCAGATGTGTTTGCGATCCTAAGTGACGAATTTTTGCCGATATTTTACGGATTTTGTAATAAATTTCGGAATCACTGACAATGGACATACAATCAGTATGACCGTCAATCCAACTCGCCATTGTTTTACAATGCCGTTCTCGACATTCTTCCATATCATGTCTGAAAAAGTAACTTAAACAATGCTCTAGATCTAAATAAATGAAAACTAAAAATGTGTGCGTAAGTTATTGAAACTGAACGAAATTCAATGCACACTTACGTCGAAATAATTGGTACCAGTTAGAAGTTAGAAGTTATAACTTATAACTTCTAACTTCATTCACCTAGTTCAAGTAGGTAGTATATATAAAATATATGCAAAATATGTGCTGCCAGGCTTTGAAAGGCTGTGTGACAAGATTTTAATAAATCGAGGTTTCTTTTGTTTTCGTAGGTTTTATTGCATTTGGTTATAAAAATAATATAATAAATAGAAATAAACACAGCTTCTAATCTAGTAATATATTATCAGAATGTGTTTTTCTGGATTTTAGTTAAATTTACACCTTGTTTTAGAATATTGTGAATGAACACTTTACAATTGACTACTTACAACATGGAAATTCAATGAAACTAAAACTTCAACACTAATAAAAGGCCTTTGTTGTTTATAATAATAGTTCTTAACGACAGTAATAAAATTTTCTAAGAATAGGGGCTTTACTTCAGCTCCAAAATGTCCATTTTCGATCAATTATGGAAGTTATTCGTAGAGTTGCACACTTTGTCTCGAATGCATGTATTGTAAGGACGGCTTGTCGTTAAAATATTACGATTCGTTTTAAGTTTAAATTGAATTCACAACCAAATACAAATACATGCGTATTATTATTTATGATCCATAAATACAAATGGCTATTATGATTTTGTATAATAACAATATCCAGTGCATACTAAAATATCACTCTATTAATTTATGAGATCCGGCAAATCATTTCAGAGAATATTTAGATAAATAGTTAAATGTGGGGATGCACTACATACGGTCCTGCCGTACCGCAAACATCCTCAGCTCTATTTATAATGTATTCATTTTATATTTCTGCGTTTATGTATTTTAACATATTAAGAACTTATATATTTATATGTGTAAATTCGCGTTTAATTCATATAAATAAGTGCCCGAATATTAAAAAATACATCCTTGCGCTCTACAGCCCAGGGTACCTGAATCTCATTTACATTCACGTTAGCCGATCGCTCTCTTACACCAGGGAATGCTTTAAAAGTACATACTCTCTATTTAGTCAAATTAAAATAAGTTGAAACGAGCTATACTATATTGCATTTATATTTTCGGACGACTCCATATAAATTTGATATTTATTAAATATTTAACTCGATCAAATACGACGAAAATGTATTATAGACGTACGTGCGGTAAGCCACACAAAAAATTTACGGTCCGAACAAGATCCTTCAGCTCATTATGCATATGCTAATTATAATGTCTGCGATCCAAGGTCTAGCCATAGACGTTTATTGTGAGAAGATTGTGAGCGAATCTTATAACATCTGTGTTCCGGTAGTTTGATCTTTTTGTACCCTCATTTCGCCCCTTGTCCGAACGTCCCGTATCGGAATCAGGTCTTTTTTCCAGAACTGGGACACAAAAGAGGACCCATTTTCTCACAGCTCGCTTGTGCGAAAAAATCAAGATATTACGTATCGTATCTTTAAAATGTGTACGGTATAAACACGTACGTACAGATACATATATAGGGGTCTCTTGATTTTGAAATAATTGTATACGGTTCGTGTGGGAATCAGTGACTAAGGGTGGCTTTCATATTTTTCCCTTTTCCCCTATGTTTTCAATTTTGTAAAGTAAATAATTATGCTACGGGCATACACTCTACACGTTATTAACATAAGTTTAATGTATAACTTCATTGTGCAGAAGAAGTTTTCTAATTATAATACTATCATATATTATTTAACATTAAAAATAGATATGATGTAAACACTGTTGCTTATACATGTTTAAAATATGTTGTGTTCATAGTTGAACATGAGCTAAGCCTACGCTATAAATAGTAAAAATTCTACGAACAATAGTTCGCAAATCTATAATCAGGTAACGCAATTAGAAGATGTCTCAGTTAACAAAAGTTGAAGACCGCACGGTCATTCAATTTGTAGGCAGGCAGGCCTAATCAAATTAGACAGCGCTTAATTTAGTCAAGTTTATTAGTAATTTAGGACTCGACTAGAATAAACACAAAAATTTAGTAAAGTAAATTAGTATAGTTGTTTAGTCGAGTAAATATAAACTTAGAAACGGTATAAAATCCTTTACCACAATTAATAATCGTATCCTAAATACGCATTTTGACAACCAAGTTGCCATCCTCAGTAGGTAAAACCACTAATCACAATGTTGAACATGGAGCATGGTAAAGCTAGGAAGAATCGCGAAACACTTCGTATGCACTAGTTTTAAAAGAAACTAGAATTGTCAACCTACCCCTCTTCAGAAATGGTAAACATGAGTTTGTTGTTGTTCTAACGCCCTCCGTTTCCTACTTCTTTTCTAAGAACCCAAAGAGGCAAGTATATGAAACAGCACGGTTGTCCGCATTGAAAGTATTATTTTTGTTTTTAACGATATTGTCTTTCGACAATTCTCTTTAAATAAAACTAACGATGAATTAAGAAATACTGAAAAAACAAGTCAATCAACGGGAGGGAGGAAACGTACAGACGACGTTTCGTTCTAGTTGGAACTTTTCAATGTACGGTATTCCCTCGATGACGGACATTGCTTTTTCATTTCTATACTTTCTGTATATATAGTTAACATTTGGAATTTACTGCAAGTGAGAATTAATGAATATTAAATCACATTCTTACATGTAAATGTCGACTTATTTAATGCGTTCGCGAACGCATTAAATAAGTCGACATTTACATGTAAGAATGTGATTTAATATTCATTAATTCTCACTTGCAGTAAATTCCAAATGAAAACTAACGATAATAAAACACTCTATTAATAATAAATATACCCTAAAAACAAATAACGGTATTTATTGCACAAATATATAACAATTTCGTCGTCGGTTGTCTGTCTGGAATCTCTTCCTGGAGATTTTCTTCTAGTGGTTTCGCAAGATATACGAGATAGAACGTGCAGGCGCGGGTGATGACGTCATCGCCTGACGTATCCTCGTATGATTCACATCACAATATGATTACTTTCGTATATAACCAGCTCCCTCGGATTCCTTATATTTTTAATAAATTTTAAACAATCTACCGTAATGTTATGATCGCCTACTAATACATGACGTGCGATGCTCGATTTTTCCAATCTATTGAATTTAATATGCGGTATATGTTCTCAATGTTGGGTTATTATTGAGAGTTTCGTTTGACCTATATATTTCAAATTACAATCGCGGCAATTAATTTCATATATACCTGATTTCTGGTTCAAATCTACTTAATCTCTGGTATTACCTAGGAGAGCTTTTACTATGTTTTCGGACCGAAAAGCAACTCATTCTTTAACAACTGTATTTAGGTTTTTCGTAATTTGATGGTATGCTAAACGCATGTACTTTTTCTCATGATTTTGTTGAGGTAACAAACATTTTTTTTTAATTAATCTTTCTAATTAATTTATTATTTCTGTGCCATAACCATTATATCTCGCGATGTTTTTAATGAAATAAAGTTCTTTTTCGTATCTATCTCTTGTTAGCGGAAAGTTTAGCAACCGATTGACTAGAAAATTGATAGAAGCCGTCTTTTATTGGAAACTATGATTTGAATCCGCGGTAATATATCTATTGACTTTCCGGAAAATATGAATCTATTTCTATTTTATGCTTATTTTTAATTACTAATGTATAGGGACCAGACACGAGAGGCCGATGATTTATCGCCCACGGGCGTACTATTGAAAATTTGTATTTTTAAAGAGTTCTTAATTTTATTTATATAATTAGAAAACAAACGGGTGGCGATCTATAAAATACTAAATACATTTTTATTTGCTAATTTTGTAGTTCAAGTTGAATAAAGCAGTATTAATATTAACTAGCAATACTTTCTCAAGGTTCTCTTGTGTAAAATTGGTTCCTCTTTGAATGAAATACATCCTTGTAGATAGAAAACGTCCTTTCTACATCGCAACTGGTTATAGATGCATACTGGAAATATTCTTTTATTTCAGCGTATTTATCAGTTAGATTTTCAGGCATTGTCCCATACACAATTGCTGCAATATTATTAAATCTGGATTTCTATTAAAAACTGCGTCTAACTCTTGCCGCAGGCCACATCCGAAGTCACTTGTAATATTTTTCAAATTATTAATAGCCACATCTAATGTGGTTAATCCATCATTTAATTTTAAATTTTGATTTTCAAAATAAGTTATTAGTTTTGGCAAATTTCCAAAGTGTTCCTGAAGAAAGTACAACTGATTTTTTTAAATTTGGAATTTGTATTAATTCCTTGCACTCAGAAATACTTCGAGCATCGTCATTTAAACATGTAACGAAATTTTGTAAACTATCTATTCCCCATCTAGTTATTACTGAAGAGAGAGGCAGTGACAAAGATGGAAGTTTTTTCCTGTAAAGAGCTACTCTCAATGGTGCTTTTCTGAAAACTATTTTAAGAGCAAATAGAAGTCTATCAACTTCCGGAAAGGTGTCTCTGATATATTCGCAGATTCTGTGGAGAGCATGCTACACAAGTAATATGCAGCATATTAGAATGTTTCCTTTAATAGTCTGCCTGTTTTTGACATATATGCAGCACTGTCACTAACAAATAAAAGTATTTTTTCCTTGTACCCGTCGCCCGAATGAAGTATTTGGTGCATATTCTCATAAATGGTTTTAGCCACTGTTTCCGCATCAACTGTATTTATAACTTTTGTTGCTATCACATATGCGTTACATGGAATAGTTGGATGTAGTACACCAGCTACAACTTATACCACACAGCGCCCTAATATATCAGTAGTTTCGTCGGCAGTTATCAATAGGTACTGATTTGAAAGATGGCTTCTAATGCGTTCTACTGCTTTCGTGTAGCACTTAGAAACATAATATTTGCGTAAGGTGGATTCGTAAGAAACATTTCGACCAGTATATTTTTGGAGAAATGTTTTGAAGATGGGGTTGTTAAGTTTATTTAATGGAATATTTGCCGCCATTAAAGTTTCACAGAGTTCTTAAAAGAAATTGATGTTGAAATCAACATCAATTTCTTTTGCATCAACCATGATACGATAAAATCCTTTTTTCTGACCATTTTGATACATTTTAGATTACTCTTAGTGGTTAGTTCGCTTAATATTTAAGTTTATTTTATTTGCGTTGTTTCAGTGTTAAAATTTGTATTATTTTCAGATTCTGCAAGAACCTCGAAAAAATATGCTTCGCCAAAATCCACGAGATAAAGGTTAAGTTAATTTTTCTTGTTTTTTATGTAGGTAAATGTTTTAATACATAACTACTGAGTCCTTGGTTGGTACTGTAAGATCCAAAATTATTGATTTTGCCGCTTCAGTCAAAAAATCGAACTATTTCAAAATGCCGCATTATTTGAATTATGATTGCCGTCCATCAAAATTTGGCAGTTATATCTAAATGTCATTATTGCCATTAATGGATGTTAAGATTTAATTAACATTTATTCCTGATTAATACTTTAAGCAAATAATAACAAGAAGCACAAGAAAATCTCACTATAAGCAAACATACATGCAAAACGATAAGGAAAAAATGTCAATACGTCCTTGGGATACGCCAAAATGCAAGTTAGAAGTGAAAGTGCCAAAAATGTAAGAGATTTCACTAAATAACATTCTGTTGCTATATTCACTCAGAAAATTAGAAATAGATATTGATATCAAATTCTTTGGAAGGAACTATTTTTCGGACAATCATTTTGGATCTCACGTTATAACTTACAACAAGAATTGCTAATGTCATCCACAGATTGTTTCCAATTACTATCCGTTTTATTTTTTACTTTTAGCAACTTTCATTTTCCATACCTTTCAAACCTCTTATTGTAAGTACCCGTCAATAATTCCACAAATTATACATCAACATTTTCGTTCAAAGTAGTAGAATATTGCATTTTATTTTCTGGCATTACAAACGAAATAATACATGTAACTAAAAGAAATGACGTTTAATACGTGAGAATTAAGAAAAGTTCATTAACTCAGCGAGAAATTGAAACGTAATTAAATTTTCCAAATTTCTAAAACGTTACGCCAAAAAACCTTAAACATCTCAGCATATTTATAAAAAACATGGATTGATTATATGCGATTACTTTGATCGAATAACTTAAATTTAAAGCAAAACAAGGTGATCAACAATTATCAGATTCCCGTAACACACTTCAAAGTAAATAAAGGCGTTGTTAGTGTCATTCCTACAATATAAATAAATCAAAATAGTCCCTTGGAATATAGAAATATGTCTGATAAATTCTGATAATTCCTTTTATTCGACATAATATTATAGGTTATAACCAACTAATTGTAATTTAATGATATCTTAAACTTAACGATTATATGTATTTGAACAATTATACCATTATAGTTACGACAGACGACATTACCTAAGCTTAAGTTTAACGATGTATTCTTGACGTTTCGAATAATTATGGTTACAATAAATTCATATAAAAGACAAACTAATTTTTATCATCGTTTTATTTTATGAATATAATCTAATTTTACTTACGAAAATATGTTCATAAGACACGCTGTTGTCCGTGTAAGTACATAATAATTCAATGCCCAAATGATTTGAACTTCGAAGTTTGGAGGCAATCAGCAAACAAGTAGCACCAAGAAGTTGTAATTGTTGACGTTTGATGACACAGACACTGAGAAATCTATCCATGAAGTTGACAGCCAAAGGGAGAACTGCATCGTCGCACTTTTGCTCCTCACAAACCTTAACAAATAAAAAAAAAATCTAAAATATTCATCCATAAATTAATTATTAGGAATTTCTGATATTTTATATCCTCTAACAATAATCAAATATACACCAAAAAAAATATTTTACACACCTCTAACATCCACATAGTAACCACTTTCCTCATGTAGGGTTGAATGTCATCCTGTAATTCGAAGTAATTACACTGAGGAACGTAAAAAAGTTCTTTTTCTTTCAAACTAGGAATGACACGACTATCGCGAAATATATTCATGTCTTTTTGTGCATGTAGAACTACAGCATTTTCAATACAAGCAATTTCCATGTTATCACTTATTTTTCAAAACACGAACAAAAAACGGCGAATAATTACAGTAATACAGGAACACGCATACAACACAAGCGAACTTGACTTACGGAGTGTTCCTGATGAAATGCGTGCAATACAAATTGTCACTTTAACATGTCCATAGTGCCTGTTAACCAGGCTCTAACGCATGCGTATTAAACATGTTAATACACCTGGATTCAAGAAATTTCATTTAATACCTGTCTGAAAAGTATGTTTCTTTCAGTGTAATGATAAAATACATTTACACATTCTACAGGATGAATGCTTAATGTTTTTGAAACAACCTAAGATTTTTATTTTAGCTTCTGAAAAAAGAAATATCACATTCAAATTTTATTTACAGATAAGCGCCCGTACAATTTCAATACTCTTGAATAATTTCTTAATCGTTAAAAATGTCTGTCTTTTAATCAATTTTATTGTTAGGAAAACATCCCCAAATTCGCTTGTAAATAAAAAAAATTCTGATTTTCCATTCCACACATAATGTATTCTTTATTCTTTCTTTTTGCATTATAAACCTACACGTGGTTAGAAAAACAAACGTAGTAATTCAAATAATGGTATATACACGCATATCATCGCTACAGCATATAAATAAAAACATCCCTTCAACTAAAAATTATTCACACACTAAATGTGTCGCATGTGGTTTTTATCGGCGCGTAATCTCTTTTTAATTAGCTCAAATCATAGGTTAGAAAACTAACCTACAATTAATGTGGTTAGATACTGGCGATATTTAAAAAACAAATGTTATCACATGCTAATGTTTGGGAATTTGTGAATTCTTATTTGAGCAAAATAGTACATAATATATATGTAATTGCGTCTCCGTAGATAGTACAATGCTATACTAATGAATTTATTTAATTTATAGCAGATTGTTGTTAAATAAAGTTATCAAGCAATCAATTCCCCATTTGTAAGAAGATACTCAAGCATTGTATATTATTTTTCTTTTCAGAAATAATACAAAATTACGAAAAAGCGTCTTAATTTGAACAATAATCTTTATATAAAGGTAACCTTTTCAGTTATTTGAATTTTGAAAATGAAATATAGGTAATGATACTAATGATATATGCTAGAGACTGAATGTAGATAGCGTGAATAACTGTACATTTAATATTAATTATCCAAGGAATATGTAATTTTCATTTAGTAATCAAAACAACAATGGGAAAAGTACATTCACGAAATGTTTGCGGACGAAAGACAGCAGCTAGACATCAATGCTGGACATATAGGAGGACCTCATATTCTAAAGAGTGAGATTGTATATGCTATTAACCAGCTGAAAAATAATAAAAGTCCGGGCCCTGATCAAATAAACTCAGAGATACTTAAACTCATAAATGAGGAAAACATAGATCTACTTCTACTTCTGTTTAACAACATATATAAGACAGGCAACATTCCCCAGGATTGGCTCGAATCAACTTTTATACCCTTACCAAAAAAGTATAGTGCAAGGAAATGTAACGACTACAGACTCATAAGTCTGATGAGTCATGTTCTCAAGATCCTATTAAAAATTATACACAAGAAGATATATAACAAATGCGAATCTAACATCGGCTCAGAACAATTCGGATTCCGAAATGGGCTAGGTACGAGAGAAGCTTTATTCAGCCTACAAGTCCTTGCACAGAAGTGCCACGACCAACAAAGAGACATACATATTTGTTTCGTCGATTTTGAGAAAGCGTTTGACCGAGTAAACCATGATAAACTTTTCGAGTTCCTGGAGGAAATCGGGTTGGATGATGGGGATTTGAGACTTCTCAGAAACTTGTATTGGCAGCAGTCCGCAAGAATAAGAGTCGAGACTAACTTGTCTTCAAGAAACATTGACATTTGTAGAGGTGTGAGACAGGGGTGCGTGTTGTCCCCCACACTATTTAATATATACTCAGAGTATCTGTTTGCGAAGGCGCTTAGGGGTTGTAACGACGGAATAAAAATAAACGGTGTCAATATATCGACTATCCGTTATGCAGACGATACTGTGTTGATTGCGGATACCGATATAGGATTACAAAACATGATCAACAGATTGAATATGACATGCAAAGATTTTAATATGGCCATAAACATCAACAAAACGAAAGTAATGTTAATTTCTCGTAATTCAAACGTACCCACACCTCTACAGGTTGACGGGGAAATATTGACCAGGGTTGATCGCTTTAAGTACCTGGGCTGCTGGATTGACTCAAGACTGAATCATGACATCGAAATAAGGTCCAGAATTGAGCAGGCAAGGCAAAATTTCTTCAAATTCAAAAACATACTGTGCGATAAACAGCTAAATGTAAATTTACGCATACGATTTACAAAGTGTTACGTCTGGTCAACGCTATTATACGGAGTGGAAACATGGACCTTGAAAACTGTCAGTATGAACCGTATAGAAGCATTTGAAATGTGGACATACCGAAGAATGCTAAGAATTCCATGGACATCACATACAACTAATGAGGAAACTTTGAAAAGGGTACACAAAGATCGAGAACTGCTCCACATAGTAAAGATGCGAAAGAAGGCTTACCTTGGTCACGTTTTGAGAAATGAAAAATATTACCTACTGCGGCTCATAATTGAAGGAAAGATAGAGAGTAAACGTGGGCTTGGCAGAAAGAAACTATCATGGATGCGGAATATTAGGAACTGGACCGGATTAAACTTTGAACAACTCATTAGAGCTGCTGCAAATCGAGAGACCTTTGCTGATGTGATCGCTAACCTCCGATGACGGAGAGGGCACAAAAAGAAGAAGAAGAATCAAAATCACATTGATATATTTTCAAAATCTTCTCTTGTCATTTTTGACGAACTATCATGTCAATTTATTTTTAACACGCTACGCTATAAAATCGCATTTTTAATTGAAGTTAGCCGTGTCAAAATGTCAACTTATAACAGTGTTTGTGGAAAATAGTTATTTTTATATTAAATGTGCAAAGCATAGGTTTTTTTTGAGTTTGAGAATGTTGAGTTTATACATTCTCTGTTCCTACACAATTACGGCGGCTACGGCAATTGAGTTGTCTTAGTTACGAGTGTAAATAAAAAAGTGTCAAGAAAATTGTGCAAATCGGTTAAAGTTTGATTGCGAAATTTGGGTCTCAATGAAATCCAGTGATGCAAGCGAAAACCTAGAGGTGAACGAAATTGAAAATCAAGCAATTTTTTGCGGCGTCCACATATACACTGACTTGTATATACAGTGTATACGTGGACGCCGTGTAAAGTTGTTATATGTGTTAGCTTTACTGTGCCCCATGTGCGACACTGATTAGTGGTTTTATCTACTGATGATGACAACTTAGTTGTCGAAGTACGTATTTAGGATACGATTGTTAATTGTGGTAAGAAGTTTTATACCTTTTTTTTTGAGTTTTTACTTAACCACAGTCTCCAAAGAAAGACATTTAAATCAAATGTTCGAATTGAGCACCGTTAACAATCAGACAATAGCCAAGTCAATTAAAAAATTCTTTTTAAACGTTATCGATAACATTTGCGGTAATGTTTCTAATTTCTTGGCGTATTTGTGCTTTTAAATCTTCCAAGGATGGAGCGCCGCCATACGACGCTTTACCGGTTCGCTTATTAGAAATTAGAAACATTACCGCAGATGCGATGGACAACGTTCGAACGGAATTTCTTAATCGCCTTGGCTGTTGTATGATTGTTAACGGTGCTCAATTCGAACATTTTATTTAGATGATTATGTTTTCATTTTTAATGTTTACGATAATAGTATATGATCAAAAATTATTTGGATAAGGGATGGCAATGGCTGGGAGGATCACTATCTTTGATAGGTTCAGCTTGTTGTTGCCAATTAAATGTCAGTTTTGATTTGAAGCATTTGTAATTATTAGAGAACGGACACGCTTACCACATGACGCAAAGCCCAGTGCAGTACTGGCGAAAGGCTGTATTTCTAAAATATTTAATTTTATTTATATAATTGGAAAACGAACGGGTGGCGATCTATAAAATTACGAAATACATATTTTATAATTAATTTTATTTATATAATTGGAAAACAAACATATGTATTTCTTGAAAAGTTGTATTTTTAAAGTTTTTAATTTTATTTATATAATTGGAACATTTTTATTTGTTCATTTTGTCGTTCAAGTTGAGTAAAGGCGTATTAATATTGACTAGCAATAGTTTCTCAAGGTTTTCTTCTGACAATTTTGTTCTCTTTGAATTAAGCACATCCTTATAAATAGAAAACGTCCTTTCTACATCGCAACTGGTTATAGGTGCATACTGGAAATATTCTTTTATTTCTTCATATTGTTACGCTTAGCATATAGAAGTTTTAATTCATTTATTTAAATACACATATTCGTCTTTAAATATCGATTAAAAAATATTTAACATAGACATTTTTCCCGTACATATTCGTGTCCAAAGAGAAAGTGTATTTCTATTGTCATATTCTTGACCGACGAAACCCTTCGTCATCTACCTGACTCTATAACCATTACTGTCGAATTTCTTTCTAGTACATTCCATTTTAAAATTGTTTTAATATAATATTATTTACATCTTCTTTTATATGTCATGTTTGATATCGTTAGAAAGCTTATGTCACAAGGGTTATTCTAATAATATTGATGACATCGATAGAAGTCCTCTTCAGGTCGCGCTTCTAATTAATATTATTCAACTTATCGACCCCCTCTTCGATAGATCATAAAGCAGACCGTTTTCAAAACCAGTGTTCTTTTCGATACAAAAACTATCAGGGTCTTCTCTTTCGAACCTTTCGTGAGAAAACACACCTCGTGTACTGTCCAAGTCACGATGTCACGCCGTCCAGGTGTTCTTCAACTTCTAAGGTAAACTGCATTGTTCTATGCATATTATTCTTTTAAGTGAATCCATATTAATTTAACTCATTTCTTATTCCTCCGGTAAAACATCGCTCTGCATCTACTTGACCAAGGTATATCTTCGAAGGCCACGTGACCATCATCGCCACATAAAGGTAACTTTGTATTGTCCTATACAGGGATTGTTTTTATATTAATCGTACTCAATTAACCCTTAATTTACTACGCAAGTTAACACTCTATTTCAGATATTTTGCATTAATATTTTAATCTACTTATTCACCGCTCCGCGTGTATATAGTACTTTGTTCTATTACTGTTTCACCTTTCTATTTCAGATATTTTATATTAATTTCTCGATTACTAATTTATCGCCCCTTGTGTATATATTACTGATTTAACTACTTCTAAATACATCAATTTCTTTTATTTAAATATACGAATTTCGATTTATTATTATGTAAATATAAATACAAATTTTAAGGACGCCGCTGTGTTTTATTTTATTTATTAAGTTTTTGTGTATTTATTTTAATTCTTAATTAACCAATACCACGCACGTCCTGGACCTTTGAATTAACTTCACCAACACCACAAATTATTTATCTTAGAATAATTTAATTATTATTATCCCTAGCCAACCCCTTATTTGTAATAATATTTAGCCGTTAGATTTTGTGGAATTGTCTCCATACATAATTGCTGCAATGTAATTAAATCTGGATTTCTATTAAGAATTGCTTCAAACTTTTGCCGAAGGCCACATCCGAAGTCACTTGGAATACTTTTCAAATTATTAACAACCACATCTAATGTGGTTAATCCGTCATTTAATTTGAGATTTCAATTTTCAAAATAAGTGATTAGTTTTGGCAATTTTCCAAAGTGTTCGTGAAGAAAGTACAACTGATTTTTTAAATTTGGGATTTGTGTGGGCTCCTTGCACTCACCAATACTTCTAGCATCCTCCTTTAGCAGTGTTACGAAATGTTTTAGACTATCGAAATTCTCAGCATAATAACTAGTAGCTTCCAGTCATGTTCTCCATCTAGTTATTACTGGAGTGGGAGGCAGTGACAGAGATGGAAATTTTTCCCTGAAAAGAGCTACTCTCAATGGTGCTTTTCTGAAAACTTTTTTAAAAGCTGATACAAGTCTATCAACTTCCGGAAAAGTGTCTCTGATATATTCACAGATTCTGTGGAGAGCATGTGCTACACAAGTAATATGCAGCATATTAGGATATGTTTTCTTCAATAGTCTGCCTGTTTTTAACATATACGCAGCACTATCACTGACAAATAAAAGTATTTTTTCTTTGTACGTGGCGTCCGAATGAAGCATTTTTTGCATATTCTCCTTAATGGTTTCAGCAACTGTTTCCGCATCAACTCTATTTATAACACTTGTTGCTATTACATATGAGTTATAGGGAATAGTTGGATGTAGTACACCAGCTACAGCATTTACCACACAGCGTCCTAACATATCCACCGTTTCGTCGGCGCTTATCCATATGTATTGATTTAAAAGATGGCTTCTAATGCGTTCTACTGTTCTCGTATAGCACCTAGAAACATAATATTTGCGTAAAGTTGATTCATCAGGAACATTTCGACCAGTATATTTTTTCAGAAATGTCTTCAAAATTGGATTGTTCAATTTAAATAATGGAAGATTAGCTGCCATAAAAGTTTCACAGAGTTCTTCGTTAAAATTGTCAGATTCCAACGGGTTCAATTTTTTTTCGTGCTTTAACGATCCTACGTGACGTTTTACGGTTGATTTATTGCAATTTTTCAATAACGTTTCACACATTTCACAATAAATTGAATTGTGATGCAATGAAAAGTAAGAATATTCTAGATCCAAATAAACGAAATTAAATAACGAAATTTTATGCAAACTTACGTGAAAATAATTGGAAGATTAAATGAAAAGAAAAGGAATGTACGTGCTATTTCTCTTACGAAATACGATAAACTTATTTATTTTATGTACGTACACGACACCACTGAAGACACTATATTCTCCGAATACAATAGCTGGGTTGTCCATTGTTATCGCTGCGAGACCAGGTGGCCGAGTAAGTCAAACAAATACTTCATTGAATTACGCCGAGATGTACTGAGCGACGTTATACACAATTCCAATTGCCGATTGCGTTTTATGGAAATTGCATCCGTTCTCTTAGTAATTATATTGGTTATGTTAGCTAAAAAAATTGACATTTAAATCATGTCGAATAAAATTTCAAATCGAAACTGACATTTAATTCATGTCAAATAAAAATTCAAGTCGAAACTGACATCCAACAAACATGTAGAACCAACTACGGGCTGAACTTATCAAAGACAGCAATCCTCCCAACCATGGCCAACCCTTATCTAAATAATTTTTGATCATATGGTATTACTTCAAAATTTCCTTATGTAAACATCATCGAAAATTACCTGTCGTATATAAAAAAATCTGCCCTTGCTAATTGTGTGTATCAAAAAAATTTGTGTTTATATTAAAAAAAAAATTACGTTATATCGATTTTTGTAGACACCTGTATATTTCAGTATCACGTAAGGACACTCTAAACTAAAAATAAAAATCGACAGGTCCGAGTTTTTTTTGAAAATCTTCCCTTTTAATTTTTATTGAATTTATCCGCTACTTCACGAATGCACTGTATACGATATACTAAGATATTTCACAGAGAGAAGCATACCACACTTACAATTCTTTTAGAGTTACTCCTGCCCGAAATATAAACAGTTAACACTTAGGCTAGGCGCATACTGACACACAGGGCAGTTCAGGACAGTACAGAGCAGTTCAGCACTGGATAAACAAACGGACGAACCTGAACGCGTCTATCTCGCCAATATACCGGAAATTAGGAATTACATATGCTACAAAAATCTGTACTTAGCTGCACTGCGTCATCTGTATCGATTGTGTCTCAGTCAGGGTTGCCAGGTCTAGTGATTTTTCACTAGATCTAGCGATTTGAGTACTGTGTTAGTGATTTAGTGAAAAACTTCTGTATTTTAGTAAAATCTAGTTATTTTACGTATTTTTCGTTTTGTAGTTTATATGAAATCATATATTTATCAAAATAGATTGCGTTATTTATTATTATTAAATATTATAGATCCTACGTAAAGTGACATCTATACCTTAGTAGTCGAAACAATTTTCTCGCAATAAATAATTGATATTGTGTAATATATAAGCTCATTACAGGAAATACCGTACAAATTAATTTTAAATTTGTAAATTTTGAAATAATACGATGAAGGGTAAGTACCTATTTAAAATGGGAAAGTATAAAAGCTCTTGGCCGGGGGAATTTTGGATTAAATCATATTAGATATTTATGGTAGAATCTTATTCACGCGCGCCCAATCGCACTGAATTCTTTAAATAAATTAATTTTCGGATTATTACCATGTAAGTATTTACTGCAAATAAAACCGTTTAGATATTTTTATTAGTTTTCCTAAATCCGTTTTAATTTCTAGCAGTTATTATGTCGACCACAGATCAACCATCTACTTCAAAAAAAAAGAAAGTTTATCAACAAAAATACAAAACTGATTGGGAGAAACACAATGATTACCAACATTGGATAGAAGCTAGTTCAAAAGGAGAAGAGTTTTACAGATGTAAAATATGCGGTAATGACTATCTTGGAGGGATAGCTGCAATACGTAAGCACCATGATAAAACACCAATCTAAATCTAAATTAATCAAACAACAAAAATTCTGTGTAACGCAATATGTTAGAAGCTCTACAAGCACGGAACTTAGTACAAAAGAAATAGAAATAAGAATTGAATCTTTCATTGCAGAACACAATATATCTATAAATTCAGTTGATCATCTGGTACAACTAATTAGGTCTATAAATAATGAAAGTGATGTTATAAAAAATATTTCCTGTAATCGTACAAAATGCACAGCTATTATAAATAACGTAATTGGTCAATCAAGTTTTGAAACTCTAATAGAAACAGAATAATTGAAACATACATGAGTAGGTAGACCCCACCAGTTTTGTATAATACAAAGGTATTTTTAATAATATAAAATATTATTAAAAATCTGGTGTGAAGAACACAAATGCAGGTTCACTATTAATATTTTCTGTGAACGTGTCCGAATATATCCTATCCCCAGAGACGCAGATACGTATTTCGCTTTTCTACAAGCTCATCGGTACGCCCCTGCTGGAGAAAGGATATTTCCAGACACATTCACAGAAAAAAACCACCTCGCCCTATCACCGTAATTATCCAGACCGAGCGCAGAAGTAAATTCGGCGCTACCTGTTGTCAGACAGCCGAAGTACCTCGCATACCGTCCACATAATTAATGTGAAGTAACGACGCCCTTCCAAAGATTAGCACAGCCAACTCTCTAGAAAACTGCATTTTGTTTGTGCCTTCACTCATACTACGTTTACCTACTCATGTATGTTTCAATTATTCTGATACATTACACATGCGGTTAAGCCGTAGTATGAGTGAAGGCACAAACAAAATGCAGTTTTCTACAGAGTTGGCTGTGCTAATCTTTGGAAGGGCGTCGTTACTTCACATTAATTATGTGGACGGTATGCGAGGTACTTCGGCTGTCTGACAACAGGTAGCGCTGAATTTACTTCTGCGCTCGGTCTGGATAATTACGGTGATAGGGCGAGGTGGTTTTTTTTCTGTGAATGTGTCTGGAAATATCCTTTCTTCAGCAGGGGCGTACCGATGAGCTTGTAGAAAAGCGAAATACGTATCTGCGTCTCTGGGGATAGGATATATTCGGACACGTTCACAGAAAATATTAATAGTGAACCTGCATTTGTGTTCTTCACACCAGATTTTTAATAATATTTTATATTATTAAAAATACCTTTGTCTAATAGAAACTTTAAAGTGCAGCAAATTTTCTTTATTAATTGATGACTTGATGAGTCTACGGATCATACCGGAATTAAAAACTTAGGATTAGTTGTGCGATTAAATCAAAATTTTATAATAACTGACGAAATAGGGAATTTCAATCAGAATCTCCTAAAATTTATGCAATATATGACAGAATGTTAGCAGTATACAAGACTATTCTAAGTTGTTATATAAATAATACATATTTGAGTAAAACTGATGTAACTATTTTGCAATATAGAAACCCAGAACATTATGTTTTACTAAATGAAGTATATTGTTGCCCGAAGGCAGCTATATTATCTCAAGAAAATACTTTTTCAGATGGTGATAAACATAACTTTCAATTAACATGCTTAGGTTTTTATGTTAAAGCTGCTCATCAATTACATATATTTATAAACGCTTTCCATTTAATGCAGAAGATGTAAAGACACTTAAGTTCTTTAAATTTTTGAACCCAAAACTTATTAAAACTACAAGTTCATTAGGTCCAGCAGCAAATTTTCATAGGAAAGATATTGGTCTTCTTTCATTGGATAGAGAGTGGCGATTATTGCAAAACAGTGACTTCAATGAGGATGCAGCCGATTATATTTCTTTTTGGAAAATTATCTGTAATCAAATTAGATGTGACAATACTGCTGTTTATCCAGAACTATCAAAATTTGTCAATTTAGTTTTAACATTACCTCACAGTAGTGCTTCGGTAGAAAGAATATTCAGCAGGCGCGGCTCGTGATGACGTATTTTGGTTTGCAGTACAATGATCCTAGTGCTTCGTGTATTCTCGTGTACTAACTGTAACGTTTGCTTAGTAAACACCGAAAACACACGAGGCACTCGTATCATTGTATTGCAAACCAAAATACGTCATCACGAGCCGCGCCTGATATTCAGTGCAGTATCTCTCAACAAAAGTAAAATCAGAAATCGGCTATCTGCTACTACCTTAACTGGAATTCTACACTCTAAGAGATTAATAAATAGTGATAATAAATCATGTTTTGATTACAAAATTCCTGTAACTGTAACAAATAAACATAACAACAATATGTATTCATCAGAATAAAAATATATTATTTAATGCAATTTATATAAGCTCTAATTTGTGATTTACTATAATTACCTTTTATTTTCTTGTAAATTTTACTTAAGTTTAAAACATCTTGTACAGTGTTATTGTAAAATAGGTACGACTTTATGCAATATTATACCAATAAATATATATATTATATATAAATATATATCAAGAAATTCTTGTGTTTCTTTTATTATTTACATACCTACCTACTGCTTTACATTTTTTTTTTATTGCAATAGCTCTTCTTTCTTTATTAACGAAAACTAAAACTATACATTATATATACTACCGGTAATTAGACATATGTAATGGTTTCATTTATAAGTGTGAACAATCTAGTGAAATCTACTGATTTTTTAAGTTCTCATCTAGTGAAAACAATTATTTTCACCTGGCAACGCTGGTCTCAGTATACGCTCAGCCTTGTCGTGATAAAGTGATGAATTTCAGTTAAAAATTGCACATGTGCTTATATGTGAAATATAATCAAAATAAACGTTTTTTTTCGCTTAAAAAAATTGTTTGCACGTTATTTACTAACATTTAAGCGAAAGAGAACACTACACTGAATGTTGTTATTCGCTATTCTCTATTTAACTTCGTCGCTCTTGATAGTCCAAACTTTTCATTCATAAAAAAAATTATGGTCAGCCTAAAAATATTGTATGTATTGATTTTGTGTCTTAAATCGTCAACCTTTTTGTTGAGCGAACTGTACATACCTGATACTAATATCTAATATCGCAGCCTAAATTACGGAAACCGCAGATCGAGAGCGGGAAGGCTGATAAGATAAGCCAGCAGAGCGCTCCTCGAAATTGGTATCTGTAATTATAAAATATAATTTTGGGGTCTAATAATAAAAATTGTGTATTTACTTTTATATATAAATATATGCCACCGACATTGGAAAATATAAACATGAAAAGTTTTTAAAGGTTGTTAAATTCCTATATCTAATACCAGGCGCGGCTCGTGATGACGTTTTTTGGTTTGCAGTACAATGATACGAGTGCCTCGTGTGTTTTCGGTGTTTACTAAGCAAACGTTACAGTTAGTACACGAGAATACACGAAGCACTCGGATCATTGTACTGCAAACCAAAATACGTCATCACGAGCCGCGCCTGTCTAATACACAAGTGTATAGTATATTTCCCAATTTTGTATGCCTCTATTGTGCATTCAATATATCAATACTAGATTGTTTATGGTTTACATAAAATAACTTTTATAATGCTTTTTATATAAATTTTTATATGCATACCAAAAAGCAAAGTTTAAAAAAATATGTAAATTATAAAATTATAATAAAAAAAAGCCTCAAAATATATTGGACTAAAAATAACGATTTACATCGGCTTTCAATATATTGGTATTAATTTTTATTGCTACAATACAATTCTGATCAAGCGAATCGTGACTATCTGAAATCCGGATTCCAAACAAACTATTAAAAATTATCGCCAGATTAAATGAATTATACGAAATAGGATCAGTGGTTTTTAAAGTGTACACAAAAAAAGAACAAAAATTATCATAATTTGATAAACTATTAAAGCATAAATACTATAGAATAGAGTTATCATTAGAGCTGAGGATGTTTGCGGTACGGCAGGACCGTATGTAGTGCATCCCCACCAGCGTATAAACACGATGCAGCGAAACACTTTAGTTAGTCGTGAACTGGCAACGTGATCGTGTGTTGTCTTGAGCTCTATTTAATAAGTATGACGGACGTGCCCAAGCCAAGAAAGCGCCCATTGTATAACGACGTGAAAAAATTTATCCGAGACTTTCCCGATTTGTATTATAATGGAGCAAAAGTGGTTTGAAAATTATGTGATAAACAGTTACTTTGCTGGGACAAATACGACTGTAAAGGACATGTTGAAAGTGTACACCACAAAGACAAAAAAAATAATGTGCTGTCTAAAACGCAATTCATTTTCGATTTATTGACAATGCTACTCGTCTGCGATGTGCCAGTTCACCTGCTAGATAAAAAAGCCTTTCACGACTTTTGGAATAAATACAATTCCAACAAGAAGCTACCGTCACGGAGAACGTTACTCACCTATTTACCAATTGTGCGTGAGGACATTGAAAACAGAATGAAAGCAGTAGTAAATGATAAACAGTTGTGGGTATGTGTCGACGAAACGACAGATCGAAAAAAACATTCTATTGTGAATATTATAGTGCGTGTACTAGATCCTGTCAAATCAACATTTCCCATTTTATTAGCCAGCAAAAGATTGGAAAAGTGCACTAGCGAAGTAATTACGAAAGTAGTGCTCGATACGCTACAAAAATTTCAAGTTTCAACTAATCAACTCCTGATGTTTATGAGCGATGGTGCTGCGACAATGCGTTCTGTAGGCCGTTCTTTTAAAGTAGATTGTGAGAGACTTTTGCATGTGACATGTAAAGTTCATGCTTTACACCTTGTGGCACAAACTATTCGGCAATGTTATCCAGAGGTGGATGCATTAATAGCAACCACAAAAAAGTGTTTCTAAAATCTCCCAAACGAATTCGAGAGTTTCACAGTCGGTGCCCTGGTATTCCCGAACCACCAGAGCCAATCCTTACACGTTGGGGAAGTTGGTTAAAGGCGGCATTTTATTATGCCAAGTATTTCCAACAAATAAAATCTGTGGTTCTACAATTCAATCCTGCCGAAGCTGTAGCCATTAAGGAAAGCCAGAGACTCTTTCAAAACCCTTCCCTTGATGCAGATTTACAAACTATTTATAACAATCATATAGGATTGTTTAACGCAATCGAGAAATTTCAAAATACTGCATTATCGTTAGCGGAGTCACTGCAAATACTGGACGATGTACACGCCCAGCTATGCGCAGTAAATGACAACAAAAATGTTAATGTAATAGAAAAGTTTGAGAGTGTGATAAACAATGATTTTGATTTTACCAGATTAAAACAAATTAGTAATGGTGCAAGTGTAGATTCGGTTTCTATCTATAAAGATTATTTTAATTGTGCGTGTGTTACATCCGTAGATGTCGAGCGGTCTTTCTCAAAATATAAAAAAAATTATTCCTCACGGCGTACATCGCTCACCGCTACAAATATGGAAACGTATCTAATGCTACAAACTTACTGCAAGTCTTATCCACTTGGCGCTATGCTATAATAATCGTAAATAAGGTAAGTGTGTTATTTATATACAGTACACATAACTGACATACCTAAGTGATATAAATAGCGAATGCATGTAAAGCAATAAAATCACGCATGCGTCACCGATCGAAACAAGGTCATTATATTCGTGCGTTTAACTGAATACTATCCTGGCACACCGCAAACATCCCCAGCTCTAGTTATCATTAAAAAAAAGAAACAAGGGATATCCCTGTTCATTCAACGTAAAACATAGTTTATACCGAGAAAATGAAAAATATCCAAAATACACAATACAACTTCTTGCTGCTTCTTGGTAATCAGTGTCTGTCAGTGTTTAGCATGAGTTATGCACTAGATGCCCAGGAAATGTGATATTCCTCTAATATTTCTCCTGGTCGAGTAGATGGCGGTAAATGATACGTTCAAATATTCGCGGAACCAAATCGTAATATGCCTTCGAAATAGACAAATTACATAAGAGTCTAGTAACATCAATCTATCAAAATCATGGTTTGTTTTGGTTTGTGTACTTTATTGTTGTGATTTTGTTTGTGACTGTGTTATTATTACTATTACTGTTAGTGTTGAAAGGAACGTTTAAAATTGTTCGATTTTTGTTTGTTTAGATATTTATTTTAAATTTGAACTTATTAGCTAGGTTGTGTATTAAATAATTACTTAAATACTTTATAGACTGTTTTTGTAGCGATGGGCCTTTATTGTGTGATTTCTAGTTGTACAGGTAGTCGAGCAAGCAAGCATAAATTTCCCAACGCGAGAAAAACTTTTTCGGAAGTGGTTAAAAATATGTGGAAGCCCTGAATTATTAAAGAGACCTGTCAAAAAATCTTCAATAATGGTAGAGTTTGTCGTAAACATTTTTTAGAGTTTTGTTTTGGAAAAAATAATGTTCTACTCAAAACAGCTTTCCAACACCACATTTCCTGGTAACATTTATAATACTAAACATGTTTCATTTTGTCATTTGTTGGAGGACCTATGGTAGATATTTCAATGATGGAAGAAACAGAACAGTTAGTTGAACATAACATCCAGACTGATTCTTCTAAGTGATAATTCCATCTACATCAACACTATATGCTGATGAAGATGCCTTTAGCATCACTTGGTTCCAATTATTGCGAGGGACTCCGAGGAAAGTTATGTGTATGTGTAAAGTAATTTTAAAATAAGAATAAAATCTAAATTGAATTGCAATAAATTGTAATAGATAAAATATGTTACAGCCTGAAATATCTGTTGTTAATTGCAAGATATTAATTAGCATGGAAAATATATTTTCAATTTTTAAAATGCTTTTTATATGGGTGACTTACGGGAAACTGACGATTTTTAAATAGATAATATAAAGGCGTTAGTGGTGGGAGGAAAAAGGTGGAGGGGTCATACGCGTCGGCATGACTTACCGTTTCAGTTCAGTTACAATGGAGCAGTGGACAATACAGCACCGCATATTCGCGTACGATACTTTTGTCAAAAATGGCGAATCAGTTATCATAACACAACGAATTTTCCGCCGGCATTTCAATATCCGCCGGAATAGCGCGGTTCCAAGCCGCAATACAATCCTGAAATGGGTGCAAACGTTGAGAACAACAGGGAATATTGCAAAGAAGAAGCCGCCAGCCCCTGCAAGAACAGCGAGAACGCCTGAAAACATCGACGCAGTGAGAGAGGCAATGAACAAGAGCCCAAGTCGATCTGCACGGCGACATGCACGTGAGTTGCAGTTAAGCCGTGATTCTGTGAGAAGAATTTTGCGTTTGGATTTGAAATTTCACCCATATAAAATGCAGGTTGTTCAGAAGCTCAACGAGAGGGACTATGTTGAACGCGAAGACTTCGCCGTACGTATGCAAGTGTTGTTTGAGGAAAACCCAATAGTGATAATGAGCGATGAAGCTCATTTTAGCTTGGATGGCTCAGTAAATAAACAAAACTTTCGTTACTGGGCCCCACAAAATCCTCGCATTACCCGTGAAAGGCCTCTTCACTCCGCGCGTGTGACCGTATGGTGCGCGGTTGCGGCTTTTGGTGTTATTGGACCGTATTTTTTTTATGAGAATGGCGTTACGGTGACCGTGAATTCGGAGCGTTACATTCACATGTTAAATACGTTTTTTCTACCTGAACTACGAAGAAGACAGATAAACCTCAGAAATGTTTATTTTCAGCAGGATGGTGCCACAGCACACACTGCAAATGCATCAATGGAAGTTTTGAGAAACATGTTTACTGGGCGCCTCATTTCTTGTTTCGGTGAAGTGCCGTGGCCCCCAAGATCGCCGGACTTGTCGTCTTGTACCTTTTTCTTGTGGTGGTACTTGAAAGAACGTGTTTATGTTCACAAACCCCGTACTTTAATTGCGTTGCAAGATATCATTACAGAAGAGGTGCATGCGATTGACCAAGAGCTATTGGCACGAGTTGTGAATGAATTTTGGCAGAGACTTTAAATCTGTATTCAAGCGGACGGCCGTCATTTGAGTGATATAATTTTGCATAAATGACAATGTTACATTAAATGGTAAATATTAATCTTTCGTTTTGTAAAAATAAACTTCTTCTTTATTGAAAAACAATTGAGTAATGTTCATTTGAAAACCGTCAGTTTCCCGTAAGTCACCTGTGTAAAGTAGTTTGTGCGCTGACGTTTGGCACTTATTTTCGAACCACAGGTTGTAAGTCTGTAGGGAGACTTATACAAATAAAACTCACTTTTACTATATACAAATTTAATTTTATTATAAAAAAACTGTGCTGGCGATTGAACACTTTGTTGATATTTAATATACAGTACGTGTCCTTTTTCCAGTAACTTCCTAACAAGTAACATCGGTAGTTCACTTTAGGGGTGCGCACTTTTCTACGAATTTGTAGAAAGTGCAGTACTGACGCGTTCCTGGACAAAGGCCGATTCTCCGAACAAATAAAAAATATAAAAATGTACAGAGACATGTATATTTAAAAAATGTATTTTTCTGTGCCGCTGAGGGTAAAAATATGTTTACAATAGCTGGTTGGAAAGCCCTAACGGCAAATGAAGAACGGCAAATACAGAACAAATTCCTCAAATATTAGAAAGTTTTAATGCGTAAAAATTATGTACACACAAGTAAAATAATATTTTACACCCTGTATATAACGATTTTAATATTAAATTTAAATTTTATACATATATCACACACACACACACGGTTGTGTGTGTGTCAGTGGCGGCTCGTGCTAAAAATTTTAAGGTGTTCTGCAAGTTTTACAAAAAAATTTACCTTGCACGGGCAGTAAGAGGTTGTCTCCCATCGATCTTATCGTGCTTTCTTCGCCTTCCGCACTGAAGTAATGGATTTCTGGAACGATTGTCAATTGTCACACAAAAAAATAAGAGTCACTAAGCACTACTTTACTAACAAATTATTTCTTATAAATTAAATCTATTCTACGTTCTTTTCGATTGATTTGCAAATTTTGTTATCACTTTGTCATTAAAATTGTCTATTTCGGAAATAAACTTTTTTTCGATAGATAGCATGGAAAGAGATGTTAAACGATATTCGGTCATTGAATTTCTGAGAAACGTCTTAATTCGATTTAGTGTTGAAAAGCATCGTTCGGCCTCTGATGTTGTCATGGGCGTTGTTATTACAATTTCTAATAATTTTCTAGTCTCCTTTAACGTATCTCCCAGATTGTTTTTTATTAAAAATTTTAGAAGAGGTAGTGCGCCTTTTAAAGATCTACAATCAGTTCTTGAGTAAATAGCAGACAATTCAGTTCGTAATCTTTCTCACACACCTCTAAAGCCGAAATTCGATGATTAAATCTGCTGTTATTTGGACGTTTGCGTTTTTCTGGTGGTGGCTCATCGCTTATTAAATCTGATGCTTCACTTATGATGTTGTCAATATTATTTCGAACTTGGCCTATACTGCGTTCAAAATTTTCGATAGCGTCTTTTACTAGAGTGGGTTCAATTTTTCTTTGCTGCAATTGATTAAACAGGATATCTACATGGGGCATTACATGATGGAAAAAAGTCAGCCAAAAATTGAAGATCGGATCATTTAATGTACGGCGAATAGAGGCGGCTGCACTACAGACTGTGTTGTTGGAGAATTGTTCTTCTATTTCTTCCATACACTCAATGAGAGAGGCCCTATTTTCGTACACAACATTAATGGTCCTGATATTAAAATTCCAACGGGTTGTAGCGCCGTGGGGGATCCTTCTGTTTACAATCTTGTTTAACACTTCTACTCGTTGGGGTGAATTATTAAAAAAGCCGGGAATGTCTTGTAGATTTCCAAAAAATACACGTACTTGCGAATTTGCAGAAGCAGCTTTAGATATAATTAAATTTAATTGATGGGCATAGCAATGTACATAGTACATAGCGCAAAAGGGTACTTTTTTTTAATCAATGCTTGAACGCCTGCCTGTTGTCCGCTCATCACCGCTGCTCCATCGTAACTCTGTGCAATCAGTTTGTTAGGTGAATTTTGAATTAAAGCATCTATGACACTTAAAATTGTTTTGCTAAGTGTTTCTGCATCACATTTTTCAGGAATGACGTAGTTCCAAAAACGTTCAATTGGCTCACCATCACGAACATATCTAAAAATAACTACCATTTGAGTTTTTGCAGCAACATCCGTTGTTTCGTCCGCCATGATCGCCAAAAACGGAGAATTATTAATTTCCTCAATTATTTGTTCTTGGCAGACTTCAAGTATGCACTGCAACAGATCATTCTGTATTTCTTTGGAAGTGCCTTTAAATACCGAACAATTTTTTAGGTGCTCACTTAGAGTTGCATCTAATTCAGCCGAAAAATTAATAAGTCCACGAAATATCCCCGGATTCTTGGAAGTATCGCTCTCATCATGTCCCCGAAGGGCCAATTCAAAAGCTCCACAAAATTTTATACAATTAATAATTTTTGATAAAATATAACGATTCTTTGACACATTTTCATTATGTCTCTGTATATTTACCCAATAAGCAGAATCTAGTTGAGCCATAATATTAGTTGACCCTAGTAACGCAAATTCCATACAATTATGGAGATGGCTTTTAGAATTCTCATGTCTTTTTATTTTCAAACTCAAGTGCTCTAGATCCGTGACCCCTATTTCTGTCCAAGCTTTATCGCCACCAAAAAGTAAACAGGGAAAACAATATAAAGCATTTTTTTTTGTTGCATCCACAAATCCAATCGTTTTTTGAATAAATATCGCTACTAAATTTACGTGTATAATTTTTCCCTCTACTTACACCAGTTTTTTCAATAGTGATATCTACTAATGGCCTACCTCTTGCTTTTAATTCTAACTTCTCTTCGTATGAATATTTAAAGAATCTCTTCACATTAATTAAATTAAAGACCACCTCCATAATACACAGAGTTTATATAAATTGTCAACAATATACAAAAACAAACAAGCACGCGCACAATATTATTGTTTTTACGTTACACTCGCCGCACAGTAAACAACACGCGTAAATATTAAACACCTATACCGAATCATATGAACGTGCTGGACAGAATGCAGCGAATATGCCTTATAAAATCACGTATTGATTTCAGACATCCGCGGTGGTAGCGGGGTGCGCGCGGGTGTTTCAAAGAGCTCTGAGAGCCCGTACGTGTGGACCAGATAAGGAACAAGTGAGCGATCGCGCGAATTAGGTTGGTTATTCCACTGGTCGCCTATTGTATATTATTTGATAATATTCTATATATAACCGGCGTTAGTGTTGTAATTTCGCAAGCGAATATCTCGGCATCTACTGATCGGATTTTGATGATTAAGGTGTCAAATTGTAGTATGCAAATTTTTTGATATACAACAATATGTTACGCTTTTATAAACATCAGAAATGTCGGAAAAATTATGTAAAAGAAAACTAGTTTATAACTAATACAGGTTCGCCCGCCCAATTTTTTGGGAGCTCTGCAGCACTGCAGCGCTTATGCGCCAGCCGCCACTGCTGGAATTAAAGATTGAAGAAGGGAAGACAATATACAACAAACTTTCGGAATCTGTTAAAGCAAGGGTATTTTCATATTAATAAATTATTTATTAATGCAAAAAAATGCAAAATAGAAAGAATAGTAGGTATAAAGAACTCGTTTCATAAGGCCTTTTGTCGCACTTGTTCTTGCCACTATCGCGGCTCCTTTACTAAACATGAATTCGTGCGACAAAATGGCGCCTTATGAAACTTGTGTTTTAATATACTATTCCCGCATACTATAGAATCACCATAGAAACAGCCTAGTGTGCTATGTAATATTTTATGTCAAATTGTTTTTATTTATGGTAGATAGGACGTAATGTAATTTGTTGTCATATTGTTGACGTGTAAAATTTTCTCACTGTCAACTTTTTTTCAATTGTTGTTATATTGTTTAATAATGGATAATCATTTGAAAATTGATACGTTGCAAGTATTTTTCGAGTGCCACAAAAATTCTGGTCAAGTATTGCGTCCATCTTTATGCCACTTGTTTTCCGAATACGGAGTATTTCAAAAATCTAAAAGAAAGCAACAATTATATGAAAATGTCGAGTTAGATGTTCTTCTACATATTCAAGAAAATCCAAAAACATCATCTAGGGAAGTTGCATATACTACTGGCACTTCTCATAAAATTATGAAAAAACAAATTCCAGCCTTATATTCCACAAAAGGTAAAAGCGTTCTACGAAGACGATCTAAATCTAAGATAATAATTTTGTGTTTTTTATTTAAACATGCGTGAGAACGTTTTTCTCTATAAAAATATTATTTGGTTGAATGAATGTGCCTTTATTAATAATTTAAATACAAAGAATTACCTATACTGGAATCAACAAAATCCAAGAGTTATTATTGGAACCAATTGGCAACATAGATTCTCAGTAAATTTATGGTGTGGTATTTAAGGTGATGGATTGATTGACCCTTTTTTATTGACGGCACTCTTAATCAGGAGAAATACCACAAAGTATTAATTGAAAATGTGTACAATTTTTGGATGATTTACCTCTCGAAGAATTAAATAGAGTATATTTCCAACAGGAAGGTGCTACTTCTCATAATGCAAAGATCGGTTGAATGCCAAATTTGGCCTAAAGTTAATAGCAATTGTATGGTCCAATTCGATGGCCTGCACTATACAGCTTATACACATTTCTATACAGTTTACAGGAACTTTGTCTATAAAAAATTCATATGTTTGTAGTCAAAAATCCAGAAAGCATATGAAAGCACCATCATAATACCTACTCCTATAATCGCAAGTTAACTAGGAACTTGTATAGTACCGATAATATCCTGTCTTTCTAAAATGGTGAATATTATGTGAATCTGAGGAAATATATTTTTACGTAAATAAAATGATACAATTACTTACCTTTAAATTTGAGTTTCGAAAACTCTTATTTCTAAAAAGATCTTTCATATTTTACCGAAATTTATTTCAAAATAAAACTAGTCAATATTTTAATGAAATTAGTGGCGCCATCTATTGGTCGGAGATTGATTTATAGCGTTTTCTATACAAAAAATTTCTCGACATTTCGTTCCCTAGAAGCTAAGATTTGTGCTCTGTATTTTCTTGCTGCGTCTTGCTAAAAATATCCTAGTGTTAACTCATTTAAAACAAAGTGCATCAAAATGTTTTGTTGATATCTTTGTGCATTTATGATTCCATTAAAAAAAAATTGGACCAATAATTCTTCTCGTACTTATGGTACACCAAACATCAACTTTATGAGGATAAGCAGCAGTCTCAACATAAAAATTGTTTGGTTTTTCAGCACTCTAATTCTCATATTCTGCGAATTAATATACCCATCAAGATGAAGCTATGTAATATAATAAATATGTAATTGATGGGTTAAAGTGTATTGTGGAACCGGCCCTTAAATATTTGAAATTGTCTTGAAATATATTTGATGTAACTAAATTGTTTATTTAAGGAAAAAACAAAAATTATACATTTCTTATAAAATAATGTTTATGAAACAATGAATATGTAATTGCAGTTATATAAAGTAGATACTCTGATCTATTATATATTTCAATTCCAATAATAATGCTTTTACAACTAACTTGCAGCATTTGGTTTTGCCATTCATTAATTCACTATGATAAATGATTAAAGAATTATATAATCTTATATGTTTACATAAATGTTGTAAATTCTTGAGAGTTCATTTTATTTCTTATGTGGTGTTATGGTTTAATTTGATTTGCTGTTTACATAGCTTTGTTCAATTTATAGTACTTTCAAAGTAATATAACTAAGATGTAATTCGATTATATATGTTCACATAACCTACAAATTCGACCGACTGTCAACAAACTTATTTGGGCCGGAAATGAAGTCATAGTTTCCATATTCATTTTGCAATTTACAGTATTTAACATGACGCCGAAGTCCTGATTTGAATCATACAATGTTATATTGATGACGCAGGGATCATCTTTCCTGACAATAAGTGTAGCTTTGTTTATTTCATTGTATATTAGTTTGCTTTGTTATTTATTTCCTATCTCTCTCAAGTAGTTGCACAACCAGTTTTTTTGCAACTATTAAGAAATATATATATTTTTTAATACGCGTAAGTTATAATTATAAGATGTAGATATGAGCATTTATTGTGTTGTATTTGCAGTTTACTATGAAACTTTCAGTTAAAAGGAAACGGCAAGGTGAAGTTTATAAATCTAGAGAACGACAGATGATTCGTAATGCCTTTAACTATTTTAGTAAAATAGGTGAATCAGCAGCAGTTGATGAAACTTGTAAAGCTCTTGGTTGTGGTATAACCATTGTATAGGCTGTACGAAAATCACAGAGATTTACTGCTTTCAAACTTGAAATCTACTTTCAATAAATGACATCTGAATCATTAACATTATCACCTTATCATGCGTTTCTAATTAGCTTGAACCAAAGTGAATCGTGGCTTAATTAGTTAAAGCGACGGTCCGACAAACCGTAGACTTGGGTTCAAGACCCAATGTAGACAGAATTTTTCAATTTAATTTCGTATGACTTGCGTTGTAATTTGTAGACAGCAATGTTTACATTCACATTTACTTCGCAATTACATACTAATTTGATAATATTTATAAATATATCATATAAAAGCCGAAAAACTCCAGGAATTTATCACTTGATATATTAAATGAACGCCTAAGAAATTATCTAAATATATATATATATATATATGTATATACAAATGTCGCATATCATTATGTTCAAATTTTAGGAGTGTCATTTCAAGTAACAAAAACAGAAAACTTGTTATACATTTTTATTTGTTTCAAACTTACAGATCTATGAATGTGATTGTCATGAATTGATCATGAAAAAAAATGTAATCCTAAAGTCAATACAAACTGATTATATTTAAAAAAAAGTTATACAATTCAATAACAGGCCTGTGATTGTTAACGTCGCATAACAAAATGTTATCCTAAAATAAATAAACACGTGTCGTAGTGCATACAGTAATTTCTTGTAGATCTACAAAAAAAAGTACTGGAAATTGATTTATGATAAAGAAGGTTCTTACTTGTTTCGTAAGTACTGAACCATGAATATCATACAATAAACAAATGTTCAGATGACTGTTAGCGTTGCATTTTTTAATAAAGGATTACATTACGTTTCAGTTCATACAACAGCTTATTAGTGAGTGGACACGTTTTCTTTATTCAAAATGCTTTACCGATTTTCTTCTCAAGAGTATGCGGACATGCATTTTGTGTATGGCTACTGTAACGGCAGTGTACGTCAAGCAGTTATTGAATACCGACATCGGTTTCCCGATAGGCGCATTCCTCATTACAGAACGTTTCTGGAAGTACACAGACAATTTCGGGAATGCGGACTGCGTGATTATCTTTTCGACCGAGGAGTAAATTTGTCAATAGACTTAGAGGAAGAAGCACTAGCTATTGTTACAAGGAATCCAACTCTCAGTGTAAGTCGAATCGCTAGACAACTAGGAGTGCCACGAACGACAGTTTGGCGAATTTTAAAACGTGAGGATTTATATCCATATATCCGTTGCTTGAAGCAGAGCACTATGCTCGTCTAGTTTATTCTACCTGAATATTAAGACAGTCACGGCTTCATTTTAATTTCTGCAGAACAGTCCTCTGGACAGATGAATCTACGTTCACGAGAAGTGGGGTTACAAATCTGAGAAACCTGCACAGGTGGTCATCAGAAAATCCCAAAGCGATACACCCATCTAAATTTCAACATGAATTTCCTATTAACGTTTGGGCGGCCCTAGTAGATGACTTGTTGATAGATCCTGTTGTTCTTCCTGGGAGGTTGAATGCGGACAATTACCTTGAATTTCTTATTGACGAACTGCCAGGTCTTTTAGAGGATGTCCCACTGAATGTTCGACGAGACATCTGGTTTCACATGGATGGGGCACCACCACATTTCGGAATTGCTGTCCGAAATTGGGTTAACGTCAATTATCCAATATGGATTGGTCGAGGTGGTCCTGTTGCATGGCCACCCAGATCACCCGACCTTAATCCCCTTGACTTTTATTTATGGGGGTACATGAAAAATTTAGTCTACGCGCAAGTTCGAACACAAGAGAAGAATTGTTGGATCGTATTCACCTAGCTGCCGAGCAAATCCGACAAAAGAAATATGAAATTCGGAGAAGTACTTCTTCTGTTGGCTTACGGGCACAAGTCTGCATTCAACAAGGAGGTGGACATTTCGAAAATATTGTTAATTGAACTTTTTTAAATAAAAACAGTTTTTATTGACTTTGGGATTACATTTTTCTTCATGATCTGACAATCAGATTCATAGATCTGTAACTTTAAAACAAATAAAAATGGATATACAAGTTTTGCGTTTTTGTTACTTGAAATGAAGTCTACTTTACACTCCTAAAATTTGAGCATAACGATAAGGGACACTTGTATATATTTCAAATAAATGAAATGATTTTTGTTGAGATTTCTGAACTAACTCATTTTTTAAAGCCAATCTGGTTACATTTGGGACAGAAAATGTATTTCTAATACTTCAACTATTTGCCATCCCAAAATATTGGCGCTAGACTGATTAATTAAAAAATAATAATAAAATATGTACATATATTCAACAAATTATCACAATTTTTTAGTATAAAGTAAAAAGGAAATAACTTTTTAAGTCTTATTACATAAATAAAATTAAAATTATGTAAAGGAAGTTGATTATCAAATATTAGACGATGACTGATATACCAGTGCATTTTCAGTAGAATGGCTACTAACAATCTCTTCGGTACACTTCGATGGCTTCTCATTAAAATTAACTTTCACAAAACCATTATGATTAGCGGGCATAATTATTCGTTTAGTGTTCATGGTGTTTAACTTAGATATTACGGGATCGTTGGGCGCAATTGGTTGTAATTTCTTCACGGGTAGTTCTTTTAAGTTTTCAGCACGTATCGTCATATACTTGCCGTTAGATGTCTTTATAACGAATTTCGAACACTTTTTATTGTTGAGAAGCGTCCTTCTTATGGTCACAGTTTTTGATCCGGATGAATTCACATCAGATGGGCGAACGATTGAACTACGTAACATTTCCGGAGACGACAATTTTTTTTGATCACTAGTTACACTATTACAGTCACTTTTAGGCGATTTCGATTTTAAAATTGAGTAAGTTTTTAGATTTATCGGAGTTGCAGTGTAATTTGCAGAGGTGTTTGGTTCTTTTAAATCTTGTAATTTCTTAACTGTTATTTTTGGTATTGGAGGTAACGTCGAAGCGAGAATCTCTTCAGGTAGTTTTTCGGTGGTTTGTTTGGGCTTCTCTCCATCCGAGTCCGCATCTATGCAAATAATTTCATTCCTCTGTTTTGAGTTCTTCTCATCACAAAAACTTTGGTTAAAATTTAATATTTTCTTCATGGCTTTCTGCATTTTACTGCTAACTAATGGACTTAATTCCTTAATAACTGCCGAGCATTTTATCCTCAAATTTCTTTTCTTTTCGATGAGTTTGCTCTGGGTGACTAAAAGCTCATGTTCGAGTTTTTCTTGCTGTCTAATTTCATTGATAATCTAAAACATTAAACAACTGTTATTTTATCAAATAGTACAAGAGACAAGTGTTTATTTAACGTTTTCATATGGTTTAACTAACTGCAATGATAATTGTAATCTTACAAGAAAATATTTCCATTAGTTTACTAGAGTCCGTGCAAAATCTAAAGGCACCGGTACAGAAACGTATTTTAAACTTAAAAAGAAATAGGATGAGGATATGAGCGAAATGGAAATATTACAGATCATCATGAAAACATTGACTTATTTACTGGCAAATTCAATTGCTTGATATTTTGCTTTTTCTGTCTTGCATTCTATTCTCTCTCGTAAGTTTATTAAAAACCAGCTTTTAAGGCTACTTTAGAGTTCTTTTATTACGTAAGTAAAATATTTTACGGAAATTTAAAGTTATATTTATGCCAAAAACAAATTAGCATATCGATACGAGAGCTCGCATCAAGCGTTGTTACAAATAATACAAATCTACATAAAACAAATCTGTATCTGTACACATGGACATACAGCACGGATTTACTGGCGTTAACTTCAACCACAGACGCATGCGTTTCTGTCTAACGTCTTTGTCAATACGGGTTTACGAAGTAACGACTGAAGTTCGCTTTCTGGTCCAATAATATTTTGTCCTATCAAATGACACCAGATAACCTCGTGACATCTAACGGACAATACAGATTACGCCGATGAAAGCGATTTCTTCTCGAATAGCTAAGCTATTACAGAAGAAGAAAAAATACGCATATTACTGTAAGTCCATTAATTCGAGTGAAAGAAGAAAATAGGAGAGTTAAAAATGATGATGGTTACACACCGTGGAAGAGAGATAACTAAACGTCAGTATGGCGCAGTTACGATTCCCCATTACCGTGTATACCACTATCACGTCTTACTCGACAGTGAGCGTACTACTTACCGTAAATGCATTAAGAAACAGCCAGATATGTATTAAATTCAGAAATTATGATAGTATATATGCAATAAAAGTGAAATGATATTTTAATTGCATTCACAAATCCAATTCCTGCATCGTTCAGTTTGCTTGCTTGCACGGTGTATAATTACTTTCAAGATTACCAGTCATCTTACTTAAAGACAAGTACACAAGTTTAATAAATAGAAATTTAAGAAACTTAAATAAAGGACTGGAGGAGATTAGCAAGGAACAAGAAGGGAATGTAAAGAAACAAGTTAGACCCGCATTTGATAAAAAACGCTCATCTCATAGCTTCTTTATTTATTATACGATTTGAATAAATTAAAAAGAATATGTTTACAGGCTGTCCTTGAAATAAAGAGACAACGTATGAAAAATGGAAAGATGTAATTATAGAAAATATAATTGCAAAATTTCGTGAAGTCAATTACGACGCAAACCTCAAAATTAAAAACCGCCGCCAATGAATTCAAAATTATCAGAATGTGTATAAATAATAAATACCTCTATTGCAGTTACACACACACATACGCGTTTATAAAAACTACAACATTGTTGTATGCTAAGGTCAATAACCTCAATATATTTACGTACAAAATCACCTGTTTGTATGTGTATTACGTGAATGTTTTTTCTTGTTGCGAGAAGTAACAAATATAAAATATTAATATGGATTTAGAACGTCGCTATTGAATTTACACGCAAACATACGCTGCAATGTTTATGTTCATAAAAACTCTAAAAGATAACATTGCGTAGACAGCTTTATATGCTAAGAGTGCGATAACCTAGTACCGAAAAGTCAGCTGTTAAAAATTTATACATGCATGTGAATTTTTAAGATGTATTAAAAGATGTAAGATTGGGCATTTCTCGTCCAATTTGGTAACAATCTACCTTTAATCGACGACGTAGATGTAAATCATATCGAACGAACACATGTAACGATCGACAACTGACTGAATCGGAAATGATACTCAAAGCTGACGGACAATAACAAAATTACTCTTTTTGTTATTGTCGGTCAGCTTTAAATGTCGTCTTCGATACTCTTTATGATATAGTCAGTCGCACAGTGGCGTGACAAATAGTTTATAAATATCTTTATTTTTTTTGAGAAAATATTTTGGGTGTATATTCTATATAATTACATCTTTCCATGCTTTATACAGGATATCGTATATATGTTGTTTGATCCAACAATAAATTTTCCTAATAATCACCTGTATTTTCATAAATTACCGAGAATGTATATCAATATACGAGGGAAGATCAGTAAGTACCCGTGTTTGAAGACAGGTGGCGCTGCTGAGGGAAGTTGGCATTACCGTCGTGTACTACCATCTGTCAGACAACACCATAATAAATTTCAGACTGATTCATAGGTTAGTTTTTATTTGGCAGCCAGTTGTATCACACGTGTTTCGTGTTTCTCGATAAAATGGAAAAAGAGCAATATCGATCCGTAATTCGCTTTTTATTTTTGGATGGAAAACATGCGAAGAAATAAAAGCGAAGTTGGATGCTGTCTATGGGGACCCTTCACCATCTATGACAACCGTAAGATATTGGTTCAACGAATTTAAACGTGGTCGTACATCTGTTTTTGATGAGGAGCGCCCGGCAGACATCGTTACCGAGGAAATCGTTGAAAAGGTCCACGACATGGATTCTCGCTGATCGCCGAACGAAAGTGCGCGAAGTATCAGAGGCCGTAGCGTGTCGTACGGAACGGCAATTAATATTTTACATGATAAGTTATCGGTGAGAAAGGTGTCGGCCCGATGGGTGCCGCGATTGCTTACGGTGGACAACAAGCGGATACGGTTGTCAATGTCGAAGCAGTGTTTGGACCTCTTTAAGAGAAATTCGCAGGAGTTTTTGCGTCGAGTCGTCACCGTTGATGAAACCTGGATCCATTATTATACGCCAGAGTCCAAGCGACAGTCAAAACAATGGATTTTTCGGGGTGAATCTGCTCCGAAGAAGGCAAAGACGGTCCCATCGGCCGGAAAGGTCATGGCCACGATTTTTTGGGATTCCAACGGAATAATCCTCATGGACTTTTTGCAGAAAGGAAGAACAGTCACGGGGCAGTACTACAGTGAATTATTGGACCGATTCGATATAAAATTGAAGGAGACACGACCCCATTTGGCTAAGAAAAAAGTGCTGTTTCACCACGATAATGCACCAGCACATTCATCCAGAATTGTCGCGGCAAAGTTGCATGAACTGCACTACGAATTGCTGCCGCGCCCACCTTACTCGCCTGACTTGGCTCCCTGCGACTTCTTTCTGTTCCCCAACATGAAAACGTGGCTCGGGGGAAAAAGATTCAGCTCAAACGAGGAGGTTATCGTCGAGACAGAAGCGTATTTTGCAGAGTTTGACAAATCGTATTTTTTGGAGGGGTTAAAGAAATGGCAGAAACGTTGGGAAAAGTGTATTGTACTAAAAGGTGATTACGTTGAAAAATAAAAAAAAAATTTGTGAAAAACTTGCGTCTTCTTTCCTAACACGGGTATTTATTGATCCACCCTCGTATAATCTCGGAAGTATGTATAAATTGCATTTCAGTCTTTTCACTTACCATTTTAATAATCATATTTGAACAAAAGGGTTGGCCTAACTTGCTCGGTAAAAACAATTTCTTTGCGAGTTCATAACATTTGTCGAATATCATCCTTTGGGCTCTTTCTTTGGCTAACCTTTCTACTTCACTCATAGACATTCCAAGTAGTTTCAAAGTAGTTTTGGTAATATCTAACAAAGGTATTATGCCCATCGAACATGCGATCTGAAAATTAAAAATACAAATAATCTTTCGGTTTTGATTAGCTACGAGGTGACCTTTCACGCTTCAGTACACAACAATTAAAATTTTGTGATGTTTGAATAATATTTAAAATGGTAGACGTTAAAGATACGAGGAATGTTCTTTTAATTTCCAGCTTGACCAGATGAATTATTGATACAAATGTGACTGTGATTTTTTAATTTCATCTTGTTTCAGATATTGAAATCGCTTCATGTTTTACATATGAGTTTTCATGTCGAGTTCTGGATGTAATGCGTTGATTATTCAATAAAATTATAGATTTCATAAGATATATATATATATTAAAGTTAAACTCATAAGTACAGATATTAATTTCCTGAAACGGTGTAAAAGTAACAATGTTTTTCCTAAATTCATGAACGTAAATGTAACGACAAATTGTAGAAATAACGATAAAGTCATTTCATAGGCAAAAATGAAATGGTTGAACCTAGAAATGAAATATCTGTACAGTAAACGTAGTAAATTAGAATTAGAATTATATAATTTACATTTAAAGTTAACTAAAAGCATGAACAATAAGGAATTTGAAGAGTGGTGTAACTTTTATAGAAAGATAACGGAGATTAAAGACCATAAATTGAAAAAGAAATATTTAAAACTAAATAACAAATTCAAAAAGTTATGTCCACCAAAAAAGTATATTAATAGTATTCCTATAAAAGAAACACTAGTGATCAATCAATCTGTCATCAATCAATCAATAGATCTGTTAAACAAAGGTTTAAAATACTGTTTGCCAAGCCGTCAGATTCCTATAGAACAGGTGATTGCAAGTATCGAAACTTCGATTAAGTATTTAGAACAAGGGCCAAAAAACTTCAACTTCGAGAAGCTTGTAAAACCCAAATCGATAAGAATTTACAGCAGCACAAACAGAAGTCGGTCAACAAAGAATGGAATATCATTAAAACTCTTAGATCTAAGGACTGTTTTTACCTAAAAGCAGATAAAGGGAACAAGTTAGTAATTATGGACAAAATCGACTATTTTCAAAGAGTTAAAAATTTAATTGCCGAAGGTCCGTATGTACATATTAAGAGAAATCCGTTACCTAAAATGATTAGTGACACAAAAGACGCGTTAAAGAAATGTCCAATTTTAATAACTTCTACCCAAAAGTATATGTAAATTAAATGTTAGTAATCCTTTAGTACCAAGAATGTATTGTTTGCCGAAGATACATAAACCAGGTAACTCGATGAGACCTATCGTTTCAGGCATCAAGTCACCGACTTATTTGATTTCCAAATGAATGAATTTAAAAATTTACCCGTAAAATCAGAAAGTTTGTTAGTTAGTAATTCCTTAGAATTTGTTAAATTAATTAAAGATTGTGAACTGGAAGCCGGGGAAATTTTAGTTTCATTCGATGTAATGTCATTATTCCCTTCGGTACCTATTCCAGAGACTATGAAATATTTAGAAGGCTTGCTCCATAAGAATAACATTGAACCTTCAAAAATAAAAGAATACATGAGATTGACAACTCTGTGCATGACGCAAAATTGTTTTCAAGTAGGAGAAAAATGTTATGAGCAGAAACAAGGCACAACAATGGGTAACTCCTTTCATAGCCAATTTATTCATGAGTCAATTTGAAGTAGAATTTAAAAATAACGCTAAATATTTCCCGAGAGTCTGGATCGGGTACGAAGATGATATTCTCGCGATTTTTGATACACGGAAATGCGAATTAGACATGTTCGTTAATCAGTTAAATTTGAAATTTCCGTAAAAGGAAAACAATGGTAAGATACCATTTTTAGATACTTTACTGATTAGAAATAAACATAAAATAGAAATCGATATTTTCCGGAAAGAAACCAATGTAAATAGATTCATCATCGCGGATTCAAATCATAGTTTTCAACTTAAGACAGCTCTTTTAATTTCTTAGTCAATCGGTTACTAAATTTTCCGTTAACAAAAGAAAGATATGAAATAGAACTAGATTTCATTAAAAATATCGCGAAATATAATGGCTTTGACATGGAAATAATCAATAAATTAATTAGAAAAACAAAACTAAAAAATACAATCCGCGAATTCACAAGTTTGGTATCTCAAAGTAACCAGGAGAAAAAGTACATGTGTTTACCATACCACTCTATCACGAAAAACATTAATAAAGTTGTGAAAGAACGAGGTCTCCAAGTTGCCTTTCGGTCCGAAAATACTATCAAAAGTCTCCTAGGGAATACCAAAGATAAAGTTAATTTTAATTCGAAATCAGGTATATACGAAATTAATTGCGATGATTGTAATTTGAAATATATAGGCCAAACAAAACGACCAATAATAAACCCGGTTTAAAGAACACATATCACATATTAAATACAATAGACCGGATAAATCTAACGTTGCCAACCATGCTTTAAATACACTACATAATATGTCGATTAAAGGGTTAAAACTTGTCAAGGTCATTAATAATCCCCGCGATCTTGACGCATACGAAAGTATTCATATCGCTAAAAACAAACAGAATTCTAGGAACGGAGATAAGGGACCGATCACCTACGCTGTCTCTTTTCATTCTTAGAAAAGGAGGTAAAAAGGTCGTAGACGCTTCAAAAAGAGTAAAAACACATGTGGGTGCCTTTTTCCTTAAGAGAGGTAATTTTTTGTCGATCGTTTCAGTCGATATATTTGTATTTTTAAGTCAGTGTATACATGGACGCTGTGTAAAGTTGTTGCGTGATCAGTTGTGCTAGCTTTACTGTGCCCCATGTGCGACACCTTGATTAGTGGTTTTACCTACTGATGATGACAACTTAGTTGTCGAAATACGTATTTAGGATACGATTAATAATTGTGGTAAGGGGTATATACTTTTTTAAATAAAGTTATTGTCGTTTGTGAGTTTATTAATTAAAAGTGATAGGTCGAGGAAATATAGTGTTGTTTTGAGTTATAAATAGAGCAGGGAAATCGCGATGGGCCATAGCCGAATTTAAAAGTTGACACATAAATAGTAATAAGTAAATTATAAAACGCTCAAACATTTACCGTTTTAAGAGTCTTCCGTGAAGTCACACGGGATATTTGTTAAATATTTCAATCATAAGAAATGTTTCACAGTTGTTTCAGCCAAGTTAATACGCCGTGCGGAATAAATGGTTTTTAAATATTTAAAATAATATTTCTGGTCTTCTTTCAAATTAGATTTAATCCTTTTTTGAATATATTCACAAACAGATGGCAGTAAATTTTACAGTACGCGTATTTATTTCACAAGGAGACAAATGCTTCGTTGCCTAGTAAAGTAAACAGTAGATTACATACAATAAGGGTAACACATAAATTGAATTAAAATGTTTCATTGGATCGTCGATCCAATGACAACATATCTAATGAATGAAATATTTAACAGATTCCGTTTGTGACTTCACGGAAGACTCTTAAAATGGAAAGTGTTTGAGCACGTTTTATAATTTACTTCTCACCATTTATTTTATGCGTCGACTTTTAAGGGTGCGTCCCAGGCGCATGGCGCAATTTCCCTGCTCTAGTTATAATCGTTTGAATTAAACACCTAAAATTTAATAGTGTGGCTCTATTTTAGTCAACTTCTCTGGGATGTTAAATTGGTTTCGTGGATATTCAGGCTTTCACGGCCGTCGTTTGTGGTAGAAGATATTTTTATCGGAGTCTTGTCGACGTTGACATTTCCCCTGTTACTATGGAAGAGGGAACGTCAACATCTACGAGACCAACACCGCAGGGCTCGATAGAAGAGATTTCTACCACTTCAAAATGTTTTTTTCTTATTGAAGAAAAAAATGTAATAAATATTTGAGAATAAATTTGTGTTATATTGTATTAGGATCAACTTTAAAAGAAGACTCCTCGATAACTCCTCAATAAGAACTTGAAAAATTTGAATAACGCGCCATTTCAGTCTGTCAAATGTTTAGTCAACTAGGGTTGGTAGTTGTCACAGAGAAACAATGACATTTACAAAAATTATACGTTACAATTGGGAAGAACGTTTATAAATTGTGAAAACGCATTACAAAAATGAAGAAAATTTTACAGCAACACTTCACAAGTTACGGTCGTCGCAGCCCGCTATTGACAATTTACTGGAAAAATTTGAGCTGATGTTTTCATTGAAAAACGAGAAGACCCCCTACGCGTCATCGTCTTGGAAGATCAATCGATAACATGGGTAGTGTGAGAGTATGTCGCAGAACATCCCAATACCAACATTCGGCATCACGTCCAGAAAGTAGAAATCAATCGCAACACCTTCCAACGAATTTTGACGAGGGATTTGCACTTCATGGGTATAAGATTCTATTGACTCAAGAACTGAAGCCGACTGACTATATACAGCGCAGAAACTTTGACAACTAGATGATAGACCAACAAGTTAACGAAGCAGAGTAGAACAAAATCATCTTTAATGATGAGATACATTTTCACTTCAACGGCTACGTAAACAAACAGAATTCTCGTATCTAGGGAACAGAAAATCCACGTGTCGTGTAGGAACTTCCGATACACTCTCAAAAAGTGACAGTTTAGTGTGCTATGTAGACAGGAGGGATCATCGAACGATACTTTTTTGAAAAGAATCAAGGTGCGTCTATATCTAATAATGGCGTTCGCTATTGTGGCATGTTGACTAACTTTTTCTTGCGGGAATTGGAAAGAATTGGAAGTAAATAAGATGTGAATTTCACAGGATGGCACAAACTGCCACGCTGCACCTTAAACAATGACATTATTGCAAACAAATTCTCGGGTCGTGTCATCTCTCGTTTTAGAAATCAAAAATCCTCGCTGAGAAGTTGCGATCCATCTTCTTCTGAGGTTATTTGAAAAGTAAAGTTTATATCAATCATCCTGAAACGATTCAACAACTCAAAGAAGAAATCGAATGCAACATTCATGAAATTCAGTCGCCATTACTTGAAAATATCTTCCGCAATTTCGTCGAAAGAGCACATACCTGCCAACGGAGCCGCGGTGGCCATCTGACTGATATTTTATTTCTTACTTTAATGTAAACATTTACTAACAAAATAATTTGAAACATACATGAGTGGGTAAAAACCACACCAATTTGTATAATACAAAAGTATTTTTAATAATTTAAAAAAGGTATATAACCCCTTACCACAATTATTAGTCGTATCCTAAATACGTATTTCGACAACTAAGTTGTCATCATCAGTAGGTAAAAACTACTAATTAAAGTCACACGGGGCACAATAAAGTAAGATGAACGCTTCCGCACAACTACTATACACTGCAACCCTGTAAAGACTAAATTTACCATGCACATTTCAAACTACGAGACAAAACAGAAAAGGTTCTTAAACATGTGTTCAAATATCGAACGAAGGGACGGCAAAACTTCTTCTCTAAAGAAGGCGCCAACTAAAAAACGATTTTAAAGCTACGGTGACCTACTAATAAACTAAATGAAACACATTATATTTCCACAAAACACTAGTATAATTAACTGTATGAGCATTTCATGTGCAATGTACCAATTAATAGTTATTATTTAACGTGTTAATTTCGTACACAGGTAGTGACAAAATCTATAGACTAATAATTGTGGTAAGGGGTTATATACCTTTTTTGAAAGTATTTTTAATAATATAAAATATTATTAAAAATGGGGTGTGAAGAACACAATACAAGATATATATTTGTGAATGTATCTCCTCTCCAGAGACGCAGATACGTATTTCACCTTTCTACAGGATCGTCAGTACGCCCCTGCTGGAGAAGAGATACATTCAACCAAACGTAACTACCTTGCTATCAACCAGAAATTATTAAGACATAGCGTGAAAGAATATTCAGCGCTGTCTACATAATAACTGCCGAACTAAGCAACGTGTTTCTATAGACGGTAACAACCATATCTATAAAAAACTGTATTATCGTGTCTTCACTACTTGTCGGGCGAACCGAATGCGTATATAACAAAATAATTTGAAACATACATGAGTGGGTAAAAACCACACCAATTTGTATAATACAAAAGTATTTTTAATAATATAAAATATTATTAAAAATGGGGTGTGAAGAACACAATACAAGTTATATATTTGTGAATGTATCTCCTCTCTAGAGACGCAGATACGTATTTCACCTTTCTACAGGATCGTCTATAGATATCTATAGATATAGATCGTTATAGATATGGTTGTTACCGTCTATAGAAACACGTTGCTTAGTTCGGCAGTTATTATGTAGACAGCGCTGAATACTCTTTCACGCTCTGTCTTAATAATTTCTGGTTGATAGCAAGGTAGTTATGTTTGGTTGAATGTATCTCTTCTCCAGCAGGGGCGTACCGACGATCCTGTAGAAAGGTGAAATACGTATCTGCGTCTCTGGAGAGGAGATACATTCACAAATATATAACTTGTATTGTGTTCTTCACACCCCATTTTTAATGATATTTTATATTATTAAAAATACTTTTGTATTAAACATTTACTCTTTATAATTAGTTACAAATTTTGAAGAATTTAGAATTTCAAGTCCTTACTGAGACACCTTCATTTTAATAATATTTTGCAACATAAAAAGACACAAGCATCGATTCTGCCAACAATTTTCGCTCGAAATTCTACGAGGGTATATCCTTATATAACGATACTGGTACATAACTTAATTTCTTTCATAACTAGAATTTTATAACACAAAATAGAATATGAAACTCTAATCTCTAACGTAAATTCGGGGAAAAAAAACTGTGCTACTCATTTTGACGTTTGACAACATTTTAACAAAATTAACACGTTTTTAAGTTTTGAAGGTTATGAAGATGCATAATGCCAATGTATATAAGTATATTATCTACTATATGGATCTATTTAAATATTTTATATATAACTTTATTTATAACAATTCATATGCTATTTTTGAGAGATCGATATCCCATTTTACAATGCAAAAAAAATGATTCGGACAGTTTTTTTGTCGGCTAGTTTATTACAAATTAATTACTGAATTGTCTGTGTTTGACATACCCATCGAAAAAAATGAGAGTAAAGATATGCGATAAAATTTCGTGTTTGGTTGGGTAAAACACCAACTAGAACTTTTGAAATGATTAAAACTGCATACCCAAATGATAAGTTTATCACGATGTAGAGTGTTTGAGTGGCATAACAAAGACGGTTGTGAACCAGTGGAAGATGAACCTCGACGCGGGCGACCACCAACTACATGGATTGATTCAAAAATTGCAGAAATTAACAACTTGATCCAAAATAATCGTCGGATTGACATATATCGAATTTCTGAGATTATTAATTTGTCCTATGGTTCTACTCAAAAAATTATTCATGAAGATTTAGGGTACCGAAAGGTCGCAGCAAAATGGATTCCAAAAGTGACGACTAAAGCTCGGATTATATGCAGTTTGCATAAATATGCATAATTGCATAATATATGCATTTTGTATATTATTTGCATATTTTGTAGTAATTCAGCATTTATTTGCATACTTTGTAGTAATTCAGCATTTTTGAATATTTTAAGTAACCGAGTTTTATGTATTTACTAATTCAAATTTATTATAGGCATTACTAAAAATCTGTAGTGGATGTAACAAACAAACAAAAATTAAACAGCTCTCTTTAAATTAAAAATAGCATTTTATTAAGCCTCTTTACATTACTTTTCCGATAAGCGTCTCCTAGAATTTATTAATGCTCTTCCCATACATCCAGGCCAAGACAAAATTCCAGGAAAAGCTAATACCTTAAAACTTCTAAATAAATGCAAAAATACGTTTTACCAGAAAATTAGGAGTATATGTGTTTCTTTGCTATTCGGAGAAATTTATTCCCATATTCGGAAGTAATTTTATTTTAAACGTCAAAATAGCGACTGTGCCTAGATGGATTGCACCTTATTCAGAATTGCGTACGGATGGAGAAAAAGTGTGTTGCGTAGCATGCTACAAGAATATCACATCATCGGTTGTTTTCTTATAAAATAAATGTTAGTGAAAGATAAAGGAATAATTAAAAACTTAATTAATTAATTAATTAAGTTTTTAATTATTCCTTTATCTCCTTATCTCCTCTTATAAAATAAATGTTAGTGAAAGATAAAGGAATAATTAAATACTTAATTAATTAAGTTTTTAATTGTTCCTTTATCTTTCACTAACATTTATTTTATAAGAAAACAACCGATGATGTGATATTCTTTTTGCAGATTACAAGTGAGAGAAAGTTCCAAGTCGACCAACATATGAAAACTCCAGCTCATGCTGCAAAACTAACAAAGATGAAATTGGCGAAGAAAAGTCAGCAAACATTACCGTAATGTTTGCCAACAACAAAATCGGAATAAGAACAATTTAATGAAAATTTGTGTCAAATGTTTGTGTCGACAGATATTCCACTATATAAATTAAACAATTTAAATGTCAAGTTATTTTTGCAAAAGTACATCAGCAAATATAACATTCCTGACGAGAGCACGTTAAGAAAAAATTATATTCGCTGTATCTATGCAGAAACATTGAATAGCATTAAGAAGGTTGTTGCAAATAGTTATCTTTATATATGCGTAGATGAAACTACTGATAGTGTGGGCCGATACATAGTTCATTTAATGATTGGTATCCTTGACGTATCAGTTCCAGCAAAATATTAATCTAATTTCATCCAAACAGTTGGAAAAGGCAAATGATTTGACAATAACAAGGTTTATACAGGAAGAACTGGCAACATTCTTCTTACCGGAATCGATTCTAACTGAGAAAATTCTATTGTTTTTGACGGATGCTGCACCATACATGGTGAAGGCAGCTTTCAACTTGAAAATCTTTCACCCAAATTTAATTCACACAACTTGCTTGGCGCACGGACTAAATCGCGTTGCAGAAGAAGTCAGAAACCATTTTCCCTTAGTAAATACTTTAATTAGTAGTGTTAAGAAAGTATTTTTAAAGGCCCCATTACGAGTTCAGCTTTACAAACAACATCTACCCGGTGTTCCGCTTCCTTCTCAACCAGTAATCACACGATGGGGAACGTGGTTGAAGGCTGCTATTTTTCATGCACATCATTATGAAGGAATAAAGACAATTATTATGGATCGTGATAGGGATGCACAATCTGTGATAGACGCCCAAAAGGTGTATTCGAGTAAAGAAATATCTCAACAGTTGACGTTTATTAAAGCCAATTACAGTTTTATTTCCACTTCTATATTGCAGTTGGAAAAGCAGTTATGTCGCTAATCGAGTGCGTTGAAATAATAAACAAATTTGAAAAGTCATGTTTTGATGTTAAATGAGGAGTGGGGCATTCCGTGTATGAAAAATGTTTAACTGTAATAGGAAAAAATGAGGGTTTTAAAAAGCTAAAGGGCATTGCTAAAATCTTGTGTGGTGATTCAGTAGAAAATATTGAGTTGACAACAGATATTTCTAATTTGAAATATGCTCCTATAACAAACGTCGACGTAGAACGAACCTTTTCAATATATAAATACATGTTTTCAGACAAGCGTCACAATTTTTCTGTTGAAAACTTTGAGAAATATGTGATTGTAAATTGTTTTCATAGTTAATGATGTTGTAAAATGTTCTAAATAAACTTGTATAGCAAACGCCAATTAAGTTGGCGCGAGGAGGGGTAAGTTCGCGCAGGATTAAAAGTAGTGGGGAGATTTGTATTTGGTTTTACATCAAATGTCAGAAAATTCTAACCTCTGAGCGTGTATTACTTTATGATCCCCTAGCAAAGACATTATGTTCCGTCAAACGTCAATGACAAATGTATTCTGACAATTACTTGAGTAGTGGGGGTGGACGTTTTTAAAAACGGCTTCTGCGCACCCCCTCCTCACGCCAACTTAATTGGCATTTGCTATAGTAAACATAATAGAATTTTTTTTTCTATAGTATTCCATTTTCTAACATTCCTCGTATTTTTTACCTGGATATTTTTCATAAGGAAGTGCATATTTAGGCCAAAACATCTGCATATTTTTAGTTTTTTTTTGCATATAATCCGCCCTTTAGTGATGACCGATGAACAAAAGCCAATCGAGGGCCAGTTTGTCGGCAGTGGCAACTGCAACATAATCCGCAGTTTTTAAACATTACATGTGACGAGAGTTGGTTTTATTAATACGAAAGTATGCAATGGAAGCGCAAAGGCAGTCCAAGACCACAGAAGGCGAAAACTGAAGTGATGTATTTAATTTTTTTTATGTTTACATTGTACCTAGAGAACATACAGTAACTGGATAGTACTATTCTAATACACTTTGAGGAACCCTAAATGCAATATTAAAGATAAAACAACCGCTTTATGAAGACATTGGTTGGATCCTGCACCACGACAATGCTCCGGTCTACAGATCAGCGATTTGTCAACGTACACTTGCAGAATTGGGAGTGGAAATTATGGTTCACCCTCCCTATTCACCTGACCTTGCTCCATGTGACTTCCATTTATTTCTTGAAGTCAAAAAAGAATTTAGAAGTCGAAAATTTGCGTCGAATTAGAGCTCATGGGTATACTAAATAGACTCTCAAAAAATGGGTTGTCAGATGTTTATGACAAGTGGACAAAACGATAGGACAATTGTATTGCACAGAATGGTGAGTACTTTGAAGGATAGTTGCTGAAGTTTTCTAATTAAATGTTTCATTTTTGTACTACGGCATAGTCTCGTTATTTTCTGATATTTCCTCGTGGAATGTATTCTCTTTATTCCGTATTTAGATGTGAACTTTTCTAGATAATATAATTTACTTACATAATATCCTTTTAGTAAAATCTCAGGATCAAACATTTCTATTTCCGATGGATTAATTTCTGGAACAACTTTTACGGTTATTTGCTCGCCAGGAATTTGTATAAAATAAGTATTCAATTCCCTATAAAATTAAGAAAAAAATTGATATAAATTGAAACATGCGATGAAAACGTCATTTACCTTTCCAAATACATTACAGCCTCATTAACATCTGGAAATAGTACAGCACTTCTTAACGAAGGCCACCTTACAACAATATCATTTTGTAAAGTATGTCCAACGATGAAGCCCATTTTCGGAATATTCGTCACAAAATATATTGCCGAGTCTTGCAGGTAATTATTCATGTTAATCTCTTCGGGTATATATTTATAAAAATGATTTGGTACATAGTAATTTGTTGCACACGATTCGTATATTAGAAGATCACTGCACGTAATTAATAGATCCCTTTTTTTCTTCTTTTTAACGGGTATTCCCTCGTCGACTTTCAGTTTTAATAACGATCTATTCGCAGTGGATTCTTGATTCTCTTCTGGTTTTGTTTTCAACTCGTGATCGCTCTCACATTCCGTCAGGTCGATGGTTTGCAGATTGTCCGGAACCGGCGTCGTCAAGATGATTTGATAGAGCCAGATACCGGGCGAGGCTGGTTTTTGTCCGTTCATTTTACTGTAAAGGTCCGTTCTTATTAATTCACCATTAGCATAACGTAACGTGGTAATGTCGTGATCTTCGTAATTGTAATACGGTCCAATAAATATTATATCGTCGCATTCGGGCGATGCGTACATTCCAAAATCGGGGTGGGGGTAATTAGTTTCAACTTCAGGTGTTTTTAATACTATTGTGTAACACGTTTCTTTAGCCATTTTCATAACTTTCTGCAAATCAGAGTATTTTATGGCATATTTATTTCTATGCAATGACAAAACTGAAAAATCCGAATTCAATCTTATCATCCTCCACTTTGAACTGCTTGAAATGTGAGGTAAAAACGCGGACATAGCCGGTATTTTCTTAAGTTCCTCAGGCGTACAAATAGCTTCGATTAACATCTGCTTAGTGAACTTACATCGACTGAACATAATCTTTTTGACGATGGAATACTTTTTATTGTCCAGACTGCTTGAACTTTCAGACGTCTGCGAAATCAACACCATTTTATCAGTCTTATTGTTCTGTTTCTTCTCCCATAGACCGCATAATTCACAATGAGTTTTCGTTAACAGCACAATTACGAATATATTTTCTCTGCAATTGTTTCCGGGAAACTTCTTCGTAACCAACCAACGTATCAAATCGGCCTTGATAACTTCCTTGTTAGGAATATTTTCGTAACTTTTCACATTAATAAAATGTTTGGGAATGGTTTTATTATCCGTGGCGATGATTCTGGGTTTTTTAAAGAACGTCGAATACCAAAGTTGAAGGCTACCAGTTTCGTACTTTTTGACGAGGATATTCCAGGGTATGAAACGGAATTGCGTATTGCTTTCAACGTTCTTTCCCAAAATCTCGTTCAATTTCGTTTGAATCGTGTGTGATGGAATGAAGACGTTACCCGCAATACTGTTGACCGATACCATTTGGAAAATTTGTTCGAATTTGACAACATGCTCTCGATAATCAAGGCTTTGTTCCGTTACTAATTTAGGTTGTTCTTCCGGTACAAGGTCTGGAGGTTTGGTTAAGTCTATTTCTGGTTTTTCTGGTGGGACCGGTACAGCAATCGCATTTTCTAGAAGATTCCTAATGTATTTCTTGGATTTTTTCCTTCTTTGGATTGCGTTTTCTGAGACATATTTCCTTTGAATAGACGGTGAACTATCCCTTCGTATTAATAAATTCTGCTTTCTACGCGCTTTTCTTTCAACATTTACCTTTTGAGGAGTAGTTGTTTCGTTGATAGTTGGAACATCATCAGTGACATGCACATTAACATCCTCCACTTCTTTGTTAATTTGTAATTTTTCTTCCTTCTCCATGTAGTCCCTATAGATTTTATCTAATTTTCTCCGTCTGGATGCTATAAATTTCTCGGTTCTGTTTCTTACCGCATAATAATTTGTAGGTAAACCCTTTGTTCGTGCACAAGAATCTGTAATTTCGCCGTTGTTGGAAGGTCCATCATTCGGAGGAGTAATTGCATCTGTTTTAACTGGCAAATTTTCTAATTTAACTTCATCTTTATTATCATCGTACAGTGCCGAATATTCACAATGACAATCATGTAAAAGATGTACCATACAATACGGTATAACCTCCGTCAAATTGAGTCTTGAAATTTGAACGGAGCATGGTACCGGTTTCCAGTTTTTATATATCTCATCTAATTGGACGCTCGGGCTTATACTATCCACAACGGCTTCTGTAGCATCTCCAACGCCATCTGGATCTTCTATATAGTCAGTGTATTTTTTGGGCAATTTGGTTACTCTTCTTTGGCGATTCGTGCAACCTCCAACCACGATAGTCTGATTATTCGCTTGAATGACAGTTTGTGTAAACTCCTTCTCCACCTTCGCCAAATTCTTTTTAGCTTCAACTTCTAATCGATTTACAGCGCCTTCTGATAACAAATCAGTTCCTATGGGTAAAGTAACTTTCAAATTACCTTTGTTTTTCTTTTCGTAATTACATTTACATTCGAACATGCAATCCGCAACGCCACAATGATTGGAAACCAGAGACGATGTTGTACTTAAACTTTTACAGACGCAACCCAATCTACAGAAATCTTTCTTGCAATTATCGTTTTCCCCTTTATCTTCTAAATTTACTTCAATAACTTTAACATTTAGCCGTTTGAGTTCGTAGTTAGTTTTCGATTGTTTAGTCTTTCTCTTTTTGGACATATTATTTTGTTGTTCATTAATAATCGTTTTCTCTTCCCTCATCATTTTTTCAGTCACATCGTCTCGAACAACTTCTTCCGAAATATTTTTAATTTCAACGTAATCCAGCATTTTATTGACGACCGTCTCCACTGTTTCATGAATTGTTTTAGTATCTTCAGTAGCCGATAATGATCCTTTAACCGGTTCAATCCGCCGACGCAAGAGCAGACTCTCGTGTTTATTGGCGTATTCGACTGGGAAGTTGAACACTTCCTTGTTATCCTTTGACCGCAATGCCGTTAACGCAAAATTCACCCTTTCCTCTGTTAAATGATACCCGTATTGTGGTAGTAAATGTGTAATTTTTGGCCAAATAGGTTTATAAGGCCGAGGTTTCACCTCCAAATAAATTTTTGGTAGTTGTTTTATTTCCGCTTTCCAATCTTTATTGACTTCTTGTAAAAATGCTTTTTTACTCAACGGGCCCGGTCGATATTTGATTACCTATTACAAAATAAAGAGGCTATTATATATTTTTTTAGAGATTTACACAATTATTGTACATTATTTTTAGTTTTTAAACTAGAAAATCGTACCCATTTATGTTTCTGTCGACGTTTCCTCATCACTAACATGAAACGTCTACACGGCAAGTGCATTATCAGTGACAGGAGCAACAACAGCATTCAATGCGATTGATGACAAAACATCAACAGTAGCCAAAGTATTGCAAGAAAAGAAAAGGAAAAGTTAATTGATCTAAATATTGCATTGAAATATAGGATGTGCAGCCAATCAGATTTATGCATAATTATTGAGATATACCAAAGAGATTTATTTTAGTACATTAATACGTTTGTTATACAAATGCAACAGACATGCATTACACACATCTGTATCTATACACATGGACATATACCTCGTACTTTCCAACGTTTACTTTAACCAATGACACGTGTTTCTGCTCACATTGACTTCGTCAGTTTGGCTAGTGACGTAAAATTTAATGGATCGCCTCATAGGTATAGTAAATTTTGTCCTATCAGGTGGCACCTATTTTCGGCGTAGTCTCTTTTGTCCATCAGATGTCACTAGATTATCTGGTGCCATCCGTATAGGATAAAATTTACTATACCTATAAAGCGATTGATTATACTTTACTTCACTAGCCAAACTGACGAAGTTTATTGAGACAGAAACACGTGTCTTTGGCTGAAGTAAACGTTGGAAAATACGAGGTATATGTCCTTGTGTACAGATACAGATATGTGTAATGCATGCCTATTTCCTTGGTAATAATTATTGGGAGTATAAATTCCAAATTAAAGGTGCGTCTTAGCGAACTTATGTACACAGCTCGTTTAGCTCAGCTCCAATAGCTCAGAATGGTTTATTTTCATGCATGGTCTTAACGCATTTTCTATTTGACAGTTCTGGTTATTCATTTCTATTCGACAGTTGACGTTGATTTGTGATGGAAAAACGACGAAGAAAAATTTTAATTTATTATCTTTATTGTAAATTGTTATTATAAACAGACAAATTGAGGGTGCATTTCACAATTTAAGTTTTGAAATGCGGCTACAAGACAAGGAATCATTTTTTAATTCTTATAGAATAACACCCGACTTCTTTGATAAATTGTTAAGTTACGTTTACAACGATTTGGCACAGTTTTTGCCTTATACAGGGTGGTCCTTAAGTTCGTCGAGAAATTTTAGGGTGCGATTCCTTTGGTTATCTCAAGAGAAATAGTTCCTATAAACATTTGTCCTAAAGTTTTCCGTTGTAGAGATACAGGCTGTTTTATTTTTCACCAAAAAAATTTTTATTTCAAAAATTTAGAAATCGATTTAGGGACTGTTGTGTTGGTTGTCGTGTTTACAGCATTTATTTGTACTTACGTAACTGTCATAAGTATTGTCAAACAATAATTAATTTGAAAGTTCGTACCTACAAATCTTTTTTTGTAATTATGGTGAATTATACAAATGCTGAAATGGCAGATATGCATTTTGTTTACGGTCTAGCTAATGGAAACAGTCATGAAGCAAGGCGTATTTACCAACAAAAATATCCTCGACGACTTATACCTTGTGCGGAAACCTTCAGTAATATTCACCGTCGTCTAGCAGAAACTGGTACATTTGAGAGAAACAAAAATACTCCGGGAAGACCTCAAACTAAAAGAACACCCGATTTAGAGGAAGCTGTTCTGCAGTTAATCAATGAACATCCAGAAACCAGTACAAGAAAGATTGGTGTAACGGTAAACGCAAGCCATCAAACCATCTTAAGGATATTACACGATCAACAATTATATCCTTTCCATATTCAGAGGGTACAGGCTCTTCTTCCGCGTGACTTTCCGCAACGCTTAGTCCTTTGTGATTGGTTCCGACAAAAAATTGCCCAAAATGCACAATTTCTAACCTACATTCTATTTACTGACGAGGCGAACTTCTCCAGAAATGGTATTAGGAATTTCCACAACAACCATTTATGGTCAGATGAAAATCCGCATGCCATAAGGGAGATGCACTTTCAAGAGCAATTTTCCTTAAATGTATGGGCGGGGATAATTAATAATTATTTAATTGGTCCCTTTTTCCTTCCTATACGACTTAATGGTGCATCATATCGGCTATTTCTTGAAAACGAGTTGCCTGGCCTTTTAGAAGATATTCCACTTTTGATCCGAAATGAACTTTGGTTTATGCATGACGGCGCTCCAGCACACTTTAGTTTACAAGCTAGGCAATTTTTAAATAGGACATATCAGAATAGATGGATAGGTCGAGGAGTGGAAGTTCCGAATCAGCCGTGGCCTCCAAGGTCACCTGATTTGAACCCTCTAGACTTCTTTCTGTGGGGACATTTAAAATCCCTTGTTTATACTTCGCCAATTCAAGATCTCGATGACCTAAGAAATCGCATAATTGTTGGATGCGAAACAATTCAAAACACTCCCGGACTTCTTCAGCGTGTGAGTATGCAATTGAATAGGAGGATAGAAGCCTGCATATTAGCTGTTGGTGGTCGTTTTCAACAGTACCTTTAGGGTTTATTGTAACCGTTTCTTAAATTTTTGAAATAAAAATTTTTTTTTTGAAAAATTAAACAGCCTGTATCTCTACAACGGAAAACTTTTGGACAAATGTTTATAGGAACTATTTCTCTCGAGATAACCCAAGGAATCGCACCCTAAAATTTCTCGCCGAACTTAAGGACCACCCTGTATACAAGTGTCCCGTATCGTTATGTTCAAATTTTAGGAGTGTAAAGTAGACTTCATTTCAAGTAACAAAAACGCAAAACTTGTATATCAATTTTTATTTGTTTCAAAATTACAGATCTATGAATGTGATCATGAAAAAAAATGTAATCCTAAAGTCAATACAAACTGATTTTATTTAAAAAAAGTTATACAATTCAATAACAGGCCTGTGATTGTTAACGTTGCATAATAAAATGTTATCTTAAAATAAATAAACACGTGTCGTAGTGTATACAGTAATTTCTTGGAGATCGACAAAAAAGAGTACTGGAAATTTATTTATGATAAAGAAGGTTCTTATTTATTCCGTAAGTGCTGAACCATGAATATCATATAATAAACAAATGTTCAGATGACTGTTAACGTTGCATTTTTTAATAAAGGATTACATTACGTTTCAGTTCATACAACAGCTTATTAGTGAGTGGACACGTTTTCTTTATTCAAAGTGCCTTACCGATTTTCTTCTCAAGAGTATGCGGACATGCATTTTGTGTATGGCTACTGTAACGGCAGTGCACGTCAAGCAGTTATTGAATACCGACATCGGTTTCCCGATAGGCGCATTCCTCATTACAGAACGTTTCTGGAAGTACACAGACAATTTCGGGAATGCGGACTGCGTTATTATCTTTTCGACCGAGGAGTAAATTTGCCAGCAGACTTAGAGGAAGAAGCAGTAGCTATTATTACAAGGGATCCAACTCTCAGTGTACGTTAAATCGCTAGACAACTAGGAGTGCCACGAACGGCAGTTTGGCGAATCGAATGATCGAATTTTAAAACGTGAGGGCTTATATCCATATCACTATCGCACTATCACACGGTTTGCTTGAGGCAGACCACTGTGCTCGTCTAGTTTATTCTACCTGGATATTAAGACAGTCACGACTTCATTTTAATTTCTGCAGAACAGTCCTCTGGACAGATGAATCTACGTTCACGAGATGTGGTGTTACAAATCTGAGAAACCTGCACAGGTGGTCATCAGAAAATCCCAAAGCTATACGCCCATCTAAATTTCAACATGAATTTTCTATTAACGTTTGGGTGGCCCTAATCGATGACTTGTTGATCGGTCCTGTCGTTCTTCCTGGGAGGTTAAATGCGGACAATTACCTTGAATTTCTTATTGACGAACTGCCCGGTCTTTTAGAGGATGTCCCACTGAATGTTCGACGAGACATCTGGTTTTTCACATGGATGGGACACCACCACATTTCGGAATTGCTGTCCGAAATTGGGTTAACGTCAATTATCCAAGATGGATTGGTCAAGGTGGTCTTGTTGCATGACCACCCAAATCACCCGATCTTAATCCCCTTGACTTTTATTTATGGGGTACATGAAAAATTTACTCTACGCGCAAGTTTCGGACACAAGAGAAGGAGTTATTGGATCGTATTCACCTGGCTGTCGAGCAAATCCGACAAAACAAGTATGAAATTCGGATAAGTACTTCTTCTGTTGGCTTACGGGCACAAGTCTGCATTCAACAAGGAGGTTGACATTTCGAAGATATTATTAATTGAGCTTTTTTAAATAAAATCAGTTTTTATTGACTTTAGGATTACATTTTTTTTCATGATCTGACAATCACATTTATAGATCTGTAACTTTGAAGCAAATAAAAATGGATATACAAGTTTTGCGTTTTTGTTACTTGAAATGAAGTCTACTTTACACTCCTAAAATTTGAACATAACGATACGGGACACTTGTATATATATTTTTTGTAATTGACTAGCCGCACATTATACAATTCCTCTTTAGCTTGTACTAAATTGATAAAATTTTCTATTTCGTCCGTGAATAAATAACAATCAGAACAACAGAAATATACAATATTGCAATCTCTTTGGTTCACAATCTTAAAAGTCAGGTTAGGTTTGACAAACTTGACAGTTGAGGTGATTGCTCGTCTTGTTCGGCTATAAAAATTGGAATTGACCAAGTTTTGTTGTCGTGCTGTGCTTCCTGAACACGTAATTACTTCGCGCGATACAATTGGTTAATTGTTTATTCCATAGTCGAGCTGAGCTAAGTGAGCTAAGACGCACCTTAATTTTTAACAAGTAAATTATATAGTTGAATTGATTCAGCTTTTACTTGATGAAGATCCATAATTTAAAATACAAATAAAACTAATGGTTAAAATCTTCACTTTTTAATACGTTATCGTAAAACGACAATTGTTTCGTAAGGACAGTGGCTTCATCAGGTATTTACAGCTGAAGAGCACGTTACAAACTAAATTAAAAATATAAAATGAACAAAGTTAGTATTATTTTACGTTTTTCTTTTAATCTAAGAATTTACACAAATATTATAGGCAGTGAGAAAATGTGGCCCATTTGTTCGGCCCTAACTGTTATAGGAGAGATGACCGGTTACTAAGGTGTATTTGTGAACTACAGAGACTATTTTATTTACAGAAATCGAACATACACTAAGTAAATGCGTGAACTGTTAGCTACTTTTCAACATAATCGCTGCCAATGTTAAGCCACTTATCCCAGTGAGGCACAAACTTCTGTATACCCTCTTCGTAAAAGGTGCGATCCAAATTTCTAAAATACTGCCGTGCTTCATCTGGAAGTTCGTCGTCGTCTTCAAACCTTTTACACGACAAATGATCTTTCAAAGGCCCAAACAAATGAAAATCAGAAGGAGCCACGTCTGGACTATGGGGCGGATGGACAATAACTTCCCAATTGTGTTTCTGAAGCCAGGCCTTCGTCTGATTTGAGATGTGCGGTCTTGCATTGTCATGCAACAACCTGATTTCTTTCGTCAACCTTCCTCTTCATTTCTCCCGAATGATTTGGTGTAGTTTTTTCAGAGTTTGACAATATCGCTGCTGATTGCCGTTTTTGGCGGTAAAACTCTATATGAGCAAAATGCCTTGCATATCCAAGGACACAGTTGCCATTGTCTTTTCTACAGACTTCTGAACTTTGAATTTTTTCGGTGTTGGTGAACTCGGATGCTTCCACATCATCGAGTCTTTTTTTGATTCGGGAGTATGGTGGTATACCCACGTTTCGTCTCCTGTAACTATAAACTCTAGAAATCGCGTTTTCCTGACGATAGCGTGTTAAAAGTTCCATTGCTGCCGACATTTGTTGCTTTTGTGTTGGTCGGTCAACAGTTTTGGTACCCATCTCGCGGACACTTTTCGATAGCGTAATTCAGATACAACTTCATGAAAAGAGTTTTTAGGAATGCCGGTCAGTAGAGCATTTCCCGCATTCTCAACCAACGGTCTTCTCGAATCAGCGTATCGACCTTTAATTGATTCTCATCCGTCTTCGTTGTTGATGGTTTTTTCGCACACATTCGGGACCATCGTTCAGAGCTGTGTGTTCACTTTCGAACTGTTTACACCAAACACTAACTTGTTTTCGATGTTATCGAACAATCTGATATCGCCTTCTCCGTAAGTCTTCAGTATTTTTTATGAATTTTGGTAGGTGTTTCATTATTTGCATGCAAAAAACGAATGACCGCTCGCACTTCAAACTTGGAATATGTTTCGATCGGAACTGACATTTTGCGGCTGTCACTGCACACGTTGTACTGAACCTAAAGCAATAGCCGCCTATGCAGTACACATGCGCATCTAAAATGTGTGCAAATTTCAACCAGATCGGAGCGACGTAGGCGGTGTGCGTCGCAAACGTACCTTTGGAAACGGACATCCCTCGTACTATAGGGTACTAAACATGTTTACGCATAAAATATGTTTTAATAAACTAAATGTACATTTCTATTATCGTCTAAACAGTTTTTAAATGAATAAATTTAACAAAGGTAAGTTATTTAAATCTAATTGATCGTTAAGTAAATTTTGTTTGTTTTAATTTATTGATTTTTAAACTTTCCAGTAAATTTCCAGAAAATTCTTACTGAAAGTTTGGTTTTCTTCTAATTGATGATTAGCAAAATTGGAATCTTGTTTTTTATTTCTAAACTAAGAACTACAGCAATGATTTTTTCAACCGATCTTCCTGTTTGATCAACATATATTTTACCGCATCCACATACTAACTTATAGACACCAGATTTCTTATCTTTATCTGTTCTACCGTTATTGTTTTTAATATGTTTTGATAAATTATTATTAATTTTGTAAACAGTGTTTATACTAAGTTTTTTTTAATACATTGAAATATGTTCATAGTTTTCCCAGTGTACATTTCTAATCTAAATTTTGAATTGTGTTCATCCTTTATTACAGAATATACCATAGAGATAGCTTTTTGAAAAGTTTTTTTGTCAGCATATTTTTAATTAGAGTACCTGTTTAGCGGTTATTGATTGGTATTTGTTTGACTAAATTTAGTTCTTTTTCATCATTTTCTTTGGATAATGCATAATTAATTAATCTAACATGAGAGCACAAAATGAATTGAGGTAGTAGGAGGCTGCGGTTCGCTGATCGTATTTCGTGAATTATAAAGTAAATAAATCTTACTGACAGCACTTAAATGTCTCCTTGATACAAATTTAATTTACAACTTAAAATATTTATAAAAAGTCATACAAATGTCATGTTTTATATTTTATTGAAAAGTTTACAATAATTGTTGAAACTATTGTCCCTCGGCATTCAAACATAAATTTACGCGCCGCTTCATGTTTTCAAAAACCTTTTGTAAAATAAATCCGTCTACTAACTCGCACTGTCGCACGATATTGTTCCGTAATCGTCTATTGTATGCACTGGATTTTTAAAAATAGAGTTTTTTAAGTATGGAAATAAAAAGTAATCCAGAGGAGTTAAGTCACACGATCTTGGCGAGAAACGGTCAACACTAATAATTCTTTCATCAAAAAATTCACGTAAATAATTTATTGTTTCACGGGCAGTGTGTGGTCGTGCGGAATCTTGCTGAAAGAAACCTAACTGTAACTCGTCATCATGCAGTTGATTTATGAATGTTTCCAGTATATTATTGCGATATCTTTCACCATTTATAGTTCCTTCGAAAAAGATCGGACCAATAAGCCTTCTACGTGACATGGCACACCAAACCCCTATTTTTACAGGATGCAACGTTGTTTCCCTATAATAATGCGGATTGTCTGTTGCCCACATACGCATATTCTGAGCGTTTATGTAGCCGTTCAGGTGAAACCACGCTTCGTCGGTGAAAAACGTTTTATCCAAAACATCGTCGTCGTTAAGATTTGCATTAAAGAAACGACAATAGGCAATTCTTCGAACGTAATCTGGCGGCAATAGTTCTTGATACAATTGAACCTTGTAAGGATGCATACCAATATCGCGTTTAAAAATACTGCGGCAGGTTCCATAACTTATATCCAACTGATGTGCCAGTCTTCTGACAGATGTTGTAGGTTGTTCTCTAATTGCGTTTCTTGCATTATTAACAACATTTTGGGTCCTAACTCGAGAAGATCTTCCCCCTTTCCATTGTCTTTTTACAGACCCAGTTGTTCGAAAGTTATTTATAATTCTCAATAGGTCACGAGAAAAGTTCTTATTTACTAAAACAACTTCAGGAAAACGTTGTTGGAATTCTTCCTTGCACATTTCTATTGAATAATACCATTCGCCGTTTGGCAAACGTCGACCGTTACGAAAGTAACATTCTAAAATGAACACCATTTGTTCTTGAGTAAACATTCTGAATGTGATTATACTGTTTTTTTTTAAAAAAATTGTATTGAAAGAATTAATAATTCACACTGACAGTCTGTCATTAAATGTTTGACAGAAAAATATTGTGAATATAATTCACGAAATACGATCTACGAACCGCAGCCTCCTACTACCTCAATTCATTTTGCTCTCATGTTATTATCGTCTAAACAGTTTTTAAATGAATAAATTTAACAAAGGTAAGTTATTTAAATCTAACTGATCGTTAAGTAAATTTTGTTTGTTTTAATTTATTGATTTTTAAACTTTCCAGTAAATTTCCAGAAAATTCTTACTGAAAGTTTGGTTTTCTTCTAATTGATGATTAGCAAAATTGGAATCTTGTTTTTTATTTCTAAACTAAGAACTACAGCAATGATTTTTTCAAACGATCTTCCTGTTTGATCAACATGTATCTTACCGCATCCACATACTAACTTATAGACTCCAGATTTCTTATCTTTATCTGTTCTATCGTTATTGTTTTTAATATGTTTTGATAAATTATAATTAATTTTGAAAACAGTGTTTATATTAAGTTTTTTTTAATACATTGAAATATGTTCATAGTTTTCCCAGTGTATAGCAAACGCCAATTAAGTTGGCGCGAGGAGGGGTAAGGTCGCGCAGGATTACAAGTAGTGGGGAGATTTGTATTTGGTTTTACATCAAATGTCAGATAATTCTAACCTCTGAACGTGTATAACTTTATGATCCCCTAGCATTATGTTCCGTCAAACGTCAATGACAAATGTATTCTGACAATTACTTGAGTAGTGGGGGTGGACGTTTTTAAAAACGGCTTCTGCGCACCCCCTCCTCGCGCCAACTTAATTGGCACTTGCTATACATTTCTAATCTAAATTTTGAATTGTGTTCATCCTTTATTACAGAATATACCATAGAGATAGCTTCTTGAAAAGTTTTTTTGTCAGCATATTTTTAATTAGAGTACCTGTGTAGCTGTTATTGATTGCTATTTGTTTGACTAAATTTAGTTCTTTTTCATAATTTTCTTTGGATAATGCTTCATTAATTAATCTATGTAAAAAACTATGGAAACTTGCTAATTTGTGTTGTATGGAATGTGTTGACGAATTATGTATGGTTATGTCTGTATGAGATTCTTTATGGTAAATGTCAAACTCTAATTTATTGTTGATTTTTTTAATAGTTAGAACCAAAAAAATAATGCTATTGTTTACTTCTTGTTCCATGGTAACGAGCGATCATTAAAATTTTCACTCGTAGCTGGCCGTGTATATAAAAATTATGTCGTAGCTTTAGTCATTAAGATGTTTTTTCAAACATCTGTCAGTGTCAAATATATATTTTAAAGTTTCATCAAAAGAAAAAGTAATGGCCTTTAATGATATGCATAAAGCGTTTATGGTAGAATGTTACTTCCTGACATCTCAAAAAATTGATGGTATTTGGCAGCATTCAATAGAAAATTGCCTTGCGGAGTTTGAAGAGAGATATCCAAATACTGTTCCTAGCTATAAAACTTTCCGTGATACGCTAATGCATTGTGTAAATCTTTTTCGTCAAACAGGCAGTATTTTAAGGAAAAAAGGAAGCGGTCCTCCTCTCAAGAGAAGTCGCAGCGTAATTGAAAATGTCAGACAAATTATTAACGAATCTCCTCAAACATCTATTCGCAGTTTCGCAACAAGTAGGGCTTTCGTATGGAACATGTCAAAAAATTTTAAAAAAGGACTTGCACATGTATCCATATAAATTAACGTCTGTACAAAATCTATTACCTACGGATTATGAAAAAAGAACACAATTTTGCCAATGGTTTATTCAAACAATGACAGACAATATTTTAAATCATACTTTTTTCACCGATGAAGCTTGGTTTTATTTGAAAGGTTATGTTAATTCGCAAAATATGCGTATGTGGTCCAGTGAAAATCCTCATTTCTACAGAGAAGTTCCTCTACATCCAGAAAAAATAGGCGTATGAGTCGTCACCGATTAATAGAACCAATATTCTTTGAGGGCACGATAACATCGGAGAAATATCGTAACGAAATTCTCAGTGTTTTTACTAATCAATTGACTAATGATGAACTCCAGGTCGGATATTTTCAACACGATGGGGCTACATCTCACGTTACACTTGAAAATATTCAGTTTTTGCAACAATTTTATGGCGATAGGATAATAAGTAGAAATACAGCGTTTCCATATCCACCACGATCGTGTGATTTAACAGTCATGGATTTTTTTGTGTGGCCATATATAAAGAATATTATTTATGAAACACCAATTAATAATCTACAAGAGTTAAGACATAAAATCATAGAAAAATGTGAACACATCAATAACTCACCGCAAATACTGATCAATGTTTTCAATGCTCTACGAAATAGAGTGCGATTATGCTTGGTGGAGAATGGTCAACATTTTACACAGTTTTTATAATATTCTATTACTTTGTATAAAAATTATAAATATATTTAATATAAAAGTCAGCATTTCAAATAATTTTTTAACAATCATGACGTTTGAAATTATAATGACAGATCTCCTCTAATAACTTAAGTTAGGACATACTTTTTGTGTACATGGCTTACTTGAGCGAAAATTTTAATGATCACTCGTTATATTCAATATTTTATATTTTTAATTTAGTTTGTAACATGTTCTTTAACTGTACGTACCTGATGAAGCCACTGTTTTCGTTTTACGATGAATAACGTATTAAAAAGTGAAGATTTTAACCATTAGTTTTATTTCTATTTTTAAATATAGAGGTTAATCAATTGTTTTATCTTCTTGCACTGATCATTACTGGCTCTCTCAGAATTAAAGAATAGATTTTGAATCAAGGAAAGGGTTACAACAGCAATGTGTTTTGGCACTGATTGTTATTGACGAGGCAATTAAAGAAAACAAACAGAATAAAACGTACCAAGTGTAAAAATGGAAATCTTGGAGTTATTGAGTTGTTCTATAGGTATGAAATGGTTATACCATTTGAGCAAAAATGATTTAGATAAGGGATGGCCATGGTTGCAAGAATCACTGTCTTTGATAATTTCAGTTTGTTGTTGCCAATTAAATGTCAGTTTTAATTTGAAGGAGCTGTAATTATATTGGTTATGTTAGCTAAGAAAAGACTGACATTTAAATCATGTCAAATAAAATTTCAAATCGACTCTTGACATTTAATTCATGTCAAATTAAAATTCAAATCAAAACTGACATCCAACTAACATGTAGAACCAACAATAGGCTGAACTTATCAGAGACAGTGATCCTTCCAACCATGGTCATCCCTTCTCCAAATAATTTTTGGTCATATGGTAATTGCCCAAATGGAACAAAATTTACAGAACAATCCAAATATGAATATACAGAATGTTATATTTCGTTTTATACATGCAGTTTGGAAAGCAAACACTGTTTTAATGGTCCATTGAACTTTGGTAAACCATGCAATACGAGGTGCTACCCATACATTCCCGGAATATGAAAAAAAAAACAATAAATTGTTCTTACAACTTATTCACTACCATCCCCTTCAAAGTACTTTCTTTCCGTATGAATACACCGATTCCAAAGCCTTTTTCATGACTGGAAGCAGTGCCGGAAGTCTTAGCGTGATAACGTGTTCAATACTGCCTGCGATTCAGTCTGGATCTCCTCAATCATCTCAAAATGGCGCCCCAAATTGAGCTTCAGTTTCAACTTCGGAAACAAGAACAAGTCAAACAGGGCAAGATCTGTCACGTAGGGAGGGTGGAGTAGTACTGCCCTCTTCGTCGAGGCTAGAAACTGACGCACTACGAGTGCCGTGTGGATTGGTGCATTGTTGTGGTGTAGAATCCACAAATTGTTGCGCCACTTGGCAGGTAGCTTGTGTCATACGATAAGCCGACAATGTTATAAATGTCATAGATTGTTCTCCTTCGGTTTTGCAGGATAGCATCACGCACTTTTACCACATTTTGTGGCGTGTTTTCCGTCGATGGACGGCAAAGCTCATCATCATTAATCGACACGCGTCCATTATTAAAACGGTTGTACCGCTCATAAGTAAACCAGTCGACCGGCATTCTCGGTCGACTCACAGAGGCGTGGACCAGCGATAGATTCGGGGGACTCACTTTACCAACGCTTCGTGTGCTATGTATATGTAGTACAGGAATACGTGAACAGCTATAATAGTGTGAAGTTCTTTATAGACGTATTTACGAATACGCGTAGGTGTAATTCGAACTGAAAGCTTTATTTTTAAATAACGCGCACTATTATTTCAGTAAACACAACGTACTGACGCCGTTGTTTGCCTACCTAAATGCCGGTCTTTACTCATAAGTTTGAGTCTGGCCTAAAGCCTCCTCACCAAACGCTTGTTTAAACATTTTCAGAGTTTCTACGTTTTATCAAGTTTGAAGCAGAATTTGATGCACGTTCCTCGTTCTTTTACATCAGACATTGTAGTGTCGCAGAATAACTTAAACACAATTCAACAAATATAAACACAAACACTGTTCCCACCTAACAAAGTACCGCCTGACAGACTCATGGTGGGTTCATACAGACTTCCTTAACTTAGTATTAGTATTATTCCTAACTTTAGAATTAATCTTAAGAAATATATGACCGTTCAAACATAAATTAGTATTAGTCCTACGCTTGCGCATTGCATCCAAAGAAAAGCGCTCGCAAATGTGAAATTTACGTAAACATAACCATACTTTGCGTATTGTCGTTCGTTGTGTTACAATATCAATACGAATTCAACATGTCCAAATTAAAAAACGCAGCCTTACTATTTTCCTGTGCTACTTTATTGAGCGCATCAATAATATTGTTAAGCAAATTAAAAAGGAAGAGGCGTTTTAAGACTCGCCCCCTGAATAGAGGAAGAAAAACGGAAAGACATTTTGCAACGTTATTTAAAGACATGCAGAATATAGAGCCAGATTTTCAGCAGTTTATAAAATACACGAGAATGTCTCCAGATACTTTCGAGGATTATTAGAATTAGAGAGGAGAATTATTACCTGAAACATTAAACATCTCGCTAATTGTTTGCCATGCATTTTGTACGGCCAATTTATTTTTAAAATGTATATTACGTTTGTCATATAAATGACTAAATTCCCGTACTAACTCTATTAAACGTCCGTCATCAAATTTATCAGTCATTTTCTTTTTGTTCTTTATTTTCAGAATCAATAATTATAAAAATGCGCTTATAACGATATTTATTCTCAAGAACAAAAACAAATATGGAGGCAATTTCATTAGATTTTAAAACGTTTCAATCAACGCCTGCGCACTATTTTGGTCTTAGTACTAAGAGTTAAAAGTTTAGGAACTTTCAAGGTTACGTCTTAACGCTGTTAAGACTAATACTAATACTAATTCCTGTGTGAACGAGTACTAGGGTAACCAATAGTTTTACTTCTTAAGACTAATACTAATACTAAGTTAGGACTAAGAAAGTCTGTATGAACCCACCATCACTTAGTGTAGATGTAGCTTACACCATCTAACGCTATAGAGCTGTACTACCATCCCATCGCGCGCCACATTCAAATTCCGGGAATTTCTGGGTAGCACTTTGTACTATTGAATAAAATTCGGGCAGATAATGTAGTAATTTTATTGCTGTGACAGCTAACGGTTTGTTAGTTACTTTTTATTGCGGAAAGTAGATAGAGTAAGAAAGCCTATATCTGCTAAACTTGAAAATACTGCAGAACATGTAGATTAGCAAAATGCAATTTTTATTTAAAAACTTTGTTTTCAACAAAAATAAAAGTTTGCCAATGAAATTGAATTTGTTACTAAAGGAGTTAAAAAATATGACTAAACTTTCTGGTAACAATAGAAAAATTGTAATTAAGATAAAATTAAATATGTTTTAACAATTTCAATAACCGAAAAACCAAAAAAAATCAACTTTTTAAGGAGTTTTAAAAAATATTCTTACCTGGGATTGAATGACAGGCTTTTTAGCAAATATTGATGGCTTTATTTTGTTGAATTTCACCTTTCTAGGAACGTAAATATATTCTTTTCTCCCGTTATGTGATTTGATGTTGACAATAATATTCTTCTCAGTTTTCGTTCGTATTTTAAGTTTTCTACCTCTATGCATTACGTATGAATATTTAACATTATTTTCTGCAACCGCCTCAATAGTTTTCAATTTATTCTTTATATCCATGTCAGAATCTAGAAGCCTTCGTTTTTCAGCGAGAGTTCTTGGTTTCGAAACATCGTCTGTTTTTCGTTTCATTCTATTATCAGATTTAAGTTTCCAAATTCTTCTCTTCTGCCCGAGAGTTCTCGGTCTGTATAAATTTAGAACATCGACTTTTTGAACTTTCAAGAATTCATCTTCATTTCTGTTAATTACTGGGGAAGCAAACTTTTGTTTGCTAATTTGAGATTCTTCTTTATTTTTATTTACGTTGCAATTTTTTCCTGAACTTAAAGTAGGTATTTCAAAGCTAATATCTAAATTAGCTGACTTATGAAGAAACCCATCCAAATTTGTACTTGCGAAAGCAGATTTGATATCGGATTTTGTTATGCTGGTAGACAAATTTTCGAGTTTAACATCATTATGTACTTCATTAATTATTTTTTTTGACATATTGCGTTTTAATGTACTAAATTTTTTATTCTTCCAACCCTTAATTTTTGTGATATCGTTTGTTTTAGTAGGTTTTATACTATGTAAATCTTCATTTTCTACATTTTCCTTTTTCTGTAGCATTTCTTCTACTGCATTACTAGATTGGGCATCTACAATTAATAAACATATTTTTTAAATATTTTAAAGGTCATTTAATTTCATATAAAAATAATACCGTAAAATAATAATAAAATCCTCGATACTCAAAAATTTTGAAAAGGTTTTCTGTTTTATTTAAAATTCTATGGTCAGAATATTTCAAAATTCAAATTTTAAAGTATGTATAGTACTATCTTACAATGACATATTTTTAATTTAAAGATTTTATTACATTTCAAATTAAATCTTAACAAATAAATTTAAATGTATTTTTGAATAATTTCTCTATATAACTCATCATTGTTTAAAACTCAAAATTAAAATATCTAAATTTCATCAAATAAAAGATCATTATTAATAAAAAAATATTGCTACTATGATTTGTTATAAAAATTGTTTTTTTTAAATGCTTTAGATTTTTTTTGTAATAATTTTAAGTAATGATTATTACTTTTGATCAAAAAAATAAATATTAAACTATATACACAAATCTTTTCCCATGTTTAATAAATTTTTAATCCATTCTTCAATTTTATATTTCATTTATTGATTTTTATATTAATAAAATATAAATAGTAAAGTTTATATATGCATAAGCACATTTTTTTAAAGCATATAATTACCATAACTGCTGTTCATATCACAGATTTCTTTAGAGGAAACACCATCTACTTCAGAGAAAACAATTTCTTCTCTTATTTTATCACCAGAGTATCTTTTCTTGAAAAAAATTGGGTCACTAATTACTGTTTGCTTTATATCTGAACTAATTCCCAATTTCCTTTTGGATCTTAGTAATTCTAATTGGTGCATTATTTCAGTTCGAACAACTTCTTTAGATTTATATTTACAGATTAGCATTTTCCTATCGAGTGTAGAGTGTCTTAGTTGCAACCTATATTTACGTTTGAGTTTTCTTGGAAAATATGTTTTTCTATCTTTTTTTTTTCTTTTCTCAAAAAACTCCCTAACGTAATTTTCATAAAATTTACGCCTATCTTGCTTGTGAATCTTCTTTTGCATTTCGTAATTGCTGACAACATCTGTTTTTCGACAGGTGTATGAGTGGTCATTTTCAACTTCTACTAAAGAAACATGAAGATGTGAGTCACTTGTACTACATTTCTCAGATAACACTACGTTTTCGTTATCAATTTGTGTTGTAGGATTAAAGTGTTCATTTGAATTAATTTCATTAAATTGAGTTTTATATTCTTGAACTTTTTTTATTAAATCATCACAATTCCATCCAGTTTGTAATAAAAAGTTTTTAATGTGTTCCATTTTAATCTAGAAATACAAACATATTTCAACTTTTAGTAAATCTATAATAAAGAAATTTAATCAAGTTAAATTATTTCAATCTGATTTTGAATTCACGCGCCATAAAATGCAAGAATGTCATTTGTTTACTCTATTGAATGGAGAAAAGTATTTTGGTTAATAATTTATTCTATTGAAAAGAAAAAAATATGCCTAAATCGTCAGTAATTGCTATTTAAAAAATAATAAAATAAAAATACAATTACATTATTGTACGTACTTTTAACTGACAAAATCATTGTCTGCGTGCGCAACAAAATATTGTATAGTTTTAGAAACAATTTATTTATATTAAATCCATTTATTGAATATGTATCTACTGCTTGCATGATGCTGTAATGTTTTAATTAAATAACGCCAATGCTTACCACTCTTTCAATATACTATATACAGAATTATAGGTACTATTAGATGTTCTTGGATATACATATACATAAGGTTAAGCCTGAATTCAATACATTACAAAACAACTTATATTATTAAAAATATTTGGAATATGTTTCAGTATGGAGTGTACACTTAGCACGTTTATCCTTAAAGTTTATACATCACATAATAATGCGTAGATGAAAGTAACATTATTTCACTATTTTCATAAAACATCTAAGCCGCCATCTTAGAACTACGCCGCCATTTTAGCTCAATTTTGAGATATAAATACCAAGATGGCCGAAATAAAATTTTCAGTTTATATATTGTACGAAATAAGATGTTTCAGAAGTTAATATGTATTACATTATCTCGTTTCAGAACTATTCCGTAAATAATATATTTAGTATCATTTTCTTTTTACAAAAAAAACTTTCTCGTTAAGCTATATGAAATTCGGATTTCAAAAAAAAAAATGAAGTTATTTTGTATACAAAACAATAACTGGCAGTACTTTTTTTTTTAAGAAAAAATGCTATGTATAGATTTTTAAACTAAATTAAAAAAAAATAGAGCAAACTGTAGCTTGAAATTATGTATAATAAAATGTCCATTTTATAAAATATTTTTTTTTTAATTAAAGTTTGACATTGATAGCTAAATTAAACTAAATAGAAACATATTAAGATATTTGGTGAATCCAATAATAATATTAAGCATATTATTGTAATTATTAATTTTTACTTAATAATTTACCTGATCTGAAGTGTTTGGCAAAAAAGAAAAGAAAACATATATTCCAACTATCGGTGCTGCCAACTTATTGATTACAATCTCAATTTTTTTATAAGCAAAAGCATGTACGCTTTTACGTTATGAATTATTTAGATACTTTATTATATTAACCCAAATTTCGATTAAAACATTATGATAACTGCACATCAATGACTAGAAGTTTATCACTAAAACGTAAATCCCTAAGAAATTTGAGAGACAGGAAAATACGGACGGATGTTCCGGTACGATAACTTGAATCTTCTCATGTAAATACAAAATAATAGTATTAAAATTTTCATAATAGTATATCTTATATTTGCATAATAGGATGAACCACGAAACAAAACGCAGTCAAGAATGTTCAATAACAATATGAAAAGTGTTGCTTCATTGAACATGTAAAACGTAGTATGATGTACCCTAACCTAAGATGCAATCTATTGGTAAATGTTAAAAAAAAAACAAGATCACTATTTCTATTAGCTTTTTTTTCAGATTATGTTTGTTCAGATTGCAACGAAAAATTTGAAACTGCATCTCTTTTACTTCAACATTTCGCATTACATGTTAGTTTAACAGAAACCACTAGAGACTTGGAGAAATCGAATTTAAAAATAAAAAAATGTCCAATTCCAGATTTATATCCAATAAAATCAAAAAGATTTGTTAGAAGTGAAACTTCTAGCATTAGAAATAAAAATGAAAACGAGGATAATGTAGATTCAGGATTTGAAGATGTTAATCCAATCACATACTGTCAAGTTACAATGGCAGACAAGAAAAATGAAACAAATCAATTATCATATGAAAATGATGGAAAGGCAAAAGGAAGTTATAAATCAAAACGTTTTATCTGCGTTTATTGTACAAAATCGTTTGGATGGTCTACAGATTTAAAAAGACATGTTTTAATACACACAGGGGAACGACCTTTTAAATGTGATTATTGTAAACTTAGTTTTACGAGAAACTTCCTTTTGCATAAACATAAATTGAAATATCATGGAAATAGCGAAAGAAATTTTAATATAAGTAAAACGAGAATTCCTTCTTTGAATCCTTTAGATATTTCTGGTAAGCATAAACCTCGGAAACAAGAGAAATGTAATATTAAACGGAAAATGTGTTCAACCAAAGCGATGTACCAAAGTAAAGTATATAGGTACAATCAATCTACATTATAATTGTAATATCAGAGTAATATATTAATGTTTTTTTTATCATTTATACTAAAATTTGTAAAGATGGACGTACAGCAAATTTATGCTTACCTGCCTTCAACAAACATTTTTTTCTAGTGAAAATACTTTTTTGAATAATACATTCTATTAAAATATATTTACCTTAACAAGTTTAATGAAGATGTGGATGCAGTATTAAGGTAATTACTTTATTTATACCTTTTGTAGTAGACATAATAGAAGAATATACAAAAGTTAGATTTTTAAAACTTTATTTTCAATTTTGAAAATACCTTCCATTTGAAGTTAAAATTAATAAACATAATTTTTTTTTTTATATTTATAGGAAGTAAATTTGCTCAAGAACTAAATATTTTTTCAAACTTGAATAATATTTGCATTTTTGTACTTAATATACATAGAGTTTTATATATTATACCAAGTGATTTAAAATATCTTGAAAAAGGCGGAGATACATTCAAATAGCTTTATTATAAAAAACAAAATATAAAATGTAAAGATCTCCTCATTTATTATTTAGTTACATATTTATAATTTCTTGATAAATACGTGCAATAGCTGAATTATGTCGTCGATGTCTTGAAAATGTTGACACGTGCAGTTATGTTAAGACGATCAAGGTGTGGTTATATATAGGGTGTAATTGAATTATTCTGACTTACACTAATATATAATAGATACCTAAGACAACAATTCAAAACTACAAAAAAATTTATTCTATCGAAATTTGTATTCCTGTATTCAGATTGAATCTAAATAAATAGAAATTATATGTTTATATGTTGTCGATCCAACAAACAAATAGGCATTTATTTGTTCAAGTTCACAAAAAATCTCCTTCGCGTGTCGGGTAATAATAGGTACGCCTTTGTGTGAAAGTTTTATGACGTATTCATTTATAAATTTTCTTATGCATCAGCTGTTGTCTTGTTATTTATAAGTATGTCAATGTCCGGACCTTTGTAATATACCGAAAAAAAATACAATATCCAGTTTCTTTAAAAATCTTAAACGGTATAAGAGTTTTGTGGTGATATGGAATTTGTAATTTAGTTGTCTTAATATTAAATTCACGACGAGAAAAAATACTCGTAAAAGTACACTCATTGGTAAATAACACCCTTGAGGCAAAGCGCGACTATTGTGTAAGTTTCCGACTGAATCGTCTTCAAAAGTTAATTTATGGCAGGCGATCGGCTTCCGTAAGTTTTTGGACACGCTGCACGTGATAGGTTGTAACAAATTCTTTCCAACTACGTTATGGACTGTTGTGTGGGCAAAGACTACCTCTCTCGCAGCCGCTTGGGAACTTATGTTTGAATTTTCATTTACAATATCCAAAATTTATTCCTCCGCATCTACTGTCCTATATGGTCTGTCACGGCCTTCATAACTTGGATGCAATGAATCGTGATCTACCAATCTGTCCACGGTTTGTAAAATTAAATCATTTGATGTACATCTTCGGTTCGGAAACCGCCTTTCATAAATACGTCTAGTAGCTTTAATATTTCCACCTGCTTCACCGTATAGTAAGACGATATCTGTTAATTCGTGATTTGAATAAGCCATATTCTACGGAAGTTGATAACAGACTGACTTCAGACTTACTTAGTATGCATCATCGCATCTACTATTCTCACCATTACGTTTAAGTAGGGGTAACGCTGCAGTTATAAAGAAATATTGAATTTACCAGAGTCGGCTCGAGCCACGTGCATTTAGTAAATATTTTTTTTCTTTGATCTCGTTCGAGATATAGTTTTCGTGCATTAGCATTTTATGCTTAATATTATTACAGCTATTACATATTAAAGTATACGGCATATTGCGTCTACACCCTGTATATCATTACGCCCTAGGTATGCGCCTATGTATTTAAAATATTTGAAATCATGAGTATAAAATATGTCAAACAATGTTTGTACTTAACATTACAATATAAATTGCATTTATTTTAAAATTTGCAATATGAACTTACTTTTTGTGATTTTTTTTGTAGTCTTTAATTTTAAAATAGTATTTACTTTATTGTATTATATGTCGCAAACGTATGTGTATTTACGTATGTTAGAAGCTGCATCTTTTAAAGAACCTTAAACAAAATAATACCCTTTTATTTTACTTCTCAATAACAGCGTTATTTACAAATTTATTTATCCAAATATTTCTAATGAAATATTTTTTCTGTTTATTTAAAATGTGTATAGTGATAAAAAAAACTCAAAAAAGCTTATTGAAAGTACCACTTTTCATTTTTTTAAAAAGATTTTGGTTATTAAGGATGCATATTTGGGAGCAAACGCAGCGTGGCAGTGGCAGGGGCTAGGGTTGCATGCGAATGTATTGTATCAATTATAATGTACAAATGTTTCCGATATATGTGCTCAGTCTCAAGTGGTGCTAACGGGCCATTGTGATTAAGATTAAATACCAAAGCGCACTGATACGTATCTCTACAAATAAGTAAATAAAGTTATAAATTATAGAACGTGCTGGAATACTTACCGTTTTAAATTACTTATTAATTTCTGTGCTTCGTGGTAGAACGGTCTCTTTATAGCTTTCGACATTATTGATTTATTATTTTTCACTTTACACAAAGTAACTGTACTATATCGCAGCCGGCTTGAGACTAAACACATATCGGAAACATATTGCTATGAATAGTGGTTTTGCAATTGAATATACCACTATTCACAATAAATCTATCCAGCTAGGATACTCAGTCGGTTTAATTTAAAAAAATGGGACTGCTTTCCTCTTCAGGGTTCCAATTGGAAAACGTGGTTTTTCTCTTCTACAAATTTTTAACGCGCCAGTAAAAGAGTATTGACATATGTTATAATTATGTTTCTTTAAGTTACTTATAAACTTCTTGGAGTAAGGTTAAATAATAATCACAATATAAAATTTAAATGAAACTTTAATACAATTAAAAAAAAAAATAACCTTTATAAAGTATAAAGGTTAATATTGCCTCATTTAACAATATTATTAAGGTAAAAATATCGCATGGAATTGACAGCTGCATGCGATAAAAAAATCTTTTGTGACTTCCGATCAAAATTAAAACTAATAAATTACAAAGATGCTTTTTAATTTCTCCCACAAGCTACAAAATCAAAATAAACAAAATTGACAGCTCGACGCAAACTCTAACACATGTGCAACCACATGAAAAATATGCCCTTATCCCAAGCGTACAAAATTTTATAGTTATAGAAAATTTTTTTATTAGAAATTTTAAAAAACGTTCTTTGTAATTTAAATCAAATAACTAAGATTAAAATATATATATCAAAATTAACACAATGGAAAAATACAAAATTCAATACATTCAAAATAATGATAATAATAATAATATTAAGATATCTTTAAATATAATTTACTTACGTAAATAAAAAAAAAATATATATATATTTTCTCGAGACACCTGAGGTAGAAAGCTTATAAAATTAACAAAAACGAGATCAACTAACTCGTATAAAATCGGTAATGAATACAAACACCAACCACTAATTAATCAAAAATCACGAAGTTACTTAACAAAGATAAAGATTTATCTTATAATAAACACGTCTTTCTACACCCAGAGTACATTTGCGTCTCCCTACAGCAAAGCAAAACGGCGTGCTTCAACTACACTAGTCAAAAATATATATAAGTTCAAAATAAATGTGCATTCATAAATAATAAAACTTTTCAAAATATTTGCGGGGAAAAATCTATAGCACTTCCCCAAGACGATCTGATGAAAAAGCCTGGACATGTCAAAATCTTTTTCGTCATATAGTCTTCCGCACTCGATGAACCATAGACAGTTACGCACCCTGTCATTTCTGTTCCCCGCACTCAGCCGATGCACAGTGTCCCGCAGGGTTATCCTCCTCGATGTGCAGCAGTGAAGCGAACAGCAGCAGAGCACCCATGTAATTTATATCTTCTTTTCAAAAGGAAATTCTAACTTCAAATTTATTTCAGCTTGTATGTCATTTTGTGTTTTGACATTTTAATAAATAACTTATGTCACTTTGACTGTTGACATAATAATAAGCCTCGTCCCATACATCGCAGACGAAGAACACTCCAGAGTAAACAGTAGTCGGCGAATAGTTGAAATCTTCCTCAACCTCCTGGACATGTGTCACTCCCATGGATTTCGTATAAAAGAGAAAAAATAATATTTGTAAAAATGCATATCTTTTACATATATTTAATAACCACAATATATCTATTCTGATGAGATTTGCGGCGATGGTGTTTTCGAAGGAGGTGATGGCGTCTTTGAAGAAGATAACGGCAATACCGACGACGACGCCGGCGAAACAAATAGCCCGGGTAGCACCACATATCCAGCTTCGTTCGCGGTCATGCTTGCCTCAAATAAAGAATTGGCTTTGGCTCTTTCTGTCCCGAACTTGAATATCAGGTATATATTATTAATTTTGTAGGTAATTTTAACTTCGTCGTTCCCGACATCTTCGACCATACAGTAATTTTTGTAGAGAAAGCAATCATGCAAACTATCGACTTCAGAGTTAATTGCGATAACGGTCTTTAAGACCGCTACCCAACAAAGTTCTGCCATCGAATTTAGGAATATTATACACACTTCCTTAAAAACGGGCATTTTCACGTGTTTCGTCTTATAGCGAAACCAATTTATATATGATATTTTAAACATAAACATTATTAATTTTACATTATATATTAAATATAAGTATTATTCATTTTAATAAAATTCTAGATTTTAGTATTTAAATATAAGAATCAGAAACAAACTTAAAACCTTCTGTATATGTAATTATATTTTTCTTATTATATCAAGATGCAGACGTTTCATAAATCTATGATTGACGCCAGGCACTTTTGTATATGTCTGCGGCAATAAGCTGCCTCACGCATATTTGTAACCGTTGTTTACACCGGCGCTTATTTATCGCTTCATTTTTGTCAATAAGTTTCAAGTTATATTTATCGATTAACGTGCCTCCACATGTATACCAATGTTATTCTAACGGCAGTTATTTATTGCCGCCTTCTCAAAAATGCGTTTTAAATTATAGTATTTGATACGTTTCAAATTATGTTATTTTAATAATGAACGTGCTAAGCCATGTATACAGATAGATTCAAAAACTAGATGCAACGTTTGCATTGTAGGCACAATTTACAGTCAAAGCGGTTCTTTGTAACTTGCCGAACTTTGTTGATCATTTTAGCCGCATGTGGCCTATTTTGTTAATGGAAGGGAAAGGGTAAATTTTGCTTACCATGTTTAAAAGGTCTTTAAATAGGTCTGCGCGCGATGACTACAGTAGCATTACAATAAAGCAAGTCACTAAGACAATTCGAGTGGCTATTTTTGCCACAGAACAACGTTCTTACAATTCTCGTAAGAACAATGCTCAAGATAACAAACTTACTTTACCAACAATTTCATGTATGAATTAATGTATATATGTAAATAAAGGTTTTAAATTGGATGTGCCGCATTTCATTAATAACTGTCACCGAAGATTAAATAAATTAGTGCGTATACGGCCTTACAACCCGTGCGTGGTGAGTCAACATAGGAGCGACGACCAAATCCAATAGTTGCCCCAACATATGGTCCTTCGAGCCGGATAACAGCGACACATAGCATCGAGTTATCATCATTGAAGACAAAGAGGTAGGTCTCCAATCAATTCCTTTATTTCATAAACATATAACCATCCTTATTCAAAATGTCAGATGCCGATACATTAAAGGCGTTAAAATGCAAAAGAGGTGTCATTAAAGCAGCTCTCACCAAATTTGAAGCTTACTTAGACAGTTTCAATGATAACAAAAGTACTAATATATTTGAACTGAAAAAGCGTTATCAAAAAATAGAAAATTATTTTGATCAGTTCCACGAATTACAAATTCAAATTAGCTGTTTAGAAAATGTTAAAACGCAAGAAACAGATTTAGATGACTTTGAAAATACATATTTCAAGCTGGTAGGTCGCGTCGACCAATTATTAGAAAATCATGCAAATATTAATCCGAATGCTACAATTAACTCAATTAACACAGACAACAATCAAACGAATAGCGTACGGTTACCGCAAATTACGTTGCCTGAGTTCACCGGTTTGTATGAAGAATGGACATCATTTCATGACACATTTTCATCATTAATACATTTTAATGATTCAATACCCAATGTGCAAAAGTTTCATTATCTAAAATCAGCCTTAAAAGGAGATGCTAGTAAAATACTACAGTCACTTTCAATTTCTAATGAAAATTACACTATTGCTTGGGACATGTTAAAATGTAGATATAATAATAAAAAAATCATTGTTCAAAAACACATTAAAGCCATCTTTGATCTGCCCATAATGTCAAGGGAAAACCTAGGACAATTGCGACAAATACAAGACGGTATTTTAAAAAATACACGTGCCTTAGAGTCACTTGGTCTTCCCACAAACAACTGTGATCATTTCCTAATTTATATTATCACAACTAAATTAGATTCGGTTACAAATAGAGAATGGGAAAATCAGTTACCAATATCAGACATTCTTCCCACACTTGCACAATTAACTGATTTTCTAAACAAAAAATGCTTAACGTTAGAGTCGATATCAAGACAGTACACACAACAAGTGAATAGTTCATCATCAAAAGATAATAAAGTCAACAAACATACTTCATATATTACAACTAATATAGTTTGTAAAGTCTGTTCTGGAAATCACTTAATATATCAATGCGATAAATTTCTCAAAATGAAACCAGAACAAAGATTCAAAGAAATAAAAGGCAAACGAATTTGTATTAATTGTTTGCGAGAAAATCATTCAGTTCAACAATGCAGATGTAGGTCTTGTAAAAAATGCAACAAAAGACACCACACTTTATTACATTATATACAAGAAAATGCTCCACCTCAACCATCCACATCATCAGAAGCTACAAATGCAACTATCAATAATCATTGCTCTAATGAACAGGTAGCTTCAGAGGTATTTTTATCCACGGCCATAATTCACATATATGGCAAAAATCGTACTCTGCAGTCATGCAGAGCCTTGCTAGATTCTGGTTCGCAGTCGAACTTTATATCTAAATCATGCGTTGATCGATTAGGATTACAACCCGATCCATATCAAATACCAGTTGTTGGTATAAATCAGTCACCTACACAAATAAATAGTGCCGTGCATGTTAAAATCAAATCAAGATACAATGCATTTCAATCCCACATTAAATGCTTGGTAATTAATAAAATTACTGAAAACCTTCCAATCAGAACGACTGATTGTAACAAATTTAATATTCCAAAAAATATTAGATTAGCAGATCCCGATTTTAACATTTCAAGGCCTATTGATATGCTGTTAGGAGCAGATTTGTTCTGGAAAATCTTGTGTATAGGCCAAATCAAGTCTAACGACAAACATCCATGTTTGCAAAAAACGCACTTTGGTTGGATAGTATCAGGTTCTCTCACTGGTAACATGTCACTGTCAACCGGGTCACTTTGTAATCTTTCACTGGAAACGTCATTAGATGAAAGGCTTAAGTTATTCTGGAAGTTAGAAGAATGTTCAAAAAAAATCAATTTTACACCAGAGGAACAAAGCTGCGAAAACAATTTCCTAGAAAATACCACTCGCGATATTAACGGGCGCTTTATAGTAAGCCTGCCGTTTACAAATCATACCAATCCACTAGGTGAATCTTATAGCCTTGCACTAAAACGGTTTTATAACTTAGAAAAGCGATTAAACAAAAATCCCGGTCTTAAAAAACAATATTCGAACTTTTTAAAGGAATACCTAGAATTAAATCATATGAGACTCGTTGACAGTTCAACTCCTTCATTCAATCTGTCTCACGGTTATTATCTACCGCATCACGGCGTTGAAAAACCATTTAGTTTAACAACTAAATTGCGTGTTGTTTTCGACGGCTCCGCCAAAACATCCACGGGAGTATCATTGAATGATAAATTAATGGTAGGCCCCACCATTCAACAAGATTTATTTAGTATCATAATTCGTTTTCGAACACATCAAATTGTTATAACTGCCGACATAACAAAAATGTATAGGCAGGTATTGGTTCGCGAACAGGACAGGCCATTTCAAAGAATTTTGTTTCGAGAAACCAGTAATCAACCGATACAAATCTATGAGCTTTCCACTGTCACGTACGGAACCGCTTCTGCATCATTTTTAGCAATCAGGTGCCTTCATAAATTAGCTGAAGATGAAAAACATAATTATCCCATTGGCGCGTCCACAGTGTTAAGAGATTTTTATGTAGACGATCTGATATCAGGCGCGGATTCTATAGAGGAAGCAAAAAACATAATCACGCAAACAGCAGCTCTTCTTCAAACAGGTGGCTTTGAATTGCGTAAATGGCGTTCAAATTATCCTGAAATCTTCAACGATTTATCAATAAATTCCACTGACAATCCCCTTCAGTCATTAGAAAAGGAAAACAGTAAAACACTAGGCCTTTCATGGGACTCAGAGCAAGATAATTTCATGTATAATTTGCCAAATACGATTTCAAACACAAAAATAACAAAACGCTCGATACTTTCCTTTATCGCCAGTTTATTTGATCCATTGGGAATAATCGGCCCTGTTATTGTCATAGGTAAAATATTAATCCAAAAACTGTGGCAATTGAAAATTGCATGGGATGAATCCGTTCCTCATGACATACACGTGCAATTCGAACAATACAAGAAAGACATATACCACATATCCTCTAGAACCATTTCTAGAAAGGTAATACACACAAAAAACATATCTATTTTAGAAATGCATGGCTTCAGTGACGCTAGTGAAGTGGCTTACGGGGCGTGCATTTACATCAAGGGTATTGATTACGAAGGAAACATTTCTTGTAATCTATTATGCGGCAAATCAAAGGTGGCTCCTATAAAAAGTACCTCATTACCAAGACTTGAATTATGCGCAGCCTTATTACTAGCTCAATTAATTGATAAGGTTACTGAAACAATCAATCGAGAATTTCAATCAATTCATTATTGGACTGATTCAGCAATCGTTTTAGCATGGCTCAAGGCAACTAACAAAAAATGGAAAACCTTTGTAGCTAATCGCGTTAGTGAAATAAGGGAATTAACCAATGTTGCTGCTTGGAATCATGTAAAATCAAGCGACAACCCTGCCGATATCATATCACGGGGCATGTTACCAGATGCTTTGTTTGATAATAACTTATGGTGGCATGGTCCTAACTGGCTACAAACAGATTGTGTCATTCCTTCTGAAATTCCAGAAATTGTAAACGTTCCAGAAGAAAAGTCAGCAACTCTTATTTGCGCTCAAAATTCAGTAGCATCATTCAAGTCTATATTAGTCAAGTATTCAAGTTTATCAAAACTTTTAAGAGTAGTAGCGTATTGTCTGCGCTTTAAATGTAATATTATGTCCCGACAAAAAACCGGCACATATGCCTTTACAGGCTCGCTTCTCTCGTCAGAAATTACCGCCGCTCAGAAATGCATAGTTAAGTTAGTTCAAACTGAGTGCTTCAGCAATGAATTAAAACAACTACAAAAAAATAACGCGGTGAACTCAAAGGCTCACATTATTTGCTTAAATCCTTTTATCGACGACGAAGGCATTATCAGAGTTGGAGGTCGACTCAAGAACGCAAAACTAGCATACTCACATCAACATCCGATATTACTTCCGGGAAAACACATTTTTACAAAGTTGGTAATTGAATATTTCCACAAAAAAACAGCTACACGCAGGGATACAAGGAACCATGGCAGCGATCAGAACAGAATATTGGCCGCTATCGTTAAAATCTAACGTACGGCAAATTGTGAGGCGATGCATTAGTTGCTTTAAGGCAAAACCATATGGAAATCAATATTTGATGGGAAATTTGCCAGCTCACCGTATACAGCCTGCACGTCCATTTGCAAACTGTGGCGTTGACTATTGCGGACCGTTCCAAGTTCGCGAAAGCAAGCGAAGAAACAGTAAAAACATTAAAATGTATGTAGCTATATTTGTATGCCTATCTACAAAGGCAGTACATATAGAACCCGTCTGCGATTTATCTACAGAAGCATTTCTAAATACATTGAAACGTTTTGTAGCACGCAGAGGAAAAATTCAGAATTTATACTCCGATAATGCGACAAACTTTGTAGGCGCTAGTAAGGAACTGGAAGGCATGCGCAAATTATTATCGCAAAATAACAAGCGATTATCTGAATTACTGATCGAAGAACGTATAAGTTGGCATTTCATTCCTCCAAGAGCTCCTCATTTTGGAGGTCTTTGGGAGGCTGCAGTAAAGTCAATGAAACAGCACCTAATCAAAACAGCAGGTAAGGCATGCCTAACGTATGAAATGTTTTATACCTTGCTAACCGAAATCGAATCAGTCCTTAACTCACGTCCTCTCACTCCTCTAACCAACGATCCTAATGATTTATCTGTCTTAACTCCCAGTCATTTCCTGATTGGAGACTCTCTTGTGGCGATACCAGAACCTGATTTAACTCATACAAAATTAAATCGTTTGTCATGTTGGCAGCATATTCAAAAAATCAAACAGCATTTCTGGAAGAGATGGGTTAATGAATATTTAAGTCAGCTTCAACCGAGAGGGAAATGGAAGCAGAACCTCGAAAACGCTTTCTCCATAGGACAACTCGTGCTTGTCAAGGAAGACAATGTTCCCCCGCTGCATTGGATTACCGGACGCATCGTGGAACTGCATCCCGGGCAGGATGGTGTTATCCGTACGGCAAGTGTTCGCCTCCACAAAAACATTTTGAAGAGACCCACAGCCAAATTATATATACTTCCGCTAGAGACAAGTGACAATTAAAACAAGTGCAGTGTCGCCCGTTTCATATCAGATCATTGTTTTATTGAAAGTGCATACTTTCAAGGCGGGCAGTATGTTTCGTCTTATAGCGAAACCAATTTATATATGATATTTTAAACATAAACATTATTAATTTTACATTATATATTAAATATAAGTATTATTCATTTTAATAAAATTCTAGATTTTAGTATTTAAATATAAGAATCAGAAACAAACTTAAAACCTTCTGTATATGTAATTATATTTTTCTTATTATATCAAGATGCAGACGTTTCATAAATCTATGATTGACGCCAGGCACTTTTGTATATGTCTGCGGCAATAAGCTGCCTCACGCATATTTGTAACCGTTGTTTACACCGGCGCTTATTTATCGCTTCATTTTTGTCAATAAGTTTCAAGTTATATTTATCGATTAACGTGCCTCCACATGTATACCAATGTTATTCTAACGGCAGTTATTTATTGCCGCCTTCTCAAAAATGCGTTTTAAATTATAGTATTTGATACGTTTCAAATTATGTTATTTTAATAATGAACGTGCTAAGCCATGTATACAGATAGATTCAAAAACTAGATGCAACGTTTGCATTGTAGGCACAATTTACAGTCAAAGCGGTTCTTTGTAACTTGCCGAACTTTGTTGATCATTTTAGCCGCATGTGGCCTATTTTGTTAATGGAAGGGAAAGGGTAAATTTTGCTTACCATGTTTAAAAGGTCTTTAAATAGGTCTGCGCGCGATGACTACAGTAGCATTACAATAAAGCAAGTCACTAAGACAATTCGAGTGGCTATTTTTGCCACAGAACAACGTTCTTACAATTCTCGTAAGAACAATGCTCAAGATAACAAACTTACTTTACCAACAATTTCATGTATGAATTAATGTATATATGTAAATAAAGGTTTTAAATTGGATGTGCCGCATTTCATTAATAACTGTCACCGAAGATTAAATAAATTAGTGCGTATACGGCCTTACAACCCGTGCGTGGTGAGTCAACATAGGAGCGACGACCAAATCCAATAGTTGCCCCAACATCACGACTATTCTCATTATTAATAGGTCTTTGAGGACTCGGAGGGGTATTATTTATATTAACTCTAGAATATTCATATCTATTAATATTTCTATCTAAATAATTATTATTATATCTTTTACCACGCTCCACATCATCTAACCTCTTTAGTAATTCGAGAAACTGTTGCATATCATTAATATTGTGTATGGCTACTGCCTGACTGACTTGAGAATCAAAGTGTCGACTTAGTTGTGAAACCATATCTACTTCACTAATTCTAGGGGTTAAATATTTTAAAACTGAGTATCTTTTCAAAACATAAGTTTCTCTTGACTCATTAGTTCCGACATTATATCTACCAAATAACAATTCTTGTCTTACCCTCGTCTGCTTATTTCTTCCCCAGAATTGATTCGTGAATCTGGATTCAATTCCTCCATCGTGTGTACCTCGTCCGACACCATCTCCCACCATACCATTGCGTCATCCTTCAGGCAGTTTCCTATCTTTTGCAACTTTTTTTCATCCCCAGGCACATCCTCCAAAATGGCTTTGATTTTCTTAAGGAAACACATGGGATTTGTGTTTGACATCCCATAAAATTTGGGTAGCACCTCGTTTTGTACAGGAACAGGAATATATGCAGGTATATTTGCTTCATTCTTCTCTTTTCTCACTTGCTCTATTTCCTTTCTTAATTGTTTCTCCATATATTTCATTTGTTGTTCCGCAAACTCTCTTCTTTCAACTTCTTCAGACAGTTTACCATTTAATACCATAATGTTTTCTTCCAAATTTCGTTCATTTGATATTTGTAACGAGTCCATTATTATATCTTCTTCTTGATTGGTTTTACTCAATGCCATAATTTTTTCCATCATCATATCCATTTTCTCTTCCATTTTCTTTTGTCTTATTTGCATTTATATTAACATATCCAGCATAATCTTATCCCTGTTAACCCCTTCGTGCCCCTCTTCATGTATGGTACTCATTGGACCTATTCTTTTCTTCGCTGCCTCTACCAGTTGCTCACTTCTTTTATGTACTCCAGAGATACCTTCCATCTTTTTATGTGCTCTGTTTTTAATTAAACGTCGGCCTTGCCAAAATTATTTCTGCTTTTCTGTTCGCTCCACGTTGGGCGCCAAAAATATGCTGTGAATAGTGGTTTTGCAATTGAATATACCACTATTCACAATAAATCTATCCAGCTAGGATACTCAGTCGGTTTAATTTCAAAAAATGGGACTGCTTTCCTCTTCAGAGTTCCAATTGGAAAACGTGGTTTTTCTCTTCTACAAATTTATAACGCGCCAGTAAAAGAGTATTGACAAATGTTATAATTATGTTTCTTTAAGTTACTTATAAACTTCTTGGAGTAAGGTTAAATAATAATCACAATATAAAATTTAAATGAAACTTTAATACAAAAATAAAAAAAATTAAAAAAAAACCTTTATAAAGTATAAAGGTTAATATTGCCTCATTTAACAATATTATTAAGGTAAAAATATCGCATGGAATTGACAGCTGCATGCGATAAAAAAAATCCTTTGTGACTTCCGATCAAAATTAAAACTAATAAATTACAAAGATGCTTTTTAATTTCTCCAACAAGAAACAAAATCAAAATAAACAAAATTGACAGCTCGACGCAAACTCTAACACATGTGCAACCACATGAAAAAATATGCCCTTGATATCCCAAGCATACAAAATTTTATAGTTATAGAAAATTTTTTTATTAGAAATTTTAAAAAACGTCATTAAAATCAAATAACTAAGAATAAAATAATGTATATCAAAATTAACACAATGGAAAAATACAAAATTCAATACATTCAAAATAATGATAATAATAACAATAATATTAAGATATCTTTAAATATAAAAATATATATATATATATATATATATATATATATATTTTCTCGAGACACCTGAGGTAGAAAGCTTATAAAATTAACAAAAACGAGATCAACTAACTCGTATAAAATCGGTAATGAATACAAACACCAACCACTAATTAATCAAAAATCACGAAGTTACTTAACAAAGATAAAGATTTATCTTATAATAAACACGTCTTTCTACACCCAGAGTACATTTGCGTCTCCCTACAGCAAAGCAAAACGGCGTGCTTCAACTACACTAGTCAAAAATATATATAAGTTCAAAATAAATGTGCATTCATAAATAATAAAACTTTTCAAAATATTTGCGGGGAAAAATCTATAGCAATATGTATATATAATTGATGTAGTACATGCATGTATAACCCAAGCTCCTTCCACTGCGACGCTGCGTTTTCGCCCAAATGTGCCTACTTAATTATGATTAATATTGCGTAAACGTGATGATCAATTTTTTGCATTTCATTTGTTATAACCAGCATGAGAAAACTTCTTTGTAAATTGAATCGACTTGATTAGTAATAAGTAGAGCTGAGGATGTTTGCGGTATAACCATGGTTATACCGCAAACATCCTCAGCTCTAGTAATAAGGTCTCTGTCAAATGTATAGAATTTTCACGATAAGAGTGCGTTCATGTCGTCTATGCTGTGTTGTCAATTGTATTTGTCGTTCACAGTTTACGTTCAACAAATGTCATTTTTTCCATCAAATGTGAACTATGACCAAACAAAACGATAAATGCGATATAACCTAAATGTAAAAATAATTTTTGTAAATTTCGCAATCTGTCAACAACCCGCGATTTGTTTGCAGGCAGACAACATTAAGGCCGTATAACCCGATTAGTATCTTTATATCGAGTCGGTATTTTGAAAATTGTATATCCGTTGGACGTAGTGAACGCATTATAATCGTGGAAATCCTATATTTCATTTACATACATAAATACACATACATACAGGTTGTCTCATAAAAAAACGGACCGCACTATAGCTCTGTTAATTATGATCGAATTTGAGTAAAGTAAAAAAGGAGAAAGAATGACTACAAACTTCCTAAACGGTGGCTTTAATGTCAAACGACAATCAACTTTTTTTTAACGTTAACATGTTTTTTTTTATTTAGCCTAGAATAATATGCAATAAGTGCACTTTTATTACAAATTTACTATAGACAATTAAAAAAGAAATTTCCTGCATACTATAGAATCACCATAGAAACAGCTTAGTACATACAATAGAACATTTTACTTAGTTCCAAATCCTTCTACCGTTAGGTGTAGGTATTTATACTTAATTTTGTAAAATATCTTTATGAAGTAATTTCACTTTTTAAGGAAAAATAACATTTTTACTACTGAAGTTGAACAGTATAATAAAACACAAAATGTACAGGCATAATTTTTATTAATATTGCTCAAAATGTCCCACACGTTGATGAATACACAACTGACACCTACGCTACCCCATATGTTGCGATCAAACTGAACAGGAGGACTACCAAGAAGATTCTCCATTTGTCTTCATGAACCGGGTTCTCGTCCCTCCACGCCATCATCAAAGACGGAAGACTAGGCATTACACAACTGTGTCACACCATTCCCGATGTCCTACACCGGTGCATGCGGTATTTGATCGCTCTGGATGACGGTATCAAAAGAGATGTTCGTTTCGCCTGGGCCGGGGAAGAGATTCGCGGAGCGGCTGGCGAAACTGGCGGCTCCTCTCCTTCCAAGAGTCTTTCGGACTCTTACTGGAAGAAGCGAATAGCTAGTAGACCATACAGCACAGATCTATAGGGAGCGGTCTCGTCTAGCCGTGCCTGGTTCATGTATCAATAACTCTCTGTCTTAAAATATGGACACATACTTCCAAAATGGAAAGTCGAGCGGTGTAAGATCTGGTGAACGTGCAGGCCACCGAACCATTGAACCATATATTGCTATCAACTCTCGACTAAATTTGACATTCAACCAATCAGTATTTATCCTTGCATTATGAGGAATAGCACCAGCTTGTTGAAAAAACACTCTATTTAATTCTCCGAGAGGTAATTCGCCCAAAAAATTGTCCAAATTTTCAATTAGTACTTTGTGGTAGTTTTCCTTAGTGTAACAGAAATAAAAAAGGGCCCATTCAATCGATTATCTAAAATACAAAACCAAACATTTACTGAGAATCTAAGTTGCCAATTGGTTTCAATAATAACTCTTTGTGGTGAAAGTACCATTAGTAGTAAAAGTACTTTCATCCGACCAAATAATATTTCTATAAAAAAATTATTCTCATGCAACATGTTTAAATAAACAACACAAAATAGCTGTGTTCGATTTAGATCGTCTTCATAGAACGCTTGTACTTTTTGTGGAATATAAGGCTTAAATTTGAAGTACTAGTGTTATGTGTGATTTCAGGAGATGATCTTGGATTTTATTTAATCGGTAAAAGAATATTAAGTCGACATTTTTATTGAATTTTCGTAGCTCTCTTAGGTTTTTTAAATACTCCATGATTTTTTAATTTTTGTTTATTAAATTTCTGACGGTTAAGAACTCGTCTATCCGGAAAACGATCGGCATAAAAACTGGCCGTTATTGCCGTATTGTGACAGTACTTTATTGCATTATACTAACTTGATAATGACAAATGTATAACCTTATATTCATGGCTACTAATATTGACAAATGACTTACTTACAAAACAAAATTCATGTCGAAATCGTTATAACTTGTTATAAGACATGTCCCGTTTTTTTTTTGACGCGGACAGTACTTGTAACGTATCATTTTCAAATGATTATCCATTATTAAATAATAATATAACAAAATAATAACTCAACAACTATTAATAATAATTGAACACAAGCTGACATTTAGAAAATTTTATAGGATTGAGTCAGCCTCTACTTGATGAAATTCCATTATAACTAGAGAACGGACACGCTTACCACTCAGTGCAGTACTGGCGAAAGGCTGTATTTCTAAAATATTTAATTTTATTGATATAATTGGAAAACAAACGGGTGGTGATCTATAAAATTACGAAATACATATGTGTTTGTTGAAAAGTTGTATTTTTAAAGTTTTTAATTTTATTTCTATAATTGGAACATTTTTATTTGTTCATTTTGTCGTTCAAGTTGAGTAAAGGAGTATTAATATTGACTAGCAATAGTTTCTCAAGGTTTTCTTCTGTCAATTTTGTTCTCTTTGAATTAAGTACATCCTTATAAATAGAAAACGTCCTTTCCACATCGCAACTGGTTATAGGTGCATACTGGAAATATTCTTTTATTTCTTCATATTTAGCCGTTAGATTTTGTGGAATTGTCTCCATACATAATTGCTGCAATGTAATTAAATCTGGATTTCTATTAAGAATTGCTTCAAACTATTGCCGAAGGCCACATCCGAAGTCACTTGGAATACTTTTCAAATTATTAACAGCCACATCTAATGTGGTTAATCCGTCATTTAATTTGAGATTTCGATTTTCAAAATAAGTGATTAGTTTTGGCAATTTTCCAAAGTGTTCGTGAAGAAAGTGCAACTGATTTTTTAAATTTGGGATTTGTGTGAGCTCCTTGCACTCACCAATACTTCTAGCATCCTCCTTTAGCAGTGTTACGAAATGTTTTAGACTATCGAAATTCTCAGCATAATAACTAGTAGCTTCCAGCCATGTTCCCCATCTAGTTATTACTGGAGTGGGAGGCAGTGACAGAGATGGAAATTTTTCGCTGAAAAGAGCTACTCTCAATGGTGCTTTTCTGAAAACTTTTTTAAAAGCTGATACAAGTCTATCAACTTCCGGAAAAGTGTCTGATATATTCACAGATTCTGTGGAGAGCATGTGCTACACAAGTAATATGCAGCATATTAGGATATGTTTTCTTCAATAGTCTGCCTGTTTTTAACATATACGCAGCACTATCACTGACAAATAAAAGTATTTTTTCTTTGTACGTGGCGTCCGAATGGAGCATTTATTACATATTCTCCTTAATGGTTTCAGCAACTGTTTCCGCATCAACTCTATTTATAACACTTGTTGCTATTACATATGAGTTATAGGGAATAGTTGGATGTAGTACACCAGCTACAACATTTACCACACAGCGTCCTAACATATCCACCGTTTCGTCGGCGCTTATCCATATGTATTGATTTAAAAGATGGCTTCTAATGCGCTCTATTGTTCTCGTATAGCACCTAGAAACATAATATTTGCGTAAGTTGATTCATCAGGAACATTTCGACCAGTATATTTTTGAAGAAATATTTTTAAAGTGGGGTTGCTAAGTTTATTTAATGGAATATTAGCCGCCATAAAAGTTTTACAGAGTTCAGATGTGTTTGCGATCCTAAGTGACGAATTTTTGACGATATTTTACGGATTTTGTAATAAATTTCGGAATCACTGACAATGGACATACAATCAGTATGACCGTCAATCTAACTCGCCATTGTTTTACAATGCCGTTCTCGACATTCTTCCATATCATGTCTGAAAAAGTAACTTAAACAATGCTCTAGATCTAAATAAATGAAAACTAAAAATGTGTGCGTAAGTTATTGAAACTGAACGAAATTCAATGCACACTCTTACGTCGAAATAATTGGTAGAAATAGATTCAATCAAACGATATTAAACAGGATCTATCACAAAAATTATTTATCTTACGAAATATAAACTAATAAATAAAATACATACATTATAAAAACCCCACTTCTATCTACGCTCATGAAAACACTTTAAAAAGCACTATATTCTCGGAATACAATAGCTGGCTTGTCCATTGTTATCGCGGCGAGACCAGGTGTCCGAGTAAGTCAAACAAATACTTCATTGAATGTACATTGGATGTACTGAGCGACGTTATACACAATTCCAATTGCCGATTGCGTTTTATGGAAATTGCGTCCCTTCTCATGTGTTAATAGTTATAATTTATAACTATTAACACATGTTTCCTTCAATTATTCAAAACATGTGTTTGTAGTTTGTAACGGTACGTTTATGTAAAGATATATCCATAAGTTAGTTATAAGTATGACGAAGCTCAGGTTTGAGCGAAACGATAGTTACTGTGTAAAGTAAAAAGTAGTGAAGTTCATTAAAATTTGTTTTATTTTATCCCGATAATAGAAAATATTACACGGTAACAATATGACGATTAATTACATAACCTACCGTAAATGTAAACAAGTTGACATTTAGGAAATATTGCATAGCATACCTTTGCTGTTTGTATGGCGAGTCTATAGTATGCAGGAAAATATTTTTTAAATTTTCAATTTGTAACAAAAGCGCACTTATTGCATATTATTGGACGCACAAAGAAAAGATCTGTCAGACTAAATTTAAAAAAAAAAACTGATTATAGGTTGACATTTAAAAAAAAGAATGTCTTTAGCATTAGGAAAAACCATTTACAAAAATCAAAAGTTAGGGCAGTTCGTAGTATTTTTAAAGCCATTTTATCTAGCTTTCGTATCGTTCAAATCCGAATATAATTAACAGAGCAGAGCGGTAGTTTTTTTTTATAAGATACCATGTATATGTATATGTAATATAGAGTCAAATGAAACTTGCTTTAAACATTTTTTTAATTATCTCGAAAAATTGTTTTGATTTATCAAAAACTATACACAATTCATATATACCAACGACTCAATATTATATATACCAAACTAGTCATAAAAACAGAGTGCAAGAGTTTATTTCATTTAAAATGTATATTTTATGTTGTTCAAGTTTTGTATTTTTAAATAAATTCTTACCAAAATGGTTCCGTATTGTTTTATTGTATTATATTAAAGTCGTTCTATAGGATTCTCACGATAACAGTGCATACACGTCATTAATAGAAATTTCGGAATGACAAATACAAGGTCAATAAAGTGCCCATGGGGAATAGTATATCATGATTTTTTTTTTTATCTCTGTACATAGCCTATGTTCAGTTTAAAAAAACGGCTCAATGCACGGAATGTTATGTAACCAACCTCGCTCGATTATGTATTTTGACAAATATCAGAATCAATAATGTGCATAAAAGAAATGACATTTTAAATATTTTAGTATTTAATATTTGTATTCACTTAATTCAAAAAATGTATATAAAACAGGGACTGAAACCATGAAAAAAATGGGTTCAGGTTCGGATTCGGGTTAATCAAAATAAAAAGTTCAGGTTCGGGTTCGGTTCAGGTTCAAAATTTAAAAAAACTACATGTGTTTTATTAGTAGAAAATTTATTTTTCAAAGAAATTTTCGTTTAATTTTACAATTAATATATTTTTCAAGTTTTCTTCTTTTAAATTTGTTCTTTGTGGGGATAAAATGAATTTCAAGGCTGAAAAGGCCCTCTCAACGCTTACTTGCGTAGCAGGTACTGCGAATATAATCTGAGCCGCTTGATACAATAATGGCGTTTCCGTTTTATATTGCTCCCCAAATAGTAAAATGTTTTTTTCTTTTCCCAGTCTTGGATATTTTTCATATATATCAAATTCATTTTTAACTAAATTATCAATCGAAGCGGTGACATTTACATTTGAAGAATTTGATTTATAAAACCTTTCCTTTTTTTTTTAGAACTTGTTCAGCATATCTTCATCTTCTGAAGAAAAAGATATTGATTCTCTCACAAAATTCTCTTTTTCTCTTTCCATTTGTAAATTTTTCAAAATTTTTATTGTTTTCAAAATATGTTTTTTAGCATTTTCAACATCTTCGGGACTTAGAATGACCTTAAATCTGCTATCTAGATATACTGCTGCAATCAAAAGTGGATTGTTAATAAAGTTGTTTTCTCTTTTTATAATATTTAAATATAATTCTTTTGAAAATGATTTTGTTTTGTCATCTTTTGTTAGCTCCAATTTAAAAGTAAGCCAGATTCTATAAAAATCGCCTAAATTCATCTGTTCTTCTTGTAGTTTCAGCGTTATTTTTTTAACAGGTGCAAAAGCTTCTACGAATTCTTCACAAATATTCCAAGTACTATCAGTCATAGTTAATTCAGCATCCAGCAATTCCGAACAAAAACTTCTGTATTCCAATAAGGCTTGAACCATGTCATAACTGGAATTCCATCTAGTTTGACAGTCTAGTACGGCTTTTTTCAAGTTTAGCTTTTTAGCTAAAGAAGAAATATTTGGTGTTCGCAATTTTTTGCAAATGGCTCTGCATTTATCAAGAATTTTCTTAAAAGGAGGACTAGATATTGTGTCTAGCACTGCCAACTGTAAACTATGAGCAAAACATCTGAAATGAATAATATTTGGGTGTGAATGTGCTAATGTTTCTGCTCCTTCCAGTTCAATATAAAAAAGCGCATTTGCTTCAGCTGCATCAAATTCATCTTCCATGTCAAAGTTTTCATACTCGTCTTCTAATAATTCAGCAGCTTTGATCATATTTTTTCCGTTATCTGAAGTAATTGAATATACTTGCTGCAGTTTTATGTTGTAACAATCAAGAACGCTGATGATAAGATTTTTTATGTAGGCTCCTGTCTGACGATTTTGAGCCTCATGCATGTCCAAAGTTCGTAGTTTTATTTTTCCGTCAAAAATATATTGAATATTTATCCCTACAATACATCTACCAAGACGAGAAGCAGAATCAATTTTAATTGAAATAATTTTGTTTGATATTTCCAATTTAATTTTGTTTTTTATTTCCGTTGCTTTGTTGTTAACAAGATCACTTATATTATGACTATTTACTGATACTTTTAGTGCATTCATAATCGGATCGATTATTTCTTTCATGCCAGAATCTTCGAAGATTGTGAAAGGACGGCCATTAACGGTTACTAATTTTACGCTTGAATCAATGAAACTTTGTTTGCAGGTTTTTATCTTGATAATATTTAAATACTGTTCAAGGATATTTTTCTCCGCTCTTGCTCTTTTATTGGTGATCTGACTCAATTTAGATGTTGACGATTCATTTTGAGTTTTCTTGAATAGTTCAGGATGCTTCCGTTGTATATGCCGCCCAAGATTTGCCGTATGTTTACCTTTCATTTCATATTTGCATTCTGAGCATATAGACACATCTTTTCCTGCATCATAAACAAATAAATTTTTCGTAAATTTCGTAGACATCTCTGGGTTAGAAAAATCAAAAAATTTATATAAATTTTTAAATTTGAATGTGAGCACTCACCTTACTAAAAACAATTTAAGAGTTGATTTTAACAACCCACGTTTACTTTAAGAAAGTTAAAATATACTAATACACGGTTTGCGTCGCTACTATTTGCATTGGTTACAAGAAAATGTTTGCCTACTGATTTGTTTAACACAAATCTTATGTTTGTACATAGCTCAAACAGAAAAAGGGTATTTCCCATTTTAGTCTAGTTTGTGTGAAGGTTACTGGTTACTTGTTCGCTACAAATAGTTGTTATTTTATTTTGATTTTGTTTTTAATTTTTTTTTGCATGCAAGAAATGTAATGTTTTTTATTATTCTTCTATTAAATATTTCTCTATTTTTTTATATTTTTGAACCCGAACCTTTCTGAATTTTTGGGTTCAACGGGTGCGGGTTCAAAGTCTTTATAAACAGCGAACCTGAACCCGTTTGGATTCAGGTTCGGGTTCGGTTTCAGTTCCTGATATAAAAGATGAAAGAACAGAAATTTGAACTGGTATTAAAGCTGGAAACAGTTTAAGGGAAGTGCGGTATCTGTTTTCTATCAAATATCTTGACAAACCCATACCATCTATCGGAACAATTCAGGCGATTACTAGGAAATTTGATTGCGATGGCTGCATAATAAATACACACAGAAAGAAAATTAAAATCCCCACATTCTTTCAGAAGACCTGAAATTAAATGTGTTATGTTACAGTGAAGAATACCATTTAGTAAAATAGTACAACAATTTAATATTTCGAAGACGTCTATTTAAAATTCTCAAACAGTACAAATACAAATCTTACAAGTTTTCTAATCAACAATTATTTGATGAAGATAAAATAAGACGTGTTGATTTTTGCGAAACACTAATTATTAAATGAAAATCATGTTGAATTTTACCGTTTTAATTACATTTTAAAGTACTGGTCACGGACGAATGATCATATTCATAACTTAACACACAATATAACGCTAGAGTTAATGTATGGCCGGTATAATCAACATTGAACTTGTTGGACCATACTTTATTAACAAATTTTAATTCCAATAACTTCATGGAATTACTTCGAACACGTATTGTTCCTGAAATTTTAGCCATTAAAGATCCTTGGTTTCAAATGGATGGAGCCCCAATTCATTCAACTACAGCAATTACAAATTTTCTAAATTCAAGTTTTCCTGGTCGATGGATAGGGAGGTTTGGTCCGATAGTTTGGCCTGCTCGTTCGGCAGATTTATCGCCAAATGACTTTTCTTAAGGGATACCTTAAATCTAAAATTTATAATAATGTAATACTAACATTGAAGATTCAAAAGCATGCATAAATACAACCTGCGACGAATTACAAACAAACCGGATTTTTTAACACACTGCAGGAATTTCATAATCGACTCGCATATTGTATGGAATGTGAAGGTGGACATTTCGAACATTTATGAAAAAGTTATAGATTTATAAATAAAAAACTTTTTTCAATTTATCATAAAATTTATTTTAATATTGTCTGTGTAAGTTAAATGTTAAATAAATTATTTTCACACTTTGTTGACACTGACAACTAAAATGCTTTATTACAAGTGATGACACTCGCAATGTTGGTTGCATAAGGTTCACATGGATTGAAGCATTTATTTTAAAACTGAACATAGGTGTATTCATGTGTTAAGTTCAGTATTAAAAACAACTCACGGTATATAAAAATTTGATGTTGCTTTTATAACGAGTGTTCATTTGAAAAGTCAATCTAGGTTACTTTGAAATTTTGATAGAATAAGACGCAAATATATTAATATGTGTTTGTTGTTCCGTAAACGTAAATCCAAATGACATTTGATAATGTCAGTCACAAATATCAGTTAGTGCATAAAATTATCGTGCGTCGATTCTGGTTTAAATAAATTGCTTCTCAGTTTTAAAATGGCTTTCACTTCAGAACATAATTTTTTTTTAATCCAGTTTTATTTTCGAAGTGGTAATAAAATTGATGGTTTATGGGTTTACTCAGTTCAAGATTGCATGGTAGTATTTCAAGTTGAGTTTCCACATTTTGTAATGATTATATACAATTTAAGAATACTTTGGATAGAACTTTAAAACTTTTTTCTGAAACTGGTAGTCTCTTAAGAAAATCAGGCAGCGGAGCAATTAAGAAACGTACACCTCAAGTTGTCAATCGTGTTGAAGAAATAATGGTAAATGAGCCACAAACATCTGTTCGACATTTGAGTCAACAAATAAGCCTTTCTGTTTGTGCAACTCACAAGTTATTAAAAAAAGATAAACGTAAATCCAAATGACATTTGATAATGTCAATCACAAATATCAGTTAGTGCATAAAATTATCGTGCGTCGATTCTGGTTTAAATAAATTGCTTCTCAGTTTTAAAATGGCTTTCACTTTAGAACATAATTTTTTTTTAGTCCAGGCTTATTTCCGAAGTGGTAATAAAATTGATGGTTTATGGGTTTATTTAGTTCAAGATTGCATGGTAGTATTTCAAGTTGAGTTTCCACATTTTGTAATGATTATATACAATTTTAGAATACTTTGGATAGAACTTTAAAACTTTTTTCTGAAACTGGTAGTCTCTTAAGAAAATCAGGCAGCGGAGCAATTAAGAAACGTACACCTCAAGTTGTCAATCGTGTTGAAGAAATAATGGTAAATGAGCCACAAACATCTGTTCGACATTGGTACAACTCACAAGTTATTAAAAAAAGATATGCAACTTTGTCCATACCGTGTCACAGCAGTACAAGAATTGTTAGAAATTGATTACCCACGTAGACTACAGTTTTGTAATTGGTTTGTAAATATGAACAATAATGGAGAACTTTCGCAAAGAGTCATCTTTACTGATGACGCATGGTTTTATAAAACGGGATACCTAAATTCACAAAATACAAGAATTTGGAGTAGTGAAAATCCACATGTAATTAATGAAGAATCGCTACATCCAGAGAAAATTGGTGTTTGGGCAGCGATAAGCCAAAGGCGAATCATTGGACCAATATTTTTTCAGGGAACGTTAACTGCTCAAAGGTACCGTACGGAAATTTTACAACCATTTGTCAATCAGTTGCATGATGATGAACTTTAAATGCATATTTCCAACAAGACGGAGCACCTTGTCACTGTACTGCAGAATCTTTGGATTATTTAAGAGAATTTTTTGAAGAGCGTATAATTAGTCGAAATGCTGAAATTGCCTGGCCTGCACGTTCATGCGATTTAACACCTTGCGACTTTTTTTTGTGGCCTTATCTAAAAAATAACATATTTCGAACACCTATATTGAATTTGAATGATATGCTACAGAGAATCGAATAGAAATGCATGGAAATTAATAGCAATCCAGTAATGTTGCAGAATATCATCAGAAATTTTTAACGGAGGATTTTAAAGTGCATTGATCTTGAAGGACAACATTTTCAACATTTGTTATAGTTTTCAATAAATACCTATTATTTGTTATTTATTTGTACCTATGTATGAAACTGTCAAAATATACGACTTCGTAGGTTAAGTAGTAAATTTTAATTTACGACATACTTCAAAATGTTCTCAGTAAATCACATGCTACTAGATTGACTTTTCAAATGAACACTTGTTATTGCCAGCACTGAAAATGACGCTGGCAATACGCGCGATACGAGTGGCTAATTGTTTATTCCATAGTCGAACTGAGCTAAACGAGCTATGCAAATAACTTCGCTAAGACTCACCTTTACGTTAAAATTTTTACGTTCTGTATTACGTGAAAGAGATATTTTTATTGGTAGTCAAACATCACTTTGGAAAATACTGCGAAACATTTGCTTACATTATAAGTAGAGAACGGACGCAATTTCCATAAAACGCAATCGGCAATTGGAATTGTGTATAACGTCGCTCAGTACATCCCGGCGTAATTCAATGAAGTATTTGTTTGACTTACTCGGACACCTGGTCTCGCCGCGATAACAATGGACAAGTCAGCTATTGTATTCGGAGAATATAGTGTTTTTTAAAGTTCATGAGCGTAGATAGAAGCGGGGTTTTTATAATGTATTTTATTTATTAGTTAATATTTCGTAAGATAAATACAGTGCTGTGAGTAAGTTTCTTGTTTTCATAGTTTTAACTGTTAATTACATCGTAATTTTTGTGATAGATCCTGTTAAATATCGTTTGATTGAATCTATTTCTACCAGTTATTTCGACGTAAGAGTGTGCATTGAATTTCGTTCAGTTTCAATAACTTACGCACACATTTTTAGTTTTCATTTATTTAGCTCTAGAGCATTGTTTAAGTTACTTTTTCAGACATGATATGGAAGAATGTCGAGAACGGCATTGTAAAACAATGGCGAGTTGGATTGACGGTCATACTGATTGTTTGTCCATTGTCAGTGATTCCGAAATTTATTACAAAATCCGTAAAATATCGTCAAGAATTCGGCACTTAGGATCGCAAACACATCTGAACTCTGTAAAACTTTTATGGCGGCTAATATTCCATTAAATAAACTTAGCAATCCCACTTTAAAAATATTTATTCAAAAATATACTGGTCGAAATGTTCCTGATGAATCAACTTTACGCAAATATTATGTTTCTAGATGCTATACGAGAACAGTAGAACGCATTAGAAGCCATCTTTTAAATCAATACATATGGATAAGCGCCGACGAAACGGTGGATATGTTAGGACGTTGTGTGGTAAATGTTGTAGCTGGTGTACTACATCCAACTATTCCCTATAACTCATATGTAATAGCAACAAGTGTTATAAATAGAGTTGATGCGGAAACAGTTGCTGAAACCATTAAGGAGAATATGCAAAAAATGCTTCATTCGGACGCCACGTACAAAGAAAAAATACTTTTATTTGTCAGTGATAGTGCTGCGTATATGTTAAAAACAGGCAGACTATTGAAGAAAACATATCCTAATATGCTGCATATTACTTGTGTAGCACATGCTCTCCACAGAATCTGTGAATATATCAGAGACATTTTTCCGGAAGTTGATAGACTTGTATCAGCTTTTAAAAAAGTTTTCAGAAAAGCACTATTGAGAGTAGCTCTTTTCAGGGAAAAATTTCCATCTCTGTCACTGCCTCCCACTCCAGTAATAACTAGATGGGGAACATGGCTGGAAGCTACTAGTTATTATGCTGAGAATTTCGATAGTCTAAAACATTTCGTAACATTGCTAAAGGAGGATGCTAGAAGTATTGGTGAGTGCAAGGAGCTCACACAAATCCCAAATTTAAAAAATCAGTTGTACTTTCTTCACGAACACTTTGGAAAATTGCCAAAACTAATCACTTATTTTGAAAATCGAAATCTCAAATTAAATGACGGATTAACCACATTAGATGTGGCTGTTGATAATTTGAAAAGTATTCCAAGTGACTTCGGATGTGGCCTTCGGCAAAAGTTTGAAGCAATTCTTAATAGAAATCCAGATTTAATTACATTGCAGCAATTATGTATGGAGACAATTCCACAAAATCTAACGGCTAAATATGAAGAAATAAAAGAATATTTCCAGTATGCACCTATAACCAGTTGCGATGCAGAAAGGACGTTTTCTATTTATAAGGATGTACTTAATTCAAAGAGAACAAAATTGACAGAAGAAAACCTTGAGAAACTATTGCTAGTCAATATTAATACTCATTTACTCAACTTGAACGACAAAATGAACAAATAAAAATGTTCCAATTATAGAAATAAAATTAAAAACTTTAAAAATACAACTTTTCAACAAATACATATGTATTTCGTAATTTTATAGATCACCACCCGTTTGTTTTCCAATTATATAAATAAAATTAAAAACTTTATAAATACAACTTTTCAACAAATAAATATGTATTTCGAAATTTTATAGATCACCACCCGTTCGTTTTCCAATTATATAAATAAAATTAAATATTTTAGAAATACAGCCTTTCGCCAGTACTGCACTGGGCTTTGCGTCATTTGGTAAGCGTGTCCGTTCTCTAATTATAAGAAAGATGAGCCAAGATAGGCATTGATGGAGTTACCACATATTGCACTAAAATGTGTAAACTTTTATCTGAAAGCAGGCGCGGCTCGTGATGACGTATTTGGGAGTGCAAGTACAATGATGCGAGTGCTTCGTGTATTCTCATGTACTAACTGTAACGTTTTCTTAGTAAACACCGAAAACACACGAGGCACTTGCATCATTGTACTTGCACTCCCAAATACGTCATCACGAGCCGCGCCTGTCTGAAAGCAACATAATATCAGTTTGTATTTACCGATGAAACTCGGATACTTCAACATGGTACTATTATCCGTTCTTGGCAAGATGATTTCAGAAATGTTCGTACAATTAAAGTTGGTGGAAAAACGTAAGAAATAAATTCTTTACTCATCGTTATCTTATTTGACACGATTTTTTAGACTCATTGTATTACATGTTACCAGCATGTAATACAATGCAAACTATGTCATATGACATAGACGCAAAACTACCTTCCGTACCACTGGCTTCTCTAGAAAACGTTCTCTTACGTTCCAACCATCGCGACGAAAACTATACGTCGCTTGACGAATTATAGTGAAAGACGAGAGCTTTTTTAAACGTGCCACATCCGGGACATTTAACCCGGCTTAAAATTACAGAGCAAGTATATTGTATCGTTCCATACCTATATATTGTTTTAATAACGTTTACATTCTTTCAGCCAGTCGATTATTAACTATTTGTTACCTGCGTGTGTGTATATATATATATATATATATATATACAGTGCTTCTCAAAAGTCCCCTCCTCCCTTCTTATCTTTGGAACGATTATACATACACATGTGAAATTTGGAAACTGAATATTATAGGTTATAAACTTCCCTACTAGTGATGATAGATGACGAAATCGTAATAGATGACGTCACAAGGCCATTGTGACCAATAATTTTAAATGAAACGCTACGGCAAGCGACACCTCTTTTAAAAGGTATCGAAAAAACCTATTCAATAATACTAATTTTGTTTGTGTTTGAGGCAGTGTTAATGGCTCATTAGTAAACATGAAAATTCAAATTCCATTCAGTATGATATTAAATACAGATTTAAGAAACAGTATGTACTTAAAGAAATTGCTCGAAGTGACCTCCATTTACTTCCTGACAGTAAAATATCCTATTTTTAAACTCTTCTCGTACTTATTCAAATGTGTCTGCGGAAACAGCCTCACATTTTGCAACAATACGTTGTTTTAAAACGTCAAATTGTCAAGTTAATACTAAAATTCCAAATTCAAGCTCCGCCTATGGTTAGTTGTCAAATAATCTGACGTTTTTGTTAGTCTCCAATATTCGACGTTTTTGTAATTGTCCAAGTTTTTGTACATTTAATAATTTGTGTATTGTTGATCGAACGTTTTAGTGACGAAAGTACTTTCTATCTAAATGGAAATGTAAATACACAGAATGTGAGGTATTGGAGTGACGCAAATCCTCAACTGTTTCGTGAAACACATACCCAATTTCCCCAGAAGGTGAATGTTTGGGCAGGTATCCTGGGAAACCACATCGTTGGGCCTCTTTTTTTAAATACTAATTGAACTGGTGAGGTTTATCTGGAGATGTTGCAAAACGCAATAGAACCGTTAATCCTTGAAATTTTGGAAGATAATCCAGATGAATTCGGCAATTTGGAAATAACATTCCAACAGGATGGTGCTCCTCCACACTATTACGGTGCAGTAAGACGGTATTTGCATGAGGAGTATCCTGGTAGATGGATTGGACGACGAGGTTCAACGGAATGGCCACCTCGATCACCGGATCTCACACCTTTGGATTTTTTTCTGTGGGGGTACCTTAAATCGAAGGTTTACGCCACTGAACTTGACAATATTGACGTTTTAAAACAACGTATTGTTGCAGAATGTGAGGCTGTTTCGCAGACACATTTGAAGAAGTACAAGAAGAGTTTAAAAATAGGATATTTTACTGTCAGGAAGTAAATGGAGGTCACTTCGAGCAATTTCTTTAAGTACATACTGTTTCTTAAATCTGTATTTAATATCATACTGAATGGAATTTAAATTTTCATGTTTACTAATGAGCCATTAAAACTGCCTCAAACAAAATTAGTATCATTGAATAGGTTTTTTCGATACCTTTTAAAAGAGGTGTCGCTTGCCGTAGCGTTCCATTTAAAATTATTGGTCACAATGGCCTTGTGACGTCATCTATGACGATTTCGTCATCTATCATCACTAGTAGCGAAGTTTATAACCTATAATATTCAGTTTCCAAATTTCACTTGTGTATGTATAATCGTTCCAAAGATAAGAGGGGGGGAGGGGACTTTTGAGAAGCACTGTATACACACTCATGGATAAAATTATCGAATATTTTAAATTACAATTTTTTATATATAAATAATTTTTTCCATTTAAATTTTAATGGAAGAAAAACATTATACAAGAAAAAATAGTTTAGTTTTTACTGTTTACTTAACGAATATTAATTTCTAATTATCGAAAATCATTAAAAAAATTAATGATAAATTTTATGAAAATTTAGGATAATTATTTTAAACTTAAATGCAACTCGGTTAAGTAAATACTAGTCTTTTGATTGAAATAAGAGCATAGTTAGTAACGAGTATTCCCACCTCCAGCACTAATTACTGCTTGCATCCTTCTCAACATGCTACCAATTAGATTTTGAACATATTGAGAAATTGCGTTCCATTCATATTGTGTTGCAAATCGAAGTTCTATTGTATTTGGAATAGGATTTCTTTGTCGTAAGCGGCGTTTTAGCTGATCCCACACGTGTCCAATGGGATTTAGGTCTGGGCTATACGGTGGCCAATCTAGTTTTTGAATCTGAGCTGCATCAAAGTAATTAGTCACTATGCCAGTTGTGTGTGGTCGAGTGTTATCGTACATAAGTACGAATCTGTCGTATCCAATGTGGCCCACATTTGGTAGAACATGATCTAGGAGGATGTTTTCGATATACCAGTCACTAGTTATACTTCCATTGGGTTCCACAAGTTCGGTATGCCCATCCCAACTTATGCCTCCCCAAAGCGTTATGCCACCACCTCCAAAACTAACAGTTTGTATGAGATTGCAGCTGCTGTACCGTTACCCAACTCTTCTATAGACGTGATTTCGGCCATCTGGTTTCCATAATTGGATTCTAGTCTCATCAGTGAATAGAATATTTTTCCAATTCTCGATATTCCACTGAGCATATGTTCTGGCAAATTGTAATCGACGAGTTTTGTGATTTTGGAGAAGACGTGGAACTTTGGCAGGCCGTCTTGGCTTTAAACCTACTACTTTTAGTCTTCGTCTAACCGTTCTCGAACTAATATTAACATGTCTTAGTAACTTAGTAACATTTAGTAACTCATTTTTGAGATATGTGGATGTCAATGTGCGATTTCGCGTAGAATTTAGCTATTGTGCACCCTTGGCCGAGTCTTCGTACGAAATTTCCTTTTCGATATCTTTTTGAAATATTCGATACTGTAGATTAACCTCTCCTGAGACGTAGTGCGATAACTTTTTGTCTATATCCTCCGTCATACAGAGTTACAATTTGTGCCGCTTCAGTTTCAATGCAGTAGCTAACTGATGGCATAATCCTTGTTTTTAAGAGGAAGCAACAAACGAAAATCACTAACACATACTTAATTTCACCACAAATAAGTTTATTCTTAAATTTTGTGAGGAATTTTTAAATGATCATTAAAATGAATTAAACGTCAAAATATTTTAATGCAATTGAATATATTCACCTACTAGATCAATAACATCACAATATATATAACTTTACGGCGATAGTTTAAAATTATAGAGATATAGTAATAGAGATAATAAAAAATATTTGATAATTTTGTCCATGAATGTATTTTCCATATACTAATTTTAATCTATTTCAAAACTTCGTTTCTTTCGTGTAAATATTAAACAAAACAAAAGTAACTTGTATGTATTGTGTTCTTCACACCCCATTTTTAATAATATTTTATATTATTAAAAATACTTTTGTATTATACAAATTGGTGTAGTTTTTACCCACTCATGTATGTTTCAAATTATTTTGTTATATACGCATTCGGTTCGCCCGACAAGTAGTGAAGACACGATAATACAGTTTTTTATAGATATGGTTGTTACCGTCTATAGAAACACGTTGCTTAGTTCGGCAGTTATTATGTAGACAGCGCTGAATATTCTTTCACGCTCTGTCTTAATAATTTCTGGTTGATAGCAAGGTAGTTATGTTTGGTTGAATGTATCTCTTCTCCAGCAGGGGCGTACCGACGATCCTGTAGAAAGGTGAAATACGTATCTGCGTCTCTGGAGAGGAGATACATTCACAAATATATAACTTGTATTGTGTTCTTCACACCCCATTTTTAATAATATTTTATATTATCTAAAATACTTTTGTATTATACAAATTGGTGTGGTTTTTACCCACTCATGTATGTTTCAAATTATTTTGTTATTAAACAAAACTTTAAAGTTGTCGTTGCGTTTCTTTTATTTAATATTGTAATGTGAGTCCTACGATACGTCAGGGGAGCGGTATCACGCGCCGAATACGCCATCAAGTCTCCCGAACCTCCTAGAAAAGAGTTTCTGGAAAGCCCTTGAATGATCTATTGGGAATTTACATCAAGAGACACGCCACCATGCGGTAAATTTTGAAATTAGCGTTGGAGGTATACTTGTATTGTTTATTGGGTTCTACCGTATGTAAAACTGTATTGTGTTTTAATTTTTTCTTTAGTATTTTTATTTTCGCTACTGTTTTACGACAAATTTGTCATTCTAAACATCACCCATGGTTCGTATATTCCTCAGATGGTATTGCCTTCGAAAATAACCGAAAAAAATTATTAGAAATAAAATTTCTATACAGTGGAAAAGATAAAAGTGCTGTATAGTGCATCGATTCATGTAATTATTTGATATCGAAAGAAAATAACACAGTGCTAAAGAAAAATCATTCATATTATGCACAAATTCAGTTAGGAATGGCCAAATTAAATTTAAACGAGTGCGACTTCTTTATATTTGCTTGATATGACTCGAGTTACAATAATATTACAGTGCCTTTCGATAAAGTATATTTTATATAATTTAATTACAACTTTAATAAACAGGTATGTAAATAAAATGGTGCTTGTATTATGTAAAAATAAAGATAAAAAAAAATTATTTTTCAATTTTAAAATTGTTCATGATGTGTCGGAGATCATTAAATAATATGCAATAGTAATTGCATGAAACAGTATATAAGTTTTTTAGCGATTTGTGCTAAAGAATTCTTCAAATTCAAAACAATTGGATTTCGCACTTACATCGTGTTATTTAACAGCTCGAATTAAATAACAGGTTGTCAAAAAGCTTTATTATTAGTACAATATTCTTACATGTTTGTGTACGCAGATGAAGTAGAGTTTTAAAAAAAGATGTTTCTTGATGAAGAAATTAAAATCAACATAAAATAAAACCCCGAACCAACATCGAAAACACTTGTAAACATGGTAAACACGATACGCTATATATAAAACTATACAGGTATACCTCCATTCGACGCCATTATCGGTAATGTTATTTCCCAATATACTATATAAAAACTCAAAATGGTAGGAGACGAGGCATTCAACAAGTAATAGTCGTCGGGTTAATATTGTGATATAAATGTGAAATAAATACTGTTATGATTAGTTATTAAGTGTATTTTATTATTAATAGAGTGTGTTTTAAATTACCGTTAGTTTTACTTAAAAGAACCCAGAAAGACAAACGTATTACAATATATTTATTTCAGCTTACTACACGTTTCTGTACCTGTGATGTTCATCATTACATTAACTAACAAGTGTTCATTTGAAAAGTCAATCTAGTAGCATGCGATTTACTGAGAACATTTTGAAGTATGACGTAAATTAAAATTTGCTACATAACCTACGAAGTCGTATATTTTGACAGTTTCATACATAGGTACAAATAAATAACAAATAATAGGTATTTATTGAAAACTATAACAAATGTTGAAAATGTTGTCCTTCAAGATCAATGCACTTTAAAATCCTCCGTTCAAAATTTCTGATGATATTCTGCAACATTACTGGATTGTTATTAATTTCCATGCGTTTCTGTTCGATTCTCTGTAGCATATCATTCAAATTCAATATAGGTGTTCGAAATATGTTATTTTTTAGATAAGGCCACAAAAAGAAGTCGCAAGGTGTTAAATCGCATGAACGTGCAGGCCAGGTAATTTCAGCATTTCGACTAATTATACGCTCATCAAAAAATTCTCTTAAATAATCCAAAGATTCTGCAGTACAGTGACAAGGTGCTCCGTCTTGTTGGAAATATGCATTTTGAAGTTCATCATCATGCAACTGATTGACAAATGGTTGTAAAATTTCCGTACGGTACCTTTGAGCAGTTAACGTTCCCTGAAAAAATATTGGTCCAATGATTCGCCTTTGGCTTATCGCTGCCCAAACACCAATTTTCTCTGGATGTAGCGATTCTTCATTAATTACATGTGAATTTTCACTACTCCAAATTCTTGTATTTTGTGAATTTAGGTATCCCGTTTTATAAAACCATGCTTCATCAGTAAAGATGACTCTTTGCGAAAGTTCTCCATTATTGTTCATATTTACAAACCAATTACAAAACTGTAGCCTACGTGGGTAATCAATTTCTAACAATTCTTGTACTGCTGTGACACGGTATGGATAAAGTTGCATATCTTTTTTTAATAACTTGTGAGTTGTACCAACAGAAAGGTTTATTTGTTGACTCAAATGTCGAACAGATGTTTGTGGTTAATTTTCCATTATTTCTTCAACACGATTGACAACTTGAGGTGTACGTTTCTTAACTGCTCCGCTGCCTGATTTTCTTAAGAGACTACCAGTTTCAGAAAAAAGTTTTAAAGTTCTATCCAAAGTATTCTTAAATTGTAAATAATCTATTACAAAATGTGGAAACTCAACTTGAAATACTACCATGCAATCTTGAACTGAATAAACCCATAAACCATCAATTTTATTAGCACTTCGAAAATAAGCCTGGACTAAAAAAATTTTATGTTCTAAAGTGAAAGCCATTTTAAAACTGAGAAGCAATTTATTTAAACCAGAATCGACGCACGATTATTTTATGCACTAACTGATATTTGTGATTGACATTATCAAATGTCATTTGGATTTACGTTTACGGAACAACAAACACATACTAATATATATGCGTCTTATTCTATCAAAATTTCAAAGTAACCTAGATTGACTTTTCAAATGAACACACGTTATATTAAACATACAGTAGGGACAGCTGCCGTTAGTACCTTTGATGTTAGTAGTGCAGACTTTATAAACAAAATGGTGGAGGAATTGGCGGTCCTTCCTATTTATAATACTAAGTGTCGCTATCTAAAAGTGGAAATTATCATATTTTTGATTTATACATATGATATTTACATCAAATTATGAAAAAAACAACTACATGCAGACAAATAGTTGGAAATATTGAGTGGTAGACCTATGTTATATATTTAAACTAAAATATATAACATTCCGTTTAATGGAATTGAATAAGAAAGAGACAATTTAGCTCTATATTTTTTTATAACCAATTTATTTTGGGATTTTTTATATAATTATAATGCATACATGCAAGAAATGTTAAGAAGAATACTAATATAATGAACAATTATATTTATAATGATAATGTGTTTTACGCTTTCATACTGGTATAATTTTAACATCTCTAAATTAAGAAAATACTAAACCAATGTCTACAAAATAATAACAGGATACGCATATTTTTATTAATAACAAAGACCTTTCTTGTCCAACAAACAAAATTCATTTAAAATATACTACAATTATAGAGTAAATATATGTAATCACAATAAGATTTTACCACCAATACTTCCAATAAAATTGAGGTTTTTGCGTAGAAAATAAACATAAGAATTAAAATAGTCCTCTTTTCAACAAAATATAGAAGTAAGTCAAGTTAATATACACCACATCAAAAACAATATTTTACATTAATAAATTTAAATGATTTAATTTGAAAGTTCAGTTTTATTTCTAAATAAAGTATACGGTTGGTCACATTGATACTGGATATTTTCGAATTTAAATGTTGCTATCCTGAAATATTATTTATTAATTTTCGTAATAACATTACTTGATATCTTTTTAAGAATATATAAGTGACATATAACTAATATATCTTGTTGTCAATCGTATACAATATAAATACGTTGTCTGTGTAGAATTTTTCTGTACTATATTCTGTCGGTCAACTGTTGAAGGACCGCCAATTTCACACATGCGCCCTCAGAAACTGTAGGTCAAAATAAGCTAGCTGTCCCTACTGTATGTTCAATATACTGTGCTGCAGCTATCCCAGAGCAAAAAATCCATAAAAACAACACAATCAAGCAGAGTCCTTGGTTACACTCTAAACTTACAACACTTAATGAAGAAAGAATTGACAGGAAAATTCGGTCTGGAAATTGAGGAATTAAAACGAAAAGCCTTATCTTTACAATTTATTTCTATGTAACAAATACTCAAGTGATTCTTTTTCTTTTTATACAGTATATGAATTATTTAAAATAAGGTCGTTGAATGGTAATTAAAATTAAAAAACACAAGTTGTACATCGAAAATAACTACATGATAGTGCTTACAAATACCTATCTATAAAAACGATATTTCGTCCATTTTTTTTTTGTGTACTTCGATCAGTTCAAATGTAAGGTGAACGATCATCTTCTCTTGCCTTCGGTTGGTCGTCTGGTATCTTTAATTAAGGAATTATATACAGATTTACAGTGCGAAAAATCAAACTAAAACGAACAGTGCAATAAATAAAATGTATTGTGAAGACAATGATAGACAAAAGTGTTTATCATCGATAAAATCTATGAAAAGGATATTGTTTTTCTCTCAGCTCCATTCTATCGTGAGATCTTTCTCGGGGATATGGCGACTTTTCCTGAAAAAGAGAAAATAATTGAATTTCTTGAATTAAAGGGAATATTAACTATTTTACTCGTGAATGGTGGTGTTTTTCGCGGCTGTGTGGAGATTCCAATAATTCGCCATTTTGATGAGACATCATTTTTCCTGCAACAGAAATGTATTTCAGTATAAAAATTAATGAACGCGTGCTTATTTTTAAATCTCTACATTTCTTTTAGGATTAAGAACAAAATTGATTATAAAAATTAAAAATTCTGCAATTTCGAAACATTTGATTTGGTGAAAATAATAATTTTAAAAATGGATCTGTGAATTTTCTAAAAAATGGGACTACGAATACTTCGGCTGTTATTATTAGTGATAGACAGTCAGGGCTACATTCCAGGAGGGAACTTATATGAATTTATAGCAGGTCGATCTATTGGGTAGTTTTATTAGTTACTTGAGTTCTATTGCGTAAATACGTGAAGACGCGTCACGGCAATGTCTACACACCTACTTGCATCTAAATGTCGCATATCCTTTTCATCGAGTATCAGAGGAAGTCAGAAAATGCTACCCGAATGTAGATAAATTGATATTTACTGTCCAGAAAGTTTTTGTGAAGGCACCTGCACGCAAGAATTTATTTCGCGGAAAACACACATGTGCCACTACCATCAGAACCTGTTCTAACGCACTGGAGCACATGGATAGAAGCAGCATCCTATTATCACATGCATTTCCACAACTTTAAAAGTATAATACAGCTAGTCGATCCGAACGATGTTGTTTCTATTTTACACGCTCAACAAGTATTTGTGGACTTAACTAATCAGCTGCTGCTGATAATTTAAAAAGAAATTTTGAAGCAATTCTAAATAACAATCTAGGATTTCGTACTGTTCGCCGAATTGTTGACTTGTTTGATGATAAAGTAGATTTTTCCGAACCGGGCATAAATAAAAAGGATGCGAATTAATGTGGTAAGGAGTTTTATGCCTTTTTAAGTTTTTATTTAGCCGCTTTCTTCAAAGAAAGACTTTTTCAATAACACATTGTTGCTAACGATGCAACATTAATGTAATTTGGTGGAGATATGCGTAAAATTCGGATCCAGAAAGGCGTTATATACCGTAGTTGTATCCCAATTGTGTTACTTCATCCTAATACAAGGTGGGGCAAAAGTCCCGCTACCATTTTGATTGCCGATAACTTTGTTGAAAGAAAAGATAAGTAAGTTTGGTTTTCATAAAAAGTTTATTTGCTATCAATTTAGACGAAAAATCTTCAATTTCTTTAGACAGCCTTAGGATTGCATTACTGTACTCAACTCGTTGATCATGATCTCCCGGTAGCAATTTATGGACTAATTGAATTTTGTACGGGAACATTTTCAAATCAGTTTTCAAAATTCGCCTTAAACTGCGTGCAGACATGTGTAACTGGGGACCACGTCTCCGAATTGATGTTTCTGGAGACTCTGCAACACTATCGCGCACCAGAGCCACATTTTCATCGTTACGAGACGTCCGTTGTCTTCCAGAACGAGGCCTGTCTGCTATCGTACCGTACTGTCGAAAATTCGCATGTAAACGATAAATTGTGGTTTTGTGAGGCACTGGACGATTAGGATATTTTTGACGCAATTTCCGCTGAGTGGCAATAATGGAACGATTATTTTCAATAAATATTGTCACTATTTCTGCTCGTTCTTGTGGCGTATATTTATCCATAATAAAATTTGGACGTCTACACAACACAATGGTTAAAGCTAAACTGAACTAAACGTCACATAACCAAGATGGCGCGCAATCAAAATGGTAGCGGGACTTTTTCCCCACCCGTTATATATTTATATGTTTTTACGCGTAAATATGTTTGCTAATAATAAGTAGGGATCGGCAGATTCGAAAAATTGCTAATAATATTAACAGGCCGATAATTGAAACGGTTAAATCCCGAGATGCAATAGATTGCAGCCGATTGTTATATCTTATACCGAAGTTTTAAATTAGAGCTATTGCTAGGTGGAAAACATATAAGTAGAGCTGAGGATGTTTGCGGTATAACCATGGTTATATCATGTAACCATAGTAATTTACTATGGTTACATGATATAACCATGGTTATACCGCAAACATCCTCAGCTCTACATATAAGTCCATACTTTTATACAAGGTATTTTAGGATTATATGAAAAAAATTTAAATTTGGACTCAGGGTACTAAAATACGAGAGAAACTTGCTATTGAAGCTCGTTTCGTTAGTTAATTATAATTACAGTTCTTCAAAAATAAGGGTCCAAAATCAGTTTTTAAAATTTTTCTCAAATTTTTTAACAGATACAAAACTCATATTTGGCAATTGTCACCAGCTAAGAAAACAACTTCTAACAATTTGCCGATCATCCCCAATTATTACGAAGTGGTAAACTCAGCCACGCCTACTGTATTTTGCATTGAAACTTTTTTGGGGGTTGAATTTTCTAAAATAAAAATGGTAAAGCGAGATTCATTTAGAAACTTTTTTGTTTCTTTTAGTTTTTTCATAAAATGTTTGGTTTTGTATAATCTGTAATTTGCCATTATAATAAAAATGCGTAGTAGGCTACTGTCACACAAATCATACATACAGTGTCTATCGGCTATTCTTTCAGTGATTACAAGATGTAACGCCTGCCTGTGGACTAGGGGAAACATTTTTGAACAAGTTCTTTAAATTTTTATAGTTTCTGTTAATAATCTTATACGTTCTTATCATATATTCTGTTTTTCATGTTTGCTGGTTTTACAATAAAAATAACTTGTAAGAAGTTATTTCCTTAGCTGGTCACAATTACCAAATATGAGTTTTGTATCTGTTTCAAAATTCGAGAAAAATTATGAAAACTGGATTTAAACCCTTAGGAGGCGTTCAAGTATTACGTAAGCACTAAAGGGGAGGTGGGGATCTTTGCTTTGCTTATTTTTGATGACATGAGGGATGGGAGGGTCTGAATAGTGATTACGTCAGCAATATGTATTTATTTTCTTTTCTAATTTTTTTTTGCCTGAATTGGCACACATTTGGCAACCCTACTTGTCTATACTCGAAAACGAAAATCATGTTCAGGGATTCGCCGAAATAATTGATTATTGCTTTATACTCGCTCTCACGCGGTGTTTAATGGTTAAGTAAGAAAGAACAGAAGAAGGGGAATTACCGCGCGCGCTATTCACTTGTCTGCATTTGTCCAGTCTAATATCATTGGATTTGACGTGTTCTAAGTTAATGATAAACTTTTGCCACCGTTGAAATAGCTTAAAATGTCGTCTAATAACAAATCAAAATTATATCAAAAATTATTCTAAAGTTAAAAAATCTCACACGAACACAAAATTACAAAATGTGAAGAAGTTAGGTAGGTCAATGAAGTTTCGCGTGGTTATAAGATACAAGAAAAGTCCGACAAGGAACTCGATATATTGTGTCTAAGAGAATTAAAGAAGAATTGCAAGCAGCAACTACGAACAAATCGAGTCTATAAAGCTGTTTTTCCAAGGTAACTTAGCCTTCTGTTTGTTGTTAACTTGCGCTGCCCGCGCTTTTAGGGTAGATATTTTTATAGTATCGTTACGAAATTGCGAAAACGGAATCCTTTATAATATCGTGATTTTGTCCATCCACTTAGATTAGTGTAGCGGCAGGTACACTTTCATGATCCCGATGGAAGTCAGACCTGTTTCAGGGACTAGCGACCCTGCCCATGCGAGCTCCTGTGTTTGCTCTTCACCTCCTTTTGCAGAAGAGAAACAGGTCCTTACCCTAAATCCCACCAATCCAACATACTAACCTCCCTACACATCCAACCCCCACCCTCGCCAACACGCTCGGCAAGCGTGGCGTTGTAAAGCCAAAACCTCTCAACAAACCAACCATGAAAATGTCGATTTACCAAACACAAATACCCCAGGTGAGTAGAGTCTATGATTCAGAATCTCACACTGTGAATGCAGTCAGCCCCAAGGATTCTTGAGGGGGGGGGCAAAAATTCGACTCTCAAAGAACAAAAGAAAGATACAGAACCCATCCATATTGCTACATATAATGCGAGAACGCTGAGAACTCAGGACAAACTAGATGAACTAGAAGAAGAGCTGTCCCACATAAAATGGGACATTATTGGTATATGTGAGACTCGCCTTCCGGGAGAGAAATGCACCACACTTAAGTCTGGTCACACTCTATTCCAAAGCAACACAAACGATAAAGACTACATTGGAGGCATAGCACTCATGATAAATAAAAAATTCAGATATACCGTCACAAGATACCAGGTGATATCAAACCGTATAATATATATCGTTATCCCTGTAAATAAAAGATACAACCTACAAATTATGCATGCCTATGCACAGACAAGTACGGCTGACGACGAACATATTGAGAACTTCTATGATGATCTCACCACAGCGAAACAACGTGAGAACGCACACTTCCTGATAATTACTGGGGATTTTAATGCTGTGATCGGAAAGAGAATACAGGGAGACACGGGATATGTCGGGCACTTTGGGTTGGGCGACAGAAACAATAGAGGAGAGACCCTCATGAATTACCTAAAGAAAGAAAACTTATACTGCCTAAACACTTTCTTTAAAAAGCCGAAAAAACGTAAGTGGACATGGCAAAGCCCAGACAAAAAGACAAAAAACGAAATCGACTATATATTTTCAAACAACAAGAAGATATGTAAAGACGTGTCTGTCCTAAACAAATTTTATACTGGACGCGACCACAGGATCGTCAGAGCAAGCATTAACATAAACACGACTGCAGAACGAAATAAACTCTTCAAAAAACAACGTTACCCAACTGGAGATGTTCTAAAACTAAATAGGGAACAATATCAAAATGATCTAGAACAGAGACTACCACCAGCGGATACTTTGCAGAGACTAAATACGGACCAACTTACAGACACAATCATTCATGCCATAAAGACATCGACTAAAAAAGTATGTTCGCACATGAGAAGATCGCAGGTTTCGAAATTCAGCGCTGATACTCTGAGACTGATGGATGAAAGAAGAAATAGGGTGGACAGAACATCAGACAGTTTCAAGGAACTCAACAAAAGGATTAAGAAAGAAATTCGAAAGGATAGAAGAAACCAAAATACAAAACTCATAGAAGAAACCATTAGGGATGGTTGTAAAATGAAAATACTACGTTCAAAGCTCACGAGGGGGAAAACAAAAATGACAAAAATAAAAAACGAAAATAATGTGCTAGTACAAGACAAAAAAGATATCATAAACGCCCTAGAGAAATTCTACACGAGGCTTTACTCATCTGACTCACCACGCCCACAAACACGTACGCTCGTCTTGAATACAGGATCCGAAGAAATGCCGGAAATTACAACAGATGAACTAGATACAACTTTAAGACAAATGAAAATAAATAAATGTCCAGGCGAGGATCAAATAACAACAGAAATGCTGAAATTAGGGGGACAAACTATAAAAGCAGCAATAACAATACTGCTCAACAAGTGCCTACATGATGAAAAAATCCCAAAGGAGTGGTGTACTTCTGAAGTTATACTGATGTTTAAGAAAGGCGACAATACAAATATCGAAAACTATCGCCCAATATCTCTTCTATCGCACCTATATAAGCTATTCACTAAAATCTTAACAAGTCGTCTATCATGGAAACTGGATTTTTTCAACCAGTGGAACAGGCCGGCTTTAGGAGGGGTTACAGTACGATAGACCATATCCATACAATACGTACTCTGGTAGAGAAATGTACGGAATACAATGTACCATTGCACCTGGCCTTCATTGACTTTCAGAAAGCGTTTGACACCATCGATATTACGGCAATATTAAACTCACTAGAAAGCGCACGAATAGACTCTAGATATATACAAATAATCCAAAACATCTATGAGGAAGCATCAATACATATTAAAATTGATGAAACCACGAAAACAGACAAAATACCCCTACAAAGAGGAGTACGCCAGGGAGATGTCATTTCACCGAAACTATTTACGTTGGCCCTGGAAGATGTTTTTAAACGGCTAGATTGGCACAACAAAGGTATCATCGTTAATGGTTCTAGACTAAACCACCTTAGGTTTGCTGATGATATAGTCTTGATAGCAGACAGCACTGAAGAACTAAATGAAATGCTACAACAATTGGGCCGAACATCTGTGGACATAGGTCTAAAAATGAATTACAGCAAGACGAAAATACTAAGCCCTGATGATGCCAACATATACATAAACAATAACCACATTGAATGCGTAGAGGAATATATATATCTGGGTCACGTTATTAAGCTTGGAAAAGAAAACCAGCATGCAGAAATCACTAGACGAATCAGGCTCGCCTGGATAGCTTTCGGCAAGTTGGGACACGTACTTAGAAATAAGGAAATTCCAATAAACCTAAAAACTAAAGTATACAACACATGTGTTCTGCCAGTCCAAACCTACGGACTTGAAACTATAAGCCTGACCAAGGCTTCCGCCAATAAACTCAGAACATCACAAAGAGCCATGGAAAGGAGCATGCTTGGTATTTCACTAAGAGATAGGATCAGGTGCGAAGATATCAGAAAAAGAACGAAGATAAGAGACGTTATATGGGAAATAGCAAAAATGAAATGGGCGTGGGCCGGACACATAGCTAGACAAACCGAGGATAGATGGCCACACAAAATCACGAAATGGAGACCAAGACAAACAAAAAGAGGTGTGGGACGCCCTGCAAAGAGATGGGTGGATGATATCAGAAGCGTAGCGGGAAGGCGATGGGTCTATACTGCACAAGATAGAGACGAGTGGAAAAGATTGAGAGAGACCTACGTCCAGGAGTGGACGGATACAGGTTGAGAAAGAAGAAGAAGAAGACTTAGATTAGCTCTACACTTAAATTCTTCACCTAAATAGTTTCTACACATGCCCTACGATTATTTTTGTCCAACGGTAAAATCGAAACTATCAAGTCGAACATGCAAAACATGTAGTCTTTATCATGCCTCTGTCAAGTTATTAAATTGTCTGTCACAGTCTGTCCATAAAAATGTAAATACACACCGAAACAAGAGTAAGACCTATAAGAGTGACTGCTCATCGTGCTAATGAATTGATGTGCATAGTACAAACTTTAGCCGAATACCAAGTTGTTGAATGGCGTGAAGAAAATGATGTCGATATCTCGAAAGAACACAAAAGTGAGCAGACACACAACATCGAGCAGCAAACGTCTAATGTCATCGAAGATTAGAGTCATAGATTCAACTGAGGACGATTAATTTGAGTTTACCAAATTTTTAAATAGAACAAAATAAATAGATACTCCGGTTTTACATCGAAAATATTGATACACGGGGCAAGTGCGAACTACTCAGCGGGGTAAGACCGCACTAGTCCGCACATGCTTCATTTCTTATTCTGTAATTCTTCATTGATGTTATTCTGTAATTATTAATAGCCGCCATGGTTCGAAACTACATATATTAGAAAAACGAATTGGGGTGATTATACAAAACAGTCCTTGGATGAGGCATTAGATCTGATTAGGGCAGGAGCTCAAATACCTACCGTGCTAGCAAAAAGTACAAAATTCCGCTAACTACCATTACCGACCGCTTGAAAGAAAAACGTGGTGTGACATCAAAAGCACTTGGGAGAAGCAATGCTATTTCAATCCAAACCGAAAAACGTCTTGCTGACAATGGAAAAGTGCGGTTTTGGATTGTCCAGATGTGAGGTACTGGAGCTGGTTGGCCAGTTTGTAAATGCCAACAAATTCAAAACCCCGTTTAAAGACGGTATCCCTGGCGAAGATTGGTTTCTTGGCTTTAAAATGAGAAACAATTTATTAATAAAGAAACCACAAAGTGTTGAGATCGCCCATAAAAAATGTTGCAATCCTTTTGTAATTGACGAGTATTTTACGTTACTGGAAGCTAAGATATAGGATCTCGGATTGGACAACAATCCGTCAAGAATTTGGAACCTGGATGAATCTAGTTTCTGTACAGATCCATCAAAAGCAAAAGTAGTTGGCGGTAAAAACTTGCCATGCACTCGTACAGTTACTGCTCCTGGAAGAGAGAACATTACGGTTCTGATGGCAGTTTCTGCTTCGGGAAGAAAAGTTCCACCAATGATTATTTTTAAAGGAAAAAATATCTGGGATCGGTGGTATGCGCCAGAAAATACTGGATATACTAAAACAACTTATGCGGATGGATGGAGACAACGGTATTCGAAAATTATTTTCAAAAAATTTGTTTGAAAGTTATTGGGCCCGACCGCCCGGGTTTATTAATATATGATGGTCATGCCACTCATATAAGTATCAGATTGATAGAAATGGTTACCGAAGCAAATGTGACAATACTTAAACTACCTCCGCATACCAGACATGCGCTGCAACCTTTAGACATAAGTGTCTTTAAACTGTTAAAAACTTCGTTGGACCAGAGAGCAGTAACTTGGCAAAGAAAGAATATTGGAATGAAGCTTCCAAAGGGAGAATTTTCGAAAATGATTGGGGAAATTTGGCAAGATTTAAACGAGGATATCATCAAGAATGGTTTCAAAAAAGCTGGAATTTGTCCATTTTCTAGGAATGTCGTTCCGGACTCCATGTTTAGCGCTATTTCAATGGAAGGAGCTACATGGAAAATGAAAAAAAGTTTATACTGAAATAGATGCGAACCAGGACATTACAGGACAGGTAATGAAAACCAATACTCTTCGATTATCCTTCCGAAGAAATAATGGACGTCGCGGATATTGTGAAAAATGTGTTCATTGAAGAAACACCTGTTGCAATATTACCACAAAATTCATCAAGCACATCCAAGTTAAAGAAAAATTCATAGTCGCATCAAGTACCAAAATCATTTCTTCCGAAGAAGATAATAATTTATGCTCAATCTGCAAATGCGATTTCCGGTGCTACATTAACAAAAAAGAATGGATACAATGCATAAGTTGTATGGAGTGGATATGTGACATATGTAATTAAGGATAATTAAAAATTACTGAAAAGCCATTTCCATCAACGGGAACGTACAGACGCGTTTCGCTCTAATTGAAGCTTATCAATGTACGGTATCTCGAAGATAGTCATGGCTTTTCAATTCTCTACTTTGTGTATATATAGTTAACATTCTGAACTTACTGCAAATGAGAATTAATGAATATTAAATCCCATTTTTACATGTCAATGTCGCCTTATGTGATGCATTAATAACTACAATCCGACAAACCAAGTTTGTACTAGCATGTATAACACACCTAGTCGCGACTACGATCTTACTGGTTGTTACGATAATTAAAAATTACTGAAAAAAAAAAGTGATTTAATATTCATTAATTCTCATTTGCAGTAAGTTCAGAATGTTAACTATATATACACAAAGTAGAGAATTGAAAAGCCATGACTATCTTCGAGATACCGTACATTGATAAGCTTCAATTAGAGCGAAACGCGTCTGTACGTTCCCGTTAATGGAAATGGCGTTTCAGTAATTTTTAATTATACTAACAACCAGTAAGATCGTAGTCGCGACGAGGTGTGTTATACATGCTAGTACAAACTTGGTTTGTCGGATTGTAGTTATTAATGCATCACATAAGGCGACATTGACATGTAAAAATGGGATTTAATATTCATTAATTCTCATTTGCAGTAAGTTCAGAATGTTAAATATGTAATAAAGGTTCAAAGAAGCGCCAATATGAATGTGTATTGATAACTTTTTAATAACAAAATGTATTTTTTAAATATACTTATCTTTCTTTTCTTTGTCTTTTGTTTGACTAAATTTTTAAAAAATCCTACTTATCTTTAAAAATGTGTAACTCTTAAACTAATGGACATATTTTAATGCGCAAAAAAACATTTTGTAGCTGGCTTGTTGAACAATTCCCATCTTGCCCACATAGCATAAGAAATACGGCTATACATATTTTAAATGTGCATTTACCGTCTTGCCCCGTTTTAGGGGCAAGTGCGGAACAGTTGTCATTTTTTTACAATTTCCTATAAAAATAAAAATATTCAAATGAAATTGGCGTTTATATTAATATTAATTAAAGAGTAAAAACTGAGTTATTTATTAATATCTATGAATGTTAAGTAATTATAGAACGAATTAAAGATATTTCGGTTGAAAATCAAACTTACGAAAAACTGGTCCGCAGTTACTCCACTCCACCTTATTTAAATATGATGTTTATGATTTGCTTGAATAAATATTAAATGTGCATTAAATTCCTTTATAGTTTATAAATTGCTTATTTCTAGAGTGGACCAATTCGGAGCGAAAGCAGAGGCGTGACTAACGAATTGGTTCCCGCATGCGAAACATTATTAATATCTAGAGATATACTATCACGAACGGTGCTGTTATTATGTTAGATACGAAAAAAATGTAAGACGGTTTTTCTAGATTATGAAACGTTCTCGATGATACGTATAAAAAATAAAATCTAAAATGTATGTAATTAGATGATTAAAAAAAAACTTACCGTCTTATGCGTTTTCCGTGACTTGAAAATCTGGAGAAGCGCGATGAAATATTGTTAACATAAGGTGCGTCTCCAAAGTTATTTCTCGAAAACGCGTCCGCCGTGAGGAAAATATGTGCTTGTATAAAGAAAACGATCGCTCCACATCTAGTGATGTGATGTTTGCATAATTAAACTAATCTTTGAAACAACTTAACACATCTGTAGACGAACTTCACAAATTTGTCTTAAGTCTGGCAAAATCTAAATCTTTATCTAAAATACTTTCAAACTTACTTAAAATACACTCATTTCTTGCGTCTTCTATCGAACATAGCTGTGCGTGTGTATCTTTCACAACTAGCACTGATTCCTGTAACGATAGCGAAGAATTTTGTAGGTTTTCTAATGCTTGCACTATTCCGAAGTAATTGTTGTGAATAGTTTGTAAATCACTTTTAACCTGACTATTTTGAAATTTTTTCCGACTTTCTTCGATAGCGGCACTATCTTTCGGATTTAATAATAAAACCACTTTTTTTACATCTTCAAAATATTTATGATAGTAAAATGCCGCTCGTAGCCATGTTCCCCATCGTGTCAGAATCGGCTGTGGTGGCTCAGGGGTATGGGGACACAATTCGTGAAATTTCCGAATACGTTTTGGAGATTTCAGGAATACGTCTTTGTACTCGATATTAACGCATCTACATTTGGGTAACATTTACGGATCCGTTCTGCTACAAGATGTAGGGCATGGATTTTACATGTAATATGTAAAAAGTTACCACACTGTTCCTTAAGAGACCGACCTACAGAAAGCATGGTTGCGGCACCATCTGTCACAAACATTAGTATTTGATCTCTGGAAATTTCAAATTTTTCTAATGTACTTAACACCACTTTTGAAATTACCCGCGCAGTACATTCTTCTATTTGTCTGCTAGCTAATAAAATTGGGGATGGCGATTGATTTGGTTCCATTTTACGCACCATAACATTAACTACAGATCCTTTTTTACTATCAGTTGTTTCATCCACACTCAACCACACTTTTTTATTTTACAGACCAGCCTTAATTTTATTTTCTAAATGTACACAAACAGATTTTAAATAACGTCGTAAGGGGGTGCAGCTCGGTAATTCTACATTGCCATATTTTTCAAGAAATGAAATAAACAAATCATTGCGTAACAAAGTAAACGGCAAATTACACACAACCATCATTGTACACAAATCAAATAAGAACACTTCGTATTTTGTATCGGCACCAGTGTCTCTATCTTTATGTCTTGCGCTATGCACGTGGCGTTGCAAATTTGATTTTGTTAAATGGTTTATATATATATTGCACACTAAATATTTTATATTTACCTCATTGTAAGATAAATTAGGATGGTTCTCAATAAACCTATTGACTAACTTTGATGATAGCGGTTTTTTTACTGTACGCTCCTTCAACATTATTAAATACACAGAATACACTTTCCTGCTGCTGTTATACGTGTACACACGTTGACCGTGAACAACATACTAAGTAAGTTCGTTAGTCACGCCTCTGCTTTCGCTCCGGATTGGTCCACTCTACTTATTTCATTATGATACACTTAATAACTCATGCTCATGAATAACAATTAAACAGATTTTGAAAAATTATATATTGTATACTAATGCTTACGTAAGCATAGGAGCGGGGGGGTAAGAGCTTTGTTTACTTTTGTTGACAGGGGGGGTTAAAATTACTAAAATTCTGCTAACGTAATACTTGAACGGCCCCTTATCTTTGAAGGACTGTAACTATTTAACTCTTATTTTAGTGCCCTCAACTCAAATTTTATTTTTTATATCGTTCATTCTATAATACCAACTAAAAATTGATGCAAACGCATTATCTTAACCCTCTATTGCATGAATTATGAAAAAATTGACAAAAAAATTTGTTTCAATGAATTTCATGTCAAGAAATGGTCGAGAATAAAAGAAAAACAATGATTTCCAAAAAATGTATTTAAACTAAAAAAAAAAAAATTGTGTTCCCGTTTGGGAACATTATGCACAAAAGAGTTTACACAAATTCTTTTAAAGCTAAACTTGCATGGCTTTGGCCTTTAATTTATAGTCTAAGCAGAGTGAAAGTCTTTAAAGCAATTATTTTCTTTATGGAGACATAAGTGCACTTGACATTTGTCACACATTATGCGTGATTTGCCTTTACAATTAGGTTTTTTGCATCTTTCTCTATTGTTTGTGTGAGAGGGCCAATGACCAACATTGTCTGAACTTACAAGATTTGTAGGACGAGGTTCGAAACATATTCTTTTTGGAATCATAGGAGTCGGGGAACTTGTAGGGGTACTAGTAATCGGCCGCCCTCTTTTTTTTTCCTATTACTTTACCTACCAAACATAGATCCTGAGCTACAGTTGTTTTGAAGTCCAATAGAGAAATGTATTTTTGTCTATTAAGCTGCTTGCCAATTCGCCTAGACAGTAACCAGGCATTGACAATGACAACATCAATCATTTGACAAAAAATTCGCATATACCACTTCCTACTTTTGAGTTTAATGGGATACAACCCTATTAATGAGTCCTGTAGATCAACGCCTCCCATGTGCATGTTATACACTGACACTATATCTGGACGTTCAATGTCTTTCTTGCAATTTTGGGATTTAAAAAACCGTTGAATTTGAGTAATCGGCTCTGCTCCCCAAAAAGAGGATGCCAATGAAACAATATGATTATCGTACCATTGAACCACGTGAACATCTACTTCATTTATACTGGCAGTTTTTTCTATATATGAGCCGCGTCCATTCTTTTTCATTTCTTTTTCAGATAAAGCTTCAAAGTTTTTCAGGCGATTGGATCTCATTGTGGCTACGGATTTGATTCCCAGCTTATCTAAATAGGATATTAGATGTAAACTAGAGAAGTAGTTGTCGAAGTATAGTTTGTGGAAAACATTTCTCGGGACGAGTCGACATAAACGAACAATTATGTTGCTTGCGGCTCCAAGTTCAGGTTCTCCTGGCATTTTGCCCACGTCGGCTTTCCTACTGCAGAGTTCAAAATCACAGCTAAATCCACTTACAACAGACAAAACATATATTCTATAGCCCCATTTGTGTGGCTTCTTTGGGTTATAGGTTTTTAGTGACGTTCTGCCTTTGAAAGGAATAATTTGCTCGTCGCAGGAAAGATGTTCTTCAAATGGTATTTTTTGGCAAGCTTCTTTTACTTGGTCGAGTACTGGCATAATTTTATCCGTATTGTTAGTAGCCACGCTATTGTCCGAAAAATGAAGAAACCGCTCTAGTTCTTCAAATTTATTTATGGGCATAATGTCAGCAATTTGTGGAGCTCGTGTATTTGGAGCCCAGTATCTGCGTGTTGAGGGTTGTCGAATAAGAAACATCCAAACTAGTATTCCCAAGAATTGCTCAATTTCTTTCGAGTTTGTTGCAAGTGGTTTATTTGGTCTTTTCTGGACACTGTATAAGCATGTTTGTTCAACTATATGGGAAATAAAATCATCCGTGAAGAAAAATTTGAACAAATCATATGGACTGCCTAATTCCAAGATTTCTTGTGGTAAATCGCGTGATCCAGAGAATAAACTTTGTTGAGGATCTCTTGCAGTTCTTGAATCCTTCCATAGTACATATATTTTCATATTTGGGAAAATAAAGTCTTGTGCCAGGTGGAAGGTGAAACCGTTGACTTAGGGGAACATCATCGTCTAACTCGTCAATTTCTTGAGGCTCCCATATTTCATCCCTATTTCCAAGAAAATCAAGTTCTGGAAAATATGTAAAATAGGAAAGTCTCAGGTACCGATATTTCATATCGTACCTCTATCCTCGTCATCTGACAGTTCAGAATCTTCACTGTCAGAAGGAATATCACGAATAGCTTCTACCGATTTTCGTCCATAAAAAGCGTTAGTACTTATTTCAGGAAATTCCCTAGCAATAAAGAAAAGCTTTAAAAGTAATTAATTTCGTAATAAATCTAATACCAATAATTTAGGTATATTTTATGTTTGTTGAACTTAGTATACACATTGTTCCCATATGGGAACATCCACGTTGTACCATGTTCTGGTAACAAAAACTTATAATAAATAGTATAAATGACACTATTGCACTGTTAATCGTCATATCTAACTGTTAAAAAAATTAATACTTACATATTTTTACTTTAAATCCTTTATTTATTATAATAAAAAGTCATACGCTAACTGCTCTTGGTGGGGAGCACGTGGTTCACTTTAATTACAGGTTTCGTGCGAGTAGTGACATTTACGCATCACCAACCTACTTAAACCAGGAAACTATATTATATTTAAACCGATTTCTATAAAATTTTAACTAAATTCATAAAATGGCGCCATATTCTGTAACTATTTTTATTGTGTTCCCGTTTGGGCACAGTATGCAATAGAGGGTTAAAGTAAAAACAATATTGAAATATGAGAAATAATTGAATCTAGCAATCATTTAGTTCATTACTATATTTCTACAATTTACACATATAACTCACTCGAACCTATGAAATTTTAACAGAAACGTTGAAATCAAGAACAAATTTAATAAAACATCAACACACCTACGATTAATAATTAACTGTAATAGGGGGATAGAGAATAGTAGGCAGACGGCAGCCAACCGACTCGGTCAGTGAATAAATTGATACTAAATTACAAGAAAAGCAAGCCCATTTAGAAATTTCTTAAGAAATTATGCACAAGCGTTCGTAGTGCTAAGTATAGCTAAATTTTTGCATGTTTCTGAAATTATATTTTAATTTTGTTAATGAATATTGCAGGTCTCAGTAAAATATTGAATTTATAGGAAACTAAGATTCCCAAGGCTAGGCTCTCAAGATATGAACGAAATTTAAATTAGTTTTGAATGCTGTAAAATTTTGGGCAAATATATTTATATTATTAGTTTTGACATCAATAAACTAAAACATTTATTTACCTTTTTCGTCATCCCTTCTTCTTTTCATTTCGGCTTGTAAGATGGCTTCATCGGCTCGATCCTATTAACAAAAAAAAATACAAACAAATTTGTTTTAGTATAAGGTAAGTGAATCAACAGATTAAATACCCTTTTCCTGACAAGCTTCCTTTCTTTGCGTAATTCCTTCTCTTCGTCGCTGATCTTCTCCCGTTTGTCCTTCGATTTAGACGATCTTTCCTTCTTTTCAGTCTTTTCGAACAAGAACTCCAATTGCTGTTGCTGTTGTAGTTTTCGTTCTTCATGTTTGTAACTCTGCAGACAACCAGGGGATGGCAATTAGGGAATGCAGTGGAGGAGTTGCGTTTTCGCAGTCTCCAGAGTTGCGCTTGCCAGCTGCCAACTTGTGACTTGCTACACTGACGCAACATCTATTTCTCTATGACTTACACTTAAAGTATTTCAATAAGTACATGTAAAATGTGATATGAAGATATGAAACAAAAATAAATAAAAAGGTATATTACACACATCAAAAAGGTATGTATGAATAATGATCAAAAAGTGAGAATTGGAAGAAAAACTATCTTGTAAAAAGAGATTAAAATAAAAAAGAAAAAAAATGAAATACTTATTTTGCGAATACTGAAGTTATTCTTTTGTATATAATATACCAAATTGTTGTATTAATTGATTACATTATACCATTCTAAAAATTTATCTGTTTAGTTCTCTTATATTTGAATATATTTACCGCAATATTTTACATAAGTCTTAAGATGAAAGTGTAATTTTTCAGAAGTGGAGATTACTACAATAATAATCTTAAAAATACGATTATTTCAAGTATTTAAGAGGATACAAATGAATAAATTGCTTCTAAAAAAACGGGGAAACCTAGAAGTTTAATTACGATTATTTTACACATACAAATATAAACCAATCAGATTCGCGTATTACTGAAGCAACTCGAAATTACAGCGGTAATTTATCGATAATTTTCATAGTAGAATAATTAGGCGTTGTTATGGAAATGCGGTTAATAAGGATAGACATTTCTAAAGTTCTGTCAAAAAACTGGTTTCATTGTCACAAAACAATGCTGAGATTTGGGGAAGAATCAGTTGTAAACATTGATCAAATAGTAAAACAAGCTGAACCGGCTAATACGAAAAAGACTAAAGCGTCAATTTGGCGACAATTTTGTGAGTTTTGTGATGCGAAAAACTACAGCATCGAACAAAATGTTACAGAAGAGGAACTTGCAGCTATTCTGAAAGACTGGGCCTTCAATATGAGGAAGGTGAATGGGGAAGAATGAGAAGGTGTTAAAACGATGTGGAATGTCACGGCAAAATTGCTACAAGAGAAGTTTAATAACGAATATAACAGAAAAATTGATCCTTTTCCGAGCATCGTATTTAAAGCAGCCCGCGACGCAAGGAACTCCAAAAGAATTCTTCAAGCGATACCTGGTAACCGGAAAATGAGTTCTGCAGCTTTACAGAAAAACGAATATGAAAAAATGATGTTTGGGATGAAGAAAATCCAGATGGACTACAAAAGAAATTTTACCTGATAGTGTCGATTGAATTGGCATGGCGAGGAGGAGAAGGCGCGGCATGTTTGATTCCCTACTTCCGAGAAGAAATGAACGTATACAATACACCGACTGGAAGAATAGAGTACAATCCCATATTCACGAAAACTACCCAAGGTGGAGCACAAAAATGTGCTGACAGTAAATGGTTGATTCCCAACAAAGTAAAACCAAGTAATTGCCCAGTCAGACTTTTTAAAAAACTCATTTCAAAGAGGACAGAAAACGCTCGTATAAAAAGTGATAGACTCGTTTTAACTGTCAATCCAGCGTGGAATAAGAAAAAAGGTAGCTGATATAAAAATATGCCTATTGGAAGAAATGAAATTTTGAAATGGTTTAAGAAAAGTGCTGAACTCGCTGGTTTCAACACAGAAAACCAAAAAATAAGTAACCATTCCAGTCGCGCGACAGCTGTCTCAAATTTAGCAAAAGCTGGTGTAAATAAGCAACAATTAATTAAAATTTCTGGCCATAGTAGTTCGCATTCTATTAAGCTGTATCTACAACTAGATAAAGAACACCATGAAACTATTATTAATCAAATGCGAGGAAATAGTTACAACAGTGCAAATATTGATTCAAGCACATCCATTAAAAAACAGAATGTATACCGCCTCATTCTGAGCAAACGCAACGATCCGAATGTATGAATATTTCTCCCGCTCCAAATACAAATCCCCTGAACGCGTTTAGCCAATCACATCACAGTCTGTCTCATTCCGAGCAAACGCAACGATCCGAATGTGCAATCGATGTCATATGTCATACATACTTACATATTATGGAGCCGCGTAAGAAAAATTATCTGATTACCAAATTACTATTAAAGGACTATAAATTGTTTAGTCCTGTGTTATGGTAATGAGTAAATTGCAATACGTTATACTGACAATGGTTACACAAAGCGTAATGTTATTATTAATAAGCGATCAAGAAAATTGCAAATAAGGCATCAAGAGATTTAATAAATTAAATTTTAATAATAAAGGTCACAAAAACTATTCATAGTATACTAAATAAATTTCAGATCTAATAAAAACTAAATTAAATTCTAGTAATGTTAAGCAAAATTTACTCTTACAGATAATAAAATAAATTGTTCATAATGAGAAATTAATTATATAATAACGGAAATTCATCCGTTTAAACTCATCGCTGTAAAATAATTGATGAAGTTTGGAATATTTATAATTACGAAAACCATTTAATTTTAGTATGCGGTTAACGGAAGAGCAGCATATGCCTAAGTCATTGGAAATTTCAAATTTCAATTTAGTTCTATTGCAGCGCATACTAAAATGGACGTATCATTAGGAACTCTGCGATTTGGGAATAATGGTTTTAAATTTTGTACAGAACCAGTAATGTCTATTTTCATTTTAAGTCTACAAATTGTAACTTTGTTCGGGATCGGCCTGTCGGCATACCTTCCGGCAAATAAGTCACATACTCTTTCATAAGAATTATCAGCGTGATACCATTTCATCATTTCGGCTTTCTCTTCTAGTGTATAACGCGGCATGATCACTATTCAAACGCTTAAGAGACTCTGTATAGGGTGACACTAATTTGTGACATTAATTGTCAAATGGTTGCGCGACAGACTGTTTTGTGATTGGCTAAAAGCGTTCAGGGGATTTTTATTCGGAGCGGGAGAAATATTCATACATTCGGATCGTTGCGTTTGCTCAGAATGAGACGTTATAATAATTGTACCTTTCAGTGTACTAATTTATACATGAATTAATAAATAAAGAGTTTAGATAAATTTCATTTTGTATTACGTAAAATAATCTAATCAAATACCATACGAGCTTTGAATTAAAATCGATAATTTCACTCATACTTCCTGCATACGACTTCGACTCGTGTCAATTTGACAATTAAACCACTCCAGCCCTACGGGCTGTTGTGATTCAAATGCTAGTCAAACTGATACTCGTCTTCGTCGCTATGCAACAAGCATTCGTGAAATTATCGATAAATTCAAAGCTCTTATGGTATTACTACAGATAAAATTCGTGTAGCTGCAGATACAAATCCAATCCAAATACAAAAAAAAAACAATCAGGAGAGACAATCGCTTGGAATATTAGACTCCCTCTTAGAATTTGGTTAACAATTACAAAATTAGACAAATAATGGGCAATCCAATTCCAGTTTCCTAACTTTTCTTTAAGAAAAACACAAAATGTAACATTATCTTATTTTTTAATCGAATATTTGGTATTATTCATTAATTATGGAAAATTATGTCAGGCAAATATCCGCGTCTAGACCTTCTGCAGTAGTTGATTCGTTCGAGGTAATTTTTGATGACTTTTTCGTAAGTTTCGAAGGCTATCTCGGCTATAACTTGGCGGAGTTTTAGGTGATCCAACGTTGCAGGTTTATTGGCGTAGACGCGACTCTTCAGAAAACTCCACAAAAAATCCAATGTGGTTAAATCGCATGATCATGACGGCCAATTGACGTAATATAATACGACCTTTGAACTTTTCACGCAAAATATCTACTGTGTGGCAAGTCATGAGGAAATCACATGTCTTCAACATAAATAATCTCGATTTCGTGCCAAAAATAATCGGTTAATATGCTCCTATAGCGCTCACTGTTGACTGTTACTGTCTGACCATCGTTTTCAAAAAAAGCAAGACCCAATTACGTTGCCTGACCACAGTACGCATCAAAAAATTCCTTTTTGGGCATGCAATGGTGTTTCGTGTATCACGTGAGGACTTTCCTTGCCGACGAATTGATAATTCCCGGTCTTCAGCCACACTATCACTCACAGCTGCAATATTCTCAGCCGAACGTGCGCCACGATGATGCACACGGTTTACCCTATCTTTAGTGCTTCCAATTTCCTCAAATTTTTTCACTACATCGCGAATTGTTCGTTGAATAGGACGATTAAGTTGACCATAATCTTCCCGTGGTTAAGCGAGCAATTACGTAAATGTGTTGTTTTAAACTAACATTTGATGTGTCAAATTAATGACGACAATTAGTTTACAGTGTAGTCAATATAGGAAACTCGAATTGGATTAGCCATTATAATCACATAGATTAATGCTATTATACTTAATAATTTAGATTATGTACAAGGTGAGACCAGATAGAATCCAAGTTTGTATTGTAGCATTAAAAAGAGGTAATCATGTCAAAAGCGACATCGTCCATTCAAAATCACCTTTTCAAATGACGCTTTAACTTGTGGAAGCACTTCCTTTTTCCCTACATTTAGAATAAGCGTATATACTACTTAAGTAACCATTTTTCCTTTTATAAATATTTTAAATTTGGGAATCGTATCCAGTCAAATGAGGAATCTACGAAGACTTAAGAAATTGTGACCTTCTATTTCAAAAACCATAACCGTGACCTGAAACAGCTCCTATACTGATAGGTTCAGCCCGCTACGGGCCATACGCAACAATATACGTATGGAACGTAATGCGATGTGGCAACGTGTGTACGATGCCACTCCGCGTGCGCATACATAAGTCTGATGATCGAGAGCAACAGATTGCCCGTATTCGTATTTATTCGTATTTAAAGGTAGTTATCATGTCAGTGTATACAACCGCAGAGAAGGTACAAATAGTTTCGTGGTATCTTGCCGGCAATTCCAGTCGAACAACCGCTGATTTATTTGCTGTCGAGTACGTAAATCGGCCTATTCCTTCGCATTCGACGATTGAAAGGATCGTAAATGCGTTTAGGAAATATGGCTGTGTAGTCGGAAATTGCCGCAAATGCCAACAAATTGCAAGTTAAACTGTTTAGAATTTTCGAGACAATAACCCCTAGAAATCTCGAGGGAGTGAGGCGGGAGTTTTACAATAGGCTCGGCTATTGTTTGGGAAGAGAGGGCGGTATTTTCGAATCCTATATTGAGTGACTTTCTTAAAATTTAAATATATTTTGCAGAATTATTGATTTTTTTTACTTTTATCTTTTAGAAAACGTTATTGTTTTTTATTACTTAAAATTACTTTTCCGTAGCAGCTAAGAATACAATAATAATAATAAATTGGACCTTGTTATATCTGAAGCAAATGGGCAAATTACGTATACAGAACGAATATGCAAACGACTATATCCTTGCGCGGTTTAAGTCTTACTAAATTCATAACTGCAATGTGCGGCAATTTAAGCTACTGCGCGTAGAGGGGATTCGCTGTTGCCACTTATTGCTGGTTATGACCCGTTCCGAGCTGGTCCTATAGGTATAACCTTATCCCAATCTAACCGGCTTTAAGTTTCAGTGCACCAACAGTACTATGGTCTATTTTTAAACTAAGAGGAGTAAATGGAAAAGCCACATTTACGCAGTAAAAGTTACCAAATCAATGACATTCTGAATGTCTTTTTAAATTTTCGTATTTTATTAGTTTTTCTTTATTCATTGAGCTCATTTATTAAAAATTATTTACATTAAACACAAAAATAACATAAATAAAGGATTTAAAGAAATCAAAGGCCTTACCTACTATATTTATATAAAATTGTTTCAAAGTTTAGTTAATATTACCAGTAGAAATAAAATTAATTGGCAACGGCCATAGCACGCTGAAAAGACCGGTTCTCGTCCGATCACCGAAGTCAAACAGCATCGGCCGGGGTCGGTACGTGGATGGGCGACCGCTTTTAGATTCAAGAGCGCCACCTTTACATCGATAGGTCAACACGCAATTTTTGCATAACGTAATCCTACCTCTGAAGCAACCAATCACGCATAGTAATTTTGGCGCGATTAATTTAAAACGCTCCTCTTAGTTTAAAAATAGACTATAGCGTCCTTGAAGATGTCCCTTGCAACAGTAGACGTAACGTTGGCTAAGAAGGAAGCAGTGTCAAGAACGGAGTTACAAAGCGGAATTCCAAAATAATTATTGAAGAAATTGCGTTCTGATCAGAAATTTCTGGATAAATTACCATGGATAGATTAGTGGATTGTCGAGGTGAAGTAGTTTTATTTTCACTTCATCTTGTAATTGATTTAGGAATTTTCTTGTTGAGTTTCTGCTTCTTTGAATCATGACGAACAGTACGTTATTCTGACATATTGAACTTACTGCAAATGAGAACTAATGAGTATTAAATCTCACTTTACATGTAAATATCGTTTAATGTGTTGCGTTAATTTCTACAATTCGATAATCTAAGTTTGTACCGGTATGCAGAAAGCTACATGTCCACACGCCACCTTCCTGGTTGTTAGGAGTTGCTTTCCATTTGAATTGGAACGGTACTGTATTCAAAAGGGCGCGTAACTAATGGTGCGTATCGATTACTGGCAAATGGAACATCGATTTAAAATTCGAGAACAGTACTGTTTGGTTGTCAGTTCTTAACTTGTGATTTTAGGTTAGTTTTAATTTGATTTCTTTAAGAAGTTTGTTCCTTCCAATACAGTACGCGTACTGTACTGTACCGTACAATATGAGTACCGTATTTTGCTGAAATGGAAAGCAGCTAGGATAATGAAAAATTCGTGAAAAGTCACATCTATCCCGAAACGTGTAGATACATTTCGTTCTTATTGGAGCTCGTCAACACACGGTATCCTAGAGGCAGACATGACTTCCACTTCTATACTTCGCGTATATATACTTAATATATTGAAATTACTGCAAATAAGTGATAACCAAAGTGGGACACCTATTTTCACACATTCAATGTAATATTTATTTAACGCAACACGTCCTTCTCAGTTACTACATCTTTCGACATTCTAGTTCATATGTCTAGGTTAGCATGTCATTACATGAGATCTAATGAGTATTAAATCTCACTTTACACGTAAATGTCGCCTGATAGGCTTGGATCGAAGCTTTTCAGGTGTCTACAAAAATTAAGCCATTATTTTAAAGCTAGAGCTGTACATCTATAGATCTCACATTGTAAACTCTCCGGAGTTATTATTAATTGATTCCAAATTATCCTACATTTTCATCTAATATTTTTAATTTTTCCTTAGCAGTCGTCACATGAATACCAAGAATAGCAGGGAAGTTTGACGAAAGTTATATAAATCCGTGTATAGTTAGAAAATGTTGAACAAATTGCATAGAATAGGTTGATAGCATATTATCACTATGTTTTCATAATTAATTATGCCTAATAGCCGTGTCAGAATTTTCAGATAATACTTGTTCATCGTATAAAGTTTGGGAACATAGTAGTAATCGATATTAGCTGCCTGGTAGAAGAAGAAAGAGAAATGTTATCTTGCTTTGTTGAGGTCCATAATTGCACACCCATAATTAATTCTCGGTTAAGCATTCCCAGCAAGACTATTCCTAATCGATTCTAAATTGTCTTGAACAGCTTCTACTAAATAATACGTTTGATTTTTGGTTACTCACGAATTGAATTTTGTAACTGCATTCGTCTACAAGTCGTGAATCAATATTATGTGTCATTATTTTTGTAATTTCAAAGACTTTTTCTATTTCACTTGTAGTCGAAGAATTGTTCTCGTTAATTGCAATTTGCTCATGTTCCATATTCTTGAGTGATTTAGTTGTTGCTGGTTCAGTAGAATAAAAATAATTTTTCCAAATAGCTTGAGAATTGGTTGAGTATTGAGTCATCTAAATTACTTTTTAATTTATACCGCGTGTGTCAAATATCAGTAGGCATAGGGAATACGTATGAGTACATACGATGTATACGTATATGGGAAAGCCGATCCAATGCCGGCGAAGACCGCGACAACCGACAACGATTGTTTCGCAAATACAAGTTAGCAGTAATTGACCATCGACATAGGTATTTGTAATGCGTTCTAAAATAATATTTACGAATTGCAAGGGATTTGCTTTTCTGTTTTCTTTCAGTAGATGCAGGAAATTTTTATGCTGCGGTGCATCGCACAAACAAAAGCGTAATTCTAATAAAATTAAAGAATAATCCTAATAAAATAAATAAAAAAGGATTCTAAAAATTATAGTAAATTATACAAGAGGCTCAAAAAAGCTTTTCAGCGGGTGTATAAAGAGCCATTGTACATTAATTTTATTGTACGCTTTCACACTGTAACGGCCGCCGCTAGACCAAGCTAGACTGAATGCAAAATTTCCAGTCAATCGGTATCGGAGACAATTGTTGTCGGTCTTCGCTGGCAATCGACTGGCTTTCTCATGTACGTATACATGGTATTTACTCTTTCGTTGATTCTCTATGCCTAATGATATTTAACACATACGGTATATAATCCCTATTTTTATTACAATTAGCAGAGCATTAATTTTAGTTGTAGCTTCCGCGGTAAATGTCTCTCCCCAATTATGGCGACGAAATCGCGAGACTTTTGTCATAGCTGTTGTTTCATAATATGGAATATTTACAGAAATCTGTTGTTGCTGTTAGTATTGTCACGCGCGAAAAGTTATGGCATAACAACGCCAGCAGCAGAAAAGTGTCTTGGACGCTTTTGGATCTTAGTGTTAAAGACAAGAAGATACAATGTTAAATATTAAGTAAAGTTAAACTATAAACTAGTCTTAATTTACACGTGTGAGGTTATGATACATACTGCTTGTTATTACACGTTAAACGAAATAATCTTATATTTTTTGTAAACTCGAACTTTTTAGAAAATGATTTAGTACTTCTATTAAACTTTAAATGTCAGAGAGTCTTAAACGGGTAACCAAATCCCATGTAATCAATTAATACAACACAAAGAACTAATTACTCGATTATTTAGTCATAAAGAAAAAGTACAGTTGTAGCAATTTAATTAAAAAAGTTTTAAAAAACTTGTTGGTTTTTAAATAAATAATTATTATGGACATAATAATAGGTTTGCAAATGTCTAATCACATATACCGGGTTCTTTTTTTATTATTTCACATACATTTTTGCTATGTGAACGTTAAAGATAATTGTCAATGCATTAGCAACATAGTATGCAACCAGTCATACATTTATGTTTCGACGAGCGAGAACCATGTGCTTCTAGCAAAACTAGTGTTACTACAGATCGATTTTAATGCAAATAAAATAACTATTCTGTAAATCCGTTACTCTTAATCTCTAATTTCAGGAATCTATTATTTTTTTTGTATTCAAATATTTAACTTTTCAGCATACATCAAGCTTTTTAAATCTATTACGAAACTGTTAAAATTTATCGCGCAAGTCTAGTAGAATCTGATGCGGCTATAATACTTGTAAAGCCACGAAGAATTAGGTTATGTTTTTAGAAAAGAAAGTGTAAAATCTCAGATTTGAATGAAGAAATTATTTTATTCTAACGATTAATTAAGACAAATAAAACAACATAACAAAAATGAAGTCTAATTTCATAGCAAGTTTTCGAAGTGTCCTTCTTGTCATTCGAAGCAATAAGCAAGGCGATCTTGAAATCTTCAGGCAATATTCCGAATAAATTCTGTTTTTATTCCATCCATATGTAAGTATAGCAAACGCCAATTAAGTTAGCGCGAGGAGGGTTAAGTTCGCGCAGGATTAGAAGTAGTGGGGAGATTTGTATTTGGTTTTACATCAAATGTCAGATAATTCTAACCTTTGAGCGTGTATCACTTTATGATCCCCTAGCAAAGACATTATGTTCCGTCAAACGTCAATGACAAATGTATTCTGACAATTACTTGAGTAGTAGGGGTGGACGTTTTTAAAAACGGCTTCTGCGCACCCCCTCCTCGCGACAACTTAATTGGCGCTTGCTATACGTATACGGTCTTTCAGTTCGTCCAAATTACGTATTTACGTTATTATAAATTTTACTAAGGAGTATCATTCAATGAATAAATGTAGGATACAAACCGGAAGTTCTGAGTTGTCTTAAACATTGACGGTAAATGTAGCTTCACCAGTAAAAATTATTTTACTTAAAATTTCTTCGTTTTCATTTAACCCTTTATCAGTTCGCACTATATCAAACTATGTGTCAATTTATGAACCATGTAACCATATGGTTACAAAGTATTCTAAAGTCTTTTTCTCAGATACTCTATATGTTGACGATCCTTGGGTGGCAATACCATATGGTTACAAATATGCCTAGGTGGGGGAAATGCGGATCTAGTCGAAAGTGCGCAGCAGTTCATTTTTATGGTTACTGTTTAGGCCACGTGCGTGTTATTATTAGGTTTGTGAGAAGTACCGGTACCATTATTGACAGTTTATATTGTGGATTTGTGTGATTGTGCTAGAAATTTTGATATTGGTTTCTTGGATATATAAGGTAAGATAGTTTGTTTCTGTTCTAAGTGAATGTGTATCCACATACCATTATTTTTGACTTTGATTGTGTGTAACTACCGTGCCTTCATAATAGGTTGTAACCCACGTGACGTGCTGCAATATTGGTTGCATACATTAGGATTGGCCATCCTGCATGATAAGTTCCTAGACCTAAACTCAAATGTTTTGTTATGACAGTTTTGTACGTTTTGTGTATTGTGTCAATTAGATTTTCTTTGCATTAATTTTATATTTATTTCGCGTTAAAAAAGTCAGTTCTTTGAAGAACTATTGAAGATATTCTAACTTTTGTGAAGGTTAGTTATCTATTAATAACATTGAATGTATGTATAAATAAAATAATTTCATTTTAGGTTATAACCTCCAAAATGGCATTTACCGTCGAACAAGATGCATTCATTTTAGTGGCCCATTATAGAAGTGCTACACAAGATGCCGAAGGCAATTGGAGTTATTCACTTCCAAGTTGTATAGATCAATTTATACAACGCTTCCCAGATTTTGACTTTGATTATGATTCATTTCGACATCGTAGACATATTATAACACATCGTTTTGAGGATAAACATTGTATTTGTAAAGGGAAATCGACTGGGAGGCCCACCAAATTAACTGAAGCTGTTGTAGATGATATTCGGCAGCGAGTAGAACATAGCCCTCATAAATCAGTTAAAAAACTATCTCGGCAAACAGGTATTTCATATTTATTTTTAATTGTACAAAGTTAACATTCAAAAAAATGTTCTTGTAGGTCTCTCAGTTGGAACATGTCACAAAGCATTAACAAAAAAGATACATATGCATCCTTATAAAGTTACTGTTGTTCATCAGTTACATCCAGTCGATTACGATAGGCGAATTAGATTTTGTGAATGGTTTAATAATCGAATGAATGATGATCTCCTAGATTTAACTTTTTTTAGTGACGAAGCATGGGTACATCTTACAGGATACATAAATTCACAAAATTATAGATCTTGGGCAACAGAAAATCCACACCAACTAGTAGAAACATCATTACATCCTTTAAAAGTAGGAATATGGGTGGGAATGTCGAGAAGAAGAATTATTGGGCCAATTTTCTTTTACGATACCATTACTGCAGCAAGATATCGAGGAATATTAAATGAATTTATTAATCAGCTGCATGACGATGAATTAGAAAATGGCTGGTTTCAACAAGATAATGCACCTGCTCACACGGCCAGAGACACACACCACTATTTGACAGAATTTTACGACGATAGACTGTTTAATTTATGGCCACCCCGTTCTCCCGATCTTACTCCGCTTGATTTTTACTTATTTGGACATTTGAAAAATAGGATATATAGAAATAGACTACATAATTTACAAGAACTAGAAGCAGCAATTGTGCATGAAATAAATAACATTACGCAGAATGATTTACATAATGTTTTTGAAAATTTAAAACGTAGGGTGAATATTTGTTTGCAACAAAATGGTCATCATTTCCAACATTTATTATAAATATGTTATTGTGAAAAAGCTTTCAGTACGTTAGCTCCTCATAAAATGTGTTTGTACAGAGGCAAAATTGACAATTTTTTCATTATTAACTGTAAATAAAATTTATGCTATTAAAATGATAATAAACACTAGTGTTTTAATTGAATAAACACAACTAAAATTTATTTTTATTATTCCAAGAAATTACTTACGTTTCAATTAAAATAAAATTAAAAAACATCTGTCAAACTATTTTGAACTAGGAATATTTGTATAGAAGTAGTACCAATCTGTAATGTTGGTTGCATATGTATCATGTTACAACAAATAATGAAGGCTCTGTATATGGTTACATTGCCCATTGCAGTATACTATTTCTCACTACAAATATAATCGGGACTGCTTGATACAATATCTCCTAATTTATTTTACGGCAAGAAGAAAGATAGACTGCCACCTCCTCCTCAGGTCTCGGATGGATCAGACTATTCCGACGATGAGGAAAATTTGGCATTGCCTCAAAGAAAATCTAGAACCCACACTTATGGTACAATTTCGAAAAATCTCAAGTAAAACAAACTTTACAAAAACCATGTACTTCCAGAGAACGACGAATCGGATGACGGAGACGATGAATATATGCCGCTGAAAAGGTTGCAGAATAAATTATTACTTACGACAGTTCAGCCTTCAGGTAAAAAACTAATAGAGTATGTTTTTTATAATTTATTATTATAATTATAACTCTTTTCTAGTTTCAAAGGATATGGAAACTAGCCGGGATGAACCTCCTACAAAAAAAAAGAAAATTCTTCCAGATATTCAATTTAGTTGGACCGAAGATGATATCAGGAAGCCCAATAGAAACGAACACTTTTATCCTAACCACAATGAAGAAGTTCTTACGCCCTTGCAATATTTCACCAATTCGTTTTCCTTTGAAATAATGACGACCATAATTGAGCAAACAAATTTATACAGTACCCAACAAACCGGTACTTGCATAGCCACTAATGCCAAAGAAATGACGGATTTTATATCTATTATGCTATTGATGGGTATAATAAATCTTCTTTCTTATAAATTTTGAAAATAAATATAAATTCTTATTCGAAGTTGGGGTGGTTTTAATGGACCGTGTGACCATACGGTAACGACTTCTAAATTTGTTTTTTTTTATGCAACTATGAATATAAATTTACTAAAAATAGTATCAGGAATATATTTTATTCACAACGTATTAATATAGTAATTTTAAAGAGAAATTTATAGCCTTGACTAATAAGGGGTAAAAAAAAGTATGTTACCATATGGTAACCAAAACTGATAAAGGGTTAATATATTAAACATTATTTCACAAAAATCAGTTGATTTACTTTATGAATATTGATTAAGGAATGTTCTGTTCTTTAATCAATATTCATCGAAAAGCTCTTGATGATTTGATATCTTGTATGGCTGATATTTGAATTCTTTCAGGGTTTTGTACGCCGAACTGTACGATACTCCAAAATGCCTGGCTACATCTAAAAGCGATCCTCTACATAACACAGGATATTCAGATTCATGTGTTCTGTTAATACGTGATTGGCCGGATTTTTTTTTGTAAGAAATAGGCCTGTCAGGATAATTAAACGGAAAGCATGTCTCCGACCGTCCTTAAACTATTATTCTTTTGGTACATTGTGATTGCTACCTTTTCATCTTTGTTGTACTTATTCATGATTTAAATAAATTATCTACTTTTCAATAAAATGTATTTAATTTAAGATTCATGTATGTATAAAAATTCAGAAATATTTGACATAAAACAATGTTTCTTTTCTCTCCATGGCAAACTAATTTAAGAATTAAGCTATAGCTAAATCCTTTCCTGGTGTATAACTGGTTGCCTACTATGCCGCGAATACATTAACAATTTTCTTTTTAAAGTTACACATAGGAAGAATGCATGTGTAATAATAAAAAAAAGAACCCGGCATAGCTCATAGCATTAACATATATACAGATCGATCGGCTAGATACACCGCAACATTTATGCGAGTAGAGTAATAAGCATTAGCTTCTGTGCGAAGAATGATTCATTGGACTAGTGATCGTCGTGAAATATAGATCACGGACATAAATGTGTAGATAAATATAAATATTGTTAGTGTTACTGATTTTTATTAACATAATTAATTCTTCATTATCGCGTTTTATTAATCCAACCCGAACTGAAAATTTATCACAATATACAAGTGTCCCGTATCGTTATGTTCAAATTTTAGGAGTGTAAAGTAGACTTCATTCCAAGTAACAAAAACGCGAAATTTGTAAGTTACAGCTCTATGAATGTGATTGTCAGATCATGAAAAAAAAATGTAATCCTAAAGTCAATAAAAACTGATTTTATTTAAAAAAGTTCAATTAATATTTTCGAAATGTCCATCTCCTTGTTGAATGCAGGGTTGTACCCGTAAGCCAACAGAAGAAGTACTTATTCGAATTTCATACTTGTTTTGTCGGATTTGCTCGGCAGCCAGGTGAATACGATCCAACAACTCTTCTCTTGTGTTCGAAACTTGCGCGTAGACTAAATTTTTCATGTACCCCCATAAACAAAAGTCAAGGGGATTAAGATCGGGTGATCTGGGTGGCCATGCAACAGGACCACCTCGACCAATCCATCTTGGATAATTGACGTTAACCCAATTTCGGACAGCAATTCCGAAATGTGGTGGTGTCCCATCCATGTGAAACCACATGTCTCGTCGAACATTCAGTGGGACATCCTCTAAAAGACCTGGCAGTTCGTCAATAAGAAATTGAAGGTAATTGTCCGCATTTAACCTCCCAGGAAGAACAACAGGACCAATCAACAAGTCATCGATTAAGGCCGCCCAAACGTTAATAGAAAATTCATATTGAAATTTAGATGGGCGTATAGCTTTGGGATTTTCTGATGACCATCTGTGCAGGTTTCTCAGATTTGTAACACCACTTCTCGTGAACGTAGATGCATCTGTCTACAGGGCTGTTCTGCAGAAATTAAAATGAAGCCGTGACTGTCTTAATATCCAGGTAGAATAAACTAGACGAGCATAGTGGTCTGCCTCAAGCAAACCGTGTCCCCTGCGATAGTAATATGGATATAAGCCCTCACGTTTTAAAATTCGCCAAACTGTCGTTCGTGGCATTCCTAGTTGTCTAGCGATTCGACGTACACTGAGAATTGGATCCCTTGTAACAATAACTACTGCTTCTTTCTTCGTCTAAGTCTGCTGGCAAATTTACTCTTCGGTCGAAAAGATAATCACTCAGTCCTCATTCCCGAAATTGTCTGTATACTTCCAGAAACGTTCTGTAATGAGGAATGCGCCTATCGGGAAACCGATGTCGGTATTCAATAACTGCTTGACGTGCACTGCCGTTACAGAAGCCATACACAAAATGCATGTCTGCATACTCTTGAGAAGGAAATCGGTAAGGCATTTTGAATAAAGAAAACGTGTCCACTCACTAATAAGCTGTTGTACGAACTGAAACGTAATGTAATCCTTTATTAAAAAATGTAACGTTAACAGTCATCTCAACATTTGTTTATTGTATGTTATTCATGGTTCAGCACTTACGAAATAAGTAAGAACCTTCTTTATCATAAATTAATTTCCAGTACACTTTTTTGTGGATCTCCAAGAAATTACTGTATGCATTACGACACGTGTTTATTTATTTTAGGATAACATTTTATTATGCGACGTTAACAATCACAGGCCTGTTATTGAATCGTATAACTTTTTTAAAATAAAATCTGTTTGTATTGACTTTAGCATTACATTTTTTTTCATGATCTGCTGACAATCACATTCATAGATCTGTAACTTTGAAGCAAATAAAAATGGATATACAAGTTTTGCGTTTTTGTTACTTGAAATGAAGTCTACTTGACACTCCTAAAATTTGAACATAACGATACGGGACACTTGTATATGTACAGTAAGCGAGGCCTTAAATAAAGACATACATCTCGTTACCCTCTAAGCAGCGAATGTGGTTTGATTTCAATCAGTTTCAACCAGCAAACAGTGTTTGTATGATGTCCGTGCAAAGAAAATGTCGACTCATTTGTAAATATAATATTTTTAATAAGAGTTTCATTTCGATCGCATTACAGTTTAGTTCGGATTTTCTTCTACAGAGGCACAAATGAGTTAATTACGTTTTTCATTGAAATTATTAGTTCTAAGTCTTTTATATTGTTGAGATGAAACGTAACCAGTTTTCTCAAAATTGTTAATAACGCGGTGTAAAGTACACATGGAAATGTCGTTTTGCAAAATATTTTTCAACACATTGCAAAATATCATGTAGAGACTGTCCCTGGTAGTATTTGATTATCGTCGTGTTTCTCAAGCGTGAACATTGCCATTATAATATAAAGGTAACAACAATCTCCTTACATAACAGCAGTTTAACTGCGAACCCAATTCCAAATAACTTTTGTTTGCTGTCTATCGCCACTATATGCTGAATTGTGTTTGATCGTACAGTTCCACGTTCTTATACAGGTTGTAAACGAAATATGCCGACATACTTTAATATGTAATAGCTGTAATAATATTAAGCAAAAAAGGCTAATGCACGAAAACTATCTCGAACAAGATCAAAGAAAAAAATATTTAATAAATGCGCAAGGGTCGATCCGACTCTGGTAAATTTAGTATTCCTTTAGAACTGCAGCGCTACCCCTACTAAAGCGTAATGGTGGGAGTTGTAGATGCGATGATGCATATTGTAACTCAGAAGTCAGTCTGTTATCAACTTCCGTAGAGTATGGCTTATTCAAATCACGAATTAACAGATATCGTCTTACTATATACGGTGAAGCAGGTGGAAATGTTAGAGCTACTAGACGTATTTATGAAGGGCGGTTTCCGAACCGAAGATGTCCATCAAATGATTTAATTTTACAAGCCGTGTCCGTGACAAACGATCTTCTGCCACGTATTTATTTTTCAAGCTGCGGCCCATATCCGTGAAGCCCGAACCGTGTTAAATCGCGTACTTTGAAAGTTTACCGATCGATTAGAAGCTTGTATTTATGCAAATGGCAGCCACATTGAACATCTCCTTTAAGTCCGCCTGTTTCGCACAAATCTGCCCATTTTCGAGCAAAGAAATTATCATTAAAAAAAAGAAGCAAAAGAACACAGAAAAAAAATAGTTCATTAATAAAAGGTTGTAACAATTCATTTTGGTATATTTCAGCAGTTACGGTTTGGTTAAAAAATATAGACCCAATAATTTGTCTTCTTGAAACTTCTAGTCAGACGCCTATTTTTTTGTGAATGTAACATAGTTTCTATGAATTCGTAAGGGTTTTCTGCTGATCACATTCGCATATTTTGCTTATTTACGAGGGGAGGTCCAGAAGATCGTGGAATGAAAGGGTTGTAAATAAAATGAAACAATAAATCTATTTTTCCTTTTCAATATAATCACCCTTAAGCACAATACATTTATTAGATCTATTAATTAATTTTTCTAAACCATCATAAAAATATTTTTTATCTTTCGCCTCAAAATGGACCAAAATTGCCTCCTTTACCTCATTGTCGTCGGAAAACTTTCTTCCACGAAAGTCTTTTTTTTAATTGGGAAACAAATAAAAGTCACTAGGTGCCAGGTCTGGACTGTAGGGTGGATGGACTATTGATTGAAAGCCATGCTTGTGCAGAGCAGCCATTGCAACTCTGCTCTTGTGAACCGGCGCATTGTCTTGCAAGAGCAACACATCCTTGGTAAATTTTCCTCGACGTTTTTCCTTGATGGCCTCCTTTAATTTTTCTAATATCGCTGCGTAATATTCTCCGGTTATGCTCCTTCCTTTTTCTTCGTAATCAATCAATAATATCCCCTCACAATCCTAAAAAACAGTAGCCATCAACTTCCCAGCCGATTCTGACACTTTGAATTTCTTTGGCGGTGGTGTCCCTTTTTTATGCCATTGCATGGACTCCTGTTTGGACTCAGGCTCAAAGTGATGAACCCATGTTTCATCTCCGGTAACAATCCGCTCCAAAATCTGTGTAGGTTCGTCTCCACACAGCTCCAAAAATTGTTTGGACGCATCGACGCGCTGCTGTTTCTGCAGCGGCGTGAGCATTCTCGGTACCCATCTTGCACTGACTTTTGTCATACCCAGGTGGTCATGTAGGATACGCAAAATGGTGGTATCTGATACTCCAACTAATGCAGATAATTGTTTGTTGGCCTCAACTGGCCGTCCTGAGCGGGGTTCGTCTTCGATCAACTCCCGACCATGTTTAAAAAGAGCATGCCACTTATAAATCATTGATTTACTAGGGCACTGTTCCCCATAAACGGTTTTCATTTCATTCAATATGGTTTGAGCGTTCTTTCCTTGCTTTGTAAGGAACTTTATCACAGCACGGTGTTCAATTTTCTCCATAGTTTCAGTTATCTTTCGGATTGACTTGTTTAGCAGGCAACTATTCGTAAACGACTGACGCTATAGAGCTGCAACTTAACTTATACACTAATGATGAGTCAGAATGACACCTACCGAGCGCCCCTATCCCCACTCCATCCCCTCCATTCCACGAACTTCTGAACCTCCCCTCGTAAATAGCCAAAAGCATTTGCTGAGAATATCGTCATTATTTATGTTATGTAAAAACCATTGACAGTATTGTGTTCTCGTATCAAAATCTACCTGCGCGAGTTCAAAAAATGCTTGAATTTTATATGGCAACAACTTTAAGTCCTTTTTTAACACGGTATGTCATGTTCTCACTGATAAATGAACTTCTTGAGAAATCTTTGCAATTGATTTTTTAATATCCTCTATGCAATCTGCGGTTCGTTTTTTAGGTGCTCCATGAATTATTGCCCCTGTTTCCCGAAATTAATCGACGGAAGCATGAACATGACTTAGCCGGTTAGTAACTGGCAGAGATTACTCGAACCAACCCTCAATATTCTATAATGCCATCAACATTGTGTATGGTGTTTGTCAATTCCTCTCCCAATTATTTGGAGCTGATAATGAAAAATGAAAATTTGAAGAAGTTCTAAGTAACAATCGAGGATTTCGTACTGTACGCCGAACTGTTGACTTGTTTGATGGTAAATAAATAGATGTTTCCGAACCGGGGATAAATGTGCCGTCACTAAAAAAACTTTATGTACTTTAAATATGCCCTTATTTCATCGGTAGATGTTGAACGATCGTTTTCAATGTATAAATCGATTTACGGTGACGGGCCTACGTTCCTACGGAAAATCAGGGGGGAAACCGTGCGGGATGGAGAATGAAACGAAAGAATTCGCTAATTAGTAGTTACGAAAAAAGTAGAAAAATAACATCTAATAGTATGTGATTAGAATGAAGGAAAACAGGCTGGGTAGGAGTGATAGAGGCGAGGAGAATTAATGGAAGGAGGAGGCGAAGAGTAGAAAATCATGGATGGAAAGGTTAAAACTCTGATCAGAGATCGAAAGAAATGGATCGACGGAACATAGATACAAATTATCCGACATCCTTTGGGGATAATAAGTATCATCGAAGAAAAAAGAAAGCAAGATAGGTTCTCCGATGTTCTTTCTGATAATGGCTGAATGATTATGAAAGCAACAGAATTTATTAATCTTCATATTACTTGATTTTTGTCAAAAGTGCAATCATATGATACATAGTCTAACATTAAAATCATTGCCAATTAATCCTGGGGTTTTTCTAACTTTCGTTATATATTTTTTGAGATTGCATTTGAAAATGTAATTAATCATATTTCACTTATGCACAATATTCACGAATTAATAGATTTACACATTTAAATAAATATAAAAAAAACATTTGCAAAGTAACCAACAAGTAAAATTGCTACAATTTTTTTAATTAAGAAAAAACGTAACCTACCATATTCATAATTTTCAGTTTGTTCTCATACAGAAACTACTAACATACTTACCGTAACACAATGTCACCATCATAAACAAGAAACACCAGATCGTGGAAGATTGGGCTGAGTTCGTTTTCATCTTCGATAGCGGGGGGCAACACAATAGTTTTTAAAAACTTTAAAACACACTTCTATTTAAAGGCGCAATGATATAATCACAAATCGAGCAGCTCAAATTATCTTCTGCATTGGCATGTGGATACGAGGCATCATCATCATCAAGGGAAGAGGAGTCTTCAGGTTGGATGGAACCTTTCATACGGAATTCTTCTTGTCTGGGATTAAAAATTTTCCGGGAAAATTTACGATGCATCAATTCGACTCTTGCTTCTTTGGAATCATTGACAAACTCAAGGAAATATTTGTTTTTAAATTCTACGCTTAAGGACATATATACAAGTTGCATCTTCTCCTGGTCATTTCGGTATTTTGATAAATTCAGAGCGGTTTTGAGATGGATCGCTTATTATTGCAGAAACGGAAAGGTGAAGTAGTTATGAGTGACATACAAAACATAAACGGGTTTGTTTTGAATGACGAATATCGTTGGCTTAATAATACGTTTCATACAAAGATACCATTCGTGGTCGCATATCGTAAACGTCGACGTCTTAATATTCTTCTCTTGCTTCTCTCCTTACCGAGGATCGCCATACGAGTGAAGAGAAAGGAAACGATAAATTGGGGAAAGAAACTCGCCAAGGGAGGAACATCTTAGTCCAATTTGCGGTACCAAGTTCACATTTTTTTAACACACTTTACAACTGACACATTAACATTTTTTGTTGGTTTTATATTTTCAGCCCAATCTCCCATAGTTTCCGTAGCGGACAAAATATCTGATTCATGAACCCTGAAATCTGCACCGATGCTATCTCACTCCGATACTAACCTTCGAGGAAGAACCATCCACTTTTCTTCTTTTTGCGTCTGTTGAACAAAACAAAAAACACATTGACATCTATTTACTAATATTAAAATAAATTAATGTTATAATTTAGTAAAATGTTCTGATAAAAAATCCCAATTTTTATCCAAGTTGTTAATTGTGTTATTTTAATTACATATAATTATAATAATTTTAAAATTAGCGGGAATTTGCTTGATACTTCAGGGGCGCGTTCCGATTCAGGGTGCGTTTGTCCGGACAACTTATGGTTGGGTAATTACGTCACATACTAGATTCGACTAAAATATGCGAACGCTTCTCAGGCGCTATTTGGCGGAAAGTTACAAATTTTGATTCTATATAGGTTATCGTGAATACATATAAATAAACATTTATTACGTTTAATTAAGAGAGAGTGTTGCCGCTTCCGCCAAACTATTAAGCGATCATTTTAATTTAGATTATTGGCAACCACTTTTCCTTATTTTCATTATAACATATTACATATTCTTTTTTAATCTATTGTCATTATTATGTAAACTATCAAACTCAACGTAGTTTCACTATCTATGATAAAGAAATTCTCGTAATCTATCTATTGCAAAGTATGTCTATAGCTTGTCATTAATAATTGGGTAGGTACAGGTAATAGGTATATGTATGTAATCAATGCAAACTTTCCACCACCTTTCCACTTTAATTGTGGGTAAAACCCACAAATGTGACATATTTTCACTTAATCTTAGATGAAATCTTGTATTGGAGAGGGTCTTCCTCTATGGCGAAGTCGTTGGTGTAAATTATATACGTACTTCTATTTCTAACTCTACTTCTTCGTCCGAGCTAGAGCTTGTATCAAAAAACATCGTGCTTTATTATAGCAAAACAGAAAAATCTAACAATGCAAGGATGAAGTAGACTATGTTTACGTTTAACTTGGTTAAATTGTTGTCAGATACATAACTGCGCATGACGAGCAACTTTCGTCTACCTCGGGAATAGGGTGAAAAGTTGTTTCACCCGGCAGAACGCTTTTTATTCTGCCCGACAACACTATGACGTCACATCTACTTAATATGAACGCGTCTTTTTTCACCCGGACGACGTCCGGATGGATATCCGAACGCACCCCAGTAAATCTTTAGAAACAGCTTTTATCGCGTTTTCGAGGTACGTTTGACGGTACCATGACATTTCGATAGAGGGAGTTGGGACCATCCAGAATTAATACTGTTGGAAAAGAGTGACGCACACTCTATATAATCTGTAAGTAGTACTAACGTAGCATAACCTACCCTCACCTGGAGAGCGGCGCAGCCCTCTTGGGAAGGGATGTATTAATAGCAGGAGTATCCCCCGCGAGCGGCGCGTACCATCGCTACACGACGAGGCATGGAGTCAATAAAGTCGTTGTATGGTAGCGGGAGGGATGTCCAACCATGCTGCTCCAACTCGCCTCCACAGCTCTTCAACATTACCCGGGGGAGCCGGATAACGTTGAAGACTCCGACCGATCATATCCCAGACATGTTCGATCGGATTGAGATCCGGAGAGCGTGCCGGCCAAGGAAGCATCCGTATATGGTTCTCTTTCACAAAGGTCTGGGCAACACGTGCAGTGTGCGGTCGGGCGTTGTCGTGCATGTATAGAAGACGTGGGCGACGTCAAACGTAGGGAAGCCGTCATCGTATGCTGTATACGCAGCAGGCGTGTACGTCCACCATGTGTAATAGCACCCATACCATAATGTCCTGCTGGCGATAGATAGGACGTGGTTGGATGCACTCCTCGAGGTGACGCTCACCACGTCTCCGATGAACCAAAATTCACGCGTCACCAGTGTTCAATTCGAATCTTGATTCGTCGGAAAACAAAATGTGCCTCCACTTGACAAACCACTGATGTCTAGCCTCCACCCACTGGCGCCGTGTACAGCGGTGCTCGCGAGTCAGTGGAATCCGCTGCAACTCACAGCGCGCTCGTAGTCCACTTTCTAGCAAACGCCCCCGTACAGTTCGCGTAGTGAGTACGCCTTCCCTTCCTGCTGGCCAAACGGCTCCAAGTTGCCTTGAGGAAGACGTACGCGACGCTAAAGCGCTGTGCACAAGGGCGCGATCCTCGGTGCTGTGCTCGCGCGAGGCCGTCCCGCTCGCGGCTGAAGACGCGTACGTCCTTGCTCCATCCATTCTCGCCATGCCCGCTGCACTGCCGATAATGTCCGTTCGAGACAGCGCGCTGTATCACGGAAAGATACTCCTGTCATGTGGATCCCCACAACCATTACTCGCTCAAACTCACTCAGATAACGCGAACGGCCATCACCCACAAAGTACGACTACAACTACGCGCTTCCACTACACTAACAATAAACGGTTTCTCCCTCCCCGCATCGGTCTCCATGGACAACATATTGCAGCTGTCGGAGGCACTCAGTAAAAAATGCAGCGAAAAAGTTAAAATTCGCTGCGCAGACCTGTCTAGAGGAAATCTTAACACTCCGCTAAATCTACGCATTTATCTTGACACGTTCAGATTATACAGGGTGTGCTCGTCACTTTTTGCCATCAGTGTATGTAATTAACTTTGAGTATTATCTTCAATAATAACTTAACAATAATTTAGATATAAAAGATCGTACCTCTGTCTGGTTCGGTGGGTTCCTGACTATGTCGTGACAAATTTCCAGAACTGTTATTAACATTCATCGCTATATCTCTGTCGTCTCTTACTTCCCGGAAATAGTGACTTCTTTCATCGTAGTAACGATCTGCTTGGTTGCGTTCGTTGACATAACGCAGGTCTTCTTTAGGACTGACCATTTCGATATATCTGTCTTCCTGTAGCATTAACAATACATATTTCCATTAAATATTTTTAAATAAAAAACACGTCTATTAATATGTTACCCTGTACTGTTTGTCTTCCTTAATTATTTTTTCTTCTTTTCTTTCTCTGCGTTTTTCTCTTTCTCTTTCCCTATCTCTATCTGATTCCTCCCGTTTTTCTTCCTTTCTATTGTATTTGTCTTTTTCTTCTTTAGGAGTTTTATCTCTGTCGGACTTTTCTTGTACTCTGAAACAGTAATTGCATAAGTAAAGTTTTATCTTACTGATCTCGTAGGTTACTGATGTTTCAATATTTTGATTACTTACATATTATCGCTAGAAGAATTTTGAGATACATTTTGACTTTTGGAACTGTTTCTCGTATCTTCGTTGGATTGCCTATTTAGTTTTCTCTCAGATTTTTCCTTTTCCTTGGTTTCTTTTGTGCTATCTGTATGATCTGTAAGAGATAAATTAGGTGTATCATACAGGCACCATATATTTGATTAATATATCATAATCGCGTGACAACTTAAATACAGATAACATTTTTTCAATATTACATGCTTTAACAACCCTCGACAACTAGGTGCCCATTACAAGACGCGTTAGCAACTCATGAGTTATTAGGTTCACACCTGTGGAGCAACTTTGGCTGTCGATAATCACCTTAAACGATAAGGAAAACCACGAAAACCTTCTCGGATAGCAAGCTAGATATTATAGCATTTTTGACATTTCAATATATTTAGTATAGTTTGTATACAAGTGTCTCGTATCGTTATGTTCAAATTTTAGGAGTGTAAAGTAGACTTCATTTCAAGTAACAAAAACACAAAACTTGTACATATATACATTTATATTTGTTTCAAAGTTACAGATCTATGAATGTGATTGTCAGAGCATGAAAAAAAATGTAATCCTAAAGTCAATAAAAACTGATTTTATTTAAAAAAGTTCAATTAATAATATTTTCGAAATGTCCATTTCCTTGTTGAATGCAGGCTTGTGACCGTAAGCCAACAGAAGGAGTACTTATCCGAATTTCATACTTGTTTTTGTCGGATTTGCTCGGCAGCCAGGTGAATACGATCCAACAACTCTTCTCTTGTGTTCGAAACTTGCGCGTAGACTAAATTTTTCATGTATCCCCACAAACAAAAGTCAAGGGGATTAAGATCGGGTGATCTGGGTGGCCATGCAACAGGACCACCTCGACCAATCCATCTTGGATCATTGACGTTAACCCAATTTCGGACAGCAATTCCGAAATGTGGTGGTGATCCATGTGAAACCACATGTCTCGTCGAACATTCAGTGGGACATCCTCTAAAAGACCTGGCAGTTCGTCAATAAGAAATTGAAGGTACATTATTGTCCGCATTTAACCTCCCAGGAAGAACAACAGGACCAATCAACAAGTCATCGATTAGGGCCGCCCAAACGTTAATAGAAAATTCATATTGAAATTTAGATGGACGTATAGCTTTGGGATTTTCTGATGACCATCTGTGCAGGTTTCTCAGATTTGTAACACCACTTCTCGTGAACGTAGATGCATCTGTCCAGAGGGCTGTTCTGCCGAAATTAAAATGAAGCCGTGACTGTCTTAATATCCAGGTAGAATAAACTAGACGAGCATAGCGGTCTGCCTCAAGCAAACCGTGTCCCCTGCGATAGTGATATGAATATAAGCCCTCACGTTTTAAAATTCGCCAAACTGTCGTTCGTGGCATTCCTAGTTGTCTAGCGATTCGACGTACACTGAGAGATGGATCCCTTGTAACAATAGCTACTGCTTCTTCCTCTAAGTCTGCTGGCAAATTTACTCTTCGATCGAAAAGATAATCACTCAGTCCTCATTCCCGAAATTGTCTGTGTACTTCCAGAAACGTTCTGTAATGAGGATTGCGCCTATCGGGAAACCGATGTCGGTATTCAATAACTGCTTGACGTGCACTGCCGTTACAGTAGCTATACACAAAATGCATGTCGGCATACTCTTGAGAAGAAAATCGGTAAGGCATTTTGAATAAAGAAAACGTGTCCACTCACTAATAAGCTGTTGTATGAACTGAAACGTACTGTAATACTTTATTAAAAAATGCAACGTTAACAGTCATCTGCACATTTATTTATTGTATGATATTCATGGTTCAGCACTTACGAAATAAGTAAGAACCTTCTTTATCATAAATCAATTTCCAGTACTCTTTTTTGTAGATCTCCAAAAAATTACTGTATGCACTACGACACGTGTTTATTTATTTTAGGATAACATTTTATTATGCGACGTTAACAATCACAGGGCTGTTATTGAATCGTACAACTTTTTTTTAAATAAAATCAGTTTGTATTGACTTTAGGATTACATTTTTTTTTTCATGATCTGACAATCACATTCATAGATCTGTAACTTTGAAACAAATAAAAATGGATATACAAATTTTGCGTTTTTGTTACTTGAAATTAAGTCTACTTTATTGTTAATGCGTGAATGCACAATGCGTACGCAATTCCAATGAAAATACTTAAAACTGCTGGTACCGCATTTTTGCCTAGTTTTAAGCCGCCGAATTTGCATTAATAAATACTTGCTTAAGCGTGAGTTACATTACACTTTTTTTCGTACTAGAAACTTGAACAAGTTCTTGTACAAGATTTCATACAAGTTTTAATTTATGCTATGTTGAATAGAGGGCACCAAACTTTGAGTGCGTTACCAACATAAAACAAAAATTGCTGTTTGTTTATTATTATATATTTGACGTTTAGACGGGTTGTGGTTATTTATTAGCTCTTATAGATACAAAAATATTAAAAAAACGAATTCGAAAACCGTTATATCGGGGCCCCATATTTTGTTACTGACTGGACATTCTTACACAATTTCTATTAATTTCCGAAAATAAAACAAACACTACGTAACCTGTTATTATTATATGATTTTTATTTAAAATGGACAGTTGGTACAAACGAAATGGTGTTTAATGCGCAAGTCTAGTATAAAACTTGGATGAAAAGTGGGATCGGATCTAGTTTTCTAGTTTAGAAACTTTGATGTATTTCTTCTGAATTACACTCAAAGTTTCGACAAGTACATCTAGTTTGAAAACTTGTCCAAGTTTCTAGACGAAAAAAGTGTAATGTAACTCAGGCTTTACATCTGGCTCTTTAACTATTGTATACAAAGTTTTGTATAATAACACTGTAGCCTTTTTAAAATACATATTTCTATTTTATATAAATAATTAATGTTTGCAAACTACTTCAAAATATGCCGACGGTTTAAAAAAAGGTGATTAAATTTTTTTTTTAATATTTGATATTACCTTTCGTTTCTCCGTTTTGTTTGCTAGAATTTGAATCTTGTGTTTTGGAGTCGTGCGTTTTAGATACCTAGACGTACAACAAATAAAAATGACGTATTATAATTAAATATTTTAAAAACGCACTCAGCTTTACCTTTTCTTTGTCGACGTTTTGATGAAAATCACTTTCCTGCATTATATGACCGCTAGCCATCCTCTGTTTCAGTTGTCCCAAATAGCTCGTCGCTAACGTGAACAGGTCCTGTCGCTTGTTTTTCTCCTCGTCCCTCAATTTCTCTATTCTCTTCTCGATTATTTGACTCAGTTTCGACAGGACGGGAAAGAACGGTATTATTTTTATCAGTATTATCAGGGCGTTCCTGATTTGCACGTAGTCCTTCGATTCTAAGCAGATAATCATGGCTTTCGCCAGTTTGTAGTGCCACTTGTGGCAGACGTGGCGGTAATTTTCGTATCCCACGTGATCTAGACTGTCGCAATATTGATTACTAATTCGGTACTTCGTTACGAAACCCGGATAGTTGGCACATTCTTTTTCGAAGATATCTTTTGATTTATGCCATCGCATGACGGTTTCCAACATGGCGTACAGAAACCTGCCATAACGCATAGCTTCATTCTCGGTGCACGATGTCACCGAGTAAGTAACGTCGCAAAACAACTTTAAAAGAAAAATATGAATGTCAAATGAGTTTTGAATTATTGAAATTACTTCTTATGTTCCATCATAAATATAAAAGACCCGAATTACGGGACTTACCCTATCATAACACAGTAATGTAGAGAAATTAGCAGTCTTCAGCATATGTATTGTATGTACAAATTTAGCACAATATACAGCATCAACGGCAGTAAAGGTACACCTTGGAAATATACACAGTTGTAAGAACCTCGTGATAGTTTCGTTTTTCGCCGACTTCGCAGACCTCGAAAGGAACCACGTGTCTTTCTCCTGTTTCAATCGATAAAGAACTTTGTCGACGTGCTCATTTTGTTTTCTCTTTTCGTCTTGTAACTTTTCCATCAATGTGACATATCTTTCCTGCTCTTTCTTCGCTTTACTCGTATTGGTATCGACGGCGGAGAGCGATTGTTGTTTTACTTTATTTATCGCCTGCTGATACGTATCTTCCGGAACGTATAAGTCGTACATAGTGAGAGACCAAAATGTTGTGAGGAACTGTGGGGAAATGTCTTCCCAGACTTTTGGTAGATGTAGAGGTATCACCGATTTGTGTACGGGCTGCATTATTTCGGTTACAGCTTCGAAATATTTTTGCTGTTTTGCCGAAGAAGACATTTTTTTGTAATTCGGATCGGCTTTTCGTAGTTGGTCATATTTGATCTGTAATTAGAAAATAATACATGGATTTTTAGGCTAAATTTCGCAAATACCCAATGTTTTAATAACAGAATAGATTTGGAACACGCCACATTAATTTTTGAGTATAATGTACGAGGTGATACCCAGAAATTCCCGGAATTTAAACGTGGTGCGCGAAGGGATGGTAGTACATCTCTATAGCGCTAGATGGCGTGAGCTACGTCTATACTAAATCAGTCTGTCAAACGGTGGTGCATGGTAGCGGGAGATTTTGAGAACTTTATTGTTCTAAAAGCACCAGTACTTAACTAAAACACTTTCTGAAGTCGGACGTTGAAATTCTGCATAACACGCCGCAACATATCTAACGGAATGTTGGCAATTTCTTGAATCATTTATTTCAGCTCCGGAATATCTCGCGATTTATTAATAAAAACCTTGCTTTTGAGATAGTCCCACAAAAAGTAATCACACGCTGTTAGGTCGGGCGATTTTGGAGGCAACTCAATGTCCCCGTGATGAGAAATAACGCGATCTGGAAACAGTCGCCGCACAGTAGTCATTGATACCCTTGCGGTATGTGCACTAGCACCGTTTTGTTGGAATCATGTATTCTGGTTGTTTTGTGGAAGCAGATTCAATTGCTTTGTCAGAAACTGGTTTATCATGTCAGCATAGCGTGCAGAATTGACTGTAACAGCATTTTCATTCTGATTTTCAAAAAAGTATGGACCAATAATTCCCATAGAGGACATTGCACACCAAACGGTTACCTTCGGACTGGTTTGGTTAGGCTGATCTGTTGGCTTAAGAGTACCCTTGCGGTATGTGCACTAGCACCGTTTTGCTGGAATCATGTATTCTGGTTGTTTTGTGGAAGCAGATTCAATTGCTTTGTCAGAAACTGGTTTATCATGTCAGCACAGCGTGCAGAATTGACTGAAACAGCATTTTCATTCTGATTTTCAAAAAAGTATGGACCAATAATTCCCAATAGAGGACATTGCACACCAAACGGTTACCTTCGGAGTGGTTTGGTTAGGCTGATCTGTTGGCTTAAGAGTACCCTTGCGGTATGTGCACTAGCACCGTTTTGCTGGAATCATGTATTCTGGTTGTTTTGTGGAAGCAGATTCAATTGCTTTGTCAGAAACTGGTTTATCGTGTCAGCACAGCGTGCAGAATTGACTGAAACAGCATTTTCATTCTGATTTTCAAAAAAGTATGGACCAATAATTCCCATAGAGGACATTGCACACCAAACGGTTACCTTCGGACTGGTTTGGTTAGGCTGATCTGTTGGCTTAAGAGTACCCTTGCGGTATGTGCACTAGCACCGTTTTGCTGGAATCATGTATTCTGGTTGTTTTGTGGAAGCAGATTCAATTGCTTTGTCAGAAACTGGTTTATCATGTCAGCATAGCGTGCAGAATTGACTGTAACAGCATTTTCATTCTGATTTTCAAAAAAGTATGGACCAATAATTCCCATAGAGGACATTGCACACCAAACGGTTACCTTCGGACTGGTTTGGTTAGGCTGATATGTTGGCTTAAGAGCTTGAACAATCTGGATCTTATAAGGATGGAAATGGAGATCCTTATGTAAAATTCCGAGAAAAGTCGTTCTAGCTAAGCCAATTGACTATGTTTTCGACTGGAACGTTTCGGACTGCGCTGTATAGCTACGATAAATCGATCAATGTTATCCAAAGTTCTGACACTTCTGTTTGGTCCCGTGCGTTTGACGTTGTCCGCTAATCCGCTTTCTTCAAATTTACGAACCCACTCTTTTATGGCGTGACCAGATGGAACTCTCCCGTAACGAGGAATATTGAAATTAATCCGAAATTTCGGCTATACTGCGGCCACAGTCATTATTTTTGTAATATGCTTTGATTACAAAAGAACGTTGCTCACCGGAACACCGTTCCATGATTACTGAATCACATAAAAAGACAAATCATTTGTCAAAGAAATCCATAGCAACTTATGATTATACAAAAAGGTTTTAAGTATATCTATACGTTTATGCACGTATAACGCTTTTGTTACAATTGAAACAGACATGTAATATATACATATCTGTAACTGTACACATGGACAATACACCTCGTATTTTCAGCATTTATTTCTGCTTAAGACACGTGTTTCTGCCATTACTATTAGGCGTCATCAGTTAAGCTAGTGAAGCAATGTAATACAAATGATACAAATCTTTATGAATAGATTTGTATCTGTATATACATTTCATTGAAATCGCCTACAAGATAAAGCAAATTTCATCCTATAAGGTGGCACTTATTTAATAAGTGACATCTGACGGACGAAAGAGACTTTGCCGAAAAAGGCGACCTTTTCGTTCGACCAGCTATGCTGGTTCGAAGAACGAACGGACTACCCGTATTTTTTTCGTTCTTCGAACTATATATATACAGATATGTATATATTACATGTCTGTTTCAATTGTAAGTACATCTTCATTTCAAAAATATATATTAAGATACCTTTCAAATTTGTAAAGATTTATATTTGGCGGTTGCCGATCATTTAATACAGAAATTGTTGGTGACGTTTAATGTTGTGCAACATAATACTAGTGCAAACTGAGGAAATATAATCTCAAAATGCGATTTTAAAGTATTAATTTCAATACTTTCTTTTCAGTTTCGCATAAAAAGACACATTTTTGAAACCAGCGAAACGTAAGCTTTCCATTTTTTTATAGTTTGTTAATTAAATCTGCGGTGACCATTCGGAACTCTTACCGCTACCTACTTTGTGAAGTGATTTTTTATTACACTATAAAAACTATTCCGCTGTTCTAGCTCTTCGTTTTTGCAAACTTGAATTTTAAGGTAGGTGGATTTTTGTTTAAAATCAGCCCCTTATTTTGGATTTTTTCCGTTTTGATTTACAATTATTATTGTTTTTGTAGTTATTGTAGGTATTAATATTTTTTAATTCCTATGTATTTATTCAACTTAAATAAATGTTATAAATGGATATTTTTTCGCGCATTTTGCCTATATGTCATTTGGTATTTGATTTCTGGTGCGCCCCTGCAAACTCAAACCCCACGACACGCCACTGTGAGTTATGTAAATGAGTTTTATCACAAAATTGTCTTTACTTGTAAGCTCAACAGAAAAAGAACCTCCGCATTAATAAAGAATTTAATTACATTTTTCTTTATTTAAATAATATTATGTTCAAATATACCGGGTGTTCCACAAAAATTTCCAAAGGCTGTAGTTTAATAAGGAAGAAAGAAAGAAAAATTTACTAACTATGAAAAATAAATAAATAAAATAAAATAAACATTCCTCCTGACTTATTTAAAAAAAGCAAATAAAAAAATAGAAACATTGTTCTATCTATATATTCTGCCCCTCTTTTCTACAGAAACAATTGCATTTAATATGTTGAGCGGTATTTGTTGGCAAGCATTAATAAGTCTATTTCGTAGAGCATCTACTTTTTCAGAAATACATAGACAATTTCTCTAATTTGCTCCATAAAAAAAAAAAAAAATCTAACGGAAAGATCTGGTGAACAAAGTGGGCCATCTAATAGGTCCGTTAGCGCCTATCCATCTTCGATTAAACTGTCTATTTAAAAATTCTGTGTTTATTACAGTATTATGAGCTCCATCTTGCTGAAGAAGGTGTAATTGTGCATATGGATTAACAAGTAATTTTTCTAAATTCTCCATTATATTTTCAAACAACGTATGATATTTTTGTTGATTTAGGTTTAGATATTTCGACAACTAAGTTGTCATCATCAGCAGGCAAAACCACTAATCAAAGCGTCGCAGTTCAGTGTATACATGGACGCCGTGTAAATAAATAAATAAATAAGTCAGGAGGAATGTTTATTTTATTTATTTATTTTTCATAGTTAGTAAATTTTTCTTTCTTTCTTCCTTATTAAACTACAGCCTTTGGAAATTTTTGTGGAACACCCGGTATATTTGAACATAATATTATTTAAATAAAAAAAAATGTAATTAAATTCTTTATTAATGCGGAGGTTCTTTTTCTGTTGAGCTTACAAGTAAAGACAATTTTGTGATAAAACTCATTTACATAACTCACAGTGGCGTGTCGTGGGGTTTGAGTTTGCAGGGGCGCACCAGAAATCAAATACCAAATGACATATAGGCAAATTGCGCGAAAAAATATCCATTTATAACATTTATTTAAGTTGAATAAATACATAGGAATTAAAAAATATTAATACCTACAATAACTACAAAAACAATAATAATTGTAAATCAAAACGGAAAAAATCCAAAATAAGGGGCTGATTTTAAACAAAAATCCACCTACCTTAAAATTCAAGTTTGCAAAAACGAAGAGCTAGAACAGCGGAATAGTTTTTATAGTGTCATAAAAAATCACTTCACAAAGTAGGTAGCGGTAAGAGTTCCGAATGGTCACCGCAGACTTAATTAACAAACTATAAAAAAATGGAAAGCTTACGTTTCGCTGGTTTCAAAAATGTGTCTTTTTATGCGAAACTGAAAAGAAAGTATTGAAATTAATACTTTAAAATCGCATTTTGAGATTATATTTCCTCAGTTTGCACTAGTATTATGTTGCACAACATTAAACGTCACCAACAATTTCTGTATTAAATGATCGGCAACCGCCAAATATAAATCTACAAATTTGAAAGTTATCTTAATATATATTTTTGAAATGAAGATGTACTTACAATTGAAACAGACATGTAATATATACATATCTGTATATATATAGTTCGAAGAACGAAAAAAAATACGGGTAGTCCGTTCGTTCTTCGAACCAGCATAGCTGGTCGAACGAAAAGGTCGCCTTTTTCGGCAAAGTCTCTTTCGTCCGTCAGATGTCACTTATTAAATAAGTGCCACCTTATAGGATGAAATTTGCTTTATCTTGTAGGCGATTTCAATGAAATGTATATACAGATACAAATCTATTCATAAAGATTTGTATCATTTGTATTACATTGCTTCACTAGCTTAACTGATGACGCCTAATAGTAATGGCAGAAACACGTGTCTTAAGCAGAAATAAATGCTGAAAATACGAGGTGTATTGTCCATGTGTACAGTTACAGATATGTATATATTACATGTCTGTTTCAATTGTAACTTATGATTAGTTTCAAAATAATAACGTTTTCAAAATCTCCCGAAACTATGGACCACCATGTATTTGTTGAGTTGTGTTTGAGTTATTTTGCGACAACACAATACGCCTGATGTAAAATAGCAAAAAAGGTGCTTCAAATTTTGCTTGAAACTTGATAAAACAGCACAGGAAACTCTGAAAATGTTTGAACAAGCGGTTGGTGAGGATGCTTTAGGCCAGACGCTGATGAGTGGTACAACCGTTTAAAAAAATGGACGTGTGTCGGTTGATCAAGATGAGCGTTCCGATCGTCCATCGACGAAAAACACGACACAAAATGTGTCAAAAGCGCGTGATGCTATCCTGCAAGACCGAAGGAGAACAATCCTTGACATTTGTAACATTGTCGACTTGTCGAACGGGGTTTGTCAGTGTATTCTGTCCAGTGAACTCAACATGCGACGTATTGCTGCGAAGTTTGTACCAAGGCAGGTGTTCATGTGTACACAAAGCTGAAAGAAAGTGTCGAAAGATGCGAACTTCAGTATCAGAATCATTACCAGCGACGAAGCATGGGTGTACAGGAATGATCTAGAAACAAAGCAGCAATTAACGCAGTGGAAGACACAATCGTCACCACGACGTAAGAAAATACGGCAAGTTCGAAGTTGTTGATTTGCTTCTTTGACGCTGATGGCTTTGTGCACAAAGAATTTCTCCCACCACGTGAAACAGTTATTGGGCGATTTTATTGCGATGTTCTTCGCCGAATAAGAGAACGACGCAAGTGGCGCAACAATTCTTGGATTCTGCACCAACCCACACGTCATTTGTTGTGGATCAGTTTCTAGCTTCAATGAAGACGCCACCCTCCCTACTCCCCAGATCTTGCACATTGTGACTTCTTGTTCCCGAAGTTGAAACTGAAGCTCAAGGGACGCGATTGAGGAGATTCAGACCGAATCGCAGGCAGTATTGAAGACGTTAACACACGAGGACTTCCAGCACTGCTTCCAGTCATAGACAAGTTGTTCTAGTTCTGTTATACGGACGAAATAACGCAACTCTAGTTACAAGTGTTATTTTCGCTTTCAATTTTACAAATACTTATTTAGACGTCCAATTCCCTGGGATGGTTTATATTTTGAAATAATTTTAAATAATCTGCTGTAATGTTATGATTGGTTGCTAATGCATGACTGGCAAAACTCGATTTTTCCGGTGGGATCGGTGATTCATGCGGAGAGTATTTTGAGGGGGATGGTAGCGAATAAGTTGGCAGAATAATTTATTGTGTTCTTTTTCACATTCCGGGAATTTCTGAGTAGCACCTCGTATAAATATTTTATAAAATTTTTAAATTTACACTTACATTAATTGCATGATTAAACATCGGCCTGGCCAAGAAAAATGCGACTTCATTTGGAATGTGATAGTCTAACAGCATGCTCTGTACCGAAGGCAGTTTGTTAATGTATTCGTCCACAGACAATGTAGAACCCAAAAATGTTCCAAACTGAACCAAAGTGTCCTGACATTGATCGGATAGCTTTCCCACCAACTTTATATGGCTCTTCTGAGTCTCGCGGTATACTACGCAATACTTCTGCTGTGCCATTAACAAACACATTGTAACCGCTAAATTTTGATCTGCCATAGCTTCTTTTAATCGCAGCGATGATTTTTTCGTGTTCCTGACTTGACTGAAATATCCGGCCTAAAAGTAAATTTCAAAGTGTAACACTAATAAAGAACAACGAAATATTGAAACACTTACTTCGGCTTTTAATAATTCCCCACCGGCCATTGCGTTTAGTTGTTCCACTGTTAAGTCTTCAGCAGCTTCGACGCCGGCCATTTTTTGTACTATTTCTTTTAATATGAGTAAGTCCAAACTAGAGAAAAATTATCACGAGGAACATTAAATTTTTAAGTCATGGTTTATTTAATATATTGAAAATTCAAATGTAATACAAAGGGTACTAGAAAAGTTTTGCAATATGACGCAACAATGAGTCACAGGAGGTTGCTTGTCGCTGCGTGTTGACACATGTTCATACTCGCACAGTAGCCGCTGCGCCACGTCTGTGGGCTTAATTGTACATTAGCAGTGATAATGTAAAGTGCTTGCTAGAGCATCATGGTCACGAAGTGATATACGGGCAGTTTTGAGGTATAACTTTGCGCGTGGCTTAAACGCAGACCAATGCTTAGAAGAAATAACTCGCACTAGGTGATGTTTGTCCACATCGTACAACTATACCAGGTGGTATAGAGAATTCTAAAATTTTACGCTGGAAGACATTGAGAGGCCTGGAAGGCCACGAAAGTCAATTACAGAGGAAAACGTTACTGCTGTAAGGAAAATGTTTGACAAAAATAATGAGGGACGTACCACCAGATAGAGGATACCTTGGGCCTAAATGCAGGAGGAATTCGTTCGATTCTACATGATCATTTACAGGTGAAGGTTTGTTGTCTCTGGGTGCTGCATAGACTGACTGTAGTGCAGATGATACAACGTGCGACTTCGTGCTGGGGGATGCGAAAAAAAGTTTGTTGAGGGACAATTTCGGTATGTGAACTACATCGTGACAGGTGACAGATTTGGCTGTACTATTATGATGTGTCGACCAAGACTTAAAACAAAGTTTGGGTGCAAATTAACTGCATTTTTCGCGAAGTAATGTGAATGAATATATTGCTTTCTACATTTTACGACGGTAATTATTCGAAATTTTTTATTGAAAAAATTCGAATAATTAGCGTCGTAAAATGTAGAAACCAATATTTAATTCGTTCACATTATTTCGCGAAAAAATGCAATTAATTTGACTACAGGAAAAAATATTAACATCTGTTTTCTTAATGTAACTTAATGCTTCCCGATGCATTCGGAATCACAGTCCTTAATAGCTTAGTAACAGAGCAATGATCCGGCAAACCATGAACGTGGGTTCGAACCCTGCTTTAGGGCGAATTTTTTCAATAGAAAAATTCGAATAATTTGCGTCATAAAATGTAGAAAGAAATATTTCATTCAAAGTTTGGGTCTTTCATGATGAGGACACACCCGTAGTTGTCTGAAAATCCCGATCTGTTAAAAAAATATATATTTTTCAAATCGAGTGGAATTGTGGAGGATGTCATTTTAGGCACACAGAAGACAGTAACAGCGATGTGGTACACTGAGCAGTGCCTGCCTAAGGTAATCGAATCTCTGAAGAACCTACGGGCAAAATCAAGAATAGACACTTGGTTCCTCCATCATGACAACGCTTCAGCTCACTGCGCCAAAGCCCGCATCGAATTTTTGACCACTACAGGACTGAAGCTTCTTGAGCACCCTCCTTGCTGCCTGCAACTTTGCACAGTTCCCGCATGTGAAAGTTAAGCTGAAAAGAAGCGGTTTCCCAGTGATCAGGTCCTTCTGAGGCCTTGGCGAAACGAGTGTGCTTTACTCCCTAGTGAAATTTGGCAGGTCTGGTTTAAGGAATGGTTTCGGAGGATGGAGAGGTGAGGTTTTCCAATGATCAGGTCCTTCTGAGGCCTTGGGGCAACGAGTGTGCTTTACTCCCTAATGAAACTTGTCAAAAAATCTGGTTTAAGGATTGGTTTCGGAGGATGGAGAGGTGTATTGAATGTGCCGGAAATTACTTTGAAAAAATTTAATAAATAAAGCTGAATTGCAAACCTTTTCTAATACCCTTTGTATAAGTACTATTTGATAGTGAAAATTTGATAGTTAAATCTAGTTATTTACTTGTTATTATTGACTGCTTATCCTACTTTGCTATTTATAATTTTCATACCTTTTTTGAGCTTTCAGTTGATTGGCAACATACTGCAGCAGTCCAGTTAACTCGATATTATACTTCTTAAAAACGGCCCCACAAAAACTAGATAAACTTTGCAACCAGCTAGATATAGAAGTGCTATCGTGTTTGAATCGCTTTTTATCGTTTGCTAAAGATTCGATAAGACAGAACCCTAATACATCGTAGGACAAGCTCGTTAGATACTTCAACGAATCAACTACGGGATGGATGAGATTATCGTAGACTTGGATTTGCAGAAGGATGTAATCGAAAAGAAATCCAGGGGAACTGTGAGTGAGTTTCCCGATTAGTCTTCCAACGGGTTTTATGTTTTCTTTGCTAACACGCTTCATTATGTTTTTTATTTGCTTTTCTGCATCACCGCGCTTTCTCAATAGTTCCGGATAAAGGGCGTACGTTTCGTTTTTCCATCTACTATACAGACAATATCTACTGGGGTAAGGATAGAGTTTTAACATACTCCAAATCTCTTCGGCTATAGAACAATTACAGTCCATATAGGAAAGAGATGGTAATATCGTAATATCTAACAAGGTTAGAATATCGTAATATAAAGTATCACTGGCCGGAATGGGAGATCTGTGACTGTCAATACCATCCGATGACAGAGCTACTTTTGCAAGTCGTATAATTTTATACATTAAGACGGAATCGTAACGTAGAGAAGGACCTAAAGCTAATAGCATGGGAATTGCTGTATCTCGCAGTTCCATGAATGTTCGGGCTGGTTTTGGAGACAAGGAGTTATTATGAGGTTTCACTGGTTTCCCTTTAATTCTTGTTCCAATTTTCCAATGCCTGGAAAAAATAAAGATATATACAGTGTCCCGTATCGTTATGTTCAAATTTTAGGAGTGTAAAGTAGACTTCATTTCAAGTAACAAAAACGCAAAACTTGTATATCCTTTTTTATTGGTTTCAAAGTTACAGATCTATAAATGTGATTGTCAGATCATGAAAAAAAATGTAATCCTAAAGTCAATAAAAACTGATTTTATTTAAAAAAGCTCAATTAATAATATTTTCGAAATGTCAACCTCCTTGTTGAATGCAGGCTTGTGCCCGTAAGTCAACAGAAGAAGTACTTATCCGAATCCCATACTTGTCTTGTCGGATTTGCTCGGCAGCCAGGTGAATACGATCCAACAACTCTTGCGTGTAGACTAAATTTTTCATGTACCCCCATAAATAAAAGTCAAGGGGATTAAGATCGGGTGATCTGGGTGGCCATGCAACAGGACCACCTCGACCAATCCTTCTTGGATAATTAACGTTAACCCAATTTCGGACAACAATTTCGAAATGTGGCGGTGCCCCATCCATGTGAAACCACATGTCTCGTCGAACATTTAGTGGGACATCCTCTAAAAGATCTCGCAGTTCGTTAATAAGAAATTGAAGGTAATTGTTCGCATTTAACCTCCCAGGAAGAATGACAGGACCAATCAACAAGTCATCGATTAGGGCCGTCCAAACGTTAATAGAAAATTCATGTTGAAATTTAGATGGGCGTATAGCTTTGGGATTTACTGATGACCACCTGCGCAGGTTTCTCAGATTTGTAACACCAGTTCTCGTGAACGTAGATTTATCTGTCCAGAGGACTGTTCTGCAGAAATTAAGATGAAGCCGTCACTGTCTTAATATTCAGGTAGAATAAACTAGACGAGCATAGTGGTCTGCCTCAAGCAAACCGTGTCCCCTGCGATAGTGATATGGATATAAGCCCTCAAGTTTTAAAATTCGCCAAATTGTCGTTCGTGGCACTCCTACTTGTCTAGCGATTCGACGTACACTGAGAGTTGGATCCCTTGTAACAATAGCTACTGCTTCTTCCTCTAAGTCTGCTGGCAAATTTACTCCTCGGTCGAAAAGATAATCACGCAGTCCGCATTCCCGAAATTGTCTGCGTACTTTCAGAAACGTTCTGTAATGAGGAATGCCCCTATCGAGAAACCGATGTCGGTATTCAATAACTGCTTGACTGCACTGCCGTTACAGTAGTCATACACAAAATGCATGTCCGCATACTCTTGAGAAGAAAATCGGTAAGGCATTTTGAATAAAGAAAACGTGTCCACTCACTAATAAGCTGTTGTATGAACTGAAACGTAATGTAATCCTTTATTAAAAATGCAACGTTAACAGTCATCTGAGCATTTGTTTTTTGTATGATATTCATGGTTCAACACTTACGAAATAAGTAAGAACCCTCTTTATCATAAATCAATTTCCAGTACTCTCTTTTGTAGTTCTCCAAGAAATTACTGTATGCACTACGACACGTGTTTATTTATTTTAGGATAACATTTTATTATGCGACGTTAACAATCACAGGCCTGTTATTGAATCGTATAACTTTTTTTAAATAAAATCAGTTTGTATCGACTTTAGGATTACATTTTTTCATGATCTGACCATCACATTCATAGATCTGTAACTTTGAAACAAATAAAAATGGATATACAAATTTTGCGTTTTCGTTACTTGAAATGAAGTCTACTTTACACTCCTAAAATTTGAACATAACGATACGGGACACTTGTATATAATCCTATTTTCATTCATCAAATTATCTAATTTCAAATATGTTAAGTGTTTATATTATTTCTAGAGTGTATGTCCATCAGATATTAGATAATTGCAAAAAGATCGTGTGATTTGAAAAATATAATAAGACGTAAGAGGTTATATCGTTCAAAAAAAGAGAGGATTAATTTTATTAGTCAATAATATAGTGTTTTTATTTTGTATAACGGCCGAAACTCTTTTCTCCTTTATTTATTTCATGTGAGAAGTAAAAAAAAATTGAAAATTAGATATTAGTGTATCAATCATTTTTACAACAAAACGAAGGCCATAATAATTATTTTCATAACAAGTGCGGGAAGATAGCGATTCGGAAACAAAAGCAGGAGTTTTGGTACCTGCATAAGTTTCGGAATTCCTTTCCCGCAAATGTTATGAACAACGTTTTCCCTACAATCGCTTAGAATCGTCGTAGTTGAATTGGTAAGATTTGAATTTGGTTTTTCCAACGTGAGAATCAAGTTAATAGTTGCTATAGAACAAGCAGGTCAAAGAAACAATAGTTTTGTGAAGATTTGTAAATTGTGGCGAGAAAAATGATAAATATTTACATTTTCCACGATGAAAGCGAATTCATTATGTGCGATGAAGGAGATTACTTTTTCTTTCTCTTCTATTTCTTCACCCGAAAGTTTAACTGGTTTGCAATTTAATAATTTAAATAACTGTTGTTTTAACATATACAATGAGAGCGAAATTGGTTGAGGAAATTTGGCATACCTCACTTAGATATGTCTTGTTGCTAATTTCAAAGTTGCTATATAATTAAATGAATATTTCGTGGCATGTTTACGGATATACATAAACCAGAGCAGCCAAATGCACTCAATCAATTTCGCTCTCATTCTGTAATAATAAATCTCAAATATAAGTAGGTGCAATCTATATTTTTGATTTTTTAACATTCCTACACTCAATTTGCGTGTGAGAATGTTGAATTTCTTAACGATTGTAGGAAAAAATAATTTCTATACTAATAACTAAATTTTTAAACCAGTCCAGTGTTGCAGGAACTGTCTTGCTCAGCTCGTGGATGCCACCAGGGAAGCTTCTTTTGGGACAATCGTTTACTATATGGGCCATAGTTTGTTACACATTTCCGCAGTCGCAGAGGCTAGTATCTGCTAGTATCATTGAGTTGCACTGTCCGTGGCCTGTGCGCAACCTATTTAATTGAGACAATTGCTTACGTGGTAGGGTTGCGCCTGTCAGAGATTCTGAAGGATTAGAAATGAAATATTTATTTCTCAATTCAGGGTGTTGTTCGAGGAGGGCTATCCAGTAATCACTCACATTGATGGAGTGCTGAACTTCCATATCCAGCCAAATCGGTCTCCTAGATTTTAGTCTAAGGATACTCCAAATCATCATGTATGGGAAGATCTATGTTGTTGGTAATCTTAGTCCATTCAATCTGTGCCGCAGCGAGACGTCTGGTATCCGACGAGGCCATGTTAGAAAGAATCGGTAGCCAGAGACTAGGAGTGGATCTAACGGTGACAATCCTCATAGTATCGTTAAGTTGAATATCTATTAGTTTGGTGTAAGAGATTCGATAGCAGACAGCAGCATAGTATCCGACAGAACAGCACCAGTGCAATGGCTGCCGTTCGCAAGGTCCTTCCATTCGCTCCCCAAGAATTGCTGGCAAGTTTTTGTAATATATTATTAAGTCTTAGTTTTGGTGCATAAAGCTAGTATAATTGATTGAGGTCTCGCTAGGCACTTGGTGAAACATATTAAATGATAAAGGTAAAATAAAATTCACACTTGGTTATTTGTTTCACTGCAATTTTATTTACAAAATACGCTTGGACAAATTTGTTTCGAACTTCACAGTTCATTCTCAACTGAACAAGAAAAGTTTACTTCAAATACGAATAGATAATTTGAGTAAGGTGGGAGTAACACTGTGAAACATATACGTGAGTTATGTATTATGGGGGTTTTCCTAGTAATTAACGAGAAATAGCCTTAATAATAGGGGAGATTACGAACTCTGTTTGTTCATTTACTATATTTAATGATTTGTTTATTGCTTTAGATATTTCCATGATTTCTAAAAAGTCTAATCGTTTACTTTTATTTGCAGAATGTAAAATTTCAAAATTATTTAATGATACCATGTGTTGTTCATTTATACAATGCTCGGATATACCTGAACGTTTCTTGGAATATAAAATTGCTTTCCTATGTTCTTCTATTCGTGTGCGAACACATCTTCCAGTTTGACCTATGTAGAAAGCATCACAGACTAAACAATTTAATTTATACACGCCACATTTATCTGCTTTTTGAATTATATCCTTATTATTTGTCCAAAGTTTACCTAAATTTAATTTATTGACTATTATAGTTTTTATGCCTAGATTAACTAATCTATTATTAATTTTATTCGTGGTCTTTTTTTTTTTTTTTTTTAGATAATATAGATAGTTTAAATTTTTTGGACCTTACACTAACAAAATTAAATGGCAAATTAGATTATAGTATTTACAGAAAACACACATACACTGACACCCTCATATCTGCAGATAGCAAACAACCCGATAGCATTAAGTTTTCCTCTTTCAACAGTTTCATACATAGATTACTATCCGTTCCCCTTTCAAAACCAAATTTTGATAAAGAAGTTGCAGTCTTGAAATGTCTAGCCGTGAACAACGGATACAGTCCTGATATTATTAATAGATTAATTTCAAAGAAAAAACATAAACAGATTAATAAATTCTTTTATGCAGCCCCCCAATTAGAACCAAGTAATTATCGTTTAATAAATTACATAGGAAAGACCACGAATAAAATTAATAATAGATTAATTAATCTAGGCATAAAAACTATAATAGTCAATAAATTAAATTTAGGTAAACTTTGGACAAATAATAAGGATATAATTCAAAAAGCAGATAAATGTGGCGTGTATAAATTAAATTGTTTAGACTGTGATGCTTTCTACATAGGTCAAACTGGAAGATGTTTTCGCACACGAATAGAAGAACATAGGAAAGCAATTTTATATTCCAAGAAATGTTCAGGTATATCCGAGCATTGTATAAATGAACAACACGTGGTATCATTAAATAATTTTGAAATTTTACAATCTGCAAATAAAAGTAAACGATTAGACTTTTTAGAAATAATGGAAATATCTAAAGCAATAAACAAATCATTATATATAGTAAATAAACAAACAGAGTTCGTAATCTCCCCTATTATTAAGGCTGTTTCTCGTTAATTACTAGGAAAACCCCCATAATACATAACTCACGTATATGTTTCACAGTGTTACTCCCACCTTACTCAAATTATCTATTCGTATTTGAAGTAAACTTTTCTTGTTCAGTTGAGAATGAACTGTGAAGTTCGAAACAAATTTGTCCTAGCGTACTTTGTAAATAAAATTGCAGTGAAACAAATAACCAAGTGTGAATTTTCTTTTACCTTTATCAGCATAAAGCTAGGTTATCTGAATTCAGCAAATAGAAATTTTCCTGATTTTGTAGGTGGGAGATCATTGTTATAAATGTTGAATACTAGAGGAGCCAGAAGTGAGCCTTGAGGAAAGCCATTTTTCAAGGATTTGCCATTACTAATTCGAGTGTTTAGGCAGGCTGCGATTTGGCGATTGTTCGGCATATCCTGGATAAATTTCCTTAATTTAGCACATGAGATGGTTTTTGGGAATTTAAACATTACTATCTGAATACCAACTCAGAGTAGCTTTACAATAATGAGCTGTCGCTAAGTCGGTCCCAAAACATCACTGAACCGTGGTATCTTTAAATCATTCCATTCTTCTAGACTGTATCATAGGCGCCGGAGAGATTGACAAAAACAACGAATGTTTTCTGGCCCTTCTGAAAACCTGCTTCAATGTGCGTTGTTAACATCAAGACTTACTCGGAGCAGTTTCTTCCCGTTTTGAAACCAGCTCGCTCCTTATTAATAATTTCGTCGGCGGTCGGCGCTATTATAAATAAATCGTTCTAGAAGTTTATAGCAAAAAGATAAGAGAGCTATAGGTCTGTAGCTTCCAGGATCTTCCGGGAACTTAACAGGTTTTCATATTGCTCCTAAAAAGATCGGAGGTTAGTTTTCAATATTTTCCACGGAATGAAAGTTTTTACCATTCCAACTATTTTGTAGAGAACGTAACAGATAATAATAATAATAATACAAAGAAACGAGATTTGGAGAATATGAAGGATTCAAAATAATTTGATTTTTATTCCTTCAGTTTTCGCAATGTCTGTTGAGCAACATGTAATATGGTGTTGTCAAGATTGACCAAAAGGTTTTTTGTGAATTTTCACATTCAACTGAGTGAGTTGCTGACTCAGCTGAAAATCTTTCTTCTGAAATTCTATTGTACAAAGAGTAACACTTTCATTGAATGCAAACTAACTTTTGCCACTATTTATACAGATTTTCCAGCTTGTTTTTAGCTCCTTTTTTTCTGGACGTTCTTGGATATGATACACTTTTTGTCGTCTGTTGCAACTCAATCAAAAGACGACTCTTTTGATAATGTTTAAACGAACTCGCGGTTCAGATTATTTTTATTCCATTAAAGAATACAATATCTATATTTTAATCATAAAAGCAATTCCAAGTGCAAGCGATTTGCTGGTATTTAGCCTGTTAGCAATCTCTTCAGTTAAATCTTGCAATCCTTCAATTTTTTTTTCACTAAAGCGCGCAAAACAACACCCAAAGACCGTTTACATTAATGTTAAAATTTCCACTTCTAAATCTACCAAACTTTTAACTATCCGAAGTAAAAGCACGGCCCAAATAAACGTCACAACTGTTATTGTGTACCGGTATTAATTCCTTTTAGAAACTCGTACAACATAAAATAGTGCTGGTACCTCTTTACAGGAATGCTAAGTGACCGTAAAACTGATAACAGCGCCGCCACCCAATGTTGTCCCTACTATGGCAAAAACGGACACGAACTTTTGTCAATTATCTGATACATTTGAAACAAATAAAATATTTGATAATGTACAGAAAGAACCGCCTATATGATTTGGTACATGTATAAGTTTGTTCCAACTCGCTAAGAAAACCGTACCGCGACGGTCCATTACATGCGCACTGCAGAAAAAGCGTTCCAACTTCATTTCTGACGGTACATTGAACAATACCAAAAGTGTTCCGACTAAATTTTGACCGTACAGAAACCAGTCACGGGACGGTAAAAATAGTTGGCAGACTAAAGCATGTACCGTCTGTACTGACATGCGCATTATATACTTCATCCTGTGAGAACTGCAGTTTAACAGTTGGCAATGGTAATATCACACAATATCGTAGGACAGAAAAAATTATTACAATTATTACTATTGGCAATACTACAAAATAGATTGATAACTAAACGATCAGAAATACGTTCCAACTTCTTTATAATTAACACCGGTCCAAAAGCTGTACAAAACTATCACCAAATGATACGCGTACCGTAACGAAACCGGTAGTTGGAACAAACCTTATATAATCTTAAAACATGTTAAATATTACTAAAAAATTTGCAAAGATGCAGCAGAATATGTACTATGAAGTTTGTTGGTTATAAATAACTCAAGGAGTGAAGTGAGTACTGAAAAAATATCTAGTGATACTTACTCCCTATACACAGGCTCCACAATGCAATGTAATAATTTACACAAAGCAATTGCTATAGGTTCCTGTTCCATTAAATAATGATCCGGTAGCCGTTTCATGAGTATCTGTGTATTGTTCCAATCGGCAATGTCCAGTAATGCTTCGCAAAGGCCGCATTTCTGATTAAATGTGTACTTTTCGGCAACATTTTCTTTCTCTTCTGGAGCTTCTTCCTTGTCTTTATTATTAATAGATATTATTTGTAATTTTCTGACATATTCTTTGGAGTCTTTCATGTCCTTTTCGCATTCTTTCTGCATTATTTTATCATCTGGAGTCAACTGAAATTGTAAATTTATTCATTTATTGTTTCCTATTATTAAAAATAGGAAAATGAGTTGTGAAACCCAATAAAATTGAAGTATAAAACATTGTAAAATTAACGAAATACCAGAGACGTATTGGGCAACGGCAATTGATAGTTTGAGAGAAACAAGTCGCGACAGGAATTTTCTTGCAAGAAACGTAAATTGTACTACAGTAGAAACTCGATTCTTGCTCGCAATGAAAACCGGGCTCGGTACAAATTTTGAGGTTGTTGAAAGTACCGAACTTTTTCATACAATTAAATTAAAAAGCATTTATATAGATCTTTTCAGCACAGCATTTATTTTTTTTTTTTATAATTTCGTTCAATACACTTGTAAAGTTTTAAGTATTTACATTTGAAACATACATGAGTGGGTAAAAACCACACCAATTTGTATAATACAAAAGTATTTTTAATAATATAAAATATTATTAAAAATGGGGTGTGAAGAACACAATACAAGTTATATATTTGTGAATGTATCTCCTCTCCAGAGACGCAGATACGTATTTCACCTTTCTACAGGATCGTCGGTACGCCCTGCTTTTAATAATATTTTATATTATTAAAAATACTTTTGTATTATACAAATTGGTGTGGTTTTTACCCACTCATGTATGTTTCAAATTATTTTGTTATATACGCATTCGGTTCGCCCGACAAGTAGTGAAGACACGATAATACAGTTTTTTATAGATATGGTTGTTACCGTCTATAGAAACACGTTGCGTAGTTCGGCGGTTATTATGTAGACAGCGCTGAATATTCTTTCACGCTCTGTCTTAATAATTTCTGGTTGATAGCAAGGTAGTTATGTTTGGTTGAATGTATCTCTTCTCCAGCAGGGGCGTACCGACGATCCTGTAGAAAGGTGAAACACGTATCTGCGTCTCTGGAGAGGAGATACATTAATAAATATATAACTTGTATTGTGTTCTTCACACCCCATTTTTAATAATATTTTATATTATTAAAAATACTTTTGTATTTACATTTGTTATGTAATATTAAAAAAAAAAACGATTCGTGTTTGTTTTGTGCAGACTTGCTTACTCAGTACTGCGCTGCCTCTAAGCCTCTGGAGTGTTATGTCATAACATCTTCTAAGGAAGCATTGTTTTGCTCTGCCCATTCCAAGCAAATATTAAATGCTGATATAGCATCCTCCGATGTAATTTTTTTCAAATTAAGCACCACGTCACCAACTTCTTCACCGACAACTTCGTCACCGTCGATACAGTATTCTTCATTTAAAGCTGTAGTATCTGTAGTGTTCTCAGTAATCCATTGCTCGATTTCAAAATGAGTCATTTGCTGCAATGGTTCTATTTCCTGAAGCAAAGTTGTAATATTCTGAAAATTAGATGCATCATCAACTAGCTGTAAACGTAGCTCTGAAAGAGGAATGATATCTTCATTATCCCGCTCAGATAGTTTTTCGAACAATTTTTGAAACGAAGTCCGAATAGAAGTTTCCTTAAGAGCATTCCATGCACTAGTTAAAAAGCATATTGCGTCTTTCAGATTAATGTTTCGCAGAGACTCATCAATAGTTTGTCCACGACCGACAATATGACTTAAAAGGCTTTTCTTGTAGCTGAGCTTGGTAAGCCTTACAACATTCTGATCCATGAGTTGTATTAGAGCGGTGCGATTTGGGGGACAGCACATCACCGATATTTGGCCACCATGGCTGGTCAACTCGCCATCTTTTGGGTGGCATGGAGCATTATCCATGAGCAAAAGTGCTTTCTGCGGTAGGTTTTTGCTACGAAGAAACTCTTTCACCTGTTTTAAAAGAAATTTTACATACAATTTTTTTTTACGAAAAATTTACGTACTTCTGGTACAAATGTTTTGTGGAACCATTCTTCAAACAAAGCCAATGTCATCCAAGCACTTTTGTTTCCTTTGCAGACAACAGGAATATCAGCAAAATTTTTTAATGAACGCGGATTCGCCGATTTCCCAATAACCATTAATTAACTCTATAATTTTCGGCAGCATTAGTACACGCGTTAAAAGTTAACCTTTCTTTGCTTATTTTATGACCTGGTGGCGAGGTTTCTTTTGAACGCACAAGAGTTTTATCAGGTAAAAGTTTCCAAAATAATCCAGACTCATCAGCCTAGTATATCTGCTCCTTTGATAAACCAACATCAACAATTTTCTTGTTGAATTTATCCAAAAACGGATTGATAGAATCACTCTTGTTCGACAATTTTTCTCCACATATTTTGAGCCTTCGGATTCCATGTCTTTTTTTAAAGTTCGCAGCCCAACCATTGCTGGCGTTGAAGCCACCTGGCTTTTCCTGAATTTTTTCATTGAGTAACTTAGCTTTCTCCTTCAGCATGTCACTTGTTATTGGTAAGTTTTTTTCTCTTTGAATTGCAAACCAATGGAACAAGGATTTTTGCATTTTCGGAAACTCGGAGACCTTGAGCGTCTTTCTTTTACCTGGGCCGGATTCAGATTGTGTGAGAAACTTCTTTATGAATGGTTCATTTTTCTTGATACGTGTTATTGTTGTTCTATGCACGTGAAAAATATTAGCTATTGCTTTGATAGAATACCCCGCATTTAATTTCTTTAAAACATCAGCTTTTTCTTTTATTGTAAGCACTGCAAAATTCTTCTTTGCCATGCAACCAAATCACGCACAAGTCAATTCTAGACTGATATAAAATTCAAGTCATCTGTTTCATACTACGGCGGGACTTCCCTGAACTTTATTCAATTTAAAACTCGAAATACATACATGCATTGTGTAAGTGGCTAACAAACAAACAAAAAAATCTACACTGAGAAACGCATATGAAAAAAAATGTTGCAAGTATTGAGGTCCAAATTTTCGAATGTTGCAAGTACCGAGACGTAATGAGACAAATTTTCGTGTCGCAAGAATCGAGGCGTGCTAGTAGCGAGTATGTGCAAGAATCGAGTTACCACTGTATATATAATTTTTAGACATACATTAAATACATGAAAATAATTTGTATTAATTTGAAAAAAAAAAGCAAGAAGTTTAATTTTTTTCTTAATTCAAAAAAAAAGTGATTAATTTTTTTTTTTTTTTTTATAAAAATCACATTTTCCCAACCCTGGCGTAAGTGAATCTAAAAGTTTAAATTCACAAATTACAGTTTCAATATTGACAAAGAAAAAAAATAAAAGCCGTTGTCGCAGTTAATTTTAGATCCCTATATGCGTATTTCGCCAACCAAATTGCCATTTTCAGCAAGAAGTAAAAATAGTGTTACCAACGATCAAAAATACACGTTGTCTAACAACTCCTTGTTATCAAAAGTGGTAGATTTTATTAGTGTTGTAGCTACTGCTTGTAACATTTGTTGCATTAATTGTCGAATTATAGCGTCAAGAGAACTTGTATGTTTTGATAAATGGTCAGAAAGAGTCTCGAACAAAGATATGTGATTAACTTACGTATAATTGACCTGTTTTTTAATAATACTCTGAAAACCCAGTTTACAAACTCCAAATCTCGGGTATAAGGAATTACAGAAAATACTTTTTAAATAGATTAAATTTTTTAGATTATTCTTAAGCAAGGAGCACTTCCAAGAAAATGATCGCTTGTTTCTTCGGCTGTATAGGACACATCGCAACAATTCCTTTAGAGGATAAAAAAACTGTTAACGCTGAATGGTATACAGTAATTTGTTTGCCAAAAGTTATAGACGAAATCAGGAAGAACAACCGAAAACGTCGCATTATTCTTCATCACGACAATAGGAGTTCCCATACAGCACGTCTAACAGTTGACTATTTGAAGGAGAAAAGTGTTGAAATAATGTCTCATTGTTCATATTCATCTGACTTATCGCCTAATGATTTCTTTTTGTTCCCAACTGTGAAACAAAAAATGCGTGGACAGCGATTTTCAACACCTCAAGTCGAAGCTTTTGAAAACCATGATTCTGAGATACAACCTTCAGAGTGGAAAAAAGTTTTGAGAACTGGTTCAACGCATGCAAAAGTATATAGACCATAAAGGTGAATATTTTCAAAAACAATAAAATAGTTTGTTCCTAAAAATTTTGTTTTCTTCCCAGATTTTGTAAAAATATAAAAGGTGACCCTCGTATATAAACTTGACTTACTTCTATATTTTGTTGAAAAGAGGACTAGTTTAATTCTTATGTTTATTTTCCACGCAAAAACTTCAATTTTATTGGAAGTATTGGTGGGTAGATATGTATATTATGGTATATATGTACAGAGAGAGCAAAAAAGGTTGTCCTGATCCTACACCACCTTCCACTAATCACATATGAATATTTACTTCCACTTTGACGCGCAGTTATGCATAGGCGGATAATGTTTTTATATTTTGTCATAAATGTGAGCAGTTAGTCAATCAACTAGACACTTTCGTGATGAATTGTTCAAGCATAATTGAATTTAGAATTAAATTGTTCGTGGTTAAGTGTAAGCGGCATTTTTCCCAGATTTTACGCAAAAATCATAAATATTAATCGCCAAAAAGCACACCCAACGTACGACTATGAAAAATTAAATTAAATTCACTAGAAATAACTAAGATGCTAACTTCAGATGGAAAAATGGATGAAAGTATTGATATATGCGCCGTGGGAAGTGGTGTAGGATCAGGACAATAATTTTTGCTCTCTCGGTATATTATGTATGTGTGATATATATTTCCATAAAATTAATGAATATAGGTCTTTCACGATAACAGACGAGACACGTGATAAACAGTTACTTCGGAACAAGTAACATTTAAATTACAATAATACCTAATAATCCTAATATTTCTCTCTATTAAGTGTATATATTATGTTACCAGAACTGGGCAGATTGCCAGCTTGGATTCTGTCAAATGTCATTCGAATAAGTTGTTTACAATGAGTTCATATTTACAAGTTTTTCCCTATTCTATTTATAAAACGATATTATATTATAAGGTCAGTTATTTTCACAACTAAATCATGCCTATATAACGTGTGTATAAATTGTCGCAAAAGCTACACGCAGCGACGTTCTTCGTTTGGTTCTGAATAAAAAATCTTAATGTTAAAATGTCGTATCATGCTTCGTTTGTTTTCACGGGGTTCTTGAAGTTCAGACTTTTAGTGCGTAACTAACCTTTGCTCTTCGATATCTGTTAATAGAGATAGATGCAATTTAATTTAAAGAAAAAATTTTTACTAGTATTATTTCGTAAACGTTTTCTTTTTGATTTAAAAGCTTGTTTTGAACATTTATTCATTAACGTACTTCCACGAAAAACACATTTGGCAACGTTGTAGAACAATAAGTTTGTATTTCAAAGTGAGTTCAATCAAAATCATTACTGTCAAATTTTGACATTTACGAAGCATGATACGACATTTTAACATTAAGATTTTTTATTCAGAACCGAACGAAGAATGTCGCTACGTGTAGCTTTTGCGACAATTTATACACACCTTGTATATAATATAGTATATATAATAACAACATAAACCATATTAGTAGGAGTTGTGAATATTTTAAAATGACATAAACCTAACCTCATATATTATTTACTAACAACAGCTGACTCAAAGCAATGTAGATTTGTCAACCCTGTTTTGTAACAACTATTTATCACGTGTCTCGTCTGTTATCGAGAAAGACCTATACATAGCAATAGGTATAGATAGACAATAGATCTGTATTTTAATCTTATTGTGATTATATTTACTCTATAATTGTAGTATATTTTAAATGTATTTTGTCTGTTGGACAAGATCTTTGTTATTAATAGAAATACGTTTAATGTGTTATTATTTTGTAGACATTGGTTTGGTATTTTCTTAATTCTAATATAATAATTCTATATAAAATTATGCCAGTATGGAAGTGTAAAACACATTATAAATATAATTGTTCATTATATTAGTATTCTTTTTAACATTTCTTGCACATATACATTATAATTATATAAAAGGTCCCAAGATAAATTGGTTATAAAAAAAATATAGAGCTAAATTGCCACTTTCTTATTCAATTCGATTAAACTGAATGTTATATATTTTAGTCTAAATATATAACATATAGGTAGGTCTACCACTCAATATTTCAATCTTTTTGTCTGCATGTAGTTGTTTTTTTTTCATAATTTGATATAAATATTATATGTATAATTCAAAAATATGATAATTTCCACCGGTTTTTAGATAGTGACATCTAGGCCCGGTATTTCCACCTCCGAATAAAGTTCGCAGTAAGAGTATTCGTAGAATATCTTTGTTATTCTGTATTTCCAATGGTTATTCGAGAGATAAGAGTAGTTATTCGACCAATAACTTATTAGTAAGGTGAACTTGCGATTATGGGCTTATTCGTCAAATAAAGTGCCGAATCAATTCCGATTGTTTGCGAACATCAACGAAATGCTTTTGAACTGACATTAAAATTTAGGTTAGAATACAAACGTGTCATATTGGTTGTGTGGGTTATTTTTTAACAAATTAATTAAAAATGGTAAACGGAGAAATCGACGAGCTATTAGAGTTGGAAGAAATAGAGATTATTGATGAAATAAATTTCGATTACCCCGCGTATAGAATAAGAAATAGACTTAACCATTTTGAAGCTTGGAATGAAATAGAATTCAAGAACCGTTTTCGATTATCAAGGAATACAGTTCAAATGCTAGTGCCTCTGCTACAGGAACACTTGCAACATAGAACTAATAGCTAAATAAATTATGTATATGTATATCTTTAATGTGCTTATTAACACTAATTTAAATTTTAGAAATCATGCCATACCACCGTTGCAGCAAATACTTCTTGCATTACGTTTCCATGCAACTGGTAGCTTATATATAACGATGGGTTTTTTTTTTCATGTGATCGCGTCCGTACATTTGTTTTCGATAATATTTTTATATTTTAAGGCGAGTTTTACTAATAATCGAGTTTCAGTGTGGGTAAAATTTATCGATCTTAATCGCTTATTACTATCCCCCATCTTATTATTATAAATTATTATTATCATATACTGCACAAACACACAACTCGAAACTACACAAAGAAATGGGATATTTTCCGTTTCTCTTTTATTAGGTAAACTTACGTAAGTTCCTCCTACTTTAATTTCAAACATTAAACTTCCCTACTTTTATTTTAAATAGCAGTGTCGCCAATGTAATAAAGTACGTAGATGTGTCGAATAACTATTCGACGAGTAAAGTAGGCTTGGAAAGACGCATTTCGGATGTTCGGCAAATAAAAGTTCCTAATAAGTTTATTCGACTCATAACTATTTGGGAGTTTATAGGGAGGTGGAAATAGGAAGGCCCCCAATTTGTCCATCATTTCGATTATAAACTATGCACTACGAACGACGGCAACTGTTTTTACTGTATGTTTAATATACTGTGGTTAAACACTCAAAGTGTTGACCGGCGGGGATGAGGGGCAAGACGTTAGTAAAATAGTTCGCATACTTTCCGTGGGTCAAATTTACTTGGTTGCACTATATACTGTATTTCAAAAAGAGATAAATTTCTGAACAAACCCAAATGAGTTTATTCTCATTGGTTGAGAGCAAGGCAAATTTAAATAAGGCGTTTTCGGAAAATGTATAGCATTAACCTGACCCGGTCAGAAAGAACCAGAACGGTTTTAATTTTACCCGGTTGTTTGAAACATTTCCGAACGAAATTTGCGGTCAGTAGACTAACGTAACGTAAACATTTACATAACCTATATTCATGGCATGGCTTATAATCTGTACTAGCAAGGCGAGACATGAATCCCACAGCTCCGACTCCAAATACTCATAAAATAACTGTATTAGCAAGTCTGTTTATTCTCGAATCGGACGATGACGATTATCACGTACTTTGTATGCAACTTAACCCAAAGAGGAAAAGGCTAAATTTTAGGGTTCCTTGATGTTATTTTATTAATATTTGCTTTATAAAAATTGTAGGCACTTACCCAAATATAAATATCATCTAGTGATATTATATTATGTTGAAGAAGTTGAGCCGTTAATATGTATAAACTTTTGGGAACTGTTTCATTATTATTCCTATAAAAAATATATTTCGATCCCAATACTTCACATATTATTTTTGGATCGCTCATATAAGACTGTATCAATGGTATGAATAGTCTAGTATCTTTTGCTTTGTTCTCAAAACTCTCAAGTATGATATCTAAAACTCTGTTTGGATCCAAATTAAAACAACCTAAATAATAAAAAAAGATGAACTTTGTAATAGTTAGAGAAAATATGATATACTTTTACCTATTAATGACTGTACTATGTCCAACAAATGTTTGTGAGTAATATTTTCCCCAAAATCTTGATTTAATTCGGTTACCAACTTTGCAAATCCCTCGCTTTCTTCTCGAAACAAATTAAATTTTCTCTGTTTGTAACTAAAATAGATTTTAAAACCAATCAATTTTGCTTAAAATAAAATATTTAAATTGCATGTGTCATTGTTTGCACTTTTCAAAACCTTTGTTTAAAACTTAAATGAAAAAGGAAGTCTTTAATGCATTGTTCATATAGCACAAATAATTATTAACGCATACAATTAAAATTAATTGTATCTATTATAACATTTGTGCATATCACATGTTGAGTAAAACTACTATTTGCTAGATATATATGAATTTTGTACTTACTACAACTTTGTTTTAACTTTTATAAACTTTGTATAAAAATTTCTATTTTTTAGTATCCCTACTTCCAATAACGTATCCAGTTCCAATCTTTCCTTAAGTAATTTGTCAGAGAGAAACTAAAAAATTATTAAATGTTTTGTAATATATATATATATATACATGAATTAAATATTATTACCTTCTCACATTCCTTAACGATATAACAAAAATTGCTTCTTTCTTTTGAATCATCATTTTGGTTATCAAAAACTGATGTTTCAGCATCAGCAATATTTAAAATATCCAGAATTATGGATGGTATGTCATTGTGTAATGTCTAAATTAAAATAAAAACAGAGACTTAATGGTTTCTTTTGATGTTTATGTTATACTCACCACAAGCTCTTGTAAAGTAGTTACAACTGATTCTTTCTTTAAAATGCCATGAATACCATGCATAATCAAATCATTCACATAACTTGTTAAGTTATTTACTTTTCGTTCTTTATCAAATACGACACTTTTACTTTCATCTTTTATTATTTGTATACATGACTTTACACTGAAACATTAATATTTCCTACATATTAATCAGTAAAATATCTTTTATAATAAATTTATAAACACATCTTCAATCCTTTTTCACTTTAAAGAGTAAACACCAGATGATGCCATGGAATAGAATACATAACGTTTATTACAAAAGAATAGATTAACCATGTTAACAATAATTTAGTATATGTTGTGTTTTCGACTGTAGCAAAATTTGTACTAACATTCAACTTACAATTCATTTTTACCGCTTTTATCCCAATTTTTCCAAATATCTGGACTCAAAACATCAGCCATTTTTCACTAAACAGAAATGGTTAATATGTCTGGCGAGTGCCGATAAAAAAGACAACCATTTAATTTACAGTTAGTGTTCTGTCAAGAGGTGGAAAGTGTGGTACAGTACAAACAAGCATGGAAAATTGTTGCAAGTCCAATATTTTAAGAAAATGTGACAGGAAGCAGAAGAGATGTCAACATATTGTCGAAAAAGAAACAGGAATCAAGTGCACACTGGTGGCTTCAAAAGTAAGTAATCGTAATTCTCTAGTCATTAACAATTTGGCGCTAAAAGCGAATGTGAAAACGTGGTACAACAAAGGTAATCTGTATGTACATCGAAATCAATAATTTAGATAGAACTTATTTATTACGTATAATCGCTAGTACAAATGAAGCGTTGTAATAATGGGCTGAAATCTATTTATTATTTACAAATGTTTTAGATTAGTAGATTATTGGATTTTTAATTTATATACATAGATTACCAAAACATTATTGGTAATGATAATCTGTAGAAAATATATTAATGTACTTAATTGCCTGGTATAATAATAAATTAGCCTATTTTATTTTATTAATCTACGAAAAAATTGAACTTCATAAGTTCATATTAAGTAATTATTCTTAAATGAAATGTTACGAAAATATAATGTCGATAGTAAACATTGAAATATTTTTGGAAAATATTCAATTTTCTGGACAACAAAGTACTCTATTGGCAAAATATATTCTCTTTACAACTATTAATTTATTTATAATTTCACGTATATTCGGCCATCGCCTTAAGAAGCTTTAACAAATAGAACATATTTAAAAATAAATTCCAATTTTGTACTGCTGGATATTCTTGGTTAATTAATTCGGAATTATTTATATGCGTCATTTCACGCTTATTTCTGTTCAATATTATATTATCTATATATATTTATGTGCTTGATATTTCCAAAAACAATACATGTACCCTATTATGACACACCCTTGAAAAACTTAGTCTTTTCATCGCTTGTTTTTATGTAATATTTCATGTACTTTATTGCAAATTGTCATTACTATTAAATATTTGCTTATTTAGCAAAGATCATCTTTATAACATTTAAATGCATATAAAAATACCAAGTTTTCCTTACCTATTGGCAAAGACTAATGTTTTTATTGTATAATATTTACTTGAATTACTGTGACATGTAATTTTTTAAGTTTTTCGCAATACTTTAATAGTGCTACTTCTATTAACATATACTACGTTTTTGCCGTTTCTTCTAATTTATAGCGTATTCTTTCCAATATTCTAATTGGTGGATTCCATACTAATCTCCGCTTCATTGATTTCTTTAAAAGCTAACAACTTTACGTTCTCAGTTTTCTTGTTATGCTTATTGCCAGTTTGGCGTAATACTTACCTTCGCCATATTGCTCTTGGTATTCAGTAAAGTGTTCAAATTATATCTTAGGAAATTTTAAATGCAAAGTACATATACAGTTACATATGGTCCAAACATTATTTACACTTCTGTATTTCGTAAGATTTAATTTTGTCTTTTTATATAGCTTTCCATTCATATTTTAGATCAACTTTTAAAATTTGAGTTTTGTTCTTCGTTCATTAATATGTGTTAAATGTTAATAATACAAAGAATTATTTGTGACGCCATGTTTTTATTTTTAAAAGTCAATTTTACAATCAAGAATTTTGTTTGCAGAGTATTGCTGTTTGCAACGCCGGGCTAGTTAACGGCCTGTCAGAAGAAACGGTTTACCAGCATTTCATCAGTTATGGTTCAATCGATAATATTACGATGCTTCCAGGAAAGTCCTGTTGCTTCATTCGATACAAAAATATTGATTCCGCCATTGCAGCTTTCGAAAATATAAACGGAAAACTTAACATTGGCCAAAATAATAAACCTTTATATTTGTCTTATGTTGAAAGTGTTCCGAAAGCTAGTTCCGTTTATCAAGACATGATACCCCCTGGCTTGATAATTATTGAAGATTTTATAAGCGAAGCAGAAGAAAATATGTTATTGGAGTTATGTAACTTTAGCGAAACAGACGGTAGTTCTATGAAGCACAGACAGGTCAAACACTTTGGTTACGAATTTCGCTATGATATTAACAATGTCGATAAATGTAAACCATTGCCACAAAGTATACCTTTTGAATGTGATTTTCTCTGGGAGAGGTTAGAATCAAGAGATATTTCATTCAAACCCAATCAACTGACTGTAAATTGTTATAAACCCGGCCAAGGAATCCCTCCGCATATAGACACGCATAGTGCTTTCGAGGATCCTATAGTTTCTCTATCTTTAGGATCTTCCGTGGTTATGAACTTTAAAAATGAGAATTTTACTTGCCCCGTTATTCTACCTAGAAGATCTTTAACAATTATGTCTCTGGAAAGCAGATATTCATGGCTGCATGGTATTACTCCAAGAAAACTAGATATTATTCCAACAGAAAATGATCTTACTGTGATCCATAGAGATACAAGAGTTTCCTATACATTCCGAAAAGTCAGAAACGGCGAATGCAAATGCGAATTCTTACAGCATTGCGATTCGCATGCTAAGCGTTTACAATCGAATACTATCAAAAATGATATTGCCATGAAACTAGAAACTGCACACGTCCACGATGTGTACGATACTATAGCTCTGCACTTCAGTGACACTAGATGTAAACCATGGCCGAATGTTTTAAAATTTTTACATTCTCTTCAGAAGGGATCGATCTTGATAGATGTCGGCTGCGGAAATGGAAAGTATTTGGGGTGCATAGACAATTTATACAGTGTTAGTAAATATGTGTTCGAATATACAGTGAAATGTTAGAATATTATTTTTAACAGGTTGGTTGCGATAGAAGCTTCGGATTAGCGGCAGTTTGTGGTAAAAGAGGATATGAAGTGTTTTCATGCGATTGTCTAAACATCCCGATACGAGATAATATTGCGGATGCAATAATCAGCATAGCCGTTATACACCATCTTGCGAATGAGGTAATGAAAACTATGTTGATTTCTAAGTTAATTTTGCGCCCTTCCCCCTCCTACGCACGCACACATCCAAACATATTACCCAAAAAAATTCAGAGAAAACCTTTTGCATAATAAATTAGAGATTATAAGACGGGTAAAATATGTTTAAATTGTGAAGAATATCAGCATTAGCTTTATGGTACACCAAGACCCCCGTTTAACGCAGGGTATACGTTCCATCGTGGTAAAGCGTTATACGAAATAGCCTTAAACGAGGTTATGTCGTCATGTAAATACATAATAAGGTTAGGGGAAAACGGGTAGAAATTTAAAAATATTGTTCAGGTATTTTGGAATTTAAAGTCATTTAATATATTTTTTATAACAATACAACAAAAACTTGTTTCTTACGAATGGGTATATAAAAATAAACAAAACTCTAAATCATTATTGTTTCAGATCATACAGATTCTTGAACTTTCTGCCTTTTTACTAAGAGGGTATCTAATGTCGTTTGTGTTTTTCTATTACGCTCTGTAAGAAGTTGTCTATAAATGGACAAAGCATCCATGACACCGCGTCTTCCCTTTGAACTTCGACCAATATTCTCATCATTTTCAATAAATTGGTCCATAATCTCTGTTATCGTATCTAAACTGTTTTTTTTTAAATGCAGTTGATAGTTATTTTTGCTCTTCCTCAGAATCGCTACTTTCGGTATTTTTTCGATCTTCTTGATTCGCCAACACCTTGAGCTCATCATTAGATCTTCCAGATCTTGCACATTTACCTCATCTAAACTGCTCGTTTCGCTAAATCCACTATTTCATTCATATCAACATCAGAATCTCTACTGTCATTGTTCTTGCATAGATCTGGCCAAATATGCTTCCACACCCCTTTCAAACATGTTTCCGTTACCTTATTCCAAGAAAAATGTATGTTTTCCACAGCATCCATGATATTGTACTTCTTCCAAAAATCTCTTATCGATTGTTTTTCTTCTCCGTCTGTTTTTTTCAAACATCGGGCTAAATGTTCGCCGTAAGTCATAAGCTTTAAAATTTGATATAATACCTTGATCCATGGGTTGAATTAAGGTAGTTGTGTTAGGTGGCAAGAAAGCCACTTCGACTGGAATAGATGTTTCTAAGTTTTTTTTATCTCACAATATCGTTTCACAGATGGGCAAAAATGTTCAGTAAACCAACTCTGGAAAATCTTCATATTTATCCATGATTTTTTATTAGATTCCCAAATTACTGGTAAAGTTGTTTTAGATATGCCCTTCATCGCCCTTGGGTTTTTAAAGTGATAGACCAGTAGTGGTTTTAATTTAAAATCTCCATTGACGTTGCCACCCAGCAAAAGTGTTGGCGATCTTTTGCGCCTTTAAATCCTTGTGCACGCTTTTCTTCATAGGATAAATAACTTCTTTTTGGCATTCGTTTCCAAAAAAGCCCCGTCTCATCGATTCTGGAGTATAATTTCCACGTTCAATAATTGTTGTTAATGTCGAGGGGAATTCTGCCGCCACTTTTTAATCTCCACTCGTTCCTTCTGTAATCTTTATATTACGAAGACTATTTCGGTGTTTAAATCTGTGAAACCATCCCACACTTGCAGCGAAAGTTTTAGTTGTGTCACCTGTTTCACCTTGAATATGATTAAAAATTCTTTTAGCTTTTTCCATTATAATCGCCTGGCTTAATGGCATATTACGTTGAACTTCGTCATCAATCAATATGGAAAGTCGTTTTTCCATTTCTTCTATCTCATAATTTCTCGACCGAGTCATTCTAGTGGCAGATGTAGTTGGTCGTAGTTGCGGACGAGACTATTTTTTCTTTATTCTTAAGAATTGTCCTTATTGTCGAATTCGACAAGTTTAATGCAACACCAATTTGCAGGAATCTGCAGGAAAATACCGCGGTTATCGAAAGAAACGGGTTTTTGTTGAAGCTTTGTGTCCGCTCTTAAGAGCTTCGTGTCCGCTTTTGAGAGCTTCGTGTCCGCTTTTGAGAGCTTCGTGTCCACTCTTGAGAGCATTTCTAGTCTATGGGTGACAATTATGCTGTCCGTGTCCGTCCGACGGAGCGCCCGCTTATGATAGCATGTTTTACATAGGGATTGATACCTAAAAAATTGGGTTCAGTAAAATTGTCTAGTTTTTAGAGATGTCCGCTTATCGGAGCTGTCCGCATAGGGAAATTTCACTATACTTATGTTTATTTCGCAAACCTCGGCCAACTATGATAACAAACTGCAAGTTTTTGCAAAACAAAAAAAGGAGGTAAAAAAAGAATAACATTCCATAGTTCTGAAACCGTTACTTTACGGACCCATGTTTATTAAGACTTTTTTCTTTTATTTTGGTTCAAATTACTACCTCCTTTAATATTTTACAATCTTTTTTTAACAGATGGTATATTACCTAGGTCAGTGATTCAATCTTTCTCTGTAACACAACGTTGCACTAATCTTTAATTTTGTTATGCCTAAATCATGCGCGCTTTTAATAAGTGCTTTGATAAACGATATCGTGTTCACATAGTCTGCTTCTAATTATTATTAAACTAATATTTATATTCTTCTTGACTAGCTCAGATTGCCCATGACGAAGTGTTCATTGCGTTTTTTTCTTAAATAGACTAATAGTGGCCGTATCTTACCGAGTTGTTTTAGTGCAGTTTTCGCATCGTCCTGGAAGATGTTTTACACTTTGTGTTTGTTGATAACGCCTTACCCATCGTCTGACGAATCCTTCCGATTTGTGTAAGTGCCTAGCTGTCGTTGCAATTTTCATTTTAGTACTGTTTCGGTACTTAACGCAAAAACATTGCCTGGAAACGTTTTGCATACGCTGCACTCATTTCAGCAGAAACTATTACTTGCGTAACATACAACGTATAACTGAACTAAAACTGACTAGGCGTGTAACAGGGAAGAGATTTCTAACTACTCTCTGAGTCCCATCTTCTCATTAACTTTGTCTTCATGGAGTACTGACCTGCGTTTCGTATTACACAGACTGTATTTTTAAAATAATATCCAAAGAAGAAAATCATTTCTCATTTCAAAGTTATTAATAGTATCTGCATTTATTCGTGCATGATGTGTTGTTTTGTACATATAAAGGCTGTTTTTTATAGAGGTATAAAACTTTAAGTTGGCAAAACTTTTTTAACTGGCGACCATTTTGTCAGCCGTCAAGTGATTTATGTTTAGTTTGGTTTGGCATTTCAACATGAATAGACTGACGCCTGAACAACGCTTCCAAATTGTGCACGCCTGAACAACGCTTCCAAATTGTGCAAATTTATTTTGAAAATCATGGTTCTGTTCGAAATACGTATCGCGCACTACGTCCATTTTACGGTCAACATAATCGTCCATCAGAGCAATTAATTCGATTAACTATGGAACGTTTTCGCACCACGTTTACTCTAAATGATAATACGCATCCACAGAGACGTCGTACAGTGCGTACAGAAGAAGTCATTGCTGCTGTAGAGCGTAGCGTAGAGGAAGACCCGAATCAGTCTATCCGCCATCGTGCACAGGAATTGGATATGTGCATCCACTTTATGGAAGATTTTGCGGAAAGATCTTGGTTTGCGTGCTTACAAAATCCAACTCGTGCAAGAATTGAAGCCACACGATCACCTAGCAAGGCGTAGATCCGGTGAATGGGCCCAAAACAAGATTGCCGTTGATCCCGATTTTCATTAGCGAGTTTTGTTTAGCGATGAAGCTCACTTTTGTTTGAATGAATACGTCAATAAACAAAACTGCCGTATTTGGAGTGATGGTAATCCTCAAGTGTATGTTGAGACACCGTTACATCCAGAAAAACTGACTGTTTGGTGAGCTTTATGGGCTGGTGGAATCATTGGTCCGTACTTCTTTAAAAACGATGCTGGTCAGAACGTTACAGTCAATGGTGACCGCTATAGAGCCATGATTACTGACTTTTTCGTTCATCAATTGAACAACCATGATGTGCACGAGCTGTGGTTTCAACAAGACGGCGCAACATGTCACACACCTCGTGCCACAATTGATTTATTGAAGGAAACGTTTGGTAACCGCATAGGTTCACGTTTCGGACCCGTGAATTGGCCTCCACGATCGTGCGATCTAACGCCGCTAGACTATTTTCTGTGGGGATATGTGAACTCGCTAGTCTACGCCGATAAGCCCGAAACGATTGACCACTTGGAGGACAACATTCGCCGCGTTATTGCCGATATACGGCCACAAATGTTGGAAAAAGTCATCGAAAATTGGACCCCCAGATTAGACTACGTCCAAGCCAGCCGTGGCGGTCATATGCCAGAAGTCATATTTAAATTATAATGTTAGAAGATTATCTTTCGAATAAAGTAAATTTCATGTCAATTAAAAAAATTCATCTTTGTTTTATTCCATTTCAAAGTTCTATACCTCTATAAAAAACACACTTTACTTCTAAAAGTATATGTATATTTATAGAATGATTTAACTTTTTTGAATTTTGACACGTATTCAAATAAGTTAAAACAGTTTAACTGATAAATATAATGTCTTCATTTCCTTTATAAATTTATGTAAATTTCAAATTTCCATATATTGTAAGATAGATTCAAGGATTCTTTTTTATATTACCGAGCTAAAAAGTTTTCATTTAGGATACAGTTTCCTATTGGTCTTTTCTTAACCCTTTAACGGACTTTGGTACGTATTTGTACCACTTGCCATACAGACAAACCGGTGCTTAAATTCTTAACAATTTGGCTCTTATAACATGACTTGGACCTCTAGACGTACATCGGTACAAATGAATACCACTTAGATGGATATTTGCGACATCTAGTGAGAATATTATGAAATGTGGTACGTATCTGTACCAAAGAGCGTTCGTTCGTAAATAACAAAAGTTGAATTATTTTTTTCAAACTGTGCCGTAATTATTAGGTTTTCGCACGAAAATATTTTATGGAAAGGTAAATAATTTATTTTATTGTATATCGGATCAATTTTCAATCAGTTTTATTACTTATATTCATTATAATATACGTTTTTCATTCAATGTGTAAAAAGTGAGGTTATGTTGCTGAATTTGCACTTGCATCGAAAATATTTATTTAGTAATTACTGGTACCTACAAGACTAACACAAAATTAGGATTAGATGCAGAAAAGTATATTTATTTATCAGCTAATTCAAATTTTGTGTACGTGCTTCTGCTAAGATGTTATTCTGGTGCAAAGAGCAACTTCATCTGACGAAGGTAGTTTTACGGCCAAATCTAAAGTAAATTACTTTTATTTAGCTATCAAAATGCATAAAAAAGTCTTCAATCTGGATGATCCGCGAGACGTTGCCTACCTTCTAAATGAAATGGAGGTGGATGATGAGATGGCCATAAATTCCGACGTGGAAGGGGATGAAGAAGCTGATGATAATCTTCTGAGTAATCTTCCAAGTAACTTTGCATCCGCGTCTACTAGCGCGGTTACTAGTGATCTAGAAAATGACCATGAAATGTCTGAACCTGTCAATGAAGAACCGACAGAACGTGCTATTTCTTCAGATGAAGACGAATTTACTTCAGATGCATCTAATGATGAAGAAATTTCTTGGAAGAAGATGAGGAAGATGCCAGACACATTCAAATCGGCGATTTTTGATAGACCATTTGGGATGTCAAATAAACTACACATTCAATATAACAATCCATTACAGTTGTTTCTAGGTATTCTGACACCTCTGTTTCTTGATTGTATTGTGCAACAGTCCAATTTGTATGCGCAACTAAATAACGTGTCTCTAAATTTGACGGTAGAAGAGTTGAAAGCAATCATTGGTATTCTCATAATAATGGGTTTCCATTCTTTACCAAGAATGCGTTTATACTGGAGCTCAGATCAAAATTTTTCTTTCTCCAGGATTAGAGATGTGATGCCATTGAGAAGGTTTTTAAAAATAGTTCGTCACCTGCATCTCAATGATAACATGCAAATGCCCAAAAAAGGTCAAGCCAGTTATGACAGACTGTATAAAATTAGACCCTTTCTTGACTATGCTTCTAAAAGATTTCCATTGATGTTCCATCCATCAAGGTACCTATCTATCCATGAATCGATGGTAAAGTATAAAGGGCGTAGTAGTCTGAAACAGTATATGCCAATGAAGCCAATCAAGCCCGGCTTCAAAATGTGGGTAATAGCATTTGGTGTTACTGGTTATTGTCTAGGTATATCTTTGTGCGAAGGAGCGGATCCAAATCGAGATAAAAATGTTTCCCTTGGCGAGTTTGTCGTAAACAAATTGTCAACAGGTTTTCAGGGGTTAGGATACTGTCTTTTTTTTGATAAATTTTTTTCCTCGGTCATGCTTGCAAAAAATTTACTTCAAAAAAACTTTTTTTCTTGCGCAACTATTAGACAAACACGGAAATTATTCCCAAGAGACGTTTTGAAGAGCGATAAAATTATGAAAATAGGTGATTATGATGGCTGTATCACTGAGGGGGAAATATCAGTTTCAAAGTGGAAAGATCGTGGGAAGAAATCTGTTGCTATGATAAGCACCATGCATGATCCATTAGAAATAACTCGAGTGCCTAGAACTCAGAAAGATGGCTCAAGGCCTATGGTTTCATGTCCATCCGCAGTAAAAGACTACAACCAATTTATGGGAGGAGTAGATCATTTTGATCAGTTACACTCCGCATACAACATATCTTGGAAAAGTAGGAGATGGTGGATGAGAATCTTTTATTATTGCCTTGAGGCCAGCATTGTGAACAGTTTCATGATTTATAAAGCAAATATGAAAATGAGAGAACCTCAAAGAAAAGCCCTTACTCATCTACAATTTAGGTCTTTGTTGGCTTCAGGACTCATAGGAACTTTTTCATCAAGAATAAGCAGAGGTCCAGCCACTCAGATTGGTCGAGCTCGAAAGCGAAACCATCCTGACGGGCGACAAACATTGCAGAATGCTCTGCGCTTGACAAATGTTGGAGAACATTTGCCAATAAAAGGTACTCGTCGACGTTGTGCCCAACTCAAAAAACGCAACAACGTTCAGTAATACAGTGTCAAAAATGTAATGTTGCACTGTGTCTCGAATGTTTTGTTCCATTTCACACATCGTGAATTGCATGATATTGGTTAGTAAGTTATATTTTCAAATTTTTTATAAAGTTAATATTTTTAAGTTTTTTTTTGCATTTTATATTGTTTTTACTTGTCTTGTATTTTTTTATGAACAATATAACACCCAATAACCATCTTGAATTTTTATTATTTTAGATTATTACATAAATAAAACAAAGTGGTACTAATATGTACCAAGAACAACGTGTGTTTTTTTTTTGCTCAGGCGCACATTGGTACAAATATGTACCAGCCATTTTCAAAAAAAAACATATCAAAATCGGCCGGTTTGACATCATTTTTCGACATTATGGTAATCAACTTCCAGGTCTATAAGAAAAAAATTTACTTTTTTGGGTCCCCAGGGTTTTGTCCGTTAAAGGGTTAAATTGAAAATGTCTTGGTAACTCCTACAAAACGATTGTAACATTAACCGACTTGTAACTGGAGACGAACAGTAGGTAAAACTGTGAACAATGTTTATTTGTCGATTTATTTGTAAATGGAGATGAAATGTTGGTTGATAATTGTGAGTTTCAATCTAAACAAGGGTCTACGGGGTGACGTGTTAAGCGCACCAGCCTTCCAAAGTAATTCAAGGTCATCCATTCTATAGGAAAAAAACGGACATTTTTGAAACTGTCGCGGAATCTTTTTAGTCCGGAAATATAAAAATTGTGCCTTATACAAGTGTCCCGCAAATTTAAACATATAATTTCTATTTATTTAGATTCAATCTGAATACAGGACCGTATTTGAAAAGTTTGTGTTCCTAAATTTCCGCAAAAATTAAAGTTTCGACAGAATAAATTTTTTTGTAGTTTTGAAATGCTGTCTTACGTATCTATTATACAAGTGGCTCGTATCGTTATGTTCAAATTTTAGGTGTGTAAAGTCGACTTCATTTCAAGTAACAAAAACGCAAAAATTGTATATCCATTTTTATTTGTTTCAAAGTTACAGATCTATGAATGTGATTATCAGATCATGAAAAAAAAATGTAATCCTAAAGTCAATACAAACTGATTTTATTTAAAAAAAGTTATACGATTCAATAACAAGCCTGTGATTGTTAAAATAAATAAACACGTGTCGTAGTGCATACTGTAATTTCTTGGAGATCTACAAAAAATAGTACTGGAAATTGATTTATGATAAAGAAGGTTCTTACTTATTTCGTGAACCATGAATATCACAATAAACACATGTTCAGATGACTGTTAATGTTGCATTTTTTAATAAAGGATTACATTACGTTTCAGTTCATACAACAGCTTATTAGTGATTGAACACGTTTTCTTTATTCAAAATGCCTTACGATTTTCTTCTCAAGAGTAAGCGCACATGCATTTTGTGTATAGCTACTGTAACGGCAGTGCACGTCAAGCAGTTATTGAATACCGACATCGGTTTCCCAATAGGCGCATTCCTCATTACAGTACGTTTCTGGAAGTACACAAACAATTTCGGGAATGCGGACTGCGTGATTATCTTTTCGATCGAGGAGTAAATTTGCCAGCAGACTTAGAGAAGCAGTAGCTATTGTTATAAGGGATCCAACTCTCAGTGTACGTCGAACCGCTAGACAACTAGGACTGCCACGAACGACAGTTTGGCGAATTTTAAAACGTGAGGGCTTATATCCATATCAGGCAGACCACTATGCTTGTCTAGTTTATTCTACCTGGATATTAAGACAGTCACGGCTTCATTTTAATTTCTGCAGAACAGTCCTCTGGACAGATGAATCTACGTTCACAAGAAGTGGTGTTACAAATCTGAGAAACCTGCACAAGTGGTCATCAGAAAATCCCAAAGCTATACCCCCATCTAAATTTCAACATGAATTTTCTATTAACATTTGGGCGGCCCTAATCGATGACTTGTTAATTGGTCCTGTCGTTCTTTCTTAACAGGTTAAATGCGGACAATTACCTTCAATTTCTTATTGTTGAACTGCCAGGTCTTTTAGAGGATGTCCCACTGAATGTTCGACGAGACATGTGGTTTCACATGGATGGGGCACCACCACATTTCGGAGTTGCTGTCCGAAATTGGGTTAACGTCAACTATCCAAGATGGATTGCTCGACGTGGTCCTGTTGCATGGCCACCCAGATCACCTGATCTTAATCCCCTTGACTTATATTTATGGAGGTACATGAAAAATTTAGTCTACGCGCAAGTTTCGAACACGAGAGAAGAGTTGTTGGATTGTATTCATCTGGCTGCCGAGCAAATCCGACAAAACAAGTATGAAATTCGGATAAGTACTTCTTCTGTTGGCTTACGGGCACAAGCCTGCATTCAACAAGGAGGTGGACATTTCGAAAATATTATTAATTGAACTTTTTTAAATAAAATCAGTTTTTATTGACTTTAGGATTAAATTTTTTTTCATGATCTGACAATCACATTCATAGATTTGTAACTTTGAAAGTAATAAAAATGGATATACAAGTTTTGCGTTTTTGTTACTTGAAATGAAGTCTACTTTACACTCCTAAAATTTGAACATAACGATATATGTATATGTATATGTTGATAAGAAAAATTCCATACCTATTAGATCCATTACCACTATAGTATCATTTCTGGCGTTGCAATTTTACACAAAAAGAATTTTAGAAATTTTCGTTATCGTATTCAATTTTCAATTACAGGACAGAAGATTGCAAGCCGTTAAAGAAATGGCCAGAGTATTGAGGGTCGGTGGAAAGTGTTTGATCTATGTATGGGCAAGAAATCAAAGCAGGAATAACGAGAAAACTAGTTACTTGAAACAAGATAGGAAAAATAGAAGAGAAAACGACGAAGAAACTTTTGATCAAGCTTTGGGAAGTGTAACCGTCACAGGGGATGTTACCCTACCTATTCACTTGAATAGAACGCAATTCCAACATCAGGACTTACTAGTACCATGGAAAATGAGACAGGAACATTCCGACGATAATGATGAGAGTATATTCTTGCGATTCTATCACGTTTTTGAAGAAGGTGAACTACAAAGCCTCTGTTCTCAACTCGATTATATAAAAATCGTGAAGTACTATTATGATCAGGGGAATTGGTGTTGCTTATTCGAAAAAACCAAGTAAATGTTTAATGTTATTTATTTGTTGTGTGTTATATACATGACTGCTCATATTAGTTCAGACCATTGGTTAGGCTTAGGTATTAGCATTTTCGTGATATTAACTACAAAGATATAATCACAGAATTTTAGTGCTTACAACACTAGGATTGTTCATTAGATACACTGTAGAAGCTCATTAGAAGCTGTAAAGCAATTTTTATTTAATGACTTAATGAATTTAAAAGAAATCTTTATTCACATTAGCTGCACCAAACTATAGATTCCCTGCTGGTAAAATCTCGCAACTCTTAGCGGAACCACCGCTACAGCGGATAACTCTATCTCATTTTTAGCAATTGTTTTAAGGGGGCAAAACACTTGAAAATCGCATAGGGGCTGGTACGCATTGTAAGGTGGTTTTACTGACTTTAAAACGTATACAAACAATCAGGTCTTGAGCCGTTGGGCTTCTTACAAGATGATACGTTTTGTGAGTTTCTGGGGATGTTTATTTTTGATACTGGTACGTAGACAGTTTTAGGTGTCCGAGCATTGTTCAACAATGATCTTGACACCAGGTTCTTTAATCAAAAGTCAAATGTAATTAAAAAAATACGGTCCCCAAAGTAATGCAAATTTTATAGTTTATTTTAATTTATTTTATTATTTTAAATATTTTACAATTTTGTGCCTGAACCATTATGAGCAGTATTGTAAGTACATTTATGTATACAAATATTAGTGGAATATTAAACATCTGGTCGGAATTGTTGTAGTAGATCTTCATATGTGTAATTTTCCAATGTATTTATCAGCTTTGGAATTTTGGACTTTATGTTGATTCCCTTCAGTTTATAATAATCTACGTACAAATCTGTTATTATACCTAAAAAGAAATATTTCAGTATAAAAAGAATCTTTATAAAATGTAATATTAAAATCCAGATTTATATTGTTATATTTTCCATGAAATTTTTAAAATATATTTTAGAAAATACAACAATGCGTTTTCTTTTTAAATATTTTTTGTAATATCTAGTTGTTAAAGATTGCTTTAAGGACTGTTTATTACTATATAAATAACTGCTTAATGGTCGCACGACCGTAAAATACAGACTGTCCTTGAAAGAAAAGAACATATGAGAAATGTAAAGATTTAATTATAGAAGCTGTCCTGTATCGTTATGTTCAAATTTTAGGAGTGTAAAGTAGACTTCATTTCAAGTAACAAACTAGCAAAACTTGTATATCCATTTTTAGTTGTTTCAAAGTTACAGATCTATGAATGTGATTGTGAGATCATGAAAAAAAGTGTAATCCTAAAGTCAATACAAACTGATTTTATTTAAAAAAAGTTATACGATTCAATCACAGGCCTGTGATTGTTAACGTCGCATAATAAAATGTTATCCTAAAATAAATAAACAGGTGTCATAGTGCATACATTAACTTCTTGGTGATCTACAAAAAAGAGTACTGGAAATTGATTTATGATAAAGAAGGTTCTTACTTATTTCGTAAGTGCTGAACCATGAATATCATACAATAAACAAATGTTCAGATGACTGTTAACGTTACATTTTTTAATAAAGGATTACATTACGTTTCAGTTCATACAGCAGCTTATTAGTAAGTGGACACGTTTTCTTTATTCAAAATGCCTTATCGATTTTCTTCTCAAAAGTATGCAGACATGCATTTTGTGTATGGCTACTGCAACGGCAGTGCGCGTCAAGCAGTTATTGGATACCGATATCGGTTTCCCGATAGGCGCATTCCTCATTACAGAACGTTTCTGGAAGTACACAGACAATTTCGGGAATGCGGACTGCGTGATTATCTTTTCGACCGAGGAGTAAATTTGCCAGCAGACTTAGAGGAAGAAGCAGTAGCTATTGTTACAAGGTATCCAACTCTCAGTATAAGTCGAATCGCTAGACAACTAGGAGTGCCACGAATGACAGTTTGGCGAATTTTAAAACGTGAGGGCTTATATCCATATCACTATCTCAGGGAACACGGTTTGCTTGAGGCAGACGACTATGCTCGTCTAGTTTATTCTACCTGGATATTAAGACAGTCACGGCTTCATTTTAATTTCTGCAGAACAGTCCTCTGGACAGATGAATCTACGTTCACAAGAAGTGGTGTTACAAATCTGAGAAACCTACACAGGCGGTCATCAGAAAATCCCAAAGCTATACGCCCATCTAAATTTCAACATGAATTTTCTATTAACGTTTAGGCGGCCCTAATCGATGGCTTGTTAATTGGTCCTGTCGTTCTTTCTTAAGAGGTTAAATGCGGACAATTACCTTCAATTTCTTATTGACGAACTGCCAGGTCTTTTAGAGGATGTCCCAGTGAATGTTCGAGGAGATATGTGGTTTCACATGGATGGGGCACCACCACATTTCGGAATTGCTATCCGAAATTGGGTTAACGTCAATTATCCAAGATGGATTGGTCGAGGTGGTCCTGTTGCATGGCGACACAGATCACCCGATCTTAATCCCCTTAACTTTTGTTTATGGGGGTACATGAAAAATTTAGTCTACGCGCAAGTTTCGAACACAAGAGAAGAGTTGTTGGATCATATTCACCTGGCTGCCGAGCAAATTCGACAAAACAAGTATGAAATTAGGATAAGTACTTCTTCTGTTGGCTTACGGGCACAAGCCTGCATTCAACAAGGAGGTGGACATTTCGTAAATATTAATTGAACTTTTTTAAATAAAATCAGTTTTTATTGACTTTAGGATTATATTTTTTTTCATGATGTGATAATCACGTTCATAGATCTTTGAAACAAATAAAAATGGATATACAAGTTTTGCATTTTTGTTACTTAAAATGAAGTCTACTTTACACTCCTAAAATTTAAACATAACATACGGGACACTTGCATAATTACATCTTACCATTTTCCATATGTTGTGTCTTTCTTTCAGGGACACCGGTATAATAATGTCACTCCCACTTATGCGAAATGTCAATTTTTTCCTTTATTAACAAGGAAGCCTTGAATATCGAAGCACGCGCCACAAGAAACGGCGCAGAAGATTGTGACAACTCATGAACATAGCCAGAATTATTTAACACATTTTTCATGTGCCGCCAATCCGAGAACTTGGTATGTGCTTTATCGTAACTACTACGCGATTTCGCGGGCAACAATGACTAACTGGCTTACTCTACAACTATTCTGGCATCTCCAGGAACATCTTTATTCCTTGTTAATTCCATTCGTTTGAAACTTTTTTTAGAGTCAAACGTTGCAACAAATTAAATTGGAAATATGTTTTTTTATAAATTATAATAACTGTTGAAAATGACAACGTTCTGTGTATTCTCATTAAATTTTTTTTTTCGATGAAGAAAATTAGTTTCATAAAGTTAAGTATGAATTAGAGATATTACAAAAAATATTGTACAATACTAATACACACGTCCTGCTGCTTTGTCAGTATTATTAAACTCTCTCCTCTTATAAACTCTGGCTCGGCAGTAAAGGTTGCCCTAACGGAATTTTATTGTAAAACACTCTTTTGTAGAATTTTTGCTGACAACGTACCGTAAAGCCTGTCCAGATAGGAGGGTTGATTTGAAAATTCCTGGCGAAATTCCTTTTCATTTTCTAACAATTCCTTGTATTTTGGCGACAAATAGCTCATAGATGTTGAGTCGTTTATTTCAAGCTCATGCAACGCATCCAGGAGAGTGATTTTATTCAGTAAGTCTGTGTATTTCTTTAACTTTGGGTCTACGATTTTCAATACGTGATCGATACTTTGGTCTATAATGGCTACAAAATAATGTGAAATTAAGAATATTTCGCGAGTACATATAGTTTTAGAGTTGAGGATATTGGAATTACGAAGGTAGTTTGAACGGTTCTCGACCTGATAGTGAAAATGACAATTTATATTTTTAAAAACTTAAAAACTTTTTTCAATACAGGGTTCGGCAAAAGTAGCGCATCAGTCAAATAATTCCGTAAATATAAACTTTAGAACAAAATGTTGTTAACAAAAGTTTTTTGACAAGTTATTTTGTATTGGCTTCAATTATTTGTTTTTTTTTTCATGATGATTACATATGACAGCCAAAATTTTTTTTTTTTTTTTTAATGGAAATAATATTATTTTTTAGACAATTCGGAATCTTTATTAAGTTCTGAATATGAATATGTACTTTTTTCATGGGGTTAGATAATTAAATGCTCAAAGTGACGTCCTTCTACTACTTGACAGTGTCCTAAACGTTCCCAAAAATGACGAATTGTATTTTGTAAACTATTAGGTGGTATGGCTTGTATCTCACGAGTAATTTTTGCTCTCAAATCCTCTAGGTTTCTGGGTTTCTCCTTGTATACTTGCGACTTAAAGTGTCCCCAAAGAAAGAAATCCAATGGATTTAAATCGGGAGACCTAGCGGGCCAATCAATAAAACCCAGACGTCCAATCAAACGACCGGGAAAAATTGTGTCTAAATACTGTCGAACACTAATAGCATAATGTGGTGGTGCGCCATCTTATTGAAACCATAGATTACGGTTTGCCATGCTTGGTTGATTGTCGTTAGGAAATAAAATCAACAGATCTGGTACAATATGGTTACGCAATAAATGTAAGTAACCATCACCATTTAGGTTGTGTTCCAAGAAGTACAGACCTATGATTCGTTGCCCAACAATGCCAGCCCACACATTAAGTTTGTGGCGATGCTGTGTATGATTTTCTCGCATCCAATGTGGATTCTCAGTCACCCAATAACGGCAGTTATGCCTATTTACAAATCTGTTTAGACAAAATGTAGCTTCGTCAGAAAATATGATGTTGTTTAAAAAATTTCGATCGTTATTGGACAATTCCATTATTGTTTCACAAAACTGTAATCTTTTGTCCGGGTCATCTTCGTTAAGTTCGTGCAGTAAGTGTATCTTATAGGGCTTGTATTTGTTCGCTTTTAATATTCGTCTAATAGATCTGCTACTGATATCATTTTCTAATCCTAGTTGAGTGGTTGACGTAGTTGGATTTTCCGTTACAGCAAGTAAAACATGAAGAGATCGGTCTTCATTAGTGATTTCTTTTGGTCGGTCAGCTTTAGGTATATCTCTAACATTGCCCGTTTCTCTAAATTTAGTAACCAATCTCGAAACTGTTGATTGAGCTATAGGATCTCGATCCAAATAAACATTGAATAAAGTGCAAACTTCGTGATGTGAACGTTGTCTGTCACCATATCCGACCATCATAAGAATTTCTATTCCTTCTTTAGTAGTTAATTTGACCATTTTCACACAAAACACGTATTAAAAAAAGCAAGTTTTACGTGGAAACTATTTTATTATGAAACGTCAATAATTCAATAACAGTCAAAAAATCTACAATTTCCAAAGCAATCTACAAAACACTGCACTAGTCCAAATGTACGTTTATTAAATTTTATTTTTTTCTCAATATTTTTATTATCTAACCCCATGAAAAAAGTACATATTCATATTCAGAAATTAATAAAGATTCCGAATTTTCTAAAAGAAAATATTATTTCTATTTAAAAAAAAAAAATTTTTTTTGCTGTCATATGTAGGTAATCATCATGAAAAAAACGCAAATGATTGAAGCTAATACAAAATAACTTGTCAAAAAACTTTCGTTGACAACATTTTGTTCTAAAGTTTATATTTACAGAATTATTAGACTGATGCGTTACTTCTGCCCAACCCCGTATAATTCCTTTTTATATTAATTCAGCGGTATTGCAGTGCCATTTTCTGTCCCTGTAGTGTTCCTTCGGAAGTGCTGTAAAGTACCCATCTATAATCGCTTCTTGATTGGACGAAAAGCGTTGACAAGTGAGGAAAATTTTGAGCTTTGGTGAGATGGAAGTTCGAAAGAGACAAATTTGAGGAATAGGATGGATGTTCCAATACTTCGTAGTGCAAATCCCTCAATTTTATCATCGTCAAGGTACTCTTGTGGGCAGGTGCATTGTCTTGATGAAAGATGGTTTTTTTTCTTTTGAAAGCTAGGACTGTTTTCATGAATTTTTGCGTTCAATTTCGTTAGAAGGTTAGAATAATATTCTCCAATTATTCTTTTACCTTTTTCAATGCAGTCGATCAACAGAATTCCTTTCGCATCCCAAAACATCGACACCATGACTGTCTTCTTCTGAGCTGGAAAACAGGCTTGTGTCCACTGCATGGACTTATTTTGAATCTGGTGTGCGATTCCATATTTCATTCATTGTCACATATCGACGTAGAAAATCACTCTTATACTAAGCATATTCATGTGAAATTCCTCATGCGAAATATAACCGATGAGGCCTTTTGATATCCCTACAGTATTGACTATATGACGCACTTTTGTACGTCAATTCTTTCAAAATCATATCTTGCACTTTTTCTGACTTTTTCCAGTATGGTTGCATTTTTCGGACGTAATTTACGTGGATCATCTTGGATGTTTTCAATGTCGCGTTTAAACTCGGTCGCCCATTTCTTCATGGTGGGAATTGAAGGAGTCATAATGGACATTTACAATTAACGACTGATTTTCGGTCGGCGTTAAACCTTCTTTTACGAAGAATTTTATCACCGCACGAAACTCGATTTTATCCATTTCCATACGCACGGCGACTGATTCAAACGACTTGACTGTAGAGCCAACTGCGGCTGGAATGACTTGCAATTTCACATGGCGTCTACTAACAATTCTGCCAACATTTTGGAAAAAAAAACATGTGAATAGTGCTGTCATCTATGGCCAAGGCCGAGAACATTTCAGACTACACTTGTATTAGCATGGTGTTTATGAAATATTGGCTTTTCCTTTTATGGTAAAACAGTGCGCAATTTTATACAATATTTGTGATAAAAATAAAATTGTAGTGTAAATGTGAGGTTAGCACTGTTTTGTTTAAGTATTTGCATGGGTTTTTTTACGAGGACTGCTCGAAATATTTATGGAATCTAGTAGATTAACAGCCGTATTCACCATGCTAAAATTAACAGTTACAGAGCGTTTCACGTTCACGGTGCAATGTGTATTCTTATGGGGATATGTACATCTCCTTTAAACAATTACAATAACGCCTACTTTTTCTATCTCTAACCGTTGCCAAATGTATCCATATTTTTGTTAGGGATTTTCCATTTGTACAGTTAATGAAATTGACATGTGATAATTTAATTTTTCTACAAACACCGGTAAAAATTGACATTTTAACACGGCTAACTTTAATTAAAAATGCGATATTATAGCGTAGCGTGTTAAAAGTAGTACTTTTAACACTAGTGTTAAAAGTAAATTGACATGACAGTTTGTCAAAAATGACAACATATATTAAAGTGATTTTTATTACTAAATGAAAATTACATATTTCTTGGATAATTAATATTAAATGTACAGTTTGTGTAATTCGAGATATTTATTGCCTGTGTTGCAGTACTTTCAGAATTATTATTCTCGCTATTACTTCATTTTCTTTACACGAACTTAAACACGAACTCATCTTTTGTATGAATTGTGACAAATTAATTTGACGTTATTTTTACGGTTGCGACCAGTTGTGTCAAAACGTATTCATGAGCTGTCAAATTTGGTCAGTGGATTTTCATTATATTTTATAATAAAAATTGTGTTTGTAGAAAAAATATTGTACGATACACATGTTAAAAATGCTATTTTATTTCACTCGTAAATAGCGACACTCGCTAACGCTCGTGTCGCAAACTTTTACTCGTGAAATAAAATCGCACTTTTAACACTTGTATCGTAAATAACTATTATTTTACGTCTGTCAAATATTATTGTTACTTTCCCGTTGTTATTATTATTTTCGCCACTGTCAATACAAGAAAGACATTCAAGAATTATTGCTCTCACATTGTAATTTACAAAACATTGCACATGCGATAAAATCTAGTTCAACAGATGGCCCAAAATCAGATTTATTAACAGATCCATCCAGTCGATTGCTTTTTCTGATAATCAATATTGTATTTCTAATTGGAAAACTACAATTCAATATAAACAAGATTTTCTTCATTATAATTACGTGTTTAATTTATGTAGGTTATGTGCTATGACAACATCGTCAATAGAGGTTAATTTAAAATCAAACTTCAAAAATTATTTTATCAGTTGGCAGATTGTATTGAACAATTTGACAACTATATAAGCTTTCTCCATAAAGCCCATACTGCACCGTGAACGTCAAACGCTTTATACTTGACTAAAAGTCCAATAAGTTTAGCCGGGCTGTTAAGGTTGGCTAAAATTCACCAACGTAAAATAACTGCAGGTTTATTAATTGATGTTTAGACAAATTATCCAACATCGGCGCATTTCCCCCAACATTTACGGTTGTAAAGTATCTTCATATATGTAGATCTCGGTTTCCGGGTTGGAACCGCGTCGAGTTGGGCGTAATTGCCAACGTTTCGTCCACTGTTTCAAAGGACATCTTCAGGGCTGTACGTAGATGTTCGTCGTTTCGCAGTAGCTTGAAGAATGGTATGACAGGAGACCGGCACAACTTATATAAGGGGGGACCGGATCAGATGGTGGCCTGCTATTGGCTGGGGACAATGAGCCAATGGCATGCGTCGTATGGGCGTGGTAATTCTTAGTAGAGTTCAGTAGAGTTTGCCACGTCGGATATAACGTATAGCCATCGTCTCTATTGAGATTGCGGGGATGTTTGTAAATTTCAATAGATTCAGAATTTGATGACCGAAGTTGAGTTTGTGTTCTGCCAGCGCTGAACCGCTATATCTGCATATATATTAAGGTGTCATGTAATGACATATGTCACATGGTCAAAAACGAATAGGAAGTATTCAAGTATACTGCGAAAATACTGAAACTATTTATCAAAAACCTGTTTAATCGCAGCGCTTACTTGTATTTACGTCGATTTTAATTTTTTTCTTTGTTGCTTCTTTCGATATAAAATCCTTTATGGTGGATATCGTTGAAATATTATCGGACTTAAACTCTGCTTCGGATTTACTAGAACAATTCCAATTGTATCTTTTACAGTCAGTAACTAAGATGTCGATACCTATATGAGCAAAACAGAATTGTATCCAGAAAACTTGACTGGAAGTAAAGTTCTGTTTTTTCCGCTACCTGGGCCTTTTCTGGAACTTCCGGTAGACACTGGTATACCCAAGAATGGATTTCTGCCAAACTAAAATTTCCTTTTACGCTTAGGCTATTGTAGGGCCTGGAATTAATTTGATGAAAGGCAATTATACAATTCATACAATCAATACGTTTATTCCAGCAGAAATCATAAAACTAATCAAAAGCAATTTAAGTGGTTAAGAGTAATCATACGCCGCTGCTTTTAAATTAATTTCGCCGTCTTTCATTGTTTCTAGCTAATGTGCAATTTCTCCTGGAACAAAGCGAATATCAAGAAGTTTTCGTTAATCTATTTTGCTTATTCATAAAATAGGATATTAAAATACAAGGTGAGCCAATAAGAATTAATTTACCGCTGTTTTTTTTTGTCATCTTAGGTTGGTCAAAGTGAATGTAAATCTTCGAAAAATATATTTCGGCATTTTGCATACTTGGCTCGTGTTTGGGGCTGTTTGGTGTCGTTGTAAATATAAATTTATTCTGCTGTTTATTCAGTTTCTGCATAAGTTTTTTTGTTAGATTTTATTAGAACTGTATTTTTTTAAAACAAGCAGGGAAGTTGTTAACGAAAGAAACGTAAAAAATTCAGAATAAAACATAGAGATATACTTCCTTATTGCCCTTTTATTTGTTATAGACAACATTCCTTTATCCGAGGAGTAAAAGGCATTCATTTTGAAAGTTCATTATCGAAGTGGTGTGCGTACCGAGGATGGAACATGGTCATACTCGATACAATCATGTATTCAACAGTTTGAAGAAGCATTTCCTGATTTACATATTCCATTTAAAATGTTTGTCCAGCACAAGGATCGAATTGTTTTGCACTTTGAAAATAATAATTATGTTTGCAAAAAGAAATCAACCGGTCGACCAAAAGTTCTTGTCGCAGAAACTGTAAATGATTTACGACAGAGAATAGAACAAAGTCCAACTAAATCATTGAGAAAATTAAGTGCTCAATCAGGAAACCTTCACTAAACTTTCATTTAATATTACTACATTATTCATTTTAGTAAAGTTGAAGATGTATCTTTCAATATCACTAACATCTTTAATTACATTTTACTGTATACCAAATTTGTTCTATAGGTGTGGCTTATTCTACTTGTCGTAGAGCTTTGATAAAGAATCTACAAATGCACCCCTACAAAATGACAGCTGTGCAGCAGTTATTACCCATTGATCATAGACTGCGTATTCACTATTGTGAATGGTTTAACAATCACCTGAATAATGATGATACTTTAAATCTAACATTTATGTCTGAGAAAGTATGGTTTAGTCAGGCTACATAAATAGTCAGAATTATCGAACATGAGCAACAGATAATCCACACACCTATGTTGAACATAGTCTGCATCCATTGAAGATAGGTGTATGGGTTGCATTGTCACGGCGCAGAATATTGGACCATATTTTTTCAATGACACAATAAATGCTGAACGGTACCGAACAAACATATTACAGCCATTTATAGAGGAATTACATGATGAACTTAGGAATGGGTATTTTCAGCAAGATAGCACACCACCACATATATAGCTACAGTGACGCGCCGTCCATATGGGCAAGGTCGTGCAGCGCACAACGGCGCCAAGGCCTTAAAGGCGCCTACGGCCACTTGTGATAAGTTAAATTTTAAAAATATTAAAAACATTTTTTGAAAGTTTACAACAAATCAACAAATTTACATAAAACAATTATTACAATTATTTTAGATTATTTTATTGTATGTGAACCTATTGTTTGCCTCAAATAAAAAATACCTACCAGTACAAGTCTAAAGAGTTCGTCATAAATTTCATTGTTGAACTGTGGGAGAGTGGCTGGTAATTTTGGCTCAATACATATAGGGTAAAGGCGCCTATCAGTACTTCGCACGACGGCGCCGAAGATACTTGGCGCGTTACTGTATAGCTAATTCGACTATGGAGTTTTTGCAACAATTTTACGATGAAAGACTAATCAGTAGAGGAATCTCGCCACCACGATCACCTGATTTGACACCATTAGATTTCTTTTTGTTTGGATATTTAAAAAATTAAATTTTTGAAAATCGCCTACGTCATTTGGAAGAATTGCAAGATGCTATTGTTAGAGAAATAAGAAATATCAATGTGAATACTTTGACAGCGTTTGAAAATATGGAAAGACGTGTAAATTTGTGTTTAGCAAGTGATGGTGGTCATTTTGAACATTTATTATAATATTATTTTAACATAAGATTATGCGGTTTATGTAAGAATAAAAGCAACTTCTTATTTGGGTTTATACCACTTCCCTAATTTTCATGTTTAATGTATTTTTATTGTACTAAGTGTTATTTATTTATGTTTTTTATCAATAAAAAGTATGCTAGATCATAGAATTTTTCCAGTTGTATTCTAAAATATTAGCAGATTAATTATTTTCTTAATATTGTACTTTTAGCACCCCCTTAAAAATTTTCATTGAGACGCTTATGAGTACAGGTTGGCCAATTTAAAAGAATTAAAAACTGGCGGGAAATTCAACTTGTCCTCATTCTTATTGGCTCACCTTGTATACTTTTTCGCATATTATATCTGGAAGCAAAAACTATTCAAAAACTTTACCTATTTTGATCGAAGTTATGTATTCGCAAATGTAAAGACAACGGTTTAATATCGTAGACTTTTAATTGGCAAAATTTCGGTTGCATCAATGGCGTTATGTAAGCTTGCAGAATGCCATATTGACCTTCAATCGTTCTTATTTTCACTTCAAGGCGACTCGTGTTTATTTGACAACGATACGTAGCTAATAAGAAGTTACTGTTCTAAAAAAAATATCTTTAAGATAAGCATTTTGATATAATGAGATGTTAGACTACAATTTTTTGTTTGTTTAATTCTATAAGACAAAAAATACGAATGCAAGTCATGGGACTCTTGTCTTAAATCGAAATTTATTGTTATTTAAGCTCGTCAAATTTGTGAATATCGTAACCGGGATTAGAGGTGGTCCAAAGGAATTCGAAAAATGGTTAGAACGCAAAATCATTTTCGTGAAAAACAATAGCGAAATGTGTAAATATATTTTAAATGGATTTATTTTTTCTTCCCAGCAAGGACTCGGGAGTTCCTCTGAATGCTTCAAAGCACCCCAACATACCTACACGTTTTATGTCGTGGTGCTTAATACCTTTGAATTAGTCTTTGTTCTGCAATTTGTTACATTTGTAAAGGTGAAGTTTAACCAGAGATATGGAGTAGGGAGATCGTGTTTGGTTCATTATGCGTTCAAAATAAATGTGACTTTATGGGGGCCGCCATTTTGAAATAATTCTATATACGAGAAATGCTTCCAAAGTTCTGCTAATTTAGCTATAATTTTTTTTATTTTGTTACTTTTCATCAATATTACTATGCAGTTTTTCAACATAATCGCCAACGATAAATTAATTTTTTTAAGCCGTCCTCAAAGAACTTTTTCGGTATCTCCTCGATCCACCTATTTATGGCACGTTTTACATCAGTTAAACTCTCAAAACGAACACCCCGTAAAGGTTTTTTCAAATCTGGGAACAGATGAAAATCACTCGGTGCCAGATCCGGTGAATAAGGTGAATGCGGAAGCAATTCCCATCGTAAATCGTTCAAAACATCCTTCGTTTTCCTTGCGGTGAGCGGTCTTGCATTATCCTGTTGCAATAACGCAAATGCAAATGCAAATTCCTGGGCCGTTTTCTGATTAGTGCCTGCCGCAGTGGTCCGGATAATAAGTTCGAATAATATTCTTTGGATTCACTTTTGGTCTTAGGATTGAAATAAGGAATCCACGTTTTGTCAGAGGTTATTATCCGTTGCCAAAATTCATCACACTAACGGACTAACAGCTCTTGAAGTTGACGATGAGTGTCAGACCTTTGAGTTTCTGTTCCGGTCCCAACAGCCTGGGCACCTAGCGGGCTGAAACCTTGCTGACGCCCAAACAATCATGTAAGATCTTATGAACTTGTCGTGTACCTCTTCCTAGGCGTACACTAACTTGAGAAATAGTTATTCGCCTGTCCTGTTTCTGTAGTTTCTCCACGACAGTAATGTTTCTTTCATTTACCGACGTGCTTGAGCGACCACTGTGTAGATCGGCTTTTAATAACGTTCTGCCACCTTTAAAACGATCGATACACCGATATACAGTACCTTTAGATTCTGCAGACTCACCAAACGCTCCTTGCAGACGTTTAATAATTTCTGAAGTTTTCACATCACTCTTTCCACGAAAAGAATATTATTACTCTTTGAGATTTAGCCGCGTCTTCCATGACTACACAAACAGTACTACGAAAATGCGTCTATATCAGTCGAACACCTGAAACAGACTGAACGATTTTGAAGTGGATAGTTGCGTAAACATATCAAGACTTGTCTATCATTAATAGCATTGCCTATAAGTCCTGCGTATTTTAATTAAAGCACAATTCCCAGAACTTTTGGAAACATCCCCCGTAGTAACCTTTTCGGTAATAAGTACTTTTTTTTGTTGAATTTTTGTGAGAAAAACATATTTTGCGTTACTGTTTTAGGGTTTTTTTTTGGCAGCCGAATATAATAAATAAATTAAAAAGTTTTGAAAAATAATTTCTTTTCTTTAATAACAATAAACAGACAAATAAATATTTCATAAAAATGATGTTTGAGTATACTTTGTAGAATATAAACAGTCTTTTTATTCCTACATATTTATTTGAATTTGATCCGAAAATAATATAACCATAAATGTTACTTCTCATAATCGCGACCTATATGAGGCTAAATGCTTACTAAACTTACAGGTATTACGCTCTGTATACATCGAAGAATTTTTTTTAATCACGTTTTTTTAAATTTTATTATTTATAAACAAATCAAGTTTAAAAATATTAGAACAAATTCGTAAGATATTATAGTTTGAAAAGAAAGTTTATCTTTTGTATCTGACTAGTCATAAACAATATCCTTCCGAGAATCTATCAACCAAACGGTCAAGCCATTTGATTGAAACATTTTTGAACAATCTTTAGATTTTATTTCACATTTAATTTAACTATTAATTTGACGTCTATTACGGTTATATCTTTAAGTGTTATTTTTTTTACTTGTTATTAAATTAGATTTTCTACATGTCAAATTTATACCGGCCATGTATCAATTGACATAATTCAATTGCCGCGTTTTAATTCACTATCGTAACAATTACTTGACACCATATCGTGTGACATATTCTAATCTATTTTTTGTAAGGAAACTTTCAATGATATTAATTTTATTGTCGTCACAATCCTTTACCTCGTGCCTTTTAATTAAATATTAATTTCTTGGTGTCACTATTTGTAATGTGATTGGTTAGTCCTAACTAGATCATAAAAACTATCGCACACTTTACCTATCTTTTGTGAAGAAGCTTTCTTACGTTCAACCAATGAAAACTACTCGTCGACCGACATTACGTGTTCAACTTTATGGAAGCGAACCTTCATGGAGTGAACCACGCTCTTCAGCATTTTTGTACACGTTTTTTTATTATTAAATAGTACTTTAAGAACAACCTTTTCAGGTTTTGTATTTAATATATTTCTCTCTCAGCATATTACACGTTCTTGACCGTTTCATGCTCATTATTACATTTATTAATCATAATTCCTCTTATTATTAAGATGCACGCTCGCAACATCGTCGTTTTAACACAGGTTGAATCCCACCTACCTTAGAGTCCTGTTCGCTATAACTAACAACGGCTGAATTTTTTTCCACATCTAATAAATCAATCGGTACATTTGCTTGTAATAACACATTATCAATCGCTGTGGGAACTTCTAAAGATAACGTGTAAGCGGCAGTATTTTTGGACAAAATCATCTGAAAAATGTGGTTATCTTATAATTTTGAAATCACGATTGTACAGAGATATCTAATGGCATGTGTAGAGAAACCTAATATTTAAACTACTTTTTGAACTTACTGAATGCTTTATAGAAAGAATAGGTATTGTAGAGACTTCGTCAAAGATCGACGGCGTCATGGATTGGTATTTTTCTCTTTCTTTAGATACTTTATTTTGCAGTTCTTCTAATTCATTCCTGAAAAATTGAAACAAAGTATAAACCATGATCTAAAAAAGTTCGTGTATTAGATTCAACGAAAAAATTTATGCGGAATTATACAATATGTAAGGAGAATGACCGACAGCCTTTTGAAATTAGATAGAATGTATAATACAATCAAAAAATCTTATGCAAAAAAATCTATGGCAAAAATCAGTAGTTCCTACGTAAAACATATAAAAAGATTAGTTTTTTAAGGTGTTTTATCTCTAATAATATATTAATAATTTGCTGTATAGTTAACCATTTTCGTGAAAAAAATGATAAAAAAGTTCCCATATCGTCGTCTCACGATTTGCCAACATCAACGAATCTGACCTACCTTACTTAAATCTTTATTGGGGGTTCGTTTATTTACTTTTACTTCGTTGATATTCGTTTGAAAAGAACTGTTCAGTGCGCAATTTACGATTTTAAGAATAGTCGATTGTTACGCATTTCGTCTATTCACATGTGTTACGGAAAACTGGATGCATAAATGCAACGTTTATGTTGAAAATAACGGCGGACATTTCCAACATTCGTTATAAAAACAATAAGTACCTAGTTAATACATGTTTATTATTAACTCATTCTTATTAGGTTAGATTATGCCTTCCGATATTCAATAAACAGTTGAAATTGTTACACTTCGTATGTTTTAATTCAATTTTGAATTATATTTCTTCAAATATTTCGAACTAGCTGACCGACCCTTCAAAATCTACCCCTGGACGTGAACAGTCAATTCATGTATCTAACGTTCGTTTACAAAAAAAAAAACAATTCGTTTATAAAACTAGGTTAATTAATTAATTACGTACTCTTCTTTATAATTATGTCATGTCGCATATCATTTTAAAGCTTTCTCCGCAAGGAATATTTTAATGATATTTGTTTCATCGATATCACAACTTTTCAACTCGCGCTTTTAATTAGTTCTTAATTTAAAAAATCGTCAGCTTTATCCCCCTCTTCAAACTGGGCCGTAAACCAAGAACCTTTTCCAACCACCAGTAGGTTTGTTGTGGTTCGCAATTCCGAACACAACTTTGTTAATTCCAGAATTGCTTTGAATTTGAGTGAACTCAAGAAAACCGAAACTAAACTAAAACTTTAATAGTGCGCCGCCATCTAGTTGCAATTTAAATAACTACAAAAAAAATTTTTACTTTCTGCAAAATTACACACATAACTGTATTTTTGTGGAAGTTCATATTTGCTCGCCAAGAATTATTAAAAAAAGAAACATGAATGTTAAAGGTAAAAATATAATATGAAATATTTTAAAATTATTTACTTTGAAATATTTTTAGAAAATCAGTATCAAAGCTGCAGTGAGGATGATGATTGTACTTCGACATTTTTTCTCAACATCAACCACCTTTTTTTCTATTATATCACCTACAAATTTGAGTATGTCTTTCTTTGGAGACTGTGGTTAAGTAAAAACTCAAAAAGGGTATAACAGTAAACTACAATAAATAATCGTATCCGAAATACGTATTTCGACATCTAAGTTGTCATCATCAGTAGGTAATCAAAGTGTTGCACATGGGGCACAGTAAAGCTAACACACAGAATAGCACACAACTTTACACGGCGTCCACGTATACACCGTCATCAGTAGGTAAAACCACTAATCAAAGTGTTGCACATGTATACACTGAAGTGATACGTGGACGCCGTGTAAAATTGTGTGCGATCCTGTGTGTTAGCTTTACTGTGCCTCATATGCAACACTTTGATTAGTGGTTTTACCTACTCATGATGACAACTTAGTATTTAGGATACGATTAATTGTGGTAATACCTTTTTTGAGTTTGAGTATAATGTTTACCATTAATTTATTTGTCGTTGCCATGTTTTTATGCAAAAGTAAGTTAAATTAATGCACTCAAATATTTTACTTCAAATTCTCTATGTATCTTATTTATATAATGTTCATCAGAGACTTAAAGCAACTTACAGACCAACTGTCTGCTAACATTCAAAAATATAAAAACAGATAAACACAGCGCGCAAGCTCGAACTATTAATTCTGAACCGGTACTCGCTAAGGAGCAAGAACTGCTACAACGGTTCTAGAATCATTCCGAATTAGTTCTTGGAACAACCAAAACATATAATCAAAAATTCAGAACTAGTTCGTATGTAATCAAAACACCAAACAGCGAGTACGATTGCGATCCAAAACAAATCTAGTGTCTTCTGACACCTAACTCATTCCCTCTTTTGTTTCCAACGCTTGTAAGATACACATCCCGCAATCTCGACACGTGCTGTTCCAAGATCCAAGCGCCGTCGGCCTTGCTTCCACATGTCCGATCGCGACATGCTCACTACACAAAGGTAATCTGTATTGTTCGATGCAGAATTATTTTATTTTACTTGCATTCACATTAATTGAATTAATTAATTTATTTTCAGAGTGATTTTTGCATATCAATTTTTAATTACTTATTTGCCGTTCCTTATATTTATTACTACTGTATTTAATTACTTTAATGCATTTATAATCTCTCAGTTTCTTATGTAAATATTAAATAAAAACTGTAAGGATATCGTTGTTATGTTTTATTTTATTTCATAAGTTGTGATATAGTTATTTCAGTACATTATACTCGTCCTGGACGTTTGACCGATCATCACCACGATTTATTATTTAAACATTTGCAACATTCTTAAAACGCTCCAGCTAGCCCGGAAAGAACCAACACGAGCCACAAGCGTCTATCTTGTAATAATTTGACGCTCCCACGTGCTCAAATAGAAATGCAGATACAACGTAACCCTCAAATAGCGTTCTACGATCATAAGTACGTACATGAATGTTACAATGCCAAATCTTTTAAAACCTGTCTAAAACTAAGACAATTTACTGTGCTACTTTTCGATGAATGCGATAGTATAGCAAACGCCAATTAAGTTGGCGCGAGGAGGGGTAAGTTCGCGCATGATAAAAAGTAGTGGGGAGATTTGTATTTGGTTTTACATCAAATGTCAGATAATTCTAACCTCTGAGCGTTATCACTTTATGATCCCCTAGCAAAGACATTATGTTCCGTCAAACGTCAATGACAAATGTATTCTGACAATTACTTGAGTAGTGGGGGTGGACGTTTTTAAAAGCGGCTTCTGCGCACCCCCTCCTCGCGCCAACTTAATTGGCGCTTTCTGTACATACAATAGATATTTCGTTTTATTTAATTTAATGTATATTTTAAAAATGGCAACTATACTCCTTATATCCTATTTATACATTACTTAATATGTTTAATGATCCCTATACAGTTATACAGTGTGGCCCAAAATGACCGAAGGGGTTTTAATTCCTTATAACTTTTTTATTATAATTTCTTTTTTTTTGTTTTCAGTATTTTGTAAAGAAGACTTGGGAAATTTAAAATGGAACAGTACACAATTGAGCAACGTGCCAAAATCGTTGAACTTTATTTCTCAAATCAACGATCCATTGTTTTGACTCAGTGTGCATATCGTCGTTATTTTAATGTGCGGGCTGGACCCTCAGAGTCAATAATAAACCATCTGGTTGCAAATTTTCGAGAACAAGGGGCAGTAAGGAACCTTCCTGGTGTCGGCAGACGACGAACGGTGCACACGGATGACAATATTGAACGGGTACAGGAGAGTATTCGGGAAGATGGAGAAACATCAACCAGGAGACGTTCGACACAACTTGGCCTCTCAAGAGGGTCGCTGCAGAGAATTTTGCATACAATAAGAATGTTTCCATACAAATTTCAGCTTGTCCAACAATTGAAACCGAGAAATTACCAGCAACGACTTGATTATGCAATTTATTTTCGTCAAAAAGCAGAAGAAAATCATGATTTTATTCATAATTTAATTATGAGCGACGAAGCCCATTTCCAATTAAATGGGTTCGTTAATAGGCAAAACTGCAGGATATGGGCTACGGAAAATCCAAGAGTAGTTCAACAGCGAGAATTACACCCACTTAAGTGTACCGTTTGGTGCGGTGTTTCGTCGGAAAGGTAAATTGGCCCATATTTTTTGGAAAATGAACACGGTGTCGCCGTTTCCATCACTGGTGTTAGATATCGGACAATGTTGGAAAATTTTTTAAGGCCAGCCGTGGAAAACCATCCGCAAGTATGGTTCCAACAGGATAGAGCCACGGCGCACACTGCGAGGGACACAATGGCTCTTTTACGCGACATCTTTGGTGAACGAATTATTTCCCGTACAAGCGATTTTAATTGGCCTCCGCGTTCACCGGATTTAACCGCTTCAGACTGTTTCCTTTGGGGTTATTTGAAAGGAAAAGTCTATATTAATAAGCCTCGAACCATACAACAATTAAAAAATAATATACGCGACGAAATCAACAACATAACATCTGAAGTTTTGCGAAAGGTTATGGAAAATGTTTTGAAAAGAGCACAAATATGCGAAGCAGAAAATGGCCACCACTTGCGAGATATAATTTTTCATAATTAAATTAAAAATATTCTCCATTAATATACTGTATTTAAAATTTAAAAAAATTAATAATTATGTCTTAAATAAGAAGTTATAATGAACTCAAACCCCTTCGGTCATTTTGGGCCACTTACTTTAGCTTTACAATTTTTTGACTTGTATCTGAGGTATAGGAATAACTTCCGTATAAATTATCGCCTCCAACATTCTTTTCTCTAGCCTCGGTTGTTAATCCAAACACTCTCCCTGTATACGTTGATACCATGACTTCCTCATGATTAGAATTTCCAACTATTCCACACTGAATGGCAGTTATACTTTCGTTGCAGTTCTAAAAGATAAACACATTCATGTTTATCCAACACTTTTATATTGTCCCACATTCTTACGTCTATAAAAATAATTACGGGTTCATCAACTTCATCATTTATGTTCATTACATATATTTCGAGGTTTCCATCGTTTCTACCTACGACCAAATTTTTTACTCCATCACCAGTTATGTCGTAAGTCTCTATGCAAGATATTCCGCTTGAGTATTTTTTATTTCCAATAATCCATTTCTTAAAAGATTGTAAACTACAAAAGAAGGTAAGAATTCATGTTTTTAAATTTTACGCAATTCACAAACTGTACAATCCGTGTATCACTAAGCAATGTAATACTTGCTGCTTACATAGAAAAAGCATTTGTATGGGCATCATAAATAGTATATAGTTAATTAAAAATCCATACATTTAAATTTTAAAATTACCAATACACATTTTACCAAATAAAATGTTAGTTATCATAAGTAAGAACTTAAAGGATTAAATGAAGGTAATGTATATAAATATTTCACTATGGGTTTTTAGAAACATTTTTCTAATTAATATTATATTATAATTAAGATAATTATAAACGGTTGCTATCTACAATAGTATATACAGGCTGATTCATTTTCGGCCCTCACCATGGGGATCTCTCTTATTATTGCAGATAGAGTATAGGTTTAAATTTGGCAAAGTTGTTAAATTTTGTGTTTGTTATAAATCCGTAAAGAAAATAGACCTGTGACAAATGACCTTCGTTATTTAAAAAAAACGCGAAAACCCCATTTTCTTCTTTTACCTGTAGCACCGACATTTGACCTTGTAGAGAAAAAATAAAAACACATCCTTGTGGCCATTTCTATCCAGTGGTGTACTCTAAATTTTTATACGACGTTTCGTTTCTTTCTGGCTATCATCAACCATCTAATTTCTTATAGGCGCCATATTGGATTTAGACATCTTCAGAAAGAGTTTTTTTTTCTGATTTCAACCATGTACCACATGCTGACTATAGTTTTTGACATTAGGTTTTATTTGAAAGAATAAATTATAAGATTAAATAAGGTAGCCTTTGGAATTTCAATCTGTCAAACATTTCATTTATTGTTCAGTAATAATACAAAAATGTCATACACTAACGAAGAGAAACGAGATATGATAAGTATTTTTTATTCTTCGATACGAAATTCAACAGTAGCGAGTACAAGATAACAAAAACATTAATAAAAATACATAGAAAAGTAAACAATAAACAATTACAGTAAATGTTCAATTATCTGGCCATCTTCGGTAATGCACAATTGGGCACGCCTTCTGGCATTTTGTACTGCCCTTTGTATAGTTCTTCTAGGAACTGCATCGAAGGCATTCTGAAGTCTGTCTCGTAATTCTTCAATGTTTTGTGGCGCATCTAATTTATAAATATTATTTTTAACATATCCCCATAAAAAAAAAATCTAGCGGACTTAAATCAGGTGCTCTCGCAGGCCATTCAACAACACCCCTATTTCCAATCCAACGGTTTGCAAACTCTTGATTTAAGAAATTTCTAACAACAGCTGCATTGTGTGCTGGTGCGCCATCTTGTTGCCACCATAAATATTGTAATTGATTTAATGTGATGTTGTCGTCAAGATAGTCAGATACGTATGTACGTAAAATGTTTAAATATCTTTCTCCATTTAAATGTTCTTCATACATAACTGGTCCTAAGAGACTACATATTTGCCAAAATACCCATCCAAACGTTTATTCCAAAACGATGTTGTGGTCTTCTAGCCCTGTTTTGTACTGCCCAATAGTGCTCCGTATTTCTGTTGAAGATTCCAGAATTTGCAAATTTTGTTTCATCAGACCAGATGATTATGCTTAAAAAATTTTCGTCATTTTCTATCCTTCCCATTAATCAATTACAATATTCTAGCCTTCTCAAATTATCTCCAGGCAGTAAAGAGTGACTAACATGGATCCTGTATGGTTTAAACCTACTTTTATGTAAAGTTCTCCAAACTCTGGACTGGCACAAATTTAATTCTGACGCTACTTCGCGTGTAGAAATTGATGGATTATTATTTATCTATAAAAATACAAGATTAACATGAAATTTGAAAACTCGCTTTTAATTTACCATTTGTAAAATATCTTGTCGATTTTCATTTAAATTCCTGTTGTCTTGACCATTACGCGACTTAGTAAATTATCCATTCTCGACCAAATTTCTGTCGAGATCTAGAAAAATGGTACAATGAGGCTGTTGTCGTTCTGGATATAATTGTAGATATCTTGTACTCGCTACTGTTGAATTTCGGTTCGAAGAATAAAAAATACTTATCATATCTCGTTTCTCTTCGTTAGTGTATGACATTTTTGTATTATTAATGAACAATAAATGAAATGTTTGACAGATTGAAATTCCATGGCTACCTTATTTAATCTTATAATTTATTCTTTCAAATAAAACCTAATGTCAAAAGCTTTAGTCAGCATGTGGTACATGGTTGAAATCAGAAAAAAAAACTCTTTCTGAAGATGTCTAAATCCAATATGGCGCCTATAAGAAATTAGATAGTTGATGATGACCAGAAAGAAACGAAACGTCGTATAATAATTTAGAGTACACCACTGGATAGAGGTTTAGAAATGGCCAAAAGGATGTGTTTTTATATTTTCTCTACAAGGCCAAATGTCGGTGCTACAGGTAAAAGAAGAAAATGGGGTTTTCGCGTTTTTTTTTAAATAACGAAGGTTATTTGTCACAGGTCTATTTTTTTTACGGATTTATAACAAACACAAAATTTAACAACTTTAAACCTATACTCTATCTCCAATAATAAGCGAGATCCCCATGGTGAGGGCCGAAAATGAATCAGCCTGTATACATAAATAAAAAATAAAAAACGAAGAATTAGCGATACATAAAAAAAAGAAAATTCAAAATACAAAATATGCTTATATGAAAATTAAAAGTTATGTTATGAAAAAGCCGTAACATAGAAAAGTAAGTGTAAAAGAGAACAGTGCTAACTGCAGAACGGGTCCAGATCCAAGGTGTTGCAATTCCGCATCATGTGCACCAGAGGTGCCTTCTTTAAAACATTAGATCTGGCCGTTGGCAATAGAAACGTGGCACACGAGCGTGTACGGTAAGCCGGCACAAGAAAATCAACCTGGGATAGCAGACCAGATGTATCCATGGAATTGCTGACCAATTTCAAAAGAAAAGTGGCACTTGCTTCTTCCCTTCTACCAATTAGAGAGCGAAAACTATGTCTATTGAGCAAAGTGCTATAATCCGCCCCACGGATTGCATAAATTCCATCGCACTTGAAGGAGAGGTATTTAAGGAAACGCTTCTGAATTCTCTCCAAAGCAATTTGTTGGTAGACGTAGTATGGATACCACACCATACTCGAGCACACTTCGCACATAAGCATAGAAGAGACACTTTAAAGTCGACGGATTACCAAAGTCACGACAAGTTCGTATCAGAAAGCCCAAAGACCTTGAAGCCGCGTTACACACAGAGAAGATATGGGCGGTAAATTGAAGCGACACATAAAACAAAATCCCCAAGTCCTTAACTTCAGATCTACGAGGTATCACCATTTGGTCTACACTGTATGGAAAATGATATGGATTCGCAATCTTTGAATATGTCACAACGGCACATTTGTCAATATTTAAAGAGACGTTGTTTTCATTACACCAATTTCAAGTTGTTATCAAGCTCGTAACAATCTTCAATGTTCGCAACTTTCATATAGAGCTTTAAGTCATCCGCGTGTGCAATCCAGTGAACAAAGCAAATCATTAAGAAATATATTAAAAAGTAAAAGCCCCAAATTTGAGCTTTGTGGTACACTGGATGTTGGATGGAAACGTCGAGAGTGGAAACCATTGAAGCAGACATAACATGAGCGAGAAGCTAAGTAAGAAGAAATGAGGTTCAACAACAAAGGAGAGAAACCAAAGGCATCTAATTTAGATATTAGTATTGAGCGATCGATGGAATCGAAAGCTTTGGCGAAATCTGTATATAGTACATCGACCAGAAGGCGATCATCGATAGCTTTACTTATTAATTGCGTTATTTCTATTAAATTAGTGGTGGTAGAACGAGCTTATGTCATTCTGCTCCAATCCATTCCATATTGCCACAAGGCGGCGCCCTACCTCTTTCAAGTTATTGGCTGGCTTCAGATAATCTTACAGGCGTTTGCCAAGCATGTCCCAGACATCCTCTATTGGATTGAGGTCTGGACTTCGTCGGCCAATCTATGGTGTTGATTCGAACCTCCTCAAGATAATTTTAAACTATGATTCCTACCAAAATTCATCAAGCTAGACCTCGGACTGGCACACAACATACCAAATTAACTTCAAATTCTTTTAGACATTTACGAGCTGTGTCTATGCTAATTCGAGTACTATGAACTCCTGTAGACCCTGTAGTTGAGATTGCAAACACCTGCTTGTAACGAATCGTTATCTTAGAGCAGAAACTCTCAAACAGGTCATCGGATATGATTACCAGTGCCCTTTCTCATATTCAGCAATAACTCTAGCCTTACTCTAATAACACCACGGCTTGCGCATATTTCTCTCTCGTCAAATTTCGAAATTCGCGTTGCATATTGGCGAAAAAGCAAAACAAGAAACAAAAAGATATTAACTTTACCAAGATAAAACGCGATTAAAACTGATTGTACTTTAAATCATTATAATCATTTAAAGTACAATTGGATGTGATTTAACCCATTAAAGCCCCTAAAGTTGCCACCTAACTAAATCCGCCAAGTACGCCTATATATGTAGTTAATGAAGGGAATTTTGTGTTGAAGTGGTGGCACAATGTGTACTGTATGTAGATTTAATGCTACAACGTTAGCACAAGTGTTTTCAAGTGCGTCAGCGTATTTCACTAAGCTCGATGGCAGTAGATCAGTCTTTGTAAGTATATAGGCTTGTAATCATATTTATATTAGTATTAGATAATTTAGTAGTCTTGCTAAAATATGTTATTTTGTACTTTTATAATTAGTTTATCAATTCAGTTAGATTTTACAAAATGGCGGCCATTTACATTTCGATGGCAACTTTAGTTGCCAATGGGAAAATGAGGTTATATATAATATATAAAGTTTTTTCGTTAGGTATATCCGCGGAAGAGACGGAAAGGGGTTACTTTTTCATAAACTGTTGGACATGATTTCAGAAGATGACGAAATATCCCAGAGCATCGCAATTTGTCCCCCGTCTGAACCACCCGATGCAGAAACTGATAAAGATTCCGATTTATCCGATGAAGAAGTAGAGGGAAACATTGATCGTCTACCTGGTCGCATACTTCGCGCAGAAGTTGCTGTACGGTACGATGATAACGTCGAAATTGATAACGCCTCAGACAACGAACCAGTGGACACTGGTATGCCTTCGACTAGTACACAGCCAAACAAAAAGGGTACAATAAAACGTAAAAACTCAAATAAAAAGCAGCCATCGGCTAAGCGTTCTAAGGCTTCGTTAGCTCGGGAAACAAAGTGGTATGCTAATATTACCGAAATAAATTCTGAAGTACCAAAATTTGATGACAGTGTGATTCATCCCAATGCAGAAGATTTGCTAAAGGAAATCGTTAAAAGTCCTTTTGAGGCAATGAAAACGTTTTTGAATCAAGAGATGTTAGTGCATATTGTCCGTGAAACAAATCGTTATGCCTCGCAGAAACTGCTGCACAATTTTAATGTTTCAGAGCAAGAAATTTGGACTTTTATTGGTGTAATGTTGCTTTCTGGATATCATCAACTACCGTATCGGAGACTTTATTGGTCATCAGAACCCGATGTTCACTGTGAACTTATTTCTAATGCAATTCGTCGAAACCGCTTCGATGAAATTATGGCTCATCTGCATCTTGCTAACAATGAAACCAATGACGGTAATGATAACTTATATAAAGTGCGCAAGTTTATTGATATATTGAATGCATCATTCAAACTAATAAGTGCAGAACCAACTGTTAGCATAGACGAAAGTATAGTACCTTATTATGGCAGACATGGACTGAAGCAATTTATAAAAGGAAAGCCGATTCGTTTCGGATTTAAATTATGGGTAGCTGCAGATCCTTCTGGCAGAATGCTTCATGCCGAGTCCTATTGTGGTGCTTCAACACATCTTTCGACAACAGGTTTGGGTCAAGGTGGAGATATGGTACTTGGTTTAGCTGATTACTTAGAAGCCAAGGCGGGTACTATATTTTACTTTGATAATCTTTTTACTTCAGTTGGCTTATTACAAAATCTAAATGAAAAAAAAGTAGGAGGTACCGGCACATTACGTGAAAATCGGTGCAACCCTCTAATGAAGTTACCAGACAAACAAGCTTTTAGAAAAACACCACGAGGTGCACTATCGTCATCTGGTACCGGTAATATTCTCGCAGTGCGCTGGAATGATAATAATGTGGTCACTGTTCTCAGCAATTGCGAGAACATGTATCCCTTGAAAATATCAAATAGATATAGACGAACTGAAAAAGCCAAGATTCCAGTGAATATACCTAATCCAATTGATCGCTATAATAAGTGAATGGGCGGTGTTGATCTGTCGGATCAATTTGTAGCATCTTACCGATCCAGAATAAGATCTAAAAAATGGTGGTGGCCATTCTTTGCTTGGGGAGTTGACATTTGTTGTGTACAAGGTTGGCTTATGTACAGGAAATTTGGCCATAACTTGACCCTTTTGAACTTTCGGAGGGAATGTGCCATTTTCATTTTGAAGTCTTTTGGGGAATCTCGCAAAGCCACAGGTGTTCGTTCTTCTTTGCAATTTTCCCCGGCCTTGGAAGAAATTCGGAAAGACCGAACTGATCACATTATTGAAAAGGGAACTTCCAAATATAGAAGATGCAAAGTATGTGGAAATCGTACACATTATATTTGTAGCAAATGTGATCTACCATTACACTCAGAAAACTGTTTTAAAACATTCCATAAGTAAAAAATAAAATTATTTAAATTATATCATTTTTTAATAAAAAATTCCTATATTATCCCATTGGCAACTTTAGTTGCCAGGACGAAACGTCCTTATATAAAATTAAAATAATGCTTCTTTTCAGAGAAACTGTATTTAAATACATTCATTATTAAACACATAAAATATTAAATAAAAATCAGCAAAAATGAATTACGGGCTTTAATGGGTTAATGTTACGTGTAACTGACACCAAATGGCGACACAAGTTTGACAACTGAACGTCAAATAACAAGTTCTTACAAACCAACGCCAACCGCTATAAATTATCGGCAAATAAGATAAACATTTATTCGTTTACTACATGGTGCGTTAATTTCTTGGAGCAGTGTATATTTACAAGAAAAATTCGAAATATTTAGATTCGACTTGCTACATTTTGACAGCTTCCCTTACTTAATGATACACTCGGTATGCACATTTAATTTCATTGATTGTTTAGTAATTTTAAATTGAGTACTGAACTCTTCTATATCAAGCAGTCCAACCCGCCCATCTGCTGTTCCAAATAAAATATGCTTGATATTGTTTTGCTCCAATATATGCAAAGTTGTTGGAGCACTCTCGATTTCAATGCTTAATGTTACTCTGGAGTGCTCTAGTACTCTTATCATTCGCCCTTCGCATGCTATTAGAGATATAAGTCTATGTGTCTGAAATAACAACATAGTATATTACAAGTGCAACAAATTTTTAACAAATGATAGAAGTATCATTATTTGACTAAGACTATTTGTAAAATAATTATGGTAACGGTTATGAGATGGCGTTAGTTTTATTTGGTTTAGATTTTGGAGTTGCATTAAAATGTAACGGGTGTTCAGAAACATTCGAAGTCAAGTGGGCTCTGAACAAAAAATCGTATATCTTTACTTACGTATCTGATTTGTAATAATTACACAGGCCTGCATTTTTCAACTCTTTGAATGTTGATTTAAAAATTTGAACTGTTTTCTAGTAATTGGGTAGCGCTGATTTCAAATCTGCTTTTATTTTTTTTGTAAAACGTAAGGTTATTTTTCAAACCAGTAAAATCAAAAAATATAGAAAAGACACGATTTATTTCATTTATAAGCTAGTTTTATATTATATTTAAAAAAATGCAAAAATATACACATAGAAACTATTAGAAATAGTTATTTATTCTTTATGCTTCTTAAAAAACGTTTTCGTTTTTCAGAAAAGCTTCGTTTGGTTGTTTTTCTGTTATATTCAGCTAAAGGAAGATCTGAAGGTAGTTTCTGGGGCAAGCAAATTTTTTTGTTTCAAACTAGACCCCAGTACTTCAGAAAGATCTTTTGAAAGTCCCAAATCTCTTACTAAATCATTCAGTTCGGCTTGTGAAAATAGCTGAGCTTGGTTTTGACCTGAGGTTGATGGTTCAAAATCACTATCCATCTGTACGGAGCCGGAAGTTGAAGAGGTTTCAATATCTTCTTGTAGTACTTTGGGGGGTATAGGTATAGGTACATGATCACTGTGAGGAACTGGTCTGATAGCTGATTTAATATTGTTTGGGTACAAAATATGTTTCAAAGTTTTTCTATTATGCCCCTTAATATCACAAAGACAAAAGTAGCAATCTTCATGATGATTTTGCGGTTCTCTCCAAACCATCGGTATTCCAAAAGGAAGGCTTTTTCTATTCCCTTTGGTCCAATGTCTTAAACCTTCTTCACATACCTTACAAACAACGTGCGGTGCCCAATCTTTATCTGGATCTCCTAATTTGATTTTGAAATAAGCATAATATGCATTTTTCACAAATTCACCAATTGGTCTCTTAAACTTTTTCAAGACGAAATATCCACAAATATAACAGAAATCATCTGGTTTGTTTTTGCAACACCGGCTAGACATATTTTTAAGCAATGTTTATTTATCAAATACCGCGCACAACACTAAAGACAAATTAATTTTACTTGTTTACTGATCGACACTCAGAGCTATAATGAAATAAATGACATTAAAATATACATTTTGTTTGGAGTGATAAACTTGAAATCCTTCTTCGCAGTACTAATAAAGTGAAAGCATAATAAATAGGATTTAGCAGGTAAAATTCCCGGAAATCTTGTCCAAAATTAATACATGTAATAAAAGATTTACATCAGGTAATGAGAGCCTATTTAACAAATTTCTTTAAAACCACAACAGAAAATCATTTTTGGGTTAATACCTAGAATTTGAAGTAGTACATTCATTTTAAAATGTATTAAAACGCCTATTATAAGATTTTTTTAATATTTTTTTGTTTTTCTTTTGTACAAAAAAAAAAATCTGTGGGTGGTAGAGACCAACTGTATTTTAATTAGTTATTGCTATATAAAAACTGAGCTTAACAAACAAAAATCACGTCATCACAAATTTTATGCAGGCCTGTGTTATTAAATGTCAACTGTTGTCTGTCAAAAATCAATCTATCTCAGACATGACTTCATATTTTCAAGGACTACTTTGACTTCGAATATTTCTGAACACCCGTTACTTATACATTCAAATATTATGCAAATTTTAGTCGATATTAATTATATACTGAATTATTAACAATATACGAGAAACCACGTGTATATCTTACCTTCCCAGAATTCAAAGCAATAACGTCGACGATGCAATCACCGCAAAGATACGATCCCACATCTTTGCAGTCTCTATAGTGATTGTAGATATGTCTACCACATGCAAATAAGTCGTTACCTAAAACGTACCTGAAATGTGTTTCCAAAAATATATATGTGTAATGAAACCAAATTTTGCTTGTCTAAAAACGTACAATGAAGTTATTGGCTCTGTTAAATTTGTATCAAAACTGAGAAACAATTTTCCTTTTTTCGTGTAGCCCCTGACTTCATTTTCAGATGATACGAATATTTTATCGGATGGACTTCCTGAAACGAAAAATCACCAGTTTCAATTTATGTACATTTCCTTGAATATTACCAGTTGCACCTGCCAGCTGCAAAGAGGATATTTTCGGACCGGGCAAAGTTTTAAATTGTATTTGTATGTCTTCTTTCTTTATGGAAAAAACCTGAAGTATACCGTCATTATCTGCTATTGCCACCTAAAATATGTAAATATGAATTTTTATCTATTAAAGGGACGGCTTTATTCCCTAATACTTTCTGAGTCTCCTTGAATGAACTAGGAAGTAGTTTCATACAATTGTTTGATGTAACTCCAACAATAGTGTAATCTATACGATAAAGTTCTAATTCCATTATGCTTTTCGTATTTTCTAAATGGTACTTATATTTGTATCCAGAAGTGCTGTCTCTGTGCTGTATACGTTGACGTTGCTATGGCAACAGTAACAGACACTATCATGTATATATGTTTCTTCAAAAGTAATGTACAAAATTTGTAGAAATGAAGTGTATTGGTACGTAGGTACACTTACTAGAAAAACACATTCTTTTATTAATTTTTGACTTAATTATAGAGCAATTATTTAGTTTTAATACCAGAATTCTTTTTCTCATTTACTTTAGTAATTTTGCAAGACTTTTTAACATCCTCATCTATTACAACCAGTCCTTTTATAAAATATTGGAATCTATGTACTTTACGTCAATCTAGTAGCATGTGATTTACTGAGAACATTTTGAAGTATGGCGTAAATTAAAATTTACTACTTAACCTATGAAGTCGTATATTTTGACAGTTTCATACATACAAATAAATAACAAATAATAGGTATTTATTGAAAACTATAACAAATGTTGAAAATGTTGTCCTTCAAGATCAATGCACTTTAAAATCCTCCGTTCAAAATTTCTGATGATATTCTGCAACATTACTGGATTGTTATTAATTTCCATGCATTTCTGTTCGATTCTCTGTAGCATATCATTCAAATTCAATATAGGTGTTCGAAATATGTTATTTTACGCTCATCACAAAATTTTCTTAAATAATCCAAAGATTCTGCAGTACAATAACAAGGTGCTCGTCTTGTTGGAAATATGCATTTTGTAGTTCATCATCATGCAACTGATTGACAAATGGTTGTAAAATTTCCGTACGGTACCTTTGAGCAGTTAACGTTCCCTGAAAAAATATTGGTCCAATGATTCGCCTTTGGCTTATCGCTGCCCAAACACCAATTTTCTCTGGATGTAGCGATTCTTCATTAATTACATGTGGATTTTCACTACTCCAAATTCTTGTATTTTGTGAATTTAGGTATCCCGTTTTATAAAACCATGCTTCATCAGTTAAGATGACTCTTTGCGAAAGTTCTCCATTATTGTTCATATTTACAAACCAATTACAAAAGTGTAGTCTACGTGGGTAATCAATTTCTAACAATTCTTGTACTGCTGTGACACGGTATGGATAAAGTTGCATATCTTTTTTTAATAACTTGTGAGTTGTACCAATAGAAAGGTTTATTTGTTGACTCAAATGTCGAACAGATGTTTGTGGTTCATTTTCCATTATTTCTTCAACACGATTGACAACTTGAGGTGTACGTTTCTTAACTGCTCCGCTGCCTGATTTTCTTAAGAGACTACCAGTTTCAGAAAAAAAAGTTTTAAAGTTCTATCCAAAGTATTCTTAAATTGTATATAATCTATTACAAAATGTGGAAACTCAACTTGAAATTCTACCATGCAATCTTGAACTGAATAAACCCACAAACCATCAATTTTATTACCACTTCGAAAATAAGCCTGGACTAAAAAAAAATTTATGTTCTAAAGTGAAAGCCATTTTAAAACTGAGAAACAATTTATTTAAACCAGAATCGACGCACGATTATTTTATGCACTAACTGATATTTGTGATTGACATTATCAAATGTCATTTGGATTTACGTTTACGGAACAACAAACACATACTAATATATTTGCGTCTTATTCTATCAAAATTTCAAAGTACCCTAGATTGACTTTTCAAATGAACACTTGTTAGATTCTAATGTATTGTTTTGTTTGTAACAAACCATGGAACGTCTGTAATTATTCTGAGTGCGGTTGGAATACTTAAAGAATTGCAGATTGATAGAATTCAATACTGTAGGTTCAGATTTGGTTGACCATTGACTTGTATAGTGAAAGTGTATTTTCAGCAGATAATTGTGATTTTGCGCTAATTAGCTAGTTATATACTCTGTAGTTTAGTTCCCTTTTATTTACGTTTAGTAAATAAATGTTTTTTAATAATATCAATAAATATTATTTATATTTTTGTGTGAAAATTGCCATTTAGACACGCATTTCATACTATTATTGGACTCGTTAGTGTATAATGCCGGCGACAAAATTCACAATTCGACTGCCTAAGGTCAGGGCATAAAAGACAGCATGAAAGAAAGTTTAGTGCCGCCCATTGACTATTGTCAATATCAGTGGCGGCTCGGGGTGGTTCACATAGGGAGTGCATAATTTCAAAATTAAAAAGTGTAATACAAAAACGCTTACCCAATCCTTATAAATTTCACCGACGTACTCTTCCAGACAGGTATGTACTGTTCATTGTAGGGTTTGTTTTGAGGGAATAGTAAATATTACACTACACAGTTTAATTACATCTGACTATAAACGAAGTCCATTTTACGTGTCTTTGACTTGCAGAACAGTTCTACCACTTTTTCATTAAAGTTTGGGAAATCATTTATACATTCTTTTTCACAAGATAACATAGTAAGGGCATTTAATCTCTCTTCTTTCATTGTATTTCTCAGGAAAGTTTTTATTCTCTTCAGCCGTGAAAACTGGCGTTCCGCTTCGGACGTTGTCATTGGGATTGTAATGACAATTTTTAAAAGCGTAACAACTTCATTAAAGGTGTCGCTTAATCCATCCAGCAGAAGACCTAGCAGACCTACAGCACCTACTTCTATATTTTGCCTAAATTCTTCTCTAGAATATAGAACGCTTAATTCAGTTCGTAGTCTGCTTTTATTGAGGCATGGATAAAATTTTACTGCTTCTTTAAGGCAATCTTCCGGAAATTTTTTTTGAAAAGAGGAGAACTGTTAAAAGGAAATTAAGTTTGCTAATATTAAGTGCCCTGTATACCGAAATCTAGTTTTTATTTCTAGCAAAATAATATCCCACACTTCAATAGTTTCCCCCCTTCTTTGGCTACCATCAGTTACTCTTCGCCGCTTTGATGGTCGAGGAGTCAGTTCTGGGTCATTTTGTTTAACCAACTGATTATCTGTGTCAGCGATTTCGGTTCGAATTTTTCCAATAGCGCGTTCAAAATTATCTAAATTATTCTTGATTTTTAATGCATCTGTATTGTCATTTTGTAATTGATTAAACAATATGTCCACATGTGGTATAATTTTATGAAAGAAAGTTAACCAATAGATAAAATTTTCCTCCTCTAAACTTCGCAAATTGGCACTAGCTTGATGAATGGTAGTTTGTAAACTAGCTTCTCCCTCGATTTGTTCTAGAGCTTCAATTATTTCTTCTCGGTGCTCATATATTGTATTCACTGTCCTAGAATTGAAGTTCCATCTTATTTTTGAAGAACGAGGTAAGCTTTTTCTCTGAAGGAATTCTTCCAATCTTGCAGCTCGTTGTGGTGAAGTGGAGAAAAATGTACATAATCCCGTCAGATAGGCAAAAAAAATTCTGCAATTACTACTGCTCGATGTAGCATGTGACATAATTAGATTTGCCTGATGTGCATAACAATGTACAAAATTAGCCCTTGGATACTGGTCTTGGACATGTCTTTGCACGCCGTTAATAGCACCACTCATGACTGCTGCCCCATCATAGCTCTGTGCAATCAGTTTTTCTGGGTCATCAACAAGCAAACTAATTTCGTTAAGGATGGCGGCAGATAAAGAATTAGCATCATGTCGACTAGGCAGAAGAAATAATATATCTTAAAACAACCACCAACTGAAACTGATTGCACATTTCTGTGGTTTCATCAGCTATCACAGATAGGAAGTCGGTTGCTTTAATTTCACTGGCAACTTGTTCATGATACACGTTCAACATTGCATCAAGCAGCTCATTCTGTATCGTTTTTGATAATCCCTTAAAAACCGGTGCTGCTTCGATGTGATCTCTGAGCGATTTATCCAATTCTGCCGTAAAATTTATCAATTCCCGAAAAATGCCCTTGTTATTCGACGTTTGCTGTTCATCATGACCCCGAAGTGCCAGTTCAAACGCGCCACAAAATCTAATGCAATTTATTATTAAATTTAGTACATGCCTATTTTTTGTTACCTTTTCATTGTGATGTTGAATTGCTTTTCTATATGATGAATCTAAAACATTCTGAATGTTATTTTTTCCTAACATTCTTAGACTAAATATATTTTTCAAATGCCCTTCGGAATTTTCATGTTTAATAATTTTAGCACTAAGATGAATTAAGTCTCTTATTCCGTTCTTTGGCCAAGACGGTTCACCACCAAACAAAAGACACGGAAAACAAAACAAAGTATTTTTAATTTCACACCCACAAATCCAGTCATTTTTCTGATAAATATTCATTTTGAATTTTCTTATAACGTCATTACCTTTAACAGATTGTTTATTTTCTAAACATAATTGAGGCATCGGCCGTTTAAGGTTTTTTACTGCGATTTTTTCATTATACGTTAACAGCGAAAACGCGTTGTTCTGTAAAAAAGATACCGTATTCATTGTAACAACGCCCGAGAGCAGTCTTGTTCAGTTGCTCCAACGCTATGTATTATACGACATAATACAGTTCTCCCCACCATCAATGTAATGTTAATGCCTTAACAGAGCAACAGTTGGGCTTTGCTCAGTATATCTGTGACGACGATCGGTATATGTACGTTGTTAGCGTGCCACGTTCCTCGTCAATAACTATGAATACATAATATATATAATAAATAAATACTTGCACAGTTAGTCGCCGCTTGGTTTGTTTTGTTTCATAATTCCAGGGGGTGCAATTGCTCGCTTGCTCTCATTAAAGAGCCGCCACTGGTCAATATCCCAAACGCCAACCCCATGAGGATGGCGCTGGTTGGGTTGGTGTAAAACTGGCAAGTGGTTTTCGTCGGACGAATGCAGTGGTAACAGACACACCCAATTTTACTCCTAAGTATATTTCAAATTGATTCTGTTAAATAAATGTTTTTCTGCTAATCGAGACTAAGGTCAGAGTGTATACCTACTTATTCCATACTTTTGTCTTGGAGTATTAACTTATTATTTAATGTTAGCGTTTGGCCTTATTTTCAACTACTTAAGACTAAATTCTAGTTCTCTTGCAACAGACGGAAAGCGCTGTTGGAGCATTGTGTGCTATTAAAATTGTTGTAGCATTCGAAAAGCAGATATGCTTTGATGATAGTATCAAAGTTTATTGGCAAATTCTGCTTAATTTTGGATAGTAGACAGTCAAGCCATCCTGTATTGAATGCCTACCACAATGCTGAGGAGTAGGTACAGAAGAATAATATCTTTTTTCTTCAAAATGATTGTGAATATTGGCTAACAATTGGATGTATCTGTGTTATCATAGCGTGTTATTGATGAAAACCGAATTAATACCTGGGAATCAGCTAGAATTCTTCCAGGGTTTTTAATAATATTTTTGATGTCGAAAATGTTTTTGTTTTATACAAATGGTGAGGTTTTACCCGCTCAAGTATGTTTCAAATTGCTTTTATCAAATTTATGGTACTATTTTAGCATATTAATACAAATGGATTCAATATAATGTCTCTTTATTAAAATAGTCACAGTTGTATAAAAAAAATTGCATGAAGCATAATGTAGAAGAATGCATTTAATTTAGGAGTCCTTTATCTCAATAAAATAAAACAAACCTAACGAGACATTTCTAAATTTCGCGGGTTTTGAGTTGCTGAAACTATTGATAAAGGTTATGTATGGTTTTATTTCATTAAATAAATTAACAGGATTTTATTTTTAATTTTGATTTCGTAATTTAACGAAACATACATCTCTTTATTAATACTAATGCTGTAATAAAACTAAATATAATTTTGCGTGTGGTTATTTTCTTTTTCGGATAACTTTAAGTACCCGGGAAATTTTAAAATATCTCATTGATTATAAATGACATTTAAGAATATTTAAATAAAATAAATTATAAAATATATTAATCCAATTAAATACTTAAAATAGCGTTAATATCTATAACTGTTTATATCTAATTTATTTTCAATCATAATTTCATCAATCCAATCACGAAAAAACGCTATATTTACATAAACGCCGGGAACATCATTTTCAGCACAGCCGATACCCCAAGAGACTATTCCAGCGAGATGGAAGCGTTCTGGTTGTCCTGGAATGGGGCACACTAATGGATTTCCACCATCGCCTTCGCAAGCATCTTTATATTTACCTCCAGCACAAATGAAGCTATAGTGTAACTGAAAGAATTCACCCAGTCTTGTGGTCCGCAGTTTTTTCAAACAATCTTGTTTTTCGATTATGGGCACGTCGATCTCGTGCTGGTTGTTTGGGTTTTTATCTAAGATAGTGACCGTGCATAAAGATTCGGTAAAAATTATATTTGGCGAAGGTATGCAAATCAAACCAGTATTATTTATTAAGGGTATAGCTTCGTCTAATATTATTAATGCTATATCATTTCGTAGTGTACCTTCGGTGTAAAACGGGTGTATTATGGTTTTTTTGGAATTTATTATTGTCTCCTTTCCTAAAATACGAAAGACATCATTGGATAAGTTTAGACTTAGTTATAAAATATACAACAGTTTCTCAAATTCATATAATTTTAGAAATTTTTGATGTTTACTATGACATATTATCGTTCCTACAAAGAGCAGGGTAAATATTAAGCGTATTGAAATATGGAATTCGAGACAGAGTGATATTCCTTCACCTCTTCTGTTAAATAATCAATGTTACCTTTTCTGATGGTCCATATTCCATCCTTATCAAGACAATGAGCAGCTGTTAACGCAACTTGTTTATGTATAAACGAAACACCGCATTTATGTGTGGGTGCTTGGGAAATGTCTTCTTGGAAGTGGAGAGATCCGAACCAAGGAAATTCTTTAGATTTCATGTATCCACAACCTTTAAATTTCTTTGGAGGTTCCGTACTTATTTCTGTGAATGCTTTCGAGGCATCACAACAAACATCGAAATAACCCTTGCAACCGCTTGATTCGTACTCTCTAAAAATAAAATTAAGTATAGTGCGAATAAACTCTTATAAGTTGCTGTTCCTTTAGATGCTCAGTGTGGCCTAAAACATCTTACTGTATAATATATTATATTTTACCACTATTTTTTAAAAGGAGTTATTTTTGATCTCGGCACATTGGCCACAACTATATAAAGTTGCTTAATAATCCTGGTTGTCGAAGAAATATGCTTTCTAAATCTGAACCTAGAGGAAACAAGGACACATTCTTCACGTCAAGGAATACTTCGTGATGAGTTTAGTGATAAACGGAGTGAATTATAGATAACGGGAAAATATATAATGGCAAAACAAAGTGTGAGCCAATTACGACGTGAATCCTAAAATTAAAAGCCCCCTGAAAATTGTATTATGTGCTGCCTATGAATTGAAAATATTCAGAATGTGTATAAATCATAAATACCTCTATTGAAGTTACACAAACGCATACGCTACATGTATGTTAACATACGTAACAGCTGTCGATGTTTTTAAAAACTATAACATTGTTGTATGCTAAGTTCAATAACTTCAATATATTTACGTACAAAATCAGTTGTTAATAAACTTTTAGAACTGACCCAAATCAGCTTCATTTCATATGTAGCACGTGAATGTTTTTTTTTGTTACGAGAAGTAACAAATACAGGGTTTTTCATTTTTTGGGATCTCGGAAACTACAATAGATAGAGGTTTGGTTAAATGGGGAAAGAAGTGCAGTTTTACGAGTTTGACTTAGTGCTTCTGTTGTATTTGAGCAAAAGTTCACAGCTTTCTAGATATTTGCAAAAAAAAAAATTTCTCCATTTTCTTTAATCTCGTCTAATTAGTTTTTTTTTATTAAATTTAGAGAAAAGTTGAAAAGGAAAAATATTAAGGTAGCTATACCCTCCATCAACCTGCATTAATTAATTTTTTATCGGACTTGTTATTTTCGAGTTATGACACAAACTTTTGTTTTCTTAAACGGCACTCATAGTTGGCTACAACAATGTACCACTTCATAAGATTATTGTGTTAAATAAATGAGTTATAGCCATTTTGTAACGAAGTTTGCTCTCAAATTTAAGATTATTAGCGAATGTTTGCACTTTTTAATTCAATCAGAATTAAAAGCACAAAGTATTCTTAAGTTTGGAGAGCCGTGTATATTGTGTGTAAATATTTTTATTAAGAATGTCATGTAATTGAACTTGGCTTGTCCAACCCCTTCATAATGTTCACGCCGGCGTGGATATATTCCACTAAATATTCGTAGAAATGGAACCCCTTCCAATAAGGACCGTTTTTGTTGAATATTTTCTATATAAAAGGCCCAAAATTTCACAGTAAAGGCAATTATTCAGCCAGTCAATTCGAGGCTTTCTGACTAATACTAGAGATACCCCGACCTTTTTCTCCAACCTTAGCTCTACGCTGATATGATTTTAGCGAAGAATTAAGAAATCGTCTCTCTTCTGCTTGTGTATTGATATTAGTTGAGGTATAAGTAGATGAGTTATATTCCTGAAGATGATATTAGTTGTCTTATCCCGTACTCTACCTTCTTCTATATAAAGATTCTGACGCCGTTTTATGTTGCGTTTGTACGAACCGCTTCCGCTAATTTTACACATTTTACAGTACAAACGCGACATCCGTTATATTCAGAAGTCTTCTGCATCCGAAGGGAAGGTAGAGAGAGAAGAAAGTGACTGTTTGGTGCTGCTCGTGGCCTCGAGGTATTATTGGACCATATTTTTTTCAAACTGAGGAAGGAAATACTGTGACAGTGAATGGAGAGAGATATCGAGCAACAGTAACGTGCCAAGTATCTTCGGCGCCGTCGTGCGAAATACTGATAGGCGCCTTTACCCTATATGTATTGAGCCAAAATTACCAGCCACTCTCCCACAGTTCAACATTGAAATTTATGACGAACTCTTTAGACTTGTTAGTACTGGTAGGTATTTTTTATTTGAGGCAAACAATAGGTTCACATACAAAAAAATATTATTAAAATTTTTATTGCACACTGAAACAACAGTAACAAAATAGAAAACAGTATTCGAAATTATTAAAAAACTAAAGGTCAAATAAAAATATTTTTAGAGTGCCCGTGTTTTTAAATAGATAAACGTGAAGGAAAACAACGGAAATGTCTTATAGAAATTGGACTTTTCTAGCTTTACTTTTGGCAAATTCATTAATAAGATTTTCAATATTCAGCTGCTTTAAAAAGTCAGACTCTATAGAAATGATAGCAAGATTTTCTAGCCGCTCCTGGCCCATTCTAGATCGTAAGTAATCCTTAATTAACTTTAATTTAGAAAATGATCTTTCGGCTGTAGCTACAGAAATTGGTATAGTTAACAATATACGTAATGCAATTGTAATGTTTGGGAATGAGTGGGTTAAGTTATTTATTGTAATGTAATTGAGTGTTTCTACTACAGACGTCACATTTTTGTCGCAATTTTGCAGAAATTGCAATTCATGTAAAAGTTCTGTTCCGTCTATATCTTCTGCGTTTCGATTTTTGTCAGTTAAAGCTTCTTCAAGTTTTTTACAAAAATTAAATTGTTCTTGGTCAGAATACTTGCCAAAATCCTCAATATTCCACAAAAATTTGAAAACATCAGAATGAGAGGATAGCAGTTCAAATCTTTCATTTACAGATGAAAGAGTAATGTCTAGCATTCCAAAAAAACAATTGACTTTGAATTTTAATTCTTGGTTTTCAATTGGCTGATCTTCACTTTCGTAGGAAAATTGTTTTTTTATTTTTCGCGGCCTTAAAATTTCTGAACATTTGAATATCGCATCTACTTCCAAGCAAGATGCTAATTCTTTGGCATCTACGAGCAAGTCACTGAAGCCTTTATCTGATCGATATTCCTTTAAAAAGGTACTTAGGTTGTTCAAACAAGCAAGCCTATGAAATATTGAATTTTTTAGTTTGCAGGATCTTGGTAACAACATTAACTTTACTTAGTATCTTGTACCACAACACTAACATACATACAAACTCAAAATTTTTAATTTTTTAAACTATAGAAATAGCCAGATGTTTTGTAGTGTTATCAAAATTATTTCCAGACAAAACTTCATAAAAAGCATCGTAAATTTCGCCTAACTGGAATCTTAGAGGGGTTACTGCATCAATTCTGCTAGACCATCTGGTTTCTGATAAAGGTTTTAACGTTAAGTTTGAAATGTTACTTTTCAAAACAGACCACCGATTGGTTGAAGCAGAAAAAAAATTATATACCTCTTGAACAGTTGAGAAAAAATTTATACTAAACATATTGGATTTCACAGCGTCGTTTATGACAAGGTTTAAACTGTGATTACAGCAAGGTACAAATATTGCTCGTGAATTAATGTCTAAAATTCTTTTTTGTACACCTTGATGTTTACCCTTCATATTCGCACCATTGTCGTATCCTTGTCCGCGTATGTTATAAATATCTAAACCATAATTTTCTAAAGTTTTCAGTAAAAAGTTGGTTAAACCTTCACCTGTTGTATCATTTACAGGACGGAATGTTAAAAAACGTTCTTCGACACTAAATTCATTGTTTTTTAAATTAACGTATCTTATGCAAACAGAAATCTGCTCCTGGTGGCTCACATCGGGAGTACAATCTAGTAATATAGAAAAATACTTTGCTTTTTTAACTTCATTTAAAATTTTGTTTCTTATATTATCACCTATTATCACAAGTGGCCGTAGGCGCCTTTAAGGCCTTGGCGCCGTTGTGCGCTGCACGACCTTGCCCATATGGACGGCGCGTCACTGTCGAGCAATGATAAGAAATTAAAATTTAAATAAGTTCATGTAACGATCGACAACGGACTGAATCGGGGGCACAATTGTTTCGATACTTAAAGCCGACCGACTGTAACATAAAGAATATAGGCACAGTGGCGTGACAAATATTTTATAAATATCTTTGTCATTTTTTTTTCTTGCTCATGAGAGGGAATTTTTAGGAAAATATTTTGGTTTTATATCATATATAATTACATGTTTCCATTTTTCATTCTGTGATGTGAGGCGACGGTCTGGTGATAACATTATGCGCCGAACATACCAGCTGTCGCCCGGATTAGTCTAGAAGCTCCAGATTATTCTCGAAGGTGTATAGACCTATATAGCAGGGGTGGCCAAACTTTTGACTTCTGAGGTCTACTTGTGTTCAAAAATGTTTCTTGCGGGCGACTCTAAGGTAGAGTTTACAAGAGAAAAATAAAACATTTTAGCGATAAGTTAGTAAGTATTTTTCTATTATATACGTTGAAAACAAAATACATAATGTTCATTCTGTATTAGGTTTTTGGGTGGATATTTGGCACTGCATATTCTCCACAAGTTTATTATATTGAGGAGTGTAAGAAGTAACTGCGATGCGCAAACAGGAAGTTAAGTGGGCATCTGTTAAACGAGAACGATGTTTGGTTTTTATTGTATTCATAGTAGAAAATGTCGATTCGCAAAGATAGGTGGAACCGAAGGCATCTTAGGCATGGGAACTTTTCTTTGCAAATCAGTTTCCAAAAATCAGTATTACTGCCAAATGCTCTTGCTTTCAGAAATATGTCGCATCTCATTTTAATTATTTCTTCTTCCACCACAACAGATTCAGAATCAGTTAACTTGCCGATTTTTGCGGTCAAGCTGTGAAGGTCATTGCTTTCATTAAAAGGTAATGTCATGAAACTTAGCACTTCTTCGAGAGCGAAGAAATCCAAAAACCTTCTTTCGAACTCCAGGTGCAAGTTCTCCAGCTGTCTGGCGAAAGTTTCAAAGTCCCGATTTGAGTTGTGCGTGCATTCTTCTTCCATGTTTTTATAGTTTCTTAGTTCACCTCGTCTTAATTGAGATGCATGCACTTGAATTTGACTTTTAAATGTTTTAATCAAAGTTGTCATATCAATCACATTCCTGTCTTTTCCTTGAAGATTTAAGTTTAACTGATTGAGTTTCTCCGTTATGTCACAAAGAAAGGCGAGCTTCATGAGCCATTTTTCATCTTCAAGCTCAGGTACATTTTCTTCTTTCGAATGGATGAATGTTTTGATTTCTGGCAGTAATTGGCGAAACCTCTTCAAAAAAGCACCACGGCTAAGCCACCTAACATCTGTATGTAGCAAAAGATCCGAGTGTTCGGCTTCAGTCTCTTCAAGTAAAGCTCGAAGTTGACGCCTTTGCAAACTTCTGGCTCGAATAGAATTAACTATTTTAAAGGCAATTTTCATGATAATATCCGAGTCAAGAATTTTAGAGCACAAAACTTTCTGGTGTATGATGCAGTGATAGTTGGTGAAACTTGGAATGTTGTCATCATTTTTACACAATGAAATAAAACCAACTCTTTGTCCCAGCATAGCGGGTGCTCCATCTGTCGTAATAGCAACTATTTTGTGAATCGGAAACTCAGTTTTTTCTACAAAATCTTTAAAAGATCTGTAGATATCCTCACCTCTTGTTTGCCCCTTCAATGGAATCATCGTCAATAATTCTTCTTTTGACGTCATATCTTCAAAAACTAGACGCACGAAAATGCACAATTCAGCAGTGTCCGTCACATCGGTGGATTCATCGAATTGTAGTGACAAAAAACTACATTTTTGCAAGTCTTCCTTAAGCAATTGTTCCAAATTTCCACTTAAGGCTTCACTTCGTCGCTTCACAGTGTTTCGTGACAGAGAAATGGCATATATGGCTGAAATAATTTCTTTCTTATTTTTAAAGTCATTAAACAGTACTTCTCCAGCTCTCTGCATGGCTTCCTTGATCATTTCTCCATCTTCAAAAGGTTTCTTTCGTTTTATCAATATTTCCGTAACAGTAAATGCCGTCAGTGTAGCAGCTTTTGATTTCAAGTCTGGTTTCGTAAAAAAAGATTGTTGCGCACTTAAGCTGCTTTTTAATTATCGTACTTTTACCTTCCGAATTTCACAGCCAAATGGAAAATCTGGAAATTTGGAATGTGTAGTTTTAAAGTGCCTTTCCACATTTGCTCTTTTCGGTAATGCTACACTTGAATTACAAATTAGGCACACACATTTGTCGTTGACCATAACGAAAAAAAATTCCTCTTCCCACTCACTGTGATAATGGTAAGTCTTACTTTTTTTGCACTTGAACCAGATGGCACACTCATTTTGATTAAATAAAAGTCTCAAACTCACAAAGGTTTACGCCGCTGCCTGACGAATTTCACGTGAGGAACGAACGAACGAACGATGTCGACCGAGAGTTCGGTATTCACAGTCACAACACATACGTCTGTCCAAACGCACTCAGTCCAGGACTCTTCACGCACTTTTTATCGTTTCGTATCGCTTCTGAATTCAAACTGACTGGCTGTGGCTTCCGCCAGCTATTTATATTATATGATGGGATTAGCGACATCTAGAAATTTCGAGAAACAACTCGCGAACCCACACAGCGTTCGCTCGCGCGTCTTCACGAATCTTCCATCGCCGCCGTCGATATTGTTCTAGGCAAGTTAGTACTACCTAGTGAAACTAGATGGCGTAACTTGCACTGCGCTACGACCAAAGCGCGTGGGTAGTTATTGGCGCGAATACACTTGATTTTTTTGTCTTCTTCTTCAGTTTATTTATTTATTTCTTGGGGGCTACCTAAATCGCCTTCGCGGTCGACCGGTAGACCGCGGTCGACCTCTTGGCCACCCCTGCTATATAGGAACACGAAATGGAGGGCGACATTAATTCGACCAGTAGCCGTCCGCCGTGTTAACGTAGTAGTTATAAATAAATATTGTGAATAAATAAATATAAATATTGTCATTATTGTAATAGTTTTAAGTGCTATTTAGTGTGTTCTTTTATTAATATATGTAGGGTGTTTTAATGACTGTTAATTTTATATAAACGAACCCAGAAAGACAAGTATTTTACAATACGTTGTCTCTTTCTTTTAAGGAGACCTGTATATAAAATGAAGAATATATTTCAATTAATTTAAGGTAACCTCTCATTGTGAAACTAACTCTAAGATACTTATATTGTCTATTCTAAAATTTTGCTGTAAATGAATCGATAGTTCACGTCACTCAAGTAATTATGAACGACAGTGTACATACATTCCGATAATTGTGATAAATGCTGATGCAATGTTGCAAAAAAAATATACACATACCTTGTATCGAATAGTCCTAATCCATCTACAATTAGATTTTCCGAATCATCCGTACATTGATAATAAGGCACACAAGTACAATTACTATTCTTGTCGGTATTGTTTGTTTCACTTCGAACAATACTTATTAAAAATATAGGGAATAATATCTAAAATAATCGAAATATAGAAAATTATCAAATGAATAATTAAAAAAATTACAAGCATTTTAAATATTTTGCAATAATTTATGCACAAATGTATATGAAAACTATGAAATTATATTTGGAAATGATATTGTTGATCTGTTCAATAAAAAAAAAAATTGAAGTAAAAATTATTATAAGAAAAAGTTGACGTGCATTCGAATTCCACTATGTTTACTCTATTTTGTTTAAAATCTTTTAGTTAATATCCAAGAATATTTCTATGATATGAATTATTGTTAGTTTGTTTTTATAAAATATTAAGGTAATATACAACTTTCTAAAATTTAAAAAATGATATAAACAATCGCTTAATCTATTTCATCTATTTCACTTGTATTTACAATTTTTCTTAATGTATTTAAAACCTAAATAAACAATTTTGAAAATTATTTAACCTCTTACGCCTGTTTGTAGATGACTATTGCTATATTAGTGGTATTAATGAAAATGTGTCTTCAAACCGTCTCGCAATTTATCGACTATGATGAATTATCTTTAAGTAATCAGGAGTATTCTGAAAGTTGTGTTTGTGTACCATATTGGCAATGTAAAGATGACTACAGTGGCTTGGTAGAAGATGGTATGGATATAATAGATATTAGGTAAATATTTTGGGTTAATGGCCTAGTGAAGTGTGAAGTATCTAAGACAATTACTAGATTAATTGTAAACTACTCAAAAATGAATAAGGAATTTTTACTTTTTTGTATTTTTTAGATAGTATGGGTAAATATTTGTAGTGTATTATAATAGATACATAATTGTACACAACAATTTAAAATTTTCAAGTATATTTATTCTGAAAAATCGTTAGATTACTAAGAAATTATCAAAAATGAAATAAGTAACATTTTTAACAATAGCTAAAATAAACATTTTTCTGTAACAATTAATTCTAAAATCGTGTATAATAGTCACGGACATCTCTCACAGCTGTACATCTTCGGGGCTTACTCATAATGCAATTATTAATGTGTTCTTGTAACACTCTTCTCCAATACAGCGGTAAAATTTCCCGCAAGTGTTGCACGTTAACTGGGGGTGGATTATGTTCGTTGAGCTGTTCTTGAAGTCTGTCCCAAATGTGCTCAATTGGATTCAAGTCGGGAGACGTTGGTGGCAAAGGTAGATGCTTAATATAGAGGTCATTTATTGCTTGCATTACAATTTGTGCACGATGAGGTCTTGCATTATCATCAATAAAAACCATGTTTTCATCCACAGCCTCACGAAAGTCAGCCACATATTGCTGAATAATGTCATCTCTGTATATGTGTCCATTGACATTGTTTTCAAAGAGATGGAGGTTCGTACGTCCATTCAAACTAATGCCCGCCCACACCATGATACCACCGCCGCCAAAAGGCACCACAGCTTTTGTAAACTCGCGTCTATAACGGTCTCCTCGAGTTCTCCAGACCCTTACTCTACGATTATCACTAAATAAGCAGAATCTGGATTCATCGGTGTATAAACCATGCTCCCATTGAAAATTTTCTGCTAGTCGTTGGTTAACCCAAGTTCTTCTAGCCATTCTATTGGCATTAGTTAATTTTGGGCGTCTCACAGGCCTGCAGCTATGAAGATCCATTTCCCTCAGACGGTTTCTGATGGTTTGATCCGAAACTCTAACTCCAGTGGCGGCACGTAACTGTGTTTGCAACCATACAGCACTTCTAAACGGATTCATCCTTGTCTGAATTCGTATGTAGCGGTCTTGTCTCTGATTTGTTTTCCTCTCAGATCCACTACCGGGTCTTCTCCTTGCAGACCCTACCTGTTGGAATCTTGTGAGAGCCCTACTAACAACACTTGGAGACACATTAAAAATTGCGGCAATTTCTGCTCCAGATTGCCCTCGCTGATGCAATAACGCAATTAAATCAAAAGTTTCTTTATTTAAATGACGTCTTGGCATCGTGAAAATGTGAAATGACGTTTAAAATGAATAATACTATTCAAAAAATGCGATTTTTATAACGGGTGTTCAGAAACATTCGAAGTCAAAGTAGTCCTTGAAAATATGAAGTTATGTCTGAGATAGATTGATTTTTGACAGACAACAGTTGACATTTAATAATTATTACAAATCAGATACTTAAGTAAAGATATACGATTTTTTGTTCAGAGCCCACTTGACTTCGAATGTTTCTGAACACCGGTTAATTTTGTATTCTAAATTAATTTAAGGTTAAAATACAAGATTCAATATTTTATCACACAGAAAAGACATTTACCAAATAAAATGTCCACAAACGACTGTGGGCCTTCTAATTTATCTATAGTTTGAGAAAATACGTTAAATTTAATCGTATTAATTAAATCTGTTAAAAAAAGATCGAATTCCCTATTCATTTTTGAGTAGTTTATATCGCAACATAAATATGTTTACATGTCTTTGATAGATATAGTGCCCGTGTCTAGTTATACATTTAGCAATTTTGAACAAAAATTCTGCATTATCCGTCCAAACAGATCACATGTAATCTTAATAGTTTCTTCTTAGATTCTTTAACTTCAAACCAGTGACAGTGCGTACAGGACCAAAATACACATTGCTTTTGAGCTATACGCCAAGAAAAAAGTCATATGTCGAGAATTTGAGCATTTTTGCTGCTCAACTATTGTCTCCTCTTTTGGAAATTAGACAATTTGTAGTAACAGTAAGCCTTGTTGCGTCGTCTTCAGATCATTCAATTTGTGAAAATTAAGTTATTTCCCGCGACAAAAGTATATTTAACTATGGTTTTGTGCATATTGTCTGATTTAGAATATCTTGAAAAATGTCGGAAATTCATCCATACAGATGTATTATAAAATACAAAATATAAAAGAATATTGTACGCTTGATTCGCTATGTCCTTTCTTATACTCTTTAGGACAGGGATGCACAGACTTATAGGGAACAGGGGCCACTCGGGAAAATTATAAGCCAAGGACCGGCCACTACAAAGAATACTTATTAACACAAATATTTTTATTTTTAAATAGTATGAATTACTACAAATGATAAAAATAAAAGAACATTCAAAAATGTTTGTTGTAATTATGTAATCGTAATGTAATCTAATCATTACAATGTAATATTTCATGTTTTATTATTTTGATGCATGACACTGCATTGACCTAACAATTTTGTTTATGTTTGGCTCCACATTACTTGTCGCCACACGTAAAATTGCTTCCAGATTTTCATTTGCCAGACGGTTTCGATTTTTTGTTTTGTTAAGTTTCATCACTGAAAACGTTTGCGCACAAATATACGTCGATCCTAATAAGCTTGCGCATTTAGAAGCATTTATTCACAACTCTTTATAAGCGGTTTTGTCAACGCAACCGTAAAAGTTGAGTAAATTACCTTCATTAAACTTGTTTCGTAAATTATCATCATTTTGCATGTCTATCAATTCCAGCTGTATTGATTCCGGTGCATTTTCGTGTGAAATGTTGAAAGGATTGCTGAAAATATCTAATAGAGGTTTAACTTTTTTGAAGTCTAGAAAACGATCACGAAAAGCTTGTATTAAAATATAAATTTTTTCAACATAAGCGAAATTGACATCAGTTATATTGAATTTCTCCATAATTTTTTTGTAGTTCGGAAATGGCTGTAATTGGCTGAATTGATTTGTGTCCTGAAAAGACTCAATTTGTATTGAAAGGACGAAACATGAGAGTATAACTGCGAAATCAATTGATCTTTGCCTTGGAGTCGCGTATTTAAGACATTCAAGTGATTTGTGATGTCTACAAGAAACACTAAGTCACACAGCCAATCAGGGTTGTCGAGTTCGAAGACGTCCTTTTTCTTTTCCGCCAGAAGTATTTTGATTTCTTCAATCAAGTTAAGAAACCGCTTTAGTGACAACCCACGAATTAGCCACCTTACTTCAGTGTAAAACATGAGATCACCATATTCGCTTTCAATATCCTCCAGAAATTGTGTGAATTGTCGGTGATTGAGACCTCGTCATTTTATAAAGTTTACAGTAGGTACTACAACTTTCATCACATTTTCAAATCGCAATAATTTTGAACAGAGGGCCTCTTGATGTATAATGCAATGAAACTGCATTAATTCCTTGGTATCTATGTTTTTAGTTTGTAAATATTCTTTTAAAATAGTTATTATCCCAGATTTACTTCCAATCATTGAAGGTGCTCCGTCAGTCGTAATAATAATTTCGCGACTACGATCGTAGTCGCGACGAGGTGTGTTATACATGCTAGTACAAACTTGGTTTGTCGAATTGTAGTTATTAATGCATCACATAAGGCGACATTGACATGTAAAAATGAGATTTAATATTCATTAATTCTCATTTGCAGTAAGTTCAGAATGTTAACTATATATACACAAAGTAGAGAAGTGAAAAGCTGTGACTGTCTTTCAGATACCGTACATTGATAAGCTTCAATTAAAGCGAAACGCGTCTGTACGTTCCCGTTGATGGAAATGGCTTTTCACTAATTTTTAATTATCCTAATGAGGCATATTAATAGTAGCAACGTAAATTAAAAATATTTAACATTTATAACATATGTAATGACAAGGAATTCATAACATTAATTGTTTTAGAAAAAGTCTTACACAAATAAAATTAAGCCAAAATCGTAATAAGACGTCTCCCGTTTTATTTGTCGAGAACTGTATATAAGGTCTCCAATTTTATAAAATAACGAGCCATCGAAAAAATTCATAATTGGAGTAGACTGTGAAATTGGGTTGATACTTTAACCACTTCCACATAATGACATTTATTATTTGACATTGAAACTATAAGTTTGTGTCAAATTTTTCAAAACTCTTATTAAGAAAATTGTTCGTGTTTAGATGCAAATGGACAACATTTTCAACAACTTCTGTAGCTATATGTGAATTTTGATTATGATTTCGATATTAAATAAATTATTTGTTTTCTTTTTTGTTGTAGTATCATTTCAATGCCATAACCTTTTTTTATAATGAAACTGTCAAGCATCAAGTAATGTGTCATTATGTGGAAGTGGTTAAAGTACCAACCCAATTTCACAGTCTACACCAATTATGAATTTTTTCGATGGCTCGTTATAAATAAGAAAAGATAGAATAATGTAAACAGTCTCAAAATGAAGTAAATTTAGTGTACTACCAATGTAACTTGAATAAAAAAAAAAAGCGTAAACTGGCGGACAAAAAAACTGTCCAACTCATTTTGACGTTTGACAACATTTAAAAAAAATTAACACGTTGTGAATCAGTTTTTAAGTTTTGAAGGTTATTGAGATGCAAAATGTCAGTGCAGGTATATTAACTGCCATTTTAATGTATAATAAAACAAAAACATTTTAAATTAAAGAACATTAACTACAATATTTATATTGCTTGCTACTAAAACTGTACATCAAACTGTTGCTATATCAACGATTGTGTTCAATTTATACAGGCTTTGTATAGCTTCATAATTTTTAGAATAACCAGGCATGCCGAAAATGAAATTCCTTGTACCGGAGATTTTGACGTCTGCTGCCGTGTAGAATGCGGAAAGAAAAACGCTGGATTCATTTCGCGTATTCTGGATAGCAACAGAACAAATTCCAGAATATTGGGTGAAAATAATGAAGCAATCTTCGGCGAGTTTCCGTGGATGTTGGCTATTTTACAAGACGGAGTATTCAGATGTGGCGGTTCTCTTATTCATCCGCAAGTGGCGGTTACTGCGGCACATTGTGTTACACAATCGGAACAATATGTCGTCAGAGCGGGAGAATGGAATTGGGAAACGAAAAGTGAACCCTTGCCGTATCAAGACCGACCTTCTCAAAAAGTAAATAAGTATTTTGAGTTGTAAGTGGATGTGGTAAAAGTCGAAGTATTAATTATTATTAATTCCTTTCTTTTGCATCAAATAACTGGATCATTGCAAAATAATAATAACTATTACTGCGCCTAAGTAGAAACTTAAAAAACCCTTTACCACATTAGTATTCGTATCATAAATACATACTTCGACAACTAAGTTGTCATCTTCAATATGGAGAAATAACCTTGTTGATTACGGGACACAGTAAAGCTAACACATGTATAGCAAACGCCAATTAAGTTGGCGCGAGGATGGGTAAGTTCGCGCAGGATTAGAAGTAGTGGGGAGATTTGTATTTGGTTTTACATAAAATGTCAGATAATTCTAACCTCTGAGCGTGTATCACTTTATGATCCCCTAGCAAAGACATTATGTTCCGTCAAACGTCAATGACATATGTATTCTGACAATTACTGAGTAGTGGGGGTGGACGTTTTTAAAAACGGCTTCTGCGCACCCCCTCCTCGCGCCAACTTAATTGGCGCTTGCTATAACTGATTTGTAATAATTATTAAATGTCAACTGTTGTCTGTCAAAAATTGTCAGAATCTAATATCGAAGATACTAATTTGATAACCTATAAAATTGTATTAAGTAAATGTATCAATCTATCTCAGACATGACTTCATATTTTCAAGGATTACTTTGACTTCGAATGTTTCTGAACACCCGTTAGAACAACTTCATACAGCAAATAAAAATTTACTATATAGCGCCCTCTTTTATCATAGGGAAAACTAAATATAGCTATATATACGGCTGCATGTTTAATATTTTTTAATGTTAATTATCTCGTAATTACCTGACAAGGAATTAATAAAACACAAATAACTATAGAAAATTATTTATTTAATCCTTTTATAAAGAGTTGCTATTTTAATGGCTTTCTTCTCTATGTCTGAAGGGGTTCTCTAGCATAAATTTTCCAGTAATTATATTACACAATTTCGTTATAAATGCATATAACATTTTAATAAAAGTTTCAATAATATTTTTGTTAATATCCCCTGTATGTTCGCATTCGTAGGCAACAACGCTAAATTGATGAGACTGGATGAAAATCTTGTGGCAGAAATTGATGGACCATTTGCAATGCTATATATTCAGATAAAATATTAGAAAAAAATTGTTTAATTGATCACAAACCCTACTCACTTGCTACATCTCTTGCGGGTTCACAAACCTCATTACTTGGGGAACGTCTCTTTCTTGGAGATTCAAAGATGTTTTTGGAGGAGATAGACTCATAAAAGGGGTGTGTGGTATTATCTTCGTATGATCTTGCTGTGGCAAATCTATCGATGTTTCGATATTTGTTAGGTGATCTAAAGTAACAAAATCAAGCACATTATAGTTTATAAGTGACTTACTAAAAAACTTACAACGCCATCTTTTATCATAGGAAACTTTAAGAAATTCAATGTAACGCTTAAATCTATGTTGTTTTGCGGTTAAATGCGGTATTTTATTTATAATTATCAAGTTCCTGATTGGTATAGAATTTAAACATAAGCGCAATTTCAGAGCTTGTGGCATTGTGTTGAGTGTTTGGTATTTTATGTTGAAAGTACCCACTGCTTTTTGTGTATATAATTTTATAAAAAATTCGAAAAAAGATAAAATGAACAAAGTACTGGAACATAATATTTTAAATAAACCGTAAGTAGAATTGAATAAAGGAAACTAAGAAACTATTTGACATACTAACTTTCAGCAATTAGTATTTTATTTTACTACCATTTTTTCAACGTATTTCATAAAAACGGCATGGTATAGGCAAGACTAAGTTTTTTATATACCGATAGGACCAGATCGAAACGGGCCATAACAAGCAATAAGTGGCAACAGCGAATCCCCTCTAGGCGCAGTAGCTTAAATTGCCGCACATTGCAGTTATGAATTTAGTAAGACTTAAACCGCGCAAGGATATAGTCGTTTGCATATTCGTTCTGTATACGTAATTTGCCCATTTGCTTCAGTCATAACAAGGTCCAATTTATTATTATTATTGTATTCTTAGCTGCTACGGAAAAGTAATTTTAAGTAATAAAAAAACAATAACGTTTTCTAAAAGTTAAAAGTAAAAAAATCAATAATTCTGCAAAATAAATTTAAATTTTAAGAAAGTCACTCAATATAGGATATTTCGTCTGCAATTTGCCGTGTACACTTAAGGTCGCCCATTTCAACTAACGAACAAACCCTCACGTCTCTCTCCTCCCGATCGGCAGGTATTAGAGGGATATGAGGCTGTTCGTCAATTTGTTGGCATTTGCGGCAATTTCCGACTACACAGCCATATTTCCTAAACGCATTTACGATCCTTTCAATCGTCGAATGCGAAGGAATAGGCCGATTTACGTACTCTACAGCAAATAAATCAGCGGTTGTTCGACAGGAATTGCCGGCAAGATACCACGAAACTATTTGTACCTTCTCTGCGGTTGTATACACTGACATGATAACTACCTTTACGTTTGCACAGCTAAATACGAATGACGGGCAATCTGTTGCTCTCGATTATCGGACTTATGTATGCGCACGCGGAGTGGCATCGTACACACGTTGCCACATCGCATTACGTTCCATACGTATATTGTTGCGTATGGCCCGTAGCGGGCTGAACCTATCGGTATATCCTATCTAAACTTTCCTAACATTCAATACTTTTTTTGCCATAGTACGTCTTTGTTATCGGCCCTAAAATTACTATTATAGGTAGATATTTTTTGTTATCCTTCCTCATAAATTTTCCATGGGATTTAGATCCGGACTATTTGCTAGCCAGGGTAACAACTCCACATGGTTTTCTTGAAAGCAGTTCTTAGCAGCAAGACAGGTATGTGCTGAACAGTTACCCTATTGAAATACAAAGTTTTCATATGTATTCATTACGTAACATAATATGTTCAATAACATTTACATACATCTGTGGAAATTTTTAGAGGTGCTGACTCTATCTTTCTTTTCAATGTAGCTTCCCTTCCCCATTTTCTATATATGCATATAGCAGTCCGTTTTCATATATGTATTAAATTCGCGAACGATTTCATTAGGAGTATGACCACTTTCAATTTTAGCTGAAACGCGTGCTCGTTGTAATTCATTTAAGTACACCGTTTTAAAAATTTAATGATTTAAGGAATGTGACATAAATGGGTTTAATTTTAGAATCATAATCTTCTTTATAGGCCCCCAAATGCGGGCATAAAGAGGTTTTTATGGCACAGATCAATCAAAAATTCCTAGGCATCAATTGAATTAATAATTCAAACAAACGCCAATATATAACATTTATTAACATCAAAATAATACATTTTCTGCAACATTATTTGTGGAAATTAGAAGTACAATTGCTTGGATTAGTTATTGTAACTTGGCGCAAACTATCGCCTAAACCAATAGGTCCTTCATTAGCCTCTGATATGATTATTAAAATTGACATCGATCAACGGCTTGATACAATTCACTCGCATTTGTTGGCACTTGTCGCAAAAATAGTAAATATTTTATAAATGTTTTGAAAACTAAAATCGGATAAAACGCTGTATGTACCACGGGCATAATTGCCGATTATGGCCCTTGGTAAATTAAAAGGGGCTTTAAACTTTCCCTCGTGCCATAATCTCCTAATTATGCCCTTAATACATAAATAATTATAAGTGTGATATAATAGTATATTATTCAACGAGCATCTTAAGATGGACATTAATCACGAGGATGACGTTTTAAGTTATCCGAGTGACTAATGTCCAATTAGACGAAAGTAGAATACTATACTTTTACCACTTCCATATATGAAGTGAGTGTTCTTATTAATTAATTTTCAAATAAGGTTACACATATTTATAAAAACTTATTATAGAAATTTATTTTGACATTATAATTTTTAAATTCCATAGATGGTGTTGAATTATTATCAAGATTATTTTCATTTGGGTTTATTCGTTGCCATGGGTTGATAAGCATTTACCTGAATCGTGCGTTTGATTAGCTAACAACCCATGACTTATGAGATTTTTCCTGTGGCTTGAGGCTTTGTCCGTGACTTACGAATGTCAGTGAGTAATGCAATGAGTATCATAAATTAACAGAAATCAATATGTTTATGTGCATATTATGTAATAAAAGTGGAAAAATTACTTAAATGTAACAGCGATGATTGACAATCCATATGACAGATCAGAAACCATTTTACAATGCAACCTGTGCTATTTTTATTGTGCCATTTATTGTGTCATTTCTTTCTCCTGAGGACGACAACATAGTTGTCGAAACATATTTAAGACACGAATATTGATGTGGTTTTATATCTTTTTTAAAATTTTTAGTTGTATGAAGCTAATATTTCTTTTTAGGTAATCATTCATTCCCAATACCACGTCGAAACACTGCGTAATGATATCGCGCTTCTATTACTCGAAAAACCTTTTAAATTAGCAGAGAATATTGGAATAATCTGCATACCTTCGCAACACCATTCAGTAACACATAATAGAAAATGCATCGCTAGCGGATGGGGCAAGAATTCTTTTAAAACTGGCAAATATCAGTCAATTTTGAAAAAAATCACTCTGCCAACAGTATCGCATCATCAATGCGTGCACGCCCTACGCAAAGAAGCTTTAGGGCCGTTTTTTGATTTGCATAGAAGCTTTATCTGTGCCGGGGGAATGAGGAAAGATACTTGTAAAGGCGACGGTGGAGGTCCGCTGATATGTCCGATTACCGACAAATCTGGCAGATACCATCAAGTGGGTATTGTTTCTTGGGGTTTGACCTGTGGAGCGCATCAAGCTCCCGGAATGTATGTTAATGTGGCTTTGTTTAGTGACTGGATAGACAGTCAAATGATCTATTACAATTTTGACACGCGAATTTATAGAAGTACGGAGTAGTAATAATAGAAAACAATTGGATTAGGCACTGAAGATTTGATAAAAATTCATTGATTGTATAGGGTTATTTAAAAGTAAGTTACATTTTGAAACTGCTGTAATTTCCTTATAAAGTAAAGTATACACAAATTAAAAACAGGTTTTTATTTGTAAAGCAATGAGGTTTATTACAAAGCAAATCACTTCAGCGCAAATTTTGAATATGTCTGCCATCTTGTTCTTCAACAAGAAGCAGGCTTTCTTCTATACTGTGGATAACATCGGGGAGTAAATTAACTGGAATAGCTGCCACTTGTTGTGAAATTTATTCTTTGAGCCGCTGGATAGTCGTAGGATGACTTAAAAAAAACCTTTTAATTTAAGATTAATCCCATAGCCATAAATCTGCAGGATTAATATCTGGAGAACGCACTGGCCAAGGATTAGGAAAGTCTCTGCTTATGGTATGATTGTTAATTAACAGATTTTTTTCCTGAAGTGTAAATATGGGGAGGGGGGCGCCATCTTGCATGAAGATGATATTTTCAATATCGTAATTGTGCAATCTCGGGATAACATAATTTCGCAGCATGGTGAAATATCATTCTCCATTAACTGTTACTGTTTTTAATTGTCCATTTTGATTTTCCTCAAAACAGTATGGATCTAAAATGAATCGAGATGCGAACCTAATCCACAGGGTTACTTTCAAATCATGAATACCTTGCTGAATTACAGTATGCGGATGATTTTTCGACCAAATCCTACAATTGCGCGTATTAACACCGACACTCAGTTGAAAATGCGCTTCGTCGGTCCATAAAACGTTATCCAGCCACTGCTGTTACGGGTTGACAGTACTGAAATAGATACCGCCATATAATAGCGTACATGTTAATAGTTTGTAATTTGATTGATATGTTTACTTGCTTGTTCGGTTTCAATGGCTTTTTTTAAAGTTAAATTTGTTTCTCTAAATCAGGTATGGGCAACCTTTGCTTAGCTGAGGGCGTAATTTCGGGACTTAATCAGGTCGCGGACAAGAAATAAGTAGGTAGTACTGAATAAAGAAGCAACAAAAATTCACACATTTTTTTAATTTATTAATTATAATAGCATAATCAAACAAATAAAATTATATTAATACGAATTAATAAAAAAAAAATAGAAAAATCAAATGAAAATTAATGAGATACTTGAGTTTGAAGCTGAGAAACAAGATGATCAATATTGGGGTCAATATCAGTAGTAACGAGTGATCATTAAAATTTTCGCTCAAGTAAGCCATGTACACAAAAAGTATGTCCTAACTTAAGTTATTAGAGGAGATCTGTCATTATAATTTCAAACGTCATGATTGTTAAAAGATAATTTGAAATGCTGACTTTTATATTAAATATATTTATAATTTTTATACAAAGTAATAGAATATTATAAAAAATGTGTAAAATGTTGACCATTCTCCACCAAGCATAATCGCACTCTATTTCGTAGAGCATTGAAAACATTGATCAGTATTTGCGGTGAGTTATTGGTGTTTCATAAATAATATTCTTTATATATGGCCACACAAAAAAATCCATGACTGTTAAATCACACGATCGTGGTGGATATGGAATCGCTGTATTTCTACTTATTATCCTATCGCCATAAAATTGTTGCAAAAACTGAATATTTTCAAGTGTAACGTGAGATGTAGCCCCATCCTGTTGAAAATATCCGACCTGGAGTTCATCATTAGTCAATTGATTAGTAAAAACACTGAGAATTTCGTTGCGATATTTCTCCGATGTTATCGTGCCCTCAAAGAATATTGGTCCTATTAATCGGTGACGATTCATACCTACCCATACGCCTATTTTTTCTGGATGTAGAGGAACTTCTCTGTAGAAATGAGGATTTTCACTGGACCACATACGCATATTTTGCGAATTAACATAACCTTTCAAATAAAACCAAGCTTCATCGGTGAAAAAAGTATGATTTAAAATATTGTCTGTCATTGTTTGAATAAACCATTGGCAAAATTGTGTTCCTTTTTCATAATCCGTAGGTAATAGATTTTGTACAGAAGTTAATTTATATGGATAGATGTGCAAGTCCTTTTTTTAAATTTGTTGACATGTTCCATTCGAAAGCCCTACTTGTTGCGAAACTCTGCGAATAGATGTTTGAGGAGATTCGTTAATAATTTGTCTGACATTTTCAATTACGCCGCGACTTCTCTTGAGAGGAGGACCGCTTCCTCTTTTCCTTAAAATACTGCCTGTTTGACGAAAAAGATTTACACAATGCATTAGCGTACCACGGAAAGTTTTATAGGTAGGAACAGTATTTGGATATCTCTCTTCAAACTCCGCAAGGCAATTTTCTATTGAATGCTGCCAAATACCATCAATTTTTTGAGATGTCAGAAAGTAACATTCTACCATAAACGCTTTATGCATATCAATAAAGGCCATTACTTTTTCTTTTGATGAAACTTTAAAATATATATTTGACACTGACATGTTTGAAATCTTAATGACTAAAGCTACGACATAATTTTTATATACACGGCCAGCTACGAGTGAAAATTTTAATGATCGCTCGTTACATAGGCGCAAACTGTTTTCTAAATTAACATCTGTAAACCGAGTACGATGCCTATTTTTATTAATTTTCATGATTGAAAAAAAGCTGCTCACATTTATACGTGCTTCTGAATGTGCAAATTATTTTTCGTGCGAAAACTCTCAGCTGTGGATACTTTTCTTCAGAAAGGTATGTTCTGCAAAATTCGCTTAGTTCCACATCATCAAATTTAGACTTCAAATATGAGTCTTCTTGAAGTTCGATCAACTCCATTTGTAGGTGAAACGGAGCATCTTCCACATTATACTTACAAGGATTTGCAAAAATATTGAAAGTGCTATCCATATTTTTAAAATCGGAAAATCGATCAGTGAATTGCTCTGACAGCAGTTTCAGTTCTTCAGCATAGCGACCGTATTCAATGTTTTCGTGACTGGATATTGTTAAAAAATGAAAACAGTTTTTACTTCTCATTTGTGTTTCCCATAAGCGAATTTGGTTTTGAAAAGCTTTAAGATGACTGAACAGCTGATTTACCAATTGCCCTTGTTTTTGAAGCTTCAAGTTCAGGTCGTTTAAGTGTCCTGCGATGTCTACCAGGAATGCCAAGTCACAAGCCCAAGTTGGATCACAAATTTGCGGCAATCTTTTCTCTTTCATTTCCATAAAATCTATTTCTTTTCTAAGGTCATAAAACCTTTTTAGCATTTTACCTTTGCCTAGCCACCTTACTTCGCAATAATATGTCACATCATCGTGTCCTGAAGAGAGTTCATCCAAAAATGCTTTAAACTGACGATGGTTAGACCGCGGGATCTAATGAAATTAATGGTATTTACTACCACATCCATAACATTCTTCAGACGAATGGACTTATAGCACAAGTTTTGTTGGTGAATAATGCAATGCAGAATTATTAAATCACATTCTTGCACATTCATAGCGGTTGCTCTTTCCTTCAGAATTCCGATGAAACGTAAGCAATCGATGGAAACCACTCAATCTATCGGTCAATGTTTTTTTGATATCACTAGCCATCTAATCTATACGTCGAACAACAGTACGTCGTGATAAGCTCACTTTCTCAAACTCTTTCTTCTTTTCTGGGCACAAAAGTTCTGCAACATCTACTAGGCACTCTTTAACAATCTGTCCCTCAGAAAATGACTTCGATGCTTTCGCTATTTTGGAACTAATTATAAAACTAGCTTTAACAACACCGTCTAGATGATTTTTGTGAATGGAACATTTGTTGCTGTTTCCCTAAATCGGTAATGAGTTTTTTAATTTTATCCTTTCTTAACTGGCCCGTGAGTAAATTATATTGAGCGAAATGCTTGCTGGAATAATGTCGCTTCATATTATATTCTTTTAAAACAGAAATTGTTACATTGCACAACAAACACATAGATTTACCACTGTGCAAGATAAAAAAGTATTCATCATTCCATTTGTCTTGGAATTGACGACATTATGTGTCCACTTTTCGCTTTTTTAAACCAGACATGTTGATAGAATTTGCTTGAATGACACGCGCGCTAAGCGGTTTATATATTACCCTCAATAAGCAACTAGAATACTCTTAATTTAATAAGTTTGTCTCTTTCTAACGACTATTCTGACTCGATCTGTGGCGTTCCACTGCGTACGCTTAATAATATTATTTATCGATTTGAGTTGATATCGTTATTTCAATTATATGAATCTCTCGCGGGCCGGATTGAAACTGGTGGAGGGCCAAATCCGGCCCCGGGGCCGGGGATTGCCCATATATGCTCTAAATAATCTATCGTTTAGATTTTTATCATGTATCCCTAAAACTATTTGATCTTTTATTAAAGTATCCTTCAATTGTCCAAACTCACAAGTTCCACTTAATCTCCTTAGGTCATTGACATACTCATCAATGGTTTCACCTGCTTTCATATTTCTTGTAAAAAATACATTTCTTCCGAATGTTACGTTTCTTTAGGGATAAAGTATTCATTTAGTTTATTTATAATTATTGAATATTTAATTTTATCTTCATCTTCTGTGAATCCCAGATTGTTGTAAATTTTAATTACGGGATACCCTACTGTGTTTAAAAATACCATCAATTTATATGAATTATCTTGTTTTGCAGCTTTTAAAAATCTTTCGAACTTTTGTTTAAAAAATTCCCAGTTACTGGCAAGGCTCCCGTCAAAAGACATTTCGTTTGGTGGTTTTGCCGATATCGTTGTGTCACTAGCCATTTCTTCCTTGTTTTTTGTTGAAGTTATAAGGCGTGCTTAACCTTACTTACTTTTTGTTTTTAGTCTTTTCTAACTATACTACTGACTGCGCCATGTTTTGTTGTATTTCTTTATTCCACTTTATATAAATGAAACACTATAATTTAGGAGCGTTTATTGTATATATTATTAACACATAGGAAATTACAAACTATTAACATGTACGCTATTATATGGCGGTATCTATTTCAGTACAGCCAACCCCTAACAACTGCGGAGTTTGTTGAATTTGTGCTAATACACGAAGAGCAAAATCATACTTAGGTAACTGGTTTATCCGTTTCCTTAAGTTCAAATAAAACTTGCGGGAAAGATGCATTTTAGGTACCTTAGTTAGACAAAATATTATACACGAATTTGTAACCAATGAAACACGATTACCACTCATATGTTAGATTATTTGAAGTAAATAATTTCAAGACAGATAAGGTTATAAACAAGACAATATTCAACAAAATATTTAAAATCATGGTAATTAAATGCAACTATCTATTTAACTGCTTATAACTGAATTTTCAATTCAAACGTATGTATTAGGTAACATTGCAACTCTGTTAAATTTTGAATGATGTTTCCATGGTTACGAAAACAATTCTTTGATATGATTGGTCATAAAATTCATGTATATATTTTGCCTAACTAAGGTATGTACCTAAAATGCATCTTTACCAAACTTGCATTTTATATGAATACATTTTTAGATGTCTTCTGAAAATTCGCAAAACCGTGATGTACCTTACTTAGAGACGTTTTGCAACTTGATTAGCGCTATATATTCCGTAGTCATTATTTCCGGCTATTATTTCAGTCTCACGTAAAACTTCGGCAGCAGTAACATCATTCGCTACTTTAGGTCTCCCAGATTTTGCTTTCTCAGCAACCAGTTTCTTCAAATTTACGGATTAGCTTGCGGTAAACCTGTAAACTGCACGGCCTGTTTCTCAAGTTATTGTTTTTTGTGAATTTCCTTATACCCGCCACTAAAGTTCTTGTACATTCATAGCACGGAACAACGATTTTACAACATCAAAATCATTTTTCACAAGGTAAATGAGTAAGAAAAGTTAACATTTCTATTTTTATCAACAAACTTGTTGCCATGGTAACGGAACTAAAAATATGAACGACGAGTAAACACGATTATTTTATGAACACAAATATGCTTTTATTTTGTGTATATTTTACTATTTAACAAAGTGACGGCAATTTTAAAATGTAACTTACTTTTAAATAACCCTTCATTTTACATTTTATCATGCAGGCACATAGACATTACTATTTAACCCAAGAGTACCTATCGGATTAATCGTAAAAATTTCAGCAGAATCATACTTTCTTAACACGCAGGACGTCCTCTTTATTAAAAATAATTCCTATGAATATGAGCCTTGAATTTCATGAGCTACAAAAGTTGGAGTTGTATACTATTAGACATCAAGTCATCATCAATATTCAATATATTTGATGTATGTAAAGATGCTGATTTGACATATAATAAAAACTACTTTAAGCGGTAATTTTGAAGCGATGAAATAAATAAATAATTTTTATTGTCGCTCTGAAAAGTGGAATAGGTGTTAGCAAATACAAAAAATTTCGATAATCGGATGCATTTTTTTAATATTAGGACAATTAATTCTTCCACAAACCTTTGATAGTTATGTGAAGAATTTTGTTAAAACCATTGTTAGTGCGTCTAATTTGCAGAAGTCAAGAATTAAATTTATTCAAAATTCCATTAAACAACATTGTAGCGTTAATAGTCCATTCTGAATTTCTAGAAGAAATTTCCTGGTGTTTTGATTTGAATAATTGCTCCAACGCAGACTAATAATTACAACAGCAATCAACTTAGTGGGTTGTAGGATTTTTTTATTGTAATAACCTATACCTGAGAAGATTTAATATATTATTTATAATATTTTATCATTCAATTTACTATTAGATTTTACTAGTACGAGGGCCACTGTTAAAATTCGAGGAAAATTGTGAAATAAAAAAAATTACGCTATGTAAATCGCTTTACTGTTTCTCAAAATACTTCCCTTTAAGATGTATACACTTTTGCATCCTATAAAACCAATCTTCAAAACACTTTTTCCATTCTGAGTGAGCGAGGTATCTCCAAAATCAGTGATTTAAATTCTTCAACAGCCTCTTCAGGCGATGAAGACCGCTTTCCACGCATTTTATTTTTGATTAACTGTTCGTCGATCCTCTAATGCAACAGTTGCAACATGACCCGTTTTTCCTAAGAAATGTTTAGGTTCATTTTGAAGCATTCATAAAGTCGATTTCTGTTTAGTTTGAGGCTCATATGAATATACCCAGGATTCGCCACCTGTTACAATGTTATATACAGAATTTGAGAGACCACAATCAAATTTTTTTAATATTTCCTTGCACCACTTGACACGTGCCTGTTTTTGCTCGTCTTTTAAGTTTTGAGGGATCCAACGACTGGAAAGCTTCCTGACATGTAAATGATCGTGCAAAATCGTATGTATTTATTTCGCCGCAGTGCCTAAGGACGTCTCTATCTTACTGTATGTCACATGTCGATCTGATAAAATAATTTCACGCACAGCATCGATATTTTTCGCAACAACAGAGGTGCACAGACGCCTTTCACGAAGATCGTCACCAAACGGTCTTGGACGCTTGAATTCTGCGAATTATTTGTAAACCATACTTTTGGGTGGTGCTTCATTCCTAAATACCGAACTAAGCTTTTCCACACATTGCTTTGGTGTCAAACCGTATCGAAAATCGTAGAAAATCATCACTCGAAAATTACGATTCAACATTTCAATTTTTGACAACTATTTGTTAATAAAGCTGTTCGGTTTTAAATCGAACTGTCAACTGAATTATAGGTTAAAAATGTTAAATTTTACGAATATGATAAATGATAATTATGGAATGCTGGAAATTCAAGGAGTACTTGATTCGGCGAATTTTAGCAGTATCCCTCAAATTAGTTTTCATAGACAATTTTGTCTTAGATATTATAAATTATAATTTAATTTTATCCAGTAAACTTTGATTTGTAGGTCTTAATCTGTATTATTTAGGGCACATAATCATAGGAAGTATTTTACTGAAAAATATCATCTAATGACTTCGACTGTACACTATATTCGGCAACTGATTTAATGTTATTAATAAAAAATGCGTGGTTATGTATTTATATACGTAGTTTTATTTTAAACTAAGAAATGTATTTGACTTAGTTGTAAAATTTAAATTTTATTATAATAAATCATTAAATTCAATACTTCTTGTATTTCCCCCTCCTTTGAAATGAGAAACTATTATTATTACTATTTTACTAACAAAAAATTTAAGACACTAAAGTACTTATGTAAATAAGAACTAAATAATAAATAACACAATTTATTCTACAAATTTCTCAACTTTTTGTAGCATTTGAATACTTCTGTCATTAAAAAATTAATTCCATAGATTATTAAAAAAACAATTTAAGTGATTTTTCTACTTATTTTAAGGACTAAAGTACTTATTTGCAACTAAATTGTCTTGCCAGAAAGAATTAAAATCTAACAGGAAATTTACTGGTATTGAACAGGTAAAATTGAGAGGGTGCGAAAATCTGTTGAATTTTCTTAGCACTCAGTGGATCTGGACCAATCTGCACATTCTCAAGTTGCACCGATTTTTATTTTCACTTGTAAACTAGGCGACTTTAGCCAATATTTGTGGATACTTTTAATATGTATAGGTATGTCAACATGTGTATTGTCCCGGTGATTATTCGGATCGGAATGTCAACTGTCATTGGTTAACCTTATCTTCGCCGTACACTTAACCTGTTTATATTTTGTAAGTACAAAAAAAGTATTTAATTATATTATTAAATAAAGAGTAAACTGAAGCGATAGATTTATCTTTATTGTAGAATAAAACTATTGTTTAATGTAGAATAACGCCCCGAATATTATGTTTACAATACATAAGCACAAAAATCAATGTTTTAGATATTTTAATGTATTCTTAACAAAATTTACAATGAATAAGACAAAATGTACAATAGCAGTATGTCAGATGACTTCAAAAAATAACAAAATAGAAAATTTAAATAATGTTAAGAGACTAGTTTCAGAAGCAGTACAAAGACAAGCAAAGGTTTGTTGGTTGGACATTAGGAAATATTATGTTTATTAACGAAGATTAATTGTAGCTAGTATTTTTACCTGAAGGCTGTGATTACATAGGAAATAATAAAGAAGAAATTAAGGCACTAGCTGAAACATTAGATGGGTCATTAATGAAAGAATATTCTCTTATTGCAAAAGCAAATAATGTATGGCTGTCAATTGGTGGTTTTCATGAAATTGTCAAAAATAACGATGAGGTATAATCAGTTATTTCTAATGTTTGTTCTGTAGATAGGTAATTTTGTAGTTAAAACTAAATAATTGTCATGTTATTATTAATGCTGAAGGAAAAATAGTTTCATTATACAGAAAACTGCATTTGTTTGATGTTTACATACCGGACAGAAATATAAATTTAAGAGAGTCGGATAATGTAATTGGTGGAACTGAGATTGTGGATCCTGTTCAAACTCCGGCCGGCCTAGTAGGATTAGCAATTGTATCCTTTAAATAACTATGGCATTTTAAAATATTGAGATTTATTAAAAGAATATTTACTTAACTCTAAATATTTAGTGTTATGATTTAAGATTTCCAGAACTAAGTACTATATTGAGAAAAAAGGGAGCCAGTATCATAACTTTTCCATCTGCTTTCACTAACACAACAGGTCAAGCACATTGGGAAGTTTTATTACGTGCTAGGGCAATAGAAAATCAGTGTTATGTGGTTGCAGCAGCACAATATGGGGCTCATAATAACAAGAGAATATCTTTTGGGCAAAGCTTGGTAAAATCTTTTAATTTTATATATAATTTTAGATATATGAAATATAATTTTTACTTTTTCAATATCTGTATATAATATTTGTTGAGATTAATTGCAGTAGTTACACTATTTTAAAAAATAAAGTAAAAGTCGTGCAATACATCTTGTAGTTCTAAAGTAAAGGTAATGTATTTTAGATTTAGCATTTAATTTCTCGAAACTATGTGAAGTAGAGATGTCGATTTTCGGTATTGCTAAGTAATTGTTACTATTCGTTACTCAAACCTTGAGTAATCGTTGATTGTATTCGTTATTTTGATTATTTTGATACTTTGATTCATATACAAGTACCTACGAGTTTAACGTTTCGTGCCGACATTCCTTATTATATTAGTAATCGGTATTATTTGGCTTGCATAATTAGTAATGGTATATGTAGCTGCTTATCACTAAATTTGCGGAAATATTAAAACAAACTGCATAAATTTTATCAAATTGTAGTATAATGAAATAACAATATATTTATTGCAATATAGCGTATACGATGCGTGATGAAAAATTAAAAAACTAGGTAAACAGAAAAATAAACTTAAAAAAACTAAACGAAATAAACTTCAATACACTACATATAAACGTTTTCTGACAGCATGTACTAACAGGTAAAGTGTAAACTAATAAAATGATGTTGACTGTTGACGGATAAAAAAAACATGTTTTACCTATTCATCTTTTAACATAATTGTATTTGTTGGTACTTTACTTGTTATAAGTATGCTATTGTAAAATCTTTCCTCACATTAGTTCAATTTGTAAGTATATTTTATTGTATAGATATTATATAATATGTTATATTGAGTACAACTTAATTGCCGTAACATTACCCTAATGAAGCACACCAATTGAGTGGCGAAATATTTGCTAAAAGTAGAAAAAAGAGTATATTTCTTAGTGAGTCATACACGGATAGTATTGGAGTTGTGACAGTGATTCAAATGAATCTCGCAAAAAAAGACTCACTCGCAAAAGGGGGCATTTGCCCTCCAATGCTGGGATTAATACTCAAAGTCTATCTCTGTCTAAAATGTGGATTTCAGGTCTCGACTCATGATTTTCTACAAAGCAAGTGTGTTATTCAGCGCCTATTGAAGTGGGAAACGAGTCCCTACAGAAACAGGATGCTTATCCTCACACTGTATAATTATTTTCTTATTTCCGCGCCTATCGCTGAACGTTATGAATCTTAAAATTTTAAATGGCGCAGATATTTCGAGAATATTCAGGGAACACTACTTTCTCTTCATCAAACTCGCATATTTGGCCTAAGATACACTTTAATAGTGTATTTATTACTGATTAATTATTTAAAATAATGATCCACATGCACTTTTACTAATTTAATTACTCTTTGTACTCCAAATTTTTATCGTGTTTTACTCATTCGGACCCAAATTCCGGCATATAAACTTTCAAACTCCTTATACATTATTGCTTTTATGCAATAGTGACAAAAAATAATAATGATAATAGTAAAATGAGAGTAATAAAGGAAAATTTACATAAATATTTTTACCGACTGGCTTTAAAATGTTTAAATTATATTATAATTTAGCATTTTATTTTCTTTAAATCAGTATCTATCAATGTACGTCCAAGTTAAATTTATAAAGTCGAAAATATATCAGTGAATTAATGAATAATCTCGGTGTTGGTCCTATTTATCTCCTTTGCGATTCAGTTTTCTTCGAATTTCTTCCCCACTTTAACCTATTTATTTCTGTTTGATTTAATTTACATAGTTATTTAATATTTTCATCCCTGGGTATTTTTATCCATCGTGGGTAGTTTTAAATTTTCCATCTCTAGGTGTTGTCTCTTTGTTTATGTTTTTTTTCTTTTTGTTGTAATTTTGATATTTGTAAAATTTATTGTGGAAAAATGAGCTCTTTTTTTGTCTCGTCTTCCAAAAACAGAGTTCGTGTCCAGTCTTGTTGGAATTTTTTCGAATCCAAGTAGCGTAGGTGCTTCGCTTTCCCATAGTATTTTCTTTCTCCTTCTTTCATTGGGTTTGTTCATATATGGCGTCGTCTTATCCTTTGCTATTCGTATGCCTGTCACACATCAATGTTATCGACATTGAGCAAGCGTCTCTGATATACTTTGTTGTTTTTGTTTACATCGTAATGTTGCTACATTAATTGATTTTATTTACATTTTATTCTGCTTGTTTTATTAATTTACTTGCATTATAAACATTTAGTAATCTAATTAACCGAAAATTTATTGACATAACTTTCTTTGTTTACATATAAATTCTTGGAAATATTCATCTAAAATTTTAATACTACATTAATATATAACAGAATAATTGAGACATACATGAGTGGGTAAACCCCACCAGTTTTGTATAATATTCATTGTTTGATACTGATGCGTAGGCAACCCAATATGCACGATTGCCCCCACTGGTTTAAGAAAGTTACTAAATGAATAAATGTACTTATCAGTGGCGTAGTAGTATTTAAATAAAATATGATAAACAAAAATGAAGACAAAATAACATATGGATATAATTTAATGTACCTTCATATTTCCAAATTTCATCATTCTTTTTCTCTTTAATTTAAGAACTAAAATACTGCAAACATTTATTGCGAACAAAATTTAAATATAAAAATTTGATAATAATTAAACTTAAAAGTTAAAGTAGTGAAAATTCATGGCCTAATAAAATATGGAATATTAAGTTTACAAACATTTGATAAATAATACACATCATGAATTATAACTGAATGTGTCATTTTATTCCTACTGAATTTATATTGTCAGATTGTCTATTGATTATCACTTCACAAATAAAAATCACTACAAAAACTGTTGAAAATGATGTCCTTCATGTTCAATGCACAAGTTTACTCTTCGTTTCATATTGTCAAACACATGATGCAACATTTCTTGGGGAATCTCATTAATTTTCCTTGTAATAGTATTCCTCAACTCTTCGATTGTATGAATCCTATTTTGAAAAATTTTATTTTTCAAATATCCAAATAAATAAAAATCTGGGGGTGTTAAATCAGGTGATCTTGGAGGCCACAAACCCTGACTGATAACTCTGTCACCATAAACTTGTCGCAGAAATTCCATTGTTTCTCCGGCAGTGTGTGCCGGGGCTCCGTCTTGCTGAAAATATCCATGTGCTTTTTCATCTTGATCAGCTAATTGGATAAATTCCTGTAAAATATTTGTTCGATATCTTTCACCATTAATAGTATCATTAAAAAATATAGGTCCCACTATTCGTCTCCTAGATATTCCAATCCAAACGCCCACTTTGAGAGAATGTAAGGGAACTTCTATTACTTCATGGGGATTTTCAGTTGCCCATGTTCTGTAATTTTGACTATTTACAAACCCAGACAAGTAAAACCATGCTTCGTCTGTAAAGAATGTCAAATCTAACAAATTGTTGTTTGGAGCTAAATGTTCGTTGAACCAGTGACAATATTGCAACCGACGATCATAATCGACAGGTAATAATTGTTGGACCATTGTTACTTTATATGGATGCATATGAAGTTCCTTTTGAACAGTTCCAAGAGAAAGTCCTACAATATGATAATGTTTATATTTATAGCTACAGTAAAACCTCTAATTATGGACACCTCCGACAATCGGACACCTCTAAAAAATGGACATTTTTTGTGGTACGAAATTTTATAATGGGTTTTCTTAACAATAGTCACTCCTAATATTGGACCCTCCATAAATCGGACGCGGACACCCTTTATTTCACCGAAGCAATAAAACATCTGTAAATATATCTCTTAATTAAGGACAGACAAGACGGGCGGCGCCGAATAAAATTTTTGCAATTATGTATGTATGTATGTACTTTTATTGCTGCACACGTGGAAGTATATCTACTCGGGTTTTTCCCATAATACAAAGAAACGACGGTTTACCACTAGCCTACTCGTCAGGTGATAAGTGGAGTGATATTTTGAATCAGTTTGAACTAGCCTTTGATAGTGTCAACATGGATTCTAGTAAAAGAAAGCGGTTAACAATTCAAGATAAAATTGATATTATTGCGGTTAGTGAACAGCAAAGCTTAAGTGTCCGAAAGCTCGCGGAAAAGTTTGGTGTCGGAAAGTCGCAAATTAGTGATATAGTGAAAAACAAAAGTGAAATAAAAGAACTTTTCGAGAAAAATGGAAACCTAGCTCAAAAAAGGAAGTTTCCAAAAACTAGTGGTTTAGCAATCGACGGAGCAGTGTTCAACTGGTTCTGTAAGGTGCGAAACAAAAATATTTCCATGTTAGGACCCCTACTCAAAGAAAAGGCGCTGGAAGTAGCACAAAGTTTACAACTCGCCGAATTCAAAGCATCTAATGGTTGGTTGGACAAATTTTGTCAAAACATAAAATATCATTTAAAAGTATGTGTGGTGAATCTGCCTATGTAAACATGCAAAATGTAGACGATTGGAAAGTCAAGTTGGAATCAATATGCAAAGATTACTCTCCGAAAGATATTTTTAATGCTGATGAAACCGGTTTATTTTTCCGCGCCGTTCCGACAAAAACATTTGCGTTAAGAAGTGATAAATGTGCCGGAGGAAAATCTGCAAAAGAACGACTAACTATATTGTTGTGTTCAATTATGGAGGGTGATGAGGAAAGGCCGTTAGTCATCGGTAAAAGTAAGAAACCTAGATGTTTTAAAGGAGCTCATGTGGATAAGTTGCCGATAGGATGGATATCTAACAAAAAAGCGTGGATGACTTTGGATATTATGTCAGCTTGGTTAAAGAACTTTGATAACAAGATGAAGAAAGAAAAAAGGCATGTAATTTTGTTTCTTGATAATGCCACTTCTCATCCGAAGATTTCATTGGAAAACGTAAAATTGGTTTTTCTGCCTCCAAATACTACCTCGCATTGTCAACCTATGGACCAGGGTGTGATTCAAAACTTTAAGGTAATTTACCGGAGCATGCTTGTAAAAAGGCTTTTGGCGTTAATGGATACTGAAAATTCACTAGAAATGGTAGAAAAAAACATTACGGTAGTCACTGCATTAATATGGATATCAGCTGCTTGGAAAAAACTCTCGCCTGTGACCGTAAGAAACTGTTTTCAAAAATGCGGATTCAATCAAAGTGACAGTTATCTAAGTGCAGAGTGCGATATAGAAGATAATATACATTAGCATTTTTATTTCCCAATTTTAACATCACTAATTTAGATTTAAGCACATACGCATTAATTGATAATGAGTTATTTACTGAAAATCCTAATGTTTCCATTATAGATTGTATCGATGAAATTACTGATATCAGTGATGAAATGGAAAATGTGATTGAAGAGGAATTTGTAACTAGTATATCAAATATTTCAGAAGCCCATCAAAAATTAAAAGATCTTGAGAACTATTTCTTAAGCACTAACAGTTTTAACATTGCTAACAATATTTCTCAAGCTCTTCTTGAATGTGAATCTGAGATATTTAAACATAAAATGAAAAAAGCAAGACAAACAACAATTAATGATTATTTCAAGTAAAATCTAGCATAAAATATGTATGTATGTATGTGTATTAAGTATTGTAAATTTTTTTCGACTTTCGTCTTATTATGTGTGATTAAATTGATATGAGAATGAATATTTTTTTTCGTTTTTTTTTTCACCTCCACATTTTGGACACCTCCATATATTGGACATTTTAGGATTCCCCGTCAGTGTCCATTATAAGGAGGTTATACTGTATTTAATTAGGAAAATAAACAATGTCAACCTGTTTGCGCAGATAATTTTCTTAATGATTTCTTAGGACTTCTGTCCATTCTATCCCGAATATCTTCTACAGTATCTTCAGTTAAAACCTTCGGACGACCTGTAGATTTTCTCTTGCATATGCATTGTTATCTTCAAAACGTTTAATAATAATGTTTTTATGGTTTATTAAGAATTAAGAAATACTGAAAAAACAAGTCAATCAACGGGAGGAAACGTACAGACGACGTTTCGTTCTAGTTGGAACTTTTCAATGTACGGTATTCCCTCGATGACGGACATTGCTTTTTCATTTCTATACTTTCTGTATATATAGTTAACATTTGGAATTTACTGCAAGTGAGAATTAATGAATATTAAATCACATTCTTACATGTAAATGTCGACTTATTTAATGCGTTCGTAACTACAATCCGACAAACTAAGTTTGTACCAGTATGCAGAACACACCCTTTCGCGACAACGAACTTCCTGGTGATTAGGTTAATTAAGAATTAAGAAATACTGAAAAAACAAGTCAATCAACGGGAGGAAACGTACAGACGACGTTTCGTTCTAGTTGGAACTTTTCAATGTACGGTATTCCCTAGATGACGGACATTGCTTTTTCATTTCTATACTTTCTGTATATATAGTTAACATTTGGAATTTACTGCAAGTGAGAATTAATGAATATTAAATCACATTCTTACATGTAAGTGTCGACTTATTTAATGCGTTCGTAACTACAATCCGACAAACTAAGTTTGTACCAGTATGCAGAACACACCCTTTCGCGACAACGAACTTCCTGGTGATTAGGTTAATTAAGAATTAAGAAATACTGAAAAAACAAGTCAATCAACGGGAGGAAACGTACAGACGACGTTTCGTTCTAGTTGGAACTTTTCAATGTACAGTATTCCCTCGATGACGGACATTGCTTTTTCATTTCTATAGTTTCTGTATATATAGTTAACATTTGGAATTTACTGCAAGTGAACGCATTAAATAAGTCGACATTTACATGTAAGAATGTGATTTAATATTCATTAATTCTCACTTGCAGTAAATTCCAAATGTTAACTATATATACAGAAAGTATAGAAATGAAAAAGCAATGTCCGTCATCGAGGGAATACCGTACATTGAAAAGTTCCAACTAGAACGAAACGTCGTCTGTACGTTTCCTCCCGTTGATTGACTTGTTTTTTCAGTATTTCTTAATTCTTAATTAACCTAATCACCAGGAAGTTCGTTGTCGCGAAAGGGTGTGTTCTGCATACTGGTACAAACTTAGTTTGTCGGATTGTAGTTACGAACGCATTAAATAAGTCGACATTTACATGTAAGAATGTGATTTAATATTCATTAATTCTCACTTGCAGTAAATTCCAAATGTTTTTATGGTTTGTAAAATATTGGCGATCATTATTTCCATCTGGAAAATTTTCCTGAAATTGCTCGATACAGGAATTTAGACTATAAACCCAAACCCCGTCCTGGTTCCGTGTGGCACTTCGGCGTGTGGCACTTTGGAAATGTGCCATTAAAATAAAGGCGTCTTGTTCAGATGTAAACACCATTATGCAAAGTCTAACCTAATAACGAAAATAAAGTTAAATCGACATATTAATTGCAAAATAACTATTGAACTTACCAATACAAGTATTAAATAACTTAATGACCTCTTAAAAGAAATGGTATAGATAAATAATTTAAAATAATGGAATTTTATAACGCAAATCTATAATAACCAAATACACGAGACGCCAATGAAGAATTTTGTGCTGTTTGGTTATATTCTTAGTTACAAAACCAGTTTCTCACTATCGGTTTTGAAGACGTTAACCTTTACACACTAAAATCACTGTTCTTGCAAAATGGCGGTCTCAAACATTAATGAACACAGTGTATGTTTCATTATTCTGTTACATTACATATGCGGTTAGTCCGCAAGTATGAGTGAAGACACAAACAAAATACAGTTTCTAGAGAGAAAGCAGTGCCATCTCTAGAAAACGTCGTTGGTTCGCATTGGTTATGTGGACAGAGCGAGCGAGGTACTTCGGCCGTCTGACAACAGGCAGCGCTGAATTTACTTCCACGCTGGGTCTGGATAATTTCTGTGAGATAACGATGTCGTTCTTTTTTGTGAATGTGTCTAAAGATATCCTTTCTTCAACGGGAGCGTACCGATGAACCTGTAGAATGGTGAAATACGTATCTGCGTCTCTGGGGAGGGATATGTTCGGACACGTTCACAAAAAATATTAATATTGAACTTGTATTTGTGTTCTTCACACCAGATTTTTAATAATATTTTATATTATTAAAAATACCTTTACATTAATATATGATATATGAGGTGCATTTAAAATACACAACCTCGGTTGATTTCTTTTTAATTTGTTTTTGCTTATCCAATTGTTTAATTAATTTCTGCGTTACTAATTCTATTTTTAATTTTCAAGTGAATTTCATGGCAATATGCTCGAATGTAGGGATATGTGTACTGCCCGACATATAAAACCCGTACACTAACATATTATCCGTGTAGCCCAGGCTTCTGAAATTTGACATGTCTTATTTAACTTGTCAAATTTGACCTAAGTTATAGGTATTAGTGATGTATGTATAACCTATGAAGTCTATAAGTGACAGTATGAATATATTTGTCCCGTTTACGCAACTAAAAAACTCTGATTTTATGCTCATAAGAGTTGTACGGGTTTTATATGTCGAGCAGTGTACAAGAGTAATAAAATATGATTGTTACATGTGTGCGAATGTAATGATATATACACAAGTAATCAAATACGAATGTAACGATTTAATTTTTGAAAAGGTAATATTTTACTTCGGGTACGCTCGTGTAGTGAATACTAATGTACCGAATAGTTACTTTGTCGATATCACTATTATGAAGTGCAAGAAAATATGGTATATTACAGTGTATGCGCTTTCAGATATTGTTTCATTTGATAACTAGTATTATTCAAAATTTATTTCTTGATATTGATTAATTGCAAGTTATATACCAATATTTATTATTTTTGTGAAACCAGTAATGTATTATGTGACCAATTTAAATGTTTTAATAGATTGTAGATCCATGGGGAAAAATACTTGGCGAGGGTGCAAAATATTCAGAAGATATGCCTACCAATGAAAGCATTATCTTTGCGGAAATAGACGACGATGTTATAAAGAAAATAAGAAGGGATATGCCAGTCTTGCAGCACCGTCGAAACGATATCTATAGTCTTATAGAATTTGAAAAGAAAGATTACTTTCCAGATTGTAGATCTAGGTACATGTTTTCTGACAAGATCATTCAATCTTGCACGGTGTTTTACTGTACAAAATACAGTTTTGCCTTTACCAATATTAGATGCGTCGTGCCAGGTCGTATCCTTTTACAGCATATTAAATGTTTAATTATATTTATTATATTTAAACTAGAATTTGACTTTATTTACTTTGTTACTGATTTACGAGGGCGGGTTGAGTAATTCGCGCGATCGTACAGAAGCAAAGGAATAATTTAATAAACTAACTTTATTTTTCTACATATCTCAGCTTAATTCGATACATTTGGTCCATCTGTGTTCAAGCTTTTTTATTCCGTCTCGAAAGTGATTTTCTTTCAATCCTGCAAAATAATCGTCTACTGTTGAAGTAAGTTCTTCATTTGTGCAGAATTTTTTGCCTCCGAGAAAATTTTTTAATTTAGGGAATAGATAAAAGTCAGATGGTGCTAGGTCTGACGAATATAGTGGGTGCAGTGCTAATTCTAATTTTAATTCCTCAATTTTTTTTTGCCGCAACCGTACTGGAATGCACAGGTGCGTTATTATGGTGAAATAACACTTTCTTCTCTTCTCTTCGAAATACCGACGCAATCACCTCTCCCGCCGATAAAACTGTCTTGGCCTTCTTTGGAGTTGGTTGTCCACGTTTGATCTACACCTTCAACTGTTTACATTCGGATGTATAATAATGAACGTAAACTGTAACTGTATAAAATCATATTTTGTTTCCTAGTAAAGGTCATAACTCTGCATTTTGCAATGTTCAGCGATAAATAATTCTCGTCACACCATTTACAAAGTGATGCAAGATCACTCTGCAAATCATTCATGTCACCTATTTGGCGATAAATTTTCAAGTCATCCGCATACAGCAAGCAGTCCGACGACAAAACATCCCTCGTAACAACGTCGATAAATATCAGAAACAACAAAGGCCCCAAAGCAGATCCCTGAGGCACTCCGGAGACGGATCTTTAACATTGAGTACCCACAGTACTCCATATGGCTCGTACGCTCTACCAAATACGTTTCAAGGAGTTCAACCAAGTAGAGATTCCAAACCAGCGAAGCTTAATCAAGATCATTTGATGTTGTACTCGATCAAAGGCTTTCGATAAATCTGTGTATATTGTATCAATTTGATGACGAGCATCCAGAATTTCCGATGCCTGATGAACAAATCTGCATAAATGTATAGCTGTCGATCGTCTTCTAATAAATCCGTGTTGTGCTGGAGATAGTTTATTAATCACATGAGAGTACATCGGCTTAAACAACAGCACTTCTAATAGCTTGGAAAATTTGTAGAGTATGAATACCGGACGATAATTTTCAATCCTTTTATTAGATATTCCAACATTTTACAAGGCGTCCACGTATAAGCAGTGGATACGTGGGCGTCTTGTAAAGTGTTTGGTACCCCATGTTCAACACTGATTATTATTCCCTATTGAGAATGACAACTTAGTTGTCGAAAAATGTATTTAGCATACCAGTATTAATTGTGGTAAGAGTTTTATACCTCTTTTAAGTTTTCACTTAACCATAGTCTCCAAAGAAAGACTTTTTTGTTTATGGTTAGGTTAGTATGAATTGGTATTTAACTTAGTTAGCATGGTAATGCGATATTTGTAGTTTTAGCAAGATGGTATAAAGAAAAAGAAACTAAAATAAAATAAAAATAAACAAATACGACAAATAATGACTTATGACAACAAGAAACATGATGATAAAACTAGAAAATGATAAATATAGTATCATTAGAACCTGTACTGTTAACACATAATAGTCCTTTCAATTCTTATTTTGACCTCGCTAGCAATATCATGTCGTCTGCATAGCCATTCATTCATTGATGTTTTTGGTGAAATGTATTTTTGTATCTGAATTATATTTTTGAAGTGTTAAAGAAGTAACGGGTCTCCAGGTCAAATCTCTTTTACTTTTTTATGTTAACAAATGTAAGTTTAAAGTAGTACGTCTACCCAAGTTTTTACATGTCAAATTAGTTATTTTTTCAAAGTCGCTGTTTTTATAAATTGCCATAATTTTTACAATTCGTTTTGTTATGCGTTTATGTTATGATATTATGATGGATGTCATATGATGGATAAATGGCAAAATGTATCCAGCACCCATTAAAACACACAATTGACTCACGCATGCGCATAACCAATCATATCGACAACTTGTAAGTAGTGTTGCCAAATCGAATATTTACAATAAAGAGTGGTGATATAGTCTGATTTGGAGGTTTATCAAACAACATATAGAATTAATTTATTCTGTAAACACAATTCCCCAACCCCGTTTTCATTAATATGAAATAGCCATGCCTATCAACAAAAATAACTAAGAAAACATCGATATATGGGATAAATTAAATTATCACTGAGAGAAGCCACAGAAGGGAGTTGCCAAATTTGGCAACGTTGCGACTTATTTGGTATGTTTATAGAGGGAAATTCGAATAGGAGCTGGATTATACAGGTTTACCCAAATTTCTTAAATCTTATAAACATTAATGCGAGTTATTGATTAAGTTTTAAACTTTTTATTGTTAAATACCTTAACACGAATAGACGTCTTAGTTTCGGCGATACGCCAGGCAAAAAGACTAGAAAACTTAAACCCAGAGGAAGTTGCTGATTTATTTCAAACAGTGGTCAAAGTACAGAAAGTAATGGAAAAAGTTTATAAATCAACTGCATCTACAATTTGCGTCCAGGACGGTGAATATGCCGGTCAAACTGTTCCTGTAATTATTGTATTGTAAACTTCATTATTGAAATGTAATGTTTCTCTTTTTACAGCACGTCCATTGTCACGTCTTACCCAGAAAGAAAGGTGATTTTGAAAATAACGATGACGTTTATTTACATTTAGCTAACCACGATAAAGGGAATTCGTTAACTAAAGTAAGATCGTTGGAAGAAATGAGTCAAGAAGCCAAGAAACTAAGAAAGTATTTCTATAGTTGATGATAGAAAATTTCGACCACAAACATCTGTCATTTAGCGAAAAATAAATTAATTCACAGTTAATAAGACTTTCTTTTACGTAAAATTGTTTTGGACCAAATTAACGCACATTCTAAAACAAGCTATCCGCGCATAATATTTAATGTGAGATCGTCTGAATCTTGTCGTTTGATCATAGCTCGTGTTATAGGTGGTGAAAGTGAGCATATACACGAATCGCGAGAAGCGGGCAAAGTGTAAAGTACGCCATCTACTTTTTTTGTATGAATCTATAACGCTCAAATTTGCTTTCGATCACCGCGTTCAAAAAAAGATATAAATTCAAATGAGCGTATAGAAAAATTCCATTAATACTGAATAATTCGTTTGGATTTTCTTATAAGAGATTTTATTTTGACCATCCATCTGCAAAAGACGAAAATAATACAATTACAAAAACAAGTTTCGAAAATTTATATATGTCGTGCAATTTTCACCTTGTGGGACAGTACAGCAAGTGCCAAATAAGATGGTGAGAGGAGGGGGTGCGCAGAAGCTGTTTTTACAAACGTCCACGTTATATATTTTACTCTAATAAATTATTAATTTATTCAGTGATAGATGTGTAGTTTTCGCCACCTAAGGTATCTTGCAAATTGATGTAAAACTAAATACAAATCTCCCCAATAGGTACTTCTAATCCTGCGCGAACTTACCTGTCCGCTTGCCAACTTATCTGACGCTCCGTAAGTTTTTATAAGTCTACACAAGACTCACATAAACGTACTATAGCTACTGCGTCATGGATTTTAATGACGAAAGTGAATTGCTTGGCGCGTTTCGCTATTACTTGATCTACACCAGTTATGTCAAAGATGCGGCCCGCCGGGCCCGCGATCGCAATGTGTCACAGAAAGAAGAATTAGAGCCTCCGCACACGGGTCGATTGGTATTCGAAGTGGACGCGTCTCGAAGTCGAAGCGTTACACGCCATCTGTCTGTCCATCCGCACACGGCTCGATTTTTCTCGTTTGCTTTCTTCGTCTATACACAAACTATATTACCCGCCCTCTTTAGTATTATTTACGTTAAAAAGTTTTATTAGGCGTAGTCATTTTTGTAACCATTCTACCGTAACTTTGTGCTGTAAGCTAGTTCACAGAATATTTATATTTGTAAAGTGATTGATTTTATCTTTATAATAAAAGTTTTTAAATTCCTCCTGTGATTTTAATATTTGTCTCAACTCCGTTGTAATGAGTGATTCAAGTGACGAGGAAGATGCTGTTATGTTTTATTATTACCGTCGGATAAAAAGAAGAAAACGGAGAGTTTGGATGCATCCGTACATAGAACGGAATTTTTATTGCCGTTTATTTGTTGCGGCAAAAGAATTGCAAGTGAATGATGCAAAATTTTTAGCATTCTATTTTTCCGCGAAATTTGGTATTAGGGGTTCTTGAGTGATTTGTAAAAACTTTTCCTAATACTTTTTTGCTCTATCTTAATCGCTAGCATGACTTTACTTGAAACAGTACTTTTTATTTTAATTATAGTTGGCTAGATATTGGCTTTAAAAAAACTCAAATCACACAAAAAGGTGCATTGTTATGGCTTACACAACTGATAAAAATTTTATATTGATCGCTTTCAAAATAAAAAAGTTATTTAGGTGTCCCCATGAAAAGTGAAACACACTGTATGTAGATCATATGTGGGCAAAGTGACCAAACGGAAGATAAAACTTACAAAAACAAACGAACTTACCTCCATGCTGCTACTGTATACTTCAATAAACTACCTACACTATTTCGTTTACTATGTTTATTGGTGCACTTTATAACTAGAACGGTCGTGTAGTGCCTCACGGCTAAACCAAAACTGTGTTTATTTTTTGACTGTATGTATTAGCGCTATCTGATTCTGTGAATTTCTCTAGTTTTTACATTCTAATGTAAACAAATTCCCAGTTTATGCAATCGCTTTCAGACGGATTCCCAAGACCCTTTTCCGACGACAGCAAAAAAAGGACATGATTTGGAGATAACAAAACCTACGCACTTAGCGGAGGTAACGAAATATATATAGATATGAGAAGACGATGTACACTACAAATGTGTATACTTATGAGTTATGAGGGAAATAAAAGTACAATATTATACATAGATTATGAAATTATGATGTAAAAAAATCCAAAAAAAATCCAAATCCACCGTACGATATGCTCGTCACGCTCGAGATTTCCCGTTCGCTGCAGGTCGCACGGTTCGAGAGACGATCGAGACGCAATCGCACCGATTACGAATCGACCACACTTCGATCCGTTGGTGGATCCTCATTCACTTACGTACGAAGTTGAAAGGTGGGAGAATCGCTTCGAGTACGAGACGCGTCCACTTCGAATACCAATCGACCCGTGTGCGGAGGCTCTTAGACTTCACTCGATTCTTCTACGGATGTTTGAAAATGCGCCACACAATATTTATAAGTAATTTCAAGGGCAGCGCGTGCCTAGACAAGCGAGAGAGAAAGACAGTAACGCCATCTCTTAGCAGCAAGCGGAAATATCCTATTATTTTTGTCGAGAACGATAGAATCTTCCACGCGCTTCGAGTCTAGACTAGAACCTTCCTTAACCATATAAAACGAGTGCGTCGGCGCGACGTGAGTCAGTCGAGTCGAGTAATTGAAGCGATACGGTTGGAGAAGGATTTTAGTTGTACTGCGAAGTAGTGATTGTGAAGGTATTGTGCATTTGTTTGTGTCCTGCGCGTGCCATATCCATAATTGTTGTGTCGAGTTCCATAATTATTACGATTTTGGCATAATGTCACAAAAACGTAAAGTTGATAGTGAGTGCAGAGTTTTTCAGTCTAAATGGGAAATTGCATATTAAGTGAAGGAGAAAATTAAGGAATTTACAAACTTTTCACTGGTTGTTGACGAGAGCACTGATACTGTTGATACAGCTCAACTTGCTGTTTTTATACGAGGTATTAACAGTAACTGAAATAACTGAAGAACTATTAAAGTGCGTTCCATTGACAGGTACTACAACAGCAAATGATATTTATTCTGTAATTGAGCATTTGATAGCAGAATATGAACTCGACTGGAATATACTTAGCAGCACAACTACGGATGGCGCTCCTGCCATGGCTAGCAAACATTCGGGCGTTGTAACTAAATTAAAACAGAAAACATCAGGGAATTTTGTGGGATTTCACTGTATAATTCATCAGGAATCATTGGCAACCAACCATTTAAAAATGGACCATGTCATGCAACCAATAATTAAAATAGAGTAAATTTTATAAGAAGCAGAGGACTAAATCACCGACAGTTCAGGCAATTTTTACAAGATTTGGACGAAAAATTTTCTGATGTCCCTTATTTCACCGAAGTTCGTTGGCTCAGTCGAGGAGTAGTTTTAGAAAGATTTTTTGCATTACGTGACCCTATTCAAGCTTTCATGTTAGAAAAAGGCAAACCAATTGATTATGACAATGACTGGTGGATTGATTGTGCCTTTTTGGTAGATATGAATAAACACTTGACTGATCTGAATGTAAAGTTACAGGGTAAAAATCTGATTGTCACTGTCACTGTATTCATATATTCAAGCCTTTGAAACAAAGTTGAGGCTTTGGGAAAATCAGGTAAAAAATCAAACTTTGGATCATTTCCCTCATTTAAAATCATTTGGCACAGTGAACCAAAAAAAATTGGATGAATATTCTCAACTTTGCAAAATTTGATCACGGAATTCAACAATCGTTTTGAAGACTTTCACAAAATGAATGAAATGGAATTCCCAATTTTCAACAATCCATTCAATTTTGAAGCTTCACAGGCACCAGTTCATTTGCAAATGGAGTTGATAGATCTTCAATCGGACAGTATTTTGAAAGCAAAATTTAATGAGATTAACGTTCTTACATTTTATACACAATATTTCAAGAGTTTGGATAATTACCCGGAATTAAAAAAGCATGCAGCACGCATTCTCTGCATGTTTGGTAGCACCTATTTATGTGAGCAGATGTTTTCCGTCATGAAAATAAATAAGAACAAACATCGCACAAGACTTACGAATGAACATCTCCAATCAATTCTTAAAATAACTACAACGAATTTGATACCTGACATCAATGAGCATGTCAAAAACAAGAGAAGTCAGGTATCTGGATCCTCGAGCTCAACATAATTACCTACCCTCTTTTATAACTTTGATATGATTTTTAACAACCGTATATTATATACTATATAATTCAATAAATAAAATGTTATAATAATTCTGTTCATTTTTTTTAATTTTCAATCTGGCCCGCCTACGAATTTAAAATTTAATATATGGCCCTCTGCAAAATTGAGTTTGACACCTCTGATCTACACCATTTGTTTAAATATTCTTTCATGAATAACGTCTGTTTTAGTGATTTCTTGAAATAAAAAGATTAACAATAAGTTTAAAGAATATTTCTTTATATTGATATGAATGAACTAACTAAAAGTAAATTAAAAATAATGTTATTTAAAAAAAAGGTGTTCGAATATACTTTCTAAAATATAAGTAGTATGTCTTTCGAGATCAGTCAACAATTTTCTGATTTAAAGGAAGCATATTTATTGTTTAATTTTTGTTGTGCTTAGGCGTTTGCTAATAAATTAAATAAAAGAAAATTTGCTTTAATTAAAAATATAAAAAAAATAAAATTTTTTAATTATTTTATAGTTTATGTAATTGCTACATATTTAGTTTAATATGGTCCCCATAATAACCAAAATTTCGGCTCAGAAAGTCCCACAATTTTAATTTACCGCGCTTCTTGAAGGGCATTCTTTCTACTCCATATTTCTGCGTTATTGGTTGCCGATATCTACGATCATATTGTTCGGTTAAATTCATCTGGATGACAGTGTACTATAAATATTATTAGAAACAAAAATAAAATTAGTCAGTTATATTGTTTTTTTTTTATGAAGGCAAGGGAAGCGTTGGTTGACATCACTCCCGTTAATATATACTATGTACTATCGTGAGCAAAAAAAGTGGTACAGTAGTGAAGTTATATGTAAAGTCAATTTTTAAACATTTTAGTATTGTGACGTTGCTAAGGTACTTAAAATCGTAGTACCGTTCAAAAGTAATTTTTGACACTTACACCTATCTGTATAGAGTAGTGTCAATTTGGGAAGACACTGACGCAGAAACCAATTTGGAACTTAAAAAGAAAAGTGTACCCCAAACGAGAGAGAAAGACATAGTTCTTGCATGTACAGACCGGCCGAATAACATTGACTGTAATATTCTTCAGTTGTCTTCTAGCGTCCGTAAGGTGTCGATAGTGTTCTTTGAGTTAATTTTATTACAAAATCAGTTCTTTTCACAACTATTTGGAATAGAAGGCCTTTATATCTGTAGGTATTACATTATTTTTCATGAATTTTTAATAGGATTTGTTGAAACATGTACTTTATTGGTTATAGATTATTATGTCTAGTTTACCGTCCACATCTGGATGTCGTGATCCAGCAGATGTTGAAATACCAGTGAAAAAAAGACAAATAATAGCAGAACAATCACGGGAAATCATTCATAACGTGTACAATTTTATCAAAAAGAGAAATATGAATGGTAAATTATGTTTTACTCTTTAAACTGTCATAATGTAATTTTTGTCGTATATTGCAAGCAATGATAAACGGTAGCAAGAAATAAATATTGTTTGTAGGGAATATTTTGGACATGGTTGCAGAGGCAACTGGAATTAGTTAAAGCACTATATGTCGCACCAATATTGCGAGGAATTCATAATTAATTTGGATAGTGATTCTGAAGACGATATTTTTGATTATTTTTCTGATTAAGTTGATGAATAATTGTTGAAATATAACTTATTTATATGTGTAGTTATCTTTGTATTTATGTCATTAGTAACTAAGTGTATTTATGTATAATTATGTAGTAATAAAAGACGACGTGTAAATAACAAATTATTTTTACTCCGAATGAATATTTATAAATTTACAAATATAATGAATAAAATCTTGGTAAAAGAAGAAAAACTGTGATATATGTAAATGTTTAAATTATAATGAAAATAAATAATTGAACCAGAAATTGTTGGTTGTATCTCTGTAAAAAATCCCACTTAAAAATAAATAAAATAATAACGCTTTATTATTCATTCAGACAATAGAATGTGTTTATGAAATTATGTTTCATGGCAAACGAACATAATAAATGAAATATGTTGTTTCCGCTGCACACGAAATAAAAATACAAAACGTTTTACGTAAAATTCGAATTTTAAATTGCGCGCTAATTTAGACCCAGCCCGACCTATGTTTTTGAGGGCGTTAATACTCAGGTTGCGCGATTCGCTCGCGCAGATTGGTGTCTTCCCAAAGCGATTTTACTCTATCAACGTAACGGGTGTTCAGAAACATTCGAAGTCAAGTGGGCTCTGAACAAAAAATCGTATATCTTTACTTAAGTATCTGATTTGTAATAATTATTAAATGTCAACTGTTGTGTCAAAAATTGTCAGAATCTAATATCGAAGATACTAATTTGATAACCTATAAAATTGTATTAAGTAAATGTATCAATCTATCTCAGACATGACTTCATATTTTCAAGGACTACTTTGACTTCGAATGTTTCTGAACACCCGTTATATGTTATTTGATACTTATAGGTTATTTAAATATTTAAATTTGACGCGTAGGTACATCTAATATATTTCTACATTCACGCAACCTAATTTAATCCGATTAAAATATGACTGTACCACTTTTTTTTGCTCACGATAGTACATTTAAGCTCACATAAATTTAGTATATTGATTAGTAACGAGCGATCATTAAAATTTTCACTAGTAGCTTGCCGTGTATATAAAAATTATGTCGTAGCTTTAGTCATTAAGATGTTATTTCAAACATCTGTCAGTGTCAAATATATATTTTAAAGTTTCATCAAAAGAAAAAGTAATGGCCTTTAATGATATGCATAAAGCGTTTATGGTAGAATGTTACTTCCTGACATCTCAAAAAATTGATGGTATTTGGCAGCATTCAATAGAAAATTGCCTTGCGGAGTTTGAAGAGAGATATCCAAATACTGTTCCTAGCTATAAAACTTTTCGTGATACGCTAATGCATTGTGTAAATCTTTTTCGTCAAACAGGCAGTATTTTAAGGAAAAAAGGAAGCGGTCCTCCTCTCAAGAGAAGTCGCAGCGTAATTGAAAATGTCAGACAAATTATTAACGAATCTCCTCAAACATCTATTCGCAGAGTTTCGCAACAAGTTGGGCTTTCGTATGGAACATGTCAAAAAATTTTAAAAAGGACTTGCACATGTATCCATATAAATTAACTTCTGTACAAAATCTATTACCTACGGATTATGAAAAAAGAACACAATTTTGCCAATGGTTTATTCAAACAATGACAGACAATATTTTAAATCATACTTTTTTCACCGATGAAGCATGGTTATTTGAAAGGTTATGTTAATTCGCAAAATATGCGTATGTGATCTAGTGAAAATCCTCATTTCTACAGAGAAGTTCCTCTACATCCAGAAAAAATAGGCGTATGGGTAGGTATGAGTCGTCACCGATTAATAGGACCAATATTCTTTGAGGGCACGATAACATCGGAGAAATATCGTAACGAAATTCTCAGTGTTTTTAATAATCAATTGACTAATGATAACTCCAGGTCGGATATTTTCAACAGGATGGGGCTACATCTCACGTTACACTTGAAAATATTCAGTTTTTGCAAGAATTTTATGGCGATAGGATAATAAGTAGAAATACAGCGATTCCATATCCACCACGATCGTGTGATTTAACAGTCATGGATTTTTTTGTGTGGCCATATATAAAGAATATTATTTATGAAACACCAATTAATAATCTACAAGAGTTAAGACATCAAATCATTGAAAAATGTGAACACATCAATAACTCACCCCAAATACTGATCAATGTTTTCAATGCTCTACGAAATAGAGTGCGATTATGCTTGGTGGAGAATGGTCATCATTTTACACATTTTTTATAATATTCTATTACTTTGTATAAAAATTATAAATATATTTAATATAAAAGTCAGCATTTCAAATTATTTTTTAACAATCATGACGTTTGAAATTATAATGACATATCTCCGCTAATAACTTAAGTTAGGACATACTTTTTGTGTACATGGCTTACTTGAGCGAAAAATAAAAAAAAAATTAATCACTCGTTACAATGATTTAGTACAAACCATTTTTTAATTCTTGTTTTGTTGTAATTCATTCTTGTAACGTCAAAATGACATCAGTCACTTTTTGATATCCAAATTGGCAAGAAAACTGACTCCGGTAGACAAAGCACAAATTTTGTTAAATTTGGAAAGTTGCACCATTAAACAAGTAGAGAATTTCATTTGAACAAATCTACAGTACAAGTTAAAAAAGAAGGGAAAATGAAGGCAGTATACGTAGCAAACGAGGAACTGGTCTTAAAAGAATATCAACTGATAAAGATCACAATTTGTTTGAATATTTGAGAGAAACCAAAAAAATGACAAAGCAAATTCATAGGTCTCGTATAACATTTACTAATAGGGAACAACTATGGGAATCTATTGAAAATACCTGGGAAAACGTTGAAAAACCTAATTTTTTAAGAAGTCTCATTGATTCTGTACATAGAAGCATAAGGGTAGTAATTGATGCAAATGGCGGATCAATTAAGTATTAGTTTATTTGTGTTTTCTAAATTGTATTAAAAAATTACTTACTCTAGATTGATGAAGACTAAGCAATATTAGAAAATTTTGACAAGTTAGGTTATACTAGATTTATGTGTTATTTAAAAAAGAAAATACTTAGGTATAATGTGGCGCCACCCCATCGATAGAGAGTGGACTTTTTTATTTGTATTTAATTACTACAGATGGCGCTGCATATTTGCGTTTCGATTTACAAAATATCGACACGCAACAATTACGATTTATTTCTCAATAGATGGCAGTTATTTTGACACTTCAAAAAATCTTAAAAGTAATTTTTAATAATTTAACAGTAAATTGATATAAATAGAGGGTTAATGGATTATTTATGAAGATCTGTACTAAATAACACATTGTGTTCCTCGTGTTTATTAAAAATTCTAGTAATTATCCTGTTAAAATGTACAGAAATGGAATCATTAACAGGTAAAAGCGTAGTATACCAGAAAGCTTTCGACGTTTGGTTGATTTAATATGTAAATTCGAAAAATTAAAAATTGTCGGCACCGCATTTCAACGTAACACCTTTCTATCGGTTCTATTTTCAAAGTTATCCTGCGTAAGATGTTTCTGGAAATGAATTTACATTAACTAGCAGTCGAAAGCCGTATATAAGTACAAATAAATGAGATAAAAAGTACGATGAATAGGGCACATATTTCGCAAATTACAGCAAATTTAGTTAAATTTTCTTCTCACTAGGTATTGTCCAGTCATTGTCGGTGCAATTTTTCTTTTTTTGGCAGTCGATAGAAGTGCATATCTACTACTTTTATTGTTGCAGTTAATTGCAAAACAACACGGCATTGTAATCAATTTTAAAATTTAAATTTCAAATGTGACGTCGATGAGAGTCATAATACCAGTGCCGTTATTGTTGCCCTTCAAATCGTGTTGGTAGGTACTTTATAAATCGACTGGCTTTGGTGTTTTGATATAGCGTTCATAAGCGTTTATATCCTTCATTTTACCGTAATTAGAGAATTTGATTGATTTATTCAATAAATATCTATACCTTATTTTTAATCTAAGAGGAGTAAATATTGTATATTATACTATATAGTACTTCTAAGTTTCCCTTTATTCATAGAACCCAATTGTAGTGTTACTTCGTCAAAACGCAATGTATTGCACCTTTCGGTAGTATAAACCGTTAAATACGAAATTTCGGGCAAGATGTGCGCGCTATTTCGGTTTCATATGGCGTACTAAATACAAGTTCTCCCGTATCGTTATGTTCAAATTTTAGGAGTGTAAAGTAGACTTCATTTCAAGTAACAAAAACGCAAAACTTGTATATCCATTTTTATTTGTTTCAAAGTTACAGATCTATATGTGATTGTCAGATCATGAAAAAAAATGTAATCTTAAAGTCAATACAAACTGATTTTATTTAAAAAAAGTTATACGATTCACTAACAGGCCTGTGATTGTTAACGTCGCATAATAAAATGTTATCCTAAAATAAATAAACACGTATCGTAGTGCATACAGTAATTTCTTGAAGATCTACAAAAAAGAGTAGTTGAAATTGATTTTAAAGAACGTTCTTACTTATTTCGTAAGTGCTGAACCATGAATATCATACAATAAACAAATGTTCAGATGACTGTTAACGTTGCATTTTTTAATGAAGGATTACATTACGTTTCAGTTCATATAACAGTTTATTGGTGAGTGGACACGTTTTCTTTATTCAAAATGCCTTACCGATTTTCTTCTCAAGAGTATGCGGGCATGCATTTTGTGTATGGCTACTATAACGGCAGTGCACGTCAAACAGTTTTTCCCGATAGGCGCATTCCTCATTACAAAACGTTTCTGGAAGTACGCAGACAATTTCGGGAATGCGGACTGCGTGATTATCTTTTCGACCGAGGAGTAAATTTGCCAGCAGACTTAGAGGAAGAAGCAGTAGCTATTGTTACAAGGGATCCAACTCTCAGTGTACGTCGTATCGCTAGACAACTAGAAGTGCCACGAACGACAGTTTGGCGAATTTTAAAACGTGAGGGCTTATAACCATATCACTATCGCAGGGTACACGGTTTGCTTGAGGCAGACCACTATGCTCGTCTAGCTTACTCTACCTGGATATTAAGACAGTCACGGCTTCATTTAAATTTCTGTAGAACAGTCCTCTTGACAGATGAATCTATGTTCACGAAAAGTGGTGTTACAAATCTGAGAAATCTGTACAGGTGGTCATCAGAAAATCAAAAAGCTTTAAGCCCATCTAAATTTCAACATGAATTTTATATTAACGTTTGGGCGGCCCTAATCGATGACTTGTTGATTGGTCCTGTCGTTCTTCCTGGCAGGTTAAATGCGGGCAATTACCTTCAATTTCTTATTGACGAACTGCCAGGTCTTTTAGAGGATGTACCACTGACTGTTCGATGAGACATGTGGTTTCATATGGATGGGGCACCACTACATTTCGGAATTGCTGTCCGAAATTGGGTTAACGTCAATTATCCAAGATGGATTGGTCGAGGTGGTCCTGTTGCATGGCCACCCAGATCACCCGATCTTAATCCCCTTGACTTTTATTTATGGGGGTACATGAAAAATTTAGTCTACGCGCAAGTTTTGAACACAAGAGAAGAGTCGTTGGATCGTATTCACCTGGCTGCCGAGCCAATCCGACAAAACAAGTATGAAATTCGGATAAGTACTTCTTCTGTTGGCTTACGGGCACAAGCTTGCATTCAACAAGGAGGTGGACATTTTGGAAAATATTATTAATTGAACTTTTTTAAATAAAATCAGTTTGTACTGACTTTAGGATTACATTTTTTTTCATGATCTGACAATCACATTCATAGATCTGTAACTTTGAAACAAATAAAAATGGATATATGTACAAGTTTTGCGTTTCTGTTACTTGAAATGAAGTCTACTGTACACTGCTAAAATTTGAACATAACGATACGGGACACTTGTATAATAGTATATTATGTATCAAGTTTTATAAACGTAATTTTAGTCACTAGCTTTATAAATCACGAGCGGAGCGGGTGTTTAATAAAATGAGTGACTAACAAGTTTATAAAAATAGTTGCATACTATACTTTTTCTACGACCGCAAATATGTAAATAAAAAATTTGGAAATTAGTTGATAATTTTACTTTTATTTAATTTGGTTTTATACTTTACCTTTATATTTTATAATATGTACTTTGTGGGTGTTCTTTGTCTGGAGCAGATGATAAGAAGTCTATAATTTGCTAGGGTGTCAATATTTTTGGCTTTTTGGGTCTGTAACCGTCTGATTTACGCTTCAGAAATGCACACAATGTTGGGACTTGCTTATATCAACATTGTATTTTAGATTAATTGTCATACGCAGCATTGAATAGATTGCCACAAAAAAGACAGTTTCATCTTTTTCGAAAGATTTTGGAAATAAGCAAGTAACAGATTTTCAGATAATGAATTTGTTTGGCTTTCTTGACGCCAACCTTGGAAAAGTTTATATGCACGTTCGTACTGACTTTTTTATTTCTTTGGCAGCATTTGCCGATGCCGTTGCTTGAGTAATTTCGGTTGGACTACTAATGAAAACATCTTTTTCACTTCAACTTTCGTTTAGGTTCATTTTTCCTACAAAATTACTTGTCTCTTGTCACGCCACTTTGTTGAGTTATGTTGACAGATTAATAACGAGGGACACGGATAACTAATTTGATATTTTGCAATTCTAAATCAAAAACTAACTTCAGTCCATAACTAAAGCGCCTGTTGCTAAGTTCACCCCGTGACTAAAACGCACAAAGCCACGGCTTGTTGCGGTGTATTTAAAAGATCACTTAGCGTCATGGAAACATACGATAAATAGCATTTTAAAGATGGGAGTACAAAAATAAGTAAAAAAAAAGTAACGAGCACACCCTGCATAATCTGAAGAAGTGGTTCTAACGCAATGAAATTTGGTATGGAAGTAGTACTAACGTAGCATAACTTACCCTTACCTGGAGAGCGGCGCAGCCCTGCTGGGAAGGGATGCATTAATAGCGGGAGTATCCCCAGCGAGCGACGCGTACCATCGCTACACGACGATAAGTCGTTGTATGGTAGCGGGAGGGATGTCCAACCATGCTGCTTCAACATAGCTCCTCAACGTTACCCAGGGGAGCCGGATAACGTTGAAGCCTCCGACCGATCATATCCCAGACATGTTCGTTTGGATCAAGATCCGGAGAACGTGCCGGCCATGGAAGCATTCGTATATGGTTCTCTTCCACAAACCATAAGTATATGGTTTTCTTCCACAAAGGTCTGAGCAACACGTGCAGTGTACGGTCGGGCGTTATTGTGAATGTATAGAAGACGTGGGCGTCGTCGAACGTAGGGAAGCACAGCGGGCCGTAGCACCTCATCTACGTAGCGGCGAGCCGTCATCGTATGCTGTATACGCAGCAGACGTGTACGCCCACCATGTGTAATAGCACCCCATACCATAATACCCTGCTGGCGGTGGATAGGGCGTGGTTGGATGCACTCCTCGAGGTGACGCTCACCATGTCTCCGTTGAACCAAAATTCGCGCGTCACCGGTGCTCAATTCGAATCTTAATTCGTCGGAAAACAAAATGTGCCTCCACTCGACAACCCACTGATGTCTAGCCTCCCCCACTAGCGCCGTGTACGGCGGTGCTCGCGAGTCAGTGGAATCGCAGTCCGCTTCCTAGCAAATGCCCCGTACAATTCGCGTAGTGAGTACGCCTTCCCTCCCTGCTGGCCTAACGGCTCCAAGTTGCCTTGAGGAAGACGTACGCGACGCTAAAGCGCTGTGCACAAGGGCCCAATCTTCGCGTGCTGTGATCGCGCGGGGCCGTCCCGCTCGCGGCTGAAGGCGCGTACGACCTTGCTCCATCCATTCTCGCCATGCTCGCTGCACCGCCGATAATGACCGCTCTAGACGGCACGCGATATCACGGAAGGATACTCCTGTCATGTGCATCTCTACAACCATTCCTCGCTCAAACTCATTCAAATAACGCGAACGCCCTTCCATCACGCACAAAGTACGACTGCAACTACCCGCTTCCACCACACTACCAATAACCGGTTTCTCCCTCCCTGCATCGGTCTCCATGGAGACAACATATTGCAGCTGTCGGTGGCACTCAGTAAAAAATGCAGCTATAGAAAACGTCAAAGCTCGCTGCGCAAACTCGTCTAGAGGAAACCGTAATGCTCCGCTAAATCTACGCATTTATCTTGACACGTTCAGATTATACAGGGTGTGTTCGTCACTTTTTTCTATCAGTATATTAACATGTGATTTGTTTATGAATTTATTTATACATATCACTTTGCTTCTATACGATGCTGGATATACATAAGTGTACAATATGTACACAGCACGACATACAAAACCCGTACATTAACATATTATCGATGTAAGTCAGGCTTGTCAAATTTGACTTAATTTATAGGTATTAACAATGTATGTATAACATATGAAGTCTATAAGTGACAGTAACTAAAAAACTCTGATTTTATGCTTAAAAAGAGTTGTACGAGTTTTATATGCCGCGCAGTATAGATAGCATCTTACACACTTACTAGTTTGACACTTATTGACGTACATAAGCAAACGTCAAACATTTTTGCAGATTATACTTCTTTTCTAGCATATCTAGCCCGTAGTAGGAAAAATATTGTATGAAACTCGAATGCTTTTGCGGTCTTGGATATATTGTAGACCTCAGCTTGCGCCTCGGTCTACAAACTTACATCCTGGAACCGCAAAATTGCATTGTGACATAAATAACTATTAATTGAAAAAATAATCAAAATCTACAAAATGTTTTCAATTAATTTAACGGGAATGCTATTATGAGTTGTTGAATATTTTAGAATCATTTTTTAAAGTTTTCACTTAAGAAAGAATTTGAACTTCATCACTAGAATTATTCGATTTGTTCATTCAGAACAGAAGTTTGCACTAACATGGAAATGTAAATTCAAATTGAATCTTTATCTTTGATTTTGTTACGTAACATTATGCATATATGTACATATATTAACATATTGCTGTGAATAGTGGGTTTAATTGAAGGGTAGTCCACTGTTCACCACAATATGTCCGAACTTGAACTCAGTCAGCTTTTTCTTTTAATTGAGACTCTTCTTGATCCAGAGTTTCCCGTAAAGGAACGTGGAAATGTAAGTCAATTAGTAAAAATACACAATTCTATATTATCTTTTATTAAAAAAAAGAAAAAAAAACTCTTTGCTAAGTGTAAAGACTACTACCGCAACATTATACAGAAGCGCAGAGGAAAAAGATTGTGTGATAAATAACACGCACACAATGAAAACCTCAAATGAAATGCGAGCAAAATTAAATCTAATAGATTGAATAGAAAACTTTCAATTTCAAAAACTAATTAACCCCAAATTCAAAAAGTAAACAGATCCAACTGTCAAACGCGTAAATAACTTTCACTCATGCGCAATAACACGAGCATAAATCTCCCTCCAAACCTGAATTTCAAAATGTTCTAGAATATCTTGACATACAAAAACTCCCTTATAAAAAATGATAGTTTTCTTCACCATCTATCTATTAAACTAACATAACAATAAATCAATCAATATAAATTATCAAAATTACAATTAAATTACAAAGAAAAGAAGTAATATAAATTTGGTATGAAAAAGTACTTACGCTAGCGTAAAATTTTCACACACAGAAAAAAACTAATTTTGAGAGATTGCAAGTGAGTTATCAATTACATCAAAAATACGAGAAAAGCAAAACTCGTATATACTACGGTAATGACTTACTATAGCACAAAATACTACAAAGCAAGAAAAACACAAGAAAAAAAAACGCAAGAAAAGTACATTTAAATAAAAGATAAAAAAGAAGTTTTTTATCTCGACACAACACGCTCACTTGAAGACACATCAATCTCTGGCGGAAATATAGATCGGACATATAATGTACGAATAAATCAAAAATGCAGTGCAGAACGGACGACCTCCCGGAAACTGCACAAGTCAAAACCCTAAATATAAAATTATACAGTCCTCATCTACAAGAAATATACCAGCAATAAAATTAAATAATTTTCAAAAAATATCTAAATATGTGATGAGCTACAAAATAAACATTCATAAATAAATTACAAATTTTAAAATTGAATTTGGGGAAAAGTTCATTACAATATGTATATGTTCATTACAATATGTATACATACTCGTATATGGGGTTACGCGTTAAGTACAAATATCCTTTGGATAATGCAACCGGAGAATATAATTATCGTTCTGCTAATTTCACACCATCAAACAACATTTCCAATTGTTAATTGGATCGAATTGTAGTGAAGTATAGGTATTGTTATCTAATTTCTCGATAAACATGGAAAAAATTTATCTAGATTTCGTTCTTCTCAAGCAGATTAATACAAAGAAGCGTCGTGTTATAATTACATAGTTATGTGTCGAATGTTTGTAGTATAGGTAAGAAATTTAGTTATCCATTAATATTTATAGAATCTTTTGTAGAATAATTTTTAAATTATTGGCTTCGTTTAAAATATTTTTGTACTGGGGCTAACTATAAATCATTTTCTTCATCTTCTCTAAGACAAAGACATTATTTATAATAAAGAGTAATTAAATTTATTTATGATTAAGAGTCAATATTCTCCGAACTAGACTCACGAGGTATTCGAAATATTTAAATAGTTAATTGACGAAGGAGATACTTGTTGAAACTGCATTATAACGCTAAGAAATAAGTAATTAAACTTCTAGTTTCAAAAAAATTCTATTTATTATAAATATCACTACAATATTGTTTCGCCATACAATGGCTTCATCAGGTAGATGAATACTGAATATGTACAATGCAAGTTAGAATATTTATGTGAAAATTATTGGGTAATGGTGGTGGAAAAATTTTTTTACAATCTTAAATTTAGTAGAGGGGAGTTGTTTAAATCTAGTTGGTCATTTAAAGCTAATGATACAATAGTTTAGGATTAGCTTTAAATGACCAACTAGATTTAAACAACTTCCCTCTACTAAATTTAAGATTGCAAAAATTTTTCCACCACCATTACCCAATAATTTTCACATAAATATTCTAACTTGCATTGTACATATTCAGTATTCATCCACCTGATGAAGCCATTGTATGGCGAAACAATATTGTAGTTATATTTATAATAAATAGAATTTTTTTGAAACTAGAAGTTTAATTACTTATTTCTTAGCGTATTCGAAATATGCTTTTCACCGACACGAAATTTTTTCAGTAACGTGAATTTAGATAATTTTTCGGATATTAAAAATGGACTAAAAATAGTAACAATTGATTATTTCTTTAAAATTTTTATGAATATATCTTTGAACTGTTTTAAATATAAATCATATACCTACGTGTTTTGTTTCTTGGTCGGTCCTGTTCTTGTTGTTGCATTTATACAAGTGTCCCGTATCGTTACGTCCAAATTTTAGGAGTGTAAAGTAGACTTCATTTCAAGTAATAAAAACGCAAAACTTGTATATCCATTTTTATTTGTTTCAATGTTACAGATCTATGAATGTGATTGTCAGATCATGAACAAAAATGTAATCCTAAAGTCAATACAAACTGACTTTATTTAAAAAATGATATTCAATAACAGGCCTGTGGTTGTCGAGGTCGCATAATAAAATGTTACAGTAATTTCTTGGAGATCTACAAAAAAGAGTACTGGAAATTGATTTATGATAAAGAAGGTTCTTACTTATTTCGTAAGTGCTGAACCATGAATATCATACAATAAACAAATGTTCAGATGACTGTTAACGTTGCATTTTTTAATAAAGGATTACATTACGTTTCAGTTCCTACAACAGCTTATTAGTGAGTGGACACGTTTTCTTTATTCAAAATGCCTTACCGATTTTCTTCTCAAGAGTATGCGGACATGCATTTTGTGTATGGCTACTGTAACGGCAGTGCACGTCAAGCAGTTATTGAATACCGATATCGGTTTACCGATAGGCGCATTCTTCATTACAGAACGTTTCTGGAAGTACGCAGACAATTTCGGAAATGCGGACTGCGTGATTATCTCTTCGACCGAGGAGTAAATTTTCCAGCAGACTTAGAGGAAGAAGCAGTAGCTATTGTTACAAAGGATCCAACTCGCAGTGTACGTCGAATCGCTAGACAACTAAGAGTGCCACGAACGACAGTTTGGCGAATTTTAAAACGTGAGGGCTTATATACATATCACTATCGCAAGGGACACGGTTTGCTTGAGGCAGACCACTATGCTCGTCTAGTTTATTCTACCTGGATATTAAGACAGTCACGGCTTCATTTTAATTTCTGCAGAACAGTGCTCGCACAGATTAATCTACGTTCACGAGAAGTGGTGTTACAAATCTGAGAAACTAGAAACAGAATCTATTAACGTTTGGACGGCTCTAATCGATGACTTTTTGATTGGTCCTGTCGTTCTTCCTGCGAGGTTAAATGCGGACAATTACCTTCAATTTCTTATTGACGAACTGTCAGGTCTTTTAGAGGATGTCCCACTGAATGTTCGACGAGACATGTGGTTTCACATGGATGGGGCACCACCACATTTCGGAATTGCTGTCCGAAATTGGGTCAATGATCCAAGATGGATTGGTCGAGGTGGTTCTGTTGCATGGCTACCCAGATCACCCGATCCTAATCCCCTTGACTTTTATTTATGGGGGTACATGAAAAATTTAGTCAACGCGCAAGTTTCGAACACAAGAGAAGAGTTGTTGGATCGTATTCACCTGATTGCCGAGCAAATCCGACAAAACAAGTATGAAATTCGGATAAGTACTTCTTCTGTTGGCTTACGGACACAAGCCTGTATTCAACAAGGAGGTAGACATTTCGAAAATATTATTAATTGAACTTTTTTAAATAAAATCAGTTTTTATTGACTTTAGGATTACATTTTTTTTCATGATCTGACAATCACATTCATAGATCTGTAACTTTGAAACAAATAAAAATGGATATACAAGTTTTGCGTTTTTGTTATTTGAAATGAAGTCTACTTTACACTCCTAAAATTTGAACATAACGATACGGGACACTTGTATAGGCCGGGCTTGCGAGACCCACAAGTAATTTTTTTGTATAAACACGTCTCAGCTGATTATTGCTGGTACGTGTTGTTAGACAATTTGAAGTAAACGATTCTGCATGTTTGTACAAGTTGGAACCTGCATTATTACAGGATGTATAAAGACTCGTGCAGCATACTTTGTCATTGTGTGTACAAAGTGTAAAGTTTGGTGATCCGAAATTCGAGGAAACATTGTTTCGAGTCGTATTGTAAATCATCAGTGAATTCATTATCTGGATAAGATTTTTCAAATATTCCAATCATCAGATATGTCTACGTAGTTGTTTCACTTAAGTTAGTGCGACGTGCGGAATAAACGTGTTTTAATGCCTAAAACGACCGTTCCACATCTAATGATATTTGCAAATTCAAAATAATCTTGGAAAGAACTTAATGGACCTTTAGATGTACCTCCACAAATTAGTTTTAATATGTGAAAATAGGAATTTTTTTAAATCACACACTTATTTTTACGTCTTCTACGGCGCATAGCTGTGCGTGAATATCATTCACAATTTGAACAGAATCCACAAACGACATCGAAACATTTTGTAATTTTTCTATTCCCTCTGCTAGTCCGAAGTAATTGTTGTGTATAGTTTGTAAATATTCTTTAACCTGATGATCTTTAAATAATTCCTAGCTTGTCTGGATTCCTGCAGCTTCTGTCGGATTGAATTTTAAAACTACCTTCTTTACATGATTAAAATATTGATGATAGTAAAATGTAGCCTTCAACCAGGCGCGGCTCGTGATGACGTATCTGGGAGTGCAAGTACAATGATACGAGTGCCTCGTGTGTTTTCGGTGTTTACTAAGAAAGCGTTACAGTTAGTACACGAGAATACACGAAGCACTCGCATCATTGTACTTGCAACCCCAAATACGTCATCACGAGCCGCGCCTGCCTTCAACCATGTTGTCCAACGCGTAATTATCGGCTCTGGTGGTTCAGGTATTTCGGGACACAGTCTGTGAAATAGTCAAGTACGTATTGGGGAACTTTAGAAACACTGTCTTTGTACTAGCTACTAAATGATTTACTCGTGAATAACATTCACGAATCGTTTGTGCCACAAGATTCAAATCGTGGATTTTGCACGTTACAAGTAAGAGGTTGGCACTATGTTCTTCGAGAGATCGACTTAAAGACAGCATGTTTGCGGCACCGTCACTGACAAACATTAATATTTGCTTTAGTGAACACCACATTCAAAATCTCATTGGCAGTACACTTTTTAACTCGTCTGGAAGCAAGTAACATAGCAGGTGACAGTTGATAAGGTTTCATTGTACGTACCATAACATTAACCACTGATTGTTTTTTTCGATCCGTCGTTTCATCCACGTACAGCCACAATTCCGATTTAATTCTTTTTTAAATATCTTTGCGAGCAGAAGATAGAAAATTTCGTAACGTTGTTCGACTTGGCAATTCGCACTTTGCGTATTTATTCCAAAAGGAGATATATGCATAGCGGTCTAGTCCAGCAAACGGTATATTACATGCAATTTTTGCATGCAAATGATATTCTGTCAGAAGATTGTGAATGTCAAGAGTGACACAAAAAGTTAGGTTTACGGTAGGGATATACATATTCAAAAAGCAAAGCAACTTGATTGTAAATCGTGCCAAATTTAACGGCCGCAATAGTACATATAACAAGTGTTCATTTGAAAAGTCAATCTAGTAGCATGTGATTTACTGAGAGCATTTTGAAGTATGTCGTAAATTAAAATTTACTACCTACTTAACCTACGAAGTCGTATATTTTGACAGTTTCATACATACAAATAAATAACAAATAATAGGTATTTATTGAAAACTATAACAAATGTTGAAAATGTTGTCCTTCAAGATCAATGCAATTTAAAATCCTCCGTTCAAAATTTCTGATGATATTCTGCGACATTACTGGATTGTTATTAATTTCCATGCATTTCAGTTCGATTCTCTGTAGCATATCATTCAAATTCAATATAGGTGTTCGAAATATGTTATTTTTTAGATAAGGCCACAAAAAGAAGTCGCAAGGTGTTAAATCGCATGAACGTGGAGGCCAGGCAATTCCCAGGTATTTCGACTAATTATACGCTCACCAAAAAATTCTCTTAAATAATTCAAAGATTCTGCAGTACAGTGACAAGGTGCTCCGTCTTGTTGGAAATATGCATTTTGAAGTTCATCATCATGCAACTGATTGACAAATGGTTGTAAAATTTCCGTACGGTACCTTTGAGCAGTTAACGTTCCCTGAAAAAATATTGGTCCAATGATTCGCCTTTGGCTTATCGCTGCCCAAACACCAATTTTCTCTGGATGTAGCGATTCTTTATTAATTACATGTGGATTTTCACTACTCCAAATTATTGTATTTTGTGAATTTAGGTATCCCGTTTTATAAAACCATGCTTCATCAGTGAAGATGACTCCTTGCGAAAGTTCTCCATTATTGTTAATATTTACAAACCAATTACAAAACTGTAGTCTACGTGGGTAATCAATTTCTAACAATTCTTGTACTGCTGTGACACGGTATGGATAAAGTTGCATATCTTTTTTTAATAACTTGTGAGTTGTACCTGTCCAGAAACCTCGACAACGTTTTTAATCAATAAGTTTTTTAATTAATAGATTTAATTCTAGGCATGTAATTCTATGTATTCTAAGATTTCTTTTTAATTTTGAATTTTATTACTTCATTCAGAGGGATCAGGCATTCCCCGTTATTAACGTTTATGACAGCGTTAACCCCAATATTATAACATCCATTTTAGAAATGTATTTAACACGAATTTATCAACTTAGTTGATGGTTATTATTCCGGTCTTTTACTATTTCTATTATTCCTACTTAAGGTATAGCCGCTAAGGTCACCGTATGCATAGGCACCTCAGTTAAGCCTTTTAATGTTCAAATCCAAAGTTTACCGCCTATTGTAATAAACACGCCGTTGTCCGTTAAACTAGACGTACCCTTTACAAAGTTTTTTTACGGTCGCATTATTAAGGGCCTTTGGTATTAAAGAATACCATTTCGGAGACACGATGTATCTCAAGTCACGTCTGGGTAAAACCAAGCAACTAGCTTGTTTCGACCAATCGCAAGTGTATTATGATTGGCATTCACTTTTACTTGCCTAATACATTTCAGAATACAGTTAAGTTTGCTAAGATCCATCAAGGGGAATACACGCGCTATTCCAAGCAACTTCAAGCGTTACTGAAATTAAATATGTAACCGAGTGTTTTTGTAATTATATATTTTGCTGTCGCTTATGTAAATTTAGTTTTTGTTTATAACTTAATAATTAAAGAGTGTTGTGCCTACAAAAAGTGTTTTTTTTATTCTGCGAACTACTGAGCGAAAGAAGAACTTCTATTCAAAGTTGAATTAACGACAATATTCAACGAAATTTAGCTATTGCGGATTTACGACCCGTGATTACGCAGAAGTGTAAAACCCAGCCACATTCGCCCAAAACAGTACCAACAGAAAGGTTTATTTGTTGACTCAAATGTCGAACAGATGTTTGTGGTTCATTTTCCATTATTTCTTCAACACGATTTACAACTTGAGGTGTACGTTTCTTAACTGTTCCGCTGCCTGATTTTCTTAAGAGACCACCAGTTTCAGAAAAAAGTTTTAAAGTCCTATCCAAAGTATTCTTAAATTGTATATAATGTATTACGAAATGTGGAAACTCAACTTGAAATTCTACCATTGCAATCTTGAACTGAATAAAGCTATAAACCATCAATTTCATTACCACTTCGAAAATAAGCCTGGACTAAAAAAATTTTATGTTCTAAAGTGAAAGCCATTTTAAAACTGAGAAGCAATTTATTTAAACCAGAATCGACGCACGATTATTTTATGCACTAACTGATATTTGTGATTGACATTATCAAATGTCATTTGTATTTACGTTTATGGAACAACAAACACATATTAATATATTTGCGTTTTATTCTATCAAAATTTCAAAGTAACCTAGATTGACTTTTCAAATAAACACACGTTATAAAGATCTAGACTTAAATGTATAAAATTTAATAATGTAATTTTAGCTATTTGTGAAATTTTGTTTTTATATTTTTAATAAACTCTATGAAAAGAGCCATAGCTGGGGGGTGGTTTACCAATAAATTTTTTTTTCGCTTATTCTGTTGTGGCATTTCGAAATAAATAATTTTGCTTGACGGATCAAACTACACTCCACAACGGATAATGTTAGACTGTCTCTTATCACAAGACGCATATATGAAAGAGAGAGAACTACCTACGATAGGAGAAAAAGTGGTATACTTGTGGTATAGCCAGCTCCCTATTCGCTCAATTTGCTCACTTCCAGGGTGTATAAACGTTATTAATTATCGTAGTCTCTACCATCCTCTAGTTAGTGTTGAATTGTGTTAATATAATTAATGTAATTGAGGAGTATTTTGTACTCGAACAATATGCAGATGCGCTACTGGTTGTTGTTTTAGACGTTTTTACAGTCATTAGTAACTTGTCTATTTGTAGCAGAAACATGAAGATGCAACTTTCAAAGTGCTAAAGAGGAAGGTTATTTTGTTAGTAATTACAATTACAAAGTAGAAGGTAGAAGGTGCATAACTCATATGTGAATACATCTCTTGATCACAGATGCTTATCTCAACTCAATCAAACTGTTTTGTATATAAAGTATGACATCAGGCAGACACAAGTACTTTTACTTGAATCTACTTGTTGCACACAATGCAATTAAAATTGTAATAAATGGTTATTTCGAAAAGACCACAACTCCAAAAAAGTAAATTTTACATGAGAACAAAAAAACGTTTCATTTTAATATTATTCAGGATATCAGTTCTTTTGCTAAACAAAGGGTCAATTTATAATACATTTAAATACAAAAGTATTTTTAATAATATAAAATATTATTAAAAATGGGGCGTGAAGAACACAATACAAGTTATATACTTGTGAATGTATCTCCTCTCCAGAGACGCAGATACGTATTTCACCTTTCTACAGGATCGTCGGTACGCCCCTGCTGGAGAAGAGATACATTCAACCAAACATAACTACCTTGCTATTAACCAGAAATTATTTAGACAGAGCGTGAAAGAATATTATGTAGACAGCGCTGAATATTCTTTCACGCTCTGTCTAAATAATTTCTGGTTGATAGCAAGGTAGTTATGTTTGGTTGAATGTATCTCTTCTCCAGCAGGGGCGTACCGACGATCCTGTAGAAAGGTGAAATACGTATCTGCGTCTCTGGAGAGGAGATACATTCACAAATATATAACTTGTATTGTGTTCTTCACACCACATTTTTAATAATATTTTATATTATTAAAAATACTTTTGTATTATACAAATTGGTGTGGTTTTTACCCACTCATGTATGTTTCAAATTATTTTGTTAAATGCATTTAAAGTTTTAATAAAAAACAAGATACACCAGATATGCATCTTACGATTAAAAATCCTATATAATAATTTCCTGTTAGACAATTTTCCTTAGGCTTTAAAAAATGTTCGTATTTGTTCAGAAAAATTACAGAAAGATTTACCTGCTCCATTCACTTGGAGACCAAAGAAATAGAAGAATGAGAGCAAATAAAAATTGAACGCGAAACGAAATCGAATGTATCTTATTTTTAATTAAAATTGCATCTATGAGAAAACGTATTGCTTACCTGGGCAAGCGCCGATATTGGCGTAACGGCAGAGCTTCTCCCTACCCTATTAGTTACCACTCAGTTTCGGTTCGAACCACTTGTGGGACTCCGGGGGTAAGGGAAAACACGTGATACGCAAATATTATTTCATGTCCATTTCATTTTCATGAAATATGACGATCGCGCGATAATAAACCTTCGTGGCAGAGTTTGATTTATGAAAAAACAGTAAGTAGAGATTCATAAAAATATAATATTCAAAACATTTTAATATTTTTTTTTTAATATTAAATATACCTTTTTGCAAATTCAAAATATGCAAAATATTTTGATTATAAAAATTTAAAAATATTTTACAAAATAAATATTATAAAACGTTTTTAAACATATACACTCAGGTCTCGTTTTATGCCGATTTTTTTAATGCGAATTCAAATTTATGCGATTTTTAAATTAACGATTTTTTTTTAGAATTTTAACAGATTTTGAAATTTTAGATGTTTTTTTAAGCTTTTTTACCGTTTTAAATTAAACCAAGTTTGCATCACTGATATAATCGTTATAGTTTGTTTTATTTTGTGGTTTTTCTATGCATAGGCGATACGTATGTATGAGTGTTGTGTGTGTATGTTATTATTGAAAGAACAAACTGGGGATTTCCCTTCTTAATAACTGGTGTGTTTTTTAAATTATGGTGCAGTGTTTTTTCTGTGCATAGAAGATACGCATGTGTGTTGTGGGAATTGCCCTTTTTATTAGCTGGTTCATTTGTTTAATTACGGTGCAGTGAGTGAGTGATTCGAGTGCTTTAACATTTAAATTGAAATCAGTTTTAAACCTCAATAAACATTTCACTTTGGGAAAAAGTAAGTGTAAAAATCATAAATTTTGGTGGCTTTTTTATTTGCTGAATGTTTGTTTATCATTTAGGATATAACAATGGAAAAAAATAAAAAAAAGAGACAAACGATATCCCTGGAAACAAAAATTGAAATTTTAGATCGCATTTCAAAAGGAGCAAAATATACCGCACTTGGAAAGGAATATAAACTAGGGGAATCAACAATTCAAGCTATTAAAAAAAATGAGATTTCAATAAGAAAATCCGTAATTTCAGGCACAAAACTAAGCACTAAATATTCTTCTTACTCAAGAGACACGTTAATTGAAAAAGTGGAAAAAGCTCTCGTTATATGGATTGAAGACTTAATGAAAAAGAAAATTCCTGTTAGCGGATACATGATCACAGAAAAAGCTTTAACATTTTATGAGACAATTAAAGATTCTGAACCGTCAATTTCTAGGCCAAAGGATTTTACAGCAAGTAAAGGATGGATGACAAGATTTATTAAAAGAAATAACCTCCATAACATTCAAATTAGAGGTGAGGCAGCTTCAGCAAATGAGAGCGCTTGCGCAGCTTACCCAGAAAAATAAAAAAAAAAATTATTGAAGATAGAGGATATTGCCCAGATCAGGTATTTAATGCTGATGAAACTGGTCTGTTTTGGAAAAAGATGCCAAGTCGAACCTACATTGCGAAATCAGAAAAACTAGCCAGTGGATTTAAAGCTTGCCAGTTCATTGGATGGCAAATTCTAAAGCATGGGTGACAACTTCAGTGTTTACTGAATGTTTTCAAAAATGCTTTGTACCAGAAGGTGAATCTTATATGAAGAAAAAAGGTCTTGAAATTTAAAGTTTTGCTGATTGTAGACAATGCACCCGGCCATCCTCATTTGGAACATCCAAACATTAAAGTCTAATTTTTTCCACCCAACACAACTAGCATTCTTCAGCCTTTAGATCAAGGAATAATTTCCACTTTTAAAAAATACTACATAAAAAGCACTTATCAATTCATTTTAAATAAACTTGAAAATGAATCACTTACGTTAAATGAAGTTTGGAAAAAATTTAGAATTTTGGATTGCATTATTCTGGCAGCATCAGCGATCTCTAAACTGCGACCGCAAACATTAAATGCATGCTGGAAAACTACATGGCCGGATTGTGTTGCTAGAAGTACTGGTGGGGAAATATCTACACTGACTATGAAATTATAGATTTAGCTCATCAAATTGGAGGAGATGGATTTGACTCGCTAAACCACGATGATTTAGAAGAACTTTTAGCTGAAGAACCATTAACCGATAACGAAGTTATTAGTTTAGTTATTGGAACTGAGAAAAACGTGGATAGTGAAGACAGTAATTCCGAAGAAATTGTTGAACACTTCACTTCAAAAAAAATTGGTGATATCCTCAGCACAGTTAATGCTTTACAAAATCAAATTCTGAATATGGATCCAGATACGGAAAGAGCATTAAAGATTCAACGCGGACTGACTGATCTGTTTTCCGGATATCAAGAGTTGCATAAGCAACTTAAAAATTCAAAATCGCAAAGTTTGATGACAAATTATTTTGCAAGAAAAGAAACAATTGAAGCCCCTAAAAATTCTTTGATCCCGTCCCCTATTCACGAGATAAATTCTAGTGATGAAAATGATATTTTACCATATGATGACAATATGATTAATATCATCTAGTGATGAAAGTGACGTTGAACCAATTCCAAAACGATTACAATTATTCAGTGATTCAGATTAATCATACATATTTACAGAATTTCCTTAAAAAATGTTTTAACTTATTTTTTGGATCATTTTCTGATTTTTCTGTAATTAATGAATTAATATTATATTTTTGTTTATTTTTTTTAAACGTGTTTTGTTTTTATTGTTTAAGTAAATGAAATAAATATATTTTTGTTGATTTTTTTATGCGATATTGTTTAGATTTTTTAATTAAAATTTGAATTTATGCGGTTTTTCAGAATTTTGGAACGAATCATTAGTTTTTATATGAAGCTAGAGTATCGTTTTATGCGAATTCAATTTATGCGATTTTTTCTGGAACGCATCTATCGCATAAAACGAGACCTGAGTGTACATATATAGTATGGATGTTTTTAAAGGTATAATGAAAATTTACTGAAACAACAACCATCTAAATTTCCTCAGGCATATCGCTCGTTAAAAACTTTATAACTCTCCTAGAGCTTCAACTCTTTTTTAATAGATGTATTATTAATGGCCTAGACATTTAAGGAAGGACTTGTAAAGTTCTTTATCTCGTTTTTTCCCTATTACAATCCTTTGTTAGTAATGATGACGTTTCAGGACTAAATCTTTCTTCCCTTTAACTCGTGGTTTAAACTGCGCTCGTTAATTTTCTATTAAAACGAATTTATTTTTAGAGTCATTATCAAACAGTTTAGTTGAAAAAATTTAAAAAAATAATCTCTGTTTATATTACATATAATTTAATGTAATTCGTCTTGGTATGTGTATGAAAGGAATATAAGCATATAATAAAGTTAAAAATATATTTAAATTACAGTATTTGAAAATTCGTAGTAAATGGTTAGTTAGTTGGATATTTTACTATCGATAACTATCATGGTGATTTCATGGGATTTCATGGGAGAGTTGCTTTTCAATGAAATACTTAGTTTAGGGAAAAAATATATTTTATTTAATTTTCAGTCATAAAGTAACGCATTTTAAACGCTTTACTTTTCGTAACTAGTTACGTAATGAAAAATATTTCGTAACCAGTGATGAAAAATTAATTTGATGACCAGTTAATAAAAACCACATAGAAAAAAGGAATGTTTAATGACACAAACTGGTCGAATCTTCGTTTTATGCATTATAAGCATGTTACACTTTGAAAATGATCCTTATACCGGTCGGGCATTAATAATTTATTCTAATTCTAAGTCATCATAGGTTGTTCAAAATTCAATATTATCGTTTAATATAATTTATTTACTTTAATTGCTAATTATCGAACATCATAGGCTATTTCAAACTCTAATATCTTCATGTAAGTTTGTATGTTAAAATATTTTGGATGTCCCTATAACTATTTTTAATCCGGAGCTTTGAATCTACTTAAGTGCAAGTTTGACATTTTGAAATTTTATGCGAAGTCATGGTTCGCATATTTGAATTTATATTTCAATTATTAAATTATTAAACAGGACATCGTTATATTTTCTATTAGAATTATGTAAACCTATTAGGATGGTTTAATTTATCGAATAACCATTTTTCACTTAATTCTGGTCTTTTCATTTTTGGTTTTCTTGGAGAGCCATCTAAGCGAGACTCTTTTAAACTCTTTGTTGTAGATCGCTGTAACGTTTTGTATAATTTTACTCATTACCAAAACCGTTAATTACTGCGAATTAATTAATGAATTTTTGATGTTGGCTTCTTCAATTGCTTTTTAATCATGTCAGGATATCTGAGTAATTATCAATCTTTTATTTCAATATTCCGTCTGGGGGTAGTGCCTTTTTTTTTGTTAATAATCCATCTTTCCGCTTAAATTCACGGACAATCATTCTTGACGTTCTCTTCTTAATAATTCCGCTTTGAAGTAAGTCGACGAGTGTTAAAACTAAAAGTAATTTTGAATTGAAACAGTGTTACTGTTCTGCGGTATGCAGGAATTGACAAATTTACTTTATTTCATATAAATTCACTAGCGTAGTGTTATTTAGTCGAGGATATTTTTTTCCCCGGATTTGAAAGTTTTACACCCACGTGTTTGCTTCAGGGCTGTTATTATCTGCTAGGAAAAGCTGCTATGTTAGTATCTGCTAAGAAAAGCTGCTATGTTAGTATCGGCTAATGTGAAATCTACCTAATTGGATGAGAGATTGATTTCATCCGCAGACATCTAATTACCCGGACACAGGAAATCAACGCAATAGGATCTAAGGGTCATCTTTCACGCAAGGTAGTGTGTAGAGAATAACATTTTTTGTAACAGAGTCCCGGAAAAGCAATATAATAGTGATTTTGGAGGAACGCATGGCGCCCTAAAATATGGTGTTCTACTCACCATTTTATTGTTTTTTCTCTTGCCTCAGTATAAAATTTAAGTTCATTTCATATATTAATCGCTTAATCAGTTTTCTAGTTTAAATTTTAGTAGTATTTTTTTTTAAATAGTATCAATCTCACATGTCAGAATTGTTTTAAAGTAAAGCAATTTGAGTAAATTAAATTTAATATTTTTTTATCAGTAACGGAATCCTATGTAATTTTATATCTAATTTTGTTTAAATAATATTTGTATTAATGCCAACTGGCTGTGCGCCCATTTATTATTATTATATTTGACTAAGAACCTATCGTGTTCAACATTTCGTGGATGCAAAAAAATATACTTTCTAAAATAAGATCAAGAAAATTTCGCCCTTTAATACTGCATTTGTAATCACACGAGTTACTCTAATATGCTCTAGTCCACGTGTGATATACAAAACTTTATCTGCATCTGCCTAATTAAAAGAACTCTTAAAAAAATCTAAATGTGTAATTTGCATTCAAAATAAAAATCAAGGAAACTTTCAGAGTGTCAAAGTAAGCGCTTAAATTTATTATAAACCATTTTTTAAATGTCAACAACTTTTGGTAAAAATTGTGTATTCACGTAATAAAATCTGCACTTGGAAATTGAAGAAGGTGCTGCAAGTGTTGTCTCTTCATTTTTACCTGATAAATAGCAAGCTAAGTATGGAAATTTTTACAAACGGTTCAGTAATTGGTGTACAATTATCGAAGAATTATAAGTGCTCCAGTCTTTGGGCTTTCTATTCAATGTTGCGAGCTACAATCTTAATGAAACAAAATGTTGATATTAGTAAATTTAATCTTTTAATTACTTTGAAAAAGCAATCAGTGGGACAACCAGGCTAAAGAAATCCAGAGTATTAACAAAAGAGGATAGAGTAGAAGCTGGAGATAAAGAATTTTTGTTAATAAAGGCAAAAACGTTTTGAATGTTTGGTATAATGAAACTAATAACTTCATATATAAGGCTGCTTTGATAATTATAATTGGATTGGGAGGCGCTTGCAGAGTAGATGAACTAACTAACTTGGACTTGGAAAATGTGAAAAAAGAGGGACGGCTGTTTCATAACTTCATACCAAATACAAAGCCGAAAGTATCCCGAGATTTTTTTATTACTGTCGGAGGTATCGAAGGAGTGAACATGATTGAAGTAATTCAATGCGTCCTACCTAATCATGCTGTTCATGGGAGGTTTTTCGTCGGGTACAGAGGTGGTAATTGCTTAAAGTTTCACGTTGGTATTAACACATTTAGTGCAATGCCAAAGATTGTCAGCTTTCTTAATTCACCACAAGCTCAAAAATACACAGGGTATTGTTTTCGAAGATCGTGCACTTCACTCTTAGCAAATACCGGAGCAGATCTATTAACAATAAAGGTGGTTGGCGTTTTAGTGCTGTATGTGAGGGTTACGTTGATACTTCAGTTGGAAACAAGAAAAAACACCTTCGAAAATTCTTGGAGGAGATATTATTGCCAGTAAAGCTACCACAAGTGCTTACAACACTTGCTACCAAGATTTCAGCTTTCTTGGAAGAGAGCTTGCTATTCCACAAGTTATAGCAGGCATTTCCAAATAAAATTTAAAAATTGTCATTAGAAAGAATTCAGATCAGGTGACTTTATCTTCCATTAAATTCACTGATTGTAAAGATCGTGTAATTAATATTTTTCGGAAATATTTGTTATTTAATTAAATTAAGTATAGCAAACGCCAATTAAGTTGGCGCGAGGAGGGGTAAGTTCGCGCAGGATTAGAAGTAGTGGGGAGATTTGTATTTGGTTTTATATCAAATGTCAGATAATTCTAACCTCTGAGATTGTATCACGTTATGATCCCCTAGCAAAGAGATTATGTTCCGTCAAACGTCAATGACAAATGTATTCTGACAATAACTTGAGTAGTGGGGTGGACGTTTTTAAAAACGCCTTCTGCGCACCCCCTCCTTGCGCCAACTTAATTGGCGCTTGCTATACCTATTACTGTGCATTTATCATTTTAATAAAATTTTATTAGTTAAAAATCGTGTAATTAATATTTTTCAGAAATAATTCTGTGGTTAAGTAAGAACTATTTATAAGAAATCTTATAATTGCGAAATTAAATCATCATTTAATTATTTAATTATTTCTTTTTATTTTCTCTTTTACTTAAAACTTAAAAATCAATATTCTTGGTATATAATTTAAAAAAGGTATAAAACCTTTTACTACAATTAGTATTTGTATCCTAAATTCGTATTTCTACAACTAAATTATCATCCTCAGTAGGTAAAATTAATGATCACGCCTTGTAAAGTGTTTCTCGATTCTTTGTGATAGCTTTTCTGTGCCCCATGTCCAATACTGTGATTATTAAAATTTGAGATTGGTACATGAACACGCGTCGTGTTATAAGTGATATTATATTCTCTTATAACACGACGCGTGTTCATTTTGGGAAATGTCAAATGTGTTTAGCTTTGTTAGTTAAACACATTTTCTTAAATATATAAATTTGCTATAATTCTTTTTATTACATTCTTCTCGTAATATTTTAAGAAAATATATGAGAAACATAGATAATAGATTTGTGTTATTTACAGTTTCAATGCTAAATGTAGAATAAATTAACTTAGCGTTTCACAAATATAGGAATTTCTACATGTTTTTACAGTATATTAATGCAATTTGTAACAAGGTTTTCTCTTTGTATCTTAGAAACTATTTCAATAATGATGCCAGACTTACAGTAAATAGGAATAATTATTTTGAAATTTCCAAATGAAATTTGAAAAGGATGTTTTCATTTTGAGTTCTTTTAGGGTTTAGATTTCCCTTACTTGCGAGGATATTAGAAAAAAAAACATTTTTAAATAGATATTTCAAGGTTTTATTTTTGAATTAAATTAAAATTGCATCAGCTATATAAAGTTTCAAATTAAATACAGGGTCATTGAAAAAGGGATTTTGAAGCGAAATGAAAATCTTAATATAAATGGTAGAATATTTATTTGTACATCAATAGACGCAGCAAATCTTATATTTTTTTATCCCATCTAGAAAGTTTCAATGTGAGCTCCTTACGTCGCACGGCAGACATGTAGCCTATAGTCTACCTCCCGCCAGGTGTTCTGAAGCATTTCAAGAGTCATAGTTGAAATTGCTACCAAAAAACAAATTGCATGTCGATGCGACAATTCACATCAAGCTTTGATACAAAATAATACAAAATCTGTATAAAAACAAATTTGTATCTGTATAGGAATGGACACACAGTACGTATTTACCAGCTTTTGCTTCAACTACCAGACGCATGCGTTTCTGTGTAACCACTTTGTCAATGATAGGTTTACGAAGACAAAAGACTGTAGGTACACTTGCGGCCATGTAGCATGATGGCATGAGGTTACCTGATGTCTTCGGATAGGACAAAACTTGCTACATGACCGCAAGTGTACCTACAGTCTTTTGTCTTCGTAAACCTATCATTGACAAAGTGGTTACACAGAAAGGCATGCGTCTGGTAGTTGAAGCAAAAGCTGGTAAATACGTACTGTGTGTCCTTGCATATACAGATACAAATTTGTTTTTATACAGATTTTGTATTATTTTGTATTAAAGCTTGATGTGAATTGTCGCATCGACATGGAATTTGTTTTTTGCTATACTACGCCACCTGGCGACGAGTTAATGGACTCACAGTAATATGCGTATTTTTTCTTATTTTCCAGTAATAGCTTAGCTATTCGAGAAGAAACACTTTGCACCGGCGTGGTCGGTTTTGTCCGTCGGATGGCATGAGGTTATCTGATGTCTTCGGATAGGACAAAACTTGCTACATGACCGCAAGTGTACCTACAGTCTCTTGTCTTCGTAAACCTATCATTGACAAAGTTGTTACACAGAAACGCATGCGTCTGGTAGTTGAAGCAAAAGCTGGTAAATACGTACTGTGTGTCCATGCATATACAGATACAAATTTGTTTTTATACAGATTTTGTATTATTTTGTATGAAATTGCTACGTTGATTTTTTCTCTGAGATGCTGTACGAATTTTTTCAGAATAAGCAAGGTCTTTAACGTAGCCCCAAAATAAAAATTCTAATGGTGTCAAATCAGGACTTCTAGGTGGCCACAAAACAGGACCATTCCTCCCAGTTCAACGGTCAGGAAATCTGTTGCTGAGAGCTCCTTGGACGATTAGACTGTAGTGATATGGAGCTTTATCCTGCTAGAAAATAACATTAATGCCCGTTTCACTTTCAATTTCTTCAACTTGAGGGAACACATATATTTTTAACATGTTCAAATAAATAATGTCTGTAATCGTGTTTTCTACAAAATGAAAGGGCCGATAACAAGATCTTGCATAAATTCACACCAAACGTTAACTTTGGGTGAATCACGGGCGTATTGGAAAATCTCACTTGGATGCTGTTCCCCTCATATACGACAGTTGTGACGTTTTACACAACCATTAATGTGGAATGTTGCTTCATCGCCGAATAAAATGTTGTTAGATACAAGTTTCCATCGTCTCTATATGGCAAAGTCAATGCGTCTAGACTTACCTGCTGGTTTTATTTCATGTCTTAGTTGAATTTTGTAAGCATGTAATTTAAGACTCTTATGAAGAATATTCTGAATAGTTGTTTTAGCCATACTAAGTTTCAAACTGCGTCGGGCAATGACTTCTTAGGACTTCGGACCACGCACTCTTCGGAAGTGCGTGGCCGTCCTGGAGATTTATTATAATTATTATAATTAAATTTAAGATTTGCTGCGCCTTTTGATGTACAAATAAATATCCTACCATTTACATTATGATTTTTATTTCGATTTAAAATACCTGACACCTTTTTCGACGACCCTGTATATTATTAAGATAAACAGATTGAATAAAAATTAAAAAATCGCAAAATTGTGTACAATCCTTAATTTTCCTAATTTGGCGAAAACAATTGTTATTTGTATTAGTAAATTAGCAGTCTATACAACACAAATAAATACTAAAGTGTATATATTTTAGCGGTTACATTGTCATCTTCAGTAGTACTAACATATTGTGTTTCTGCAAAAATGGTTTATCATTTTAATGCATGCATGCAGAGTAGACGAACTAACTAACTTGGACTTGGAAAATGTGAAAAAAGAGGGACGGCTGTTTCATAACTGCATACCAAATACAAAGACGAAAGTATCCCGAGATTTTTTTATTACTGTCGGAGGTATCGAAGGAGTGAACATGGTCGAAGTAATTCAATGTGTCCTACCTAATCATGCTGTTCATGGGAGGTTTTTCGTCGGGCGGCGTGCATAAATGCTATATCTCGTTCCACCCAGTCTCAGTCGAGTCGATTCTTCTATCTGTACCTCTACCGTGAATGCGCATGTTGTAATTTGCGTGTTATCTGCAATTTAGGATATTCAAGTTCAAGTAGCAGTAGAATTTATAGTGTATGTATATGCAGAAGCATGGATAAATTTTTAAGTGGGCGTAAGCAAGCATTAGACGATAGTGAAGCATCAACAAGTGCACAGACGAAAATGGTTCCGAAGATAAAATCAAGAAAATATTCTCAAGAATATTTAAATTTTGGGTTTATCAGCACTGAAGTAAATAAAGAAGAAAGGCCCCTGTGTGTCATTTGCTCAAAAATTTTGGCAGCAGACAGCATGAAACCGAACAAACTTAAACGACATTTGGAAACGCTTCATAGTGAGTACGTTGCCCGAGAATTCTTCGAAATAAAATTAAAATTGTATGAAAAGCAAAAATCATTTTTAAAATACACTTTGTCTGTAAATGAAAAAGCTTTACTTGCCTCTTACAAAGTTTCATATCAGATAGCCAGAAGCAAAAAACCTCACACTATTGGTGAAGAGGATATCCTAGCAGCTGCAATTGAGATTGTAGAAACTATGTTTGGAGATAGTTTTGCCAAACAGTTGCAGTTCATACCTCTATCAAATGATACTGTTGCCCGTCGAATTGATAATATAGCTGAAGATGTGCAACACCAGCTTGTTGGGAAATTGCGTGACAAACTTTTTTCAATTCAGCTTGATGAGGCCACAGATAACAATAAAGACGCTCATTTAATTGCCTATGTTCGATTTTCTGATGGTCTGTCAGTAGTGGAAGAACTATTATTCTGCAAACCAATAGAACTCAAAGCAACAGCACTTGCATTATTTTCTATCTTAAATGATTTCCTAAATCAGGCAAACATAGAGTGGAAAAATTGCGTCGGAATATGCACTGATGGTCCTGGTACAATGTCTGGAATATTCCAAAGTGTACAAGCACTTGTGAAACAAAAATCTCCGAAGTGTATCTCGACACATTGCATGATCCACAGAGAAGCTCTGGCTTCCAAAGAAATGAGTCCTGGTCTGAATTTTGTGCTAACGACAGTGGTAACCGTAGTAAATTATATAAAAATGAGACCACTAAAATCAAGAATCTCTTCTGCACTTTGTAAAGACATGGGTGCAGTGCATTCAGCGTTACTGTTTTATTGCGAGGCAAGATGGTTATCACGTGGGGCATTTTTGCAACGAGTTTATGAATTAACAGATGAAATCGCCATTTTTCTAGAAGAGGAAAACCGACCGGAAGCCGAGAACTTTCGCGATGATTTATTTGTGATGAAATTGAGCTATTTGGTCGACATATTCGAGAAATTAAATACCTTGAATTTTCAACTCCAAGGAGCAAACATACATGTGTTGGATACGAGTGACAAAGTTAATGCTTTTTGTAGAAAACTAGAATTGTGGAGTACAAATGTAAAGCAAAAAAACCTAGAAATGTTTGCAAATTTGGATGAATGTGTCAAATCTTACAAGGCTGGAGAGCAACATATAGCAGTTATTTTGGTAATCATTGAAAATCATGTAACCATGCTGGCAAAGAATTTTAAAAAGTATTTTCTTGTTGACCTCAACTTGATAGCAAGTTACGAGTGGGTTAGGGACCCATTTGAAAATACTCCCGGAGGTCTCTCAACTGCCGAAGAAGAAATGTTTATAGATTTCACGGCAAGTGGCGAAATAAGAAGACAGTTTCGTAATAAATCACTCTTTGAATTTTGGGCAGGGTTGGATGATGAGTTTTCTGCACTAAAATCAAGAGCACTGCGTATACTATTAGCATTTTCCACATCCTACCTTTGCGAAACCGGATTTTCTACGGTGGCTGCTTTGAAGACAAAATATAGATCACAGCTAAATATAGAAAAAGAGCTTAGAGTGTCAATTTCTAATATTAAACCTTCTTTCGAAAAACTTTGCTCTGCGAGACAGGTCCAAGGAAGTCACTAATAATTATTAATCCTGTTTTAAAGTTAATATTTTTAAGTTAATTAATAAATACGTTGTATTCTATTTATAAGTGCATTATATATCAGTGTAAACGTGCAATTTGTTTTTTATTATATCAGAATGTATTTTCCTTTTCTTTGAGTAAATTGAGTGATCTTTTTTCTAATGTTTTTTATTTTTTCTCGCCTTGCTCGCGCCCTCCTGCGGGGGCGCGCCCCACAGGTTGAGAAACACTGCACTAAGCACTTAGTTAAAAGCGCCCAAGGAAAATACACTGTTGAAGCAAATTTGGCGATAATTAACAAAGCTTTTGGAATGACTTGTGATGATGAATAAAATATAAGTCCATCACTATCATAAAGGTTGCAAAAACAAAGTCTGGCTTTTGTTCATCGGCAGGATCATTGCAACAATTTTTTTAGGTTCTTCAAGGAGGTTTTAATTATTAATTATTCATCAGATGAGTACATAATCATAGGCTAATATTGTGGGGATCTTTTATCGCAGGCTCATGGAAGAATAAAAGAAAAAAGGCATAAAAATTGAGCAGAGGTATCTTGTTCCACCAAGAAAATGTCACAGTTTGCAAAAGTTGCGTTTCAATGATTGTTTTCCACAGTACTGGTTTCGAAATTTTTGACTTTCCTTATTTCTCAGCAATTATTTTTATTCATTAACTTGAAAGAACAGTTACGGGGAACTCATTTTTTTTGGAGACGAGAATGTAAACCTTTTTTAAATACATGGTTGGCAAGGCAATAACAAAGATTATTTTCAAAGGCATTGAGCCCTTCATCATCTATACATCAATTACGATAGCCTTTTAGGGAATTGTGTTGAAAATATACCAATTGTTTTTCTATAATAGAGATAATAATTTATTACACTCGTATAATTGATACTACAGCTTTAATTTTCTGGATTCTTCAAGAAGTTGTTTTTTTCATATTTCTGGACACACTACACATTGATAGTATAATAAATTTACTTCATTTTGAGACTGGTTTCATTATATTCTATTTTCTTATTTTATATAATTAGAGTAGAGAAGAGAAAACTTATATATCAATACACCCTCGTATATATTTTACTTAAGTTCAAAGTAATTCTTTTAATTGTTCTTCTTACTTGTTGAATGATTTAAATCTTTTCTTTTAAACAATTTAAATTAAAAAAGAAATGCAAATTATATTAGCAATTATTAACAAGCTAATATGTAGCTAAATAAATAATATCTTTTATAATTTTAAATAGCGTTAATAAAACGGATTTTAATTTTCATAGAATTCATTATATTTTTTTATTCAGGAAGTCTATGCTTTGTTCGTCTCTTAAGAACATAGGATCGCAATATGTTATATGGAAGATTTTTTCGTATATAAAAGGTCTCTGTCGTATACTGATATCGAACATTTTTTCTATATTAAAGCTTTTTGCGAGGCGTATCATTCTAATCGCATTATAGGACATTGAAAAGAAATTATTTCTAAATTTGATGTATTTTGGTCCTCATATTAATAGTTAACTTTCTAACTAGATGGCGTTTTATAATTATATATATAACGTGTGTTTATTTGAAAAGTCAATCTAGGTTACTTTGAAATTTTGTTAGAATAAGACGCATATATATTAGTAAGTGTTTGTTGTTCCGTAAACGTAAATCCAAATGACATTTGATAATGTCAATCACAAATATCAGTTAGTGCATAAAATAATCGTGCGTCGATTCTGGTTTAAATAAATTGCTTCTCAGTTTTAAAATGGCATAAAATTTTTTTAGTCCAGGCTTATTTTCGAAGTGGTAATAAAATTGATGGTTTATGGGTTTATTCAGTTCAAGATTGCATGGTAGAATTTCAAGTTGAGTTTCCACATTTTGTAATAGATTATATACAATTTAAGAATACTTTGGATAGAACTTTAAAACTTTGATAGAACTGAAACTGGTAGTCTCTTAAGAAAATCAGGCAGCGGAGCAGTTAAGAAACGTACACCTCAAGTTGTCAATCGTGTTGAAGAAATAATGGAAAATGAACCACAAACATCTGTTCGACATTTGAGTCAACAAATAAACCTTTCTGTTGGCACAACTCACAAGTTATTAAAAAAAGATATGCAACTTTATTCATACCGTGTCACAGCAATACAAGAATTGTTAGAAATTGATTACCCACGTAGATTACAGTTTTGTAATTGGTTTGTAAATATGAACAATAATGGAGAACTTTCGCAAAGAGTCATCTTTACTGATGAAGCATGGTTTTATAAAACGGGATACCTAAATTCACAAAATACAAGAATTTGGAGTAGTGAAAATCCACATGTAATTAATACAAAAGTATTTTTAATAATATAAAAAATATTATTAAAAATGTGGTGTGAAGAACACAATAGAAGTTCATTTATGTATTTTTGAATGTATCTTCTCCAAAGACGTAGATACGTATTTCACATTTCTACATGTTCGTCGGTACGCCCCTGTTGGAGAAGAGACACATTCAAAACAACATAACTACGTTACTATCTAGCCGAAATTATTCAGACAGAGCGTGAAGGAATATTCAGCGCTGTCTGCATAATAACAGCCGAACTAGACGTGTTTTTTTTATAGTCGGTAACCACCGTATCTATAAAAAACTGTATTCTCGTGTCTTCACTACTTGTCGGCGTGAGCCGAATGTGTATATGACAACATAATTTGAAACATACTTGAGTGGGTAAAACCTCACCAAATTTGTATAATACAAAAGTATTTTTAATAATATAAAAAATATTATTAAAAATGGGGTGTGAAGAACACAATACAAGTTCATTTATGTATTTTTGAATGTATCTTCTCCAAAGACGTAGATACGTATTTCACATTTCTACATGTTCGGGGCGTACCGACGATTTTGCAGAAAACAACTGTTTTACGCATTACTATGAAATTTATTTTAAAAGTCTAGTGTTACTTGTGAATTTTCGATCAAGCAAAAACTTTCATAAAGAATTTTTTTTTCATAAATCTGCAATAAAAATGTTTTTTCTATTGGGACACCTATCCGGCAACACACTGTATACACGGTTAGGCAAATGTATGGATCCATTCGAATATCTTTGATATAGCTACTTAGATTTTAATAAGACTTTCCACAATTAATTAAATGCATATCGGGGATTCGATGATCATATTTATATCCGAAGATTTTTATTTTAAATGAAACTCTCTGTATATTTTTACGAATCTCAATAGAGCTCTGCTCTGGGAGTTTAGCAATAGTAAGGTTTGGCACCTTAAAAAGTTCTAACATTAAGGGCATAGTGAGGGGGTGCTCCATCTTGTTGGAATCAAACACTTATAGGTAATTTGCCATCTTCCTCAATATTAGGAACAACAAAATCACGTAAAAGATCTGAATATCTCTGTCCAGTTAGTGTACCATGAATGAAAAAAGGACCAGTAATATGGTTCCTGAAAATACCAGCCTGTTGTGTATGCGATTCTAGTATCTAGTGAGGGTTGTCTATTGGCCAATGTCGACAATTATGGCGACGATTATACCATTCAAACAAAACCTAGATTCGACGGAAAACAGCAAATTGTATGTAAAATGTTTGTTATTTTTGCAAATTTTTGCAAATAAATTTGATTGGTTTCAGAGCAAAAATGGCTCTGAAACCAATGAGGAAAGGAAACATGCTAGGACATGTCCACTCAATGTTCGAAAGAACAATATTTTTTTAGTATCTTTCTTACATAAAAGACACTTTGGAATTTTGTAAAATTTAATGAGTTTTTTGAAAAGCGATTTAAGAAAATATCTCAAAATCCTGACGTGATGAAGCAAATCTTAAATCAGATTCGGAATCAGCATGACAGAAGACATAAACTGCACGTATTGGTCTATAGGAAAACCAAACTGTGTTGACCAGTGTAATTAAAACATTTCATCTATTATCGTAAATAATTAATTCACGTTTTGATTCACTTTACATCTACAAACCTTGTGAGACGAATGGCCTATTTTCCAAGGTATTGATTATTTTTAATAGAATTTGCTACACTTCGTCGAAGACAAAAATTACATAAGATATCTCGACAGAATTGATGCTCGTCGTGAAAATTAGTATAATTTTCTACGTACTAAAATAAATTTCACGAGGAATAGTAGCTACATTCCAACGCGCGAGAAAGCGATAAAGACGAATATAATAAATAATTCACCGAAAGTGTCGTGTAAAACGCTTCACCAAATGGAACTGATTGACGGGCTTATTAACGAAAGTCAGGGAATGCGTGTATTAATCTGGTAAACGGAACTGACACCGAATACGAACGGTTATTTTGAAACGCTCCCTCTACGAGATCGAGTTGATGCGTATAATTTGCCGATAAGCTTTCCTTTAATTAAATCGTCGCTAAAATACCTTTTTGGGCTAATGGTCTATTACATCATTCGTTCCGATATGATACCTTCCTACTTATTTTACGAATCGAAGGTCTGTATTTAGAAGAGTGTATTTAAGTGTAGGACACGAAGGTACATAGATTTACGAAATTAAGAAATTTATATAATTATTGTATTTATATACATGGGATGTCCGGTTACGTGAATTGCGGACAGATTGTTTTATTTATAGAAATAAAACATACACTAAGTAAAAGCTGGGAACTATTAGCTGCTTTTTAACATAATCGCCGCCAATGTTAAGGCACTTATCCCAGTGGGGCACAAGCTTCTATATGTCCTCTTCGTAAAAGGTGCGGTCCAAATTTCTAAAATACTACTGTACTTCATCTTAAAATTCGTCGTCGTCTTAAAACCTTTTACCCGACAAATAAGCTTTCAACGGCCTAAACAAATGAAAATCAGAAGGAGCCAGGTCTGGACTACGGGGCGGATGGACAATAACTTCCCAATTATCACTACTCTGCAGAAAAAAATTCTTTTTTTCTCCTCAATGTTTTCATGCATGATTACATCATATTTGGTGCTCTTACCTCGGAATTTAACATGCAAAAAAATACAGCACATAGATTTTAAATATAGTGTCCATTTAATTAAAAAACGATATTATTTTAGTAACAACAATTACAAAAAAGTGAAAAAAAGACTACGGTCTAAGTTTTACAACGAAAAATGCTAATTTTACAGTTAGAAGTTATAGAAATATCAGTATATTTATCCCATTATGGTAATATAATTCAAGTTATTTTGTTTTTTTTTTTCTTTTCATCGTTTCCATCGAAGTTTCTCGGCGAATCGACCAACAAAAATCAGCAAGCATTGCTGCTGACCATTTTCCATTGTAGCGTCTTTCAATATGCATAATATCCTGATGAAACCTTTCACCATACTCATCTGATACGGCACCGAGATTTTCCGGAAAGAAATCTAAATGCGAGTCCAAAAAATGAATTTTGAGTGACATATTGCATCCTAAAGCTTTATAAGCAGAAAGAAGCTCTCGAATGATTTGTCGGTAGTTGTCAGCTTTTGTATTACCTAGAAAATTATGACACACTTTTACAAAAGCCACCCAAGCTTTTTTTTCAGCTTTGCTCAACTTCGAATTGAAAACTTCATCCCTCATAAGCTCTCGTATTTGCGGACCTACAAAAATCCCTTCTTTCAATTTCGCGTCATTGATTCGAGGAAATTTTGTTTTGATATATTGAAAGCCTGCACCATCCTTGTTCATAGCTTTCACTAAGTTTTTCATGAGCCCCAGCTTTATATGAAGTGGTGGCAAAAAATTTTGTCACTTGGCACTAGAGGTTCTTGAGATACATTTTTAAGTCCAGGTGTCAAGCTTTTTCTTTGCGGACAAGTTTTAACTTTGTAATGTTAGTCTCTTGCGCGACTGTCCCACTCACATAAAAAACAGCAAAACTTGGTGTATCCTCCTTGCAATCCAGTAAGTATAGCGACAACTTTTAAGTCAGCACAAATATTCCATAGGTATTGAGAATATTTTATTTTTTCAAGTAATACCTCCAGATTTGCATAATTTTCTTTCATGTTTGTTGCATGTGCTAGAGGCACTGATGGGTATTTATTTCCATTGTGAAGTAAAACGGCTTTCAAACTAATCTTCGACGCATCAATAAAAAGTCTCCATTCGTCAGAATTTTCTGGGAAACTCAGTTCTTTAAGAAGCCCTGCAGCATCATTACAATATACTAAATCATTTTCTTTGGAAAAGTAACTCGTAAAATCTTCTTGCCTTGTGCGAAAATATGAGACTCTTGTACTTTTATCCAACAAATTCCACTGTTTCAATCTTGATCCGAGTAATTGAGCCTTAGATTCTGATAGCCCCAAGTCTCTAACGAGATCATTTAAATCAGGTTGTTTAAGAAAATAAGGTTCTTTTGATGTGCTTGAAGATCCTGATGAAGCGTATGATGATGAAGATGTACAGGAAGAAATAGAACTCGATTGAGGCTGTAGACCAGAAGTATTTTTATTTTCCATCTTCTCGCTATTTTTTGTAGGTAATGGAGGTGAACTGCCTTCACTACGAGGAAGTGGTCTCTTTGCAGATGCGATGTTTGGATATACAATCTTGTTTTCATGATTCTGAGGTTCACTCCAAAGCATTGGCATCGTAAACGGCATAGATTTGTGACTTCCTTCAAGCCAACCTCTCAACGTTCTTGAACAACTGTTACATCAAATTTTTGGGAACCAACTTTTATCCCTCTCATCGATAGAGAAACCAAAATAAAGCTGATAAGCTTTTTTAACAAGATCTGTTATCGCATTTCGCTGTGTTTTTAGAGTAAACTCACCACAAATGTAGCAAAAACAGTCGGTAGAATTCTTACAAGCGCGCGGCATTTTATAACCTAAAATTGAATGGAATTTTTTAAAAAAATAATTTTAAATTTCTATTGTATATTTATTATCTATGTTCATAAAAAAATGGATAACCTACACATAAAATACTTAAAATATATGTATAACATGAATTTTGTGCAAAACTTACCAAAGTATTTGATATAGAACGTAAACAATTAAAAGACAAGTTTTCAACTAACTGTTGTAAAGACACAGTGTATACTGCGCAGGCGCATATGTACTACCATAGAAATCACTTTCGGGACTTTCCTTCTTTCTCTTATAACTAGCAAAAACCTATTTCGTATGTATATACATTGTTTATAATGTTAACGCATATAACGAATTTAAAAAAAACGGAATTTATGATATTTTGGAAAAAAAAATCATATCGAAAAAACTAGACGTGATAGAAAAAATTGGCCATAGGGAACAGATTCAGAGCATCGAAATCTTCATATTTATGACATAATTTTATGAAGGAGGATTTTGTTGCAGACCAGTGTTATGTTTCTGAAACCACGCCTTCGTCTGATTTGAGATGTGCGGTCTTGCATTGTCATGCAACAACCTGAGTCCTTTCGTCAACCTTTCTCTTCGTTTCCGTCGAAAGGCTTGGTGTAGTTTTTCGAGAGTTTGACAATAAATATCGCTGCTGATTGTCGTTTTCGGTGGTAAAACTCAATGAGCAAAATGCCTTGCGTATCCCAGAACACAGTTGCCATTGTCTTTTTTGCAGACTGTTGAACTTTGAATTTTTTCGGAGTTTGTGAATTCGGATGCTTCCACGTCATCGAGTCTTTTTTTGATTCGGGGGGTATGGTGGTCGTTTCATGTAACAATTCGTTGCATTTTGTGTTGATCGGTCAATAGTTTTGGTAGCAATCTCGCGGACACTTTTCGATAGCGTCATTCAGATACGATTTCATAAACAGAGCTTTTAGGAATGTCGGTCAGTAGAGCAATTTTTCCCGTATTTTCAACCGACGATCTTCTCGAATCAGCGTATCGACCTTTAAATGATTTTCATCCGCTTTCGTTGTTGATAGTTTTTTTCGCACATCTTCGGGATCACGTTCATAGCTGTGCGTCCACTTTTGAACTGTTTACACCAAACACTAACTTGTTTTCAATTCATAACGCCTTCTCCATAAGTTTTCAGTATTTTTTTATGAATTTCGGTAGGTGTTTCATTGAAATCGCCTAATGAATCGTCTTATGATAATCGCCTTATGAATAGATTTGTATCTGTATATACATTTCATTGAAATCGCCTATTGTTTCGCTTATGTAATAGCTTAGCTATTCAAGCGAAAGGTCGCCTTTTTCGGCAAAGACTCTTTCGTCCGTAAGATGTCACTTATGAAATACGTGCCACCTTATAGGATGAAATTTGCTTTATCTTTATGGCGATTTCAATGAAATGTATATACAGATACAAATCTATTCATAAAGATTTGTTTCAATTATATCACATTGCTTCACTAGCTTGACTGATGACGCCTAGATGGCAGAAACATATGTATTAAGCGGAAGTAAATGCTGAAAATACGAGATGTATTGTCCATGTGTACAGTTACAGATATGTAAATTTTTTACATGTCTGTTTCATATTGTAATAGTCTCTTTTGTCCGTCAGATATCACCAGATTTTCTGATGCCACCTGATAGGACAAAATTTGCTATATCTATGAGGCTCTCCATCATACTTTACTACACTAGCCAAACTGACGAAGTCTATTGTTGTGTCAGAAAGATGTGTTTTTGGCAGAAGTAAATGTTGGAAAATACGAGGTGTATGTCCATGTGTACAGATACAGATGTATGTAATGTATATATGCTTCATTTGCAACAAATGCGTAATGCGTGCATAACGTATTAATGTATTCAAATGTCTTTGGTCTATAAGTAATTATTTATTATGATTTAATAAAGCTTATATAGATACATCTACCTATATATTACTCATTGGCAATATGCAGCATGCATAGGTAATAAAATTATAAAAATTTTATATCAACCGATTTTTTACGGAATTTACCGAAATTTGTCGACAAATCTACCGAATGTAACGTTAACGATGGCTGGCAACACTGATTCCAATACTCCCACATCTACGCTATAGTCCAGACGTGAAAATGTAATAAGAACACCTCCACTTCTTGTCCTTCCTGTAGTCAGTGCGTCACGATCATAACACACGACATTGTAAGTTGTTGAAAACTCATTATTATGAATAAAATCGATTAACTATGTCTTCGTTAAAAACAATATGTCATAGTGAGATGAAAGTGTAGCTGTAACAAGAGTATTAATTCTCTAACATTCTAATAATAAAATTTCATATTTAGTCTTTGCCTGTTGGACCGGTGTAGTTTTCTAATTGAACAATTTCAGGAACTTTCTTCATATATTTGATTCTAATATTTCTCTCAACGTTTAACTAATTCAGATTTAACAGAACTGTATAGTTCCAATTGTTTAGGTGTACGATCTCAAGAAATAAAAATGATGGAGAAGGTGGCAGTGTTTCAGAAAATGTCCCTTCCACAAAATCTTGCCAACCAAATCCACAGATTGTAAACTAAGTTTAGCAGGACAATGCTCGTTAGTCTTAAGGAATTAAACTTACCCAGACGAATCACGCTAAAATTATTTATTTCATCACCTAAGTTATTAAAAAAATTATTTTTTAATAAGGAGGAATTTTTGGTTTATTTCTTCAAATAATTTAATGAAGAATATTTTATTTCTTTTTGGCATTTTTCAATCTGGCAATGTACTGTTTTCAATTTTTTTATTATATTTATTCAAATACAACTTAGCTGTAATATATTATTAGTTAGTTTTCCATTTTCTACAGCTACATGCCAGAAAAATGTCTATTTATTTAAACTTTAATTTTGATTTTTATCATTCTCTGTAATTCTGGTTTTTCAATAAATGAAATTCAAATGCCATTTCACTATTATTCCATATCAGCTGTCATCATTTATTAACTTTATATCTGCTTATTTTGTAATG